>OU696531.1:49344353-54344353 GCA_916048285.2 Bellardia pandia
TATGGTATGCAATTATTAAAGTTTACTTTAGAATCAAGAATCATACCTAAATATTTTATATTGATATCCCATGGAATGTCAAAGTTCAAAAAACGCAATGAATTTTGGGGAATAAAACATGGTTTGCGTTTTCTTGCAAAATAAATTGCTTGCGTTTGGTGACAGGCATGACCTTTGAGGACAACCAGCAGTAATATTAATTTTTTTCTGACAAAGTTTAACCCAAAAACACGTTGAAGAATCTGTTGTGTACGATATTTTGTATAATTTTTATAATATCCATTTGAAAGTTGATTTTTTATCACTTTTCTATTTTTTTAATGGCTGTCAAGTATTAAGTTCACTTCTGAATCCAAATTGATGGGGAGGTAAAATATTGTTTTTGTCACCTATATTCGGCCGAAAATGGAATACAACTCTCATGTATGGGCCGGTGCTTCGAACTCTATTTTGGAGTTACTCGACCGCGTACATCGTAGCAATGTTGGTTGTGTTTCACTGTTCTATCGATACTATACTATAATGGAATGTGTTCTGCTGAAATCAGAACGTAATACACGTTCTTCAGTCAGGGCTCACCCATTTGTGATCGCTTGGACAGTTGATCGCACAACACACTACAGGGAAAATTCGTTCTTTAGCCGTACTATCCGTATGTGGAATAAACTACCAGCAGAAGTATTCCCTGCCACTTTCAATATAGGAAAATTCAAGTCAAATGTTCACAAACACTACTCCCTCTATTCTCTCTCTCCTAACCTATTTTCCTAGTTCCAACACAATGCATTGCATAAGTAGGGATCGTCCCCTGAGTGCTAGTCCAAGAAAGAAAAAAAAGGCAATAATCATTTCTTTAAAATTTTTTTTTCAAAATTTTACTTAATGATGAAAGTGAGCTTATTGGTCTATATGATAGAGGAGAGTCAGCAGACTTATTGGGTTTAAGAATTGGTTGGCATTACTTTAGAAATTTTCCAAACAAATGGATAGTTGTGAGAAAGTTTAAACCTTTATTTGGTAAATTTTTTATTTATCCCATCTGCATCAGGCAATTTATTAGTTTTTCAGTGAATTATAGAAAGTCTCCAACATAACATTTATTATTGTAAGAACTGGTAAGAACGTGTTAAAACTACTCAACGCCATCTCCCAAGAGAACATACACAATATCTTATACATTAAACATATTCATTGTTTGTGTAAAATAATGTACTACTGTCAAAAACACTTGAAAAATATTACTTTTGACATAAGTAAATTGTTAACAATTTAGTTAGCTGTGCTGTCTTACAGCCATCCCTAAATACCGACGGAAAGCGTTTTTTAAATTTCAAAATTTCTCATGCTCATACATTTTGTATGGAGCATACCGAAACAACGCGGCGGCAACGCTTTGCTATTGGAAAATCCGATTTTGACAAGGCGTTTAACAGTGAAGTTAGTTGCAAAAGAAAACAAAACAAAAAAAAGGGCAATAAAACAACAATGTCTAGCTGTTACAATAAACAGGGTCGTTTTATTTATTTGTTTGATAACCCCGTTTTTATCGTTTTGACATAATGTTGACGCTTTTGTTTAGGGATGGGGTATCAGTGTTAATGCTCAACATAAAAAAACGTTCCGCTTTACGTCGGTATTTAGGGATAGCTGTTAAATTTCAATTAGTTGAAGAGGTAATTATTCAATTCACATACATACAAAATATGACTCAATTTATCTGCGTAGTGTAGAAAGTCTCTACAGGTCTGATGGAGTGAATCGAAATGATGTTTCCAATGAAATTCAAGATTATCTCATTCAACAGCAATGAGATTTGCAATGAAAATTAAAAAAAAATTATTAAACAAAACCATTTAGTACTAATTCATTTGTGAAACTGTTAAGTTTATTCATATACGACATACATATTTCTAGGAAAAAATAGGTTTCTTTTTTTTCGAATTTATTCATTAACCATGTCGAATTTCATGAAATTATTGATATGTAGTGGTAAGTATAGATTATTTATATAATAAAGTTTTGTTTGTTTACGAAAATGAATAAATACTCTAATATATTTTAAGGTCTTTTCATATCTTCCGTTTATGGTTTTCCCGACTCACGTAATCCCAATGCTGAATATGAGTTAATAAATCCCAAAGATCCTGAACCCACCAAACCACTGATTGTTCCCATAACTACACCTCGTAGCTTTTTCATTAATACCCCACCACCACCACCAGTAGACTCGAAAACATTTGCCTACGATCCTGTATCAAATACTTGGACCAAAATTAAAGAAACCGATCCACAGCCATCGGATGATAGCGTATTATGGAATCAAAGCAATGACAAATGGTTAACAATGGTGCCCCGTTATTAATCAATCAAACAAATGCATTAATAAGAGATTATAATTTAGCGTTGTTTTAAGTCAGTGTCGGGCACACACATACTCACTCATATGTGCTAGTGTTTGCAGCAGCAAAAAAAGAACGATCGACAATAATTGTACACTCAAATAATTTTGCGGTTGCCAAAATTAAAGACATTTTTTGTATTTTAGTATTTTTATATACATATACAATTATATACAAATAATATTAAATAATAAAAAAATATATGTATGTACATAAACATAATGTATAATTAAATATTTTTGACTTACAATGCGATGACAAATCAAGCATTGTGCATCGCCAACCATGTTTTCTATAAAAAAAAATCATTTTCTCATTCTTCATTTAACATTTTGGTTTGAGTGTACTCAAAAAAATGGGCAGCGAAACAGGTTATAGTATACGTGTGTCAACGTCGCGCACACAGAATTTTGTTCCTACCCAACATACCATTCTAGGAGCGCTCCGAAAAAGGAGTCAGAAAAGAGTACAACAAAAGATCATTTTCGGAGTGCTCCGAAAAAAGGAGTCAGAAAAGAGTCCAACTAAAGAGCATTTTTGGAGCGAAAGAAAAATTTGCTTGGCACGCAGTATGACTCAGAAATTCCACTTAATTATGTGTATACGAAAGCGTTGTCCTGTTATTTGTGCTTTACACAAAAAAAACATATCTGTACCACACAAGAATGATAAAAACAAGATTACACAGAGCCAAAAAAAAAAAAACCCTCATAAAAGACTATTTTCTGACATTATTTAAGAGCTCTTTCTGACGGACCATTTTCGAATGTAATGACCCTCTTTTCTGAAGGTTTTCGGAGCAATTATGATTGTTTTTTGGGCTCATAAAGAGCGTTAATGCTCCGAAAAAGGTGTCAGAAAAGACTCTTTTCGGACTCATATGGCTTGCTGGGATTACACAGAGCCCAATAAAACCTCATAAAAGAATCTTTTCTGCCATTATCTAAGAGCTCTTTCGGAGCCCAAAAAACCCCTCATAAAAGACTCTTTTCTGACATTATCTAAGAGCTCTTTAAGAACCCCAAAAAAACCCTCATAAAACACTCTTTTCTGACATTATCTATGGCTTGCTGGGTATACACGCGTGTATAGCATTCGCCCTTCACTGTTTTAAGTACATACATACATATGTATATATGTACCTATAATGTAGAGGTTGTAATAAATATACTCGTAAATATGTATAAATCCAAATTATATTTGTTATCGGGTCAAACCTATTTTGCACACATTATTTTCGCTCTAAATTTTCACAAAAAATCGGGGTGACTAATTTTATAGTCAATGAAGTAAAAAATATTTGGCGCATTTAAAGGGATTTTGCAGCGTAAAATTGTGAATTATCTCACATAAATAAATAAAATAATTGAAAGAACAGGTATGCACCTTTTCTTTGTAACTATATTTATTACGTATACTCGAATATAATTATAAATTTTATGTTAAATAAAAACATTGTAAAATAAATTAAATTAATTAAATTTTTTTTAAATTTAAGGCACTTAATAAATACTCAACATAAATAGCACATGTGAAGGTATTTTTCTAAAAATAATACTTTGTTTTTTTTCCTAAGGTTTTGTGTATTCAAACTTTAAAGGTTTTTTCTGGTCTCATGTTGGATTTTTGATCCATCAGCATTTTAATGCGACACAACTCCTCTACGGTGAAGTTTAATTTTTTGGCCGTACAATCCATAAATTTATCAAATTTATCTGTCATGTCGGTTATTTGTGTCTTAAGTAATTGAATCTCCGATCTAACATCTGATATACTATTAACATGGCTTTTCAATTTAACGGCCAAATCTGATTCTCCAGCCAAAACATTAGGTACATTCGTAGCAGAGCGTGGTCTTAGTAATTGTTCGTTTTCGCCGCGCTGCATTTCTTTCTTGTCATACAAGTCCGTTATGTTATTACGCAAAGGTGTACGTTCCTTGCGAATGGGTGTGTTTTGTCGCTGCAGAGATCTCTGAAACATTGTATAATTACTTTCAAATTTTCGCCTACGTATACTAATATTGCGATCTCTACGATCAGCTACTAGCTTATAAATATTCAGTTTAATATCTTCGGGCAATTGGTTGTCTCTCGGGTCATTGGGCCTTATAATAAACAACAATTTGTTACGTGAGGTTCGTAAGAGAGCACTACGTTTGCAAAGTTTTAGAATTCTCGTAGGAGCTCCTCTGAGCAGGCGGGAAAAGAATAAGCTTTCCAGACGTGATACTAGTTCGGCTTGACGTACCAAGCGATCAAGTGTAGCAGAGACTTGCAGACCCTGAATATCGCTGACGGCTAAACCAACCATGAGATTAGTCAATATCACGGTTACCAAGAGAACAAAGCTGAGAAATATAAAATGTGATGTTACAGGATATTTAACTGGGACATCACCATAAAATATATCTTCAAACTCTAGTTCTCCAGACATCATAGTAATGGATTTTAAAAGAGACCTGAAAATAGGAAACATTTAGAACAGATTTACAACAGTAATTTTTTTTATAGAAAAAACTTACCAGGTAATACTTTCAAAGGCTTTGTAATCATTGAATAATACTGAAAAACTTAAACCGAACGCAATCAGTAAACAAATATAGGCCAAGAGGAATTTGCCGAAATTCACCGCCACTTTTGTAAACATTTGAACATAAACACCGAATATGGGGAATCGGCCCACTAACATCATTAATTCGACCCATACCAATAAAACTACTACAGCCGCTACATGATGTTGCCATACTGGAACTTCTTGAAGTTTGTCAATTATTAATATTTCGGGGGTCTATATGATATATGATGAACAACAAACATTGTATTTATATAAATTTGATTAAAATTAATTATTTTGTTATTAACCAAACTAACCACACATAACAAAACTCCAAATATAATTGACCATTGTAGCCAATTCTCCCAGTATTTCGCATAACCCTGCAGACCATGAGCCATCTAAGATAAAATATAACAATTAATTAAGAATTGTTATCTCTGATTATTTTTTTTAATCACCCCTATCGTGAATAAAAATTCCACATGAAATTTGTTCCCTTTTCACACTTTTCCTATTAAAATTCAATGTTAAAAAAATAAAGGGGAACAAATTTCATGTGAAGTTTTTATTCACGATAGGGGTGAATTCTTATCTTAGCATACTATGTACCTGAAACAGTTCTTTACCCAATAAGATTAGATTTAAAATAATTACAAAATATCCTACTGTGGGTATATAAGCACGGCCGACACACTCTTTGTCCTTTTCACAGCTGTGAGCATAGACGCCCACAATGTAAAGAGTGAATAGTATAACATAGATAGCATGATATAGCAGAGACATAAGGAAAAACTTCCGTATACGACGCCACTTTAAAAACAAAAATGTTTCACATAACGGATGCATAATTATGCGCTTCTGACCCACTTCGATCAGGGATAATAGCAACTCGGTTTCACCGCGCTCTAGAGAACCGGGTGGCACTAGCAAACGAAAATCTAATTTTATTTCACAATCAACATCACCAATTTCATGATCATTCACTTTAATGGAACCATCAAATTTGGCCAATAGTTTGGGTATAATTTCGGGAGTCCGGCGAACTATAAATGATAAAGCGGAAACATTGCCATCTGTACGGGCAGTTATATCGGCACCATGTTCTAGATAATAATTAATTAAATAATAATTGAAATCATTTTTAATATTGTCATTCAAAAACAACTCACCTATAAAAGTGTAAACACAATTGCTAAATTCATTTAAAGCCGCTATATGCAACGGTGTATAACCATAATTATCCGCCTTATTGACATTGGCACCCGCTTTCAACAGTGCATTACAACAGTCCAGGCAACGTGATTGTTTCACTATGGCTGCATGCAATGCTGTTCTCCCATCACGATATATGGCATTGACATTAGCTCCATGCGTTATGAGCACATCCACAGTTTCCATTGATTGTGAGAGGCAGGCCAAATGTAGCGGCGTCTGATGACTAGCATTGCGGCAGTCCACCTCTGCACCATGTTCTAATAGGAGACGAACACATTCTACATAATCATTTTCAGCGGCTAAAAATTGTATACATATATGTATGGATGTACGTATGTAATAAAATAATTAAAGGAAAATTTTAATATTTTTAAGGTACCTTGAAAAATAACAAAATACAAAATAAAATAAACAAGTGGGGAAAAAACTACTAATTCTAAGTTTTTAAAATATTATTTGAAAATATATATTGTTATTTTTATTAGAAAAAGTGCGTAAAAGCATCATAAATATTTAATAAGGACGTAAATCACAAAAGTAAAATCAAAAGCTCGTCAATATAAACAAACTACAAACAACAAATAGAGACCATTAAATAAATAATTTTTAGATAACAAAATCTCACATAACAAACAATTGTGGGAAAAATACACAACGCGACATACATATATAAAACCGTAACAAACAGCATATAAATTAAAGTACGAAAATCTATGTTGCTTTTGAGAATTTGTTTAGTGATTAAAAATTTCGATGCATAAATTATTAAAAACTACTAAAAATTACATTGGATTAGTTTATTACTAAGAGCTAGAAATTAGTGTGTCCAATCTTTGCACTTTTTCTTTGGTAAGCAATTCTTATTATTAGAACAAGAAAACCAAACAATACGATTTATTTATTTTCGAATTTTAGTTTCAATCAATATGTATATGTTTGGAAAATTAATTACCCTGATGATAAATGATAACTTTAAACGATTTTATTAAAAAAATGTTCTAAAATGGTTTCAAAAATTTAAAGATCAAATTGTATTGAAAATAATTTCAATGCATGAATAGATAGGTATGTATATGTATGTACATATGTACAGTGTTGGACACAAAGTTGGTACACTTGCTATCTGTTGCTAATTAAAGCAAATATTTTGTGTTGTTCATTATTTTTTAAAATCTCTTATTTTCCAAACGTTTTACATGTCACCCAAAGATCACGCCACTAAACTTTTTGTTTTTTTAATTTATTGCATTTTGGTGATTTTCCCTCCAGCATATAACTACAACAAAAAAAACTCTGAACAGTAGTTTAGTACTAATTTGACCAATTTGACAAATTCCGAATCGGTCAGAAATATTTCAAAATTATTTACTAAGTCATCAACAAATATTTCAATTTTACAAAAGTATGTATGTCGAAGAAATAAAGGTGAAGAAAGAATTAAAATTAATTTTGGATTGCCAAACTCGAATGATGTGTCTAATGTTTTTGAAAATTACTATAAAAAATCTTTAACTGTTTTAAAAGCTCAACAGATGAAGCATTTGTTTTACTTAAACAAATAGTTGTTTATCATTTTAAAT
The DNA here is from genome assembly GCA_916048285.2 of Bellardia pandia. Lineage (NCBI taxonomy): Eukaryota > Metazoa > Arthropoda > Insecta > Diptera > Calliphoridae > Bellardia > Bellardia pandia. The sequence goes on from OU696531.1 coordinate 49,352,107, forward strand.
CCGGTTAAAGGTCGCAGTGATAAATTTTATTCTCATAAGATAAACAAAACAAAAAATTTCATTTAAATCCTAATATTTAGTATAATATCCTTTGTTTTTAATAATAGCTGCACATCTTCTGGGCATACTTTACACCAGAGCCTTACAGTGCTTTTTTGGAATTGAATTTTATTCCACAAATCGGCCAAATTCTGGGGTCTTATTACCGTTATATATTGCTCCACATCATTCCATAGGTTCTCAATTGGATTGAGATCCGGATATTGGGCTGGCAATTTCAACACATCAATCTTATTCTGCACCAACAAACTCCTCACATTGGTTGATGTGCGTTTTGGCTCTTTGTTGTGCATAGAACACCACCTAAGTGGCATATTGTCCTCGGAATCATTTATAAATAGACTTTGATAAGCATACTGATCCATTCGTACATCGATCTTATGTATAGGACCAACACAATGCCAAGAAACCCTGCCTACGTCATCACATTCCCACCACCGTGTTTTATGGTCTTAAAAGTATACTTTGGGTTGTACTGCATGTTTGGACCTACAAAATTTTGATTCATAGCTCCAGAGGATATTCTTCCAGAAAATAATTGGTTTTTCTGAATGCTCATGGGTTTCTTATTTGAAACATGTGGCTTATGCTGAATAATGCGTCCACGCAAGTTTTTTCATTGAGTCTTCTTATTATAGTTATTATATAGTCTTGAAGCCTGTGTATCATTTTGTATCATGGCATAATGTGTTTTAGACCATCTTTCTTGAGAAAATCCCGTGAAAAACTTTACGCTCTTCCTCTTTGCACCACTTTGTTTTAGCCATGCCGAAATAGTGTTTTACGACTCTTAATCGTTTGTTGCATAAAACATTTTCAAAACTTTTTAATTTCTAATTACTAACCATGAAAAACTAACAAAATATATAATTTACTTTGCCGTTCTAATTTGTTGTCCAGATAAAATTTCAATTAACTACAAAAAGAATAAAGTATTAAAAAGGAATGCAATTAAAAATAACGGGATATACTGATCGCACCAATGGACAAATATTGCAGTTATTAACTATAATCATATAAAAGAAAATTACTCAAAACAGTATAGATGAAATGTGCCAACCTCATGTCCCCTACTGTATGTGTCCAAAAATAGTTCGTTTTTTATAATTTGTTTTTTTTTTAACCAACCAATTATTGTAATTGAATTGAATTATTATAAACAAATTATATTCAATTAGAAAAATTAATTTACTTCATAGTAAAATGATTCGAAATTATATCAATATACACTGTCAGACAAAATAAGTCCAAAATAAGTAAAGTTTCAAATATTTCCTGTTTTTTGAATTAAACATATATTTATTCTTTTCTAATAATTTATATTTATATAAATTATAGTTTTATTTTAATTCAGTTACTATTTTATATGATATTTATATACTTCTTTGCAAACTCTGGCCGCTTTTTTATATTTGCAGATCGTAGAAGAGGCTTTTTCTTAGCGAACGTACTTTTTAGACTGATTTCGTTAAGTCTTTCTTTTGGTTCGAATCGAAATATTTATTCTTGTTCCTCCTTTATATCTCTGGCTGTTGGAAAAAAATTTCTTTTTCGTCTCATCGTTTAGCTTCGAGGTCTTATGTTTTCTGTCAGGTTTTCTTTAGGTTTTTGTTTGACTTTCTTATTTTATATTTAGAACTCAAAGCTTTCTGTTTCATCCCATTTTCACGATCTAATACCAACAAATATTTTAAGGTTAACAGAAAACCGCACTTTATTATGTCGCGGATATTGTGCACTTCATAAATGAGCGATCTTATAAAATTGCAATATTTATGCAAATAATTCAGATACTCCAGCAAATAACGGGACTGTGAATAAATAATAAATAATACATGTAGAAGAAAAATATCAAAAAGGAATGAAGAAGGTTACAAAACCACATTTGTTTTGTCCGACAGTGTCTGTACTATGTATGTTGTACATATGGGTGATAATCGAGGTCCCAAAACTTAACACTATACACATGTATGTTGGAAGTTAATGTTGTTGAAACAAATAATAAATTCACACAATTTTTAATTTTCTATAACTTTTTACATCCTTTTGAAAAATGTATTATAGGTTGCTGTCATAAATAAATGCTTATTTATATAAAAATTAATAATTTGTTTAAACAAAATAAAAGTTTGTTTTCACACACAAATATAACAATTTCAAACCCAACATATGAATTATTACAATATATGCATGTTCCATTCCCATTGTTTAAAACAAAAAAAAAATTATTAAATTTAAACAAACCATAGAGCGGGTCGTGTCATATTCGTTTGTATTGTACACAAATTTTCTACGAAAAAATACGTACATACATATGTACTATGTATATCCTCTTATGTGGAATGGAAAAACAATTTTAAATTCAATGGAATGTAAACAAATACCGGAATAACATGAAACTCAAAATCATATCGACGTACCACTTACCCAAATGTAATGCTGTCAGTTTACCCTCTCCGAACTGGGAACGTACATCGGCACCATGACTCAATAAAAGTTCAACAGATTTGGTATAGCCGAGAGCACATGCCGTATGCAGCGGAGTTTCCGTATAAACTTGCGGTGTATTTGGGTCAGCGCCATATTTTAATAGAGTCTCTACGCATTCTATGGCATTACGATCAATAGCAAAATGTAAGGCCGAACGCTTTTCAAGGCCAATATTTATATGGGCTTTACGCTTCAGCAGCAAAAGTATGCATTCAACACTTTTAGCACTTGCCGCACAATGCAACGGTGTTACCTCCTTTTCAGCATCCCAACGATTCGGATCAGCACCACGATCGAGCAATACTTTGGCTATATGTGCATTTCCACGACAACATGCAAAATGCAAAGGCGTTCGACCACGAGGATCACAACAATTTGGCACACTGCCACAATGATCGAGCAAATAGCCCATATGTTCCACACAACCATATATGGAGCAATACAGCAATGCCAGTTGAGCATCATTTGAGGCTGGTTCAAGTTCGGTGAATGTACCAGTCTTGACCATATGAAAGACCTCATCGGCATTATTGGCCTGAGCTAAAGTTTTCTCAATTTCTTGACTGTCCCATAACACTTGATTTTGTTGTTGTGACATGAAAATTTCATGTGCCTCTTCGCTGAATATGGCATCGCTGTTACTTTCACTTGAAATGCTGCTCTTATCATAGAACACCTCATTGTCAATGCCACCACTCTCGGAATTACGTTTTAAATCATTTTCCTTGAAAGGTGTGAAAACATGCAAATAAATGAACGTTAATATCAATGAATTGGATATTTTTTAAAAATCTTTCTACAAAATATAAAATAATTAATTGTGAAATTTGCAGATATTGTTAATTCATAAAAATTTTAATGTGTCTATTTAAATATATGTTTTAATTATTAAAATTTATACAGTTTTTGAAGAATATATTCTTTCACGCATCTATTTTTACAGATTTTTCTGTTACAATTGTTAAACTAATTAATTAGCACTTACAATAATAGAAAATCTTACATTTTCCATTATGGAAAATTGTTTTTTATTTTTTATATTAGATTTTTAATATCACAAGTTTAAATAGTTAAATTTGTTAAGCGAAATTCCTTTTCTTTATGTTTTGAAATTAAATCATAAAACACAAATAGCCAACACTCATCATTTTTAATTATTTTAAATAAATATTGAAATGAAAAACAAAACAAAAAACAACAACAATTCAAATATATTTTTGTTTATTTAGCAAATAATTAATTTCCAGGAGCGTTTTAGTTCACCACAATAAGGCACATGTGTGTGTTTTCAAATCGTTCGAATATTTTCTTTTTAGCAGATTTTCATCTACTTCGTTCTATAGTTTTACCGTTACTGATCTCTCTTTTTGGCCAAAAAACATTTCGAATTGTATTGAAAGTTCGTTGATCGTGCTAATCACTTTTAATATTGTTTGTATTTGTTAAAACAATGTTTTGTTTTTCATCTGCACTCTTAAAGCACTTGTTATATTTTGTTTATTTACTCTCCATTTCCAGCACTAGATTGGCTGGATTGTTTTGATTGGATGCCAATAGAACAGGGTGGCAGTGGAGATGTTGCTGCACCATTAAAGAAAAATTTTAACTTTGGAAAAACCAAAAACAATCTACAAACATTTATCAATGAAAATTTTGAGAAATATGTATTACAATTGTGTTTATTTTTATTTTATTGAAAATTTATAACAGTTTTGTTAGCAGCCACTATGCATACTTTAAAATAAAATTATGACTTTTTTAATTCGAGTATTGAGAATTTTAATATTTCTTCTAGTATTATTTGTGATGATTACAGATAATAATAACTGTTTCAATATATTCAGTCTAAAGATGGTAGGTATATAGATACATATGTGATCACAAATTGTCCTTGTTTTTCAATTTAAACCTGCGTTAAAGGATCTACAGCCTATTATATAATTTCATATTAAAAATAGAATAGAAATATAAGTAATTACAGATTATCATAGGTTTTCAATATACACCACAAATTCATATAAAAAATCGATAGGATTATAGTGACCACAGGTTATGCCTGTTTTTCAATTTAGACCGTTAAAAGAATATATATAGCCTATTTTAAAATTTCTTATAAAAAAACGATTTTTGGTAGGAAATATAAGTGATCACATTTTATCCTTGTTTTTCAATTTAGACCGTTATTAAAGGATCTACAGCCTATTTTATAATTACATATAAAAAATCGATTTTTGGTAGGAAATATAAGTGATCACAGGTTATTCTTGTTTTTCAATTTCGACCGTTGTTATTAAAGGCTCGATTTTGGCGTTTGTGATCAAAATGCTTTCACACTTTAAAACCCATGAAAAATACTACAAATTTAGGATAATTTTGGCCCCAAGTGTGTTTAAGGGTTAATTTCGATTTTTGCACTGTTATTGTAAATTTTGGACTTTATATACATATATATTTTGCTTAAGTTTCATAAAATTCGAGCAAAAATTTTATGACATTTCGGTATTTTTTCATTAGAAATCCCAAATATAGCACGATTTGACCTTCACGAATTAACGGTAAATGTTGGCCGTTTTGAGTAAAACTCTTGAAAAATATTCAACTATATTATTCTGGATGGGTTTTATTTTAAATTCATAATACTAAAGAAATTAAGCTTATTCACCAAAATCATATTTTCCCCTTGTAAATGCATCTCAAAACTTTAGAGCCGAAGCGACGCCAGTTAATTTTTCTGAACGTGTTTCTACAATCCATAGAATAATTTTAGGGGTGGGAACGGCATCCCAGCAAGCCATATGCAGCGTTACCGTTGGCAAATTTGAGAAAGTCGCACAAAAAAAAGATTTCTTAAAAATAAGTCGCTCAAAAAGGGGTTAAAAAGGGGCACCACTTTTAAAAAGATGGAAAATAAATAAAAATCGTATTTTTTTCATTTAAATGTTGTATATGATGTATGTTTACAAATACATATGTATATTCAACAATTTATTAATTTTTTAACAGAAGTTTTTATATAATAAAAAAAAGCTAATATGTATCAAGTAAAACAAAAAAAAGGTACACAAAAAGTGGCAAGGCATCTGTAAAAGGGTCAAATTGCGACTTTAGTCGCAACAACGGTAACGCTGGCCATATGAGTCCGAAAAGAGTCTTTTCTGACACCTTTTTCGGAGCGTTAACGCCCTTTATGAGCCCAAAAAACAATCATAATTGCTTCGAAAACCTTCAGAAAAAAGTCTTTTATGAGGGTTTTTTTGGGCTCTTAAAGAGCTCTTAGATAATGTCAGAAAAGAGTCTTTTATGAGTCTTTTTTTGGGCTCTGTGTAATCTTGTTTATATCATTCTTGTGTGGTACAGCTATTTTTTTGTTCAAATCACAAATAACAGAACAACAACGAACGCTTTGGTACACATAATTGTTGGGATGTTAATTGAAAATTTTCTTCGTCCATATAATATTATACTACATATGTATAGGGTGTCCCAACTAGAACGCAACATTAAAAATGGTGTTCGGTATCGTGAAATGATAACCAGTTTTTTCTTGCCTAGAATTGAAGAAATGAATGTGGACGGCATGTGGTTTCAACAAGACGGCGCCACATGTCATACAGCCAGAGAAAATGCATCAGTCATTTCCCGGTCGTGTTATTTCGCGTTTTGAAGACCAGAATTGGCCGCCTAGATCGTGCGATTTAACACCTTTAGATTTTTTTCTTTAGGGTTTTTTTAAGTCGATTGTTTACGCGAATAAGCCGACGACGACTCAAGCCTCAAAAGAGGAAATTGGACGCTGCATTAATGAAATACCGCAGCATTTATGCAAAAAGGTCATTGAAAATTTCATTAAAAGATCGCGTGTGTGCCAGCAAAGCCGCTGCGGCCATCTGCACGATATCTTGTTCCATACATAACCTCATTCCGTCTACTTTACGATATAATAAAGTTTCACAATTTTTTTTTTAAAATATCTGTGTTTTATTTAAAATTTAAAAATTGCGTTCTAGTTGGGACACCCTTTATATGCCTGTATGTATTTCTAAAAGAACATTTTTAAGGGTTTGCTTCAAATTTATATGCAACAAGCATCTGTTTGAAAACATACTTTAAGTTAATTTAAGATGAATTTGAACACATTTGTTTGTAAAAATATTTATTTGTATTTAAAAAAAAACAAATAATACCTTTGAAATATTTTAGGGGTTGATGGAGTAAAAATTTAATTGAAGGACTTTTTTTAAATTTTATCACCATTTTGTAAATGTATTCAAAAGGAAATCTTAAACATACGACAAATTATTACTATTTTTAAGGGATTATTTTTAGCATGCCATATTTATAAAGAAGTTTGCAATAAAAACATAAAATGCTTTAACAATAGATATCTTGTCTTATCAAAAAGTACTTTTTAAAATTTTCCCACGAATTTTGAAGCTTCTTCTGGTTTTGCATTTCTACCTAAAATGATTATTTTATTATACATATTTTATGAAAACATGTTTAAAATTTTATGAGCCGCCTAATATAATTTAATCTAAAATTTTTCCCATCACCACCAGCGTTGTCAACTTTGAAATTTCAAAACGCACCAACATGGAGAAAAAACGCGCCATTTGAAAAAAATCACACCATTTATTTATTGAAATAATTTCACATATTATAACAGTCAACAATAATTCAGTGTTTTTATAAAAAACTAGCGGACCCGGCGAACTTTGCCTCGCCCCAATTTTAAGCCTTCAGACAAACTTTAGAGTAATAATATAATACAACAGGAATAATTTCACACAAAATTTCGTACAAAAAAATCAATTTTTCAATTTTCCGACTTTTGCGGAGATTTTCCAATTTTCCGCATTTCGCATTTTCCGCAATTTCCCATGATTTACACCAAGAACTTTCTACTTTTCCATTAAGGAATAATTTCACACAAAATTTCGTACAAAAAATGAATTTTTGATTTTTCCAATTTTCCGCAATTTGCCATGTTTTACACCACGAAATTTCTATTTTTTCATTTGGAAAGCCATTAAGGAATAATTGCACACAAAATTTCGTACGAAAAATCAATTTTCCAATTTTTCGACTTTTGCGGAAAGAATTTCCAATTTTCTGCATTTCGCATTTTCCGCAATTTCCCATGATTTACACTAAGAACTTTGTATTTTTTCATTTGGAAAGCCATTAAGGAATAATTTCATACAAAAACTCGATTTTCGATTTTTCCAATTTTCGGACTTTTCCGGAGGGATTTTTCACAATTTTCTTCCGTAAAAACCTTCTCCTCAAAAATACGAACAACTGACAAAAAATTTTACAGAAATCGGCCCAGCCGTTCTCATTTTATGAATTACTATACATTTTTTACCCCATTTTTATATATATAGATACAAATTTAACAAAAATAATTAATGTAATTAATTTCTTCTTTTTTAACTTTTTTAAAAGAGATCAACGATTAAAGCCTAGGCTGTTCAAATTTGGGAAAAATGTTGAGCATCATTAATTATTTCATACGGAAAATTTGACGTGTAGCTTATGTACTTTTGTAAATTTTGTGAATTTAAATCGAAAATAAATAAAAGTTAAAATATTTAAAAATCTGTGTTGAGTCGAAATCGTTAAATAAAAATGAATAAACAAATATTACTGACCGCTTGTGCAGCAGCACAACAATATGTAGATATTATTGTTGCAACAGAAGAACTTTTGGATGACAGTCAACTGATATTGAAAATTCCACGTGAAACAATTGCCACTTTAATTAGTCCTGTTTCAAACTTATCAGTTCTGACTGACAAGTCAAGTATTTTTCAATAAGAAGGAAAAAGATAACAGATAAATTTCTCTTTCCTTCTCATTGAAAAATACTGGACTTGACAGTCAGAACTGATGAGTGTGAAACAGGTCTTATTTCGCTGTGAAAAAATAATGTTGCCAGATACATTTCAAAATGAACTACTTCTGCAACATTTTTTCATGAAAATTTCATGTAATTTTTTTAACATGTATGCATGTATTTTGACAGCATTCCACTTAAATTTTGAGCAGAGTAACTATAGTTAGAGGTTGACTCAAATATTTTTTGACATCCCTAAGTTATGCTGTAGAAACTTTCTTTAAAAAAGCACATTGCCTACCTTTATAATGACAAATTTCAATGACCTTGAAAATTTGGAATAACGGAGTTTGTGGTGAATTTCTCAAAACTCACCACGATTTTTTATACTCACCACAATTTTTACTCACCACGATATTTTCACCACATTTTTAATTCACTCACTACACGACCAAAAAAAATTTCCGCTACCTTTTTTAACTAGCTAGCCCCCCACCCGCAACACAAACCTTGTTTTCTTGTTTTTTTCTTTCTTCTTCTTTTCTTCCTCTTCTTCTTCCAACTAATATTCTACAGAAGAAAAAATAAGTGCTAAATTTTTTCAATGTAACAATACAATTTTTATTTCAAATGTTACATATTAATTCAAAAATTTCCGTGTTCATTTACTTACCACACCGAAAGAAATTTAGTTGAAATATTAATAAAAGTTATTTATTTGTTGGTTTTTGTTCGGCTACACGTCGTTGAATAAATAAAAACTTTTGATTTTTATTTTAAATATTTTTATTGTTGTTCCCAATATTTCAATTAGCGTCGCTAATCATCTTCGGGGGTATTTAAAAAATAATAAATAACACAAAAAAATTTTTTTTTTCTTATTTTACACTTATTGTCCTTCTGCTTTTTGAGTGTTTTTGTGTTATTTATTATTTTTTAAATACCCCCGAAGATGATTAGCGACGCTAATTGAAATATTGGGAACAACAATAAAAATATTTAAAATAAAAATCAAAAGTTTTTATTTATTCAACGACCTGTAGCCGAACAAAAACCAACAAATAATTAACCATCAATAAGGTCTACTAAAAAACATACATAAATAAAAGTTATTTTTTATTTCGCCAAAAGTATTTTTTGGAGTAAAAAAGTAAAAATTTGTTCGAGAAAAAAATTGTTTTTTATCAAGCAAATTATGCTAAAAACTATTTCGCATAATTTTTAAAAATTTCAATGTATTTTTGAGAACTAAAATGCTAAATCTAGCACTGAAAGTGCTAAAATGGCAACACTGCAACGCTGTATGGATAATATACTGTGGCTCACAGCTTTTTTTGTTTGCAATATATGTATATATATTTATTTTATGAAATGTACCTTTTATAGATCCACTATTTTCATAGCGAAATTAAATTCACTGTAACAATTATCAATATAATACCCCCTTTATAAACTAAAACACACGATTTATTCTTGAAATTTTTGCTAGTTTTAGAAAACAATTTAAAAACATATACATATGTATATCTTAGGTTTCAATTGTATTTTTTTTTAAAGAAGTTTGCAATAAAAACATAAAATGGTTTAAACAGATATCTTGCAAAAAGTACTTTTTAAAATTTTTCCATGAATAATTTGAAGCTTCTTCTGGTTTTGCATTTCTACCTAAAATGATTATTTTCATATATTTTTGACATACTTATATTCTATTATACATATTTATGAAAACATCTGTATATCTGTATTGTTTGTGTAAAAACAACCCTGATAAAACAACTAAACACAGCCCCGAAACAAGCAAACAAAGGAAATAGCAAGATAAAATAAGAACACAAAGAAACAATTGTGAGCATATGTAAAATTAACCAGGTGCACTTTTTTCAAGACATAATTAATGTATTATTTTTAAGAATTTAAGGAAAACATGATTAACATTAGGTTCCTTAGGCATCAGGTAAAATTAATAAATAAAAAAATTCCCAGAAGTTTACTTCTATTAACACAGAATAAGACAATAAACTACTTTGGTACCTGAATACAGTTTGGTTAAGAATACATTGGGGTGGAAATTTGCGACTATAAAAGCGAAGCACAGCGACGATTTAATTATCAGTCGTTGGCAAATCTTTGTGCGGTGAAAGCCTCTTCTATTAGCAGTTCCGTAGCAGTGTTGTAAAGTAATAAATAAAAAGTCTAACCTAGTTGCAAAATTTGAGGTTATGTGCTAAAAAAAGCTGAAATTCCCAGAAAAGGTGTGTTTTAGTTTCAAGAAAGTGTAATTTAACTACGTATTAAAAATTTACAATAATTAATAAAAAAAATGGTAGCCATTTATAATATTGATGATGATTTTGGTCAAAACCCCAAGACATTGGGAGATTGGGTTAAAAATTTCCGTTTAAAAAAATTGCAAATGAAACGCAAGCTGCGTTCGGGTGGCAATTTACGAGTATGCGCCATTTTGTCGACAGCCTTAATGGCGGCCGAATTAGAATTGCGACGCAAACAACAAGAACGTTTTCAAAAGTGGTTAGAATTTCAAACAAAAATCAATAAAAATCACGAACTAATCCCCAAAAGCCATCATCTACCTCCACAACACCATAGAAGCCAAGGAATAGATAAATTGATACTGGTCTCCAACCACAACAGTCATAACGAAGAAAAAAGCTGCAGAGAAAGTGAAGAAATAACAAATTTATGGAAATGTGAATTAAGTGAATTAGATAACTTTATGCGCAGTATAAGTAGTCAAAGTAGCAACCAATCACGTAGTGATAACATTGAACACCAAGAAAATAGTTATCAGAAAAACATTCAACCGCATTCAATACGAGTGTCTAGTTAGTGATTAAGTTATATGTATATTTACTATCTATAATTATGTGAATGAGAGACTTTAAAAAAGATTGAATATTTTTAAGTAGAGTGAATTTTATAATTACAATTTATTAATTTCTTTTGTGTTAAAAAAAAGTTTTGTATTTGAGTCATATTACGAAAGTTTTTCCATTTACAGTCCGTTGGGACCTTTGTCTAATGTAATCAACACAGCCATGAGTGGTGGATAAGGAAGTTTAAATTGACCACAATGTATGAAAGAGAGGATCCATTGTAGGTCACTTCTAAAGGCCAAAATGGTGTGACGCTGAAAAAGACTGGGTCTTTCAGCTAAAAATGTCAACGACTGGTTGTGGAAAACATGAGAAACATAATCGGTTTGTAAATATTTTATTTTAAATTTTTAGTATGTATACTTATTTTGGAAAATTAGTGAAATGTCTAAAAACAACTGAAAAATTCTGGAAGAAGAAATGATTACTCATATAACATGAAACGAAAAAGCAAAGACGCCATTTTGTGAGTCAAAAAAAATTATACTGTGTACACAAATATTTCACAATATTGTTGCCATTGTATACTACGTGCAGACATGTGTGTAAACAGTTGGCTGAATAAAAAAAACGTAAACACGACTATAGTCGTTTTTGTGTTTGCGTTCGTGTTGTGTGTGTTTTGTTATATACATACATATAAAATATGTAAACGTTTTTCAACACTAAACTCACGAAGCAACAAAGCAAAATCAATGTAATCGCAATAATGGCTGCTCTTTTTGTTGTTGCCTTAATATGAGTAATCGTTTTTTCTGCTTCGGGGAAACTAGTACATAGTAAATGTATACTAAAAAATATTAAAAATGTATCTTGATTCATATTGAATTACATAATAATGTACATTTTTGTTTTGTAATTGTAAGCAAATATGTAGTTAAATGTGTATATAAAATTATATATGAAAGAAAAAAATCAAAAAAAAAAAAAAAAAAATTAAAATAAATACTCATTGATTAATGGCTTATTAAACAAATGAACATAAACTATGTCTTATTATTTCTCTTGTAAAACCTAAAACCTAAATGAAAACTTTATTTTACAGTGTTTATTGGTGATAACAAAACTTCATCCTCACGAGTAAAACACAAGCACAATTTCTAACCAACATTTGATGAGCAGATGTAGCAAAAAAAAAAACAAGCAACTACTGGGTTGTACACAAAATAAAAGTATAATAATTGAAGCAGAGTGAGTTGTAAACATCTTTTAATTTAACAACAAAGCACCCGTTTTGTTTCTCCTAACTACTTACTACCACCACTGCTCCATTCGTAAGCAAGTTCTACACATTTTCAAATACATATCTAACGCAATCTTCGTGGTACGAGCTGTTTAGAGTATAGATATTTTGCTTACGACCAACACGTTGGTAAACGGAGTTGTGTAAGGGCGCAGTTGTTGTCATCAACTTCTCAAAGAAATCGATAATCATCCATTCATCTCTACTAGACATACATACTATATGGATTTCATGAGAAAAACTTGGTATTTATGAAATTTACTGCTATAAATCTATGCCTTTTTACACAAATTTCAGTACAAATTAAACATACCTACTTGCTGGATATTCTCTTGATAAATTCATTCATTAAATTACGTTGAGCTGGTAGGATAAATCATTTGCTGGTACACGCATATTTTTATTCCTCTAAAAAAGATATTTCTGGAAAGTTGTCGTTGTTTTTCTACTATGGGCTTCGGCGAAAAATTTTATAAAAATGCAACTAAAACTTGGAGAAATTTAGCTGCGTGAACAATTTATCATTATTCGTAAGCGGTATTATCATATATTTTCAAATAACTATATAATTTTAGGAATACCTTAAAATAAGAGAACAAATCTACCATACCCTAATCTACATAAATACAACATTTAATGAAAAGACTGGAAACATCCACCCGTAACGCGTTTGGCAATGGAACGTATTGGTCTCTGGGTGATGGTGTGGGGACAACCTCACACCGGCCTTCTAACCTAACCTAACGCGTTTGGCAAAATGCATAAATAACTTCAAAATATCGGACAAAATTACTATGATCATTTATTTTTTAGGCAAACAAAACAATACAAATTATCTATAGCCCGTTTTTCGATCCATTAAAGCCACTGCACCAAATGTTGCGTGATTGGAGCAAACCATTTTCAATATCTTTTGGAGCAAACCATTTTCAATATCTTTTGGAGCAGCTGGATAACAACTAAAGCCATTGTTGTATAAAGCAGCCGTTACATGCAATTAGCAGAGTATCGCAATAATTCCGAGAGACACCCATATAAAGCAGCAACAGGTTTTCTTTTCTTTAATTGTAATAAAAATTCTAAAATTTTTAGCATTATGCCTCAGTTGATCGGTTCCTGAGCATAATATGAGCTATAGAATCCCCATTTTACTCTACAAAGTTACTGAGTTACTGACTATGTGACACAAACAGCGTAAGAAAACTTGAATTTTGTTTTTAGCACTAATTCAATTTTTACAGACGTCTAAAAAAGAAAACTGAAGCAATGAGATATAACTTGTGTATTTAAAACCTCAACGTACAAAACTGATGTTTTGCGCCTAGAGTCCCAGCACTGCAACAGGTTCTTGAACATTAGACAATTAAATATTTGATAAACCTTTTTTAAGCTGTTGAATGAATGGTCGGTCCCTGAGCATCTATGTTGCATCACACAATCGGAACAATTTCTTGAGCTTGCTTCGGCATAAAGTGTAAGAAAGCATGAAATTGTGTTTACAACTAATCAAATTTTTACAGACACTAGCGAGATCATGAAACCCTACTGGCAAATTAGAAAAAAACTTTTTTTTTCTTTAACTGGATTTTAAATGGAGTTTAAACATAATTCACCAAAATGCAGGTTAACAATTTGTGCAAATCAATGTACGATTTTGATTTTTTTAGCCTTATGACTCAGTTGAACCATTCCTTTGGAGACATTCATAATCCTTGAAACTTGTATTTGGCGGCGTCTAACGTTTAAAACAGGCAATTGCTATTTCTTTACAAAACAAAAATTTAATTTGATTTTTAGCGTTATGGACACTCAGTTGATCTGTGCCTGAGCCATAATATGTACTCACATTTTGTTGGGAGATCACCTAAATTGTTTACGGTTACATGGATACGCTTTAATTCCACATTAACGAAATCGCGATACAGTACAGGCAGGTGTTAAATTTTAAGAAATTACACAAAATTTTTGATTTTTAGCATTATGGACTCAGTTGATCCGTGCCTGAGCCATAATATATTACGTGTTGTTTGGATTCACTATGATGATAAATGGTCAATTATGTATAGCAACCAAACTGGAGTTGGGTTGCCAAAAGTTTCCATTGCAAGATTGGCAAACAAAAAACGATGCACGAAGCAGGCAGGTGTAAAATTTTACAAATCACAAACAAAAATTTTGATTTTTAGCATTATGAACTCAGTTGATCTGTTCCTGAGCTATAATTTGTTGTTGAGGGACCAACATTACGTTACATACTAGTTGATCAATGAAGATGTTTGGATATCTTGGAAGTTGTTTTACTCATGGATGAACGCTTCTCCATTTTATTCAAGTGTAAGAAACAATGAAATTGTTTTTCCAACTAATGCAATTTTTACAGATTTTTTATTTGTAACTGACAAAGCACTTCCGTTAAAAAGTTTTTTTTTTGATAGTCTATGACTCTTCGAGGTTGGCCTGTACCTAGCTGTATTTGCTGATTGTTACGAAGGCGACACAATTTTATTTACATAAAGTGTAAGAAAACAATGTGTTTGTTTTACAACTAATTCAATTCTTACAGACAACGGCTGCATTCTAAACTCTAGACATGAAGACTTGAAAACTCCACAATAACTGTGATGACTGCGTTTTTTTAACACGTACAATACAATTCTAATATTTTTTAGCATTATGATTCAGTTGATCGGTACCTGAGAGCATAATATGAATGTTATATAGAAAACAGCTTGTTATTTAACGCAAACTCGATGATTACTCAAATGCTAATAAAAATTCTAGACATAAAGGGAGGACAATATCTGTTGTTAAAAGTAAAACTGAAAAACAACGAAGGCAGGTGCTTACTTTTACCATGAACTCAATATACCTTCTAACATCGTTTTAGCCAAATTACATACTTTATCTGTCTGCTGTAACAAATGCTTGGCCCATAGCCATCAACACCAACTTGCTACTACGTAAGAAATCTTAACATATTTTATTGTTGATTTTGAATTTTGTTTTTAAATAGTAACAGCAACAATTTTTAAACTAACCTGGCAAAATTACCCCATCCCAGGTCGTTGCTTTAATAATTTATGAATATTTTCTGAATTTTAGCGAAATTAAAGAAAAATATAAATTTTTGGGACTAGCAGTAATACGCTACTACGAATCAGAGACTTGAGAATTTCTAGGAAATCTGAAAATACATTTTGAGGCGTAAGAAGGTATCCTATTGGTTTTCTAATTCCGATTGTATTTTCCAGGCTATATACCATTTTATCCTAAAAAAAGGAAATACTTAACTAATAACCGATGTTGGCAAACTATTAAGGCAACCATTTAAGAAATCTCACACAGCCAAGTCGTAAGAATATTTAAAAACAATTTATTTTGTACAACTAATACGCTTTTTGCAGAAATTCCATTGAATTCCAACTGCTTTACTTTGAAGTATACATACATATGTACCTGTAATAAGAACCATAGCGAAAAATATTTTCTTGTTTATCTTCTTCTTAACCTACAGAATTGTCAAGTGCTGAACTGAAACACATCGCTTTATTGTTTGTTTGTTCGTTTTCTTTTCTTCTTGTTTTTCCGTCTGCCAGTTTCTCTTTGTGTTTTTTAGCTTAAATTTGTCTGGCCAGAACAAAAAAGCGCAACTAAATTGAGAAAGCAAGTTTAAGTGAAATTGAAAATGTGATGGCTGGACTGGTAGTGAAAAAGAAAGAAAATCGTCACATACACAGAATAAATATAAAAAAAAATATTAAAAAACCAGTACGCTAAGGGAATCGCTTTTATGATATTCAACAATATCCCAACGCGTGTTGATGAATTTATTACATTAAAAGAGATCAAAACTCACGCCAAAATTCACACATGCGAGCTTAAAATATCTACGTAAGTAAGGCCTATTTTTCCTAAAAAAAACCCGGCAGCTAACACTGGAATACTCCCCCCGGCAGGCAGGCAGAGTAATATTGAAATGTGTGTCCGTTCATCATGTAAGATTTACAAACTACTAATATTGAATGCCAACCTCTTGAAATTACTATGCCTTTTACAGATCAAGAGAGAGTCCTGTTGTGTTTTTTTCTTAACACACTTCATATCACACTTCAGCTGATGTGAAGAGACTTGGCCACAATCACAAGCAATCTAAAAATATAGCTAAGGGAATCGCTAATATTTTTTGTGAAAATAACGCTGCTGCAAGTATATGCTAAATAAGTTATATAATTTTTGTGCGTGTTTATATACATATATGATTAATGAGCTGATTATAAATAAGCTGCAGCTGTTTTACCGACTCACGTCAAAGTTGGTTAACTATACTTTTCACTTTAACTTGTATGAATTTCTTACAGAGCACAGCAAAAACCAAATAAATACAACAAATTAATACCATCATCCCGCCAACCCATTCTCAAAAAAGAAGCTTAATACTGCTAAGGGAATCGCAAATGTTTTTAAATAATAATGATGATGTTGTTCTGGTGGCTCTCGCAACAACACTCCATAAATGTGACCAAATTCCAATTTAAACTCGAGAACAAACAAATCTAAAGACGAAAGTGTATGTAAGTGTTGCTTAAGACACACGAACCTACTAAATGTTGAAACATCATTTTTGTAATTTTCAAAACAAACCATACATTTATCTTTATTTACACGCTAATGAAATAATTGCTAAGGGAATCGCAATAAATTATTTAATCATATGCCTCGAATTCCGTTGTGTTCGATGAAACATCACACAATGGTTGCTATTATATTTAACTTGCAAGCTAATTGAAAATTTAAACAAATTGCCACACAAAGTGTGTGTGATATTAAATACCAAATATGAATGCAACTTGTAAGTTAAACCGCAAACAGCTCCACACAGAGTGTGTGAGTAACAAAATCAAAGGCAAATTTGTAACATTCTAACACATTAGCTGCTAAACACCAGGCATTATTTTAAACAATATATTAAATTTAAAAAGCATAATACAAATAACAGTAATGTAAAAGTGCTTAAGAGTATTAAATAATTGTGTCGTGGGTTTATATTATGAACGTGTGGTTACATGTTTATATAATTTGATTATTGTAATGCTTGAGTTTAAATAAAACAAACTTGTGATTGTGACTTATGACTGAAAAAAACTCTAACGATACTGGATCATCTACGAATATAAATCCTAACTCTTTGTACCCTTAAAGATGGATAATTCGTTAAGTAGAGCACAGCTTTGAAATAATCATCACTCCCGTATGATTTAATGTTGGATATAATAATAACAACAATCACTTGTTTTATATTATTTTATTTGATCTATTTTATCGAATAGTAAAAAATCGAAGAGCACACTAAAACACGAGGTTAGTCGTTTTATAACTCACGAAATTTGAAAATAACGGTTATTTTTTGATCAGACCTCGTATATATATATATATAAAAGCAAAAACAATTTTAAAGAACAAATTCGAAATGTAACTGCACGTCGCCAAAACCTACTCACCAAATACTCGCTCAAATGCCAAAATGAAATTGTATAAAGAAATAATGTCGCAGCTTTTGATGATAATAATGTACAAATGCCCAACACTCAAGCGGCTCGGAAAGAGTCTGCAAAAACCAAAGCTCCTGGAAAGTTCCACTATATTTTTTGTGCAATAAGAAATTGTGTGCGAAAACTTAGAGCTCTACACGCATGTTCAGCAGAACGTGTCCAAAAACACAACAGCAGCCAGTACCAGGGGCCAAATTACCGCATTCGATATCGAGTAAAATTGATCGTAATTTTCTTATTTGAGATTGTGGCATTCGCTATCGAGCAAGAAATTTAGTACATTTTATCATAATTTTTCGATACGATAGCTAATTCGATCACGAATGCGGTAATTTGGCCCCAGAACTACAGCTGTAACAAAAACCAAACAACCAACAAAAATAGTATTTTTTGTTTTCCATCTTTATTTTTTGATTTTTATAGGATTATGTAACAGTTGAACTGTGCCTGTGCATAATTTTGAGGCAGAGACAGAATATATTGTAAAAGGATTTTATATTGAGACACCATACAGCTTTAGCTCTTCAACGTTTTTTTTTCTTTCCTGTTTTCTTCTACTTCTTACCAAATTTTTTGTAGCCTCATGTCTCAGTTGATCGGTGCCTGGACATGATTATAAACCTACAGATACAAAGAGAGAGAGAGAACCAGCTTCAGTTTGGGGGTGACAACTATTGTCAAACTTTCTTTTCTTTTTCCTTTTTTTAGTTTGTTTTTTTTTTGTTCTACGTTTTCTTTTTTATAACTTCTTTTTTTTAGCTTTATGTCACAGTTGATCAGTGCCTGTGCATACGTTCTTAAAAAAGCATGTGATGAGAGTATATCGAGAGGATAGTTTCGGCCAAGTCTGTTCTTCCTAAAAGAGCGCCGTGACTAGCACTAAGGACATTTGTGTTTCTTTTTCTTCTAGAAATTTCTTTCTTTTTTACTATTATTATTAAAGTTTTAGCATTATGTCACAGTTGATCAGTGCCTGTGCATAATATGCATTAATTGAGGCTTTCCTTAAATGTGAGAGAGGAATGTCGTCGTGAACAGAAGAGAGCGAATAAAGACGGACAAGAAGAGTGGCTTAACCAGAAGACTGTTGTTTCTGTGTTTGTTCTTTTTTGTGTTTTTTTCTGTCTTAGAAGACTGTTTACTGTTTTTTCAGTAGATAGATATGATTTTTTTTTAGATTCATACACAGTTGATCGGTGCCTATGCCAGACTTGTTTGCTACACTTATTGCATAAAATCGTGAGATGTTTAAACAAGAACTTGCTGAGAATGAACATTAATTTCAAACCATTGTGATGACGAGCTGTTTTCTATCAGCTGCTTGAGCGACTACATCCATTGTCGTCTCGACAACAACGTGTGTTGCGTGTTCGCTAAACCATTAACTGATAAATATTTAGAAAACAGGTTATTTTTTTAACTTTCAATTCCTCTTCGCTAATTACTACCATTTACAGGCAAGGCATTTCCCTCCAGGCACAAGTATATATTGAATTTTTCATTTTCCTATCCACTTTACCACCACACTACCACGTACACAAATATCTCTATCCATCCATCTACAAATATCGTTAAAGGGAATCTATACGATACAACAACTCAGCAGGGCTTCATAAACACAAAAACGCAAAACCATTAAAATGTTTCTAAAAAGGGAATCCAGAAACACGGCGCCCACTCTATTTTCTTTCTCTACCTTTTTTTTAATCAGCTATTTTCTAATTTATTTTTCTTTGTAATTTTAACAAAAAAAAAAGCAAAAGAATTTTTTTAATTTTTTAAAATTTTAAACGATAATTTTTAAGGATGATTATTACACAGACAAAAAATGATAAATGTAACCGAAAAAATTATGAAAAAAGAAACCAATCAACCCCTCAAATGTTTTGTACGCCAAAAAAACAAATTTAATTATAAATAACAATTTTGTTAAAAATTTTCATCTGTATATTGCCTAATAGTTTTTAAATGAATTATCTTTGTATATCAAATTTGTCAATTAGTCATTGTTATAAAATATTTTACTAGTTCTACTACTACTTTATCAATCAACAATTGTTCAGCAATTATGCAAAAACTATGAAATATGTCTTAGATTTGTAGATAGAGTAACAAAATTTGTTAAATTA
Organism: Bellardia pandia; assembly: GCA_916048285.2. Classification (NCBI taxonomy): domain Eukaryota; kingdom Metazoa; phylum Arthropoda; class Insecta; order Diptera; family Calliphoridae; genus Bellardia; species Bellardia pandia. Next base: position 49,372,311 of record OU696531.1, read on the forward strand.
ATTTTATTTAATTCTGCTCTGTAAAGTATTTTTCTGATTTTGTTGTTTTAAAAATTCTTTGTAAAATAATTTTGTTAAAGTTTGTTTTTAAATTGTTTGTAATTTTGAAATTTACAATTATTTAACTGAAATCAAATCAACTGCTGGGGAATGAAACTGATCCGATCTGTACAAAATATACAAACATTTGAGTGAGCGAGAGGGAGAAATGACGCCAGCGGTATAAAAGCCAATAATCGTGCATGAGGGATATCTAGAGAGACAGAGAGAGACATGCCTTCAATTGAATACTCAAACTGCCTTTTAGTTTAAAATACACACAGGGTTTTGCAATTAAACAAGCCAAGGGAATACGTGAGCCAGGAGATTAGTTTTCCGTTATGCAATTAAGAGAGGGAGAGAGAGAAAAGCTTTTACATAAACCTAGATTCAAACTACCAACGTAATCCAGCCAAAGTTGTTAACTGAAATATCCTTGATTACCAATACACATAAAAATATTTATACAAATCACCAAGGTGTTGCTTTATCATCATCAGCCGGGACTAAAGTTCTTAAACAGCAAATGCTTCACACTAAACACCATCAAAACAACAGAGCCATTCTTCTACTCCTATTAAACTATTTTGAAAATGTTAACATTTTCCTAAGAGTATCACTACAACTTCGTTGAAGATACAAATCTTTCAACAACAACAAATAATTTCAATTTTCCCAAGATGTGAATCATCAATCATCAGCGCAAATCAACAACATTTCTTTACACATCAAATGAAGAACTTGTAATATTGCTACTACGAGTACAAAGTCTTCCAAATATGCAGCTGATATTCTACAATAATTCTAAAGACTTCACATTGGTCTTCTTCAAGATAACTGCAAAACAGACTTTGGTCTTCTTCAAGATAACTGCAAAACAGATTTTGGTCTTCTTCAAGATAACTGCAAAACAGACTTTGATCTTCTGCATTCTTAGATGCGTTTACCACAATGATTTATGGCAATCATCCATCTTCAATCCCTGTACTAAGCAAACAATAAAACAAAATATAATAAAATGAGGCGCGGGGCACGTTTAACAATCTTTAAAACATTAACTACATAATATGTATTAAGACACCTGAGTTGTTCGCAAATCTTCAGATTAGAGAGAGAGAAAGAGATATCCATATATAGAGGGCTGTAACACATTCAAGTCTTACATGTTGCCAAAATATAATCATCATCAACAACACCATAACTAACAACTTTTGCTAAAGATTGACTTCTATCTAAAATCAAAACTATGAAAATCTTTTAAAAATGCTGGGTCTGAGTTCTTGTAAAAAACACCATTGTGTCATCATTATCATCACCATCGGTCCTAGCTAAATCCAATTTGAAGAGGAAAACTAGCTTTATAATCTATTACAAAGCGATAGTCATCTTAATTACTGAATGAATATTGTTGTGAGACGACGACTTATGGACTATATATTTTAACCTTATCATATAAATATTACTACCATACACCTTGATCTTCTATAATCAAATATCAAATCTCTGAGGCTAATAATATCCACAACCTACATAAATGAGGTATAAACTAGAGAAAAAAAGACTTCTTAACTACTACAACAGACTTTCAACAAATCCACAACATCGTCCAACGTAAGAGGGACGACTTCGCTTTGAAATCAGAAGCATTAGAAAGTATTAGAAACTAAATATCAATTATTGTCCGACCAAATTCATCTTGGTTGCTTTGCGTTCAATCCCTGAGCTGTAATCTATCATCTAAATCCTTGAGTTCTGTGGCGGCAGACGTTTTACTCACTGCCACTCACTTTAAGATGCTATATAGGACCAGTGAATTTACCATTCCTTTCCTCTTCTATACGAATACTACTACATTCACCACCTTTGCTTGTACATCTAAATCCTGGGACTGTCAGTTCTCCATTGCTTTGAATGTCTGTGTCCAGCCCATATAGTTTTGTGCGGCAAGTCTTGAAAATTCTATTGGGAAGAATATCTATTCGTCTTCAGAAATTACAACAGTTTAAACAACTTCAACACAAACAAATTTAACATCAGCAGTACCATCACAAAGAATCGTAAGAATAATTCCGAATTGACGGCAGCGTGGGACTTCCAAGTATTGACGGCGGCGTGGGACTTCCAAAATTTTGACTGCGGCGTGGGTCACCCAGGTGTTGACGGCGGCGAGGGACTTCTATAACTTGATGGCGGCGGGGGTTCTCCAGGTGCTGACGGCGGCGTGGGACTTCAACAAGTTGATCGCAGCGGGGGTTACAGGTGTTGACGGCGGCGTGGGATTTTTTTTTACTGACGGCTGCGAGGGACATTCAAATGTTAAAGGGGCGCAGGTCTTTTAGGTGCTGACGGCAGCGAGTGACTTCCAGTTATCATCGGGGCAAGGCGGTGTAGCAGGGTCGGCGTGGCGGTTCAATTCCTCGGTTCTTCGTTGTTTGGCAGGTTTCCGGTTAAGCATTGTATAGGGGCATTTTTCAAGTATTGACTGCGGCGAGGGATTCCAAGTTTTGACTGCGGCGAGGGATGCCAAGTTTTGACTGCGGCGTGGGATTCCAAGAATCGACGGCGGCGTGGGATACCAAGAATAGACGGCGGCGTGGGATACCAAGAATCGACGGCGGCGTGGGATACCAAGAATCGACGGCAGCGAGGGATGCCAAGTTTTGACGGCGGCGTGGGAACACTACTTCGATTGCGGCGAGTGATCCTGTATGCTAATTGTTTCTTTACTTTTTTCCATCCCCATCATTACACTAACTGCTTAACCAACAGTATAAGGATGGTTTTTTTTTACTTTCTATTCCAAACAAATTTACCTAATCTGTATAGAAATTTGATTCCTCTGATATGTGACACCTTCGAAATTGTGTAGAATTTGTATTATAATAATTTCTATTCTTATCTAAAACTTAAAACTTCCACTAATCATATATTTTTTGTTTTATGTAACAAAAATTGTTAAATAAATTTTTTTTAATTGAAAAAAGTAAATGAAAAAATATTAAAAGAATATAGTTTCACTTCCAAATTAATCAATAAAAAATGCAAACTATATTAATAAAATAATGTTTGAAAAAATGGAATTTTGCAATGTGTTATTAATTATAAATAAAATTTAAAGAACCCTACTAATAAAATATTTAATTTTGATTGAAAAAAATACAATGCTTTATTATTTAAAATTACAATATAAAAAAATATGCTTACATTCAATAAAAGTTAAAACGTTTGATTGCAAAAATTAAATTCCCAATGTGTTTTTATTTATGAGAGAATATGTTCGGATTTGCCGAATTTGTTGTGTCTCAATGAAATTAAATCATGACTTGACTTTTAACAATTTTTATTATTGGACTATTTTTCCAAATAGTGGTTATAATAGCCTAATCCAAAGTCAAATTCGGCCGAACTCTCAATTTTGACATTGTTACAAATTTCACATATACATACCGTTGGTTTCATATAGAAAGGCCCTAACTCGCTATTTTTCCGAAATTGTTTTTTTTTTTGCGATTCCAATGCATTTGACGCAAATACATCTCACAAAAATTTATTCCAATAGTGTAAAAAATAACGCTTTTATAAGCAGTTGTACAAAAAAAGTTACATGTTGAATATTACAGTTTCTATTATGTTTTTACCTTCTCCTGTAAAGTTTCAAATATGCGAGTTAGGGCCTTTCTACATGAGACCATCGATATGTAGATGCAAATATCAGGCATGTTCTGAAATCACGGTGATTTTAAATCACGAACGATTTTGAAATCACGGGAGGAATATTTTGGTGTTCTGAAAATCACGAGATTTTTAGTAGTGATTTTGGTTGTTCTAAATCACGAGCTAACAACTGGGGCCAAATTACCGCATTCGATATCGAGTAAAATTGATCGTAATTTTCTTATTTGAGATTATGGCATACGATATCGAGCAAGAAATTTAGTACATTTTATCATAATTTCGATACGATAGCTCATTCGATCACGAATGCGGTAATTTGGCCCCTGATTTTCTTTGTTTACAATAAAATTTTTACTTGTTTTTTACATTTGTATATTAAAATTTAATTTATGAAACTACATACATATTTATTGACTACTTTTATTTTGCTCAACAATTTTAATAAATTTTTCATTTTTATGTACATATAATTTAATTTAATAAATCAGTCATATTCCACACGACTTTAAAACTTTGTTTCTCTGGCAACCAAAATGATCAACAATATCAGCTCACTACTAAGAAGTAAATCACGAAAAATTTAAACAAATCTAAAAAATGGTCCGCAAAAAATACGTCTTACTAAATTTGTAAATTATAAGTTTTTTTCTGTGTAAAATAGTTAGTTTTATTTCAAAAACAAATAAAGAACAAATGATTTTAAGTGTTTGTAATAATTTTATTACAAGAGTTTAATGAAAAATGCTTGAAAAACTCTAAGTGATTTGCAATCATTAGGCTGTTAGGTGACCGGTTTTAAATCACGAGATTTCAATAATTTTTGTGCACAGAACACCTTTTCTGTGATTTTAAATCACTTTATGAAAAAGTGATTTTCAGAACATGCCTGATACAGGCAGTATGAAGCAGTTTTCAAGGTTTTTATATCTACGGAAGTGAATTGTGCTTTAATGGGTTAACAAAATGGACCATGTTATACATCGTTTGAGAGCTATTTCAGAGCACTTTAAATCTTCTTATATATATAAAAATAAGTGTACATTTTGATTGTCACTCCATAACTCGAGAACGGCTCGACCGATTGCCATAAAATTTTTAGGGAAGGTACAGGGAGGAGTGATGATGGTTAGTTGATTTTGAAATCCAAAATCGGTCTAGCCATTCTCCAGTTATAATTTTTTTCCTGAAAAAATTCAACATTTGAAAAAAAAGTCCCCTAAAGTATGCTGTACAAATACAAATCAATAGTAAATACCGAGCGAAGCCGGGGCGGTCAGCTAGTTATATATATACACCTGGGGGGTTACTCCGTATTTCGATTCGAAAAGAAAATCATTCGAATTTGTATACTTTTTACATTGTATTTCGAAAGCTTTTGCTTTCGAATCGAAATACGGAGTAACTCCCCTGGGTTCTACATTTGTAAAATGAATTTTGTGTTCTAAATTTTGTGAAAATGATTTGAAAGTAGGGGTTTTCCCGTCCCGAACTCAAAATATTGAATGATTGTTTAATGCACTTTTAATTATTCGTCCAACTTCGGTAGAAAGTGAACGAGTTTTTCAGTAAAGCGGGCAATTTGTAAATAAAAAATATTTATAATATTATTATTTTATTATAATTCAAAAATTTTTTATTATCCCTGAAGAAGCTATCCACTCTGATAGCGAAATATTGGATATAAAAATAAATATATAGAACATTTCTATATAAATACTAAAAGTGACCTAATTGTTTGAAAAAAAAGAAATTATAGTTATTTAAAATATATTATATATTTTATGAATTAAATTTTAAATTTTTTGATCTCATATCTTGAGTACCTGAATTTGTTTTTTTTTTTACTATTTTTTATGAATTAAATTGTTTTTATCTAGTATCTAGAACATAATAATAAGAAGAAACTTACATACATACATTTAAAAGCGCAATGTAATAATTCAAGTTCCTCTTTCAATTAAAACAAATTTTTGTAGTATTTAAGTATTTTTTTACCTTGTTTTTTTCCTCACGTTTTTTAATAAAAGATTTTTCATAAATAAAGATAAATTTACGTTTTATTTTTTCTATGGAGCGGGATCCCGGGAAGCGAAAAACTGCGAGAAAAACTATTTGAAAGTAAAATATCGGCTGTTTTCATAAACGTAGTATGCAATGCAACACTGCAAACATGCGTTAACAATGCAAAGCAATCGGCCCTGTTCTGTAAATCTAATCGTATTTAAAAACGAGAAATTTCTAAAACCGAATAAATCGCTTTTTGGTGTTCTGCAAATTACTCGTATTGATATGATTCGAAATTAAAAAAAAATTGCCGCGTTGAAAAAATTTTTGTGGATTATTTTGCAAAAACATATGTTATACAATTCTAGAGTTGCCTGACAAATTATTGTATTTTATTGCTAAATAATGGTGAGTAATAAAATAACATTTAAGGCATACAAGGTGAGTACAAATCGACAACAAATACAATACAAAACAGAAACAACAGGCATTTTGTTTGTGTAAAATAATGTAATACTGTCAAAAATACTTGAAAAAGTATTACTTTTGACATAAGTAAATTGTAAAGTCAGTCAGCTGGGCTACTGCACTCACCTTGTATACTCGCACCATGATTTAATGTAATTGAACTTTAAGAAAATTTTGTATGAAAAATTTCTCTAAAATCATACTTCAAGTCTACTTTATTTTTTATAAATACGGCAGTTGGTCTTTATTTTTATCGCAAATATTTTAAAATAAATTTTTTATAATATACAAATACTGAGTTTGTACCATAGATTATGAAGTTTGTACTAGACAAACTTTGACAGCTACATATTCACAAACAGTGGTGACTACTTTTTCGAAAATAAGAAAAAATGGTGATCGCCATGTTAAAAATAAATTGTGTTTTTGCAAAATATTTGTGATTTATATGGTGTTCGACATGTATTTTTAATTGAGTCAATTATTGGTTAATTAAAAATTGTTCACACATGCTCAATATTGCTAATTTAATTAGCGTTTGACAGCAGCTGACAAAAAAGAATACAATTACAGTGCACTCGGGAAAACGTCAACGCTCGTTTACGTCAACATCCCAAAACGTCAACCCTTTTTTACATTACCTACTCTAAAATTTTATGAAATAAATAGAGAGAAGGCTCTCTTCCAAGTGTTGGAAAGACAAAAACAGCAGAAAAAAAGTAACAGATTTTTTTTTTAATTTGTTACACGTAAACACCCGGGGTTTTAATTAGTTGACGTTTTCCCTACTGCACTGTATTTGGTATATTTTCAGCCTAAAAATATTCTTTATTAATTTAAAAGCTGCCATTTTAGTTATTACTATTATTATTAATTTTAACAATTATTAGAACAATTAACTCTTATTGAAGCAATTATCTTAATTGAAATTTTGTATGGATAATTGAATTCAATTAGGCATTAATTAGGTTTGTTTACTCGGTTTTAAAACGGTTTACAGAACACCAAAAAATGTGAATTCGTTTTAAAACGAGAAATTTACTCGGATTCGGTTCACAGAACAGGGCCGAATACTTCATGCCAACACTGCGTTGTCAAGTAATTCAATTACAATTTAAAACGTTTATGAATGCTAATACTGCTTTTCGTATGTTTTTTTCGGGTATTTTAAAAAATAATTGTTATATGAATCTCATAAATTAATCAGGTATGTGATGGAAATCGAAAATGAGTGACTTTTTAAAGTCCATTCTAAAGTATTTCTAATCAAATTTTTAAAATTTTTGTTTTAATATTCTCTTTAATAGCAAATTATCTGTATATTTTGTGGGATAAAACTGTTTTAATACAGAAATATTACGAACAAATTAACTTCTAAAACTCACTCGTTTTCGATTTCCATCACATACCTGAATATGTGTGTATTCATTGAAAAAAAAACTTAAATGAATCATATTTGTATAAAAATTATGTTAAATTTTAATTTACGTTATCATAAAGCATCACAAATAAAAACACTGTACAAATTTGACAACTGTTGCCCATTCAAAATCGTTGGCATGCATTAATGAATTTACGGCATTGTCAAAAAAAAAAGACTGACGTTTATGACCACTATGTCCCGGTTTACATTATGAAATTTTTGTCGCTGCGATTCTTGCTTTGCGAGAGCGGTGAGTCATATTAAAATATGCATGTACGACTCACCGCTCTCGCCTACAAAGCAAGAAACGCAGCGACAAAAATTTCATAATGTAAACCGGGACTATGCAATACAGTGTTGCATTGCATACTGCGTTTATGAAAACAACCATCACTTTTAGTTTCGTTCATCGTAGTAAAAAGTTTCACCTCGTTTTCTAGAACGCTGTGAATTTCTCCATGTGAAATTAAAAACGATTTAGTTTCACTTCGTAGTGGAATATAGAACATATGCGATAATACCAGGATCGATTCAGAAATCACAGATATAGTAATGTATATATGAGCTTTAAAGCTCGATAACATCAAAACCGAAAGCTTCTTGCCCATAAAAGCTTTTTGAAATGTTCATGACGCTCATTAAAAAAAAATTAAAACAAATCGGTCACCGGTGTTGAGTTCCAAAGTAAATTATATTCATAAATTTAAAACAGATCCTAATTGGAATAACATGTAAATTTGGTCTATAAAATTTCTATATTTTTAAGCTTCTAAAAATCCAAGTGAATGAAATAAGAAGACTAACTCAGATCTCTAAAACGCTAAATTGTACACACTGTATATTGTCGTAACACGATGTTTTTTTGTCATTTTTAAAGGTACCGTTACTATTGGCACATTTTTGTTGTTTTTTACAAAGCAAGTGAAAAAGGTTAATCGCATACAAAAATTTAATCTGTAACATGTAATCTCGGTGTTTAAATAAATAAATTTATAAAAATTACAAGTGAAAGTTTAAGTGGCAAGGATATAAATTAAAAACCAATAATAAATACTAAAAGTAGTGATACATATGCAATTTTTTCTCCGCCCTCCATTAGATTAGATTAATTGACATCAATATAATTCAGAGTTATAACAACAGTGAGTTAGAGTATTCAAAATTTTAGTTATTAATTTCTTTAATTGCATAAAATTAGTGACAGTTTTAAAAATAAAACTTAAAAACTACAGCTTAAATATTACGCCAATGAGGCCAGGTCTTGATTTCATTATACAGCTGAGTGCCGGGACAAGAGGTGGCCTTAGTTTGGCGATGGCCCAATAAGGTATAGGAGTCTTTCAAATAACCACCACTAACAGCTTGGGCTATTAATTCTTTAGCATTTTGCAACATTTGATTGGAAGGCTTATAGTCTAAACAAAATAAAAATATACAAACATACTAAAAATAATTAAAAGAGAAAAACCTTCTAAAACTTACTTTCAAAATTGCCCAAGAACACAATGCCAATACTATTGCGATTGTAGTTGGGGGCATGAGAACCTTGCAGACCCCAACCACGTCCCTCATAAACATTGCCATCACCAGCAATAATGAAATTATAGCCAATATCACTGAAATTGCGTCGGCCCTTATGATCGGTTTGTATATTCTTAATCAATCTTTGGCAAGCTGTTTCTGTTGAACAGCCATTGGGATTGTCCGAATGATGGATAATCACATAGTCAACGGCACCGCGTATGTGGCTGGGTGAACGAGCTGGCGCCGCACCCCAACTGCTGCGTGGCTTTATGGTGACACATAAACAGGCAGGTAAGACTAAACAATTTATTGAGTATTCAAATTTGTTATTATAATCAGTTATTTTTATTATATTTCTCTCTATTGACTTACCAACTGCTATTAAAGCAATCATTTTTAATAAATTTGTCATTTTATTATGTTTAAAAATGAGCCTTGTGGTCTGTAGTGTGTTTAGTTTAATTATGACTGTTTACTTCTTCGACTCAGAGTTTTTATACCTACATATGTATGTAGGTATGTATGTAGAATATTTGCGTCTCGTCTCTTAATGATCTTTAGGTTCATTTGCTTATCTCTGTTCATACAGTATTTTTTGCTGTAGCTTTGTTTTTAATGGCAGGGGATTTACACATTGTATTTAACAGGGTATCATTTAATTTAAAACATATTTGTATTTGGTGTGATTTTTTTTATACAATTAATATTTTTTAAATGCACTCATACACTTTAATATATATGTACATAACTAAATTCATGTCCGTGTATAAATTTTTAAGAAAATTTCTAAGTACAAAAATAACTAGAGGGATTTCTAACTACAAATTTTTTATCAAATAATTTATATATGTATGTAGGTACATGGCTTGAAGGCTTTGAACGTTTAATTTTTTTCAAAATAAAATACACAGGGAACTTACCATTTTCGTAATTGTTTAATTTATTTTTCTTTTGCTAAATATGATAATATGGACTGTGATCATTTAACTGATTTGATATTGCACTAAATATTTTATAACCAGAGTTTTTCAAGATTTTTGTTGCATAAATGTATCATCAAATAAATTAAAACTAAATATTTGTTGGGTCTTGTCCTAAATAAACGAAGTTTTTTTTTTAAAATAAATGAGCTCAAATACCTATGTATATGTTATTTAGTGGTTATGTACCTTAAATTTTAATATTATTGATGTCAGTAAAATCGGCTGACAATCTACGACTACCTACTTACATTTATTTTGATGTACAGTGGTGGCCATGAGGTTAGCACACTTCAAACGTACACTGTGGGACAAAATAAAGCGCGGTTTCAAATATTTCCTGTTTTTTGCTTAAAACATGTACATATTCTATTTTAATAACTACAAATTACAGTTTTATTTTTAATTCAGTTACTATTTTATCTAATATTTGTGTACTTCTTTGCAAAGTCTAATACATTTTTTATCTGATATTTATGTATGTACCTACATACTTCTTTGCAAAGTCCAACCGCTTTTCTATATTTGAAGCTCGTAGAAGAGGCTTTTCCTTAGCAAACGTACTTTTTAGACCGCTTTCGTTAAGTCTTCTTTGGACAGTTGGAGTCGCAATATTTAATTCTAGTTCATCCTTTATATCTCTGGCTGTCGTAAAAGAATTTCTTTTTGCTAGAATTTCAATATGATCATCGTCTAGCTTCGTGGTCTTACGTTTTCTGACACATAAGTTCTTTAGGCTTTTGTTTGACTATCTTATTTGATACAAAGCATTTATTTTTCTGTCCACAGATTCCGATATCTTATACTTAGAACTCAAAGTTTTCTGTTTCATCCCATTTTCACTAGTAACAACAAATCTTTTTCCTTTTCGGTTAAAGTGGTCATTTCGAAAAAGTCCGGGTCTAGCCTTATTTTCTGTATATTTAAGTAATATTAAATTAAGTAAATAAGTATGTACTTTACTATAGTTTAGTATTTTTTAAAAACTTACCACAAGGTTAACAGTTGCGTTGCCTATTGGCAACCCAACTCCAGTTTGGTTGCTACACATAATCGACCCATTAAAAAGGTAATACATACTTGAAAAACAAAAATTCAATTAAGTGATATCTTTAGCTCGCGCATGCATCTTAAAATTTTTGGAATTTTCATAAAAACACTTTTCATTTAAATTTCAATATTATCGCAGTTGTTGTAGAGTCTATGTAGTGTTTTATGTAAATGTAAAATTAGAACACAAACTTAATGAAATTTTCACTTCCACTTCATTTTACAAATGTAGAACACAGGTACATATGATTTTAAGACTTGAATCACTTACATATTTTATTTTCCAATAGCTAAAGTTCAAAATTTAATCTTATTAGATACAATAAAGTACATATTTTGAACAATACCAAATATTTTAATGAGAAACGCGCTGACGCAAAGGGCTCAGAATTACTTAAATCATTTGTTAAACAGAGCTTTGATAACATAATTCTCCTTCAAAAAAAAACAGCTTGGGCTATTAAATCTTTAGCATTTTTCTCCATAAGAACGTAAGTAAGTTTGTTTTGCATAGAACTCACCTTCAAGATCGCCAAGAATGCTATGCTAATATGTACTATTGTTATTGTATTTGGACGCATGAGAACTTTCTACATCCCAACCACGGCCCTCATAGACATTGCCATCACCAGCCATAATGACATTGTAGGCAATATCAGTGAAATTACGGTGACGTATATGATCGGTTTGTATGTACTTGATACGTGTTTGACAAACAAATTCGTTGGAACAGCTATTTCTATTATTTAGATGATATAAGAACACATAGTCTACGGGCCCCTGTATGTGGGACTCGGAAATAGCTGGGCCTGTATTCCAACTGCTGCTTAGCTTGATGTTGACACATAAGCAGGCTGGCAAAACTGATTTATTTAGTTAATTTTCATTATTGTTTTTTTTTAATAATTTATTTAATACACTTACGAGTACTTACCTATGGGCTATTCGTATAACAATAGATTTTAAAAAATTTAACATTTTATTATTGTAAAAACAAGGCTTGTGCTGTGTAGTAAGTTTAGTTTGTTATAGTGCATTTACACCTACGCCATAAACTAGTTATAAGTTGTTTATGGTGATAAACTAGATTGAGAAACTTGTTTATCCATACAAATCAAAAACAGGTTTTGTAACTAGCTTTTGAGATAAACTAGTTACAAAAAACCAGTTTCTGCTAATACAATTCTGTTTTTTCAACATTTTTCTGGCAACGCTGGACACATTTGACATTTGCTCAAAAATAAAAAAAGTTTTCTTTAAAAAAAGAAACTGTAATTGAATTTTATTCATCCTGGATGAAAAACACAAATTTAAAAATTTTTTTTTCATAACAACGTCCATATTTTTATTAAATTTTTAATATTAAAGTCAGCTGTTTTATGACTTGTCAAAGATAAACCACTTAACTGTCAAAAATGCTGATGTAAATGGTATGGTTTATGAAAGTAGCTTATGATCATAAACTGGTTTGAAAATTACAAGTGTTAATGCACTATTACTGTTCAATAATTCTAAAATTCGAGGGTTATTAAATGTAGTAATTGTGTTGCAATTTGTTTTCGAAGTATGTATTTCAAGATCACTTATAAAACTTAAAGGAATGTTTTGTTTCTGAAATATTAAACCAGCAATCTTATCTTTTATTTGTGTATTGAATTTTCATGGATTTCTAGCATCTATAGAATTTTTTTTATTAGCCTTTATTTATTTATTGAATCTTCATATATTGAAATGACAATAAGTATTCAAATCTTAATACTAAAAAGAAAATAATAAGCCCAGCCAGTGCTAGACAAAAATTTTTATGATACTAAAAAATTTCACATCAACTGATCCAGTCATCTGTTTTGCGCTTGAGTTAAAGCAAGGGTATCCCTCCTTCTCAACCGATTGTGTCCACTAAAGTTAAGGATGTCTCGTGCAGATCTTTGTGGATTCGAGAATTTTTAACATACCATGGAGCTTCAGTAATTATACGTAGAATTTTATTTTGACCCCTTTGAATTTTTTCAATGTTTGATGATGAGGCAGTACCCCATAATTGAATTCCATAGCTCCAGATTGGCTTTAGTATTGCATTGTACAACAATAGTTTGCAATTCAACTTTAGTGAAGAATTTCTGCCAATTAGCCAATTAAGTTAGTGCAACTTTTAATCTCATTTGTGTAAGTTTCGCTTCAATATGAGACTTCCAAGTTAAACGGCGGTCGAGGTGAATGCCGAGGTATTTGACTTCATTATGTTGAGGAATAATTTGATTATTTATTTTGATGAACGAGCAAGTTTCTTTTCGCAATGTGAAAGTGATATGAATACATTTTTGTTCATTTATCCTGATTTTCCAAAGCTCTAGCCAATTCTGTAGCTTATAAACATAATTCTGCAAATTCTGTGATGCAACTTGGTGGTCCTTATGGACGCTGATAAATGCTGTATCGTCTGCAAAAGTTGACGTGTGGATTTTGGGGTCTGACGGCATGTCGGAGGCATAAATCAAATATAAAGTAGGGCCCAGTATGCTACCCTGTGGCACACCTGATTCAATTGGCTGAGCGGTACTTAAAAAATTGCCTTCTTTGATTTTAAATTTGTGACCGTATAAATAACTTTCCATGAGTTTATGGGTGTTAGCAGGCAGAGTTAATTTAATTTTGTGCATTAAACCGTCATGCCAAACTTTGTCGAACGCTTGGGACACATCAATGAAAAGGGCGGAGCAGTATTTTTTGTCTTCAAACGACCCTCTTATCACATTTACCAATCTGTGTGTTTGTTCGATGGTACTGTGTTTAGTTCTGAATCCGAATTGATGATTAGGAATACATTCAGTGTCATTCAGAATTGGAGTCAACTTAGTCATTAACAATTTTTCGAACAGTTTAGAAATTGTCGGCAGTAGGCTAATTGGCCTATATGACTCCACTTTGGTGTGGTCCTTTCCTGACTTAGGAATCATAGTGATCATAGACACCTTCCAATCTGCAGGATAGTATTCTAGGCGTAAAATAGCGTTGAAGATAAAGAGGATAATTCTTCTTGCTACACGAGGTAACTCCACAAGCATTTTATTGCTGATTTTATCCATACCTGGAGCCTTTCTAAGGTTCAGAGTACCAATAGCGTTTTGGACATCACGAAAGTTTAGTCTTATGCTTGGTTTTCACTATGTCAGTTTTGTTGTCAAATTGTCTAAATTGTTATGAAATTACCAAACTTGATATAGTGAAAACCAAGCATTAGAGGTACAGGAGGTCTTATAACAAGTGGTGGCAAATCAGATTCGTTATTATTTGAGTTGTTTATAGTAAACACATTTCTCAAATGGTTAAAAAATTAATGTCCCTTTCTCGGAATCATTTCTAGCCCAGTCACCAGTCGGATTTCGCAAAGGAGGTTTTCCTCTCACTGGTCTTTTTAAACCTCGTGCCGCCTTCCATAACGAATAGTCAGATTGTGGGGTACTATCAAGACCCTCCAAGTAAGATTTAAGTGAAGACATTCTTTGGGTTTCTAAGAAATGTCTTAGTATATCTCTGCATTCCCGTAGCCTAGCTTTCAGTTCAGGAGACCTGTGAATTTGCCACTCTCTTCTCATTCTTCTTTTTTCTGATAGGAGATGTTCGAGTTCAGAGAAATAAGTTCTGTTTGTCCTATTTCTACATTCAACGTGATAAGTGGAAGCGTGATGCACAGCTCGTCGAAGGTCCTCGGTAAAGTTGCCAATCGACTCATCAATATCGTCGGTAGTTCTCAACACAACATTTTCCGTGCAATGAGAACTTAAATACTTTTTATATTTTATCCAACTTACTCGGGTCTTAGTCATGTTCATAAATGGAGAACCACACACTTGAGGGAAATGCATTGAAATGATAGTAGGAGAGTGATCTGAAGACAAGTCCAGTGAAGGATCCACTTGCATCCATTCTACAGGGATATTTTTCACTACTCCAAAGTCAATAACATCGGGAATCTTCCGTCGGTCCGTCGGCCAATAGATGGGATGTCCACTTGAGAGTACATTTAAGCCCATTTTAGCAATGGTGTTGAAGAGTACGCGACCCTTTGGGGTCACCAGACGTGAACCCCAAAATGTGTGTTTGGCGTTAAAGTCACCAGCAACTAAAAATCTAGCTCCAAGGGATTTAAAGAAGTTATGGTATTGGTGTTCTTTTATTGAAAATCGAGGCGGAGAATAAATCGATGATAAAACAAATTTGTATTGACAGAATTCAATGCAAATGTTTGTTGCTTGGAGGTAATCCTCACTTATGTTATTCATTAGATAATGCTTTATTCTGTTCTTTATAAGAATTGCCGAACCTCCACAATCATCATAACATCAATCTGCTTATCCATCAGGAAGTATTCCAGTTCATTTTTATGTTGGCGGAGGCCGGTCGCGTTCCAGAAACAAATTTTTAAATAAATCATTTCTTCAACATGGCTTGCAAGATAGTGAATTGCATTTTCAGCATTTCCTGCATCATGGATGTCATGGTGGTCGTAAAAGTGTTCATAGTTTGGACAAGTGTCTGCAATGTTGTCTCTAGATTGTTGATATGCGGCTCAGAATATTGGGATTTAGGTTCCTGCTCTAGACCTGGCATATTAGATTTAATCACGTTTGTGTAAGAAACTTGTCTTGAATTATGAGCGTTTTCGTGAGTAGTTGGTCGTACAATTTGAGGAAATAAGATTGTAGATTGGAACGAGTCCCGTTTTTCTT
Organism: Bellardia pandia; assembly: GCA_916048285.2. Lineage (NCBI taxonomy): Eukaryota > Metazoa > Arthropoda > Insecta > Diptera > Calliphoridae > Bellardia > Bellardia pandia. The sequence continues at coordinate 49,388,204 of OU696531.1, forward strand.
TAAGACAACATCTCCAGGTTCCAATTCTACCCTGAACATGGGCTGAGGAATCTTTTCACGGTTTCTAATATTTACTACGCTCTTGATTTTGAACCCTTTGTCCATTAAACCGGTCTTTATCTCCGCAGAATCAACACGACTTGGAGTCCTTTTGCGCTTTTGAGCTGATAGGTATAGAAATCCCTAGTCTCCCTCTCCAACTGGTTGAACAATTTTCGAAAATCATCTTTCCTTTTCACTTAGATCTTTGTCTCGCAGATATTTCCATGTTTAATTGAGGTTGCGCTAAACATGTTCTCACCTATTACAGCAACAATTCCTTGTATCAGTTTATTGGAAGTGGGCTCTCTCAGGTAAATTGGTGGGGGCTTAAACGTCTTTTTCGGTGTTTCTGGATCATCCGTCTGAAGTAGAGCAAATCTGTTTTGATCATTTGGCTTATCACTATTGACGGTCTTAGGAACTTTTGAATTGGAAGACATTTGAGCAGATGTCGGGCTCCTCTGTCGCTTGAGAACGGTGATGTACTTATCCATACCTACTTGTTTTTTGGGTTTGACTGCACTATTTGATGAAGATGATGGTTTCTCATCGGATGAGATAACTATATTGGGCGAACAGGAACGGCGCTGTATTTCGGCTCTTGTAGTAAGAAGAGACTCCACGGATTTTCTTAAGGATTCTTCCTCAGAGATCCATAGATTTTTTCTACTATAGCTTAGCTCTTTCTCAGAATTACATCTGAGAGGAACACTCATGCAGTTGTTATGCGATTTTTAAATTACCGAAAAACCACTATAGATATTTTTTTCCACCTATTACGATATCTGTATATATTATTTATTTTTTTTTATTTTTTTTCACCTATTACGAAAATTTAGCCGCACTAAAAATATCACGTCCGACCAGTTCAAGCAACACTTATAGAAATAAAACACATTTTAATTTTGCAATCTTAAATAATTTACTGAAATTTTTATTCATGTTCTATATTTTGTTGTTCTTGTTGTTTTTGTTGAAATATATGTATATGTATGTATGCATGTATGTATGCATGTATGTATGTATTTTATGTATGTATATAATGTATGTCATTTACTTATATATTTTACAATTACTGTATTTTTCAAAATTATTTTCAATATTTTTCTTTAAATCTGACAATATTTTTTTTCGTTTTTTGTTGTTTTTCAAAAAAAAAAAAAAAAAAAAACAAAGTAGTTTTTTGAACTAAAACTAAAATTAACTAAACACGAAAGTTTTGTTTTTCTATTTTATAAATTAATTTCGTTTTTTTGTTTGTTTTATTTATTAATTAAATATATATATACTCGTATGTATTGTATATTTATTTATATTATAATTTGTATGTACATTGTATGTTTAAGCTAAAAATCAGAGTTTTTATTTTAAAATTTAATTTAATTTGTTTGTAGTTTTTAAATAATATTTGTAAACGTTTTATAGAAAAGTGTGCAATTAATGCTAGATTTAGTTTTGTTTCTTTTTCTGTTTCTTATTTCGTTTTAATATATATTGAGTTTTGGTATTTTTGTTATATGTATATAGTTATAAAAGCAAGTTAAATTAAATAAGTTATAGAAGTTGTTTTACATAATGAACTTTTAAATTTAGCAAAGTTATAATACCACTCGAAAACTATGGCGCATTTGGGCATTTTTGCAGTAAACAAAATAGTACTTTTAGTAATTTATAAAGGGGGTCCAAAATTTTTTTAGAATATTTGGTAATATTTTGAATACTTTCTCTTTAAATTATAAGAATCAATACTGTAGATTTTTTGGCGTTGTGTGTTGCTGTGTATCTTTTGAAAGATTTTTCAAATTATTTGAAATAATTCCCAATAATCATTTAAAGTAAACGATAAAATCTAGAGATATTTGAAAATTGGAAAATTTTTAATACTTCCTCTTGAATTTAAATTGCAATTAAACTCTAAAGGTAGAACTAGTCGAACGTCCCGTACTGTACTGTAACGAAACAGCTGATCCCGTTTTGTTATTTGAAATCAATGCAAATGCTTACCGAATATTAATATTACGTTGACGGAACGTTTCAACCTGTATAAAATAGAATTTCCTAACGTTCTTACGTGACATTTGTACAGCAGTGATGTGCTTGCTATTTGTATGTTAAATTGTATTGGGGTAAATTCGCCCTATTTTTTGGTACTTTTTTTTTAATAATAAAGTTTGTGGAAATTGAGAAACGATTTAATATAATACATATCGCATATATGAATATCTTTATACTCGTATGTATATAATAAAAAAAAATTATGTGCAATATAAATGTATGTATAACAAAATAAATGTATATAGGTACATATACGCATAACCATTTATTATAAATATTGAAAATTAAATATTGAATTAAATTATCGTAAAATAAACAATGACCATCACTGTTTCGAACAGCTGACTGTTTATTTATTGTATGTAGGTATAATAAATATAAAATAAATAAATTTGATTTTTAAAAATTTAAACAAAAAAAAAAATGAATGACGAACAAACTGAAGTAGAAAGAAACAATTAGACATAAAACACAATATCGTTTTATAGGGTGACTCAAGTAGAGATACTGTTTTCAATAGCATTTTTTGACAGATCACGTGTGAGTCGTGTCATGCTATTTTTGTTTAGTATTGTTTGGCATTTCATAATGGAAAGACTTACTAACGCCTGAACAACGTTTACAAATCGTTTAACTTTATTAAGAAAATTTGCGTTCTGTGAGGAATGTGTTTCGTGCACTTATGGTCAACATAATCGTCCTACTGACCCTGCAAATAACGCGACTAGTCCATACATGCATGTAAAGACTAGTCCAAAGAGGAGTAGGAGTACTCCAAAACTACTCCAAATATATGAAAAAAAGGTGGTCCATTTAACATTGCGATGTCCTAGGACTGGACCATATAACCCATCGGAGTAGTCCCAAAACTACTCCATGGAGTACTCACGAGGGTTAGTTTTAAACAACAACAACAACTCAATATGCAATCGTGTTAACACGAAACCATGTCGTTTAACTACAAACTCTTGTTTAACTATGACATGGTCCATGACTGCATTACATTGGACCATGTTGTGAGTAGTCCATATCATCTAAAATGGATCACGTAGTCCAATATTATTTGCAGGGGAGCGTCGTATTCGCAAAACCATTACCCATTTGGAAAGCCAGCATTCATTATTGGATAATATTCGACCGAATATACCACGTCCAGCACGCTGTGAATACGTTGAATCATCGGTCTATATTTTTTTAAAAATTATGCCGGTGCGAACGTAACCGTCGTACCATGTAGTAACGGCCAACATGATCTTCAAAAAATAAATGCCAAAGAATGTTCTTTCAAATGATAATACACTGACAATTTTTTTTTGCTAACAAAATATTATTAAATACATTGCTAGCACATTGCTAAATCTGACAACGTTGTAATATCTATACATAGCTTTAGGAATGGTTTTATGGAATGAATGGTAGACAGACATTTTGTTTTAATTCAGAATTAAGATTTTGGTGATTTTGGCTTTTATTTAAGAATACCATAGCAGCCAAGGGTTTTTAAAAATTTTTTTCTAAAGGACCCCATTAAAAATACAAATTTCTTAAACATTTTCAAATTTAAAAAATAAAATATAAACAAAATTAAAGCAATATATGTAATTTTTTGAGGCAAAAAGTAAGGAAGATCTGTTAGAATTTCTCTTTTACTTTAATGTTTATTAAAGTTTTTGTATTGTTTTGTTTTTAATTTCATTTAATTAATGTTTTGTTTTATTATTTTTCTAATATTTGGTTAATATTTATATGGTTGCAAATATTTGTTTGTTTTGTTTTCTTTTTTTAATCATTAATTAGTCACGAGCATTAACGCGAGCCTTTATTATAATTAAATGTCTTTTAACAATTTAATTATTTTACTTTATTTATTTATAAAGGTTACATATCATTGTGGTTTTGAAACTTACAGAATGAATTGTTTAATTTTTGCTGTTTATCTCTTTTGTTAATAATAAATATAACATAATTTTATTAATTAGCAACAGTAATTTTTTTTTGTTTTTTAAATTCATTTCATTAATTTTTAGCAATAATATTTATGCCAATACTAAATTTTATTGTAAATTTCTAATTTATTGCTCTTGCTTAAAATTGTTAATATATTTTTTTGGGGGATTGGGGGGTTTTGGTTTGGATTTTTGAAAAAATACTTACTACAATTTGATTTTAATATATTTATATTATGAATTTGTAATTTATTTTAAATTTAAGTTTGCTTTCTTTTTACCAATTGTTTTTCTTTTAGTTATATATTTCAAATACTGGTCAGGCTATTTATTTATTTAATTTTTTTTCAATATTTGTTCAATTATTTAATAGTTGCCGCTGTGTTAAGGCTTATTATGGATTTTTTTTATTTTAATTAAATTTATTATAAATTTTTATTTATTTGTTTTTCCTGTTATAAAGCAAGTAGAAAATATAATTGTTATTTCTCTTTATTTTTTATATACTCGTATATTGAATTAAGTGAAGTTTAATGTTTAGTTGTTTACATTTTGTATTTTATTTCATTTATTTAGACTACTATGATGATATGTACAAATAAAAAATTGTTTAAATAATTGTTTTATTTCATTTTTATTTGTTATTATTGTTGTTTGTTAAAAATAATTTCATTAAGAAAATAAAGGTCGAACATTCGTGGGTGAAGCTAAATCGAGTATGCTGTATTTAGTGGTACTAACAGTTTTTTTAGGTTAGCTCTAGTTTTCGAGATATAGCGTTATTTAAAAAATGGAGGAGGTTGCGCAATAAATATTCGCGTAACTAGAAAACTGTTTAGTTTATTGAATTAACTGAAAAACCCGAAATTCGACAACATAATTATCTTTAAGTAGGACTAAATTTTTTTAAGCCGAGCAGTCGTTTTGGAAATAATTTTTTTTTTTTTTTTGCAAAATCACAAAAATTTATGTTTAGTATGTGTCTTTGATAGTTTACGAGAAATCAGCCCAGAAAACAAATTATTTCCAAAACGACTTTAGTTGACTTTAAAGAAGTTACAATTTTCTAAAGTCCCCAGATATCTTCGGGATCCAAATCTTCAATAATTCTGTCAGACATACTTTCGAGAAGTTTGTTATTTAAAATAAGCAAAATCCGTCCATAAATAACGGAGATATGAGCAAAAATCCGAGACAACCTCTGAAAATTTCATCAAAAAAACTATCAAACAAAGTGTATTAATATAATATATATAATATATTATGTATGTATATAATATAATTATGCATCCACAACAAAGGTGAATGGTATATAAGATTCGGCATCGAATATAGCACTCTTACTTGTTTTTTTTAATAAAATATAAAACTTATCTACTCGTATGGTGTTTATAAATAAAAATATTCACGATTTTTATATAAACTATCGTATCGAATCGTAATTTTTAAGAGATTGTAATAGATTTATGATAAACATATATCTTCTTTATGTCAACAAATTATTGAATTGGAAAAACAAAAATAAATTTTAAATTAAAAAACACAGTGTGTTAAGTATATGATCACTAGCATTAGAATACGATCATTAACATCTAATTTTGAGCATTATTTCGAAATATTGTGGAACGGCTCATGTGACATTTGAGTGGAGGCATTCAGCGGAAAAAAGGTTGCTAGAAGAGCTTTATGATCAGAACAATTTGTAAAATGCTTCGCTGTTAGGTAAGGCAAAATGAAGGACCCAATCATCGTTCACAACACTAAAATGTTGTGTTATAGTCGAGACATTTTTTATACGATTAAGCCGATAGGTGCTGTGAATCGTAATCGCAATTTATATCATACAACATCAAAATACTTAGTGTTGTGAACGGTAATCGGGCCGAAATTTTTTATCGTACTTATTTACATAAGCTAAATAAATCTAACACTTTAGGAGATTCAGGATACCCGCTTAAACCATGGTTGATGGCGCCATACAGAAATCCCAGTGACCCTTATTTATTGCATCAGCCATTTTTGTGATGCTTGTTTTTATGTTGTTCGCGCATCAGCTGCTACACTGTTGCTTTTACGAATGTACTGCGATTCAGATGCAGAGCAGTGATGCATTTCCGAAAAAACCTATCATTTTCATATTATTCACCACTATCGTGAATAAAAATTCCACATGAAATTTGTTCCCTTTTATTTTTTTAACATTGTATTTAAATAGGAAAAATGTGAAAAGGATGAATGAATATTATTTCATAATATAATTGTACAAAATTTATAAAACTCGAGAATAATTTTTATTTTCTAAGCAAAAAAGTAAAACTCAAGAAATAAGTTTTATTTGGAATTTTTAAAATAAAACTCAAAAACAATCATTATATTATAAAACTTAAAATATAATAATTATTTTATAAGTAATAAATAAAACATAAAAAAACATTAAAATTAAGAAATAAAAATCATTTCGTTTTCTGATATTAAATCTGCTTAGAATGAAACTGGTATACATATTCAAAATTATTATATTGTTGTTCCTTGTATACGATTTTTTTGTTTTATTATTCGATAATACTTATTATTTTTTGTCCCTGTGAAAACCATCATCCATCAACACAAAAATAGGCATTTTTATAAGAGCAAATTAATTTTAAATTCTTTTATGTTTTCTAAGATATTAGTTAGTATGTATTAGATTCTAGTTTAAAAGTATTCAATGGTTTTAGGCAACCATTTATGCAACCGGATATTGTATGAACAGTGCTTTGACATCCTTAATTAAGCAAGTTAAACAATTATTTAATAAAAACCGAACACATGTAAAATGTTGGTTCAACTTACTGCTTTGAGTTCTTTAAACAGGCTGCAATTGTTTGCTCTTACAAAAGTTGTGTAAGATGTAATTAGTTTTAAATAGTGGTTCCACATAATTCGTTTAAAATTTGAATAATGTTAACATACTTTAAAATGTTTTATAAAAACAACATTTTAAGGCCTTCGAATTTGTATATGTATAGGAGGGTGGGTTTACTCAATAAGCTAATGTTTAAATTTCTTAAAAATTGATGGGATTAAGGACGGGATTAAGTTTAAACACTACACTACGTAGCTTAAACGATCTTGGCAATGATATGATTACTGATGAACATATTTTCCAACAGTGAATTTGTCTTGTGTAACCAACTTTTGTCGATGTTATGTTCTTGTTAGAACAGCATTGCCACAAATTTTGTTCGTATAATTTAAAATTACACTTTTATTGTCATTAAAAAAAACGCACAGAAAAAGAGCGATTTTTTCTCCTTATAGAAGAAGTAGAAGTTTTCTTCTTGTGCGCACGAAATGTTGGTTCATCAAAGACAATCAGCTAGGTTCTAAATACATTTCGACAGCTCAATTCCAAAACATGCTAAGTCGAAAAAGTAAGTTTTGCAGGAAAAGCTCCTAAAGCTTACAGGCGATATCTAAAAAACCATATGAGGTAGAACTTTGTTGTTTATAACTTTTGATTGGACTAGCCAATCATAACCAAAATTTGACAGAATTTAAGTTGAAAAAATCTAAATTCAAAAACGCAAAAAAATTAAAAACATGCTAAACATGGCTTGGAATTGAACTGTCGATTTGTAAAATGAAGTGTAAGTGAAATTTTCATTAAGTTCGTGTTCTAAATTTTGTGAAAATGATTTGAAAACTAAAATATCGTTTTTAGTTTGGTTCATCGTAGAATAAAAGTTAAAGTTCCGAGTAGTTCTTCAATAAAATAATTAAATTAGGGGAAAACCAAGTTTCTAATTTTTATTTATTTTTCAAATACTTCCACTTTATGCAAATATGACTCTACTATTAATAACAAACGATTTCATTTGAAAACTCTATGCCAAATTTTTACCGCTTTTTAGTGGTAAAAAACGGAGCGGTACAGCAGGTTACGATTACCTGCAGTTTTATAGCTAAAATTTTCATATATTCAATACAATTTATTGTGGGAATTAACAAATTAAAAATTATTCAAGAAGGAATTAATTCTATAAAGAATGAATTCTTCAATGAGAATGAGTTCTATATACATATTTGAGTACTTTAGGTACGGACAGACATGTCAAATATTTGACGAAAAAGACGTAACCACTAATTAAAAGGTGTTTTAAATCTTGTGCTTGTTTGCAAAACTTCTTTTACTAAGGACAAATAACCATAATAATTTAGTTTAAAACTATTTGATGCTGTTTGCTTTTACAAATTTCTTGTAAGATTAAACGTCGTCTAACTAATTTTTACTTAAAAATAATGGTTACGATATTTAAAATAAATATTTGACTAGTGTGACAGTATCCTTAACCTTATTTTTACTTCATAATGAATGATTACATAGAAAAAGATTAGAGAGAACAAAATATTTGTTCGGACAAAATTGTTTTCATATGAACATATTTGCCAGATAAAATAGGTGTGAATTCGTCAAATTTTGAACGGAAAATCGTCAAACAAAACTTTTCTCAAATAAAATATTAATTTTATTTAACAAATCCAAAACATAACAAACAAATTCAAAGTTTTTATATTAAATAAAATAAATTCTTATTAATAAAGAGATCAACTGTATTTTTAACTAAAAAGTATAGTCACATTTTTTAATTAAAATATATTTACAAAATTTTAATATTTGTAAAGAAAGCTTATAAAAAATTCAGAAAATATATTACAATCTTTTGTTTAAATTTACTTGACTAAATACTCTTTCTACATTTGCTGAAGAATGCGGTAAGACTAAAATTTTTTTGATAAAATTAGTTAAGGTAGAAAATAAACGAATCCCTTTTTTATTTCCGCAATCTTTTTCCAAAATTCTAGAAGCTGTATGTCTGTATCAGGGAAAAAATTTTTCAAGACAAGAGGTTTAAACATTTTAAAATATAACTATCTCTTTTACTCCTTACTAATATTACATATTGTCGCAAAACTGCTTTGCTCTTAATCAAACTCAAAATTATTTTAAAAATGGTGTCAACTTAAAAATATTTAAAAATCGTCAAATTAAAGGTAAAAATCGTCCAGTCGTCAAAATGCTATTTTTGCCACTCAATCGTCAAAATCACGATAAATCGTCATATGAATAATTTCTCTCTCTTAAAAAGAGAAACGTCAAATTTCATATGAACAAATCTTTGTCCAAAGAAATATTTTGTTCAGAACGAATGGGTGAATCCACCTTTAGTTTTTAAATTTTAAACTAGAAACTACATCATTTCAAGTTGAAAATGAAAAAATACAGTTTGAAATTAAGAAATCCAAATTGATATTGAGAAAAAACAAATTGAAATTTGAAAAAATTCATACAAATTTTTATTTTTAAATTACTATTTGTATTTTCTCAATATCAATTTCGATTTCTCAATATTTTGCATATGCTCAATATTAAGCGCCCTGGAGACGCTTAAATAAACACATCAATCGATTGACGAGTTTATTTGATCGTCTCCAGAGCGCTTTAATTTACATATCTTAATTTCAATTTGTTTTTTCTCAATATCGACTTGCTTTTCTAAATTTCAATTTGATTTTTCTCAATATTAATTTGGATTTCTGAATTTCAATTAGTTATTTCTCATTATAAATATGGAACTTTTCAATTTCAACTTGAAAAGGTGTAGTTAGTACTTTTAGATTTTGTCAACTTTTTAAATTTATTTGTGTGACATACTATCGTTTATAAAATTATATTTGAAAATCTAAGTTTTCCAAATAACAAATTGACGAAGCTAAAATAAAACCGGTCAGAATCGTAGGAACGGAAACAAAACCATTGCAAGGTACTTAAAAAAATATAATTGATCTATATGGAACGAAAACTAAAATTTAATTTAAAAGAAAACCATAAAATATGTTTTTTTTTATTTTGTTTAATTATTTATTAAATGAAGACTTTATTTTCACTTTGCTTGTTTTGTTTGTGTTGAATGTATAAATTGTTGTAATAATTATTAATAATTATCAGCCCAATCATGAATAAAAATTCCGCGGGAGTTTTTTCCCTTTTTATTTTTTTCAACATTGAATTTAAATAGGAAAAATGAGAAAAGGAAAAAAACTCCCGCGGAATTTTTATTCATGATTGGGCTGTATGTATACATCTATGTATATATATATAGAATGGGGGAAGAGGGCACAAAATAAATTTAGGTGGTTATAAATTTTATTAAAGTTAATTTTAACATAAAGTAATTCAATAAAATTTTACAAAAAAACATAAGCAAAAAAAAAAAAAAATTAAACATTATACAATTAAAACAATATTAATTAATTAAACTAAAAATTATAAAAATTGAAATAAATTTTCGTTTTGAACTAAACAACTTACTGGAATTAAACAAATTTAAATTTAAAGTAAATTATACAAGATTGTGTTAAATAATGATGTTTTAAATTATAATTATACACTTTGTAGGTACTAAAATTAATTGTCTTTTACAAAAAATTAGTTTTTGTAAATGTAATGTAATGTATATGACTAATTTGTAACTTTTTTTAATTTTTATTAATAAAACATTAAACCGTTTAATTAGTAAAGATAATTATTAAACAAAAACAAACAAAAAATGTATAATGATTGAATAAATGTTAAAGAAAATTATTGGAATTCATTGAAAATTAACCAGGGTTTAAAATAAAGTAACGATTTGAATTTTTTTTTTTTTTTTTGGAAAATTTCTAGAAATTATACAATTTCCATGTTATGTAAAGTCACACTCTTCAGTTTTAACTGGCTAGTTTTTGTTCAATTCTCTTTTCAACTTGCCATTTCATTCACACACGTCAATTAAATTTTCGTACTTTTTCATGCAAATCAACATGCATGGAAGAAAAAAACAAAAGGAAATTTATTCTCTTTTTCCTTCTCACCCAAAAATACTTGCCTTGTGGAGTCAAAATTGAAGACGGTGAAAGCGGACTAACAAACATTTTAAATCTTTCTAACTATACTTGTCTAAAAATTACAATGCAAGCATATGTAACCACGAGATAAGCTTTCAAAGCTGTCATAAATTTCAGAAGTAAGGTGAAAAGTAATGGCAAAAAGGTGAAACACTTTTCAGAACTCTCAAAATTGTCATTCGAAAACTCGAATTTTTATACTAAAGACAGCTTAAAAAAGAAATAGTTTACTCTTCCAAGGCAAAACTATATTAATATTTTCCAAGAAGCTAAGTTCGACTTACTAAACATTTAAAGATATTGAAGACAATATGCACACAAAGAAGTGAATAATCTTAAGGTTTCATTTGAACTTAAATATGATAATTTCATTAGTTTTCAGAATATAATTGTTGCCATTATACTGGAGCGTATGAATTTGGTTAAGCTCATATAATATGACAAAATCACGTCATGAAATTACCTTGAATATTGCAATTCCATTCGGCCACCAAAAATGTTTGAGTCAAGAACAAATATTCCATAAAGTTTGAAAATTTACTTGCCCCATTCTGTTTTGTAAATCGAGTTTCAGTTTTAAAAGCGATTTCATACATTTTGGTGCTGTGTAAAGCAAATATACATTATTCGGCCCAATCATGAGTAGAAAATCCACGGGACTTTTTTTCCTTTTTATTTTTTTAACATTGAATTTGAATAGGAAAAATTGGAAAAAAACTCCCACGGAATTTTTATTCATGATTAAGCTGATTAAGTCGTTTTACTTGCGTGTTTAACAAACCTTTTACAATGAACAAAATCGTGTAATTTACAGAACATCAATTTGTCGACTAAATAATATATTTTTGAACTCGTTTATTTAATTTGTTTAATTAGGACAAGACTCAACAAATATTTAGTCTTATTTTATTTGCTGCTGATTTTGTAAGAGTAAACAACGTCAAACAAATTATTGGTAAAACAAGTGGTTACGCATTTTTAGCTAAATATTTGCCATGTGTGACCGTACTTTTACAGAACGGGTGATTGTTATTTTCTTGCAGAAATTATAAAATGTATATGTATATTGCGCTCTTAGATGAACAAGGTAGAGCAAGTCGGATGTTGTACGTCCGAAGGCTTCAAAAATCCAATTCTCAAACATGTGTTCCATTCCGCCACGCTACAACTCAACATGAGTGGCCAAATTTTACGTTTATTTCGCAGGATCTTTGCCTTTCCCTAAAGCGTATTCATTATATTATTTTCGTCAATATCTTTTAAAAAATTGCTCTAAAATCTCTGAAATTTAATTCTTCAATTCTCTTTTAACTTAAAACTTGCATAACAAGTTTGTTTCTAAAAACTTTAAACTGCAAACTATTGCAAAAAATTTCAATTTCGTATGAAATTTTGTTCTAATATTTGGCCGAAAACCGAGAGTATTTAAATACAGAAACGTCTTAAAGGGGACTTAAGTTCTGCTTTGGTCGAAAGATCTTCCATGAAGAAACTTTTGCTTGATACAGCGGATGCCTTGTTGACAATCTTTCGAGCAGTTCTAGAGTGAAGATAAAATCTCATATCTATTGGCTTAACATTCATGTGGCACAAATTATGTTCCGAGTTACAATAAGCGTAACTAAACCTTTAACCTTGTTAGATCCTTATACAATATTGTAATCTTATTCTGTGCTGCATTGGCCAGGGACATTATAACATGCTGAAAGTTCGTGGCTTTTTATTTTGGCTACAGCTTTCATCTAAAAGGTTTGGCGTTCGTAAACATTTTATCAAATACAGATTCTTTTTACTGAAAAATTTCTATAGAAAATAATGTTATTCTGAAGACTTGCTATAAAAAGATAATGTTAAACAGATAATTGTCTATAGATAATAGTGTTATACTGAAGATTTTCTATTGAAAATGACGTTACATTGAGGATTTTCTACAAAAAATAGTGTTAAACACATGATTTTCTATATAAAATACTGTTATAAACAAGATTTTTTATATAAAATATTATTATAAACTGGACTTTCCGTAAAAAAAACACAGTTTTACTGTTTAAAATTGATAAATATTCATTATGGTACCAAAAGTACAAGTTTGCAAAAGAGGGCATAATTTTGTTCAATAAAAAGGCAATAAATTGATATATTTTCAATCACTTCCTTCATATTTTCTAACAAAGTAATGGCCATAACTATGATGGACCAATGTATACAATTGGACAAAATGGGTAGTATTATTGATTCGGCACGGAAAGGAAAACTAAGCGGAAAGAAATATCGATCGATATGTAAAATGTAATTATTCATTAATGCGGCATGTCGCAATATTTTCTGTGTAGAGATGATACCGCAAAAAGGAAAATACCGCAGCAACGGAATGAATAATTTTAAATTATGCTTCCGCACAAAAATTTTCTTTCCGCAATCGCGGAGCGGAATGAATAATTCGACCCAATATTTTAATTGGCAACAAATTTATTTGCAACTTTCTTGCAACTAAATTATGTAAGAAAGGGGCAGGAAAGGGTAAATTTTTCCAAGAAAAGAATATTTAAATTAATTTTATTTTTTGAAGCATTTCATTTATATTTTCTAACAAACCTGGTAGATAATAAAATTAAATAATAATTAATGTAGAATACATACAAGCGTACACGCGATCATTTAATTCTTATAAGAATAGTAAATTAAAGACTTAGAGCTAGTTTTTTACTTGTCAGTTAAACTCAGCTTAACACACTGTTATATTAAACCTCAAATATATTTTGCCGGGATTTAACTACTGATTGTGTTTCTCAGTAGTGAATTACCTCCTGTCAATTTTGTTAGCATTGCCGTACTGTTCAGTCAAAATACATATGGCATTCCTTCTAATTTTTTATATAAATATGGCAATAACTTAAATTTTCGCAAAAAAGCAACCGCGTCAACAACAGTATTTGAAAACTTTAACTTTGAAAAAAATTAAAAAAATGAATTTAATGTGTGGTCCAATTAGTTCTAAAACATTATATGCGGATTGTTTTGTTAAGCGAAATCTTTGAAAGAATTCGGCGTCGGTATAAATGCAGAAATGATTTGGACGTGTCCTTATTGTTCGTATCTTTCTAACAATTGACATATTTAAGTTATTATATGTGTTTGAATCACTTAAATCCTCATCATCACTAGAATAATCCATTTTTTTAATTTTTGTTAAAATGTCGTAAATTTCTTTTCAATTGTTGAATTGTTTATTTTATTTTTCAGCTGTTTGTATTTTGACATTTTATATCTAGGTTTAACTCACCAATGATGCTCAGTTAAACCTAGATTATATATCAACTAAATAATTACTGAGAAACACAATTTTTAGTTTAATCTAGGTTTAAGCGAAAAATGTAGATTATCTTTATCCCAGAAACTAGCTCTTAAAAGAACTGAAATGTGTCGATTTAATTTAATTTTAAGGTATCTGTTCACATCACCAGTGAAGTAGTAACCACCCCCTATTAAGTTTAAATTGAGAAATAAAAAATTGAAATTTAGAAATCCATATTAATATTGAGACAAAACAAATTGAAATTTTGAAAAGCAAATTCAAATTTATAAATGTAAATTAAGATTGAGAACATGGTGTAATTAGCAAGGCGAGTGCAATAGCACAGTTGACGGACTTTGTTTACAATTTGCTTACATATGTCAAAAGTAAGATTTTGTTAAGTGTTTTTGACACAAACAAAATGCCTGTTGTTTCTGTATCGTGTTATATTTGTCTCAAATCGTGTTATGTATTTTATAAGTAAAAAAATATTTGAAAAATTTCATACAAATTTTAATTTCTCAATTACAATTTTTATTTTTCAATAACAACTTCAATTTGTATATTCTCAATCTTAATTTACATTTCTTAATTTCAATTTGTTTTTTTATCAATTTATATTTCTCGTTTTCAATTTGTCATTTCTCAATATCAATTTGGTTGTCTGAAATATGTAATATATGTAAGTCCAAATTTACACGAAGCAATTTTTATTGAAAAGATTCGTACAATTTTTTCTATGAAATTTCGGTGTTAACACAGCACAATTCTTATTGCTTAAATCGCTCGTATTTTTATTTGAGAGTATACAAACATTTGAATACACATACTTACATATGTAATACGAATAAGAGAGAAACACGAATTGCTAGAATTTGAACTTGAAATGATGTAGTATGAACTCCATTTGGCTAGTCATGTAACTAGACACCAGACAAATTTTTTAAGGTACGGTCACACTTGGGAAATATTTGCCGAAAAAGACGTAACCACTAAATAAAATATATTTGAACTCTTTTATTTATTTAAAAAAAAATCGTTTATTTAGGACAAGACACAACAAATATTTATTCTTATTTTATTTGATGTTGTTTGATTTTGCAAAACTTTTGTAAGAGTAAACAACGTCAAACAAATTTGTGGTAAAACAAATGGTTACGCTTTTTTGAGTAAATATTTGCCAAGTGTGACCTTTTGTCTTTATTCTACCATTTACAGAATAAACAACGACAGAGATTATAATAAAAAATCTTTCAATATAAGCAACTTAAAAACCGTAGCAGTTCCATAACTAGTTCCAGTATGCATGACTATAGATAGTCAGTACTCTGTGCGTTTTTTACACGGTTCAATAAGGGTGTTTTTAATTTTAGAACTAGCGTACAATCAATGTGCAACTAGTTCTAAATAACTAGTTCCTATAAAACTTTATAGAATATCTAAGAATCATATTACCATTCAACAGCACGGCTTCCAGAAGTGTTTGTGATAGCACTACTTCTATGGCTGTTATCAAATATTACAAAGTAGTTGTTTTTATAGTTGTTCTATTTTTTTTCTGAACTACTGATTTCATTTCACTGAAATGTTTAATAAATAACTAAAGAACAAACATAACTATACCTATGTATGTATATAAAAAATAATAATTCTTTTATAACTGTGGCTTGTTATTTTATCAATTTGTTAACATTTTATTTGCTTTTAATTACAGAATAGAAATTTCAATTTAGTTTGAAATAAAATTACAGAACTGTTTAAAATGTTTTTTTGTTTGTTTTTTTTTTAATCATGTTTCTGTTTTATTTTGTGTGTGTGTTTTTTTAATAATAAAAGACTTAAAACAATTAATAATTTTAATTATTTAAATTGAAAGAAAACAATTAAAAATTATAATAATTAGAATTATATTATTATGTACAATGAAAATTAAACAATTAATTAGTAAAGTATTAAATTTATTTTAATAATTCTCCTCATGTTTTCATAATTTCATAATCAGGCATTAATTAGCAAAGCAAACAATTAGAAAATGGAAATTCCCAAAAAAAAAAAAAAAAAAAAAAAACAATATCACTTAGATACACATATTAAACAAAATTAAAAATTGTTTTTCTATAGAGTTTAAAAGACAATTAAATGAAATTATTAGTTTTTTGCTTTAGGCCTGATTAGTTTTGGATTTGTGTACAATTTGTATAATTTTGTTTGCATAAATATTTTGTGGCATTAATAATGTGTCTGTCTGTTTGTTTGATTTTTATTTTCAAATTTTCCTTTTTCATTTTTCATTTAATTTTGTTAAAATATTTTTGTTTTTTTTTTTTTTTGAATTTATAAATCATTTTATTTAATGTTTTGTTTGTTTTTTCATTAAATTTGTTGCTGTTTAATTTCTTTTCAAAAGATCTCAGTTTAAATTGTGTTGATTATTGTTTTCTCACTACGTTTTTGTTTTTTTTAATTACTTTTACTTTCTTTTGAATGTTAACAATATTTTATGTTTAAATATTTTCTTTTGTTATTTAAAAATCTTTATTTTTAAGTTTTATTTATAATTAATTTGTTTTGTTTTTGTTTTTTTTTCATGTTTAATCTTAATGGAATTTTGTTTTAACACTTAAGTTGTGTTACTAAAGTTTACTTTTTTATTGAAACTTTTTTAATAAAAAAAGAGAACTCAGCTGTATATGAAAACTTTGTTTTTTTTTTCAATTTAAACAAATAGACTTTTAAGGAGTTTATACAATATCTTGGATTTTTTGCTTAACATCAAAGAAAATGTGTAAATAAAATATATAACTAACTTACTTATTGCTTTATTATACAACAAACAAGAACATATACATACAGAAAGAAGTATTAATTAATAAGTTGACAAAAAAATATAATAAAATAAAATAAAATAAAATAAAAACAAAACTAAACTAAACTAAACTTAAATATCTTCCTTTTTTAACAAACAAAACAATTATTTCTTATAAATTTCTTAATAATTTAGGTTTTACATCAAATTAATTTGTTTTTTATTTCATTAAAATTCCTTAAAAGTCCTCGTTTTGTTGCTGCTGCTGCTGTTTTTTGTAGTTGTTGTTATTTTTTTTTTGTATTAGCTGAATAAAATTGTTGGCTTAATATGAGTTGTAGTTGTTGAAACCCATTAGTTGTTGTTTTTTCGTTTTCTAATTATACAATATATTTGTTTTTAAAGTTTTGAGTTGATTTTTTATTTTGCAGTATTTTTTTTTGCATTTTTTTGTAATTTTTTGTGAGTTTTACAATTTTTATGATTTTTTAAATTTTTATATTTTTGACTTTTTTTTTTATTTAAAATTTTTTATATTTTGTTGCACAAAATTTTGTTGGGTATGGAGTTTTTGTTGTTGTTAATTTCTGCCATTGCAATTGTCATGGCCTATGGAACCTGTAAAAGAAAGAAAGGAATTAACACACGTTTTTATTTACACTGAAATTTTCTGTTTATTTGATTGCAGTAGGAAATCGGTTACCGGTTTTTGTATAGGAAATTAGGAGTTGGAGTTGGACAGAGTTTTATAGACCATTTTAAGCCTGAGTCTGATTTCTTTTAGGAAATCTTGAAGACGGCGATAGATTTATTTTTTGGGAAATCTTTGAGCCGGCGACAGATTATTTTAAGAGGAAATCTTGGGGCCGAAGTCAGATTTCTTTTTTGGGAAACTTTGGAGCCGGTGACAGATTTCTTTTATAGAAAATCTTGAAGCCGGAAAAAGATTTATTTTTTGGGAAATCTTGGAGCCATAGACAGATTTATTTTTGGGGAATTTTGGTGCCGACAACAAATTGAAAATCTTTGAACTGGAGACAGATTTCTTTTATAAAAAATCTTGAAGCCGGAAACAAATTTCTTTTATAAGAAATCTTGGAGACGGCGACAGATATTTTTATGGAGTACATTTACAGTGTAATTCCAGCCTTAAATAACAGTGTGATTTCAGTTGAGCCGTACCTGTTCTTTGAAAATTTAATTATAAAATCATCATCATCACCACCGCCAATGATTTGCATCAACTCTGTGGCATTATTAACATATGCTTAAAACAAATTTGATGTTGTTTTTTTAACAAAATTCAAACTGACTGGAAAGAGGATGGATTTCAAATGTAATTCAAGCTTGGATTCACACTGGAATTCCAACATTGGAATTCACAAAAAATTTGTGCTTATAGGGACGGTATCAATGGCAACACAACCATGATAACAATAATTTTCCAAGAGTTATTTTAACAAAACATTAAATGAATTGATATTGAACATAAAGATAGGGGAAGAGAGAGAGAGAGTGAGATATAAATTACCTTGTTAAATGCCGACTGCCCTCGTGCACTGCCATTTCGCTGGATTTAAATTCATTTAATTCTTTACGTATGGCAGCCTTATCCTTTGGTGTCAGTCTTGTCCATGGCTTATCGGCTCGACGATCGTAATCGTGAGCTTGGGTCACTTCAATATAATCATTGAAACGTATGATTTTCTTTTCTTTCAGCTCCTCGACGGTGGGTCGAAAACTCAACTTACGCAATAAATATGATTTTTTCTCCTCTTTTTGCTTTTTCTCTTCGGCGGGTGTTGTTGCTATTTATAAAATAAATCAATTACTAATCTCTTAAGATTTAAAAATAATAAGTGTTAGTTATTCTACTCACTCTTTAAAATATTACGTTCCACCAATTCATCGGCTGTGGGTCGCATCGATAAACGTCTTATTAATCTTGCTCCTATGGCCTCTTTGCTCTCCTTAATCTCATTATCATTGACCGGATGCAATATATTGCGATTGATGAGATCCTGCTTGTCAGGACGCAATTGCAATTTCAATGATAACGATTCCTTGCGCGCTATTTTGGCTTGACGTGATGTATCATCATCACGATAGAGTACACGACTGGCATCATCATCACTGCTATCACTACTAGTTTCCCGTATCACATATGGCCGTGCATTCTCCTTGTTTTCCATGGTACATGGTAAATTAATGTTAAACATTTGTTGCCTACTATTGGAAGCAAAGGGCGGCGGGAACGACACGCAAAAATAAAATAGAGAGAGAGAAAAAAAAACGATAAAGAAAATATCAAAGTTAGACTTTTTTTATTACTGGATATTATTGGTCTATATAGTTAATGGTGGGTGGGTTTGGGTTAGCAGTAGTTGTGTATAGTTGAGTGTTTTTCTACACACGATTGTGATAAATATAACATTTATTAAGTGAAAATGTGTTTTTTTCCGAGTTAAACAGGCATTTTGTTAAAGCGCATGCACAATCCGGGGTTTTTTTCATAAAAAATAAAACATAATTTTCTTAAGTTTAAAATATTTTGTTTTGAAATAAATGATCGGTGAAAATGTGTTCTGTGCCCAATATTTTTTTTATAATTTCCGTCTTAAATGTTGATATAATAGAGAGGATCTGCTATAGAGATTTATTTAGCCCTTGTTATGGAATCCATTAAAATTTATTTAGAAAGCTTAATGGATTGTACCTCTTACGTAGTATGTATGTATATTTCCTTTCTTATAGCTTATACTGTCAAATTAAATTGAAGCCTATATTTTAATAAAATTTGTCTTTTTAATTAAACAATTTAATTAAGGTTTTTCTTATAATTTGTTCACCAGTTTTCCTGAGTGTAAATAAATGTTTTCATTTTCAAAAGTTATTTATGCACAAGCCATTTCAAAGTTAACTTGATGAACTATACAAATAACACTGCACAATGAAACTGTCCAAGAGCTGGAGACAAATAAAAAACCATGAATAAATAATGTTAGCTTAGTGTGTCAACAAGCTAAGTCAGAGATAAAATACGTTAGCTAAGTAAGAACACAAGCTCAGTCCGAGAGATTTAAAATGTTTTAAAATTTTC
Organism: Bellardia pandia; assembly: GCA_916048285.2. Lineage (NCBI taxonomy): Eukaryota > Metazoa > Arthropoda > Insecta > Diptera > Calliphoridae > Bellardia > Bellardia pandia. Next base: position 49,408,375 of record OU696531.1, read on the forward strand.
TGAAAATCCGTCAAACTTTTATACAAAAAGGATTGTTTTGTTGCTTTGAGCACTTGATGAAGTTGTTTCTAAATTGATTTTTAAAAAGATATGAAGAGAAAATCCTTAGGGTCTTGAAATAATGCAAGAAAAGTTAACAACTTATAGTTTAGTAAAAATTGTTGAACAATATTTCGAAAAATAAAGCATGAAAGAATGTTTAAAAATTCGAAAATCCTATACAGGTTAACTTCGTCACCTGTGAAGAAAATAATTGAAAAGTTCAGGAAGATTGGATCAATTGGTGATCCTAAACTCACCATTAAAATTTCAATATCAGATTGCGTTAGAGTGTTAACATATTTCCTCGAAAATATGTCTTGTCAGCAGTGAAAGTTACAGATACAGAGTAGACTGTTACGTGGAGTTTCAAGTCAAATTCTAGTCATGACTTTTAAAAACTAAAAAAAAAAATTTAACATTATTGTGGGTACGAACCTAGTTTTTAAAAGTCATGACTAGAATTTGACGTGGTAGTAAAAATGATTAAGGACAGAAATGTAGCCCTCACAGAGCCATGAACACCGCTATACAAAATGATATGATCGGACTAAAAATAGAGACACAATGAACAAAATACTAAAACGGTGGTATTTGTAGGCGTGGGGAAAAAATAAAAAAAAAATATTTTTGCAATTGTTTTTACATTATCTTTAATCCTTACTTTTCTTTTGTATGGGAGGCGAATCACTCTAAGGACCAATACAAGGAAATCACACGGAGGTATTTTATCACAGTTCGTATTTGACACTATCACTTTCGCGGTAACAGGATACTAAATGTACATATGTCATAACAAGAAGATTCTATCGCGTAAATCAAGATTAGTTCTGGCACAACTGTGATCTGAATGGATTAGCAGGCTTTCTGGTTCCGCATAGTCCGTGCCGTCCCCAACTTATGCCCTGCATGTAATCAGCTAACTCTATTTTAATATGTCCATAGGATTTATGGACTCTTACTGCCGCAGTAGTAAAATTTCTTGGACTAAATCTACATGTAGAACTACCAAAACTTATTTATTCTTTTACAACAACCAGAGCTAATAAGAGATGGTTTCATCAAGACAGTGCTATATGTATTGAAACAATTCAATTACTGTAGAAAACATTACCGTTGCGTCGTAAACTATCGGGTTTTGTTGATCAGAATTGGCCACTTAGATCGTGAGATTAAACTCCATTGAATTTCTTTTTTTTTTGCTATATTTGAAGTCAAAGATCTATGGTAACAAGCCTACAACCATACTTTCACACAAAAAGTGACTTTAACTCAATTGCACACTAAGCTAACAATATTTCATCAACCTTAATAAAAGAACATCAACCTACAGCAATCTTTTTTTATTAAGCACAAATAGAGCTCTCGTTTATTAGTTTTTCCTAATAAAAAATAGATTAAGTGACATCTTGTCAGTTAGATAAACAATAGAAATAAAATTGAAAATGTTAAAATATAAAAATCCAATTTGACCTTTCAGTTGTATATATGTACATTAGGGTGGGCCAAATTTTTTGTCGATTAGAGCCGCCCCCTAGGATGATTCTATGGACAATTCTAAGCAACTTTGGTGAAGGAACCATGGGTCTATCTCGATTTTCGAGTCTCCCACTTTTCAAAAACAGCAACATCGTGCGAAGACAAATGCTTCAAATGACTTTCGGTACTCGTTGATGTTGTTGCGGTTTGCGATGTAGACGGCAATGCATTTGGATCCATTGTACACTTTTACTAAAAGAATTAAAAAATAACTGAAATTACCGAAAAATTTTTCTCGGAAAATAGACGAAAAATATTACAAATATGCATGAAACGCCCTCTGGTGGTGTTCATAGGTAAAAATAAAGATCAAAAATGAATTTCTCGACCCCAAAAACCCCCCATATACACATAAAAAGATAATATAACGATGAATAAAAAATCGAATTTCGAATCAAAATGATGTTATAGGGGAAAAAATCATTTTTTGAAAAGTGGGAGACTCGAAAATCGAGATAGACCCATGGTTCCTTCACCAAAGTTGCTTAGAATTGTCCATAGAATCATCCTAGGGGGCGGCTCTAATCGATTTTTTCGGCTCTATACAAATTGGCCCGGCCTAATGTACATACATAGGCTTAAATCATTAGGGCTAAATGCAAAACAGAAAGAAAATGAAATTAATACATACATAAATAATTGTAATATACAGTTGATTCAGAAAGTGAGTGCTCACCCATTAATTGAATTTGTGTAAATGCATGTTGTGTTGCAGTTAAGCCGATAAGTATTGTTTACCATATACAATTTACAACATACAAATCAAAATACTTAGGCCCAATAAAACAGTGCGTATTTAAGTGTAGTTTTAGTTAATTTTCATAAAAACTTAAGTTGCATTTAAATACAGATTCATTTTTTCAGTCATACTTAATTGCTGTTATGATTTTGTGGTAAAAATATGGTAGCACTTTGAAATGTCAACAAAATTATCGATATATTTCAGAAAACAGCTGATTTTTTTAATAAAATTTGCCAACAATTTTGTGTTTCGGTTTTTGTGTTTACTTGTTGTATTGTTTTGTGTGTTTTATATCTTAAATTTGGTGGCATAAATATGGATAAAAGAAGTCCCAACTTTTGACTTCTTGTTGGACGCTGTTAAAAAATACAGCAGCATGAGTGAAAAGAAAAAAAAAAACAAAAACAAATGTCAAAACCATATGTTCAATGTTTAAAACTTAAGTTGCACTTAAATGAACATCGTTGGCCATTTAAGTAGCATTTAAGTTTTCAGTGAAAAACAAAATTTTGTACTTAAATGCACTTTAAAAATAAATGACACTTAAATACGCACTGTTTTATTGGGCCTTAGTGTTGTGAACGGTAATATTTAGATATTTTAGGCCAACTTTATTGTACACAAAAAAAGTTGACACCACATTTTGAGTGGTTCTTTAGTAATATTTAAAACTAATATAAAATCATAAATAAAAATATTAATTAATTCCATGTCACAACGCACAAATAAAAATAGTTCAGTTTTTTACTTCAAAAAGTTAAAAATAAAACTCGCGTAGAACAAATACTTTAGTATTTTGTATGGGAGCCCTTGTTAGTGAGTTTTCATCCATTTTGGAGTGTTATACAATAGCCATAACTTAGTATTATGAGCTTGAAGTTGGGGTTTTCTGAAATACCCATTTTTTGCACGCTGGGACGGGGATGAGTTTTTAAAATGTCAATATACTGCCTCTGATCCATTATGCCATCTATTAAATGCAAATTTCCAACTCCTGAAGCGCCACACTAGAACTGAGCTACTGAGCCAAGTTGGACACAAATTGTTTTTCTTTAAACTCCTCATTTGGATTTCTCCACACTTTTCCATTAAATTTGCGCCTCATCCGTAAAAACCACTCTGTTTCAAAGGTCACAACGATTTATTTCCACGTTATTTGGCGTATTTAAGTCGTTTAATTTTGTTTTCTTTGCTGATATAGGGTTTCTGACGAGAAACACGTGAAGCACTTTTCGTACTGTATTTAGACAAACGCTTTTGTTGAAGTTGGTATTACATAATAGTTTTTGTTATTTTGGTACTTTAGGATTTTTCTTTATTTTCCGCACAATATATTTTTGCAACCATTAGAATTTTTTTAATAGCAGAATAAGGTCTTTTGACTATTTCAACGATTTTACACAAGAGTTGTTCGATTTTTTGAAATTTGTTATTATTTTACGTTCTGAATCCGTGATTTCTTTTTGCTTTGGTGACATTTTTAAAACTTTTTAATTTAGTCCCAATTTACACGAAGCAATTCTTTAAGCTAAGCTGATTACGGTTTAGACACAGGGTTGCTAGTACACTTGATTTTGCAAGCAATTCGTGTTACTCTCTCATTCGTATTACATATGTATGTGTATGCAAGTGTGTGTATACTCTTAAATAAAAATACGAGCGATCTAAGCAATAAAATTGTGCAGTGTGAACACCGAAGAAATTTTAAGGAAAAAATTGTATCAATCTTTTAAATAAAAACTGCTTCCTGTAAATTAGCACTATTTAGGCAACAATCGCTAACAAAATGATTTGACATTTTTGCTACAGTTTCTATGGCATTTTAAATTTCAAAGCTTGTTTCACCCATTCGTGCTGAACAAAATATTTGTTTAGAAGTTTTTTTCATATGATGTTTGACGTCTCTCTTTTTGAAAGAGAGAAATTATTTTTAACGAACAATTTTCAGCTTGAATTGGTTTCATTTTATATTTTTTCTGGAGAAAAATTAACTGAGCTGCCAATTTTTTCATACAAATAATAATGCCTTATGAATTTCCATGGCCATCAGCAAAAGCAACTTTCTTTTTTCATTCATTTTGAATACACAATATTTTAAAATAATTTAATATTTGTTTTTTGACACTTAAAACCCAAAGCAGAATAAATCAATGGCCACCTGTAAAACTAATAGAATTTGCTTACATATGGCAGCTTTAATTTTCCAAAAAAATCGTTCGGAATGGGTGAATTCACTTTAAGTGATGAGCACTCACTTTTTAAAGTAAAAATGAAGGACTGCCTTTGTTTTTTGTGTTAATTTTATGCGATTTAAATGCTAAACAAATTTTAATCTAGTGGTTATGTATATAGCAACGGAAATCGGAAGCAAAACGACGCAAAACAGATTAATCAAAATTTCAAAGCTGACGTGAATCGGAATCAAAACGACGCAAAGCGGAATAAGCCACATTTAGAAAGGCGATGCAAATCGAAACACGCAAATAGGATAGACGCAAATCGGGGTTCTAGTGTATATGCATTTTGAATTAAAATCTGAAAAGATTTTAATTACCAAAAAGAGCATCTGCCAGATGCGCACTCACTTTCTGAATCAACTGTATTTTCTTTTCTTTATACACATACATAAATAAATAATAACAATAAAATGCATAAAGAAAATTCTGCTAAGGATGATGGAAATTTATAAATGGTATTACACTTTAATATTAAAATTTTATAACAAATTGAAATGATTAAATATTGTGACAGTTATTTCAACGTCATATTTTTTCTATTGCTGTTTCTTCTTTAAAACAAAACTTGTTAGTAATTGATGTTAGTTAAAATTTATTCTACTTCAATTATGCAAAAGGTCATTATGACCCAGCGGGAAAAATTGCTAGTGTTGCCATTTGCAGGTCTTATACTCATTCCACTATGCCATCTCTTAGAAGGTGTTCTAGAAGGCGTTTCATACACATTCAAAAGAATATCAACAAATCATGATTTCAATAACAAACACGAATGGTTTTGTAATTATTCCCGTATATCGTTACTACAACAACAAACATTATTTTGCTCACTTCGTTATAGTCCCAATTTACACGAAGCAATTCTTTAAGCTAACCTGATTAGCTTTTAGACATCGGGTTGAGGATAAGATAAGACGAGTACACACCTGATTGTACTAGCAATTCGTGTTTCTTTCTTATTCGTATTACATTTGTGTATTCAAATGTTTGTATACTCTCAAATAAAAATACGGGTGATTTCAGCAATAAGTATTGTGCAGTGTGAACACCAAAAAAATTTCAAGGCAAAAATTGTATCAATCTTTTCAATAAAAATTGCAGCGGCTAAATTAGGACATACGAGTAATAAAAATGAAAAAAAAAAAATAAAGAGAGCGTCTAGTATTTTATGGAAGCTTGTGGTGTAAAGTGCGCGTGAAGCATTAATATAAACCCCTTTTATTTAGAACCCTTTTTTTATTTTCCCTAATAAAATTATTTTTTTAGCAGACCTTAAATTACGCCTTCTATCAGGAATTACTTAGTAGGCCTTATATTAGGATCTAACCAGTAGTAGTGTAAAACTTTGCAATGCGCCTAGAAGTCTTTGTGACTTCAAAATAAGGCCTTTTGGAAGGCCTCTTTACAGCATCTTTTTCCCATTTATAGGTTTATATACCTATACATACGTATTTATCCATATAAGCATGTATTTTGTATACGAGTGTGTGAATTAATACGGTTTTGTTTCAAACTTTTTTCTTGCATGTTTATTCTTTTCTATTTTTTTTATTTAAATTAGGACGTGTTAAGCAGGGAATTCTTGTGTTTTATCTACATATTCTTGTATAGATAATAATAAAATTGTAGCTAAAGTGAAAATGGATATGATTTGGTTTATAGGCGATTGAACATCCTTTAGAAAGATTAAAATAGAAATTATTTGGTTTTACATATTTTGAAAATAATTGTACTGGTAAGTTAGGCCGTAGTTATGTTTTTGTCAAAGGAGATTGGCTTTTCCGTCTTCTATTTAAGTTCCTGTTACTATCGCATCTAATTATTTTTATGTTCCACTTGATTTTCCCAGTTTCCAATACAAAATTATTAACAAAAAAATACATGATTGATTGGCTTATTAAGTTAGTGTCACTCTCTTATTTTAACACCCATACAAGCATGATATACATAAGGATTGGACAGTAATATTGCATAATAATGTTACGAAATTGTATTTCAATTTAAATTTAACGGTCGGTATCAACATACAACATATTTATCAACAGATGGCGTGTTTATAGACATACAACTTGTTGAGCAGTTGTAGAAATTTTAATTTATAAACATTATTGAGAACACCATGTTATAAACACAGCTTTGGCTGAATATTTATTTATTTATTTATTCTAGTATCTTAGTTACGAACCTTCCAGAAATTATGATTGCTGTATAAACGGACTAACAGGGCCAATCAAGTTAATAAGTTTATTGTGAGTCATCGTTGAGTAAACATCAAAGTCTTCTCAAACAGTAATTTAAGTGTGTTCTCAAACCGTAATATAAGTGTGTAAAAGGACAGAGTGTTCATTTACAATTGTTTTTGTGTACATTTAAATTAATAAAGACTCGTTATATTTTCTTTAAATTCTTGACGTTTTAATTTTTCAATTAATAAGAATCCGGTTTATTTAAAGGAAATGAACCCATGTTTTTAAAAGCTAAAAACGTAACAATATCTAATCACTGGCTGTCTTCAATTTATGTATGTATATTTTTTTTAAGTAAACGTTTTTTTAATCCCAGGTAATCTATAGTGAAGTCTATAGTCTATTGTAACCTTAGTGTAGCCCAAGCGGTTAATATGTCATCACCTTAACACTATTACAATGCTTGGGAGAGATATAGCGACACCGGTGCCATGAGCTTGCACGGGCTCGAAACTGGTAAGAGTTTGATTGTTTCACCCCATTTAAAACTCTCAGCTGACTAGAGTCTTATCTAGTGTCACGGGATCAGTTAGAAACCCGGGTATTCGTCCCGTAAATGATAATTGGCTGTAGGTCCCTTCGGGGTGCACGTGGTGGCTGTGGTTTAAATCTAAAAACGTAGGAAGAAGATAATTGGTTAAAAGACTGATGTTTGCTGGGGCACCAAATTATCTCTAGGTGCTGTTGCCGAATCAAAAGAATCATTGAAAGTAGTGATGTCAATTGGCTATGTGCTCAGTAAATGTATTGAAGTGGTGGCATTCTAAAAAGGTCACAAACAGCGGTTTGATAGCCCGCAGCGATTTCTAGTCCCTGGTAGTAGTGGTTGGTCATTGCCATGCTGGACCAGTTTGTAGCTAAAGCGATTGCTACGTGTCTAATAATTGTCCTGGTCTGATTGTTTAAGCTGTGGATGGCAGATATAAGATAATCCAAGCTCTTAAGCAAGGTACACTTTACATTGATCTGTCAAGTTCATGGCCCGTATGTTCACCAGCATTAAGAGCGCCGTGAATTTATGCCCTCAAGCACTTGGATATTGTGTCAGTAGTGTAGTTAATCAATGTTCAACTTTTATTAATAAACTTTAAAAATTAGTTATTTTACAACACCAGAAGTAAACTATTGGACAGTCAATTATTCCTAAGTGTTCTTTTGTAATGCGAAGTTTATACTTTGTTATTGACACATGATAAACTAACTAGTCTTAGCTAAAACCTACTATCTCTCTTGTACTGACAGAGACAACAAACACACATATACAAGCGTCGTTTGCAGTATTATACAAATGTAAAATATCGCTTGATTGTAATTTATCACGCACGTCCTTTGTTAACAGACGAAAAAAAAAATGAGAAGAAATAATAATAATAAAATTGTGCACAAAAATCGTTCATTTTCCAACTAATGCCATAACAAAATCAAAACAGATGTGTCTTCAAACGAAGACAGACTTGAAAGAGCTTAAATATTTTCCATACACTTATCAAGTCATGGATTAAAACGCTTTTAACATTCACATTTTAATGAATTATTTTGATAAGTAGATGACCTGTTTCAATGTATAAAATCGCGAGATTTGCGAACATAAATTTGACAATTGTTCGTTTTTAAAACGCTGGATTTAAAAAGCAGTGGCGATAGGCAGGAGTTGAAGTTAGCACTTTAATAAAACCAAAATAACTAGTTAAATGTAACTATTATAATAAACCATTGATTGTAAGGACTTACAAAAGCCATTGTTATTAGAAACGTCAACGTTTGTCAATGGATTAAATCCTTACAGACTATTAAAAAAAGTATATTGAAAATTAAAATTAATTTACAAAAGATTAATTATTTAATAAACTTATTATTTTATGTTTAATTACATTTGCTGAATAAGAAAAATCAATTATTTCATATAGATTGTTAAATTCACAAAATAATCTTCTTAATGGGTCAGCTTGAGCATAATTAGTGCTAGCATGTTTGACATAAAGTGGCTTAAAATGGCTTAAAATTACGGTAGGATATGGTATTAAATAAAGTGAAAATTTGTGTTTTTTTTCGGAACGCATAAATAATAAGATGCCGAGAGAGCATTACTTGTGTGTAAACTATTCTTAACTAGCAGAGAATTATACTGATTTTTTGTAGGACACGTTAAAATTAGCCTTGAGTCAATATTCAAGTAGATCTTCTTATGAATAAGTACTTAAATATCACATTATAAATCAGTCATTACCAAACTGCCCCTAAGTAATGCAGATGGTATGTTATGAAAATTATGTTAAACAGCAATCATTCATCAGATGTAGCTTGCTGAAAACTAACTATTGGCAGGTAATATTTGTTATAAAATAACTTGAAATAACTAGGGCTCGTAACTTTTAGATTTTCAAAGGCCTTTTAAGATTGTTTCCCTTTCTATCTCTACCAGTAAGCAGCTACAATAAAACTGTAAAATGTGAGCTTGTATAACTAACAAAATACTCATAATATCAGCGACACAGTAGAAAAGAGTCAAGTTGAGTAGTGTAGAAGCAGCATCATCACCATCATCATTGTCGCACTAAAACCATCATCATTTTAAGCATCAGCAGCTTGCAAGGACATGTTAATATCATACACAAAAAAAACAATATAATGCAAAAAAAAAATCTTCAAAATTCTACAAATAATTGGCAAAAACGAACGCAGAAGAAAAACAACAAGAACTTATTCGCACTTAAAATTTATATTCCCTTAATTTATAAAGTACCACGCAATGAAAATCTCTTGTTGTCACTGCTGCTGTTGCTCGTAAAATATTATATCTAATAATTTCATTTTATTTAACATTTGCAAGAGGAGTAGCAGCAAATTAATGTGGAATTTTAGTAGAAATAATTATTTTTCGGCAGACTTTGTTAAGTAAAGTAAATAATAAAAATAAATACAAAAGCATCGACAGCAGCCCCCAAAAAATGTTAATTAGGCTCTAGAGTCTATAGTATGCTCTTAAAAGTAAAGGTTAATAAATAACACTTCTCAGCCATAAACAGGTAAGAATGAGAGGGAGAGCGAGGATTAATAGAATAGAGGAGTGTATACTTTTAGGCTATATTTATTTTTATATTTATATTGTAAAAGTCAAAGTTAAGTACTTTTTGGTATAAAAAGTTGTAGACTGTTCTTATGTTTTTTTATTATTTTTTTTTTCTAAGAGAAATTCTTTAAACTGAAGTTTGAGGGATTAAGGATTCAATTTTATAAATATATATACATAGATAGCTATAGACAGAAAAATGAAAGTACTGTGAATAATTTCATTTTGTATATAAATTGCTTAATTAAAATTTGTAGCAATTAACACTTAAATCAACAGATTAAGGTTAATTTAATAAGCTGATTTAAGGAGAGGCTAAAAAACATGATTCTTTTAACATTCTGTGTTTTAAAATTTTTGTTGATTCAATCCCTTTTGTCATTTTGTTTAAGTCTTTTGGGGAAATTGAACAAATAAATAATAACAATAAAAAAGCCAGCAAAGAACACATTCAAATAATTCATTTAGGCTAACAAATATACAAAATTATTTTCTATCTTAAGGAGTATTTTTTAAACAATTTTCTAAAATCCCACAATTGTTGGTACTTATATATATAAATATTTATAAAAAGTAGACTTTAATTTCAAAAACCTACACAAGAATTTATGTGAATTTAGTAAATACAAAATAGATTTTTTTATTTTTCGTTTAACAAATTTTATCTAGTGACAACATAAATAATTCCTTTGGCATACTTTGTATGTTTTGTGGTTATGCTCCTTTGAGATTTATATTTATATATGTATGTCTATACATACATATATATATTTATCTTTGTTTTGTTTTTGTCACAAATGTTTACATAGAAATCTGTTTAGATTTTTGTTTTCTTCAAATGAAATTGAAAAAAAGGACACGGAACATGACACAATCTATGAGAAAAAACCCAAATGTCATGTTTACATGCTCATTGTAAATGTAATGTAATGCAATCATGTATAAAATATTTTTATTGTTTTATAGTTAAATATTTACACAAGCAACAATGCAAATAAAATTTATTACATTTAATAATAGAAAAAAAAACAACAAAGTAAAAGTTTTATTGTTTCTTTTCTTTTTTTCCTGGAATGTATGCTTTAGTTATTTCTTGTGTATCAAATTACATTTATTTAATTAAATAAATTGTAGCATTTCAAAAACTTTTATCAGAATCTTAAGAATAAACTTTTCTTCTCATGTGTTTGTGAGACACTTACATCCCAGCAAGCCATATGAGTCCGAAAAGAGTCTTTTCTGACAACTTTTTCGGAGCGTTAACGCTCTTTATGAGCCCAAAAAACAATCATAATTGCTCCGAAAACATTCAGAAAAGAGGGTCATTACATTCGAAAATGGTCCGTCAGAAAGAGCTCTTAGATAATGTCAGAAAAGAGTCTTTTATGAGGTTTTTCTTGGGCTCTGTGTAATCTTGTTTTTATCATTCTTGTGTGGTACAGCTATTTTTTTTTTTTGTTCAAAGTAACACACAAATAACAGGAGAACAACGCTTTGGTACACACAAAATTCAGTTTAATTTCTGAGTCATACTGCGTGCCGACTCAGGACAGTAACAAGCAATTTTTTCTTTCGCTCCGAAAATGCTCTTTAGTTGGACTCTGTTCTGACTCCTTTTTTCGGAGAGCTCCGAAAATGCTCTTTTGTTGGACTCTTTTCTGACTCCTTTTTCGGAGCGCTCCTAGAATGGTATGCTGGGATACTTATTTTATTATAAACACTACTGTGCAAGCAGCCTTAAGCGTATACATTTGACAGTTTATGTCTGTGACACTTCAAAATAATCTCTGCATAATTTTATGTGTTGTAAAAAAACCGATTTTAATCTATGTTGCATATTCATAAGGATTTGCGTTTTATGGCACGAATTTATATTTATGTTAAGAGGATGGATATGAGTTAGAGGAAAATCTAGTTGTGAGAAAATACTTTATGTGTTTAAAAATAGTTTTGCATTAATTTACATGTTTGTTGAAAATTAAAAGATGTTTAAAATGGGTGCTCAGCTAAGAATATATAAAGACTGTGCCTGTGGTTGAAAGAAATTAAATTTAAATACTATCTAAAATTTTCTTGATAATCTAAACATAAACTAAATTCTTTTCTCTGTTAGTATATTAAATTCATTTGAAAATAAAAATAATCAAAAAAAAAAAAAAAAACACTTGAAAATTCCTTTAAATTGATTTTACATTGCCAGCAATAATTCATTTTTTATCTTTCTAAAATACTAAAAACTTGACAAATTTTCCTTTTCCCTTAAAAAAAATTTTGTATGCAAAATGCAATTTCAGTGTTAAACACTTGACAATTGTATTGAAAATACGTCCGGAGCAGCACAAAAAAACACGCTCCTCTTCAATGCCAATAAAAGTTCCATTTTATTGTATGTGTGTTATTTTCTTTTTGTGTCGCAGCAGAAAAATATTTCTATATAAGATAAAAAATAAGCAAAAAGTTGAAATAAAATTAAAAACTAAATTGGAAAATAGTTGCAGGGAAAATGATACTCTGCTACTTAATGCTGTGCATTTTCATGTTTTGTAGTAGTGTAAACCCCCCAGCAGTTCTGCAGTGACTATAAAAGGAGCCAATAATGTATTCTTTTTGAAAAACATGCGTATTTTGAGTGATTTGTAATGTAATTTGAAGTCAATTGTTTACTTTATACATCCCAGGTAATCTAGCATGAAGTTAATTGTCACTTTAGTGTCCTTATGTAATGCAAAGTTTACTCTGTGTAACTAATGTAGGGTGCATTGAATTCCTTCTAGGACATTAATATATAAGTTACATAGCTAATTCTGTAATTCAGTGGAGACCCTAAAGTCAGTAGTTCTGGCTACTTAGCCAGAACTGTTGGGAAAGTTTCTACGAATGTTCGAGTATGCAGTAGAGAATGTGTAGGTATTGTTAAAAAGACCTTAATATGTATTTGTATTTATTTCTATGACAAAGTACATATATTGCAACAATGTTAAATGCATAGCCAACCTTGAATATATTAATTTTGTATTGCCCAAAAATTTCCCTTTTTTTATATGAAAGAAATTTGATTAACTTTTGTTTTTTATTGGTTTTTTTGTCATATCAAATGACTTTTAATGCTGGCAAAATATACAACTATGTATTTATAAAAGGTCTTTCAAATTCTAAAAAATAATGTTTGCCAAAATAAAATTTAAAAAAACCGGGATAGTTTTCTGCTTAAACATATTTCCCACATTTGAGTCTGTCAGATGTCTTGGGGGGCTTTGGAAAACTTATTTTAAATAATACGTTTACAAATGGTCATCGTTAAATCAAGTCTGTTACCTGTAAGGATTCTGAAAATGTAATGCAGCAACAGTTGAATTTGATAGAACTCGATAGAAATGTTCTGATTAGGGAAATTATAAATTCCTTTAAAATACTTCTCTGATCATGGTAGAATTAAACAAAAGTTCATACACCTGAACTAGTTTGCAAATCAGGCAGAATAGTTGATGCTTTTTCCGCCCAAAAACCAGTTTGCAAAGTCAAAACTCACAACATGCACTTGTGTTGCTTTCAAACGTCATTTTTGTAATAACAAACAATTATTTGGAAAATAACTAAACTAGAAATCTAGTAGAATTTACGAGAAATAAAAAGTTTGGATTATTGAAAAATTAAATATAGAGCGACAGGCGCTAAATGACAACGCTGGTATAAACTCAATAGCCTGTTGCAAGATATTAAGATTCACAAGGCCACTTTTTTCATTTGGAAATGAATACATTTATTTATTTGCTACATAAGTTCGTTTTATAATTATGCCTGAAAATATGCAGACAATTTTTATTACAAACGTGTAAGCATGTTCATAAGTCGGTATGTGCACCAGAGAGAGCGTAAGTGAGTTAGTGTGTGTGTGGGGGTGTGCCTATATATATTTTTTTTTGCTGAATTTTAATTCGTATTTTTCTAGTTGCACATGCAACACACGTCTTCATTTACAATAGAAACTGAAATAAAATAAGCAAATACCAAAATGAAAGGAAACAAAAAAGTATACTAAACTTATCTGCATAATACAGCTCCTCACAACAATATTCATAAAGTCCAGCAAACAAAATGTTGCGGATTAGGATTGGATAGAAGGGGTAGTGCATAAAGTGAACTTCCACCCGGAGACCTCAGTAGAAAGAATAAATAGGGAAAATAAAGATAGGATAGATATAGTAATGAGGACAACCAAAACCGCCCGATAAGGGGGAGAAAGAAGAAAGAAAGAAAGAAAGAGTGAAAAATCTCCTTACGGATTTGGAGTCGCCGTAGAATATCCCTTAAATGTTGCGGCTTAAATAGTAGATGATTTTATCAACAAAGCACTTAAGCAAACTTTAATTTATATGTACTTAATTGCACGCGTTCAATTTTTCAAAAAACTTTGCTTATTTTACTTACAGATTTTTTAATGTTTTATTGTATTACAATACATTGCAAGAAGTAGAAAATCAGCCCACATTTTTTGCTGGGTTAATAGAATACGAGTATAAATATAAAGTTTTATATGCATGTAAATATTACTGTCAGTATGCATGGGAGTTTTTCGTTTATGGCAATATGACATCCAAAATTGTGTGTATCAGTGTCTCATTTGGTTGTTAGGAAAAAGAAAATGTCTTGAATTCAAATAAGAGTCAAATTTCTCAGATATATTTGCAACATATTCGAGTAGTTTTAAAAGTGGCAAATATAATACTACTAGTACAATCGAACACTGGTTACGTTTTGTAGTTAAAAGTAGCTGTAAAGGAAGGTAAGATCTTTAGATCTGAAAACAAATTGAAATATACATATATAAAGAAGAGAGCTCTAGCCTGATTCTGAGCTGTACCCTAAAGGCTGCCAATAATAAAAATTTTACTCCTCAATCTATTGTTTATCAAAGCATCGTCTCTCATAGCTATTAGGGGCCGAACAAATTCGATTATTTGTTGCTTACAGGAATACGAAAGAAAATAAAGTTCATAAGAACAAATAAGAAAATAATAAAACAGAATCAATTACCGAGCAAATTAGATAGAAAAGATAAAGCATGTGCAAATAATAGAAACAAGAAGAGTTTGATTTATTTAGTTACTTTTCAATTACATATATCAATTGGTTAACCACGAAACCTTTGCTAGTAGGTTGTGTGGTAATTAATGTTGTTAATTTAAAGTTAAACAATATGAAACTTGTGCTCCAAACTGCAGGGTAAATATTAAATACTCTACATATTTCAATTAATGAAATTAAAAAAATTATAAAAACAACAAAAGATAATAAATCTCCTGGTTATGATCAGATCACCGGAAAACTACTAAAAGAATTGCCGAATAAGGCCCTAGTCTATTTAAGAAATTTATTTAATTCAGTTATAGATATTAAATATTTCCCAAAAGTATGGAAAGTCGCTGAGATAATCGCTATTCCTAAACCAAACAAAGATGCCTCAAAAACAACATCTTACAGGCCAATTAGCCTTCTGCCACTGCTGTCAAAGATCTTCGAAAAACTCTTCTATGAACGTATTGAACCAATTCTTCTAGAAAGACAACTCATCCCCAAACACCAATTTGGATTTAGGCGAAAGTTCTCTACTATACAACAAATTCATAGAGTAACAAATAAAATATCGTCTGATATTGACAAAAAAAACTTTTGCGTTGCAACATACCTCGACGTTGCAAAGGCGTTTGATAGCGTATGGCACAAAGGTCTTCTTCATAAACTAAAAAATCAATTGCCAAAAGAATTCTTCTTAATACTACAAAACTACCTACAAAATCGAAGATTCTATGTTAAATATAAAGACGAGTATTCAAAAATACTTTCTATAAAAGCTGGAGTACCTCAAGGTAGTGTCCTCGGACCAATGCTTTACCTCCTGTTTACATCAGATATTCCAACTCCTACAACAAATAACAATATGATAGCAACATTTGCTGACGACACTGTTCTACTATCATCACACGCAAACATCAAATGGGCTATGCAAAACTTACAACAACTGCTCAATAATACAATGAATTGGTTCCGTAGTTGGGGAATTCAAGTAAACAGTGATAAAACAATTCAAGTAATCTACACTAATAGAAAGATAACAAACTTTCAACCTATTCAAATAAATACTCTACCAATTCTTATGGATACAAAGGCGAAGTATCTTGGCATTATAATTGACTCAAAACTTAACTGGAAAGATCACATCACTCAAAAGAAAAAAGAAATAAACAACAGGTTTAGACAATTATTTTGGCTGTTAGGGAGAGAATCTAAACTAACAACTCAAAGCAAACTACTTATATACAACACAATTATAGCGCCAATTTGGAAGTACGGGGTAGAAATATGGGGTACAGCTAGCACAACAAACTTAAAAATTATTCAACGAGTTCAATCTAAAATATTGCGAACTATTGTCAACGCAGAATGGTATATTAGAGATGAGGACATACATCGAGATCTAAACGTCAAAACAATAAAAGAAATTATCCGTATCAGCAGCATTAAACATACAAATCGTTTAACACAACATTCCAACATGGAACTCAGACAGTTGCCGGCAAACGAAATCCTGGCACCTAGAAGACTTAAACGGTATACACCTTCAGATCTAGCTGAGCGATACTAAAAAAATTTATATATTACTTATCATTCAATAATTCGATTTAAGTTATCTTAGGTACTGATTTAAGATAATTATCATCCCACCTCTGTAAATTAAATTACTTATTGTCATCTTGTTGACAGGTGTAATAATAAAGGGAAGTTAAAAAAAAAAAAAAAAAAAAAAAAAAAACATTTTCGTTCTTGTGCTTAGCTTTTGCTAATTTATTAAGTAAATTAAAAATTATCATTCAAATAATATTATTTAAGTCATGTTAAGAATTTAGAATATTTAAATCACGACCCATTGTTAGAATAGGAAAGTATTACTACTACTTATGTTTATTTTACAATTCTACTTTTAATGTAAGACAAACCGCAGCTACCAAAAGTCTTAACATATTCATCGATATATAGTAAACACATTTGAAATATTAATATATGAAACTAGGTCACGTTTAGTTTTGAAATTACCCATATCACAACATTGAAACAACCTTCCAAACACATAAATACTGTGTATGCATGTAGTATCACAATTTCTAAAACCCTTAAACTAATGCTAAGATAAAAAAAAAAAATAAATGATAATTTGATTTACTATATATTTACTATATATTTTATATTCATATTCGTAAAGCGAGCAAAATGATGTACAATTCTAAAATCGTATCGTCACGTTTGTCAAATAACAATGAGTTCGCGATATTCCACTACTTTGATGTTGGGTATGGAAGCGTATAAAAATACACACAGAAACTCAAACACATGTCCCAGCAGTCCTGTACAGTTCTTCATTGGCTCACTGCAATTTTAATATTATTGGAACATTTGTGAAGTATAAGCTGTTTGTTAAGCATATATAAGTCAATTGGTTACTTTAGTTATTATTTTAGTCAGATTATCTCGTCACTTTAGTGTCTCTTAGTAATCTAGAGTCTTGTCAAAGGTTACTCGAGTTAGGGTTAAACAACAGGCGATATTATATAAAGAATAATGAAATGGCATTTTCAAATATTTTAATAATGGTATTTTAGCGGCAACCGTATTAAAATGGGTAATTTAAGTGAAACTGTAGCCGTAATATCAGGTGATTTAAAACATTGCCATAACGGTAACATGTCAGGTGAGAGCTGGTTTTATATAGGTTGTTTTTTTTTAGATGTATAGAACTTTAAGTTGACAACATTTTTTTAACTGGCGGTCATTTTATCAGTTGTCAAGTGTTTTTTTTTTTGTTAAAGAGAAGTTACAGTCAGATGTTACTTTCTTTGGAAAGGGGATAGTTGAAGAAGTAAAGGTGGTGAAAGAAGAAAGCTTTTTTATATCACAACTCTGCAATTGCGCATTATATTTGTTTTTAGTGCAGAATTGCAGCACCTCTGGTGGTGAGTAGGCGCATTAATGTTAAAGCTTGATTTTACAGACCTTATTTAATTATTTTACTTCGGTGGCGTTTCAATGCTATACATACCACCGAAGGAGGGCGCTGTGATAAATATTAGTTATGATAGGATAGAAAACTAATAATTACTACAAATACCAACTCATGCTTAATGATCCAATGCGATAACCAATTAAGCTACAGCACCCTCTAGTCTACGCCGATAAGCCCAAAACGATTGACCACTTGGAGGACAACATCGCCTTACTGCCGATATACGGCCACAAATATTGGATAAAATCATCAAAAATTTTACCTCCATTCTTAGACTACGTCCGAGCCAGTCATATGCCAGAAATATGACTTCTTAAATTAATACTGCCAAAAGATTATCTTTCGAATAAAGTAAATTTTTTGTCAATTAAAAAAAAATCATCTTTGCTTTCAAAGTTCTAGACATCTAAAAAAACACAGAACCATGATTTCCAAAATAAATTTGCACAATTGTGAAGTGTTGTTTAGGCGTCAGTCTATTCATGTTGAAATGCCAAACCAAACTAAACACAAATATCTTGACAGCTAACAAAATGGCCGCTAGTTAAAAAAGTGTTGCCAACTTAAAAAAAACACCTTATAGTTTGTAAAATATATAGGGAAATTTAAGATGATAAGATAAATCGTTACTTTGGTGTATCCCAGTAATCTAGAGAGTATACACTTTATATTTATATTTTGTGTTGCACTTTAGAAAGTAGTGATTTTACCCAACCGAAGTAGTCTATTTGAAGAGACAATTCTCACTAATTGTCCCCTTGTAATGCGGTAATTAATGCAGGGTCAATTAAAAAAAGGTAAAATCACTAATTCGGGACACTTAGCTAGAATTGCTGGGCAGTACATGTACATTTAACGCAAACATTAAAAAAAAAAACAAAGAATAAAAGCGTAAATATATGTACGAATATGTACATAGCAGATAATATGAAAGAATTCTTATATAATATGCTCATATTACAACACATTTCCATAAAAAAATATTTCCTTTTCCTACCACTCACTCTTGTGTAGCATGAATTTATACACGGCTATATAAGGAGATGGCTTTCATATAGAGATGATACGGTTTTATTTGTCTTGTTTTTTTTTCAAAAAGGATTTCCTAACAACAAATATGATGATGATATTTATATATGTAAATGTGTGAAAACACTTTTATTAAAGCACTGCTCAGCTTATGCTCTATTTCCTGTACCTTTTCTTCGTCATTTCATAGTTGTTGTTTTCGGTTTTGTTCCTTTTTTTCAAGCTTAAGTAGAAAAAAACATAGATAGGAAAAACTCACTGTCATACACAACACTGCCTTACATATTTTGCACTTCAAATATGATTTCTGATTAAAGTTTTATAAGCAAACAAAAAAAAAAAAACACACAAATTCACAAACAAAAAATTTAAGAAATCACTGCTAAACTTTTAGCTACTGTCTCCCAGATAATTAATGTTTTACACGTGCTTCGTGTGCTCGAGATGATGATGATGATGCTGTTTTTATTTTATACAGTTTTTCACTAAACTTTTAGTAATTTACTACTTGAAATGTTCTCAAAGCTAGTTAGTTAGTTACTTTCATACATTATATTATTTTATTTTGCTAGCTTTTTAATTTAAGTACCTTAATTAAGTTTTATTTCTTTTTCTCAGTTATTATATATTCCTGGTTGTCTTTTTTTTTAAAGAGCCAGATTTAATGTCTAGTAGAGTATTTCTTAGGAAAAGCAATATTAATTGTGTTAACTAAAGTGTTAAATTGCAAACTAAGGCTCAATTCTAATTAAAGTTAAGTCAAGAGTTAAATTTATTTGGTCAATTTCTACTAAATTTGTTTCTAAAAGGTTGCATTTGAAATTGAAATTAATAAATTTGAAATTGGTTTGTGTAAACTTTGCCACGTGTTCTTTGAAATTAAATTTTTCTCTCAGTTATTAAATAAATTAAAGGACATTGTTAGTTCATAACTTTGACATCGTTAAAAAAAATCAGTTATACGTAACGACATTAATAAATAATGCAAACCGAAAATGGTATTTGGTACTCGGTTATTTTAATGGTAACGTTATCTGCAGTTTCGGTAATGGTATTTTTGGTAACACTTTAGTCTAACTAAAATTATTCGCCTCCGTTCTGTAAAATGACAAATTGATGTTTTAAAAACAGGCACGATTGATTCTATACATTAAAACTGATAAATTTACTACTAAAACTATTCGCCTTACAAACGAAAATATTATTCCAAATGCGGTTAACAGAACCGGGGGATCTCTAATGGAATAACGGTACTGGTATTTTATATTATTTCGGTATTTTACAGATAACAATAGTCAAAGTACGTGGGATTTAAGCGGTAAGGGTAGCAAAAGTTGTTATAAACTACGAGGGCGGTTTGGAAACTTCTTAGCCTAGCACAGAAAGAGAATAGTTAGTTTTTCAAAAACATTTTTGCTTTTCAATATAATCTCCTGAAACTTCAATACACTCAGTCCAACGCTTATCTAGCAATTCTATCCCTTGCTTAAAATAGTTTTTCTCAAGGCCTTCAAAATAGTGGTTTACTTACAGTTGTAATCTTCATTTGAGGTAAAACGCTTGGCAAAAAGGAAATTTTTTAGATTTGGTAAAAGTCACTAAATCTAAATCTTTTTGTCTAGATGAAAAATTTTTTTTTATGTTGTAAGCCAGGACGTTTTTGTCGAATTTTTACATTTAATTGATCCAAAATGTTGCAATAGTACTCTAAATTTATTGTTTTACCCTTCTATTATATGAATAGTAAAAAAACAACACTGCTCCTTAGTCATAAACAAACGTAAAATATTGTTAATAACTGAGAATTACTTCTTTATATGACACTTTACAATTGTTATCCCTTATCTTTCCTAGTGTTTATATATGTACATTTTTTTTAATGTGGTTATAAGAATAATATTAGTTTTAATTTGGATTATAATACGGATTTTCATAATTCGTAAAAGCAACTTCTGCTAAAAGACTTTGAGTTCCCCCCTTAGCTCTTCGTTACACTTTTCTTATTTAAAGTTACATCTCCCTAGGTCCTATTTGACCATTTTCTAAATATACTTCCAGCTACCTAAATATCTGTTTGGATGATTTAGAATAGTTGAGTTTCCAAAAATAACTCTGTACCACTGTAACTGTACCAATGAAAAACCGCGGTTTTGTATAATCTTGAGAAATATTAATCTAATCTGGAACTCTTGTTCTGCATATTAAGTGATTACGAATACGACTTTGTACATTGAAACAGGAAAATAAAAGCAATAAATCATAAGAATTCATTAACACTCGGTTTCGGAATGGGGATATCTGGTTTATGTAAAACACGATCAAGTTTAAAATACACAATTAAAGTGATTGTGTGTGAAAGACAAATGTTTATTAATGTCCTAAGCAGTTTGGTATTGAAAATCAGCAAAATTACTTTAGTAGAAAATTAAAGAATAACTTCAAGCAAATTTCATGTATTTTAATCAGGGATCGAAAATAACTCGTCTATATACTCAAAAATCAAAATTGTGATTTATATTTTGTTTTAAAAAATTATTTGGTGACAGACAAAATAGTTTCTGGCTGATCATAATAAATAAATTTTTTTTATAAATTTTTAACAAATTATAAATTGAATATGAACTAAAGCAGTGTCGATATTGGACAAGAAGTAACAAAAAAGCGAATTTTATGTTCAAGTTTCACTGGTTTGCATTAAACGAACTTTTGCCATTTGCATATTTTAAAAGTTTGAAAATAAAAGTTATACCTGCCTTTACGAAAAACAATTTCATTATAAATCACTTATCTTCATTATTTCCGTTATTTGCTTTTCTGTTTTTCTCGACCACAAACCTAAAATGTTCTCTTGTAAATCACTTTCTCAGTGATGTAAAAAACAACTAATTTTGAATGATAAATGGTGCCAATTAATCACTTAAATTAAAGTAAACCCGTTATTTTCCATCTCTGATTTTAACACAATAATTTCCAAAGTCGTTGGTAAAGTTTATCATTTGAACCAGCGTAAATTGAGTATTTTTTTGAGGACTTTGTTCATCCACTTGATTTGCGTTGTATCTAAATAATGCCAGGAACACAACTGGGACGAACAATGAATTTCGCCAAACACGACGAATTATTCGGTGACAATTCGCTGTGCGAATTCGTCGTATGAAGCACAATAACAATGAAAAAAATAATATTTTTGTTTTCATATAACAGCTAATAGATAGTGTGACCACAGGTGTGAACACAATTTTTTTATTTAACTATTTTGTATATTTCTTTTAAATTATATGAAGTAAAAAATAAAACAATAATTAAAGTCAAAATTAACTTTTAACGTTAACTAAAACATTAAAAACTAAAACGAAACATGGTCACCCTGTATGGTTTGTTCGTCGTTCGCCGGCGTAAGAAATAGAAATAAATATATGTCAGAGTTCGATGCGTATGACGAATTCAGCCGACGCCTTTATTGTGTGTATATTCAGATAAACAAATGTGTTTAATATTTGACGTATAACAATCGCGAAACAAAATTCGTCATTCGTCCCAGTTGTGTTCGTGGCATAAAATATTTTTGCGCATTTTTTTCTAAGACATTTAGCTAAGACACAATTGACAACTAAGTAAAGACACAAAAGAGTTTTGCATAGAATATAATCAATGACCCATAATCATAGTCATAAAAAAGCATACTTTAAGTAAAAGTAGACTTTTAAACAACAAAAACATATAAATTTTGTTCTGAATTTAAAACAAAAGCATGCTTTTGCTTAAAGTATACTTTTTCTATGACTATGATTATTGGCCAATATGTTTTCAAGCTAATCAAGAAGTATAAATAAAGGGTTTTACTGGATGCTCTGAGCAAATTGTGTCTAATTGTTTTGTTATACGAAATCAAAATTTACCTTATTGAAATATTCTTTTGATAAGGAACGTTCTGGAAAGCAAATTTCAATTTTGTAAAGTGATGTTTAACTGTCAAATTCTACCAGTTGTTTTTGTTAAATTAGAAATCAGCAATGCTAGTACTGTAATATTATCTTGATAGATAAAATGCCGGTTTATTTTCAAAGACATTTCTTTAAGAACTCAATTGCCCTTTTTTCCAGCATCTTGAGCAGTTAACTTATTTGTAGAGGAACATTTTTTCAATAGCATGCAGGTGCATGTCTGAAGAGTGTACTTATTTTTTAAATAAAAAAGTAATTCTTGATCATAAATAGTTGAGGAGTTTACATTTTCTCAAGGATTTCTTATATTTTTTCCACTTGTCGCCATTTACTCTTTATATATTATAAAAACAAAAAAATTACGCTTAAGATTATAAAAAACAGATATTCTTCAAAATGCTTTCTTTCTTTTCTAACCCAAAATAAAATTGTTTGTGTTACATTTTCCTAAAGAAATTCTTAAGATACCGAAAACACTTTTGTGTTTGTGTGTAAATTTTTGGTCTTTAATAACATTTTATGCAATAAACAGGTTTTACAAAATTATAAAGAGAGTTTCTACTAAGTATGAGACTAGTGTTGTGTTTTTCCGTTCAACATGTTGCAAGTGGTTTGTTTGCATATAAAATGCAAATGTCTTTCTCCAGCAAGAACTATAGAATTTCGATTGACAAAGACTTTGAAGATTTCAACTAACAACTAAAATAGATGTCTTTTTATGTTTCATAAAACATTCTTATAAAACATTCACCCTTAATCGTGTTCTGCAAATCGTTATGCGGAATCGTCTTTAAAATCGGCAGTGGAGAATTATTATATTATTTTTTAAAATGCCTGTCTCATAATCCATATTTAACTGTAATTTTATTTATTTAAGTTTTTTTGTAATGATATTTTCATTTTTGCTTTAAATTCAAAAGTACTGATGTGTAAACATGTTTATGCATAAGTGAATGTGTTTTACATTAATATAAATTTTACTCTTAAAATTAAAATAACTGGCGTAGTTTAAAAAAAAAAAAAAAAAAGGAAAAAAAAACTAAAAACAATGGGTTTAAAAATATATGTACATACATATAATACATAAAAAACATTTTGCACAAAAAATCAGAGAAATAAAACTGAGAAAAAATTTCGCATTGTTTTTTATAACTTATAAAAAAACGCAACAGCAATCACATGCAGTTTTATTTCAAAACAAATGTAAAAATATGAATGTGTGTAAATGAAATTATTTAAATTACCTTAGTTATTTTATATACAAAAGAGGAAAATAAATTAAATTAAATTTAAAAAACAACAACATGCATTTTGTGGCTCATAATTGTAGTGGTAAATAAATAAATTTAACAAAACATATACCAAAACATTTGCCAATTTGCACAATTTCTGATATTTGAAAGAAAAAGTTATGGTTGTTTAATAATCAGGGTTTTTGTTTATAGTAAGGAAACATAAAATGTGGAGTGTTTGTAGTGTTAAGTGGAAGTTTTAAGTAATAAGAATCAATTTTGGTAAAAGATAAGTAAGTGCTTAAGTTTGTTAAAAACCATAAAAAGTATAAATAAATACTTGAATTGCTTATTTTTAAACTGTCAAATTCCGCTACATTTTTATGTGATAATAGAAATTTGCTGTGCTAGAAATATCGAAGACATTCAGCAAAGACACTATTGACAACTAAGCGAAGACACAATACAGTATGACATAGTCTATTGGAGAAAATCAAAAAAGTTTGAAGTAAAATTCATAGAAAATTATCTAACAAATCATTTGATTTTATACTCGTAGGCTAGTGGAAAATAATTGCTTTGAGCAAACAATTTCCAATTATTTTGTTATTAGAAACCATTGATAATTTGTTTTCTAAAGTGATGTTTAACTGTCAGATTCAGTTAATAGAAATCAACGATCCAGTGCAAGAATACCTCTTGTTGAACCATGATAGACAAACACTATTTTATATTCAAATATATTTAGCTGAGACACACAACTAAGCGAAGACACAACACAATGCCGCTATATGATTTCAAGCAATTCGAGAAGTTTGAAGTGTTTTAAACATACAATTCTTTGAATATTCTTAAAATAATATACGTCACAAATATGTTCAAATCAAGGCTCTGCTCAGTTAGATATTTGAAAGTTTTTACAACATATTTTTATCAGCGTGAGATTTTCGATACGAAAATTAGAAAATATTATCAAAATGTTTCAAAAGCAGTCAAAAAAGTAGAAATATTCTAAAAATTTTTATTTTTTGTTGAAAAAAATTAAAACAATTTTTAATTATAAAAACCGTTTAACCGATCCTAAAAATCCAGATTGTCTATTAATTTGAAACCGGTCGGTTTTCAAAATAGAAAATAATCGGTTAACCGGCAGTGGGTTGCGTTTTTTGAATACTCTAGGGAAGTAAATGGAAACGCACCAGAAACGTTAAAATTTTACTTTTTTTTTATTACGTTTCCATTATTTATTGTTTTAATCAATTCATTACTTCAGTCTTTTTGAACTTTTCGAATTTTCGAAATAAATTTGACATGTTTTAAAGATATGTACGTACTTCATTTTATTATGGAAGACATTAGGTAAGACACAATAAGAAAGAAAGTGAAGACACAATACAGTGATGTACAACACATTTTCGTATTAACTTCAAGCATATGTAGAGGTTTAAAATAATTTGCTTATTTGTAAAATAAATGGATAAAAATTTAGCCAATCATAATTCTTCTAAATTTGTATTAAACTTCTAGTCCTTGGTTTTATTTAAACTTAAACACTTAGTTTTAGGTAGGAATTAATTAAACAATAAACTAAAATCAAAAATGCAACCAATTTTTGAATAAATAAACCCAAAATCACATAGAGAGTAAATAATTTTAGAAACATTTCTGCAAGTGTATTTGTTATATGTTTTTTCTTTTTTTTGACATAAAATAAAATATTCTAAATTATTACCATATTCTAATCCGTGGTCGTAGTATGGGCCTAATTATGGTTAAAAACAGGAGAGAAAACCAAACAAATGGGTTAAGGGGAAGGTTTCGAAAGGAGCACAAAAATAAATTTAAAATTGAAACAAAAATAATAAAAAACATGTGAGGGAAAACAAATGGGAAAGAAAAAGAAATTAGGAGAACAAAGTGGGAATTGAGAAGAAAGAAAAATAGTTAGAGTTACAATATATAATAATATTTTCTGTAATATAAAAAAAAGAACAACTCAAAAACAAAAACCAAAAATTATTTGCTTTTTTCATCAACTACTCTAGTTTTAATAAAAGAAATTAATAAAGTAAATTTTCTTTTATGAAAAACATTCAAAAACCAAACAAAATTTGTCTAAAAAAGTGTTTCTTTTTTAAAAGGGAAACAAAAATATGTTTTTCTTTTTAAGTGATTGAAAAAGTTTTGTACTTACTTAAGATTATAACTATTGGTAGCATCCTGTCGTACTACCAGAGGACGCTGATTGGTTGACGAGCCACCGCTATTATTACTATTGCCCATACCCATGCCCTGGGGCAGTGTACCATTGGCATTGCTGTGATCCTGTATGGGTGTGGCGGGCGATGATGAATTCTGTCCCGGTTTCTTTTTAAGGGCCGACTTGAGAGGAACTGCATTTAGTTTGGGCTCTTTGGCTGGAATTTCCTCAATGCGTTGTGTGTCGATATGATTGGAATACGTTTGATAGTTGTACTCATTGTCCGAATCGTTCTCGTCTTCGTTATCGTTATCTAGGGGAAGAGAAAATCATTTTTTTTACATAAATAATTTTGTATTGCAACCAAAAGTATGTTTTAATATAATTCCATAAAGAGTAAACAAGAGTGAGTTTTAAAGTATGATTTTTAAATTAAAATTATTTATAAATATATTTAATTTCCCTGTTATTTAATGCTGCCGAAAAGTATGCTTTATTAACCTACAAATATGTTTTACATAATTTTAAAAACTTCCGTAAACAAATTTAATTATTAAAACATATTTAAATTCAAATCTATGCTAAAATTTTTTCAGATTTTTTGGGGAACATTTTTTCTTCTTTTTTTTTTTTTGGTTGTTGCTACCAAAAATATGTTTTAATATACATATTTCCATAATCTCAGATTAAACAAGAGTGAGCTTTAAAGTATGCTTTTTTTAAATTAAAATTCACTTATAAATATATATCATTTCCTTGTTTAATGCTGCCCAAAAGTATGCTTTTAATAATTTATTAACCTAAAAAAAGGTTTTACATAATTTTAAGAACTTTTCTAAACAAATTTAATTATTAAATCATATATGTATTTATGCTAAAAATTTTTGGAGATTTTTTGGGGATTTTTTTTCTTCCGCTGGTTGTTGTTGCATACGAGTACTTAAAGTATGCTTTACTATTTTATACACTTTTTTTTCTATTTTCTTAAATTCCTTGCTCGTGCCAGTATTTAAATTTTTCCACTACAACCTCCACTTTAAGTCGATTTTTGCCCTGCTGTTCATATTATTTTCCATTATATTAAATCATTTATTTTTGTTTTTGTTGCTCCATCAACCCCCGTTAGTGGCATCAACTGCCACTTAACAAATCATGTTTATTAACAGCTTCTAGCGTAACAATAAATATGAATATAGCGGAAGATCTTCAGCAGCAGTTTCAAGTACTGCACAAGGAATTATGAAGAAATTACAAGTAAATATTTATACTAAGGCTAATAGAGGGAAAAGCGTTGGAAAGAAAATGCCTTTTCAATTTCCAACATTCATCTGATTCATTAAATTGAGAAGAGAAAGCGAGTTATGGAAATGAAGCAGAAAATTTTATTGAAAAGGATTGGTGTTGATTTATATGTATTAAGTGGAGGTAATACATATTGTGAAAGGGGCAAAATAGAAAAGATGAAAAATTGAGTCAGACTTCTAGAGAACGTTTTATTAATTAAAGCGCGAAAATATATTTGAAGGATTCTTGGAAATAAAATAAACTGGATTTAATGTTATTATGTCAGCCATTAATTTATTTGGGAGAAAAGGAATTCATCATACATATTTGATTTGGTTGATATCTGCTTGTCACTAATTCTATTAATTTGCAAAATTTATAGACATTTTACGACAAAAAGGAAATATGTATGTATGAAGGCTATCACATGGGTTCCACATTTGTGAAAATGATTTGAAAATTAAAATATCATTTTTAGTTTGGTTCATCGTAGTATAAGTTTCAGTCGTTTTCTAGAACGCCGTAAAAATGTATATGAGAAATTGAAAACGAATTCAGTTTCACTTCGTAGTGGAATGTAGAACATAGGCGTATGTATGTCTTTCCACTGTCTTCCAAGTCTGTGTTCACTCGTTGCAGGTAGATTATTTATTTTTTCTTCACTTTATATGTGGTTTTTAATACTTAGGTTAGGTTAGGTAGGAAGGCTGGTGTGAGTCACTTCACACCCTCACCCAGAGACCAATATGGTTCATTGCGATGCCTTAGATTCTCTACCAAATGTCTGACTGGTCTATATATGTCTGACTGGTCTACAAATGTGTGACTTACCTCCATATGTCTGACTGGTCTACATATGTCAGACTGGTCTACATATGTCTGACTCGTCTACCCAGAGTCTTTGGCGGGAATCGAACCCGCAACCCTTTGACTGATAGTCCGGCACTCTATCGCCTAGTCTATCGGGTCACCCTTTTTAATACTTAATCTTATCAATAATCCATGCAACGTGTGAATACTTTCTTATTTGAATTCTATATTTGATCAATCCTTTAAGGAAGGTACACGCTGAGAGCAAAGCAACAGACCAATTGTTTTGTAAAAAGATTCCTAACTGTCAAATTGTGTTGTGGTTGTTTTTTTTGCTATAAAATAGATCAGATTTGTTACAACTTAAGACACAATGCATAGACAATTTTCGATAGGAGTGTTTGGATTGTTCATGTATATGGGAAATCCTTCAGTTTAAGCCAAAGTATTTTGACTCGAAGTTGAAGTTGAAAGAAACTGTTTCGTTTGTTGTTCCAAATTCAATTGTGGTCATGTTCGCTGTGTTATAAGTTTTGATTTTAACATAGATTTGAAGAATACATCTAGAATCAAAAATAAGCTAAAATTGTGACAAGTGAAATGTGTCAACTCACGACACCATTCTCGAATTCAATCGTGATAAGCTTTATTCTTTATCAGAAAATATTAATGCGAATTAAACCTGCTTTGTGCAACTAATAGTGTATGAAAATTTGGGTATCAAAAGTAGTTTGTCGAATAATTTGACAATCAATGAACACGTTCGTATAATTGGGACATTTAAATCTGTGTGGGTCATTCAACATAAACATCAGTCTGAGTTCTGTAAAGATCGTTTAAAATCGGTTATTTAATCAAGCAGGCGATAACAATGCTAATTAGAAATCGTTGGATGTACGACTTATTTAGAGAAATAATAAAGAAACTCTAATAAATTGCTTCAGATTAAGTGTTATAATTAAATCCTGAGAGTCGACGAATCATTATTCTGTTAGGAAATTAAATAACAGTCGCAAAAACAAATCTTTCAAGATGATGCAAATATTGAAAAAATATTGAAAAATTTTATTTCAAAGTCTGTAAGAACGGGAAAATGTGCTCTTCACGTAAAAACGCAAACAGTCGACAAATAATGGAACAATTATAAAGACGATCTCTATACATCAAAAACTGTTTAAGCACGAATTAGTTCTTTGGTCCACAATTCTGTAAACGTTCAAAATTGCTTGTTTTTTTTCAAAATTCGAAAAATCATCTAACAAAATGTATCAAAATAATGATAGTCAACAAATCATGAAGAATTCTTTGCTCCAGAATTTTAGAAACGTCGTTGATTTTTTTGTTTTACTTTTATTCATTAAAACGAACTAACAATAAGTATTTCAAATCTTATATGAAATTAATTTTAATTATTAATACTATGTTTCCACGACGACTTGAATCACCTGCTTCGCTCTCTGAATCATGTTTATGAATCATGCTGTTTACATGACCAAAAAACTTGATTCGATTTGACAGTTGTTTTAAATAAACAAACAGAATAAAAAAAACAAAATTTACAATTTGTGGAAAATATTTTTTTTAATGGACAAAAAAACTGAGTGGAAATTAGTTAGCTTATTTGAAAAAAAAAAACATATATTCGTACGTATTTACTTTCTTTACTTCCAGCAACAAGAAAATAATTTGCTTTGTTTACAATAATATTAAATTTTTACAGCTAGTGCAGATAAACTTGCGATAAAAATTAGAGA
Source organism: Bellardia pandia (assembly GCA_916048285.2). Classification (NCBI taxonomy): domain Eukaryota; kingdom Metazoa; phylum Arthropoda; class Insecta; order Diptera; family Calliphoridae; genus Bellardia; species Bellardia pandia. The sequence goes on from OU696531.1 coordinate 49,438,554, forward strand.
AGAGTACAATTTTTGGTGCTTTGCAAGTTGATTCAATATGAATCTACTTGATTCGCTCTTAAAATTTTGTATGGTGAAGCAAGTTGTTTTACTCATGATTTGGGTGTGAAGCATGAATAGAGAGCGAAGCATGTACCGTGGAAACGTAGTATAAGACCAGCCAGTGCCGGACGAAATTTGTTTGACCATTGTTAATTTTATGTATGTATTAAGTTGGCATGTTTCCTTCCTGTCTTCGGCTTAGGTCCGCTGTATCTATTCTTTTTAGTCGAATATAGCCACTATTATTTAATATGTTGCGGGCTAATGGGTTTGGGTGTACTTCAAGCTTTTTAAGTAAAAAAAAAATGTCGTTGAAATTAAATTACAAAAATCATCTAGAAATGTTGATAAATATGGTAGCGGTGTTTCAGAAGAAGTCGAGCATTTTCTATTCAATACAGATCTGAATCATTTAAGACGTATAAAATTCATCCAGAATTGCTTGCCGTGGAATAAGTCAATCCTCCAAAATCGTTTGAATATAAGTACTCACCATTCAAGCAATCTTAGATGTAATCCAAATTAACCGTATTGCTCAAGACACATTAAATTCATATAAAATTTTTGCCGTCGATTAAGTCATTCACTATTGAACGAATTTTGTAAAGTTATTATTGAAAAAAAATGATGCTATATTGAAATCGCACAATTTACAAATCTGTCATGTTAAATGGCGACCGGTAAATCGCAATTTACACGAAGAAATTTTTCTTAAAAATATTGATACAATTTTTTCCTTGATATTTCTTCGATGTTCACACAGCACAATTCTTATTGCTTAAATCGCTCGTGTTTTTATTTGAGAGTATACAAATACATATGTAATACGAATAAGAGAGAAACACGACTTGCTAGTACAATCAAGTATGTACTCGTCTTATCTTCCTTTCAACTCGATGGTAATCAGCTAAGCTTAAAGAATTTGCTTCGTGTAAATTGGGACTAAGGAATCATTGATTAAAGTCTGATCTTAAATAGCAATCGAGTGTACAGATCTTTTACAACGAACCAAATTTTTCAAATATTTTTTTCTAGACGAATTAATTGTTCGCTGCGAACAAATTTGATCTACGTTGATTTAGTTGATAGATCACTCCTATATACAAATATTTGTAGGGTAGTGGAATTTCACAAAAACATACAATTATAACAGAAAAAAGTGAAAACTTTTGATTAAACTATACAGAAAGAACATTATGCAACTCACCATAATCATCGTATGGCTGATAATCTTTATCGTTAATGGCACCCGGCCCGTGCGGTCTTCCAGCCACTAATGTTGGCGATGGTGTAGAGAACATAGGAGGCGGTGGGATGGGACCAATTTCCGAGACTGGAATTGGAGGCTCTGGCAATTCAGACAGCATAACACCACCCACCATTTTGCCACCACCTCGGCCATCATGATGATGGTGATGATGGCCACCAGCATCAGCATAAGGGGGTGGTGTACTACCCGGAGGTCCACCCATCATGACATTTGAAGAACCATCGGGATCTGCAAAACAAAGAAGATACATAGCTAAATATAAAGTAAAAATATAATCACTGTCACGATGGCTTTAACAAAACAAACAAACAAAAAATTAAACATTTTTCATAAATTTCTGTAATTTCTCAGCATTATGGTGCTCATGGTATTGGAGCATAATTTATAAATATGTGTGACACGCTCTTTAAATACCGCTTAAAAGAATAAGTTTCCATGGGTTGATGGCTGCAAGTGTTGAAATATTTCACATCCCAAGAATTATTATTATGCTACTGCTTTGGCAGTGTGCTGTGCTGTTCTGCTGCTGTGTTGTGTGTAAAGTGAACACTCAAGAGTAAAAAAAAAATTGTTTTTAATACTTTTTATGACAGATTTTAAAATTTATGTGTCAAGTTTAAGATAAAACAAACACAAACATACTACACACACACACATAAATTGTTGTGCTATTTTTTTACCAATAGCAGTCACGGAAAACGGAAATGAACTGCAATATTGATTTATATTCTTTTGAAACTTTGTTTTTTTGCTGTTGTGGTTTTGTGGGGTTTTATTGTGTTTCACAAAAGGGTGTTGTGGACCACAAAATGTGAGAGATTAATTGTGAAAAAGTACTTTTTTAAAGAAGTTAGCAGCATAAGATTTTATTGTGAATGAATTTTAAATTCTTTAATTGGATTTAACCAAATCAGGAATTTATATTATTTGGTCTTTTTATTCCAGTCCACGAGGTTGCTATTTCGTAAGGACGTTTGTTGAGATCATAGATTTATTCTAACAAATTTTAAAGATTGAGCGGATACTCTAAACAAGATTTTCGAGGTGTACAAAATATAATGATTTTTATATTGAATGAATTGATTGTTGAACTGAATTGAGTATTAAGTATTCAAAAATATTACTTACAGTGTTCATAGCAGACATTGACACGTCGTGCTAGTTTATTGTTGCCCAGTGTATTGGGTCGTTCCATTTTGGAATTTTGTGTATGGGAATCATGTTGATCACGACCACTAACCATGTGTGAGTGATTTTGTTGGGAGCCAATAACGTTGCCGCCACCGGGTGGTGGCAACATCGAACCCTGACAGGGTGGCTGTTCGGTATTGGGTGATAGTGTGCCATTACCACCGTGTTGTGCATCAGTCTTGTCTTTTCTGGGTTCTATAAAAAGAGAAAGGCGAGTAAAAATATTCGTTAATAATTAAAATATATTAAAATATTAAAAAAAAAATAAAACTCTTTAATTATTAAGATTGTCTTCATTATTATTCATTAGTGCATCTCTAATATCAGTTGCATACGTTTCAAGTATCCTGCATGCATGTTAAATTAAAGAGCTTTAATTGAAATTTCCACTCTAAGATTTGTGTGGTTTTGCTGTCAAGTCAAATTTCATTTCACCCTTCTTTCCCTGCACATAAAAACTCATTTAACAAAAAGCTGGGGAAATCTTAAAAGTTTAATAAATTACTTTTCTGCTTCATTGTGCATGCGGAAATATAAACAGAGCTATAAAGCAATTAATTACTTTGGAAAACTTAATAGTAATATTTGTGTATATGTCTAAACCTCAGCAGCTCGACTATATCTACAAAAGAAGTAGACAATATCTCTAAAACCGGTACGCCTTTTAGACAATATCCAATGCTTATCGTGAATATCCTGTCCTGGCTTAAATTCTTAATACTGGTGAGCTCACAGGCCACCTCCGGATTGTGTGTCCTGCAAGAACAGCAACATACAATTTGCAATTTCTCGTACATGACTGCAACGATCAATGTAACGAACACCTTGCTTAAGAGCTTGGGCTATAAATCCCTGCCATTAGTTAATCAACAAAGCTCCAGCTTCAAACTCGTCCAGCATGGCAATGACCAACCACTACTGCCAAAGACGAGAAATTACTACGGGATATCAAGCCTCTTTTTGTAACCCTGTTCAGGGCGGGTTGCTAGAACACATACCACGATTGCCAACACTCCAATACATTTCCTGTGCACATAGCCAGTTGCCATTACTACTTTCAATCTTCTTCCTGCGTTTTTAGGTTTAAACCACAGCCATAACTTTTATCCCTAAAGCGACTTACAACCAATTATCAGTTTTGGGACGAATCCCTGGGCTTCTTCCCGTAATTCTAGATAAGACTCTAGTCAGCTGCGAATTTAATTGGGGTGAAACAATCAAAATCTTAATAGTTTTGAGATCATGCATGTGACGCCATCTCTCCCCAAGACATATAATACCCCTTTTGGACAGTAATTTTCCTTAACGTCTAATAACTTGGCTGACTTCGAGTTATACGTACATATATATTTTATTTCCTATTTTTAATGCGTATATATGTAAGTCAATAGGTTACTTTATACATTTAAAGTAGTCTAGCTTGTAAGTCAATAGGTTACTTTCTACATTTAAAGTAGTCTAGCTTGAAGTCATTTAACACTTTAGTGTCTTTAAGTTATGTAGAGTGTAGTTACTTTTAATACTTTCATACTGCACTTTAGTAGTTATTAGTAGTTATTTTACACAACAAAAGAGTCAATCGCCACTAAGTATCCTTTCGTAAAGGCCGAGTTTAGTTTTGAAAATTTACTTAGGATCTTTCAACATTTGGCAAAATTTCAGTTTATGGGGGACACCCCCGGGGAAAAAAAAAAAAATGCCACGCCCCCTTAAATGACCCCAGGAGTGCGAAAATCATAATGAATAAGGGGGCTCACGCCCCCTATGGGCGTGGCAGTCGAAAAACGACCCGGCGCACCTACGTAGACAATATGGGTATCAAAAGAAAGCTAATGTCTTCACGTAGTTGCCAGATCGGGCGATTTTTGTAGCCGATATGGCCATTTTGGCAAAATTTGGGGTGGGGGAAATTTTTTTTTTTTTTTTTTGCTTATATTTTGTTTTGTGATTAATGAAAATTTGTTATACTGGCTTCGCTTAGTAAAGTTTTTCTGCGTGACCGGCCTACGGCCGGGCTTAGGGGTTTTTAACTCCAGTATGTCTTAATTCTAGACGGCGGGGATCTCGAGTGCTCGGCCTCTGGCCGAGCTAAAAAGAAATAAACAAAAAAAGTCCTTCCCCCATTTTATAAAAATTAACATATCTTCCTCAAATTCTGGACGATCTGGCAACTACGGGTATTTTTGGAATCGTGAAGACATTTCCTTTCATTTGATACCAATATTGCCTAAGTAGGTGGCATGGGTCGTTTTTCACCCCCGCCCCCATTTAACAAAAATGGCCGTATCGGCTGCAAAAACCGCCCGATCTGGCAACTATGGCTATTTTTGGAATCGTGAAGACATTAGCTTTCATTTGATACCCATATTGTCTACGTAGGTGGACCGGGTCGTTTTTCGACTGCCACTGGGATGGCATATTTAGATTTTTTCTCTAGGGGTGTCCCCCATAAACTGAAATTCAGCCCAACATTTAAAGAAAACATTACTTTAGGCATCTGTTAGCCAGCACGATTGTGATTTAATATTTTGTACAGCTTGTATGAACTTAAGTTTAATAGACTCTTTCATTATTTCTGCTGTTTGTGTAGGTTGTTGAAATCAACTGTTTTTCTTTCACATTGGTGTTAAATGTCTACTGAGGCTTAAAGCTTCAGGGAGTTTAATAATCATTTTATGGTTTTATGCTTTAAACTGAATCGAAGGATAAAAGGAAAATTTAATACGTTTAATTGTTGTTACCTGTTGTTATTTGTTAAAATCTAATTTAATTAGAAAAAGCCTGAGTATAGGCAATAGTTTTGTTTTTTATATTAGAGACAAATTCTTAATTCAGGCTTGAGTTCGAAGAATACCATTGTGAAAACTATATCTTTCTTAGACAAATGGCACATTTTCTGCCCTGCCAAGGTCTTCATCAGCAATGTTTATTGCCCAAGATCTACTCCTAAAGATCATCTATTTAACTCACCATTTTTTGAGAAATAGAATAAGGGAATTAACAGTTTTGTTTTTTGTTTAAAATTGTTATAAAATAAGAAATTGTCGTATTAATTTAATTAAAAATTAATAACTTTGTGTAATTTTTTTAATTCGAAATGTAATTTAATAAAAAAACCAGAGCATAGGCAATAGTTTTGTGTTTTCTTGAAAATTTTTGAATTAACTTAGTTAAAAATAATTAAGTTGATTGCAGTTGTACAAGATTTTAAAATGTATTCTTTGTAAAATGTACAAAAATTGTAAATTGTAAAATTGTACTGTTGTTATGTGTTGAAATCCTATATTTAATTAAATAAAAAAGCCTAAATATAGGCAACGGTTTTAGTTGTTCTGTAATTACTGTAACAGAAGCATTTCTTTAATTAACTTAGTTTAAAATAATAAACTCAGTTGCACTTCAACAAGATTTTACAATGTACATATACAATTTATATATATACGAGTATTTATTTAATTGTTGTTGTAATTTTAAATGAAATTTAATAATTAAAAGCCTGAATATAGGCAATAGTTGTGTCTATTCCTTAAATTCTTAATATGTAGTTTAAAGTAATGAACTTGATTGTAAATGAACAAGACTTTACAAAGTTATATAACAGACAGTAATTTAGTCATTATCTGACAACTTCTTATTATAGTAATACAGATGGTAATTTAAAGTCATTGAAGCTTATAACAGGTTTTTGCTGTTAAGCTAATGTTTTATGAAATTCCTTTTACTATGCTGGTTTTTCGAATATGTATAAAAAAACTGACAATAGACAAAAATTAGTTTTTCAAGACTAATCAATAGTTTTTCGCGAGTTGGTTATTAATCCCCCATCCAAGCCCAAATATAGCTATATAAAAACCAAATTTCTTGTATGATAAAATCATACAATAACAAAATAAACTTAAGGAAAAACAAATTATAAAACTTTTACTCTTTTTTTTTAGCAACTCTTGTTACCAAGTGTTTTCTTTTTGTTTTATTAACAACCAGACATCTGTTTTAGAAAAAAAAAAATAAACAACCTCTTCTCTTCTGTAATGACCTCTCAAAAGTTAAAATAAATAGAAAAATACAACAGCAACAACAAGTTGTGCTTTTTAAATTTTAAGCATCATTAAGTTCAAATGTATGTTGGAAAATTCTCTCTAACAAAAACACTCTGACACACACATCCATTCCTATTTACAATTTCCTTGCCTTACCACTGGCTATGGACCTCTGTACCTCTGACAGAGCAGCCATAATGCTTAGAAAAACAACCATAATGATGGCAAGAAAAAAAAGCAAATTAAATTAAGTTTATTTACAATTTGAGGCCACTTTTAACTTAAACTGTTTAAAATTGTTGGGAAAATAAAAAAATAAAAGAAAAACGAAATTAGTGTATGAACTGGAAGTGGATTTCTGCTGAGTGTATTTCAGTTGTTGGTAAATACGAGTAATGTTAAAAAATATGAAATTGTGTGCTTTGAAAGTAGGCAATATATGTATGTACGAGTATATTTTTCCTGTAGTTTTTAGTTTATTTATTGTATATTTTTCTTTTTCTTCTGCTGACCCTTTCTGTTAATAAATTGTTTTTTTTTTTGTGTAATTGAATGGAAATTCACAATCTATTTGATTATACTTATAATATATATTTTATTTTAAATACAAGTTCAATTGGAAATAAGAGATAGACAAATAAAGAAGTCAGAAAATGAGAATACAAGCAAAGAAGAGTATCCTTTTTTAAAAAAGAGGATGCGAATTATTTGAAGTATTTTTTTAGGGGCTTATTTGAATTTCTAATATTTAGCTAATAGTAAACAAGGGTTTTTAAGTGGTTACATAATTCTTAATTTAGGGCCAATTATTAAAATAAGCACTTAGTTAACAAAAAAATATAAGAGAATTGTAAAATGCTGGTTACTAGAGCATTTGAAATCAATTTTAAATTGATGAATTATTCAACAATTATTTTTTTTTTGATAAAAAGATGTACATGATTTCTTTAGGCTGCTTGTTTATAACAGAAGACTTAGTTTCTTAGACTTCATAAGAAAATGTTGCGATTCTTGTTTGTATAGATTTATGGAAAGAAGACCCTAACTAAAATCAATTAAAGAAGAACAAATTAAAAACATATCTCACAAACTTGACATCAAACTTTAGTTTTTTACGCGATATTTCTGTTCTATTGTTATTTGTTTGAAAAATATTTGCTAAAAAAAAACACAACAACTAATAAAAAAAGCAATGTTGTATTAAGTGTTGAAAAAATTTTCCAATATACAAAAAAAAAAAAAAAAACTATAGAAAACAACAAAAAAGTAATAAAACGAAAATGAAAAAATAAATCAAAAATACCAAAAAAATATTTTCCATCAAATATAATCATCAACAAGCATCAACAATTTAACATTGAAAACCATTGATTTGCAAATTTTTAGAAATCGTACAGCAATCATACACACACAAATACTCATCTAAATAATAACAATTTGAAATTTAATTTTAATTAATTGACATCAAATGTTTATTTACTAGTTCTTATTTGTATTTATTTCTGAAACAAAAAAAAAAAAACACACACTAATTCCTTGCACATACTGTAAGCGTCAATATAAAGTAACTACCAGCGTTGTCAACTTTGAAATTTCAAAACGCACCAAAATGGAGAAAAAAGCGCACCATTTACAAAAAAAAAAAAAACGCACCAATATTTAGCTTTCGAAAAACAATGTAAAAAGTATACAAATTTGAATGATTTTCTTTTTGAATCGAAATACACAGTAACGCAACAGGTTAAACAAGAATTTTTATTTACATGTTTAAAATGTTAATTTGATTTTCAAACAAAGATTTTTGAAGAATTTGATTTCATTTATCATACATTCGTATTTAAAATACATTTTTTCATTGTATAGATTTCATGAGTTATGAATTATTAAAAAACAGCAATTAAAAATTAGTAAAAATAAAGATTTCATCACATTTTCGAAAAAAAAAATTAAAAAACACTCAAACAGATGGAAAGATTTTTTCTCACACTGAAACAAAAAGTTGTGTTGAATTTGCTTTGGTGCCACCAAAATTTAAAAACAAGCGCACCGCGCACCAACTAAAGAATTTTTCGCACCAAAAATATAAAAAAGCACCAAAAATGGTGCGAAACGCACCAATTTGACAACGTTGGTAACTACAGAATAATGATTAAAAAAAATTTAGTATATATACTACAAGTACAAATTTATAACAGAATATATTGCATAATTCATAAGTAACTTAAACAAAATACAACTCTTTAACAAAAACTAGAAAAATAAGGAAAAATAAGCAAACAAATAATTATATTTTAACGGGAAAGTACCAGATTTTTCGCGTCAAAATAAAGTAAACAGTTATATTAAAATTATACAAAACATTGTACACCTAATTCGGTTTTTACGCGGTAATTGGTTTCAGGAAATTTCGTGTAAAAAAACCCGTGTAAAAAAAGACATTGATCGTATGCAGTGTTGCCAATTTAGCACTTTTAGTGCTAGATCTAGCACTTTTTAAACTCATTTAGCACCAAAAAAAGTGATCTAGCACCTAGCACTTTTTTTTAGCATTTTTAAATATTTTTCTAGCATTTTTAGCATTTTTTTAAATTTTTGGTATTTTAATATTGTTTTAATTATTTTCCCGCAAAAATATCTTTAACAATCAAGTTAATTTGTGTTTTAAATTAAACTATGTATATAAATATGCATTAAAAAATACATAATCTAACCCCTTCTTTATTTAAAATTACTAGACAATATAAAAGTTTTACAAAATACAGATTTTTTTCAGTCCAAAACGTTTTAAGTTCCCAAAAAGGCGAAATTTTACCAATTTTAAAATTATTTTGTATTAGCGAGAAACAAATTGGAAAAATAATTGACCAATATTCTAGCATTCAATATATAAAATGGATTAATAAAAACAACACAGTTCCTTTCTGGGCAGAGGTAAAAGCATATAGAGATGCCGGAGGTAACAAGAGATTCGAGGAAATTGCCAATTTTGTTTTAAAACTTCTCAGTCTTCCGTGGTCTAATGCGGACGTTGAACGTGTGTTCAGTCAAATGAACACCGTAAAGACAAATATAAGAAACCGATTACATTACATTCTGTTTTAGCAATTAGGTACGACTTTATTGTTAAATTTTAATTTCTTAATTTTATGATATAATTTAATAACATTTTAGATACGGATTAAAAGGAAGCGGAAAGTGTTGTTGCCAATATGATGTCCCAACGAATTTTCTGAAATTAATTGGATCTAGTGAAAGTTATGATAATAATAATAATGATGATAATGACTGGAATTTTTAAATTCATCAAATTATTTTCGTGATCTTAAAACTTATGTGATAAAATATGAATTTAAAAAGTTAATTTTTAAATAGTAATGTAAAGAGTTTTTGTTTTTCAAGAATTTACTTTCGATTTTTGTTTTTAAAAATGAATAGAACATTTTATTTTTGATTTTTTTTTAAGAAAAGATGTATTTTCAATTTCTTTATTCATATTTAAGTATGAAAATGAATTTTAAAGAAATACAGATCTCATAGTTTACTATAAGCCAATTTTTTTTATTTATTTTTGTTAGCACTTTTTTTAAATTTTTAGCACTTTTTAGCATTTTTTTGAGAAAAATCTAGCATTTTTTCCCAATAATGTTTTGGCAACACTGATCGTATGATAAATAGGTGATTGGTTCCTTATCTCTAAAACCTATTGAAATAAATAAAAAACCATGATCTTTTAAGAACAGGTTTATAATATTAAATCACATATACAATGTGTTTTTGAACAAGCATAGTTGTTAAAGAAAAAAAGATATGCACATGCACTCTAAGCTTAAAAGTAATGTAAAACAAGTTAGAGTGCAATATTCGGCTGTGCCGAATCTTTAATACCCTCCACCTAAACGTAATAAGATATACAAAAACTATACTGGTTATAGAGCTAGAATATCTTATTCTGTGTTGTCTATTCAGTCTTAGTTCAAATATTATTATTATTGTTTTATATACATATTGTTTGAAAGACAATTTTACGACCAACATAATTTATTTTAAATGTTTTTAAATTTGATCTAATTTTGACCATTTATAATTGATCTAATTACCAATTCTTACTATAATTTACAGAGTTCGTCTGATATTCATAATAATCTTGAGTATAATTTAACAGAGTATAAAAAAGGGTAAGATATAGGGAGAGGCTTTTTTATTTGAATTTGGTGTCAATAACATTATTTACAAGAGATTTATGGGTGGCATATTAGAAGTGGATCAATTATGGACTGATAGCTTCTAAATCCAGTAACCAGTAATGTGATTTGGTTAAAATCCATCTCAATAACGTTTTTACAAGAATTGTATGGTTAGTTGGTGTGCTCGGAAGTGGACTTAGTTCGAGAGCTATTGCCCATTATTGACTGACAGCTACAAAATTCAGTAACATAATTGCGGTACATATAACTAATATTATGTAGTATGATTTCTGTATTAAAATTTCTGATATGTATAAAAGTTGGTTCGATATCAATATTTATTAGATATTTTTGTGGGTTAAATTGATTTTCGGAAATGGTCCTTATATGGCAACTATGACAAATTATGGGCCGATCTTCTTCAATTTTGGAACAGTGATTTTTATGGATATGACAATATTTCACGTCGAATTTCAATATATTAACAGTATATTTATGATACAAATTAGTATTAACGTGAATTGCGGAAGTGGACCTTATATGGGGAATATAGTCAAATATGGACCGATATTCTCAAAATCCAGCAGTTTGATTTAGGCATGTATGTGAATGATCCGTGTAAAATTTTAGATCGGTACCGTTATTTATAAGAGATTTATGAAGTGATTTTCAGAAGAGGGGGATACGGTCACATAAGGACCGAAATTTACAAAATTCTGCAGAATGAGTTTTGTGTATATGAAATGATATGTACAAAGTTTGGAGTCGATACCAATATTTATCAGATATATATAAAGATAAATTACTTTTTCGGATGTGGTCCTTGTATGGGAGCTATGACCAATTATGGACCAACCAACATAAAATTTAGTACAACAATAGTACATTGCCTATAAAGATTATTTATGTCAAATTGTAGCCGTTTACCATTATTTATATCTGTTTTATGCGTATTTAAGTGAATTTTGGAAGGGGACTTTATATGGACCGAACTAAAAAAAATTTCGTTTTGCGATTTCTTTTTGCATGAAACTTATTCCTGCAGAATTTTGTATTGATATTTCAATTTTATAGGCAATTATGTATTATTGAGCAATATTTCGGGAATATATATATTTGTATGGGGGCTATAAGAAATCATGAACCGATTCTTACTATTTTCCTCAAACTTTTTTCTTTTATCATAAAAATAATGTATACAAAATGTGTATACATATTTTAAAATATTGCAATAAAATGGACAACAAATATCAAATTTTTATGGAGATTGTCTCACATATTGGTCCATAACTCTGGTTGACCTAAACCGATTTTGCTGATTTTCAATACCAAAGTTACCTGCAAAATAAGAAATTCTGGAAATTTCGTTTAGTTAAGTTGTATAGTTTGGACTTGAGAGTATTTTACATGGACGGACAGACAGACGGACATGGCTCAATCGACTTAGAATTTTATAAGGATCAAGAAAATATATACTTTGTTGGGTCTCAGTTGAATATTAAAAAATGACGAATGTAATATACTCTCATTCACCAGTCTTGGTGGTGGAGGGTATACAAATTTATAACAATTTCATTTGATTATATGCACTAAAAGGAAATTCCCGTAAATTTGTGCTACTTACAATTGCTCTGACCAGTAAATTTGTTAGTATCAACAAAAATTCCCCTAAATTTGTGATATGAACATATTTCGTAAAAATTAAATTTAACAAGAAAATTTAAGGCCAAGAGATTTTGAATTGTGCTAAATGGAATAAAAGTGTGTAAAAGAATATAAAAGTTGTTTATTTTCAAACCGTGCTAAATCAAAACCAAGTAAAAAAAGACCGTGTAAAAACAGAATTAGGTGTATTTAACATTATTAAACAAATTGTTCGACCTTTTTGGTTTTCTTCAAATTATATCCTTACTTATTATATTTTCCGATAACAACGTGTAGCATCTTTAGGGGAACAAATTTATTAACAAATCAACAGTATTTTTTAAAACCAATAAATAAAAATATTTTTCATTCCGGCAATTATTAATTACATTATTAAAAATTTAAGTATTACACAAACAAAAAATATGAAAAAATAATTTAATTTCGTTTTCCGTTTTTATAAATTATTGCCCTTATTCATAAAAAATTAAAGTAGACTTCAAATGTACTTTAAGAAAATTTTGTATGAAAATTTTGTCTAAAAGCACACTTCAAACCTACTTTATTTTTTATGAATACGGCAGTAAGTGTCTATAGTTTTGAGCAGCATTATCTGTACCTGCTTTAAAATGGAGTCTTAAGATTTGCTGGTAAATTTATAATTTCTAATATTTATAACGACGTTTGTAATAATTTTCCGTTCTCAAAGTCAGGATAGTGATTCAAATTTGACAGTGTAATGATATAATTATAATTAATGGTGAAGGCTGCTCTGAATTTCACGTCATTTCAAGCCAATGTAATTCAACATAAAATAATTAGTTTATTAAATAATTAATATTTTATACTATTTCAAAGTCTGTAAGGATTTAATCCATTGACTTAATAAATAATAAATTATAATGCTGTTTTCTAAGAAGATATAATATCTCTATATCTACCATGTACGCCATTTTAATGCAAAGATCTTCTAATCGTACTCGCACTTATAGGTTTTCCAGAAGTTTTCGTAAAATTTTCATCTATTTTTACAGCACTATAGCTCTTACTTCAAATTTTGTAAGATGCTTTGGTTGTTTTGCAAATTTTCTACTGTATTGTGTTTGCTATACTTATCTATAATTATATCTTACACCATCTTAGTGGAGAGCGGGTATATTGGAGTTTGTAAATATTAGTCCAAGACCCACCATAAACCGATCGATTAACAATTACTCTTTGAGTCAATTTAACGATGTCCGTCCGGCTGGCTGGTATACTGTCCATTTAAAGCTAAGTGTGCAAAATACAGGACCATTGGGATTAAAATTAGTTGAAATCAGTGCTTTATTTCAGCTAGCCTCCATACAAAACTCCTTCCGTAATAGGGTTTGTCGGTCAAAAATATAAAATTTATCCACATATCAATACAAATTTCGCTACAAATAAGTTGTACATTAAGCCTAATCAAATCTACAAAATTCCTGCAGAGCGGTCCATAATTGATCATAGCTCCCATATAAGGACAAGTTCCGAAAATCGTTTTAAAGAGCATATTTCTCTTAATTACCAATACGTTTAGAATGACATGGTTTTTTCTGAATAAGGATGATGCCACAGGTTTATTTTAACAATAAATCCATTTTAAAAATAAATAATTTTCTTATATAATATTGTTAAATTAATATAATTAAGCGTTTCTTTTAATAATATGTGGTGTTGACTTTATTTTCACGCTCACAATATTCATCAGACAAATAAACAGATTTATTTTTAATTTTTGATGATAGACAGACATCATTGATGAAGATGATAATACGCAATAATAAAAAAAGATTTCAGGCTGCCGCCACCAATTCGCCACATTTTTTTTTCAATATAAATATTTTATTTTGCTATAAAGCAACAAAAAGAATAAAAACTAATAAATATTTACCAAGAGAAATTTAGAAACAATAATAAAATAAAATTCCTAATTACACCCACGCAAAAAAAGAAATTTTTAATTATACCTATAGATTCGAAAGGTGTAAGGAATTTGTTGGTCGGGTCAATATATATATATGTATATAAATACATATAGATAACATTTTTAGTCCATTATTAGATATTTGCATGCATGAAACAAAAGTGTATTTTTAATTGTAGCATGTTCTCTTTTCAAGTCGATTGACACATTAATAAAATAATTAAAATGTTCGCTTTTCATACATTTAAAAAGTTTCGTGTTGGGTACATCTGAATAATACACTAAGAGAAATATAATTCGTCCATTAAAAGTTCTTCATTATAAATATGACAAATATGTATGACATTAATCCAATGAGATTTTAATGTGAGGAATGAAATTTGTCATATATCTAATGAAGAACTTTTAATGAATGAATTATTTTTCTTTTAGTGTAATCAACCTCATTCGACCGCCAACCACTGCTTTACGCTATCTTTGTTCTCATCTAAGCCAAGAGATTTAAATAAATACTTCTTAAAATTCTACACTAGTTGGTAAATGGAATTTTTAATCATGTTAAAATAAAAAACATCCTTGTCATAAATCTCAAAATAATCTCCTCCATTTTTTTTCCTGCATTTCCCCATAACAATTTTAGTTTCTATAAAATTACAAAAAAAAAATGTTTACCATTTAGTTGTTGTAACCATTTATTTATTATTGTTTACTGAAAAAGTTTACACACACATACACACACAAAAAAAATAGTTATTTATATAAAAAATTTATTTTCAATTAGCATGAACTTGTTGCAAATAAATTGAGTGTTGTTAAGCCTGTGTTTTCTGTTATTGGTATTAGTGTTTACCCTTCTTTCGACAGCAGCAACAGCAGGAATTTATGGCAACAACAGCAGAAAATATACTAAAAATCCTCATAAAATATGCACTTGATTTTTGGATTAAAAAAAAAAAACGAACACATACAAATAAATAAATAGTTATACCCCCAGCAAACATTTAGGTTTGATATCGAAAGAAAATGTTTTTAAATCAATGGCATTCTCAAATGTTCTCTGTCATTTAATTCTCAAATTAATAATTACAACAAATATACAACAAACAAATCTTCATATAGAGCCAAAAAATATTTAGCTTTGATTTGATATCAATTTAATTTTCAAATATTTCAGAATAATAAAAAAATAATTAGAATCAAACATGTTATTAAATCACAAACATTTAAAAACGATTTGCTAAGCATTTTAGTATTATAGTTTTCTCAACAAATGAGAAATATACCTATAAATAGCTTTGAGAAGTAGCTTTATTTTAAAATTATTCTATTAACTGCATAGCATATGCATAAAATATCAAATGTGTGTAAAGATAAATTCGAATTTAATTAGCACAGACAAAAACCACATTTCTTAACATTGATAATGTTACAGTCAACAGACCACTGTTAAGCACTTAACAGTCATAGTTACTTGAATTTTGAAAACTGTAGCTATTAGTTTGAAAACAAATAACGAATTGCACACGTATTCCACTATATAGAGAGCGTAGTTAGTTCAAAATGAGACTACGTTAGTCGGATTTGTGATTGATGTCACAGATTGAGTACGTTATGAAATTTAATCTCTTCTTTAATGACAAGCGTTTGAGAAAGGGTTTCTCAACGAAAAATGTCTATACATATTACCAAATGTGTTTAAAAAAGTATTTGAAATGTATTCGAATAAAGGTTTGACAATGATTTAAGAATTATTTTTGATATAAAATGGTCGTTTTAAAAGCTTTTTCTTTAACTTCTTTTAATAATAAGTTTGAGAAAGATTTGAGAATTACAGTTGATAATTTTGTATTATTTAAAAAAAAATTACTTCAAATGTAAATTTCCCGACTTTGTTGTAGTTTGAGAAACCTTTGAAAATTATGAAATTTTTCAAGTCGCTTGTACATATATACAATTACGGTCTTTAATTTTGAGATAGATTTAAGCATAATTTTAGGTTTCAGAGTTATCAATCAATTTACATAAATAAATTACAAGACTTTTGTAAATACAATTATAAAAGGTATTAATTTGTCTTTAAGTTTGAAAAAGATTTGTGAATATTATTTAATATCAAATTGAAAACTTTATCTTCAATTTTAAGTTTGAGAATGTTTTGAGAAAACATACAATTTCAAATTGAATTTGAATTTTCCAATTCAAAGTCAACTTAAACTCAAAGTGTTTGAGCAGCCTTTGAGAAATATGTTTGATATTAACTAGATCGAGATTTGTTTACAATTTCAAAGATTCGTTATTTTAAAGAAGAATTATAGAGAATTTTATTTTTATGAACGTGTTTTTTCTAGTATTATAAGTTTTAGAAAAGTTTTGTAAATGGTGGAATGTTTTACTTTTCGAATGGGATTACTTTTCAAATCATTATGTTTGTTGGTCACAACACACACAAAAGGCAAAAACAAAAAAATTCCGGCAACATTTTCATGAAAATTGATTTGTTAAATTCAACTTTGGCTACAACATAATAGTGCCGCACATTTATACACATTGTAACATATCGCACATACACACCAATATGCCAGTAAATATTTTCGTTAAGATTATTTGGCATAATGCCAGAAACACACAAACAATATTTATTGCAGAATATTTGCAGATACGATTACTTACACATTCAACTCACAAATAGGCCAACATATTTGTGTAATATTTCGGAAATGGTATGTAGTAAATTAAAATGGACCGAATGGCAAAGGAACAAGACAAGCCAGCAAGAGTATGAGTTACGAAGTATTTTAGAGAGAGAGAGAGAGAGAGAAAATCAGAGTATAATTGTTGGTAAATAATTCCTTAAGGTATGCAATACAAATAGTCATGTAATCACACACATACTTTATCATCATCATTTTTTGTATTTGAGCGTGTGTATTTGTTAATGTAGGTAGACAAATAGGATTACACATACAATAAACATAAATTAATGTTGTTTATTTGTGTAATAAATTTGAATAACATATTGAATTTATGTTTATAATAAACATAGATCTTAAGCAAGTTTAGTTTAAAAGAATATGGTTTAATATACACTAGCCATAACTTAAAGCAGCTCAAAAACAATTTGTTTAAAGCGACTCCATAAAAATGAATTATATTTCATTACAAGTCAGCATAACCTAAATTTATTAAAAAAAAATTAACCTTTGGTCAGCTTTATAAAAGGTCTATTTATTAGTTTTTAAAATGTTGTTTTCGTTTTCCCCAATAGGAAGCTAAATTTCAAGTAAGTCCTTACGAAAATAACAAAAATTCGCTGGCTCTCGCACCTTCCAAATTGTTATCTTGTGCCCTCGAAAAAACTAACAATGTTCAGAATTATATGCCCATCACTGTAAATAAGTGGTTGGCTCTCAGACATAATGAGAGACATTCGGTGATATTCTTTCAGTGAAAATACCCATATACATATTTTAAATTGCGCACAACGCTAAAGTTATCAAGAAATAAAAACAGTTCATTCCTTTTACCGCAAACTAGCAAATATATTACAAATTGTGATATGCTCTCTTTAAGCCGAGCACTGCTGTATGACAACCTTTAAGGTAACTCAATTATCACGGATCCTTTAAAATGGTTAATATACATTACTTAAATGCTGTGCGAATTCCAATTAAGTAAAACTGTTCAGATATATGTAATTTAATATTTAGTAAATGTTTGGTAACTGTAAGAAGAATAAATAATATTTTAATATAGCTTTTCATGTAGTTACAAAATCGATAGATTTGTTTTATTACGAGGTCATTTAAGAGTGTTATGAGAAAATAATACTGACAAACAAATTATTAAATTGAAATATGCTGTATAATTTCAACAAATACTCTTTTTCAAAGAATCTCTTTTTTACAAAACAGATTAAAAATTCATTAAACATTTATACTTCTGGGAGATGAAATGTGGAACACACAATTAATTTAAAAAAGTTCTGTGCTCTGTAGAGGGCACCAATAAACCAAAAACTGCTAACTAAATATATTTATTTCCTTCAACTAAAATCTCTAAACAACAAACTTAAAAGCTTTTAAACTTAGAGCAGCGGTGAATGAACTTTTCTTTTGGTTTTTTTCTTTTTTACTTTCAAGAACAAAAAAAATCTGACAAACATTTATTTTGTTTGTCTAAATTATTTATTAAATTTAATATTGCACTAAATATTGTCTAAGACATAATACTGATTTATGAGGCTTCACAAATATTTCACATATAGCCATTTAATGGCGTCAATTGTTTGCAAATATATAAGGAAATTTTCAATATTAATTTCAACCAAAAATATTATAAAGCTCTCACATTTTCAACAGATTTGAGGATTTTTTGCAGATGATTTGTTGCTATAAATGAAACAGCAATACTGTCATAAGAGAAGACAAACATTTTGTTTAGCAATATTCGTTTTGTTTAAAAATTTATTAAACATAATTGTTGTTAAGTGATGATTTTTGTGGAGAAAATATTTTAAGATTTTAAATGTTTTGTTATAGTTTTAAAAATAAATGTCGCCACTAAGCCGTTTGATTAATATTAAAGCAATTTTATGGGAGCGTCAGTGTGTGTGTGATGACATTGTATTTAAAAGGTTAATAACTTTTGTTTTGTTTGGAAAATTGAGAATTATTTGTTGAAATATTTAAGCAGTTTTTAGTTGTTGATTTTAAATTAAAATTATTTAATTTTCAAAATTAATGTTATTAAAATATATTGATAAATTGTAAAGCAATGGTCGGCCTTATTATATACCAGTGGCAGCGTTGAATTGCATACAAATTTATCAATTGAGATTTTAAATGTTTCATTCCAGGTTAGAGCATTTGTACCCTTACATGTTGAGAAACGAAAAATAGAAAAGGGCATTTATTTAGATTCCAAGAAAGCTTTTTGTAACAAAAAGACTATGAAGTATATATTACACCATGAATATTATTCTCTATTCTATTCTTTAATACTGAAAGTTGAACTTAATAATGGTTCTTTTTAATTTTCAACATTATTTGTTGATCAGTATGAATTGAATACCTGGCATTTAAACGGTCAAGTTTTGCTATCAAGTTTTTGTCAAAATGTCGTCAAAAAAAAAAAAAAAAAAAAAAAAAAAAAAAAAAAACAATTTAAGATGATTGCTTCAATGAAAGTATTGGAGGAAATTAATAAAATAATAAAAAAAGAAATAAATAAAGCCATTGTTAATAATAAGGCTTCTATATATCTCTATAAACCGCAATACATCATTATATTTATTACTTTTATTTACAAACATATTTATTTCATATTTATTATTTATAAAGAAGACACAACACCACACAAAAAATGATGAAGTGAAAATGTTTATAAAGAAAAACCAACAAATTAGTTTACTAAAATTGTTATCAGCTGTTTTCTTGACTGTAAATTGAAACACATAACGGAACGAGAAATTGAAAGCAATCTCGCAGCAAGTGTGAGTGTATTAAAAATTGAAATGCTAAACCTGATCGTGCAAGTTAAACACAATTTTTAATTTCAATCGTTTGTCTTAATACACTGAATATATAAAACATATTTTCTGTAAATCTTTTGCTGAAATATTTTTCCACTAGAAAAATGTTGCTGCAACATTTTCCCAAACCAATCTGGCAGGTTCTCTTTGTGTCGAACACTTGCAAGATCTTATTTGAGTTGAAAAACAAAAGATATACAATCTTTGGCTTTTGATCAGTTATAGAAGTTCGTATTTATTTTACAGTATCGGTATTATTCGTATCTTACTTCAATTTAATGACATTACTTGGTTAGTAGTGTATTTATTGAGAGAACCAGTTCTAATATTCAGCAAGAAGTTTGTATAT
Organism: Bellardia pandia; assembly: GCA_916048285.2. NCBI lineage: Eukaryota > Metazoa > Arthropoda > Insecta > Diptera > Calliphoridae > Bellardia > Bellardia pandia. The sequence goes on from OU696531.1 coordinate 49,458,752, forward strand.
TCTTTTTAAAACGTTTTTAGTATATTACTAGATTATTATTGTTAAATAAAGATGTCACTGCAACATTTTTTGGATAATAAATATGTGATGCAACATTGTTTTCTACAAACATGTAATTGCAATATTTTGATGTAACATTTTTGTTCTATAAACATGTTGTGCTACATTTTCTTTATCAACATGTTGACAATGCTTGAATTTTCTTAGTTTATGAAAAAGTTCTTACATTCAGCAAGAATTTTGTATATTCTTATTACATATTAACTATAATATCTAATATACCAGATTTCTTTTACGTTAACTAAAGGTACGGCCAAATATTTGACGTAACCACTCGAACTCGTTTTTATTTATTAAAAAAAAAAACCTTTTTTTATTTAGGCCAAATCACAATAAATATTTAGTTTTAATTTGTTTGATGCTGTTTGATCTTGCAAAGTTCTTGTAAGAGTAAACAACGTCTAACAAATGTGTGCTAAAATAAAATAAGTTTTTGAGTAAATATTTGCCAAATGTCACCGTACCTTAAGCAACTTTTTAACCTTTAAATCTCTCTCTAACAAATTGTAAATCTTAATTTAAGGCAGAATTAATCTTCACTTTCTGTTCCGTTCCGAATCAGCTGACTTGATTCTGTTAAATAGAAAATGTGTTGAAGTCGTTAGTTGTTTTTTTACTTTCCGTGCCGTTGCGGGCGAACCTGTTGAAAACAAAAATTTGCTAAGTAATTGTAAGTGACAGCACAAAACGGCTGACATCCGCACAGCAAAACATTTTTGCTTTATTACAAAAATTTTCAATTTCTTTGAATTCAATTAAGTTTTTGTATAAAAGTTATAAAAATATAAAAAATAAACGATGGATGACGAAAAACTCATTACTTTAGTCGAAAATAATGACATATTTTACAATAAAAAAACTTTAATTTGGATTTTTTGATTTATTTTCGCGATGTGTTGTCTGTTTACCTGAAACAGCTGATACGTTTATACGGAAAAACTAACTACAAAAATTTAACAACAGAGCGACGCGGAACAGAACAGCACCAGAAAGTAAAGACTAATGAAGCCTTTATGCATTCCTTTTAAATGTCATAAAAAATCCTGTCATAACTACAAACTCCATTTGAATACCTGTCAAACTCATTTAATTTCCATACTCATTTATCTATAATATTGTCACTTGAATTAATTAATACACAAATAAATGTATCGTTAATTGTTGTTTAATTAAATATGCCACATACATACATAAATAAACAACTTGAAGTTTAATAAATTTTGTTTATGAATTAATTGCGAAAGGAAATTAATGAATGATAAGCAGCACTTTGACGAAATTAAATGAATTTCAGTAAAATTTACATAAAGACAGAGACAAACAAACAAACAAATATACATTTAACTTTAATATACAAACTCATTATTTATTTAGTAAATCCAAATTGTACACTACAAACGTATTAAAAAGTTGTAGTGAAAATAATAAATAAATAAATACTGTCATGAATTTAGGAAAGGTTTAATTAAACATTAACCATAAGTTGCCTGCCATAATGGTGTAATTAAAGCTAACGAATCATAAAAACAGGGTTATTAAATTAATTAAAATAATACAAATTGAAAATAATACCAACATGTTTAATACTTTGTCTAATAACTTTTCTTAAAAATTAAACTACTCACAACATACATATCGATGGTCTCATGTAGAAAGGCCCTAACTCGCATATTTGAAACTTTGCAGGAAAAAGTAAAAACATAAGAGAAACTGTAATATTCAACATGTAACTTTTTTTGTACAACTGCTTATAAAAGCGTTATTTTTTACACTATTGCAATAAATTTTTGTGAGGAGGTGTATTTGCGTTAAATGCATTGGAATCGCAAAAAAAAAAACTAATTTCGAAAAAATAGCGAGTTAGGGCCTTTCTACATGAGACCAACGATATACACTGTCGCACAAAATAAAGTGCGGTTTTGTAAACTTTTTCATTCCGTTTTTTTGATACTTTTCTTCTACATGTATTATGCCAAATTTGACGATTTATCGTTGACGATTTTTTCATTGAAAGTGACGATTTTCTGAATTATTAAAATTTTCCAAATTCTCTCTTTTTTTTGAGACAACAACTATTTTTCTCATTTAAATTTAAATAACAAAATATATGGATTTCCTTGAAAATAAGTACCTGTATATGATGGAAGAATTGAATTCTATACTCAAAATGTTATTTAAAACTTAACAAACTAAATTGTTTTGACATTGCAATTTAACCTTAATTAATAAAATATTCTAAATTCAGATATTTATTTATAAAATACTGTAAGTTTTGTTTCACACTCTTCAATTTCAGCTGACCAATTTTTGTTAATTTCTCTTTTGAACTTGCCATGTCATTCACACACGTCAATTCAATTTATAAGAAAATTGACTAGTACCGTCAAGTTTGCACCCCTTTTGTTCTCTTTTCCCTTCTCATCCAAAAATACTTGCCTGGACGAGTCAGAATTGAAAAGTGTGAAAGTGGACTAATATATTATAAAAATATTACACAAGTTGTATTTTTTGTGATTTCTTATTTACAAAGTTAAAATTTATACATTTTGATATTCATTGTACAAGAGACTATATAAACTTGAATTTTTATGTTTTCGTTTAAATAAAATATTTCAAAATCCTATTAGATTTTTATTTTTCCGATTTTTCTGGCGATTTTTAAATTTCGAAATGATAATTTTTTTTTCTATTTTATCGGGATTTTGACAATTTTTCCGAAATTTATCTGGCAGCCCTGAGTATGTACTCTTTATTCACAGCCCTGTTATTTGTTATTTGTTGGCGTATTGCAATTATATAAAGTCCCTCATTTATAGTTCTAATGTAAATATCTTGAAATATCTCCGCGGTTTTCTGTTAATATTACTTAAAAGGCTAGACACAGACTTTTTCGAAATGAGTACTTTAACCGAAAAGAAAAAAGATTACTTGTTACTAGATCGTGCAAATGGAATGAAACAGAAATCTTTGAGTTCTAAGTATAAGATATCGGAATCTGCGGTCAGAAAAATAATTGCTTTGTATCAAATAAGAAAGTCAAACAGAAGCCTAAAGAACTTGTGACAGAAAACGTAAGAGCACGAAGCTAGACGATGATCATATTGCAATTCCAGCAAAAAGAAATTCTTTTACGACAGCCAGAGATATAAAGGAGTATATTGGGACTCGAACTGTCCAAAGAAGACTTAACGAAAGCGGTCTAAAAAGCACGTGTGCTAAGAAAAAGCCTCTTGTACGAGCAGCAAATATACAGGGGTGTCATAGAAACCAATATTGTCAGAATTGGTTTTAAAACCGATAAGAAAAAATGCTTTGGTGTCATAGGGCACTGCTACACGTTCAATAAATATCAAGATATTTCTAGTATGTTGTTAAACATACTTGTAACAAATTTTTCAGGATAAATATGCTGATTCAACATATCGTCTATACTTAGCTTTAAATTCAGACATGTGATGGAAATCGATAACGACAACGAATGAGTTTTAGAAGTCAATTTGTTCGTAATATTTCTGTATAGAAAAACTTTAATCACATAAAATATAAAGATATTGGGCTACTAAAGAGAATTTTAAAACAAAAATTTTCAAAATTAGATTATAAATGCATTAAAATGTATTTCCAAAACTGATTCATTTTCGATATCGATTTCCATCACATGCCTGATTAAGGTTTGATGGCATGTGCTTCTCTTTTTAGCTGTTGCAGAAATTAAAAGGACTCTTTTCGATAAAAGTTTCTAATATATGCAAAGTATCATCAATCACCATCTATCAGCTCTGTTTTGGTGTGTCGTTGGATATTACGTTCTTAAGTGTTATTAAGGCAATATTTGAAACTGTGCTGGACAATTTCTACCAAATTTTAGTTTTGTGACGTTTCTGTAATAGAATTTGTTATTTGAAACTTTTATGACTTTGCATTTAGTGCCTCAAAATCAACACAATCTCTTTTATTAAACATTTGTTGCAATACTTTTCATTTTGTATTGCATTTGTTTTTAAAGAATTAAATAATTGTTTTTCATTATTTTGTTTATTTTTTTATTGCATATTTTTCAGTTTCAGATGTATTGATTGCACAAAGCTTCTGTTTTAAATGAAATTAAAAAGACTACTTTACGTAGCTTAATAATTTTAATTAAAAATGTTTAACTAAATTTTATTAAATCTAATAATATTTGTTCTGTTTTCTTTTTCTCTTTTTAGGTAAGTTTTATATAATGGAAAAGAAGAATATATAAAATGCTGGTATGTCAATATAAAATAAATATTATTTTGAGAGGAAAATTATTTTTACTTTTTTGTGAATGTTTGTATATTGCAATAGAGATACATGTTGATGACATTAGAGAGCAACCTATTTTTTTTAAATTAAAAAAAAAACTATAATCTACAAAATTTTCTTTATTTTCTTATATTTGCGGTCCTATTTCAGATTCTAGTGTGATTATTAAACCCTGATTTTGTATGTATTTATAAAGAATTTTAAAAATAAATTTAGGGACTTTTGTCCCTGGGTTTTTCAAAACAAACTCTTTATCCTGAATTCTTTTTACACTTAATATATAATCATTTATTCCACAAATATGTTGCTGCAACAAACATGTTACTCTATTTTTTTTTGTTCTACAAATATGTCACTGCAATAAACAGCAATGTTTTCAAAAATATTTTTATGTTTATGTAAATGTAGCTGCAAAATATATTTTTTATATAAATTTGTAAAATTTGTTTCAATAATATGTTGGTGCAACAATTTTTTTTATAAACATATTACTGTAACGTTTTTCTCTGTAAATATTTTTTAGCTTTAAACATTTTACTCTGTATCAATGAAACTACAATATATTTGATATAAACATGTTGCTGTAATATTTTTTATCTTATAAACATATTGTTGCAACATTTTCTCTTTAAACGTGTTGCTACAAGATGTTGCTTCGTAATTTTTATTCTAGAAACTTTTTGACACAACTTTTCTGTTCTACAATCGTGAAGTGTGATTTTTGTTCCAATTAAATCTACATATTTAAACTGAATTTGCTGTAGTTACCGATCCAATACAGCTTTATTTTTGTTTGCATTGAATTATCTTTAAAATTAACACTTGTACTTACTGTTAGTTTGATATGGAAAGGATGGAAGGGCAGACATCGATTAAAGTATTAAATCATTCACTCTTTTGTAAACGAACTCTCTGCATGTAAAGCCAGAAATGTTTCAGTTCATGTTAGTAATTTTGAATCAGCTTATGCAGAAGCTAAACAAATTATTTTTTACACAAAACCCACTTTTTTACACTAAAATTAAGTTTTTACACAAAAACTAAGTTTTAAGCTCAAACTAAGTTTTACACAAAAACTGTATTTTTACACAAAAACTGTAGTTTTACACAAAAACTAACTTTTTACACTAAAACTACGTTTTTACACGAAACAATAGGTTGTCCCAAAAACATTTTCTTTTGGGGCTGAAGCATAATTTGGAAGCTTATAGGGTTAAGTATTTTTGAGATTTTTTTTTAGATTTTTCGGAAAAAGTTTTAAGGTTGCACAAGTGAAATTTTTTGAGTTTTGGCAATGAATTTGCTCATTTAGGTAGAGCTTCTGCAGAAAACCTTCCGGAAAATATAAGGAATCAAACAGAGTTCTCAAAACCAAATGGGAATTTTTGCAAAACGACGATAACTGCCGCGTTCGGACGATTCAATCTATGAACCAACAAATAAATTGGTTTATAGAGAAATTCCAACTTCCTCAAGAAAGCACCAGCTTTGTGCAAGGCTTGACAGAACCGGAAATTAGCTGCCGTAAAACTTCGCACACATATACTACTAAAGAAAACAAATAAAACGTAAATAATCAGACATAAAATCGATATTAATATTTAATATTCTAGAGAATTATATTAATCAAAAATCTTTAAGTTACTTTCAAATGAAAAACCAAATACGTTCTAGTTTGTTATAACTGTTCACTTTAGTTTCGAAACTCATTAAATGTTCATTTAATTTATCGAATATATGCTGTAAATGAGTTGCTGTTTATTTGCATTGATTGCCTTTTAAGGGGCTTAACACACGTTATACTTTTCACCACTTCCTGTTATTGCTAAACATACAATGTAAAGCGAATGTCAATGTCAAACAAATACCTACACATTATTTTAAAAGATTTCAAAACAGCAAAACAAATAAACTGACAACTTTTGCGCCCACTTCTAAATGTATGTATGAATGATTTAAAAACCTTAAACGACGACGTCATTTGCAATAAAATACGTTTTCACACTTTTAGCAATAAATAAATACAATTGCAATAATAAACAATATGTATACATTTGTAGGTATAAAAAAACTTTCAGTCCTACACACAAACACACACACACATACCCTTTTTTTAATGTATTCAAAATTAATATAAACACAGCCATTTTTATGAATGAAATTTTTTTGTTATTTAAAAACAATGAATTATTATGTATTTTTATCTGTCTGAGTTTACTTTGAGTAAAATAAGCCCACAGAAAATATTATAAAAAACCTGAAATTTAATGACGTCTGCTCCAGTTTTATTTCCCAAATTAATAAACCATCCTCCTCGAACAAACACCACTGTGTCGATGTTGTTATTATGCCCCACTCCAAAATAAAACACAACGGCCATGTACGTGGTCAATGGCAAAACAAAATAAACAAAATATTTTGTAAACAAAAAGTAATTTTCTTTTTTTTTTTAAACAATAATCAATGTAAAGTCATTTATTATATATTAAGAAAACAATTTGCAATATTTATAAATAAATAGAAAGAATGTAAATATTTTCACGCGCCTAACCGAGAATTCTTTGTGGTGCATTGCACACACAACCCTACTTGTACGGGCTATTATATAAAATAAATTATTTCCTGCATTAAAAGTGTTAAAGGTGTTTGTTAAAATTAAAATAAAGGGTGATTCAAGTAGAGCTACTTTTTCCAATAGCCTTTTTTTCAGATCACGTGTGAGTCATGTCATGCTGGCATGTTATTTTTGTTTAGCATTTCATAATGGAAGGACTTACTTGCCTGAACAACGTTTACAAATTGTTGAACTTTATTACGAAAATTCACGTTCTGTGAGGAATGTGTTTCGTGCTCAACTTATGGTCAACATAATCGGCCTACTGAGCGTACTATTCGGAACACCATCACCCATTTTGAGACTTAGCATTCATTATTGGATAATATTCGACCGAAGGCTTAATATTACAAATAAATGAAGAAAATAAAATAAAATAGACCACGTCCAGCACGCTGTGAAGAAAATATAGCGGCCGGATCTGAGAGTGTACACGAAGACCGTGGAGAGTCGATTCGGTGCCGTTCGCAGCAACATGGACTGACGTATGGAACGACTTGGCGCATTTTACGTAGATATCGACATATGGCTTCGATCAGGCCTTGGAGGAAAACATCACGCGTGCCATTCGCCAGTTACTAGTCGAAATGCTCGAACAAGCCATCGAAAATTGGACTCAACGGATAGACCATTTGCGACGTAGCAACGGCCAACATTTGATAGACATAATCTTCAAAAACTAAATGCAATAGAATGTTTTTTCAAATGGTAATAAACATTCCCCATTAAATTTAAATTTTCTGTGTTTTTTCTTTTTCTTTAGAATAAAAATGGGCAACCTCGAAATAGATCACGCTTTATTAATAAAGATATTTCATATGATTCTGGCCATAGTATAGCAAATAAATTATACTGCATATTTGGAAATTCTCTTTAGTTTTATTATTATTATTTTTTTTGCTTTGCAAATGGAAAATTGTTTATTTTTATTTGTGTTTCAAAACACAAAGAAATATTGTGCTGTGTGTTTATTTTTTAAACCTGTACGTTTTTATATGTATGTATGTATATTCAAGCCATCCCAATAGACCAAAACCCTTTAGAAATATATTATAATAAAGCTTGCGAGCATAAGCCTTAAGCTTTAAAAAAACTTGAGAAACTATAGAAAAACACTTTTAAATTATTGTAGAATAATCAAAAAGGAACCCTCGTGATAATAGTACTGAAATAATTATTTAATAAGCAATTTTAGAAAAAGCTTCTCCAAATAATATTTTATTAAACTAAATAAAGATAAGCTTATACCTACAATTGTAGAATAAGCTTATTTAAACAATTGTAGAATTTGGTTATGCCTACAATTGTAGAATAAGCTTATTTCAACAATTGTAGAATTTGGTTATGCTTGCAACTAAGAAAACTCGGAGCTTTGTCTACCGTCGACAAGTCTTTCTCCTTAAAAAATAAATAAAAAAACCTTTAATGGCATTCATAGTTAAAAAAGAAAAAAGATACCGCCTGGCCCACAATGTCGAACGATAACGTTCGCTTAGATAAGACTTAAGACACAAACTTTTTTTCGTATCTATTTTTTTTACTTAATCAAGTTTGTTTATTCCACAATACAGTTTGTGTCTTAAGTCTTATCTAAGCGAACGTTATCGTTCGACATCGTGGGTAAGGGGGTAACTTTTTCCAAAGAAAAAAAAATCAAAACTTTTTGGATAAACTAAACATTTTTACAAATATAATTTTTTTATTTTAAATCAAAATTAACAATGACAAAATATGACAAGCATGTTTAATATATATTTATTGTATACTATTTATTATATATAGCGGCCCTTTGTTCCTACTAGGAACCACAGGACATAATATATATATATTTATTTTATACTATGCTTAAAAAAATGTTGTGAATGATAATAGTTTCTCAAACATGATTTAAAAAAACTTTAGTATTTTTTTTAAAAAAAGCGTCTTCTAAAGTACTATTATACTTTACTTATTTTTTGGACTGTTGGGATACGAGTAGTATATTGTACATCGAGACACGTGTATTCAAGAATTTATGTATGACGTCACTCACTCGGCATGTGAACTTTTCTAAAAATTACACTAGGCCAAACAAACTCTTATATGTATTTATATTTGTATAATATTTTTTCTTCTTTCTACATACATAAGTTCAACAACAAAAACTTATTTCTTAATTTGTGTTAAAAACACTCAAATAAGTTAAATTAAAATTTCATAATATTTTTTGTTCAAGAAGGTTGTTCTTTCTTATTGATGTTTAAAGAGCTGAATTTTTCTTTAAAGAATCTAAAAAAGTTTTTTTTTAAACAAATAGCAACTATGAGAGGTTTATTTGTAAACGAAATTTATATGAAAAAAAAGGCAAAGTCTTAAAATTTCCTTAATTGAAATGTTTAATTAAATTTTCTTTATACAGACAAGACTGGACAGATCATGTTTCATTTTAAAAATTTGGAATACACTTGGGTTCTCAATATGTGTATGTACATATGTATGTACATCATATGTATGTACATACGAGTATGTATGTAATTAAAATTTTGTTTTACAGATATTGCAAACATTTTTTAAATTTATTTAAAATTTCGCTGATTTCACCACTTGTGTTTTCTTTACTCCCTACATATTTTAATGTTTTTTTAATTACTGTATTTAAATGCCAAGAGTTAATAAACAAAAAAAGTATTGTTAATTGATTTTTAAATGAAGACATTAAAATATTTTAAATGTTTTTAAGTGTTTATGTATTAATAAATAACTTTGTATTGTTAAAAATTTGCCAAAAAGTATTAAAATATTGATAAAATTAATAAAATAAGAAAACAATTGAATTAAATTATCTGTGGATTATTGAAATTTATATAGTATGCAGGCAAACAATTAATAATAAAAATTAATTTTAAGTAATCCACAATAGCGCAAAACTGTTGCTTTTTTCTTTCCCATTTAGTAGTATTTTCTTGCTTTTATAGATAGAGCCAAGTTGTAAAAGTGGGATATGTTAGTTGTAAAGGTAAATATTTTATACTTTTACGCTTCTGAAAAACTACGTTTTTACACTAAAACTCTTATTTCACACAATAACTCTGCTTTCACACAAAAATGTAGTTTTTACACTAAAACATAGTTTTTACATAAAATTAAAATTTGTACACAAAACTAAGTTTTTACACTAAAACTACGTTTTTACACAAAAACTTAGTTTTTACACAAAAATTACTTTTTTACATAAAGTGTAAATTTTTACACAAAAACTAAGTTTTAACACAAAATTAAATTTATACAAAAAACCTACTTTTATATACAAAAGCAACGTTTTTAAACAAAAACCAAATTTTTACCCTAAAACATTTTTGCACACATAATTTCAGACTTAACACAAAAACTCCGAGAAATTGTGTTAATCGAGAATGGCATAGACCGAAAATTTAATGTAAGTGTTTTTGATATACATTTTTTCCCAATTTCGGTAGTTATTTTAAAATTGTTTATATAAAAGTGTCCTTTAACTAGTATATAATAATCAAGGACTATAAATAACAAGTGCCATAAATAAAACATTTTTCTCCTAAGTTTTAAGCATAAATATTCAGAAACTTATCTTAACAAATTATAATTTTTACAAAAGAAAACCTAATTGCAATTTTAAGCATAATATTCATATTTTCTTAATTACTGTTCTTCCTTCTGCCAGTGTTTCATTTTTCACATCTTATTTAATAACAAATTACAAAAATAAGCAAAAATATTTTATTTATTTTATTTAAGTAAGATGTCATGCAAAACAAATTTAAAATTAAATACACACACCGTAAAAATCTGTAAATTTATTTTAAATGAATCATCCAACAATTTTTTTTGTCGACAAGAGAAAAAATACGTTTTTTTTTCGCTGGCATCTCTTGAAAAAAGAAAACACAGAAGCAACACAAATTTAGAGATGAATTTAGAAGTGAAAATACTTAAACGTCATAAAAAATCAAAGCAGAAAATCTACATACAAAAACAAGCAAAACGACAGACGTAGCGACGGAAGGACAGACGGACCAACCGACAAATAAGAAACCACACACAATATTTACAAGAGTAGACGGTCTTTATGTTTGAGTTTTCATTTGTTAGGAAAAAAAAGAAAAACTAAAAATAGAGCAAAATATAAAAAAATATTTATGTAGAATATAGTGCAAGCACCTCTCGGTAACATTGAATTATATTTTGACAAGTCACTTTATAAAAATTGTCACTCGATTTGTAATAAAAAAAGAAAAGAAAAAAAAAATACCCAGAAAACTACGTGTCTCTTTCTAGCTGTGTAATAAATTTAAAGGCAACTGTAAAGAGAGAGAGAGAGAGACAGAGAGATTTAGAGTAAAAGACATGTGAAGCATGCTGCAGTTTAACAGCAGGGTGTTCCCCTTACAAATAAAATATTGTTTTAATTTTAAACATGATAAAGTTTTAAACAAAAATTTTGTTTTTTTATCAAAAACTACTACTAACACTTAAACGATTTCACATAAAAAGTAAATTTTTACACAAAATGTAAATTTTTACACAAAATTAAATTTTTACACAAAAACTCAGTTTTTACACAAAACCTACGATTTCACATAAAAAGTAAATTTTTACACAAAATGTAAATTTTTACACAAAACCTAGGTTTTTTACACTAAAATGTAGTTTTTGCACTAAAATGTAGTTTTTACACAAAAACTCAGTGTTTACACAAAGACTTAGTTTTTACACAAAAACTACGATTTTACATAAAAACTACGATTTTACACAAAATGTAAATTTTTACACAAAATGTAAATTTTTATAAAACCTTGGTTTTTTACACTAAAACGTAGTTTTTACATAAAAACTCGTGTTTACACAAACAGGTATGTGATGGAAATCGAAAACGAAAACGAGAGAGTTTTAGAAGTTAATTTTTTCGTAATATTTCTGTATTGAAACAGTTTTATCCCACAAAATATAAAGATAATTTGCTATTAAAGAGAATCTTAAAACAAAAATGTTAAAAATTTGATTAGAAATACTTTAAAATTGACTTAAAAAACTCACTCGTTTTCGTTTTCGATTTCCATCACATACCTGAAAACCTACGATTTCACATAAAAAGTAAATTTTTACACAAAATGTAAATTTTTACACAAAACCTAGATTTTTTACACTAAAACGTAGTTTTTACATAAAAACTCGTGTTTACACAAAAACTCAGTGTTTAAACAAAGACTTAGTTTTTACACAAAAACTACGATTTTACACAAAATTTAAAGTTTTACACATAATTTAATTTTTACACACACAATTTTTTTTTAATTTTTACCTACACAAAAAGTTTTTACATCAAAATTTAACACAATAACTCAGTTTTTACACAAATTACAACCATTAGCAAACCCACTGATTTTAAGTTACTAATACACCAATACCTCGCTGTGCGTCGTTTCGTTTTGCGTTTTTTCGAAGTTTCGTCGCTGCTTAATTAGTACTTATTTTCACTGTGCGTCGTTAGATTTTCGAGGCTGCGTTGTTTTGGGTTCGAGTATTTATTTTAAATTTTTGCAAAATCTGCAACATCATTAGATACTAAGAACAAGAAGTGCTTTGATGATCGAAATGGAGTTTTTGCTTTTTATTTGCATTGAAAATCAAGTTGCGCAGAATATACCAATGTTATTTCACATGCTAGTGGTAGTAATACAGACAATTGCTTCAAAGAAATTTATTTTACGTTCTTCGATCTTTACATGGTTTGCTATAGAAAATCTTAATAGTTTTTTGTTTTGAGTTATTATCGCTTTATAAAATCAAGGGACTCCCTTATAAGATTGGTATTTACAAGAATTCGTTGTTAAATTATTCTTAAGGACAAGTGTTGCAAATTTATGTGCTTCTCTATCATGTGTGAACATGTAGCTATGTATAATGTAAGCAAGTTTGATTCATGTTATTGGTATTTTTGTGATATAAATGTAGAAATATTTCAATAATTTTTATACAACCAGCAGTACTCAAAATCTAAGAGACTGAATGATTTAAAAACTCTCTTGTAAGTACTAATAATATGTACAACATGACGTATGAATAATATTAATTTTTGAAAAATTCGAAAAAATACAAACAAAATGAAATAAAATAAAGAATAATTTACAATTTTAAATAAGTTAAACTAAATCAGACGATACAGACTTAAAATAATAAAATTACTTTTAGGAAACTTAAAGAAAACCTTGATACTTGCTGTCCCAACTCCTACTACAGCTAAAATACTAACATATATTTAAGGTTTCAAGAACAGCTACTAACTAGTGTGCACGTTCCTCAAACACAAAAGTAATTTTCGAAACGTGTTTAACATTTTTTAAGCGAATATTTCCTCCTTCCAAAAGCAATTTAGCCGGTAACCTTCAAGTAAATATTTATTACTTTTCACTCCATATGAAAACACGAAAGTGCATGTTAGAAAACCCAAAGTCAGCAGAGTATGGGAAAAATCCATAAAATTATAAATTGCTGCACATGAGTAAGAAAATAAATGAGCTCTCTAAAGTGCACGAAAATAAATTTAAATAAATTTTGCCAAAATATTATTAAATTCTTATGATTTAATAATAAAAAAAAATCATAATTTTATTTATATCAGTAAACTGTGACAAATTTGTCAACACTTAATATTTTCACTTGGCTTTTTTTGTGCATTTTGTGCACAAATTTCTCATCACTTGTCAAATTTAGATTGAAAATGAAAAATCTTTTTTTGTACACTTTTTTTCAGTGAAAAATAAATATTTGTTTAATAAACCTGTTTATTTATTTAGAAATAAACTTGGCAATAATTTTCATGTATATGTAACCATATATGTATGCATAAGAGGAAAAACTTATAAAAGGGTAAAAAAGTTGTTTTGGTTTTAGAGCCTTCATTAATTAATTTTTAGAATTTTTTGTGTTTTATTTGAAAATGTCTTCTGCAAAAGGTTTAGATTAGGACAAATTTATTTTTAATGTCATGCTAAGTACGAGTGCTTAGCAAGCAATGTGGCATATTGTTGAACATTTTCGTTATACTCGTAAATTAATTTAAGACACTTGCAAACTGCTTTGAGCAAATAAAGCATTAAGGAAATGTTTGTTGTTTTAAATTTAAACTTTCTTAAATTCGCACAATTACATATTAAAAGCGATAGACATTTGAAGATTGTTAGGAACATGTTAGGAAAGATTTTATACAAATTTCAACATAATTCTCAAAGGCTTCTCAAGTTGATTTTAAAGAAATAGTTAACATAAGGTTTGTTGGTTTCTTTATGAATTAAATAAAAACATTTTAAAAACTTCGTTATTTCAATTTGATATCAAATAATTCACAAATATAGGTACATATGTATGTACATATAAAGTTTAGACATTCGTATATTAAATGTCAAACTACAAACCATATATGACAGTGCAGAATATGTAAGTGTATCTCTCAAAAAAAAAAAATTCCGCGGGAGTTTTTTTTTCTTTTAACATTGAATTTGAATAGGAAAATTGGGAAAAGGGAAAACACTCCCACGGAATTTTTATTCATGATTGCGCTGTTTATTTTGTTAAGAAGATAATTATAATCAAATGTTTATGAAATCATTGCCAAAATGGGAAAAACCGCTGTCATGGTTTGACAAACCATTGAGTTTAAATTTTGATATTAAATTATATCAAGTATATACATATACTTTTTTTTCGTCATATTTATTGTTATGATTTTGCAAACTCTTATGATGCATTAAAAATTATATTTGATACCAGCTGACCGCCCCAGCTTCGCTCGGTATTTACATAAAATTGTAATTCATATAGAATTAAAAATTAATGGTGTTTTCTTATTATGTACATTTTTATAATGTTTACCCCACATTTTAAAGATGTCGAATTTTTAATGGTCAGAATAGAACATAAAATCACAATAGTGTAACACTTTTTTTTCACGTACAGCTGTTTTGTTTTTTTTTTCTTTGTTAAAAAAGAAGCAGATAGCTCCCTGGTAAGATCTCTTGCAGGTGCAATTGGTCTCAGAAAGACCAATTGCACCTGCCCGACTAATACGCAAATTCTTCTTAAACTCAGCTGATAAAGATGAATCCAACAAGTCATCCAAAATTTTTTCAGCACATAAAGTAGTAATATTTTCCATTTTGTATTTTTTTTTTGTTTCTTAACACAAATACACATTCATAAACAAAACAAATGTCAGCTGTTTTATCGTGCGAACACGCTACACTTTAGCAGTGTTGACATTTTTTCAGAAAAGAACATAAAAAAATTAAAAAAGGTGCGAAATAGGAAAAACGTGTAACATTTTTGCCAGAAAAGAAAACGCCATAAGACACAAAAATTTTAGTAAAAGAAAATATAACAAAACTTTGTATCAATTTATTGCTTAAAAAGTTTCTTTAAAAAATGTCTCTTATAAGAAAAATGAGAAGTGAAAATGAGGCAGTAAAATTTAGTTCTTTGATAAAAATTCCACATGAAATTTGTTCCCTTTTCACATTTTCCTATTAAAAATCAATGTTAAAAAAATAAAAGGGAACAAATTTTTATACACGATAGGGGTGTATATGTATTTTCACAAATAAACCTCAAATTGAAGGTTTAAGAAATCTTAGAGATATACATTACAAAGGTAAATTCTTTTCAACAAAAAAATTTAAACGTGGTAGAGATTTGATAAACTTTTTTTAAAATTAAATTCCTTAAATTTAGCTCAGAGAATAACTGGACAAGAATATTTGTTAATAAAAATTTAAAAAAAAAAAAATGTTTCAAAACATTTGCTTTTTGAAATCAATTTCAAATAGAATACAAAAATTTAAATTCAAACTTTTATTGAGGTTTGAGAAACCTTTGAGTATAATATTTGTTAAAACCTGAAAACTAAATACGAGTACTTCTTCAAACGTTTGTCTGTGTTAAAAGGAACAATGCCACCGTTTCCTTCCTGTCCCATCTAGTAGCGCCATGTCATATGTAATTGAAGACAAAGAAGATATGAATGTAGCAAGTATAGCTAAAGCGTTTACATGAACTTACTGGCTATAATTAAGATCCATTGAATAATATTGCAGTGATAATAAGCAAAATATTGAAAAGTATTAAGTTCATACAGTAATAATAACTGTATAAGGTGGGAGGGTGAAAAAAGTACGTCAGTCACATTTCCTTGTGTTGAGAGTTCCATTTTTATACTTTTGCCATTTCGTTCGTAATCACATTAAATGGCTGCATAATTATAAAAACGAACTGGCAACAAATTGTGCATACTAATTAATAAATTTTGTTGTATATATGTAGGTTTGTAAGCTGCTTAAATAAATTTATTATATTTAAATATTTTGTTTAAATTTTTAAATATTTCTTAAATGTCTGCATTAACAGTAGGTTCATTAGTGCGCTATGAATGTGTAAAAAAGTATAAGTGTAAAGAATTTATTTATAATATTTGGTAATTAATTTAATCAAGGAATTTTAAAATAAATTCAGTTGTATTTACATATATTGTATAAGCAAATAAATTTGTATATTTTCATTTATTTCATTTGTTAATGAAACAAAAATAAATATATAGAGGGTCACATGATGACATGTTGATATAAAATTATTTATAGTTCATCCATTAATTCATAATGATGCCAAACTACAATTATGTGATACAGACATGATTTAAAAAAAAAAAAAAATGTTCACTTCTATTGTCTCGTTTCTTAAATATATATGCCCTCATTCATAAAACTTACAACAGGTTTATAAAGCAAATTTCCATATAAAAAGTTTTATGAATAAGGGCAATAGAAATTACGTCTGGATTTATAAGCAAATCGATATGCATATATTTTCTTACAATGTCTCTTTCTTTCTACACAAGTTTTAATCCAAAAGTAGTTCAACATACCTGCAAAGATAAAGAAATGAAATATAATCATTAATTACTTGTTAATTAAAAATAAATATAATTAGTCAACTTAAGATTTAACTACATTTATGAGTACATTCTTCTAAATAATTTGTATTAGAATTTGTTAAATAAATGTTACAAAATTAAAACAACCCTCCAACTAAACTTTGCAAATATTAAAACGCCATTACAAATGTTGTTTTCTTTTTTTTTTGCTTTTAAAACTAATAAAATACATATTAAAATAAACCCCCTTAAGGCATTCTATGCAGAGACCGACAGCCTAAGTTTATACAACACTAAATACAGTTTAAGCCAAATAAGTCTTAAGGTATAGTATTTTTACATATACGGCAACGTATTTAGTAATCCCAGCAAACCTTAAGGTTTGGTGTTGAAATTAAGATTGATTTGAAAACTTGGGAACTGTGTAATATTTTATAAACATTTGAGGAAATTAGCCTTCTCAACATAAATTAAAGTTTATTCTCTCAAATTATCAACAACTTAAGCTAGATTTACACGATTAAATTTTTTTTCAAAATTGTTCTTCAAAATGCTTTAAACTCGTGTAAACAGCAAAATTTCTTCAAAATTTATTGATCAAAATTTATTGAGCAAAACCATTGATATTTCTTTTATTTCGGCTCGAGTTCATTAAATTTAATTTACATTAAATTATTTTTACTGAAGGTAGGAATTGTTACATGAAAATTATTATTAAAATTTATTTTAATAAAATTTCAGAAAATTTTAATCAAATTTTTATCAAAAGATTTTGTAATATATTGAAAGAATATTTTGATCAAATTTTTGAAATAATAAATTTTCAAAACTTTGATAAGACTTCAAAAAACCTTCAATCACATACATATATATAACTTTGTCAAAAGTTTGACATTTGACAATGATTTGATAAACAATTGAGAATATTGTATATATTCTTAACAAAAAAAGAGAAATTTCATATCATGTTGATATTTTTTCACATTAATCTCAAACTGAATCCCTGAGTGAAATTCGAATCTTGTCTAAATTTCAGAAACCTTAAATCAAACTCTATAAACCTTAGTTTAGGTTTGAGAATGATTTGAGTAAAGTTTGATATAAAACGAAAACAAAATCCTTTTTTAAAAGTTTCACTAACATTAAATTTTCGATTAACATTTGGAAATCCTAAATTTAATTTAGTTTTTCTTAAATTTAATTTAGTGTTTCTTAAATTTAATTTAGTTTTTCTTAAATTTAATTTAGTTTTTCTTAAATTTCTTAAATTTAAATTAATTTATTTTGAAAACAAGTTATGTGTTTTAAACATTTGCCTAAATGTTTGCTGGGAATGCATTGCTGCCGGCAAGTTACTGCCTAAGGTGTGGACTTAACATCTCGAAATAGATTAGCCGGAGAGCAAGATTATGATTATATATATTTTTTTTAAGAGATTAAAAACTTTAATTTGGAAACTGTTTGTTTTTTAAATTAAATTTCTGTTTAGTTGTTTTTTTAAATTGCATATTTTGTTGTTTAAGATTTAATCGTTTAGTTTGGTTAGATATTTTAATTAATATTTCTTTTAGTGTACTTACTTTTAATTCAATTTCAAGTTTGTGGCAAAAGAAAACTCTACTTAAGTTTGTAATTTAAGTTTGTGTCTATTGGCCAACAAATTTTCAAATTTATTAAACAAATTGTATAGTTTGTGTAATTCAGTTGTCTTGTTTCGTTGTTGTATTACAACTATAACGAAAAGATTTTGTAAATATTTTTGTTACAATAAACTTAAAAATTAGTGGCCACACAGTGCGATGTTTAAATAAGGTTGGTAAATTTTGCTATGAATTTAAAAAATGTTGATGTTTTCCGTACGATTTAAAGGAAATAAAGAAGATTTCATTATTTAATGTAAATAAAAGGAGTTCTTTTTAACAAAATCAATGTTACACTACAAAGTTATCTACATAAAATTTATGTTTATCTGACTTTTCTGGCAACTAACAATATTTAATATTAATCATACGCTCCCAGGTTAAATAGTCAAGTTCAGCATTCATATTAATCATACGCTGTGATAGACCTGGAATGAAGGTTTGGAATTTAAATAAACAGAATTTTACTCTCTCGTTTCGGTGATCAGAATTGATCCCTTAAATCGTGTAATTTAACATTATGGAAAGATTTTGATGGTATACTTAGAAATCATGATAATAATGTTTCTTCTGTTCCTACAGTCGTACTTTGTCGTTTTGGTGTTTAGAGCTAGCGCCTTTATTTCATGGGTTTTTTTGTTTGAAGTCAATGCTCTATACCAACAAGCAAACATTGAATCGTACCTTGAAGCAAGAAATTCCATGCTGGATCAAATAAATTCAGTTACACATGTGCAAAACGTTCTTGAAAATTTTCGACAAAAGATTGAGTGAGTTTTCAAGCAAAACCGTTGATACTATTCGAGCTTTCTGCTATTCTATACATAATCCTTTGCTGTGTACTTTGTGATTCAATAAAAAAATAACAATCTGTATTTAATTAAAATCTTGCTTAAATTTTGCCACGTCCTCTTCAAAAAAGTTCTCAGACTTTTTTTGAACTCAGCTTTAACTAGGCTGGGAGTAAATTGTAACATTTTTTAACTCCATTCAAATAAACTCTAGTGTAAAAGTGGTACGTATATTTATATAGAGACATAAAGCTACACATATGTGCAAAGCTGCTGTTGTATCCATTTTAAGTACAATTTAATACTAAACACATCCGAGACAGCAGGTTACACGACGACACGAGTGCAAATGCCGCTGGGTACTTGTGCCACCCTGCAGCCAACTAAATACTTACTCCCTGGCCCACGATGTCGAACGATAACGTTCGCTTAGATAAGACTTAAGACACAAACTTTTTATCGTATCTATTTTTTACTCAATCAAGTTTGTTTATTCCACAATCAAGTTTGTGTCTTAAGTCTTATCTAAGCGAACGTTATCGTTCGACATCGTGGGCCAGGGGGTTAATTATTTTGAAAAGGACAGCTACATAGTCAGCAGCTGATCCCGAAATCTGACATTTTAATAAAAAATAAATATGTATGTTCTTCGAATTTTTTAAATAACTGAAATGGCTGAAGAGAATTTTTTGATTTTATAGACGCTATTACTAAACAACAATAAAAAAGTAAATAAAAACATTAAAAATAATAAATCTTAAACAATAAAACACTTACAAACTTTAATCAAACAACACAATGAAAATATAAACAGCTGTTGGTTGCATCAATCCATTTATATATCAGTGGTGCCACTTAAGGCTTGTATTTTTTTAAATTAGCGTTTTATTTATGAAACATGAAAAACATATACTATACATAGTGCGACCACCTCAATTTTGAGCGAAACCGGGACATTTTTGGAAAAAAGTAGTAAAATCCGGAACATTCAAACTTAAAACCGGGCCATTTTTTATGGAAAAAAAAACTTTATTATTCAAATTAAATTTAGACAATTATAATGTTATAAGTAATTTGAATTTAATTTTCTGTCGCTTTTTGTTTAAAATCGCATTTAATGAAATTTGCTTCAGCAATGTTGGGGATTTTTTCAAAAAATTGTAAAATTATATTTGAGAATTTTTTATGGGGAAAAAACTTTATTATTCAAGTTAAATTTAGACAATTATAATGTTATAAGTAATTTCAATTTAATTTTCTGTCGCTTTTTGTTTAAAATCGCATTTATCTTGTGATGAAATTTGCTTCAGCAATGTTGGGGATTCTTTCAAAAAATTGTAAAATTATATTTGAGAAATAGCATATGTTTAAATTAAAAGTATCTAGCTTGAGTTGCGATTTTTCTTTTGTCCATAATTTTGCGATCAACGAAAATATATGCTCTACACTTGCAGATGTTGCTGGCAAACCAAATATAAATTCAATGATTCGCGCGAAGCGAGTGCATGGTACATTGTTATTTTGAAAATGTTTGAAACATTCCACCCAACCTTGATGTGGTTTAGTAGAACGTGGCTTAGTAGGAGAATTATTTTTATTCCATTCGCTAATTTTCTCTGGGGTAATAAATTCCAATATGTAACCAAACTCGTTAAACAATTCTACATTGTTGTCTTCAGGTTTTAGCCAATTCTTTTCAATCATAAATTTGATTGTTGTTTCTACATCTTTCTAATTCGGTGCATCAGCGAGTCTCTGTTTGTTTAAGTGAAAACAATTTAAAAAAAATAATAAATGCGACCTTTCAATTTGTTGTATTTAAAATTGCAATGACTCTTTTTTGACACGTGGTAAAAGCTCTTTCTGGGCCCAAAAAACCCTCATAAAAGACTTTTTTTCTGACATTATATAAGAGCTCTTTCTGACGGACCATTTTCGAATGTAATGACCCTCTTTTCTGAAGGTTTTCGAAGCAATAATGATTCTTTTTTGGGCTCATAAAGAGCAAGAACGCTCCAGAAAAGGTGTCAGAAAAGACTCTTTTCGCAGTCATATGGCTTGCTAGGGATATGCATAGACACACGATTTTAAAAGGAATCATACAAAAGAATTAATTTCCATTAAAATATGATGCGATTGTGCCAGATTTCAATGAAATAGACTGTTTTGTTGTTCAAGTCCACATATTTTTTATTTAATTAAATTCAAAATAAAAATCCGGGCCATTCGGGGGATCTCACCGGGACAATGGTTCCAAAACCGGGACATGTCCTGGATTTTCCGGTTGGTCACACTAACTATACATGATTCCAGACATACTAATAAACTTTATTCATTTTTATTAATATAAAATATAATATTATTAATATAATATAATATTATTGATATAGTTAACAACTCTTGCTGCATAAATGAGCATAACATTTTAATTTTGTATTTTGCTTTTTATTTTATTTAATTTGCTTTACACCTTTTGCTATATGGTCAACACTGTTTTTGTTTTGTCGCCAACAAAATTACAAATTTGTTTAATTTGACAGCGACGAAAAAATCAAAATGGACAGTCGTGTTGCCTGCTGTCGCCAATATAGTCACTCTCATATAAACGTGTGTATTTTATTTTTCACATATTGTAGTGGGTTGCCTGCTGTCTCGAATGTGTTTAATGCTTAAAAACACATGTTTCCACTGACATACACACACACATATACACACATACACATACAATGACATACAATTTTACTTACTCACTGACTTCTATACATGCATACACAAGTGGCAGGCAAAATAGCTTTAAGGATTTCATTGTACATTCTTGTACTTTGACAATGGCAAATAATGTTTTTACTACAACAACACATATACACGTATACATACATACAATAAGGACCTAGGGAAGACTACAAAAATTTCGTGTGTACCAAAATGGAAATAAAACTAAAAACTGAACAAAAAAAAAAAAAATGAAAGAAAAGAAAAGGAATGAAAGCATGTATGTATGTATCAGTGATGGAAAATTCAATACTATTGTACTATTTTCAGTACTTTTTCACAACAAAAATACCACAGTACCCCCACGTCTTATTTAGTACTCTTTGTTTGTTTTGCTTTGTTCCCTGTTTAGAAATCCAGCGTTACTATTTTTATAATCATAGACAACATTGGCTTCAAAACAAGAACATAAGGAATGCACAAATTCGTTATTCATGTTATTTATTTGATCTGGGATAAGCTAATCTACAAAAGTAAACAGATACATAAAGTTGTTTGTGGTACTATTTTGATAAATTTTTTAAATTTCTTATGTTTCGTACATTTTTGTAATTCTCATTTCTTATTTGAGTTTTTTTTTTTGTATATCGTATGAGTTTGAAAACTTCAAACATATTGGTGAACGATCTATTAATGATATGATATTAACACTAACAAAATGCAGGCATGCTTATATGTTTATTATCTTAACCCACAACAAATAAACATTTTTGAAACATATTTTTACATAATAACGAATTAATTTTTAGTTTGTTGTTATAATAGTTTTTTTTTTATTAAACTGAATTAATTTTATTTTTGAATTATTTTTAAATGGATTTTTAATTTTATTTTTGAATAAAAATATGTTTCGTAAAAAGTACCAAAATGTTGAAAAAAGTACTCTTTTTGTTGCGGCTCACTACCATTTCAATTTTTCATTTTTCCATCACTGGTATGTATATAATAACAGCAGTTACATAACACAAAATTGAGGTTATGGTATGTTAACGAATACCAAAAAAAATACAAAAAGGAATACAATACACACAAAAAATAAAGCAAAACTTCAATGGAAAATGTTCTCCACATACACTAATAAAACCAGAGTGTAACAATAAATGTCATCCCAATTGGAAATTTTACATTTTACATACATAAGTATGTACATTGTTACTTATTATGTATTAAAAAAAGAAAAATCAGTAACATCAAGTTAGAGTGCTATTCCACCACCCAAATATAATGAGAATTACAAAAATTACGCTGTTGTTAGCACCAGAATATCATTATTTAGTATTTCTAATTTAGTTTAAGCGCAAATTTTATTAGTATTTTATACGAGTACTACATTGTTTGATAGACAAATTTAAGCACAATTTAATCTATTTCAAATGTTTTAAAATTTTATCTAATTTTTGATTATTATTTCAATAAATTATTATTTTTACTGAAAAATACTGAAAAAAACTGAAGAAAAAGGAAGCAACATGTAAATAAATTGCAAAATCATTAGCGCTATTCACACCGAGCTTGTTAGTTTGTTAGTCGTTAATCGTTACTTTTTTACACGCATTTTGTTTTTGTATATTTAACGCGCTAACGGATAAACATTTAACAAACTAACGACACGGCACCCCCGATAAAATAGTTGTTAGTTGGTAACTCACAATCAGCTGTTGCAGTTTCTAAATAAATATATTTAAAAAATCATTTGTGATACATTTCTAAAAAAATATTTGTGTACATTGAGAGTAAGTATGTTAAATAAATGATTTTTTATTTTATTTTAATAAATCATAAACTGTTCTCGTAGTGGATAACCAAAAGAAAAAGCGCATTCGAACAAAAATGCAAAAAAAGTGGAGTGAAGCGGTGCATAAATTGCTGTTAGATTTTGTGTTGGAAAATGTGGACATTGAAGTAATGTAGCCCAATTTTGTATATGTTTATAAGATTATGCCAATGACATATATACTTACATATACATATGTATTTTCAGAAACCAACTAAATTGTGTCAAAACAATAAATCAGCTGTTTTACTACGAAAGTTACCAGACTAACAAAGTTTTAAAAAGGGTGTCGTTCACAGTTGGTAACTTTAACAAATTAACAAACTACCGACTAACAAACTAACAAGCTCGGTGTGAATACCGCTATTGATATTACTTTTATTTCGGCCCGAGTGCATTAAATTTAATTTTTCATTAAATTATTTTTACTGAATGTAGGAATTGTTACATGAATCCTAAGCCAAGAAAAATTATCAATACAATTTTTAATAATAATTTTCATGTAACAATTCCTACCTTCAGTAAAAATAATTTAATGAACTCGAATCGAAATAAAAATTATCAAAAATTTAAAAAAATTAACAGTTCAACTAAAAATAATAATTGATTTTATCTAATTTTAACCATTTACCTGCATATATAATTGATGTAATTGACAATTCTTGCCATTATTTACAGAGTTTGTATATTTATAATAACAATATACGAGTATATACAGTCAAACCTCGATATAACGGCCCTCACTATAAGGAATTCCTCGATTTAACGAATTTTTTGAAATCCCCTACAACGTTCCATAAGATTTAATACAAAATAAACGTCTCTATTACGAATACATTTGTCAATAGCCTCGTTATAACGAATTTTCATTCACTGCAGACTAACGAAATAGAAATAATTATTTACCTCTATTTAACGAATTTTGTCAACTTACAACCTTTGCATAATGATTTGCATCAATTAATCCAAATTATATGAAACAGATACACACAAAATTATTGTGTTTGCAACGACAACGTCTCCAGCAAACCTACATTCATAGTCGACAGCAGCATGCATTAGACTAACGTCGGAAATATTCGAAGAAAAATTTATTGTTTTTATTTATTTTTTATTACCTCGTTATAACGAATAGAAGTGCAACTTCACCTCGATATAACAAACCTCATTGTAACGAATTATTCGATTTTCTAATCCCCTTAAGATTCGTTATACCAAGGTTGAACTGTACATATGTAATGTAACCATTTATAAAACTAAAAATAGGTTCAAAGAATATAAAACATAGTAAGGTTATAAGTTGAAGCTTATATCATCTTAATAACGCTATTTACAAGAGTCTATACTCGTAGGTGTTATAGGGGAAGTGGACCAATTATGGACTGATATCTTAAAAAGCCAGTAACCAGTAGCTTAATTTGAGGCTTATTTATGTAGAATTTCATCTCAATAACGTAGTAGTTTACCAACGATTAATGGTTATTATAATAATACTCGGAAGTTTACCGCGGGCGGCAAAAGTATTACTAGGGTATAAAAGTTTTGTTTCTTTATAAAATTATTCATACAAAAATTTTGAGGTATCACAATTTACTTAATCTGGCAATGCTGTGAGAGGCGGCCACGCGGCAAATTAGAATTTTGTTTAACTTTGCCTCTTGAAACGATGTTGCCATATACATGTATATAATATGTGACATGTGAGTTTAGAAATAAGAAAAAATATTTTTCCATTTTTTAATACTTTTTACACAATAATGTACACACTAAAAAAAAAAAAACGTTTATTTAAGAATTTATTGATGTAAAAACCAAATCAATTTTATTTTTAAATTAATTTCTGATTTCTTCGACCTTTCTTTTTTTAATACAATAAAAAAGTTTCTTCGAGCTTGAGGCCAACAATACGAATAATTTAATAAATAATATATATATATATATATATTTTTAAAAATAATTGGCCTCGAGCTCGAAGAATCTTTTTTATTCAATTTTATTTTTTTAACATTTGCCGCTTTAAATATGCCTACCTACAAAATGTATAAGCGGCAAAGAGAAGAGCTGATTGCCACCCGCGGCCGCATGCCGTTTACATTGGCTTTCCACTATAAGTTGGAAGCTATTGCCAAATATGGAATGACAACTACAATATTCTGTAGTATAATTGCCATATGACCGATATCAGTATGATTATTGCAGTACTGGATTTAAATTACAGATCGGTATAAATGTGGGTTTGATGTCGATATTTATTAGACATTATTGTGGGTTTACTTGTTTTTCGGAATTGATCACTTAGCTATGACCAATTATGGACCGATCTTGGGTAAATTCGGAAATTCGATATGAATATTCGTATATGAGGTATATTAAAGAGAGATATGAGTATTTAAGTAATTTTCGAAAGTGGACCTTATATGAAAGATAATGCAAAATATGGACCTAAACTCACAAACCCCAACAGTTTGATTTTGGCATATATATATACATGATCTTTGAAATTGTTTGGATTGGTAGCGTTATTTATAACATATTTGTACCAATTTAAGTGATTTTCAGATTTTGGGATCAATGGTCAAACATGGCCCGAACTAATCGAATTTTCGTTTTGTAATTTATTTTCATATGAAACTTATTTATGCTAAATTTTGTACTGATATTGCAATTTTATAGGCATTTATGTAACATTGAGCCATATTTCGGAAAAAAATTTATATGGGGCCATAAGAAATCAGGGGCCGATTCTTACTATTTTTCACAATTTATCCTTCTATCGTAGAAATAACGTGTACAAAATTCCATGGTCTTACTTGCAACATATTTAAACAAAATAGCAAAAGAATATTTTAAAATGTCGTATTTTGATTGGGGTTGTTAAAAATTTTGCTCCATAACTCTGGTTCGCCTCAACCGATTTTAAGAAATTTTCAATACCAAACTGATCATGAGAATTATAAACGATTTTTTGTAAGCTTTATTGATTTTGGTTGCATATTTTGGACGTTAGAGTGTTTTACAGAGACAGACGAATATAGCTCAATCGACTTAGAATTCCGTAAGGATCAATAATATATATACTTTGTTGGCTCTCAGATGAATATTTCTCAATGTTACACACGGAATGACAAACACTGTCCTTGGTGTAATTTATCTTTTTAAAAAGTATAGCATACTTACAATTGCTTAGTTACCACTCATTTGCTCATTTACAAACATTTAAAGCATACTTTTAGGTTTAATTCCAAATTAAGTGAACTGTCAGTGGCTTATGCAACTCTTAAATAAATAAGTACACATACATTTTTCTATAGCCTAATGCAAATATTTTTCTTCTACACATCGTTTAACTTTAGACCTGTTTTGTTAATATTACTTATTTCGCTCTCAACATATTTTTTTTTTGGCTAATAAATGTCAAAGAAATGTATTTTTTTTCTTCAAGTATTAAAAACATGTGAAAGCCTGACTACTTATGTACAACTAAGGAAAATGGATAAATGTGAACAGAACAGCTACAATTTGAAGCACACATACTTTATTACTTAGAAAATAAAATACTTTCACGAGTTGAAACCCGAGAGGGCAAGCACCCACGGTAAGCTGTTGCGTAGAGGGAGTTGCTAAAGGAAATGACACAAATGTTAGTGGTAAATAGCAATAAGTAAAAAAAAAACTTAAACTACTATAAAATAAATGAAATACATGTTTATGGCTTAAGTATTAATATTGATGAGGGCTTATACTCAAAATAAGAAAAGAAAGTAGAAAAAACAAGCCTCTACAATTTATGTCGAAAAGAAAAATGAGTTGCTAAAAAACAAAAAAATAAACAAAAAAATTTACACAAAATGTAAAAGAGTAGAAAAAATAAGCTTTATGACTTATTAAGTACCTAAATATAAACACCACAATACAGCAAAACCTTAAAATTAGAAGCATACATTTGGGATGCTAGTTTGTTTTTTTTGTGTATGTTGAAAATGAACTTATTTAAGACTGTTTGTTTGGGTGTTTCTTTCACGTACATAGATCATTTATTTAAACAAACCAAGTACGCATGTAAAATTTTAAACAACTAATTTAATTATTGACATTAAAAGTAATGAAAACATTGAATTATAGCAAAACGAAATATTTAGGAGACAAATACGTGTTATAGATTTTAATTTAGACAAATATAAAGCATGATTAACTTAAATGTGGTCATGTTAAATGCAAAACGCCCATTTTCACAATTACGATTATTTGACAGAAAAGGAAGGAATATTCTTAGGGCGCATTTTCACTATGTCATTTTTGTTGTCAAATTGTCCAAATTGTTGGCAATTGTATGAAAACGGGTTGGCATCAATAAATTTAATTTTTTGCAATCATTGCAAACATAGATGACGCCATATGACAACCCGTTTTCATAAAATTGCCAACAATTTGGACAATTTGACAACAATTTGACAACAATTTGACAACAAAAATGACATAGTGAAAACGCGCCCTTATAAACAAATGTAATTGCAAAATGTATCAACTGTTTTAAGAAATATATTGAAAAATCTACAATTAAAACATTTAAACATATACTCGTACATTTATACTATACATACATATGTTTGCTTATTCTGTAAAGTTATTGAAATGTTTGTTACGTACTTCCGAATTTAAGATGACGATATGTAATTATTGAAAGCAAAAATGAAGACCAGTTCTGACTGCTCGCTAATAAAATGTATGTAATTGACCGTCAAAAAGAAGTAAAGATATTTATTTTTGCCACCAATTAATTTAAAATACTTAATTTATGTTTTGGGTAATTAAATATTATTATGGAAAAGGTGTAGCAAAATTTCAAATTAAATAGAAAATAATTTCTGTTTTTCTTTAGACTGATTTTTAAGTGTAAAGATAAATTAGAATTTAAATAGCACAGGCAAAACCCGCATTTTTCAACTCTGATAATGTGTCAGTCTGCAGAGCACTGCTTAGCACTTGACAGTCATATTACTTGAATTTTTGCAAAAAGTAAGGATGAAATCTCCAGATAAATTTAAACAAATATAGAATTACGCACATATAGTGGTTGGTAGCATAGACTACATTAGTTGAATTTAAAAAAAAAAAATATGGAATTTGAATAAAACGATGTTGAACAAAAAAAAAAAAAAAAAAAAATGTGTAAAAAGGAATAAAACAACGGGCAACTGATCTAAACGGCTTTGCTGGTACAATCACGTAATCCTTAATCACGTAACCCTTAACACACGACTAGTTGTGGACTTGTTGGTATAGAGATTTGTCTTCAAATGTCAATTTTGAACACCTTAAGGTCATTAAGTTTCAATTCTTGTATCAACGAGTCTTCAATTAGTATTCGTTGAAGAGAGGTTATTGCATTAAGCTCTGCTTTGTCTTTGACATGTTGAAAGCAATGTTTAAGATCACCAGTGTGTTTAAAAATTTAATCTACCTAAATTGATAATCAAATTTTCCTGATTGATAATCAGTTAAAAGAATTTCATGTTAATTCAAGTAAATTAACATGGAGTGTATTATTTAAATAATACACTCCATTTAAATATTATAAAAATATTTATACACTCCATTGCTGATCTATCACAGCGTATGATTAATATGTATACAGAATTTAACTATTTAATCTGATAGCGTATGATTAATATTTAATATTGGTATTTGTCAGAAATGTGCGATCCACAAATGTTAATTAATTTTGAAATATTGTTTGATAATAAAAAGTTTACTTTTGTATAATGATCAAAAGTAAACTAACCCTAACCTAATCTTCAGCAAATGGTATTGCATTATTGCATTTGCAAAAAGGTTTAGCATATTTTTCCTTCCTCTTGCTGGGTATTTTGTTAGTGTAGAGCAAAAATATGTTAAACCTTTTTGCAAATACAATTATACAATACCATTTGCACAAGATTGTGAATTGCGCTAATATTTGTTTGCCAATAATGCAATAATGTTTCATATAGATACGTACTTAATATTTCGAAAAAAATTATTTGAAATGTGTTAGAATTGCTCAGAAACTATTTATACTTTATTTATTTTTCTAATAATATGAAAATAGAATTAAATTCATTTAATTTTCTTTTTCTTCATTTATTTTTGCTTTTTTAAAAACTTTGAATTGTTTACTTTTACAAAAATTAAACAAATTTATTCTTAATCTATTTTTCCACTATATGAAAAAAATGAACAAGAGTTGAAATAACTTAAAATCATTTAAATGTATTTCAGTCTCATGTATAGACGACCTTCACCTAATAGATTAGAGGAATTTTAATGAACTTCACCTTAAAACAAAATATCTAAACAATACAAAGAAATATCAAATAAACAGAAATTTAGTGTGTGATTTTCTTAACCCTGCCCCAAACCGCGCAAAACTTTTAAAAGGAATCATAGGCAGAGATAGAAAACGCGAACTAACTTAATATGTTTAAATTATGCATACAGACACTTGTTAACGGTTAAAAATACATTAATGATCTCCTCTCACTTCTATAAGACTGTTAAACCACTTGATCAAACAATGAAAAAATCAGAAAATTTGGAAAAATTAAATAATTATTACACACAAATTTTGGTAAAATTATGGAGAATTTTAAAAAATATCTTTTTAACAATGAATAATTCTCGATTGTTTTTCATAAGGAAAAGAAGAGAAACTGTAGTAAATATTTAAAATAACAAAGACTTTTAATATTAATTAACATGGGAACGATATTGCTAATGATTCTAAAACGCAAGAGTATGAATGTTCACAATTGCTCAAAAATGTTCTCGATAATTTTTCAAAGGATAAATTCATGAGCAAAGCGTATTCCACATTGTTAATAATTCATTTTCTATTGTACTAGAAAGAATGTTCACAATTTTCTTGAATATTCTACGAAATTGTAATGTTACCTCTGGTCAGCTGGGTTGTAGACACGATTAACGCTTCATTGTATTGTTTTCTACGAGCGCATATTTTAATGATTAAACATTTTGAAATGTTTATTAAGCAAAAAATTTGCTTCAATTTTACATTAAAATGTATAACACAAAAAAAAAAAAAAAAACAGACGGCCGCACGTTCATATAATATAATTTTAATTTTGTTTACGCCAGAATATTTCTTGGTTTTTTGATGTTAATGAACGCACAAATTGTGTGAAAATTTGGCAGCAACATTTT
Source organism: Bellardia pandia (assembly GCA_916048285.2). Taxonomy (NCBI): domain Eukaryota; kingdom Metazoa; phylum Arthropoda; class Insecta; order Diptera; family Calliphoridae; genus Bellardia; species Bellardia pandia. The sequence goes on from OU696531.1 coordinate 49,489,824, forward strand.
TTTTATTTCTTTTTTTGCAAAATTTATTTTATATTTTTAGTTTTGTTTCTATATTGTCTGCTGTAAATATTTACATTCTTTTGTTTTGTGTTGTTTCCTTAGATTTATGGCACAATATAACAACAGTTTCCTTAATTTAAATCTTTAAATATTTGATACATGTCATGTGATTACGTTGCGTGTGTTTGCCAGTCTTTATTTACAATTGACTTTGAACTTAGTCAAGTTTAAGGTGTTTTTTTTTTTTAATTAAATTTATGAATGAAAATTTTAGGAAATTCTTTGGAAGTTAAAAAACACAATTTTCAAAAAATATCACAAATAATTGAAATGATGTTTCGAAAAAATGTTTCCTTGTAGTACTTTTCCTATAGAAGCAAAATACAGAATTAATTCCACTTCTGAACGAAATTAAATTCTGTGACATGGCTGTATAAATATTTGACAATAACAAATTCATATAAAAAAAAAAACTATTTTTACGGAAATCTTTACAATCCTTTGAAATTTGCAGAAAATTTTTCACAAATTTTTATTGAAATTCATAACTTCTTAATTCTCTGTGTTACATTTAACAAAACTGTCAAAACTGTTACTAATAGGAGCTTATATGCATAAAAATTGATTTGAGAATTTCAAAATTTACAAATTTATAAATAAAGAGAAAAAAAAACAAAAGTTTTTTTTATTAAATAAATTATATTTTTTTTCTCTCACCTAAACTAAAGTTTTATAAGTCATAACCTACAATTAGGCGTATATTTAATAAACATTTATTAACATACTTTTAAGAGCGTGTGAGATGACAACTTCGTTGCTGGAAATAAAACAGAAACTTTTTACACTCTTTTCTTTTTTTATTTTCCTTATTTTCTTGCTACTTTTATTGTGGGAAATAGCAAACAACTTTGGATTTCCATCATATTTATATGAGTATTTTATATACACCAATACCTCGCTTTGCGTCGTTTCGTTTTGCGTTTTTTTTTTTTGAAGTTGCGTCCCTGCTTAATTAATACTAATTTTCAACATCATTAGATGCTAAAACTATGACCCGTACAAAAGTGCTTTGATGATCGAAGTCGACTTCTTGCTTTCTGAGAATACCATTAAGTAAAATGGTATTTCAGACAAGAGAAAAATGTTTATTTGATGACATAAAAATAAAGCATTCTGCAAACATTGAACCAATTTTTTGTGTTTTTTTTTTGGAACGTAACCCCGAAGTAAAGTGAGGTATTGGTGTATATCATGTATATGAGTGCAGCATACTTTTAGGTTGTATAACGGAATAAATATAATAAAGAAATTTTGTTTTTATGACCCTAATCAAGAATTTAAAAATGTGAAATGAAAATATAAATTCTTTTTAATATTGGTTGTTTATATTAACAATTACGTCTCTGTTTTGTAAGAACACCAAAACGCAATATGTTTCTTTGTTTTGCCTATGGTTGTGAAATGTTCAACTATATCAACAAATCACTTATTATTTACTTGCTGCCTAAAATAACTTATAAAATTTATTATTGCCACAAACAAACAAGATAAATTGATTCATTTTTTTATTTTTAACATGTCAACATAATTGTTGATCACTACCTTGAACAAAAAAAAAAAAAATAAACAGCTTTTTTGGAAATTTTTTTTCACATTCTGTATTCCATACAGCCTAAAAGCATTCGTAGTAGTTCAGATTAATTAAGTTATAGGTATATAATAATTCGCTATTGATGTTTTAAAATTCACTCAAATTGCATTTTGTGGGCTTTCAGCGGACTTTCATTGCTGAACAAAATGGCACAAATAATGAAAGTTTGGCGGCCACAGATTGAAGAAAATCATCATAAAAACTTTGATAATAGTCACAATTTGAATCCACAAAGTGTCCTATTTATCATTGGCTGTAAGTGTTACTGGTGTTCCATATCGTGTTCTTTCTACTTTAATTGAATGATTTTAATGAGGACGTCATGTGGTACAACAGTATTTTCTTGTCTTGTACTCTAAAGGTGGATTCACTCATTCGTTTCGAACAAAATATTTGTTCGGACAAAGTTTTTTTCATATAAATATTTTCTATCTCTTTAAAAGAGAGGCCTCAAACTTCATATGAAAAAAACTTTGTCCTAACAAATATTTTGTTCGGAACAAATGGCTGAATCCACCTTAACGTTTTGAACTTCATGGTTGAAGTCAAAGGTCAATGCCAACAATAGTACAACCATTCGTGGAAATTAAACGATGCATAAACGAAATTTAACAAAATCGTCACAGAAAATTTCGACAAAAGACCGCTTGAAATTTTTGTCCGAAATTTTGGGACATTGTCAAAATCTTCATCAGTCTGTCATTTCGAAAGTAAAGCATGATCGATTTCGTGTTATAAAAGGTGGATAATATCCGACAAAATAGACTCTGAAATTGAAGCTCATGATCTGGGCGACATATGGTTTTAAGCAAGACGGCTCCACTTCCCATACACCGCATCAATCAATGGATTTATTGAGAGAATACTTCGGTGAGCACATAATTTCACGTTTTGGGCCGGTCGATTGGCCACCAAGATCGTGTGATATCACACCGTTAAACTTTTCTCTGTGGGGATATGTAAAGTCTAACGCTTGTGATTCGCCAATTACCAGTCGAAATACTCGAACGAGTCATCGAAAATTGGATTCAACGGATAGACCATCTGTGACGTAGCAATGGCCAACATTAGATAGACATAATCTTCAAAAAATAAATCCCAAAGAATGTTCTCTCAAATGATAATATACATTCCCCAATAAATTTGCATTTTCTCTATTTTTTCTTTAAAAAAGTAGGGAAACTCGAAATGGATCACGCTTTATGTACATATTTTAAAGTGTTTACTTACATTTTCGTTTAAATATTTTCCAAATATTTGAAATTTGAGCCTAAATTTCCTTTTTTTTAAACGTGCACAATTACCTTCTCGGTTTAAAAACAGTTTAAACAGTGAATTTGAATTTGATAGAAACAAATGGAACATGAAATCGAATTCATTTTTAAAACGAATTCCAATGAAAAACACAACGAAAGATAATAAGTGTTGCCATGCCACCTGTTTTCGTTTTCCATTCGCTTTTGGAAGGAAATCGCTTTTCATCACATACCTGATAAAGTCAATTTAGCTAAATTCTAATATTTGTTAGTATAAATCACTCTATACACCAAAATACTGAACGGAAATAAATGAGATTCACTTAATATACTTATTATTGTCCTATGTAGTTTGGTATTGAAAATAACCCAAATCGGTTTAACAGAAAAAAGTGTATGAACAAAAATTTGTGGTCTCTTTTTTGTGTTTAATGAAATTTTTTCCATCGTAATAATGGTTGCTTAGTTTAACTAATCATGTTGTTGAAGCTGTGGGTATTGTTGTATTTTCGTAGGTATATGAGAATAAGCTTCAATTTAGAGCAGTGGTCGGCATATATTCAACATGCCACACAAATAAATGTTTGGTAATATGGCCATTTTGCTGCACACACTACAATTTGTTTCTCTTTTGATAATTTCAGCGAGTTTTGCTTACCTTAGTTGTGTTTACCTCTAAATGTTGTTTACCTCTAAATGGACAATGGTACCCGGCTCCTGATGGCTATGAGTGCCGAGCATTACTTCTACTTTTATTTAGAATATTTTTAATATTCGGCAGAGTGAAACTATTCTATTTACTAAAAATTCTAGTTAGTTATGGAAATATTTTAAGTTGCTAAAATGGCAAAAAAGGACATTTCTAAATATTTTAGTTTTATGTTTCTAGCTCTATTAAATAAATAAATAAATAAAAGCATTTGTTTGCAATGAATTTTATTTCAAACACATTTTTCTAACATTAAATAAGAAATACCAACCCATAAAAAGCTACAAACTTTATGTTCTAACTATTCTTGCTAAACTTATTGTTTAAGGGATAAAGGACAACTTTTCTCTCTGCCTTAAGATCTACACAACACAGAAATCAACATATACGATAAAAATAACAAAATAAGAAAATATCTAATATATATACATACAAAAATATTGATGATTTATAAAAAAAAACCCTCGTTAGAAAAACTGTTGTTGGCAGGAAAGACAACAACAATTTCTAAAAACATATTCAGCTTACAACATTTTCCTTTGACGTTAACATAAATTTGCACACACGTTCACATTTGTTTCTTTCATTCACTCAGGCATGCAGTATAAGTTATTGAGTATTATTTGAAATATTTTTGGGGATTAAGAAAGAAGGATTAGGTAGGCTTAGTCCGCTGGCACTCATGGCAATAACTCAAAGTTACTTATACATATATACGAGTAGTTAGGTAAAAAGTTTTATTTTGTTTGTTTTTTTTATGCAATATATTATTAAACCGGTCTGGGGCCATTGTAAGTATAAAGGCAAATATTTACTCAAAAAACGTAACTACTTGTTTTAACACAATATTTTTTGACGTTGTTTATTCTTACAAGAGTTTTGAAATATCAAAAAAAAAAAAAAAAAAAACATCAAATAAAAAAGAACTAAATATTTATTGTGTCTTGTCCTAAATAAACGATTTTTTTTAAATAAATAACAGAGTTCAAATCAGGAATACAAGAGAAGATTTTACAAATTGTATTAAATTTTAAGAGAAAGTGTACTTTTTCAGCCCAATTGTAATAAATTAAAATATAAAATATATTTTATATAGTGGTTACTTCTTTTTCGGCAAGTATTTATCAAGTGTGACCGTAACAGCATTAGCTAGACTTTTCGCTTGTGTGATTAAATATGATTTTTATGAAATTTATTTAAGATGATTTGTATTTAATATTTGTTCTGAATGTTAGTTATGAAAGTTCTACTCAGTTTGTTGTGCTATAAGCTTTGTAGTGATCGGCTTAGGGAGTTAAATTTAATTGTAAAATAAGTTTTAAAGTTGTTATTTCGCTTTCGTGCTGTGAAGATTCATGTAAATAGCTAATGGCGTTCGAACCCCCGAGGTTATGCTAGTCGATCTCTGGTTTAAAAGTTCAATTTTAATTACTACATCATTTCAAATTGGAATTGAGATAAAACAAATTGAAATTTAGAATCGCAAATTGATATTGCGAAATAACAAATTGAAAATTAGAAATACAAATTAATAATTAGAAAAAATAAATTGAAATTAATATTTCTTATTATAGTTTATTTAACCGTTTTTTTAATTAATATTTCAGTAATTGTTCAAGCTTAAGGTATTTTTTTAATAAAATTTTAATTTTTTTATTTTCAATATTTCGCCATGCCTTTGTGTAGCATCATCAAGAAAAAAATAATTTGACAAATATTTTGAAATTTATGAAATAAAAAACACATTTTGGTCCATAATTCTGCTTCGCCTCAACCGATTTTGATGATTTTCAATACCAAACTGCTTAGGAGAAATATTAACGTTTATGTGTAAACTTTGCTGATTTTGGTTACATATTGTGGAGGTGAGAGTGTTTTACACAGACAGACATAGCTCAATCGACATAGAATTCCATAAGGATAAGGTATATACTTTCCGTATATATTTTGTTGGGTCTTAGAGGACTATTTCTCAATGTTAAACACAGAATGACAAGCTGATACATATATGCCCTCATTCGCCACTTGTGGTTGTGGAGGGTAATAAAAAAAATATTTTCTCAATATCAATTTCGATTTCTCAATTTTAATTCTTAATATATTCTTAATATTAATTTACATTTCCTAATTTAAATTTGGTCCTTCTCAATTTGAATTTCTCATTTTCAATTTGTTATTTCTCATTGACATTGCATTTAAATTTATTTTTTCTTAATATTAATTTGGATTTTCGAATTTTAATTTGTTATTTCTCAATATAAAGGCTGCAGGTTAAGTGGTTAGCGCATTTGATCATTAAGCATGAGTTGGTATTTGTAGCTCGGGTTCCATTCCCAGCCGCTGCCACTCAAACAACATCAGTTTCTGATAATTATTAGTTTTCTTCTATCTATCATAACTAATATTTATCACAGCGCCCTCCTTCGGGGGTATAGCATTCAAACGCCACCGAAGTAAAATAATTAAAATAAAGGCTATAAAATCAAGCTTTAACATTAATGCGCCTACTCACCACCAGAGGCGCTGCAATTCTGCACTAAAAAAACAAACATAATGCGCAATTGCAGAGTGGTGATATAAAAAGCTTTCTTCTACTTTAATCACCTCTACTTCTTCAACTATCCCCTTTGCCAAAGAAAGTAACGCAAGTATATATAGGCATATTAATTGCCTGAGTGTTACTTCTCTTAAAAAAAAAAAAAGTTGAAAACAAGAAATTTTCCAGTCTCCTTGTTAATTTTTTTATTATTATTTGTTTAATCATATAGAACAATGATTCTATAGCTATTTGTTTATTTCCTTTCCTTCTTTACTTATAGAAAATAAATTATTGAAATATTTACACATTATATAGAAAAATAATTATTTTACTGTTTTGTCAAAAAATTAACCTTGAAAAATTCTTTAAACATTAAAAAAATATTTGCCAAATATTTCACTAAAAAGTCACGATTTCATAAAAACAAAACTAAAAAAAAAAAAAATTATTTTTAAACAAAAACAACTTAAATTTTTTTTTATCAATTATAAAATTTGCCAACAACAAAACCAAAAAAGAAAAAAAAACGAAAATATACAAATTCAAATTTCATTCATGTAGATCATGCCCATGTACTTGTCGTTTATTCCATCTGTTTTGTTGCGAAAAATTTATTTGAAAACTCCTACACAACCACAAAATGTGTGACTAAACTAATGGCTTGGCTGGATGGCTGCATATTTCATTCATGTTTAAACAAATTGTAAAATAAATGCCATCACATTCATGCAAGAAAACAAAAAAGAAAACAAGTAAAAAAGTATAGTCGGTCAAGCCCGACCATATAATACCCTACACCCAGTATATGTATTATATAGTTTTCAGGAAATGGGATGGGAGATATTACCTATTATGGGCCAATCATCCAAAAATGTATTGCCATGACTTCCGTCAATATAAATTATATTATGTATGTATTATAACTTTATATAAATACTTTTAAAAGGTTTATGGAGGTTAAAGTGAATTACGGACGGGGTCTTATATGGGAGTTTTGCCTAATTATGGGCCGACCATTATAAAATTAGGTGTCATCATTATTGTATATATGAAATTTATTTTTGTTGAATTTTATTTAGATAACAACATTTTTAGTAGATTTATGGTCGTTAAAGTGATTTTCGGAAGTGGGTCTTATATGGGAGCAACGACTAATTATGGACCGATCTTCACAAAATTTGTAAATGTGATTTGGCTTCATTTATTACTCATTTGTGATGAAATTTGTTTGAATACTTGCATAATTCAAACATTTATATTCAGTAAACCCCAATTTCGGGAGGACATTTGTATGGGGGCCAGGTGAAATAATGAACCGATTTGCACTAGTTTCAATCCCATCCGTCCTTGGGCCGAAAAAATATCACGTATGAAATTTTGCTGAAATATCTTTAAAATTTCGACCTGTACTCTGCGCACAAGCTTTACATGGACAGCCAGCCAGCCAGACGGACGGACGGACGGACGGAAATCATTAAATCAGGAAGTGATTCTGAGTCGGTCGGTATACTTTAAGGTGGGTGTTGGACCAACATGTCTGGGCGTTACAAACATCAGCACAAATCTAATATACCCTCCCCACTATGGTGGCGTAGGGTATAACAAGAAATTTAAATACTCTCTCGTTTAAATAAAAATAAATCTTTACATATGATGTACATATGAGTACCTATGCATATATATGTATGTAAATGAAATCGTATGTAAACCATGTCCCCAACCCAACCCTAGTCCTTGTTAGAGCGGTGTTGCCATGTGTGTTGTATTAATTATATTTACATTTCTATATTGTAACTCATACATGCATAAACAACATGTTGCAAAACAGCAACAGCAAATATTTAAGCGACTGTGGTTAGTGCAGTTTAGTCATTCAATTAATTTGATAAAATTTTGTGTGAAACGCTGCTAATTCAGCTGATGTAGATGTAGAAGATGATGATAATGATGATGTGATGGCTCGTTAAGTTCTTATTGGCGTAATATGAATTACGAGTATATTTGTACATACATATATGAGGCTACGCACTCTCCTTGTTTCTCTGTACATATTTATGCATACATATGTATTTTGTAATGACATGCAACATGTTTTCTACTAAATCGAATTGTTGCATCAATTTCACATTTAGCTAGTTATGCTTATATACAACAGCAATTGTAATAGCTTTTGCAAACGAAGCTACCAGCCAGCAGTCTCCGTAACAACAAATTGCTGCTGCATTCTAATTAAATAAATGTTAAAAGTTCCCTGCAGTTTTAAAAGCAGCAGTTGTGTAATATCCTCTAGCTGTAATTAAGCAATATAGCTTCGGGTCAATTGAGTGGTAAGTGTTCGCCACTCAAAGCCACCACAGGAAATCATACCTGCAAACTAAAAACAGACAGTGGCGGTCGTATAATTAGAAACGACTTTTCACAATCCACATTTTTTTCATATATTTTAAAAATTTAGTTCAACATATAACTAGAATAATAGAATAATAATAACTAGAAATAGTAAAGTAACAAATTATTACATTATTATTGTTGAGTTTAAAATAAAAAAAAATCACAGCATCAATACTATTTTAGGGAAAATTAACTTAAACACCAAAAAAAACGCATTATCAATTGGTCACATAATTAGAAAGTAAAAAAATATATGCAAAAAACAAAACGGACTTATCCTTTAATATTTTGTTGCACACCCTTGTTTTTGACAACATTCGCCAGTCTTTTTGGTAAAATCTTAATTAAACGCTGGCATGTTTGCAGAGATATGTTTTTCTAGCTTTGTTGCTCCAACTGAAACAATTCATCATTATTTCGTGGATTTTTGTCATTTAGGTCTCTTTTTACAATTTCCCATAAGGACTTTGAGGTGGCCAGTCAAAAACAGTAATATTTTGATCCAAAAGCCATCACTTCACTAACCGTAAAGTGTGCTTTGGGTCATTATCATGTTGGAAAATGTATTAGACGGGCATATTTTCAAAGCAATACGGTTCCATGTTTATATATTGAGCTCAGGGTATAATGGATCAGATACCCTGAGCTTGTGCAATTGGACCCACACCACGCCAAAAAATGACACCCTAGACCATAATAGACCCGCCACCGTGGTCTAAGGCTTTATTTGCAGGACGTCTAACATACGATTTTGCATCAGATTGGAACAAGTTAAATTTAGATTCGTCGCTCCAGAGAACTCTATTCCAGTAACGTGGATCTTTTCTGAGCATTTATTTTGCAAACCGTCATGAGGTTGTTTTTTGTGCAATGCACCCACGAAGTCCTGACTCATTTCAGCGTCTTCATGTGGATATTTCTGTGCTTATTTGCTGTCCAATTTCAGCCTTAATTTCGTGCGAAGATAAAAAAAGATTTGTTTATTGGCTCTAAAAATAACTCTATCTTCTGCTAAAGTGGGGTCTTTCGTGTCGTAGGTTTCCTAGCTGGGGTTGCAAACTCCTTTGAATTTTTGTACAGGTGAATTGCATCAAATTTTTTTGAGCAAGAAAACTTTTGTGCAATAGCCGACATTGAAAGTTTTTCGTTTTGGTAACACTGCACAATTTACCGCCATATTTCTGGAGTAAAAGACTTGTTTTTGCCCATTTGCGAAACTAAACCGTTTCAAAATTATTACAAGTTAATCTATTGTTTAACAAATTTGTCACTAATATTTAGAAAAGTTGAAGAAAAAAATGCGCGTTTCTATACAGCGATTTCATTATATCAAAGCATCGCTTCCAATTATATGGCCACCACTGTATACGAATGTTAAAGAAGTTTATAGAAACCATCTAATCAGAAACAAAAATGACTGTAGCTGGTCACATTATAACAGAGAAAGAAAGTGTATAATGTTAATATAATCCATGTTTCATGTTCTCTTTATGCTGACCACTGCTTTGAAGTATTATTCAAGGAATTTACATTGATTGAGGTCAATTGCAGTCAATTGTTTACCTCTACATGACTTTTTAACGGAAAAATCGGTAGTAAGATGTATGTATTTATAAAAAATAAAGTAGACTTGAAGTGTGCTTCTAGACAAAATTTTCATACAAAATTTTCTGAAAGTACATTTGAAGTCTACTTTAATTTTTTATAAATACGGCAGTAAGTGTTTAAAAAAGAAATGCAAATAGAATAATGAACAAAAATGCAATCTGTAGTGAACTTTAGTTATGCTATTGTGTAATTCAATTTTGACAGTTTAGGTTGATTTAATACGTTCTAAGAATCCTTCTTAATGATATTTCCATATTAAATCTGACAAAAGTTTTGCGATTAGATATTACGCCATTTGTTTACCAAGCGAAAAATATCAGATTTGGATTTTAATAAGTCAAATTGTATGTCAAAGTAAGACTTCCGTTTATCTATTTTCTAGTTAATGTTTTTTTGAACCAAAGTTTTCAATGCACAGTTGTCCAATTTCAATCGCCTTCAAGTGGCACACTTTCCTGCCGCGTGCTGCAGGGTTGTTATATCTTATCTGTATGTCTAATTTTATAGTTTTGAGTGTTTGCAGTTTGAAGACATATATGTATTTCTTATGATTGTGGTTAAGTAAAAATTATATACAACAGATGTTACGCACTTTACACAACATAAAGTTTTGTTTCTTATTCAAGTCAAAGATTTAAGAAGAGTTTGGTGTTTTACTATTATTAGAACGTAGAACAAACTACTGATACAGTGGGCATAAAACTTAGCCTAAAGCTAGATTTACACGATTGAATTATTTTGAGGTCTTATCAAAATTTTGAAAATTTTTTTTGATGTTCTATTTACACGTTTCAAAAATTTGATCAAAATATTCTTTCAATATATTTCAAAATCTTTTGATAAAAATTTGATAAAAATTTGTTGAAGCTAATTTACACTATTGGTAAACTTTTTATATTGAAAATATTGACTTTGATCAGCTGTTTTGCTTCTTTTGTGAAATAATTTATTATTACAAAAAAAAAAAAAAAAAAAAAAAAAAAAACAATTAATAAGAATGGACGACGACACAATCATCATAGTTTCAACATTTTTACTATTGGAGGAATAAGTAGGTGATAATAATGCAAAAAAAAAAGGAGAAAACAAAAGGAACGTAGGGTACGACCTTTTCTTTTGGATGGTATGTCTCTTTTAGGGAGCGATTGATAAGGCATGATCCTGACTTATACAAAAACTTTGTGCGAATGTCACCAGACGATTTTGATTATTTGCTCAATCTCGTCACCCCATCAATAGAAACGGATAATACTAATATGCGGGAATCTTTATGCCCCGGAAAACGCCTGGCAATTACTTTGAGATTTTTAGCGACTGGGGGCAGTTACCCAAGTCTTGTTTAAAAGATCAAGATCATCGATATGCAATACTGTACCTGAAGTCTGCGCTGCATTATATAAAGTATTAAAAGATGAATTTTTAAAGGGTTTTAATTAGGTTTTACTAATTTATTAAATAAAAACACATATCAAAAATAATATCTATTGGTACAGATGCCAGCAACAGAAGAGGAATGGGAGAGTATTTCCCAAGGTATAAATAAAATGTGGAATTTTCCCAATGCAATCGGAGCATTGATGGAAAACACATTAATAGTATAGCACCAGCACATGTACAGATGTATATGTATTGATATATATTGAATCAAAAGAATGAACATGCTGTCAAATTATTTATTGTTATCAATAGTGTCAGATGCGATTTTGATGCTCATTTACACGGCATCAACAAAATCTTCAAAAGTTTTGTTCAATAAATTTTGATCAATAAACTTTCAAGAAATTTTGCTGTTTACACGAGTTTGAAGCATTTTGAAGAGCAATTTTGAAGAAAATTTCAATCGTGTTAATCTAGCCTAACTTAGCAAAACTGTGTAATTTAAACAAAAGTGCTGCTAGTTAAGGTTAGTTAACCACCTTTGTTTTACAAATTTTGTATTTTCACCAATTCTATGCGAACGTTGTTTCGAGCGATGAATGTAACGAAACCGAAAACATGAACGTAAACATACGTTCGTTTAATTTGGTATCTCTATTTTCGAATCATTTTTAGCTGAAGACATGTTTTCAATATAGAGGACTTCAATTACAATCTTTTTCGAGTGACCTAAATTTTTCGTTCTATATCTAAGCTGATGGTTGCGTTGATAATCAAGGAAATTATACGCATATGACAATTACAAAAGTATTTCCAAGTAATCCAGATGGAATTGAGTAGTAAGTTCATGTTGTTACTAACATTTTATTGGATTATTCTGCAATGCAATTTTGCTGGCCTGTCTTAATTCTCTCTCAGCTGTATGCATTTTTCATTGAACTTTGTTTATTTGTTTATTAAGTGTTCAAAAACTTTTTGAATTATCTGACATATTTTTAGGCACTTAATAATTTGTTGGTGTACGTGTGTGAAACTCCAAAACTTTGTTTTTAACTTGACCTTGTATTTGAGAGAGGTAGTAAAAAAAAGAGTGAAGGAAGCGAGTTTGTCTTTTTTTTATAGATTATACATATAAAAAAAACACAACAACAATAACAACAACATTTGTATTTAAATATTTATATTTTTCAAAAGTTTCGATAGAAAAAGTTTATTTTGTAAATAAATTAATAAATTATAAAGACTGGAGAGTATAGCAGAAGTAGCAGGAATTTAAGAATTATTTAAGGACCTATAAAAAAGTTTAGTGCAAAGAGAACTAAGGAACTCTTCGAAAGACAAGGAAACTTTTGTGCAGGACTCTTGAGCCTATTAAAATTTGTTTTTCAAATGTCAGCAATATACATTATTATTTAATTATTCATTAACTATTCGTTAATAAAATTGTTTCCCCTAAGATGCTACACATTGTTGTAGCCAAATGTAGGAAAATATAAAAAAAAAAACAAAACTTTACCACAAGCTTAAAAATAAAGATATAATTTTAATAAAAACAAACAAGTCGAACAATTACTACATACAAATTATTTTAATGTTTCTCAAGAAAAAAACTGAGATTATTGAGATTTGAATATCTACTCTAATTTTGAACTATACAAAATTTTCCACGCCCTCTAAAAATTGTTTAATTATTTTGTTATTTCCTACATTATTAGAACAACCTTTAACATTTAATGTCTAGTTAAATTACATTTAATGCTGCTATTCCGCCTATTTAACACACAAACAGTAAGAGTCAAAATTTAGTATACAGCCAGCAATAATTTCTGTGTAGAAAAATAATAAAAGGAAGGCTATAAGTTTTATGCCCTTATTCATAAAAAATTAAAGTAGAAATTTTGTATGAAAATTTTGTCTAAAAGTACACTTCAAACCTACTTTATTTTTTATAAATACGGCAGTTAAAATTTATTTATATAACAATGTTGTGTATAGGCTAACTTACTGAAATATATCGTACTTGTTCCTCAAAAGCATAACAACTCAAAATTCATGAATTTTCAGCAGAGGCCAAAAACTGTTTCTGTTGATTCTAACGATATATTACAGCAAACAGTGATGCCATTGTAAGAAAATACCATTAAAAAAGAATATAGCGTTTTGTTTCTTTTTATTGCTTAAGTGATTTCCAAAAAAAAAAAAACTACTTTTTGAATTTTGGTAACAACACGAATTTAAACACTCAACTGAACTTACCTATATCAACTAGTATATAGTATATATACGATTTTTAAAATTCGAAATGACGATTTTTTTCTTTTTAATCGGGATTTTGATAATTTTTTTCCCGAAATTCATCTGGCAGCCCTGGTTATAAGTTTTATCTAACAAAAGAGAAAATGCTCTTAAAAATGCAGTCATCAATATTTAGTATCATTAAATTGTATTGAATTCATTTGTGTAACCACATTGCTAAAATTGTCAACAAACAGTCAACGTTTCAAAAAGTTATTGAAACAAGTAAAGCTCGAGGACAATACCGGCCGACCACGCTATCTAATTGAAAATGTGGTGCACAAAGTTGTCAGAGACTCCAAACTCCAAATTCTAGGGCAGTCAAAATAGCTAAAGACATTTCTAAAGGTACGGTCATACTTGGCAAATATTTACTCAAAGGCAACTGTTGATAATATATTTGGGAAGCCAAGTCAAAACTCCTGAATGCAATTGCAACTGTTTATTGGGAAGTTCATCTGAAATCTTTAAAAAGTAAATTAATAATATTGTAAATCTCCACTGTGTTATTTTACTTACATACATACTTATCATTCGTTATACTGTGTTCAGATATGCAACTTTATTGAATCAATATTCGGTTAATTGACAATATTATTTTAAGTGTTCAGGCATACTCAATTTCAAGCTTACTCAATAATCATTTGACAGTTGGAAAACAATACAATAAATACTCTAAATGGTTGTGGTGTTTCTATGTAAACAAACTTGCCTTCACATTGATTTTTTAATGACTTCTTTTGTTGACTTTTGCCATTTTATACAATTTTGTTCACTAAACACAGTTGTGAACAGTGTTGCATTCGAAATTTTACTCAATATTATAACAATTTCGTACTTATTGCGCAATAATCAATAATGGCGTTTATTGCGATTATCGTTATAAAGTTGCATATCTGAACACAGTATTAGAGCCCGATTATCGTTCACAACACTAAAATGTTGTGTTGTCTCGACTAAAACACAACATGCACTTTTCGTACGTTTAAGCCAATAAGTGTTGTGAATCGTAATCGCACTTTACAACATACAACATCAAAATACTTAGTGTTGTGAACGGTAATCGGGGCCTTAAATTCATGTGTTGATAGTAGAGCGGAATTGGGTTTTCATTTCATTTTAATTTCTTTATACCCCTTAATATCTTTGTACTTATAGTTATTTGCTTTAAAAGCTTCTTTCTTCAAAATTTTAAATATTTTCTTGATAAATAACCAACAAAAGTATCAAACAGCTGATAGGGGTGTAGCATTGCCAATGCAAAATAAGTGCAGCTTTATGTAAATTATTATTTGAAATTTCAGTGTCAACATTTACAATGGCAACATTAACCACGCAATGATTTGACAGTATGGTAACAACGTAATATTTCTGCGTTAGCTAAACGCAATGACGCAGTGATTTACAAAATTTCCTATTTTTGGTCATGCGTTCATCGCAAGTGATTTAGAAAATTAGGGCCTAAATTTTGACTCTCACTGTATATAACAAAATTAATTTTCTTTCATAACAATAAATAATACCATTTAGATAAAAAGGACTCTTAAGTAAAATGAATATAAAAATAACATTAAACAGAGAAAAAAATTGTCATAACTTTTCTGAGAAATTTATTTACGACCAAACAAAACAACACAGAAAAAAAAAAAATTCAATAAAACGGAAATGAAAACAGAAAAAATAATTTTGTTCATGACCATGAAGAATTATTTTTCTTTTGCTTCTGCAACTCTTAGCAGTGGTTTAAATCTTTTGCTATTGCGGAAGCGTTTAATTCTCAACACAGAAAATATATTTAAGTGTGTCCTTTTCATATGTTTTTTTTTTGTGTTACCCAGTAGAAATATTGCATTTAGTGGAACGAAAAAAATTTTTAGCTCTAAAGCGAAAATAAATACTTTTTTTAAATTTATAAAGAAACAACAAGCGACGCTGATGTTGTATGTTAAATAAATGTCCCTGACAATGATGTTACTGTTTATGACGACTTTGTGCTTTTTGTAACTGCTGATGATGATGTTGCTGTTGGTTAAGGGATGACCATGTATTGTATTGTGTTGAAATGTTTTATATTTTGTATTGTATGGCATTGTCTGTGTGATAAGACTTGATGTGATGATTACAATAACAATGGCACATATTCAATAACTATTGTTTGCCATGTGCACTAGTGAACATGAGTGATGGTCATGGTCAAGGCTGTTTGGGAATGTAAATGCAAGAGGGGGTGGGGGAGGTTAGTAAGCAGTGAGTTTTTGTTTCCACTAGAAAATAATACAATCATAAAATTCAAAAGAAGTGCTAACAATTTATTCAATATGTAATAAACAAAAAGGAATTAAAAGGGAATATGAAATGTGTTTGATGTTTTGTTAAATATGTAATAGAAACATGGAATTAAAAGGGAATATGAAATGTTGTTTATGTAATGAAAATTGTGTTGAAAAGTATTTAGCAACAAAAGCTTCCTAAATGTAAGTCAACACAGCAGTGTATCAGTAAAAATGTACTAAGATATCTTCAAAGCTTTAAATAATATACAGAAACAGAAACAGTCACAGCCTAGCGCTTCTTAAGGGTTTCTAGTCTAGTCTAGTAAGTATTCATAAAATCCGTATGGATTTTATAAGAGGAAAGGAATTTTAGTTGTTCTTAAATTTTAATAAATAATTAGTTTTAAATGGTTTTCCTCAAGGCCTTCAAAATAGTGGTTTAATTTTGTAATTACATCTTTATTTGAGGTAAAACGCTTGCCAGCTAGGAATTTTTCTAGATTTGGGAATTGGTAAAGGTCACTGGGAACTAAATCAGGCGAATAAGCCATTGTTAAAACACTTTTGTGCGCTGGTGTGTTGTTTTGATGAAATTTTTTTGTGTTGTAAACCAGGACGTTTTTGTCGAATTTTTATATTTAATTGCTCCAAAATGTTGCAATAGTACTCTGAATTTATTGTTTTACCCTTTTGCAGATAGTCACTCAATTAAATATCTTTGAAATCCCAAAACACTGTTGCCTTACCAGACGATTGAATTGTTTTTGCCTTTTTTGGAGCACTTCCTCCAGCTTCAGTCCATTGCTTGGATTGTTCTTTTGTCTCTGGAGAGTAGTGGTGTGTCCATGTCTCATCAACAATTATGAAACGACGCATAAAATCCAGTCTTATGCGTTTTTGGTCGACTGTTAACAAACGCTTTTCATCTGCAGTTCTTCATGCAAAATTAAATGGACTCGATCATTAGAGATGCCAATGATATTAGCTATTTCACGCACTTTTACTCGTCGATCATTTAATACCGCACTTGATTCATCCTCAATTTTTGTACGACCACGTTTAAATTCAGCAACCCAATTTTTTACTGTTGCATATGAAGGAACACTTTCACCTAACACATTCACCAAATCATTATGAATTTCTTGTCCCGATAAACCTTTTTTATTAAAATAACCACTGAGTAAAATATTTAGTTTTATTTTATTTGATGCTGTTTGATCTTGCAAAACTCTTGAACTCTTCAACAACGTGCTAACACAAGTTATGAAGGATTTAAGATTTTTTAATTTTCAATATGAAAAACTTACTTTTAGTCAGTGATCACAGATTTAGGCCCTTTTCTCATTTAAACCATGTGTGACCATACCTTAATTATAAATACACCAATACCTCGCTTTGCGTTTTTTCGAAGTAGGACCGCTGCTTAATTAGTACTAATTTTTACTGTATGTCGTTAGATTTTCGAGGTTGCGTTGTTTTGGGTTCGAGTCTTCAATTTTTTTTTAAATTTTTGTATAATCTGCAACATCATTAGATGCTAAAACATTGACCCGTACTTTAATGCTCGAAATGGAGTCCTTGCTCTCTATTTCCATTGCAAAAAAATGGCGGATGCGTCTTTTTTGAACACCTCTCTCGATATGAAGGAGGTGGCAGATCGAAAAGAAATTTAACATGTGTTCATAGCACTGATGTAAGTTTCCAAAACACTTAACTTTTTCTGTTTACACCACGCTTTCTGTTCTAGGCTAAGAAGTTTCCGAACCACCCTCGTAGTATTAAAAGATTTATTCTACCGGATTTTATGAGATCAATTATTTATACAAATTCTATATAAACATTAGAAAGATATTAGCTAAATGTTTAATTATTTTCGTCCTAACTTTGATGCATATTCTACTCCGCAGATTTAGCTGATTTAAAATACCAATATATTTAATACAATTTTAAACATTTTAGTTGAATTAAATATTAATTTCGGTTAAGTAGTTTTAACATAACAGTGATTTACACAAAGTCCCAATTTTTACGAAGCAATTCCTTAAGCTAAGCCGGTTACCTTTTAGACAATGGGGTGAGGTGAAGTTAAGATGAGTACACACTTGATTGTACCAGCAATTCGTGTTACTCTTTTATTCGTATTATATACATACTTGTGTATGTATACAAATAAAAAAAAAAAATTGTATCAATTTTTTCAATAAGAATTGCTACGTGTAAGCGGGGACAAACAGAGGCACATAGCTAAAGTTACGGTTATAATTAGCAAACTACTAAATAAAATATATTTTATTTAAAAAAACTTCGTTTATTTAGGAGAAGACACAGCAACGAATAATTAGTTTTATTTTATTTGATGCTGTTTGCTCTTGTTAATTTCTTGTACGAGTAAACAATGTCAAACAAATTAGTGCTGAGTAAATACCTTAAGAAGTGCATCAATTAAAAGTGAGTTGATTAAGTAAAATCATTTTAGTGGCATCTTTTTGCACAGATTAATGTTGTGTAACAATAAATAAATTTTTCAATTTAATTTTCCTGGCAGCTTAAATTATTATCAACTTATATTTGCAAATAAAACCTGTGATCTTTAATTAAAATATATATGTACTTGTTAGCTTTAATATAACTATGTTTTGATTTTGTATTTTTCATTTTGTTAATTTTCTTTCCTTTAGCATATTTTCCGGCATATTATAGCACTGCTTTATATCAAAGCATACCTTTAAGGTAAATGAAAAGTTTGACAAACAAAAGTTTTACAAACACGCGCACAACAACGCCATAGCAATTGAAAAATCTTTCAAAGCATATTATTTAAACGCAAAATTTTGTGACAAATATTTGTTAAAATTTTTTACATTTTATAAAAGAAACCCAAAAATAAAGTTAGTAATGGAAATTTGTTACTCATGATATAAGCAAAATGAGGAGGGATTCTTAAAATGAGATAATACATATATATCAAACATATAAGAGTACTATATTTGGTTGTAACGAATATTAAATACCCTCTATTTAAATATAAGGAGAACTACACTTAGGACTAGCAAATTTATATTAGTTTAGTGTTATAGTCTTATTCTAGCCATGGTCAAACATGGAGCGAACAGAACCAAATATCGTTTTGCTAATTATTTTTATATGAAAATTATTTTTGCTGAATTTTGTATTGATATTGTCATTTTCAAGGCATTTACATATCGTCACCTAAAATCCAAAAGGCGGTAACAAAATGCATCTTTCTTTAAAATTTTACTCTCATATGCCGAAAAACGTCGATTTTATTAATACATTTCAAAAGGCCGTAACTACAATACTAATAACTGTATAAACCAAAAAGTCGTAACTATATAATATATAATTTCATTCCGAAAAAATGTTTCCTTTTACTTTTTCTATAAAAGCAAAATACGGAATTAATTCCACTTCCGAACGGAATTAAACTCTGTGACATGGCTGAAAATCTCAATAGTTAACTATTGTTCGGATTATCTCGAACTTTTTTCAGATGATTCTCGATAATATTTCCTTGGAATACATGTGGGGGTCAGGCATACTTCCCATTGACCATCCAGGAGTAATTTCAGTTTGAAAATGAAAAAGGTAGTTTGTTATTTTATACAAAAAGAAACCTGTATATCTTTCTAAAAAAGCATGAAATTGTTAAGAAATGTTAAAAAAAAAAAAAAAACTCAACAAACGACTAAGAGCTTAACAACAATTTAGCAAATGAATTTTAAGTGTTGAAACCATTTTGATATTCATCTTAAATAATAATTTATTTATGATTTTTGCGCTAAACTAGCCAGCTTTTATTTTTCTCTTGAGATGTTATTTAAACTTTGTTTTATTAAATTGCTGCACTGCAGCATACGATTTGTATTTGTTTTGATTCAACCTCTATGGTTTAAAGTGCTGCTTGCTTAACTTTGGCCACCTAACTGGCTCCTCAATCCCTTGCTTAACATTTATTGTTAGTTAGTTGCTATTTTTTTTTTGATTCTGTTTGTGGTAGAATTTTATTTAATTTCATATGAATGTGCTTGTCTATGTGAGAATGTTTGCATATCCTTTTTGTAGAATATTCGTAGTGTGTGTATTAGTGTATTTGTAACTGTGTTGGCCAACACTTCTTACTAATTAAGTGGCCATGCATGTCGTTTGCAAATCATTAGTTACAATTTAAAGAGCAAACTTTTTTGCAAGCTTTTTTTCAAATGGTTTTTTTTTGTTTTTGTGTGTGTTCACACATACTGGAAATACAGCAAACAGCAACAAAAAAATTTTTTTTTTTTTTGGCTTAAATCACAGTCATTAGATTGAGTGCGTTGGATGTTATGAAAGTGATTTTTATTATTCTACTTAGATAAAACTAACGAGAGTTGAGCGTTATGTTAATTATGCCAACATTGCAAATTCACATGTGGAAAAGAGGAGTTAATTATTGCGGGCTCTTCCTATACACATTTTGGAATGTGAATTTTACCACTACACTTGGCAGTTTGGTTTTAAAAAATTCAACAAATGTGTTGGATGGCGTGGCTATTAATTCTTAGTAAAGTTTTTGAAAATATATTTCAGAATTATGAAATAGTTTGTGGTTTCAAACAAGAAATGCATGTTTTCTCGCAAATAACTCTGATTCATGTTATTTGTGAAAAATTAAATTTGGTTAAGTAAGCAGGACAATTCTGTTTATCTATCACTATTAATTTTAAAAAACCAGTCTTCTGTTCAGAATTTCCATTCTTTTCTAATAATTATCTTATGTCCTGCAAACAGTAATGTCTGACATTACTTGGAAGCAATTAAATGATTCTTAATACCAATCTATATATATAGGACTATTTAAAACATTGAAGGTGAATCTCAATAATCTCGCTTTTATAGTTTTAGCATGACAGTGATTTACACAGACAGACAAGGGAATATAGTCAAGCAGCTTCAAGTTTCTTGTGTAATTTTGCATGTATTTTAAATATTTTTTTGCATATCCTTAACAAACTCAAGCCGACATTAAAAAATTCCTAAAATATCCCTGAAATCTGGCTGTGAATTATGTTTTTAAACTTTTTCTACCAGTCATGCCGTAAAATCTTGTGACAAATGTTAATTAACTTTCAGCTAAAACATAATACACTTGCCACAACATTTATGCTCTTTTTACTCATTGGAATTTGTTGACATTCAATACCAAACTGTTTAGGACACTGATGAATATTCTAGATGAATTTTCATAATTTCGGTTTTGTAGTTTTCATATCAGAGTGATTTTCACAGACAAACAGAGAGGGATACAGCTAAGCAAGCTTATATTTTTGTGAAATTTTATTTATCTCGTGAGCAACTTGTTTACATATTATTATTAGTCTCCAGCCCAGCGATGCCAACTTAGCCCTTTTCGGGCTAGATTTAGCCCGATTTTAGTCACTCATAACGAGAAAAAAAGAAAATTGGATGTGGTTTTATATGGATTTTTCCATTTAGCCCTTTTTTCAAAAATGTTCACGCGTTTTGAGTCTCAAAAGTTGGCATCACCGATCCAGCCGACATACACGCAGAGAAAAAATATAGTCGTGCATGTTTACCACAACCATTTCAACATTTTTAAACATTTTTTTTTTAAATATTATTGTCACTGTAATTATTTATATAATTACTGTAACCATGATATGATTAAGTTTACCATTTACATGATTATATCAATCATATAAATGATTATAGCAATTATGTAAAGTTTATGGTGATCAGTTTTACGATGAAAGATTCTACCTTTCATATTATGTTGTTCTCCTTCATAATCAAAGACCAACAAATTATGATAAATTGATTCATCATAAACATGATTGCAACAAATATATGCAGAGTTACTACAATTGTATATATGATTGTAGTAACCATCTGAATCGTAACTTAACCATATTATGGTTACCGCAATCATATAAATAATTACAGTGACCATAATATTGTTGAACAACTTTTAAAAATTTTGACATTGTTGTGGTAAACAAGTACAACTATATTTTTTCTCTGTGTGTAGACAAATTTGTGAATATCCCTTAAATCTGTTTGTACTTTGACACCACATTGCTGCCTTTTCGACTAAGCTAATATTGATGATTTTCAATACCACTTTATTTAGTGCAATTTGAAACATTATATATGAATCTTATTAGTTTCGATTTTATAGTTTTGACAAAAGAGTGATTTACATAGACTGACAGTGGGATATTTATAGAGGCAAAATTGTTCTCATTAAACTCAAACTAAAATTGAAAAAAACCTTGAAAATCCATGAAAGCTGTCTTTTTTATATTTTTAACATGCAATTAATTCTATTAAATATTACACAAACTATGTTGTTTATAAATAATACTAAATAACAATTTTTGATGTGAAAGTAAAAATTTTAATAATAAGAATAAAGTTTTCTTTAAAAATTTGACAATGGAAGACTGTAAAACAAAATGAAATATCGATTTAAATTTTTTTTTAAAATATGACAAGTAGTAAATACACCTTTTCTTAGCAACTTAGAATGCTACATATGTATGCTAGTGAATATTGTTCCAGCTGAAACAATTTACACTCATCACAACAATGATGCCCTTTCTACCGAACTGATTTTGATGATTTTCAATACCAACATATTTAGGACAATTTCAAACATTATAATTGAATCCCATTAATTTAGGTTTTATAGTTTTCTCATAAAAGTGATTTACACAGACACACACAGAGTGACATACACAGCTAAGCAGTGTCTTTGTGCAAAATAAACATGTAAATAATTCAACAAAAAATACTGGATTAAATGAGAATTAAAAATAGATTTAAATTCATTTGAAATACAAATAGATCAATTATTTTAATTTTCGTTGTCTTTTAAAATATCATTTCTGTACATTTCTATTAAATTGCTGCACTTAATTACAAATCTATACCAATTATTATTGGATTACGTTTTTTAAAGACGCTCTCCTTAGCTATGTCTCTCAGTATGTGTAAATCACTCTCATGTCAACACTACCTAACCAAAATTGAAGGGATTTAACTAGAATATTTATCATGGTCCCATTCCGTCCGGTATTGATAATCAGCAGAATCAGTTAATAATAGATGACTGTCTCGTTAGAAATTTGTTTTAGCGTCAGAAAATATAAATGTTCAGCCAATGATTTTGCGATTTTTTAGATAGGCTTAATTATACATATATTTTAAGAATATACATACTTAATTCTTAGACACAGTTGTCTTTATAATGAAGAATTATTCTATGTCGTCAAAATTAAAATATAAGAATAAAGCTAGATTTACACGATTGCAATTTTCTTCAAACTCGTGTAAACAGAAAAAATTCATCAAAATTTATTTATTTAATAGCTATTAAGAAATTTTGCTATTAAAATTAACAATAACTTTAAGTTTCCACAATTTTTATGAATCTATGCATTCTCTAAAAAAGATATCCTTTTTAAGCCTGTAGCGTTCCTAACAGCCTAACTTTTTCAACTGCTTTCCATTGGTTTTTTTGTACACTGTGTGTTATTTTACCATTCATTTCACTAAAATTCATACCATGCTAATTTTTATGATAGTCTCAACCGTTTGCGAATGAAACTTCCATGAAATTACTTTTTATGTTTTTGCATTAATTGCTGAAAATAACGAAAAGTATAAACATTCGTATGCTATGCTTTTGAACAATTTAATATTTGCAATACAATTTCTATATAGTAGTTTTTAGTATTTGGTTTGGTTTGCTAGTTTTTGTTTTTTTTTATGAGCTTATAGTTTTCGTTAGTTTTCTATTTATTCTTCATTATTCAACGAGTTAACTCTGCTTAACTCACTATCATTTATTTTTCATCTTTAAATTGTCACGTTTGTGTTCTACACTACGATGATGTTGATGGTGATGGCTATGATTTTATAGTTCATGTTGTTGCCGCTGTTGTCCTTTGTCTGTTAAAGTTGTAAACTTGTTTTTGTAGTGTTGCCTGGCACATGACATGACAATGCTAGTGATATTTTTGTTTTACTACATTCTTTCATTCATATACAAATATACTCGTATGTATATGTATATGTAACTGTGTGTATGTGTTTTTATAGCAAGTATTGGTTTTAAAATTTGTATGTTGCAGTGTATTTGTACAATTGCTGCTTTATAATTTTCAACAATACAAAATATATAAAATAAAGTGTTTATTCATCAGCAAATAATGTTGTCGAATACTTTACTTTTTATAGTCAATATTTGTCTGATAAGGGGTTGTCTTTTTTTTTCTGAAAGCATACTTTCTATAGCAAGTATGTAGTATATTTGTAGCTTTTCTCTGTTTCTTTGGTTTTACAAAGTGCATAATACATTGCTATAGTTGTTATGTAGTTGTTTTTTAGATTCATGTTTTGATAATTTAAGTGATTTAACTTGAATTAAGTGAAAATGTTAGCAGTTTGTTCGATTATAGGGGCTTTTTAATCTTTACATATTTAATTGTGTGTAAATGGCCTTAAAGTAGGCAATAATTTTATTACACTAAACAACTATGAAAGGCAATAATGGAATAAGTGAACACAGAGAAAAATTATAATTGCATATGTTTACCACAACAATGTCAACATTTTTAAAAGTTGTTCAACAATATTATGGTCATTGTAATTATTTATATGATTGCAGTAACCATAATATGGTTAAGTTGCGATTCAGATGATTACTACAATCATATATACAATTGTAGTAACTATGCATATATTTGTTGCAATCATGTTTATGATGAATCAATTTATCATAATTTGTTGGTCTTTGATTATGATAGAGAACAACATACTATGGTTGGTAGAATCTTTTATCGTAAAACTGATCAGCATTTTGTTTTTCTTTTTTTTCCGGGAAGGGAGGGAAAATGCCTAGCGCATCTGAGATACTGTCGTCACAGTTCTGGTATGTGGAGCTTGCATCCAATAAAACCCCCCTTTTTTTGAGCCGATTTCCACCCTGGGACCGCTCTCGCATTGCTTCAGGGTGGGGCTCCGCTGTTTTTTCCTATCAAGCTCTCGTCGTGATCCCATAAACATTACATAATTGCTATAATCATATATATGATTGCTATAATCATGTAAATGGTAACTTAACCATATCATGGTTACAGTAATCATATAAATAATTACAGTGACCATAATATTTAAAAAAATTTTTTTTTAAACATGTTGTTATAGTTGTGGTAAACATGCACAACTATATTTTTGCTCTGCGTGTGGTTTTAGAATCGGGTTTGAAAATATGTATGCAGTTTTAAAAGGTATTTAGATTAAATCAAGAAGGGAAATAATGGAGTAATTGGTGTAAGTATAAGGATTTGAAATATAAATGTATACATATGAAAAGTAGTTTAATTCGCTTACTTATTGATTACTTTTACATTATTATAGTAAAATATTTAAATTGTACGTACCTGAAAATAAAAAAGAAAGACAAATAAATTAATAAACAAATATTGTTTAAATCGTTTAGTTAATTTAATTAATTCATATCTATTTGCATTAGTTAAATAAATATGTATGTATGTATGTATAAATAATATGAACATTTTATTAATGGTTGATAAGTGACACTAACAAGTCGTGCTGTTGTCCTCAAACAAGCTTGGCTTGTGTAAGGTGCTCCCAATCATATTTTTTTTTACTAAAATAAAACATATAATACAATCTTCTGGCACTTGCTTCCGTTTCTTGTGAGGTTTTAATAAATTTCTAAAACCGTTTCAATATGGTATAAAACAACTCAAGCCGACATAGAAGAACCTTGAATAAAATGAAATCTGTCTGGGAATTATATTCTTAAAACTTTGCTATTCAAACACCAGAATAATATTACTAAAACAACTTAGCACACAAAATTTGCTCTTTACAAATGTTAAACAAACTCCAGCTAAAACAAATAACCTTCTTCGCCACATTGATGGTCTTTCGACTTAACTAAATTCGCTGATTTTCAATGCCCATTTATTTAGAACTATTTATATGTTTATTATATTCCAGGTGAATCTTATTAATTTTTATTTTGTAGTTTCGTTATCAGAGTGATTTACACAGACACAAAGCTAAGCTAGCTCTAGCTGAAAATATTAGCAATATTAGAAAAATAAAGAATATCTGGCCTGTTACACATTTCAGCTAAAACAAGTTACACTCGTTACCATATTGATCACTTTTAAGACAAAACAGCTTAGAACTATGATAAACATTCTTGCTGAATTTTATTAATTTACCGTCATTTATACAGACACTTATGGCTAAATTCACAGTCTTTAGTTAGCTAATGGCAAAGGCTTAACTAATGATTCTTTATTCGCAATGGTTAGTTTGCCATAAGAATAACAAGTAATAGTTAAACAATAGTTAGTATTTTAGTTTACCAATGGTTAACTAATGACCGAGAATTCGGCCATTAGAAGCACAAAGTTAAGCTCTAGCTGAATTTACTACGAATTTTATAAAAATTATTTTGTAATGTTTATAATTTAGTACTTGTTATTACTATGTATTTTATTTTTATTGTTTTAGGTATCGTTTAGTTTTTATTTATATATAAACTGTTTAATTACTTAAATGCTTAAAGAATCTTCATATAAAAACTCTTTCACAGATTTTTCCACATAAATATTTTTCTGTAATTCATTTCGTTGAATCAAATCCTGTTTAAAGTTAAAAATTAAAATTTTTAATTTTACTCATTTATTTTAAGCAAATAAAAATCTTTTACAAAATTCTAAACCCCATCCCCACTCCCCCCAACAAAATTACAAAACTGTTTATTTAAAAAAAGGTAATATTATATTTTTCTCGACATTTTTGTACAAACTCATTTCCTTTATCAGCCTTGTTAATAATTTTCCCTTAAAGGATATTTTTAATTTCCTTTCATACAACGCCTTTTAATTTCGTTGCTACGAGTGTTTGCCTGTTGACACATTCGCACAAGCACCCAAAATACCAAACGGAAAAAAATCCAACAAATATAAAATAAATCAAGACCTTTTTACATTCTACAAATTAGATTATTTTAAGTAAGAAGAATTCTAAAAAATAAGAGAAAGCTTTTATATTAGCAAACTTTGTATTTTAAATTTGAGGGAGAAAAAAAAAATGTCTCTGACAAGATGTTCATTAAAATTTTATATGTACTTCCCTTAAGCTTAAGCTCCCCAAACTATACTACACATTTTGTTTGTGTATGTTTGTGTTGGGTAAGTGAGTGAGTTTTTGTTTTATTTTAAATTCCATTGTAAGCATGCACTGACAAACTACTAGTTGTGGCAATGCACTCGTCTTCATTACTTGCTTTATTTTTTATTTTTTTTTTATAGAAAGTGTTTTTCCTTTCCCTTCCCTGCTCAGTTTGAACTGTCAAATCTAAAAACAATAATTTATTATTCAGTTTCATTCAGGGTTCATGATATGCTCTGAGATTTTATACTCATCTGTGTTTTGGGTGTGTGTTGTTGTTGGTTTTCCCTTATAGACCACAAATTTCTTTACACTTTCATTAACTCACTGTTAAACATTTCATAAGATTATTGATGTTTTTGTTTTTCTGGTTCCCTTTATTGTGGTAGAATTTTTTTCATTTTTTACTTTATACTCATCAAGTATTTTATTATAAATTTCACTACTGACTGTACTGATGTGCTTTAGCTCGGGTATTGCGTTGGCTTTCAAGATTCAAGTCATTAGAGATTTGCTGTGTGTTTTTTTCTTATTTTGTATGGTTTTTTCTTTTCAAGGAACAAAAGATTTTATTTTAATAAAAAAAAAAAAACGAAAATAAAATTTATAGGTTTTTAATGTCCTTGATTTAGCAAATGAATATAAATGAAAAATAAATGTTGGAGGGATTAAAATCTTAAAAGAAATTATTTGCAGCATCTAAAAGTATGCTGTTGAAAACCACATTTATGTGTAGCTTTAGTTTCCAGCTTGTGCTATTCATATCCAAAAGTTTAAACAAAATTATTTTTGGAGTTTTAAATTTGAGGATTCACTATTGCGTTAATTTCGTCACGGATTTGTAGTTTCTTTTTAATATAGGCCCACAAAATATAGTCCAGTGGTGTTAAATCCCTTTTAGATTAGCCTTAGATGCATCTAGGTATATGAAATTGGGCTTCACGAATTTTACGAATAGATTCACCATTTCATATTGCATTTTTAATATTCAAATGAGATGTTTAAGCAAAACTTAATTCATTGTAACAATTATCAAAGCTTTTGCTACAGCAGACATAAATGTCAACAACTTACCTAATTGTTAAAGCATTGCTATTTCAATATGACCATGTTGAGAAACAAAGTTCTTATTGGAAAAGAATTTATCAGTAGGTATCAAATACACTAGAGCCCCGATTTGCGTATATCCTATTTGCATCGTTTCGATTTGCGTTGCCTTTCTAAATGTGGTTTAATCCGCTTTGCGTCGTTTTGCTTTGAAATTTAGTATCAATTTGCTTTGCCTCGTTTTGTTTCCGATTTGCGTCGCTATATACCATAATTTCATAATTACATTTGAATATTTTGCCTACTTGCGTGTAAAAAGGGGAATTCCTATCTTATTCTTACTTACCATGTGAAGTTACGGGCTATTAAATTTGGTTATGCTTTTATGTAGATAAAATTCATCATGCACTTTCTTATAATTTTTTTTCTAAAATTCAGGAAATTGTTTGGTACCTTGACTTATGCTGTACGAGTATGTAAATAGATTTTTTTCTCCTTCAATATTTTTTTATTCCTTGTTTAAAAATATATTTTCAAAATAAATATAATCAAAATGATATAATGACATAAATATAATCAAACGTACCATTAGACGTTTTTTAATAAAAATATGATTTTGCTTGCTAAATTTTTAAATTTTGCACCCATTCAACAAAAAGTCAGTACGTTTGTGTAGAAAAAAATTATTCAATTTGCGTCGTTTCGGTTTGCATCGCATTTCCCCGGTACCTATTAACGACGCAAATCGGGTCTCTAGTGTATAGCCCAGGAGCATGGTCATTATGCTAGGGACACAACACATTTGTGTATATGAAAATAAACACAATAACAGCCGACGGCTGAATTCGTCATATGCGGCGAACTTTGAAGTAGACTCTGTTTATATTTCTTACGCCGGCGAACGACGAACAAAGTTTCGTTTTAGTTTTTTTTAGTCAATAGTACTAATTTCTACTTTGATTATTTTATTTTTTACTTTATTTAATGTAAAATAAATATACAAAATAGTATTAAAATAGTTTTTAGCTGAGTTTTTGTTAATGTACATAGTTTCTTATACATATATAGTATTTTAAAAATGTTCACACAAATCTATCAGCTGTTATACGAAAACAAAAACATTAAAGTATTAAAAATTATTTGAGCACTGCAATAAAATGTTTATATGTAAGTGAAATTATAATTGAAAGGGTTGAAAAAAATGCTTATATGCAATATATACAATACGGGATAGTAAATTTATCCAGTTAGAATAAATTGAAAAAGTTTTACATACATACAAACATAGCTGTCAATTAAAACAGCTGTATTTGTTTCGTCGTTAGTAATACGAGGTACTAGTTCGTTGCTCTTCACAGTTGTGCTTCAAGCATTAATCGGCACTTTATACAAAAACAATTCAAATGCCAAAAATGAGTTCTAAATAAAGAAACATAGCTTGAAATAAAATTATTAATATCTTCTCATTAAAAGCATTCTTTTTTTTTTGGGGTCGACTCTGTTTTAAAGGATTTAGTTAAAATTGTTGTTGATATTGCTGCATTTTGTTTGTATTTCGTAAATTGCTAAAGCAACGGCAACAACACAGCCGAGTTAATAATAATGGCAATAGTAATACATTTGTATTTAATAATTGGGTATTTAGTATTTAGCAATTATATTTAGTTAAAGAAAACAAAAATTGGTTATATTATATAAATCGTGATCCATTTTGAGATTCTCTACTTAAAAAAAAAAAAACACAGAAAATTCAAATTTAATTGGGAATGTTTATTATCATTCGAAAGAACATTCTTTGCTATTTATTTTTTGAAGATTATGTCTATCAAATGTTGGCCGTTGCTACGTCGCAGATGGTCTATCCGTTGAGTCCAATTTTCGAATGACACGTGTGATGTTTTACTCCAAGGCCTGAATCGAAGCATACATTTTAGACTTTACATATTCCCACAGGAAAAAGTCTAACGGTGTGATATCACTATTGAAAAAGTATCTCTCCTTGTATCACCCTTTATAGAATTTCCTCCCTGCTAACACTCCTCCAAATCTAAATATTACATTAACAACAAATCCTTGTTTTATTTTTTAATATATACCCCTATTATTATGCTAAAATCCTTAAATATTTAAAATACATTTTCCAAAGCACATATCTTTGCAAAGAAATTTGTCCAAATTCTTTAACAAAATTCATTGTTTTCTTTCCGCGCCAGACCATTAATTACAACTATTCATACGCTTGTTTAATGTTGCTCTCAAATTTGCATACATTTTCCATGTATGTATATAAAAATAATCAAGAAACTAACTAGCGAACCATTTACCATTCAAAAAAAGCACACAAACTGAAGCAAAAAAAAAAATGAAATTTTTTTAAGTGGGATTTTGTAACTACTTTAAATTTATTTCTTGTTAAAACAAGCAAGTTGTTACACATAAATATTATTTCCTTTTCTAAGAATTTAGCATTTTTTTTTGCAGAAACAACAAGAAAAACACATAACAGCAAAATGTTTGAGAGGAAAATGTAAATTAAAACTTTATAAGAGTGGTAAATTGGTATAAAAAGCTGTTTGTAAATCAGGGTCCTATACTGTTACCCCCTTATTCATAAACGATTATTAAATTTAACAAACGTTTATTAAGTAAATTCTTATATGCAAATCTGTCTTAATAAACGTTTGTTATATTTAGTAATCGTTTTTGAATAAGGGGGTTAAATTTTAAATCTTAATATGTATTGCTAAATTATTATTAAAACGAGTTTTATTTTTAATTAATTCTCTAAAAAATGTGTTAACATTGAAAAGGACTTTAATAATAGTCATATACTTATAATTATTCATTTTTAATTCTGTATACTACAAAATGTGTCACTAGGCTGATAACAGCCTAATAGAGGCGAGTTGCCTGCCTTTGATATACATTAAAAAAATTTTATCAAGTGTAAAAGTGTTTGTTTTATTACACAAACATACGCTCGAATACGTACGTACACAGCCCCACACACAAAAAACTCATAACCAAACACACATGTTAAAAGTTTATATAATTAACATTCATAACAAAAAACGCTTAACCAGCGCTGTCAACTTGGTGCGTTTCGCACCATTTTTGGTGCTTTTTAAAATTTTTTTCTGCGAAAAATTCCTTAGTTGGTGCGTTGTGCGCTTTTATTTTTGAATTTCGGTGCGTTTTTTAATTTTTCCGAAAATGTGATGAAAATTTTTATTTTTACTAATTTTTAATTTCCGTTTGTTAATAATTCATTATCATGAAATCTATATGATAAGGACCCTATTAAATGTATTTTACGAATGTGGGATAAATGAATACATACTACCAAATTCGTCACATGAAGTTTATTGCTAAAGGCGAATAGGTCAACATCTTTGCAATTAAATTCTGCAGCTATTTGGTGTTTTGTTTTTTCTCTTTTTTTTTTTTTTTTTTTTTTTTTTTTGCAATCGAGATTAATAAAAGTTTTTGCTTTATAGATAAAGATATTTTCTTGGGAGCCATTTCATTAAAACTGTATGTAACACTTTAAATTTGATTAAATTCACCACTTTTTTGAAAACTTATGTTTCTATAATAAATAAACAATTAACAAACACGAAGTTAACAGGTGCCTCAATGAAATTCTTACAAAATTGTATAAAAAGGTACTTTGGGTAAATAAACGAAGTTAAACTAACGAAAATGGAAAATTTTTTTTGTGGTTATTACCCGAATTGGGTATTTAAGCGAAAGTTATTAAAACGTGTTGTTTTGTTTGAAAAAAATATGAAAAATAAATGGGAATTTGCAATGCGAGGTAAAGAAACGAAAAAGACAATTAAGCGTGGGGTATTTAACCAGAGTGTACTGAAACTCGTCCTTTTTACCAATTAGTACTTTAGTTCCAAATAGCATATTGTGAGTTAAATTGTGAGTGGTTGGTTAAATGCTTATTTTATATTTATTAGCTTTTACTATTATTACTTTTACTATTAATCGTTGATATCTTTGATATAAATATCATCATATATATACTAAGAATAAAAGTTTTATATAGAATATTTATGAAATTAAAAAAATGTAAAATTAATTTAATAAACTTTTTTTTAAAAAAAAAAAAAAAAAAAAAAAAGAAACTTGGTGCGTTTTTTAATGGCGCAGTTTTTTTTCTCCATTTTGGTGCGTTTTGAAATTATAAAGTTGACAACGCTGCTCTTAACTCTTTCTCTGTCTCTCTACATCTCTAACTCTCTCTTTTTGCCACCCTTTGTAAAGGACTGTATGTATGTTTAGGATTTTCGGCTAAATGTTGTATGAACATTTCGGGTTGTTTCGTTTTGCTGTTTACTTGTCCTCGCAAGCGAGTTGCTGGCTCCATTTAATTTGGTAACATGTTTTGTTGTTGTTTAGATTTTCGTGTACTTTTGTTTGTTTGCCTTGTTTACATTTTTTAAGGTTTGAAGTTACCGTTATTATTGTAAGTGTTTTTATACTTTATGTATGTATGTATGTTTGTTTTGTTGTGAGGTGAGTGTGAGTGGTGTTTTGTTGCTGCCATTTTTAAATTCTGCTTGGTTTGGCCTTAAGTAAACATTTTAGCAACACATCTGCATTCAATGTCGCGGTGATTTTAATTTAAAGATTACTTTTACATTATACAAAATTTACGTTCTTTTTGTTTTTAGTTATTATTAAGCTCGGCAATACAATACATTGTGTTTGTTTAATAAATAAAATGTAAATAATAAATTTAAATACAATGCGTAGCCAGAAAAATAAAACAAACAATTATTTTACACACAATGTACATACCTACATACAGATATGTGAAAAATAATAGAGCCACCCCCAAAATTTAATTTTAATATTAAAAAATTTACATAAATAATTATTTTCTTTAAAATTTGTTGTTGTTTTTATTAGATATTATTGTAATATGAGAAAATACATAAATGAAATATTTGCATAATTTGCATTAACAATTAAAATAAAAAAATTCTTTATATACATTGAATTGCTCTGTGAAAAAAATAGAGCCATCTAACCAAGCCTTTCAAAATTATTAAAAAAAAATAAAATAAATAATATAAATATAAAATAACTACTAATACTACCTCAGTACTTTGTAGAACTACCATTATATTTTATTACTGCGAAGCAGCGCTTCGGCATAGAGTCAACAAGCTTCTGACAAGACGTAACTGGAATGTTATTCCATGCACTCTTAACCATTGTCCAAAGGTCATCTTTATTTGATGGATTCCTTCCTCTGAGACATCTTTAAACTTTCACATGGTTGTCCCGGAACCATGTCTTTGCCAACTTCGATGAATGTTATGGGTCATTGTCCTGTTGGAACATCCATCGAAGTGGCATTTCCCACTCAATTATTTTTAAGATATTTTGTTAAGGCTTTGCAAGGATAACTTTGTTTTTCAAAATAAAATAATGGACAAAATTTGTATTGTAATGTAAAGAGTAAGTTTCGGCTATCATAAATGAAAATAGGTATCGTGCAGCTAAGCATTCTTTTAACAAAATTGACAATAACATTTTGGCAAAATGGCGGGTTTAATTTGTTAATCACGTCATGACGCTTCATGAATTTTCTGTTTTAAGGCTGTAATTAATTCGTTTGGCTTTGTATATAGAGTCTTTAACATAGTCCATTGGAGTTAAATAGAATGATCAGGGCTGCTAATTAACAGCAGAATTTCGTGAAATTATGCGATTGGAAAATTGGTTTTGCAATAAATTGTTTTTATTGTGACTGTGTGACATGTGTCCTGGTCCTTTTCCTGTTGAAATCACATATTAGTAAAATCCATATCAGCAATAATATGCAATAAATTAGTTGTTAATCAGCCATGTCACAGAATTAAATTCCGTTCGGAAGTGGAATTAATTCTGTATTTTGCTTCTATAGAAAAAGTACAAGGAAACATTTTTTTCGCAATGAAACCACTTTTAATTTACGATGTGGAATTGTAATTTTTAGCATTTCTAGGTTTCATTCCGAAAAAAATTTTCGTTTTACTTTTTCTATAGAAGCAAAAAGCGGAATTAATTCCACTTCCGAACGGAATTAAATTCTGTGACATGGCTGATAATCTTTAGCATTTATGTTATTCACATAAAAACCTATTGGGGAACAAAGTTCTTGTTGTAATGTTTATAACCAGTCAAAGATGTTTAAACAAATTAGTGCCTCGCTAATGTTTAGCTAAAATATGCACATAAATATTTGATGCATTGTAATTAGATTCTTTTCCCAAAATTACTGTTTAGTCAATTATATACAGTTTGAATATAATATACATTATGGTCTAGCGAATAAATTGAAAATTACACTCATGCAGGCTGTTATGTAAATATTTGCTACTTGAGTATAATTTTCGTTTCACAAAATATTGAAGTAAGGGAAAACTATAATAAATTTAACAAAAAAATACTAATTGAACTTTCCATTAAGTAAACCACAAACAACTATAAAAAAATGTAAGCAAATTTAATAGGTAATCAGGAAAATTTAAACTTACTTTTAAGTCAGTGTAAATGAAAAATTTACAAACTCAACTACATACATATCGTCACCTAAAATCCAAAAGACCGTAACTACAAAAAATTCAAAATCGATTTTTGGATTGATTATTATGTAATTAACCCAAATGCATCTTTCTATAAAATATTACTGTCATATGCCGAAAAACGTCGATTTTATTAATACATTTCCAAAGGCCGTAAGTACAATGTTAATAACTGTATAAACCAAAAAGTCGTAACTATATAATATATATCGTATAACAAATCAATTTACCATCGTTGTAAGCAAATTTGATTAAGGACTCACGAAAAAACCCATTTCCTCTAAAAGTTCACCATCATGATTACAAATATTTCCTTGATTATGACAGTCTTCCTAAGCGAGATGTTTCTATTCGACCAGGTAACTTTGTATGCTTATTTTATATGTATGTACATATTTAAAAACAGGTTTCAAAAAAGGATAAAAAAAATAGGCGAGCCGACTGTTAATATGATTCGTGCCTCCTGGCACAATTTTCTTTAAACCCATAAGGAAATGGAGCCATTTCCAGGAACTTAAATGTTTACTTCCGGCTGATTGCCACAGTTTTTACGATAAATTACCCTCAGATAAGTTTTATAAATTTTACTTCGCCATGTGAACTCTTTTTCTTTTCATGTATATAATAATGAATTTTAGTTTTTTTTTTGAATTTTCTTTTCCTAAATAAAGTATATTTTTCTCGAATTCATTAAACTCGTTGTAATGAGTTTTGTATCTCTTATATTCAAAACATAGCAAACAAAAAGTAAGAGTGAAAAGCGAAATCTTTTCATTCTAATTTTAACTTTTAATAAACAATTTTTTGTTGTTACGGATTTTTGGTTTCAGAAAAAAAAAACGATTCCAATAGGCCTTAATTACTAAAAAACTACTATTATTTTATAATTCTGTTTCTTTAATCCAAATCCGCAATAGTTTGTTAATGTTAATTCTGAAATTTGGCCAATAAGAATGAAATAGTATTAAATTTATAAAGTTGTTTGCTTCTCCTGTAAAAAAGTAAACTGTGCAGTTACTGCCTTTTGGATTTTCAGTGACGATATGTAGATAGTAAATAGTAATGTTAGAATACACAATCAGCCTAACTACAAAAGCAGTAAATCAATTTTAAATTAATAATGTGGAATATTATTTTAAATTTCGTACCATGAATCACACTTCATACAAAATTTTTAGAATTTGTTCTAAAATAACTAGTTTTAGAACGAGTGTAAGCAGTACCACTTCAAATACTTTTTTGCCGGTCTTGGAACTAGTTATGTCGCAACCACTTCTGGAACCAGTTTTGTAGAACACTATTGTGAGTGTAAAGCACGTCCAATTGGTTTTCAAGAAACCAGTTTTTTGGCTGTAGTTATACATGCTAGGTTTTATAAAGCCGTTAAAAAAATGTTTAAAGACTTTTATTTTTTTTTGGTAAATTGAAAAAAAAAGAAGTGAATCATCAAGAAATGGGTTAAATTTACTATTTTACTTCTAGGACAATTTTTGTGAAACGAATCGTTTAGCAAAACCTGTTCAATGGAATTACCTGTTATGTTTTCAAACATAGCACAGTTGCGATAAATATAAATTCTATAAATTAACCATTGAAACAATTAAAATTACTTATGATTATTTTAATATGCAGTTCAAATTCTACTTGATAGATTACATTTTTTTTTTCAAAATATCTTGCCTTAAGTGGTTTATACAAAAAAAAAAAAAAATGAAAATAATTTACAAAAATGCATCCGATACATGTGCACGAGCTGAACTACAAATGTTAAAATTTATGCATGTTCACAGAAATATGCAAAAACAGAAATATTAAACTATGACCCGTACACCCACCTGTACAATCGTGAACAGGAAAATTTACACATGACATGCCACACAACTGTGTATTGTTTTTTTTTTTTTTGCTACTTTAAAATTCTATGTTATTCTCTGGTTTTATTTTTGAACACATGTGTGTGAAGGGAGAGAAATTAACAAAAAATTAATATTTATAAATATATTGTACATTAGGGTGGGGCGTTTGTGTGTGGGAAAAAATAAAAGTTAATTAATAAAGTTCTAATAGTAATGTTTTGCTGTCTACGACTGAAGAAGGTAATACTTAAAAAAAAATATTCAATTAAGTGATATCTTTAGCCCGCGCATGCGTCTTAAAATTTTTGGGCATTTTCATAAAAACACTTTTCATTTAAACTTCAATATTTTAAATATTTTATTATTTTGTTACATTCACCATATCATTATGAATTTCTTGTCCCGATAAACCTTTTTTATTTAAATATTTAATGACACCACGAATTTCTAATTTTTCCATTGCAAAAAAAAAAAAAAAAAAAATCTCGGTGGCGTCTTTTTTGAAACCTGTTTTTATATAAAGGAGTTGTTAGATCGAAAAGAAATTTAACATGTGTTCATAGCAGAGTTGGAAATTTCCAAAACACTTAAACGCGCATTCTGCTCTAGTCTAAGAAGTTTCCGAACCGACCTCGTAAATAGAAATTTTTGTTATTTTAATTTGGTTTTGCAAAAAAAAATTTATTTCCAAAACGACTGGTCGTATTAAAAAAAAAATTAGTCCTACTTAAAGATAATTTTGTTGCTGAACTGCCGAAAAACGGTTAGCACCACTGGATTCAGTGTAATCGTTTTAGCTCTACATACTCTATATGTTAAAGACTCTATATGCAGAGTCAGTTGAATTAATTTCAGACCTAAAATTGGAAATCCGTGAAACCCGCCATTTTGCCAAAATGTAATTGTAAATTTTGCTAAAATAATCCTCAACTGTAAAGGACATAAATATGTGACCATTTTTATTTTCAAAAATTCTTCTATTTTGAGTGGCTTTATAATGGTCCATTTTCGCAGTAAATAGAGGCCCTAGAGCCAAAGAATATATTTTTATATTTTGATTTTTTGATATTTTGATATGTATTTTTAAAACATTCATTTACTTTTAAAATTTTATATTATTTAACAGTCCTATGGATATGTAAATCTTTTTAATAATTTGAAATCGATAAATGGCTGACATTAGTTAACCTTAATAGAGCAAACACATACATTTTCATGTTTTTATAGATTTTGCTACAGTTGTCACAACAAATCTAAAGTTTGTAATTAAATTATATTAAATTTCATCTTGTTTTGTAAAGGCGTAAAATTTTTAATAATATTAAACAAAAAATGTAAATCGATTTAACCGCCACAGGGATCAGCTTTTTATTTTAAACACAATTAAATAAAACGTTTTATTTTTTTTTATTAAAATTTGTGTATTTTTTTAACTAAAAACTTAAATTCTGCTGCCGTGTTTACAAAAAACATTTAAACCGTGTGAATTTTAGTGATTAAACATATGTATGTAGGAAGCGACCACACCCAAGCTGGAAACACACAGCACTTAAACAACAGCCTCAGGTTTCCTATACATTTATTTTAGCCATTTTTTTTTCGCTCATCTTTTTTTTGGATTTTTCATTTTAGCCTGAAAACAAAGCAAGCAAATTATTTTTGGGCTAAAATGTTGGCAAAAAATGTTGTTTTTTGCTGAACAACCAAATTGTTTTCATAAAAGCTGTTAAACAAGTTTGTTTGTTTGTTGTGTTTTTTTTCTAGTGGTTTTGTAGCCGATATTTGTTATTTTACCACGCAATGACCTCGCACTTGTAGGTCTATAACTTTTAAAGGCCATTTTACACACATGCACATAGTGTCACTTAGATTACGCTATTGCTTGCCATTTAAACACCCCTTTTTTAAATGTTACTACCTTGTAAATCCCTTCATTTTTGAATGTTTATACGAGTACATGTGTATGTAGTATGTAGGAGTGTGTGAAGAGTTTACACATGTGTTGTTGTTTAACTGTCACTTAAAAAAACACAAATATAAACAAATGGCAGCAGCAGCGAGACAGAGATAGAGACCAACTCTAGGCTATATTTTATAGCTTGTGTTTGCAAACGAATTTCATTGACATTTTGCCAACAGTAAAATAAAATATTTAAAAAAAAAAAATATATATAAAATAAAAACTAAAATTTTTAAAGGGATTACAAAGCAATGAGAGAATAAAGAAAAATAACTAAAGCTTTATTTAACACTACGAGTACAACATTTCATATAAAAGGTTTTTTAGAGTTTCTTTTATTGTTTTTGCAGTTAAGTCTTTACTTTTAAGTAAACTCCCTAAAGTAGGCAATTCAAATTGTAAAAACCATGAAACAATCACTCTTCCCCTTCAAAATTTGTATTTTAAAGGATTTACTCGAAAACATAATTTTATATTTAAAATTAAAAGTTTTTTTTTCATAAGCATATTGTTTATGTACTTATATAACTTATTATGCGAGATATATCTAAAAATATCTTTAAAAAACGAGGTAGTCGTATTTTATTATCATATCTTACCTACATATTAAGGGATTTTGCTGATTTTCAATACCATCATTTTCAAATGGAAATCTGGTGTATTAATACAAGATTTTGGTACGTAAGGTATGTGGAGCCTTTAAAAAGTTGATTTTAACTAACATATAAATAGCAATTGAATGTTTTGAGAATTAGAGGGTGATTTTTTAACAACTTTTTTGGCAAGACTATTTTTGGCAGATCAACTGTTTTTGTGTAACATGTTACACTTCTTAAACGTGTTCAGTTTGTTCTATAATTTAACCATGAATCGACTTACAAACGAACAACTATTGCATATCATTGAACTTTATTATTAAAATTCATGCTGGGTTAAGAAAGTGTGTCATGCTCTCTTTTATTGGAAAATTGTGTTTAGCGACGATGCTCATTTTTGGTTGTCGTATTTGATGTGAAGAGTAGAAGCATTACAAGAACTGAAAATGCATTCCGAAAAATGCAAACAATGGCCGAATATATATATTTCCTTGTATTTTATATTTTCTTTAAACTACTCGACGCTTTTATTTTGCAATTAAGGGAAATAAACAACCGCTTTTAAACGTTTATATGATAGCAGCAATATGATAAAACAGCTTCATACATTAGACAAAATTCCTGTACATATATTTTTGATTTTAAATCCAATAACTTAATTGCAGGAAATGTTTTATTCAAAACAACCATACGTTAATAAATTACAAAATTTATTGCCATTTAATTTTATTTTTTATTTCCATTTTTTCCATTTTATATTTATGTTTGCACTTTACATACAAAAGTTAAGTACCTCATATTACATAATAGAAACATTTGGATGATGTTGCCATCATAACATTTTACTCAAATAAATTTTGCACTTTCAAGATTTTTATGCGCTCTACTGTAAAAAAAAAGATTCATAGTTTAACTTAACAAAACCCTGGCCTTATAAAGATATTGTAGTTGTTTTACGTTGTACTCTTGGTAATCATCGCAAACATAGCAGTATTTTATTTTATTTTTTTTTAAAGAGAGAAAGAAACAAGCTAAATCATTTCCTTTTATTATGCTTGAATATTTCTGGGCAATAAATGTATAAAACTATATTTTCTAAATGTATGCACATAAAGTAGTTTTACATCCACTTTATACCCCCACTTTCTCGGCAAACATGGCAATTTAATAGGTAGGAGGAATACGCCGCCTGGCGTGCAATATAGCCTGTGTTTTTTTTTTATATGCACGCAGTGGAAAAATATGGTTGGACATGGTTACGATAACTACACGGTGTTTCTGGTAACAATATATTGTTGTGGTACACAAATAATTGTTATTTTAATTTGATTTGAACAATAATTTAATTACTATGAAAATTTGTATGTTTATCGCAATTATAAAATTGAATATGGTTCACTGAAACATAATTATTTTTAAAAAATGTTTACCACAACTATTGAATGATAACTATTTAAACATATTATGTTATTCTTACTTTAGATCACAATATGATTATTATATATCATAATCTGATTAATTTAGAACATAATACAGCATATCATGATTACTTTGGATCATATTATGATTACTTTACACTATAATATATTTACCTTGGGTCATAATATGATCAAGTATTACAATTTTATGATTATATTAGATTATAATATGATGTTATAATATCAAATTGTGATTAACAAGAAAATATTATGATGAAATATTACGAGGGTAATTGATCATAATATGATATTTTATGATACTTATATTTATCATAATATGTTTTGAGTACAATCTTATTATAATATGTTGCTCTTAGATTATGTTTACACACATGGCTATGGTGTTTATTTAGCGTGTGGTAAACATTTTGGTTAAAAATCCTTTAAGATAACTTCAAAAAAAGTTCATTTATTTGACAATAATAAAAATGTGTGTTTTTTTTTAATTGCCAATTAGACTATTTTGCAGGCAGGGCGACGTGCTATCAACTTTTACTACTTATCTATATAATTTGCAGGTCTTGATGTGGTATTTACTATGATTACTTATACGAGTATTACTAACTTTTAAAAATAATTAATAATTCTTTTGTTATACACGTGACTAAAACACTACCAACCACTAGTATATGCACTAGCAAATGGTTATTTGTCTGTTCAAATCCCTGTCAATATCATACATAAATAATTCTTAGAGTGTTTCTAACGCCAAGGATTAACGGTAGAAATAGTGTATGTATCTTCTTCATGCCTATATTATTTGCCTTATAGTATTTGAGTAAAAGCTGTGAAATTATACATATTATTATCTACTACAAAGTAACAAATGCAGTATGTATAGTAAAGCAGCTGGAGTATGTTAAAGTAATTAATTTCTTTATGTGACATACAAGTAAATTACACTCAGACATATACTATTTGTCACACAGTTGCTATTTTTTCTGCAAACCCACACATTTATTTCTACATGTGAATGTCGGTCTATAAGGCTATAATTCTGTTTTATAGGGACACGTGTTGAACATTAAAATAAATATTATTTTATATTACAGGAAATTGTTTCAACAATTAAGTAAATCAACACATACATATGTACATATGTATATGTACATATAAGTATCACGTTAACAGAATCTTTGCTATATGAAATGCGTAATTTAAAGAAAAGGTACTAAATAAAAAAATGTTGTTTTAAAAATAATACTTAAAGGAGTATCTAAGAAATATTAATGTAATTTGCATGTGTATGTGTTTACCTACAAATTATAGCATACATTAAGAACTCTTCAAAGAATTATGTTTATTGCCTACTTTTGGGAGCATAAATTACACATTTATTGTTATTTTTTGCTTTTTTACGTAAATATTAAATAAAATTTGTTGTCTTTAATCTGCTATTCTTAGCATTCATGAAAACCCTCAAGAAGCATCTCGCTACATACAATATAATATATCTGAATTAGAAAACTGGTTAAAGCAATGGAGGATAAAAGTTAATGAGCACAACTTCTTCAAAAATGCTTATCCCACACCATACCGTCAGTGCATAAATTCAATTACAGCATAAAACATTTCCTGATCGTGAACCCTCGTTACAATAAACAAAATGGATTTTAATGAAGTTATTTGATTAAAAACTTATTTGACATATTTAAGCGTCTATCCGCTATACAGGACTACTACCCAGAACCTGTGCATAGTCCACTAAGAACCAAGTCTTTTCATTATCTACAGAATATTGGAATTCAAGGAACAGTGGATTTGTAGAAGTTACTTACTGTACAGAACTGTTAAAATTCTCAGAAATCCTCTCATAAAGTTCATGTTTATTATTTTAAAAAAATATATGTCAGACTAGCAAAGCAATCAATTTCCTAAACTCAAAGTTGCAGGATAAAATTGGCCATATTTTTCAAATGCATTTCAATTAAGTCATTGGTAGAAGAACTATTTTAATGCTAGAAAAACTAAAGATCTCCTCATGAACTATTTTGAGTAACTATTTACTAATTTACTTATATTGAATTTCAAATTGCTTTTTCAGATAGACTTCTCTTTATTAAGCTTTACAAATCTTCCTACTTAAGTCATTAGGGCCGCAAATAACTTTAAGAGAACAGAACGATTAACAAGAATTTGACTGATGATGAACTTGTTGACTATTTTAACTAGTCATTGAAAATTCACAAAGACTTTTATTACAATGTCCTATGATTTATTTGAGTAATGGAAGAATATTAAATAGTTTTTTCACTTACCTAAAAATATGCAACAATATAAGAATGTTTTAGAAGCCTAAAGTGTGTGCAATGAAATTACAAGAAAGATTTCCCAGCAAAATTTTTAATTTACAAGTAAACGGATTTCGATGTAAGCATTTTATTTATTAAAATCACATAATTTGCTCAAGGAAAAAACATTACAAACTACTCGATTTAAAACAAATCTTGTCGAAATGATTAAAAAAAAGTGCAATTATGAAATATGTTGCAGGTGTTATAGAATCGATACAAGGTAATATTGAGTGTAGCAGGTTTAATTTCGGTTGTCTGTATTAAAATATCAATTTTATATACTTTTTTATTTCATAGCCAAACTTATTTTGAAAGCATACAACTATAAACACATTAAGCCTATCGATCAGTCTTATATCACACACTTTTTAGTTTGTTGCTATGGTGTTGTTCCAGTTCTTGTTGTTGCCGTATTTTGTTTTTATTATTTTTTTTTTCGGCAACTTTTGGCGTAAAGTAAAAATTAATAACCTCGCATTTATTCTTCAGCTACAACTTGTTTTTGTACAACTGACATTGATAAAGTGGCTGCCAAAGCAACAGTGTGTGTATATATAATGTTTAAAATCCAGCTCAAAAAGAACTCATAAAAATACACACAAAACAGAACAAGAAAGTATTACAAAGCATTAAAAATAAATTGCCAAAAAGTATGCTATGAAAAAAATAACATACTGGGTTTGTGTGTTTGTCTCTGGAAATAAGGAAAATAAATGAGAAAATGAATGTAAGCGAAAAAAAAGTATGGAACTTAAAAAACAATTGTAATCAGTATGACATAATTTGACAGCATGTTTAAGAAAAACTTCAAAAGAACAACGAGAAGAAAAAAAACTATTTTAAACTAATACTCGTCACA
This sequence comes from Bellardia pandia, assembly GCA_916048285.2. NCBI lineage: Eukaryota > Metazoa > Arthropoda > Insecta > Diptera > Calliphoridae > Bellardia > Bellardia pandia. The sequence continues at coordinate 49,533,835 of OU696531.1, forward strand.
ATGCTGTGAAATAAAAACTGAAATTAAAAACACCAAGCAGCTACTTAAAAAAAAGTTTTCACACACAAAAGCTTGTCATGTGTATAGGCAGGCATTAGAACTTTTTTAAACCTTAAAAGATTAAAATAGCAAAATAATTGTTTACAAATTTGTTTAAGTCAAATACAAATGTATGCTTAAATTGTTATAAGGCTGCCTCTAATTTTTAGACAAACAAATGCGAAACAAATTGAATAAAAATATATAATCCATGTTCTTTTTACGCCACCCAGTGGTTTATAACCATTTTCCATATCGAACATCATCTGTCATTTAAGTGTAAATATCATTAATGATTACGAATTCAATATTAATTACTACTGAGAAAGAAATTGCATAACAAGTTATCATAAGCCATGTTCTCTTTATGCCAACCACTGATTTAAAACCATTTTCATATTGTTCATAATGTTTAAATATTTAAAATTTTTGTCTATCATTTATTTAAAAATTTTGTTTTTGTTATTTTTGCTTTTAAGTTTTAATCGTTTTAAAACTCAGTTTATTTATTTATTTTCTGCCTTGAATTAACGCATTTGTTTTCTTTGAGACTCTTTTATTTGTTATTTTTCTTTTGTTGTTTCAACAATGTTTTTGTCTTATTTTTTATACAGCTGATCTGCATTTTAGATAATAAATGAAAAATTTGTTTTTCTTTATGCTTAGATGGGCAAATTTGTTCAAACACAAATAAATGGACAACTGAATGATAAAAAAAATCAGAAACTAAGAAGACAAATGAATAAAAGCGACATGTTTTGAATGTTTATCAAACTGCAAAAAATGCACTGAGATGACAGGATAAAATTAAAAATTATGTTTGAAACTTTGATAGAATTTATTTGCATCACTTCAAGGAAACTGCATGAAACTCATTATTTAAATTAATAACAAAGCCTACTTTTAGGCTAGCTAAAGCTTAATAAATTTATTATGTACATGCATACAAACAAACCCTTTGACATGCTTAATATCGTTTGTAAAATTTTAATTCCTTTGTAATTTTCCACTAGCATATTTCACATTAAGTTCTTTATTATTTAGTTTCTTTGGCAAACTGTTTCCCAAAGGTATTCATAATTTAAACGTATTTGCATTACAATTAATTTCTAGTTAAATATTTGTTTATAAACGTTTGATGTTGAGTTTCTGCAAACCATAAAAATAATCAAGAGTTTATTAAAAAAGAAAATGGAAAAAATAAATATTAAAAAAAAACAAATAAAAAGTGTTTAGTTGTACTTAAATGTGTATTAAAAGTATTGCATTTAAGCCTGCTAAAGCTTTCAATAAATAAAATATATAAAAAAGTAGCTTGAGAAAATAAACGGCAAATAAATAAAGTAAATTAAACTTTATACAAGAATGAACTTGCCATTACATGTTTCAACACAACGAACTAATGAGGCTTGAAAAGTACTCATACTTACACATTTATAAACAAAGAATACAAGAATACATACAAGTATGTATGATTTAAGTACACGAGTAAAAGAGAAAAATTCAATTACAACTGGACCTACAAATTGTGGAATTACAATATAAATAACACATCAAAATACAAAAAATACTTGTACTATACATAAGAATCAATGATTATACACTCCGGAAAATTGTATTAGAGGTTATACAAATTTGTGTGGTATTGTTTTTCACGCTTATAAATATGAAGCTATTTTAGAAGTGGTTTTATTGCGTTACTACCTCTATGATTTGGGCTAAATAATTTGATTTTTAAAACTACAAACAGTTTAAGGGAATTGCTGTAGCATACATATATGGAAATGCTTGAAAAACGTTTAAAAAAACTACTCGACTTGCTGCAAATCTTTTCGAAAATTTGTATTTTATGGTGTCTTCACTTAGTTGTTAACTGTGTCTTAGCTAAAGATCATTGAATGTTGAATGTTAATGGTGTTTCAATAAGTTCAGAACAATGCCCCAGCTTCAAGTAGAGCTACTTTTTTCAATAGCCATTTTTTGATAGATTACCTGTGAGTCGTGTCATGCTGTCATGTTATTTTTGTTTAGTATTGTTTGGCATTTCATAATGGAAAGACTTACTTACGCCTGAAAAACGTTTACAAATCGTTCAACTTTATTACGAAAATTCGCGTTCTGTGAGGAATAAGTTTCGTGCACTTTGCTCAACTTATGGTCAACATATTCGGCCTACTGAGCGTACTATTCGCAACACCATCACCCATTTTGAGACGCAGCATTCATTATTGGATAATAATTGACCGAATAGAACACGTCCAGCACGCTGTGAAGAAAATATAGCGGTCATAGCTGAGAGTGTACACGAAGACCGTGGAGAGTCGATTCGGCGCCGTTCGCAGCAACTCGGACGTCGATTTCACATCGAAAATCGTGTAATATCACACCTTTAGATTTTTTCCTGTGGGGATATGTAAAGTCTAAAGTTTATGCGGACAAACCCGCTTCGATTCAGGCCTTTTAGAAAAACATCACGCGTGTCATTCGCTAGTTACCAGTCAAAATTCTCGAACGAATCATAGAAAATTGGACTCAACAGATAGGCTAACATTTGATAGACATATGGCATGTTTCTAGATAATGAGAATACACTCACGCGAACGAATGGCACACGGGCGAGTACGAAAACAAATGAGTTTCTATATACACTCGTCTGACTTACATTAGCTACCTTGGTAATATTGAGTTGTTAAATTGCATTATTGCCAAATTATTTAATTAGATATTTTGTTTACTTTTTACCATGTTAATATTTAATATTTTAATTTTTTAGGGACAACCCTAGAAACGAAAATAAAAACAGCTGTGTTTTATTTACAATACAAAAATAATTTATGTTAATTGAAATTGCTATGAATTTTTTAATTTTGTAATAAATTGAATGAAAAATGTCGCCATTTATCGCAATTAACATTGTAATTGAAAGTTAAGGTAGTGGACAACAGTCTGTGCTGTAGAAATATACGAAATAATATATAGAATATTGTTTTGTGATGCACACAAACACCTATTGCTACTTGTCTGTTTTTGACAGTAGGACAATTGAAATTGCAATGTAGAAACCATAAAAAAAGATAGTCTTACGTTTTCATTCAAGAGAATTGACACTTGTGTTATAAAACCCCAAAACTAATTTTTTTACTCATTTGATTCACTTGTTATCTAGAAATATGCCAATAATTTTCAAAAAATAAATGTCAAAGAATGTTCTTTCAAATGATAATAAACATTCCCCATTAAATTTGAATTTTCTGTGTTTTTTTCTTTCAAAAAGTAGGGAAAAGTAGGAAGGATCACGTTTCATAACAATTTGGCAGAATTTGATTTTCAACATGTAAACAGAGAATATTTAACTAATTTGTCCAATAGCGGCAAAAAATCAAAAATTATTCAGGGGTGTCATAGAAACCAATATTGTCAGAATTGGTTTTAAAACCGACAATAAAAAATGCTTTGGTGTTATAGGGCACTAATACACGTTCAATAAATTTCTAGATATTTCTAGTATCACGATATTTATTGAACGTGTAGCAGTGCCCTATGACACCAAAGCATTTTTTATTGTCGGTTTTAAAACCAATTCTGACAATATTGGTTTCTATGACACCCCCGATTATTGCAATACTGCATTGTGTCTTCACTTGGTCGATAATTGTGTCTTAGCTAAAGATTTTCGAACGCTAACTGGCCTTTTAATAAGTTGACAACATTTCTATTCTATTACTATTATGGCAGAAGTTGTTTGATTCCTAAAAGAGGACATTTAACATCATTTTTAAAATTGTAACGAAAAGTTTACAATTTATTACGGATTTTAAAAGAAATTCGACAAAAAATAAGAATAAATGATTTTAGTCATATTGATTGACCAGCAATATTAACAACAAAACAAGTTATTCAAAACAAGAGTGTTGAAAAGTTGTCAATTTTAACCCTACTAGATCATTGCCATATTAAAGTCCCAAGTTCCTTTCATATAAAGTAATTGAAATAAAACCGGTTCCTGTCGGTGGGAACCGATCCATTTCTGTGTAGCCTGTAAAGGAACACAAGTATAATTGAGAGTATTTTAAGTTTAAAATTTAGTTTCGTTATCTTAAAAGAAACTTGTTAAATATATTTAGTATGGCATACTTGCTTGATTGATTATAGTTATAACATAAATAATATTTCCATACCTGCAATGAAAAAGAATTGAAATTTGTTTTTATTAGTATTGGAAATAAAAATTTCAAACTTAGAAAACTAATTATATTAAAAAATCTTGAATAAAGTTACGGCCACACATGGCAGATATTATCTAAAGTTATGGTCACATTTGGCAAATAGGTATTTACTCAAAAGAGCATTACCACTGGTGTGTTAGCACAAATTTGTTTGACGTTGTTTACTCTTACAAGAGTTTTGCAAGATCAAACAGCATCAAATAAATTAAAACTAAATATTTGCTGTGCTTTGGCCTTAATAAGAAAAGTTTTTTTGAAATAAATAAACGAGTTCAAATATATGTTATTTAGTGGTTACTTCGTTTTCGGCAAATATTTGCCAAGTGTGACCGTACCTTAAGACTTATAATGATTATTGCTTTAAGTATTTAATTGAAATTGAAAGTCAAATTTTTACACATATTGGAAAAAAGAAGTAAATACCAATTATAATAATAATAATTCTAATAAGAGATTTTATATTGTTCCAAATGTTTGCTCTATTAAAAAGCCCATAAATATGTTTTATAGAAAATGAATACATTATGACATTTATCCTTTAAAACAAAAATAAATTCGTAGACCTATAAATAAAACCCTAACTAATTAATAAGCTAAATTTACACAGAAAAACTAAACTGTGTTTATTCTATTGTAACAGACTGTATTTACACATTATTTATTACAAACCACACACAAGTATAAATATCAAAGAAATAAACAGAAACAAGGCAACAACTTACAACTGTCGTATCAATATAAACAATTTTCAATATTAATCAGAAGACTACTGAAATGAAATAGCGTAAAACCCCCGAAATAAACCCAAATACCCAAACATGCTACAATTAAGTGAAATAGAAAAAGAACTTATGCAGGCTGAAAAGAAACGAATGTTTTTATCTATAAGCAAAAATAGAACACGACCTAAAGATAGACAAGACCAAAGTCTGTAGGAGGCAATAGTCAAGTAGTAAAGATGAATGATAAACTTAAAGAAAGGTTAATATTCAAAGATATACTTCTACCATAAATATGTTACAGATAAGTTTATATGTATTGTGTCATTTAAATATGTATACACATCGTATTTATACACAGTGTGAACGATGTTTATTATAATATTATTATTTTTTTTCATCTAACTATGTAAAAGTTGCTGCTGCTCTACGATGATGTCCTTGGTGTCCTTGTAGAGCACACGTGTAGCACACAAAATCATCACGCTTCAATTGCTAACAATGTTCAATGGTCATGACAGAACTTTAAACATTGTAATTTAGTTTTGTGCCGGAGTAGAATAAATAAATAATAGATTTTGTTACGAGTTGAAGAAGAAACAAATAATGTTTAAAAATGGTTTGAATTGTTTAAAGATTTAAAAGAATATGGTAAAAGAAAGACATTTAAATGTAATTTATGAAATTGACATTTGCATATCTCAACATTCTCTGTAATTTTTGTATAGGCAAATCTGTATTTCCATAATCCAAGCAAAAAAAAAAAGAACTTTCAGGGAAGCGAAAAATTAGTGGAACATAGTACAGCCTCAAAAGCAATGAGCTCCTAATTTTAGAATAAAAATTAAAAAAGTATGATATTTTAAAGGATATGTACCATTTCATATACTCGTAAAGTATTAGACCTAGAACAGGTTACCATCATCAAACATCAACCAAATATGGTCCCAATGTTTCAATCAATACAAACAAAGTCCCAATTTACACGAAACAATTCTTTAAGCTAAGCTGATTAGCTTTTAGAAATCGGGGTGAGGGGAAGATAGACGAGTACACATTTGATTGTACTAGCAATTCGTGTTTCTCTCTTATTTGTATTACATATGTCTGTTTATACAAATGTGTGTATACTCTCAAATAAAATTCAATTTAAGCGATTTAAGCAATAAGAATTGTGCTGTGTGAACACCGAAGAAATTTCAAGCAAAAAATTGTATCAATCTTTTAAAAAAAAATTTTTTCTTTTAAATAGGGACAAACTTCGACTCAATACAAATTTCATGATGGCGGCGAATGCGTTCAATTAAGATTAGCGGCGGTGATTTCAAATGCCAGCCAGCTAGGAATTCGACTTCTAAATTTAGAGGCGACTCAATACAGATCTGTACTCAGGAACCTGACACTTTCTTATTCATAAGAGAAGCCTGGCAAATTTTTGGTTCCCACAATGTTATGTCGAGCTACAGCTTAAAATATTTTTTTTGAATTTGTATATTTTTTTAAACTGCTTCTCATTCCTAAGTTTAGAATAGATATATATTGACTTGATAAGAAGTTGTTAAAAATAACTTCCGCTGTGAAACGATGACAAACGATTAAAGTGATAAAGTTTTATATGTGCTGAGTATACTGAGTCACAAATTTGTTACTCCAGTTGGGGAACAGACTTTTACTCAACCCAGCAACCAGACTTTTTCCAACCCTATTCATAAGAGAAGCCATGGAAAGGTTATGATCCCAATTTATTTACATTTGCTTAAAATATGGTAAAATATTTTGCAGAGAATTGTTTCTCATTTTTGTTTGGATTAGATTTATATTGACTTTATGGAAAGTGAGTAGCTTCCAATATTCAATTGTTTCCAGTTACAAAGTATTGAAAACTTGGTTCTTTTAAAACAAAAACAGTTTTCTATGAACTGAGTATTCTGAGAAGTCTGGCAGAATTTTCTGTTTAATAATATTTTGCCAAACTCAATTTTTTTTGGAACAATTCAGCCAATTATTGCCCATTAATGCAGAGATTTTTCACGTTATTAAAAGTGATCTAATTAAGACATTATGGAATACGAAAAAACAAACTCTGCCTATTAAAACTGTTCGATGTTTTAGAAATTTTGATTTAAACATACTCGTAACTATCATTTGTACTGAAAAAATACAACATTTAGCAAAATAGTCAGCAAATTTTGGTTTATAAGAAAGTTACTATCTAAATTATTCTTTTAAATGTCTGTATATTTATTTTGTGTGTTGCCTAAGGTATGGGTATTTGAAATGTTTGTATGTATGTATTTGTGCCCGGTAGTTTTAAAGGTATTTTAATATTGCACAGATACTAAACAGCTGTAAATGGCGCACGATGGCACTAGTTACTTTAGTAATCAAAGGTGAAGAAGGGGAGCATTAAACCCACAACATCTCCACATCATTATCTATATTAAGTGAATCAAAATATCGAAAGCAAACAAAATAGCAAATCATTTATTATGAAAAAGTGTAAAGCGTTTGACAACTAAACCTGTTTTAAATTTAATATGAGCTCCAGACGAACTGCTGCCATGAAACCGAATAATTTATGAAACAATTCAACAAAGTATTCTATATTTTTTGTTCTACATCTATGTTTTTCTATATATGTTACCAAATGACCACTAGGCAGTAGTAATGTCACTAGTCCTGGGTTATAAAATTATTCTTATCGCAATGATAAGTACGTATTAAAGTCTCCTCCAGTTGAAAGCTTTTTCAATACTTGTGTTGGTGGTTGACCACTGATGGTTTCCAATGACTGCCAGGTATTTATGTCTCTCTCTCTCTCTATATATATATGTATGTATATCTGTATGTATTTGAGCTTGTTTATGCCTGTGTGTATTATAAATGTTCATATTGATGTTCATAGATGATGGTGCTGCTCTGACTGATACTATTATAATGATGACTGTGTGGTCAAATTTTAACTCATGGTTTTTAACAGTTTATTTCCCAAGGTTAATATTACAACCATATAATGGTTTTTACTACAAACACATGCACACATCTACTATAAATATACAATGTAAATATGTATGTTTATATGTATATGTGTTCTTTTCAATAAATTCATACTTAGCTTGGCCATAACAATTCCTTAAGTAGGAGTAGTTGCGGTTTATTGAAAAAATAAACCAATATTTCATTTTTTCACTCAAAATTTTTTATAAGCAATTTTTTATTATTATTATTATTATTGTTTATTTGCAATCACTTATACATAGTAAAGAGAGAAAGGAGAAAGGGATGTTATTCTGATATCCTTTATATTTTATATGATTTTCTTGTATGAATCCTAAATCATTCACACAAAAATTCCTATAAAATACTTTATTAAAATTACTGCTGTTTCATTAGAGTGTCTTTAGGGTGTTATAAAATGTGTCACAATATAACAGCAGGTATCAGATACTCTAACAGGAATTGCAGTAAATACGTGTCATGAATTTTCTGTAACAATTATTTATTGGAAAAGTGAAAAAAAAACTATTGCAATAAAAGTCAAATTTAATAATTTCTTATCAATTGAGCGGCTTATTTGAGGTGAGTGACCAAGTAAATCGATCGAGCAGGAGTGCTGATCGACAGCAGCGGTTATTTAGTTGCTAAAATTCATTCATAAAAATTGCAAAAAGGAAATAAACTATTGAAATAAAAGACAAGTGCAGTAATTTTTTCTCAATTTAATAGTTTGTTTGAAGCGAGCCAACCCTTAGCCAATAGGGGAAGAACACTATAATTTATTTATAAAACTTCCAGTTGATTTTTTGAAATTCTTTTGCAGTTGCTAGCAACATTTATCATTCATACTCATTCAACTATTGACCCAAACCTTTGGAGATTGGGGAAATGAGACGTAATATGACTGATATACTTAACCAAGATCTTATGGCAATATCAGAATGGTGTTGTACGAATAGAGTCGCTTTTAAAGCACATAAGACTCAATGTTGTATGTTAACACACAAATGCACGACAGATTGTGTTGCTTCATCTGTTTTAATGGACGATGTAAATATTATAGAATCAGACGCTCTTGATGTTGTAGGCATGAGAATTGAGTGTCACTGAACTAACGTCATATTTCAAGTGTCTAAAGAAGCATGCAAGTGTCATGGTTTTTTAAAACGGTTTGTACTCGACCATGTACAGGAGAGGGTGAAAGTGATTAACTGTGACAGTAGGGTATTTAACTCTATTGATTCACTGGAGCACCGCTACAATTGGGGTTGTGTTGCAATCTTCTATCGATACTATAATGGAATGTGTTCTGCTAAAATTAGGGAACTTGTACTCGAAACCCGTAGTTTTTTGCGTAATACATGTACTTTAGTCAGGACTCATATATTCATGGTCGAGTGGTCAGTAGATCGCACAACACATTACAGGGAAATTTTATTTTTTTTTGCCGTATTGTCCGTATGTGGAATAAAGTACCTGTGGAAGTATCCCTATTACTTTCAATATAGAAAAATTCAAATTAAATGTTTACAAACACTACTACCTCCATCCTTCCTCCCATAACATATTTTCCTAATTCCAACACAAAGCATGTCATAATTGGGGATCGTCCCCTGAGTTGCTGGTCCAAGCAAAAAAAAAAAAACTTGTTAAATTTTTTTCAGTTTCCAGATTTCACAGTAATGAAGTTAATTGCAATTTCATTATTGTTTTCTAGTAAACGAGTAAATAGTAATGGGAATAAAATTTATATTTTATAACTAAAATAGCGGCATAATTGATCAACAATTTAACAAGTGCCAGAAAGAGAAACAGCTATTTATTATTTATGACACAACACAACAATCGGGTGTCATTGCAATAATGCAAATGCAATGATGCAATACCATTTGCACAAGATTGTGAATTGCGCTAGTACGACATTGTCAATGTAATAGCAATACATAAGAAGAGTATTCACAACATAGCAGAATATGATGTATTTATTTATGGCATTTTACTCGAATATTGGCTCTATTTCATATATTCTCTAATTTGTTTTTTTAGTTTCAAAAATCTACAAATTCGTTCAAGACAAACAACTTTTAATGCCAATTTACACGAAGCAATTTTTTTTGAAAATATTGATAAAAATTTTTCTTTGAAATTTCTTCGGTGTTCACACAGCACAATTCTTATTGCTTAAATTGTTCGTATTTTTATTTGAGAGTATACACACACGTACTCGTCTTATCTTTCAATCACCCCGATGCCAAAAAGTAATCAGCTTAGCTTAAAGAATTGCTTCATGTAAATTGAGACTTAGTATTTTTCAAAACGCAACACAACTATTTGGCAATGAGAACATGACAATGTGTTTGTAAAACTAATGCATAACAATACGACTATGTTTGAGTCGTCATAATATGACAAACTACGATTCAAGAACATGACATGGCCAGACATTAAGCGCTATGTCATACAACTAAGCATTTGCAGATCTTTAAAGTAACCTGTTGAAACCCTGTTTCAAATACTAAATTTTGCCATCACTTTCCAAGCAAACACTAGAACTTAATCATATTTTTGCCATAAAAGAAAATTTACATTTCTTGTTTAAAATTTAAATAAAGAAAGTTTTCCATAAATATTTATTTATTTATTTTATAGAAATATTGCCAACATATTGATTGAATTGTGTGGGGATTTTCTTTTAACAAATATGAAAATGATAGAGATATGCAGAAAAAAACTATCAAAGAATATTTCTATTAAATAAAATCATATGTACATATGTATGTTAGGGAGAGATAGAGAGAGAGAGAGTGGGTATGTATGACAACAAAACACATCTACAGAAAAGTAAATATATAAAGCTATTTACTAAGTAAATTTAATATCTTTGATTGATATCCTTGATGCTGTAGCTGTTTTTTTTTCTTTTTTTATTATATACTTAGAAAGGGTGTCCCAATTAGAACGCAATTTTTAAATTTGAAATAAAACACAGATATTAAAAAAAAAAAAAAAAATCGTGAAACTTTATTACATCGTAAAGTAGACAGAATGAGGTTATGTATGGAACAAGATATCGGGCATATGGCCGCCGCGACTTTGCTGCCACACACGCGATCTTTTAATGAAATTTTCAATGACCTTTTTGTATAAATGCTGCGATATTTCATTAATGCAGCGTCCAATTTCCTCTTTTAAGGCTTGAGTCGTCGTCGGCTTATTCGCGTAAACCATCGAATTCAAAAAACCGCAAAGAAAAAAATCTAAAGCTGTTAAATCAAACGATCCAAAACGCGAAATAACACGACCGGTAAATGACTGATGCATTTTCTCTGGCTGTATGACATGTGGCGCCGTCTTGTTCAAACCACATGCCCTCCACATTCATTTCTTCAATTCTAGGCAAGAAAAAAACTGGATATCATTTCACGATACCGAACACCATTGACACCATTGCGTTCTAGTTGGCACACCCTTTATTTATATATCTATTACATTTTGTTTTTTCAACTAGTTTTCTGTTCATATCAATAACTTGATGTGAAACTGTGAACTTGTTGACGAAGAATGTATTTATGACAACATACCAATAACCAACCATAAGGAAGCTAGAATGCAAGGATATTGTTACAAGTATGTACCTTATATAAATGAAATTGGAAAAAAATATACAGACAGAACCAACGAGCAAATGAGTTGGGGGTTCAAAACAAACGTTACTTTGAATGTGAATTGTACAAGGAAATCGAAAATTAAATGGAATTGAAAAATATATAGTTTTCTTTACAGTTGTTTGCAATTTTTCTTTTTTATTTAAGCCAGTTTCTTTGGCAGGCAGGTGTAAATGAATATAATATGCTGATGGGAAGAAGGAAGATTGAAATATGAGAAATTGAAATTCAATTTCTTTTCATTTAAAAATTGCTTTAAAGCTGAGTGATGTGATGTAGGAAATAAATAAATGTAAAGAGTGGTTGACTAAAAATTGTATGTGTATACATATGTACATTAAACCACAAGTATTAAATACAAATTGTGTATTGATTTGAAATCAGTATTAAGACATGACAAAGACATTCGACAATATACAATTGCAGTTTAAACACTTATGGCCGAATTCACAGTCTTTAGTTAGCTAATGACAAAGGCTTAACTAATGATTCTTTATTCGCAATGCTTAGTTTGCCATAAGAATACCAAGTATTAGTTAAAGAACAGTTAGTATATTAGTTTACCAATGGTTAACTAATGACTGAGAATTCGGCCATTATTGTCCTATACTCTTTATTTTTAAGATAAAATATATACAAAACATTTATATGTAAAAGTAGAAAACTATATGAGAATTAATACAATAATTGTCAACGAATGTAAACAGCTAGAGTGTGTATATGGATAACATGTTGTCTAGTGTCACACCAAACATTGTCAAGCCATGCCGTGTGTTTCACACATGTTCGACATCACATTCAAAGGCAATGTCGAACACAAGTAAATTGTATCGTATCATTTTAGCAATGGCATGTTATACATGAGCGTTGAATAAGCACTTGCTCTTTATAGTTCACATTTATCTAGTTGTATGACATGCCCGACACATGTTCTGTAGCATGCAGATCATGCGATATTATTTTAAAACAGATAATAACATTGGATCCTCATATATATATCTATAGCTGATATATATATATAGCAAATATTGCAAATAAATAAATATAAAACAAGAATCACTAGATAAGAAATATGATATATCTAAATAAAAGACGGGCATAGCAACTCATAAATATTTACGTTTGGTGATAAAACGTACGAGTATTAGAATTTATTAATAGTTTTGAGTTGTATTTTGTAACGTGTTTGTTCACAGTTTCATCAAAGACATTGATAAGTAGCTACACATGTGACAAACAATTAGTTGTTAGTATTAATTATGAAAGACTACAAAAATTTGGTTGCATTGCAAACACATAGCAGTTGGCATAGTAAAGCATAACACAATGTTTGAGTCGTCACAGCGTACAATTTTTGTACAGCATGTTGTCTTGAGATTTGTTCTTTGCCTTGAGAAAATAAAAGTACTACGCAAAGTTACTACTCGCGACCAGTGACGAGACGTATATACAGCTATGTGCAACTAATTAAAGACACGATACAAACATATGAGCTTAAAGCAAATATTACTAAAGGTTCCATGATATTCTCAAAATTTGCAGTAGTTTAATCAATTTAACTTTTACTATAAACTAACTGCATATTGTTTCAAATGAATTATTATTTATGAATCCGTGAGTCATTAATTTGTTATCGATAACAGCCTGACATTTGCTTAGTATTGAGGTCTCCAAATTTTTACATACACTACTTGGAATGGCTTCCCAAGCTTTCTTTGAGATCATTAAAATTGCTTATTTTTACAGAGTTTACTTTGGTTTTTTCAACTTGATATAAGTTCTCAATCTCAATCTGGTCAAGAACAGTAACAGAATAACTCCCTCAATTTTGTGTAGCGGTCGAACACGACGTGACGACATAGCATTATAGAACCTTCATCATATTCCAAAGTGGCCCGGGTGTACTTTGAATCAAATTCTTTCAACTTTGGCCGGTGAACATACTTTTTTTTGTTTCGTCCGAAAATTATACTATTTTCCATTCTACGAGTACATCCGTCCAATTCTTTACGAATTCGAGTCTCTTTTTTCGGTAACGTTCCGATATTAATGACTTATTTCGTAAAATTCTTCCAAACAGTCCAACTTCTCGCAAACAACGTTTTACTGTATCTATAGACAGCCAAAAGGAGGCAAGGCTGTATTAAAAAATTACGCTATTTAAGGAGGAATTTATAGTGTTGTTTTGAAGGTTTTCTTGCAACAGTAACAATGAAGATAATACTGTATCAGTTTTTTAACATTATATCAGAAGCATGTCACTCAAAGAAAAAATCCATGTCAAAAAAGGTATTACAACTAAAACCAGTAGTTTTGGGTGTCCAGTTTCCCGAATCATAGATTGCAAAGATTAAATTCAGGATAACAAAAGGACACTTAATGGCAAATGACTCTGCAATAAATTACTGCTGGCGCATAAAGTAACTTTATTCTAAAGTGCAGTGCGAAAAAAGTAAAACTGATTACACTTTAATTTAGTTAGCAACAATAAAGTGGCAATTGACTCTACGGTAGACAAATTTAATTATGTTTCAATTACAAAGCAAATTACCCATATTTTAGTTTAAATATTTGTAATCAAACACATGTTGTAAAGCATCAAAAAATATATAAATATAAATAAATATAATAAAACATTTTTAAAAGTTACCATGTAAAAGCAGGCTACTTAAATAATCAATGTTGAACTGCTAGCATGTAGTGATATGATATTCATTAAACACAGCTTTGGTCAATCTACATTATATATAAATTAAATTTTTTAAAGTTACTAACTTTAAACTTTATAAAAGGTATCCATCCATCTTAATCTAAAACAATTTGTTAAAACTGTTGAATATTGAATTTTTGCTATTGAATTTGTTTAACAAAATATAGGCTAATTTTCAAACCCATATTACAAAAATTTGTTGCCTAATTTAGGGCTTTATTATGAATATATTTGTAAAGGATTATGAACAAGCGTATAAAAATGTAAAGCATATTTTTTAGGTTCAACCGAAAACAAGAAAAATAAAATATACAAAACTAAATATCAAACTGTGTATCAAATAAAAATCCACAAAATATATTATAAATTTATAATAGCAATAAACCTACAACTATGTCAATAACCCATTACAAACAACCATAACATTTATTTAGTAAAGTATTATTTTTTCTATTTTCTGCCATATTAAACAAATTATTTTAACTGTTTTACAAACAAAATTTCACACATTTAGAAAAAAAAACACAGTAAAACACAGTAATAAATATTTTTAAATCTATATCTAGATTTTATTGCAGCATTTGCATAAATTTTTGGGTTTGTGTATACATTTATTTTGCGGTTATAAATTCTGTATAAATAATATAATTTCATTTCAACTTTCTTTCATAACAAAATTTTGAGTATATTTCTTCCAATATTTGATATTGAAAGTTTCTTTCTTACTTAGAAATACAAATATATCAAATTGAAATTATAACTTTGTTATAAACAAATTAAATGTAGTCTAAATGAATGATATTTTAGAATATTGGCAGACATACATATATACATACATACTTATTTAAGGGAGTAAGGGGGTAAACAAAGTTTTTGGTTAAAGTTTTTCTTGCATTTATTTTTGTAAAAGTATTTTCTTACTAAGAAATGTGGTTACAAAGTTGAAATGTTATGAAAATAATAATAGGAAAAACTTAATTAAATACTGGAATAAAAAAGTTACTTAAGTGAGTTAGAATAATGTGGGTGGAAAACATCAAGGTAGTCTTACAAATTCATTTAAAACTAAAACGATTAAGTAGAAACCGGCCTAGTATCACGGTAAATATTTTAAGAGAAGCTCATTAATTTAATATTAAAATTTTGAATATGAGTTTGATTTACACACACAATCAGCTGTTCCCAATTAAAAAACTAATTTTAAGCTTAAGAAAGTCAAAACATATACATACATATTTCCTGTGCATTCATCAACTGTATTTTTAAATCTTTGACTGAACTATTCATAACCGAAAAGTATGCTATTTATTATAATTTTTTTTATGCAGAAACCAATTACTCTACAATTAATTAAAATTTTCTTTTTCAAATTTTAAATATTTTTCTTAACAAAACCATACAACTTTCTATTCAAATAACATACAACTCTTTAAAAATAAAACAAGTATGAAATACAGAAGCCATTCACATATAATTTTGTAAACAAAATAAATCCTATTAGTGATTAAAAACTATTTTCCGCTCTATTTTGTGTGCATACAACTTGAATAGCTTGATATAGGTTGCTATCGCGGCAACTAACTACTACATACTTATTCTACAGTAAAAAAATATGCCACGTTGTAGGAGTCTTAAATATTATTTAACATTTTTATTTTGAAGTATAGCATAAATTCTAGGAATTTTATATTTGTTTATTTTTTTGCATGAAGCACAAAGTCAACAAACAATAAGCAAGCCTAAATGTATGCTTTAGTTTTTGCTTTTATACTGAAAATTTACTTTTTTTTAAAGCAAGCAGTTTAAGTGGTTCTGTTGTATTTTATTTCTGTTATGATTTTAGTTGGGGTAAAATTGGTGTAGTAAATTAAACAGAAGAAGATAATTTAAAACTAAAATCGAATAAATTCTCCAGATTTTTTTTTTGCAGTTTTTTCACATAAATGTATCTTTAACTAGAATACATTTTCATTTCAGTAAAGAACAAATCGAATAAATTTGGATTGACCTCATGTTTTTTTTGATTTTTTAAAAACCCATAAATTTATAAACGCGTAGCAGGCAAATTTTAACTGATAGAAGTATTAAAACTTAAGGCTTAAATAAAACCACAATATCACGAAATATTGCGGTCATGTAAATTAAATATGTATCAATATTCTTATACAGGGTGGGCCAAGTTTGCCTGAATGATTTGAACTCTATTGGCATATTGTAGCCGTTGTGGTGCATCCCTCGCCAATAATTCTTGGGCCAATTGAATTTTATATGGAAACATCTTCAGATCAACTTTTAGAATACGTCGTAGCGATGTTCTGGAGATGTTCAATTGAGTATTAAATTAAAAATGCAAAAGTTATAAGCATTTCAAATCAGTCAGTCCAAGTTGGCCCACCCTGTATATTTAAAGAAAGGCTAAAATATAAAGCATACTTGTGGGAGTAAAAATCTTAGAATACAAAAAGACTTATTAATAAAAATTGTTACTTTAAACAGTTTTATTAGTTTAATCGAATAAAACACAAAATAAATGATTTGTTATTTATTCTAAAAATGTTAAGCAAATTTAACAAAATTTATTTTAATTATTATTACTTAATCGCTATTAAGATTATAGGTAAACTTACTATCAATTGCCCAAAAATTCCTTAATTTTTTAACTAGTTAAAAACACTATAACTTTGTCTTCCACATGAAAATCAAATTTATCTATAGTTTCCAACAACATTGTTAAACACTTCATTAAAATTAATTGTAAAATTTGTACGACAATATTTACGGCATACCTTAAGGCTAATTGTTTGTTAAAGTTTGTCGTTCTAATTTTAGTACTGACTTGTAAATTTCTTGCTACTCTGTCTATTACAAAATGGTTTTTATTAAATTAGATTACAAGAAAAGAACATTTTAAGCCAGACAAAACAATGCAATGCAATATGTATGTGGTAATTGTTATCAACACAATGTGGCCAATAAGAAATACAGACAATATTACAAATTTATTGTCTAGCTTAAGGCTAATTATTGTTTAATTGTGTGTGTCTTTGGTTATTACCCAGCAAGAATTTGAAAATGCATTGTAATTACTCTATGACTAATACACATATCGTCTGCATTGCTTACAAGTAGTAGTATAATGACTGACTACTGCTTACTTTTCAGTTATTTGCATGACAAAAATCTGTATTTACTGATAACGGCTTCTGTGTAACGTAGCTATCAATGTGTTATTTTAGTCATTATTTGTAACTAGTCTTAGTGTTATTAAAGTAATGACATATTTATTAGCAGTATTTGTCTCTAATGGTGGCACTACGTTAAAATAATGAGTTGAAATGCAATTGCGTAAGTAGTGAAGTGATTTGGCAATGAATGTTTGTGCTGGGTTGTCTTAGGAATACAAATCACTCACTCACTCACTCTTCAATTTTCTAAAAATTATAATTTTTTTTTAAATTGAAAAAAAAAAATAATAATAATAATGAAGCGCAATTAAACAAAATTCAAAACTGTGGCACGATTTTAAAAGCTAAATAACTCTAGTGTATAAAAGCTCTCGGTTTGCGCGCATTTAAAAATTTTATACTGGGAAGCTGGTGAGAATGTTTTATTTGGCTGTAAACTACAGCCATTGATGTCTATTCGCAAAAATTTACCAGCAATTTAATATACTGTTTATGGTATTGCTTATCATCTCTGAAAAGTTTAATAAAATATAGTACCAATTAAAAATATATTCAATATGATTGCCTATACACACTATTTCCAACAGATTTTTGTTAAAAACAAACAAGTTTTTCCAGGTGTTGGCATATTTTGATTTACAATTTGGGAACAACTGGACCGATTTAGCTGATTTTCAATAACAAACTGCTTAGGACAATGCTTAACATACTAGGCAAATCTTATTAATTTATATTTAATATTTTAAACTTTAGCTTGATTTACACTAACAGTCATAGCTAAATCAACTTAGAATACTCCTAACATACCCAAAGTGTGTTTCCACTTATTAAAACAATATTGTATTTAAACAATATTAATATTAAAAGGTATATATTTTTCGAGCTTTCTTTACATTTTGTTTTACAATTTGAGATCTACTTGATCGATTTAATTGATTTTCAATACTAAACTTGCTAGAACAACAATAAACATTCTAAATAAATTTAATTAATGTAAGTGTTGTAGTTGAGATATAATTATGATTTACACTAACAAAAACAAATAAATTTACTTGGAATACCCTTAAAATTCATTATTATTGCCCATGTTTTGGAAAATAATTAGTTAATTTTAATTTTTCGATTAACTAAAGCCAAAAATTTCCAAGTAAATGTTTTTAAAGCAATGAATTTTTAATCGTAGTTTATCTTAAAAAAACTTCACAAACTAAAATGAAGTTGTTGATTTAAAATGGTTTCAACTTCTGTTAATGTTCAATGTAGAATATTAAATTTGTAAAAATGTAAAAAACAGGGTTTTCTATATAATTTATATATTTTGTTTCTTTCCTTTTTTTAACTTGAACCAAAATTTTTATTGAGCAATTTAAGACATTAAATTGATACTTATTAATGGTGTGACTTTTTTTTTATTTTTCCTTAGTGAATCTCTAGTTTATCTAGTTTATATTTTATTACAAATATTTTCTTCCATTGCTTTAAATTTGTTTTGTTATTTTGACCTAAACATGCGTCAATAAGACGACAAATATTTTGTGCTTGAAGAAACTTTAGCAATTATTTAATTAGCCTAAAGGCATGTTATAGATATTTGTATTTTGCAACAAAAACAAAATTTAGAATATTAAGAAGATACAGGAATGGCAGACAACAACTATGATTACTAATAACACAGTCTGTTAGTTTATCAAGTTGTTAATGCCTTAGAGTATGCTATAATTATTTAACTGTTTTATTTATCATTTCAAACTTACATCATTTTAGGCGTGTTGGCTAGTTTATTAAACAAACCAGAGAAATTGAGATTTTAAGCTTTTGAATTGAAAATTATAGTTTTTATAGTTGTTTTTAAATTTCTAGTCTTGAGATATATTCAAATTGCAGAAATAAGCAATAGTTATCACGCATTAAAAAATACTTATTTTTTTAATTTTACAGAAATATTTAATAATTAAACTAGCTTAAACACAAATTACTTGCAACATTACAGTAACATGGTAGTTTCGCATTACAGAATATGGTAATTAAGCTTATTTCAGCAAATATCTGCCCAGTCTTAACCTAGAAAGCCCCTGATTATATGCTAATTTATTATTTTATAACTAACTGCTATTATTGTATAAATGTTTTAATTTCGTTTTATTATTTTACAAATTTGTGTATAACTTTACCATCAACCTCCTAATGCCTAATTAAAACAAAAAGTCATTTCTAACAAATGTTTTATCTATATATTAACAACTGTTTTATTTATAAACTAACTCTCTATTTACATAACTATTGTATGGAAATACAATATACATAAATAAAATTTGTTCAGCATACCAGCAGGCGCAATGATTCAATAAAATCTACTAATACTACTACTAATAGTTTATTGTGTGCAAAAGTAAACACATAAAATAAAATGATTAGAAGCAAATGTTTGAATAGAAGAATACAAATAATTTAATTGATAGAGTGTGGTATCTAAATAAAAATTGTTTTAATATTAAGCACTAATTGTTATTAAAACTAACAACTAAATTGAAATAGTAAAATAAAGAGAAACAAAAAATATAAAATTTTCAACAAAATATATAAAAATATTTATTCTTCAAATATTTATTTTAATAAAATTAATTGGCTTTAAAAACAAAATGAAAGAAAACTAAATATGATTTTGAGAATTTATTTCATTCTAGTATTTCCTGATAAACTATTATTATTGCTCAAATAGGCTTGTTTCGTATTTGATAAAATTGTTGAAAAACTATTGCCTAATTTTAGGGAAATATTTTCATTCGTTTTACAAACATCTGAGTACAAAATAAGATTAAACATAATTTAGAGAATTTATTTTACTTTATTATAACCTAATAAACCATTACTTCAATTTAAATATTTCTGATTCAAATGCCCAATTTTCGGCCATAAACTATAAATGGCTTAAAATTACTAACAATAGCTACAAGCTTGTGGTTATATTTAAATACAATTGTGTGTTAAAAGTACTTTGAGGCTTTATGAAACCACAATATGGCAAAAGTAGGCAACAAAGAACCTTTCAACAATACAGCCACAATATATACAATACATACTTTAAACAAAATATTAATAATACATAACTGCCCACCCACAACGATATATGATTGATGCTGTAAACATTTAACTTTATCAATAACAACAGCTACACAAAAAAATCAATAAGTTTTCCCCCTTTTTTTTAAACAAAACACGCCACACAAAAATTGTATGCATAAAATGGTTGACAACTGAAGCATAACTTAAGGCTGCAAATAAAAAATAAATATATGGTTATCTAAACATAATGTATACATATGTATGTATATACATTAGGAGTGCACAACAAAATCTGTTGTATTGTATAAATTATGGTGTAGTTTGTTTAAGAAATTAAAAAAAAACTAAAAAACGAAGTATGAAAATTTTTAAGTACAATAATTAGACTTTTCGTGATTTATTTTTTATTTTGTAAAATTTACTGCGTATTGCCAAGAGCTGCGGTAACATACCAAAATTCTATACAATTGTTATGCAGCTAATATGAGAAAATCTCTAAAACCTAAAAAGAAATTTTTATTAAGGCAACCTATTGTATATAGATACACATGTATATGTACATCCCTCTATGTATCTAATATATAGTAAATATGTAAAATAAAAATGAGCTTTAAAGTAACAGTTTTTTGAAATATACAACAACAAAACAGCACGAAAAATTATTGAAATAAAATATACATTCATATACATACATGCATGTGAATGTATAGCATACATATGGGAACACAATTTGTGAAAAATGTATAACAAAGTTGTCGATTGATGATGATGTAAACAATAAATGTCATTTATTATTATATATTTCAAATAGATTTTTCTCTTTTTCTACATCTTTTTAGGGAGTTTTTATATAATATGAAAAATAAAATATGTAAATAACATACGACAAGAACAAGTCATAATTGATTGGTGAGCAAGAACGGCAAAAAAGTAGGAGGCAATATTATAGTAATTTTTCTTTAATAATTTTCAACATAATTAATTATTTAGATTTACAGTGCACTCGCGAAAATATAAACACTTTTTCTCTTTAAAATATGATCATTTATTTCTTTGTTTTGAAATGGAATTCAGGGGAAACCCCGAGTTATTACCATTTGAATGTCAAATGTCAATGGTTAAACAAACAGGGGCACTTTTTAGTTAGTTTTTACATGTTCGCAGACGCATGTTTGGTTTTTAAGTGTTAATTAAAAGTGAACAATTATTAGCAAAATATGCATACAAAACAATATAAATTTTTAACTTTAAAGGAGAAATATAAAGTTTTGCAGCATTTACAAAAAGGTGCAAGTGTTTCTAATTTAGCGAAGAAATATGGAGTGACAAAGTATCTGGAATAAAAAATCATCGGACGTGGAAAAAGAAAAACTATTGGTTTAATTAAAATGTTGTGCCAATTGTAAATATGAACAATTTCAAAAATTTGAACTGCCCTTGTTTTCATTAGTTCATATTATCGCGACATCACCATATATGGCTAGAAATTGTGAGTGATTACAAACTTCAAGCAAGATTTTAATTTGCCTAGATGTAGGCAATACTAAAAAGAAAACTTTTTTGCCAGCTGTTTTGATTTATAATGAGCTTAACACAACAATTAATTAAACTCGAAAAGAATTGCATTATTCTCACCTAAAGACCGTTTAACTGCTGCACTCTTGCTGGGCGTGGTCGAACGCCGATAGCCCTCTGAAAGGAAAGCGGGCGGCGGTGTTATAGGTGGAGCCGGTATACCAAAATCACTGATGGGTGAGGTTGAGGCCGATTTCGATTTCGATTTAGTCGGAAATTCCGTGGTGGGCAAGGAGGTCGATGAGGAAGAGGCCTTATGGCCGCCCTCGCCACCATGATACAATTCCAAATGATGACGTTCACAACGGCGACGCCGTCGTATATTGGGAGCTAAAGTTTTCATGGTTGTATTGCAATTTCGGCTAATTTTGCTGCCGTTACTGTTGTCGGGGTTGTTTTCGAATAAACAGGCGGCTGCTTTGGAGCCGTCCTCTTTGGAATTCAAACGCAAGTAGTAGACTTTCAAAAGGGGAGCTTGTTGTTGCTGCTGTTGTTGTTGTCTTCGATTTGAGGGTAACAATTGTGGATATTGTTCGTTTTGCTGATAGTGTAACATTTAGTTTAAAATATTTAGGGTTTTAAAAAATATATATGTATGTATATGTATATTTATTTATGTTGTCTTTTCTCTTATTTGTTTTTTTTTTTTTTTTTTGGAATAAAATGTTGCACACAAAAATAGTTGATTTATTTAATTTATTTAATGTTTGATTTGCTTTTAAAATAGTAACTTTAATTGTTTTTTTTCTGGTTTCTGGTTTTTTGTTATATAATAATTTTTAAAAACATTTATTTGTATTTATAAAGTTAAGTTGAGTGTATGTGTGTGGAAGCTTATTAGTTTTTATTATTTATTATTTATATTGTTATTGTTATTTAATTATAATTAATAATTATTTTGCTTAACTTTTATTATATCTATGTTTATATGTATTGTTTTATTTAAATAGGATTTTATTTATTTTAGATTTAATTTTTCTCTTGTTTTTATTAGTTTTACGGTTTAAAATTCTGCTGCTGTGTTGTTTTCATTCACATGTTTTTCTCTTCTCTTTGAATTGTAAAACCACAAATTTATTTAAGTAAATTAACTTTTTGTTGTTGTGTTTAATAAAAAATGGAAATAAGCTGGTTTTTTTGTTGGCTTTTTGTACGCTGCTGTCAATCTATTAACAGTTTCTAAATATTTATATCAACTTGTTTTTCTTGTACTGGTATAGTTGTTTGTTTTTTTTTTATTATTAATATATAATGTCTGTAGAAGCACTTTAGTTGCAAATTATTTATGTTTTATTCTATATGTTGTTAAATTTCTATGTAGTAAATATTTTATTTATCAGTTTTTACAAATAAATAGCATTATCATAAATATAATTTTTTTTTTTTAAATCTGTTAAATATGTTTTCTTTCTTTGTGTTCTATTTTTTTATTATACATATATGTATTTGTATGTACTCGTATGTATATTTATTTATTAGTTGTTTTGATTATTGTTGTTTAAGTTTCTAAAGAAAAGTTTAAGATATTTTTGCTTAAATTTATAAAACTTTAAGCATATCTTTCTTTAAAGAGGATAATAGGATTTCTTTTAAATTACATACTAATGCATGTACTCGTATGCATTTAGCAAAGAAACTAGGGATGCCAAATGGGACCGGTTTTTTTTAAATCCCGGGATTTTTGTTTTATATTGAAACAAATGGTTTATTAATATTTAAAAGAAAGTAACTTATTATATATGTTTGTTTAATATTTTCTGTCCTCATAGCTATAATTTTTAAATTGATTTAAAGTTTATAAACCATTCATAATTTAAAATAAATGTTTGATTGAAAAAATAATATCTCATTTCTATCACCCCTATCGGAAATACTTTTTCCCTCGAAAGTTTTTCCCTCTTCCCCAAAGTGAAATCGTGAATAATATTTCCCATGAAATGTTTTCTCTTTTTTTTTTAAATTTACTGGGAAAGATGTTTGTGAAAAATGTCACATTCAAATAAAATTTCTCTTATCGTGAAGATATTTGTTTTAATTAGTTACACCAAAAAGTTTTGAAGAATTACTTTACATCCAGTATAGTATATGAAAACGCTGCTTTATTTACCCTGTAATGTTGTTTAAATCTAATACAAATATTAATTTGCAATAATTTCGTTTATTCAATTGGTCACAAGCTGCCAATGTAGCTTCAAGGGGTCGGATGAATCGCGCAAACGACGGCGAACAGTTCGTTGATGCCTATTTTCTTGCTCCTGTAATAAAATTATTGCGGTTAATTTATTTTAAATTTCGTTTTCTTATTTACATTCACTGTGCCTTAATAGTTTTCTTTATTTTAATGAAAGAAACAAAAAATTAACGGGAGATTCACGATAGCATTTTTCACTTCGAGGGAAATAAAAATTTCATGGGAACAAATATTCCACTTGTTATTCACCATAGGGGTGTATATTAATTTATAAAAACAGCAACAGAATATTATCGATCGACCTTTTTTAAAAATGTTAAAGTAATGGAGAGGGGGCACCTTAAAACTCTTTTTGCTTTCAATCCACATACAAATTTATATTTTGGAATTATTGACTTTTTACATAATTTAACTAATATATATGGAAATAAACTTTAGCTTAAGTCTACAAGTAAATTATTTTTAGTTCGATTTATATTTTTTTTTAATGGATGAAGTCATTGTGTTCAAATGTGCCCCCCATACGGGGCAGCTTTGAACTAGGCTGGGGCAGTTTTGAACGGCAATTTTTTCTTGTAGCGCTTATGCCCAAAAATAACATAAACAGTTATAATTTTAATATATATAATAAATTCGATTTATTTATTAAGAAAAACATAAACATTAACAATTAAAAAATAAAAAAAAAAAATTCAGATAAAAAATAAGTTTTATATTATTAAGACGGAAAAGGCCTTGCGATTTCAGGTGACATTACATTTTCCTAGAAAGCATCCTGATCAGCATTGGATTCGTCATTTTCAGAAAATAAGCGAGAATCAACAATGTTTGGTACTACGGTTGATAAATTAACATGTTCAAAAGTGCCCCTTTTTCTTTGTTCAAACCTGAACTGGCATGCGATTTCACGGAAATTTATAAAAAATATTTTTTTTTACATAAATATCAAATAACTTGACTTAATTTTGTTTGAAATGAATTTTGGACTGCAATAATTTCTTTCACGAAAGAAAACGATCACTGAATACTTCTTACACTCTTACCAAAAAAAAAATAAAAAAATTTACAATGGCACTGCGAAAACTTGTTGCTAGAAAACAAGGTTGCCATGTGAAAAACTCGGTTAAGGGTCGAAAAAAATGTTAAACTGAGATTTTATCAACATAGTTCAAAGGTGCCCCGGGTATAAATGTGCCCCCTTCTTCCCTATCTATAGTAAAGAGAATATTGATTTAATTTTGTTACCAACATATGAAACTGACAAAAAACATCGTTTGTAGGCAAAATTGTTAGCAAATTTCTTTTCTCGCCCTCCGAAACAAATAATTATATATATTTCTTATTCAATATTTGATTCCATATTACAACAGACATTATAGATTTTACATATTTCAATTCAATTTATTATTTCATTCGTTTTGCAGACAACGTTTTTAATTCATTTCTAATAACAAACATTTCTATCTCATAAACAAATTCAATTCATTCTTCAATTTTGGGGTTTTTTAAAAAAAAAAATAAAAAGTGTTGAGTAAATCATACTTTATTCTTGGTTTCTTTTAAGGAAAGAAATCTCTTTGAGCCTTAATAAAAGTGCAACATCGACAGAGATTAATATCACTGTGACACAATGGCTTAATCCGTTACTTTAGCCAAATTTATTCAATTTATTTATAAGCATTATCATTAAACTAGACAGTTTGGTATTTAAAATCAGCTTAATCGTTGGAATACAAAAAAAGCTGTTAAGACGCAACTGGTCTATTAAATTCAAATCATATTTTTTTTAGGTTAACTTATAGAAAAGTCAGTATAAGCTGGCAGAAAGGCTACTGGAGGTTATTTAAAATAAATTTATAAAACTTTCAGTAAGTTTGCCAATGTTTGCACATTTCATTTTCATTTGCTGAGGATGCCCCGATAGACTAGGCGATAGAGTGCCGGACTATCAGTGAAAGGGTTGCGGGTTCGATTCCCGCCAAAGACTCTGGGTAGACGAGTCAGACATATGGAGATAAGTCAGACATATGTAAACTAAGGCATCGCAATGGACCATATTGGTCTCTGGGTAAGGGTGTGAGGTGACTCACACCAGCCTTCCTACCTAACGTAACCTTCAAACATGTTTTATACAACTAGTGAATTCACTTTTTTAACAGACACACTCCTTACACGCTAGTATACAAAACAAAAAAAAAAAAAAAAAAAAAAAAAAAAAAAAAAAAAACCGAGAGAATTCGGCCAGTTCAAACTATAATTAAATCCTCAATTTTTATTAAAGCTATAAAAAAACAGTTAAAATATAACTGTTAATTATGCTGGCATTTAAAAACCAAAAAAAGCACTAAAAATTGTGTAATAAAAATTTGACTACTTTTAGGAAATTTATACGACCTTTGTCAAAGTTTTGTGCTAAAAAAAAAAAAAAACCTTTGTATAGGCATGACTACTAAATTTTACGCTGCTGGACAAACAATGTAAATAATGCCTACTTTAAGGCTTAACCAAAAATTTTATGTCTCAGGTTGTAATTTTTATTAAAGAATGAACTAAGCAAACTGGTGGTTGTGTACGTTAAGCCAAGCGAAGCCATAATTCCATAAACATAATAAACTTAAGGAACAAAAGAAACCACAAAAGTATGATTTCAAAAGAAAATTGAAAGAAAGTCTGTGTACATACAACTTTAAACGGTAAATTATTTGAATGTTAAACATAAAATTGTTTTCTTTTTTTTCGCTTTATTATTTAGTCCTGAAAAGAATATTCTCTATTAAATTTCCATAAATATAAATATGCTGATTTATTTAATTTATGTGGTAAACAAGCAGAAATATGGCATTCTCTTAGCAGTAGCTAGCAGAAAGTTATAAAAAGGAAATCAAATGTCCGTTAAATTTAAAACTTTAAAATTTCTTAAGAACATTTTTTAGAAAGAAAATAACTAAAGAAGGAAACTACTAACTAAACTAACGAAACGGAAGTACTTAGCACTGAACTTGACAAGCAAGTAAGGAACACCAAAAACAAACTTAAATAACAGTTCGTATACAGTACAATTCCAAGGAAACATGAACTTAAAGTTCACTTTTACAGGAAGAATAGAAAAAATTCTTGTTATACTCTAGAGTATTAAAAAAAAAAAAATATTTTTTGTCATGGTTGTGTGTCCTTCAAGTTGTTATGGTTATAACAGTTGATAATGTTACAATTGAGGCAATGTTTTCTTTTTGCATTTTCCCAAAATGTTACTTTTTTTGAATGTGTTTTCGGCTAGTATTGAACTACTTATAACTTATGAACAATAACCCGATACATTTAAGCACTGTAAAAAGTGGGGTCTTTAAATCATGTTTACTTTACTTTATTTGAAGTTGGTAAGTTTACAGAAACCAGCCTTGTAAGGTTTATATAATTTGCTCTCAAAGTTTTGTCTGCTTTAAAAATTTATTCCAAATTTGGTAGATTTCTTTTGGCTCCGTTGTTTAGCTTGAGAGTAGAGTATTTAAAATTCGTCGAGGCTTATGCCAGTAATTTTTTTTATTACAAGTTAAAAGCATATGGTTGGTAGAGTTACATGAGCAGCAGCAAATAAAACCTAAGTAATTTTTCTTTTTTGTTAAACAAAAAAAAAAACAGCAAAATTGTTTTACGAACTTTGCCTGAGTATAGGCAATGAATTCCTGTTTTTTTTATTTTTTTTTTCACTTTTTTGTTGTACATATAACGAAATGTGTAAATGAAAGCACGTACTGTTAAAAATTGCAAAAAAAAAAAATATTAAATCTACTTTAAGACTTGAATAGACAACAAAAAAAAAAAAAACACACATCCCCCAAAAATATGCCTTGGATTTTTTTTATTACTTGGATTAAATTTATAATTGGCATATGCAATGAAGTAGGAAAGTCGGTTGAAGAGAAAGCTAAACTTAAATTAAACCTCATAAATATTATCTTACAAGGTTGGCATAGCAAATGCAAATAAAGGGTGTAACAAAATTTTGTGCAGGATTTGAAAAAAATATAGAATTATAAAGTTAACTAACAGCTTAACCTTGTTATAGATTATTGAGAGAATTTCATATCAATCACGAGTAATTTAAAGTAGCAACAACGACGAACATGGATATCATAAAGCACAATTAAATTTCGAGGCTGTGTCACATTTAAGTAAATTTTTTTTTTTTTGATTGAACGCTTTAGCTGATTTTCATTACAAATTGTCTAGGTTATTGATAAACATTATAAATAAATTTCAAGAATTAAGCTTAAGACAGATGGACCATTTAAAATCGAATTAGGTTTTGATTTGAAGTTATTTTATACTTGAGACAGTTGATTAACGACTTTGTACTTCACTAAATTTCATAATACGTAATCAACTCGTATTGAACACTAAACTTTTTACGATAATGATAAATGTTATAAATAAATTGCAGCCATTTTTCACGTGTATTTTCAACATCAGCGTTTTTGACACAGATAGATGGGCAATTATAAAAATAATTAAAATAAGCATATATTTCATAATTTTGTTTAATTAGTTTGCTATGTTGCACATACAACAATTATGGTGATTTTAAATACCAAACTGTCTAGTTTAATGATAATAGGCATATTCCCGGCAGACATTTGAATAGGGCTATGAGAAATCGTGGACCAATTCCTATGATTATTAACAGGGCTTGTCCTTCTACAATAAAAATAAAGTGTGCAAACTTTCATGATACTATCTGCATTATATTTAAAGAAAATAGCAAAAAATATCTGAAAAATATCGTGGTAGTCTATAACTCGGATTCTACTGGACTGATTTTGCCCATTTTCAATACCAAACCTTTCGGTGGATCAAAAAACGTTTGGTAAAAATTTCATTGTTCTATGTTTTCTTTCGGAGCTCTATCGTGCCTTCAACAGACGGACAGAGAGAAGGACATGTCTAGATCGTCTTAGAATCGTTTAAGAAACCAATATATATAGCCTTTTTGGATCTACGAATATTATTTCGTTGCGTTAGAAACGGAATGATTAACTTAATATGATATAAAAAGAAATCCCCGAGGTTTGTTCACATGTCAGTTATTAACTATTTGTGTAAGGGCGCGTTTTCACTATGTCATTTTTGTTGTCAAATTGTCCAAATTGTTGGCAATTTTATGAAAACGGGTTGTCATATGGCGTCATCTATGTTTGCAATGATGATTGCAAAAAAATAAATTTATTGATGACAACCCGTTTTCATACAATTGCCAACAATTTGGACAATTTGACAACAAAAATGACATAGTGAAAACGCGCCCTAAACCAACAATTTAGTAGATTTTCAATACCAAACTGCCTAGAATAATGATAAATATTGTAAATAAATTTCAATAACTTTAACTGATTATCTTTAACGAAATCGAGTTTTACACACACGTGTAAACAAATTTATAAGAATTACAGTTTAAATTGTAGTGTCTTATATTTGCTTAGTTAACTTTTGGCGGAAAGAAGGCCATAAAATAACATCAAACAAAATCATTAAAAAAAAAACAAATAATTTTTAATATCTCTTATATTTTGGCCCACAACTTTGTTTATATTCTTCGTAGTTGGCTGATTTTCAATAACAAACTGTCTAGGAAAATCCTAGAGATTAGGAATAAATTCAAACAGCTTTAGGTGGGTAATTTATACAGACACACAGACCGTTATTATTTTTATTCTTTCCTGCCACATTTTTAGGAAACCCAAAACTGTCAGTTGTCAAAATCAGTTTTTTTTTCTTTGCTTTGCTGGTTAATTGTCAAACAACATGAAAATTAAATCGGATATTATAAAAATTGACTTATTTTGTGATCAAAAAGTAAACTTGCACACTCTTGGAGAAAAAAATAAAACACTCAAGCTAAATGAGAAAATATTTAATTCATATTATAACAAACGAGTTTTCTTGTACCTGTTTAAACTTTAATAAACCCTTTTCAATTCATTTTCTTTTGTGTAGTTGTCCTTCACTTGCTTTATTACTATTTTCTAAATTAATTAATTCTTTTGTATTTTAGAAAAGAGAAATATTAAAGAACAGCTGAATACATTCAATGCAATTCAATTCAATGGAATGAAATTGTTTGTTTAGGTGCTTTGTTGCTATTAGACTTCAACATTTTTTGTTAATAATTAAATAATTTGCTCTATAAAATCAATAATGTTGCAGCACTTTAACACCATTCAGCTTGAATCTATATTGTTTTTCCAAAGAATTTTGATTTATTATAAGTTTTTTAACCAGGATTTCATTTCATTATAATTAACAGCCACCACCATCATCATCAAGCGCAATGCTTTTTCTAAATAAAAACACTAATTAAACAATTAGTTGTAATACAAAGGAACACAATAAATTTATAAAACATTACTACTAGAGAGATTTAACAAAAGCGACAGCAAGAACAACCTACAAATTAAATGAATAAAATACTACAAGGGACAGAGTAGAACCATGACAATAAAGTCAAAATACAAAAAAAAAAAAAAAAAAAAGGACAAGAAAAGTTTGTTAGCAAGGCAGAAACAATAGAGGGAAAATAAACAATAAGAAATCTTATTGTTAAACAATTATGGGGCTTTGATATTAATAAAACGGCTTTTTATGGCCCACATAAATAAATAGACAGTCAAAAGAAACACCACAACAAAAAACAATGAAAACAAAAACTTAAAATACCAGAAACCTTTTTGTTTAAAGCAAAAACAAAACTTACGAAAAGCAGCACCAATTACCTAAAAATAAAAAGAATTAAAAAAAAAAACTTAAAATACCAGAAACCAAACAACAATTCTAAGGTGTCCTTTTTGTTTAAAGCAAAACCAAAACTTACGAAAAGCAGCACCAATTACCTAAAAATAAAAAGAATTAAAAAAAAACTTTATTTGGGTTCAGTTGGTCTTCTCCTACACATGACTGTTAATGGAAATCTATGTTTGTGTACCAACAGCATTATAAAGTTAAACAAGAAAATAAACACAAATTCTCTCACTTGTATATGTGTGTGAGTGTGTGCGTGTGTGCTAACAATTAAAACTTTTTTGTAATTTTGCGCCTTAAAGAAACTTAATGAGAATTAAGTTTTATATTGTGTTGAGCCAAACAGCTCTAAGTATGTGATTGCGCAAGTTTCACAACAAGTGTGTCTATTGCTTTGTTAGTTAATGTTACTGGCAAACACAAGTGTACCAGAAAGTGTAATTGCAAAACTAAATGCTTAGCTACTTTTACACCCAAACGCACATATTTATATTAAAACAAATAACGATTAAATATAAAACGAACTTAAAATGCGGCCACACTACAAAAGCATTTTTAATGTTGTACAAAAGGTTTTTTAAAAGATAAAATGTATTTTA
Source organism: Bellardia pandia (assembly GCA_916048285.2). NCBI lineage: Eukaryota > Metazoa > Arthropoda > Insecta > Diptera > Calliphoridae > Bellardia > Bellardia pandia. The sequence goes on from OU696531.1 coordinate 49,565,596, forward strand.
GTTTTTCTTAAATATTAATAACTCAACAATTGCCTCCTTTATTGTTACATAAATATTACGTTACGAGAAGTATTTATGTAATTGAAACTTCTTGTAACAGCAAGCAAAGAAAAGCTAGAATTACTGAAAAGTAAAAGTGGGGGAATATAAGTGAAATTCTGCTGAATATATTGAAAAATCAACACAAATTAACTAATCTTTTAATTACAAGAATTGCAACAATATGAAACCATAAATAATCATTAAAATTAGACAGCAGTTTATTAAGAAAACTTTAATATGAAAATATAACCAAAGAAAACAATATGAAAGAAATTTTCTTTAAAAAAAGCAACGAAGATGTTTCTTTAAAGGCCCAAAACGACTTTTCTTTATAAAAGGCAAAAGACAACCATTTTTGTTTAAAGAAATTTTTTCATTAAAAAGAAAACAAATTGTATAAAAATATTCTCTATACACGTAAATCATTTATATATCAAAAAATAATAATAATTCAGTTCTCTTCAGTAGAAAATTTCGCTTTAAAAAAACTGATAATATTTTCAGTAGAAAATTACTCTTTTAAAAAAAGTGTAAAAGTATTTTCAGTAGAAAATGTCTCTTTTAAAAAGGAATGACAAAATTTTCTATAAAAAATTTCTCTTTAAAAAAGATTGATAGTATTTTCAGTAGAAAATTTTTTGTTTAAAAAAGTGCAAAACAATTTGCAGTAGAAAATTGATCTTTTAAAAAAGGGTAAGAAAGTTTTCTATAGAAAATTCTGTAGAAAATTTCTCTTTCAAAAAAGAGTGAAAAAATTTTTAGTAGAAAATTTCTCCTTAAAAAAAGAGTAACAATATTTTCCTTGGAAAATTTATCTTTAAAAAGAGAGTGATCAATTTTCTAAGTAAAATCTATCTTTAAAAAAAGACTGATAATACTTTCAGTAGAAAATTTGTGTTTAAAAAAAGAGTAAAACAATTTTTAGTAGAAAATTTCTCATTACAAAAGAGTGCAAACATTTTCAGTAGAAAATTTCTGTTCAAAAAGAGTGAAAACATTTTTAGTAGAAAATTTTTATTTGAAAAAGAGTAAAACAATTTTTTAGTAGAAAATTTCTCCTTTAAAAAAGAGGCACAACAGTTTTTATAGAAAATTTCTCTTTAAAAAGAGAGTGAACAATTTTCTAAATAAAATTTCTCTTTAACAAAGAGTGAAAATATTTTCAGTAAAAAATGTGTGTTTTTAAAAAAGAGTAACAAAATTTTCTCTTTAAAAAAACAGTAAAACAAATTATCAGCAGAAAATTTCTCTTTAAAAAAAGAGTGAACGAATTTTCTAAGGAAAATTTCTTTTTAAGAAAAGAGTGACACAGTTTTCTATAAATGGTTTATTTAAGTTTAAATAGGTAAAATAAAGGTCGATTGTTTGAATATTATTGAAATATTTTCTCATTTAGCTGGAGTGTTTCTTAAGGTAGAATTAGCCGAACGTCCACGTATCCGTACTGTAACGTACCGTACTGTAAGCACGTTTGTGTACTTATAGAAAATTTAAAAACGTGCCATACGTTAAAAAAAATTTAAAAAACACATAGTACAACGATATTGTGTTTGTGTTTAATTGTTTGTTTTCTACTTCAGTTCAAATTATATATGTATTTTAAAACTCAACTATTCTCAATTATAATGGATTCGGAGGATTTATTTATTTATTTAATGTTTTTAAAATTACTAAATATTTTCAAAAAAAAAAAAAAAACAAAACACAATAAATAAACAATCAGCTGTTGGATGGACATTGAAAAGTTTCTTTTCGTACATACATGCTTGAAAAAGTACCAAAAGCCATTTTAAAGTTATTTTAATAGTAGCAAAATTTTGTGTGTGTGTGCTTTTACGTACATAATCTAGCACTTTGATAGTTATGTATATTGTCAATGTAATATATATTACTATAATTTATTTCAATATTTGTTGAATTTGCAATATTTATAATACATAGTTATGCGTATGTACTCGTATGCATTTATTTTGTTTTATTTAAATTGTATGTGATCTTTTTTTATTTTATACATATGTATAAACATATTCATATATATATGTAGATATGTATTATATAAAATCATGTTGCTCAATTTCAACAAACATTATTAAAACAAGTACCAAAAAATAGGGCGAATTTACTCCAATACAATTTAGCATGCAAACAGTCCAACACTGCTATACAAATGTCACGTAAGAACGTTAGGAAATTCTATTTTATACAGGTATATATATCCGTCAACGTGATATTAATATTCGCGTAAGCATTTGCATTGATTTCAAATAACAAAACGGGATCAGCTGTTTCGTTACAGTACAGTACGGGACGTAGACGTTCGGCTAATTCTACCTTTAAGCAGTGTACAAAGTTAGTTTTTATTACGAAATAAGTAAATTTTTATAAAATTTAGGTTTTCTAAAAATGGAGTTTGACAGAAAATCACAGAAATAATAAAAAAACTAAACCTGTTAAATTCATACGCAATCTCTATCATTATGCTTGATAAATTATTATTTAAAAAGGTTGAAAAAATTTTCTCAAAAAAAAAACTTATAAATTTATAAAGAAAAGGTTCATAAAAGTATTAAGAGAAAATTCTTTTCAAATAATAGTGACTAAAACATTTTCTCTCATTAAAATTTTCTATAGAAAATTACAACACAATTTTAAAGAAACATTTCTCTTTAAAAAAAGCGACACATTGTTTTCCAGAGAAAATTTCCGTTTAACAATTTTCTATAGGAAATTTATAGTTGGAAAAATTTATGTCGAAATTTCTACAGAAAATTATTGTTTAAAAAGAGAACGAAATAACTTTCTAGGGAAAATTTCTTTTCAATAAAGTTTTAAAAATGTTTAGAGAAACACATCTGAGAAACTTTTACTGCATGAAGTGAAAACGATTTTTAAATAATCAGTCCAATTGAAAACAAACATTTCACATTTTTTGGGTAATAAATTTTTCACTGAAAAATAATTCAAAATCGCAACAAGGCCTTAAATACAATTGTATTAAAAGTTGTTTATTTTTTATATAAAGTTATTTCAAATTCCTAACATATCCTCTTAAAAGAAAAATGCCACTGAGAATATACTTGAAGAAAATATTTTTCTTTTGACACACATTAAATAGCAGATAAATTTATATAAAAATAAGATTAAAAATGGAAATAACAATAAAACATCATAAGACGCATGAAAAGACATTAAGAAATTTAGCGTATTAGAACAAAAAGAATTTATAATAAATGATTCAAAATATTTCATTAATGTGTGTGAAAAGAATGACGCATAATTTCTTTTCTGTTTTTTTTTGCCAATATTTTTGCAAAACCAAAAACTTACATATAGATTTGTTAATATTTGTATTTTTTTTAAAAGCAGACAACAATTTGTAATATATTTTTAACAATAAATAAATGATTTGTTTATTTAGAGTTTATTTCGATTTATGTTTCTTTTTGTTTTGTATTTCCTTTGATTATTAAAAATAATTGTTTTGATTTATTTGTTTATTTAGTTATTAATTTTTTAACAAGATTTTTTTTTTTAATAATAGACATAAATATATTACAATGTTTTTAATAATTATTAACTTGTATTATTTTGCTTTTAAATTTAATTTTATTTTTACTTTTGTTGGAAGAAATGTCTAATTATTTTGTTGTTAGTAAATTTCAATACAAATTTGAAATATAAAATTTTATTTTTTAAAATATAATTCACGGTCAATGAGCCAGAGATGGGAACAAAACAATTGTTAATGTTAATAGTTTAACACAAAATCTAAGAATAAAACACAACAAGTTAGTCAAAGCATTGACTCTGAACTTTTTGTTTGTTTAGTTTAAAAATATTCTTTAATTTGTTTCTAAATAAAATTCTCTAGATTTGTTTTATGTTTTTCACTCTCGCAAATTGTTTTTAGCGCCTTTTTTCTCTGCTTCCGTTGTTTTTCGTTTTGCACTTGTTTGATTCTATTGTTGTGTTTCGTTTTTGTTGTGGCTTTTTATTTTGCAAAATTTATTAATATTTGTCACAATTTATTTTTGTTTTTGTTCATTAAATATATTAAATTCTTATACAGAGTTATGTTCGTTTAGTTTATATATAACTTTCTTTAGCTCGTTCGTTAATAACTTGTAGTATTGAAACCAATTTGTAGCCGTTTTATTAAACCACTGGTTTAGTTAACAATAAAATTATAAAATAAAATTAAAAATTTAATTAAGTTTTCGAATTTTTACATCACTTCTTTTGTTGTTAGTATCGTTTTTAAGTTTTGTTTATTTTTTAAATGTTTGTTTAAAATAAAAAAATATTTAAAATATTTTTTTTTCATTTAAAAATAAAAAATAAAAGAAGAGTGTGCGCACTTAAAAAAAGGCGTCTGCCACGTTCGAAATTCGCCAACAAACTGAAAATGATGCTGTGTTGTTTTTGAACGGAAACAAAATTTAGCCAAATCAAAAAAAAAAAAAAAAGTTTTGCTCATTTATTACACACACACAGGCACAAATGCACAGAACTCAACTCAATACAATACAGTTCAACTGAACAGCACAGAACTGAACAGAGCAGCTCAACTAAACGAACATGAACATGATTCTGTGTTTGGTTCAGTAAAATTCATTTCAAAACATATCAACATCATTATCGAGGGCTGATGTTGTGGCCACTTAAGTACTAAATCAATTTTATGCCGAAACAAGTACTTATTGCCAAATGTTTCATTAAAAAATTTCTTTTAGCAACTATCTCTTTAAGGGAACATTAAATGGCTTTTTTAAAAGAGCGGTAAACTTATAGAGTTAAGGTATTTTTAAAAGAAACGTCTCTTTTAAAAAGAATGAATACAATTTTCTATAGATTTTTTATTTAATATTGTTTTTTTTTTTTTTTTTTTAACAAGTGACAAAATTTTTTATGAAAAAGGAACAACATTATCTATATATTCTCTTAAAAAAAAAAGAGTGACAAAAATTTCTCTTCAAAAAAAAAGAGCGACATTTTTTATGGGACAAAATTTTCTATACAAAATTCTCTATAAAAATTAAAAGCGAAATTTTCTATAGAAAATTTCTCTTCAAAAAAGTGAAACAAATTTTCGTCTCTTTTTTCTTAAAAACAGGTTGACAGAATTTTCCATAGAATATTATTTCTCTGCAAAGACAGAGGGACAAAATTTCCTTTACAAAATTTTGCTTTAAAAAAAGTGAAAAACTTCTTTATTCTCTTTTCGTTTTTTTCTGTTCAAAAAAAAAAAAAAAAAAAAGAGTGAAATTTTTTCTAAAAAAAAGAGTGAAATTTTTTCTAAAAAAATTTCTCTACAAAAATTGAGTGACAAAATTTTCTACAAAAACAGAGTAACAAAATTTTATACAGAAAATTTCTCTTCCAAAAAAGTGAAACAATTTTTTATAGAAAATTTCTTTTCAAAAAAAGAGTAAAAAAAATTCTATAAAAATGTAAAAAAAATTTCTATAGAAAATAATAAGAGCTTAACAAAAGAAAACATTTAAGATATATTCTGTTTAAAAAAGAGTGACCACATCCTAGAGAGAATTTCTCTTTAAGAAAGAGAGACACAAATTTTGTTTACGAAAGAATTTAAAAATAATTTTTTTCTATAGAAAATTTCTCTAATTTTCTATGGGAAATTTATCCCATTTTCTATAGGAAATTTAACTTATTTCCTACAGAAATAATATAATATATCTTTGGCTTGCCCACTAGAACTAGTTCACTAATTATGCCTAGATATTCTTTCCAGATTATGAATAGATCATTTGTAGTCCGAGTTTCAAGATTATGGAACTCTATTGTACCTTATAGAGGACGAACTTTTTCGTACTCAATATCGAAATTTCAAAATATTGTTTTGCAAAATCTATAGAAGGTGGCTGTAAACATTTACCACAATCCCAATTGTTTTTTTTTTTTATTACTTTTAGTATTCAACATTTGTGCAATAGGGTGGTTAAAATTATATATACAGAAATTTTTGATTTTTTTTTTAAATTCAATTATACTTTTGTATTTGCCATATGAATAATCTGGATTAATTAGGCCCTAAAGGCTTGCAATCTAAATAAATAAAATAAATAAATAACTAATAGGACAATAAATAGGACGTATGAGCTATATTTAATAGGGCTTATTTAATTTCATAAAAATCATACGTACAGTAGTACGTTTCTCTTTACAGAGTATATTATTTATTTTGATTTCTCATTTACCACAGAATGTTGTGTAATTTTCTGAATGAAAAATTCCTTATTTTCAAATAGCTCTATTTGTCTATAGGTAAAGTTCTCTTATGTTTCTTTAAAAAAAAACTCAAATTCTCGATACATTTTTTTTTGTCTAAAATAATTTCTAGATTTAATTATAAAAATTAAATTTTCTTCAATGAGACAAAAAGTATTTTTTTGACCCTGTTTTCATCTTTTTCAATCAAAGAAAAAAATCGAAATTGTACTTTTCGCCCAGAAGTACGTACTACTCTGTAATTTTCAATACCAATTGAACCAGCATCAGCAAAATTGTTGGCTGATGTTGTGGTCGTTATTGTAAGACTGTTGCTGCTGTATTTTTGAAATCCTACAATACTCTATATGATTTTGTTTGTTTCGTGTTTATGCGTATGTATGTATGTATGGATATGTATTTGTATGGATATTTTTTATTTGGTATTATTGTTGTTGTTGCTGTTGGGTTTTTGTTGTTAGTGTTTGAATTTGAATTTAGCATGTGATATGCGCGGGTGTTTTTGTTATAATTGTATGACAGTCAGCAGGGAATCACGGACACACACATATACTGGCGCTAACACACACATATACATATAGATAAACAAGTATGTGTGTATTAATATTTGTTTTCCGCTTTATTGTGTGTGGGTAAGTACGTTGGTGCTTTTGGATGTTAGGTTAGTGTGTGTTGATAGCATTACTAACACAATCACATTAAGTTGAGTTTAGTAAAAGAAATTTCTTATTTTTCTTATTGCTTGTAGGTTTTGACAACACTAATGATACATACTGTGATAGTAACACGAATTATTTTGTTGTTTTTTTTTTTGGATTTTATTTTTTATTTTTTTTTGGTATTCTGTTGATGTTTTCTCAGTTAATATCTGGCCAAGAGTCAAGAAGGTTGTAGCAAAACAAGCAAAAATTCTTAAAATGTTCAAGGGAAAGATTTGGTTTTGGCAATTTTTTTATAAAACGAAAAATGTTGTACATGTATTTATTATGTGAACAGAGAACGTATGTGTAATATGTAATAGGGATTTCTTTTACTACATAATAATCATACGTGGGGTAGTATCGCTCTCCAGAGAGTATATTATTTATTATGATTAGTGTGGCCAACTGACCCGGAAAATCCAGCACATGTCCCGGTTTTGCAACCATTGTCCCGGTATCCCAGTGACATCCCCCGGATGGCCTAGAGTTTTATTTTGAATTTAATTAAATAAAAAATATGTGGACTTGAACAACAAAACAGTCTATTTCATTGAAATTTGGCACAATCGCATCATATTTTAATGAAAATTATTTCTTTTAAATGATTCATTTTAAAATCATGTGTCTATGCATATCCCCAGCAAGCCATATGAGTCCGAAAAGAGTCTTTTCTGACACCTTTTCCGGAGCGTTCATGCTCTTTATGAGCCCAAAAAAACAATCATAATTGCTCCGAAAACCTTCAGAAAAGAGGGTCATTACATTTGAAAATGGTTCGTCAGAAAGAGCTCGTATATAATGTCAGAAAAAAGTATTTTATGAGGGTTTTTTGGGCTCAGAAAGAGCTCTTACATCGTGTCAAAAAAGAGTCATTGCAATTTTAAATACAACAAATTCAAAGGTCGCATTTATAATTTTTTTTTAAATTGTTGTCACTTAAACAAAAAGAGACTCGCTGATGCACCGAATTGGAAAGATGTAGAAACAACAATCAAATTTATGATTGAAAAGAATTGGCTAAAACCTGAAGACAACAATGTAGAATAGTTTAACGAGTTTGGTTACATATTGGAATTTATTACCCCAGAGAAAATTAGCGAATGGAATAAAAATAATTCTCCTACTAAGCCACGTTCTACTAAACCACATCAAGGTTGGGTGGAATGTTTCAAACATTTTCAAAATAACAATGTACCATGCACTCGCTTCGCGCGAATCATTGAATTTATATTTTGTTTGCCAGCAACATCTGCAAGTGTAGAGCGTATATTTTCGTTGATCGTAAAATTATGGACAAAAGAAAAATCGCAACTCAAGCTAGATACTTTGAAACATATGCTATTTCTCAAATACATTGAATTTTACAATTTTTTTAAAGAATCCCCAACATTGCTGAAGCAAATTTCATCACAAGATAAATGCGATTTTAAACAAAAAGCGACAGAAAATTAAATTCAAATTACTTATAACATTATAATTGTCTAAATTTAACTTGAATAATAAAGTTTTTTCTCCATAAAAAATTAAGCGGTTTTAAGTTTGAATATTCCGGATTTTAGTACTGTTTTCGAAAAATGTCCCGGTTTCGCTCAAAATTGAGGTGGTCACACTAATTATGATTAAAGGTAACATTTTTTTCAGCCACTTAGAATTTAGAAGATGTTGCAAGAAGATTAGGAAAATTGATCATATTTTCCTCAAGTCTACTGTTATCGTTAAACGTCCTTCATAATTTTAATAAAGCCTTTATTACTTGAAATCATAATCAAACATGTATTAAATAATAATTCCGGAAAACATCTTCTAATGGAGGCAAAAGGAAAAACTCCAACAATATTACTCTATACAAAATGTTTTAAATAGCTGCAATAACATACTGCAATGTATTCACAAATTCTTTCTAAGAAAACTATCAAAATTAGCACCATTATTATTTCAAGGAATTACAATTGCGTGTCATGAAAAGGAATTCTATAACTGATTTTGAGAGTAATCAATCAATTGCAAAGCAAAAATTTTAATCAAAAGTTTACATAAGATCTGTAATATTTGCTTCATTTGTTGGTTTTCTCATTTTTGCAATTGTTGTAGTTGTTCAAACACAAAACACGATGTTTGAAAATCAAGTTCAGGACCAAAAAAAGAACCCATAAATTCATAGAAAAATGTAAACAACCATAAAGGCTGCACGAACAGCATTGATTAAAAAAATAACAACAAATAATGGGACAAGCAACAAAATATAAAATGCAAGTTTATGCGTTGCTCAGCAATACAGAGAAAAACCACAAACACAAATGATGCTTTCATCCTCTGCTATTATCACGCAGTCTGTCACACTGCAATAATGAAACATGCACAGTACATATGCAAAAACATAAAAAAGCCGCTGCATACATACAAGTCTCTTGTATAGAGTAGCATTACTTTTTTGCACTAATAAATTCACGTGTGTGTTTGTCAGTGCTTGCTTTAAGCGTGTATGAGTGAACTTATACAAGGACATTTTAGCGGCAAAACACAGACACATTCTTATACTAAAATGCGCATGTTAAATACTTATACTCAGGCAAAGATAATAACTGTTACGTAGTTGAACTAGAGAGAGAGAGAGAACAAACAAATAAGGGGAAATATTGGAATTTAACGCATACAATTAGCAAACAACAAGCAAAAGCTTTTTTACATTTACTTGAGAATATATAACAACTGAAACGGAGAGAAAGGGAGAGATAGAGAGAGATAGCTAAAAACAGCCAGAGAACGTTAAACAAACTTGCGCGTAGGTGTTTGAACAAACACGTGGCTGTTTGTTTGTTGTTCATAAAATGACATTTTTAAAGTTCTAAAAAAGTACTTTTAGGAAAATTTTAATTTTTCAAAAATTTTATTTAGATATTACTTGAATTTATAGAAGAAATGCCGGGATTAGTTGTTAAATGACAGAGTAAACAAAGACATATTTGTTAAAGTGATAGAGTTTCCAGTTTATTTTATTTTCAATTGTTTAAATATTTGATAAAGTAGAAAAGTTACGAGTAAATACGTAAATTTAGTCATAATTACTATTAATCATACGCTTCAGTATACTTTTCTGTTTAAAATACGAATTGAAAGTTCCATGAAACTTTTCCTAAGGTTTTAATAGTTTTATGCCATACAAATAAAAAATGTTTTATTGAAAAATTGGTAATATAAATACGAGGGTCGCTGCAAAGGTTGTTTTAAGTAAAAAGTAAGTTCAAGAAAATTATACAGGTATGTGATGGAAATCGATTTCGTTCCAAAAGCGAACTGAAAACGAAAACAGTTGTGATGGCAACACTTATTATCTTTCGTTTCGTTTTTAATTCAATTTCTTTTTAAAAACGAATTCGATTTCATGTTCCATTTGTTTCTATTAAAATGTAAGCTAAAAAGAAAATTGACTGTTTAAACTGTTTTTAAACCGCGAAGGTAATTGTGCACGTTTAAAAGAAAAAAAGGAAATTTAAGCTCAAATTTCAAATATTTGGAAAATATTTAAACGAAAATGTAAGTGCACACTTTAAAATATGTACATACATATCGAGCCATAACCGCCAAAATAATGTATCCCACACCATAATCGATTGTTGTTTTTTTTTCCGAAATCGATAGTTCAACATCATTTAGAATTATTAAAATTAAATGTATTACACAAAACAATATTTACATTATAAATTTTAAAATAATGGCTTTATTCAAACTGATTTTATTTAAAAAAAACCTTCCCCTGTAAAATTTTGAGTTTGTGGGATACATTTTTTCGGCGGTTATGGCTCGATATGTATGTATGCGTAGCATAGAAATACTGCTCAGGAAGAGTTCATAGTAACTTTTATGGCAAAACAAAAATTTATAGGTGATAGAGTTGAAGTAAAAAGGCTTTGGCAAAATTTCGCTAAGGAGTTAAATAAGCTTGGTCCTTGGTAGAGTTTAGTCTTTAAGGAAACGTTAAACAAATAAATATATTTGGATGATATAGAGTTACAAGTTTTCTTGGTTTGGTTAACATTTTTAAAATTGTTCTATAAATTTGCAAAGTAATGAAGAAATGTTTAAATTGAGTCATAATTAATATTAATCATAGGTCACACTACATTTTTCTATTTAAAATAAGAATTTAAATTCTTATAAAAGTTTTGTTCACATTTTAATAGTTCTACATTATTTATTCGGTTTATTTAAAAGTTGTTAATATACAAAGTCAGAAACTTTACAAATTTAAGTAAAGTAATAATTTGATAATTTTTAAAATATATTATAAAGAAACACAAAGTTTCAGGTAATTTTAAAATGTTAAAAGTTAAAGTCTTACAAAGGCAATTGAATATAAAAAGCTTTTTCATTTTAGAAATTTTACAATTTTTGTGCAAGAAACGAGGTAATTTTAACCAATTAATCAGGTATTTGATGAAAATCGTTTTCGTAGTTAAAGTGATTTGAAATCGTTCAAAGATGTGATGTGTGACAACCTGTCGATTTGCTGTAACGATTTCATATTCCATTTTATTTCATAAAAAAAAACGTCGATTTAGACATGTGACGCATTTCGATAAAGTCGAATATTTCCGAAATGTAAGTTAAATTTCTTAAGAATTAAAAAATTTATAATTAATTTTTATTTGTATAAGAATAATTTTCAAGAAAATGTCTTGATCAAATTCTAGGAAAAAGGTGTTTAGATAAGCGTAACCACTTGTTTTAGCACAAATTTGTTTGACGTTCTTTACTCTTACAAGAGTTTTGCAAGATCAAACAGCATCAAATAAATTAAAACTAAATATTTGTTGTGCTTTGGCCTAAATAAGAAAAGTTCAAATATATTTTATTTAGTGTGACCGTACCTTATGTTTAATATAAAATAGTTGTAGACCATAGATACAAGAATGTTTCATTCAAATTATTTAACAATATAACTACGAGCGTAGTCTCAAAAGGTTTAAAAATGGTATTAACAATTTATTAAGAAATATATTTGATTAGTAATTGTAAAGAATAAAATGCAACCATTCCAATAATGAAAAAACATATTTCTATATAATTTGTTTGCAAGTTAATTCCAACTGTAATATTAGTTTGCTGGTTTTTTTAAATTTTAGAAAAGAACTTATTATATAAATTATTTCATTCCCCTTTTAAAAGCTTTTTCCAGTTTGTATATGCATGTAAATAGTGAGAACAGCATTACAGTGTTCTAAAAGGTAAAAAAAAAACGGAAGAACGTTTACGTGTTAGTGTTGAAATGATGTCAGTCATATGACTGTGGAGGCAAGTAGGCGTTGATAAATTTCTGTAATTCCATGGCTCATTTAAGTAAAATCTTTTGTACATATCTAAAATAAATAAACCTAACAAAAACGAACAGCAACAAGAAAAATATGTACTATACATAGGCCGACTTAATTGTGATATCATTTTAACACATCCATTGCGGACTCACGTGCACGCACTCACACTTTTATGCTCAGTTACATCCTGCTGGGGATTTTTTCATATTAAAATTCAATTTATAAAAGCATGCTGGAATGCATGGTGACAGTGCCAGTGCTGTATTTTTTGAGAATGATGAGAATATTTTTTTTTTGTATTTTTTTCTGTTTGTGCAAATTGCACAAAAGAGCCTCAATTGTTTTTATCTAGAGTATATAGGTACTCGTATATATAGCAGCTGCGAGTATTTTGTAATTGCTGTTGTTGCTTTATTTATTGTAAATTTTTTTCCCTTGTAGCCTGTTGCATAATGTACTCACTTGCATTTATTCTTGCTCGTTTTTTTGCTGGTTTAGTGCTCTTAAAGCCCAGTCTGTTTTTTAGTTAGAAAAAATACAGAAAACTGTTGCATATTTTTAGGAGGTCGTTTATTGTGTTTTCTTTGCTTATGCTTTATGTAGTGTTTTTATTATTACGTTGTTTATTTAGTTTTATCTGTAAGCCAAGTCCTTGTTTCAAGTAAAATTTTAATAAAAAAAAAAAAAAACAGTTTCTGTTTTTTTGCTTTCCATGAAACTTTATAGGATTAGTGTGTAAGTAAGTAAATAAGTAGGCGTATGTATGCCACAAATATTGATTAAATTTACATTTAAAACACCATATGCTTGACAAAATTTAAAGCCAAATAAAAATATACAATTTCATTTAATGTCTTCATTATTTCTAATAAATAGATTATTTAAGACAGACAATTGCAAATTAAAGGCTTAACTAGTTTTGAATGACATGCAAATTCAATTGCCAACACAATTGTTTTATTTTCAAAAAGAAAAGTGTTTTTAATGCTTATTTGGACAACTTTTATCATTTTAATTTTAACTTTTAAAACAAATCTCTAACTTGTATTGAAAACATTATATTTTTAGCCTTATTTACTACTGAAACTTTTGTAAATGTTAATTAAGCTACAATAGATAAAAGTGTTTATTGAAATATAAAATGTAATGTGACGTAAGATTAATATTAATTATGCTTAGTTGATCATAAGTTTTCTAAATGAACAGCCAGTTTAATGTTTTGAAATGGTAAATGCTAATAAATTAGGTTTTTATGATTATATATTATAAAAAGCTTTGTTACAACACACAATTGTAGGTTTTTTATTGAGATATAGTTTCAACAATTTAAGTAGTTTATTTTATAAATGTAAATACACCTTATTCTGTTTTTACATGGTCTTTTTTTACACGGTTTTGATATAACACAGTTTGAAAATAAACACATTTATAATTTTTTACACGATTTTATTCCATTTAGCACGATTCAAAATATTTTTTTTTGTTAAATTTTATGTTTGCGAAATATGTGCATATCACAAATTTAGGGGAATTCCCTTTTCATGGATAGCAAAGCAAGCAAATTTACTGGTCAAAGCAATTGTAAATAGCACAAATTTAGGGGAATTCCCTTTTAGTGAATACAAGCAGATGAACTTGTCATATATTTTTTGTTACATTGCTTCTAAGCTGACAGTGCATATATTTTTTTTCTTTATTAACTATACTATATAGTACATAAACCTGAATAGTTGTTGTGAACAACTCCTTGTTATACCCTTCACCTTCATTTTTCACTAATTTCAATAGATTTTAGAGATAAGAAACCAATCACCTATTTTGCATACGCTCAATGTCTTTTTTATACGGGTCCTGAAACCAATTACCGTGTAAAAACAGAATTAGGTGTAGTTTTTTTTATAAATAATTGTTGTGAAAAGCTTTAAATAGCTTTTACACAAGAACTGTTGAAATTTGTTTAAACGTTATCTGAAATTTGCATGAAATATGTGTACTCGTATGCGTTTGATTAGAATCATTTTACAAAATAGAAAGAAAGCAAGTAAGAAAGTATAGTCGATCAAGCCCGACCATATAATACCCTACACCCAGTATATGTATAAAACAATTTTTCAGAAATGGACGTTATATGGGAGATTTGACCTATTATGGACCAAAATTTAGTGTCATGATTTCTGTGAATTTAAATATTGCATGTGTTAAACTTTACCTCGATATAAATACTTTTAAAAGATTTATGGAGCTTTAATTGAATTACGGAGAGGGTCTTATACCGTAGACAGACGACAGAGTTAATGCGCATTAAAAACTCACTAATGTGAATTAAGATTTTACCGTGACAGACGACAGTTTCTGCATTTAAACTGCATTTAGGTAACAGCTGTTTGTTTGTCAACAACTATTAATTATGAAAAAATTTGTTTGGAATTTGCTGAAAAAACAGTATTTCTTTGAAAAAAAAGCTGAAATTACTTTTGCTGAAACTGTTTCATAATGCAAAAATTGTTCATGCACTAGCAACCATCAACCTGAACGTGTTGCTACATGTGGGGACCGCAGTGGGACACTCTGAAATAAGAGAAAGGCAATTGTGGAAATCTATTTTTATTATTTTAATTTTCCAATTGTCTTCTTCTTTTAGAATAGTAAACAATTTGATAACATATTATTGATTTTCGACGATGTTGCCATATTGAAATAGCTAAATGCAGTATAAATTCAGTTTGATTTTGTGTATTTACATCTAACTTAATGCGCATTAAGATAGGATAATTCACGAGTTAATTTGAATTAAGACTGTTAATGCAAATTAACTGTGTCGTCTGTCTATGCTATTATATGGTGTCATTATTTCTGTATATAAGAAACTTATTTGTGTCAAATTTTATTTGGATTTTTAAGAAATTTATGATCGTGAAAGTGATTTTCGGAAGTGGGCCATATATGGGAGCTACGACGAATTATGGACCGATCATAATAAAATTGTACCGTATTATTTGTATGCATATGAAATATATTTGGGTTCAATATTATTTGGATACCAAAATTTTTGAGAGAGTTATTCTCTTTAAAGTGATTTTCGGAAGTGGGCCTTATATGGGAGCCACTAGTAATTATGGACCGATCTGTACAAAATTTATAGACGTGATTTGGCTTCATTTACCACTCATTTGTGATGAAATTTGTTTGGTTCCTTGCATAATTCAAACATTTATTATCGGTAAACACCAATTTTGGGGGAGACTTTTGTATGGGGGCCAGGTGAAATAATGGACTGATTTCCACCAGTTTCAATCCCATCCATCCTTGGGCCGAAAAAATATCACGTACTAAATTTTAGCGAAATATCTTCAAAATTGCAAACTGTACTCTGCGCATAGGCTTTACATGGACAGGCAGCCAGACGGACGGACGGACATCGTTAAATCGACTCAGAAAGCGATTCTTAGTCGATTGGTATACTTTAAGGTGGGTGTTGGGCCAATATTTCTGGGCGTTGCAAACATCAGCACAAATCCAATATACCCTCCCCACTATGATGGTGTACGGTATAACAGTTTTTACGATTTGTCTCGCTAGTTAGTTAATTCTTTCTCTATTTATTTAAATATGTTTCTACTTTTTAGAAAATAGATTTTCAACTTTAGTGATTTCATGTATTTATGTTACATTTAACTATAAATTACTGGTAAATACCTAGTTTTTCCAGAACTTTCTTAAATCAAACTTCTTTCTATCACAAATATGTGATAAAAATAACAGAAAACTTATGTTATTATATAATTATATCTTTTCTCGTGAGAAAATCATGACTGAACGTATGATTAATATTATTTAGGACTAAATTTACAGATTTCGTAAGAACTTTTATATTTTTAAAACAATTTTAAAAATTCTAACTCAAACTGACTTTCAAAACTTTGTATTACTTATATTAGTAATTAGATTTAGTTGTTTTCTCTTTGGTCAAAGATTTGTTTTGTGAAGTATTTTAAGCAAGTTGATATAAATAAATCTTATTCAACTCCCTTAGATTTAGTTGTTTTACAATGTTATGAAATGGGACTCCTGTTTATATTTAGATTTCCTTAGTATCTGGCATAAAACCGTGTTTTTTCGTGAATAAAATCTAAACTACACAAACAATTTTTAGTTTATAAAGAAAATTATACCCTAACGTATGATTAATATTAATTATGACCAAATTTACAGATTTATTCATACATTTGCTATTATAATAGGAACTTTCTAATTTAAACACTTGCGGTTTCTAAGTTATATACTTCTATTTCCTCTAGTTTTAGCCCCAACCCTATTTAGTTGCTGTAGACTCTGGCATTATTGTTGAACTTAATGACCCTTAAAAAATAAGAAAGGTTTTAGAAACTCTTATACATTTTAAGTTTTGTTTTAGTTAATCTCTGTTTATGAAAAGAAATCACTGGTTAACACTAACTATAAGGCTTAATTTACAAAACTTGTAGCTTAACCAAGAATTATTACTCATAATATAAAAAACCTTTAACTGAGAATTATTAAAACTAAGACCTGTAGTTACTATTAACAACAGCTTAAGTTTTTATTGGTTATTATAGTTTTTTTTAAACCTTTCAAAACGTGCAACTAAAACATTTCTTACAAGTAAATTCTTCTTAAGATTTTTGTTTCTTTTTTATTTATTGCTACATACCAAGTTGCTAGCAGCAAAGCAAACAAATCACAGGTGTATTTTCAAAGGAAATACCTCAATTTATATCTGTTCCTTTTATACAGCAATAGTAAATGTTTTTGTTTCCCTATAATCTGCTTAAGATAAAATAAATACTTTGTTTATTTAAAATAAAATATTTAGAACTTACATAACGATCAATGCCAATAACAGGAAATGTTTAGAGAATAAACGACTTACCTGTAAATACACAAAATAGAAAAGAGAAAAAATACATTAGAAATTTAATATATATGTATATACAAATAAAAACAATGTAAAGTTTAAAGGAAAATATTAAATTTTAAAAATTTTAAAATCCTAACAATAAAGAAACCTTTTTTTATGTAGTAAGTTTTTATTATTTCAATAAATTGTTATTTAAAAAAAAAACATATATATATAATAATATATTCGTAATTACCATACTAATGATCATTACTGTAACTGATAGCCATTATGCATAATTAACTCTTACCCCACTAACTCTGGTTTAATCACTTCTTTTAAAATCTTTTAAATACCAACAGCATTTAGTCCTCAATATGTTAATAAAAACAACAAGTTTTTACTCTCTACACTTTTTTTTACACAGAGCGGCAACAACAACTATAAAATGCATTAAAAAAAACTAATACTTGTTTGCATTGTTTTTAGCTTTCTTTAATTGCGTAGTTACAGGAAATTAAATTTATAATTAAATTTGCTCACACTTTTGTAACTTAACTATCATTTACAATTATTAATTTTTTCCCTACATTGTAATATTACAACTTTTTTATATTAATTTCCTTTATTTTTGTATAAAGTTTTTTAATTATTTATGGTTTATATTTAAATAAATTAAAAATTTACAAAACAGTATATGTGACGTATGATTAATATTAATTATGGCTAATTTTATATATTTCCTAATAACTTTTTTATTTTAATAGCGTTTTGCACAAATTAAACGACAAATGACTTAAAACAATTGCATATTCCTTGATATTTAGTTGTATTCAAATTAGTTTAAGAACTAATACATAATTTTTCTCAAAAACTCCAACATTTTTTTTTTTATATTTCAAATAAACAACTTACATTAATTTACCTGCATCATACATATCAATCAAAATTTGTACCTCGTTATTAAACTAGTGCTGGCGGTAAGTGTTGCATAGCAATATGAAGTATTGTAATTAAAGCATAATTGATCTATTACTTAATCTCTTCAGGAGTAAAGGAGGCTATAATTGAAATACATAAGGACGTGGATAAAAAAGATAAAATGTAATATGCAATTTAAAGAAGACTAGAGTAAGTGAGAATTAAAAGTAAAATCAGATAGATTTGCGTCATGTAACTTATTATGTATATTTCAATCATTTATAATGATTTCCTTTCATTTATTACAAAAAGCCTTAATAGCCCAATTTTGCAAAACTATCGATATGATTATCAAATACTTTTGATCTTAATTTTTTTGCAAATGTCTCTTGTGTCATATCTATAAAACATTTTTATTTCTATTCTATTGACTAATTGAGATGCTTGAGAATTTAAGTAGAAGAATTATATTATTGGTGTTTCTGGATGTGATTAATTGAGATGCTTGAGAATTTAAGTAGAAGAATTATATTATTGGTGTTTCTGGATGTGATTAATTGCTTGTAACGTCTCAGCCACTGGTCCGCAGAAAGAGGGTTAAGTAAACCGTAGTAAAATAGAACTAGTTCTGTTTAGCTTAAGAACCAAGGTAACAAGCTTCAGACAACGAATTAACAAGCGATTTACTAAAATTTATATGTCCATATTTCTTTGTAATTTTTTCTTGTGGTCCCTGCTCTGTGGCTAGTTAATTTTCAATTTTATTTTTAGTTTTAATTCATTTAGACGTCTTAAGGTATTCTTTGGCTTTATTAAAATTTTTTAAACTACCAACAGTTTTAAAGAAAATTTAAAATTTGTTATATTTTTCTTAGTTGCGTATGATTGATATTAATTTTGACTAATTTTATAAAAACGCAATTTTCTCACGCAATCATATAAAATCGAGCACTGAAATGTTCTACTTTTATGTTAACAACTAATTAGGGAATATTATTACAATATTTCTTCAACATTTACACAACAATTTAAACAATTTATGAACACTTTAAATTTAAAACACTTAAAAGTTTTAGCACATTCTTCAACTATATTAAAAATTTTGAAATCTCTAACAGTTTTAAAGAAAATTTTAAATTTGTAAAATGTTCTGGGGTGCGTATGATTGATATTAATTTTAACTAATTTTATAAAAACCCATTTTTATCAAGGAATCAAATAAAATCGAACAATGAAATGTTATACATTTATATAAACAACTAATTAGGGAATATTATTAGTAAATTTGTTTAACATTTACAAAACAATTTAAAAAATTTATGAACAGTTTTTTAAAAATTTAATCATAAAACCTAAAAACTTATTAGTTTTCGCTAGATTCAAATAGTTTAAATATTTCAAAATAAATTAAAAAAAAATCCCTTAACATAAACTACTTCAAACAAGATTTAATATAATTTTAAAAAGTCAACCATAATGTCTCATGTATTTTAAACAGATGCTTTTTTACCCCAGCCATCCGTTATACACTTTTAAGCAAAATAAATTCTTTCACTACAATTCCTTCACAATTTTTATTTAAAACTTGACTTTTGCACACAAAATACACAAGTGAGTGTGTTTTTTTTTATTTAAATTTCTTAACAACTTTCTTCTACTTATTTTGCAGCAAAGTATAAAATTTTTTAAACAAAACAAAAATATTTAAATAATGTAGAAAAACTTGTAGAGGATAGAAGAAAACTATAAAAAACCACAAACCGTAACCACAAGGACATGGTCATACCAGCGAGAGACCATTAAATTTTCAAGTACAAACAACAATGTTATTAAACTCTTGGTACTTTGTTTCACTGTGCTACACTGTAATACTGTAACAATATACCTCTCCTCTCTTCTCTACTCATCACACTACTTTATTTTTTATTTTTTTGCAATAAATAAATAAATGTTGGAATGAATTTGTGGCAAGAGAAGGAATGGAAACTGCGTGTACTTTTAGTTATACTCGTAATTGTTGTTGCTGTTGTTTGTTTTTGTAATGATAGATGGCTGTTTTTTGTTTCAAGTATAATTAAAAACAAATGTAAGCAAAATTGTTGTAAATAATTATCCGTGGGTATTTTTATAAGATGAATGGCTGCATGAATTGATAATAAAGTTATTTGTTCCTGCGTGCGTATGTATTTGTTGTAGCTGTGATAATTAAGCCTATTCCCGATATGGCCAACTAAATTACATTATTTTCTTTGTAAAAAAAAAAAAAACAAACTAAAACTTTTGCTAATGACAACCAAAATTGAAACATAATGAATGAAAGTTTAGTTGTTTTTGTTATTGTTTTTAAGAGTTTCGAAGCTTATCGTCCCAAGACATTATTAAAAGAAAATCTGTGTAATTGTGTTTGTCATTTAAATTAAATTAATGAGTTTTGTTTTTTTTCCAAAGCAAATATTAATTTGGAAATTTGCAGATTTTAAGGACTTGTAAAAATAGAACTTAGTATTAGGTTTGTAATTTTTATTAAAATTATTGGAACTATAACTTTTGGACATCATGAGAATATAGAGAATACAAATTTACTAAAAAGCGAGTTTTGATTTTGTCTTCATTTCTACAATACTGTGCACAGTAGGGCAGAAACTAAATTACTTTGGAAATAAATCTGCCAGTTTTCACTGCATTAAAATATTACACCTTTTTTTATAAGTTTGCTAACTTTATTATTCAAATTCGTATTCAAATGAGTATTTGCAAAAAAGTGTAAGGTAACGTATGATTAATATTAATTACGCATTATTTTATAAATTATCTTATAACTTTTTTGTTTTATTAGCTATTTAAATAAATTAAACGAAGAATTACTTAAAACACTTGCTATTACTAGTAATTTAGTTATATTCAAACTTAGTTTACGTAACAATACATTAATTTGGCTATAAACTTTAATTTGAGGTTTTTAATCATATTACACTAATTTAGCTACACATTATGTTAAACAATACTAAACCAGTGAGAGGTGAATGTTTGTTAGCTATAGAAGATAATGTAATTAAAACATAATTAATTTATTACTTAATCTAATAAGAAGTGAAGAAGCCAATAAATGAAACACACAAGGACGTCGATAAAAGCGGTAATATGTAATTAATTGAACAAAAAAAAAAAAAAAAAAGATTAGAGTAAGTAAATATTAAAAAAAGGGAAAACCAGACAGATTGATATCATGTATCATATATCATATTTAAAGCATAAATTTCTTTAATTATTTTCTATTGGTTGGTTTACGTGGTTGCCTGCTGCCTTCAAGTGAAATCGTTTGATTCCGTTTTGGTTTCTGTTAACCTCAATTATTAATTCTGTAAAGCTTTTTCGAAACTTTAGAAATTTTCGAAACATTTTTGCAATAAATCTGTCTTTCGGTTCCATGGAAAAGTATGAAAAGAAAAGATTTTCTTTGAGAACATAGATTAAAGTTATCATTTTTAAAAGGTATCTTTACAGTTATTATAGTAATGTAAAAACACAAGAATTCCACCAGTTTTTGTTTATTCAAGATTTCATATATTTGTCTTTCTATTCTAAAATCCTGAAGCTGGGATTACCAAACTGTAAGGAGTTTCGGAAACCTTAATGTATTCTTAATTTATCACTCAATTTTACAATTTGCTAATAGGAATGTGTAACTTATGAGCAAATTTTTCTCATTTTTTTCTCATTTTTTTGCGGCAATTGAAGGATTTGCACTTTTAATAATAACATTGAATAATAATATCGAACCCGCAACCCTCTGACTGATAGTCCGGCACACTATCGCCTAATCTATCGCGGCATCCAATACCTAAATAACACACTCTCCCTTAAACATTTACATTCAAAATAAAATTCTTTTATATCAATTTAAAAAGTTTTCCTAAAAACTTTACAAATATTTCACTTTCTATCCCGTAATTTTTTAAACGTTAACCATTATTTCTCACTAATACTAATAAATTCATAATCCAAAAATGTACATTGAATATAAAAGCCATTTTAAATATTCAATAAATTCCCAGAAAAGAATCCAGAGTTTATTGGCCAACAAAATTCCGTCATTCCTAATCATTTTTCTGCGTAAATCTGACATTGTATTTATAGCAAGCCGGCTAATATACACAAAAGTTCAGTTACACAACTTTCATCATTCATACTCTCATTAAAATTTGTTACATTTCATACAACTTCACCCGGTAATTGTAATTGACTCTGTTGCTCACAGCTCAATTATTTACATGTTTGTGTGTGAGATATGCTTACGTACATATATGACGATGTTGTAAACAAAAATATTGTTGTCAGGTAAACATTTGTTGTTTTTATTTCATCATACAAATTCCCAAATGATGTGAACTTTAAGATAAATACAACATGAACATGTTAGACAGAAATCCAGAAATGCTAAAGGTTTCTTAGAAAATTCAAGGTACTTTTGAGAACTAAAATAAGTTATTTTATGTGCAATAAGTTTGGAATTTGTTGTTCAAGCAGTTGAGCCTTTGAACACATAATCATGTGGGTAATTTGTGTATATTAGCTACATCTTGTTAAATTATTGGAGTTTAATTTTCCAATATTTAACACGAAACACAAACTGGTCCCTGGTCAAGTCATAAATACTGGTACACAACTTAACACTGAAGACATTACGAATGCACCACTGGTCACATTCATTTCGTATTGATTGTGACAGTTGAAATTTATTCTTCATTGCGACGTAAAAAGTTTTTGACAATCATAGAATAGGGCGACATCGAAAATCGCATGGTTGTAGTTGACTTATTAAAATCCATTGTGGAAAAAGCCGATATCTTTAGAACATTGCGACCTACAATTTTGTGTATCGTGCTTTGAAATTCTTTGAGGATACTGCTCAAGTACGACTTTGTTATTTTTTATACAAAGCAATTATTTTTCTGACCGCAGCTTCCGATATCTTATACTTAGAACTCACAGCTTTCTGTTTCATTCCATTTTCACGATCTAGTACCAACAAATCTTTTTCCTTTTCGGTTAAAGTCCTCATTTCATAAAAGTTTGGGTCTAGCCTTATTTTGTGTATATTTAAGTAATATTAAATTAAATAAATAAGTACTTCACTATAATTTTTATATTATATATTAATTAATTTATTGTGTTACTTTCTTTGGAAAGGCGATATGTAGGGGAAGAATAGGTGGTGAAAGGCGAGAAAAGCTTTCATATGACAACACATATGAGTGTATGCGAGTCATACTTATTTTTTTTATCGTCTACGTACATTGAGTTAAGGAGAGCCAAAATAGACAACATCATACATGAGATTAAATCTGAATATAATGAGTACTTCAAACTTTAAATATGAATATTGGTTTGATGATATTGAGACAAGTATGAGTACGTATAAGTACGACAAATTATAAGTCGTGATTCAAGTATACTCACTTTTTCAGTACTCATAACTGATCTCTGGTAGGCACATTGATCAAAGCTTGATTTATAGCCATTATTTAATTATTTTACTTCAATTGCGTTTCAATGCTATACCACCGAAGGAGGGCGCTGTGATAAATATTAGTTGTGATAGGATAAAAAACTAATAATTATCAGAAACTGATGTTGTTTGAGTGGCAGGGGCCAGGCCACGAATACCAACTTATGCCTAATGATCAAACGTGCTAAGCAATTAAGCTACAGCACCCTTAAAAAAAATCAGGAATACAACTTTTATTTTAAGGTTAACAGAAAACCGCACTTTATTATGTCGCGGGGATTTCTTGTGCACTTCAATATATTTACATCAGAAATACAAGGTGGCGCAAAAGTAATTCTCCTATCAGAAAATGCTATAAATTTTGCGAGGCCCCTAATGTCAGTTCTGGCAACAATATTCCGCGTTCTGGAGCAGTGTAGCGTAACATTGTTTATTAACGTGTATTTCGCATGTGTTTACTACACAAATGTTAAAACAGAACTGATATGCGAGGCCCCTAGCAAAATTTATAGCATTTTCTGATAGGAGGATTACTTTTGCGCCACCTTGTATAAATAAGCGACTTTATAAAATTGCAATGTTTATGTAAATAATTCAGATATTCCAACAAATAATGGGAATGTGAATAAATAGTAAATAATACGTGTAGAAGAAAAATATTAAAAAGAAATGAAAAAGTTTATTTTGTCCGACAGTGTATCTATTACAACAGGAAGCTATTATTAAACCTAAATGTTCGACCTTTTCGTTTTTACTTAAATTATAACTTTATCTAGCTTAATAAAGATATAATTTAAATAAAAGCAAGCTATGTTAGAGTAACAATGCTGAAAACAGTTTTCCTTAAAGACATCAAATTCTATACAGATTGCCTTAGATTTTGTGTAATAAATTTGTTTCCACCTGAATTGATTTTCAATATCAAACTATTTAGGATAATGTTCATCCCTCTAGAGGAATCTGATTAATGTCAGTATTGTATTTAGGACATGAGTCTGATGGTACAATCATTAAATCAACTTGGAATTTCATAAAAAAAAATCAAGAAAAAAGGTTTCCATGTATTTTACAGTACATAATTGAATAATATAAATCTGTTTGCACTTGTTTATACTTTTGTCCACAATAGCCTCTGACAATCATTTATGTATATTCAATTTAAAATAAATTACTTTTGTATGTTTTTGAAAATTTCAAAAGAAATCTGTATAATTTAAAATTGTTTTAATAATGCATAATACATTTCAATATGTACATATGTATATAAATTATTCAACTGATTTGCAAATTAGTTTGAATTTGCTACATGTCATTAACAGCGGCAAAAGCACACAGCATAACATTCAATATTTTGCATTAATTTTTAATGTTTTTCTTGCTGGCAGTTTTGGTTGGTTATTTGCAGGATACTCAAACATACAATTCAATTTGTCCATGCATATCAAAATCCTACTGCTGACAATGCTGCAGCTGCTGCTGCTGTTAACTACTTAACGTCATCGACAATGTCATCAACACAGCATCGTTATTATTGAATTTACATTAAAAGCAATTTTGTGTTCATATTCACTTAATGATTTCTAACAGAAATCACACACAGTTCAACACATATAACTACATACTCTTACATTGACAGCCAATCATAAATGTAACTTGTTGTTTTTGTTGGTGTTGTCTTTTTTATGTTTTCTGTGTTTTTTTTTTTAACTCAAGAATTAACACAAGCATACAAATTAGACGTGAGTGGCATTTGAATATTATTGAGAAAATGCTTTTTATTCTTTTTCCTTTTTGCAGTTTTTTTTCCACTGTAATTTTTCTTAAGAAAAGCGAAAATGGTGCCTTAGAAAGCAAAATTCTTCATGTACATATGTATGTAGGTACATACATATATAAAAAATGGTTGTTATCAGTTGTTGTTTTCACTTTTTGCCTTTTGTTTTTATTGGTTTAAGTGTGTAAACACTCACACACACAAGCATCTTATACATATATAGGGTGATTCATTTAAAAGTTTTTTTTTTATTTGTTTTTATTTCTTTCAGTATTTCTCAAACCATTACTCCCGTAATTCGCGTGTTACAAGTAGCAAGGCTGGCAAGCGTAAACAAATTTTTTTTGTACGTTCCGGAGGTACAACCAACAGCGTTGTCGTGGGTAACATTTTAATGAAATTATTATTTAAAACTAAATGTTAAAGATTGTTATTTAGTGCAATAATAAGGATTAAATGTCGCACCCTATACATTGAATAATGTTAATGATATACGCAAGAGTGGCTGCTGAGTGTTGGCAATTTTGAAAAAAAAACGGTTCCACATCCTCTACTTAAATTCCATTATATGTTTGTGTTTATGTTGTTGTTTCGGCATAAGTGAGAATATATCGTGGAGTGGTAATACCAAAAGGGAATATATAATCAAAATACTTGGATAATGGTTGTTTCCAGTGTGATTAATCGATAATATAAATTATGCTTTATACTTTTTACTTTAAAAGTCCGCAACAAAAAGGAAATGTTAAAGATGATTTTTAAATAATGGTAAGACATGAAATAGATAAAAAAATTTATTTAAACTTTTATAATATGAGAATTTTTCCTCTTGCGAGTATTATTTTATTGTAAAAAATTTTTTAAAAAAAATTATTTATTCGAAGGTTTACTTCAAAGTTAAATACAAAAATTTATTTGAAATTTATTTTTGTATACCTCTGTTATATGTTCTACATAGCTGTCATTTGGACTGTCACTTTTTCGCATGTCAAATTTGTACATATAGTCTGAACACCTTCAAACAATATCATGTGTTATTTCTATGTGTGCAATACACATGACATTTTTTATTTAGAACGAGCTCTATTTTCAAGTGACAAACCATCTGAGATCAGCTGTTTTTTATAACAAAAATTTTGTGGCGGCAAAAATTAATTAAAATTTTAATAAATATAATTTATAAATAGTAAAACAAAAATACAAAAAAAAAAACTATACAAATTTATTATTGAAAATGGAGGGAAAAATTGAAAAGTAGTTAACAAAAGTAAATACATATGTATTTTTTTATTGCAATTTTTATAGCTATTCTTATGTTGTTCCAGTATGACTGGTGCAAAGAAGCGGTTCTACAGTTGATCGAAATGTAGCAAGAGAAGGAATACTTGTATAACCCGCGGAATAAGTTTTACCATATAAGCTGTTTTAAGATTTTTTTTGATAGGTTATGTCAAATGTAATTGACATACCAACATTTGAACATGTAAATTATAAACCGTATGTGAAACTCAATTTTTGACATACACATGAAAACACATGTGGATAGAAAAGTGACATTCTACATGACAAATACACACAATGTGAACACAGCTTAAGTCACTACAAATTTTTAGATTTTTGCGATAATTTTTTATTGATAATTCAAAATAACATATCAACATGGGGATTATTTTCTCAAATCAAATGAAATATAACTTTAAACAATTGTTTAAAAATTTAGGCCCACATAGGAGAATAGCTTATGATCCAACGGAAACAATTATTTTAAAACTGTTATAAAAAAGATGATTATAAGGTTCTTCCTCAACAAGCAGACAAAAAGTTCACAACCTCTTGCATCCTGAAAAATAAAAATTTCTAATAACAAATGGCAGCATTTAAATTATTGCTTTCTTCGGACTGTCATTACTTTTCTGATAACATTCCATTCGAACATTGAATGGCTTTGCTTTCTGTATACTAATTTTTAATGAACTTGAATTTCATACATACACCAATACCTCACTTTACGTCGTCATTTACACGATAGCAAATCATGTAAATTTCGAAGATAAGTTTCATGGTTACGAAAATACTAAGTCATCGGCTTTCTTTCAAAAAAAATTGGTCCAATTTTTGCTGAACAGTATTTTTTCCAACGTAAATATGCAAATCTGGCAGCTACCAGCTGATCGGATTGTTTCTGACAAAAGAAAACCATAACATTGGATTCTATAACACTAAATTCTGACAACAATTCTGATACGAAAATAAAACCGATAATATTGGTTTCTAGCAGCCATGTCACAGAACTTAATTCCGATCGAAAGTGTTCTTGATTCCGTAAATTGAGTCTTTAGAAAACGAAAAACTATTTTTTTTGTAATGAAACTATTTTAGATTTCTCAAGTGGAATTGTTATTTGTTATGATTTTATACTAAAAAAAACTCATACTACTAATTTATAATGACAATTAAATAATTAAGTTGATTATTTCATTGTTGTTTTTTTAATTATCGCATTGATATTTAAATAAAATGTTAAAAATTTCAAAGTTGGTGTCAGCAACACGAAAACTTTTGTAAAAAAAAAAATTACAAAAATTAAAAATATTTACACATTACTAAAATAAATCCCTTAAATTTCTTCTTCAAAGCTTTTAAATTGCGTTTTGATGTTCAATTGAAATTCTGGGAATTTTTAAAAATTTTGTTTCACTTTTATGTAAAATTTCTTTGTTAGCGTGCTATTTTTGTTCGCTTTTGTTGTACAAATGTCATATGTTTTTTGTTTTGGTTACAAAACGTTACCATATTTAAGTTAAAAACCGAGATTTAGAAATTGTTTGGGAATAAACAAAATCGATTGGAATCCAGAGAACGCAAAGTAAAAACGATCGATTTGCAAATACGGAATTGAAACCATTCCGATCAAATTATGCGACATGCCTGAATGATACCAAAATTATTTTTTTTATCGACTTTAATTCATATTCTGATAACAATCAGATGGTACAACAACCCCGATTACGATTATATTTTGTTTGAAATTGTTGTGGGAATAAATCTGACATCTTTGCCAACAATAAATATTCTATAACAATTAACCTGTGCTCTATTGAAGTATTGAGTATTGATGGAAATATTAAAGCTATTCTATTGTCTCTTATTGTACGAGTACATACATAAATATTTTGTATTTTTATATTTTCTGTTGGCTCTTCTGGGTTTTAGTTTGATAATTCTACAATAATAGTTAATCTGTATTAGTGTGTGTTCATAGATTTATTTGTTGTTGTTTTCGTTAACACAACCACATATCGTGTCGTGTCTTATCTTAATATGGTTTATTTATATCATTACATTTTTATGTTTTTAACATTACGATTATAACAAACAAAAGTATGTATATATGTTGGTATGTATGTATACATACAATATAGCTAATTGACACATACTGACACCAACAGAAAACAACAACAACATAAAAAAACACTTAAGATATGGTCACACATGGCAAATATTTGACGAATAAGACGTAAGCACAAAATAAAATATATTTGAACTCGCTTATTTATTAAAAAAAACTTTTCTTATTTAGGCCAAAGCACAACAAATATTTAGTTTTAATTTATTTGTTGCTGTTTGACTTTGCAAAACTCTTGTAAGAGTAAACAACGTCAAACAAATTTTTGCTAAAAAAAAGTGGTTACGTTTTTTTTTTAGTAAAGATTTGCCATGTGTGACCGTATCTTTAGAAACCCACAGATATAAGTGTATGTGTATAATGACATACACATATTAATCGTACACGTCCTGGTGAATAATGAATGGCAGTGTTTGAGTTGCTGAGTAAGTGTTAATGATTTCCAAATTTTGTACTCTTTCTACTGTGATGTTTTTCATTAAATTCTTGTTTTGTTTTGTTTCTTTTCTTATTGATTTGTCTGTATTGCTGTTTCATTTTTATTAATTAGCAACAGTGATTAATATGATGCGCCCAAATTAACCTTTTGGAATGTGTTTTACTTCTACTTCTTTTTTCTGGAGTTTGATTTTATTGATGATTGTTTTTTTTTTTTTTGTTACTTTACTATAAGTATTATTGCTGCTACTTACTTTTAGTTAAGTGACTATTTGAAAATAATGAGAGAAAGTTTTCTGCAGTTAACTTTCTTAGTAATGTTTACAATTGTCAAACAAAAAATCATATAGAAAACTGCTAAAACTTGAATGCACGCAGAGAAAAAATATAGTTGTGTATGTTGACCACAACTATTTCAATATTTTAAAATGTTTTTTAAAAAAAATTATCATCACTGTAATTATTTATATGATTTATGCAACCATAATATGGTTAAGTTATGATTCACATGATTATAGCAATCATATACATGATTATATCAATAATGTAATGTTTATGGTGATAAAATTTTTTTTTGTGGTAAACATTTACAACTATATCTTTTTCTGTGTGTGATTTTTATTATATCTGTTACAAAAAAAAATTGTTATCCTTAAGTTTTTGGAAAATACTTTGCCATTCGATAACCATTTTTCGGAATGGACAAACTTTATTTATTTATTTATACTTTATTTTCTATTATATTTTACATTTTTAAACATATTTTCTAGTTCAGTTTTTAACCGAGCTTTCCAATATAGAATTTCAGCTAAATGTTATTTTAATTACATATTTAAAAACTAAGTAAAGAAAACCTCAACTATTTTGTAAAAAAAATAGTTTTTTAATGAATAATAAGTATGTGTAAAGCACGCTGGTGCGCAATACACAAAATCAAAACTACTGAAATTCTCCTGGAATATTTGTTATTCTATTAAGCAGTTTGCTATTAAAAATCAGTAACATCGGTTTAGTAGATAAAATGTTATGAACCAAAATTTGAGTTAAGCTCAAAAACTATTAAATTTAAGTTTAACATAACTTTTTATGTTTTAATATTCTTATTATTTAAATGCCAGATGAAAATCAAACACATTTTTTTAATCAAAATGTGTGTAAAACACGCTAACATCCAAAAAGCAAAACCGAGACCAGTGAGATTATCCCACAATGCTTATTATTGTATTAAGCAGTTTGGTATAAAGTACCTCAATATGGATTAGCAAAGGAAATGTTACCAAATATATAATTTAAGTTCTACAATATAGAATATTCAGCTTAATTTTATATTAAGTGCATATTCAGATGCCAATATATATAAAATAACCTCAAGTATTTTATAAAATAATTTATTTTTGTATGTGTAAAACATGCTGACATCTAACATATAAAACCAAAACTAATGATATTCTCCTAGAATGTTTATTACTGTATTAAGCAGTTTCATAATGAAAATCATTACAATCGGGCAAGTAAAAGATATGCTATAAAAGGGTGAGACAACCTCACTTGCTACTTTAGTATTCCTAAAGGTAAAATATTTACTCAACTCTTACAAGGGTTTTGAAAAATTAAACAACATCAAATAAATTAAAACTAAATATTTGTTGTGCTTTGGCCTAAATAAACGAGTTTAAAAATATTTTATTTAGTGGTTACGTCTTTTCCGGTAAATATTTGTCAAGTGTGACCGTACCTTAAGTAATGTACAGTGTATTCTGACTAATATCACAAATATTAAACTATGCTTCAGATAAGTTGAACATACATATCTTGGAAAACTTCTCTTTATACATTCAAGGGTAACAAATTAGTAATATACATATAGAAATTACAGCCATATTTATCATATCATATTTACCCTTTTCACCATGGCCAGGAATATAAACACTATTTTCTCATAAAATATCTTGATATTGAAAACTATAAATAAGTAATTGTTATCCTTGTTGCAGATATTAATTTTAATTTCATATTAAATTACAGCATATATTTTTAAAAATAACAGCTGCGTGCAACTAATTAAGGACAGCAGTAGTCAATATTTAAATCGTTGTGTGAAAGCTAATATTTATTAAATAAACGCTAAAATGTAATACTCTTATTTTTTTTATTTATTTCTTTGTGATGTTTTTTATAATTTGTGAAATAAATTAATCGTGCACTAAATTAATTTCTTAACATTTTCAAATTCAGATAATTTTTAAAAGTTATATTAAATTAATTATGATTACACAGAGTGTTTTTCAGTATATGCAACGATATTAACAATTGCTTAACATGATTAAGAGGGAATCCTGTGATGTAAGTACTCGAAAGATTATTGGACACATGCATTGTGATGGAACCACTTATCGGGAAATCGCAACAGCCTTAAATTTTTTAAAAACAATGGTTTTTAAGGGGTGAAATATTTCAGCAAGCATTCGCCTACAGAAAAGAAGCCGTATTACGACATTTCGTGATGAAATGTGCGCTAGTCGAAAAATAAAATCAGTTAATAAGAATCGGATTGAAGTTTTTAGAAAAATAAGGCAAAACCGTCTGTAGATATAGCAAAACGTCGATTGCGAGAACTTGGACTGTGTGGAAGAATTTCACGAAAGAAGCCATTATTGTCTGAACGTAGCCAAAAGAAGAGATATGAATTTGCAAAGAAGTCCCTCCATTGAACGGATGCTGATTGGCAAGGAGTATTATTTTTGGACGAAATACTAATTAGGGTGTCTTCTGATGGAAAAATATATGTTTGTCGGCCAAAATCGAAAGAACTTGATCCAAGTACACTCGCGCCACTTTGAAGCATTAAGAAGGTTCTATAATGCTTTGGGTGCTATGTCATCAAGTGGTATTGGGCCGCTGCCCCAAATTGAGGGAAATATAAGTTTCAGTATGCAAGAATTCTAAGCGATACAACATGATGCCGCATGCTGATAAGAACATGCCATTAACATGAATATTTCAACAAGATAACGATGCGACGGATACGGCTCATCATGTCAAGCAAATGTCTCTTTTATAATTCGGTTACTGTTCTTGACTAACCTTCATTCAGTGCCGATCTCAACCCAATTGAGAACTTATAGCATGTTGTAGAAACCAAAGTTTTTTTTTTTTTTTTTTTTTTTTTTTTTTTTTTTAACTTCCCTTTATTATTACACCTGTCAACAAGATGACAATAAGTAATTTAATTTACAGAGGTGGGATGATAATTATCTTAAATCAGTACCTAAGATAACTTAAATCGAATTATTGAATGATAAGTAATATATAAATTTTTTTAGTATCGCTCAGCTAGATCTGAAGGTGTATACCGTTTAAGTCTTCTAGGTGCCAGGATTTCGTTTGCCGGCAACTGTCTGAGTTCCATGTTGGAATGTTGTGTTAAACGATTTGTATGTTTAATGCTGCTGATACGGATAATTTCTTTTATTGTTTTGACGTTTAGATCTCGATGTATGTCCTCATCTCTAATATACCATTCTGCGTTGACAATAGTTCGCAATATTTTAGATTGAACTCGTTGAATAATTTTTAAGTTTGTTGTGCTAGCTGTACCCCATATTTCTACCCCGTACTTCCAAATTGGCGCTATAATTGTGTTGTATATAAGTAGTTTGCTTTGAGTTGTTAGTTTAGATTCTCTCCCTAACAGCCAAAATAATTGTCTAAACCTGTTGTTTATTTCTTTTTTCTTTTGAGTGATGTGATCTTTCCAGTTAAGTTTTGAGTCAATTATAATGCCAAGATACTTCGCCTTTGTATCCATAAGAATTGGTAGAGTATTTATTTGAATAGGTTGAAAGTTTGTTATCTTTCTATTAGTGTAGATTACTTGAATTGTTTTATCACTGTTTACTTGAATTCCCCAACTACGGAACCAATTCATTGTATTATTGAGCAGTTGTTGTAAGTTTTGCATAGCCCATTTGATGTTTGCGTGTGATGATAGTAGAACAGTGTCGTCAGCAAATGTTGCTATCATATTGTTATTTGTTGTAGGAGTTGGAATATCTGATGTAAACAGGAGGTAAAGCATTGGTCCGAGGACACTACCTTGAGGTACTCCAGCTTTTATAGAAAGTATTTTTGAATACTCGTCTTTATATTTAACATAGAATCTTCGATTTTGTAGGTAGTTTTGTAGTATTAAGAAGAATTCTTTTGGCAATTGATTTTTTAGTTTATGAAGAAGACCTTTGTGCCATACGCTATCAAACGCCTTTGCAACGTCGAGGTATGTTGCAACGCAAAAGTTTTTTTTGTCAATATCAGACGATATTTTATTTGTTACTCTATGAATTTGTTGTATAGTAGAGAACTTTCGCCTAAATCCAAATTGGTGTTTGGGGATGAGTTGTCTTTCTAGAAGAATTGGTTCAATACGTTCATAGAAGAGTTTTTCGAAGATCTTTGACAGCAGTGGCAGAAGGCTAATTGGCCTGTAAGATGTTGTTTTTGAGGCATCTTTGTTTGGTTTAGGAATAGCGATTATCTCAGCGACTTTCCATACTTTTGGGAAATATTTAATATCTATAACTGAATTAAATAAATTTCTTAAATAGACTAGGGCCTTATTCGGCAATTCTTTTAGTAGTTTTCCGGTGATCTGATCATAACCAGGAGATTTATTATCTTTTGTTGTTTTTATAATTTTTTTAATTTCATTAATTGAAATTCTTTTGATATGAGAGTTGGAAGAGCTGTTTGGAAAACTTTGAAGAGTTATATCCTTTTCGTCCATTGGATTTGTAAAGGTTTTAGAAAAATGATCTGCAAGAACATTAGCTTTTTCTTCATTTGTGCGGGCCCATGTGAGATCAGGTTTTTGGATCGGCGGCTGATGTAAAATTCCATTATTTATTTTTTTGGTTGCTTTCCAGAGCGAGTAATTTGTTGTAGCTGATGAGCCAAGGTTAGTAAAATATCTTTGTAGTTTATCTTCTTTGTCCTTCTTTAGCAAGTTTTTGAGATCTTTTGTGAGCCTATTAAGGTGGGTTTTGTCCTGAATTGACCTTGTAGTTTGCCATCTTTTTCTTAATCTTCGTTTGGCTTTTATTTTCTCTTGGATGTGAGGTGGGATACTGAATTTATCTACTGTGTGTGTTCTGGTTGGAGTAGAATCACTAACCGCGTTTATAAGCGTATCATTGAAAAAAGTTATAGAATTATCCAATTCTTCTTCGGTTTTTAGCGATATATTTGTCTCGAGTTTAGTCTCTAAGATTTCCCTGAAACAATCCCAGTCGGTTTTCCACCAAAGTAAGCTCTCTTAAAATAAGCAATTTGATTTGAATTGAACTCTTTGCCGAAACAAAGAAAGTTAGGGAAGCCATATCAAGTAGTGTAAGTAAAAATTTGTTGACCTTAAAGACTTCAAGATGTCAAGCTGCTATCGATAACAATATAAATGCAACAGAATATTGATTTATTTTTAAATAAATACGTTTTGTGGTATTTTCATAAATAGTAATTAATTTGACAAAATATGCAGTTATTAAGTGTTAAATTTACTAAAATATGACACATTTTGAGAATATTATAAAAACTTTCGTATAATTTGCTTCAATCTTACATGTTAGTAACGTGCCCTTAATTAGTTGCACGTAGCTGTATATACGTATATTCGTAGTTAATATCATGTTTGTAATATAGATAAAGAAAATAAATGTCCTTGTACTTTACAAAAAAGCGAAGAATATCCTTAAACAATTAGCCTTCAACTCAACCTTGGCTGTCATTGGCAAAAACTGCAAATGATATTCATAGCAAAAAGGACAACAACAGCAGCAACAGCAATGGCAACACAAAACGTTTATCACAAACAAAAAGGAAGTTTAAACTGCATACAACGTGCCAACCAGCAAACAAACAATAAATTAAAATTTACCTTAAAAAATGTTACAATGCATATGAATGCGTACAGTGTGTAAAATAATTGTAATTATGTAGTATAAAGTTGTATATATTATGTTAAACAATATATAATACAATTTATGAACACAACACGCGCCTTTAAAGCTAACGCTGCTAAAGCAAATTATTTATGTTGCTTTGTGTTTTTTTTTATAAAAAGGGGAATTCTAGTTATTTTGCAGAGCGAGCGAGAGAGAGAGCAAGTGTAAAAATTGAGAGTTAATTACGTGAACAAGTAAAAATTAAGCAAATACCAGTCATTACTTTCCAATGAGTAATCTGAAGCAAAGTTTTGGTACTTTGAAACATTGCAAAATATTTACACAAGTACTAAAACTTTATATTTAGTACCTTTTGCTCGTTTAGCAATTTTCAGCTGAATGCTTTGTTAATTACATATTGAAAATCCAATTATTAAAAATATTATTAAAACATTTGTGTAAAGCTCTTAATACAGAAGCGAAACTAATGAGATCCTCCTAAAATATTATTCATTGTTTTGAACAGTTTTTTTTTTTTTATTGAAAATCAGTGAAATCATTTCAGTTTACAACATTTTATAAAACAATATTTGAGACAACTTGAAAAAATTTGATGAAACTAAATTATTTTGTAAAGCTATATTATTTTTTTAATTTAAAACATGTGTGTGTAAAACACGCTAACGTACAAAATACCCAACCAAGACTAATCAGATTCTCCTAGAATGTTTATGATTAACATAAGCAGTTCGTTATTAAAACACAATAAAATCAATTTAAAAGAGATAAAGTTATGAACAAAAATTTAACACAACCTTATAACAAAATTATCTTTTTTCAATAAATGTATTGGTAATTTAATCATCATAACAATTGTTGACTTGTTAGATTACATTTCATATATTAAAAGAAATTTAGTTGAAATATTAATAAAAGTTATTTTTTATTTCGCCAAAAGTATTTTTTGGAGTAAAAAAGTAAAAATTTGTTCGAGAAAAAAATTGTTTTTTATCAAGCAAATTATGCTGAAAAGCATTTAGCATAATTTTTAAAAATTTTAATGCATTTTCGAGAAACAAAATGCTAAATCTAGCACTGAAAGTGCTAAAATGGCAACACTGTATGTATGTAATACGAATAAGAGAGTAAAGCTAGATTTGCACTAGATTTTAAATCTAGCTTAATACGAAATGCTAGCAGGGTTGTCAGATTTTTTTATCTACGTCACCAAAACAATTGCCAGAAATCGTCAAAAAATAAAAAATCGAAAAAATGTCGTCAGAGTCAAATTTTTAAAATTAACATTTTATTTTTCATTTATGAAGATTATAAATAAAATTTCTTTTGACTTTTTATCAGTTTATTAACATATAATAAACATAAAACTGAGATGAATATAGATATGATATTTATGTATGAATGTATATGATATGCATGTTCTTTTAATTACACACACACATATGTACATTTAAATTTAATTATCATTTATATAGTTAATAATTCTAAGTACATATAGCATCCAAAACTGCATATTGAATTTTATTGCGCAAACAAGTTTTAGTATAATTCATATTTGAAAACATCCTTTCCACGCTGGCGTTGCTAGTCGGAATGATCAACATATTAAGAACGGCCAAAGAAAACTCTTTAAAATGAAATGTTCCCGCTGTATCGCTGTAGTTGTAAACTTTAGGCCAGAGGTCTAGTAATTTTGTTGGCATTTCTACTTTAAAATAATCTTTCCAATTAATTTTGACCACTGAAGTTCATACTCGGCTAATGACACTTTTGGATCTTGAAAAAGTTTTGAAGAATTTTATATTAGAAAATTTAGCCTCAACGGATTTCGACATTTTAATATTGAAAATTCTACATATACTTTAAAGAATCTCATATTTTATATGAGATTTATATATAAATAAATAAAAGTCTCTATCGATATATAAAACAATTTTGTTTTAAAATGTTTATTCACATATAATTAAAATAGTTTGTCTCTCACCAAGCCATTAAAAAAACAACAAAAAACAAAGGTCATACCAAACCATGTGAACGTAGCTGCCAGATTTTACAATTTATTGTCATTTTCACGATTTTTTGTTTCAAAAATAGCAGTGACGATTTTTTTTTGAAAGTGACTATTTTTTCATTGGATTATTTAAATTGTCTATCATTTGTTTTTATTGATTAATGTTTTTGTTACCAAATTCTCTCTTTTTTAAGACACCAACTACCTATCTCATTTCATATCATAAATATTAAGCAGAGACCGAATTTATTTTAAAAGTTCGAAAATAAAAGTTATAACGTGACCTTTAAGAAAAACAATTTAATAATAAATCACTCAGCTTGATTATTTCTGTAATAATAGCAAATTATATTGAGTCAGGATAGTAGAAAAAATTACTCATTTCTATGTAAACGTGAAAAGCTATTTTAAATGCTGAATTCCGTGAACCAAAAGTTTTAGAGGAAACAATTTGTGAATTTCAACGCGGAAATTTTACAGAAACTTTTTCTATTTTAACATTTTAACGTGGAATGCAGCCAAATAAATTTAAATAAAATAAAAACACGGAATTCTTTGAAAGAAGAACCTGTATATGTTTGTTACTCAAAATGTTATTTATAACTTAATAAATATTAATATTAATCCTTAATAAACTAAATTGTTTTAAAATTGTAATTCAAATATTGTAAGATATTATAAAAATATTACACAAGTTGTGTTTAACATTATATTTTTTTTAAGTTAAAATTTATGTATCTATTCGGATATATATTATAACGGGTGATTCAAGTAGATACATTTTTCAATATCCTTTTTTTGACAGATTACCTGTGAGTCGTGTCATGCTCTCATGTTATTTTTGTTGAATTTATTGAGAGAACACTTCGGTGAGCACATAATTTCACGTTTTTGGTCGGTCGATTGGCCGCCAACAGAGAGGCCAACATTTGATAAACATAATCTTCAAAAAATAAATGCTAAAGAATGTTCTTTCAAATGATAATAAACATTCCCCATTAAATTTTAATTTTCTGTGTTTTTTTTTTTTTTTTTTAAGTAGGGAACCTCGAAATGAATCACGCTATGTAAACTATATAAACTTGAATTTTTATGTTTTCGCTTAAATAAAAATTTCAAAATAGTGACTTTTTATTTTTCCAATTTTTTGACGGTTTTTAAAATGATGATTTTTTTCTTTTCTTTTTTATGAGATTTTGACGTCTTTTACTAAACTTCATGTGGCATGCCTGCCTGGGAACAAAAATCATTTTATAACAGTAATTTTTAGTGATTTTGTTTTTTAAAACAAAATATAAATAACTATTTTGATCATATGGAACGAGTAATTTTCGGTATCTGAAAATAACATATAAAAAAAAAGAAAAATGTGTGTGTAAAACACTCTGTCATCCAAACTACAAAACCGAAACTAATGAGATTCGTTTAGAAGGTTTGGCATTTAGGTATTCATCATCAGTAAAATTGGCGTAGTAGAAAGTAAGCTATGAACCAAAATCTGTACCTCAAAAATTGTATTGTTTATATGAATTTCATTTTTAAAGTTGTGTCTGTTGTCAACATTGGTTTGTTGTTGTGTGTTTTGGTTTCAAAACGAAAACTGAATTAATTTTTGTTTCTTCTTTTAGCTTTTG
The DNA here is from genome assembly GCA_916048285.2 of Bellardia pandia. Classification (NCBI taxonomy): domain Eukaryota; kingdom Metazoa; phylum Arthropoda; class Insecta; order Diptera; family Calliphoridae; genus Bellardia; species Bellardia pandia. The sequence continues at coordinate 49,604,426 of OU696531.1, forward strand.
TGAAATACTAATAAATAAGTATCAGTTTGTGGTTCCTTAATAGTCAATCACTTCTTTTGTTACATAAATATTAAAACATTTATGTATGCGACCGGCAGTTTTGTGAAAAATGCTTTATAATGAATAAAACTTTTCATAGAATTCTGTTTTGAAAACATAATAATTCCCCAGAAAGAAACAGCAGATTTCTTAATTCAGAGGAAAACAAACTTTGAGAAAAGTACCACCCCCTGATAAAATTTACAATAATTCTATGAGTACAAAGCAACTGTTAACACAAGCATAAACTTGCGTGTGCATGCGTTCGCATGTCAATGTATGAGTGTTAAATGTGTAATGTGTAAAACGCACTTGAAACTGAACTTGGACTGTTTGCATGTGTGTATGGACATGGAAAGTTTACTTGAACTTGACAGAGCTAAAGCACAAAAGTTAAAACGAATGAAAAAACTTAACAAGTGTAAGTAAACAAACAAACACACAGACACAAGCAAACCTAAAGCTTTACAACCATATAAATTGCATTAAAGTAAATGCAAACGTATAAGTGTAAGAGTTTGTATGTGTGTGTGTGTATGTGTGTGTGTGTATGTGTGTGTGTGTATGTGTGTGTTAACACGTGCTGAGTTTCTCAATGCTGAAATAGCCATGTATAAGTGTTTGAGTGCGTCTGTGCAGGAACTTCCGCTTGAAGTACAAAGTATTTCAATATGTGTGTATGTATGTATGTATGCATGTATGTACGTATTTTCTTTAGCTAAATAGTATTCAAATGGGCGGTTTTTTTATTTTAATTTATGATTTCATTTTAACTGACGTAAATCATAACAATTTCAAATTTTTTATTCACCCACAATCACAAAAGGGAGCGACCGCTGATTGCGCCCGGACACAGAAAAAATTAAAAAATAAAACGTTTAGAAAATGGGCATGAATGTTTGTATGAAAGTTTAAAATATTTATGTGCTTGTATACAACTAGGTACTAATAGAAATGAACAATGTTAAAGTGACATTCAGCTTTTGGTGGAATTAATCTAAATATCTTAACTAAGCTAATTTAGCATTTTAAGCTATAGTGTTGACTCTTTTGCACGGGTCGTAGCTAAACATAGAGAATTGTGAATTAAGCATTTAAGGGGTGTTACTATTTATATTTAGCCTTTTTTTTTTAAGGATTTGCATAATGAATTGTTGGAAAATATTGCCTTATGTCCGGCATATAATATTCAGATTTAATAGAAAGTAAAATTTGTATGCTTTTATAAAAAATGTTTTTGTTTTGAAAAAAAAAGAAGTGTGTGTAAAACACGCTCACGTTTTAAATAAATTACTGAAACTAATGATATTCATTAAGAATGTTTATAATTGTCTTAGGCAGTTTGCTATGAAAAATCAAAAAAATTGTTGTAGTCGAAAATTTGTTATGAATCAAAATTGTCTGGTTTATACGGTTTATTAAAAAGCAACAATAGTAACAAAATTTTTTATTTGCAATAAGGCCACGGGTAGAGCTAATAGGGCTTTGGGTAAAATTTGAGGAAATTTAAAATCCAATTTTGGATGACAATTCTACACTTTTTACACTTTTACTGCACAGTTTTTTTCTAAACTACAGTCAAACTTCTATTATTTTGAACTTCTATTACTTGCATTTTCTATAAGTTGAAGCAAATCTCATGGCAACAGCATCTTGGAGAAAAATTCCATCAGATTTTGCTTCTTTAACTTGAACTTTCATAACATGAATTCCACCTTAACTTGAAGAAAAACAGTTTCCCTAAATTGAATTTTTTTCGAACAAATTTGCTTTTTTTCTGTCAAAAATTACCGGTTTAGCCGCTAAAAGTAAATATACATACATACTCGTAATTTACCAATTGAAGAAAATTTTAAATTAATGAAAGTAATAGACAGTAGATCAAAGAAAAAGACGTGGCAGAAAAATATGGCATTTTAGCGAGTACAAGTTCTATGATATTAACAAAAAAGGTAAAAATATGGAATTTTGTTGAATCTGGAACATCAAATAAAAAAAGCAAGACAAAGCTGTTTTTAAGTGGTTTACGGTCACAAGAGACCGGAATAAGACGATATCTGGGGACATATTAAGGGCCAAGGCCAAATAATATGCAAAGAAACTCAAAGTGAATGACTTTAAGGAAAGCAATGGTTGGCTGGATAGATGGATGATAAGGTAATGTGAGGGGAAAATAAATGTTATGCACATACGAGGTCTGATCAAAAAATAACAATTATTTTAAATTTTTTCAAAAACTATTTATTTTTTCATCAAGGGGACAAGACCCTTCAAAGTAATCCCCCTCAGATATAATACACTTATGCCAGCGTTTTTTCCAATCCTCGAAACATTTCTGAAACGCGCTTTTTTGTATCGCCAAAAGCTCCTGTTTCGATTTTTCTTTTATCTCCTCAATCGTAACAAAACGCTTTCCATTTTCGGTGTCTTCTGTTTTGGGAAGAGGAAAAAGAGGGGCCAAGTCCGGTGAATACGGTGGTTGAGGCATGATAACGGTTTTGTTTTTTGGCCAAAAATTCACGCACAAGCATCGATGTTTGAGCTGGTGCGTTATCAAAAATTCATGAATCGAAACATTCTGTGTTTTTGGACGAATTACTTCGCGTAAACGGCGCATAACTTCAAGGTAGTATTTCTTATTGACCGTACGACCTTGTGGCAAGAATTCATGATGCACCACCCCATTGCAGTCGAAGAAAACAGTGAGCAAAACGTTCACATTTGACCGAACTTGATGTGCTTTTTTCGGTCTTGGCTCTTCTGGACGTTTCCATTGGGATGATTGGGCTTTGGTTTCAATGTCATAGCCACACACCCATGATTCGTCAGCAGTTATGACGATTTTGAGGAATTCTGGATCGTCGTTGACAAAGCCTTAATAACAGGAAATTAATAATTCGATTTTGTTCATTTTCCAATGTCGCGTTCTGGTACCTAAATCACAGCTTGTTATCAGTACACCGCGATCTAATTTTAATTCAAATCAAAATTTAGTGGCTTTAACTAAAAAAAAAGTAACAGCCTATAATAATCACTCTAAACATTTTATTTTGATTTTCAAAGTGGGTCTCGTTCGCTATAGTGCTTCATTTTTTTTAATTTAGAAAAAAAATTAACTAAAGTATAAATACTATTTTAATTAAGTAGCTGAAAACTCAACGCAATTGAAGTTGGCAAAATCTAACAGCAAGCTGCTGAAGGAATACAAGAAACAATAATATACAAGGCAAAAATTATCTTAAAAAACAGAAGTTTTAGCATTATACCTGCATGTTAAAGTTATTAAAGCAAAAGTAAGTCGAACCAAAAAAACAAAAATATATATAAAGCATTTGTTAAAATTACTTGAACTTAACCTTGTTACAAATGTGGCGGAAAAATATGTCGCGTTATAAATCATACTAAAGCTGGTAACACGAAACCGAATGCAGACACATTACTTTACTTTAGTTTAGAAAAAAATTGCTTTAAATATGCAAATAAAACTGACTTATTATTTTTGTCATCTTAATGATCCCATGTTTATTGCTCCAAAATCAACAGTTTGCAACAAAAATGGTGGTTGATGGTTTTTGCTATAAAAAAAATAAAACAAATGGTTTCTGTTTTCTTATTTAGCGTGTTCAAATTAATAACAATTAAATTACTTTCTCAAGATTTTACATCAATTGCTTTAATTCAATTGATTTTAGTTTCCCCTGCCACCTCAAAGGGTTAAATACAGATTTTAATTTCCAACGCAGTGATTTAGTTCAACATAGAAAATGCAAAAAAAAAAATCACATAAAAAAAACACAAAACCAAACAGGTTGTTGAATATTAAAAAACTAGATTTTAATTAAAATCTATGTTAAACATACGCTCCACGCTCTTTCTCAACAATTAAACAAAAAAATAGAAGGAGCACGAGTAACTAAGATAGGACGTGAGTGGCTGAATTTATTTTCTTGGTGAAATGCAAACATTTAATCATAAACAGCACGAGTGTGCAAGTATTTGTTTAAAAATGTGTGTATGTGTGAGGGTAATTGAATTAACATTTTCTGTGATTGTAATACCAGCATTATTGTTATTCCCTCAGTGGTGGATGAGTTTGTCATGCCATGTGGAACATTGGGAAATAAACATCTAAAAATCAACAAAATATATATTCTGTGCGTTAGTATAAAACATGCTAATGTCAAAAATACCCAATATACAGGCATGTTCTGAAATCACGGTGATTTTAAATCACGAACGATTTTGAAATCACGGGAGGAATATTTTGGTGTTCTGAAAATCACGAGATTTTTAGTTTTTAGTAGTGATTTTGGTTGTTCTAAATCACGAGCTAACAACTGGGGCCAAATTACCGCATTCGATATCGGGTAAAATTGATCGTAATTTTCTTATTTGAGATTATGGCATACGATATCGAGCAAGAAATTTAGTACATTTTATCATAATTTCGATACGATAGCTCATTCGATCACGAATGCGGTAATTTGGCCCCTGATTTTCTTTGTTTACAATAAAATTTTTACTTGTTTTTTACATTTGTATATTAATTTTATTCTATATTCTTCGACCTTTTTAATGATTATTATTAAATAATTTTTAAGCTTGAGGTCACTTTTTTGTTTTTTATAAAAGATTTTTATTTCTTATATATAATTTACCATGAGTAAAAAAAGTGACCTCAAGCTTAAAAATTATTTAATAAAAACATTTGTATATTAAAATTTAATTTATGAAACTACATACATATTTATTGACTACTTTTATTTTGCTCAACAATTTTAATAAATTTTTCATTTTTATGTATAATTTAATTTAATAAATCAGTCATATTCCACACGACTTTAAAACTTTGTTTCTCTGGCAACCAAAATGATCAACAATATCAGCTCACTACTAAGAAGTAAATCACGAAAAATTTAAACAAATCTAAAAAATGGTCCGCAAAAAATACGTCTTACTAAATTTGTAAATTTTAAGTTTTTTTCTGTGTAAAATAGTTTTATTTCAAAAACAAATAAAGAACAAATGATTTTAAGTGTTTGTAATAATTTTATTACAAGAGTTCAATGAAAAATGCTTGAAAAACTCTAAGTGATTTGAAATCATTAGGCTGTTAGGTGACCGGTTTTAAATCACGAGATTTCAATAATTTTTGTGCACAGAACACCTTTTCTGTGATTTTAAATCACTTTACGAAAAAGTGATTTTCAGAACATGCCTGATAATTTAAGGAAAACCACTCTGAAGTGCTTATTAGTGACACAAGTATTTTGGTATTAAAAATCAGCAAAATCACTTCAGTAGAAAAAAAGTTATAGAAGAAATATTTTCTCAAAAGAATTCCTCATATTTTTAAGTAAATTTAGATTTTGTTGCAGCTGTAATTTTCTGTCTTTATAAAGATAAAGTGTTTGTGATACTGTGAGCATGAAATTATGGCAGAAAAAGTACTTCCCATGAAGTGAAACTAGAGCAGATTTTGTAGTTCTAAACAAGTGAAAATGAGCCTAATTAACAGTTTTTTTTTAGAAAACATGTTACTTTTTGAATCCTATTCATCAAATTATAAAGCGATTTTTAGACATTATTGACATTATTATTATATATATATAACATATATAAAAGTTAATTTGAAGTATTGTTACGATTTATATTGACTTGTTTGGAACACGTTTTTAGAGTTATATACAATAATAACAATCTTGTAGAGATGAAAATAGCCTTTGCTAACTTTATTTCATAGTTACTGGAATTTCCTGGGCCAGTGTTGCTTATATGTGGCTGTGGCTAAACTCTTCTGTTTGCCTTCCTCTCTTCTGTTTTAGTTTTTTTTTTTGGTTTCCGTTATTTTATTTAGGATTTTCTATATTTTTTATTTTCAACTAGCTTTTAAAGCTCTTAAGTAGTTGGAAAACAAAAGTTTTATTTATGCACTTTGTGGTTGTCTCAAAGTGTCTAATACTTTGTTTTTTTTTTGTAATGCATTGCTGTTTCATTTTATTTTAAATTCTGTTTATTTAAAAGGATTCGTGTAACAGCGAGCAAATTGTAAATAAATTCGAGACAAAAATTGTTTCTGCTCAAAATATTTTGAAAATTTGTTTAATTTGCTTTATGAGTGAAATTAAACAGAAAGTTTTTGTATTTGCTTAATAAAAACTATTTTAGCTGAAAGTTGTACAAGTAATTTACTTTGCTTAAAAATTATAATAATTTGTTAATTAAATGTAAGACTTAATTACAGTATTTAATTTTTTTTCCAGATATTATTAAATATTCAAAGTATTCATTAAAGGATTGGTTTTTTGTTTAAACTCTTTTTGCGTTCAAGACATATCACGACTTGAATATTGAAATCAAAATGTTATTTATATTTTCGGGCAATTTTTAGATCTTTTTTCGAAACTTTCTGGAGTTAAAATGATCTTAATTTGATATATATTCGCAGTATATAAGAAATGTGGTAAATATGTTTCGAATATCGATGACAATATAATACAATGAATGCAGTTTCTGTCTGCTTTTAAATGTATCCTCTCTATATGGTAATTTCACGTTCAAGAACGCGACATTCAATGTTTTTCAAATGAACAAAGATAGAGATCTGAAATTTTTTTATTTGCATTTTTCGATATAATTTTTTTAAGTGCAAGAAAGGTAGATTTTATTGTTTCTAATATATTACCAATAAATATGGGATCAAAAACGCGACATAATATAGAATTTGTTTACAGCATCTAGATCAATTTTTAAATCTAAAATACTAATTCGAACATCATTTTCAAACTCAAAAAAGAACCTCGATTGATGTTAATTTAGGACTTGAAAAATAATCAAATTCGTACGCAAAACCAAAAATGGAGTCAAAAAAGAACCATAAGTGATATAAAATTGAGACTTGAAAAAGGAATCAAATTCTTACTTAAAAATAACCAGGATTGATGTTTAATTTGGGACTCGCATAAGAACTAAATTCTTACCCAAAAAAGAACCGCCATTGATTCTAAATTGGGACTCGAAAAATAACGAAATTCTTACTCAAAAAAGAACCAAATCGTGATACAAAAAATAGCCACGATTGATATTAAATTGGGACTCGAAAATGAACCAAACTCGAACTCAAAAAAGAACAATATATGATATTGCATTAAGACGCGAACATTAATCAAATTCTGACTCAAAAACTGACCACGAATGATGTTAAATTTGGACTAGAAAAATAGCCAAATTAGGACTCTAAGAATCAGAAAAGTAACAAATTCTGACTCAAAAGAGAACAACTATTAATGATAAATTGAGACTCGTAAAATAACAGATTTCATAGTAAAAAAATAACAACAATTGACATTAAATTGGAACTGTTAATACATTGGGACTCAAAAAAGAAACAGAATTTGTAAATTAAAAAGGCATTCTGATGATAGTTGTCATGTACACCAATACCTCAATTTGCTTCGGAGTTACGTTCCAAAAATAAAGTGAATTAAGATTTTCTAAAGATCGAAGATAGGTTCTAGGGTTACGAAAATACTAAGTCATCGACTTTATTTCACAAAACATTGGCCCAATGTTTGCTGCACAGCTTTTTTTTTTTCAAGGTAAAATACATTTCCTTGTAGCAATTATCTGTATTACTACCAGTAGTATTAGCGTTGAATCATGCTTTACTTCTTATGTCATCAAATCTGCTTTTTGCTTTTGTCTGAAATACCATGAATAGTATTCTCTGCGCAACTTGACTTTCAATCCAAATAGAAAGCAAGGACTCAATCATCAAAACACTTTTTGCAGGGGTCATAGTTTTAGAATTTAATAATGTTGCAGATTTTGCAAAAATTTAAAAAAAAAATAAAGACTCGAACCCAAAACAACGCAACCTCGAAAATCTAAGGACGCACAGTGAAATTTAGTACTAATTAAGCAGCGATGAAACTTTGAAACAAAAAAACACAACACGAAATGACTTAAAGCGAGGTAATGGTGTATAGCACCCGACATATTTCCCGGTCACGTTTGCAACTAGTAATAGTTCTCTTTAGTTAAGTCCACAGGTAACGCTTAACGGATATGGTCTTCTGAGCAATATTTATTTTTTATATTTTAGTGAATCCATTTTAAAATTATCCACTGTTGTTTAAAAATCATAAAATTTTAAAAATATGCCCCTACGATAGCGAACGAGACACGTTCTAATAATTGAAATAGGATATTCAGTGTATCTTTTTTTAGTTTAAGCTACTAAATTTTGTTTTGAATTCAACTTCAATTAGAACAATAGCTAAGTACTAATAACAAACGATGATTTAGTTACAAGAATGCGACATTAGAACATAAAATCAAATGAAACATTTAAAGTTAATCAAGCTTTGTTTGACTTTTAATAAATTTGTTTTTTTTTTTATTGATAAAAAGATTTCAGAACATGATTTTGATCTGAATGGAACAATATTACTTTTAAACTCACAAAGGATACAAAACATGTCTGTAGAAATTCTTTAAGATATACACAAACTTTCTGTTCTATTTTTCTTAAGAAAACCAAAAAAGAATTGTGATTTTAAACAGAAATGCTAAAAAGAAAATAAAAAATGAAATATGTAGCCAAATATTATGAATTACATTTCACCAGCTTTTGTCAAAAATAAATTCACTGGAGCGCATAATTGTTAAAATATATCTTCTTAGATTTTGTTCATATTAGTATGAGATGAAAAGACAACAAATCATTAAATAAATGTTTTTCAATGAATTTGCTATCATGCATAAGTTACAAGATACAAGGTCAGTGTAATTAAATTTCATTTATTTGCCACAGTTTTTTTTTTTTCTTTTGCTGTTCTTCTTTTTTTTTTTTTTTGGTAAATGTGGTAATGGTAAATGGCTTTGCTGTAGTAGAATAAAAAACAAAAATGGTTTGTCTTTGCCAAACTAACTAAACTAAACTGCATAAATGAAATTTTTACAAGTTTTTTTTACTCTTTTAAAACTCGTGTAACACAAGATGACCATTAAAAAAATTGCCACAATTTTGCTTAAATTTTTAATATGATAATTATAATTATAGCCAGTCATGTAATGTGTAACCTTATAAACCGTACAAACCCAAAGACCTTAACAGCAATATAATTAAACTGCTGCAACCATTATATTGCAGCACAAGCAGAAGCAAAGCTCCAACAGTTGGCTTAATGCCCAAAATAATTGTATAAATTAAAGAAAAGAACAAAATAAATGTTAAATAATTTCAATTTCATAACAATTCTCATAGATTTTATTACAATGCAAGATATTTCTCAACAAATAACTATTTCTCATAAAGGCAGGTAGAGATTGCTAAAGAAGACAAATGGAGAAAACAATTCCATTTGAATTTCCATTTATTTGAATGCGGACCTGTAACTACATAAATAAATTTCAATTCAAATCCTTTGATCTTTGTTTTTATTTCTTTTTAGATTTTGGGTTATTTATTAAATTACAACTGCAGTTAAATTTGTTTTTTTTTTTGTTGCATGCAGCAAAATTCAACATTCCAATTACCAACATCATCATCGGAAACAACTACCACTGCCACAGCCACCGCCACAGCCAAAGAATTGTTTATTTCAATGACCTTGACTTACGCCAAAGGTAACGCTGAATAAAATTCAGCTGCACGTGTCTGTTTTTTTCTGCTCACAGAAAACGGAAATAAAAATCAGTTTATTATAACTATTTTTAATCCTTTAAGGGTGAAAACCATTTTAAATAGAATTTTAACAGACGTTAAGTATTTTAGTGCCGGATATAAAACTGTTGACACCTCTAAGAGGAAATTTTTTTTTCGTTTTTTTCGTTTTTTTTTTTTTTTTTTTTTTTTTTTTTTTTTTTTTTTTTTGTGAAAGTTAAACAGAAACCTTTGTTTCAAAAATCTTTGAGAGTGATATTTATGTGCAAACATTGTAATAAAAAAAGGCAGCAGTGTATCTTAGGCATCCTACAACAGTTTGAGAATAACTTGAATAAAACTGTAAATATCAATTTTTAAATATATTGTTTACAAAACTTTTAGTGAAAAACGTTTTTACAGCGAAATTTGGGCGACAAAAGTAAAAGCTAGATTTAAGTAGAAAACTGTTGAGTTAAAACAAATGAAAAAATTAATAATTTCTAACGAAATCAATTTATGAAATTTTAAAGAAAACACTTTCACACGAACAAAAAACAAAATTCTCTAAAAAACAAACGATATTAAAATTTCTACGGCGTTTCTGCGACACATACATTGTTTATGCAAATAATTTACGTTTACAATGTGATGTGAGCAAATGTGCCAAGTCCACTATTTATCAAAGTTGAGTTTTATATACAAAATATTGCAATTAATACGTTATTAATGCTTTAAAAGAATTACAAAATATATAGAACCACACTTGATATTAAATAGGCACCTAAAAAAGAACGAAATTCATACTCTAAAAGGAACAACGACTGATGGTAAATTGGGACTCGAAATAGGAACCACATTCAGACTCAATTCCAAATTCAAACTAAAAAAGCAACCTCGATTGCTGATTAATAGGGAATAGAAAAAGATTAAAATTCGGAGTTCAAAAGAAATTGAGATTGACGTGAAATATGTACCTAAAAAAATACCAAATTCCGGCTTTAAAAGCAACAACGATTTATGGTTAATTGGGACTTGAGAAAGGAACAAAGTTCGGACTCATAAAAACCTCGATTGACGGACGTCGATTGCTGAAAAATATCCAAATTCGGACTTCAAAAAGAACAGCGATTGATGTACTGACGGTGCTTTTTTAGTTTTAATATAATAAAATGTACATTTTTGCAATAAATTGTTTTTGTTTATTAGACTATATCAATTTTTCTCTTAAATGACACTAATGCTTGGCAAAATAAAAGCTGTGAGCCACTGTATATAAATGGTGTTCAATATAAAAAGTTCTTGAATTTATTGTATGTATAGAGTGCATCATATTTATGTACAATTATCTTTTTAACGGAAGTTAAGCTCTTAATATAGTGATGATAACTTCTTTCGTTAGTTTTTTTTAATAAGTTGTTGTGTAAACAAAACAAAAAGTACACTGATAAAAGAGTTTCGCTAGCGATAAGCAAATGTTATGCCAGACAAATGATAAGATTCTTTTAATGCTGATTCTTAACAATTTTAATTGGAATGATGCCAATTTCAATTTTAACTCTTCTTTGCTATTTATGATTTTACTAAGCTTTTGTTAATTAAAACTTACCTAAATATTTATTTCTTTTTTTTTATAATGACAATATATTTATTTACGTACCTAGAAAGAAAAGAAAACAAATAAAATATATTATTTAACATCAACAAATATAAAAATAGTCGTAAAGTATTTATTGGGCATTAATCGGAAACTGGAGTTAGTGTATTTGGCTATAATGAGAAACCACAAGTGTTTGCATAACATTTCCTCATCTAGCTATAATTTATAAGAAGTCTATAGTTATATTTTAAGTACTTTAATCTCTTCTTAAAGTACTGATTATTTTAACAGTTTGAAGCAAAACTGTCCGGATGTTTTGCATTAAGGAAGTTAGGTAATGAAAATAATAGAAATATATATACAGGATGTATTTTCTTGATTTAATTGAACCTTATTCTAAATTATAAAGCACAAAAACTCACGATATTGATCTGTTAAAACGGAACGATATTTGACCCGTTGTTTTTTTTTTTTTGTTTTTTTTTTTTTTTTTGTTTGTTGCGATCTCGTTATCAAGCTTTTATTGCTCTATTTGTGAATTATTGTTTGACCTGTGACGTGATTAACTTGATTTTTAAATAAAAAATTAAAAGATCTTTAAAAATGATATTGAAAACAATGTGATAAATTTGTTTGTAAAATAATTATTCATGCCGTAAAATTGCTGAAAAATTAAATTTAAATAAATCGACGTTAAATGATGTAAAAACACGGCGTAATGTAGTTTGCAATAATAACCAAGGGGTCGACCAAGATTGCTTTCCCACGACAGCCGGTTCTACGCACCGGAATGACCCGATATCACTAGGCCAAGGTCTGTCAACTCAGCAATTACTGCTGTTTACAACAACAACCAAGACTGCTTTCTGATGGTGACGTCCTGCAGATTGATTGATTGCTACATAATAAGGACATCAAGACTCCGCAAAATGCTGCAAAAAGTATTGTTAAGGATGTCAGTTCCTGGACGATTAGATGCGCATTAAATAGAATTGGTTTAGTAGTCAGTGTGAAAAAGAAAAATCCAGCACTTTCCAATAGAAATGTGAAAAGAACGCTTCATTTCTGTAAAAGTCAACCGATACCAGTCTAATGGAAAAGAATACTATTGGCATAGGCCGCATGAGCGCATCCAAAAGCACCATTCTTAATGCAAAACATCCGGACAATGTTGCTTCTCACTGTACGTATGTATATAATTTATGGGTTAAAGTTCTCTTATATAGTAAGTATGTACATACATATATAGTATTTGTATTTAATATAATTGTTAAAACCTTTAAAATTATAGCAATAATAAAAAATAAAATAACATAATTATATAATTTGGCGTGGTATTTTATTATGTACGATTATGTATGTATGTTGTGTGTGCCAACGTTAAAGCCATACAATTTAATTAAACGCCTGTAAGCAGCTTAATAAAACAAATTCAGAAAAAGAAACAACTAACGAACAGAAAATGCTTAACAAATATACTTTCAAGCTCCTGTGCATGTTTAACCGCTTCCAGGAAATCCAGTTTTTTTTTTGTTTCAATTTATAATATTGCTGTGTGTGTGTGTGTGTGTGTGTGTGTGTGTGTGTGTGTGTTTGACTGTGTGTCTTTGTTTTGCATTTAACATTTATAAACTTTAATTATGCACCGACTTACTTCAGGTATTAAATGGTTCACTGAATGAATGACTAAGTGACTTACTCGATGGCTGAATGGTGGTTTGACGGAATGACTGTGTGGCTAGGTGGCTGTTAAACAGTTACAATGACTGCAAATTTACACACAAATACAACCATCAATTCCGTTTCCTTCTGTTTTCTCGAATTTTTCGCCATTTTGCTGTAAAATTGAATTGTACAATGGTGCTCTGATATTAAGTGAAGTTTCAGTGCTGTTGCCGTATATAGTATGTGACAATATTAAAGTGTTAGTGTGTTTAATGTGCGTGTGCAGTACCTGATGAGATTGTGTTGTTTTTACACTTAACGTGAATATACATATTTGTATAATATAAGTAGGCTACAAATATTGAAATTGAATTAAAAGCTGTCTTTTTTTTTCAAAGTAAATGTTTGAGAATTTACACACATTAAATTAATGAAAAAATTTAACAATTTAACAAAAAGGAATTCGATTGTTAATGACAGCATAGCGTGTGCTAGTTTTCAGAATATGCGAAAATTACTTCTTTTTCGATTCTTTGCAAGTTGTTTTGTAAGTAAAATTTACTTAAAAAATTTCATAGGAAGCAATGAATCTTTCAGTGATTTCCTAAAAGGAGTACAACTGTCTTTTTCGAATTCTTTTCACTGTATAATAAGTAATTTTCACAATTTAATTAAATTATTTCTAATATACACTGTCGGACAAAATAAGTGCGGTTTCAAATATTTTCTGTTTTTTAATTAAAACATGTTTTTATTATTTGCTAATAATTATAAATTAGAGTTTCATTTTTAATACAGTTACTGTTTTATATTTTTGCAAAGTCTAACCGGGTTTTTAAATTTGCAGCTCCTATAAGAGGAGAAGTAGAAGAGAGAAGCTTTCGTTAAGTCTTCTTTGGACAGTTCGAGTCGAAATATTTAATTCTAATTCCTCCTTTATATCTCAGGCTGTCGTAAAAGAATTTCTTTTTGCTGGAATTGAAATATGATCCTCGTCTAGCTTCGTGGTCTTACGTTTTCTGGCACACAAGTTCTTTAGGCTTTTGTTTGACTTTCTTATTTTTTATAAAGCAATTATTTTTCTGATGGCAGATTCCGATATCTAATATTTAGAATTTATAGCTTTCTTTTTCATTCCATTTTCACGATCTATACCAACAAATCTTTTTCCTTTTTCGGTTAAAGTCCTCATTTCGAAAAAGTCTGGGTCTATGGCCTTATTTTGTGTACACCAATACCTCGCTTTGTGTCGTGTCGTTTTAGGTTTTTTTTCGTTGCGACGCTGCTTAATAAGTACTAATTTTCACTGTGCGTCGTTATGTTTTCGATAAAAAAAATAAAACTCTTTTCAATGGAAAATTTATGTATCATCTCAGGAAAAAAGAAATTAGCTCCATAATTGTTGTAGAATGTATTCAGTATTTGTTTCATTTCGGAGTTGCAACCAATGATTTATATTTGAAATTGTCAACTTTAAAACGGGTTCTAAAGCATTTACACAGGGCTCGTTGTTGCTGTTATAACAGCAGTATAATAGTAGTAACGGTGCGTAGAACCGGCTGTCATGGGAATGACTAGTACTCGTTGTTGTTGCTGTAGCAGCAAAAGCCAGTTTTTAAAATTTAATCCTGGAGTTTTTCTGCCAGATCCAGCCCAAGAAATTACGCTATTTCCAATGCGTGAGTCCACGGATCTTCAGGACATAGCGAAATAGGGCTGGCTAGATAGTTGAATATGTGGAGAGTGTCATGAGGACCTTGACCACATGCTGGGCACATATTAAGGAGGGCACGGTCTATGCGGCACCAGAAGGCATTAAGCATATTGTTGTTTTGGGTTCGAGTTTTTATTTTTTTTTTTAAATTTTTGCAAAATCTTCAACATGATTAGATGCTAAAACGATGACCCGTACAAGAAGTGCATTGATGATCAAAATGGAGTTCTTGCTTTCTTTTTGGATTGAAAATGAAGTTGCACAGAGAATACCATTAAGTAAAATGATATTTCAGACAAAAGCGAAAAGCTTATTTGATGACACAAAAATTAAAGCATTATATAATGATAATGCTAGCGGTAGTAATAAAAAGAAAATTTGTTTTACGTTGAAAAAAAGCTGTTCAGCAAACATTGCATTAATTTTTTGTGAAAGAAAGCCGACGACTTAGTATTTTCGTAACCCTAGAACGTATCATTGATCTTTACATGATTTGCTATAAAATATCTTAATTCACTTTGTGTCGTGTTTTTTTTGGAACGTAACATCGACGCAAAGTGAGGTATTGTTGTATATTTAATAATATTTATTTTCACTTTATTTTGCCCGACAGTGTAGTTCTTTAGTTGATACAAAAAGTCTTATTTTTCCTATTTCTGAATTTACTTTTTTCAAGCTGGCTTATATTATTGCAACATAAAATCATTTCTCAGTATTTTGAGCCTAACTGCTTTTTGCTATGCAAGCAAGCATACAGTTGTGGCAAAAATAATAGCATTTCGATCATTTATTTGATATCTGTAAATGGCGAAATATTTTATGGACGGACGAGAGTAAAATCATTTTATTTGGTTGAAAAGGTTGTCGTTCATATGTTGCAGAATACAATCCACAATTTATATCTAAGACAGTAAAACATGGATCATTATGGTATGGAGATTCTTTTCACATTAAGGAGTGGGGCCAATACATTGCATAAAATCAACAATGGATCAACATGTTTACGTTGATATACTAAATATATATTTAAAATTTTTTGTTTTATTCAAAAGAGTTTTGTTACGTTACTTTCAATTTTGATGGCTGGTTTTCAACAATGTTTTAACGTTTGGCTACGTTCATAATTTTTAATCTTTAGATTATGGTTCACTGGATTTTGAGCAGAACACCTAAAGGCTGCGAACACATACAAGTATAGTAGTGATACTTACACATGACAACCATTGTTAAGTCTATTGAAATCTGTGTGTCTGTGGGAGTATGTGCACAAAAACAGTATGAACTTTTAAGTCCCCATTCAGACTACCTCTTTCTCTCTTTAGCTATTCTACTCACACTCATGTTTGGCATATGATGAAGCACCTCTAAGGATTTGAAAGAATGAACAAAAAAATGGAACGCACCACGAACAAAAAATGCACACTTAGATAGTTTTTAATAAAAGCAAACACCTACATTATGTCCAACTATTTTACTGCTCCCAAGTAGTTTATATACATATATGTATGTAAGTATATTTTCACAGGTTTTTTTCAGTGCCAGTAGAAAAATAAACTAAAAATTGATTGCTTTAGTTTTTACTATTACCCAGCAAAAAATAATATAGTTGGACTCAACCATAATATGATTGTGGTATAACATTACCATAACAAGCTAGTGCTAAGAATATGGTAGATCTTGAAATCATATTTAATTAATTAGAATGAGGATAAAAAGCGGTCTACTGTAGCAATTATTGAACGAGACACTGTTGTTTTTCAACAAATGTTTGCATATGATCCTTTACACTTTGATTTTTCATTGCTCACAACTCGTACAAATATGTATATTTCGACGTACTGGCAATCATGGTTGAGCTAGAATCATAATATATATAATCGGGAACAATCATAATATGGATGTGCTACTATTATAACATGATGGTTGAACCATAATTACACATTAATATATTTTTAATTGTACAATTAAAACCAGAGCCTAAATTATGATTAAATAAAGTTATATGACAGCAAACATACAATCCAATCTAAGTTCCAATTTACACAATTTATTGAAAAGATTGATACAATTTTTTCCTTGAAATTTCTTCGATGTTCACACAGCAAAATTTTATTGCTTAGATCGCTCGAATTTTTATTTGAGAGTATAGACACAATTGAATACACATAATAGAGAGTGAGTGACACGAATTGCTAGTACAACTAAGTGTGTACTAGTCTAATCTTACCCTTGCCCCGATTTCTAAAAGGTAAACGGCTTAGCTTAAATAATTGCTTCGTGTAAATTGGGATTTAATAATAAGCTTGTCGGTTATGGTCATGACAACAATATTTATATTTGACAGTATATATGAAATCATTAATAAATTAAATCATTATATGCTTGAACTGGTATTATAACTGATCATGGAACCATAATTACACATTAATATATTTTTATTATACATATAATTAAAACAAGTAACTAAATTATGATTAAATAAAATTATAGAATATTTTATGGCAGCGACCATTATATCTAATCTAAATCGGTTATGGTCATCACAACCATAATTATATTTGACAGTAGTACATATGAAATCACTGCACAATTTGTTTTGGTTACAATTATTTTTCAGTTACAGTTTTTTACACATTCATAATCGCCCCTATCCTATTTAAATTCAATATTAAAAAAATAAATTGTGTTTTTTGAAAATATTGTTTAAATTAACTTTTAAAGATAAGCAAAATATACTAATTTTATTTGCTGGGATTTCATAGACCTCAATATATAAACAGTATACACGAATATTCAGTTGTGTATCATTCTTTGTCTTTTTTTGTTCTATTAAATTTTTTTCTGATGGAAAATGTTGACGTTTGTTTATAAATAGTTTATAAACTTTTGCTTTACATAGTAAATTCTTGTATGCTGGTTACATTTATGAGATGCATTTTTAAGGTTAGACTTATATACTACTTTATATAGAACTACTGAATCATATTTTAATGGTTGAGGGTAAAAGTGTTAAATAGCACACGGAATCTTTATAACACATTTTTATTGCTACAATACATTACCAAAATACATTCAAGGTAAAATATTTATAACCTAAAATGTGTTTCTTTGTCATAAGCAGTTTGTGGTTAAAAATCAACAAAATCAGTTAAGTAGAAAACTAGTTCGGAATCAAAATGTTAGCCAGCTATGATGAAAATTGAGATTTTCCCATTCTCTAGGTTAGTATTCCTAGTATTCTACATAACTTGGTATGGAATTAGTTTTAAAGGCTTCGGAACTGGTTCCATTTCTTACATTTAGTCTCAATCAATAACATTTAGTCTCAATCATAATATTATTAAGCTACAACAATATAACTTCTTCATGATTAATAAAAATATGGTAGGACTGAATTATATTATGATGCGCTACTATTATAATATGATCGTTGTACCAAAACATGATTTGACATTAATATATTTTGATAATCAATAAACAAATAATTAACAAGTGACTAAAGTATGATTAAAGCAAATTGTTCACATAAAATCCGGTTACACTGCAGAAGCTTTTTGCACTTAGGTCCATATCACTGGTTTTTTTGTGTTGCTTTTTCAAATATAACTACATACGTTTATTCTGTCAAAAAATTATAGCCGTCGGAATATATTTGCATGAGTTCAGTACATTGGAAAATCAAATAGGAAGAAAATCATGCAGAAACTTCCTAAAAATCTTACACTGTTGGGTTAATTAATTTCTAAGAAGATGCGGCGGAAAGTATTTAACAGTATCTTGACTACTATATCATCCTAGATGAGTTTTATTTAAAATTCATATTACTAAAGAAATTAAACTTATTCATCAAAATATGGTAGAAAAAAAAATTAGTTTTTTTTTCCGTAAATCCGCCAAATTAAAATCGCGTGTACAGGAAAACTATAAGAGGTAGTAACATATTTTTTTTTATATTTTTGTTCCCTCATATATCCTTAAAATATCCAATAGAGGTGTTTTAAAAATTCAAAAATTTGTTGAAGTATGAGTGATCCCTAATCATGGTTCTTTTCTTAAATAAACGTTTACTTACAAAGTTATCGAGGATTTTTGATATTTTGCGTGATTTCTATTTGTTTCTAGCGTTAATCTTATATCAATAAACTAAATTGAACAGAAGAAATTAGTGTAAAATAACTAGGTATTTCAATCCCCAAATCCGATTTTCGGGATTTGATAAATCCCGAATCCCGGTATTTGTTTTAAAAAATCCCAGGATTTTTCGGGATTAATGAATCCCGAAAACTAGTATTTGTTTAGTAGGTCATTAACAAGAATTTAAATTTTACAAAAGAATGTCAAAGAATTAAAGGTGAAAGAATTAAAATTAATTTTGGATTGCCAAACTCGAACACACTAATTGATGTGTCTGCGGTTTTTGGAATTTGAAAATTCCCATATAAAAAGCTTTAATTGATTTAAAGCTCAACGGATGAAGAATTTGTTTTACTTAAGCAAATAGTTGTAGTTTTAAATGCAGTTAAAGTAACAGATTAAGCCCTTTGTCGCAGTGATATGAATTCCTGGTGCTGTTGCAGTTTTATTCAGGCTGAAGAAACTAAGACTTATTCTTATTCAACACTTTTAAATTTTTAGAAAAAAACTAAAATTGAATAGTGAATTGAATTTGTTAATGAGATAGAAATGTTTGTTATAAGAAATGAATTAAATACGTTGATTGCAAAACGAGGTCTGATCAAAAAAATAACCGTTATTTTAAATTTTTTCAAAAACTATTTATTTATTCATCAATAACTATCTTGGATATAATACACTTATGCCAGCGTTTTTTCGAATCCTCGAAAGACTTCTGAAACGCGCTTTTTGGTATTGCTAACAACTACTGTTCGATTTTTCTTTTTTCTCCTCAATCGTACCAAAACGCTTTCCGTTCATCGATGTCTTCAGTTTTGGGAAGTGGAAAAACTCAGCGGGGGCCAAGTCCGGTGAATACGGTGGTTGAGGCATGATATCAGTTTTGTTTTTGGCCAAAAACTCATGCACAAGCATCGATGTGTGAGCTGGTGCATTATCATGGTACAAAATCCATGATTGCTTTTCCACAATTCTGTGCATTTTTGACGAATTGCTTCGCGCAAACGCCGAATAACTTCAAGGTAGTATTCCTTATTGACCGTACGACCTTATGGCAAAAATTCATGATGCACATCGACATTGCAGTCGATGAAAACAGTGAGCAAAACGTTCACATTTGACCGAAATTGACGTGCTTTTTTCGGTCTTGGCTCTTCTGGACGTTTTCATTGGGA
Source organism: Bellardia pandia (assembly GCA_916048285.2). NCBI lineage: Eukaryota > Metazoa > Arthropoda > Insecta > Diptera > Calliphoridae > Bellardia > Bellardia pandia. The sequence continues at coordinate 49,624,399 of OU696531.1, forward strand.
TGATTGGGCTTTGGTTTCAATGTCATAGCCATACACCCATGATTTGTCACCAGTTATGACCTTTTTGAGGAAATCTGGATCGTCGTTGACGATGTTCAACAGCTCCTGAGCGATGTCCATGCGATGTTGTTTTTGCTCAAAATTTAGCAATTTTGGAACAATCTTCGCTGCCGCACGTTTCATGCCTAAAACATGCCAACATCATCAGCAACCTCTCTGATAGTGATTCGACGATTATCCAAAATCATTTTATTCACTGCTTCAATGTTGTCATTGGTTGTTGACGTGCTCGTGCGAACAGGACGAGCATCGTCATTGACATCTTCTCGGCATTCCCTAAACCGGTTATACCACAATTGAACTTGTGTTTTGCTCATAGTAGACTTTTCAAATGTCCTTGCGCAAAAACAAACTGACAATCCAAAATGGCTAATATTACCAACATTTATAACAGACATGTGCACCAATATAAAAAAATGCGAAAATCGAACATACGTAACTCACGAAATTTGAAAACAACGGTTATTTTTTTGATTAGACCTCGTATGTAAAACCTAATAATGTTTGTTGCGATATGAAATCAAATATTGAATATTTATTGTTTCAGAGGATGAGAAAAGATTGTTTATGCAATCAGCTTACTAACAATTTTTTTAGTAACAATTTTGCCCACAAAAGATGTTTTTCGTTAGCTTTATATATTGGTAACAAAATTAAATCAAGATTCTCCTTACTATAGATACCTTAATATTTTGTTGGTTTTAAATCAATATAGAAATTAAAGGCGAAATGACATATTAGCTTCTTCAATCTAAAGGTTTTTTTTTTAAATTATTAATGGTTTATAAACTTTTAATCAATTTAAAAATTATAGCTATTGATTTGTTTTCTTTGTAACTACTAACACTGCAAAGTAATGATTTCCCTTGAATTATTTGTAAAAAAAAACTTTATTTTTCTCCTTCAGTCATCAAACTTAATTTATATGGAATTAATTTTCCCCGTATTTCCTGTTTTCCTTTTTATTTGGTATTTCATATTTTAATACAATTTTTTTGCCACAAAAGACTAGTAATATTCAAGGTCATTTTTGTAAGCAAATTTGCATAAAATATCATTTAAATTATATGTCGATATACAAATTTATATATAAAAGAAGGAAGAAAATGAAATTTATAGATTTTGTTCTGTTCTGTTCTTTTGTATTTAATGTTAAAGTCAAAAAGAAAAATGTCTATAAAGAATTATTTTTTTCCTTTCCTTAATACCCTTTCCCATGGGTATTATTTCGTAATTTTGCAACTGAATATTATAATAAAATAAAATGAAATATAAAATAACCTCAATATCAAAAACACAAAAGAATTTTTTATTTATATTTTCAACTGCTCTGGTATAATATGAACTTTATTACTGTTTTTTATTTCTATAATAAAATAAAGTAAAGGAATGGCACAAGTACTAAGAGAAGCAGTAGAAGTAGTTATGTATGTTTGTATATAGTAAACGTGTTGCTAGTATATTACACACAACAAATTACATTTTGTTAGTGAAATTTTCTAACAAAAGGTAGAAAAAAAAAACAGTATAGGAAATGTGTTTGATCAGAAAGAAATTCCAAAGAAATCTGTAAATAAAATATGCATGTAATGTTGCTGGGTCAAATATTAAAAACGCTACTACACTTTAGAATATTGTAGATAAAAAATTATTCAAGGTTGTTACAATTTCTACAGTCAACATAAATTTAATATATCAAGCAGTTGGCTTGAAAAATTTTTTAAAACTGTGTTTGAAAGTTTCTTTTTGGGAAACTAATTTGAATAATTTTTAAGAGATTTATTAATTTTTGTTTGAATGGGAGGGCGGATATTGTTTTATCAAAGTTAGTTCCAATTTACACCAAGCAATTGTTAATGAAAAGATTGATACATTTTTTTTCCTTAAATTTCTTCGGTTTTCACACAGCATAATTCTTATTGCTTAAATCGCTAGTATTTTATTTGAGAGTATAAACAAATTTGTATAAAAATAGTATGCAGTACGAATAAGCTAGCAACACGAATTGCTAGTACAATCAAGTGTGTACTCGTCTTATCTGCCCCTCACCACGATTTCTAAAAGCTAATCAGCTTAGCTTAAAGAATTGCTTCGTGTAAATTGAGATTTACGGTTCGGCAACATCTTAGCCTAGAACAGAAAACCCGGTATAAACAGAAAAAAGTTTAGTGTTTTAGAAATTTCCATGTGTGCTATGAACACATGTTAAATTTCTTGCAACTTCATCGTATAGAAACAGGTGTTCAAAAAATACGCATCCGCGATTTTTTTACAGTGGAAAAATTAGAAATTCTTGGTGTCATTAAATAATTAAATAAAAAAGGTTTATCGAAACAAGAAATTCATAAAGATATGGTGAATGTGTTAGGTGAAAGTGCTCCTTTATATGCAACAGTAAAAAATTGCTGAATTTAAACTTGAGGATGAATGATGATCCAAAAAAAGCAACAACAACAGAAATTGTAGCCAAAGTACTAGATATGGTATAAAATGATCGGCGAATAAAAGTGCGTGAAATAACCAATATCATGGGCATCTCAAAAGATCGAGTCCATTTAATTTTGCATAAAGAACTACAGAAGAAAAAGCTTTTTCTGCACGATGGGTGCCGCATTTGTTAACAATTGACTCAAAACGCATAAGAATAAAAATTTCTTAAGCTTGTTTGGATAGTTTTAAGAAAAATAAAATGAATTTTAAGCGTATTTTCATAACTGTTGAGAAGAAATGGACCCACCACTATACTCCAGAGACAAAAAACAATCCAAAGAAAAAAACGTCCTGGCTTACAACACAAAAAAATACTTTTTCATCAAGACAAGACAATAGCGCACAAGTATGTTTTAACAATGGCTAAAATCAACAAATTAAAGTACGAGTTGCTTGACCACTCACCTTATTCTCATGATTTAGCTACAAGTGACTTTTACCTGGGGGGTTACTCTCTATTGCGATGCGAAATCAAATTCGATGCGTAAGAGTATCAATTTGTACGCTTATCGCATCGAATTCGCTTTCGCATCGTAATAGAGAGTAACCCCCCTGATCTCAAATCTACAAAACTTCCTAGCTGGCAAGCATTTTACCTCAAATAAAGATGCAATTACAGTTGTAAACCAGGCTTTGAGGAAAACTATTTTAATCAAGGCATAGAATTCCTAGATAAGCGTTGGACTGAGTGTATTGAAGTTTCAGGAGATTATATTGAAAAATAAAAATGTATCTGAAAGTCTACCTATTCTCTTTCTGTGCTAGGCTAAGAAGTTTCCCAACCCCTCTCGTATTATAGTGGAGACCAACAATTGTCTTTATAATAAGAAAATAGCACACGTATTGAAATAAATTTAACTGAAATTTCTCTATAACTTCGTTATTTAAGAACAGATTGCCTTTGATTTGCTACAAAAAAAAGCAGTTATATGCAGAGGAATATTATAAAATTGTTAAATTGTTGAGAAAGTTAAATTTTACCAATTAATTCACAGCAGCGTTCGGCACTCATTGGCAGCGGGAGTCAAACTGGATCGTTTATAACAATGTTGATACAAATTATCAAATAAAAAGCAAAAACCATAAACAATATCGGGTCAGATTACAGATATAGAAAGTACTAACGTGTTATAATAATCCAGAATTCATTAACTCTTTCTGGCGGCCACTGCTCTACATTAAAAAAGCTCCCTAAATTAGGCCATACATTTTACTTCTTTAAACAAACACAAACAAAAACTCATAAATACCTACAAGCGAGACTTTATAATTAAAAATTTTAAATGCACAAGTACGTACATCTGTATCACTATGAAGTTAATAAACAATTATAAAACAACCACATCTTAATGTAAATGATACTAAAACATTACGAGCATTAATCACCTTCAACACTTATGTAAAGTATTTTTAAAGACCATTTAAATACATTTATTTCTAAAAACACCCAATTATGGAAGAATGACTGCTTCACACTCTATGAAAAGAAAACTCAGCCCAACTCACACGTGTTTTATTAGCATGCTTAAACACGTTGCCATAACTTCAGGCCACAAAAGAAAAAGGCAAGGAAATATAATATACCTAAATAATGATGACTTTATAAAAAAAAATACATAAAAAAATTCTTTAACAAGCTGCTGCTTGTAAAAGCCAGTGAAAGATTATGTTGACACAGTCATAGGAGAATTGGAAATAATTTTTTGTGTTATTAAAGTAATGAGATCCCTCACGTATAGAAAATTGTGGAAATTTATGGAAAAAAAATATATTTGCTTATTATCAAATAGTTTCGAACAGGATCAATAAAATCTAAGCATACTAAATAAAAAGTAAAACAAAATGTAAAATCGTTTAGTGAAAATAAAATTCTATTCTTTTAGAAAATAGTTAATAAGAATGTCAGAAAGTTAAGATCATAAAAAAACCGAAGAGCTCTCGTTACTGTGAATGGAAGATTCACAGTAATTCACTTATATTCACTTAGAATGAAATAACCTAAGCATACAAAATTGTAAAAATATTCAAAATAACAACATTATGAAAATTTGCTGGTTAACAACATGACTGATCTCAAATTGAGCAGCTTTTCTTAATTAAACTTTTATTTACAAACTTATTGTGGATTCTATAGTGGCTCACAGCTTATTTTATGCAGTACATTTTTTGTTTGTTTTCAAAGCTCCATAAAAAGAAAACTAACAGGAGCTTGAAAAAAATTGGTGTCACTTAAAAAAAGTGATATTGTCTAACAAACAAAAAAAACTTATAAATGTAAATTTTTATATATTAAAACTAAGAAAACAATGCACGTTTTTTCACGTCACAACTTATTTTATGCAGTCAATTTGTATTGTATTGACAGCTCAATGCAGCATTTTTGGTTTTCCATTTTTTCTACTTCTATCAATATTTTCTGTTGAATTGCAAATGCAGTTGTTAATTAATTTAATTTTGTCAAGTGTCAATTGAAAATAATTCAAATGAGTCTGCGTACAAAGTAAGAAATGGTTAAAAACCATTTCCAAAATGGCCACTCACAGCGAAAAGTAGCACAAAAGCTTTATTGTAAACTTTTATAGTCCAAAGAAACATTGAGCGCTTCATCCATTAAAATCAGGTCCATAACATAGGCACCAAAAAAATATTGAATAAGCGTTCAAGAGCAACACATTTTAAGAAAAAAAAGAGCAAATCTAAGAATATCAACTTCACAACTTACCTCTAATGTTAAAGTTAAAGCTGACCTGGTCAAACAATGTTGCGTTGAAACTTTTTGTCGTGTCTTGCGCCAACATAAGTTTAATAATTGAAACCGTTGCACGCTAGAAAACGTTTATAAATGCGAAAAACAGGCCGCACAGGCTAAATTGCGCCAAAGAACATGTTTGCAAAGAATCTGCTCTATGGAATTCGGTCATTTTAGCCGATGAATCAAAGTTTAACACATGTGGTTCAAATGGCATATCGTATGTTTGGCAGATACCAAATACAGAAATTAACAAGGAAACCTAAAGGCAGGAAAGAAGCATGGTGATGGCAGTGTCATGGTTTGGTCCTGTATGCCAGCTGATGGTACTGGAAATTTAACATTTGTTAAAACAAACATGGACAAGCACCTTCAGATTCTGCAGAACAACTTGTTGGAAGGCACAGAGAACCTGGTTAGAAAATCAAATTTTCAGTTTTAATAGGACAACAATCCAAAGCACAAATCGGGTTTTATGCAAATGTGGCTAATATAAAACTGCCCACATTTGATGACACCGCCACCACAGTCAGTCACCAGACTCTAAGGTTATCGAACAGTTGTGGTTAGTTTTAGAAATCAGCATAAGGAAACACAAAATTTCTAACAAAAACGATTTACAAAAAGCGCTAATGATGGAGTAGTCGAATATTTGGCCGAGTATTGCCCAAAAACTGGTAGCATCTATGTCAAGTTGCCTTAAACGTGTTGTAGATAATAGAGGCTATCACACCAAATATTAAACCGTATAATTGCCAGTTTTAATTTTAAGTTTTCGAAACCCATACGTGCCTGCATAAAATAATCTTTTTTAGTTTTAATGTATTAAAATGCACATTTTTGCAATAAATGTTTTTTGTTTGTTAGACTACAACATTTTTTTTATTCTAAATGACACTAATTTCTTTTTGAAGTTCCTGTTAGTTTTTTTTAATGAAGCCTTGAAAACAAACAACAAACTGCAATGCATAAAATAAGCTGTGGGCGACTGTATATGTTTTGAGTTTTTAATAGTAAATATTGATATTCGGTCAGAAATATGAGTGATCACGCATGTAGCTCCTCATCTGAATTTGAACACTTATTAAAAAAGTTATTAATGATTTTAGTTATTTTGAGTTTTTATACCCTACACCACCATAGTGGATTTGTGCTGATGTTTGTAACGCCCGGTATCCAAATAATATTGAACACAAACATGTTTCATATATATATATAAAAATAATACGGTACAATTTTATGATGCTCGGTCCATAATTAGTCGTAGCTCCCATATAAGGCCCACTTCCGAAAATCACCTTAACAATCAGAAATTTCTAAAAAATGTTGGTATCTAGTTTAAGTTTCATTGTATACAGAAATGATGACAGCTAATTTTATAATGGTCGGTCCATAATTAGTCGAAACTCCCATAATTTATACCGAGATAAAGTTTAACATATATAACATTTATATTCACAAAAATCATGACACTAAATTTATGGATGATCGGTCCATAATAGTTTATATCTCTCCACTGAGTGTAGGGTATTATATGGCTGGGTTTGATCGACTACACTTTCTTACTTGTTTACATTAAAAAATACCATACAGTAATTGTTGAAAGAAAATGTTGGAAAAAATAGTAAATAAGTGTCCATCATTATTCGTTTAAATATTGAAATTAGCAAAAGAAATTCCTGTACTTAAAATGTTAAAGCATTCCTCAACCCTTTACATATTTTCTCTTATTTAATAAAAAAAAACAAAGAACTTATCCGTTTCACACAAAAACCGCTATACCAAGATTATTTTAATTGTCACCTCATTATTATTATGAGAATAAACTCGCAAGCTTTCGCTGTAAACGTAGCATGTTCTATTATTTTCACTTAATTTTCGCTGACAGGGTCCTTGTTATTATTATTGTTATTTGTAACATCAGCGTGCGCTTGCTGGCTCGCTCGCTCGTTCAGCAACATTAAATATTAAAACAGTGGAGAGTCCTCAACATAATGTTCTTTAAAACATTTAAACAAGAAAAACAATAAAATGTGGCTAATTTTGCTCCCCCGCTGCACAAAACGTACGTACACACATCCTTACTGATGTTGACTTTGAGGAAAACAAAAACTACTCAAAGTGTAGGGAAAGGACATGGATTTTCTACATGTTCATGATGTTACCCAAGAGTATTTTGTGTTAAGAAATATTTTTGTTCATATTGTCTATTGTTTTTTTTTTGTTTTTTGTTTAAGTTTCTTTGTGTGATTTTCTGTTTGTGTTCCTAATTTCAAGGCGTTGTCCTTTCCATTTCAACAATGAACACAAATTAAAACAGAAAATGTTGCTGTGCTAGAGAGGGTTGGGGAAGGTGGGAGTGGGTGAGGTAACGATGAATTCTTTGTTGATGCCATTCAAATACCGCGCTAAATGTGCGTTACATTTATTTTCATGGTTGTTCATTTTTCAAAACTAGATGCTGCTGCTCTCTCGCTCTCTCTCTCTCTATCTCTCTCCCTCCCGACAACTGTGTTTAAACTATAGTTTTTTTTATTGTTTGTTGCACACATGTTCCTGGTTGCATGTTGAGGTGGTGCTGGTGGTGGTGCCTTGTTTTTCTTCATGTTTTTATCATGTTCTACGTAATCAAGTGTATGTAGTTTTTTTCTTTTTTTGTTATTTTATTTCTTTGTTTTGTTGCAGTAGTTTGGCTAAACTTTTAGTTTTTGCAAACATGACACAAAATGTGAGCAGCTTAACTGAGAAAAAAATTGTTGAAAAAAAAAGAAACAGTATTTGAAACCTCAAGAGGTTTATTAAAGTTTAGGAAACACAATTTCTTTTTCCTTAGAATGTTTCTGTTTGATAAAGGAAACTGTTTTCCTTTTCTATATCCTCTCCTACAGCAAGGCGCCAAGTCTGCTGAATTTTGTATTACATTGGTTTTTTCAAAGAGAGCAACTAATAGTAGTTTCATAGAGGCCAGTGAATTTTTGAAAGAACTGTGTTCTAACAATATTATTAAAAACAAAAAGAACAACACCGACAAGAGTTGTCCATACGAGAGAAATGTATGCTCGCCGAGTGAACGAATAGTTTGATTTTGCATTAAGGTTGTAACAACTAAATGCACGCAGAGAAAATATATAGTTGTGAATGTTTACCACAACTAATCCAAAATGTTTACACTTTTTTTTTAATATTATGGCTACTGTAATTATGTTTATGATTGCGGCAATCATAATATGGTAAAGTTATGATTCACATGATTATAGCAATCATATATATGATTATAGTCACCTGGGTTCTACATTTATAAAATGAAGTGACATTTTCATTAAAGTTGTGTTTTAAATATTCTAGAAATGATTTCAGAAGTAAAATATCGGCTGTTTTCATAAACGCAGTATGCAATGCAACCCCAAACCTGAACGCACAACAACGTTTGCCGGATCAGCTAGTATTTATATATTTTTTCTATATGTTTGGTTGCATCAAAAATGTATTACATACTATGTGTATGAATTTATTTTGATATTGCAAATGATATAAAAATAATCAGGATTAAATAAAAGCATCAACATAGTATTATTATGAAATTAAAGGATTCAGACATTTTAACAAGCATTTCTTAACTAAGGTTCTTGTGTACATTGCAGGGTATTTCAAGTTTTAAGTTACCATTTAACAAAACTTGTAGCTGTTCTTTTACTTCTCAGCACTTTTTTTTATCGTTTAACAAGTGTTATCTTTATATAAATTAAAAAATTTGCTCAGCAGGTAAGTGTGTGATTTTATGTTTGCTGATCCTTATAAGTTTTAGTTCTTTTCGAAACTAGAAACTTTTTCTAGAGAGGTGTAAGCATATTGTTAATGTGAATGTTTGTTAACAGAAGTGTATGTTTGTTTATTTTCTAAGCAACCTTATCTTTGCCAATATAAACTTTAGCAGTAGATTTCACACATCAACAACATTAAGTTTCCGAAAAAGGGAAAGGTTAAGGTAAGTATTGTTTTAGGAATTCCAAAAAGCAAAGTTTTAATAACGCTACATCTTGAATTAGTCGTCTAACACTCCTTGTCTAGAGGATCTAGAAAAAAGGCTAGTTTTGGGATTAAAAATACAACTTCCAAAAGGCTCGAAAATATGTGTAATGTTTGTTGGAAATTGCCTTTAATTTTCGATAGGTGCGTTCTCTGAGACGGAGCCATTTGCATTAGTTTTGAGCCTTTAAAGTAATATTTTTCTTAATCAAATCAAGATATTGACTTGAGTCTTTAAGTTTATGTTTAAAAATTAATTTATCTAAAGCTACGGTCACACTTGGCAAATGTTTGCCGAAAACAACGTAACCACTAAATAAAATATATTTGAACTTGTTTATTTATTTAAAAAATTTTCTTTATTTAGAACAGGACACAACAAATATCTAGTTTTAATTTATTTGATGCTGTTTGATCTTGCAAAACTCTTGTAATAGTAAACAACGTCAAACAAAATTTTGCTAAAACAAGTAATTAATTATTTATGTAATTATTTGCAATGTGTGACCGTACCTTTATGATTTTACGTGTTAAACATTGATCAAACAAACCATGGCTTTTGTTTTTCGCTTTCTATCTCTTGTCTGTCGTTGTACTTTTCTGTAAACTGCTTCAAGAAACACTTTTGTTTTGGAACAATCCATCAGTATGAGTGAAATACTTTTTCCTTGTTTTCGAAGCAGTGCTTTGCAGGACCCATTATTAACACTTTTCTGTACTAAATGAAATTGAAAAAATAAGCGAATCTAGAAAATATAACTGACACCATGTAACCAGCTGTAGGTTACGTTTTGGTGGAAAGGCAAATTGAGTATAACTTTGGTTAATGTTTATGGGCTTAAAATGAAGCCCTAAGCAAATATACCCATAAACAAATATTCTTTAAACATCAAAAAAATTCCTGCTAAAAACTGGTTACATTTTTAGGATCTTAAAACAATATTGAAATATTGTTGGAATATGCTTTAAAAGAGTTTTTATTTTGTTTTATATTATTTATGTTTTCCCTTAGCTAAATCTTGCCAAAGGTTATTTTACACCTTTTTTTTTGTTGTTGAAAATATTTCTGTTTTATCTTTCATCTGTGCTGAATTGGCTGTTTTTAAATAAAGCGCTGTGTGAAAAATTATGTTCAATGTCCTTTTTGTATAAGTGTGTCTGTCGTTTTTCTTTTTCGTTGCTTTTGGTTATGTTCTGTAAATGTTACTTGAATATCAATACTTTTCCTTAACCTTAGCCATGCCTTGAAAATTTTATAATACAATGGTGTTATTTACGTGTTAAGTATATAATGTTTTGGGGTTTGGTTTGCTGAAAAGTTAAGTAGTAAAGAAAATTTGTTTAAGGGCATGTACAAAAGTGTCCAAAGCAAATAATTGAATTGTATGGTAAAGAAACTACGTAAACCTTGTGACCAATGAAAGAATAGAAGGCAATTAAAAAGCACTGAAATGGCGTACACCACTATAGTTGAGTTCAGAACTATAGTTGAGTTCAGCCAATAAACTGTTTGGAAATATCGCGCAAACAATCAAGGAATGAATTAGAAAAATCAATTCCAAAATATTTCTAAATTTCTTTTTGATGTCGGTGTAAAACACGCTCAATAATAAAATACTAAATTGGAATGAAAAATATTTACATTCAATACTTGTCATTGTCCTTGTTAGTTTGCTATTGGAAATCAGTAAAATCGATTCAATAGCTAACAAATTATCAACCAAAATGTAAGATAAGCTCAAAAGAATTTAATGATTTCAAACAAAAAAAAAAACATTAGCGCAATTCACAATCTTGTGCAAATGATATTGCATCATTGCATTTGCAAAAAAGTTTGCGTATTTTTGTTCTACACTAATAAACCTGCTAAACCTTTTTGCAAATGCAATGGTGCAATACCATTTGCACAAGATTGTGAATTGTGCTAATGTTGATGTAATGTTTCTTAAGGTACGGTCACACTTGGCAAATATTTGCCGAAAAAGATGCAACCACTAAATAACATACATATATTTGAACTCGTTTATTTAAAAAAACTTTTCTTATTTAGGCCATTTAGTTTTTATTTGATGCTGTTTGATTTTGCAAAAATCTTGTAAGAGTAAACAACGTCTAACAAATTTGTGCTAAAACAAGTGGTTACGCTTTTTTGAGTAAATATTTGCCAAGTGTGACCGTACCTTTACAGTTATAATTTCGATTGTTGTTGTTTTAATTGTTGATTGTTGTTGTAGTTTGGACTCTACTTAAGAAAAGAGACAACAAACACATTTACGGAATAAGCGTTTAACCGTGGATGTTTGATAATACATAGAAGTTGAAACGATTATAGGTTTAGTTTAAGTACAACCGAATATACAGCCGTGGCACAGAATTACATTTCGTTCGGAAGTGGAATTAACTCCCTATTTTGCTTCTATAGAAAAAGTAAACCGCAAAATACGGAATTAAATTCACTTCCGAATGCAATGAAATTCTGTGACAGGCCTGATAGCATAGTAATTTGTGTATTTAGTTATTTTATTAGCGTATTACTAGCACTTTGTTAGTACTAGAGATGCCAAATGGGACTGAGTTTTCAAATCCTGGGATTCGGAATTTCATAAATAAATCCCGGCATCCCAGGATCGGGATTTTGGTATTTTTGTTTCATTTTACAACAAATTCGTTTGAAAATATGTTTGAAAACAAAGATTTTAAATTGATTAAACGTTTATAAACCATTAATAATGTTAGATTGATAAAAATAATATGTCATTTCGCCTTTAATTTAATTAATAAATTAATTTAAAAATATTAAGGTATCTATAGTAAACACAATCATGATTTAATTTTGTTACCAATATATGAAGCTGACGGAAAACATCGTATATATCGTTTGTAGTCAAAATTGTTAGCAAATTCGTGTATTCTGATTGCATCCTCCGAAACAAATAATTCTTTTTCAATATTTTATTCCATATTATTACAGACATTATTATGTAAATTTAAATAATAATTTCCACAATATGGTCAAAAATCCTCGCCAGATTTATTTTTGCATAAAACTCAAATTATCTGGAATCCCAAAATTATTTCAGTTATCCCACTATTACAGTTGTATAAAGTGACCATAGGACCAACTTTTCCATATAGTGTCATACCCGAGCCCTTCTCCAAATTTCCACAATATGGCCAAAAATCCTCTCCAGATTTATTTTTGCATAAAACTCCAATTATCTGGAATCCCAAATTTATTTTAGATATCCCACTATTACAGTTGTATAAAGTGACCATAGGACCAACTTTTCCATATAGTGTCATACCCGAGCCCTTCTCCAAATTTCCACAATGGCCAAAAATCCTCTAAGTATGATTGCTGTTAAGTGAATAACAGTGCTCTGTTAAGTGCAAAATGGGCTCGGCTAAAAATTGCGGTTTTTGTCTGTAATAGTTAAATTTAAATTTATCTTCACACACATGACATTATTAGGTGTTTTGGCGGGCTTTTACATATAATTTCAATTACATTCATTATTACATTCGTTTCGCAATCAACGTTTTTATTCATTTCTAATACCAAACATTTCTATCTCATTCGATCTTAATTTTTGTTTTTTTTTTTCAAATAATTTAACAGTGTTGAGTAAATAATCCTTCTTTTGTGGTTTCTTTTAAGGAGAGATAAAACTAGACCACTTTTTGATATCTTTCGAGCCTTAATAGAGAAGTGCAACATCAGCAGAGATTCATATCACTGCGACAAAAAGCTTTGTCTGTTTTTGTAACCGGATTTAAAATAGGTTTTAACCCTGGTGAAAATTTCCATCAAAACATTGAATGCATTCTTTTATTTCTATTTAGTACTAATCTAATGATCTAACATTGCATGATGTAGGAAATTTTCATTATATTGTTTTCTACTAAATTTATATGCCGTATTCAAAAAAATAAAAAAGCTTGAAGTGTGCGTTTAGACAAAATTTTCATACAAAATTTTCTTAAAGTACATTTGAAGTCTACTTTATTTTTTCCAAAATAAGACTGTATTTTTCTTTAATTTTGAACTTGAATTATAATGTCACCTTGATTTATTTCACCAATAAAGAAAAAATCATGCAAAGAAGGCTTAAATAAATTAAAACTTTTTATATAGAAATTTCTAAAATACAGAAAAACCATAGACACATCAAATAGTGCGTTCGAGTTTGGCAATCCAAAACGTTTTAAAACGACAAACGTTTTAAAATTTAAATTTTTGTTGATGACTTTCTAAACAAATACTAGTTTTAGGGATTTGTTATTGCCGAAAAATCTCGAGATTGTTTTTAAACAAATCCCGGGGTTTGTCAAAAATTATTAGATTCCGCGATTGGCATTCCTAGTGAGTACCTTTATCAAATAACGACACAAAAATGGTGGATTTCTGAACTGAAAATGAACTAGAACTCGAAGTGAAATATTTTTTTTAACCAAAATGTAGATAATTTCATTGTGTACAACTTTTGCAATAACTTGTAATCTCGTAGGGCACAAAAAGAGGAAACTATATTAACTAATTAAACTGAATTTTTGTAACCCTTGACCTCTACTATGACACTATTAATTGAAAAAAGTCTCAAGTTGTAACTCTCAATATACTGCCAATATGTGAAAATCAAAACTTATCTTTACAATTGGTTTAATAAATGTTCATCTATTAATATTTTATGTGTATGCAAAGTATTTATGATTTCCATGTTCGTGCAACTGTTTGTGTAAAACATGCCAGCGTTTTAAATACTAAACCGATATTAATGAGAATCAACGAAAATATTTGTAATTGTCCTAAGCAGATTGGTATTGAAAATCAGTCAAATCGGCTCTAAACTAGAGAAGTTTGAAACCAAAATGTAAGACAGCTTGGACAAAAGTTGATTTTTTTTTCTTTGCAAAAAACACTTTTCAACATATTTAATGTTCAAGTAAACAAACTTTGTTGTTGTAATGTAATTGCTTGTATAATGTGCATTGTTGTGGTTGTATTTTATATACTAAATTTTTATGACCCTTGACCTTTAATATGTTTCTAAAAGATTTCGTTTAAAGAATGCATGGTAATTTTTATCAAGATATTAGGTACATCGAGAGGAAAAATGTTTTTGTATTAGTTTTATATTAGTAAGGACTCAAGATGCTATAAAATGTCTTGGTATGTCTTGTAATAAGCAGACAAGAGTCGCTTATATGCTGTGAGTTTTAATGAAAGCCGCTAATTTGTCAATTTTCCCACAAACATTTTCTACCGCTCCCAAAAATATTTTTATGCATGTTTCTGTGTTTTTTTTTTTTTTTTTTTTTGCAACTCATGAAGTTGACCTTCATTTCAGTTTAATTTTAAATTTTTTGTACTTAAAATAAATAAGAAGAATAATACAGAGAAAAACCTTCAATTGTATGGTTTCGCCTTGGGTATAATTTTTAACCAATTTTTATTATTGTCTACTCTAATACTCCCTACTACATCTTTCTATGCATCACGACGACTCTTGTAAAACATGTTCCACTGTGTTTACCAAAAAAAAAAAAAAAAAAAAAAACAACGAAAAAAACAGCAAAACAGAAAATTTGCTTAAGGGAATGCATTAAAACAAATGGAGAAAAATGTGGCAAATTCTTTTTGGTTTTTAGGGATTTTTCTTAAAAAAAAGAATGTTATTTGTTAAATTGCTTGAAAAAAGGGTATAATTTTTGACAAAGTTGCCATTAATATTTTAAACAAATTATGCAGCTAAGTGGACATCAGGGTTTTGCAAAGAAACTAGAAGAATTTTCTATGTGATTTAAATGTTAAATAATTGTTTTGAAGCCAGTCTAGAAATATGTCTGACACCTAAACCTTCCTAACAAGTAACGGTTGCTTAACTTTGAAAAGGTATTTTCCTATAAATCAATGATGGGTAATTTACCTGTAAACAACACGAATGTCAACAAAGTTCATACAAATAATTGAATAAGAAACAAAAATGACTCCCATTTAAGAATTTTGCTAACACAGTATCAATAGATTAACTGTGTAAAGAACTTACAAGTGATCGGCTTTAATAGCCAGCAGAGAATAAATATTTTTGGTTACAAATGGCAAAAAAATCCACAAAAATCATTATCAGCTGTAAAATGTATGAGGGCAGTTCGGAAACTTCTTAGCCTAGCACAGAAAGAGAATAGGTAGACTTTCAAAAACATTTTTATTTTTCAATATAATCTCCAGAAATTTCAATACACTTAGTTCAACGATTATCTAGCAATTCTATGCCTTGATTAAAATAGTTTTCCTCAAGGCCTTCAATATAGTGGTTTACAGCTGTAATTGCATCTTCATTTGAGGTAAAATGCTTGTCAGCTAGAAAGTTTTGTAGATTTGGGAATAGGTAAAAGTCACTGGGAGTTAAATCATGATAATAAGGTGGGTGGTCAAGCAACTTGTACTTTAATTTGTTGATTTTAGCCATTGTTAAAACACTCTTGTGCGCTGGTGTGTTGTTTTGATGGAAAAGTATTTTTTTGTGTTATAAGCCAGGACGTTCTTCTCGAATTTTTACATTTAATTGATTCAAAATGTTGCAATACTACTCTGAATTTATTGTTTTACCCTTCTGCAGATAGTCAAGCAATAAAATACCTTTAAATTCCCAAAAAACCGTTGCAATAACCTTACCAGCCGGACTAAATTGTTTTTGCCTTCTTTGGGGCACTTTCTCTAGCTTCAGTCCATTGCTTGGATTGTTCTTTTGTCTGTGGAGTATAGTGGTTATGAAAAGATGCTTTAAATCCAGCACTGTCACCTAACACATTCACCATCTCATTATGAATTTCTTGTCCCGATAAACCTCTTTTATTTAAATATTTAATGACACCACGAATTTCTAATTTTGTCCATTGTAAACAAATTGCGGGTGCGTCTTTTTTGAACACCTGTTTCTATATGAAAGAGTTGGCAGATCGAAAAGAAATTTAACATGTGTTCATTGCACAGATGGAAGTTTCCAAAACACTCAACTTTTTTCTGTTTATATCGCGCTTTCTGCTTTAAGCTAAGAAGTTTCCGAAACGCCCTCGTAAACATTCACCCCTATCGTGAATAAAAATTCCACATGAAATTTATTCCCTTTTATTTTTTTTTAACATTGAATTTAAATAGGAAAAAATGTGAAAAGTGAACAAATTTCAAGTGGAATTTTTATTCACGATAGGGGTGATTATTGTTTAAAAATGGCAAAAAAAAAATTCCACAAAAATAATTATCAGCTGTAAAATGTGAATAAAATGTTGTGTTAAATTTAAAATAAATTTATGCCGGTCACTGTTTTATAATATTACATTAATATTACCATCTGATTTTTATACAAAAATCTGTTTTATTAAGAACAATATCCATTCTACAGGCAACAACATTATGAATTATTTAAATGTACAAAAGTTTCCCGCTGTTGTAACTAATAAAACTTTCTAGCAAAAACTGGTGTGTTGGTGGTCAAGTTTAAAAACTAAACTAAAGTTTTAAAACAATTAAGCTTAATTGCATGCAGTATGAAAGTGTTCAATTTAAATAAAATTAAACTTGTTTGCTGTTTGTAACAAAATAAAATGTAAACAAAAGTTATAAACAAAATAGCCATAACACAAACAAAAAAAAAGCAAAGAGTTTTAAACAAAGTAGCCAACATATGATTAATTTAAATTCGTCTCATGTTACATATAAGATACAAAATTAAATATTAAAAAGCAATTTTTCTTTTTCAAACCCAACAAATTCAAAATTTCTTACGTCAAAGCTAAAATGCAGCATGTCTAGTAATTATTCAAAATGTCCTTAAAGATTAATGGTTGTAAAACTGTGTTTCATTGTCTTGCAAATGACTTAACTAACTACTTGGAAAATCAACAAAAAAAAAAAAAAAAAAAACTTTAACAATTTCTTAAAGCATAAAAATGAAAAGGAAAATTTACAGAAAAATAAAAACAAATAAATAGGTCTATCTCCTCAGAAATAATATAACTAATTTACTTTTATTATATAATAGGTGAAAACATGTTTAGCGTAACCTCAATGAAACATGGAAATATCTGCGAGACAAAGATTCAAGTGAATAGGGAAGATGATTTTCGAAAATTGTCCAACCAGCTGGAAAGGGAGACTAGGGATTTCTATACCTACCAGCTCAAAAGCGCAAAAGGACTCCAAGTCGTTCTAAAGGGTATAGACCCATGTGTTGATCCCGCGGAGATAAAAACCGGTTTAATGGACAAAGGGTTCAAAATCAAGAGCGTAGTGAATATTAGAAACCGTGAAAAGATCCCTCAGCCCATGTTCAGGGTAGAATTGGAACCTGGAGATGTTGTCTTAAAGAAAAATGAGTCCCATCCCATCTACAATCTGATGTACCTTCTGCATCGTAGAATCACCGTGGAAGAACCACATAAGCGTCAGGGACCCGTCCAGTGTCTCAACTGTCAAGAATTTGGTCACACGAAGGCGTATTGTAAATTGCCGACAGTTTGTGTTGCGTGTGGGGAGCTACATGCAACTGCTCAATGCGATAAGTCGAGAACTGACTCAAAAATCAAAAAATGCAGTAACTGCGGAGGTAATCATACCGCAAATTATAGAGGTTGTCCAATTTACACTCATTTGAAAGGCATAAGAACCAACAAGACGTCAGTATTGCCTAATCGCCCTCAACAGCCAAATTTAGCATCGAGTGACAATTTCCCTCAAGTATTACGGTCCACTAGTCATGTAAACGCGCCAAGTTCTAGACAAGTTTCTTACGCAAACGTCGTTAAATGTAATATGCCAGGTCTGGAGCAGGAACCTAAACCCCAATATTCTGAGCCGCATATCAACAATCTAGAGACAACATTGCAGACACTTGTCCAAACTATGAACACTTTCACGACCACCATGACATCCATGATGCAGGAAATGCTGAAAATGCAATCCACTATTTTGCAAGCCATTTTAAAGAAATGATTTATTTAAAAATTTGTTTCTGGAACGCGAACGGCCTCCGCCAACATAAAAATGAACTGGAATACTTCCTGATGGATAAGCAGATTGATGTTATGATGATTGCTGAAACTCACTTGACGTCGACAGGGTACTTCAAAATTAATGGCTACGAGTTCTACGATACTAAAGACCCCCGCGGTAGAGCTTGTGGAGGTTCGGCAATTCTTATAAAGAACAGAATAAAGCATTATCTAATGAATAACATAAGTGAGGATTACCTCCAAGCAACAAACATTTGCATTGAATTCTGTCAATACAAATTTGTTTTATCATCGATTTATTCTCCGCCTCGATTTTCAATAAAAGAACACCAATACCATAACTTCTTTAAATCCCTTGGAGCTAGATTTTTAGTTGCTGGTGACTTTAACGCCAAACACACATTTTGGGGTTCACGTCTGGTAACCCCAAAGGGTCGCGTACTCTTCAACACCATTGCTAAAATGGGCTTAGATGTACTCTCAAGTGGACATCCCACCTATTGGCCGACGGACCGACGGAAGATTCCCGATGTTATTGACTTTGGGGTAATGAAAAATATCCCTGTAGAATGGATGCAAGTGGATCCTTCACTGGACTTGTCCTCAGATCACTCTCCTACTATCATTTCAATGCATTTCCCTCAAGTGTGTGGTTCTCCATTTATGAACATGACTAAGACCCGAGTAAGTTGGATAAAATACAAAAAGTATTTAAGTTCTCATTGCACGGAAAATGTTGTGTTGAGAACTACCGACGATATTGATGAGTCGATTGGCAACTTTACCGAGGACCTTCGACGAGCTGTGCATCACGCTTCCACTTATCACGTTGAATGTAGAAATAGGACAAACAGAACTTATTTCTCTGAACTCGAACATCTCCTATCAGAAAAAAGAAGAATGAGAAGAGAGTGGCAAATTCACAGGTCTCCTGAACTGAAAGCTAGGCTACGGGAATGCAGAGATATACTAAGACATTTCTTAGAAACCCAAAGAACGGCCTCACTTAGATCTTACTTGGAAGGTCTTGATAGTACCCCACAATCTGACTACTCGTTATGGAGGGCGGCAAGAGGTTTAAAAAGACCAGTAAGAGGAAAACCTCCTTTGCGAAATCCGACTGGTGACTGGGCTAGAAATGATTCCGAGAAGGGGACTTTATTTGTTAACCATTTGAGAAATGTGTTTACTATAAACAACTCAAATAATAACGAATCTGATTTGCCACCACTTGTTATAAGGCCTCCTGTACCTCTAAGACTAAACTTTCGTGATGTCCAAAACGCTATTGGTACTCTGAACCTTAGAAAGGCTCCAGGTGTGGATAAAATCAGCAATAAAATGCTTGTGGAGTTACCTCGTGTAGCAAGAAGAATTATCCTCTTTATCTTCAACGCTATTTTACGCCTAGAATACTATCCTGCAGATTGGAAGGTGTCTATGATCACTATGATTCCTAAGCCAGGGAAGGACCATACCAAAGTGGAGTCATATAGGCCAATTAGTCTACTGCCGACAATTTCAAAACTGTTTGAAAAATTGTTAATGACTAAATTGACTCCAATTCTGAATGACACTGAATGTATTCCTAATCATCAATTCGGCTTCAGAGCTAAACACAGCACCATCGAGCAAACACACAGATTGGTAAATGTGATAAGAGGGTCGTTTGAAGACAAAAAATACTGCTCCGCCCTTTTCATTGATGTGTCGCAAGCGTTCGACAAAGTTTGGCATGACGGTTTAATGCACAAAATAAAATTAACTCTGCCTGCTAACACCCATAAACTCATGGAAAGTTATTTATACGGTCGCAAATTTAAAATCAAAGAAGGTGATTTTTTAAGTACCGCTCAGCCAATTGAATCAGGTGTGCCACAGGGTAGCATACTGGGTCCTACTTTATATTTGATATATGCCTCCGACATGCCGTCAGACCCTAAAATCCATACGTCAACTTTTGCAGACGATACAGCCTTTGTCAGCGTCCATCAGGACCACCAAGTTGCATCACAGAATTTGCAGAATTATGTTTATAAACTAGAGAATTGGCTAGAGCTTTGGAAAATCAGGGTTAACGAACAGAAATGTATTCATATAACTTTCACATTGCGAAAAGATACCTGCTCGTTCATCAGAATAAATAATCAAATTATCCCGCAACACAATGAAGTCAAATACCTCGGCATTCACCTCGACCGCCGTTTAACTTGGAAGTCTCATATTGAAGCGAAACTTACACAAATGAGATTAAAAGCAGTGCAACTTAATTGGCTAATCGGCAGAAACTCTACATTGAAATTGGATTGCAAACTTTTGTTGTACAATGCAATACTAAAGCCAATCTGGTGCTATGGAATTCAATTATGGGGTACTGCCTCAGCATCAAACATTGAAAAAATTCAAAGGGGTCAAAATAAAATTCTACGTATAATTACTGCAGCACTATGGTATGTTAAAAATTCTCGAATCCACAAAGATCTAGGCGTGCCATTAGTAAAAGTCGAATTTACAAAATATGCGTCAAAGTATGTCAGCAAACTTGAACACCATCCAAACCCCCTTGCACGAGACATCCTTAACTTTAGTGGCCACAATCGGTTGAGAAGGAGGGATACCCTTGCTTTAACTCAAGCGCAAAATAGATGACTGGATCAGTTGATGTGAAATTTTTTTAGTATCATAAAAATTTTTGTCTAGCACTGGCTGGGCTTATTATTTTCTTTTTAGTATTAAGATTTGAATACTTATTGTCATTTCATTTTGAAGATTCAATAAATAATTAAATGCAAAAAAAAAAAAAAAAAAAAAAAAAAAAACTTTTATTATTAAGTCATTTTAATAAAAAAAAATATACATAATAATAAACCCAACACCGAATTGATTTATTTAAATATCTCTGGAAGAAAACAGAAAACATTAAATGTGGACACCAGAATTTATGTTAAAATTAATAAACTTTAATGTTAAGTTTAACATAATGTTGTTAGTGAAAGTTTAACAAAATGTTAACGAAAACTGTTATAATACAGCTGTTATATGTAGTAAAAGTTCTTTTTTTAGTTTGAAATATAGCTTTTATTTAGTACCATGTTTTGAATTAAAGCTTTTGCTCTTCGTTTGTGTTTTGTTAGCAGTCAAAAGCTTTATGAAAGCTACATTAACATTAAAGCAATATATAACGTTAAAATAACTGCAGGCAGGTTTATTTAACAGTTTCTTGATAAAGGTGACCAGATTTAACTTGCTTAATATGTTCTGATTTTCATATTTGTAACGCATGAGGTTGTTTTTCATGTTTACTTAATTCCAAAAAAAAAAATTAATTAAATGTGAATAATATATATATAATTTTTAAACTAAGGGGAATCACAAATTGTATTATCATTAACACAAACATAAAGCAGAAGTGGTGAAAAGTGTAACGACTGTTTCAATAAAATTTGTATCTTATAAATTAACTAGATGGAGTTACTTGCTAGTATGTTAGGTTTAAACCATAGCTTAGAGAAATAAAATAGTCTAACCATTAGAATTGAATTTTGTTAAAAATTTCATATTACTAATTGATTTGATTAGAAATAATCAAAAATCTAATCACAATTAGTGACGATTAGTATTTCTAATCAAATCTAATCAAAACTAATCCAAAAAAAAATTTGATTAGATTTCTTGATTATTTTTGATTAGATCAACTATTTTGAACTATTTTTGTGACACGAAAATATTTATTTATCACATTTGTTGCTAATTTACGTAATGTAAAAGTTTTTGAATATTGCATAAATTGCATACGGCGCACCCTATTCTTAAACTAAACACTTGACACAGCTGGTTCACTTTGTTGATGTGTTATTATTAATGTTAATTTTCAACGTGTTTTGTGGAAGTACAAGTATAATTTTTTTGTTTACTTAACATTGAAAGTAAACTCTTTGTTTTGTAAGATTGTAATTTTTGTTTTATTCAAATTAAAGTGTTCAAAATTATTGGTAAGTAAAAATGCTTGGATTTTTTTTCTTTTATTTATTGTTTTTTCGACGTCGTGAAAATTTAAACAAAATGCAAACTTTATATGTAAAACAAAAATTTCCAAATTATTTTCGATATTGTGGTTGTCGTAATGGATACAATTGTTTTCGAAGACCAAGACTTCTGCACAGACGATGATGTATGTGATCCAAATTATGTACCGACGAAGGTGAAAAGTTCGTATTAATGAAGTCTAATATCAATTTTTTGTGAATTATATATAAGCAGAATCAGCATACATATGTACATGTATGTGGCAATATATAATGGAATTTTATGCAATATTCAAAAACTATTACATTATGCAACAAATGTGATAAATAAATATTTTCTTTTCACAAAAATAGTTCAAAATAGTTGATCTAATCAAATATAATCAAAAATAAGCAAGATATCTAATCAATTATTTTTTGGATTAGTTTTGATTACATTTGATTAGAAATACTAATCGTCACTAATTGTGATTAGATTTTTGATTATTTCTAATCAAATCAATTAGTAATCGTCTAAAATGTCTAACTAATCATAATTAATCAATTTTTCAGCAAAATTAAAATTTCTAATCCAATTGCTAATCATTAGGATTTCTAATCATTATTCCCAAGCTATGGTTTAAAACTAACCTAACCCTGTTTAATAGATATAAATAAATATGTAATCATAGACAACTGAATAAAAAATAATTAAAACCAGCAAGAAAAATACAAAGCATTTACAATACAAAATATACATATATGGTCCAACCAGTCCTATGTGTTACAAATGTGATGTGTGCAGTAAAATATTCGAATAAGTATCCTTCTATATCCTATCCAGGATTTCTTTTTTAAATATGTATAGCGCACTTATTTGTAGAAGAGTACCTGAAATTTCAAGTCCCTAAATAAGTGTTAAATAACATTTTAAATTGAAAAAGGTCCGGCCAGACTAATGTTCAAGTCGAAGGGTTAATAATATTGTACTCTTCGCCAGGAGAGAGTCCACTGTATTAAAATGAATTTAAAAACTCGCAAAGTTTTTACATTTAAATGTTTTTAATGTATATTCAAAACAACAAATAAGTGAACATGGAACAGGGTGAGTGAAAATCGGCAACAAATACAACACAATAGAAAAACAAACAGATATTTTGTTTGTGTAAAATAATGTACTATGCACTTGAAAAAGTATTATTTTTGACATAAATGAATTGTAAACATAGTCAGTCAGCTGTGCTACTGCACTCACCTTGTATAATATATATAAAAAATGCATAAAAGTAAGCAGAAAACAATGTTGCATTTCTGTAATCTGTTCGGTTAGAGGAAAAAACTACTTTGGTATGGAAAACAAGTGACCGCTTTCGGTTAAAATAAAAACGAAATTTTTTGGGGACTGAAAAAACTGTGCGCATATTGGAGGTGTCCGCAAGAAGATAGTACACTTTACAAGTTTGTGAATGTTGGGATCACTCTCAATAATACAGGCACACTAAGAAGATATGCAGCTGTTGACAACTAGTTGGAAATACTATTTTTATATTTATATTTTTTATTACTGCTTAATGGTATTTATAAAAAAAAAATAAACTGAAACTAGAAACCGGTTAGTGAAAGCCAACAAAAACCAGATATATCGATCAATAAAAAATAATTTGTGTGCCCTTTGACCTACAATCTGAAACTATAAAATGAAAATAAAGTCTCAATTTACTTCTTACTCAAAACTTATCTTTGCAATTGTGTTAATAAATAAATAGTTATTTATAATAATTGTTTGCGTATAGAAAGCATTTTTTTTGTTTGTGTAAATCACGCTCGCGTCCTTAATGTTATTATTGTGTTACATCGATTTTAACTAATATCACTGAGAATATTTGTAATGAAACTTGGTAGTTTGGTATAGAAAATCAGCCAAATCGGTTTCATAGTAAAAAAGTTGTAAACCAAAATGTAAAACAACCTAAAAAAATGTCACAAAAATCACTTTGTAATAAAATTATTAATTATTTGTGAACCTTTACCTTTTATTTAATTTAGCTTAACGAATTTATGGTAACAACTTATTTAGCAAAATAAGTTTTGTGTTAAAATCCCATGACAGGATTTCTTGATATTTAATAATACTGTAATATAAAGTACTTTTGTGAATATTGAAATCACTCTGAATAATATACTGATGCTCTTTTTATATTTATTGTCTTCAAAACACTTGTATTATAATAATTATTGTTTTTATTAAAATGTAAGGCTTTTTATTGTTGTGCATTTCTTATTCCCTTTACAAATTTCAATTTAGTTAAATTATTACAAAGCTGAAATCTAGATAACTAAGAAAACGAGACAACTAATTTGAAACGTGAGATTATTTAAAAAAAAATTTTTTGAAAAATATAGATTAATTTGTTATTCTTAAGATTAATAATGGCTAAAAGCAAAATCTGTATGTCTACCATAGCTCTCTTTTTAAGCTGCTTAAAGCTAAGAAATCTTACAAAGAAATGGAAGAACAGCTCAAGTGTTCCAAAAAAAAAAAATGGTCCTTAATGCTTTCCAGCATATGAAGACATATGACACTGTAGCTAATGTTCCCTAACGCAAAAAAGCTCAGAAAAATATCAACCTACACCGACCGCATGTTAAGGCAAATCTCTAAAGCCAACGCTAAAAAAAAACTCATTTAGTGACAACCAACGCGATATTCAAGAAAAATTAAATGTGACGTTATTTAAGCGAATTATTTCGCAGAGTTTGGTGAAAGAAGAGCTTCATGTAAGAGCAGCACGCAAGAAGTCTTTTCCAACTAAAGTTCAAAGAAAATGTTGTGCAGAATTTAACAGATCTCATGGGAATTAAAAGGCCTTCGACTATGCAATTAACCTTTGTTTCGTTGCTCCAAAGCACAAGCAGGCACTGTTTAGCCGTTTAATTCCAATTAGATCTGGCATATTCTACACAACGTGTTCTTTGAACTTTAGTTGGAAGAGGCTGCTGAAGCGTTTCTCTGACATGATGCCTATCTTTAAATAATTGTAAAACACTAATTTGTAAAATCATTTAAAATTCTTAAAACGACATTGAAGGCAAATCGTAATGGTTTTAAAATAGTAACAACATTTGTTTAAATAAACTAATCACTTACAGGTTGTTTAATGTAAAACTAGTTAAAAATAGTTTACATCTGAACTTTAATATAAAATAAAATTTCATTAAAAAAAACTTACTTGTTGTTTTATCACATATAAAATAAATTTCCAACTCACCTGCAAGAAAACAAAAAAAAAATATAAAAATTATTAACAATTAATATAAACATTCTTTAAGTAAGCAATAAAAATCAATAACCCTACAACTAGTTAAAATGTTTGAGTAATAAAAATAAACAATAATAAATAAAATAGTTTTGTAAATAAATTTGCCATTAACTGCAAAAAAAAAAAAAACAACAACTTAATGTCAATCTAATAGACTGTCAACACTCATCATGAAATCAGTGTAATTTTGTTTA
This sequence comes from Bellardia pandia, assembly GCA_916048285.2. Lineage (NCBI taxonomy): Eukaryota > Metazoa > Arthropoda > Insecta > Diptera > Calliphoridae > Bellardia > Bellardia pandia. Next base: position 49,650,254 of record OU696531.1, read on the forward strand.
TTCAACAATTGAAATATTTTTGTTTATATAAAATATTTATTTAATTGCCACAGTCATCCAGCCGTTCAGTTGGTCAGTGAGTGAGTGAGTCTTTGTGTCAACAAAAAATTAATCTGTTTGATAAAATAAACAAAACTGACTCTGTACAAGAAAACTAAATAAAATTGTATTTCTATCAAGTAAACAAACATCAAAAGTTGAACAAATTATTTTTAAACAATTTTATATGTAAGTAATTGCTACAAATAATTCCAAACTAAATAAACAAAATTTATATTAACGAAAACAATAAGGCTATAGAAATTGAGTGAAAACAAAACAATTGACAGTTAAATGACGCAAAAACTTAATGAAAATAGCAGAAACAAAATGTAAAAAATGCTATATCATATGATAACAAATTAAATGACGGCTGTGGTTTTAAATAAATACTCGTAAGATTTAATTGTATTAAAAAACAGTTTAGTTTTTCTTTCATTTCTTAAGCCAACTGTTCTAGTAAATATCATGTACACAAAATAAACATTATTTATGTCCCTTAAGCTATAAATTTTAACAGGAAAAACATTTTTGGTTTTAAAAACACATTCTTAGAAAAACCTTTCTTGTAGAGCTATTTATTGTCAGTTCTTTCAAACAATTTTTTGCCTTTCATGATTTTCTACTTCACTGACTTGATTGACTTAGTAGTGTCAGGGTAACTGGTTACTTTCTAGTGTCCTCAAGTAATTTAAACTGTTGCCAGTGTCTATTAGGGGTCACAATGTCTGTTCTTCCACTCCGACTTAAGCCCTCATTAACACTTATGCCTGCTTTGCATCGCAAGGCTAATAGTTACTTTACACAAGACAAATCATCTAGTCCAGAAGCTATTAGCACTTGAGAGTCCCCAAGAAATTTGATGTTTAGTCAGATAAAATAAGAGTTCAAATAATTGCTCCTTAATTGAAAATCATCAATTTGGATTTAGAAGAAAATGCAGTGCTTTCAAACAAACCCATAGACTTGTCAATATCGTCTAAAAAAAATATTGTTCCGCTCTTTTTATTGACATTTCTCAAGCGTTTGATAAAGTGTGGCATGATGATCAAATATACAAGTTGAAACTAAATTTACCCGCAAACACACATAAGATATTGGAAAGCTACTTAACTGGTCGAACATTTAAGCTTAAAGAAGGAGATTTATTATGCTTTGCACGAAAAATTCGTTTACTGTCTACTTTTGAAAGCGTCGCAAACGTCGAACAGCTGATCAAAACAAATAAAAAGCAAATTTATTTTCAAGGCGATGTCACTAGAAAAAATGGCAGCTGAAAAAAACATTTTTTATATGAAATTGACAATTAAAAGGATAAAAAACTTCATATAAAAAAATTAGCTGTAATTACGACATCACCTCCGAAAGTACATACATATGTATAAAACAAAAATGATTGCCGCTAGAAATCTTTGCATGTAACTTTAAATACTTGACGCAAAAAATGTTTAGAAAACTATAAACGCGTTGAAACTAAAAACGGAAGTTGGAGCTCCACAACTTAAGCGTATTGCTTACTTTACGCTATGCCAGTCATCTAGTGTAGAGTCAATTGTCACTTTAGAGTCCCTAAGTTATATATAGTGTAATCAGTTATAATTAGGAGGCAATGGAAAGCCTGTTGAAACATAAACGCGTTTAAAAATACGATTAATATCTTGTCAAGTTAGTTGTTGGAGAGGAGAAAGTTAACTTACTCAAGGTAAGCAGTAAGTGATTTGCCATAAGATCAAATATTATTTAAACTCAATATTTCAAGGACAGTCTTTAGAACTGCTGGGTAGTATTGTATGAAACTTAGACATGTAAGTTTAGTTACAAATATGTGTGTGTAAGTTGGCAATATGCGCAAGTTACTACGAAATTTTAACAGCTAAACATTTTGTTTGTCATGCTTCTGCAAATTGCTAAAAACAGTAGCTAAAAAAACTGATACGTACAGTAAAACAAATTGGTTTGTACGAATTGCAATAATTATTAAACAGGCTTTCTAAATCTATATAAAAGTACCATTTGTGTTATAAGCCAAACTTTTATAATAAACTGTATTTAGTCGAAAGAAAATTTACATACTCCTCAAATTTAAGCAGGAATTTATAATAAGCATGTATATAAGATCTTAATTATGTTTTAAGGCCATATTGAATTTAATTTAAATTAATAGCAAATCGCTTTTACAACAAAAATTTAAATAAGAATTAATTGAAGTAAAAGAAATTATTATCTCTTTACATTAAGAGGATTGCAACTTCGGAATCAATGAATAGCAATTAAAAGCAAAGGAAACTAATTTGTTAAGTTATAGACATACTAAATACTGTTTAAATAAATACTTCTCAATATCACTCCTTTAAAAGTTTTTTTTAAATAAAACACGTATGAATAATATTTATCTGACGTATTAATTAAATATCAAGCATACGCTCCTTAGGTAATTTATTTATGTAGGTCTATGTTGCTTTGTTGTTTTTATTTAAAAATTAAAATAAATGCCAGACAACAAGTATCAAAAAGTATCAATTACTTGCTTTTTATCTTAATTTGCATAAGAAAAACCTAACTTTCCACAAGTAGTAACACAATAATCATTAAAACAAGTATGGAAAACAGAAAAACCTACTGAAAATCTCAGCAGGAGACCAAAAGTCTGAATAATAAACAACCCAATACTCATTTGTGTACACAGGGAGAGGAGACAGCCAAATTCATACATTAAATTTTCACAGACAAATAAATAGAATTGTGTAAATGTTACAATAGTTTGCAGTCACCTGGTGTATGAAAAAGTGAAAAACTATGCAAATGTCATGTAATAAAAGTCACACCAAAAAATGAAATTTATTAGCCATAAGTGTCTGACAGAATTATTGAAGATTTGGATCTCGAAGATATCTGGGGACTTCAGAAAATTGATTTCAACAAACAGACAGACAGACGGACATGGCTTAATAGACTCCGCTATCTATAAGGATCCAGAATATATATACTTTATAGGGTCGGAAAATTATATTGTGGAAATTACAAACGGAATGAAGATGAAGGGTATAAAAAAACTTAAGCTTGAACAATTACTAAAATATTGTTACGAAATTGTATTTAATGGTCGGCATCAACATACGCGTACAACATGTTTAACAACATTCAACATTTTTATCAACACAGGGCATGTCATACAACTTGTTTAGCATTTGTAGAAGTTTTAATTTATAAACATTATTGAGAACACCCTGTTATAAAAACAGCTAAGCAATATGACAATATTAAGTTTTAACGACTGAATATTCTAGACTTGCAGTCATGAACATTCTAGTATTTTAGCTCCGAACCATTTAGAAATTATGATTGTTGTATAAATAGACTAACAGGGCCACTCAAGTTAGTGAGTTATTGTTGTGTGTTGTGTTGTGTGCGTTCTCAAACTTTAATATATGTAAATGTGTAAAAAGACAAACTGTTCTCGTTATATTTTCTTCAAACTACTTGACGATTTTGTTTTGCAGGAATCCGATTTATTTAAAGGAAATAAATGTAAAACCGTAGCAATATTAATAAAAAAAAAGGTCAAATAAACTATAATAAGAGACATCATTGAATTTTATTTCAACAGAAATATATTAGAACCAATAGTTGTATGTTAGCGATTTAACGCCGCTTGACTATTTTCTGTGCGGATATATAAAGTCGCTAGTCTACGCCGATAAGCCTGCAACGATTGACCACTTGGAGGACAACATTCGCCACATTATTGCAGATATATGGCTACAAATGTTGGAAATAGTCATCAAAAATTGGACCTCCAGATTACGTCCGAGTCAATCATATGCCAAAAGTTACATTTAAATTATAATGCCAGAAGATTATCTTTCGAATAAAGTAACATTAATGTCAATTTAAAAAAAAAATAATTTTTGTGGAAATGGAATAAATTTCAAATTTCCATACATCTAAAAAACCCCCTTTATAAAGTTTTAGGAAGACCTTTACTTTGATAACCATCTCTAATTTGTTGTTGCGTATATTCCACAACCTTCTGATGAAATGGAGATCCCTTCGCCTTAGCTCTGGTTTTTACGAAATGTGTCGTTTTTATGTTGGAATCGAAATAACTTTTAGTAATTATTTGAAGGGGTTAACGTAGGCACTTAGCCAACCAAGACCTCAGATTGTAACCCTCATTCCACGGATCTTTTTCTTGAATACTGTCAAGTTTTATTGTAAAATGTCCACCTAATCAATCTGCACCATTATCCATTCCATAAAGTGTAATAAGCCAGATCTGGCTGCCGAGAAAGATCCCAACTGAACCGAACCTTCAGTATGCACTAATATAGTTTTATATTTCTTTTTTATATAAGCTCTTCATAATCTTTTCGCAACGCATATGACTTTCCGTCAGAACGATATACGAGTATATTGAATTTTCAATGTCTTCCCGAAAGACATATTATTCTTTTTTCAATATGCTTGATTCTGATGGAAAGCCATGCGTGTTGCGAAAAGCTAATGAAGATCTCATATCAAAAGACATTTTGAACATCTTGTGGAGTCCTAAAAAAAATAGAGGAATGTAATCCAAAAAATAACAACGATATGTGGGGAAAAATCCTTAAGGTTGGAAGTATGAAATGTAAAATCTATCGAAATATGTTTAAAACTTATGGGGTCTGTGAATGGTAGATGTGAAGAAGTGAGAAGTGTTAAAAATGGATGGATTTAGGTTCAACTAACTAATTAAATTATGTGAGACATAAAAGTTAATTAGTAGAAATTCATCATTAATAATTCTGAAGTATTTCTTGAATAAAATCAACTTTTTTTTGATGAAGAATGTTTTTTCTTTACCAGTTTAAAGAGTTTTAATTTCACATACATATATAAATTTTTTATTAATAAAATATTATGAAATGAGACTTATCGTTCTCATTATTTTTATCAACACTGTAGGAATAAATTTATTGCAATAAAGGTTACATGCGTGCAAAGTAATTTTGTTAAATTGTTTTTATATTTTAACTACATGGATGTGTCTGTGTATGTGTTGGTATTTTTGTGTGTGTGCATGTATGCAATATTTCACTTTGAAACCCATTGTATGTTACTTTCTGAGTCTTGTATTTTTCAAATTCAAATTGAAGTAAACTAAGAGAAATAAAATTAAATGCGTTTTTCTTTATTCTTTTCTTTTGCAGCTTTTAAAGAAAACATGATGCCAGAAAATCATTTATATTTGAGAGGAAATAAAACAAGGGGAAGTACCAGTATATAAACTATTGACTGCAAGACAAGCCAGTTAAGAAACTTAAAAAGCAAAATAAATTGTTTAAAAAAAATTCAGATAGAGGGTAAGATAAAGTGAAGTAAGACAAAGTAATGTTAAGAACAACTAAGATTGAGTGGTATTTATAATAAAAGCAGTAATAAATTGCAGAAATGAAACAAGGGAAAAAAGGAACCATAGATTAAAGGAAATGTAGTTGATTTAAGAAATAAATAAATATTTTCTCTAGAGTTTTAAGAGTTGCTATATAAAAGCATTAAAACACTAATTATAATTAAACATGATTGAAAAAACTTTATTTCTTTATTTCTATTTGCAGAATTTTCTAGATATTTTCTGCATGATTTCAAGATTTTCTCAAGAAAACTAATTTTAATTAAAGAGGTTTACAAAAATTTAATTTTTAATTGGCTCTCAGTGAGTTACGAAACCTTGTATAATTTATTTTGAAAACAATTCAATTCATTTACCTTACGATGGCTATATTCAATTCTTTATTTTCAATACATAGAAATTCATTGATTTGTAAAAAGTATTAAAAAAAAACTGTTAAAAAATCAAGAGTATCAATAACATTTCAATTTATTTAATTGTTGGGCAATTTAAACCCTTTAAACTCCCTCTTTATCTATCTTATTCATCGCATTTAAACGAACTGCATGACGTATTAGTAATACACAATTGATTTAAGCAGCAGAAGAATTAAAATAAATTATACGTCACGTTGCTTACTGTGCTTTAAATGATTTTTTTTAATATTTTTCTAGTTTTTTCAATTGTAACTTTAATTGTTTAAAATAAACAAAACCTAGTTCTTTTTTAATTTGTCACGTTTTACGCATTAGTTAAAGCGTAAGTTCAGGGGGGTTACTACGTATTTCGATTGGAAAAGAAAATCATTTGAATTTGTATACTTTTTACATTGTATTTCGAAACCTTTTGCTTTCGAATCGAAATACGGAGTAACCCCCCAGGTTTTAACAAAAAAATTTGCACACACCTTTACTAACACGTTAAAAACTAATGGCTCATAGTCATAGAAAAAGCACACTTTAAGCAAAAGCATGCTTTTGTTTTAAATTCAGAACAAAATTTATACGTTTTTGTTGTTTAAAAGTCTACTTTTACTTAAAGTATGCTTTTTCTATGACTATGATAGGGCCAATAATTATTAAAAAAAATCTGTGCGCGAATTTAAATTAGGGTCATTACCTGAGTTATTGTTTTTATATTTGTTATATTGAGTTTAAAATTCTAGATTTTATTGTATTATTATTATATATACAGTGGATTGCAGCTTATTTTATGCCCTGCATTTTTATGTTTTCAAAGCTCTGTTAAAAGAAAACTTCAAAAAGAAATTGGTGTCATTTCTTAAAAAAAATGTTATAGTTATATGTTTGCGGTAACCATAATGTGATTAAATTAAGATTCACATGATTATATAAATCAAATATATGATTATGTAATTATGTAATGTTTTTGGTGATCAGTTTTATGATAAAAGAATTTACCATAGTATGTTGTTCTTAATCATAATCAAAGATCAACATATTATGATAAATGAATTCATTATAAACATGATTGCCACAAATATATGCAGAGTTACTACAATTGTATATATGATTGTAGTAAGCATCTGAATCGTAACTTAACCATATTATGATTACAGTGACCATAAAATTTTTAAAAATTTTAACATTGTTGTGGCAAACATGTACAACTATAGTTGAGAAGGTGATAGCTCATAAGCTATCAATTACCTTCGAAGTTGAAGTTGAAGCTGACCCGGGCAAAGAATGTTGCGTTGAAACTTTTTGTCGTGTATTGCGCCGACATGATTGCCAAAGAACATGTTTGCAATGAATCTGCATTTTAAAATTCGGTAATTTTTGCCGATGAATCTAAGTTTAACATATTCGGTTTAAATGGCATGTCGTATGTTTATCAAAAACCAGAACAGAACCAGAAAATACAGAACTTAACAAAGAAAACCTAAAGACGACAATGAAGCATGGTGGTGGCAGTGTCATGGTTTGGTACTGTATGTCATCTGCTGGTACTGGGAATTAACCATTTTTTGAAACAACCATGAACAAGTTTAAGTACCTTTAGATTCTGTAGGACAACTTATTGGAACGCGCATAGAACCTGACTAGCAGATCAGATTTTCGATTTTACCACCACAGTCAATCGGCAGACTCTAATGTTACCGAACAGTTATGGTTAGTTTTAGAAATCAGCAAAAGGAAACATATAATTTCTAACAAAAACGATTTGAAAAAGAGCTACTGATGGAATGATCGAGTATTAAGCAAAAACTGGTCGCATCTATTCTACATCGCCTTAAAGCTGTTGTAGATAGTAACCATCAAATTGTAAATCGTGTAATTTCTAGTTTTAATTTCAAGTATTCGTAACCCATACACGCGTGCATAAAATAAGCTGTGACGGTGTTTTTTAGTTTTAATATATTAAAATGCACATTTTTGCAATAAATGTTTTTTGTTTGTTATATAACATTTTTGCTTTTAAATGACACCAATTACATTTTTAAGTTCCTGTTAGTTTTCTCTCTATGACGCTTTCAAAACTAAATAATGCACTGCATGAAATAAGCTGTGAGCCACTGTATATACACTTGCATATATTTTACTTAAAACTTTATATTTCGTTTGTTTATTGTTTTTTATTTATTTCTCCATTTCTGTTGTTCTTAACACATATTTATTGTTTGAAATCCATGGGATTTTTCTATTTTCTTATACTTTTTTTATAAACACCCCTGTTGTTTTTATCTGCTGCTCGGTTGAATGTGTATTTTCTAAGCATTTTAATCATTTGCTTAAGTGAAGAATATAAAAATAATATTGTCTTGTTTTTATCTTTGCCAGTAAATAAGTATATATGCACGCTCTACAATTACGTTGACATTATAAGAGTAGCAGCAAAAACTGCTATAAAAAAACTGTTAAAACAGTTTTAAAAGATTACGGCCATAAATATAGACAACATACTGGTAAATAAATTTAAATATATTAAGTGTTATTACTGAGAAGTAATATTTAAATTATGAGGGGTTATCCCCTAACATTTAAGGAAACTATAGATATATTATTTACAAAACAATTTAGATGTGGAAATGAAAATGTTCTCAAATAACAGGAGCGGTTTTAATATTTTTACAAGTTTTTTAACAATATTATGGTCACTGTAATTACTTTATGATGGCGGCAAAAAGTTATTTTAATCATAAAGAGTGTTGGAACGACACTGCTCAATACATTTTTGTTGTTAATTTTTGCTAATATTTCAATAATAAAAAACTAAATTTAAGCACTAAACAGTCTGGTAAAAGAAATAACAAGAAAAATATATTTTTTTCACAATTATTTATAACTTCCTATTATTTATCTTTAAGTCTAAAATAATTTAAAGATTTAGTTGAACCTCCATTAATTTTAAACACTTCAGGTGAATTCACCCATTTGTTCCGAATAAGATATTTGTTCGGACAAAGTTTTTTTCATATGAAATTTGACGCCTCTCTTTCTAAGAGAGAGAGAGAGAGAGAGAGAGAAAATATTCATATGAAAAAAACTTTGTCCGAACAAATATTTTGGGGTGACCAAATAAATGGGCGAATTAACCTTTCTTCGCAGCTACTTTCCATATATCCCACAAATTTTGCAAATAATGAATTCCATTCCTTCTTGATTTGTGCATACAACAACAACAACGTTTTTGTTTTTAGGTTTATGGCCCGATATTTTTATTTTTAGGACTCCACAAAGGTGGTAAATATAAATAAATAAAAAATTTTAATAAAGTCCGGGAATAATGAAGAACACTACATAATATTAACTTTTGCTTAAACCAAGACCTAACAAGTTTGTAAGTGTTCCTTGGAACATTGTCCTGTATGAATTCGGATTTATTTCTGCAATATTTCCACAGCTCATATCTTTCTATTTATCCAATAAACATATTATGATAAAGTACTATCATAGTATGATTAATTTAGATCATAATAGGGTTAATTTAGATCATATTATGATTAGTTTAATCTATAATATGGTTACCTTGGGTCATAATATGATCAAGTATTACAATTTTATGATTATATAAGGTTATAATATCAAATTACGATTAACAAGAAAATATTATGATGAAATATTGATCATAATATGATATTTCATGGCACTTATATTCATCATAATGTGTTCTGACTACAATCATAAATCTTATCATAATATAATGCTCTTAGATTATGTTTACCACAACCATGTTTTTTCTGTTTTCTTTGCGTGTATGTATAAAGATAACTAAAATAAATGTAACTTGAAAAGTATTTTTTGAACTAATATTTATCATCAAATAGAGATAAGAAAGAAGCTGCAACATAAAATTTATATAAAAGTATGTAAGAAAAAATAAATAACTAAATATGATGACTAATTTCTGTTTTAAACACGAGCAACAAGTTTTTTTTTCATATTTGAAAGCCTACATTTGCTTTATTTAAAGTATGGAATGTGACGCACATTTTCATACATGATTTTATTATTATTTACATGTACTGTGAAAATATGAAATAAAAGGAACATGAGCTCCTGCTGCATAAATTAAAGAGCAAAAAACAAGCAAGTGTAATACTATAACAATAACACAATCAGTGATTTATTGTTTGCAATAAAAATCAACACACATGAACAGACAAACATAATTGCATTTGTATATACATAGTACATATGTATATAAGTATGTAAATACTCACATCCTAGACAACAGCTTTGGTGTAAATGTATATTGAAAAGGTCAAGATCGATATGTTTTTAAAATGAATATAAACGAGCATGTATGTCAGTTCCTCTAGACAAATTAGCTTTAACAGACAAACATAATTTGATAAACAGCAACCCAACTAATGTATGGCAGCAGGCATGGAAAAGTAGATACGCTCGTATTTTGCTCTAAACAAATAGAAGTTTGGTTTTCAAAAGAAATAAAACAAAAAATTCATATGAAAATCATTATGAGTAATTTGTATTGGTTGGTAAAGAGTCAGGTTTGACAATTATAAGTGAAAAATTATATCTATTATATAACACATTGAATAAAAAAAATATAATAATATAATAGCTTTTACAGATCCACCATTCAATTCAATTTCTCTGGAAATACTTCATTTTGTATTTTCAAGGAATTGCCAACAAGTAAAGACTTTCATATTATTTCAATATGCTCCAGTTGGAAAGTAAAGTTCATGTTGAAAAATTTCTGTAACTAATTTCTTACTCTCAAATAATTTTAAATATTTGAAAGTGTTGTTTGTACTCTAGAAAATTTTGTATAGAACAGTTTTGTGTAGACCAGTTTTTTTTTTTTAATTTTGTGCTTAAAAATTTTTTTCTATAGAAATTTTTTTATATAACAGTTCTTGTTAATGAAAATGTTGCGTATAATAACAGTTTTTTCTATAGAACAGTTTTTTTTATAGAAAATTTTGTGTAGAACAGTTTATTTGTATAAAAAATCTTGTGTTTAAACATTTTTTTCTATAGAAATTTTTTTATAAAACAGTTTTTTCTATAGAACATTTTGTGTAGAACAATTTTTTTTTCTATAGAAAATTTTATGTAGAACAGTTTTCTCTATAAAAAAAACTGTGTGTATAACATTTTTTTTATAGAAAAACTTGTTTATAAAAGTTTGTTTTAAAGAAAAAATGTGTGCATAACAGTATTGTCGTATAAAATAGTTCAAAATTTAAATTTTAATACTTTGAGAGTGAAAAATGTACTAGTCGAATGTTATTTTTATACAGAACAAAAATTTTATTTTCCAGCCCTGGTAAGACGCTTGTAGGGAAATAATAAAAGCCTACTTTTAGGTGTTTATATTAAAATTTCCGTATTTGTTTGAATAATATTGATTTTAAACATTTTGAAAAACTTTTAGTTAGGCTTGAGTTCATTAAATTTAATTTTCATTAAATTATTATTTTTATTGAACATGAAATTTTAAATGTAAAAATAATTCCTACCTTCAGTAAAAATAATAATTTAATGAAAATTAAATTTAATGAACTCAAGCCTAACTAAAAATGATCAAAAATTGAAAAATTAACAGTTCAACTAAAAATAATAATTGTTCATTTTAAAAAACATTTAAACTATTGTAGCGATTTGTTTAAATGTTGGGCTATTTATTAGAAAAACAATTAAAAATAGAAATTATGTTAATAAGCATAATAAATTAATATTAAACTAATTCTTCGACCTATTTGCTATTTATTTACTACTGATTTATATATTTACTACACATATTTTCCCATCTTTCGCCGTATAATCTTCAGGGAAACAAATTTATTAATTTATTTGTTAGATGCTACACATTGTTGTAGCGAAATATCGGAAAATATAATAAATAAATAAATATCTGAAGTATGTCTTCTGTTATTCGTTTTTGATATTTATCCTCAGGTCCTGCATAATAAGATTTTTGCCAGAAATTTCTAAAAGTCAGTTTTGGGGCCTTTTTACGAAAATTTAGTTTTTTTTTTTAATTTCTTTGCCAAGCTTATCTCTTACTCTATTAATATGCCTATTTTCAACAAATACCTAAATACTTTACAAGGCTTACGTTTATAAACATTTACTTAACAATTGCCAAAAATTAAAATTGCTTTAAATAAATTTCCATTGTCCTTGCCCCATTTTTATCGAAACCTAATGTTGTGAAACTATTCAACATATTAAATTTAATGTGACTTTCAAAAATTGCTCTCATAACAAAATTTTTCTTTGCATATTATTTGTAACATTTAACATACTTAATGATCACAAACTAAAAAAATAAAATACAATTGAAATCTAATGAGTTGAAAAAAGTGTCAAGTAATGTGGAATAAAAATATGGAAAAACAACAACACACACAATAAAAATCAACGTACATACTGAGGAGAGACGATTATAAGTTTTTAAAATACACACATATGCATTTCTAAGGAGTATATATATGTTTGTATATACATACAGATGTGTTACGCTACATGTTCCTGTACAGGTATTTATGTAGTACAATCATTTTAAACGGAAATTTTTGCAAAAAAAAACAGCTTAAAAACGCAACAGTGTAAAGGAATCAAAGCTGAGGAAAAAATGTAAATGAGAAAGAGAACAACTGAATAACAAAAAAAAACTAACTAAATGGATGGACTTTAATACACTCGGCATGCAATAAATGTTAAAAGTAGAAGAAACAAAAAAAATGTAAATGAAAAAATGCCATGGCAACAAACACTTAATGAACATACAACAACAGCAACAATACGATAATAATCACAAACACACACACACACACAATACTAAATGAATACAACCCTGCAAATAATATTGGACTACGTGATCCATTTTAGATGATATGGACTACTCACAACATGGTCCAATGTAATGCAGTCATGGACCATGTCATAGTTAAACAAGAGTTTGTAGTTAAACGACATGGTTTCGTGTTAACACGATTGCATATTGAGTTGTTGTTGTTGTTTAAAACTAACCCTCGTGAATACTCCATGGAGTAGTTTTGGGACTACTCCGATGGGTTATATGGTCCAGTCCTAGGACATCGCAATGTTAAATTGACCACCTTTTTTTCATATATTTGGAGTAGTTTTGGAGTACTCCTACTCCTCTTTGGACTAGTCTTTACATGCATGTATGGACTAGTCGCGTTATTTGCAGGGAAATACTAGAACTCACACACACAAACATAGAGAGAGAGAGAGACATGCAAAATTTAAGAGACTTCACAGTGAGGCTGGTAAAAATAGCAGCAGGACAAACAAGGTTTTAGATTAACGCTCTCCTGACATATATGCAAGATCAGGAAATATCACAAGCAGCAATAGAATTGTTGCACAAAAGAACTACATCTTAGTTAGGCAAAAAGATTGCTCTTAAAATGTCGAGTTAATGACCACCAGTTATAATCTCTGCTTGACCACCTTCAGATTCGAAAAAGTACTTTATGGAGGGCACAAAATGTTTAACCAGGAATTTTAAGTTTAAATAACTTCAACAAGTTATAAATTAATTATAAAGGCTTAAAATAAATAAAAATTGCTTTAAAAATAGGTCCTCATGCAGTCGAAAACGAATTCATTTTTTGTCGCGTTCTTCATTTCTTGGTTATTGTTCATATATTGACAACAACAAAACTTTTTCAATAAACATGAGAAAATGGAAACAAAAAACTATTTTTTAAGATTTCTATCTCTTTAAAAGGCGTACAAATGTCGCGTTCTGGTTAGTGTACTTATCACATACTGCTGCTGTGAATTGTGAAAGAAGTCTACTAAAGCTGAAAGAGTACTTCTATTTTTGTCGCGTTCTTGATTCCAAGTTTATTCCTAATACATATACAGGTAATAACAAAACAATAAAACCTAACTTTAGCACTAAACATGATACTAAATCCTATAGGAAAATGGATAACAATTAAATGTCGCGTTCTCGACAGTGCAAATGCTTTACAGTATAGGTATGTTGTGAATTGTTAAACAAATCAGCTCTAGCTAAAATAGTAATTATATTGTTTTGTCGCGTTCCTAATTCCAGGTTTATTGATAATATATTGGAAACAACTAAACCTAACTTTTAAACACAACATAGAGTAATGAAAACAAGAATACCCATTGAATGTCGCGTACTCGACAGAATAATATAGAATTTATAATATATAACTAAATAAGTCTAACTAAACTTATTGGTATAATTTAAAAATCCATCAAGTCTGGCATGTCTGGAAGACTTTTCGTATTTGTTTTGGCATGTTTTACACATTTTGATAATATTGTCTTATGTTTGTATTTAAAATCTCTTTTGTGATAGTCGCCCCGATAGACTAGGCGATAGAGTGCCGGACTATCAGTCAAAGGGTTGCGGGTTCGATTCCTGCCAAGGACTCTGGGTGTTTTTCTGCAGATAAGCCAAAAGCTTCGCAGTTTGTGTTTGTTAATTATTATTAAAAAAAATAAGATCTATTACAACTGATTATGGCATAATGATATTTTATTTTGCAGTAATTTTCTACTTTTCCAGTTAATATCTGATACTGTCATTAGAATTAGGCAGAATTATGGTTAATTTTTTTTATATTTATATTAATCTTAAACAATATTAAACATTTTCATACAGCCCAATCATGAATAAAAAAAACCCACGAGGGTTTTTTCCCTTTTTTATTTTTTAACATTGAATTTGAATAGAAAAAATTGGAAAAGGAAAAACACTCCCGCGGAATTTTTATTCACGACTGGGCTGATAATTTTCAGACAGCCACAGAGAAAAAATGTCATGTTTTTCACAAATAAATAAAATTGACTGCATTCCTTGGAAATGTAAAGATTTTTTTGTATTTTGGTTACCTTAACTGTTTCCATAAACAATTGCAATAACTAAAGTATAAAGCGCAAGGAAAAACGGGAAATACAGCAACAAGAAAAAACTAACTAAAGAAGTCAATAAGGAAGGAAATATAATAGAAATTAATCCACACACACTTACCCACTAACAAAGCAAAAAAAAAAAAAATCAAATTCAAAATTAAAAAAAAAAACACAAAGAAAAACCTAACAAATACCATCAAAAGCAAAACTAAATTACAAGAAACAAACCAAAAACAAAATAAACAAAGTAGAATATAAAAAACAACAAAGTGAAAACATGAATAACTAAGAACAAATTTAAACATAAACAAGTAAGAAAATATAGTCGGTCAAGCCCGACCATATAATACCCTACACCCAGTATATGTATAAAACAGTTTTCCAGAAATGTGCGCTATATGGGAGATATAGCCTATTATGGACCGATCATCTAAAAATTTAATGTCATGATTTCTGTGAATATAAATATTATGTATGTTAAACTTTATCTCGATATAAATACTTTTAAAAGATTTATGGCGGTTAAATTTGATTACGGGGAGGGTCTTATATGGTTGTTTCGACTAATTACGGACCGACCATTATAAAACTAGGTGTCATCATTAGTATCGAATTGTATTTGATTACCAACATTCTTAAGAAATTTATGATCGTTAAAGTGATTTTCGGAAGTGGGCCTTATATGGGAGCTACGACTAATTATGGACCAATCATAATAAAATTATACCGTATTATTTGTATACATATAAGATATATTGGTGTTAAATATTATTTGGATACCAACATTTTTGAGTGAGTTATGCTCTTTAAAGTCATTTTCGGAAGTGGGCCTTATATGGGAGCTACGACAAATTATGGGCCGACAAAATTTGCAGATGTGATTTGGCTTCATTTACCACTCATTTGTGATGAAATTTGTCTGGTTCCTTGCATAATTCAAACATTTATGATCGGTAAACCCCAATTTCGGGAGCACTTTTGTAAGGGTGCCAGGTGAAATAATGAACCTACATATTTCCACCAGTTTCAATCCCATCCGCCCTTGGGCGGAAAAAATATCACTTATTTTATCAAAATGTCTTCAAAATTGCGACCTTTACTCTGCGCACAAGCTTTACATGGACAGACAGCTAGCCAGCCAGACGGAGGGACGGACGGACATCGTTAAATCAACTCAGAAAGTAATTCTGAGTCGATCGGTATACTTTAAGGTGGGTGTTGAACTAATATTTCTGGGCGTTACAAACATATGCACAAATCCAATATACCCTCCCCACTATGGTGGTGTAGGGTATAAAAATACAAATGAAAAGAAAAACATGATTAAAAACAAATCACAAGAAAAATCTAAAGAAAAACAAAAACATTTTCCGGTTCGTCATTTCACATGCTCGCAAAGATTTATAGCAAAGATATGCTTAAAGAGTAAAGGAAAATGATAGAGAGAGAGAGAGAGAGAGAGAAAGCAGAAAAAGTAAACAAACTCTTTATTTTATATATTTTAAAAGAGTTTTTTTATTAATATTATGAGCATGTGCATAAAATCTCTTGTTAAGAATTAAATATAAATTCAAAGAGTAAACCACAATAAATGACGTTTATACTCGTACTTTGTTATAGCAAAAACATTTTGTAAATTCAAATAAACTAAAAATAATACCGCAAACTATAAACTCGCTCACAGCAAGACACACACACACACACACACAAACACCTGACTTGTAGTATACACAGTCCTTTAACGTTTAAACAAATCGTAATACATCATACATAAATTATCCTTAAACATGCATATCTAAAGAGATAGAGAGAGACAGTAAGAATTAGTAAACAACGGTTAAATAAAGCAAAACAACATAATGATGCTTAATGTTTTTCCCAAGTATTTTATATCAAAATTAATGACGTTGCATTAGATAACAACAACAAATACAATAACAATAATAGTAATAAAAACCATTACAAAACAAAACTTATGCCGAATAAAGCTCAATAATGATGTTTTTGTCAATGATAACATTTTTTTTTTTTTTTTTTGTTGGAACAATATGAAAAGGAAAAGCAAAAATTGTGAAGATAACAGCAAAAAATTTGTCAAGAGAAAAAAATTAACAACAATTATGCACATGGAACTTGTTTTTGTAAATTTTTTCAAATGTTGCGAGGTAAAGGCGTAAGAATTATATATTATAATTTTACATGCCAAGCACTATGTTGCAGACCCTGCAGTTTTTTTAAAATAAGCGTTTTCTTTTTCTGTGAAGAGGTTAAGTGCTTGAGTGCTAATTTTAACTCAAATTGAAAGCAGCTCACAGGTCTCTGTCTACAACCATAATATAGCGTTTACAGGTAACATAATATCTATAATTATTATATTAGCAAATGTCAAATTCAATAACAGCAGTAATAAAAATTAAGAAACAATTGTGAATAGAAATCTCTTATATTTAATGTCATATTCTTAATATGGAACGTGTTCCCCTTGTTTAAGATTTACTATAAATATAAAAAATTAGTTGCATTACTCTGCCGGGTAAATGTCTAATATTACCTCAAAGTTGATCGCATTTGGAGACACTATGTAATATAATTTACGAAATTGACGGAATCAAATACAAAAGTAGAGAGAAGTAATTGTATGTCGTAAGCCGTTGAACGGAATCGTTATTTAAACTGAATACATCTAATTTTCTTTTCAAAAGGCCTACGACAGTAGAAATGTACAAACAATGTACGCCCACGTTGCGTCTATTCCCGGAAAACAGGACTCATTCCTCAGAGAAGTCTAAATTTTTAAATTTGGAAAAACTACTTATTTAAATCTATTTATTTGGAATTTTTATAAAGTTTCAACATTATAGGAAAAAAGCGGGACATCATATGCTATCGTTCCATTTATCCTGGTTGATTTTGTCCACAATTTTGGCCAAATAATCATTGCGAATACGAATTCCTGATGTGTCCAATAGTGCAATGTTAAAACTATAACAAAACTCTGTTAACTTTAAAGGTTTGTGTCTAGGGTTATAAATTTTAAAATTTAAGTTCACACACATAAAAAAAGCACAGTCTTCTCAACCAAAGTCACCGTTTCTTTTTTAGAAAAGATTTCCATCGTTTAATACAGATGTGAAAAGGCTTGATAATGAATAACACCAGCATGGGCTCGTAGATTTCTATAAATATGAGATTATTGGGCAAAATAAGAAGTTATAAAGAAATTTAACAAAATGTAAAAGGGAATCCCCATTCAATTCCCAGAAAATGAGACAAAAATCCCATTAATTAAATTTTTTACAATTTTGCACAGAAGCTCCACATTTTTAACGGGGCTGGTAAAATACTTTAAGCATAAATAAGCAATACAAGTAGGTTATCGAAGCCGCTTTCCATTTTATAATACCAGTTTTCGAATTTTAGAACATAGGGCCTAAAGTTGAAATTTTAATAAAAAAAAAAAAAATAGGTAAATTTCGGAACAGCATATCGCCAACATATTTCAAAATTGGACATGAGTTTTATATTAAAATGATCCAAGTTAAGATATCTTTAGAAAACTATAAATTTGTTATATATTATTAAAGAAAGTTTAAATAAATAAAAAAGGACTTGCAAATTGAAAATTCTTTATTTTTGTATGTAGAAAAGATATTGCTTTGAAATATTTAGCATCTGATAAAAAATGTCATTGTTTTTATCGAATAAAGCAAATTTAAGAAAAACCGTTAAAAAAAATTCTGCCGTATAATTAAAAAAACCGGACCAGGGTTTAGTAACATTGTGAAATTTGAATTTTCAAATGCCTATTTTTTTTTTATTGCCTTTAATTATTTATTGAATCTTCATATATGAAATGACAATAAGTATTCAAATCTTAATACTAAAAAGAAAATAATAAGCCCAGCCAGTGCTAGAGAAACATTTTTATGATACTAAAAAATTTCACATCAACTGATCCAGTCATCTGTTTTGCGCTTGAGTTAAAGTAAGGGTATCCCTCCTTCTCAACCGACTGTGGCCACTAAAGTTAAGGATGTCTCGTGCAAGTGGGTTTGGATGGTGTTCAAGTTTGCTGACGTACTTTCACGCATATTTTGTAAATTCGACGTTTACTAATGGCACGCCTAGATCTTTGTGAATTCGAGAATTTTTATCATACCATAGAGCTGCAGTAAGTATCCGTAGAATTTTATTTTGACCCCTTTGAATTTTTTCAATGTTTCAAATGCCTATAACTCGAAAACCATAAGAGATAAATAGCATACGCAAGCATGTAAAAAACTAGCCAAGTACTTACACAAAATATTAAAATCTTAGAATAAGAATCGGGGTAATAAGAAAAAAGACCCTTGCAAGGTTTTTCGGTTCCATCGTTTACAATTAAACTCGAAAACTTGTTCATGTAAAATTTTATTTTGATTGGACCAGCGGTTTACAAATGCCAGATTTATTTCCAAAAAAAAATTTTGATTCTGCTTATATTATATTTTAAAAATTATATAGAGTAAAATAATCATGTCAATCAATCAAGTAGTGACTGACTCAACAGTAAAATTTTAGAGACTTTACTGCCTCTTTACAAAATACGTGGATTCAATTGACTTCCTTCTAGATACTAAAGTAATTCAATAACCAGTGGAGAACTCAAATGATAAGAGTTAACACAACTGATGGGACTGTTCCCAAACATTGTTAAATTTAAAACAAGTAAGATAGTATAGTCGGTCAAGCCCGACCATATAATACCCTGCAGTTTTTCAGAAATGGGTGCTATATGGGAGATATGAACTATTATGGACCGATCATCCATAAATTTAGTGTCATGATTTTTGTGAATATAAATATTATGTATGTTATACTTTATCTCGATATAAATTCTTTTATAAGATTTATGGAGTTTAAATTGAATTACGGGAGTCTCGACTAATTATGGACCGTATTTTATTTGGATTTGAATGATTTTCGGAAGTGGGCCTTATATGGGAGCTACGACTAATTATGGACCGATTATCATAAAATTGTACCGTATTATTTTTATATATATGAAAAATATTTGTGTTCAAAATTATGTGGATACAAATATTTTTGAGAGAGTTATGGTCGTTAAAGTGATTTTCGGGAGTGGGCTTTATATGGGAGCTATGATAAATTATAGACCGATCTGCACATAATTTGTAGATGTGATTTAGCTTCATTTACCACTCATTTGTGATAAAATTTGTTTGGTGCCTTGCATAATTTAAACATTTATGATCGTTAAACCCCAATTACGGCAGGACATTTGTAATGGGGTCAGGTGAAATAATGGACCGATTTTGAAGTTTCAATCCCATCTATACTTGGGCTGAAAAAAATATCACGTACCAAATTTTATGGAAATATCTTCAAAATGTGCGACCTGTACTCTGCGCACAAGCTTTACTTGGGTAGCCAGCGAGA
Organism: Bellardia pandia; assembly: GCA_916048285.2. Lineage (NCBI taxonomy): Eukaryota > Metazoa > Arthropoda > Insecta > Diptera > Calliphoridae > Bellardia > Bellardia pandia. Next base: position 49,670,462 of record OU696531.1, read on the forward strand.
CGGACGGACATCGTTAAATCGACTCAGAAAGTGATTCTGAGTCGATCGGTATACTTTAAGGTGGGTGTTGGATCAATATTTCTGGGCGTTACAAACATATGCACAAATCCAATATACCTCCCCCCACTATTGTGGTGTAGGGTATAATAAATACTCTTATGATGACAAGAAAACATACACCTCACAAATAATACAAGATGTTTGCTTAAGATCTTATTATTATTATTTGTTTAAATGTAAGACACAAGGCAGGGCAAATGTCTTCAGGCCGATATTGGCTAATGTAAAGTAAGCAACTGCTACATTCCATAAACTGCCGGGTATTTGCACATACAATAATAATGTGTAGATACATACAAACTTGTGTGAATAAAATGCATGCATGTTGCATAAACATGTCCTGATGCGTCATGCTTTTATCGCTAATACGAATGCTAACTCAAAAGACTGTAGCAATGCTTTTAGATTTAAACACCCTTTTTATAACCTACGCTACAATTTGCTAAATATAGTTAGATGCTAGTGCAACACTGATAAAAAAAATATCAAAATATATATTTTAGATTCTTGAAATTCTCACATCTTCCTGTACGTACGTATGTGTAAATCACACACTCTGCTAAACAATAAACCGGGCATTGATGTAATTTATTCAGAAAGTTAACAACTATTTCAGACAGTTTGGTATTGAAAAGCATAAAGATTGGTTCAATAGAAATTAAATTACAAGTTAAACATGAGACAAACTCAGAAAAATTTCATGTTTTAAAAGAAAACAATGTGCAACATTATTTTAATATGTTGTAACAATGTCTGAACGTGTGAAGTTCTTATTTTTTTCAGCTTTGGACTATATTTGGCGTTCACACATTGCAAGTCTTAATGTTGAATTCTTCTTTTGTATGTATACGTAAATCAGGTTTAACATTACAAATAAGAAAGTAATATAAATATGCAATCACTTTCTTTCTTCTTGTCTCTCTCGCCTAAGAAGTAAGAAACTTATCAATAAAACTTGAAAAGAGTGAACAAAAACTTTGATTGTAAGCACTTTTCATAGCAACCACGTATAAGTCTACAAAATAACTTTTAACCATGGAATATTAGACATTCTCATTAGGGTATCCAATATGTATGCAACCAAAGTTTAATTAATACTCAAATTGTTTGTTCTGGCTGTAGCAGTTGTTAACAAATATGAACAAAATCTAAAACTATTGAAATTCTTAATTGTGCTAGAGTTGGCACAATTATTTAAAGAAATGTATTTTACAATGAAGTAAAGTTTTTTAGTGTGCTTTTGGACCACCCTAATAGCATGTGTGTGCAGCAGTTGAAATGTTTTCTATGTATAGGTATAACTTTATATGAAAATATTTTGTATGTTCGTGTTTCTTTAGTTTTTCTTTGTTGGAAAAAACACATATTTTACCGCAGTATGGAGCAGCGTGGGTTTTAACAATTTAATAATACAAATGAAAATACATACACCAAAGAGCACAATATTAGCAATACTTAGTTAGTTTCGTAGCATCAATAAAAATTGTGCCAGCAAATTTTCTTAGAAATAATGTAACAAGCCAAGCGATTTTTTTAATTCTATAGATTATGATTTACAGGAAAAATTAAATGATTTTAGATTGTTGACCCTATAGGTTTTTACATATTGAAAACTATAAATAGAAACTGTATTACTGCGGAACTATCACACGCTCTATCGTCTAACCATTCTCCAGTGATTTTTAGCTCTTACGGGAAAAATAATAACTCAAAATTCTTACAGACAAACACAATATTTCAAGACTTGTTGGTTGAAATATAAAAAAATATATAAACATCCACGCTGATCCCTACATACAGTGTAAGGCAGATATCGATAATTTTATTGGCGATTTTTTTGACCATGAATAACTCTAACTGCCAATTACGCTAAGTTTACATATTGCTACCTCTGATATCTAAAAGTTTCTTCTTGAAAAGAAAGAATGAGGAGAATGATGATAAAGCAGAACATCTGCTGCAAAATAGAGGGTCACTCTTTCGGAAGAGAATTGCAGAAATGTAAATTTTATTAGAAATTTAACAAATACTAAGCACACAAATTACTCCCTTTGGAAGGCAGCTAAAAATATTAATCTACCGGTAGAAGGCCAAAGTCCATTACGAAAATCTGACGACACCTGGGCACAAAGTGCAAAGAATAAAGCCTTGGTATTCGCAGAGCATTTAAGTAATGTATTTCAAACAAGTCGGGGGGGGGGGGGGTGGTGTTCTCTCCTGAATGAATTTTAACTAAAGGAACCACCTACCTATTCGTTCATTAGACTCTGGAATTATTACATTCAGTCGTGAAGATACTCAAAAAGCTAAAAAATAAAGTCTCCAGGCTATGATCAAATAACACCATTCATGGTAAGAAACCTACCTAGTTTAGCTATTGTTGGGCTAACAATAATATTTAATGTGATCTTAAAACTAGACGTTTTTCTAAAAGATTTGAAAATTTCCCAAATTATAATGATCCAAAAACAGGAAAGGTTTTAACGGCACCATCTTCTTACACGCAGAGAATAAACATGGTTGTGGTAAACATTATCTAAGAACAACATATTATGATAAGATTTATGATTGTAGTTAAAACATATTCTGATGAATATAAGTGCTATAAAATATCATATTATGATCAATTATCATCGTAATATATCATCAAAATAATTTCTTGTTAATCATAATTGGATATTATAACATCATATTATAATCTAATATGATCATAAAAACAACATTTAAATATGAAACATTTAAATACAAATAAATAATCCGATATCACGCAGACAAACTACTTAACTGATACAAAAGCATTCTACAAATGTCAAAAACAAAATATTGTTAAAATTAAACATATTCTGCCGTATTTATAAAAAATAAAGTAGACTTGAAGTATGCTTTTAGAGAAAATTTTCATACAAAATTTTCTTAAAGTACATTTGAAGTCTACTTTATTTTTTATAAATACGGCAGATTATGTTTGCATTTTCAACATCATATGAGTACAAATATAGAAACTTATCATTTAATGGTTATTTGTAAGTTTAAATAGTTGTAAATAACATAATATGTTTGAATAGTTATCATTCAATAGTTGTGGTAAACATTTTTTAAAAATAATTATGTTTCAGTAAAAATGTTTATAGTAACTAAATTATTGTTAAAATCAAATTAAAATAACAATTATTTGTGTACCATGACAATATATTGTTAACAAAAACACAGTGTAGTTGTCGTAACCATGTCCAACCATGTTTTTTATCTGCGTGTATAGACCAATTAGCTTACTATCTGTTTTTTTTTTTAACTATTTGAGAAACTAGCTCAAAAGAAAATTAAAAACTTCTTGAATGATCAAATATTAGCCCAGGTTCATCAATTTGGTTTTCATGAACAACATAGAACTACAGAGCAAGTTAGCCGTTTAACTGGAGAGATAAGAAAATCTTTTGAGGTTAAACAATATTGTTTGGCTATATTTGTAGATGTCGCACAGGCCTTTGATAAAGTTTGGCATATACTCGTAGTCTAATACATAAGATTAACCCCCTGGCTCACGATGTCGAACGATAACGTTCGCTTATATAAGACTTAAGACACACACTTTTTATCGTATATATTTTTTACTCAATCAAGTTTGTTTATTCCACAATCAAGTTTGTGTCTTGAGTCTTATCTAAGGGAACGTTATCGTTCGACATCGTGGGCCAGGGGGTAAATGCTTACTGCCTCCTGGTACTCACATATTACTAGAGTCTTACCTATCGGATCGTTTATTTAGGGCTGAATACGAATTCAGAGCTGGAGTTCGACAGGAGAGTGTTCTCGAAACAACACTTTACGAGCGAAAATTTCTACATTTGCATTTCTACATTTGCAGAGAACACTGCCATTCTTAGCATACATGTGTATGCAAGTGTAGCTTGTAGAGAACTGCATAATTATCTCAGACGTGTGAGGACACGGTTAAAACACTGGAGATAAGATATATAAGAAACCCATTAAAAAATCTAATTAAAGACACATTTGCCCATTATGGCTCTCTCAACTGAGAGAAAATAGCTTTTAATATTCTATTTTATTTATTACGATATAAAGTAATCATTGTTACTAGTTTAATTTTATACATTATTTTGTTCATACTGTTGGCTAAAATTTACTTTTAATTAATATTATGTTTTGTTTTCTCATCTACAGAAATCAAACTGCACTTTAAATAAAAACCATACAATTTTTGGTTGCACGTGTAAAAAGGTGTGCAGAGAACATGATAAATTGTTACAACAGCAGGGCCGGAAACTCAAAAGAATTTCGTAAAGAAACAAAAACAGAACCAGAAAAAATGCAGCTGTATTAAATAGAAAATAAATTTTAATAAAAATAAATTAAAATGAATTTACTGCTTTAATTGAAATTATAAAAATAAACACGAAAATTAGGTTTCAAAAGCAACAAGACTAAAATTCGTGGAATGAAACAGCAAAGGTCAGCTTTGTAAACAGAGTTTGTTGGATATAAAACAAATGAGGCAGATGTTAAAAATAATTTTAATCCTATACGTTTTTAAAATAATGCTGATCTCAAGCAGACCTAAATAAACAAATGTTTAAATAATTTTATTATATTAATAAGTTGTTAGTTAATTTAATAAACTCTTACTAGGCTCTTTAAAATCTGCCTACACACCTCATTCATTCTAAACAAAATGTTTCTTAGAACAAATATTGCATTATTAGGCTGGATCTTAGAAACATGGAGTCTTTTACAAAAAAAAAAAGAACACTCTGAGGTCAAGGATAAGAGTCGCGTTCTTTATATTGTTCAGATAATCAATAACAAAAAATATTATGTGTCATTGCAAATGAAAATATCATCTTGGTTTTACAACTTTCAACAAATGATACCAAACTAATTTAAACTACATATATGTATATAGGGTGTTTTTTTTTAGCTGAATAGAACTTTAAGTTGGCAACACTTGTTTAACAGGCGGCCATTTTGACAGCTGTCAACTGATTAATGCTTAGTTTAATTTGCCATTTCAACATGAATAGACTGAAACCTGAACAACGTTTCCAAATTGTGCAAATTTATTTTGTAAATGCCAGAATATTAGCTTTCGAATAAATTTAATTTCATGTCAATTTAAAAAACACATCTATACAGGCATGTGATGAAAATCGAAAACGAAAACGAATGAGTTTTAGAAGTCAATTTGTTCGTAATATTTCTGTATTGAAAAACTTTTATCCCATAAAATCTAAAGATATTGGGCTACTAAAGAGAATCTTAAAACAAAAATTTTAAAAATTAGATTATAAATGCATGTTTTATTCAACATTAAAATTATATACATCTAAAAAAACACCCTATACATAAGTATATAAGATATATAAAATATAACTAATATTAAAACAAATTTTACAACAGAAAACCCTCATATCCACCTCTAGCCTGAAACTATGCTTCAAAACAAAGAAGAAAAAAAAGAATAAAATAAAATAAAAATATATTTCATAACGAAATACAGCTGAGAGTGAGTAAAAACAAAAATAAAATGGAAAAAATCTGAAAATATAAATAAAACACAACAACTTCTAAAGAGATTTAAATAAATTTCTGTTAACAAGCCACAGACAACAAGTAAGAAAGAAAGAAAGAAAAAAAAAACTAACAAAAATATAAATAAATACAAAAAAGATGATTGTAATAGAAAATCTAAAACAAAACCACTGACACTGCACAGCTCAGTTCAGTTCAGCACAGGCACTATCTTTAGCTACACTACGCTTACATACTACTCATATTGCAGGCTTTTCTTTTAGTGTTTTTCCTATTTAAAAATACAATTTGATTACAGTTACAATAAAGTTCAGGGATTAAGTTGATGGCAAGTAAATGCATTGTAAGCCAGATAATAGACTAGGGCATAAGAAGTAGTTACTGGTAAATATTTAAAAATAAAAATTGAGTAAGAAAGAGGGGGAGAATGCTTTATAATACCACAAATTTACAAGAAAGAAAATTAAATATGTTTGGTTTTTATTCAGATATTAACTCTAAGTCTTAGCTTTAAATAGGAAAATATTTAAAGCAAATCCTTAAGGTAGGCCATAATTAAGGCAGGAATTGAAAAAGATTTGTATATATTATAAAGGATGGGTGCAAAATGTTCCTAAGATTTAAATTCAAAATAAAAATTGGGTTATCATCTGTTCATAGTTGGTTTTTTTATTGAATCATTAAATACACAGGTTTGAATTATGTAATTAGCACCTGGGCCAAATAGCCACCACGGATGTTCTTGAAACACAACCCCTTTTTTTTTGTCGAAATTCTCTATGTGAAAGACATTCTTCGGCAATGACAACGGAATAAGTATCACAGTGCATTTATTAGCTAAATTATGTTTCCCTCTATCACTAGATTTTACTCAACAAAACTGTTCAATATATATTTTTTGTATTTCCCTAAAGTATGCAATCAAAATCTGGAAAATTGTGCAATACAATACTGACAATCTGCTGACAATTGAGCAAACAAGGTTATTATTATGGTAATGTGACATTTACAGAAATATAATGTCAAAGGATTTTTGTTCAACTGCAAATTTAAGTTACCATAAAAAGATCAATGAAATTTTATTTCTTTTAAAATGGCTTTTAATTTCTATAAAAAGAAATTTTATTTTATACAAACTTGAACTAAAACAATGACAAAATTAAAGACTTAATATAATACTTACAATAAATTGATATGCCTTTTACTAGACAATACGGAAAACTTACCTAAAAAGAGAAAGAAAAGAAAATTATATTTAAAAATGTGCATTAAAGTAGTATTTTTAAAGTAGGCTTATTTGTATCGAAAATTTATAAGAAAGTTTTAATTTACTGGGGTTAGGTTTATTTCTAGACTGAGTTTTCGGTTTCGGATTAGGTCAAAAATTGGCCGAATATCAATATTTGGTCATATTTTGACTGAATACCGAAACTTTTAAAAAGAAAAAAAAACATAAATTATTTAAAGGTACACCTAATACAAGGTGGCGGAAAAGTAATCCTCCTATCAGAAAATGCTATAAATTTTGCGAGGCCCCTAATGTCAGTTCTGTTTAGACATTTGTGTAGTAAACCCATGCGAAATACACCTTAATAAACAATGTTGCGCTATACTGCTCCAGAACGCGGAATATTGCTGACTATTTATTTGACCAATAATCGGTCAGTGACAGCCAAAAAACATCGGAAGTTTACTTTTGCGCCACCTAATACAAAAATTTATAATTTATTGTAAAATAAAGCGTGATCCATTTCGAGGTTCCCTACTTTTTTTTAAAAAGAAAACACAGAAAATTCAAATTTAATGGGGAATGTTTATTATCATTCGAAAGAACATTCTTTGGCATTTATTTTTTGAAGATTATGTCTATCAAAAGTTGGCCGTTACTACGTCGCAGGTGATCTATCCGTTGAGTCCAATTTTCGATGACTCGTGCGAGCATTTCGACTGGTAACTGGCGAATGACACGCGTGATGTTTTCCTTCAAGGCCCGAATCGAAGCGGGTTTGTCCGCATAATCTTTAGACTTTACATATTCCCACAGAAAAAAGTTATGATTTATTTATGATCGATAAACCCCTATTTCGGGAGGACATTTGTATGGCGGCGGTGGGACGAACATCGTTAAATCGACTGAGGAAGTGCTTCTGAGTCAATCGGTATACTTTAAATTGGATGTGGAACTAATATTTATGGGCGTTACAATCATCAATCAGCACAAATCCAATATAGGAAGGGTATCATTATGGTGGTATAGCGTATAAATATTTTTTATTAATTTAGACAGAAAAAACAAATTTTTAATGGGGTTAATTTAATTTTAGCTTCCTCAATTAGCTTTTCTTAAAAGATTATAAAACTGTGATGCAAAAGTGTTAAAAATTTAGGCGGTCATATTTTATATGAAATAAAATTTGAATTCGTTATTAGTTTTGTAATTGAATGGTTGAATTTGAAAATTTAGATAAGAATTAATTCTTTCAAACCATTTTAGTTCCTACTTTTTTGGTCAAAAATATTGTGTTTCTCAAGGTGCGGTCAGACATGGCAAATATTTACTCAAAAAAAAGCGTAACCACTATTATAAACACAAATTTGTTTGACGACGTTTCAGTTTACAAATCTTTTGTGAGAGCAAACTTAATCAAATAAAATAAAACTATTGTGATTTGCCTTTAGGAAATAAAGTTTTCCAAATAAATACAAGAATTATAAGTCCGCTTTCACACTGTTCAATTCTGACTCGTCAAGGCAAGTATTTATGGATGAGAAGGGAAAGAGAATAAAAGGGTGCAAACTGAACGGTCAATTTTCCAGTTTAATTTCATGTCGATTTGCATGAAAAAGTACGAAAATTTAATTGAGGTGTGTGAATGAAATGACAAGTTGAAAAGAGAATTGTAGAAAAACTGGTCAGCTAAAACTGAAGAAGAGTGTGAAACAAGACTAACAAATTTTATTTAGCGGTTACGACTTTTTCATCAAATATTTGCCATGTGTGGCCGTACCTTAATTCTATTTGAAGTATTTTAAATTTACTTTAAACATAATTTCAACTTTCTTTCATCATTGGGCTGATATTTTTAATGAAAAATGATAGCATTTCCTTTCACTTGCTCATGTAAGCCTAAAAATAGGCTTTAAAATTTGACAATATGAAAAATTACTCAAATATGTATGTATGTGTATTTTTTTTTTTTGCTTGATAAACCTTTAGTTTTTTTTAGGTTTTTAAACAAATTTCTGTTGTTACTTTTATGTTAGTAGGAAAACAAACAAGACGTACCTTTAAAACAAGCACAACCCATGATGTATCCCATCATCAGCGTAAAGTTTGTTTAAAAAAGGAAGGAGGAGCAGCAGTAGAAAAGCGTTGTGACGATGTAAAAGAAAGTAAATGATTGGTTGGGTGGTTGGTTGGATATTGTTACTCTGAATTACTTGATGTTGTTTTATTATGTATATATGTATGTATATGTAATTCCACTTAATGTCTATTTACTGCTGCTGTATTGTTTCCTTTTTTTTTGGTTTGTTTTGTTAGGGGTAGTAGTAGAGTCAATGTATATGAGTTAGTGTAAAAGTGTAGAAGTAAAGATGTAGATGTAAGTGTAACCTGTAAGTATTAGGGCAACAGGCAGTCATAAATATTCGTGCATGTTTGTTGGCTTGGTTTAGTTTGGTTTCAAGCTTTATAAGAAAATTATTTGTTTAAAACGAAAACGAGATTTTTTTTTCTTCAAACACACACTGTTTAAAGTTATTTATACAAACACATAACTACAAGTAAATGTATGTAGGTAGGCTTTAAGTAAATAGCATAAGGCAAACAAAACAACTTAAAGTCTTATAAATTCACACACTGAGTTTGTTACAGGACTCGTTTGGAAAATTTGATTTTCATTGAATAAAAAAATCAATGTCAAACAGAAATGATGGTGTTGCTGCTGCTATTCTTGTTACTGATGCTGTTGCAAAACATTTGTAAGGCTTGCTGCCATTTATTTTGTTGAATTAAGAAATTATTATATTAATAATAATGATGGCATTATTACTTCTTGTATATTTTACATATTTATTGGTTGTACAGTAATTTAATTTTTAATATTTTAAATAATAAATATATCACTGGATTTTGTTATGTTGTGATTAATTTCAATTTCATTTATGATATTTATAATATTTTTAACAAATACATTTCATTAGCACCTTTGTGTTTTCAAACTGTTTTTTGAAACGCTTTTTTTTTGTGAATTAAATTGTTATTAAATTATTATTGCTTATATTAAATCATGTTAATAAATTGGCTTTATTGGTTTTTCTGTGGATTGATTATTTAATATTATTTGTTGTTTGTTATTTATGATGTATGTTTTTTTTATTAAACTATTTTTCTTTTCATCTTATCACATTTTTGGTTTGTTTTTATTTTTCTAATGATATGAAAGGGGAAATATTTTGTGCGGGTATTATTTGGTTGTTTAGTTTTTGCCGCTTATAAATACGTAGTTTTTTATTTTTTTTATTCTAGGTTTTTAACTTATTTGTTTATTTATTACCTAAATTTGGTGTTATTTGCTGTAAAAAATTAACTAAAATTTTTAAAATTTTCCACAATTTTTTTTAAATGTTGTATAAACACAGACTGTATGCATGTGTGTGTGCGTTTGGTAAAATTGATGAAAGGTATTTTGGGGCGCAAAAGTGGTTGGTAATAGTCTTCTTTTGATGATATCTCAGTCATTTATGTAACGATTTTACATCCCTGCAAAAAAGGCGAGTAGTAGTACTCCAAACATAATCCGTTTGTATGAAACAACCAGTCCATTTAACATTACGATATCCTAGGACTGGACCATATAATTGGGACTAGTCCCAAAATTACTACTTGTAATAAATGTTTTACAACAACGATTACGGTCGTTCAATCACAAATAATTGTCGTATCACAAGAAGTTCTGCATTGAAAATGAAATGCTCCATTAGTGCATTACATGGGACATTTTAGCTACAATGGAACACGTACTCCACAGATTTGTGCAGGGATATCTTTCATACATTGATGAAAGTTATGGATCTGTAGCATATGGCTTGATTCAAGTCTATTGAAAGCTATCATAGCTACAAACAGATTACAACGATTAGGTGTAAACTATTATGAGATTAAATATCCTACTGGCAGTGAAAACCAGAATTTTCTTAACAAAATTCAACAGCTGCCTTATTAAGAATGAAACATATGTATTTAAAAAATTAACCTCGAACTGTTTACTTTGAAGTTGTCTTGCAGAATAGGCTGATTTTCAATACCACACTGCTTAGGACATTCATAAATATTTTTAAATAACCCTCATAAATTTTAGTTGAGCATTTTGGACATGAGAGTGATTTACACTGACACAACTAATGTCATAAGGAAACTCAGCATAAAATAAAAAAATAGTACTACATTATCTAAAACTTTTTTTGGTAGCAGCTTTTAATTTTTAAAACAACATAAAACATTGTTCACATAAAATCCGGCCACACTACAGAAGGTTTTATTAAAAAAACAGTTGGCAGTGATTTCTTGTTGCCGTTATTCTGTCAATAAATTTAATCAGTCTTTAACACAAAATAGAAAAAAAGTCATGCAAACATTCTTTGAAAATCCGACACTGCGGGAAACAACGATTGCCAAAAAAAAAAAAAACTAAAGCGTCCCAAAAGCACTGTGAATTATGTTATAAATCTAAATAAATAAATACTAAGCACAAAAGGAAATCAAAAATGTTATTGAAACAAACCAGGAACTTACAAAGAAAATACTAAAATCAATATAAAAATCAAATCAAAATCCTAGTTTATGAGACAATGATCGAACAAAGATCGAACCAGTGTAAATACTGCTGGTTTTCAAACCTATAATCCAAATCTTAATGGAAAGCTAAATGGTATTTTAATAAAACGGTCAAGCATTCTTTAAAGCAAAGTTTTCACAAAATCCAACAACTGTCTTATTAGTGATGAAGGCTGATTTAGCCCAATCATGAATAAAAATTCCGCGGGAGTTTTTTTCCTTTTTATTTTTTTAACATTGAATTTGAATAGGAAAAATGGGGAAAGGGGAAAAACTCCCACAGAATTTTTATTCATGATATATCAAATTGGATCTCCAACTGCTAATGGGACCATAATCTTTGTTGCAGCAAAACGAAATATAAACAAGAGACAAATTTGATAAAAAAAAGGCAATGGCTTGGCAAGAAATTTGCACTTGCGGTCTCAAGACCACTCCTTTTTTCAGCTCTTCAGCTATGATTTGGAATATTTATACAAAAGAATACCTGCAGCAACGTTTGCTGGTTCTTAAGGTACGATACCACTCTTTGCTAAAGTTTTACATTTGGTATGGAAGAAATCTGGTCTACATAATAGAAGACTAGCAGGCATGTGATGGAAATCGAAAACGAATGAGTTTTAGAAGTACATTTTAATGCATTTCTAATCGAATTTTTAAAATTTTTCTTTTAAGATTCTCTTTAGTAGCACAATATCTTTATATTTTATGTAATAAAAGTTGTTCAAAACAGAAATATTACGAAAAAATTGAATTCTAAAACTCATTCGTTTTCGATTTCCATCACATATGAAAACCCCTAATTGTTAACAGCTTCAGCCAATTCAACAATATTGGACTATTGTCAAAGAAAAGTTAAAGCGGAGTTTAGTTTATTGTCAAACAAAAGTCAGCGATTTGGAATAATCATACAAGGCAGATAGATCGAAATGTTGTGGAACATTTAAAACTATACATTATAATAAAAACACGGATTTTTACATGAAATTAAAATCAATCTTTTAGCTTTTCTTTAATTTCAATAACTGAGTATAAATTTCTGGATCTAATATTAAAACATTTATGCGAACGGATTCAATGTGTGCAATGCTTGAATTGACATAAACTTTTCATGGTTGAGTTGCAATCATAGTATGGTCAGGCAGAATCATAAAATGGTTGCGCTTGTATAATACTAAAAATATAATGTATAAATAACTTAAACTTTTATTAACAAATGAGAAGAATTCCTGCTTTAATTAATGCCTTTAGTAGTATATAATGTGGTCCAGTATATGTACATATATTGTAGTATAATAAAATTAGAATCTTGCTCTCATTATTATTTTTTTTTTTTCATTAAAAAACTGTTTTACTATAATAACTTAAGTTATTATTTTACCCGATTTTTTTTTATAGAATATGTGGAAAAACTAAATTAACTAAAAATTATTTACAGTTTAACATAAATCCCTTAAGTATGCCGCATGTTTTTTGTATATAAAAAAAAGTATTAACACATTTCCCTATTATGGTTTAAAGCTCAATCCGTTGAATAGAAATTGGAAAAATTCAACTTTAAAACAACTTAACTCTTTTTTGGCATTACGAATTAGAAAAAACAATTCTAGTTGAAATTATGTTGATGTTACTAGTCTAAAAGTGAAGATTTGATGGATGATTAACAGCTGATGCTATTTCAGCGAACAATTAAAACAAAAAATTTTGTTAATGTTTGTATTAAAAAAATATATATATATTCAGGGGTGTCATAGAAACCAATATTGTCAGAATTGGTTTTAAAACCGACAAAAAAAATGCTTTGGTGTCATAGGGCACTGCTACACGTTCGATAAATATCGAGATATTTCTAGTATCACGATATTTACCGAACGTGTAGCAGTGTCCTATGACACCAAAGCATTTTTTTGTCGGTTTAAAACCAATTCTGACAATATTGGTTTCTATGACACCCCTGATAATTCTTGATTTATATGAAAACGAGGAAAGTGTTAATGCACAAATCCTTTGGAACTTCCAAACTCTAAGTAAGAACAGTTTTAATGATAATTGAATTGATTTTTAAGATTTACTTCTAAGATCTACAAATTTATTTTATTTAACTAAGGAAACTTTAAGAAAGACGATGTTGCCCTACAGCGCCGGTGGTGTATTCTCCACCACGATGACCACCAAGTGTAACTGCCTATTTTGCTGTCTTATTTGTATAAATTGTGCTACGCTTTCAGTGGAGTTAATGACACTTTTTGCTAAGGACTTCCCCAGTTTTAAGATAGTTACTGCAATTGTTGGCAATCTTTCTTTTTAAATTAGTCTTATAGTGTATAAAAGTCGATATCTCAATGGGATCACCAAGTTTTTCAAACTATTGATTAGTTGTAACTTTTAAGTTTTTTTTTCGAAATCTCTGATTAATGAATTAGTTTAAAATAATTTCATACAAGTTTATTTACCCACTTTAAATTTTTTCAAATAATTTTTTAAACGACTGCTAGAAGTAAGTTGTTTTTTTTTGCAGTTTTTGTCAACTCAATTAACACAAGGTCGCAAACGGCAATACCACAAATAAGTTGTAACACGATATAATAACAACTTACAATTTGTTCACAGGTTAAGTTGTTATCGATAATACGAAATTGTAAAATTACAACTGAAGTAAAGTTTGAGTTGTAAACCGTGATAGGGATAATAAATATTTGACATTTCACATTTTACATCTAAAACTAGGCTTAAAAAATATTTATGGTATAATAACAAGTTTTAGATTGTTATATTTGAATCTTTAGCAATTTTTTTAGTAGAAAAAGTATGCTTTCATTACCTAAGGTCAATGGACAGCCAAAAAGTATGCAGTAGTTTTTTTTTTCTTTTCTACTAATTGCAACGTAAAAGTATTATTGTTGTTGTTGTTTAATTTGTGTAACCATTCCCAAAAATTTAATGCCAATTAAATTTGAACAAGAAAAGCTTACTTTTAAAATTCCTCAAGGTTTAAGCCAGTAGTTTATGATTTTTTTTTTGAATATTTTCCAAACCTCATACTAACACTACGAGTATTATTACTACAAAGAAGAAATTGAAAAGTAAATGCTGGTTTTATTGGTTAGTAGCAGGTTGCTGAAAGTAATTTGAAAAACAAAAGGAAAAGAAAACAAGATGACAAATGCCAATATAATTTGAAAAGCCTTGACTTTACTAAAATTTGCCCTATATCTCGTTAATCATTTGATTAAGGTTTGAAGGGAATATTTATTTAAAAGAAAAAGTAAAGATTATAGTAAAATAAATCAAGTTACTGTCGAAAAGCAGATTTGTTTTTTAAAATCTAAATTTGTATTTTTTTATATATTTAAATATGACCCCTTTTAGGTAGGCTCTAACTATAGTCTTGCATTAGGCAAAAAATTAAATGCTCTTGCAGCACATACTTGTGAAATGTTTTGCAGCAGAGTTATTGTTTGCAATTTTCAATTTTTGTTTGAAGTTGAGCAATAAACGTTTTTCATATATAATTAAAATTTAATAAATGCCAGAAAATAGGCAATGCTTTTTATACATTTTAAGAAATACTGCTTTATTCAAATAACAAAGTTATGTATTATTCTTGTTTAAAAAGACAAACCCATATTGCTCATTTATATTTTTTACATAACCCAAAACAGTTAAATTTTCCTTTTAATAAAACTATTTTATTTACGTTTTAATTTTAATAAATACAAAACAAAAAATGTTATCTACAATATGAAAATAAATTAAAATCAATTAGTTTGAAATATCAAACCATAACAACTTTAACAACAAATGAAATAAATCATCATAAAATGAAATTACGTGCTATGCGAAAAAAAAGAACTTAAAAAAATTGAAAAAAAAAACACACAACAAGAAACAAACATTTGTCCAACTACAATGATGACATGTCATAACAGGCAACAAAACTGACAGTATGAGGGTTGCTGAATGCTGATGAAATGCAAATGTAAATATGTATGTAAAATCAAAGGCAGCCAGCAGCACACGAGTAGTGTTGATCACTTGTGTAAAAATAAGGCAGAATATTTTACGAACAAATTGTCTGAGCAGTTAGTAAAGATTGTGGGGTTATTGAACATAATAAAGGGTGTTCCGAAATTTATGCAAGATTTCAATTAAATTGAAGTTAATTTATTTCGCCTTTGCCTGTGTAAATCACGCTCATGTTCCAAATACACAACCAGAATTATACAAAGTCAGCCAAAAATGTTTGCCATTCTTCTAGGCAGTTTGAGTCAAATTAGTGAAGACAACCTCAGAGAAATTGTATGTATTATATTAACATTAGGGTTAAACCACTTAAAAGCAAACGATATATAAAACATAAGATTTTGTCAAAAGTGTTTCGTTGGTCTCATGTAGAAAGGCCCTAACTCGCTATTTTTTCGAAATTAGTTTTTTTGCGATTCACAAAAATTTATTGCAATAGTGTAAAAAATAACGCTTTTATAAGCAGTTGTACAAAAAAAGTTACATGTTGAATATACAGTTTCTATTATGTTTTTACCTTCTCCTGTAAAGTTTCAAAAATGCGAGTTAGGGCCTTTCTACATGAGACCATCGCTTTGGAGAATTATCAGTATATTAGAAATATATTAAAAGAAAAAACAGTTTGGCAAACAAATTGGATACGAATCTAGTGTGGAAAAAAACTGATGATAAGGCTTAGTTACGAGAGAAATTGGCTTTATTATGATATAATTTTTTTTTCTCAAATTGAGTTTTTAATTTTTGAATTTCTAGCAATCATTTCTACAGCTGACCCAATGTGCGTTTTAATAAATTTCCTTGAAAGTGTTTTAGGATTGTAAACAATTGTAGAAATGTCTTGGAAAATTGATTGTTATATTCGAGAACAACATTAGCGGTATTCACACCGAGCTTGTTAGTTTGTTAGTCGTTAATCGTTACTTTTTTACACGCATTTTGTTTTTGTATATTTAACGCGCTAACGGATAAACATTTAACAAATTAACGACACGGCGCCCCTGATAAAATAGTTGTTAGTTGGTAACTCACAATCAGCTGTTGCAGTTTCTAAATAAATATGTATATTTAAAAAATCATTTGTGATACATTTATAAAAAAATATTTCTGTACATTGAGAGTAAGTATGTTAAATAAATGATTTTTTATTTTATTTTAATAAATCATAAACTGTTCTCGTAGTGGATAACCAAAAGAAAAAGCGCATTCGAACAAAAATGCAAAAAAAGTGGAGTGAAGCGGAGCATAAATTGCTGTTAGATTTTGTGTTGGAAAATGTGGACATTGAAGTAATGTAGCCCAATTTTGTATATGTTTATAAGATTATGACAATGACATACATACTTACATATACATATGTATTTTCAGAAACCAAATAGTACAATCTATTATCAAAAATGTTTGGACCAGACCAAAATTGACGCAACATGCGAAATGCTACGATGCAAAGTTCGATACTGGAAAGCTACATTTAATAAAGCTGAAGAATGGCGAAAGTCAACTGGTGCTGTCAGCATGCTTTTGTTTTAAATTCAGAACAAAATTTATATGTTTTTGTTGTTTAAAAGTCTACTTTTACTTAAAGTATGCTTTTTCTATGACTATGATTATGGGCCACTGTCTTTTGGCTTGTTTTATTGTTTGAAGTCATTACAAACGTGTTGTTTGAATTTCAGTTTTTTTTTTTGGATTATTTAAGAAAGAACAATGACTCAACACTTCCTCAAGAAGAACTAAGCTTCTTTCTCAATGCTCCAGTACTAGAATTAAAGCGCAACGTAATAGACGCATGGGAAGAAATGAAATCGGTTTACAGTAAGCTGTACTCTCTTGCACAAAAATATTGTTTTTTGATTGGTACATCTGTACCATCAGAGCGGCTTTTTTTCAAAGCAGGTGCAATAGTAACGCAAAAACGGAACAGATTAACCACAAAACGGCTATCAAAGCTCCTATTTTTAAATTCTGTGCTAAATAAATGATTTTTTTTTTTAATAAGTAATAATAATTTTTTTATTTATGATAATTTTCAATTTTACCTAAAAATATCGCTTTATCGATTAAATCTTACCAATTAATTGCAATCAATTATTTTTTTCTTTTCGATTAATCGTATAATCCATTAATCGATTATTCTTTTTTGTCATCACTAGTCTTGACAGTGCGGATGATGACAACCTGACATAACAACCAAATTTTAATGTTGATGATTCTGAAGCAAAAACTTAACTAACATATAGACATCAATGAAGATATTAGTGAAGACGACGATAATGAAGAGAAGGAAGAAACTGATGCTCCCCAAACAAGCGGCAAAGATGCCACCAAACGGACTAAAAATGCACCACCGATTACAGGTAATCGTGCTCATAACGTATTCGTCTACACAAGGAGGAATCCGGGACCATTATTAACAACATATGATTCCTTTACCATATTTAGCTTGCTCATCTCCAAAGACATGGCATACATCATAATATGCGAATCGGAAAGGCAGGCTGCATGAAAATCGACAAAACCAACGAACAATTGTAAAGACCTTGCGTATAATTAATTGTAAAATCAGTGAAAAATTAAAATATTCCTCATACGCCAGAGTAGGTCATATTAGTATTTTGTATATGTATCAGTGATGGAAAATTCAATACTATTGTACTATTTTCAGTACTTTTTCACAACAAAAATACCACAGTACCCCCACATCATATTTAGTACACTTTTTTTGTTTTGCTTTGTTCCCTGTTTAGAAATCCAGCGTAACTAGTTTTATAATCATTGACAAACATTGGCTTTAAAACAAAAACTTAAGCAATGCACAAATTCGTTATTCATGTTACTTATTTGATGTGATTTGTGGTACTATTTTGATAATTTTTTTAAATTTCTTATGTTTCATACATTTTTGTAATTCTCATTTCTAGTTTGAGATTTTTTGTGTATCATATGAGTTTGAAAACTTCAAAATAATATTTTTACATAAAAATTAATTAATATTTAGTTTGTTGTTATAATAGTTTTTTTTTATTAAACTGAATTAATTTTATTTTTGAATAAAAATATGTTTTCTAAAGAGTACCAAAATGTTGAAAAAAGTACTCTCTTTGTTGACGGCCAGTATCATTTCAATTTTTCATTTTTCCATCATTGATATGTATAATAAAAATAATCAAATGTCAAGGGTGTCCTGTGTAACTTACTAAGGCAGTAACATAATTTAGACTTTCATTTAAAATCTATTCAAAAAGGGAAGAAATTATAATAACTTTGAAAAATAAATAAATAAATTTCTTTCTTAAAAAATACAAAAAACCCGCTCTAAATACCTGTTTCAAATGCTCTAATTTCTCACAGTTGCTCACCAATAAATCCATATTCAGGCTAACTTTAATTTAATTTTGTCAAAACAAAACAAAAACATACTTTAGATAAGTAAAAAAAATAATCTCTTATTAAACTATCAGCATCTGATAAAGAATGTCATTGATTAATAAAACAAAAACAAACACACACACTTCTTGCTAAACTCTGCTTAAACTTGGCATAAAGAAAAAAATGTTTTTATAGCCGCCCTAAAACTATGAAAATGCCAACAAAATTTACAATTTAGTTTCAGCAAAATGTTGCTAATTGTGTTAAAATGTTTTTTTCCAGCAACATTTCATCTTTGAGAAAAGTCTTTTTTAAGAAATTTGCGTAATAATTAAGGAAATATTTTGACAAACAAACTCTAAATTTTATTCGAAATGCAGCTGTTGCCACCTGTATTTTTCGGTGCCTGTCAACGGCAAACGACACAATGACCTTCGCCTGGTAAAAGCAAGAACTATTTAAATAGACAAACACTTTTGAAACACATTGTCACAGAAATTAAAATATTTTTTTTATTTTCATAGTTTTTGAGTTCATTAGTAACAGAATTTACTTTTCTTTATTTAGTTTTGAAATTAACTGAGCAAAAAAAAATTCAAAATATAATAAATTTAAATGTAAAATATTTTCTTTTAAAGGGTGCAAACACAAAAAAAAAACTCTTCTAATAAAATATTTTGTTTTGTTACCTTGTTTAATTAAACAAAAAATATGGCTTTTGTTTAACAAAAACCAGAAAAATCAATAAGAAACTATTGTACTATATCTAACTACACTGTGTTTCTATTGTTCAAGTACCTTAAGACTTCATTGTTGTCTGTCATTAAAAAAAATAAATAAAACATAATCCTCAAAGTATGCAACAATTCATTTTATTCCATTTGAAAAACCTTAAAGTATGCAATTAAATCATAGCTTAAGGCTTGAAAATACACACACGTAAGTTGGTAAATATTTATGTGCCAGAGATTGTTTATCGGAGACACAGGTGAGGGAGGGAGAAATTTAAGCGTTTTATGTCTGACAATTGTTTAAAATAAGTTTTTAAAATAATACTAATTTTGGAAATTTGTATAACAAATTTTATTATGTCTAACAGTTTAAATAAAAACTAAAGCGATAGAAACTATTTTCTAGAGAAATTCTTAACGATAATTATTAACGATTCAATTAAGTCTTTATTATCGATACAAACTCATTACATGGTAATGCAAATAATTGCTGGAAAACTTTTTACCCCTTACAATCCAATTACAAATGTAATAATCATGAATTAATAACAAATAATATCGATTTTAATTAAAGGCAAATATTTGCCGAAAACCACGTAACCAATAAATAAAATATATTTGAACTTGTTTATTTATTTAAAAAAAAACTTCGTTTGTTTAGGACAAGACACCACATTTATTTAGGTCCTAATTTTATAAATCATTTGCGTTCAATGCATCACCCACGCTTTTGGGAAAGTATCACCAAAAATATTAAATTTTGAAATCACTGTGTCATTGCGTTTAGCGAACGCAGAAATATTACGTTGTTACAATACTGTCAAATCATTGCGTGGTTAATGTTGCCATTGTAAATGTTGATACTGAAATTTCAAATAATGATTTACATAAAGCTGCACTTATTTTGCATTGGCAATGCTACAAACCTATCAGCTGTTTAATAATTTTGTTTGGTTATTTATCAAGAAAATATTTCACATAGTGAAGAAAAAAAGCTTTTAAAGCAAACAACTATAAATACAAAGATACTAAGGGGTACAAAAAATGTTTGCACTTATGGACATGTCTTTTTTTCGGATGATGAAGATTCTTCAAGCGTCCTAGACATATGTATGTACTGAAAACCCCAATTGCGCTCTACTATCAACATCATGAATTTAACAAATAATGAGTAAGTAAAATAACACTGTGGAGATTTACAATATTTTTAATTTACTTTTTAAAGATTTCAGATGAACTTCCGAATGAACAAGAAAACGTTTTCATATATATTACGATAACCTAAAGAAACCTCAGCTATTTCAAAAGAAGCAAAACTTGCAACAACAATAAAGTTTTAGGCAACGAGAGGGCATCAGAAGGGAATTGGGAATTAGCTTATAACATCTCTTTTACAGTTAGTGATGTCATTAGTGAATGTTTGTCAGCTATGAAACAGTCGCTTTGTCCAAAATGGATAAAGTTAAATCTAACGGCTGAAGACGAAATTAAAGAAATTAGGCATTCCACAAGACACATCTGGATGTTTTTCTTTTTCAGCTATCAACAATTTAAACTGAGCTTCCGTTGTGGCTTCGTTTTTCGCCCTAAGAAAAATTTTAGTATTTTATACTAAATTAATACGTTTGTATATATAGGGTGATTCAAGTAGAAATACTGTTTTCAATAGCCTTTTTTGACAGATCACGTGTGAGTCGTGTCATGCTGTCATGTTATTTTTGTTTAGTATTGTTTGGCATTTCATAATGACAAGACTTACGCCTGAACAACGTTTACAAATCGTTCAACTTTATTATGAAAATTCACGTTCTGTGATGAATATGTTTCGTGGACTTCGCTCAACTTATGGTCAACATAATCGGCCCATTTCTAACTCAGTTGGTATGTAAGCAAACAAGATTGCAGCATTTGAAGGGATTCAAGAACTGCCGTTTCATCCACAAAAAACAACGGTTTGGTGTGGTTTGTGGGCCCATTGAATCATCGGTCCATATTTGTTTAAAAATGAAGCGAACGTAACCGTTAATGGCGACCGTTATCGTGCCATTATAACCGACTCAAATTGAAGCTCGTGATCTCGGCGACATTTGGTTTCCGCAAGACGGCGCCACTTCCCACACATCGCATCAATCAATGGATTTACTGAGAGAACACTTCGGTCAGCACATAATTTCACGTTTTGGGCCGGTCGATTAGCAACCAAAATCGTGTGATATCAAACCGTTATTCTTTTTTCTGTGGGGATATGTAAAGTCTGAAGTTTATGCGGACAAACCCGCTTCGATTCAGGCAAATGCTCAAACGGGTCCTCGAAAATTGGACTTCAAAAAGTAAATGCCAAAGAATGAATGTTGAATGATAATAAACATTTCCCATTAAATTTAAATTTTCTGTTTTTTTAAAGTAGGGAACCTCGAAATGAATCACGCTTCTTTTTTTTTTTTGTTTTTTTTTTTTTTTAATAATATTTAAATTCAACTTTAAAAACTAACGCCAAGAAAATGGAGGCGTTAAAGTTAACAACGCAAGTGATAAAAAAAATTCAAAATGACAAAGTAAGAAACAGCTGCTGCTACGCAAACAATCACTTTTATTTTATTTGATACTGTTTGATCTTGCAAAACTCTTGTAAGAGTAAACAACGTCAAACAAATTTGTGATAAATCAAGTGGTTACGCTTTTTTGAGTAAATATTTGCTTTGTGTGACCATACCTTAAGTTTGATAGAACAAATGCAAATTATTTCAATTTAACCCTTTGGGATTGTTAGTAGAAAAAGTCAATTATTGGGATTTGCAGTAACCTTCTACATTTTAATTTTCTATGTTGGAAGGGAATTAAAAAGAACATCAATTGTAATTGTTATTGAAATGAGTCACGTTTTATGACAATGTTTTTCTATTATTTCTTTTTTCTTTTTGGTCTTCTGTGTGCGTTCAAACTATTAGCAATGACCTTTAATGGCGAAATGGCGTCTGTAAAAGGATCGAGAAAACCCACCAACAAACAAAACAACAACCTTAGATAAAATAAAAAGGAGCAAATTGTTTTGTGTGTTTTACAATCACGCAAATGTTAAAATTGACAATTTGTGAGACCTAAAGTTAAAGTGTTGGGAAATTAGCAGACAAAAAACGAAGAAAGACAAGTTTAGGTTAGGGTTAGGTTAGAAGGCCGGTGTGAGGTTGTCCCCACACCATCACCCAGAGACCAATACGGTCCATTGTGATGCCTTTCAGAATTGAATTGAGACACTTAGTACATTCCAAGAGCGAAACGCCTAAGCCCTCACAGAGCCCCTTCCCCTGTTGCGCAGCCAGGCCATATTCATTACGAATCCTTTAAAATCCCCGAGCCTACAACTCGAGACAAAGAAAGTACAAACTTTAACAAATTAAAGCACTTGAAAATATAGCATGATTAACAAAAAAGTTAGACTTTCTTAACAGATTTTGTTCTTTAGTTAAACTTAAATATCTAGTAATTAAAATAACTAATTAACTAATAAAAATACTGATTTCAATTAACTTATGCAGACTCCTAAAAATTGTATGTTTTCCCCAATTATACTTTGTTACAAAGATATGACAAAAATAGTTTTTGTTTAATTTCTGCCTTTATCATTTAACATTGCTAAACACTCAAATATTGCCAGTTCTCAATATTTGTTTCATTTTCCTAGTTTTCCATTAATTTCATTTGATTATGCATATTTCCATTTACTGTTTGTCATTGATACACAAACGTTAAGAAAATGTTTTTATTGTTTACATTTCTTAAAACAAAAAAAGTAAAAACGAAATCTCATTCTCATTTTTGTTTCTGTGTGATGTGTGGAAAATTGTTTATAATTCTAAGCAAATATTTTGTTCTTTTTTTTTTGTAATTGTAGGCCATAAATTTTCAACAAATTGTGGCTAAAAATAAATTCATTGAAGAAAAAATTATGACAAAACATGTTTTCATTTAACAAGCTCTTGAACAGCGCGTGTCTTTAATTAAATGAGTGATTTTTTTTTAATTTTCATTTAAATTAAAACGGAAGTTTGTGTGAGATTTTTTTTAGGAAAATGTGTTCAAAATATTTGTTAAAACAATATGAAAATTAAAAAAAAGAAACAATTCAATGTCAAGTAATTAGTTTTGAGTCATACACATTCATTTAGAGAGAGATTATAGTGTGTGGGAAAAAATGTAATAATTTTTGTTAATTTTAAATTTAATTATTCAATTATGTAGGTGTGAAAACAAATGTTGAATGAATTTCTTTAATTTGGTTTTAAATGGTAAAATAAACTCTTCAAAACAATAAACGATTTTTCCATTGTATAGTAATAGTGTGACAAATTTTACGCAAAATTTGTATTAAATAGCAAACAAAGTTTAGTTTGTTTAGATGGTTTCTTTTAATAAACTCATAAAGTTTACAAGGTAGTATTATGTATGGAATAGAATATCGCCTCAATATTCTCCAAGGTTTTGTCCAAACATACACCCAAATATTCTCTAACCATTTGGCATAAATTTGGCTAAATTTCATTGATCCATTGCACAGTGGGGCAGAATTTAAGTTTTTTGAAAATAAATCAGTCGTTTTTAAACGGCTAATACGATAAAGAGAAAATTTTACATGGGCATGAAAAGCATACGAGTTTAAGTTTTGAATATGGACAAACCTTCCAAGGCCACAGCTTTGAGGGCTCAAAATAGAACACCTTTGACATGTAATTTCTGAAAGTTTTTATTATTTTTTTCAATTCCATAATTTTCATATTTTCTGAAAGTCCTTGACTAGATTTTTAAAAAACATATATATGTATACGCTATTTATCCCTTATGGACAGAATTTTAACTGCATTTCCTTTAATTTGCTATTATTAGTTAAACAAAGAAATTCTCCAAAGTTAAAATAATAAACGATTTTTTTTTTTTGCGAAAAAATTACCTTAACTCTTTTTTTATTAAAAAATACTTTCTTTACGAAAATATATAACAAATTTATAGATTTCTGAGAGCTATCTTTTCAGAGATTATTTTAATATAAAAAACATATTAAATTTTCTAAAGATGTAGCCCCTTAGCTTATCCGAATTGGACCTATTTTTCAATCAATTTTTAAACATTTGGCCCAATGTTCTATAAGTCCAAAGCTGGTATTACAAAATAGAAAGTGGAAGTTTCAAAGACCTACATATATTTCTTATTTATGCTTAAAGTATTTTACCAGTCCCGTTAAAAATGTGGAGCTTCTGAGCAAAATTGTAAAAAATTGCATTAATGGTACTTTTATCTCATTTTTTTTTGGGAACTAAGGGATTCTGTGTGATTTGTTAAATTTTTTCTAACTTATTATTTAGAATGATAAATTTAATCTACATTAAAAATTTCATTGTATTATGTTAATAAATAAAGATTTTGTAACACTTTACATACTTATTATTAAAATTTTGATAAATTTGCAAATATCGGAAACAATTTGGCGCATAATTTTCCTGGACTTTCATTTAGTTAAAGTAATTATCCGTTCTAATCCAAAAAGATTCAAGTCGATATATCGATTAGATTTAAAAATATACTACTTTAAATCTAAAGGAAATTTTTAAATTTTTGTACAAAATCAGGCATTACATCCAGTGCTTGTAAAATATTTATGTGTTTTTTTTTTTTAGAAAAAATGTCACATTTGATACAAAAACTTAAATTTTTTTTTTTTTAGTTTTGAAACTTTAATGTAGTACAGAAATGTTTCGATTCTAGTCCACTGTTCATCGCGGGATTTCCTAATTATTGGCTTGTTGCCAGATATCTTTTACTTCATGTAATTCGATACACATCAATACAATAGTGCTAAATCGCAAGATTTAGGGACACAATTCAGATCACCGCAACGATTGAGATCGCGTTAAAAAAATGCCTCAAGTAAACCTAAACAAATTCGTTTGCTTTCGTGAATAGTTGCAGTATGTGTGACGAATAAATGCCTATTTATACCAGTGATCGGCATAAAGAGAATGTGGAATATGACTTTAAATAACACTGTATGGCTCTTGGTTTCTCTGTTTTAATCTGACCAACCATTATTACAACTTGTGTTACTTATTTGATCATTTTAATTGCATTCTTTGATTCTGTCCAGCCCTTAATGGCTTTCAATGCCCATCACTGACTTTAACCATTTGTTCTTACAATCGTTTATAAATATCTTTTTCCTTCTAATATACATAAATTACTTAGGGGGAGCAGTTAAGGCAAATATGTACTCTACAGCCAGAGTGTTTATTAAATCGACTACCAAAACTGATAAAATGCATTTAAATTGTTTAATTTTTTATTTGATTTAAGTTGGCACAAATATTTAAAATATTTTAACCAACAATTATTATAAGTTCCTAGACATGATTTGATTTCAATTATTTTAAATACTTTCATTTAAATAGTGTCTACACGCTGGCTTTTGTTAAATAATAAAAAAATCCCTAAAATGGTTTTATGGCAAAAACGAACGTGCCTCAGAAACAACAAAAATAAAATTGTTTAAATATCAGCGTTTTTTCTTACTTTTTTTATTATGTATTTGGTTTTCTGTGGTTTTCTACGTATTAACTAGACTTTATGAGGCCTACACACTTTAATAAACACACAGCAGTGTTAGTTAATTAATGCCACCTTTTTACAAATTTTATTTGCAATTGTTTTATTATTATTATCATTATTTTTGTTTACTTGTTGTTGACCATTTTAGTGCTTTTTTTCATTATAAATTTTACACACCTTTAACAACTTGCTCTCCTGCCTTTTGTAGTTTTGTAAAACAGAGTAAAAAATTTTAAACAAATGATTTTGTTGGGCTACTTTTTTATTTTACTCAACCCACTGTGTTTTTTGTTATTTTTTATTGTTTGTTATTTTGCGATTTATTAGTGGCGGCTGTGTTTATGTGCCACTGTGTCAGTCGTTGACACTGTATGGCGTTTAAAATGTAGTGTATTCATCAAGTGCTAAAAGGGCCTAACGGCTTTATTTATTTGATAAGTGTTACTATCAATTGAATTGTCATTTACAGCAATGTATGTATGTTCTGTAACTTTAGTGAAAACTTTTCGCGTCGAAAAGATGTCAAAAAAGATATTCCATCGTTTCTCGAAAAGTGAGAAAAAAGTGTATCTGTTATTTATGTCGAAAACTATCCAACGGGATTACGTCGTTACGTTATAAATGTTAAAAAATACAACTCAAAGCCGATGTGAAAATTCAGTGTTTGAAACCGCTAATCACAGATATCGTTGATGGCGAACAAAATTTACTAAAATTTTAAAATTTTTAACGACGGCAGCAAAAATACAACCGTCGGCTATACATAATAATGTATAGTACAACTTTAGTGTTTGTTGTTTACAAAATAATTTGCAATAAAATAAAAATAGTTTCGAGGTATAAAAAAACTTTGTTTTGCTAAAAG
Organism: Bellardia pandia; assembly: GCA_916048285.2. Taxonomy (NCBI): domain Eukaryota; kingdom Metazoa; phylum Arthropoda; class Insecta; order Diptera; family Calliphoridae; genus Bellardia; species Bellardia pandia. The sequence goes on from OU696531.1 coordinate 49,697,487, forward strand.
AAATTTGTTAAAGTGGTACATAAAATACAATAGTGCAATTCACAGTCTTGTGCAAATGGTATTGCATCATAGCATTTCAAAAAGGGTTTAGCATATTTTTGCTCTTGCTGTGTATTTTGTTAGTGTAGATCAAAAATATGCTAAACCTTTTTACAAATGCAATGATGCAATACCATTTGCACCAGATTGTGAATTGAGCTAATGTATGAAATATATAGTAATGTGTTATTTCATTGCATTGCATTCATTTATGAGTATATTTGACAGTACAAAGCGGGAACCGTTCTCACAAAAATTTTTTTTTTTTACAGTCACACTTTTTCGGTAAACTGACGAGCAATTTTCTTGCGTGAAAACGATTACTCGCCTAACTAGAAAAAAGTTGCAGAAAAACAGCTGTTTGTTTTAATTTATGACATTTCTGTTTTATTCCACACATTTTAAGCGAAAAGTTTCTCCACTCGGAAGTTACAGAACATGGGCACAGACTAATTAGTTACGTCTTTGTCTGAGTGTGTTTAAATCAAAAATTTTAAGATCTTAAGCTTTCGTAATATTGTTTGTTTGTTTTATTTATAATCTTTGTAGTGCAGAATGATTAAGTTATGAAAATCATAAAAATCGGACCTTAAATATCAACTGCTAAATAATTTTGAAACATTATATTTTATAAACAGTAGAAACTTAGTTAGAATTATTCTTAAGAAGATTTATTTATAGATTTTTTAAGAAGATTTAGAATTGTCTTAAAAACACACTTTGTACTGACTATATACCGTGTGCATTACTTAGATATGGCTCAGTAATATCGGCCATACAAGGTCTAGAAACAGTAGAAACTTAGTCCCAATTTACAAGAAGCAATTCTTTAAGCTAAGCTGATTACCTTTGAGACATCGGAGGAAAAGATAAGACGAGTACACACTTGATTGTACTAGCAATTCGTGTTACTCTCTTATTCGTATTACATTTGTGTATTCAAATCTAATAAAAATACGAGCAATTTAAGCCATAAGAATTGTGCTGTGTGAACACCGAATAAATTTCAAGGAAAACAATTGTATCAATCGTTTCAATAAAAATTGCTTTGTGTAAATTGGAATTTAGTAATGATTTTCTTCATGGATTAACTTTTTTTTGTAATGACTATATACCGTGTGCATTACTGCCTTATCTTGAGTTCCCTTTGATTCAATGAATTCATTACTTTGTAATAAACGTGTTTGACAAGTATATTTCGGTATAACGAAATTCAAAGTCCGTAGATATTCTTCAGAAACATTATTCAAGTTTTAAATTTTCTTTCAAAATGTACTTTAGTCTCTTTTTCAGTTGGCCCCGTTTAATGTGCAATATTTGTTCTATGACCTCGAAAAGCACACATACAATGGACGTTAGTGAAAAATACTCTCAGAAAAAGCTTAAACAAAATCTAAACTATTTAACAAATAATTTAACTAATTGAAATTGATTTAAGCTTTAGAATCTGTGTGCACATTATTGTTTGGCCAAAGCAGACGGCGACGACTGATTTTTGAATATAAATAATATAAATAAGCACAACAAATTTAAAACACAAAAGGCCATTACGGCTAGAAAATACCATATAAATGCCAGCTTGCAACAATTTCACATAATTAGAGTTAAAAGTTATGACTACAAAACATTGTTTAAATCAAAGTTTATCAATTCTAGAAACAGAAAGTTAGTTAAGTCAACTAAATATTTTTATTCAGAACTTAAAAATAGGGCCAGTTAGGCAAAATCATTCAATTTCCGGAATATCGGTTGAGTTAAGCAGCATAAGTAAGCATAGTTGAAGGCTATCTTAAATTTTGGTTTATAACTAATTTTCTTGTGAACCGATTTTTTTGATTTTCATTAGCAAACTGCTTGGAACAATGATTAATATGTTGGGTGAATGGGATTAATTTTAGTTTTGTAATTTTGATACAAGCCTGATTTACACAGACAGACGGGTGGCTATAACTAAATCAATTTCGAATTTTGTAAGTATCGAGTATTTTATGGCTTTAAAAGTACACAATAAAACATTAATATTATAGGGGCTGACAATACAACATGAATTTAAATAAATCATTTAATATTCTATGTAAAATTCCCTTAAGCTTAAGCAGCCAACAATAATCATTTATTTATAAGTAACTACTGTGACCCTCTGTAGCGTACTTTTAGTTTAAGTATAACAAGATGTGCTGTAGAAATTGAAATCATGTTTGCTTTAAAAATTATTGCCAAAGATTTAAATAAAATTCCAAAAATTTATTTAGTAAACATTTAGTTTAGGAATTTTTTTCCAACTTTTTTTCTAATTGCTTAATTCAATAATTTAAACGTTTTCTTTAGAGGTATGGCAAACAAATTTACAAAGAATTTAAATTGTAGAAATTGGAGAGTGTATAAAAATACTTAAATACTTAGTTTTTTGGTAATTTAACAAAAGCACTTAACTGGAGATAAGCTTTTTTTTGTTTTCAACATGGTTTAATACAGCATATAAATTTGAAAATTTAGATCAAAGTTTTACAAGCGTTTTTTTTTTAACAAAATTTGTATCCAACATAGATAAAAAATGTTACAAATTAAAAAAAAAGAATTTCTTTCGAGTTATATTTATTTATTTATTCAGTAATAAAAAGCTAATTAGGCCAATACAATAATATACAATAAACCTAAGTATAAAAGCAAAGTTAAATATTCAATAAATTTCATATTACAATACTATCAAATGGGCTCCCCAGCCGTGATAAAAAAAGTGTAGATAAGTATGTCAAGATTTAATAAAAAAACAAAGAGACAAATGAAATACGGTCCAGTTAGGGATAGTTAGGACAAGCACCACATTAATAGAAGAGATCACCAAGGTTCTGAAAAATATTGCAAAAGTTTTACTTTGAAAACATTATTAGAGTGCGTAAAAACTCGCAACTCTAATGGCAGACTATTCCAATAGCCTGTGCTTCTAACAAAAGACCTACCGAAAAAAGATTTAAATATCCTAGGGGAAACAAAGTAAGGATTTCTGTTGCGGGGAGAAGAAATAAATGCATCGCATTTTATAAAACTTTAGCAAATTACGAAACTTTACAAATTCACTAAAAGAACAACCAAGAAAGCATTTCACAGACTCGGAAACATGTTCTCTACGTTGAATGTTGAAAGCAAATCTAACTATCGAATTCACCAAGCGCTTCAATCTAGTAAGACACAATCCGATAGTCCCGGATACAACTTGAAAACAGTCAAGAATCTGTGGCATCAGGATCGCATGTGCTAATTTTGTTCTAACATCCTTAGATAAAAATAGATTAGTACGATAAATCCTACGTAAAGAACCCCAAATTCTACCCGACACAGAGTCAATATGATTCTTGAAGGAAAGTTTAGAGTCTAAAACTACACCCAAACATTTATGATGTTCTACAAATTGTATTAGATCATCGCCTAGGAACACATCTAAATTAGAAAAGAAACGATTGGTAGGACCAAACATCATGGCTTTAGTCATAGTTGTGTTAAACTTCAATGAATTAGCAATCATCCAAAGTCTAATATGGTTCAAATTAGAGTTAATATCATTCACAAAGACTTTAATAAATCTTCTTTTACCTCATCAAGAAAGAAATAATAATGAAATTTCGAAAATTTCATACATGTTGATTTAACTTCGTCATCTGTGAAGAGAGTAATTGAAAAATTCAGGCAAATTGGATCAATTGATGATGCTACATACATTAGTTGTCCAAAAGCAGGGAAATATTGAAACAGAACTTGAGTGCAGTAATGCAGGAACGTGAATTCAATGTCTTGGACGAGAATTGCTAAGTTTAAGAAGATTGTATACTCTTTGAGGATGTGCGCATTTTTATGCTTATAAAGTTCAATTGACACATCCAGAGGAAAATATGAAAAAATATAGTTTAACATGATTAAATATTATATTTTTAACAGTATTCTGATCACTGTAACTAATTGAGTGATTGCGAAAACCATAATATGTAAGAAAACTTATTTGTGATTGTCTAAAACGAAATTAATCTTCAGTGTATCACTACTTGTTGTGGATTTTGCGTTGGAGGCACCATTGCAACATACTTTTTCGAAATGAGGCTGGGTTCACACGTACAAAGTCTTATTGACGACGTTCTTATTTTTTCTCCTTTGGACTTTTATAGGCTTTCATACAATGCAAGCTTTATTGTTTAAATGTTTCATTTTTATGTGTGAATGTAAATTAATTTTTATGTAAATGTAACAACCTAATCAATAAGAATTGCTGCGTGTGAACACAGACTTACTGATAATGATAGGTGGTCAAAATTGGTCCCAAATGTAACATAATTGGATTTCTTTTAATGACATTAAGACATCACAACTCGAAGCTGTTCACTAAACTAAGCGTTACCATTTTTATCGATGCAGTCCTTAATTTGTTATTGTAAATTATTGTTTCAAGTTAGAATTTTTATTTTACAATAGAGAAAAATATTATACAAATTATTCAATGCTTATAATATACTTACAAAATTTTATAAATAAAGTATAAACAAAGTATTTTATTTCTACACTCCTCCTCTTTGTTTACAATTTATATAAGTCCTAAAAGTTTTCTTAATATTAACAATCGTGTTTTAGCAAGTGGTTTTGTTAGAATATCTGCTATCATTATATCAGTAGGACAATACTTAAGGTTTATAAACTTTTGAATACAATAATCCTTTACAAAATGATATTTTATGTCAACATGTTTTGTTCTAGCATTACATTTTTCATTTAAAACCATCTTAATGCAACTCTGATTGTCTTCCATAATTGTAATCGGTGTATTTACTTTATTATTCATTTCTTGAAGTAGTCCATGAATCCACTTTGCTTGTGTACAAGCTTCTGACAATGCTATGAATTCGGCTTCAGCTGTAGAGAGTGAAACACAACTTTGCTTTCGACATGACCAGCTAACAACTCCACCATTTAAATAAAATGCGCAACCACTATGCGATTTCCTATCAATTTTATTTTCACCCCAGTCTGCATCCACATATCCATATAACTGATTATTTTCTGATGCACTACTTAATCTTAACGATAATTTTGCTGATCCTTTCAGATACTTCATAACTCTCTTTACTTCATTCCAGTCTTCTTTAGTTGGTGCTTGAGTTTTCTGAGCTAATATTGCTATACTTGCTGTAATATCGGGTCTTGTATTTACTGATAAATAAAGAAGTGATCCAATAGCTTTTTGATACAGCTTATTATCTAAAAGTATTTCTGATTCTCCAATTTTGTTATATGAAGGTATTAATGGAATATCTGAAGATTTTGAGTCTTGAAGTCCAAATTCATTTATAATTTTCTTGATATATTGTTCTTGACTAATTAAATAATGACCTTCTTCATCTTTTGTAACTTCCATTCCGAGATAGTGTTTAATTGGTCCCAAATTAGACATCGTGAATTTTGAACTTAACATATTAAAAATTTCTTCAATTAATTTTACATCTTTACTTGCCACAATTATATCATCAACATATACCAATAAATAATCTACATTCTCTTTTGATTTTCTTATATATAAACAAGGATCCATTAAACTTTGACTAAATTTGAATTCGATTAATGCCTTATGAATACATTGGTTCCACGAACGGGCAGCTTGTTTTAAACCGTATAAGCTCTTTTTCAGTAAGCAAACTTTATTTGGATACTCTTTTGATATAAAACCTGAAGGCTGCTTCATATATATCGTTTCATTCAAATCCCCATTCAAGAATGCTGTTTTCACATCAAAATGATATAAATTCATTTTCTCTTTTCCAGCTATCGAAAATAAAATCCTTGTTGTTGTTTGCTTAACAACTGGAGCAAATACTGCTTCATAATCAATACCAAATTTCTGATTATATCCTTGAACCACAAGTCTAGCTTTAAATCTTTCAATTTCTCCTTTTTCATTTGTTTTTTTCTTATATACCCATTTGCAACCAATTGCTTTTCGATCTGGAGGAAGATCAACAAGAACCCAAGTATTGTTTTCTTTTATCGATTTAAACTCCTCCTGCATAGCACCAATCCACTGTGATTTCTCCTCCTTAATTGAAATGGCTTCGTTGAAATTATTTGGATCTGGCGATATAATGGCAGAATTGATTTGAAATCGACTTGGAGGTATTCCTTTATTGACTCTATTAGACACGCGTTGAACAGTATCAGGACTTTGAATAGCATCTTCAAATATTTCTCCAGTACCAGACCATTCAGAATCAGAAATTTGGTGATCAGTTGTAAAACTATCTACACTTACTATCGTATTTTCTGAAATGGCATCAGCATCTTCAAAATAATTGTTCTCGTCTGGATTTGCTACTTCATTTTCTACTTCATTTTGGGTTTCATCAATATTTTCTAAATGTTCTTCATTATTTTGAGTAATATTCATAGGCAAATAAACAACTTCCTTATTATTATCTTGAATTTCATTATGTAAACTGTTGTTACAATTATTTGTAGAATCCATGAAAACAACATCACGAGAAATCTGTACCTTATTAGTTTTCGGATCTAAAATTCTGAATCCTTTTGAATGAAAATCATATCCAATAAATACGTTTCGAATCGCCTTTAAATCAAGCTTCTTCCTTTTTTCTTTTGGAACATGTACATAACATAAGGATCCAAATGTATGAAAGTTCTTTAGTGATGGTTTCTTTCCATATCTCATTTCGAAAGGCGTTTTTGATATACTCCTTGAAGGTAGACGATTTTGAATATAACATGCCATCATTAAAGCCTCACCCCAAAAATGTTTATTTAAACCGGAATCAATCAACATACATTTCACCATTTCTATTAAAGTACGATTCTTTCTTTCTGCGACCCCATTTTGCTGTGGACTATATGGTACGCTATATTGAATTTTAGTTCCACATTCTGATAAGAATTGTTTAACTTTTTTGCCCATATATTCTCCACCTCTGTCTGATCTTATAGCTTTCGGATAATGACCAACTTGATTCTTTATTAAATTCCAAAATTCAACTAATTTGCTATAAACTTCATCTTTTGTCTTTAAAAGATATACTGAACAATATCTGCTATGATCATCGATAAATGTTACAAAATATTTATAACCACTACAAGTTACAGGAGATATAGCGCCACATACGTCAGAATGAATAAGTTCAAAACAATTAGAAGACCTCGAAAAACTTTCTTTCGGAAATGGAGTTCTCGCAAATTTTCCTTGTAGACAAATTTCACATGTTTCTTTATCATTTTTGCATTCATTTATTTTTATGTCTGTAGCTAAATCATCTTTTAATAATTGTTTAATACCTCCTTCATTATGATGACCAAGAACTCGATGCCAATAGTGTATACAACCTTTATTGCAATTCTGAACTGAAAAAACTTTTTCAGAAGTTGCATTAAGTGTGTACATACTATTTATAAGATATGCTTTACAAATAATCTTAGAATTCTTTTCTAACATACATTCATTTTTAATAAAACTTACAGTATAACCTTTCTCAGTAATTTTCCTAACTGATAATAAATTTGAATTGAAATCCGGAACATAGTAAACATCATTCATTATTAAAGACATATCTCCAATCTTGATTTTGCACATCCCTTTACCTTTAGCCTTAGAACTGTTTCCATTTGCAACACAAATTGATTGACCGTTATCATTATAGTTGATTTCACTAAATAATTTTTTATCATGGGCAATATGGCAACTTGCACCCGAATCTATTATCCATGAAGCTTGATTCCCGTTCTCCAAATTAGTCATCAAAACAAATTCATCTTCACCTTTATCTTCTATTTCTTCAATAATATTTGCAGACTTTTTATTATTTTTACACCACATTTGATATTTATGACAATCTTTTTTAAGGTGCCCAGGCTTCTTACAAAAGAAACAGGATTTGCCTTCTTGTTTCCTCACGACCTTTGACTTCAAAGCGGAAACATTCGACCCATCATCACGAGACAATTTTTTAAAATATTCTTCTAATAACTTTCCTTTAACAGTTTCCATTGTCAAATCTTTATCTGGTCTTACCTCAAGAGCAGTAATTAAACCGTCATAGCTTGTTGGTAAACTGCTAAGGATCATTGAAACTTGCCAATCTTCTGAGAAATTCTGATCTCCAATTGCCCGGAGTTTGTCGAATAATTCCATCATAGAATTTATATGAATTTCCATATTCTCACCCTCGCCTAACCGCATGCTGCATATTTTTCGCATTAGGTGCACTTTTGAACTTAATGTAACACGTTCATGTTGGTTTTGCAGTTTATTCCATGCATTTCTGGATGAGATTTCATTCCGAATATGAATAAGTTGGGAATCTTCTACACATAAACTTAAAACTGCAAATGATTCCATATCTTTCTTTCTCCAATTATCTGTGTCCTGAATTGGCTCTTGAATCACGGACCACAGATTTTCCTTTATTAGATACATCTTCATCTTGAATTTCCAATTATAGTAATTGTCTTGATTTAGCTTTTCTATACCACAAAATTTGGTTTCGCTCATCTTGATTTATAGCCCTTGATTTCTTGAATTCCTTTATTGAATGTAATCCTTAATAAAATCCTTATGAAACAACAATGGCCCATAACCTATTGTAAATTATTGTTTCAAGTTAGAATTTTTATTTTACAATAGAGAAAAATATTATACAAATTATTCAATGCTTATAATATACTTACAAAATTTTATAAATAAAGTATAAACAAAGTATTTTATTTCTACATTTGTTTCAATTTCAAACAGATTTTATTGTCTCTTTCCAAGTTTTATTCTTTAAACACTTTAACTATTTAACAAAATCTTGTCAAGCCTTAGCCTCAAATTTGTTTAAAATCAAATTATTTTAATCTTCTCATAACCACAACAAAAATTAATTATTTTTAATAGAATTATGGCAAGAAAATCTTATTAACAAGCAAACACTAATCGTATTTATATTTATATCGGGGTTAGAGGTGTAACGAAGAGCAGCAATATAAAATATACTGGAAACTAGAAAGACACAGCCAAGAAAACCATTCCAAATAACATTTTGCCAGACATTTAAATTAATAAAGAAAAATAAAAAAAATAGCAACAATGAAAATGCCACTACATACTTTAAAGCAAGTACAAACAAAAACACTAACACAAAGAATGGAAATTTGTCATGTTTTTCGAACAAAAAATGTATGAATATTTAAATTAAAAGGACTCAAATACACATACGCTAAACACCAACACTTAGAAATTAGTTTAAATAAATACATATGAAAAAATCTCTCATGTTTGTAAGTATTGTCTCGCAAATTTTACTGCTATATAATATATACATATACATATGTATATAATGTTTATTTTTCTTCTTTTTTTTTAGAGGTTCACGACCTCAGACACTGTTATTGTTTTCATTTGGTTCGGTTTGGTTTGCTTTCGTTTAGTGTTGACATTAATAATTTATCAAATACACTTTACAATAACACAAATTACTTATGTCTCTAAACATTTTTAAATTAACAAAAAACAGAAACTAAAACACTTTTAATTTACATTAAAGTTTTACACACAGACATTTAAATTTGACTTTTTATTCTGAAAAAAAAACACAATTTTCCAAGAACTTAACGAATGGCTTGAAAAGAACAGGAAAAACAAAAATGCTCTCTCATTTATGGCAAGTATAAAGGACATAAATAAATACATGTAAAAGGATACTAAACAAAATAGAGCCAGAAAGAGAGTATGACAACATAAGAGTAAAAATATTTAATATAATTGTGCGATTTAAGAGTAATTTTTTATATTTCAACTTCAATTTTGTGCTAAAGTCACAACAAAAATAATAAAAAAACATTTCAGTTAAAATAGAAAAAGGAAGACACAATTGATATATCTTCAAAAAAATCATGAAAAAAAACAATTTTCTATATATTATATATATAATTAAAGAACTCGAAAATAACAAAGGAAAAACATATTTCATAGGGAATATTTCCCTATACTACAAAAAAATAATATATTGCGTGTTGTAAGTTCAAAGCCCATCCACAAAACAGGGATAAATATAATTATTTTTTGTGGTTGAGTTAATGTGGGTGAGTTAAGAAAAATACACACCCTGAATAAAAACAAAAACTATTAATTATTAGAATGAAATTTGTATGCTTAATATTGTGGAATAAACCACTTAAATGAAAATTAAGTCCAATGATTAATAAAGTTAGACAAACAGTGTCTAACCAAACTGTAAACAAATACATAAACCAGTATTAAACTAAGGTTAAAACTAAAGTTAAACTAGGCTATATTTTAGTTAACACACAGAGCTATTAAAGCTATAAAATCTATGAAAATTATAAAATTTATAAAAGTTGTAAGTTATAAAGTTATAAAGTTATAAAGTTATAAAGTTATAAAGTTATAAAGTTATAAAGTTATAAAGTTATAAAGTTATAAAGTTATAAAGTTATAAAGTTATAAAGTTATAAAGTTATAAAGTTATAAAGTTATAAAGTTATAAAGTTATAAAGTTATAAAGTTATAAAGTTATAAAGTTATAAAGTTATAAAGTTATAAAGTTATAAAGTTATAAAGTTATAAAGTTATAAAGTTATAAAGTTATAAAGTTATAAAGTTATAAAGTTATAAAGTTATAAAGTTATAAAGTTATAAAGTTATAAAGTTATAAAGTTATAAAGTTATAAATTTATAAAGTTATAAAGTTATAAAGTTATAAAGTTATAAAGTTATAAAGTTATAAAGTTATAAAGTTATAAAGTTATAAAGTTATAAAGTTATAAAGTTATAAAGTTATAAAGTTATAAAGTTATAAAGTTATAAAGTTATAAAGTTATAAAGTTATAAAGTTATAAAGTTATAAAGTTATAAAGTTATAAAGTTATAAAGTTATAAAGTTATAAAGTTATAAAGTTATAAAGTTATAAAGTTATAAAGTTATAAAGTTATAAAGTTATAAAGTTATAAAGTTATAAAGTTATAAAGTTATAAAGTTATAAAGTTATAAAGTTATAAAGTTATAAAGTTATAAAGTTATAAAGTTATAAAGTTATAAAGTTATAAAGTTATAAAGTTATAAAGTTATAAAGTTATAAAGTTATAAAGTTATAAAGTTATAAAGTTATAAAGTTATAAAGTTATAAAGTTATAAAGTTATAAAGTTATAAAGTTATAAAGTTATAAAGTTATAAAGTTATAAAGTTATAAAGTTATAAAGTTATAAAGTTATAAAGTTATAAAGTTATAAAGTTATAAAGTTATAAAGTTATAAAGTTATAAAGTTATAAAGTTATAAAGTTATAAAGTTATAAAGTTATAAATTTATAAAGTTATTATAAAGTTATAATAAATCCTATATTTACGATATATTTGAAAAAACTACGTTGGTTACTATTTATACTTTGTATAAAGTAAAAAAAAAACCTTGAAAGTGGTTGAAATTCATGTTGTTGGTTTTTCTTAAAACATAAGTAGTAATTCTCTTATAAAATAGATTTTTATATGTTTATTTTTATGCACCATAAAACCACATTTAATGACACATTTTACTCATTTATTATTATTAAGGCATTGTGTGCTTCTGTAGTTTTTAAATATTATTTTAAAACAAAAATGCATTGAAATGCATAAATTTCATTTGATAAAATCTTAAAAGAAGCTATTTTGAGGTTACATTTGCTAATTTGTTGTTCAATAAATTTTGTTTTCTAATTACAGGAAAATATTTGCAAATTATCATCAAGTTTAGGCCATAGAATTTGAGAAGCTAACAAATTTATTTGGAATGAAAACATGTGTTTTATATTTTTTTGACTGTTTAATTACAATTATAAATAGTTTAACAATTGCTGCTGTTGTTAAAAGTATTTTTTTTATTAATTTGTTCTTCACCTTCGTAGAGAATTTTTAGCAATTTCAAATTATTGTGATAAAACATTGTTTATTTACATTTTGTTTTGGCTAAATTGGTAATGAGAACGCACTCACAAATAAAACTTAAATGAATTATTAAACATTAAACATTTGTTAAACGAGGGTAGACTAAAAATTTGTTACAAAATCCAAAATATGAAGTTTTATTTTTGCACAAATTTTATTTATGAAATTAATGGAGCTTACAACAATATCTCTATAATAAATGAATGCAGCATATTTACATATTTTTGAAAGTAGAACCAACGGCATAGTAATCGGTTCTTTATAATTTATTTTTAAGTACTTTCATGACAAATCTATTTCCATTTAGAAGTCAGAACAAATTCTTAGAAAGTCTCTTCATAAGGTGGAACAATATTTAATTTGTAAGAAATACTTAAAAAGAACTTTAGCAAAATGTTTATTTCATTACATTTACTTTCAATTATACTAAATTTCGCATTTAAGATTCCATTACTTTTTAAATTCTGGGGAAGTTATTGGTTTGCTTTGAATTATTATACTTATGGTAAATTTCTTTTGCTATTTTATTTAAAAGCACTTTGTCCGACTCATTTCTGGGTGGGTTTAAAATAGAATTTTGCTAATTTTTTAAAGTAAACACACACAAAAATTTTGTATATTTTTGCATTTTTTTCTTTTAAGAACAATAGACTTTTTCCTAATTGTTGTTATTGTTAAATAAATTCATTTCCGTTCAAGATTTTAAAGATATTTAAAATTTTTTTTTGCAAAATTTTCACGAAGTAAAATCCTTACAAATCATTCAAAGCGAAAAACGTGTAAAGAAATGCTAAAACAAGAGAGTGAGAGCCAGATTTTAAACACAATTTTAAAGCAAATTCTTCAAAAAAAAATACCATAAATTTTGTACCAGTATAAAAACATTGTTTTTTTTTTTTGCGAAAACGCTAAATTACAACACATACAGCTATACACGTGTAAAACAAACAAACACACACACACACACATGCATACAGCTACATTAAAGTAGATTTTCTTTCGTACGTTTCTTTTTCCACTTTTAAGCCTTTAATGGCTACTGCTTTTTCTTTTTTTCTTATTAAATGTCCATAATTATTGCCTTATTTACTTCTTATCATTTAAACATTCTTTTTTTTTTTGCTTTTTCTTGTTAATTTATCTCATGTTTCACACAATTTATTTATTATTTTATACTTTATCAATATTTTTAAGTATAATTTATATATGTACGTACATATTTATATTATTTGCACAAAATTTTCTTTCATTTCTCCTTCTTTGAGTTTACTTCAATTTGGTGTTGTTTTAATTACAAAAAGCATTTATATAGAGATTATCACAATTTTTTTTTACACAAATATTTTATTATTTTATAATAATTTAAATATTTTTTTCTATATTACGAGTACAAAAAAATCAACGAATAAACCGCTGTACGCTGCGTATAATAAACGCGAACTAAGTTGAGTTCATTGAAGGCGGGTATATGCGAAAAAAAAAACGCATAATAATTTTTGCTATAAACAATAATGATAAAACAAGAATGAATATGAATGAAAACACTGTGAAGAGAGAGAGAGAGAGAGAGAGAAAAGATTTAAGAAAAACCAAAATAAACAAGAGAGTCATATAAACAAAGACAGAGTAACGTACGTAATGTCAGACATAAAAAAGCTGTCTAACAGTGCTGCCGTATAATCGACAGACATGTATACGGGATTTTCATACAGTTAATATCAAATATATATTTTGAATAACAGAAAAGTCTATTAAAGAACTTTTATTAATTATTTTTTAATGTTTGCAGCCCCGAAACATCTTTAGAGTTCTAGAATAGCCATTTCAGTGCTAATACTTTTGGAACATGTTTTTAGCAAAAATATTGTGATTTTTAAAACATATTCAATTTTATAATACCTATAGGTAGTTATTTAGTAACATATTTTTTCTCCCACTTCCGTTTGAACTTCATGAAGCCATTAAAAAATTCTTAATTGTTTCGGAAAAATTAAAAAAAAATCGTTAAAAATTTTGTGATTTTAACGCGCTTTCGGATATGATTTAAAAAAAATAGACAAAATTTAGAGAAATGTATGAAATCTTTACTAGAGTCGATACGACGATCAATGTTTAAAGATGAGTGCATGTAAAGGATGACGCTTCAATTGTTTTATAAGCTGGGTCCAATTTTCCCATAGGCCGGTATCTCACGAATAAATTCTTCAATATTAACTGCCAGTGGCTCAACCGTTGTCCCACAAAAAATAGTTAAAAGGCGTTAAATCGCACGATCGTGGCGGCCAATTGACAGGCCCAAAACGTGAAATAAACTATAAACACTGTACTCGTCTCTCATTTTTTTACGTGCGTAACGTTCCTGCCTCCATCGTCTTTGAAAAAGTCTGGTACAATTATGACACCGACCTATAATCCACACTAAACTGTGCATTTTTCGTTAAAAACACATAATCTTATTCCAAATATTTGAGTTAACATTTGCATTTATACAAACGAATTCAACAAACTTGAAAAAGATCCAAGAATCATTAGTATAGACAAAAATTTCCTTAACTAATTCCCGGAACTAGTTACAAGTAGGACAATTTCCAATCTAAAACAATGATGGAATAGCCAGTTGTAGAACAGTTATTAAGAAATATGTGATTAAAGATTCAGTTTAAGAACGGTTCCATGAAACGATTCAAAAAACTGCGGGCGTTTTAGAACTAGTTGTAGAACTTATACGATGATTTTTCTAGATACAAAAATCAGTCCACGAAAGAATGTGAAGACAAAAATTTACTTAAATGCTTCCCGAAACTAATTTCAAGCAGGACTATTTCAAATAATAAACAATGATGTAAGTACTATTTCTAGAACAGTTCTAGATATTTAAACTCCGAGTAGTTGTGGAAATAATACATATTTTTCTGAAAGCTTTAATAATCTTTCGAATTTAAATTGCAAGTAGTGTAGTGGTCGGTCAGTGCAGTGCCAGACCAGTCTGTAGCTAAAGCAGTCATGTACCAGAAGTGGCAAATTGTATGTTCTGTGCAAGACAAACAATGCCATGGTTAACCGAGTTCAAAGTTGTGAAAAACAACAGCAATATACACTTGTTTGTACTTTGTAATTGATTAAAAATGTGATTTACTAAGAAGTACTTAATTTATTCCCACAAACCCTGGTTTGATTTAAAGCAGAATAATTATCTGCTTAATTTTAACAAATTTTATTTTTTTTTAAATTTAAAACTAAAATTTTGTTTCCCCATTCCCTTATTTCACTTATTCCACCCAGTTGGCATATCTTACACTTTTGTAATAAATCATGCTCTCTTAATTTGTGAGTTTCTTTTAGCAGACATTTAATAAGAGAATGATTTCGCAAGACAGCCCAATAAAGAGTTGCTCGTTGTTGGTTTCTATAAATAATGACGAAACTAACAACAATTACTTTTAGTTTTGCGTTTTTAAATTAAAACAAATATGTATTTGGAAGGAAAAACAAACAAAAACAAATAATTTAACATGTGCAGTAAATAAACAAGAATGTTACTTGATAATTGCAGAGCTGAAGCAGAACAAAAATTTTTTAATTTAAATAAATGAAAAATTTAATTTTTAGCAGTGAATGTAAAATATTGACTTTAAGAAGCGGTTGCAATTGGGAGGGTTAAAATAATTAGAAGAAACTTTTACTGAATTATTTGTCAAAATATTTTGAAAAACTTCATTTAACATGAATTTATACATTTCAAGCTACTTGTGACACAAAAAATTCTATCGTTTCTCGAAAAGCGAGAAAAAAAATGTGTCGGTAATTCATGTCGAAAACTATCAAAAAATACAACTCAGTGTTTGAAACCGCTAATCACAGATATCGTTGATGGCGAACAAAATTTGTTGTTTACAAAATAATTTGCAATAAAATAAACATAGTTTCGTGGTGTAAAAAGAAAACTTTGTTTTGCTAAAAGCAAATTGTTAAAGTGGTACAACATAAAATATAATAAATAAAATATATAGTTATGTGTCATTATTCATTGCGATTTGAATATTTTTTATTTTCAAAATTATTTCTCGCCTCGATTTTATTTGTAAATATATTTGACAGTTCAAAGCGGGAACCTTTCTCACAAATATTTTACAGATACACTTTGTCGGTAAACTAACGAGTAATTTCCTTACGTGACAGCGATTACTCGCCAAAAAAAGTTGCACACATAATTTTGCGAGAAAAACAGCTGTTTGTTTCAATTTATGAGAATTCTATTTTATTTCACACATTTTAATCGAAAAGATTCCCGACGCGGAAGTTACAGAACATGGGCACAGATATAATGAAGATAAAGAGGATAAAATTGGCAGCGGCTTAGGAAACTTAAGTCATTTAGCTGCGGATAATAAACAAACGTCTTTGTCTATGTCACAAAGTAAACAGAGGTGACAATTTTGATGTTTCAAAAAGCCACAATTAGATTGCTAAGGCAGTTCTCATAAAAAGAAAAGGTTGTCTTACATTTTGGTACTTAATTTATTGTGAGTTAAAGTGTATCGCTTGATGTAACATGCTGCAAAATATAAACAAAAGGCAGTTCCGAAAGAAAGAGATAAATATAAAACTTGATTGTCTTCCGTCTCGTGACACCAGTGTAAACTTTACGGAAACAGTGTGACATTCATTTTTCTTTTTACATGTTGACTCGCACTTTGAACATTCGAGAATTTTTGTTCATAATCAGGTCTTCATGCTGTGATATAATAAGATCACTGTGTAGCTTATTTACAGACCTACACTGTAAATTGTTTTTATCGTTATTCAATGAGTAATCAATCAACATTGTTGTTGCTGATTAACACGAGTCAAAGTTAAATTAAAAAAATATAAAAATATTACATACTTTCACAATTGTTTTTTTTTTTGGATGGCAATAATTAAAAACGCGCATTTTTTTAAATATTAGTAATAAAGTGACAATTAAACAATAGATTAAGTTGTAATAATTTTGATACAGTTTAGTATCGAAAATGGGCAAAACCAAGTCATTTACTCTAGTAATAAGTCGGTTAAGTGTGCAGTGTTACCAAAATGAAAAACTCTTAATGTCGGCTACTGGACAAAAGTTTTCTTGCTCAAAAAAATATAGTATTTGGTGCAATTCACTTGTACAAAAATACAAATGAGTTTACAACTCCAGCTAGGAAACCTAGGAGACGAAATACCACTTTAGCAGATGATATAGTTATTTGTAGAGCCAGTAAAAAAATCTATTTTTATCTTCGCGCAAAATAAAGACTGAAATTGGACAGCAATTAAGCGCCGAAATATCCACATGGACAATAAGAAGACGCTTAAATGAGTCAGGATTTCGTGGGTGCATTGTACAAAAAAACCTCATGTCTCAAAAAAAAAATATCATAAAGCGGTTGCGGTTTCCAAGAAAAACGCTTAGAAAAGTTCCACGTTACTGGAATAAAGTTCTGTGGAGCGACGAATCTAAGTTTAACTTGTTCCAATCTGATGCAAAATCGTATGTTAGACGTCCTGCAAATAAATCCTTAGAGCACAAGTACACTGTTTGCTTTTTGGATCAAAATATCGCTATTCCTGATTAGCCATCCCAAAGTCCTGATCTTAACCCAATTGAAAACTTATGGACAATTGTAAAAAGAGGCCTAAAGGACAAAAATTCACGAAATAATTTTGAATTGTTTGAGTTTGTGCAACAAAGCTGGAAAATTCTATCTCTGCAAACATGCCAGATTTTACCAAAGAGACTGGCGAATGTTGCCAAAACCAAGGGTTATCCAACAATATATTAAAGAATAAGTCCGTTTTGTTCAACCTCACATATATTTTTTTTTAGTTTCTAATTATGTGACCTATTTGATATTGCGTTTTCTGGTGTTTAAGCTAATTTTCCTTAAAATAGTATTGATGTTGTGATTTTTTTTTATTTTAATCTTAATAATAATTTATTACTTTACTATTCCACTGATTAAGCAGGTCATACGGATTCATTAAAACTCAAATTCAACAGAAATAAGTTTCATCTGGTTCTGGTTCTATTGTGGCATCAAAATGGAATTCTATAGTTTCTATGTATAGCTAATGAACTTATACGTAAATCAATCTGATAAGCGTATCTGTATAAGAATTTAAGTCACGACAGTTATTCCAAGCATTTAGTAGGCACTTAGTATACCCAATCTCATAGTGGCCGAAGCCTGACTGTGCCAGAATAAGTGACACACTGTCTGCACCTTCTGCATTGAACATTGAACTCTTAAACCAGTCTTTTAAAATATTCAAAAATTAAGGATGAAACATATTTAAAAATCAACTTCAAACAGCTAACGGTAGCAAGGTTTTATGATGCAGAAAAATAGGGGTGGTACCGACCCAAAATATAAAAAAAAAAACAAACATTGGTTTGGAAAGCAATTTTCATTTGTGCTAGGAAGACTACACACCCTACTAATGCCTTACTGAGTAACATTTAGACAACATTTAGAAAACTCAGTCTCCAAATTCTCACATTAATTAAAGCCTACAATGTATTAAATTGCATTTTATTAAATTACATTTTCCAATCATAAGTTTTTAAGTCGTTCTCCAGTAAATAATAAATAAAAAGAACAACGAAAAATTAAAAACTTCTTTATTAGACACTCAACAAGGCAACAAAAGAAATGTGTTGGAGACAACACAGGCTGGCATGGCCTGACTTTATTTATACTTTTTTTTTATATATTTATCATAGACACACAGAGGAGAACAAAGAATTTGTCACAAATAGACCACAATAGCAGAAAAAATAGGGCAACATTACTAATACACATGCTGATTGTTCATATAACTGAACAGCAGCGGCAACAACATCATCAACAACAACAACAACAACATCTCCGCCAACAACCCCAACAATAATAATGATGATGATGACAATAACAGAATATAAAAAAACAACAACAATAACAATAACAAAAACTTAAGTCATAAAACATTAAAGTCTGGGCAATGGTTTTAAAAAAATAAATTTCCTTTTTTCTTTACAGTCCTTACACACACCAGGCAGCTGGACTTGCAACAGTTTTCTAATAAACAAACATAAAAACAAGTTCTTGCCTTTAATGTTGTTTCTGTTTTGTTTGTTTGTAATATAAAACTAATAATAAATTATAGAATAAATGAAAGAAAGCAAAAAATAAATAACAAAAAAAAAAAAAATGATATAAAATAAAATAAAACCACTCACCATTATTATTGCTGATGGCAAATCGTTGCTGCAACTGTTGCGCCAACGCCTGATGATGCTGAGCGAGTGGTGTCAATGGCGGTGGCTGCTGTAATTGTTGCTGGCCACCCAATTGATGTGGAGCCGACTGTGAATGTGGCACACCACCGGATGTAGAATTTTCATTTGTATTATTACCGGAAATTGTATTGTTGCTGTTGTTACTGTTGTTGTTGTTGCCACTGCCATTGCCATTATTACTGTTATTGGTATTTGCAGCTGAAGAGGCATTATTATTATTCTGTGTTTGTGAGGCAGGATTATTAGAAGATTGACCGCCACCACCATTATGCATGTTGTTGTTGCCTTGAAATTGTATCGCTAACGCATTGTTAACTTGTTGTTGCTGCTGCTGCAGCTGCTGGGAAGAATTAATACTATTGCCAATGTTGCTACCACCGGTGGTAGCATTAAGCATGGAATTATTTTGGACGTTTGAGGAGTGAATTGTACCATTGCCATTGTTGCTGGAATTATTAACGGCGTTCGAATTGTTGTAATATGATTCCTCACCTAAATGTGTTTAAAAATTAAAGAAAGAGAGAGAGAGAAATAAAAAACAAAATAAATAATAATTTAAAACAAAGCTTTTCTCTTAGTTGCTAACAGTGGTAAAGCTCTTTTGCGTAAAAGCTTTACTGTAACATAACTGTCATATTGTAAACATGTTAAATTGATGGCTATTATAACAGTTTTTTAACAGAAAAGCTTTTTTGTGTTGTAGAAGCTTTTTTGTATTGTAGAAAAGTTTGGTTAAATCAACATTTGTGGGTAAGTTAGAAAAACCTAAAGCGGAAGGTACACTAAAGCAAATAAATGCATAATTTAAAATTGAAACAAATTCTTAGAAGCAATTTTTTAATATTTTTATTTATTTAGAGCCAGTTTTTAGGATGTAGTTCAACCATGTTTATTGTTTTAACTTAGTTTAAACTTCAAATGAAGTTTTTAGGATGTAGTTTACTTTGTTTTAATTGACGTTTAACTCTTTAAGAATGAGCGTTTAAACTCGATTCATATTTGTCAAAACTGCTGTCGTATAAAATAAAAGAGCTGATTGTTTTAAGTTTTACCTTATAACATAAAATAAATTATAATAAAATGTATTTTTCGAAGTAAAATTGGTTGAACGTTTAAACTATTTGTATAGACCTTGTTCATTTTTATGATTTTTTTATTGGTTTTTTCTTCTGCAGCTTTGATTTTCCAATGTTTTTTTTTGCCGCTTTTATTTGTTTATGTTTTAGAGAAATTTTATAATGCTACCACATTTATATAAGAAATTTTTAAACGATGCCATATTTTTATTATGTGTAAAATATGGTAACATCAAATAATTTGACGCTTCTTAAACTACCACTGAAAAACGACTAGGTGGATTAAAAAAAGTTTGAATGTTATTAAAGTTTAACTAAGCCACTAACAAACCAAGTTTAGTCCTTCTCCTAAAAACTGGCCCTTAGTGAAGGTTATACATTTAATGATGTTATTAAAAATATTGTTCATATTGTTAAATTAGGTCACTGGAGATCACTTTGAAAGTCTTAATTATGGCTTTATTTGTTCTTTGCCTTCTTTACTGTCTTTGCTTTACCTACTGCTAATTTCTCTGTTTACACCTCGTCAACTGACCGCCTAGGGTTTGAGGCATAGTACGAAGAGTACTCGTTTTTTATTCTCTTGAACAGAGAAAAATACCTTATGAGAAAAAAATTGTTCTCTTTAAAGATAAATATTATTTTTTCTCAAGATAATTATTTTTTTCTCGTGAAAGTAATTTTAAATATGAAGAGAACAATTTTTTTTCTCACTCACGAGATTTATATACTGAGCACTCATCCGAGAATTATATCTACTCGTTAGAAATTAATTCTCACTCACGAGTTTAATCATGAGTGTCGTCCATCGTATGTGTGTATGCGAGAATGAAATTGCCGTTTGTTCATATGTATATAGCTGTCTTGTCTTGTTATCAATCGGTGGCATATGCAAATTGTGAATATTTTCACTTCGAATGACGATGCGTAGCATTTTGGCAATATTTCTACATTCTTCAACTTGCGGTTGAATAGTTTTTAGAACATCATATGCCGCAAGTTGTATTGTGTGTGCAGCACATCTAACAACAGATAAGACGGATGTGAGCGAAGAATGAATGTTTAGGTAGTCTTCGTCGTCGCTATTGGGTTCCTCATTTGGTTCAGCCTGAATTTCTTCTTGCAATTCTGCCAAGAGCTAAGAAGTTTTTATTACATTGCCACCGTTGTCAGAAGTACAAGCCATAGTCTTTCAAACAGTTCATTATTTCCTCTTTGAGGAACTGTGACTTGTGTCTTTTTCTCAATTGTATCATTCCAATCGTGTTAATAACAATTTTTGAATCTTTGATATATTGAATGTTTATACCAAGAATACTCTTGTCCATACGCGTTGCAACATCAATTTTTAAACATATTATTTTTTTGTTTATACATTTTGAAATGCTTTCCTCTATGTTGTTAGCCACAAAACGCACTTTTTCCACAATATTTTTTTAATTTAATATTGGTCTTATAAATGTCTTCATAAGGACGTATAATTTTTTTAAAAAAACGTTCATCGTCGAATATTCTAAATGGAATACTTTTTACTGTCACAAGACCAACACAACACAACAAGAATTCATTTTTATTCATGGAAATACATATAGTGCTACTTTTTCTTTTCCATTTGACGATGTAGAATGCGCATTTTCTTCATTTTCACCTATATTTTTACTATGAATAAGTTCATAGTGGCGCTTAATATTGCTGGAGTTTTTTCCTTTAAGCTCCTTTTCGCACAATAAACACTTCGACATTTGTCTAGTTTCATCATAACAAACATATTTGTTGTACTCGAAACACTTCTGACGACCCATTTTGTACCAAATGTTTCAAACAAAACATTAAAAGAAACTGATCTATGTCAATTTGATATTGACAATTGACAATTTCCAAAGAGAAGTATTTTTATATTTTTGTCTCCCTCGCGCTCTCTCTCATATTTATCTTTATTTTTAACTTTCGCATTCAAAATACAAAACAAAACTTTCGTGAAAGTTTTTTTTATTAGTGTTTTCTTTTCTTCTCTTTCGTAAGAGAGAGCAATACTTTTAAAGCATGTATTCAGCACTCATGAAAGATAAAAAAATATAACTTTCGTAAATAAAAATTACTTTCACGAGAATTACTTTTTTTGTCTCTGAGCGTGAGTAACAAAACGAGAGATAAAAATGAAAATACCTTTCGCGAAGCGAGATTTTCCGTACTATGGTTTGAGGTTATGTGAAACCAAGTCTTTATACGCAAGTTACCGCTAGAAATGCTTGAGAGCATAAACGATAATGGGACCACCTACAATGTACAAGGGCGGTTCGGAAACTTCTTAGGCTAGCACAGAAAGAGAATAGTTAGTTTTTCAATATAATCTCCTGAAACTTCAATACACTTAATCCAACGCTTATTTAGCAATTCTATCCCTTGATTGAAATAGTTTTCATCAAGGCCTTCAAAATAGTGGTTTACAACTGTATTTCATCTCCATTTGAGGTAAAACGCTTGCCAGCTAGGAATTTTTGTAGATTTGGATTATTCTTATGTCTCTGGAGTATAATGGTAGATCCATGTCTCAACAAATCAGTTTTTTTTCTTTTTAATTTGAAAATATAAATAAGTATTAAGCATAAGGGACTCGATATAAATTTTTGTACGGATTTTTTTATAATTCAAGACAGATTTGAATAAAATGTTGTAAAACGTTTGAAAGCTGATACTTTGGGGTTGATGAACATTGATAAATGGAGTAAAGAACAAAGCGTTTTCATTGCTTAACAGTATTTCAAAACTAATGAAAGTTTATCGGCCACCATTTGAGCACAATCATGCAAACCGATAAAGCAAATTTTCAACTTGATGGCTTGACAAAGAACCCACATGTGATTGTCAAGAAAGAAATACATTCAAAAGTGACATTGATGTATATTTTGGGCTGGAGGCATTATTGGGCCATACTTCTAGGAAAATTAGCAGTGACTGGTTACTGCTGCTCCATATTTCAACATGATAACAAAGGTCTTTCTGCATACATTGGATAATATTGATGTGGATGACATGTGGTTTCGATAAGGCGGTGATACATATCATACAGCAATTCAATTATTATTTCCTAAACATGCATTCTCTGTTTCAGTGAACACAATGGGTGCCCTATTTGATTTAACATCATTGAGCTTATTTTTATTGGAATAACTTAGCGGTATATTGAAGGGTACAATATGATCGGTTTTACCTCACTACACTCTCCTACTAGTTTCAATATAAATCCTTTTTTTTTACTTTAAACAATTGTTAAATAAATTAAAAGACCATTCCCAGTACACAGGCATTAATTTAATCATAAACCAACAACTAGCTAAGCAATAAAAGTATTAGCTGTGGTCAGTTACTCTAACCCATGGGATGGCTGGACTAACAAACGAACGGCTCATTTAATATTCTACTCAAGTGGCCAAAAATAATCATTGTTTGGCAATGACAAAGACACACAACGTAAACAAAACAAAGACGACAGCAGTAAAATGAACAAAAACAACTAAAAATATAAATAAAAAGCGCGCCAACATTTTTTAAATGACTCTTCTTGTAAAATAATCAGTCAGTCTGTCTATAAGTTTTTGATTTTTCCAACGACTTTAATAATTTGTTTAGTTAATCGTGTCTGTCGTATTGTGTATTTTTTTTTTTAAGATTTAATCATGTTTCGATTAATGTTTTTTTTCTCTCACTAAATAGTCTTACTTGTCTCTAGCCAGCAAAACACAAAGGAAAGAAAAAAGTTGATAGACATAATATTTACAGAATACATCAAGCATACATAATTACAAACATTTTATAAATTCTACAAAGATACTAGCAACACAAGGCAAGTGAAAAGGAATGGAATATTTATTTATTTTGTATTCCATACTAAAAGAAGACACAAATATGTTGGCTATTAGGTGGCTAAATAAATAATGGTGTGTCTTTCACAAGACATTTATTTCTAACTAACTCACCTGGTTCTTGTATGTTCCCCAGCGGACTTTCCGGTAATAGAATACCTTTTTGAACAAGTTCTTCTCGATTGGCACGTACAGATATTTTGCGTTCAAGGGCTAAAAATAGAAATTAAATAGAAACAAAATTATTTATAAAATTAAAGTCCGATATACTATAAAAAAAAATCGTCCAAGAAATTTCAGAAATATCGTTCACTACGTATTAGTGCAGGGACTTGTTAATAGAAACGTTATGATTCTGTCTCAATGTGAGATATGTTTATTAAACTAATTGTTCGAACTTTTTATCTTTATTAAAAACTAGCTAAAACCCGGTGTGCTTCGCTACCCGTATTTTTTAAAATTAACTTTGTATGGGAGGTACCACGCCCACTTAAAATTTCCAAAAAAAAAAAGTAGCCTATAGCTCCTTCCAGACATACAGAAATATACTGTGCAAATTTCAAGCAAATCGGTTCAGCCGTTTAGCCGTCTATAGACTTCAAACTAATAATAATAAACATAACGACACACATTCACTTTTATATATATAGATTATATTTTCTTCAAGCTTAAAGCCTAGTACTCTGTTCAAAATTTCAAGTGGAATTCTGTCAAAATACATGTTTAAAAAAAAATCACATGAAATTTTCATGAAAAAATGTTGCAGAAGTAGTACTATGTTCATTTTGTGAAAAACATATGAAATGTATCTGGCAACATTATTTTTTCACAGCGAAATAATTAAAGTAGCAATTCTTTCACCTGGAATTTTAAATAACATATGTGTTTTGTTTACATAAGTAAAACAATGTGGCGTACTTTCAATAAAAAAAACGTCAAATTATGTAAAATCGCGTGATAGGCAACATTGGCTACACGTCAAATTTTCCGTATGAAATAATTAATGTTGCTCAACATTTTTCCCAAATTTGACCAGAGTACTAGGCTTCTTTTATTTATTTAAACACGTTTTAGCAACATTTTTCCTCACAACAATGTTGAGGGAAAAGTTTTTCTATATAAAAATATTAACAGAGAAATAGCGCACTTTACTGTTTTAGTAGTGTAACGGGGATTTAATTCATGGTTTTTTTTTTGTTCCGGTGTAGTTTTGCAGAAGACAATCGTGCCTTTATATTCTTGTTTAACAGAAGCGCTTTTTTCTACTTACTGTAACATAAAGCTGCTTTTTATTGAGCCGTCTTCGTACAAGTCTACCGGAAACATTTAACTCAACTGTTGTCTTTCGCGGTGGCTTCTTCCGATCTTTCTTAACATTAAGCAACTTTGCATCTGATTTAACACATTTAATGACATTATAAACTTTTGAGAACATCGAACTATTTCAGCTATTTGTGTTTGTTTTGTACCCTTTTGGTGAAGTTCTCAAATAACCTTTTTTTTCTCAAGTGAGCAGTCCAGTCCTGTTCCCATTTTAATTGACAAAATTAATGATAAACAATATTTTTGTTAAATTACACAAGAATTTACTAGTTAACAGGACATTTTGAACGAATTTTTGGAAAAGCAGAGTGAAGCAAAAGAATAGCATAGAATTCCATGTTATTATCATTCCATTTTTTTTATATAATACACTTCATTATTGCGCTATTTCTCTGTCCATAGTTACTGCAACATGTTAATATAACACATTTTTTTAGAAACGTGTTGCCTTAACAAGTCTTTCAGAGACAATATTTTCAAATTTGTTTCTATAAACATGTTGTTGGAAACTTTTTTTAAATATATTTTTCTTTTTTCTATAAACATGTTCTTTAACATTTTTCTTTATAAACATGTTGTTCCAACATTATTCTTTATAAACACGTTGCTAGAAAAAAAATTTTCTTTAACCACGTTTCGCAAGCGTTTTTCTGCAAACATGTTGCTGCAACACTATTTTCTGTTAAAGCATGGTATTCTGTTCGTCATTTCGTGCGAAATACTATCAAAAGCCCATATAAAAAAAATTGATGCGAAATAAATACGAACTAATGCTGCTGAAGTTGTACTCTGTTCTTATTGTGAAAAGTTACGAAATGTTTCTGACAGCATGTTTTTTCAACCAAAAAATGTATATGGCAACATTTTTTTCCAACTGCGAAATAATGTAAGCGGCACTTATTTCGCACGAAATTGAAAACAACAGCTATTTAGATTTTATTTGTCATTGTGGTTTTAATTTAATAGTTTCGCACAAAAATGAATCAAATTGAAAATAGTACTAATAAAATAAAAAATAATAAAGACAAAAATAAATTTAGTGAAACTGAGAAGCGGCTGATCATATCGGCAGTACGAAAAAGAAAAAAATATATGGGATAAAACCAATAAAATACATTGCAACCGCAACGCCATAAAATCATTATGGATAATATGTAATATAATTTTTGTATCCATTTCTTTAACAACTAAAATAAAAACATATGGTCTTTGTTTACATAAAAGAAACAATGTTGCATACCTAAGGGCAATAAAAACGACAATTTTCTTCTAAATCGCGGCATTGTCACCACTTGCTAATTGTCAACATTTTCAAACGAAATAATTGATGTTGCTCAACAAATTTCGCAAATTTGAACAGAGTACCATGCTTTAATCGTATGAAAAATTTATGTTGTGTTGTAGTCGAGACAATACAACATTTTATGGCCGAATTCTCAGTCATTAGTTAACCATTGGTAAACTAAAATACTAACTATTATTTAACTATTACTTGTTATTCTTATGGCATACTAAGCATTGCGAATAAAGAATCATTAGTTAAACCTTTGTCATTAGCTAACTAAAGACTGTGAATTTAGCCATTAGTGTTGTAAACGATAATCGGGCCCTTAATTTTTTTTTTTTTTTGAAGTTGCTGCAACATGTTAATGTAACATATTTTTTTTTTTAGAAACATGTTGCCTCAACAAGACTTTCAGAAACAAGATTTGTTTCTATAAACATGTTGCCAGAACCTTTTTTTTAAATATATTTTTATTTTTTCTATAAACATGTTCTGTAACATTTTTCTTTATAAACATGTTGTTTCAACATTATTCTTTATAAACACGTTGCTAGAAAAATTTCTTCTTTAACCCCGTTTCGGCAAGCGTTTTTTTTGCAGACATGTTGCTGTAACACTATTTTCTGTTAAGACTGCGACAACCCTTTTCTTTCTTAACATGCTTTTTTATATTTTCCTATAAATATTCCCATAGAACTGTTCAGGAAGTACAAAATACTAATAACGAATATATAAAAAAAATTCATTCATTATATATAGCTAAAGATATATACACTATTGCTAACAGTCATATTTTTAAGTTTTAACTTTGTAAAAGGTAGTGAGCATTGGAATTCAGATTTTTTTCAAACTGGATCCTATGCTGACCCAAGCAACACGTCATACCGCGATTCATTCGCGGTATCTCGGCATAGATACAACCCTTTTCTTTCTTAACATGCTTTTTTATATTTTCCTATAAATATTTAGTTGCAACATTAGTTTGTATAAACATGTTAAAACATATAATAATTTCTCTAGCATTATGTTTCCCCAACATTTTTATAGCTAACTTGTTACTTCAACAAATTGTCTGCAATATTTGTTGTTGCATCAACATGTTGCCAAAATATTGATTAAAAAATCTGTTTTATAACCAAGGTGACACATTTTCCAATATTTATTAGAAGTTTAAAGAGAATTTATTTGGAAGCTATGACCAATTGTGGACAAATGTTTAGAAAATGTTGAAGTAAGATTTTAGCTTGCTGTGAAATTATTTCTGTTGTGTTAAAGGCTCCATTTGTTTTCATTGAATTATCTAAAAATTTATAACCTGATGTTTTACTGCACTGTATATACAAACAGACGAAAGAACGGATATCTTTAAGTCACCACAAAATATGATTTCAAGTTGATTGCTATAGTTAAGTGTGGGTTTTAGAAAATTCCAATTATTATGCCACTTATGTGGAAATGTAAATTTTGATTTTTTTTTTTTTTTTTTGTAGTCTTGTCCTTGGTTTAAATTTTATATTTACAATTATAAAACGTCCACTTACACTTTGAGGCTGCTTCGAATTTTTCGCTTTTCTTTTTCCGCCGCCATTTCCAGGGCTTAAAGAAACGTCCCAAAGCGCTTAATTTGCTTTTGCGTTCCAAAGGTGGTGTGCGCGTGCCAGAACCTAAACTATTTGTACGCAAAGCAGCACCATTTTGTTTTTTAGCTAAAAGGAAAGAGAAAATGAAGAAAAAAATTGTAAATGAGAATTTAATTTTAAACAAGAACAGTTAATAAATCAAAAATATATTTTAAATGCTGGCTGCTTTAAAGAGATATTGTTTTACAAGTTGTTAAGGGTTCTAGTTGAATTTTAGCTACTGCCAACTTATTAGTGATCGCATTGCAAATAGTTTTGTTGGGAAATCAAATAGAAACATAATTTTAGACTAAAATTGGTTGATCAATTATGTAATTAAAACGCAGTAAAAAGCTAATAATCATACTAAATATATAAAATCTGAGCTGCTCTAAAAATTCTTACGAAAAAGCAAAAAACAAAAAAAAATGTAATTCTCAAATAGCGAAAAAGAGCATCCGAACCAGCGATTGGGGTTTTGATTAGTTATTCTGTTTTTTTTTTTAAATCAAAAAATGCTACAATATACAATTTGCTAGTACACTAGTCGAGAACATTTCTTTATATTTTTTAACACAATGTCATGTTAGACAGCATAACAGATTTGAATGTTGTGCCCATGTAACTCCCGCGTCCAGAAACTTTTCGATTAAAAAGTGTGGAATAGAACAGAAATGCCATAAACTGAAACAAACAGCTGTTTTTTTTTCACAAAACTGTATCTGTAAATTTTTTTGTGCAGTAACCTGTGATTAGCGATTTCCAATAATGTATATTATGATATTTCTAAAGTGACGACGTAATCCATTTTCATAGTTTTCGACATGAGTAACAGACACATTATTTTCTCACTCTTCGAGAAGCGAAGAACATGGGTGCTGTTACTTTTTAAAGCAGATAATCTATTTTTTATTTTGATTCTTTAGCATAAAACTAAGTTTTATTTTATTAAGCCAAAAAGTATGCTACATTTTTTTAATAATATTAAGAACCTAAAAATATGTGTGTTAACAATGTATATTTTATAACAATCTCCATTTTCTGGACTAGTTACTAAAAAAAAACCATAAAATTCTATAAAAACACTAATTTTCAAACATTATCAAACCATTAGGTAAGCCTGTTTTAATAGGAAATAAATGATAAAAACAAACGCACATTTAAAAACTCATTAATTTATAATCGTTTAAATTTTACTTTCATTGTACAATATCAACACCATCATCATTATCGTCATCACAAACTCTCAGACTCACTTTTGTTACTGTTATCAACACCGTGTATTTAAACAGTCACTTCCTGTTTGGTCATATTTAAACGTAGTGTAATGCACACGTTTTTTTATCTCATCATAATGTGAATAGCTTGGCTTGCTGTAGTCTTATTTGAACTGGTTTGGTTGTACAAACAAATGCCATTAATGCATATTTTTGTGATGCGAGCACTTTGTAAGGCGTTTTGTTGTGTTTTAATAACACACTGACTGCTGTTTCTGACTGCTAAATACGTTGGTAAGAACGATGTGCCAACAGTAAGTAGCTTCCCCACTACCTTCCTCCATTTTTTTGTTCATTCAAGTCATAATAATAAAGTCCCAAAGTGGAAACAGGTACTACTTGCACTCGTACTGACTTAATCATAATCACTGACTTGATTTGCTTGGAAAAACATGATCATTCTCCATTTAAAGATGTGTGTTTTGTTTGTTGTTTATTGCTATTGTGGGCAAAGCTTAATACAGTAGCAGTTAAAACTGTCAGACGGACAGTTATATATTTTATGTATAGAAAATTGTAGTATTAGTAATTATTGTGCTAGTAAATTTTATAGTAAAATGGAAAATTATTGTTGAAGAAAAACATGAAAACTTAAGCTTTCATGAGGTAATAATTTGTTACAAGAACTATACAATAATATATGAACATGAATGAGAAGCTGAGTAACTGCTTTAGCAGTTACACGTTATTGTTCTAGAGCAGTCTAGTAGGAAAAAATTGATAAAAGACATATAGTAGACTAGCCCAGCGAACGAATAACTTCCAAAGAAGCGATCAGGTAATAACATTCACTAAACAAAAGTGCTCAACATTTCAATTTCAGCTATGAATCGTACTATAGCATGGATGTTCATCTTTCAATTACTGTCTATTGTTATCTATGAACAACTTCTAAAGAAGCGATCGGGTAATAACATTCACTAAACAAAAGTGTTGCAACATTTTAGATTTAGCTATGAATTTAGCAGAGTTGTACTATAGCGTGGATGTTCTTTTTATTAAATTAAATTTTTTTTTTATAAAATGCTTTTTTGACTGCCTTTTACTCAATGCAAATGGATAAAACTTTGCAGGCATTCATACTCCCGATGGCAATACACGAATACATGGGCGTAGTCAGGATAAAATCTAGGGGGGCAACATTTTTTTTGTAAAATTCTTTTTTGACTGCCTTCATTTTTTGCAGGTATTCACCAGGATAAAATCCGTTACAAGATTTGATTTTCCGAAGTGAAGCTAAATAAAAGCATTTAAAAACAACGGGTTTGGCTGTTTTTAACGGGTTCCGATCGCAAAAAAAAAATTCTTAAATGTCTGAAGGTGATCTTTAATATTTGCGTTAGACTTTAGAACATTTTTTATGCGGTCGACCCGGTTTAATAAACATCCTTCCATTCCGAGTTATACGCTTAATCATATTTCCTTCCTACTTTACTAAGGAAAACAATAGACCTGGAATGGAATTTATTAAATTTTAATATTTTCGAGTAGTCTGCGAAAAACTACGAACTGTAACGTTAACAAATAAAATGCAATTTGAATTGTGCTGTGACGTTTGTTAAGTGTTCATCGTTTTACAATATAAAAAGCTTTTTCTTTAAGGGATGTGTGAGATTTTTTCCATTTTGATTTAAAAGTTTATGTTGTTTGAAATGTTTTTATTTTTTGACTTTTAGTCGATTTTTTTAGTATTCATATTTATTTTGTGTTCACAACTGATCAATATATTAAGGTAAAGAAAGGCGTTTCTTAAAAATTTATTTTTTTTATTTATTTTCAATTACTGTTTATTGTTATCTTGGAACAACTTCTAAAGAAGCGATTGGGTAATAACATTCACTAAACAAAAGTGCTCAATATTTTACTTTCAGATATGAATTTAGCTTAGTCGTACTATAGCATGGATGTTCATTTTTCAATTACTGTTTATTGCTATTTTTGATGAGTTTTTTTATTTAAAAATTCTTTATTTTTTGGTTACATATTATTTCCATCTGGCACTTTTTCTATACTTTAAACGTATGCCTTGAATTGAAATCCAAATTTACATTGTAAGACAAAATTTTGTTGTTTCTTTACTAACTTTACTTTTATTTATTTTAACTATTGTTGATTTTTCTTCAACATCTTAGACTTCTATAATCAAGGTAGTTTTAACAAATTTTGCGGTACATATTTATAGTATGAATTTCTATGAGAGAAAAAAAAAACAAGCAAAAATAAAATAAACAAATGTGTAAGAAAAACTCATTAAATGCACAATATTACTAGGCGACATTCGTACTGGTAGGAGGTTGGTTATGGAAGTTTTGGGAATTATTTACATTTGCCAAATACATATACTACACCTTTCCGATAACAAAGAGACGCTTAGTAAGTGTTAAGTGTCTGCAATATTTACTTTTGGTGAGAAAGCAACTAAAGTAAAGTTTAAACAGATTCAACTGAAATTTAACTCTACTCTAGATTACCTGGGATATGTAAAGTAGCCAATTGACATAGCTTGGTATTACAAAGTTCATATTCGTAACAAATGACTAAAAAAAATTAAGTTAATTGTTTAAAAAAGATGCAAATTGAAGGGTGGCTTGAAGTGAGTTAACGGTGCCAAGAGAACTTGTTTCAGTTTTTGGAAGAACTGGAGTGTTTGTGCTGAAATGGTGCGTTCTGCTAGCTTATTTTAAAACACTAGCTTGTTCTAGAATTCAAATAGCTCTCTTTAATGCTAAGTGTAGTAATTTTAAAAGATCCTCTACATGATCCTTCTTTATTGTAAGCTAGGTAGCTGCTGATTGTAAATGTTAATGAGCTGAGTTAACTATTATACATATTGAGCTGAAGGCCTACGTCGCCATTGCCCTTAAGTAACATTAGCTTGTAATTTTTAATTATATTATTATATTATATAAATAAATAAATAAATATTATACATATAAAATACTAATCGTGTCGACTCCTCAAAGATATGAGTGCCCCAGCCACGGTTTTATAATCATCAATTGATTTTTAGACATTAAACAATTTGACCGACCTTGCAGTTTGTGTTTGATTTGAAGCAGTAAAATGTGTTACAAGGTGCTAAAACGTGATTAAAAGTTCCATGATCGATCTATTCGATTTATTACGATCTCAAAAACTAATTCGTGCGTACAGGTAACCATTG
This sequence comes from Bellardia pandia, assembly GCA_916048285.2. Taxonomy (NCBI): domain Eukaryota; kingdom Metazoa; phylum Arthropoda; class Insecta; order Diptera; family Calliphoridae; genus Bellardia; species Bellardia pandia. Next base: position 49,730,397 of record OU696531.1, read on the forward strand.
ATCGCTATGGAAAATGATCCTTGTTTGTTGTTTGCAAGTGCTTCCTTCTTTAAATGCTTCAGTGTACAGTTTTTACAATGAAACTGCACTCCTATTTGATCGCCAAACAATAAGCAAGCAACTTCTATTGGATTTGCTTCATCTTAACAAAACTTCAATTTACGATTTTACTGATCGACAATTCTGAAACTAATAATGAAAATTTTCTGGAAGCCATTTTTCAACAATTGTAAACAAATCTTTTTTCGAAGGAAGCTTATGATAAGCAAACAACTTCTATTGGATTTGATCTTATCTTAAGAAAATATCAATTTACGATTTTATTGGTCGACAATTGTGTTGGTTTCACAATTTTAATGAACATTTCTTCGAAGACATTTTTCAACATTTTTTAACTAAATTAGAAAGAAATTTGTTTTAAAGGTCAAACATTTTCATTGAAAGATGATAGACTACGATGAAATTTGAAAAACTGGAGAAATGTTGCAGAAATCTCTACAAAATTGTACGACCGCACATTTGGAAACAACAATTTAATGATTTAATGATGGTCAGAAGTCAAATGAAGACAAGAGTCAAATGAAGACAAGAGGCTTAACAGTGAGCCAAACAAACTACTTACTTCGACTTTTTTCAAAATCTGTTTAACTGTTTGAGTCATTCATGATTACGCAATAGAATAGAGTAAAATTAAATTTATTTCTACGTCTAAAACCATAAATTGCCAAGTCTTTTGTAAAGCAACCACCAAACGCGAACCATTCTCCATTAGCACTCCAATATCAATTTAGGCTCTTGCAAGTCGGCAGGAACTATTAAATTCTTCAGCACTCGGGTGATTAGTATTTGAGAACACGCCAACCACCAATCAGCTGAACATTTAGAAAACTATATTAAATATTAATAATTCCAGAAGAATATTTCGATTTGATTGCGGTGTTCGCTTGTAAAGGTATGATCACACTTGGAAAATTTTTGCCGAGAAAGACGTAACCACTAAATGAAATAAATTTGAACTAGTTTATTTATTGAAAACAAATTCGTTTTATTTTATTTGATACTGTTTGGTCTTGCGAAACTCTTGTAAGAGTAAACAACGCCAAACAAATTTGTGCTAAAACAAGTGGTTACGCTTTTTTGAGTAAATATTTGCCATGTGTGGCCATACCTTAAGAAAAACAGTCTGCTTAGATCTGGTTTGTAATTCAACTTAGTTTTGTAAATAGTTTTTTCCCAGAATTTTTCGTTTGAACCTCGTACTCTTTGAAAAGAAAACTTAAAACAAATAATAATTATTTAAAATGAAAATTTATGGTGACTGGCGTTTACAACTACTTAAAATGAACGGTAAGAGGTTGGTATGAATTAAAGATTGTCATGAGCTATTTATTATAAGGCACAGTGGGAAATAAATTTTAAATAAATTGTAAGAAATTCTTAAATAATTTCAACTTTTTCTTTTGTAAATTAATGCTTAACATTAAACTAATAGCGTTCAATAGGGGAACAATAAATTATTAACAAAAATTTCCACAAGTAGCACAAATTTTCAGCATTATTTACCTAATGTACATACTTTTACGTACAGTACATAGTTTTTCTTTTATTTGCTGAAGAAAAAAAATGTTGTTGCACTTTGTTTTTTCTTAAGAAGAAAATAAAACTTTGCAGTTAATTTTGAGTTTATTAAATGCATTATTTGTATACTCCTCCCCCCGCTAACCATTCTGCACAATACTTTAAGCTCATCATCCACACGATTAGCGTTGCTTAAATACTAAAAAACAACAAACAACCAAAAGAGTTTTCAGTGCTGCATTATTAGCGACGCTCCACTGGGATGTGATTGCATGCGATTGTTTGTTTTCTTCGTTGGTTAATTGTGAATTTATGCGAAAGTGTCACGTGAATGTGGTGCCAATTTAGCGGTTGTGGAACAATAAATTTCGTTGTGTGTGTTTAAGCGTGTTGTAAATAAACATTAAGATGAACCGTGTTTTATACAATAAACAGCTAATGAATATTTATTTTCCAATGACAAAGAGAAAGAAAAACAATTAATAAATTCATTTAATTTATAGACACAAATATTTAGTAAAAAAAAATAAATAGAGAATGAATTTAATTGCAGTGACATTGTGAAGTAGTGTATGAAAAATGAAACGAAATTTATGTTTAATGGGAAAACAACAAACATTTGACAAGGAATTAATTTCAAGTAAAATTTATGAACTAAAAAACAAAACCGTAGAACAATCATTTATTATGCTAGGCAGAGGCAACAACGGATGTCAGAAGAGGTGAATGGAAGTGGTTTTAATTTTACATATTTATGTTCTTTAAAAATATAACAAATACGCTGCTTAACAAAAGTTGGAGGACGGGAACATACTATTTAATATACTGTCCGGATGTTTTGCATTAAGGAAACAATGTAATGAAAATAATACAAAAATAGGTATATTAGCATATGATGAATTTCATGTCAAGTGACCTAATTTTAAAAATCGATGTCGTCCGATTTGGATGAAATTTGCACCAAATTAAAAATTTTCTCTAATTTTTATTTTTGCATGAAACTTATTCCTGCTGAAGTTTGTATTGATATTCTAATTTTATTGACATTTATGTATAATTGAGCAATATTTCGGGAAGATTTTTGTATGGGGGCTATGAGAAATCATGGACCGATTCTTACTATTTTCCTCACACTTTCTTATTTATTCATAAGAACAACGTATACAAAATTTCATTATATTATCTGCAATATATTTAAAAAAAAAAAAGTATCACTTTTTATGGAGGTTGTCTTACATTTTGATCCATAACTCTGGTTTTACTGCACCGATTTTGCTGATTTTCAATACCAAACTGCTTAGGAGAAACGGTTTTTTGCAGCTCAAATTTCTTTTAAAATATTTGTAGTGTTTCCACTTTTTTTTTCAAATTTAAACTTAAATAGAGAAACTATAAACAATTTCGACTTATAATTCTATCTTACGTTATTTCGCTGTCTTTAAAATTTGTATAAAAATTTCTTTAACTTATTTACTGTTGCATAAACTTTTTAGTCAAAATTGTGCAAATTTCCACTTTTTTAATAAAGAAAATAAAATGTTTCATTTAATTTTACATACAGATTTTACTCGTATAACATTAACTGCGTGAAACTCACTGCTTAAATTAATATATACTTAAAAATATGTGCAAAAGTTTTTCAAATGAATATTTTAACATTACTATCTTACAAACACACAAACAGTTATTCTAATGCAATTTATTTTAAAATTAAAATAACAGTCTTTTTGAATGCCGATCATTTTGAAAACTATACCCAGTTTTTAACCTAAAAAGCCAGCATGATGCCTGTATAAAAATGTCCATAGCAAAAGACAGCAGCAATAAAAGCAGCAGACGACTTGTCCAAGAAGAATTTGTACAGAGACGTGCATGTGTTTGAAATTGTCGGGTTTAAAGTGCTTGTTATAGCGATGCTACAGAGATATTAAAGTTAACAGTAGAACCTTAATAAAATGAAATAGAAACGAACACTAAGAGCCTAGTTGTCCCAGTTTTTCTAGATTTATAAAAATTGTAATCATAGCATTTTTTTCTTTTCGCGCTTAGTTTATGTTATGCAGGTTGAACTGTAACTGTCTATTCAACAAAATATCGAAATTGTTTGCTTGAATTGTTATCAGAATTGATATTTAACAAGTGGCTTAATGTCAGTAAAGTAAACGAATGTTTGCACATGTATTTTGTAAAGTACAACTTCTGCTACTATACAACTGCTTACAATCAACTGTGGCATCTACACCAAACAAATAAAACCACACTGCAGGGCTGGAAAAGTATAGTTTAAATAGTAATTTTTGTTTGTTTTATATTAGCCAAGTTTGCACAATACCCGATTTGTGCTTTCGATACCCAGATTCTCTGCTTTTTCCAACCAGTTGTTCTTCAAAATCTGAAGGTACTTAAACTTGTCAATGGTTGTTTCAACAAATGTTAAATTCCCAATACTATCAGCTGACATACAGACCTAAACCATGACACTGCCACCACCATGCTTCACTGTTGCCTTTAGGTTTCCTTTGTTGAGTTCTGTATTTCGCCAAACATTCACTAAGAGAAAAATAATTCGTTCTTAAAAAAAATCATTTCACACTCAAATTTGTCATATTTTTTATAAAGAGCTTTTAATGAGCGAATTATTTTTCTTTTAGTGGACGACATGGCACTGAACCGAATATGTTAGACTTAGATTCATCGGTCAAAGTGACGGAATTCCAAAATGCATATTCCTTGCAAACATGTTATTTGGTGAAATTTAGCATGCACAGTCTGTTTGCGTCATGTTGGCGCAAGACATGATGATCAGTTTCAGTGTTGCCAAAACATTATTGGGAAAAAAATGCTATATTTTTCTCAAAAACATGCTAAAAAGTGCTAGAAATTTAAAAAAAGTGCTAACAAAAATAAATAAAAAAAAATTGGCTTTATAGTAAACTATGAGATCTGTATTTCTTTAAAATTCATTTTCATACTTAAATATGAACAAAGAAATTGAAAATACATCTTTTCTTAAAAAAAAAAATCAAAATAAAATATTCTATTAATTTTTAAAAACAAAAATCGAAAGTAAATTCTTAAAAAACAAAAAGTCTTTACATTACTATTTAAAAATGAACTTTTTAAATTCATATTTTATCACATAAGTTTTAAGATCACGAAAATAATTTGATGAATTTAAAAATTCCAGTCATTATCATCATTATTATTATTATCATAATTTTCACTAGATCCAATTAATTTCAGATAATTCGTTGGGACATCATATTGGCAACAACACTTTCCGCTTCCTTTTAATCCGTATCTAAAATGTTATTAAATTATATCATAAAATTAAGAAATTAAAATTTAACAATAAAGTCTTACCTAATTGCTAAAACAGAATATAATGTAATCGGTTTCTTATATTTGTCTTTACGATGTTCATTTGACTGAACACACTTTCAACGTCCGCATTATACCACGGAAGACTGAGAAGTTTTAAAACAAAATTGGCAATTTCCTCGAATCTCTTGTTACCTCCGGCATCTCTATATGCTTTTACCTCTGCCCAGAAAGATACTGTGTTGTTTTTATTAATCCATTTTATATATTGAATGTTGGAATATTGGTCAATTATTTTTCCAATTTGTTCCTCGCTAATACAAAATAATTTTAAAATTGGTAAAATTTCGCCTTTGTGGGAACTTAAAACGTTTTGGACCGAAAAAAATCTATATTTTGTAAAACTTTTTATTGTCTGGTAATTTTAAATAAAGAAGGGGTTAGTTTATGTATTTTTTAATGCAATAAATTAAATTAACTTGATTGTTAAAGATATTTTTGCGGGAAAATAATTAAAAAATTATTAAAATACCAAAAATTTAAAAAAATGCTAAAAATGCTAGAAAAGTATTTAAAAATGCTAAAAAAAAGTGCTAGGTGCTAGATTACTTTTTTTGGTGCTAAATGAGTTTAAAAAGTGCTAGATCTAGCACTAAAAGTGCTAAATTGGCAACACTGATTCAGTTTCAACACATCAATATTTGCCCAGGTCAGCTTCAACTTCGGTGGCCAGTTGTGAAGCTGATAGCCTTGGATTTGACCTTATTTTTCTTAAAATGTCTCGCTCATTATCATTGAAAATTTTATTTGATACCTTTTTGCCTTTGTTATGGACCCAATTTTCATGGATGGACTGTGGAAACTTTAATATTAAATATCTGATATGGTCTAATGGTTTAAAACCAACTCTCGTCGTTCTATCGTTGTACGCGGACTCAATTAAACTATTATTTATTATTAAATTGACACTTGAAGTCACAAAATCGGACATAAAATTCAACAGAAAATATTAATAGAAGTAGAAAACAGAAAAACCAAACATTAATTCTTTAGTATAACTGAAAAAAGAAACTAAAGATAACTTTAAAATTCCTCTGTAAATTTTCTTTGTTTGTTCAATTGACGAGTGCTAAGGATAATTAGAGAGTTCGAACTGATTTCTTCAGATAAGAACACTTATGATTATACGAGTATACAAGATTTTCATCATTAAAATATTACACGATTATATTAACTTGTCCATGCCTGTAGTGCGATTCAGTAAGCTTTTTAACGACAATTGTTTCTTTTAAAAATTTTAACCACAACATTAACCATTCTGCTATTCACTACCACTTTAACGATTTCTGTTGACGTTTAAAGTCAGCTGTTTCAATCAGCTGTTATTATTAACCAAATAAATTGTGGTTTATTAACGCCAATATTTTTGGTGCTGTTTAATGTGTGTTTAAAACGGTGTTTTTTATATAAATAATAAATTCTAATTTTAATAACAAAAAAAAATATATAATGGCTTTTGAGTATTTAGCCCACAATTTATCTGATAATGAGCCAGCCAGCTTAAATTCATACCCAATTTTTCTGCTTCTGGATGAATTCTGCTGCTCGCAATTGTTTTGCTGCTTGAGTAGCTCCAAATCATTTTGCAAGCGCTTGTTGAGTTTGACAACAATCTTCATTGAGTAATGCCTCCAATTTTTGGTTTCAAACTATTTTTGACTGGCCAGAAAGATCTTTGTCTTGTGTGACAAAATCACCACTTCTGAACTCCACAAATCATCTCTAGCACGTTGTATTTAAATGTCCTCCAAACTTCTATCCCATATTCGAGCAAAATCCACAATTTGTAGAAATTCACTGAAAACACTGCTTGCACACTCCCAAACAACAACAACTGAACACAGATAATTAACACGTGTTTTCGTTTCAGCCAGAGGCTAACTGACAAAAACATAAAGGAAAAACTACTATAGACAGACTTGCATAGTAGCGATTGAATACATAGTTAGTATTATTGAATTTTCTTTAATACAATAAAGTAAAGAAGTGATTTACAAATTCCGTCCCTGCACTCATACAAATCGTTACAAACACATTCATTCGTACATGAAATAAAATAAATATATGTATGAATGCTTGACTTTTATTAACTACTGTATGTTTGAATCCAAGTGTATTTTCAATCGTGTATCGTGTCACATCGTATGATTGTCTTCAATACGACTACGAGTCGTCCACTATTATACATACAGTGGTGGACATATAATTAGAAACGATGCTTTGATATAATAAGATCAACATTGTTGTTGATGCACAACATGATAAGTTCTAAATGTACGGTCAGACATGGCTAATATTTACTCAAAAAAGCATAACCACTTATTTTAGCACAACTTTGTTTGACGTTGTTTAGTCTTACAAGAGTTTTGCATTAAATAAAATAAGACTAAATATTTGTTGTTTCTTGTCCTAAATAAACAAAGTTTTTTTAAATAAATAAACGAGTTCAAATATTATTTTATTTAGTGGTTACGTCTTTTTCGACAAATATTTGCCAAATGTGATCGTAACTTACGTTAGATTAAAAAAATATACATAAAAATATTATTTTCACAATTGTTTTTTTTTTTTTTTTTGCTGGCCATGTAAATAGAAACGCGCATTTTTTTCTTCAACTTTTAAAATACTAATGACATAGTGAGTATAATTTGTTAAACAATAGATTAACTTGTAATAATTTTGATACGGTTTTGTTCCGAAAATGGACAAAAACAAGTCATTTACTCTAGAAATGAGACGGTTAATTGTGAAAAACTTTCAATGTCGGCTATTGCACAAAAGTTTTCTTGCTCAAAATACCAGTTTATTTGGTGCAATTCATTTGTACAAAAATACAAAGGAGTTTGCAACCCCAGCTAGGAAACCTAGGAGACGAAATACCACTTTAGCAATTGATATAGTTATTTGTAGAGCCAGTAAAAAAATCTATTTTTTTTCGCGCAAAATAAAGACTGAAATTGGACAGCAATTAAGCGATGAAATATCCACATGGACAATAAGAAGACGCTTAATGAGTCAGGATTTCGTGGGTGCATTGTACAAAAAAACCTCATGTCTCAAAAAAAAATATCATAAAGCGGTTGCGGTTTCCAAGAAAAACGCTTAGAAAAGTTCCACGTTACTGGAATAAAGTTCTGTGGAGCGACGAATCTAAGTTTAACTTGTTCCAATCTGATGCAAAATCGTATGTTAGACGTCCTCCAAATAAAGCATTAGACCCGACTCCAGGTACACTGTTAAAACAGTGAAACACGGTGGCGGGACTATTATGGTCTGTGGGTCCAATTGCACGAGTTCAGAGAATAAATATAAATATTTTGGAAAATGCAATGGACCGTACTGCTTTTAGAATATGCCCGTCCAATACATTTTTCAGCATAATAATGACCCAAAGCACACTTCACGTCCTGATCTTTACGCAATTGATGAATTGTTTCAGTTGGTGCAACAAAGCTGGACAAACATACATATCTCTGCAAACATGCCAGCGTTTAATTAAGATTTTACCAAAGAGACTGGCGAATGTTGTCAAAAACAAGGGTTATCCAACAAAATATTAAAGGACAAGTCCGTTTTGTTCAACCTCACTAAGGTTTTTTGCATAGTATATTTTTTTAGTTTCAAATTATGTGACCAATTTGATATTGCGTTTTCTGGTGTTTAATTTTTCTTAAAATAGTATTGATGCTGTGATTTTTTTTTATTTTAAAATTAATAATAATTTGTTACTTTACTATTTCTAGTTGCATATTAATTTTAATATTTCAAACTAAATTTTTAAAATATATAAACAACTATGCATACATATGTACATATATGCTAAAAAGTCGTTTCTAATTATAAGTCCACCACTGTACATTCGTCTTATTATTGCTGTTGTTGTTGTTACTGTTTAGTTTTGTTTATGCTTGTTGTTGATCTCTTTTAGTTACGCTTTAATACAGAAACTGCTGCTACTCAAGTTAATCGATAATGTATGTGTGTATGTTCCTATGTATCCCAACAGACCAAAAAATAAGTAAAGTATAATAGTACTTTAGAAGAAGCTTTTAAAAAAAAATACTAAAGTTTTTTTTAATCATGTTTGAGAAACTATTATCCTTCACAATATGTTTTTAAACATATGGGGTATTCACAAGGTGTGCTATCATGTTATATTGTCATAATGTTCTAACATTTTACAATGGTTTAAAAATATTGTTGTTGCTTTGTAAACAAAAGTGTCTTAAATTAATAGAACTTTGCTTGCTATGTTTATTGTGCTGTCGTAATTAAAAAATTTTTTGTTTATTTACTTGAGTTTGCCATCACAACATCTAAAATGTATTTTCCGCACAAACTGGCTATTATTTTAGTTTTTTCACTTATTTTTGGCATTGTGGAAAACAATATTAATTTTTATATTTGTTTTAAATCAGCTGATTTAAATTCAAAATAGCACACTGAATTATGAGGGGTTGTTCACAGCAGTCGTATTTTTTCATGTTATTATTTTAAGACATATGACTTTATGACACCTTGTGAATCCCCCAATAGTATATAATAAATAGTATACAATAAATATATGTATATTAAACATGCTTGTCATATTTTGTCATTGTTAATTTTGATTTAAAATAAAAAATTACATTTGTAAAAATGTTTTGTTTATCCGAAAAGTTGTGATTTTATTTTTTGGAAAAATTTTAACATTTTCCTTTTTTTAACAATAAATGCCATTAAAGTTTTTTTTTTACTTATTTTTGTAAGGAGAAAGACTTGTCGTCGGTAGCCAAAGCTCCGATTTTTGTAAAAAAAAAATTTGGCGGAAGCTTTTTAATGTTGTTTTCAAATCACATCGAATTCCCGAAAATGAGAATTTCTTATTTGCAAGTATAACCAAATTCTACAATTATTGGAATAAGCTTATTCTACAATTGTTATTTAGTTTAATAAAGTATTATTTGGAGAAGCTTTTTCTAAAATTGAGAATATAAGCTTATTAAATAATTATTTCAGTAATATTATCACGAGGGTTGATTATTCTACAATAATTTAAGTGTTTTTCTATAGTTTCTCAAGTCTTTTTAAAGCTTAAGGCTTATGCTTGCAAGCTTTATTATAATATTTTTCTAAAGGGATTTGGTCTATTGGGATGGTTGGCTGTATTTATGTAAAGATGTTGATAATGATAACGATATTACTGTTGTTGTCTACTGTACAATTTAATAGGGCAACAATAATAGCAACAACAACACTTAAGTACGTACATATTACATATTGTTCGCATATGTTCTCTTTTTTTGATACTCTCCTTAAATAGTGAGTTTTATAGGAAATTACAAGTACTTTTTTCCGATTATTGTTATTGTTATTTTACATGTATGTATGTATGTGAGTGTGTATTGTAAGTGCTTGTTTTTGCAAGTTTCATTGAACTGTTAACGAGATCTTTAGATTTTGCATACATATAAAGCAAAACGCTTTAATCATTAATATAGCACGAGTTACAATAAAGTTTTTTTTATTTTTAATTGGAATTAATTGCAATTTAAATTTATATAAAGTGAAATTTAAATTAATGGACTTCAAACGTACATATGTACATATGTATGTATGTAAGTAAGTAAATATTTATTTGAAGTTATTGACGCCTGTAATAATTAGACAACAATGAAATTTTTGTTTGTGTCATAAAAATTTGGCCATCTGCTTAATCCTACTTACATACATTCTAATCTTATTTGGTAACCTTATTTTATTTTATTCTGAGTTGAAATCCCTGTATATTTTTGTACATTTAAATGTTTTCTTTTTTTCTTTTAAATAAATATTTGTTTGACCCACATGTTTAATATTTATCTCTACTACCCCCATAAATTAGTGCGTGTGACTGTTTTTAAATAACTAACAAAAAAAATGGCAATGTTTTCTAAGGAAAATTTATGATAATTGTATGAAAATAATGAAAAAGTTTTATTTGTTTTCTGTTTTAGTTTGAAGAGCTGTTAATTTAAGGAGGCGTTTGAAAACTTTTCAGAAAAATTTATACGTAAAATCTTTGTTTTGTCGAATTTTTTGTTTTACGTCTTTTTCTATAAAAAAGGGTTTTCTATAAAAAAAGGGTTTTCTGCAAAACACGTTTTCTGTAAAAATACGTTTTTCTGCAAAAACACGTTTTCTGTACAAACACGTTTTTCAGTAAAAACACGTTTTTCTATGAAAACGATTTGTAATAAATGTTTATCAATAAAGACATTTTTCTATGAATAGTTTTTTCTATGAAAACTTTTTTTTATGAAAACATTTTTTTTTCCTATGAAAACCTTTTTTAGTGAAAACGTTTTTCATAAAAATTCGTTTTTCTGTAAAAACACGTTCTTTATGAAAACGATTTTTTATAATAAATGTTTTTCCATAAAAACATTTTCTATGAAAAGTTTTTTTCTATGCAAACGTTTTTTTATTAAAATGTTTTCCTCTATGAAAATGAAAGCGTGTTCCTCTATGAAAACGTTTTTATGATATAAAAAGTTTTTTCTATGAAAACGTTTCTTTATGGAAACGTTTTTTTTTGTGAAAACGTTTTTCTTTGAATACGTTTTTTTCCTACAAATCATTTTTATGAAAACGTTTTACTATGAAAACTTTTTTATGAAAATCGGAAATATCTCAATATTTATTGAACGTGTAGCAGTGCCCTATGACAACAAAGCATTTCTTCTTATCTGTTTTAAAACCAATTCTGACAATATTGGTTTCTATGACACCCCTGAATGTTTTCGTCTATGAAAATGAAAGCGTGTTCTTCTATGAAAACGTTTCTTCATGGAAACATTTTTTTATGAAAACGTTTTTTTATAAATACGTTTTTTTTCCTACAAATCATTTTTCATAGAAACAAATTTATCTGTAAAAACACGTTTTTATGAATACGTTTTTCTATGAAAACGTTTTTCTATGACAACTTTGTTATAAAAATGTTTTTCTATGGCTAGTTCTCCCAATATAAATTACTTTAATGATGGATTTATTAAACTAAAAACCTCAATGGATGTGATCAACTCTCTGCGAAATTTATGCCAAATTTGATACCATTTTATTGTTCTCAACTATTAAATACCCCCTCAATTCTAATTATACGTTGTTGAAATTTTTGCTGGTTTTTGTGGTGACGTTGGTGTCATGTTGTTTTTCCGACAGTGATTGGATAAACCACAATATTTTTTTATCACTATTTTTTTTATTTGATGTAGGTACGCTAGGTGGAAGTTGTATGTTGCATAAAATAATTTGAATATTTGCTAAAAAGGGCTCTTTTAATGTGGCGAGTTTTTTTTTTTTTTTTTTTTTTTAAATTTTTCTCAGAGCTTAACACTAATATTGGTTTAACCCATTTGAGGTTTCATGTTGTTTTGATTTAGGCCAAAGTAGGTAATGTAATGTAAATTGTGTTTGTTGCATATCAAACATGAGAATACAAATAATGAAAAAGTAAGACTAATAAGCAGATTTAAAAAAAAATAACTTTCTTTTTAACTATTTCAGTAACAATTGTGGAAATAAATAATAAATTGTCTTTAATTGCAGATTATTTGTATATAAGCGTATTAAGTAATTACATTTAAAAGCTTAATGTCCCTACAATGACTTAAATTATGCTATAATTTCTTACAAAACATTTATCCCTGGATACTTAAATTTATTTTGTATATAATATTTTTATATAATCCCTTTATGTAAATTATATTTAACTAATTTTAATTAATCTTTATTACAAAAGTTTCTTATCTTCATATCTAACATTTCAGCATGATTTTCTTCTTGCTAACTTAATTGACAACAGAAACTAACCCTAAAAACCCATTTAAAATATTAATTTTAAAACTCTCAAGCAGACGTCTCAAACGAACAGAAATAAAATCCAGTAAAATCATTAAGGCAAAAAAATGAAGCTGAAGGAAGACTCATAGCCACCCAAAGACTTGCAAAGAAAGAGCGAGTGCTCCGTATTGAAGGCACTCATGTAGTTAGGTGCATGTGCTGATTGATGTCTTTGGTATCTGTACTCGTGTAAGTCTATTTAAAGTTAATTTTTTCCATGATATTTTACAATTTTTAAACAACACATTGTTTTATTTTATCATCATTTGAAATTGTTTTATAGACTTATTAAATGGGTGTTGATCTAGATATACAAGAATGAAAGTGAAAACATTGCTAGAACAATGTAACAAATTTATATTACAGAAACTTACTGACTGCATGTCTGTGACTGAGAAATAAAAAAAATATTTAAATTTTAAATTTATTTAATAGCTGCAACATGTTTTTAGCCAGTGCTGAGCAATAGCAATTCAAAATTGGAAGAGAATTGTCCAGCTTATTGGAAACTTAAAATTAAGATCTGATTAGTAATTAGTTATTACACAGGCCAGTTATGTTTCGTCTCTGTTTTGTGCAATGACTCATAAATAAATACGCACTTTTCAATAAAACGTTGCGCAAAAAATTAAGTTTAAAACTTGCACACACCTAAAAAGGCGTAAAAAAAATTAACTAAAATTCGGCCTAGTTGAATATAAAACAATTTATTACCCCTTAAAATTATAACCATATGTTTTTATAATTTTCTTTGAAATATGTAAACACACCTTTTACTGTTTACTTGAAAACAAAATTGCTATAATTACTGATGAATGACTTTTTTTCCAAAAAACTCATAAATACTTATGTAAAAGCAATTTAAATAAGGAAAATATTTTAAATGTGAAACTAATTTGTTTTAAAATGTGAATAAAAATGTATTGCAATACAGATTTTCCATTCGAATTTAAGAAAACAAAGATTTTATGACCCATTTGTGGTTTGCAATTGATACCATTTGATACACTAGACTTAGGTTTAGTTTAGTTCATATACCAAATAAAACTCACTCTAGTTTTTTGTACCTACAAGGAAAATAACAGCCATTAAATAACTAGATAGATAATTTGCAAAATTGTTTAACTGAACTTTTTTAAATGTTTAAAATCAACACGGTACCTGACTGAATACGATATTATTGCAAATTCTAAAACAAGTTTTCTTTAAAAATAAGAAAGAAAATTAAAAACGATTTTATGGAAAAACGTATTCATAGAAAGTCGTTTTTATAGAAAAACCTTTTCATAGAAATACGTTTTCATAGCGTTTTCAAATCGAAATCAAAAGATTTTGATTTTGAATGCTTGCAGGCAGCAGGCAACCACGTAAACCATAGAAAATCTTCTTATAAAAAAGCGTTTTTATAGCAAAACGTTTTTATAGAAAAGCTTTTCATTTAAAATTGTTTTAATAGAAAAAAGTGTTAATATAAAAACGTTTTTATAAAAAAATTTTTTCATAGAGACGTTTTAATAGGAAAACGTTTTTTAACGTTTTCATAGAAAAACGGGTTTTAGAAAGACCTTTTCATAAAAAGTAATAGAAAAATGTTTTCATAAAAAAACTTTTTTAGAGAAGAATGTTTTCATAAGAAGATGGTTTTATAGAAAACGTTTTCATAAAAAACCGTTTTCATAGCAAAACGTTTTTAACGTTTTCATGGAAAATTGTTTTTTTTTAACGTTTTTATAGCAAATCGTTTTCAATAAAAGCGTTTTCATTGAAAAACTTTTAACAGAAAAACGTTTTAATAGAAATACGTTGTCATAGTAAAACGTTTTTAACGTTTTCATGGAAAAATGTTTTTTAACGTTTTCATAGCAAATCGTTTTCAATAAAAGCGTTTTCATTGAAAAACGTTTTAATAGAAAAACGTTTTCATAGAAGAACGTTTTAATAGAAATACGTTGTCATAGTAAAAATTGTTCATAGAAAGAAGTTTTTTTAACGTTTTCGTTGAAACGTTATCTATGAAACCGTTTCATAGAAAACGGTTTTCATAGATAACGGTTTTCATAGAAAAATGTTTTCATAGAAAAACGTTTTCATAGAAAACGGTTTTTAGAGAAACGTTTTCATAAAAAACCGTTGTCATAGTTTTTTAGCGTTTTCATTGAAAAAGTTTTTTAAAGTTTTCATAAAAAAACAGTTTTTAGAAAAACGGTTTTTAGAAAAATGTTTTCATAGAAAAACTTTTTTATACAAGAATGTTTTCATAGAAAGATGTTTTCATAGAAAGACGTTTTTATAAAAAAATAGCTTTTTAGTAAAAAAAAAAATTTTGTTTAGCGAAAAATGTTTTCATAACGTGATTTCAAAAAAACCTTTTTAATGAAAACTGAAAACGTTCCGTTAACGTTATATAACAACATAAAAATGCTTTTAGTAAAAATTAGGTGTTTTAGGTGAAAAAAAATAATTTGTTAAATTAGTTTAATCCAGTTATTTTTAAAACTTAATCTACTTGTTATCTAAGAGCATTTCATTGTACAATAAAAATTTAAAAGAAAAAGTTGCATCAAAGATTTCATTACATTCTTTTGGGCTTTAAAAATCACAGCCTCTTGCACACACAACAGCAACAAAGTAGTCATCGTCATAATGATGATGTCAATTATAATAAAAACTAATAAAGACAAAATGAGAAAAGATTGTATTAAATTTATACACTTTACACCACAACATAACCCAACACAAACAAAATAGTTTAATCATAAAAATATTTAAATTTTTTAAATTGTCATGAAAAGCTTAAAATAACAATAAACTTGTTTTTAAAAATTCTTTTGACTTTTTTTTTAAACACAATTTGTGTGTCAAAATTTGCATAAAATTACAAGTACTGGAAAATATTCCGGCTCCCACTACAACTCTCGAAAGAGGATTGTTAAAGTTAAGGGGTTGGGAATAATTTTTAATAATATGAATCGCAATTAAATTAGTGATTTAGTGGCAGAGTGGAATAAACAAAATTTTAGGAAACAATGTAAAGAACATGGTTAGCATAAGATAAATTCTTTTATATATTTATTTCGATTTAATTAGAATTTTAAAATACAATTCCAAAAACATCCTATCTTACAAAACTAGTCTTCTTTAAAACGGTTTGAGCAGTCTTCTTTAATAGTGTACCATTAAAACATAATTAACGAAAAGTCAGAGATCATTTAAATAAAAACTTAAAAAAAGAACAAATACTGGTTCATAAATAAATAATAGGCCTTAGGGCAAATTATGACTAAAACTTCCGGACATTAATGGCTGAATGAACACTTCATTTAATGAATGAATATAGTACATAAGTATGTATGTGGTGTTTATAATAAGTGCTACAAATTCTAAAATAAAAATAAGATACAGTAACTAACAAAACTGTAGTAAAAATAACTTTAAATTAAAAAAATCTTTAACTAATAATACAATTTTTAAAATTTAAAGATGGCGTTTTTAGTGAAAAAGGTTTAAGTGAAAACCTTTTTATTTTTAAGTGAAAACCATTATTATTGAAACGTTTTTAGTAGAAAAGTTTTTAGTGCAAAACATTTTTTGAGACAATTACGGTGAAACGTTTTTAATGAAAAAAAGTTTTTAATGACAAACATTTTTAATGAAAACTGTTTTAATGAAAAACGTTTTTTAATGTAAAATATGACATTTTTAGTGATAAAGATTTGAATGAGAAAATTTTTATGTTAATTTTTAGTGAAAAACATTTTTTGAAACGTTTTTAATTGAAAAACGTTTTTAATGGCAAAAAATTAAAAAGGTTTTAATGAAAAACGTTTTTTTTTCATTTAATGAAAAACGTTTTAATGAAAAAAGTAATGTAAAATATGGCATTTTTAGTGATAAAGATGTCAATGAAAAACTTTTAATTTTTAAATGAAAACTAATTTTATTGGAAAACGTTTTTAGTAAAAAACATTTTTTGTAAACATTTTCAGTGAAACGTTTTTGAAAAAAAAAATCGTTTTTGATGTCAAACCTTTTGAATGAAAAACGTTTTTGGTATTAATGAAAAAGTTTTCACTAAAAAAAGCTTCACTACAAACGTTTGATTAATAATGTTTTGCACTAAAAACGTATTTAGTAAAAAAATCAATTTTTTTTTTAGTGAAAAACGTTTTTTAGTGAAAAAAAAAGGAATTTGAGCTTTTTTTAGTTATATCAGCTAATATTACCAATCTATCAACAATTATTATTTCAAAATTATTTTACATAACTTCTAAATTAAACATATAATTTCAACTTTCATAATTTAATATTCAAGGATAACTAATATTTTATTTTTTATCGAAAAACGTTTTTAATAAACGAAAAATAGAAAATTTTAAGGTTTTCTATAAAGTCTTTAAATTCTTTAAATTCTTACGGTTTTATATAGAAAGTATTTCCCAGCTTAAGATATTCTGTAGAAACCCAATCAGAAGTTAAGACAGTTTTAAAATAGAAATAAATGAAAGTGTGTTGTATTAAACATTTCTAAAACCTAAAAACAACTCAACTGTAGTTAAAGTTATTATTTTTTAACATTAGCACATGCTTTTTTCTTGCTTCTAATGACTGTGTAACCAAATCTAAATTCATTAAAAAAAAGTAAAATTTAATTTAAAAAAATACAAAAAATAAACGTAAAATTGCAACTGCAAACAATAACCAAGATGAGCTGAGCTACGGCTATGACACTCACAGTAACACAGTTTGTCATATGTAACTGTTAGTATTTTTTATATTGCTGGCTTTATCATAATAAATATAAAATTAATTACCCAGTGACAGTTTCACTACTAACACAAAAAACCCAAAAACAACAGACACACACTCAATGTTTCCCAGCTTTGCGTAAGATAAAAATAAACCAATTACATTTTTCTAACAAATATGAAAATTTTGAAAAAGTTACACATAAAAAAAATATATAATAAAAGCTGTAAACTGAGATCAAGTCAACCAAGCATGATGAGAGTAAAAGGCAAAACCAAAACAAAAACAAAAAAAAAAACACACCAACAACCACAAAATTTAATATGGAGTACAAAAATAACAGAATCGAAACCGAGAATGATAGATAACAAAAACCAGTACCAGAGAAAAACAATTAATAAACTGAAAAATACAAGGCTTGACAAATAAACAAAAACAACGAAAGCATAGGCTTAACTAAAGTTTGTTACTACAATCTTCATTAGGGTGGTGTTGCACGATTTTATAGTTGTTCTCATTAATCAGAATTATAGTAGAAAATCAGGCAACTTGTGAATGCCCCTAATAATAGCATGTTCTTGATTTCATACATTAACAAAAAAATATGAAAAAAAAACAACAACAGTTACCACCAACAATTAAATGTTATTAAAGTTTAAACGAAAAAAAAACAAATTAATCTTTACTGTGAATATATGTTGGCGTATATCTGTTTGTCAGTGTGGGTAACATTAATAAAATAATTATTATCATTGTTTTTATATTATCGGTATGCCACACTGCCAATGTTATAAAGGCTTAATTTATCAATAAATTATTTTTTAACCAAGTGATAAAAGAAGCAACACACACGCTTTCAATAAATAAGTATGTATGTAAATAAACTGTCTCAAAAATGTCTGACAAATACACTGACAAAAGTAATTCTTTAATTATTTGAACAAATTACAATAAATAACCATTTAAAATTAATTGATTTTTTTTTTTTGATCTTGTAATCGGTTTCTTGTGTAGGCTCAATCTACAACTCTAATGTTGGCCATAATTCATGATTCATATTTAGTAACTTTTATTCAATAAACAAAATTGTATATGAAATACTTTGTAGACTTCAATTCAATTGCATTTAATTCATGTTTGTTTTAGGAAATGTTAATTGAGTTTTTTTTATACAAAAGCGGATGAGTCAGTTAATTTAGTAGTGTGGTGGTGTCTACTTAATTATGGATTTAAAAAAAAATAATAATATTTTTTATATATATTTAATTGTGATTTATTTCGCAGATATAATTTTTTACATAAAATATATTTATATATAAAACTGGATAAACAATGAAACATAATTAGCTGACAAAGATACAATTATTATTCTAACAGTAATATTTAAGCAAGTTGAAATTATCTATAGAAATACTTCAGAAATGCAGGATTTTTAAGAAAACCCATTAACATACGCAAGATTTCCTACAGAAAACCCTAACAAACGGAAGATTTTATATAGAAAACTTCAACAGTCGAAAGTTTTTCTATAGAAAATTTCAACAGTCGAAAGATTTTCTTTTCGAAAGATTGATTTTCTGTAGAAACCCTTAATGGTAAATAGATTTTCTATAGAAGACCCTAACAAACAAAAGGTATTCTATAGAAAACTTCAACAGACGAAAGATTTTCTATAAAAAAAAACTTCAGCAGACGAAGAGCAACTGTAAAACCTTAACAGGCAAACGATTTTCCAGAATAAACAGAAGATTTTTATAGAAAACCGAAAAAAAACTTAAAAGCTTCCAAAATGCAATATTTTCTAGTTGAATCCTCCTCAAAACCTCCAAAAAAATTTGCATAATTTTAGGCGCTTTAAAAAAATAGTAAGTAACATTTCTGTTTGCCGTAGTTTTAAAATCCAAGGAGTTTAAGTAACGAAAACATATTACATATTTCCTTTTGAAGCATTCATAAAAAATCACTTACTTTCCCCCACAAAAATTTCAAATTATTTCCCTTAAATAAAATAAATCCTATTTAAAAAGTCTTCTATTTACTTAGAACACACTCAAACAAAGTTTCTCTATGCTAAATTTCTTGCTTCTCTAATTTGCTTAACTTTTTCTAAGCAATTTCATAATCCTATGAAATACTTTTTAAAATATAGAGCCATGGCAAGCAAACACTTTTGCTTATTGTTCCGTATGTAATGTTATGCTAGGTAAAGTCTATAAAAGTATTTTATAGATATAGTTTTTTTTTATAAATTACCAGAATTTGTAGTAGACTATTGGTGCCATCTAAAAACAAGTCTTGTAATTCTATTCAATATAGTTTATTTGTTGACCTTTTTCATAAATTTTCCTTTAGTTTCAACTCTTGCCGGGAGTAGTTTCTAAAGAAGTCTAGTAGTTTTAATGAAGAGAGTGGTAAGAGTGCTAAAAAATCTAGTTGCCAACAATTGATTTCCCTTTTTTTTTTTTTTTTTTTTCTTTTAGGTTTTTTGGCTAGATGCCAATATTAAGCTACTTTTGTATTCTACGAAGATATAAGAGAAACATGAAATGAAATAAAAGGGTTTTGATATGTATAATATATAAAAAAAGTGAAACAAAAATCAATATAAAGTGTCTAGTCTATTTATGAAAAGAGACAGTGGAAAGGTGTGTTTAAACAAAAATAAAATTTTATTTGTAACTAAATATTTAATCGGCCTAAAAGTAGACTTTAGTTTTAATAAGATTCAGATTTTCATAAAACATATGTTTGCAGACATTCCAATTTACAGTTTTTAAAAAATTTAAGGAAATTTTGCAAGATTAATTTTAGGCGTTGTCCAAAATAAAGTTTATAGTTGCTTGAACTTTTAAAGCAAAAACTAATTTCCAAAGTTAAAAAGCACTTAAGCAAGCTGCTGCATGTTCATTTAATAAGAACATACAGTCCGCTTTTAACACCTGTTTTGCCGGTTAAACAACAACATGCCAACTGTATTCGGTTCTTAAATGTGTGAGAAAATTAAACGAAAACATTTTAAACAATACAAATTAAACACATTCATAAAAACTTTCTATATTGTACTGGCACCTAAACAAACAAATAAAATAAAAAAAAAGAAATACATACTACAAAACTAGTGCTTTTGCAACTGCAGTATGTCTAGAAAACCAAAACTGCTTCCTTAAACTGTATTCCCTGCATTCAACTCTTCTATCTCGCAATTTAACCGGACGGTTAAACTATTCCTTTTCTCTCCTTCTCACTCACTACACTATAGACCATTTAGCATAAACAGGAAATTATGATAATGACACGGAAGTAAAACAGCGAATACAGTCAAGTTTTTGACTTTTTATTTGTTTGCTGTCAGTGAGACAAAAAGCTTTCTGACTTAAAGTCAGTCTGCCACACGTTTTAAATACTTTTTCTTTTACTAAACAATGTCTAGCTGCAACCAACCAACCAACACTGTTGTAACTTGCTAATGTTTTATGAAGAATTAGAATTTTTAATTAGTTGGTGTCGGTCAAAGTTGGGTGACAGAATGCTGGAGCAAAAAAAAAAACAAGAACCAAAAAGGAAACATTTTAGAATATTGCACTTATTTATTTATAAAGAAGTTTCAGTTTTAATAAATAACAATTTAAGAATATCTTGTGGTGTTTAAAAGGAAAACTAAGTGTGGTATACTTTAAGGACAAGTTTTAAAGCATATTTTAAGGGGAAATTAAGCAATATTTAATTTTGTTGATGTTGTTTGTTCTTGTAAATTGCAAATAATAAAAATAACATTTTCCAAAATTCATATTTCTTCAAATATTTTTCACAATTTTCTCACCAATGACAAATATTTAAAAAATTTAAATCTAAAAGTAGAAATAAGCAATCATGAAATGGAGTACCTGACATGACATGTGTAGATATAGGAAATAACGAATTGTTTGTCGGAGATGGTGAGGCATAAATAAGTGCTCGAACATTTGTTGTCGAATGGGGAAAATAATGAATAAATGACTGAATAACTGAAACAATGAATGAACGTAAAAACAAGTACTGTTCTCTTAAAATTGTTTTATAGTTGTTGTTTTTGCCCGGTTCAGTGACAAACAGCAATACAAATAATTGTGTCAAATAGAACAATAAGCAATAGTTTTCATTTTTTCTGCAGACAACAATTGTTTATAATGTTAAGCATTAGACGAAGGTTGTATTAGAAGTTTTTCGTTTTTAAAACTATCGCATAAAATTTAAAGCACAATTATAAAAACATACTTTTTTCAATTCTGTTTTGAAGTCAACAACAAAGAATTTATTGTTTTGTCCTTTTAGATGTAAGTCCTGTAAAAATGTCTTTAAATATTTATACCTATTATTAAATTTTTACATTTAAATAAATAGTGACAGTTATTTTTTTAAATTAATAAAAAAAAACCTTTTAAAGCCTTCATATAGCATCAGCATTTAAGTGTGTCATGTCAGTGTATCCTTTATTTCATTTATAGTCCATTAAAGGTTTTGAAAATGTTAAATAACATGCAATATCGTGTCGTTGCTGTTTACTGTTGGAGTCTGTGATGACACAGACTAGACTCAATATAAATTTTTAAAGACAGCTCAGAATTTACATGCGGGACGATATAATTTTAAGCAGAAAAATAAGTGGAGACAAATACAAATTTGCATAAATATGTTTTTTATTTATTGCAAATAAAAATATTAAGGTTGAGCTAAATGAAAACTAATGTATAGATCTTTAAAAAACTAAACTAGAACTGAACTTAAACTAGAAGTGGAATCTAAACTAGAACCTGAACTAGAATTTGAACTAGGGATTGAACGAGAACCCAAACTAGAACATGAACAGTTCATGATGAACTAGAACTTGAACTAGAATTTGAAGAGTTCTTGATGAACGAGAGCATAACCAGAACATGAACCAAAACCTGAACTAGAACATGAAGAGTTCATGATGAACTATAACATGAACTAGAACCTGAGCTAAAATCTGAACTAGAAATTGAACTAAAATCTGAACTAGAATCTGAACTAGAACAGCTCATGATGAATTAGAACATGATCAGTTCATGATGAATTAGAACATATATTAGAACCTGATCTAGAATCTAAACTAGAAATTGAACTAGAATCTGAACTAGAACATGAAGAGTTCATGATGAACTAGAACATGAACTAGAATCTGAGCTAAAACCTGAACTAGAAATTGAACTAAAATCTGAACTAGAATCTGAACTAGAATCTGAACTAGAATCTGAACTAGAACAGTTCATGATGAACTTGAATTTGAAGAGTTAATGATGAACTAGAACATGAATTAGAACCTGAACTAGAATTTGAACAAAAATTTAACTAGAATCTGAACTAGAACAGTTCATGATGAACTAGAACATGAACTAGAACCTGAGCTAAAACCTGAACTAGAAATTGAACTAAAATCTGAACTATCATCTGAACTAGAAGAGTTCATGATGAACTTGAATTTGAAGAGTTACTGATGAACTAGAACATGAATTAGAACCTGAACTAGAATTTGAACTAGAACATAAACAGTTGACGATGAACTAGAAAATTAATTAGAACCTGAACTACAATCCGCACTAGAATCTGAACGAGGTCCGCAAATATAAGAAAATAAAGAAAATGTTGTAAAGGGTGTCCCAACTAGAACGCAATTTTTAAATTTTAAATAAAACACAGATATTTGAAAAAAAAACGTGAAACTTTATTATATCGTAAAGTAGACAGAATGAGGTTATGTATGGAACAAGATATCGTGCAGATGGCTGCCGCGGCTTTGCTGACACACACGCGATCTTTTAATGAAATTTTCAATGACCTTTTTGCATAAATGCTGCGGTATTTCATTAATGCAGCGTCCAATTTCCTCTTTTAAGGCTGGAGTCGTCGTCGGCTTACTAGCGTAAACCATCGACTTCAAAAAACCCCAAAGAAAAAAATCTAAAGGTGTTAAATCGCACGATCTAGGCGGCCAATTCTGGTCTCCAAAACGCGAAATAACAGCAATTGAATTGTGTCTCTGGCTGTATGACATGTGGCGCCGTCTTGTTGAAACCACATGCCCTCCACATTCATTTCTTCAATTCTAGGCAAGAAAACTGGTTATCATTTCACGATACCGAACACCATTGACTGATTGCGCTTGATCTGCCTTATTTTCATAAAAAAGGTCCAATGATTCCTCCAGCCCTAAAACCACACCACACAGTGACACGTTGAGGATGCATTTGCTTCTCGTGAATCACTCGAGGATTTTCCTCACCCCAAATGCGACAATTCTACCTATTGACGTAGCCATCAATTAAAATTTAAAAATTGCGTTCTAGTTGGGACCCCTTTCAATTTTTTTTTTTTTTTTTTTTTTTTTTTAATAGGTGCCTCTCTAATGCCATCAAAATGTTTCTCTATTGCAATATACAAACATTCACAAAAAAGTAAAAATAATTTTTCTCTCAAAATAATATTTTTTTTATATTGACATACCAGCATTTTATATATTCTTTTTTTCCATTATATAAAACTTACCTAAAAAGATAAAAAAAAACAGAACAAATATTA
This sequence comes from Bellardia pandia, assembly GCA_916048285.2. Classification (NCBI taxonomy): domain Eukaryota; kingdom Metazoa; phylum Arthropoda; class Insecta; order Diptera; family Calliphoridae; genus Bellardia; species Bellardia pandia. The sequence continues at coordinate 49,754,541 of OU696531.1, forward strand.
GATTTAATAAAAATTAGTTAAACATTTTTAATTAAAATTATTAAGCTACGTAAAGTAGTCTTTTTAATTTCAAGCTTTAGCAATAAAAATTGTACAAATAAGCCAGTCTATGTAAGTGCAATCAATACAACTGAAACTGAAAAAATATGCAAGGAAAAAATAAACAGAATAATGAAAAACAATTATTAAATTCTTTAAAAACAAATGCAATACAAAATGAAAAGTATTGCAACAAATGTTTAATAAAAGAAATGGTGTTGATTTTGAGGCACTAAATGCAAAATCATAAAAGTTTCAAATAACGAATTTTATTACAGAAACGTCACAAAACTAACATTTAGTGGAAAATGTCCAGCACAGAGTTAAATATTGCCTTAATAAGACTTATGAACGTAATATCCAACGACACACCAAAACAGAGCTGATAGATGGTGATTGATGATACTTTGCATATATTAGAAACCTCTATCAAAAAGAGTCCTTTTAATTTCTGCAACAGCAAAAAAGAAAAGCAAATGCCATCAAATCTTAATATAACGTAATGATAAACAAAAATAGTTAAAAAAAATCTTTAAACTTTTTAATCCCCACAATATTACTAGTTTTTGCAACACTGTGCAACACAACAATAAATAAATAAATGCAAAATTGCATGAAAGTATGTCTGTAGTGCGAGTAATAAATAACAAAAGCTGCTCTTGTTCTCTGTCAGCAGCAAAACAACAACAATCAGCCATCAATACCCCTAATCATCTGGTAAAAATACTCATTCATGCAACACCAAAATATTCTTCACAACACACAACCTCCAACACAACAAACGCAATTGTTTGGTAACGCCAAACAACCCACAGTTGCATATTGTTGTTGGCTTGTTTTGTTGGGTTGGTATAAACAACAACAACAACAACATCATATTAATGAATGAGTCTGACTGAATGAAACGTATTTTTCAGTTTTGCACAATGAATGAAGAATGAATTGAATGCATTTGCAACAGCAATTATAATTTTTGCAGTTTCTGTTTCTTTCTAGTAGTTATTATTGTTTTAGTTATTGTAGTAGAAATTGTATAATCATATAATTTTAAATATAAATATTTTGTTGTTATTGTTGGTGTTTTTAATTATTATCATGTTTTTCGTTTTTTATAACTGCATACATTTTTTTCTGCTGTTGTTAACAAACAAATAAATTTATTAATTATACACAATTTGTTAGAGAATTGCTCAAAGGCATATACATACGTATGTACGAGTATGTATAGAGTTAATAACCAACCCAATAGGAAAGTTGCTAATTAAAGTAAATGCTGCAAAAATTTAAATGAAAAGAAAAATCAAATTGTTGTAGTAATTGGAGTTAAATATTCCACTCGTGGAATTTATTAATAATGTTTCAAAAGATTTTTAGATAAAATTTCAACATATTACATAAGAGGACGTGTTCAAATATGAACCTTAATTGCGATAATCGCAATTAACGCCATTATTGAGCTCAATATTTCACATAAAATCTCAATTAATTATTGCGCAATAAGTACGAAATTGTTATAATATTGAGTACGATTTCGAATGCAACACTGTTCACAACTGTGTTTAGTGAACAAAATTGTATAAAATGGCAAATGTCAACAAAAGAAAACAAAAGAAATCATTGAAAAGTCAATGTGAAGGTAAATTTGTTTACATAGAAACACAACAACCATTTAGAGTATTTATTGTATTGTTTTCCAACTGTCAAATGATTATTGAGTAAGTTGAAAATTGCGTATGCCTGAACACTTAAAATAATATTGTCAATAACCCGAATATTGACTCAATTAAGTTTCATATCTGAATTTCTTGTCCCCATAAACCTTTTTGATTTAAATACTTAATGACACCACGAAGTTATAATTTTTCCATTGTAAAAAAATCGCGAAGGCGTCTTTTTTGAACACCTGCTTCTATATGAAGGAGTTGGCAGATCGAAAAGAAATTTAACATGTGTTCATTACACAGATGGAAGTTTTCAAAACACTTAACTTTTTTCTGTTTATACCGGGCTTTCTGTTCTAAACTAAGAAGTTTCCGAAACGCCCTCGTACATATCGATGGTCTCATGTAGAAAGGCCCTAACTCGCATATTTGAAACTTTACAGGAGAAGGTAAAACCATAATAGAAACTGTAATATTCAACATGTAACTTTTTTTGTACAACTGCTTATAAAAGCGTTATTTTTTACACTATTGCAATAAATTTTTGTTAGGAGGTGTATTTGCCGTTAAATGCATTGGAATCGCAAAAAAACAAATTTCGAAAAAATAGCGAGTTAGGGCCTTTCTACATGACACCAACGATATATGTATTACTTTAATGATTTCTAAGAAAAGATTCATTCTCTTCTCTTTCAAACAGTTAAAATATTTCCTAAACAAGGCATATTGTTCGCTACAGCTTTCTATGTTTTTCTAATGACATAGTACAAAACAACCTAATATTCTGAAGAACCTGGTCACAATATATTTCAAAGTAGTTCAATTGTTTCTCAATTTGACTTGAAAAAATTTAGTTATGTAACATCAAAAATTCTAGTTCAGGTTATAGTAAGTTTAAGTTCACTTCTGATTAAGTTCTAGTTCAGATTCTCGTTCTAGTTCAGATTCTCGTTCTGTTTTAGTTCTGTTCCGTTCCAGTTCTAAATTATGTTCTAGTTCTGTTCTGAGTTATGTTCTAGTTCCGTTCTAGTTCTGTTTTCTTTTTCAGTTCTGTTCTAGTTCTGAGTTATGTTCTACTTCTAGTTCTGTTCTGAGTTATGTTCTAGTTCCGTTCTAGTTTAGTTCTAGTTCTAAGTTATGTTCTAGTACTTGTCTATTATAGCTACTGTCTATTAAGAAGAAACATCTGTTTCACATAATAAAAAATTATAAATATAAATAAACAATCACATTTCAAATTCTAAAAACAAATTCAATAAATTATAGTCGCAAAATGATACAAATATTCTGTTTTAGTTAATTTTTACTGCAGTAGTGAGGAGTGAAGTGAGAAGGAAGTCAAGTACAAGTAAATATTAAACAAGTGTGCTGCTGATATTGTTGATAAATTAAACACTTATGTGCTAATGAAATATTTGTTTAAATAATATACGTTGTGTAAGAAATGGTTCGTAATTGTTAGTCATATAAAAAACAACATAAAACTAAAAATTAAAAATTAATAACAAACATGTTTTAAACAGATTTGTATAAAGAATAAAAGAGAGAAAAGAGTCGTTGTTTTATTAAAAACAGATAATTTTATTAATATCTAGAGTCCGACCAAGTATTTGGTTTCGGATTAGGTCAAAAATCGGCCTAATACCAATATACTATATGTAGTACAGGTCAAAATATGGCAGAATAATGAAACCTTGATAAAGGAAATAAATAGATTATGGATTTTTAAAGGTAAAGGCAAGTTTTAAATATAATTTAAAGAATACAAAAATTAATAGTTTATTGTAAAATATTGGTTGGTATTATTGTGTCTGCACGGAAAGGAAAACTAAGCGGAAATAAATATCGATCAATATGTAAAAAGTAATTATTCATTCCTGCGGCACTGCGCAATACTATCTGTGTAGAGATGATACCGCAAAACGTGGAAAATAACGCAGCAATGGAAAGAATTATTTAGATTTATGCTTCTGCACAAAAAAATTCTTTCCGCAATCGCGGAACTGAATGAATAATTTGGCTTATTAAAAAATATTGTCAAAAATGTTTCGTTTAAAGTTGAAAAAACAATATTTTTGCAGTGCACAATTTAAACATGTTTTAAAATTAAAATAAATATTTATTTTTTTTCGGATTAGACCGAGTATTAGTTTCGGTTCGGTCGGACCATATTAATTTCATAATTTTTCATTGAAAAATTTCTAATAATCCTTCTAATAATAGGCTTAGTTTAATAACAAATTAATCCTTTAAGAGAAATCAGTGAATATATATTAGGGCCAGGGCTGCCAGATGAATTTCGGAAAAAATCGTCAAAATCCAGATAAAAAAGAAAAAAATCGTCATTTCGAATTTTAAAAATCGTCAAAAAATCGGAAAAATAAAAAGTCACTATTTCTAATAGTATTTTGAAATTTTTATTTAAGCGCAAACATAAAAATTCAAGTTTATATAGTCTTTTGTACAATTAATATCAAAATTAACTTTTTAAATAAGAAATCACAAAAAATATAATGCCAAACAGAACTTGTCTAATATTTTTATAATATCTTAGTCCGTTTTCACTTCTATAGTTCTGACTCGTCAAGGCAAGTATTTTTGGATGAGAAGGGAAAAGAGAACAAAAGGGGTACAAGCTTGACGGTACTGTCAATTTTCTTATTTCCTTTTATTTTTTTTTCATGTATGTAAATGAAATGGCAAGTTCAAAAGAGACTTAAACAAAAACTATTGAGCTAAAACTGACGAGTGTGAAACAAGACTACATTATTTTATAAATAAATATCTGAATTTAGCATATTTAATTAATTCAGGTTAAATTACAACGTCAAGACAATTTATTTTATTAAGTTTTAAATATCATTTTGAGTATAGAATTCAATTCATCCATCATATACTAGTACAGGTACTTATTTTCAAAGAATTCCGTATTTTTGTTATTTAAATTTATTTGGAGCAGGAGAAGTTTTTGTAGAAGAATTTCCCCGTGGAAATTCAGAAATTGTTTCCTCTTAAAATTTTAGTTCATGGAATTCAGTATTTAAAACTGATTTTTATGTTTACAGATAAATACGTAATTTCGACTATCCTGTCTCAATATTATTTGGTATAATTTTACTTGAACTTAACAACAATAATTAAGAAAACACTACTATAACTTAGTTGTGTTTTTGAAATATGTCATGCTCTTCTTAAAATTTATAATACTAAATGAGAAAAATCGTTGTTATCTCAAAAAAAGAGAGAATTTGGTAACAAAAACATTAATAAAACTAACAAATGATAGAAATTTTTAATAATTCAGAAAATCGTCACTTTCAATGAAAAAATCGTCAAATCGTCATTTTGCTATTTTTGAAACCAAAAATCGTCAAAATGACGATAAATCGTCAAATCTGGCAGCTATGATTAGGGCTGTAATAAGCTTAACATATGCATAATTAGTAAATCTGCAATTCTTTTTTTTTTAATAATTTCGTATAGAAAATGGTTATAGATATGCCTGTATGTACGTGTAATGTTGCAGCAACAATGTTTATAGAACAAATATGGCAGCAATAATGTTCGTTTTACTAAAACAATTTGATTTTTATAGAAAATCAAGAATTTAATTATAAATTTACATATAAGCTCTAAAAATACAACTTTAGTCTTGAAATACACTGAAGAAATATATAAATAAAAATAAACTTTTTTGTACAATTCCTTCAAACAAACCTGCATTAATCGTACCACACCCACATTAAATATTTAAAACACACAAAAAAAGATAACAAAACAAAAAATATAAAAAGCGATTAGTGTTGATAATGATGCCCGGCTACGGTATCATAATCATCATCATTATTAAGATATTGTAGTCAACTAACAAACGTATTGTGAATAATTGATGAGTGTCGTGCCAGTAATAACATTTCAAATTATTCTATTATTACTTGTGGGTAAGTGCATTTGTTTGGTGGGGAGGTGGGTAGGGATTAAGTAGAGAGTATTCATGTACTACTGATATAGATATGAGAAATACCCTGGTACCGTGTATAATTCAGAAATTACCCGCATATCTTTATAACCTGCTTTGTTTGTATCACTGTCTAGCAATATTGCGCAGCTTACATTTTTTTGTTTAATGAAAATGAAACTTAATTTAACTTTTTTTTTTACTGGGTAACAAATTCTTAATAGAGAAAAAGTCAATGAAAAAAAAACGATAATTCAAGCAGTACCCGGCAGTTTAATTTTCTCTAATTTAAAATTAATATATTTTTGTTATAACTGACATTAATATGCTGTTGGCAATGCAAATTGAAGTCAATAGCTTACTTTATACAGCCCAGGTAATCTAGCGTGTAGTCAATTGCCACTTTACAGTATCTAGGTAATCAAGAGCGTAGCCACATTTGATAAAATACCTCTTTACAAAAGTGTAGTACAAAAAAGTTTAATATGTCCACACTCTGCATTACTTAGAGACTGTAAAATGGCAATTGGATTTTTTTTTTTGAATTACAAATTGCTCAAACGTGTCTAATGACCAAAAATATATAAAAAGATTTAAGTTAAAACCAGTGCTAACCCTAAAATAAGTAGTCTTCCACAGTCACCTAATACTGCTGGCTAACTAAGTATCAAGTCAAGGTTAGCTCATGATGATGATTATTATTATTTTAACTAGTAAATTTCATTTTTTAGTTGTTATTTATTTTCGTTTTTGCATTAAATATTTGTAGTTTTGTGTTTAGCTATTTTTTTGCTGTCATGTAATGACTACATTAAGAGAAAACAAGTAAGAGTTTGTATTCGGAATCTTATGTACCCACCACCGAATCCCCTATTATGGAGATTTATAAGAGATTTATGCGCATTTTAGTGATTTCCGAAAGTAGACTTTATAAGGGGTCAAATATTATAAACTCATCACCATAAATCTGAGATCGACTATTTTTATATATATATATATGTATGTTTGTTTCGATTTGCGAATTATGCCCATTTAAATGATTTGCGAAAGTCGACTTTATACGGTCAAATATGAAACGATCATCATGAAATTTGCCACGATAATTTAAATGTAAATTCTGATTATGCTTTTCAAAGTTCAAGTTGATATTCATTTTGATAAGAGAATTTTAGTGGACTATATCGAGCCATAACCGCCGAAAAAATGTATCCCACAAACTCAAAATTTTATAGGGGAAGGTTTTTTTTTAATAAAATCAGTTTGAATAAAGCCATTATTTTAAAATTTATAATGTAAATATTGTTTTGTGTAATACATTTAATTTTAATAATTCTAAATGATGTTGAACTATCGATTTCGATAAAAAAAACAACAATCGATTATGGTGTGGGATACATTATTTTGGCGGTAATGGCTCGATATGTTGGGGGCTTTTTTTTTTGTATAAAAGATTTATGTTCATTTAAGTGATTTTCGTCCTCTTTGTATGAGGATATGTCAAAATTATGGACCTGTGCAAACAAAATATTGAAACTTTGATCTATAACTTAGATCCTCCTATTGGACCTATTTTGCCCATGTACATTACCAAACATTTAGGTGGATCAAAAAATGTTTGGCAAAAATTTCATTGTTCTATGTTTTCTTTCGGAGCTCTATGGTGCCTTCAACTGACGGACGGACATGGCTAGATCGCCTTAGAACTTTACAAGGACCCCGAATATATAGACTTTTTGGTTCTACGACCATTATTTCGATGTCTTACAAACGGAATGACAAACGCAATATACCCCCCCCCCCCCCCTCTTTTTGATGGTGGTCTTAATAAAGTAACGAAAACCTAAGCGAGAAATATATTTCAAAATTAGTTTCCTTTTTAAATTATTATTTAAAAGACAAAATTTGCGAGTTCCCATATGAGTAATTTACAATCGAATTTAACAGATTTATCGTTACCCATTCATAAGAGACGATCAGTACAATGTACTAGTTTCAATGTAAACTCTTGGTTGCAAACTTTTCACAATGCTTTTAAAGCAAAAGTACTTCATGTATTATATTTTGGCATCAGCACAGAGCCGTACAGGTATATAATTCATGAAAATAAAGAATTGTCAATCTAAGGTCAGGTTTTTCATTTTCTTGTGCTGTGGAGATATAGTTTTGTTTAGAAACGCTGTATTTTCTCTATTCTATTATATTTCTCTAGTCTGTTCCTGGTAAATGATTTTTGGCAGAGTCTTAATTGTTTAATTACACTATTGTGATGGTATATAACTTTTACAATAATCAAAATTTTTGTTTGCTGAAAACAGAACACAATAATGCATGATACTAGCGGTGTCAACTATTCATGTTCTCAAAACGATCAAAACCAAACGGGTTTGGAAGCGCTAAATATGCTAAATATTGGTTCTCAAAGAGTTTTTTTTTATAAAAGTTTAATCATATTTTTGTTGACAGAAATATTTTGAAAATAAATTTTAACTGGAAACAAAATTTGTTTGATGGCCTTAATTCTAGTTTTGATAATGGGCATTTAACCGAAATTTGTTTTAATGAAGTGTCAAGACCTAAAAAAAGAAGTTTGCCTCCTATAGAGAATTACTATTAAAAGCTTCCTTTGTGAACTTCCAGCCCTGACGTTTAGTTTTGGTTTTGAAAAAAATCCAATCCATAAAATTAAAGGGGAAATTGAAAGTTGAAGTTATCATACAAAATCCCTGAAAAGAGCTAAATCTCGATTGAAAAACTTTTAATTTCTAGCGCTGCTTAAAACCCCCTTGTTCTAAATACTTTTTTATTCGAATTTTCGCAATCATTTTCTTCTTTACAGTGTCAATTTACGGGAACAAAAAATTGTTGTTCATAAACTGACTAACTATTTAGTTGTTGTTGAGTTTCATACTGTCATTGTATGCATCGCAAGACATTGTTTGAATATTTCATTGAAATTATTTTTGCTACCCAACAAATGACTCAGTTGCCATTTATTTTGTGGTTTGGCACGAGCTTGTTGTTCACTTTCTATGAATTATGCATTAATCGATGAAAAACTGTCATTAATTTGTTTTTTTTTTTGTAAGTTTAATTAGTTTTGTAATATAATGGCAGCAGCAGCAGTACGCTGCAATTATAAATATACAATTGAATTGCAAAATCTTGCTCAATACTATAAAACAATCAATAATGTTTTTGTTTTTTTTTTTTTTTGCAGCTTGTCATTTTCTGTAACTTGATTCTTTATGAGATTTAAAAATAAAAGTTTCTATTTATTTATAACTAAAAATTTTACCACTCTGCGCAGGTCAACTTCTGCAGATCTTCCATATTTAAATTTGAAAATTGTTAAAATTTCTATTTCCAGTAAAAGTAAAATATTGCAACGTTAAACATATTATTAAAACAATGCTAAATAAAATGCAAACAAAATTGCAGCTTAATTGAAATAAAATAAACGAAATTAGCCGCAAAAATGCTAAAATGGTCACACTGTTTGTGTTTTTCTCAAAGATCAAACTTAAATCAGGTGCTGGTTAGCAGCTTTGCAAGCGAGGTCTCGCTACGCAATTTTTTAAATGTTTATGTTTTTCTCTCTTAATACACAAAGATCTCTGCTGCTTAACCAACAAACAGGGCTGCCAGATGAATTTCGAAAAAAGCGTTAAAAATCCCGATAAAAAAGAAAAAAATCGTTATATCGAATTTTAAAAATCGTAAAAAAAAATTAGGGAAAATAAAAAGTCACTATGTCTAATAGTATTTTGAAATATGACTTGCTCGGGCGACCAGGACAAGCATCGTCATTGACATCTTCTCAGCCTTCCTTAAACTGGTTATTCCACAATTGAACTTGTGTTTTGCTCATAGTAAACTTTTCAAATGTCCTTGCGCATTTAATTTAATTTTGTACACAAAACTCAACACAGTTTCTTTGATCCATTTTTTCGAATAGCAAAAAATCCAAAACAAACTGACAATTCAAAATGGCTAATATTGCCATGTGTACCAACATAACAGAAGAAAAAAATGCGAAAATCAAACATACGTAACTCACGACATTTGAAAATAACGGTTATTTTTTGATCAGACCTCGTATGTATACATGAATTCAATGTTGTTGTTGATAGAAGACTGAGTGAATGAGTAACTATTTTCAAACTAACTAACGACAACAACAAATTTATAAAAAATATATTTGTTTGTGTTAATTTATTACCACCAAAGACTCTGCTAGCGAACTGGAACACTCAACAAAGTCTATCAGTCTGTCTGTCTGCTGGTTACACTATTTATCAAAACTACAATTTTGTGCGTATGCTGCTGCTCTTTACGCGATGTTGTGGGATTTCGTTTTTCGGCTTTTTTTAAATTAATGAATGAATGAATGAACGAACGAACATGGATATGTATACACTGAGAGCATATATGTAGATCACATGCACAAACGAACATTAAAATTTGTACACTGAGACAATATAGACCACCTAACTCTCTAGTTTTGATATTTGTAAATAAATTTATTTAAAATCTTTCTCAGTTTGCTGGTTACTTTAGTTAGTGTCATAATTCTAGCTTTTAAAAAATCTATATTTTAATTTCTTTAAGTGTTAACTAATCAAATACTTTAGGCTTTTAGTCGGCTGTTTTATTGTATCGTTTTTATATTATTTTTGGTTATATTTTTGTTGTATGTTTTTTTTCGTAGGCTGTTATCACTAAATTGGTAACATGTGCATTTAACGGTTGAATCAATTTCCATAATATCTTTTTGGTATAAATAATTCTGATTCTACTGAACAAAAATTTTATCAATAAAATCAAGTACAGCAGAAAAATTATGATAAATACAGAAGAAGAAATAGATTGAAATGTAGTTCCATTCGAAAACTTAGAAAAGCAACTTGTCTGCTGTCTAATTGTAATGTGTCTGATATTCTTGAACATTTATTTTTATTTATTTTAATTTTAATACATTGATTACAATTTCAGTTCTGAATATTTATACAAAAGCCTGAGATTGAAAAGTATTAAAATTTTGTAAACATTCTTTCTTGTCACGCTGTTTATAACAACCTTACCGGGTACCGTTTTTAAATTTAACATATTAATACCATAATATAGAAATATTTAAGAGTTTTCTTTAAGCTTTAAAGAAATTGTCAACTTTTTAAAAAACCAATTATGTTAAAATTTCATTAATAATTCAATAATTGTAAAACAACAAAGATTTAACTTTCACTCTTCAATGACCAATAACATTTCCAAAATCGTTTAAGGTTTAAAGTTTAAGTTATTCTTTTCATAATTTCAAAGGTTTCATTATATTATAGACAGCTGTTGACAACTAATTGGAAATGTTTTGCAGCCCATAAAAGTGTTAGCGTTAAACAGTTTTTCATTTATTTTATCATATTGTTTTGATTATACCAAAAAGTTAACAAAGGAATAAAAGTAAATTCAGATGTTATTCAACTTTAATTGTAAAGGCTGTTTTTTTAAATGTTTAAGTTAGCAACACATTTTGTCAGCTGTTAAGTGATTTATGTTTGGTTTGCCATTTCAACATAAATAGACTGATTTTTTTCTAAATCGTATTTCGAACAATACGAAATCTCGAAACTGCCGTACTTGGAGTGTTGGGGCACCGTTACATCCAGAAAAACTGAGTGTTTGGTGTGTGGTAAAATAATTGGTCCATACCACTTTAAAAACGAAGCTGACCAGAACGTTACAGTCAATGGTGACCGCTATAGAGCCATGATTACTGGCTTTTTTGTTCATCCATTGAACAATCATGATGTGCAGGAGTTGTAGTTTCAACAAGGCGGCGCCACATATCACAAAGCTCGTGCCACAAAACATTAGATAAACGCATTATCTCACGTTTCGGACCCGTAAATTGGCCTTCAAAATCTTGTAATTCAACGCCGCTGGTCTCTTTTCTGTGTAGAAATGTAAAGTCGTAGTGTGTCAATAAGCCGGAAAAGATTTCATGCTAATTTAAAAAAAATTATCTTTGTTTTATTTAATTTCAAAGTTCTATATATCTAAAAAAACATTAAACATTTAAATAAATTTTTTTCAATTTCAACTGCGACACCTAATTGGAAACGATTACACTTCTGTTAATCAATATTTTTTGGAAATCTTTTTTGCTTTATTACAGCCTAACATCGATTGCGCCTCGATGATATGAGACGTCGACCTCACACAACTGGTATCGACTACCACGCCACCTTTTAAAAGAGGACATTCTAGACAATTGATAGAATTATTCGAAAGCATTTGTATGATAATATTCGCCGTGCACTTTAGATTGTCTTGTTGGAATTGCCATACAACAGGAAAATTCACATTTGGTACGTGATATTTTTTCGGCCCAAGGACGGATAGGATTGAAACTGGTGGAAATTGGTCCATTATTTCACCAGAAATAAGTGGTAAATGAAGCCAAATCATATCTACAAATTTTGTTGAGATCCGGCCATAATTACTAGTGGCTCCCATATAAGGCCCATTTCCGAAAATCCCTTTAAAGAGCATAACTCTCTCAAAAATGTTGGTATCCAAATAATATATATTAGAGAAAATTCTATTGAACACAAATATATTTCATATGTATACAAACAACACAATGCAATTTTATTGTGATCGGTCCACAATTAGTCGAAACTCCCCTATAAGACCCTCTCCGTAATTCACTTTAACCTTCATAAATCTTTTAAAAGCATTTATATCGAGATAAAGTTTAACACACATAATATTTATATTCACGGAAGTCATGGCACTAAATTTTTGGATGATTGGTCCATAATAGTTCATATCTCCCATATAACGCCCATATCTGATTAACTGTTTTATACACATACTGGGTGTAGGGTATTATATGGTCGGGCTTGACCGACTATACACTCATACTTATTACGTTAAACTTTAGTTCGAAAAGGCTTCTTGTGCGCTGCTCCTCCATGAGGCCCATCTTTCCTCAAATGGAGCGAATTGGTTCGCTTAGATAGCGTGACACTAATTTTTTTTTTAGAATTTCGACTTCTCAGCTTTAAGAAACACAAAAATGGAGCTACGCTGGACAACAGTTCAGGTCTTGCTTGTTCTCTTAAAATAATAATGGTAATGCTAATGTAAAATCAATGACAAATTTATTAAAATAAAACCTAACTCAAAATATTTTTAATAATAATAGCACGTTTCCAATTAGATGTCTCGTTTTCTTGTTTTTTTTTTAATAAAAAGAGTAATTAATATAATACAAGTGTTTTAAACATTTTAATTTTTTTTTTTTAAATCTCTTCAAGCTGTAATATAAAAACAGCATTTGCAATTAGTTGTCAACAGTTGGATAAACTGATATGACTTAACTCCCAGTTAACTATTAGTAGCAACAAGGCGATTAAAAAGTTTGAGTTAGAAAACTTTCCTTAGGTTAGAGAAACCTTGGAGAACTAGGTTTGATATCACTTTGGAAAATAACATGATATTGATTTTTGAGTTTAGGGGAATCACATTTACAATATTGTTACTTCGAAAATACTTCGGTTCTAGAGTGTAATTACAGCTCTAGGTTATATATTATTTGCGTGTAGTGTTACCTATATTTTAATTTGTCTCTAGTTTTAGAGCAAAACCTCTGTTAATTTCCCATAAATTGCTTTAAATTTTGCTGCTTATTGTTAATGTTATTGACAAGTTTTTCGAAATATTGCGTTCTTTGTGTTTCAAATTCAATTCAACTGTAAACATTAAGTAAATATAATGAAGAGTTTTATACAGGTTTCTTTTATTTTTATTGTTATACTATTGGCTGCGTTCATTGACTTGTTGGGGGTTATCAAAACTTATTAAAGGATCACAAAGTGGGCACAGTGTTTCAGAGTCTCAGTCTTTGTTAATTTTATTTTCAGTACAATAAACAATAACGTTTCTATCAACATCTGTTATAAATTGTAACAATAATGAGAGTCTCTTACTCAAAGTTTTCATAATAAATCATAATAAATGAATTTGCTGATAGTGAATGCAATTATTATTAAAAAACCTGCATAATTGTGTTATCAAATCCTCAACATTTGCATATACATATTTTAAAGTAATTTAAGTTTAATAAATAAAGGGTGTTTTTTTAGATGTATATAACTTTGAAATGGAATAAAACAAATTTGATTTTTTTAAATTGACATGAAATTTACTTTATTCGAAAGACTGGCTCGGATGTAGTCTAATCTGCAGGTCCAATTTTCGATAACTTTTTAAACATTTGTGGTCTTTTTTAAACATTTGTATTTTATCAACTTGTTATCTCATGCTTTGTTTTTAATTTATTCTCACATTTAAAATTTCAATTTATGAATAGCGATTGCAAATTGGTATTTTTATTTAATAGTTTCTTGTTATTTAATAGTTCTATAAAATACCTAATTTAGGCTGGAAAGAAATTTAATTTTATTTCAAATAATCTCAAAAAATAAGAGCAAAATCTTTAATATAACTGAAAATAAGAATATTTTCAATTCAGAACGCTATTATTTTTAAATGTTTATCAAATCATTCTCAAGCATTTGATATTTAATGTGATATCAATCTTAAACACTTTCAATGCTGTAACAATTTCCGATTGGTAACAAACTAAATTCGCAAAGCTTTATCTAAACCAAATAAAGATTCGGATTACGTATTTAAATATAGCTTGTAGTTGACTTAAAGAATAAAAATTATTTCATTTAAAAACTGACTAGTGGTTGGACATTAACAAGTTATTATTAATATTAAACAAATTATTATAGATATAAACTAAATTCTCGAAGTTTTCTTTAACATAAATATAGATTTGGATTAAATATTGAATATTTTTGCAATTAATTCCCCACATGTCTTGAAGAATAAACTTTGAGAAGATTTTGAGAATATTTTTTTTCTCAAATCGTGTAATAATCACCACTTACAGTTAAGAGACTTATTACTCTGACATTTTTGTGAAAATATAACAATTGAGAAAGGGTGTGATTTTAAAAACATAACAACAATTTGCAATTGATAATAAACTAAATTCTCCAAGGTTTCTCAAACCTAAACATAGCCTTGGTATTCATATTTAAATGCAATTTGGGTTTGATTTAAAGAATAAAACTGATGTTTTCTCAAACCAGCTATTAGGGTGGACAGTAACAATTTGCGATTTATATCAATTAAAATTCTCAAAGGTTTCTCAATCCTAAACATAAATTTGAAGTTCAGATTTAAGTGCAATTTAAGACTGATTCGTTGAATAAAAGTTATGTTTTCTCTAAGAAGAATAGTGGCAATTTGCAATTGTTATCAACTTTGTGGTTGATTAAAAGCAAAACAAAAATTTAATTTCTAAAATTTATTTCCCGCATGTTTGTACTTGTCGTTGATATTTGAAATACCTTGGAGAATAAAACTTGAGAATATTTGCGAAATAAAAATATATCTCAAATTTTGTTAAGAAAGCAATTAATGTAAAATGTTCACCAAATCTTTGCCAAAATGTCCCCCTTTTGATAAGCCTTCGAGAATAAAGTTTGAGAAAAATTCGCGAAAAAAATATTTCTCAAATTTTGTTAAAAAATATAGTTTAGAAAACAATTATTGTAAATCATTCTCAAACATTTGACATTTAAGAAAATATTTCAATTGAAATTACGCTAAAATTTAGCTGCGAATACAACTACTTATTCAACTTTTTGCCAGCCCCCCATTCAACATAAGTGTGCAATGCAGCAAATTAAACTATTAAATTTTATTACACTGCAAACATCTCTGCTCACACAGCCACTTCCACAAATAATTAAAAATAGTGTGAATACCTATAAAAAATAAAACGAAATAGCAAAATTTACTTACTAACCTACTCCAAAACAGGCAACAACAACATTACAGCTTTATTTAAAAATAAAAGTGAAACAACAACATAAAGTAAATAAAATTCGCATAAAAATAACAAATACAAACTGTGAGAAATAAAAAGAACGTGTGAAAACAAGTTTCTTTTTGCTTCAAAGATTTTATAATAAAAACCAACAGCACGTTGTTGTTATTTTGAATTTTTTAAATGAGAAACAAATAAACAAAAACACAAACAACAACTTGAGAAATTAAAAATAAAAACAAATCAAAAATAACACTGTTTTAAACATTCCATAAATATAAAAATTACAATAATTATGAACCCAGCAAACAAGGCAAGGAGCTGTGGTACTAAACTTGAGATGATTTGTACTCAAATGTAATATTTAAGAAACTTTTTAAAGTATTTCTAAAATTAAGTAGTACATATAAGCTTCTCCTTTTGTTGAGTAGCTAATTATTCGCAAAGGTTTCTTAAATTTACTTTAACATTTAAAAACTTTTGATTTCTATTCATTGTCAATATTGTCAATAAATCTAAATGTTTGCTGGGTTTCGTTCTTATAAGTGAGGGCAGAAGAACAGCGTCAGACAGGTATGGAAAATAGCCTTTTGCATTTTTTACCAACTATATAAATAAAATGTAACTTTAAGAACGCCACCATAATATTTTAATATTTATTAAATAATAATAATAATAAATGCGGAAAAATTTTTAGTATTATCTTATTTAATGAATGTTTATACACGTTATAACAACCGATTAAATTTTGAACATTGACAATTATATCAGGATTTCTGGATATCCTCAAAATTTCGTTGATTTTTAATGGAAATTAAGCTTTTGTATTGATTTCTTGACAAAAGGAAACAAATTACATTTCAGTTAATTGAATTGCTTTAAAAATTAAACCCATAGAAATTTAATAATGATGTGTAAGGCTTCAACACAATCATGAGAATAATTATTATAGAGAGATTATCCTACTGCTACCAGATAAAGTATTTCACTTTCACACTAAAAAAAAAACTAGTGCTACAGGAAGAAAGTTATTTAAGGATAGAGTAACAATTTAAAATTGCGGTAATGCAGCTGAAACAAAGAAAATTAAACCTCTTCTACTTGGAAATACTTTTATTATTATTTCCAATTTTCCTGTAAATTATGTTTATTCAAACAAATCATATTCACAAGAATTTATCGAATGTCACACCGCTTCATATATACTAAAAACTAAATCTCGATATAACGAATTTTTCGATTGACCGAATACAATATATTCGTTATACAAATAATATATTCGTTATACAAATAATATATTCGTTATACAAATAATATATTCGTTACAAATAATATATTCGTTATACAAATAATATATTCGTTATACAAATAATATATTCGTTATACCAAGATATGCCTGTATTTGTTTAAATATGTATATAGTTACATAATCTATATAGAACTATCTAATCTAAACTATAAAAACTTTATTTTCGTTTATTATCACGATTGTTTATAACATTCTTATTTATTAACTTTATGATAAAATGAAATCCTTAATAAAACTATGTACAGCTGCGTGCAACTAATTAAGGACAGTATTATTCAATATTTCAATCGTTATGTTTAAGGTAATATGTATTTATTAAATAATACGCAAAAAATTAACACCTTTATTTTTTCTTTGTGGTGTTTTTTATAATTTATAGAATAAATTAATCGTGCACTTAATTAAGGAGACTGATAAATTTATCAACATTTTCAAATTCAGGTAATTTTTAAAAGTTATATTAAATTAATTATGATTACACAGAGTGTTTTTCAGTATATGTAAAGTTATTAACAATTGCTTAATATGGGTAATACTGTGATGTCAGTACGCGAAAGATTATTGGACAAATGCAATGGGATGGAAACACTTATCGGGAAATAGCAGCATCCCTAAATGATAAATATTTTACAAAGCATTAGACGACAGAAAAGGTGGCCTGTAAAAAAGAAGCCGTTTTACAACAGTTCGTAAAGATGCACTGATTATGCGCGAGTCGAAAAAATCCGCATAAATCAGCAAATATAGCCAAAATGAGGCAAAACCGTATGTAGATACAGTAAAACGTCGATTGCAAGAATTTGGACTGTTTGGAAGAATTTCTCGAGAGAAGCCTTAATTTTTTGAACGTAACCGAAAGAAGAGTCTCGAATTCGCAAAGAAGTACCTTCATTGGACGGATGTAGAATGGAGAAAAGTTGAAAGAATTTGATCCACCCGCGCCACTTTAAAGCCGCTGCCGACTGAGAACTTATGGAAAGTTGTAAAAACCAAAGTAAGTTCTGATAAACTAAAACTTTAAGCTTTCGTTTTTGTATTTAGCCCCAAAATCATTTAATGCGAAATAAAAATTCAAAGACTTATTTTGTTTGACAATTCAACCAACAATTTCTCTACATAATAACCATCTTTTAGGTGCATATTTAAAAATCGTATCGATATCAGTTCCAAAATGTTTAATAAAATCATCCCTTTGGCTTGCATTCGGCTTGCACTTAAATCTGGAATACCAATTTTTGATGTAGCAATATTTTGAAATTTTATCAAATGACTCATGGTAGTAACACGGTACGTACTAGCTGAGTCTAAAATGCATCAATGTAGCATGTACAATTGTACTATGCTGGCCAACCCTGAAAGCATTTATGCAAATAACCCTGCAAAATTATTTCAAAAATGTTTTTTTTTTTTTTATTAACAAAACAAACATGTTATGCATAAACCTATAACAATAATTTATTGAAAGTGCCATGATGAAATTTCTTTAATGTCGTGTTAGAAAACAAATAATTTATTAGAGACTATAAATAAATAGCTATTTTGTGAGTCATTTTTCGATAGAGAGAGAGAGAGAAAGAGAATGGAAGAAAAAATTTCAAAATGAAATTATGGCCTTTTTTATTTATTTATCTAATTTATTCTGTAGTACGAATAAACTTATAATTGTTTACAAATATTTTGTTATTATAAATACTGGCGTCATTTTGGCGCTAAATATAAAATAGCGAAATTTCCTAGCAAACATTATGGTTGGTTGACAATTATTTGAAATCAATGTCAAAAGCTAAAGGAATGATTTGAACGTTCGACAGTAATAGTAATAGTCGTATCAAGATAAATGTTTTTTTTATTAGTTTGAGAAATACTTTAGTTCTCAAACTTACCTATCAAGTGTATATGAAATGTGGATTTTTGGCTTTTTAAATTATTAAGTTCTGTAAATAGCTGTATACCTTAAGGTACGGTCACACTTGGCAAATATTTACTTAAAAAAGCGTAATCACTTGTTTTAGCACACACTTGTTTGACGTTGTTTACTCTTACAAGAATTTTGCAAGATAAATTAAAACTAAATATTTGTTGTGTCCTGTCAAAAAATAAAGAAATGAGTTCAAATATATTTTATTTAGTGGTTAAATCTTTCTTATATTTACCAAATGTGACCATACCTTGAGACTTGTCTTTAGATTTGAGAATGCTTTAAGATTTGAAAAAAAATGTTTTTAAAGGTTTTGCTTATAAACCCAATTTAAAATATTGAATTAAAAAAATACTCTTGTTTAATATTACTTTCAATCAATCTGTAACTCAATTAAGAATGTAAAATTCGAGTCTTTGTTTCGATTTGAAAAGCTCAAAAGCTTTTTTTTATATTATTTTGACAGCATATGAAAATATAATAATTTTTTTAAGCCTACGAGTATGACTTGCTTTCTAAAACACAAATGTGTTTCCTGAACGAATGTGTTTTCTAGTCTCAAATTGAATTTAGTTGAAAAAATTTCAAATCTCTGTTGAGGTGTGAGAAACCTTTGAGCTTTTGATTTCAAATGCAAATAATTTAACTTTTTAAGCATGTGTACTGGGTATTTTTTTTCGTATAATCCGTAAATTCAATTTAGTTTTGAAATTGAAAAAAAAATTTTAGGTTTGAGAAACCTTTGAGAATTTAACTTGATACCAAATGAAAGTTATTTCATACCTTTGACTTTATGTTTGTTGAATATTGCGTTTTAAACAGCAGTTGTGATATTTAAGCCTCTGTAATAGTTTGAGATATCTTTGAGAATTGTGTTTGATATCAAATCGAATTAATATAATGTTTGAGATGTGATATGTTTAGTTGTGAGCATCATTATTTGTCAAGCGTTTGATCTAGAGTTAGTTGGTATTGCCTTTAAAATTAAACTGATGTGATTTTCAAGTTTCAAGGTAGGTTTGAGAAAACTTTGTGAGATATTTTTTAGAGGCAAAGAAAAAAACTTAATTTTTTTAAACGTTTGAATTACAATTTATTGGATATTTCGTTCAAATCAATCTCAAATTGTTTTGCGTTCTAAAAATAAAATTTCTGCAAGGATTTGAGAAATCTTTAAGAAATAGATTCGATATCAAACGAATGAATTTAAACTCGGTATTGGGTAGATATCAAATGAATTACTATTTCAATGCATTCGTTTGAATTATAACAAGTAAATGAATAATTTACTTCACTACTGATATTTACAAGAGATTTAACCTACCGTTTCAAAGAAATTGAATTTGCTATTGATTTTAAAGCCATTAAATTATATTACGACATTTAAATACTTGATGCAGACTTTCTCTTGTCCTGGGTTGAAACAAGATGATGTTCAAGTTTAGTCGTCGAAATTATATTGGTTGATTTAGTTATATGTTCTACATATAACAGAGGTATACAAAAATAAATTTCAAATTCTTATATTTAACTTTGAAGTAAACCTTCGAATAAATAAAAAATTTTTTCAAAAAAAGGTATTAGGTTAGGTTAGGTTTGAAGGCCGGTGTGAGGTTGTCCCCACACCATCACCCAGAGACCAATACGGTCCATTGTGATGCCTTTCGGAAATTAATTGAGACACTTAGTACGTTCCAAGAGCGAAACGTCTAAGCCCTCACAGAGCCCCTTCCCCTGTTGCGCAGCCAGGCTATATTCATTACGAATCCTTTGAGATCCCCGAGCCTACAGCTCGACACATCTCCTAATTCGCTTATGAATCTACTGCTTAGCCACCTCAACCTGCTAACTTGTAATCTGGGACAATGGCACAGAATGTGCTCGATCGTCTCCAGCTCCTCTGGGTCCTCGCATAACCCGCATATGTCTGACAAGTCAGATCCCATTATCCTTGCCATTCTACCTATCATATACAGGTATTCATATTCCTCATATTTTACTATTACATTTCACTATGCGGTCGGTATTTATTTATTTAAAATTAAACAACAATTTGTTTTCTTTTTAATGTACAATTATTTATTCGCAGTGTTGCCAAACATTTTCTGTAATCCCATAAAATTAAATTTCATCATGACAACACTGCTGGTAAATGAAATAAAAATAATACAAGAGAAAAGAAGAAATGTCAAATTTGTCGCTTCGTTTCACAAAACCTGCGACACCAGCTCGAGTCGCAGGAGAAAAATCGCAGGTAAAAGACGCAGCGTGTGAAATCCCTCTTAGCGACAAACTGTTAGAAATTGCGTCTATTAATCTTCTTTCGGGAAAAAGTTGGCGACAAGGTCTTAAATGTTGTCTTTTATCAACAGAGTTTGAAAAAAAAAAAAAAAAAAAAAAAAAAGTTGTGCGGCAATGCCATGCATGTTATTTGGTTCAAAACTTTGCTAAGGAAAAGATGAATGAGAATGTGTCAAAGCTTGCCCTTTTCCCACATCTATTGACAACAATTACAATTACTTGAAAGATATCCTTTCAGTCTTCCAAGTTGTCTTTTATCAACTCCTTGAAATCCGGTTTCTTTTAAGCTTTGTTAAAGCAAAATAAATTATCTTTACTGTTTAATTAATGGCTGGTATTATAGATTCCGAATGGGAAAAAAGCGTAAAGAAATATCGGTCGATATTTAAAATGTAATTATTCATGTTTCATACCTCAATACTGTCTGTGTAGAGATGATACCGCAAAAAGGAAAAATATTGCAGCACGGAATGAATGATTCGACCCAAAATTCTAATGAATATTTAATTTGAAAAAAGCATACTCTTTCGAAAATATTTAAACTGTCTTATTAATTTGGTGTATGAATAAAATTTAAATAATTTGAACAAAAATTTTAAAAATTTATTAAAAAAGAACTTATAAATTATCTATGTACGAGTATGTATGTATATAAATAATTAAAATTAATTAATTTGGCTTAAGTTTATGTTGTACAGTGTACAACAATTTGTCATATGAATAAACAAAAACCTCTTACAAATGACTGGGTTAATAATTGAGGGCAATTTATATGAATTTATGCAATATACATATATACATATTTCTTTATTCATAAGCAAATATACTCGTATTTAACAATTTCAACAGAATTTTGTGGCTTTCAAAAGCGCCAACATGTCAAGTTCATGTGTAATTGTTTGCTTAAACGATTACACAAACAACAAACATTAAATTTAATATATTGCTTTGAAAATAATAAAATTCTATGCGCTAAAAGAATTTCAATATAAAGTAGTGAGTAATGAAAATTATATTTTGTATTTAAACAAAATATTGCTGGAAATTAAAAAAACAAAACAAAAAACACCTGCAGTTTAAGAGTAAAAAATTAAAAAAACTGGCTACGGCTGTCTGTAACACGGCACTGTAACACACACACATCAACTTGAATAACGTACATTTACACATTAATTAAATAAACATTTCAATATGTAGGGCTATTCCTGTATTTTGTGCAATTTCCAGAATTGCTTAACAATAGTAAAACTTTAGCTTGAAATTCTTCATCAAGCCTTTTCTTTTTTTTTATTTATTTTATTCTTGTTAAGAATTATTAAAAGTTTCTTCATTTCTACAATAGGGCTGATTTTTTTTAAATTTCCTACAAATGCAGCTTTCTGTTGTAAAATCATTGCAAAAAAAAACCAAACAAATAATCATTCGATTACCTGCAACAATCGACAAAACAATAAAAACAAACATGTGTCGGAATTTCCGTTGAGTATTAACAAAAAATTAAAACTTAAATGAAACTACAATGCATTGAAATTGTTGCAAAAAAATATTGGATTGATTGAAAAACCAAAAAATATTTGTTTAATGAATTTGTAAAACCATTTACTTTCATGTGGATAGAAGAATGAGTAACGGTGTTTTAAACTGATTACTTTTAATGCAGACTGTAACTTTTTAATGCGGTGTTTTTGAGAAATAGAATTTGTGATTGATTTCATGATTTTACTTTACTCAGTTTTGAGAACAACATTAAAATGAAGGATGTTTTATTAGAAACTTTATTTTTGGCAAGACTATTTTTGACAGCTCAGCTGTTTTCGTGTAACATGTTACTGTTAAACGTGTTTAGTTGGGCCTATAATTTAACCATGAATCGACTGGCAAACGAACAACGCTTGCAGATTATTGCATTTTATTATCAAAATTAATTCTCGGTTCAGAAAGTGCATTGTGCGCTTTAGCGACTTTTGTGTGTTCAGCGACGCAGGTAATTTTTAGTTGAATGGGATACGTAAACAAGCAAAATTGTCGTATTTGGTGTGAAGAGCAAAAACTTTGCAAAAACTGCTGATGCATCCCGAAAAATGACGTACTTTTTGAAAGACAACGATGTCAGGAACGTTACTGTGAATGGCGAACGCTACCAAAACGGAAGAGTTCGATTTGGCCGCTATGTGGTGTCAACAAGACGATGCCGCACACAAAACAATTGTCAAATTGAGAGGCAAGTTCGGTGAACAGTTTAACTCACCATTGGGGCCGGTCAATTGATCACCTAGATCGTGCGACTTAACGCCTGTAGACAATTTTTTCCGAGGCTTTGTTAAGGCTCATATCTATTGAAACAAGCCCGTAAAGCTAATATTAAAGAATTTATTCATGAGTTACCGGCTGATATGTTGGAGCAAGTACGAGTATGCCAAAAATGAACCATTTGAAGCGTAGCCGCGTTCATCCTTTACATGAAATCATCTTTAAACATTTAATTATATAAAACGTTATATCAACTCAAATAAAGATTTTATACAGTTCTTTGAATTGTATAAATTTTTTTATTTAAACCAAATCCAAAAGCTCTTAAAAATTCACTCTTTATTTGAAGCCGATTATCTATTTGCCTAAAGTAAACTTTAAGTCATCGACATTGTGCTGGACGTTTTAGTTAAAGACGATTTAGAATCACTGTTAGACATGATGAAAAGTCCTTAAAGTTGTAATTAAAAAAGATGGACGAAAATGTTTCCAATCTGAGCAACAAAGTGCTGTCAAATTTACTGTCTATTGAAACCTGTTGGCGACCAGATAGTTATGAATGTTTTTTTTTTTTTTTTTTTTTTTTTTTTTGATTACACAATTTTGAAATCAGCTTTAACTTAAACCATTGAAGAGCGACAATATCTTAAACGTTGTATTTTATTAATCTATTTACAGGATAAGGTTGGCGACAAAGTTTTAAGTGTTGTATTCGATCAGCACAACTTCCAATTCAATGAAAGGTATCGTTGCAAAAACAACATCCACTATTGGTCCGTAACTTCCGTATTAGATATACTAATTTGTTTGCTTTAGAAATTAATTGAGCACTTGAACACTTAAACTCTTTTCCTCAAAAATACCCACCCACACTTGAAATATGAAACGGCAGTGTTAGTAGAACAAGTATCTTTCTTTTAGACAATATTTTTCAGTAATGTCTAGTTAATGTCTAGCTCACACTTATTTATTCACTTTAGTAATAGTACATTGGTTACTTCACCAATCCCATGTAATCTAATGTAGGGGCAATTATCACTTCAGTGTTTCTAAAGAATTTTACTTAAAACACATTCGCACTTCCAACCGTATAGGTACTTTGTAATTACTTTACCCATCCCAAGTAATCTAAAGCGGAGTCAATTGTCACTTTAGTGTAATGCAGTGAGTTTAAAACTTTTAAACATTTTACTAGAAAAGTGCTTATTTTACTAAAAGCAAGACATTGTCACTACTAAAACTGCTGGTAACAAACACATATGAGTAAAACCAGACAGATTTCCTCATAAATTTCATAATTTTCTTCTCCATTCACCTAGAACCGCTTTACTATTTTGTATAATTAATCAATCAATTGTTCGACGTAACACAGAATTTTCAAACACAAAGGCCAAAGACCGATTAAATGCGTAAGAGAAGCAGCAGGGCAGGGGCACGTCAGGCAGATTTATGCTGTCGATACTTTTTTTTTGTGTATGAACTACAAAGTGGAAACCACTTAGGCCAGAGTTATTAATTATTGCTTTTTCCTACACACAAGTGGAGAGGGAAAACAATTTCCATATGCATCATATTTTGAGATAAAACTCACAAAGGCAATAATAACAAATAAAAAAAAATCAATAAAATTAAGATGATTGAAGAACGAAATATTAAAGGCAGTATGTATTTGTGTTTTTTTTTTTATTATTTTAATTACAAAGGCGGAGGGGCCCTGAAGTGTTTAAGGGTGATTAATTTAAATTGATTGTTTTAAATTAAGTTGATAATGGGTAGTTTTTAAGAAAACAATTGACTGTAGGAAGAGAATATTTAAAAATAAATTCTAATTTGTTTAAGGAAATAAATTTAATTTAATGATTTAGAATAAAAATGTTTTTTTCATTATCTTTTTTTGAAAACTTCTCAGCGACTTTAAATATTTAAGGCATCGTTTTTTGAGAAATAGAATTTGATATTGATTTAATAAACAAATTTAAAACCAAATTTTATTGCTTTAAATTGAGGTAAGAGAACGACATTTAAATACCACATGCCGAATGGTAAAGATTGTCATTTTCCTCCTATGAGGGCGGTTCGAAAACTTCTTAGCCTAGAACAGAAAGATTTTTTTGCAAATTCATAGTGTCAATAAATATTTAAATAAAAAAGGTTTATCGGGACAAGAAATTCATTGTATTTTAAGCGTCGGTTTATAACTGTACATGAGACATGGATTCACCACTACTCTCCATAGGCAAAAGAACAATCCAAGCAATGGACTGAAGCTGGAGGAAGTGCCCCAAAGAAGGCAAAAACAATTCAATCGGCTGGTAAGGTTATGGCAACGGTGTTTTGGGACTTCAAAGGTATTTTATTGATTGACTATCTGTAAAAGGGTAAAACAATAAACTCAAAGTACCATTGTAACATTTTGGATTAATTAACATACAAGAGTGTTTTAACAATGGCTAAAATCAACGAATTTAAGAACGAGTTGCTTGACCACCCACCTTATTCCCTGATTTAGCTCCCAGTGACTTTTACCTGTTCCAATATCTAAAAAACTTCCTAGCTGGCAAGCGTTTTACCCCAAATGAAGATGCAATTACAGTTGTAAAATAGTATTGTGAAGGCCTTGAGGAAAACTATTTTAATCAAGGAATAAAATTCCTAGATAAACGTTGGACTAAGTGTATTGAAGTTTCAGGAGATTATATTGAAAAGCAAAAATGTTTTTGAAAAACTAACTATTCTCTTTCAGTGCTAGGCTAAGAAGTTTCCGAAACGCCCTCGTATACACTGTATTGTAACACAACCTATTGATTGCATAAATTCGCAGACAAAGGTAAATATAAATGTAGCAAACAGCAAAAATTATAAAACAAGTTGGAAAAAACACTTTCAACAGCATAAAAAACAATGTGTAAAGGACAATGACACATAAGAACAGCACCATTAACAACCAACACTACTGCATCACCACAACACAAACTCAGTTACATTTACACACTCTCTACAAACCACATACACCTGTACGTTTATACTAAAAATACTACATTGTGTGTATTTTACACAGATCCTTAAAACACAAAAGAGAATTAAGTTTCAGTGTCTAAAAGTATGAGTTTTAAACTTTGAATAGCCATTGTAACTGCAGACTATAATACAGCAACATTCACACATAAAGTTGGTGAAAGCATTGAGAATTGAGAAGTGGGAAATAGACAGAGCTGCAGGATACCCTATAGAAAGTATTGAACTGAAAAAATAAGTCTTTGTAGGATTTCAAGGGATAAGGAAACATAGCTGTAGACATGTTAAATCTTTAACTTTCGATTTCCACATGATCTACTCGTATGGTCCTTCGAACCCATAAAATAATTCAATTGATATAAAATCTGCCATATTACTCTGATTTCCCTCTAAGGACCTCAGAAATAAATTCAAAGCTCAATTCATTATAAATTTGTTCAAATTAATTTAAAACTACATTGAAACTAGCCAGTCTAATTTCGCCCACTGCAGGGTATAAATGTAATTGTATAATTAAATTAGCATATCCCAGCCAGCATTTGGATGATTGAATTTTCAGCAGTCATCTAACTGGCTCATTTTTGACTACTTTCGGTGATTGAAAACTAAGTTTTCATGTATTTAAACAAAAGAAACATTCAAATGTGACTATTCTTTATGATTGAAAACTGAAGATATTTTTTTAATCATTTTCTGAGTCATTATAGATTACACTAGATGACCAAAAAATGATAATAACAAAAATGTATTCTTGGTTAAAAAAAATAAATAAGTATAAATCATTTTTTACTCATTATATGTTTAAAATATGATCTACGTGCAGGTGCTATCATTTTTTGGTAATTATATGATTGAAAACTGATGTTTGTGTTTTATTAAAACAGTTATACCGGGACTTTTATATCAAGTTGAAAATTTGAGAAGTTGAAATAGATGTGTTAACAGAAGAAGTACAGCGAAACAGAAAGACAATTGGAAAATTAACAGAGGAAGTAATTGCTGTAAAATTAGAAAATAGAAAGCATCACAATTCAATAGCCTTTAAGAACAACCCGAAATTTGACAAACTGCCTTTTATGTTGAAGGATGATTTGAACGCTTTCAATAGTGAATTGGAGAAAGACAAAGAATTCTTGGATGATTTTGTAAGTATATTGAAACGATGTATTCCTTCCCATATTTTTATGTTACTTTTTCTTTTGATTGTTTTTTGTCATAGAAAAATTTTATTGGAAATATTGGTGGCGATGGACAGACGCAGTTCCTTAGAAGTTCCATAAGGAAAGTATTTTCTGATGAATTGGCTTCTCAATTCAGTTGGAAGGGAACCAACGAAAAACCAAGCGCTGAGAAGTTGCTTATTACAACCATAGTCATAAGTAAGATTTATATGAATTTAAATAACAATATGATTTTGTATTTAATATGTTTTGTTACAGATATTTGCCACCAGAAGTATAAAGCTGAAGCGAAAGAAATTAATGGAATTCTCCAACAACACTTTGTGCATGCTAAAGAGCGCCTGCAAAAACGTAAACGCCAATGTAAAAATTAGTTATAGTTTGTATACATTAAGTTTTTATTTTCTGTTTTGCTTTTTTAACTTAAATTCTATTTAACTTTTTTTTTTACTTAAATTTAATTAACTTTAATAAATGTAATTAAAATGGAATAGAAATAAATTAATATTACAAAAAAAAAATTGATTTTAAAATTATTTCACATTCAATCATAAAATGAATTATAATTATAGTAATATCTGACTATAAAATTGGGGCGAAAATGATTTTAAATATAATCAAAAAATGATTGTATATGATTTCAAATATGATCATAAAATGATTTCAAATATTACCACAAAACGATTGCCAAATTAAGTAAAAAGTTATATCAAATACTCGTAAAAACTGATTTAAAGCATAAATCATAAACTATTCTGTAGGAATAGTCATTGCAGGGTACCGTTTCCTCACGACTGGAGAGTAACTTACGACTAAATAATGAGCGCATATTCGATTGTTTTAATCATCTAGAAGAGTCATATGTTACTCATTTTTGTTTAAAATTTTCACGAAATGCTGGCTGGGATGTAACTAACAACTTTGGCATTAAATGAAAATTGAGAAGGCCTTGTGCAATTCTCTGCAGAGATTTTTTTTGTGCGCAGTTTTCTACAACAAAGGAATATTAATATGGCTTTGTTTAAATATTTACTTTATTTTCTGAATTTTGTTTACTGTTTTCTGTTATTTGCTTTGTAATAAATGTTAAACAGCTTCAAAGTCAAAACTATATTAAATTTGATGTTATTTTCCAGTAAACGCCATAATCTTGGCTACTTGTCATATTAAATAAACATTTAGATAAGATTTAGACAGGCTAGATAAAAGTGACAGTGAAATCTCTAGGGAATGGAAAATTTAAAAATTATTATTCGAAAATTCAGCAAAAACTAAAATACAGCAATTTCAACGCAAAGTCCTTCACTTTTTAAAATAATTTAAATTCTATTGAAAGTTCTACAAGGCTAAAAAAAACCATTCACTAATTTTAACAATCTGTCACAACAGTATTTCTCTAAATATAACAGACTGTCAAAACTAACGAACATACTAACAAAGTAATATACTTATCCACACATAAATAGTTCCATACTTTATGACATTTATGATAATCAAAACACTTGACAGTAACATATGACATGAAATTTATTAAAAACATTATTATTGTTATTATTATTGTTTAGTTTCTCCTCGTTTTGGTTTTTATATTAGTATTTTATCACAATAATACGTCACAAGTGATTTAATATCGTATAACAAGTCACACACAAAAATACACAGTTCACTAAAGATTGAGAGTTAGTAACATGTGTGTACAAATGTAATTAAAGTCAAAATGCCAAAGCAACATAATTAGCTGTCAATGAAGAAAAGTGATAAAAAGTTAAGAGAAGAGTAAAGGAAAGCGAGTAAGGAAGTAAGTAAGGAAGAATAAATAATATCAATGAAAGACAAAAAGAAATTGTTGCATATAAATTAAAGGCATTTATTACAAACGTGACATTTTTCATAAAATGTAAATCTTATACGAAATGTACATTTGTACACAAAATGTCACATTTTACACAAGATATAATATTTTACATGAAATGTAACATTTTACACAAAATGCAACGTTTTAAACAAAATGTAAACTTGTAAACAAAATGTAAACTTGTAAAAAACAAAAATTTAATATTTTACACAAAATGTTACATTTTACACAAAATGTAATATTTAACACAAAGTGTAAAATTTCTCGCAAAATGTAACATTTAACACTAAACGCAATTTTTACACAAAATATCACATTTTACAACAAATGTAACATTTTCTCAATATGTAATATTTGACTCAAAATGTAATATTTTACAAAAAAGGTAGAATTCTACACAAAATGTAAGATTTTACACAATATGTAAAATTTTACACAAAATGTAAAATTTTATACAAAATGTAACATTTTACACAATATGTTACATTTTACGCGAAATTTTACATTTTACACAAAATGCAAATTTGTACATAAAATGTAACGTAACATTTTACAGAACATGTAACATTTAAAATTAAATGTAACATTTTAGAAAATTTTATTATTTTACACGAAATTTTAAATTTCACACAAAAAGAGTTAAGTTGCACAAAAATGTCTTAAGCTAGATTTACACGATTGAAATTTTCTTCAAAATTGCTCTTCAAAATGCTTCAAACTCGTGTAAACAGCAAAAATTCTTCAAAATTTATTTATTTAATAGTTATTAATTGAAGAATTTTTGCTGTTTACACGAGTTTGAAGCATTTTGAAGAGCAATTTTGAAGAAAATTTCAATCGTGTAAATCTAGCTTTAGTTTACCAAAAATCATTCTTTAATACAGTATATATAAAAATTCAGATGTACTTTTATACAACAAATGCCCACTTTTTAGTTATTTAGTTAAATATTCAACCATTCATTATAAAAAACCTTTTTCTCTAATTAAAAACTACATATGTACGAGTATGTATGTGTGTATAACTCACCAGTCAAACTCTCTTTGCCAGCTTGAGCATTATTCGTCGGATTACACTGCAATATATCGGACAGCGACAAGGAGGAGGCAATCAATTGTCGTTTCTCCTCAAAATTTAAATAATCCATTGAATTGCTGCGCTGAGGTGTAACGGTTATGGTAACGGACTTTTGCATTTTAGCCACCACACACAATTGTTGCTGCTGTTGTTGTTGTTGTTGTTGCTGCAGCTGTAAAGCATGTTGGTCATCCTCGGGCTCTTCGCATTCGGCAAGAGATGTGTCTAAAACCAATGAATTGTTATTGGGATGATTTAGATCCTGGCCATTAACACTGCTGCCAGCTTGATAATGATTTAAAAATTGATATGGAGGATTTTGAGCAATGGCGGCTGAGTAGGAGGGCGGTGGATTGAGAGGTGTGGGAGAGGAGGATTTAATACTGCCAGCAACAGCCCCGGCGCCAACATTACTGCCGTAGTTGTGATGATCATTGGCATTGATGGCGGCCACCAGAGAGGCTAAATTATTACGACTATTGTTTATTAAATGGTTGCTGTTGTTTTGTTGTTGTTGCGGCTGGTGCTGTTGTTGTGTTGGTGGTGGCTGTGACAGTTGTTGCTGTTGTTGTTGAAATTTATGTTGCTGCTGTAGTTGGGCCAATAATTGCTGCTGTTGTTGTTGATATTGCGGTGGCGGTATAAATTGTTGTTGTTGTTGCATATGTTCTGGTTGTGGTTGCTGCTGATGCTGTTGTTTATGTTGCTGCTGCTGCTGCTGTTGTTGTTGTTGTTGTTGTTGCTGCATTAGCTGGGCTTGTTGCTGTACAAAATTTGTGGGTATATTTAATTTATTACTGCGCATAGACATGTTGAATGTGATTTCTTCGTTAACTTGTTGCTATGTTTTCTTACGAAACAATTAATTTTTCTGCCACAAACTCCAGAGAGTTTCTAATTGAAGTGGCAAGGGAAATTGTTACAAATTCTTTCGAAAGTGTAAATTGTTTAATTGCCTGCTACAGGTTTACAACTTGCTGTTCCAAATTGTTTTAAGCACGAAACATTTTATTTCGTTTAATTGCAAAGAAAACCCAAAACTGGGTAACTGATAACTAGCTGCTTGTAATGACTTTGACAAAGTGTTGTTTTTAGAATACATACAGCACTTGCCACTTATTTTCTGTTTGTTTGCTGTATTTGTGTAGAAATGTGTTTTAGGCAGGTCTAAAAATAAAACCTTCTGCTGTCTCTTCATGGGTTTATTTTTAGGATGACAAGAAGGGATTGTTTGCGGTTACTTTCCTTCATGTTTATTTATATTATCATCATTATCGTGTTTATTCTTTTGATTATTATTGTTGTAACTTTTTGTTATAAATTTGTAATATGATATTTTGTATGTCAATATTCAAGGAAATTAAGTGGAATGTTTTTTTTTGTATTTATTAATGGAAGTGAACTTTTACACTTTTTTATGTAAACAAAACACTTGTGAACACTTTAAATAATTTATTGTTTATCTTATGGCATCTATATCTATGAAAATATGAAATTTAATAAAAAAAATCCAGGATTTTAAAGAAAATGTTTAAATTTATATTTAAAAATATTTCTTACAATTCTGTACCAAGTATGTCTAGCTGTTAAATGAATCAAACAATTTTGCAAACGTGTCCTTATATTTTCAACCCCATTTGTGTTCCCCTTTTTTAAACCAAGACCATAAAATAAAGCTAATAATTCCCCCAGCCATACTTAATTACAGTTCCCCTTTTTAGCCAACCTCTTCAAATGTTATTAAAATGATCTCACCAACACTTGGCAATAAAATTTTTGACATTTTTATTAAAACACATTTTTAAGCACAATCACACAAGTATCATTAACTTAAATGTTTTAAATTCTTTTATTAAGAAATACAGTAAAACGGTGTTTAAAAACATCACATCTCATGTCTATATAGAAATCCAAAGCCACCAAGTAAACAATTGAAAATATGACAGACAGCTCAAGTATGCCCTCTCCATATGGAGTTGGCAACACAACTCACATCAAACATGCATCACATAACAGATATACAGGCAGACAGACATCAGTCAGGGAAAAACAATTTAAAATTATGAATAAAAAATTGATGAGTGAAATACTAAAGAAAGGGATAATGGCAGAAAATAGAAAGAATGGAATGAGTTGATGCTCTACAACAGGTTACACGGAAGTTGGAATTTTTACTAGAAAATGTAATATTATACCTACACAACGTTGCACATTAAACAAAATGTAATATTTCACACAAAGTGTAACATAAACACCAAGAGTAAGTTTTAAAGTTTTGTAATATTTTTCATTTAACAAAAAATATTACATTTAACAATAAAATTTTCATTGTACACATAAAGTAACTTTTTAGACAAAATGCAACAGTTTACACAAAATGTTACATTTTACAAAAAAAATACATTGGAACAAATCTAGTTTACCGACGCAGCTCCAAATAAATAAAAAGATATGTAGGGTGATAGAAAATTGAAAATAAGAAGAAAAAATTAAATAAAAATATTGGCGCAAACGCTTAGTTTTCGAATTATGGACGTTTTTAGTTTTCTTAGAAATATCTGATTTGGCTGAAGTTCAACTTAAAGGGCAACGAAAAAAAAATAAAAAAAAATGCCACCCAATTCAGAATAAAAAAATAAAAAGACCAAATTAAAATTTAAGGGGGCTGAGGCCCCGCCCACTTAGTGATATGTGTGGGTACTCAAATAAAAGGAAATTTGCTCACGATTGCAAATATGTATTTTGTTTTTGTATTTGCATATAAAAATATTATTTACACAAAAAATAATTTTTTACACAATATGTAACATTTTGCACAAAATGTAACTTTTTACACAAAATGTTACATTTTACAAAAAAAAAATACATTTTACGCATAATGTAACTTTTTACACTAAAAGATATTATTTACACAAAAAAACTTTTTACACAAAATATCACATTTTACACGAAATGTTACATATTACAAAAAACTTTACATTTTACTTAATATGGAACTTTTTACATAAAAAGTAACAACATTTTACATAAAAAGTATCATTTTACACAAGATGAAATATTTTACACAAAATGTTGCATTTTACAAAAAAAATTTCATTTTACACAAAATGTAACTTTTTACACAAAAATTTTACATTTTATACAAAATGTAACGTTTAACACAAAATGTATTTTTTTACACAATATAGATATTATATTTTACACAGAATGTAACTTTAAAACCCAAAGTAATTTGTTGTACATTTTACGCAAAAAATATATTTTTGCACAAAATGTAATATTTTACACAAAGGTAAAATTTTGCACAAAAAGTAACTACACAAATTTTTTTACACAAAAAGTAAGTGTTTACACAAAAAATCGCTGTTTACACAAAAAAATCTCTGTTTAAGAAATATAAAACTGTACCCATTACATGCATACTTTATTGCTCAAATCCTGTTTCAGGTCTGCTAATTTCTAGGAAAATGGTCTATCCTTTAGAGCATTCTTAATCAAACAAAAAAAATCTACAATGCTAAAACAATTAAATGTTTTTTGTTTCTTGACGGTAAATAGGAAATAAAAGAACAAAAGATTTATAAAACAAGAAATCCAATGAATAATCGAGCACAGTAAAGGGTGAAAGAATTCATCTCATCAAGAGCCACAACCACTTGACAGACAGCAGGCGGTACTCAGAGACAGTACAGTACATGTACATATATTTGTTGGCAGCATGTGAGTGAAAAGTAAATTACATACATACAAAAACAAAAATATTAAATTGAAGGAAGTTGTTGTATAAAACAATTGAGGGTTTTTATCTTTATGTATAAGATGATGAGATGATGTTGTACTTCTGTTATATTATTATGATTATTTGTGAGAAGAAGGAAGAACGAGAAAAAAGTATTGTGAATTACAATTAAACAGCAGGCACAGTGTGACGAAGAGGGGAGTAAAGAGTGCTAAAATATATGAACAAGCCAAGAAAAAAGTAAATTTTTATAAAAAGTTTATTGATTGTGAATGACTGCAGAAAATCATTCAACACAACTTAAATGATTACAAATTCCTGAAATTCTTAGACCATTTAGCGGTGTTTCTACTACTGTATGTGTAAATCACGCTCCCATGGAAAATACTAAATTATTATTAACGAAATTTAGCTAATACTACACAATATTTTCCTATGTAGTTTGTTATTAAAAGTCAACAAAATCGATTGAACAGAAAAAAAGTAAGCCAACCTTGTACGAGGGCGTTTCGGAAACTTCTTAGTCTAGAACAGAAAGCCCGGTATAAACAGAAAAAAGTTAAGTGTTTTGAAAACTTCCATCTGTACAATGAACACATGTTAAATTTTTTACCAACTGCCAACTCCTTCATATAGAAACAGGTGTTCAAAAAAGACGCCTTCGCGATTTTTTTACAATGGAAAAATTATAACTTCGTGGTGTCATTAAGTATTTAAATCAAAAAGATTTATCGGGACAAGAAATTCATAGTGATATGGTACATGTGTTAGGTGAAAGTGCTCCTTCATATGCTGCAGTAAAAAATTGGGTTGCTGAATTTAAACTTGGTCGTACAAGCATTGAGGATGAACCACGTAGTGGACGTCCAACAACAACAACAACAGAAATTGTAGCAAAATTCCATGATATGGTATTAAATGATCGACGAATAAAATTGCGTGAAATAGTTAATATCATGGGCATCTCAAATGATCGAGTCCATTTAATTTTGCATGAAGAAGTACAGATTAAAATGCTTTCTGCAAGATGGATCCACTATTATACTCCAGAGACAAAAGAACAATCTAAGGAATGAACTGAAGCTGGAGGAAGTGCCCCAAAGAAGGCAAAAACAATTCAATCGGCTGGTAAGGTTATGGCAACGGTGTTTTGGGACTTTAAAGGTATTTTATTGATTGACTATCTGTAAAAGGGTAAAACAATAAATTCAGAGTACTATTGCAACATTTTGGATCCATTAAATGTAAAAATTTGTGTTGGCTTACAACACAAAAAAAATAATTTTTCCTCAAAAAAAAAAACGCACCAGCACACAAGAGTGTTACAACAATAGCTAAAATCAACGAATTAAAGTACGAGTTGTTTGAACACCCATTTTACTCTCCTGATTTAGCGCCCAGTGACTTTTACCAAATCTAAAAAATTTCCTTTTTGGCAAGCGTTTTACCTCAAATGAAGTTATAAACAACTATTTTAAAGGCATTGAGGAAAACTATTTTTGTCAAGCGATAGCATTGCTAGATAAGAGTTGGACTAAGTATATTAAAGTCTCAGGAGATTATTCTCTTCTTATTCTCTTTCTGTACTAGGCTAAGAAGTTTCCAAAACGTTTTCGTATACAGATTAATATAGAAATATATTTTCATATAGTGTCATACCCGATACCTATTCCTAATTTCCAAAATGCACAAAAATCCTCTCCAGATTTGTTTTTGCACAAAACTCAAATTTACTGGAATCCCAAAATTATTTCAGATATCCCACTATCATAGTTCCATTCAGTGGTCTTTTTCATACCATATCTATTTCTTAATATTTATTTTTTTCTTATTCTGAAATTATTTCAGACATTATATATAAAGATTTGTGTATCAAAATTCAAGTATGATGGCTGTTAAGTGAATAACAGTGCTCTGTTAAGTGCAAAATGAGGTTGGCTAAAAATTGCGGTTTTTGTCTGTGCTAGTTAAATTTAAATTTATCTTCCTTCACACACATATAATAAATTTAATATAGACAGGAATTTTGAGCTCACATAAAAGCTGCCTTTCGTCTTAATGTTCGTATATACAAATTTTAATTATTTTATCAACTTTATCAATTCATTTTAAAACAGCAAATCCTTTGCCTCACTAAAGATTAAAGTTTAATAAACTTGAAAGCAATGCCAGACACAAAATGTTCCTTGAAGAACGATTTCGATTTCATTTCTTAAGTTTCACACCTGCATAAGTTTTCACTTCCAGCCACTCAATTGTTTTTTCCACAGAGCATATTTAAGTTAAAGTGTAGGGCTTATCACTGAGAAAATAATATAATAAAAACGATTTAAACATCTTAAATGCTTAACACGTTTTATTTTTACTACAACATTTAGTTAGTGCAAGTTCCTTTTAAGCATTTTTCTCGCCATTTAGCGAGTGGAAAACATGTATGAAAAAAGCTTTTTCGTTTTGCTCATTCTCCTGGTTTGTTCTTTCTCGTTTTCTTAAGTAGTTCTATAAAAAACAGATAAATTTCCTTAGAGCTTTACAGAAAATTAAAGACATATTTACCCACTAAAGATATTGTTTAACGGCTTGAGAAGAAGAAAAATAAATAATACGCGTTATAAAGAAAATGCAAAAAGCAACAGAAAACGCTCAATTATGTGTGTCATCTGTGTTGTGTTGCCAATTGATGATGATTTCATCAATTTACTGGAAACATGTCATAAATTAAAATAAAGATATAATAAAGAACAAGAAAAAATAGTTAAAAATACACTTTAAATACATATATTCCTTAAATCATATTATTTCCAAGCAATACTAATTGAATGTCCAAATTGGACAAGTTGATATAACCACACGCAGAGAAAAAACATGGTTGTGATAAACATAATCTAAGAGCAACATATTGTGATAAGATTTATGATTGTATTCAAAACATATTCAGGAATGTGATGGAAATCGAAAACGAATGAGTTTTAGAAGTCAATTTTTTCGTAATATTTCTGTTTAAAAAAACTTAAAAATTTTCAATCGAAGTTCACTTCAAGTTAAATATACAATTTATTTGAAAATAAATTGTATACCGTCACCTGAAATGCAAAAGGGCGTAACAACATATTTGAAAATTTTACAGGAGATAAAAAAACTTTATAAAATCAAAACTATTGAAGTTAGCGTTATGTTTTTTTCAGATTAGCATTATAATACGATGATACATTTATTTCTTAAGACAGAATTTACTTTCAACGTTGTTTTTATTAGTTGTGTGGGATGCGCCCTTTTGAATTTAAAAGACCTGAAATCAAAAGGGCGTAACATCACAAATTTTTTTAGAGTTTGAAGGAATAAGAAGTACAAATAGAGATGCTTTTTATATGCATTTAATTTTATTAAGTTTATACATTTTATTAAGTAACTGAAAATTTAAAAACAATATAACATTTCATTAAATAACGGCTAAAAAAATTAAAGATGGAATTCATTGCACATTCGCAAAAATTAATGTGGACTTAGTATAAGAATTTTCTATGGTTAGTTTTTATGAATACTGGGTTAATCTTCAAACGGAATGTTGTCATAAAATAAGTGGCAATCTGCAGGTATTAATCTTTTCCGATCTTGAAGGTGTTGCCACTTCCTCTTTGAAATTTTTAATGTCTCCGTATGTAATTGCGAAGGCTGTTCAACGACGAAGTTCCTTTTAGTTCTTTGAGGAAGTTCTCGATATTCATTTTCTATATTGGTTTTGAAATAAATGATAAAAAAAAATAACACACGTACCCACCAGCAAGTGAAAATTAATATTAACCCTCCGTTGCCACATGCAAGTAAACTTACACTTGCGTGTGGCAACGGGGGGTAAGAAACCAAAAGAAAACTGAAACGCGCTGCCGTTATTGCCAAACTTACTCGTAAACGTGAAAATTTGGTACGCGCTGAAAAATACCAAAATGAAATTTAAACTGGCAACAAACCATAATTTTAAAATTTTGGTATTTGAATTTCCGACAAAAAATGTTTTAAAATAATATAGAAGAAAGATATTTATTAATATATATTTTTTTCTAATCTAAAAATATAAATTTTAAAGCGATTTTAAAATTATTAGTTAGGGCAATATCATTTGGTAGGAGACCTGAATGATATCGTAATTTTTTTTATTATCCAACACAAAATAAAATTATTTAAATTTGAGAGTTTTTACAGTGATTTAAGAAAAAAGCAACTTTGTTGTTACGCCCTTTTGCATTTCTTTTATAAAGTCGGTGTTTTTGACATTTGGACTGTAAAAATTTATGAGAACATGTATTTTGATTTGCTTCATCATAATAAATAAAAAAATGCATTTTGAATTTTTTGGTTGTTACGCCCTTTTGCATTTCAGGTGACGATACACTACATTTATTTTTGTATATGTAGAGAGAGAATTTAAGAGACTAAAGAGAATCTTAAAACAAAAATTTTAAAAATTAGATTATAAATGCATTAAAATGTATTCCGAAACTGATTCGTTTTCGATTTCCATCACATGTCTGACTATGATGAATATACATAAGTGCCATAAAATATGATAAATTATCTTATTTATTTAAATTATCATTTTAATATTATTTTCTTAATCATAATTTGATATTATAACATCATATTTTAACCTAATGTAATCATAAAATTGTCATATATGATCATAATATGACCCAAGGTAACCATATTATAGTTTAAGGTAATCATAATATGAGCTAGAGCAAGCATATTATGATCTAAATTAATCACATTATGATCTAAATTAATCATATTATGATAGAACTTTATCATATTATGTTAGATTAATATCATTTTATTTTTACTGTTTGTAAAATCATGATTTTATAAGTATCATAATATGAATGCAAAATTATGCAATGGTACCAGTTAAAACACTATGTCTATGTATGTATATTTAGTATAATCGCAATTATTTCTACATTTTTTTTAACACAAAACATACAAGCACTAGTTAATATTTTTGCAAATAGAAATAAAAATTTGCGCACTTTCAACGTACATAAAAATTACATTTATTTGTAGTTATGTTTAATAGATTTATATTTTGAGATATTTAATACTATTTAGAAGCCACATTAGTGGATACTGGATTTATCAGTCCATAACTGGTCCACTTCTGCTATGCCACCCATAAATCTTTTGTAAATAATATTATTGAGATCAAATTCAAACAAAAAAGCCTTTAATACTCTGTTTCTTAACTTGTTGAGAATATGGAAAAATGTTCTTTTAACTTTATAAATTGTTAAATTACACTCCGGATTATTATGAAAATCACACAAACTCTGCAAATTACAGTAAGAATCGGTAATTACATCAATTATAAATGGTCAAAATTAGATACCATTTCAAAACATTTGAATAAAATTTGCACTAAGACTCAATAGAAAACAGAGAATAAGGATATCTTAGTCCTACAACCAGTATAGTTTCTGTATTTCTTATTAAGTTTAGGTGGAGGGTATAAAAGATTCGGCACAGCCAAATATAGCACTCTAGTTTGTTAATTGTAACATATGTATGTATGTAGTGTGATGTAAAGTTCTGCATAGTAGAAAACATATCTAATTTAACCCTATAATTATATCGGGCGATGTTTTAGCACATTTTACTTTAAAAAACTTTTTTTTCTGCAAAAAAAAACTATTTCAAACTTGTCATCGTTAAAAAAAATCACCATTTTTGTTTACTTTCAAAAACTAAAAAGCTTATTTTCTAAAAAAAACTACTCCAAAAAAAATTAGCCATCAATTTATCTAAAGAACAGAGAAATTTCGGCGCCACTTAAATGATAAGTCTATTGCTTACATCTCTCGCACAATGAAATCGAAATACCATCACGTTTTACAAGCCCCTTCCTATACAACACCCCCACAAAACCATTTGTAAACTATAACAACTACAACATAGAACTATAAAATGTTTTCCTACCAGGCAGAACAATTGAAATTTAACAACAGACAACCAACCAACCAGTCCCAACCAGCATCACACATCATCATCATCATCGTTGTCATCTTGAACGAGGCTGGTGGTAAATGTGGCTGGGAACAAAACAAAATAATATTGTAATTGTATAAAATTACTTTTATAAAAATAAAATTACACAATATTTATAAATAAAACATGATGATGTAAAGGAACATAAATGTATAATACAATAAAAAACAATTCCATTTAAATAAGAATTTCAAAAGAATTATGAACAAGAAAAAAATTAAATAAGAAATTGTTTAGCATTTTTGAAACTTAAGGAAACTAATGTAGAAAATTATTTTTGTGACACAATAAACAAGAATGTGGTAGCTGTTTAAAGCTAAAACCCCTATTGGGTGGACAGCAAGTTGGAATCTTTATTTGCAAAACACAATATTTGAGTGACAAAGGATTGACATCATACAATACCTCAACCATAATATGCAGATTAGGGCTATAACTTGTTAACACTTTTTGCGAATATCAAAAACGGCACAGTATAGTCGAGTAGAACATTAAAAGTTATTGATCGTTAAAACAGTTCACTCAGGAATCGGGTTGAAGTTTGAAAACAACCATTTTTATCTCACGGAAATTTTAAAAAATATAGTCGTACACCTGATATTTCTAAAATTCTTAGATCATTTAGCGGTGTTTCTACTGCTGTATGTGTAAATCACGCTCCCATGGAAAATACCAAATTATTATTAATGAAATTTAGCTAATTCTATACATTATTTTCCTATGTAGTTTGTTATTAAAAATCAACAAAATACTATGCCAAAAATTAGGTTATAGTCCTAATGCAGATGTTTCTCTAACTGTTAATAAATAACTGAAAATAACCCCTATATGTAGGTTAGTTTTTAGTGATTTTTAAATATATGTTAAAATTATTTTCTATTGTATTTTAGGTAGAAAAGTTATCAATAATTCAAATTTTCTAAATTATTTTTACCCTCATCCAAAAGTTTCAACAAAAATATGTATGAATATAATACAAATATAAAACAAGTAAGAAAGTACAGTATCGGCCAAAACCTAAGCACCATCTCAGAACATTTTGTTTCAGAAAACACAGTTATTATAATTTTTTTGTTTGTTTATATCTTTATTATTGAAAAACAAAAACTTCAGGAATTCAGAATTTAATAAAAAAAAGTTAAAATTTAAAATATATTTTAAGTCGCAAATATAAGCGGACTAAACTAAAGCACCCCCAATTTAAGCTACAAAAAGTATTGAAATCAATATTTCGTTGCGAATCTTTTATTATGGATGGCACACGTAGATACATGTTTTAGGTATAGAGGATATTAAATTATTATATACTCCTTAGCCAGCTTATGAGGATATCAATTGAGTGCAAAATATTCGATCAACAGATCAATTTTTTCTAGGCTAATTAAAAAGTTTTTGCAGACCATATAATACCCAACACGCAAAATATGTGTAAAAAAAAGTTCTCCAGTGGTGAAATTTCTCTTTGAATGTTTTGGGTTTAAAATAAAGTTTCGTTAAGTTTTTTAAATAAAGAAAAATAAAAAAATTTTCTAAATTTAAATAGTGGGTTTTCGGTGTTACATAAATACGTTAAAATTTTCATTTAATTTTATTTAGTTTAGAAAATAAAGTTTCGTTAAGTTTTTTAAATAGACAAAAATTCAAATGTTTTCTTGATTTAGTATAAAGCTTTCCTATGTTTCACTAATATATTAAAATTTTCATTTAAATATATGTATGTACCTATATTATTTAGAAAAAACCTAAAACAGAATATTGTATTTACCATCCCTGCTGTGAATAGTGCAATATTTTGTACATTTTATTGTTGTTGTTTCTGTTCTTACTTGTTAATTGTTGTTTTGTGGTGAGAAATGTAAAAAACTTTTAATGAAAGCATATACGGCTTAATTTTTTTTTTTTTTTGTTGCTGCAATTTTTGTTTTTAATAGGTCTGTTTTTATGGCGGCTGTAGTTGTTGGCTGGTAACTTGCTTTTAAACTGTATTTAGTACAATGAACTTTTCTAGTTCACTAGTTAAAAAGTCATTCATTCATTCCCTCTACAAATAAAGTAAAAAAAAAAACAAATAATCACTGATTTTTTTGGTTTAGTTTTTTTCTTTACCGATTTCCTTGTTTTTCTGGTGTTCTCTGACCAACTACCATAGTTTTTGTATGAAACCCAGAAACGGGAATGTGTGAATAAATGAACGAACGAACAGTAGTGATTGATGAAAAAGGAAGGAGAAAAAAGTGAATTAAAATGAAAACAATTTATACAATTACAAACGGGCAGACCAAACAACATCACATTTGATTCTTTGTACATATGTACATACATATACATATGTATATTAATAATTCTTACAATAACAAGAACAACAACAAGTGGAAACATTTAAGTATAAAAAGCAGGGACCGTAACTGTTATGACTTTTATCTAAAAAGTCAAGAAAAAAAAAATTATTTTTTAACTTTTATTTTTTAAGGCAGAAATAAAAGTTATTTTCTTTAATTTATTTTATGGCAGAAATAAAATTTATTTCTTAACTTTTTGATAATTTTTAGTTAGGCTTAAGTTCATTAAATTATTATTTTTACTGAAGGTAGGAATTGTTTTTTACAAATGAAATCTTATTAAAATTTTATTGATAATTTTTCTTGGCTGAGCTGGGGATCGAACCTGGGTTGAATTTACATGTTTCAAGAATCACCACATCTTTAGCCAGTGGTACTGGTGGTTCGAAATTTGCTGTAATTATGTATCATTTTTCCATTTATTTACATGTTGCTTTCCTTTTTTCTTCAGTTTTTTCGTATTCTTTCTGTAAAATTATAAAAGTCAAAAATAACTTTTAATTTTTGCCTTAAAAAATAAAAGTCAAAATTAAGAGTTATTCTTTGATTTTTATCAAAAAAGGCACACATTTAAAAGTCATACAAAAATTTGCATGTACATCACCTACAGTGGGTGGCCAAATTATTAGTTACACATGCAAAATTGTTTAGTTTGAAGCCGTATAACATTTTAAAATAGTGGAAATGTATCCTTTTATTTGTTCTTTTAGGTAAATTAAGTGTTTCTAATTCATTTAAATATAAATTGTTTTGTTTTAAAAATATAAATTTGAGGAAAAGAAATATTACAAAATTGTTTGAAAAAAAAAATCTTAATATTTCGTAGAACCTTCTTTGTTATCAATTACAGCTTGCACCCTTTTTGGCATGCTCTGAATGCCAGATATTAATCAATTTAATCAAAATTGCATATTTCACACTTCAGAGCAGAATGACAGATAATGATCTACAACTGCACTCTAATGTCACCAATCATTGTTGACACTGCACAGAATATTTAACAGTATTACCAGAATTAAAATACGAAAAGATCTGGTACAAGAAATAAATTTATATACGTATCAGAGAACGGATTGATTGGTTAATTTTAGATTTTGAATACAATCACAAAAAACGAACCTCATGTTGACAACATAAATCAATTCCGTAAAGCAATACATTCAAAAAAAGGGAGTGTAACGAAAAATGATGCTTGCATTGCATGTCTTGTACAAATGTAAACGTATACTCCCAAAATCAATGAATAATTAACGATTGGTACGAATGGTTAACGATTGGTATGAATGGTTTCAATGGTGATTGTATAAGTTGTACATACTAACAAAAAATATCAAACTTTACTAGTTTACTGTCAACAAATCGCACATAAACCAACAACCAAAAAATATTTATTTTCTCATTAGGTTTTGTATTGTTTTTTCTCTATCTTTATGTTTTCATTCACTGAAAGCAACGAATACTGGACGAATGGTGTGAATGTTTTTAGTTTTTTCATGTGGCATTGAATTATTTCGTTGCTTGATGTATAATGGCATAACAAAAAGGGAATGTAAAATAGCAAACAGTAATAAGGAATGAATAAACAAACAGCAATGCACATTTTTATTATTGTCGAGTAAAAGCTATGCAAAAGCAATGAATTTGCGAATGGTTAGCAAATGTGAATGGTCTCTTTCTGTTCTCTGATACGTATTAAAAGCGGTTGAATCTTAATTAATATAGTGTAACTAATAATTTGGCCACCCACTGTATG
Source organism: Bellardia pandia (assembly GCA_916048285.2). Classification (NCBI taxonomy): domain Eukaryota; kingdom Metazoa; phylum Arthropoda; class Insecta; order Diptera; family Calliphoridae; genus Bellardia; species Bellardia pandia. The sequence goes on from OU696531.1 coordinate 49,798,879, forward strand.
TAATCATAATGATAAGAACCAAAATTTTCTACGATCAATTTTTATGTGTGATTTTTTGATGTAAATTTTTAAAAATAACAGTTATTTTCTGTCCCTGATAAAAAGTGAGAAGTTATTAATTAACGGTAATTGAAGAGAATTAATATTTGCTTTGTTGTGAATGAAGTTTATTGTATGTATGTAGGTATATAGGATTTAATTTCAGTGAGGGTATGTATACATACATACATATGTATATATATATTGTACATACGTACACGCAATTTGGTATTCGAATACAAAAATAACACTGGTTTACAGCCAAAAAATACCAAGAACGCCACATGCCTAGATAAGTTAATTGGGACCTCCTGAACACGAAAAACGCTGTAGTTTTTTTTTTTCTAAGTACCGTTTTTTAGATAACGGTACTTTTGTGTTTTTCGGTGTATGGTCCCATTCAAACCCTTGTGGAGCCCAACCGAAGAGCCCGATCGAGATGAATGGCATATCGTTTGAAAGGTAATCGAATTCCTTTTCCGTCGATATGCTGCAAATTTCTATCTGATAAGAAATAGCTGAGTTAGGGCACCCCAAAGTTCGAAATTTGTCTATTTTTTACGTTTTTTTCAAAATTTTTCTTTTTTATTTCGTTTTTTTTCTACGTTACAGTTAATATCTGGAATGTTTTATTTTTTATCCAAATAGTTTATTTAATTACCAACATTTTAAGCGTAATTTGAAAAAAATCGGATAAAAAATAAAGTTTTTATTAAGGATTTTGTGGAACGACAATATTTTCATCTTCATTGCTTACACACTATATTCGGCGTAAATTCAAAAACTTTAAATTAAAATGACGAGCGAAATGCAGAAATTCCCCAACATCAATGTGCACACATTTTTTTATTTTCCTTTTTAAATATTTTCGTTTGTTGTTGTTTTTGTTTTCTTTTGCTATTTAGAATTTTGTTTTTTATAACTGTTATTATGTAAGTACATTTGTTGTTTTTGGTATATGTTTGTGTTTTTTATTTTAGCATTGTTTTGTTTTTTGTTTTATGTAAAATGTAAATTACTGATCATTAAGTTAAAAAGTAAAAGTGTAAAGTTGAAACTAATTGTGATTTTTAATTATTAGCCTGGAAATAAACTACTTTTAGTTTCAATTTTACATGACTTTAAATAATTAAAATTTTTAAAATCACAACTCAACAACGAACCACCATTGTAATACAAGTTATAGTTTTTGATGTCAATCCCAACCATTAGTCGTTCAACTAAAACTTTAGAAATTTCCCCTCAATGTAAGTATTATTTTAAAATATACATATGTACGTCAAACTTGGTTTAATATAACATAACATCTTTACAGATAACAAGGAGATCACGCCTGTCGATTAATTGGCTCTAATGAGGTGGATACTGATATTAGAATGCCCTAAAGTTATAAAAAAAACGAAAAATCCACGCAGATTATATCAAAAAGAAAAAAATAAGTCATACATTTTTTAATTTCTGAATTTTAAATTATAAAAAAAATCAAATAAAATTATTATTATTTATAATTAAAAAAAATATATTTAACATTTTGCTTAAAGAATATTTGCACATAGTTAAAAGCTACTTATAATTTATATAATCTTGTAACTAACTCAGCCTAACTTGTAGCTAACTTTAGGTTAGTTGAAAAGTCATGCAGACACGGACAATTGACTACTTCTTAGGACATCACCATGTTAAAATAGTCAGTTCGCTGCATTGAAAGTAATCCAGGCATCAACCACAACTAATTGAAAAAAAGTTAATTTAAAGTTAGCTTTAAGTTAACTGAGTTGCTTGCAGGGTATAAATGGAACTGAAAAAGAGACCTTTAAGCAAACTATACGAGACTTTATTTAATTAATTAAGTAAATCGTATTGATTCCTTTAACTAACATAATATTGCAATTAATTCCTGATATATTCTGGATTTTTTCTAATTTAGAAAACTTTACGAAACTTTATATTCTAAGCTAAAAAATGTTTAAATGGAAATTTTGTTATATTTATGTAACGTTAGAAAGCATTAATTGAAATTTATTTTATTTTTGTATCGTTAAGTTTTCTAAATTAAATAATAATGTATGTACATTAGGGTGGCCCCGTTTGTATGGAGAAAAAATAATGTATCGATGTTCCCGACTAATATGAAAATTTGATTCATTTTAAGACTACGTTTCTCAATTTTTTTGTCCTGGTGTCAACATTTGGTGAGCTGGATCAAAGGATAAAAATGTCCTTTTTAGAGGTTTTTTGATTTTTTTGTCGCATTTCTTCCAAAGGAACTATATGTAAACTTGGTATCATATGAAAGATATTTGAGAGGCACATTCAATGGGTTATCAAAAAAAAAAAATTTAAATTCAAATACATATTTTCAAAATTTCAGACAAAATTTTAGTTTTTTTTATTTTTTCATAGAATTTACTTAAATAAATAGTGGAAATTTCTTGAATATAAACATCATGCAATTTAACCCAAATGGTTTTCCCCGTTTTTAGCTTATAAATTATGTTAAATTAATTAAATAAATAAAAAATTCTGAATTTTGTCAATTTAAAAAACTTAACGAAACTTTATTTTTTTAACGAAAAACATTTAAATAACAATTTTATTACATCCATGTAATTAATTAAAGCAACTATTCAAATTAAGAAAAAAATTTTTTTTTGTGAATTTAAAAAACTTAACGAAACTTTATTTTTTAAACCAAAGGCATTCAAATACAAATTTTACTATATTCGTACAATACTGGAGATCAAATATTAAAATTAGGAGATTTTTCTTGTTTTTGTGAAATTAAAAAACTTAACGAAACTTTATTTTGAATACTAAAATCATGTTTGAAGAACTTTTATTGCTTTTGTTCAACATAGATGATATACATATTATAGATTTAAAGATTTTTTTCAATATGCCTTTAATAAAGCTTAAATGTAATTTATTATTATTATTATTAAGGCATTTTGTAATTTTTACTGATTTAAAAAAAAAATAACGAAATTTTATTTTCCAAACTAAAACAATATCAAACGTACTTGTAAAATTAAACAAAACAAACAAATTTTATTATTTTCTATAAATTGATAAAAAAACTGTTAAAACTTAACTTTTTCCTTAAATTAAATATCTTTTTTAAATGTTGTTTCCCTATTTTCAACAATTTTAAACTCTACTCACGTACATACTCGCCAGCACTCATACATATATCCCTACCAACAAAAAACAATTCAATTTCCCAAAATTTCCTCAATTTTCTTTCAAAACTAATTGAGTTTTGTAAGGCATTCAGTCACTAATACATTTTAAATAAAAAAAGCCAACTCTATTTATTTTAAAATTTTTTTTGAACATCATTTGAAGTGTAATAAAATTTTATGGGATTTTCAACGCAAAAGACCTAATGAACCCCAGCGTACGAATGAATTGTGATCACCATAGACAGCAAGCCATTTATATGATACAATTTTCGCACTACAACTCAGAAAAACAACAGCAAGACATTACAAACGTTTGCTGAAAACGAAACATATTTAAAAGTATAAAAATAAAACGCCCCAAACGCATACAAATGTCTAAATAACATGAAAAAGGAAAAAAGTTCAACATTGAAAGTCTTGCTTAAAGTTATACACACAGCAGTATTTCATTTAAAGAAGGCATAAATTTAATGACAAACAGACAGACAAGACACTCCAAGGAGAAAAAGCTCAGACAGTCAAAAACAACATTTACTACAAAGCAAAAATGTGCTAAAATAAAGCAAAAGGCAAAACACTGTAAACATAAGATGCCAATAAACCAACTTTACTAAGGCAGGAGCAGTGGACGTCGCACTACACTAAAGCAAAATCAGCTTAAATTACCAGCAACAAATATCAAGGAACACAAATTTTGTAAAGAAAAAATTATGAAGTAAAGGACTGGCCACAAAAAGAAAAATTCCGAAATGTGAAAAAGGTAGTAAAAGACCAGAAAGATAAAAAGGAAAACAAGCATAAAGGAAGTTAAAAAAACATCTTAACATAAAAACTCATGTTGCTTGGATCAACAAGAACAAACATTTCAAGCTAACATTGAAAATCCATTTAAAATTAATATCTATGAATCGAACACGTTTCATTTAATACAAAATATTTAAATTAAATCTTTATCTCTTTTGATTTATTTAAATTTAAAAGCAAAAGTTAAATTTAATAGTAAACAAAGAATTTTAGGAAAAAAGAAAATGCTTTAAATATTTGTTTTTATGTTGAGAACACTTTTATTACAGAAAACTTGTATCTTCTACTATTTTCTTCAAGTTTTAGTAAGTTTTCAAAAAGTACTCTTCCAAAAAAAATATTTAAACATTGTTTTTAGTTATTTTGTTTAACGGGGAGCATTTTAAAAGCTTTTTTAAACATTTTATTTGAGCTTTTCCCCTTAAAAATATATTTTTTTAAATAATACCTAAAATGGACTTGCTCTTTTATTAAACTGTTCCCACAAAGTACTTTTCATTTAATTTATTAGAAAATAATTTTTAGCTAGTAATTTCTTTATAATTTTAGCGCTTTTTAAACAAGTAAAATTTGTTTTAAAATATGTAGTTAATTTAATTTATAGGGGACAATTTTACACGAAATTTTTTAGAGAATTAATTTTATTATTTTCATTAAAAAAACATTTATTGAGCATGTACCAGAAGGGTACTTTCTATTCTATTTTATTAAAATAGTAAACAAAAAGTGTTTTTTATTTAATTTAATAGAAAATCTTTTATACGAAATTTTCAGTTTGTTTGATTGTTTCCATAAAAAAGGTTTATTAAAAATTTACTAAAAAAGAGTACTTTTTATTCTATGATATCAAAATAGGACAGAAAACTTACATTTCATTTAATTTATTAAAACATTTTTTCATATCACTCATTTAATTTTAAAGAACACACAACACAACTTTTTGGAATAATTGTACTAAAGCATCAGTTTTCCGTATTTCATTTATTAGGAAACATTATTGATCTATTTTAAACATTTTATTTGAATTTTTCTTAAAAAAACTTTTTTAGAAAAAGTACCAGAAGGTACTTTCTCTTGTATGTTATCAAAATAATGCTCAAAAAGTACTTTTCATTCAATTTACTAGAAAACATTTTCAGCTAATTATTTTTCAACAAGTACCCAAAAAGTAATTTTTCTTATAATGTTTGTGGTTTTTAAAAAGTACCAAAAAAAAGTACTTTTTTGTTAGTTGTAATAAAACATTTGTTTAAGGCATTTAATGTATTAGGGATAAATTTTTTTAGAAAATTTTTTAAATAAAAAAGGCTTAAAAAAATGTACAAAAAATGTTCTTTTTTCTCTTGTAAGTTACTTTAATTAGGCTTTATTATGTTTTTAACAGAGTTTTCTATGCATGAACTAACAATTTTTCAATTTGAATTGAAGAATTATGTTTTAAATAAACAAGAAATCATGAAAAAAAAATATGACAATGTCAAATGTCTTTGACATGATGAGAGATCAGCACATACAAAGGAAAACCGCCAAACAGACAAACAAAACAAACAAACAAACGTTGAATGAAAATGTCATGAAATAAATGGCGGAGGTTTCATTTCTTTAATTCAATTTATTTTGTATGTACATGCAAGTGGTGCTTGAAATCAAACGACTTGTAAAAAATGTCGAGAAGAAATATATGTATGTATGTGTCTATTTACTTTAAAAATATTAGGAACGTATGAGTGAGTACGTTTACAAAAATAAATAATAAAAAAAAATGTAATGCTAAGTCAAAAGAAGTTAAAGCAGAAAAAGAAAATTGCCTACATTTTTCCTAAAAAAACACAAAAATTCTATTGTTTTTTAAATCCTTAACAAATTACAGGATTTAGTTTAACTGATGTTATGTTTTATTTTTTTTTTTAAGATAAAGATATGTTTATTAAATTTTCTTTGAATTTATAATATCTCTCATGTCACAAACGCAAAGACCCATATGAAAATACAACAGAGTGAGTATAAAAAGAATTTGTATGCAGTTTGTTATTCATATTTTTTGTCCGCATCTTTTCCCTTTTGTTCAAAATATAAAGTCAAAAACAAAATACAACAAAATCCCATGCACATTTACAATAAAGTATAAAAGCACCAGCAACAACAACAACAAAAATATGAATGCACGTTCTTGAAGTGCGTTGCAATGTAACAATGCCGGCATTAAAACCAACAACAGCAACACCATCACAGAAGACATACGGTATAAAATTGTAGTTGGCACAAAAAAGTGGTTGCCCCCCCAAAACAAGGCAAATATTCATTCCAGTATGCGATTTACTCACACTCAGTCTCTGCCAGTATGTACTTATGTATAACTAAAACACGAGTTAGTGAGTATGAGAAAAACTACAATGAGTACTGGGGCGGGGGAGGGTTAAAAACAGAAAGTGTTTTTTTGTTGGTGTTTTTGTTTTGTATAGCTGCTTGTTGTTGTGTTGTAAGTTTTTATTTTGTTGGTTCTGTTTGTTTCGTTATGTTGTTTTGTTTTGTTGATGTTACACAGTAAAAGAAAAGTGTGTGGTGGGGTGCAGCAGAGAGAGAAGAGGATGTTTGTGCGGTGAACATGTTTTGTAAGGAATTTATATGCTGTTGTTGTTGATGATGTTGTGTGTACCTATATGTACGAGTATTTATGACATAAATTTTATGTACAATGATGGAATTGCGCACTTTGTACTCTAGCTTTAATACATACATCAGTGATGGAAAATGCAATACTACTGTACCTACTATTTTCAGTACTTTTTCACAACAAAAATACCACAGTACCCCCACATCATATTTAGTACTCTTTGTTTGTTTTGCTTTGTTCCCGTTTAGAAATCCAGCGTTACTATTTTTATAATCATAGACAACATTGGCTTCAAAACAAGAACATAAGGAATGCACAAATTCGTTTATCATGGTTTTTATTTGATCTGGGATAAGCTAGCTAATCTACAAAAGTAAACAGATGCATAAAGAATTAAAGTTGTTTTTGATAAAGTTTTTAAATTTCTTATGTTTCGTACGTACATTTTTGTAATTCTCATTTCTTGTTTGAGATTTTTTGTGTATCATATGAATTTGAAAACTTCAAACATATTGGTGAACGATCTATTAATGATATGGCATTAACACTAACAAAATGCAGGCATACTCATATGTTTATTATCTTAACCCACAAAAAATAAAAATTTTTGAAACATATTTTTACATAAAATGGAATTAAGTTTTAGTTTGTTGTTATAATAGTTTTTTTTATTAAACTGAATTAATTTTATTTTTGAATTATTTTTAAATGGGGTTTTAATTTTATTTTTGAATAAAAATATGTTTCCTAAAAAGTACTAAAATGTTGAAAAAAGTACTCTTTTGCTGACGGTCAGTACCATTCCAATTTTTCATTTTTCCATCACTGACATACATACATACAAGGTGGCGCAAAAGTAATCCTCCTATCAGAAAATGCTATAAATTTGGCGAGGCCCCTAATGTCAGTTCTGTCAGCAGTATTCCGCGTTCTGGAGCAGTGTAGCGTAACATTGTTTATTAACGTGTATTTCGCATGTGTTTACTACACAAATGTTAAAACAGAACTGACATTAGGGGCCTCGCAAAATTTATAGCATTTTCGGATAGGAGGATTACTTTTGCGCCACCTTGTACATATGTATGTACAGCCATTTATACAAGAACATGTAGACATATAAAAAGCATCACAGAGAATAGTAACATAAACAACAGCAATACAACAAATACTTACAGACACCACATTATAATTCAACAACATTATGTATTTTGTAGCTGATTTGTTTCTTCATTCTTGTTGTTGTTATTATATATTTATGTGCAGTGTATTTTGCAGGGGTGTAAAAAGGAAATTGTGAATTGTAGCCTCCTGAAGTAAGTAAAATAGCGAGGTTTAAATGGCATTAAGACCAAAATTATTGGATGAAAAAGTAGTAGAATCAGCAAAAGAAATGCTGAAGAAAGTAAGGAATAATGCATATGTTTCAAAAAAACTAAATGCACTTCCCTATTTTCATAATACCACTTGCAATCAAATTTTGGTTGTTTTCTTAACAAAATTAGCACTTATCTATTTCACGCATTATAACATAATAAATTTGTTTTTAATAAAATTTTTTTTTTTTTTTTGCAAATGTATATTTTAAAAAAGTAGATACCTAACCTACTTTTTTTTAAGAAAAACTGTTTTAAATATTTGTTTTTATGTGAAAAACAGTTTCATTAGTAAAAACAAGTATTTTCTTCCAAGTTTTAGTAATTTTTCTAAAAGTACCCAAAAAGTACTTTTCAGAAAAAATTTACCAAAACATTGCTTTTGGTAATGAAAAGAGTACCTATTTTTATGTTATTAAGAGTGTACAAAAAAAGTACTTTTCAATTTAATTTGTTAGAAAAGAAATTAAAAGCAATTGTCTGTTAGTTATATGTTATACTTAATTTGTTTTATTGCCTTTCATTTATCAAACATTTGATTTGAATTTTTTTATAAAAGAATAATTTTTTAATTTTTTAACAGAAAAACTAAATTTCAAATTGTAAAAATTTCTTATGAAATTCAGAATTTAAAATGGAAATTTGAATGGAATTTCGAATTTCAAATTGAAATTGAAAGAAAGACTTCATAAGATGCTAGACTGAAAATTCATTAATGCTAAGAGAAAGAAACTAAAATGTTTAAAATTTTGTTAATAGGTATAACTTTAAACAAATCATTTGTTCATTAAAAGATAAATACAAATTCGGTAGTGAGTTTAATTATTTTTTACTGCAGCAAGCAGTAGGTACTAACTCTTCCATCCCTGCTCGTATATACTCGTAAATAAAAAGAAAAACAAAACAGAGAAATTTAAATATATTATGTAAAAATGTAATAATTTTCAATTTAATTTTATTTTTTGATTTTCTCTCTTCTTTGTAAATAAATAAACATTGTGTCTAGACTAGACCAGACTAGATTTTAGCTGTTTTAAGTTTTGCACGTAAATCTTTATGCACTTTAAAATACAACACAGCTTTTCTAAAAAAAAAACACCACAAAAATGCTAAAATAGTATAAAAACAAACTATGGACAATAAACAACATTAGCCAGAACAATATTTTTTAAATCATACATTAAGCTGTCAGTTGTAGTTACATATTGACCCCTAACAGCGAAAATAGCTTAAATCGTAATATTTATATGTATGCGAATTTAATAATCATATTCCGAGTTTCTTACCACAAACTGTTAAAATTTTATAACTGCACCAAGTTCCATTACAATTTTATAATGAAAACTATTTTAGCATAAGTAAAATTTTTGTCTTTATGCTGTTAAGATTTTTTCGCTGTTAAGGCTTAACATATACTTTAAGTTCTATGGCTTTCATAAATAGTAGAAAGAAAATACCTATACTGTATTTTTTATAAATGTTTCTTTTATGCTGTTATGACGTTGGAATATAAATTATTAGTTTTTTGTTGCACAAAACTTTTTGCCGTACGGATGTGGTGGAGGACATGACACATGATGTTTTTAATTTGCTGCAACGTTTGTTTTTATTTTTAGTTTCTATAGAGGGTAGAGTAGGGGATGAACTTATATATGTATATTGGTATAAGTCTGTTTAAACAAACTTAAGTTCATTAGAGTGCATTTAAGTTTTAGAACTTGTGAAGTAAAATATGTGAAGATTGAGAACTGGACAATGTGTTATTTCTTTTAGAAAGTATTTGTGTAGAAGCAAAATATTATTTAAGCAGATTGACCTAAAAGTGTAGTTTTACATTTTAAATATGTTTACTAAAAACAAGAATATGTAGATTATTATATCACATTGGAACATTTACAAAATATTACAATAAAGGTGTAAATTTTTAAAATTTCGATTCGATTGAACAAGCATTCATATTACATTTAAAATTTTAATAAACAAATTACTTTTTCTAATATAAAATAATGTATTTGGAGCTAATCGTCGATAAAAACTAATGTTCTAATGCCACATGTTGATAACTCAATTGTTTTGTTATTAGAACAATTTAATTCAAATTAAAATTTACATGCATTGTCTCTAAAAATTAAGCTAGATTTACACGATTGAAATTTTCTTCAAAATTGCTCTTCAAAATGCTTCAAACTCGTGTAAACAGCAAAAATTCTTCAATATTTATTTAATAGTTATTAATAGTTATGTTTTCACATTTTTTCCTATTAAAATGCAATGTTAAAAAAATAAAAGGGAACAAATTTCATGTGGGATTTTTATTCACGATAGGGGTGATTAAATAAATAAATTTTAAAGGTTAAAAATAGACCGAAATTCACATAATTTTGTGGGATGATCTTTGTATATATGTAAATGATCTGTACAAAGGTTTGAGTCGGTACCAATATTTATACAATATATATAGGGATAAATGTCTTTTTCAGATGTGGTCCTTGTATGGGAGCTATGACCAATTATGGGCCGACCACCATAAAATTTAGTACAACAATTTATTTGCCTATAAAGATTATTTATGTAAAATTTTAGCCGTTTACCATTATTTATAAATGTTTTATACGTATTTAAGTGAATTTTGGAAGTAGACTTTATATGGGGTGTATGGTCAAACATGGCCCGAACTAAAAAAAATTTCGTTTTGCGATTTCTTTTTATATGAAACTTATTCCTGTTGAATTTTGTATTGATATTCAAATTTTATAGGCATTTATATATAATTGAACAATATTTCGGGAAGAGTTTTGTATGGGGACTATAAAAAATCATGGACCGATTCTTATTATTTTCCTCACACTTGCTTCTTTTATTATAAAAATAACGTGTACAAAATTTTATGGCAATATCTGCAATATATTTAAAAAAATTGGAAGAACAATTTTTAAAAATATCAATTTTTTATGGAGATTGCCTCAGATTTTGGTCCCTAACTCTGGTTCTACTGATTTTCAATACCAAACTGCTTAGGAGAACTATAAACGGGTTTTTTTGTAAACCTTGTTGATTTCGGTTGTGTCCTTTGGACTTAGAATTTCGTAAGGACCAAGATTATACATATTCACCCCTATCGTGAATAAAAATTCCACATGAAATTTGTTCCCTTTTCACATTTTTTCTATTTAAATTCAATGTTAAAAAAAAACAAAAGGGAACAAATTTCATGTGCCTGCATGTGTGATTGTGTTAGTAAAAAAGTGTAAATGTATTGACTTTTTCGAACTTGCACTTGCATGTGTAAACCCCGGGTTAGGATGAAAATCTTTAGAAGAATTTCGACAAATATCGAGTTGCACACGTATCTACCTAATATTTTTAATAAATTGCCATTATATATCTATGTATATTTAATGTAACAAATATTTCTAAAAGAAAATCACTTCTAAAATTACATTTCCTATCGTCGTAATGAATTTTTAAGTAGGTATTGAGTATTAAAATGAATTACCTATGTACATTGTACATACGTATGTACTTTTTTAACTTTTTTATTTTTTGTAACTCAATATTTTTGAAACCATATTTTTTATTTTTAAACTTCATAAAGAATTAAAAAAAAATTGTTTAACAAATATAAAATAATAAAAATAATAATTCCCACAAAATACCGAGTAATTGTATAATAAATGAAAATTTATATTTAAAATCAACATTTTCTAAAAAAAATTTTCACTTTCTTATTAACAGCATGAGAAACTTAAAGTACGGTCACATTTGGCAAATGTTTACCGAAAAAGACGTAACCGCTAAATAATATATATTTGAACTCGTTTATTTATTTAAAAAACCTTTTCGTATGTAGGTCAAATCACAAAAAATATTTAGTTTTAATTTATTTGATGGTGTTTGATCTTGCAAAACTCTTGTGAGAGTAAACAACGTCAAACAAATTTGTGCTAAAATAAGTGGTTACGCTTTTTAGTTATAAATCCCAATAAAATATAAAATAATAGAAATAATGATTCCCACAAACTACCGAGTAATTGTATAATAAAGGAAAATTTTTCAAAATCATGATTCTCTGAAAACAAAACGAATAGAGCAGAAATTTTCACTTTGTTATTAACAGCATGACAAACTTATAGTACACTTATTATAAATTTCTATAAAACATAGAAAAATTATTTAAAAATATTAAAAATTTTCTTTAAAATCAAGATTATGTTGTAACAAAAACAGGTAGATTTTGTTTAATTAAGATTTGTTGTGTTTTTATGATATTTTACGATTTAATCACTGTACAAATTCCGGTTACTAATTATGAATTTTTCTTTATTTTTTTCATTGTTGTAAATGCTTATTTTTATTACGAGCGTAAAATAAATTCTGAAATTTGAGCACATTTTTTTTTAGTTTTTTTCTCAAGGCACAAACAAGCGTTGAAAAAACACCTGTACAGTTAAAAGTGTCTGATGTCTGGCGGTTTTTTTTTCGTGTTTTTCTTTGTGTTTTTTCTGTTTTTTTTTCAGAACTTTGATAACAACAATAAATAAAGGTAGAAAATGAAATGGCTATAAAAGAAAACACACTAAAAAGCAGTAATGAAGGGAATTAAAAACAACATGATAGAGATAGAGTTTGCTTTTTATTTAGTTTTCTTGTTTTAATTTTAATATGAGAGTCAGAGAGCAATATGAAAAAGCAAAAACACAATTGCGTTTGCAATTGTTTATTTGGTTTGTATTTTGATATTTTTGCATTTTATTATTTTACCATTCACTTTAGGTTTAGGGCACAAATAACAATAATAATAATAACCAGGCACAAAGGTTAATAAAAAAAAAAACAAAAGCACATACACACGTTCACCAAGTAGGTATTAGCAGAAAAGAAAACAACAACTACCAGACAGACAGACACACACAATAAGAGTGGTTAAACCGGAATTTTCGTTTTGGTACTTTTTGTTGTTGGTGGGTTTGATATTAAAGCAACAGCAAAAACAGAATTTAAAAAAAACCAGCAACATCAAACATTTTTTGTAAAGGAGTTTATTGTTGTAGGTAGTTGTTGTTGTTTTTGTAAGGTGGTTGATTTGTAAGGAATTTATTTAAACCTTACCATTTTTAACTTAATAATTTATATTATTAAGAAAGTTGGAAAACACGCACACACATTTTATTTATTAAACCCTTTATTTATAACATTGTAAAAATGCTGTAGGAATTTTTATTAACCTTACTTTTCTTTTTTTTAATTTTCCTTAATCACCATTTTTAATTTTTATAATTTCTTTATAGACTTCTTTTTATTTTGTAATTTTCTAAAGAAATTTTTTTAATATTTTCTTACTACGAAAATATTATTCACAATTTATTTTTATTATTCTGTATATTTTCTATTTACTAAGCGGCAAGTTGTAGTTATAGAACAATATTTTTTAATAACACACAGAAAAAAAAACAACAAACACATGCACGCGACCATCCGATTAGTTAAACACTAATAAAAACGCAAACTACACTTAACGACGTACGAATATTTACTGAAGTGCTGCCACTTTCAATATTATCTCAATGCTATCTCTCTCTCTTTTTCCAATAACCACTTGGATTATCTGACAGTTCAAGTGCTGCCAAGTTTTATATAAGGGTAATGTAAGCAAAGGCCAGTAAATGTTTTTCTAGCATGCTAGTTTCATCAAAAAGGTATTGCCAGCGAGAATGCGGTAGCTTTTTCTTGTAAAAATAGTGCTCTCCAAACTTTAATATGTAAATAAGAAATACGTTGGTATTTGAAATTGTTAAAGCGCAAGAGCATAATTAAAGTTTCCATGCTACAATGAAGACATTTTAATTTAAAAATTTAAATAATTGTAAAACAAATGTTAAATTAAATATCACTTTTATAAGATTGGTATAAATTAATTATTTTTTTTTAGAAATTAAACATTGCATTGAAAAAATAAGGAAAAAAATTACTGCCTCAATTTTTAACAGCATTTTATTGGCTTTATGTTTAGTTAATGTTGTATTGCTTCTAAGTCCCAATTAAAACGAAGCAATTCTGTAAGCCATCAAGGTGTGGGGAAGATAAGACGAGTTCACACTTGAGTGTTTTAGAAATTCGTGTTGCTCTCTTCAGTGTTGGCAAAAAATTAATTTCAAAATATGCTAAAACTTGCTAAAATGTTCTACAGAAGAAAAAATAAGTGCTAAATTTTTTCAATGTAACAATAAATTTTTATTTCAAATGCTACAAATGTAAATTATAGTTTTTTCTAATTTTGTTCATAACAATTGTTGACTTGCTTTAATAAATTACATTTCATATATTAATTCAAAAATTTCCGTGTTCATTTACTTACCACACCGAAAGAAATTTAGTTGAAATATTAATAAGTTATTTTTTATTTCGCCAAAAGTATTTTTTGGAGTAAAAAAGTAAGAATTTGTTCGAGAAAAAATTTGTTTTTTATCAAACAAATTATGCTAAAAAGCATTTAGCATAATTTTTAAAAATTTCAATGCATTTTCGAGAAACAAAATGCTAAATCTAGCGCTGGAAGTGCTAAAATCAGCGATGCCAACTTAGCCCTTTTCGGGCTAGATTTAGCCCGTTTTGAGTCACTCAAAACGCGAAAAAAGAAAATTGGCCCGAAACTAAAAAACGCGTAAATCTAGCACTTTTTACAATTATCTTTTAGCCCTTTTAGCCCGTTATTACTTTTTGCTCGATATGGCTACGTTTTAGTTTTTTCGTACTTTTTAGTTTGCTTTACAATTTATAAATAGAAGAGGAATCTAAAATAATCTACATACATACATTTCTTTCAAATTGATGTGCTTTGAAAATTGTTCTACAAATTTAACCGTCATAATTGAAATTAGAGCAAAACTTCCATCCAACATACAAATATTTCAAAAAAAATCGTTACTAAGTACTGAAAATATTTTTTCGAATAATATGAAAAGCCTTCTACCAAGCTTTAAAGAGTTTATTGTTGATGATAAAGAAATTGATTGTTTAGAGAATTGTCTTCTAAGTTTAAAAACATGTGAATGGAATAATAGTGAAAGAACTGACAAGTTTCCCAAATACGAATGCTATTGGTAATAACCCATTCCTTAAATTATCCAGTTTTGCCTTACACATATTGACATATCCGTACTCAAACGCAGAAGTTGAGAGAAGTTTTAGTGTCATGAATTTATTCAAAAATAAAATTAGAAACAAAATGTCATTAAATACGTGTAACAGTTTAATACACATTAAATATAGCCTAAAAAGAGATAATGTATGTTGTTCAAACTACAAAATAAATGCCGAAGTGTGCATTAAAATTAATTCGAACGAAACATATAAAAAATCTAAATTTTTTATTGATAGTGTCTTATGGACTGAAAATGATGATGAACACGAAATCGAAATTTTGTTCAGTAACGACCAATTTTAAATGTATACTATTTAATCTACGTATGTACCTTATTTATTAAAATGTAATATGAAATGTAGATAATTTAAATATGTATGTATCTCATTTTAGTAATTTTTTTTCTATTGTTTTTTTTATGTGTTATGTAGACCTTTTATATTGCTAAAAATCTTTTTATTAAGTAAAAATATTTTTTTTTTCTAATAAATTATTTTATAAAAAGTCTTTGTTGTTTTGATTTTTAAAATAAACTTTTATAATTTAGCCCCTTTTCGCACGTTATCGAAAATTTTGACAGGATGTGGCTTTAAATGAATTTTTTTCAATTTAGCCCTTTTTAGCCCTTTTTTCAAAAATTTTTACGCGTTTTGAGTCTCAAAAGTTGGCATCCCTGGCTAAAATGGCAACACGGGCTCTCTTATACATATTACATATGTATGTGTATACAAATGTGTGTATACTCTCAAATAAAAATACGAGGGATTTAAGCAATAAAATTATGCTAATAAGGAAGGAAAAAATTGTATAAATCTTTTCAATGAAAATTGCTTCGTGTAAGTTGGGACTAATAAGAAACATGCATATGTTGGCAACTTATTGAATATGCTTGATGAGATTTCTTAAACAAATTTAAAATTAACCTTCTTTATTCTTCAAAACAGTTGTATTATATTCGTTACACTTTCTATCAAAAAAAAACCTAATGTTGTATTGTTGTTGTGCATTTCTTATTCCCTTTTAAATTTAGTGGAATTATTATAAACATGAAATGAAAGAAATTGTGACAACGTGCGATTATTATTTAAAAATTATTTAAATTTAAGTGTTATTTTGCTAAAGATTTCATTGATTTTAAGTAAATATTATTTTTAATTTAATGTAGGAGAAATGTAGTACCATGACTTTTAAGATTTAAGCACAGCGTAGCTCCATTTTTGAGCCGGGAAGTCTCATAAAGAAATCGGAGAACAGCTCAAGTTTTCCAAACAATACTTTACAGCATCACAAGACATCACAAGAAGCCATATGAGTCCGAAAAGAGTCTTTTCTGACACCTTTTTCGGAGCGTTAACGCTCTTTATGAGCTGAAAAACAATCATAATTGCTCCGAAACCCTTCAGAAAAGAGGGTAATTACATTCGGAAATGGTCCGTCAGAAAGAGCTCTTAGATAATGTCAGAAAAGAGTATTTTATGAGGTTTTTCTTGGGCTCTGTGTAATCTTGTTTTTATCATTTCATGTGGGTGGGACAGCTATGTTTTTTACTTTTTTGTTCAAAGCACAAATAACAGGACAATTACGCTTTGGTACACACATAATCAAGTGAAATTTCTGAGTCATACTGCGTGCCGACTCAGGACAGTAACAAGCAAATTTTTCTTTCGCTCCGAAAATGCTTTTTAGTTAGACTCTTATCTGACTCCTTTTTCGGAGCGCTCCGAAAATGCTCTTTTGTTGGACTCTTTTCTGACTCCTTTTTTCAGAGCGCTCCGAAAATACTCTTTTCTGACTCCTTTTTCGGAGCGCTCCTAGAATGGTATGCTGGGATATGACACTGTAGCTAACGTTCCCCGTTACAAAAGGCCCAGAAAAACATCTGCCTATACCGACCGCATGATAAAGCACATATCTACAAAAAAATAAAAAAAAAATAAAAGCATTGACTTGATTCTTGATTTTGTTCATGATCTAATATCGCATTTGTATACCTTTTCAGTGTTGGTTCTAATCAGCGGCATAAAGTCATAATAACTACACTAAATATTTTATTTCGCTTTTCGAAATAAGTCGCGTGCGGTATTTTAAGGATTTATTTTTTATTGAGACTGGTAAAAGGTGTGCGTCGAGCAGAAGGAAAACAGCAATGTGGTACTTGGGTCAAAATAAAATAGATTCATTAACGTGTAAAGGATATTTGAATAAAGCAGCTGAGAAAAGCTTTTGAAATGGGGAAAACAAATGGCAAGCTGCCAAAAGACAACAAATTCGTTATCCAAAAGGATAATTAAAACATGAAAATGGTGGTTCTGTTAAAGCATTACCTGATTGCATAATTTTATTACTACTATTAATTGGCTGCACCGTGCATGCGATTCAACACTGCTGGATTATTTTTTGAGGGGCTATGTTAAAGTTAGAGCTTATACAGAGTCAATCGAAACGATTACAGTCTTAAAACTAAAAATCCTTGACGTGATTAGTGATGTTTTCTTTTCTGAAATAAATGGTTACGCCTTTATTATGTACATTTTTATAATGTTTACCCCCACATTTTAAAGATATCGCATTTTTAATGGCCAGAATAGAACATAAAATCACAACAGTGTAACACTTTTTTCCATGTACAGCTGTTTTTGTTTTTTTTCTGTTTGTTAAAAAAGAAGAAGCAGATAGCTCCCTGGTAAGATCGATTGAAATAAGACGATGAGTATCTCTCAAAAAAAAAAATATAAAAATTATATATACATTCCATATATAAGAAGTAGGAGATATTGTCCTATGAAATTTGACATACATCAACTTCAGAGTATTCATTCAGAACATAAAAAAAGTAGTAATATTTTCCATTTTGTATATTTTTTTTTTGTTTCTTAACACAAATACACATTCATAAACAAAACAAATGTCAGCTGTTTTATCGTGCGATTCTCCCCTTCTAAAAATACAAAGTGTGAAAGGTGCACCATTTTTTTTTTAAACTTATAGTGTGACATTTATAGAAAAGAACACACTACACTTTAGCAGTGTTGACATTTTTTCAGAAAAGAACACAAAAAAATAAAAAAGGTGCGAAATGGGAAAAACGTGTAACATTTTTGCCAGAAATGAAAACGCCATAAGGCAATACGCACGCGATTTTGGGAAAATGTAATTAAAAATGTCTATAAAATAATCATCTCCAATGTTCGTGGTCGTGGTTCGATTTGATACAGGATTTATTTAAATGGAGTGTATTTGTAATAGCATTCTTCTGGTACTTTACAAATTACATCTTAAGACATTCCCACCACTTTTTTAATTATAACATTTCATTAATAAAAATAAAACAAAAAACAACTTTTTTACTTCCGAAAAAGTTTAAATCAGCTACTTGATTTAAAATTTCCACAAATGTTTATGTTTTCTAACTTAGCTCATGAATTTCTTACCCTGTATGATAAATAGCAGTTTATTTATCAAGCTTCTTTCAACCACCTTTAGAAAAAGAAAACAACAATGAAATAAAGAAAATCGAAAATAGTAAACCCTGGTGTCTGTATTTATCAAACACAGTGTAATGACCCCAAAAAAAAAAAGTTTTTTTTTATCTTTTACCACTACAAACAGCATGTGATAAGAAGTTTTTTTTTTAGTTTGTAGCATAAGGGTTGCAAAAATTTTAAACAAACTAACTAACAACATCCAAAGAAAATAGATGATAAGAGAACTTTGCTAAAAGCTAAGGTAATATAAAAGTAATTATACTTAGTAGCTAACGAAAAAGAAACCTTTGTTTTATCACTAAATTGAAATTGTTTGCAATATTGTGAATGAATTCTTGCAGCTTAATGAAACATTCTTTTAAAAATCGCAATGAAAAATGCCGGTTTTTTTTAAAAGGGCGCAAACTCAAAGAGTCTCTGAGTTATTAAGTTAATAGCCGGCATGAATTTACTGGGCAAAGCAAAGAAACAGAAGAAAGCAGAAATAAAAGAAATCTTGTAAACAAAACATTGAAATGTTTTGCCATTAGTTTTTTGTATGTGTTAAGTTTATAGCATGAGAGAGTTTTGTTGTTTATGTTGGCAGCAAGGATTTCTAAACTATAAAAGCTTTACAGTGCAAGAAATTTATATGTTGGCTTTTAACAGCTGCGTAAGTGATAGAAAGCGCGTTTTTTTAAATAAAAGTGGTTATACATATTATAAATATTTTAAAGGTTTATTATTATTTCTTATTATTGTTTATTTGACCTTTTTTATTAAGACTTTGGTAATTATTTAAGCTTTAGTTTTTTTTTATAAAAAATTTAAATTACTACTCTTTGAGTAGCTTCTTCAGGAAACAATTTTTATAATTTTATAAATTTCAAAAATTATTTGTCATAGGAAAAAAATTATATACAGCCCAATCATGAATAAAAATTCCGTGGGAGTTTTTTCCCTTTTTCCATTTTCCCATTTAAAATTCAATGCTAAAAAAAATAAAAAGGGAAAAAACTCCCGCGGATTTTTTATTCATGATTGGGCTGATATTAAATATTTATGTAACGGTCGCAAAGAGTCGTACCATTTCAGAGTACTTGCTACCTATCAAAACCAGCCATACTCAGTGATCGTGGGTCACAAAATGATTTAAATTAAGGTAGCTGAATTATATACTAGTGTCGATTAATAATATTAAAGAAATCAAATTAAAACCGAAAAGACAACAGGTTAAGAAGACCACGATGATTATTTAGATGTAATTAATCCTCTATCTTTACCCTCCCTAACCTTGCTAACCACGTTAATTTCACTGGATATTATCTATTTTAAACATACATATTTAAGAAATTGCAATTTACTATTTAATAATTTGAATTTAAATTGAAATATTTACTAATAAATTTTAATTATTATTATTTCAAATTACACAACTTACGCTTCATTATCTTTTTCCATTAAATATTTTGTATAATTTTTTAGCACTTACCTAAAAAGAGAGAGAGAGAAAAAAATTAAATTAATAATAGCAAATAGTTGGTTTAATCAAAAAATATCTTAGCAATAAATAGTTTTTTACAAATTGGTAGCAAACTTGTCAGATTCTTTTTCACCTACGTCGCCAAAACAGTTGTCAGAAATTGCCAAAAAAATAAAAAAAAAATTGTAAAAAATATCGCCAAAATTAAATTTTTAAAATTAACATTTTATTTTCCATTTATGAAGATTATAAATAAAATTTATTTTTACTACTTGTTAGTTCATTAACATATAATAAACATAAAATTGAGATCAATATAGATATGATATTTATGTACAGTGGGAAGCAAAACTGTCCGTATGTTATGCATTAAGGAAGTAAGTTAATGAAAGCAATACAGATATAGGTATAGGAAGTATTTTTTTGATTTAATTGAACCTTATTCTAAATTATAAAACAAAAAACTCACATAAATTGCTAAACATAAAAAACAAAAATTTCACTATTCGGACACTTTGGCACATTACAAGAAAGAAACATTATCACGATGTTGATCTGTTGGTTTTTTTGTTTGTTGCGATCTCGTTATTAAGCTTTTATTGCTCTATTTTTGCATTATTGTTTGACCTGTGAAGTGATTAACTTGATTTTTAAATAAAAAAAAATAAAAGATCTTTAAAAATGAGAAAAAACGCCAACTGATATTGAAAACAATGTGATAAATTTATAACAAAATAATTTGTCATGCCGTAAAATTGCTGAAATATTAAATTTAAGTAAATCCGCGGTAAATGATATAAAAAACGGCGTAATGTAGCTTGCAATAATAACCACGGGAGGCGACCAAGACTTGGACCAAGATTTGGAGAAAGTCAACCGATGCCAGTCTGATGGAAAAGAATACTATTGGCATTGGCCGCATGAACGCATCCAAAATTCTTAATGAAAAACATACGGACAGTTTTGCTTCCCACTGTATGTATGTACTACATATGGGCATTTCCTGCAAATGGTCAACCAGGATCCAAAAATAAAATGTTGATAATCATCGTGTTTTATTGTTTATGATTATAAAAAAAGTCTATATTTTTATAATAGAATGGGTTCATATCATATTTCAGCTGTTTTACTTGAGGAAATTGGGCTGGAAAATGGAAAATTTTATATTTTGTTTTATGCTATTTATAAACCAATTTTTATATTTAATTATTTTACATGGAAAAATATGTTATGTATGCACTCTTTCTTCAAAATCTCTCTATTACAATTAATTCAGAATTGAAAAGTGTATCGGGGACCAAAAAGTTCGATTAACGGTAAATTTTTACTTTGTGTCTTATCTATGTTTTAATCGTACGTTCGCGGCCGAAAACATAATTTTATTTTAATTGATTTGCATTAAATGTCAACAGATGTCAGATATTACACATTTTGGCTTAAGTCGGTTTTAGTGAATTTTTTCAAATCACTATCAAATTTTTATCACTAGTAGAATATTAAATTCTGATTAAAATAAAAAAAATAAAATTGGGGCGATCACGGCTATTTTCGAGTGGGCGGGCTCCAAAGTTTGTAATATATTGAGCTATATCTTGAAAACTACAATTTTTATTAGACGATATATATATCATATTATAGGTATTTGAAGGACCTTTCCAACGATATATAACATGACCTATTTATATGGACCACCTTTTGATAAATTTCGCAAAATTATTTTTTGATCCGAAATTTTTAAAAAAATCTAAAAATTCGGGAAAAAGGTCTATATGAGTAAGTAGATAAATTACAATATTTTCAAGTCAAGAAATTAAGCTTTAATTTAAGGTACAACATGATCATGTAGGTAATATAAATCCGAAGATATTAAAGAAAGATTATGAAATTTTACCAAAAAAAAAAAAAAAATACAATCTGTACTATGCGAAGTCGGTGTTCTGTATACCATGGAGGAGAAAATCCTTTCGCAATACAGGTACATAGAGGAAAAAATCCTATCCTGCATAGAAAATTTTGAAAAAATGTGTTTTTTTAATTTTTCAGATCTTATAATTCTATGAAAATAAATAAAAGTTAAAGCTTAATGTCTTGGCTATTTATATTAATAAACTTATATAGACTTTTTTACATTTTTTTTTAGATATTAAAAAAAATTTGTAATCATGATATATATCGTTGGAAAGGTATTTTTAGTGTCTTTAATTTAATGTATTACAAATTATCAGAAACCCAGTAGTTCCTGAGAGGCCTATATATTTTCAACTTTAAGGGCCCGCCCCCTCGAAGAGAGGCGTGACCGCCAACAATTTTTTTTTTTGCTATGATTTCCTCTAAAAGCCTTATTTGATGAATTTTTTTTTTTTTTTTTTGAGCAATGTCACTAAAACCGACTTGTTCCCACATTTCAATCAAGTTTGGTGTCACTAATTTGTAATTAAAAACAAAAATTCTGGGCAACAATTAAATAAAGTCTTTTTTATTTGCAAAATTTCGTACGTTCGCGACCTTTAGTAAATTTGTTTCATAAGCAATGCATTTATTTTCTAAACACACAAATTTACTTTCGTAGAGGGTTAAAATACACATGTGATAAATCGCAAAACAAAAGCGTTATATTAATAAAAATTTAAAGCGATCCACAAAAGCGAAAAATTTTACGTAAGAAAGCTGCTGAGAGGATGCGAAAACGACGCTTAGCATTAACAAAAAATAAAAAGGTTTTAGAACAAATGCTAGAAAAAGAACGCGCAAGGTTGAGAGAATACCGACAAAAGAAGAAAAAGGAAGCTCAACAAGAAGACGAACATGAAGCGTATTCGTGTAGACAAAGTCTGGGAAAAGCAATGAAAAAGGCTGAAAGGCATTACCAAGTGATTTGAAAAAAATATATTTGTTATTAAAGGACTATTTCGAACCGGAAACGAGCAGAATATAACATCTACACAAGTTGATCCGGAATGGGAGAGAAAGTTAGAAGTAGTGAAAGACATTAAACTTGCGAGAAGATGTTAGCGTTCAGTCGTCAGCCAAAAAGGACACCCTCATTGTTGATGGACAAATTGTTGATAAACGATATATGCTGCTAACTGTATCGGAAGCTTACAAAGTTTATAAAAATGAATCAATTGGAGAACGCATAAGCAATACAAAATTCTTTCAATTTCGACCCAAACATGTTCAACTCTCGTCCAAAATGCCGCATAACATGTGCGTATGTATTCATCACGCCAATTTCAGTTTTTTATTAAATGGTTGCGCAACAGTTATACAGTCCTTCGAAAGTTTTTTACAATTAGCCTGTTGCAATATTAAAAATGAAAGCTGTATGACCAACGAATGCGAAAACTGTACAAAAGATGTGAAATCTTAACACAAATGGAGGAAATTGTAAAATGGCAACACTAGCGGAAAGTAGACGATAGAATAACTCTGTTGCCCCGCTTTCAGATTTATTTCATAAGTTAGAAGTCCAGCTGCCTCTTTTTAAAAGACACTTCTTTGTAAAGCGAGACTAACAAAATTATTCTGAAGCCAAAAGGAAAAATATCAAGCCCGGAGAATTTGTTTTACAAATTGGCTTTGCGGAAAATTATAGGCTGCCAAAATGAAGTCCAAAGCGCGCATTTTAGCTAGAAACAAGTTTCGATTTTTACTTGTGTCGCATGGATGCTTGACAATGTCTTTCGCCATAATAAGCAATAGTTTAAGTCACAGCAAAATCGATGTGTACGTTTTTATAACGAAGATTGTTGAAGAAATTAAAAAAAGCATGGAAGACTTTAAAACGTATTGATTTTCTCGGACGGAAGTAGCTGTCAATTCAAAAATAAATTTATTTTTTATTATTTATACTTAAATTTATTGAAGCAAATTTGTAATGAAACAGTGGTTTGCATGACTAACTCGAGAACTTTTCAGAAACTGTAGAACTGTTCAGAAACCTGCAACAGAAGAAGATTACAAAACATTTTGATTAATTTCAGTCACAGTTTCTATACGACGTATTTGCTGCTCTTTTCATAAAGATTAAACAGAAATTTCTTTCATATGTAAATAATGCTTGTTTGCCCTCTTAATGTCAGCGTCACAATTATTGTCATTTTACATGTCTTCTGCAAGCATGTGTGTCCTGGCTGTCATCAGTAGAGTGCTAGTAGTCCTTTTTTTTTTTTTTTTTTAACGTTGAATTTATTTGCGAATTTCTTTTTTACTCACTTGTTTAATTCATTTCTCTGGTTGTGTCTCTTTCATATATTCATTTTTATACTTTAGCTTTTTTTGCTTTTTTTTCCTCGGTGCATTTTAAACTGTCACTTACAGTGGGTCTGTGGGACGAGTGTATTTGTCTGTTTAATTGTGTTGATTGTTGAAAAGTGGCACATGAATTTTATATGTTTATATACATATGTATGAGTATTTACAACATTTTTGGTTATGCAAAGGGTTTAATAAAAAGATATGGTTTTACAAAAAAAAAAAAAAAAAAATCAATTAGAAACTTCTACTGCCTTACAGTAGATTAGCCTGATCGTGTATTGTTAAGTCTTGGACATCTATACTAAAGTTGGCTATAAACAAAATTTAATTTTGTATCTCTTTAATGTCACACCCTGTATTTATTGTAGTAGTTGCCTTTATTCAAGTACATATATGTTTTCATATGGAGATGTACGGCTTTATTCATTCGTTTCATTTATGATGAGCACGATGACAATAATATGCGAGTGCAATGTTTATTTTATTTCATTTCATTTCCACTGACCCATGAGTGGTCATTGATGGTGCGAGAAATATAAATACCAAAAAACAATGGGCATCAAGTACACTTTTAACAGGTTATAAAGGTTTATATTCCATAAAAGGCAAAAACTGTCTAATTCTTAATGGGGCAACAGCTTTGAAATGTTGCCCTCTTGCTCTTTAATTGAAAAATGTTTGCGATAGAAACCGGGTTTTTGTTAAGATATGAAATGCTGTCATTTAATTTTGAAATTTTGTCCTATTTATTGAATATTTACAATACAGCCGTTAATTGAGCTTTACGTGTATTTGTTTATAATTGTTTTTATTTATAAAAAAAAACCCCATGAAAATGATGCTTCAATTTTGTTCCTTTTTTCAGAAGAAATGGAAAGTGTTAAATCAAGAGTTTATTAAAGTAAATACACTTTTATTTAATAGAACAAACTAAATTAAATTATTCATATTCTAGTGAGTTGTAAAACCAGCTGCTTTTATAGATTTGAAATAAGGCCAGAACAGCATCGAACCAAATCGATCTATAAATGCCTGAGGTTAAAGCGAACGATATGTGAGCCTCTTTCAACCAGAAATTTGTTTTCCAATTCACTTTGAAAATGGTTGATCTGTAAAGGAGAGATACACTTGCTAAAAAACTCTCGATATTTTCGGTAAACATAATCATTGTGCTAACAACAACCTAATCACTCATGTCATTAAGTGACCGGAATCTTTGCCTATTCAAAAACAAATCTTTGCCAAAAAAAATACGTAACAACTAAATAAAATATTTTTGAATTCGTTTATTTATTAAAGAAAATTTCGATGAAAATATTAAAGCAGTGAAGAAAATGATTTTGGATAATCGTCAAATCACTATGCCAAGCAATTTTTACGGATGTTTTAGGCATGCGGAACATGCGGCAGGGAAGATTGTTCCAAAAAAAACGTCGCATGGACATCGCTCAGGAGCAGGGCTGCCAGATGAATTTCGGAAAAAATGGTCAAAATCCCGATAAAAAAGAAAAAAATCGTCATTTCGAATTTTAAAAATCGTCAAAAAAAAATCGGAAAAATAAAAAGTCACTATTTCTAATAGTATTTTGAAATCTTTGTTAAAACGAAAACATAAAAATTCAATTTTATATAGTCTCTTGTACAATACATATCAAAATACGTAAATCTTAACTTTTTACAAAACAAATCACAAAAAATTTTATGTTAAACACAACTTGTGTAATATTTAATATCTTAGTCCGTTTTCACTTCTATACTTCTCACTCGTCAAGGCAAGTATTTTTGGAAGAGAAGGGAAATAAGAACAAAAGGGGTACAAACTTGACGGTACTGTCAATTTTCTTATTTCCTTTTGTTTTTTTTTTTTCATGCATGTTGATTTACATTAAAAAGTACGAAAATTGAATTGACATGTTTGATGAAATGGCAAGTTCAAAAGAGAATTGAACAAAAACTGGTCTGCTAAAACTGAACAGTGTGAAACAGTATTTTATAAATAAATTGTTGAATTCAGCATATTTTATTAATTCAGGTTAAATTACAATGTCAAAACAATTTATTTTATTAAGTTTTAAATAACATTTTGAGTATAGAATTCAACATATTTTCAAAGAATTCCGTATTTTTTGTTATTTAAATTTATTCGGCTGAATATGCTTTCGACGTTTTGTTAAAATAGGAGAAGTTTTTGTAGAAGAATTTCCCCGTGGAAATTCAGAAATTGTTTCCTCTTAAAATTTTAGTTCATGGAATTCAGTATTTAAAATTGATTTTTATATTTGCAGATAAATAAGTAATTTCGACTATCCTGTCTCAATATTATTTGGAATTATTTTACTTGAACTTAACAACAATAATTAAGAAAACACTACTATCACTTAGTTTTGTTTTTGAAATAGTTGTTGTCGCAAAAAAAGAGAGAATTTGGTAACAAAAACATTAATAAAACTAACAATTTATAGAAAATTTTAATAATTCAGGAAATCGTCATTTTCAATGAAAAAATCGTCAAATCGTCAAATCGTCATTTTGCTATTTTTGAAACCAAAAATCGTCAAAATGACGATAAATCGTCAAATCTGGCAGCTATGCTCAGGAGCTGTTGAACGACGATCCAGATTTCCTCAAAAAGGTCATAACTGGTGACGAATCATGGGTGTGTGGCTATGACATTGAAACCAAAGCCCAATCATCCCAATGGAAACGTGCAGAAGAGCCAAGACCGAAAAAAGCACGTCAAGTTCGGTCAAATGTGAAGGTTTTGCTCACCGTTTACTTCGACGACAATGGCGTGGTGCATCATGAATTCTTGCCACAAGATCGTACGATCAATAAGGAATACCACCTTGAAGTTATGCGCCGTTTGCGCGAAGCAATTCGTCAGAAACGCACACAATTGTCGACAAACTAATCATGGATTTTGCACCGTGATAATGCAACAGCTCACACATCGATGCTTGTGCGTGAGTTTTTGGCTAAAAACAAAACCGTTGTATTCACCGGACTTGGCCCCCGCTGACTTTTTCCTCTTCCCAAAACTGAAGATAAAAGACAAATCAAAACAGGAGCTGTTGGAGATACCAAACACCGCGTTTCAGAAGTGTTTCGAGGATTGGAAAAAACGCTGTCATAAGTGTATTATATCTGAAGGGGATTACTTTGAAGAGGGCAAGATAGTTATTGAGGAATAAATAAATACTTTTTGAAAAAATTTTAAATAACGATTATTTTTTGATCAGACCTCGTATAACTTTTAGACATTTATTTTCACTAGTGCTTAATTACTGAGCTAACAAACAAATTTTCATGTGGCTACACTATTGATTACTGAGAGTCACTAAAATGACAATTGACATCACACCAGATTACTTGGTAGGTCTTTGATCGGTTCTGTAAATTGAAACTAATATTATTTTTTAAATTAAGATTTCCTTTAGAAACATATACAAAATGTAACTGAGAAACAAATAAAAATAAATTTAATTTCACTTTTTTAGCAAAAATTTTATTTTAGCAGCATATTTTCGTTATCAAATTCAACAATTATTAACTTTAACAATACAAATCCCCTTTCGTAAACATCTATTTACGCAAGACATAGGAAGCGGCATAAGGATAAGCGGAGTAAGCAGCGGTGTAGGGTGCAGCTACATAGGGAGAGGCGGCATAAGGATAAGCAGAGTAGGCAGCAGCATAAGGAGCAGTGTAGGCAGCGGTATAAGGAGCAGCATAGGCGGCAGTGTAGGGAGCAGCAGCTACCACGGGAGCAGAGTAGGCCAAGGGGGCAACAACACCGGGTTTAGCGGCAGCCAAGGCAACAACAGCCAACAAGCACAAAGCGAACTAAATGTGGAATAACGTTTTTTTTTTTTAATACAAATTTTATAGAAATTTAATATTTCTGGGGCCAAATTACCGCATTCGTGATCGAATGAGCTATCGTATCGAAAAATGATTTCGATATCGAAATTATGATAAAATGTACAAAATTTCTTGCTCAATATCGAATGCCATAATCTCCAATAAGAAAATTACAATCAATTTTACTCGATATCGAATGCGGTAATTTGGCCCCTGATTTGTAAAACTTACGAATTTGAACATTTTGTTTAGATTTTTTTAAGTTGTTTTGTTTAGTGAACAAATAGAACTGTAACAAAACTCAATTTCGTTAATAGTATTTATACAAAACCAAAAAAAAAAATCTGAACTGATTTCGCTGAAATGAATATAAAATATTTTAAATATTTCTTAGCCACGTCACGTATTTATTTATTGTTTATAGATTTTAACAAAATTTAAAGAATTATAACACTTATTTGGCTACACTTGATGTTTAAAACATACAGAAAACAGCAGACTTAATTTTTTTTTTTTTTTAAATCGAACATTCTTTAAATGTTGTTTCAGTTATTTAACAAATTCATGCGAATAGGAAATATATACCTTGATGACATTTATGTTTTTGTTTAAAAACAAAAAAAAAGTTAAAAATAAAAGTGTTTAAGCCAAGTTAGTAAACACCACACCAAGCGACCTTAAGTGCAGAGACGTGCTTGGCTGACGCACATAAAAATTATATTCAAGCCATCAGTAAGACACACGGACACAAAGTGTGTATAAAAAGGTAAAATTATCAAACAAATAATATCAGTTCCATAAGTTCTGTAAAACTAAATTAAACAAATCAAAATGTTCAAATTCGTAAGTGTGATTTAAAAAAATTTCGAAAAGAAATAATCAAAAGTTTTAAACAACCATTAATTCTTAAACATTCTTTATGTTTCTAGTTCGCTTTGTGCTTGTTCGCCGTTGTTGCCTTGTCCGCCGCTAAACCCGGTATTGTTGCTCCTTTGGCCTACTCTGCTCCCTACACTGCCGCCTATGCTGCTCCTTACACCGCTGCCTACACTGCTCCTTATGCTGCTGCCTATTCCGCCTACTCTGCCTATCCTTATGCTGCCTCTCCTTATGTAGCTTCACCCTACACCGCTGCTTACTCCGCTTATCCTTATGCCGCTTCTTATGTCTTGCGCAAGTAGATGGTTAAAATAGAAAATGAAGGATTTGCATTTGGATTTTCAGTGGAATGAATAGAAAAATAAAGATTTGATAACGGAATTTATATGACTGAGAAAATAAATCAATTTTACTCTTAAAGAGTTGAAATTAAAAACAAAAAAAATTTAGAAAAATCTTATTGTTTTATTCAAAACTATTTGTAACATGCAGATTTAAGTAATTAAAACCAGAACCAGAGCTTAGGCAAATATTGAACTAAATCCGAAAAGAAATGATTGTTTACACATGACATTTTTAGTTTAATTTTATGTCATATAAAGGTCATTATGAATAAGATCTACAGAGTTTAATAGAAATTTAAAAAACAAAATTAAAATGGCATATGATTGTAACAATTCTTATTAAACTTCCTTTTGATGGCAGCCATATTGTATTGATAGTTTCATAAGTTGCTAAATTTAAACTGTATTTATAAAAATCTAGGACTTGTTCCGCCATTTTGATAGCCAACACTGAGTCCTGCTACTCGTCTTAGTTCAATAATTTGAACAAGTCAAAACGTACAACCCACTAACTACTCAGAAGTATTAAGTAATCATTTTCACTAGT
Organism: Bellardia pandia; assembly: GCA_916048285.2. Lineage (NCBI taxonomy): Eukaryota > Metazoa > Arthropoda > Insecta > Diptera > Calliphoridae > Bellardia > Bellardia pandia. Next base: position 49,828,867 of record OU696531.1, read on the forward strand.
GTTTAATTTTACTGGTCTAACAAACTAAGTTTAATTTGACTACACTCTTGATTACTTAGAGTAACTAAAATGGCAATTGACTTCATGTCAGGTTACTTGGGATGTATTAAGTAACCTATTCACTTTTTTAACATTACTACGAGCACATACGTGTCAAGTGTCTTGAAAATATATAAAAAAACTAAATAGACAGTAGTGAACATTGCTGCTAATAAGGCAAAGGTCATAATACAGTTACGAAAAACAAATTTGGCAAACATATTTCAAATTACCCAGCAACAATTGCAGCTTGACTAAAAGAACTGTGTTGAAAGAGAGAAACTAAATGCCCCCTTACCACCAGGTTCCAGGAGGTATGATTTTGCTGTCTTAGACTTAAAAAGGTAATACTTGAAAAAAAATAATATTCAATTAAGTGATATCTTTAGCCCGCGCATGCGTCTTAAAATTTTTGAAATTTTCATAAAAACACTTTTCATTAAAACTGCATTATTTTAAATATTTTATTATTTTTTTACCAAAAATTAATACATTTACATAAAACACTACATAGACTCTACAATAACTGCGATAATATTGAAGTTTAAATGAAAAATGTTTTTATGAAAATTCCAAAATTTTAAGACGCATGCGCGGGCTAAAGATATCACTTAATTGAATATTATTTTTTTTCAAGTATTACCTTTTTAAGTCTAAGACATCAAAATATTACTATTAGAACTTTATTAATTAACTTTTATTTTTTCCATACACAAACGATCCACCCACTTTGTAGTCAATGTAAGAACATTTAAAATATTTCAATAAAATTGTAAAGACTTCTATTTGAACTAGTAACACAACAAAATTTTGCTATTAGAAGACGATCTAAGACAAAACAAAATTTCACCCCACCCTAATGTGTAACTAATAATTTGGCCACCCACTGTATGTAAAGTCCACTTTTGAAAAACTTTTGAATGCACATAAATCTCTCATAAACATCATTATGACAAAAATAATTCACATATTTATATACATAAATCATAGTAACCAACTGTATGGTGATCGGCCCATAATTGATTATAGTTTCCATATAGCGACTACTTTCGAAAGACATATTAACCTTTGTAAATATCTTATAATTATCGATATCGAAATGAAATTTTTTACCGATCAGTTATATCCCAGTAAAAAAAGTCGTGTGTTTTGAAGCACTTAAGAGAAAAAGCGCATAATCGAGCGGTTCAATATAAGCGCTCTTTTGAAGTAGTAAATGCTTACGAATAAAATATACAAAAAAGATGCCTTTTTAGTGCTGACAACGAAGAAGGTTTTAAAGTGAAAAAACAAAAATGAAATTATAGCCAACAGATTTATAGCGTAGACAGACGACACAGTTAATTTGCATTAACAGTCTTAATTCAAATTAACTTGTGAATTATCCATTTTTAATGCGCATTAAGTTAGACGTAAATACACAAAATCAAACTGAATTTATACTGCATTTAGCTATTTCAATATGGCAACATCGTCGAAAATCAATAATATGTTATCAAATTGTTTACTATTCTAAAATAAGAAGAAGACAATTGTAAAATTAAAATAATAAAAAAAGATTTCCACAATTGCCTTTCTCTTATTTCAGAGTGTCCCACTGCGGTCCCCACATGTAGCAACACGTTCAGGTTGATGGTTGCTAGTGCATGAACAAGTTTTGCATTATGAAACAGTTTCAGCAAAAGTAATTTCAGCTTTTTTTCAAAGAAATACTGTTTTTTCAGCAAATGCCAAACAAATTTTTTCATAATTAAATAGTTGTTGACAAACAAACAGCTGTTACCTAAATGCAGTTTAAATGTAGAAACTGTCGTCTGTCACGGTAAAATCTTAATTCACATTAGTGAGTTTTTAATGCGCATTAACTCTGTCGTCTGTCTAAGGTATTACGTATGACAACGAAAGTCAATTACAAAACGAATATCGCGCTTCTTAGTTACTATGAATTTTTCTTAAGCAAAAACATACAGATATAATTTGTTCTTTGATTGGTGTGCGCGAAGTGACGCAAATTGGATTTTGTGAAGTTCAGTTCATAATTGGCCACAGCTTACATAAAAGTTTCATTTTCAAGAATAACTGGAATACCCAAAAAAAAAAAAAAAAAAAAAAAAAAAAAAAAAAAAAAAAAAAAAAAAAAATATGGAGATGAGAATATCGTTATTGAGATAAAAAATTCACCATAAGACTAAAAGACAGAAAATATTTTATAACGATCGTCACATAACATCGTTACATCGTTATTGATACAAAATGTTATAAAATTTTTTATTTTAAATATGGACAGATCACATTACTGGTGATACTGATACTGATAGGTGGTGGGTATATAAGATTCGGTATAGCCGAATATAAAGTCTAACTTGTTTCATTTATGTTATCATCGTAATAGGTGAAAAAGTGTAAAAAGTTGAAATTAAACAAAAAAGTGAAAAAAAATCGTAATAGGTTAAAATATATAAAAAAAAAAAAAAAAAAAAAAAAAAAAATTAAAAATCGTATAAAAATTGTATGAGTGTTCCTCTCAGATGTAATTCTGAGAAAGAGCTTAGCTCGACTAGAAAAACTAGATGCATCTCTGAGGAAGAATCCATAAAAAAATCTTTGGAGAATTTTCTCACTGCAAGAGCCGTGGAACGGCGTCGTTCCTGTTCGCCCAATATTGTGATTTCAACAGATGAAAAAACATCATCTTCATCAAATAGTGCAGTCAAACCCAAAAAACAAGTAGGTATGGATAAGTACATAACCGTTCTCAAGCGACAGAGGAGCCCGAAGTCTGCTCAAGTGTCATCAAATGCAAAAGCTCCTAAGACCGTGAGTAATGATCAAAATAGGTTTGCTCTCCTCCAGACGGATGAGCCAGAACTTCCGAAGAAGAAGCCCCCACCAATTTATCTGAGAGAGCCGACTTCCAGTAAATTGGTACAAGGAATTGTTGCTGTAATAGGTGAAAACATGTTTAGCGTAACCTCAATGAAACATGGAAATATCTGCGAGACAAAGATACAAATGAATAGGGAAGATGATTTTCGAAAATTGTCCAACCAGCTGGAAAGGGAGACTAGGGATTTCTATACCTACCAGCTCAAAAGCGCAAAAGGACTCCAAGTCGTTCTAAAGGGTATAGACCCATGTGTTGATCCCGCGGAGATAAAAACCGGTTTAATGGACAAAGGGTTCAAAATCAAGAGCGTAGTGAATATTAGAAACCGTGAAAAGATCCCTCAGCCCATGTTCAGGGTAGAATTGGATCCTGGAGATGTTGTCTTAAAGAAAAATGAGTCCCATCCCATCTACAATCTGATGTACCTTCTGCATCGTAGAATCACCGTGGAAGAACCACATAAGCGTCAGGGACCCGTACAGTGTCTCAACTGTCAAGAATTTGGTCACACCAAGGCGTATTGTAAATTGCCGACAGTTTGTGTTGCGTGTGGGGAGCTACATGCAACTGCTCAATGCGATAAGTCGAGAACTGACTCAAAAATCAAAAAATGCAGTAACTGTGGAGGTAATCATACCGCAAATTATAGAGGTTGTCCAATTTACACTCATTTGAAAGGCATAAGAACCAACAAGACGTCAGTATTGCCTAATCGCCCTCAACAGCCAAATTTAGCATCGAGTGACAATTTCCCTCAATTATTACGGTCCACTAGTCATGTAAACGCGCCTAGTTCTAGACAAGTTTCTTACGCAAACGTCGTTAAATCTAATATGCCAGGTCTGGAGCAGGAACCTAAACCCCAATATTCTGAGCCGCATATCAACAATCTAGAGGCAACATTGCAGACACTTGTCCAAACTATGAACACTTTCACGACCACCATGACATCCATGATGCAGGAAATGCTGAAAATGCAATCCACTATCTTGCAAGCCATTTTAAAGAAATGATTTATTTAAAAATTTGTTTCTGGAACGCGAACGGCCTCCGCCAACATAAAAATTAACTGGAATACTTCCTGATGGATAAGCAGATTGATGTTATGATGATTGCTGAAACTCACTTGACGTCGACAGGGTACTTCAAAATTAATGGCTACGAGTTCTACGATACTAAAGACCCCCGCGGAAGAGCTTGTGGAGGTTCGGCAATTCTTATAAAGAACAGAATAAAGCATTATCTAATGAATAACATAAGTGAGGATTACCTCCAAGCAACAAACATTTGCATTGAATTCTGTCAATACAAATTTGTTTTATCATCGATTTATTCTCCGCCTCGATTTTCAATAAAAGAACACCAATACCATAACTTCTTTAAATCCCTTGGAGCTAGATTTTTAGTTGCTGGTGACTTTAACGCCAAACACACATTTTGGGGTTCACGTCTGGTAACCCCAAAGGGTCGCGTACTCTTCAACACCATTGCTAAAATGGGCTTAGATGTACTCTCAAGTGGACATCCCACCTATTGGCCGACGGACCGACGGAAGATTCCCGATGTTATTGACTTTGGGGTAATGAAAAATATCCCTGTAGAATGGATGCAAGTGGATCCTTCACTGGACTTGTCCTCAGATCACTCTCCTACTATCATTTCAATGCATTTCCCTCAAGTGTGTGGTTCTCCATTTATGAACATGACTAAGACCCGAGTAAGTTGGATAAAATACAAAAAGTATTTAAGTTCTCATTGCACGGAAAATGTTGTGTTGAGAACTACCGACGATATTGATGAGTCGATTGGCAACTTTACCGAGGACCTTCAACGAGCTGTGCATCACGCTTCCACTTATCACGTTGAATGTAGAAATAGGACAAACAGAACTTATTTCTCTGAACTCGAGCATCTCCTATCAGAAAAAAGAAGAATGAGAAGAGAGTGGCAAATTCACAGGTCTCCTGAACTGAAAGCTAGACTACGGGAATGCAGAGATATAGTAAGACATTTCTTAGAAACCCAAAGAACGGCCTCACTTAGATCTTACTTGGAAGGTCTTGATAGTACCCCACAATCTGACTACTCGTTATGGAGGGCGGCAAGAGGTTTAAAAAGACCAGTAAGAGGAAAACCTCCTTTGCGAAATCCGACTGGTGACTGGGCTAGAAATGATTCCGAGAAAGGGACATTATTTGTTAACCATTTGAGAAATGTGTTTACTATAAACAACTCAAATAATAACGAATCTGATTTGTCACCACTTGTTATAAGGCCTCCTGTACCTCTAAGACTAAACTTTCGTGATGTCCAAAACGCTATTGGTACTCTGAAGCTTAGAAAGGCTCCAGGTATGGATAAAATCAGCAATAAAATGCGTGTGGAGTTACCTCGTGTAGCAAGAAGAATTATCCTCTTTATCTTCAACGCTATTTTACGCCTAGAATATTATCCTGCAGATTGGAAGGTGTCTATGATCACTATGATTCCTAAGCCAGGGAAGGACCACACCAAAGTGGAGTCATATAGGCCAATTAGTCTACTGCCGACAATTTCAAAACTGTTTGAAAAATTGTTAATGACTAAGTTGACTCCAATTCTGAATGACACTGAATGTATTCCTAATCATCAATTCGGCTTCAGGGCTAAACACAGCACCATCGAACAAACACACAGATTGGTAAATGTGATAAGAGGGTCGTTTGAAGACAAAAAATACTGCTCCGCCCTTTTCATTGATGTGTCGCAAGCGTTCGACAAAGTTTGGCATGACGGTTTAATGCACAAAATAAAATTAACTCTGCCTGCTAACACCCATAAACTCATGGAAAGTTATTTATACGGTCGCAAATTTAAAATCAAAGAAGGTGATTTTTTAAGTACCGCTCAGCCAATTGAATCAGGTGTGCCACAGGGTAGCATACTGGGTCCTACTTTATATTTGATATATGCCTCCGACATGCCGTCAGACCCTAAAATCCATACGTCAACTTTTGCAGACGATACAGCCTTTATCAGCGTCCATCAGGACCACCAAGTTGCATCACAGAATTTGCAGAATTATCTTTATAAACTAGAGAATTGGCTAGAGCTTTGGAAAATCAGGGTTATCGAACAGAAATGTATTCATATAACTTTCACATTGCGAAAAGATACCTGCTCGTTCATCAGAATAAATAATCAAATTATCCCGCAACACAATGAAGTCAAATACCTCGGCATTCACCTCGACCGCCGTTTAACTTGGAAGTCTCATATTGAAGCGAAACTTACACAAATGAGATTAAAAGCAGTGCAACTTAATTGGCTAATCGGCAGAAACTCTACATTGAAATTGGATTGCAAACTTTTGTTGTACAATGCAATACTAAAGCCAATCTGGTGCTATGGAATTCAATTATGGGGTACTGCCTCAGCATCCAACATTGAAAAAATTCAAAAATTCTCGAATCCACAAAGATCTAGGCGTGCCATTAGTAAAAGTCGCATTTACAAAATTTGCGTCAAAGTATGTCAGCAAACTTGAACACCATCCAAACCCCCTTGCACGAGACATCCTTAACTTTAGTGGCCACAATCGGTTGAGAAGGAGGGATACCCTTGCTTTAACTCAAGCGCAAAATAGATGACTGGATCAGTTGATGTAAAATTTTTTTAGTATCATAAAAATTTTTGTCTAGCACTGGCTGGGCTTATTATTTTATTTTTAGTATTAAGATTTGAATACTTATTGTCATTTCAAATATGAAGATTCAATAAATAATTAAATGCAAAAAAAAAAAAAAAAAAAAAAAAAAAAAAAAAAAAAAAAATGAGGCGTGCGTTCGCATAATTTAATGTATTTTTGTGACCTCTGATATGTGGTTTGCAATAATAGAACACCTTTTATTGGACTCTTGTTACCACTAATTGACGTTTAAATTTGGTACTTTTTCTAAAACTAGAATATTGTCCTCAATGGCTTCTTCATTATTTTTTATTAGAATTTGATTAGTGTTGGATAATTTACTTAAGTTTTTTCTTAAAGTCATACAAATCATTGACATTTTTGTGCAAATATTTAAAAACAGCACATTTGTGCAAAATTGAGTACACATGCAAGTATTTTTTTTTTTTGTACTAATTGTATATTTTCCAAAAATTATTATATTCCATTATGTATTGCAAAATTATCTTGTTTAGCCTTAAACCTAAACTAAATGACAAAAACAATTTTAAAATTTTCTTTATTAATTTTATTGTTATGCAATACTCGTAATTAGTGCACAAGGCACAACGTTGTGCTCCCCACTGTTCCGGCAAACATTTAGATTTGAAATTGATTAAATATTAACTTTATTGAATTAAAACATTTAATTTATTGCAAGAATTTAAAAGTTCTTCATACAGAATTTTAATTTTATAACACTTGGGAAATACCTTGCAATAAATTGTATAATTTATTTACTTTAAGGTCATTAACTACAAAAAAAAATGGTTTAAATGTACAAGGATTTAAAAAATCGAAAGAATTTTGTTTTTGTATGAAATTAAGTTAAAAAACTTCAAAGATTTAATGCTTGAATCAAATTGTAATCAATTGATTAGACACATTATTATTTCTGTATTGTTTTCTTCAGAAATATGTTTCGAAAACATACCAACAGGATTTAGAAAACATGTAAAATATTAATTTCCAGTAGCAACAGTAGCCTATATTATGTATTAAGTAAAAAATAAGTAAAAATAAAAACTACACAAATAATGAGGTACTCAATATTTTCAGTTGAAGTTTAGTAATGAAATTTAAGTGAAATAATCTTACCACCCCCTGGCCCACGATGTCGAACGATAACGTTCGCTTAGATAAGATTTAAGACACAAACTTGATTGTGGAATAAACAAACTTGATTGAGTAAAAAAAAATAGATACGATAAAAAGTTTGTGTCTTAAGTCTTATCTAAGCGAACGTTATCGTTCGACATCGTTGGCCACGGGGTTAGTTTAATTTAACATTAAGTTGTTTCCAAAGCCCGTTAAAAATACAAAAACAAACTGACAATCCAAAATGTCTGATATTACCAACATATGTATATAACAGGCATGTGTACCAAATGTGTTGGCATATATCCAGTTCTCAATAGCAATTTATATACGCATGAATCTTTATGAAACCATTAACGATTTTGAGGGCTAAAGGATTAAAAGCAATGCCAGGATTTGTATTTTTTATTTTCCAAACCGTCATACTGCACGTTTTCCAGCTCAATTTTGTCATTTTCTTTTAGTAGTAAGTATTCTTTGATGACAGATTTGTTATTCTTCAGTTCAGCGATGCCAACTTAGCCCTTTTCGGGCTAAATTTAGCCCGATTTTAGTCACTCAAAATGCGAAAAAGCCTGAAAACAAGAAAATTTGATGTGGCTTTATATGGATTTTTTTCCATTTAGCCCTTTTTTCAAAAATGTTTACGCGTTTTGAGTCTCAAAAGTTGGCATCACTGCTTCAGTTAATAATAAACGCGTTACACAAAGCTTCATTTGTGCAATTCAGGAAACATTGCAAAAATGTTTTATATAAATTAATCAATTGTTTGAAATTATCTAAATTCACTTTATTTTGTAAATTCATTTTGTTTTTTATTTGTCTTCAGTCATAAAAATTTCGTAAACAAATTTTTTCTCTCGTCTCACAGTAACGAATCTCTTAAATTAGAATCTACTTGCGCAAAACATAGGAAGCGGTGGCATAAGGATATGCGGAGTAGGAAGCAGCTACATAAGGAGAGGCAGCATAAGGATAGGCAGAGTAGGCGGAATAGGCAGCAGCATAAGGACTAGTATAAGCAGCAGCATAAGGTGTAGAGTAGGCAGCAGTGTAGGGAGCAGCAGCTACTACGGGAGCAGAGTAGGCCAAAGGAGTCACAATACCGGGTTTAGCGGCAGCCAAGGCAACAACAGCCAACAAACAGAAAGCGAACTAGAGGGTGAAGAATATTTTAATTAATAACTTTGTTTTCTTTATTTCGAAAACTGCACTTTAAAACTTACGAATTTGAACATTTTGGTTTTAGGTTTGTTTAGTTTTACAGAACTTATTGAATTGATACTAATTTAAAACTCAATTAGGTTTTTATAATAAAAACTTAAACCGATTAATTGTTTAAGCAAATTAATTTTTTTTTTAATTTAGTCAGGTAATGTGTTGGCATGGAAGGTCAGCAGTAGTGCAAGTAGTTTGTTAAACGCATTGGATGTGTGTTTGTTGAGTTTTTAATTTGTCAATTTTTTCATGACAAATTTATAAGACCAAAGACGACATATGACAGTCTCAGAAAGGCGAGAACTACAACTTAACTAAACCATAGTTGGGTTTTGTTCTCCTAGGATGAGAAAGGGTCTCGAGGACTGTATAAAATTGAAAGCGCAGCTTTACAATTTTTGTCTTAGCAGAGTGAATAAAAATAAGCTGCATAAAAACATTCTGTGAAATTTCGCTGAAATAACTTTTTAGAAAATACTAGCGGACCCCGATGCACTTCGTTGCAACCAACCAAAACAAGAAATGAAATATTCGAGATTTTTTTTATGAAATGAATGCATTGTATTTAAAAATTATTAATGTTAATCCAAAACATTTGGATAGTTTTTCGTTAGGTCGAACCGAAATTTAAACTTTTTTTTTCAAATGTTGAATTTTTTCATGAAAAAAATCATAACTGGAGAATGGCTAGACCTATTTTGGATTTCAAAATCAACTAACCATCATCACTCCTCCCTGTACCTTCCCTAAAAATTTTATGGCAATCGGTCGAGCCGTTCTCGAGTTATGGAGTGACAATCAAAATGTACACTTCTTTTTATATATATAGAAGATAGATATTCCATTTTGGATATTATTATCAATTTACACAAAGCAATTGCAAGTCTTTAAGCTAAACTGATTACCTTTTAGACGTCGCGGTGAGGGGAAGATAAAAACGAGTACACACCTGATTATACGAGCAATTCGTGTTACTCTCTTAATTGTATTATGTGCAATATATGTGCAGCGTTGTCAACTTTCAAAATTCAAAACGCACCAAAATGGCGATAAAACAACGCACCAAGTTTAGACTTTTAAACATCGGGGTGAGGGGAAAATAAGACGAGTACACATTTGATTATACTAGCAATTCGTGTTACTCTTATTCTCTCAAATAAAAAAGATAGATTTAAGCAATAAGAATTTTGTTGTGTGAACACCGAAGAAATTTCAAGGAAAAAATTGTATCAATATTTTCAATTAAAATTGCTTCGTGTTAATTGGCACTTGCTAAAATTCATTGATTTCTTTAACAATTCAGTGATAAACTGTTTAAATTAATGAATTAGGAGACCAAATTGGAAAACATTTACATTTCACGGAACTGATAACTTTAAAATAATTTACCAAACACACATTTGTTTCCAAATAAGAATAAATTGCATAACTATATTCTAGTAAACTAGATAAAGTCCTTATTAAGTTGTTAACAAAACGGCAAGAGCAATTAAATTCGGAAACAATTGTTTAACTGTCTAAACAAACACAAATAAACCAAAAAAAAAAAATTAACATTCTACCAACCATCTAAAACAATATGGACACACACACGCACACTCTGTAAATATAACTTACTAACAATAACACCAACAGCACACTGACCTTGCACACAAACAGCTTAAGCTTTTGGCCAAAATATGCAAATTTTCTTGACACTAAAAAACAGTATAAAATGAAAACAATATTGCTAAACAAATATCAGTTCAATAAGTTCTGTAAAACCAAACAAACCTAAAACCAAAATGTTTAAATTCGTAAGTTTTAAAGCGCAGTTTTCGAAATAAAGAAAACAAATTTCTTAATTAAAATATTGTTCATCCTCTAGTTCGCTTTGTGCTTGTTGGCTGTTGTTGCCTTGGCTGCCGCTAAACCCGGTATTGTGGCTCCTTTGGCTTACTCTGCTCCCGTAGTAGCTGCTGCTCCCTACACTGCTGCCTACTCTACACCTTATGCTGCTGCTTATACTAGTCCCTATGCTGCTGCCTATTCCGCCTACTCTGCCTATCCTTATGCTGCCTCTCCTTATGTAGCAGCTCCCTACTCAGCATATCCTTATGCCACCGCTTCCTATGTTTTGCGCAAGTAGATTCTGAGCTAAAGCATTTGTTATTGTGATACCAGAGAAAGGATTTGTTTACGAAATTTATATGACTGATGAAAAAAAACAAAATAAATTTACTGTGATAAAGTAAAGTTTTAAATACGAAAACTTTGTTATTCTTTTAAATTTACATAAAACTAGTTTAGAATTGTACTAGGTTTTATCAAATTACTTTTATAATTACAATTTGTAAACTCATAACAAAATTTACATTACAACAGACATTTACATTCAGAGACACAGGGGTTTACAAAATGTAACTACGTGTTTATTAAGCTATTTATGGACGGTTGTCAGATCATACAATGTTGTCAGATCTAGCAATGCGCATTGCAAGCACTGACATTTAAAATTGAAAATGATTGGTTTTTCCACAATTCTGTGCGTTTCTGACGAATTGCTTCGCGCAAACGGCGCATAACTTCAAGGTGGTATTCCTTATTGATCGTACGATCTTGTGGCAAGAATTCATGATGCACCACGCCATTGCAGTCGAAGAAAACAGTGAGCAAAACCTTCACATTTGACCGAACTTGACGTGCTTTTTTCGGTCTTGGCTCTTCTGCACGTTTCCATTGGGATGATTGGGCTTTGGTTTCAATGTCATAGCCACACACCCATGAATCGTCACCAGTTATGACCTTTTTGAGGAAATCTGGATCGTCGTTGACGATGTTCAACAGCTCCTGAGCGATGTCCATGCGACGTTTTTTTTTGGAACAATCTTCGCTGCCGCACGTTCCGCATGCCTAAAACATCCGTAAAAATTCCTTGGCATGAGCCGAACGATATGCCAACATCATCAGCAACCTATGATAGTGATTTAACGATTATCCAAAATCATTTTCTTCACTGCTTTAATATTTTCATCGGTTGTTGACATGCTCGGGCGACCAGGACGAGCATCGTCATTGACATCTTTTCGGCCTTCCTTAAACCGGTTATACCACAATTGAACTTGTGTTCTGCTCATAGTAGTCTCGCCGAACGCCACAGTCAACATGTCAAATATCCTTGCGCATTTAATTTAATTTTTTACACACAACGTAATACAGTTTCTTTGGTCAAATCGAAGAGCACACCAAAACACGACTAATGTTTTATCTGTCAAAAACAAACTGACAATCCAAAATGGCTGATATTGCCAACATTTATAACAGACATGTGGTCCAACATAACAGAAATAAAGCAAAAATCGAACATACGTAACTCACGAAATTTTAAAATAACGGTTATTTTTTGATCAGACATCGTAAGCTGCAATAACATAACCTGACAATGTGCTGGAGTTGACGGCATAGCCAGGCACAACACAATAATTCAGCACAACAGAGAATGAAATACTTGAGTATTACAGGTGTTTACAGTAATCTGTGTCCGTCAGGGATGCAAAAGATGGTACAATTGTACCTTTTTTTTAGCACTATTTGAGAGTTAAAAGTACAATAGCACCCCAATGACTAATTTAGCACTAATTAAAATTTTTATTATGGTTTAACAAGTTTACGTCAGCAAGTGTTGTTTCGGGTAGAACTTCTAGCATTGTATAATTAATATTAAAAATGTTTCCAAATGATAATAAAAATATTGAATCAATCAGTTTCGAGCGCTGGCAGATATAGCTGTGCTGACTGCGCCAGTAAATAACATCACATAGTGAAACTACATCCAATGGTTTTAGTTTTTGATTTTGTGCTCTGCTTTTGCTTGCGCACTTTCTCTTAGTTGAAGTTAAGATCATACGTATTGCTTGAAAATAGCTGAGCAATTTCAAAGACTCAATTAACACAAAAAAATTTTCGTTTCAGAAAAAAAAGTAAATTTATTTAGTTCTTTCACAGTCATATAAATTTCATAAACAATTTGAACTAAATTCTGTTAAAATTAGTTTTTCATTAAAAACATAAAATTTTTAAGGTGGTCTTATATTTTGTTTTAGAACTTTTTTTAAACTGAAGCGATTTAGCTAATTTTTAATAACAATCTAACTAGGGTAATGATAAACTAACTAAATAAATTTCATTCAATTCAGTTTTGTATTTTGTAATTGAGTGTGTTTTACACACACACAGAAGATAAAGGACATAAAACTAAAACGACTTAAGGTACTGTGACCGTACATTACCTTATCTGGTACCTTACCGTATCGTGCAAATATTTACTCAAAAGGCAGTTTTACTATTTTTAGCACAAGTTTGTCTTTTATCTTACAAAGGTTTTGTAAAAGCATCATCAATTAAAATAAAACTAAACGTGTATTGCGATTTGTCCTTAGGAAATGAAATTTTCCAAATAAACACAAGAATTATAACAAATTTTATTTAGTGGTTACGTCTCTATCGCCAAATATTAGCCATGTGTGATCGTACTTTTATACCTTCAGTTTAAGTATCAAAACATTAATTTAAATTACAGGATTCTACATCATCCTTTTAATTTTGGGCATTAAAAAAATCACATTTAAAACATTATAACCCGGTAGAAAGCCTTCAAGCAAAACTGTTTACAACAATTATAAGCTAATTTTATGCAAAAATAAAACAATAAGTTTTCGTTTTTAAAACTTTAACTCTATAAGAGTAAATTTATTTTGTTTTTTTCATCAGTCATATCAATTCCGTTAACAAATTCTTTCTCTCGTCTCACAGTAACAAATCTTTTAAATCAGAATCTACTTGCGCAAAACATAGGAAGCGGTGGCATAAGGATATGCGGAGTAGGCAGCAGCATAGGGAGCAGCTACATAAGGAGAGGCAGCATAAGGATAGGCAGAGTAGGCGGAATAGGCAGCAGCATAGGGACTAGTATAAGCAGCAGCATAAGGTGTAGAGTAGGCAGCAGTGTAAGGAGCAGCAGCTACTACGGGAGCTGAGTAAGCCAAAGGAGCAACAATACCGGGCTTAGCGGCAGCCAAGGCAACAACAGCCAACAAACAGAAAGCGAACTAGAGAGATGAAGAATATTTTAATTAATAAATTTATTTTCTCTTTTTCGAAAACTGCGCTTTAAAACTTACGAATTTGAACATTTTGTTTTTAGGTTTGTTTGGTTTCACAGAACTTATTGAACTGATACTAAATTGTAATTATAATGGAGTTTTTATAATCAAAAAAAAAAATGATATTGATAAAATTGTTACCAAATAAAAAAAATTATAATTTAGTCAAGTAATGTCTGCTTATGGAAGGCCATCAATAGTTAATCACTTTTAGTTGAGGCGTGCTTGCGTTTAACTTATTGGTCGTTGACATTTGGTTTTGTATAATTTTTGAATAATTGTTTCCTATTTGGAATTTCGTGATAATGAGATTGTCATTTAAAGCTATTCGTTTCGTTACTATGTATGTACATATAATGCAAGCATAACAACAGAAATATTTAAGAAGTAGCTAGTAGCTTTTATGAATGTAAAATTTGTGAGATTATTAAACAAAAATCTTTGTAAATGTAAAATGTTTGTAAATTTAATGCATCTTAAGTGCATTATAACAAACTTTACAGTAAAAGCTTTCTGTCATTGTTTTTACTATAAAATTGTAAACAAACCAGACCCATTTATGAAATTTCAGCATATTATCTAAAAGATCCCAAATTATAGATCTGCATTAAAAGTTAGTATCGAGTATATTGTTGGTTAAGCTATTTTCAGTGTTAGGGATGAATATGTTTAAACTTGACATTAATTATGCAGATGAAGAACGCAAAGAAACAAAAAAATGCATTAGTCTGCAGACAGAGTCTTTTATGTTTAATAAAATAATTAAGAATATTAACTCAATTAAAAATCCCTGTTGTACAAATTATGGCCAGTGATTAAAATTTAAATTATTTGGGTATAAAAATGCAGCTAGATTTGTAATGAATTGCAAGTAACAGCTTATTATTCATAAAAATTTAACGTCTAAATCACCTTCAAATTCTACTTTTTTTTATATATAAGGTGGCGCAAAAGTAAACTTCCGATGTTTTTTGGTAGTGTAGCGTAACATTGTTTATTAACGTATTTCGCATGTGTTTACTAAACAAATGTCAAAACAGAACTGACATTAGGGGCCAATCGCAAAATTTATGGCATTTTCTGATAGGAGGCTTACTTTTGCGCCACCTTGTAGATTAAATTTGATTTATTATAAACCAATACAATTAAAAACATTATATTTAACTGTGAAAATTTACCACACACCAATTGAAATAAAATTAAAATTCCGTCAGTCATATCAAACAAACACAATACAAAACAAATATGCGTACAAGTGGCCTTCCTCAATATAACAGAAATATTTAAACTTTTGGCCAAAATATTAAAATTTTTTGAAATTTACACACTTTTCGTTTTAGTATAAATACCTTAAACTACTAAGCAAACAATTATCAGTTCAATAAGTTCTGTAAAACCAAACAAACCTAAAAACAAAATGTTCAAATTCGTAAGTTTTAAAGCGCAGTTTTCGAAATAAAGAAAACAAAGTTATTAATTAAAATATTCTTCATCTCTCTAGTTCGCTTTGTGCTTGTTGGCTGTTGTTGCCTTGACTGCCGCTAAACCCGGTATTGTGACTCCTTTGGCTTACTCTGCTCCCGTAGTAGCAGCTGGTCCCTACACTGCTGCCTACTCTACACCTTATGCTGCTGCTTATACTAGTCCTTATGCTGCTGCCTATTCCGCCTACTCTGCCTATCCTTATGCTGCCTCTCCTTATGTAGCTGCTCCCTATGCTGCTGCCTACTCCGCATATCCTTATGCCACCGCTTCCTATGTTTTGCGCAAGTAGATTCTGAGTTAAAGCATTTGTTATTGTGATACGAGAGAAAGAATTTGTTAACGGAATTTATATGACTGATGAAAAAAACAAAATAAATTTACTCTTATAGAGTTAAAGTTTTAAAAACGAAAACTTATTGTTTTATTTTTGCATAAAATTAGCTTATAATTGTTGTAAACAGTTTTGCTTGAAGGCTTTCTACCGGGTTATAATGTTTTAAATGTCATTTTTTTAATGCCCAAAATTAAAAGGATGATATAGAATTCTGGAATTTTAATTAATTTAATGATACTTAAACTGAAGGTATAAAGGTACGATCACACATGGCGAATATTTGACGATAGAGACGTAATCACTAAATAAACTTTGTTATAATTTTTGTGTTTATTTGGAAAATTTCATTTCCTAAGGACAAATCGCAATACACGTTTAGTTTTATTTTAATTGATGATAGTTTTACAAAACATTTGTAAGATAAAAGACAAATTTGTGCTAAAAATAGTAAAAATGCCTTTTAAATAAATATTTGCCCGATACGGTAAGGTACCAGGTAAGGTAAAGTACGGTTACAGTACCTTAAGACGTTTTAGCTTTATGTCCTTTATCTTCTGTGTGTGTGTAAAACACACTCAATTACAAAATACAAAACTAAATTGAATGAAATTTATTTAGTTAGTTTATCATTACCCTAGTTAGATTGTTATTAAAAATTAGCTAAATCGCTTCAGTTTAAAAAAAGTTCTAAAACAAAATATGAGACCACCTTAAAAATGTTATGTTTTTAATGAAAAACTAATTTTAACAGAATTTTATTGAATTTATTTAAAATTTGTTGACGGCATTTATATGGACGATAATAAATAAATAAATTTAATGTTCTAAAGTTAAATTTTTAGAGCGAACATTAATTTGAGTTCTTATTAGTCAAAAATATTTGATAAATTTGATTTGTTTATATCAAATAATTTTAAAACGTTTCCGAAATTGTAAAATCTATCTTAAGAAAAATTTGAGCAGTTAATTGCTTCCAAAATACCAGTTTATTAAGTAAAAGTTCGTATGGAAGATATAAAACTAGTAAACGGCTCTCATAGCCACCAGGGAACGAACTTTAACGTTTTTTAACGGAATACAAACGAAGGGGTTAAATTCATTCTCAACTCAACACCTGGTTAGAGTATGAGGGCCATTGGGAATCTTCTCAGCCTAGAACAGAAGGCGCGGTATAAACAGAAAAAAAAATTAAGTGTTTTGGAAACTTCGATCTGTGTTTCGATTCGGCAACTCCTTTATATAGAAACAGGTGTTCAAAAAAAAAACGCATCCGAGATTTTTTTACAATGGAAAAATTAGAAATTCGTAGTATCATTAAATATTTAAATAAAAAAGGTTTTTCGGGACAAGAAATTCATAATGCTATGGTACATGTGTTACGAGAAAGAGCTCCTTCTTATGCAGCAGTAAAAAATTGGTTTGCTGAATTTAAACGTGGTCGTACAAGCATTGCAAACTCGAAAAAAAAAAAACGCAAAACGAAACGACGCAAAGCGAGGTATGGGTGTATAACTACAAATCTTTTAAAAATGGTAATATCGTGATAAAGTTAAAGCAGAGACTCTGCTAATTTTAAGAAACTCCATTAAATGTTTATTTAATGATTCATTTTGACTTTAATGTCCCAAATTAACATAATATCAG
The DNA here is from genome assembly GCA_916048285.2 of Bellardia pandia. NCBI lineage: Eukaryota > Metazoa > Arthropoda > Insecta > Diptera > Calliphoridae > Bellardia > Bellardia pandia. The sequence continues at coordinate 49,846,419 of OU696531.1, forward strand.
TAGCTACTACTACTACAAATTAAAATGCTACGTGTTTACTAACGCCTGCACTACGTCATCAAACATATTAGCTATGTGTTGAATTTGGTGTTATTTTGAAAGTTTCTTTTATTTGTCGGTTACATTTATAGCAGTAATAAACTTTAAATTTAAAATTAGAATAAACAAGTTGTTTTAAATGACTGTTTTTTGTTTTTTGTTTTTGTATTGTATTATAACATAATTTGCTACGTGATTAAGTTTACCGGCTAGCCAAAGCGCAGGTTCAATTAATGGTCAGTGCAACTATATATCGTTGCTATTTTTTCGAAATTTGTTTTTTTGCGATTCCAATGCATTTAACGCAAATACACCTCCTCACAAAAATGTATTGCAATAGTGTAAAAAATAACGCTTTTATAAGCAGTTGCACAAAAAAAGTTACATGTTGAATATTACAGTTTCTCTTCTGTTTTTACCTTCTCCTGTAAAGTTTCAAATATGCGAGTTAGGGACTTTCTACATGAGACCATAGATATATATATATATATATATATATAGGCCTTATTTGGCAGTCCCATGAACTTCCAGCCGAATTGCAAAATCGCTACTGGTTACATGCCTGCTAGAAGAACTACTTGAGAAGGACAATTGGAAGGTCTACTAACGAATGCCTCAAACAAAGCGTAATTAAAGCAGCGATGCCAACTTAGTGCTCTTGGCACTATTTATGGTGCTTTTTGATACCTCAAAACGCCAAAATTTTATGCATAGTGCCAAACTAAGAAAAAGCACTAACTTAAAGCTTTTTCAATTTTTCACTAGTGCCTTTAGTGCTTTTTACAATTTTTATTTTTTTACAATTTATAAATTATGCAGCAATAATTTTGTTAAATGTAGAAAAATTTTTCACAACTTTTATTAAATTTGGCATTTTTTATTTTATTATTAATTTTTTACTTACATTTGACACTTTTCACAATTTTTTAATTTTTTTTATTTATTTATTAAGCACCTCATTTTTTTAAAACAAAATTAATAATGACAAAATATGAAAAGCATGTTTAAAATATATTTATTATATACTATGTTTAAAAACATATTGTGAAGGATAATAGTTTCTCAAACATGATAAAAAAAAACTTTAGTATTTTTTTTTAATGCTTATTATAAAACTTTTTTCTAGTTTGGTTACGTTTTAGTTCTGAAATAAAATAACAATTTTATTCAGAGACCGTAACAATTATGACATTTATAATAAAAATCACGATATAATTATTATATTTTGATTTTTAGTTTTTTGTCAGATTCCGATTTTTATTTATTTTTTTGTCAGATATAATTGTTATTTTTTGATTATTATTTTTTTCTCAGAAATATTTGTCATTTCTTCAATAAATAAAATGTTTAACGTAAAGAAAAATAAATATCAAAATATTTTAGTTCATCCTAAAATATGTATGCCTGTAAATAAAATCAATAATTTACTTTTTTATATCTGCAAAAATGAAAAAAGAGAGAAAATTAACAATATTTCTGCCAAAAAAATAATAATCCAAAAATAATAAATATTTCTGACAAAAAAAAAAATAAAAATCAAGAATTTAAAAATCATATTATTTTATGAAAATATAGTTAAAAACCATCAAAACGGTGTGCTTGACTTGGCTCTCCGATATTTCCTTGTGGTTGCTTTTTCTTTTAAAAATTCTAGAATAATTGTTATTTTTGGTCCCTGATTTTAATTTGTACTTTTGAACACCTCAAAAATTGTGTTACTTAAATTTATGTACGAAAATTGTCCCCCAACAACTCCCTCGCCATTTCTTTACATATATATTGGACAGTAAATAATGCCCAAGGTAACTTGTTTTGTGTTCAATTGTCGATTAAAATGAAAAAAGTGGCTTAGTGCTTTTTTATGCTTTTTTTACCTCGAAATAGTGGTTTTTAGTGCTTTTTTTAAATTTTAAAGTGATTTTTGCTCTTAAAAAGTTGGCATCAATGAATTAAAGGTCTGCTATATTAATAATTTCATTGAGGAAAACAAAGAAAGGGGTTTTAAATTAAATTAATTTTAAGTTAATTGAAAAAATCACAAGTATATAAAGCACTGCTTCACGCGTACTTTACACCACAAGCTTTCATAAAAGACTAAATTTATAGACGCTCTCTTTATTCATTTTTATTACTCGTATAATAATGTGAGCAAATTACCGCCTGGCCACGATGTCGAACGATAACGTTCGCTTAGATAAGACTTAAGACACAAACTTTTTATCGTATGTGTCTTAAGTCTTATCTAAGCGAACGTTATCGGTCGACATCGTGGGCCAGGGGGTTAATGTGTGTTTTTGTAGTGGCAAATTACAGGAATAATGGCAAAAGCATTCGTGTTTGCTATTGAAATCATGATTTATTGACGTTCTTTTGAAATGCAATTTTGAATGTGTATGAAACGCCTTCTAGAAGGCTTTCTGAGAGAAGGCACAGTAGAATGGGTATCGAAACTTATAGAATATGTAGAAAGGTCTTTTGGGATATTTATCAACATTTGCATTAGTAGATGTTTCTATTTACAAACATTGTTGATAACACGCAGTATGGCAGTAAAGGAACTTTTATTTGTCTTCGCTAGATGTGGCCGGAAATTACTAGAATATGACGCTAGTGTATAAATAGATCAAACAGGGCCACTCAATGTGAGCTTATTGTGAGTCATCGTTGAGTGAACATCGAAGCGTTCTCGAACTGTAATTTAAGTGTGTGTTTAATATAAACTGTACAAGAGTAGTAAAGGACAGAGTGTTCATTTAAAACTGTTTTTGTCTACATTTGAGTAAATACAGGCTCGTCATATTTTCTTTAAACTCCTTGACGCTTTTATTTTGCAATTAAGGCCCCGATTACCGTTCACAACACTAAGTATTTTGATGTTGTATGTTGTAAACTGCGATTACGATTCACAACACTTATCGGGTGCATCTTAAATAAATAAATTTTAGTGTTGTGAAAATTTTTAATGCTTTATAGCATTTAAAGACATATAAAGCGTGTGTTATAGTGAGTGGATATTTTTCATATTTTCAAAACAGCATGTAATAGATGTTATATGCATTTTCGTCAAATATAAACATTCTAGTTACAAATTTACAGAAAATATGGCATTTTTTAAATATCATTTGTATGGGAGGTGGCCGTAAAAATGGGCGGATTAAGTTCATATTTTCAGGAGCTCATTCTACAATTATAATATTAATGTTTTATGAAAATTGAGTTGATATATTTAAAGTCATGCCACATTTTCTATTTAAGTTGTATGGGAGTTGGGCGTAAAAGTGGGCGTATTTTTGTAAAACAAAAATTAAAATTCTTAAAAAATTTGAAATAAATGTGTGCAAAATTTCATGAAGCTCCGCAACCTCCTTGATTTAGGGCCATTAAATACACTACACGGCCACAGTGTCTGCCGTGGACTGAGAAAAATTCGCCTGTAATTTTGCAATTCCAACCAGATATGGCGAAGCTTCGCAAAAACAATTTTTGCTGACAAATCCATCAACGTTCTGGAGTGGCCACTAACTAGTTCATACCTAAAGCACACCGAACAATTATGGGGCGATGTAAAAATGACAATAAAACTTCAAAACATTACCAATATGGATATTCTCTTCGAGGAAGTGAAGGTGGCATGGGGGTCTATACCAGATGAGCGATGTCAATCTATGTAAGGCTGTAATGAAGCAAAATGTTGCTTACAATTTTAACAGAAGTGTAATCGTTTCCAATTATTTGTCGCAGTAAAATTGAAGAACATTTTTTTAAATGTTTAAAACATTATTAAGTTCTAAGAGATTCTTAAGTTGCTTTTATGCCTTTGTTAATTTTTTAATATACTAAAAACTATCATAAAATAAATGGAAAAATATTTAGTACTAAAATGTTTTGCATATTACTTTTATGTGCTGCAGAGCAGTCAAAAGCTGTATGTACCTATGATATGAGCTAGAGATTGATATCTCAAGTGTTCGTATATATTATACATTATACTTAAAAATGTAAAACTTGTTGTCTTAACATAGGGTGATTTTTTTTTAAAGAACACTAAAAAGAAGAAGGAATTGGTTTTGGGCAGACAAAATGCACTATTCAGAAAACCCTGAAACAAATTACAAATAATTAGCACTTAAAAAACCATACAAAACTATAGATGAATCGTATGCTTTTTAAAGTTCCTACTCTTAAAGCCCTTCAATTTTAATTAAACAGCATTCAAGTTATTACAAATATGTTTGAGGCAATACCAAATAGGAAACTGAAATTAATAGAACAAATATATATTCCAATACACTTATTAAACAAAGAAAATAACAATAAAATCCACCAATAATATAAACTAGTGGCATGAACTGCTAAAACTGGCTGTCCAACAAAACGGCCTTACGCAAAAAGACGTGCTTGGCTTATATATGCAAATTTTAATGGCTGTGTAAAATGTACTTAAAAGACCATTATAAATTTTTAATATAAATAGTAAAAATTATTGCTAAAATAATATCAGTACAATTAGTTCTGTTAACAAACAATTAAATTCAAAAACTAAAACAAAATGTTCAAATTCGTAAGTGTTATTATTACACAAAACATATAAAAACAAACACATTTAAAATAATAAACTTAGTTATAAAATAATATAATTGAGTTAATAATAAATTCTTGTTGTTGAAATTCCAGTTCGCTTTGTGCTTGTTGGCTGTTGTTGCCTTGGCTGCCGCTAAACCCGGTATTGTGACTCCTTTGGCTTACTCTGCTCCCGTAGTAGCAGCTGGTCCCTACACTGCTGCCTACTCTACACCTTACACCGCTGCCTATACTGCTCCTTATGCTGCTGCCTATTCTGCCTACTCTACACCTTACAGCGCTGCCTATACTGCTCCTTATGCTGCTGCCTACTCCGCCTACTCTGCCTCTCCTTATGCCTACTCTGCATATCCTTATACTGCTTCTTACTTGTTGCGCAAGTAGATTTTAAGTTTAATAAGATTGTTGGCTGTAATTGTTGATTGTTATGTAAAAAATGTTTGTTAATTTAGCTTATATGACTGTTAAAAAAAAATAAATAAATTTACTTACTTACTTACTTACTCTAAAGAAGTAGCAAATGAACGAACAATTTTAGTGTTTTTTATTGTAAATTTTCAGTATTTTGTCACTATGGTTTTTCATCGAATGTAGATCATTAGTCTTTCATTAAACTTTGCAACAGCAATATAATATTGTTGAAATATTATTTCCTGGTTACATAAACTTTTAATGAACATTAAATTTCCATTCAATTTGCATAATTTTGAGTTGTATTTTTCTATTGTGACTCAATCAATTTGAAAAACTCAAAGGAACCTGCCAAATTTCTCAAATATATTTCTATCAACTATAGAATGGTATTCTTCGAGTTATTAATTAAAAAAATGAACTCAAGCCTAATTAAAAATTGTTCTCTAATATATAAATATAAAAAAGTTCGACATAATATTCTCTAAAAATTAACAAACACACAAGAAACGGTGTAAAAAGTTGTCATCCCATCTCCGGTGTTTCATAGTTACAGAACAACAAAGAATCTAACATAAAGGAGAAATGACAACAACAACATACTTTGCTGATATTGTCAACCGACGTTAGACGCAGCATAAGTAACAACAAATTTGTAGTAATACAAAAATGTGTAATAATAATAATAATAAAGAAGAATACACACACATTTGTAAAAAAAACATAAGTAAATTTCGTTCTAACTCATAACATGTAATAAGAAATATGTTTAATTCCCAAATTCTATTTCTCAATAAATGGTGAGTTACACAGAGTTCAGATATGAAACTTAATTGAGTCAATATTTGGTTAATTGACAATATTATTTAAGTGTTCAGGCATACGCAATTTTCAGCTTACTCAATAATGATTTGACAGCTGGAAAACAATATAAAAAATACTCTAAATGGTTGTTGTGTTTTTATGTAAACAATTTTAGCTTCACATTGATTTTTTAATGATTTCTTTTGTTGACATTTGCCATTTTATTCAATTTTGTTTACTAAACACAGCTGTGAACAGTGTTGCATTCGAAATCTTACTCAATATTATAACAATTTCGTACTTATTGCGCAATAATTAATTGAGATTTTATATGTAATATTGAGCTCAATAATGGCGTTAATTGCGATTAACGCAATTAAGGTTCATATCTGAACACGCTGTTAAATAGATGATGCTTAAGGCCCAACTATAATATGCATATGCTAGCTTAAGCAAACGTGCGAATACATATAAATTGTATGTGGCAAACTATAATGTACTTAACGAAACTTTTCGTTAAGTTTTTCAACTGTCATTTGCTTAAGCAAAAAGCGAAACTGATCGCACATTCTGTACGGAATCAGCTGTTTGTTGTTGTTTGTTTGTGTTTTGAACAAAATGGAAGAAAATATATTTATTTTAAATTTAATAGAAAATGCGGAAACAAATAAGTGCCTTTACAATAAAAGAGGCCCTTTTTATTTTAACAAAAATGTCTTTCTGTCGCGGTTTATTTCTCTGACAGAACAAGAGCGTCTTCTTCTTTTTAATGTGCGCAGGCCTTCAAGCGCTAACTTTAATATTTTTATATTATTTAAATTTTTAAATTTTTTCTCCATTTTTGCAAACACAATACGAAAATTAACAAAACATATGTAAACGTTTATTATTATTTACAATGTAGTGCTGCCATAGCTGTACATTTTAGTACTTTTGCCGATAAATTAAAAGAAAAGGAAAAATTATGCGTTTCTGGTACGAAGTTTTCTTTTAATTATAAAATAATATAATAATATTTATAAAATATAGTCATTTAATGGGTTTTTGTTAAAATAAAAACATTTTTTTTAAACATAAATGAGCAACTGTGGACAAAAAGTTTCAAAGTCATTGTAGCCACCTAAAAGTTAACTCTGAACTGGTTATGCATTTGACAGCCTTTTCGTTAACTTTTGCAATTTGCTTAAGCTTGCTTATGCATATTATAGTTGGGCCTTTACTCTTGGGCAATAAACATTGCTGAAGACGCCCTTGGCAGGGCAGAAAAAATAAATAAATAAATAGCCAAATTAATTAAAGCTTTAATTTAAGGTATAAGACGACCATGTAGGTAATATAAATCCGAAGATATTAAAGAAAGATTATGACATTTCACCATAAAAACTACAATCTGTACTATGCGAAGCCGGTGTTCTGTAGAGGAGTGTTTTTTTAATTTTTCAGATCTTATAATTCTATAATTATAGTACCTACGGACACATATGATACCTTAAATTAAAGCTAATTGTCTTGGCTATTTATATTAATAAACTAAAATAACACTTATATAGAATTTTTTTCTTAATTTTTTTAGATATTAAAAAAAATTCGGGTCAAAAAATATTCTTTTCGGATTTAACCCATATTCGGTCCATATTTTATAATCATGATATATATCGTTGGAAAGGTATTTTTAGTACCTTTAATTTAATGTATTACAAATTATCAGACACGCAGTAGTTCCCGAGATATAGGACTATATATTTTAAACTTTACGGGCCCGCCCCCTCGAAAATAGGCGTGACCGCCCCAATTTTTTTTATTTCAATCAGAATTTAAAATTTTATTAGTGATAAAATTTTGATAGTGATTTGAAAAATGTCACTAAAACCGACTTAAGCCAATTTTTGAAATTCATACCTTTACGTAATTGTGAATAAAAGCGAAACGCGTTGATCGATTTTCATGATTTATGTCTTATTTTGTGAAAGTAATAGGACTTGACACTTTTTTACCGTTTTGGATTTTTTATGAATTAAAAATAAAAAAATTAAATTTTTTAGGCAAAAAATAGTTTTTTTCTTCATACATTTATTTATAACTGCGAAACTGTTGCTTATGTAGCGAAACGTTGTATGAAACGATTAAAGGAATTGTAATTCTTAATTTTTCTAAATTTGTTTCAGCTTATTCGGGCTAGTGGTTCTCGAGTTATGACAAACAAAAGAGCGTAAAACGTGACAAATTCCCTATACGATACTTACTAACTTCAAATTAGTTTTTAAATTACTTTTTCATGTAAAATGGCCAAACGAATGATGCAGAAGTTCTTCTTTTTGGGGCTACTTTCATAAACAATTATCAGAATTGAGTCCCGAAATTATGTGTTGTACAGTGTAATATTACATTTTAGACGGAATTTATAAAAACAAAATTGGAATATTTTATAAACGAAACCTATTTATCTTTATCTTTGTAAACCAGACAACTCAGTCCGCCTTTACCCTGCCTTTACACATGCAAGTACTTGCATGCGAGTGCTGTGTATGTATTATATACGAAAACTTATTCGAAAAACTCGACTAGCTCTGCAAGTGAAAAAAATATGAGTGTATTAGTAAAAAATGTGAGTGTATGAGTTTTTCGAACTGTTACTTGCATGTGTAACCCGGCATTTACACATGGAAGTGCAAGATCGAAAAAGTCAATACATTCACACTTTTTTACTAATACACTCACATTTTTTCACTTGCAGAGCTAGTCGAGTTTTTCGAATAAGTTTTCGTATATAATACGTACACAGCACTCGCATGCAAGTACTTGCATGTGTAAAGGCAGGGTAAACCCCGGGTTACACTCTTCAATTCATGTGTGTGAAGATAAATTCGAATTTAACTAGCTCAGACAAAAACCACATTTCATAGCATTGATAATGTTAGAGTCAACAGACCACTGTTAAGCACTTAACAGTCATATTTAATTGAATTTTGGGTTATGGACTAGTTCCTTTTATATTGTAAGTTTGCTAGTCGCATTGGAATTGTTCAGGCTAAAAATTCAATGTGCAGCATGAATCGATAATACAAAAGGAAGCAATTTAAAAATCACAGTTTTTGAGATATTTTACACTTTTTTAAATAAAATAATTTTATTTTCTTTTAATTTTTTTTCTATTTTCATTAGCAAAATTCAACAAATAACTTTAAGCATTAACAATTCCCCGCTCTAAACACAAAATCTATTTGCGCAAAACATAAGAAGCAGCATAAGGATAGGCAGAATAGGCAGCAGTGTAGGGTGAAGCTACATAAGGATAAGCCGAGTAGGCAGAGTAGGCAGCAGCATAGGGAGCAGTGTAAGCAGCAGCATAAGGTGTAGAGTAGGCAGCAGTGTAAGGAGCAGAGTAGGCCAAAGGAGCCACAATACCGGGTTTAGCGGCAGCCAAGGCAACAACAGCCAACAAGCACAAAGCAAACTAAGGAAAATAAAAATTAAACAATTTAAATAAATCCTTTTTAATCCAAATACATGATGATGTTCAGTTAAAACTTACGAATTTGAACATTTTAATTGATTTAAATTTTAGTTTAATTCACAGAAAGATGTATTTAAACTGATAGTGAATAGGTAAAAACTTTTACTATTTATACTAAAATGAAAAAAGATTAAAACTAAAATAAAACTAAAAACTGTTTGAATTGAAATTTTTAGCCGGGCACGTCTTCCTGGTGAAGGTCAGCAGCTGTCTGCTGTTGTTGTTTAAATAACATACATAAAAACTGTTTGTGTGATTTTGTGTAAACTTGGCTTTAATGTTTTAATTTCATTTTCATTCCAAAACAAAAAAATCCAAAGTGTTTTCAACTCTGTAAGTGACAACCTCAGTTTATTGTTTATTGCTGTAGATTTAAGAGGGTGTATGTAGGTGTTTGGCTTCGTAATACTTTTTGTAGAGTGTGCGTGCGTTTTTTGGCTTTTGATTTTCTGTGTTTTTGTAATTAAATATTCTAGAAGCATTTCTATAATTAAATTCATTTCTATATTCTAATGCATTTATATAAGCCATAAATAAATGTATGAAATGCCAGTTAAGCATACTGATGGTTTAAAACATTTCAAGCAATTTACTATAAAATTTAATAAATTCATAAATTTTGTTTGATTTTACTTGATTTATGAGGTTACTTAACAATAATATAGACATATTTCATAACTTTTAAAGAACTTTTGACCCTGGCATTGATTAATTTTTCTATAAGGAATTATTGTGTGTCACTTTTAGTTTCTAAGAAGGGAGTGATTAATGTGTTATAGTGACAGTGATATTCAATTTGTTACAATCAATGACTTTAAACATGATTGAACAGTACGTTTAAGGAAATATTAACTAGCAACAAATTATTATAGCAGCAAAAGAATCTTATTTTTTAAGAAAATAACAAAATATCTTGAATTTAGCTTTAAACAGGCTAGAGTGCTATATTCGGCTGTGCCGAATCTTTAATACCTTCCACATAAACGTAATAAGAAATACAGAAACTACACTGCTTAGAGGACTAGTATATCCTAAGTCTGTGTTTTCTATTCAGTCTTAGTGTAAATTATATTACTATTTTATATATTCAACCATGTCACAAAACTCAATTCCGTTCGGAAGTGGAATTAATTCCGTAAATATTAATCCTATAGAAATGTAAAACGAACATTTTTTTGGAATGAAACCTAGAAATGCTTAAAATTACAATTCCATATAGCATATTAAAAATGGTTTCATTCCGAAAAAATTTTCATTTTGTTTTTTCTATAGAAGCTAAAAACTGAATTAATTCCGAATGGAACTAAATTCTTTGACATGGCTGATTGTTTGAAAGACAATAATTACCTGTTGGTCGTAATTCAATAATGTGATTTTATTTCAAATGTTTTAAAATTTTATCTAAAAAAGAACATTTATAATTGAGTTTGTCTGATTTTCATAATTCATTTCACACAGAGTATGAAACAGAGTATAAAAAAGGCTTTTTTGTTTGAACTTGATCTCAATAATATTATTTACAAAAGATTTATGGGTGGTATAGCAGAAATGGACCAGTTATACGTTATTATATTATACTTATTTTGGTTGAATTTCATCTCAATAACGTTATTTACAAGAGTTATATGGTTGTTTAGTATGCTCGGAAGTGGACTTAATTCAGAAGCTATTGCCAATTATTGACTGACAGCTAAAAAATCTAGTAACATAATTGCCGTATAACCGATATTAGTATGATTTCTGGATTAAAATTACTGATATATATAAAAATTGGTTCGATATCGATATGTATTAGACATGTTTGTGGGTTTATTTGTTTTTCGGAAATGGTTCTAATATGACTTATTATGGACCGATAATAATTCTGGAACAGTGATTTTAATGCATATGAGGGTATTTCACGTCAACATTTTAATATAATAACGGTATATTTAAGATATATATTATTATTAACGTGAATTTCGGGAGTGGACCTTATATGGGGGATATAGTCAAATATGGACCAATATTCTCAAAATCCAGCAGTTTGATTTAGGCATGCATGTAAATGATCCGTTTGGATCGGTACCGTAATTTATAAGAGATTTATGAGTATTACAGAAATTTACGGAAGAAGGTTTTATATGGCGGATATGGGTCAAAATGGACCGAAATTCCCAAATTTGTTTGGGATGATTTTTGTATATATGTATGTATGTAAATAAATGATCTGTGCAAAGTATTGAGTCCGTATCAATATTTATACGATATACATATATAAAGATAAATGATTTTATTCTATTTTCTTCGACCTTTTTGTATGATTTTTTATTAAATAATTTTTAAGCTTGAGGTCACTTTTTGTTTTTTATAAAAGATTTTTTATTTTTATATATAAATTACTCTATATTTCGACTTCCTTTGGAAATCTTCTTCAGGAGTATTTTATTTTAATATTTAAAAAATAGAAAATTTGTTTCATAACTATAATTACATTTTATTATAAACAAGCAAGAACAGAAGTATGTATAACTGCTATTTATTCTTATGTCATATGTTTCGTACCTTTGTGAATTTCAAAAAACTCAAATTCCGGTTTATATAAAATGTGGTTTAAGTTTTGAAGCAATTGTCAAAAAAAAAAAAAAAAGCGGTCACGTGTTCTAGTAACAAATTTTGCAACTAATTCAGATTATTATGGTAAAAATGAAAATGGCGGCCCGAAAAAAGCTTTCTCAACGGTATAATTGCAGAATTCGAAACTGTGCAACACAACTAAAATCTAAAAATTTCAGAAGCAAAGTTTATTTAACAAAAACAATTATTTTACGAAGCAAGCACAAAAAAATCTCACATTTTACGGAAAAAATCAAAAAACATAAAATGCTTAAAAAAGCCTTGTGAACACAAATCTTTAATATCTCAAAAAAATCTTAAAGTTCACATTAATTTCGAAGGACATAAAAACCTGGAACTGTCTCTCCCTTTAAGATAATTTTATTTCAAACTTTAACACTTTAAATTGCAGCCTCATAAAAAATATAAGCATAAACACACCCTTAAACCTTAAAGGATGGCAAACAGTCTGATAGCACAGAAAATAGCCTCATCATGTTAAAGTTTCCTAAAAGTAATCAAACTTTCTATATTTTAAACTTGAAATTATATTAGGTTGTATTAAATAAACATGTAAATGCCTTCACGTGTATGCGGTACCAACTATTTGTGTAAAAACTTTTAACTTTTACTATGTAAATATTTTGCATGTAAACTCACTTGTAATAACAACTTAATCTTTGTTAAAAATCCTGTTAACTACACTCACTCACTCACACACATGCTTATTTCTGCTTGTGTAAGTTTTGCTTTTAGTTTGTGATTTTTTTGTTGTTGCAGATGATTTTAATCCTGTTTACTTTTGGCATAAAATACTAGCAGTAGAGAATTAGTATAGTGACACTACAGTAAACTTAAGTTCAAGAGGAAATCAATCACTATAACTTGGTGTATGCTCTCCAATTTATTAAAAAAAAGACATATTAAAAATTCCTATACTTCCTATATATTCCTATATATGGTGATATATATCTGCTGCAGGTACGTAAATACATTCATAGAAAATCAGTAATATCCGTACATAAATAACTGAGTCAGAAATATTATTCTGCAATGTATGCTTAGGTTATTTCCTTACCAGCTAGCTTTTAAAACCGTTTTTTCACCAAATTTTCATAGAATTTCTCAAAGTTGAATTATTTTAAACGGCTATACGAGTATATATGTAGCTATTAATAGACTCTTCATCAAAATTTAAAAAATTACATAATTTGTTTGTCTACATTTATTATTAGTTAGACCTTATGAACTAAATTTTTTAGTTATTTGGTCATCTGTCTAATTGTACCAAGGGAACTAACTACATAGTTTATGTATTGAAGAAAAAATTACACAATTGGCTCAAATACCAAAAACAACCTCTAAAACAAAACCATCTCAAATAAACACAAAGAGAAAGAAAGACTGAAAACATAACAAACAAAAAATCATAGTTTTTCTTTATGTAAACTTTAATATAACCAGGGCTTTTTTATGCACTTTCTTGTTGTTTTTCGTTTTCGTTGTTGGGCCACGTTATTGGCACAATAAACCAATCAACAAAGTGATGATGGTGACGATGGTCGCACAGATACAGGACTAGGTATGACAGAGTTGGTATAGAGTTTGTACTTTTTGTGGGTACTTTTCCAAAGCGAAAGGTACTATGGAGTGCTACAGGGACTTTAATCATATAGATAAATTTCATTTTACAATTTCGCATAGAATATAATGTTTGGTAATTACCGAGTTTACTCTTATTATTATAAGTAAAAATGATCGATTACTACTATAACTCACAATTTTAAACTGGTGCTGTCACGAACTTTGAACTTTAATGTAACTAATTTACACAACAACTCTATGCAAGTCTATTGTTTATGCGAGTCCACTCTATGCTACGAATTTCGAATTTTAGTTACTTTGCTGTACCTACTTTACTCAACAACTCTACTTTACTCTACTATACTCTTCTCTAATCTAATCTACTCTACTCTACTCTTATCTACTCTACTATCAGCGTTGTCAACTTTGAAATTTCAAAACGCACCAAAATGGAGAAAAAAGCGCACCATTTACAAAAAAACGCACCAAGTTAAGAATTTCGTTTTTGTTTCAAATATTTATTGAATTAATTTGAAATTTTTTAATATCATAAATTCTATAAAAAACTTTTTATCGACGATTATTAGTAAAAGTAATAATAGTAAAAGCCTTTTTTAATAAATGAGCTAAAATAAGCATTTAACCACTCAAAATTTAACTCACAATATGATATTCGGACCTAAAGTACTAATTGGTAAAAAGCTAATTTCTGTACATATTTGGTACTTTTTTTGATATATTTTTGTTTTCAGGTTATACAAGAATTTTTATTTACATGTTTAAAATGTTAATTTGATTTTCAAATTTTTGTATTTAAAATATGTACATATTTTCGTCGTATAGATTTCATTAAAAAACTGTAATTAAAAATTAGTAAAAATAAAGATTTCATCACATTTTCAAAAACATTAAAAAACGCACCAAAATACACAAAAAAAATTTTGCAGTGTTAACTGAAATGGTACTCAAACAGGTGTATTTTATTGTAGAAATGTTTTTTCTCACACTGAAACAAAAAGTTGTGTTGAATTTGCTTTGGTGCCACCAAAAATTAAAAAGCGCACCAAAATTTAAAAAAAGCGCACCGCGTACCAACTGAAGAATTTATCGCACCAAAAATTTAAAAAAGCACCAAAAATGCTGCGAAACGCACCAAGTTAACAACGCTGTCTACTGTACTCTACTCTATTCTACTGTATACTCAGTTTGAGTATACATATTTTCTATGCTTGTCTACTCTATGAAAATTAGGGATGCTTATCCCGAGATTTTTCGGGATTAATAAATTAAAAAAATCGGTATTTTTGTAAAAGATCCAGAGAAGTATAATTGTTTATATCTGCTTTATTTTTGGCATACACAAATACAAAACATCTACACTGCACATAAATTATTGCTTCTTTGGTATTTTTAGTAAGAGAAAAATTAAGAAATCTACTGACAGATTCCACATTAAATCACTAGTTGAAAAGTTCATAAACATTTCAAAATTTTTTACAAAGTCATCAACAAAATTTTCAATTTTACAAAAGTATATCGAAGAAATAAAGGTAAAATAATTCAAACTAATTTTGAATTGCCAAATTCGAAAGCACTATTTCATATGTCTACGGTTGTTGGAACAATAAAATCTTATAAGAAAAGATTTAAATGATTTAAAAGCTTAACAAATGACAGATGAAGAAATTATTTTACTTAAACAAATATACATAGTTGGCATTTCAAATCCGGTGAAAGTATGCGATGAAGCCATTTTCGCAGTGTCATGAAGTTCTGCCAATGTTGCACTTTTATTTATGCTCAAAGAGATATCAAAAAGTGTTTGTATATTAAACCTCTGCATGAATGTATTCGTTGTTAAGTAGTACACATGAACTTTCAAAATATGTGCGCTTACTCGAAGTATATTTAAAAATAATGTTCATATTTTTGAGTACAATAAAAATAACGAATATGTATATGGTGTTACTCGGCTTTATGTTTACGAGTTAAGTACAGGTTTATTTTACGCTCGCACTCTCACCATACATGAAGAGAACATATCGAGTATCAAGCGACAACAAACTCCACGTGGTACTTGCAGTACTACGTGAAGTTTGGCAAATAAAATTTAAATTTAATATTTTGTTAAAGTGTTCACGTTCTCTTCATAAGAAATGGAAGTAAATGAGGTAAGTTTAAAATATATTTTTTTTATTTCTTAAACTATTTTTAAATCTGATATTAAATCTTTATTATTTTTTATTTGCATTTTTTATCACCATGAAGAGAACATGATTTTTAAGGTACTTCTTTTTTATTGTTCATATTGCATAAGTTCTTTTTTTTTTTTGGTACTCTATTAACTTCGGCGACTTACTTATTCGTATTTAATAAGCAAACATTCTCTTCACTTCCCTACTTGTTCACTGAGTAAGAGTACAAATATATACTACATTTGACAGCGAGTTTCACACATGAAAAAAAAAACTTACTCGTTGTATATTAAGCGATGAACTGGTGAAACCAGAAATCAATAAAGAGTTATGATTCAAAACTTTTAAATTTTGTGAAAAAATCCAAAATTGCTAATGGAATAGAAATGTTTGTATTAGAAAAGGGTGAAATTCGTTTTATTGATTGCGAAACGAATGAAATAATGAATGTAACTGAAGCAAAAAAGTCCCCTACAACACCTTATGATGTCTGTAATGACATGAAATCAAATATTGAATATGAAATATTGGTAACAAAATTAAATAAAGATCCTCTTTACTTTAGCTACCTTAATATTTTAAAAAGCTGTTTTAAGATCGAACGATAATATTACATTGCGCTATCTAATTATCAATGTAAGTCTTGTTTTACACTTTTCAATTTTAGCTGACCAGTTTTTCAATTCAATACTCTTTTGAACTTGTCATTTACACACGTCAATTAAATTTTCATACTTTTCAATGCTAATTAAAATGTAGGAACGAAAAAAAAAGGAAATAAAAAAATTGATTAGTACCGTCAAGTTTGTACCCCTTTTATTCTATTTTTCTTTCTAGCACAAAAATACTTGCCTTGACGAGTCTGAATTAAAGAGTGTGAAAGCTGACTAATGTTATTATGTTTTTAAATTATTAATGATCTATAAAATACAAATACAAATGTGAAATATTTTTTATTTCGGCCGAGAAGGCTTACCCCCTGGCCCACGATGTCGAACGATAACGTTCGCTTAGATAAGACTTAAGACACAAACTTGATTGTGGAATAAACAAACTTGATTGAGTAAAAAATAGATACGATAAAAAGTTTGTGTCTTAAGTCTTATCTAAGCGAACGTTATCGTTCGACATCGTGGGCCAGGGGGTTAATATTACAAATAAATGAATAAAATAAAATAAATTTAAAAATTGTAGCTATCTATGAACACAGAAAATTTAAACATATTTATATTAAATATAAATTAGTTTTTTTTAAATAAATAGTTTTTATTATTAATAAACCAATTTATTAAATATAAAACAAAAATCCCGAAATTTCAAAAATCCTGGCATTTTTTGGGATCCTGAGATTTACATTTATAAAATCCCGCATCCCGGGATTTGCAAAACCAGTCCCATTCGACATCCCTAGATAATGAATCGCATTACTAGTCTCTTCTCTTCTTTTCACTTTTGTTTTTTTTCTTCTCTTCATATTACTATACCTATTCTTATTCATATTTTAATTTTTATTTCTATTCCTATTCTATTCTTCTTCCAATTCCTATTCCAATTTCAATTCATATTTCTATTTCCTTTACTAATCTTAGTTCCATTTTGATTCTATTGTAAACAATTTAAATTAATCAGTAATGGCTTGCCATTAACAGGTATTTTTTGGCCATATATCCTTGATAAGTACCCAAAAATAACAGCAGCTGTCTGGGCCATTGTGTCTGTATTGGAAAAAAAATATAACAAGCACTCCTAAAGCTATGAATGAATGTATATGACAGTTTCGCCATATAAATTGTCCATAATTGTACTTACAGTAAGTGTGTGTGTGTGTATGTGCTAACATTTAGAATAAATTAAAATCGATTTTGAATTTAAAATTCTAGTAACACCTTTCATAATTTACTGCATATTAAAAACTTTAAATGTTAATATTAACAACAATAACTATAAATTTGTTTATTTACTTACACCCACATAAACACACAAATATTTAGAACTAAAATATTTAAAAACAAAAATAACAAAAACAATACAAAATAATATATTTATTTAAGCTATAAATACCAACAGTTTTTAATTATTTATTATCAGTTTAATTAAATCATTTAATAAAAACAACCACAAACCACTCTTAAAAAACAACAAACAAAATGTTTAAATTCGTAAGTACCTAATACTACTACAACCCCTACTACAATATATAGTTATTAAATTATTTGTAAACAATTTACAAATTGTATTAGTTTCGGTCTAAAGGATTTTGTTTAGTGAATAAGCAAAATTAAAATCAATATTTAAATTAATAATAAATTTTTTTGTTTAATTTTTTGTCTATCCGAAGTTCGCTTTGTGCTTGTTAGCTGTTGTTGCCTTGGCTGCTGCTAAACCTGATTTTGTGGCTTATAGCTCACCCTACACCACTGCCTATACAGCTGCTTATACGTCACCCTATGCTGCTGCCTACTCTACTTACTCCGATTATCCTTATGTGGCATCTCCGTATGTAGCTTCTCCCTACACAGCTGCCTACTCTGCTTATCCTTATGCTGCTTCGTACTTGTTGCGCAAGTAGTTTGTTAATTTTTGAAGGATTTTAGAATATGAATTATTGTTGAGATTTTGTTTTTGTTACAAATTTAAAAAAAAAAAAAAAAAAAAAAAAAAATAATAAAACATATTGAAATTACTAGCGAATCCTTTGTTTAGAACTCGTATTAATTATTCATCATACGCCATCATCTTTTAACCTTCATTACACTTGTAAACTACATACAAATTCTTAAAACAAAACAAAAATAAAAACAAACACAATACAACTGATAATAAATTTAATTTATAAATTTATTATATTTATTCATTAAACAATTTTTCTAGGAAGAAATAAACAATTGTTTTGCACCAAAAAGAACAATATTTTAAAATTTAGATCAAATTCTAAAGTATGATTCACATGTGTCTGAGTGTATGTTTTTGGCAGTTTATATGAATGAGTTTTATTTAATTTTACATATTGTTTTCTATTTGTTCAAAAAAGAAATACCTACATTATTTGCAATTGAAAATTTATTTTGTTTTGTTGTGTTCATTTCATTTATAGTTGCTAAAATTGCATACGTAAACATGATGTTTTTTAAGAATATTTGTATTTGAAGAGGGAAAATTATTAAGAAAACAAAATTGAGGAAAAACATTAACAACAGCTATTTAATTAATGTCTAAATAATAGATGTCTTTGTTGTGCAAAAAAGAAAATAAAAAAATCAATTCGAATTAATTTAAATCAGTGATAAATTGCTTTTATTGTAATGCTCTGTGGTAAACAGGCTACATACAATTGTCCATGTTAGAAAACTGGATACTCTAAACCAGGAGTGCCCAAGCCCTATACTCTTGGTGCCCTTTTGTATTTGTAAAAACTCTTTGCTATAGGCTGTGTGTTTTGTATACTTCTTGCAGCACTCAGCACTACCCTGCAAATAATATTGGACTACCTGATCCATTTTAAATGAAATGGACTACTTACAACATGGTCCAATGTAATGCAGTCATGGACCATGTCATAGTTAAACAAGAGTTTGTAGTTCAACGACATGGTTTCGTGTTAACACGATTGCATATTGAGTTGTTGTTGTTGTTTAAAACTAACCCTCGTGAGTACTCCATGGAGTAGTTTTGGGACTACTCCGATGGGTTATATGGTCCAATCCTAGGACATCGCAATGTTAAATGGACCACCTTTTTTCATATATTTGGAGTAGTTTTGGATTACTCCTACTCCTCTTTGGACTAGTCTTTACATGCATGTATGGATTAGTCGCGTTATTTGCAGGGTAGCAATACGAAATTCACAAACAACTTTGCCTTATTTCTTTTTTTGTCGTACTTCACTCTATACACGCAAGCGCAAAGCAACAACACTTTCGTATGCTCTACTGGTAAACATTGGTGACTGCGATCGTAAATGTAGATTTTGTTTTTGTTTAACGTATGATACCGTTTAAAAAAGTGTGTTGTTTTTATTTAAATGTATTGGTGTTTGCTCTTACATAAGCAACTTTTGGGCACTCCTGCTCTAAACTCACTCCACAAATTCCTAAAGATTGGCCTTAATGGTAACCGCAAACGCAAGGCGAACAGGAAACTGAAGTCGTTTAAATTCAAATGGCATATCAGACGGAATTATTTGGCTGCGTGGAATGATTGCATCTTTGCCTTTGAATTTTCCAGTTAAAATAGTAGCTTCAATTGCATAAGCCATCAACCTTTTAATAGCAAGTCTTGTACCATTACACAAACGGGGTTGATTGATATTGCTAAGCATTATAATAGTCTCAATTATTCAGAGGCAATCCTGGTAAGTCCAACGAATTCAAAAACTCTGTTGGATAATTCACAACATCTTTGTTTTTTGCCACTAATATCCTAGACAGGCATATGATTTGCATACCATATTAGTATACTATACTAGATGTGTGTTAACTTGTACTACAATTAAACCATAAAACAAGCTGGTTTATATCTGGTTTCAATACTACGAAAATAATCGTGGTATAAATCTAGTATGTTGTCTGTAACTGTGTTCAATAAACATTGGGGAAACCCTCTCACAAAATCGATTGTCAGTTCTTTTAATGACAGTTTAATTTCTTTTAATTTTTTTTTTGAAAAACCCAGCCAGCATTTACATATAAAAATAAGCGTTTTGTAAGCGTTCAAATGTAAGCAAGAAAATTTTATCTATATTTTCCAGTACAGAACTTTCAGCCGCACTGTTTCATATATGCTCAAAAATTTCGGTGCTTCTGCGCATAACACTTTTCTTCCTTTTTGCTACAGACATTAAATAAGTAGATAATTACCTTTTTTAATAGAAAATGCTAATTAAAAGTATCAAACACACTTAATTTAACACTATTTATTAATACAACTTATTAGCACAATTTTTAACAGCGAGAATGACACGATTTGCTTAAATTTATGAAACACTTGCATTAGCAAGCAAATTGTCAACGACGTTCGCAAAACACTTGCATTTGCAAGCAAATTACCAAAAACATTCGCAAAACACTTGCATTAGCAAGCATATTACAAAACGCTTGCCAATATGTTTATTGGGAAAGTTAAAACAAAAATACTAGTATATGTAACTACATGCCTGTCAAGGCAATTTAGTATCAAAAACCATAGTATTTGTATTATGTTATAAAAATCCTATGTCTGTCAGGGGTATAAAATTGTTTTGTCACTCAACCATGCGTAACATGTATATTGTTGTGCTATGTTAATAAAAACACATTCAATCAATTCCTCTTTTGACTGTTTGTGTACCGGCAGCTGTCGATCAAGGAATGACGGGTAATGTTTGCCTAAAATCGTCTGTTTATAAAATCAACGCACCACCAAACAACTCTGAATTATCTCGGAGATCTTGCACTGTTCTTTCTAAAGCTTCAACAGATTTCTTATTCCAAATAATGATACCGCAACATTTCAATAATTTTGCCGTTCCAGCTGCTGTCCGACCATCATCTAACAAAGTGGCTGCAGTGCTAGAAGACGTCAATTGCAATGAATTTTTATTCTGGGAACGTATCGTTGCCAACACCAATGCGTTGGCATTGGGTGTCACAAGACAAAAGATAAAGAAGTTTTATATGGGAATCGTTCTGTCAGAACTGCCTTTTGTTTAAAGTTTTGCTGCGCGATTTATGCTAACGCGATTTCCTTTAAGGCATTTACCATTCTTTTTTTAATGGAGCTGATTCTGGCGTTTTTGAAACGACAAATTTACCAGCTAATATATATTGTATATAAAATAAAAACGCTATATACAGCCTATACATATGTTTAAAACAAATTTTAACAGCTGTTTTCAAAACTACCATTTTTTTGAAGAACACTCAGGGAATTAATATGCATATATATATTGCGTTAGTTTCTTTTGAAAGGGGTTTGCTGAAAAATACAAAACAAAACGAGATGGTGAAAGAAGAAAGCTTTATATATTACAACTCTGCGATTGCGCATTATATTTGTTTTTAGCAGTGTTGCCATTTTGACGCTTTTCGGGTATTTAATGACGCTTTTTTGGTCTCGTTACCTTTTTATTTTTTTCAATTACCCTTTTTTAAAAAAGGGTATTTTTTGACGCTTTTTCTATTTTTTGGTGCAGTTTTGGAAGAAGTCCAAAAAGTAAGTCTCGCTTTCGAGTCAGCCAATGCGGATCATGTCAAGCTTTACAGCGATTTGTATTACCTGATTAAAAGTATTACAAACTTTGATTATCTAGAAGGTAACTTAGATGAAAGCGTTAATGAATTTTGTTATCTTGGCTATCATTTCGAAAATTCTTGCAGAGATTATAAAATAATTGAACAATTTAATACAATTTACAAAATATCACGTACTCGAACTAAGACGTAGATTTCCTTAAAATTTTATATTGCTTCAAAAATATCATTATTTAGTGTTGACAATATTTTTAAAAATAGCGAAGCGGATATTATTGATTTCATACAAAACTTTATATAAAACTTCTAATAAATAAAATAGAAATTTCCCTAAAGAAATTGAAAAATATGGAAAGAACTGATGAATTTTGAATTGAAGTCTAAATTTTTAAAAATTATTTGGGAGAAAATCCTTTTCATGAACTAGCTGACTTTGTTATTCGTATACTTTCTTTTCCTTACTCAAATGCCGAAGTCGAAAGAACGTTTAGTTTAATGAATTTTTTTAAACCAAAGAGCAGAAACTGACTTTCTTTAAACTCAGCCAAAAGTTTGTTGTTGCAATTGCAAATTACCTTCAAGTGTTTACTTAAAAATTAATTCAAATCAAACTTATAAAAGGTCTGAATATTTCATTAAATCTGTTTTGTAGCACGATGATGATGATTATGAAATAGATGTATTTCAAAATTAAATTGTTTTTCTATAAAACTTTATATTTTGTTTTTTATGAATAGTTATTTTATTTTAATTTTTTGTTTACTCCTGGTAACTGAATTGATAATGAAATTAATTATTTATTTAAAAATGTTAACATGCTGTTTGATATTCTAAGTTTAGGTGTTGTTTGCAAAGCAAAACAACACGCTACCAAAATTTTTGTTAAATTTTTTTTTGGCTCTTTTTACCCTTTTTGTATTTTTTTTTTACCCTTTTTACCCGTTTTTACTATACACTTGACGCTTTTCTTTATTTCTAAAATGGCAACACTGGTTTTTAGTGCAGCATTGCAGCGCCTCTGGCGGCGAGTAGGCACATTATTCTTAAAGCTTGATTTTATAGTCTTTATTTAATTATTTTACTTCGGTGGCGTTTCAATGATATACCACCGAAGGAGGGCGGGCGCTGTGATAAATATAAGTTATGATAGAAAACTAATAATTATCAAAAACTGATGTTGTTTGAGTGGCAGCGGCTGGGAATCGAACCCGGGCTACAAATACCAACTCATGCGTAATGATGAAATGCGCTACCCAATTAAGCTACAGCACCCTCTAACCATTTGAGCTTTTTTTTGCATTATAGTAATAATTTTTATGAGAAAGGTCAAAGGTCAAATTATTTAAAAATTTCTATTAAAATATAGAGAAATAGTTTGTGTTTTGGGATTAAGAAAAAAATAATTTCTACTTTTTCTAGATGATATATTCAATGAACTCAAACTTTATTACTGCAAAGGTCAAATTTTTATACATAATTTAAAATTATTTAAAGAAAATATTAAAAAATGCTTTCTAAAGTCTATAGATCATAGACAAATGAAAGTTATTATTATTACTCTTTTCTGCAGAGGTCGAATGTAGAAATCAAGAAATATTCTTTTATTACAAATTTTTTATATGTATACAGTGGCTCACAGCTTATTTTATGCAGTGCATTTATTATTTTTAAAGCCTCATAAAAAGAAAACTAAAAGGAACTTAAAAAAGAAATTGTTGTTATTTAAAAGACAAAAGAAATTTTATAGTCTAACAAACAGAAAACATTTGTTGCAAATATAAACATTTTAATATGTTAAAACTGAAAAATAAAAGAAATACTCATTTTTGCACGTCATAGCTTGTGTTATGCAGGCACCTATTTGAAATTAAAACTGGCAATTATACGATTTAATATCTGGTGTGATAGCCTTTATTATCTACAACTAATTTAAAGCGATTCGATCACTCCTAATACTACGTTTCCACGGTACATGCTTCGCTCTCTATTCATGCTTCACACCCCAATCATGAGTGAAACAACTAGTGCAGATAAACTTGCGATAAAAATTAGAGAAGAGTGCAATTTTTCGTGCTTCGCAAGTTGATTCAATATGAATCTACTTGATTCGCTCTTAAAATTTTGTATGGTGCAGACAAAATTTTAAGAGCGAATCAAGTAGATTCATATTGAATCAACTTGCGAAGCACGAAAAATTGCACTCATCTCTAATTTTTATCGCAAGTTTATCTGCACTAGCTGTAAAAATTTAATATTATTGTAAACAAAGCAAATTATTTTCTTGTTGCTGGAAGTAAAGGAAGTAAATACGTACGAATGTATGTTTTTTTTTCAAATAAGCTAACTAATTTCCACTCAGTTTTTTTGTCCATTAAAAAAAATATTTTCCACAAATTGTAAATTCTGTTTTTTTGATTCTGTTTGTTTATTAAAAACAACTGTCAAATCGAATCAAGTTTTTTGGTCATGTAAACAGCATGAATAATAAACATGATTCAGAGAGCGAAACAGGTGATTCAAGTGGTCGTGGAAACATAGAATAAAGGAAAGCTTTTTTTTTAAATCGTTTTTGTAAAAATTTTGCGTTTCCTTATGCTGATTTCTAAAATTGAACTTTAATTCTTGATAAAATCATAAAAAAAAACTGTGATTCACTGTATTTGCTATTTTCTTATGCGCAATTATTAACAAAACAACCTGTTGCCTGCATAACTCTTATAAAAAAAGTTTAAATTCAATCCAACTATTTTCCATCAGCAACATCATTATAGCAATTTATAATGGTGCAGCAGTTCAGTATAAAACCCCTCACGTTTGTCCATCCCCGTTTGTCAGTTAAACATTCAGTCAGTCATTCATTCATTCTTGCATTTATTCGGTCAGTCAATTACAAATGTACGAGTACACAACTAACAATTTGTTTTTGCACTAAAGACATACAAACATACAAGCTTATTGCATGTTTGCCAAATGACCACAAATCTGCAACATCCTGATGATGGAATCTACTAGATCTAAAACTCACATACAATTGTTCGAAAAAAAAACACAAAACGAAAAGAGGCAAGACTACAACAGCTACGAGAGTAATTCGTAAATTTCCACAACTACAGGGAAAAAATACAACAACAACAAACAGATGGATGGAAACCGAGGAAATATAACAAGCACTAGAAAAATTAGGAAACAAGGAACAGCCATCAGACAGCCATAGTCATTAATTTAAAGCCACTACTACTAGTACTGCTGGTAGAAAAACTGACATAGCAGCTTCCTTAGCATTAGTGGCTCTTTAAGCAGATGGAAAAGTTCCATTAATGATGAGTTTTAAATTTAAAATTTCGGTAGATTCTTTATTTTTCACAGCTATAATGTGCCTGCTGTTTACACCCTTACATTTTCTTTGTGCCAGAAGAACTTCTCCATAATCGAGTTAAAAAATGTATGTATGTTACTTTAGTTCTCACTTCAATTTCCGTTCTTTTTCCATTATCTAGTCTTTCAACTTTTATCCTTTTGTTCTTTTGCTTACAATTGTCATTTTTTATTTGTGTTACATAGCTCAATACCAATTTAGTGAAAGAGACTGACAAAAACCAGTCTCTTTCACTAATATCGTTTAGAAATTGTTGCTTCAGTCTTTTTTAGATAGAAACTATGTATAGCATTATACGGGTATTTATAAGTGGCTTGTTTCGTGTGCAATATTTAGAAATATTTGTTTTAGACCTTAAAAAATGGTTCGTCAGTCTTTAGAAAGCATAATGACATTTAAAGCAGTGATGTTCAAAAATAAAATGTAGATGTATTTGTGAGAGATTTTGCACAGCAAACATATTGTCAAACGCTTAAAATCAGAAAAAAGTAAAGAATTTTTTCCAAATATAAACACCTTATGAAACAATATCAGGGACCGTAAATAACAATTATCAATATCGAAAACCAATTTTAGAACAGTTATTTTGATAAAAAACAAAAATAAGTCTATCTAAACAGTTTTTTATTTTTCGTCTTCAATTGTAATTGAACGCGTGTGTTTGCTATGCTTCGATCAACAAGAAGCAACAACAATGCTTAACAAATTTCTGAAAAAAATGACCATAATCCGTCGCATGTGTTCTCATCGCTTGCTCAACGACGACTGAATGAATGTTTTTAAAAGAGCATAAGAAATCTGTGTAAATTTTTCAAACAATTGTTGTATGGGCTGAACATCACTGATTTAAAGGAACAAAACAGATTGATTATACATATATGATGGTGCTAAGGAGTTTGGTATTGAAAATCTATACACATTTTTCATTTAAAATTTTGTATAAATTTAAGATTTTTTACTAGACATTTTATTAAGAATAAATAGGAGAATAAAACCCACAAAGAAAACCATGAATTCCTTTTCTAATTTAACATTGGCAGCAATTTGAATTTCTGGGTTTTCGCAGAAAACAGAATTATTGGCTTAGATTAATAGTAAGATTAATTAGATTAATAAACATTTCAAAGTTTTACCTGTCAACAATACCATAATGTTATTGTGAATATTTACTAATTAATTTATAAAATCAACAAATTTTATAGCAAAGGTCAAAGGTCAAAACTTGTAAAAGTATAAAATCTTTTTATAAAATATAGCGAAATTTTTAGGATTTTTCTATGGAATTCGAGCAAAATATTTTATAAATTTGAAGCATGATATTTCAATAAAATTCATTTTCTTTTGCTGCAATTAATTTTTTTTTGCTGCACAGGACAAAGGTCAAATTTGTGAATATTTAAAAATGTTCGTTAAAATAATGCGTATTATGTTGGATTTTTGTAGAGTTTTAGAGCACAATATTTTATAAGTTTGAAACATAATATTTCAATAAAATTCATTTCTTTTTGCTGCACAGGTCAAAGGTCAAATTTGTGAATATTTAAAATTATATTTAATATTTTATAAATTTAAAGCATGAAATTTAATGAATTTTAATAGAAATCAACACTTTTTCTGCAGATGTTAAAGGTTGAATTTTTAAATATTCAAAATCTTTCATTAAAATAGAGCAATATTTGTTGGATTTATCAAGTAATTGCAGAAATATTTTGCATAAATTCTATACACAATATTTTAGTCTTGAGGTCAAAGTTTAAACTTAAAAATATTTGGGATTTTTCAGAAATATATTACGAAATGTTTTGTATTTTTGTTAGAAGCAGTCTGTGGACAGAAGGTCAAAACATTAACGAGTGTGAACAATTGAAATTTGTGTAATTCTAGTTTTAAGTGTAAAACACATAAGATTCGTTGCAAACAAATACTAACACTTTTACTTCTTTTCCCTGACCCTGCAGTTTATATCCATAACATTTATTTTTTCTAGCATTTGTCTACTATTTCACATTATTTCCGTTTTTGAAGTATTGAAATCTCTTTGGACGGCAGGCAACAACATTCAAGTTTTAATAAGACTGAAAATTTCGTTTGAGAGCAACAAATTAAAACTGTTAATAAAATTCCTTTTTAGACCAAAATAGCTTTGAACTGTTTTTAAGTTACAAGGCAAAACATTTGATGGATTGGTTGCCTTAGTAACTGAATTTAAGCTGTAAATGTTGAGAGAATAAAAAAAGCTTTTAATGAAATGTTTAGGTAGTTCTAAGTTGTTAATTCTTGTTTACAAATCCAATTGGCAAAGTACTAAAATCTATCAAAAATTACTTAATGCTAGAATTGTCGCAATTTTGATAATTTTAAATTTATTGTAATTTTCTCATTGGAAAATCTATCTATCAAAATTCTTCTTTTAAATCTATTAAAAATTACTCGATGCTGACTTCAATAAAGTTCGAATTGTCGCATTCGTTACAAAATTAAATTTATGGTAATTTTTCTTCTCTCTACTTTAAATCTATAAAAAATTGCTTGATGTTAACTTTGTGTTAAAATTGTCGCATTCATGATCAAGAAAATTTATTGTAATTTTCCTATTTGATAATTTTGCTGTCAAATTTCTGATACAAATCTATCAAAACTTAATGCTTACTCTAATAATGCTTCAATTGTCGCATTCGCGATCAAGTGAAATTTATCGTAATTTTTCTTCTTTGATCGAAAATCTATCTTTCGAAATTTTCCTTTAAATCTATCAAAAATTACTCGATACAGACTTTAATAAAGTTTGAATTGTCGCATTTGTGATCAAGTGAAATTTATTGTAATTATTCTTTTTTGATTGTTTCGCTATCGGAATTCTCCTTGAAATCTACTAAAAATTAGTCGATGCGGACTTTAATTGTGTGAAAATTGTCGCATTTGTGATCAAATAAAAATAATTGTAATTTTTCTTATTCTTAATTGATAATTTCGCTATCAAAATTCTTCTTTAAATCTATCAAGATTTGAATTGTCGCATTCGTGATCAAGAAAAATGTATCGTAATTTTCTTATTTGATAATTTCGCTGTCGAATTTCTGCTATGAATTCACAAATACTTGATTGGTGCTTACTTTTATTGGATACCAATTGCCACATTCATGATGAAGAGAAAATGTATTGTAATTTTTCTTCTTTGATAATTTCGCTATCAAAATTCTCCTTTAAATTTATTAAAAATAACTCAATGCTGACTTTAATAGGTTTTGAATTGTCACGTTCGTGATCAAGTTAAATTGTTGCTAATTTTCATATTTGCTCATTTCGCTATGGTAAATCTATTTTAAGTCCATAAAAAATGGCTCGATGCTGTCTTTAATTGTGTTAAAATTGTCGCATTCGTGATCAAATATAACGGATTGTAATTTTTCTTATTATCGCTATTCTTCTTTAAATCGATCAAGATTTGAATTGAGTTTATCGTAATTTTATATTTAAAATTACAAAAATCGTTAACAAGCAAGCCAGCCAGTACATTTCATTACATTTTCGATAGCAAAGTTGTTTTATGACGTAGGCTAATTCGATCACGAATGCGATAATACAGTCCTTGAGATGCATTTTTATAAATTTATGTCATTTTGAGTCATTACTTTCTTCTTCTGCTTCTGCTATTAATTAATAAGCCAACAATTCCTAACGTTTAATTTATATTCTTATAAATGGAATTTTCATAATTTATTACAAACAAGATAAGTTTAAATTTATCTTAAGCACTTTACAATAATTCTCATCATTAACATCCCACTCCTCCCCATTCGACGTCATCTTCATCATCCGCACCCAACATTTAAACACTAAATACCTCTTAATGTCTTAGGTAAATCGAATGGTAGGGATGTAAACCGTAGTGATGGCCGACATAAGGTGAGTTGGCAACATGTGGTGATAAATGAGAGGTATGAGAGACATGTGGCAAATGGGAGCCATAATAAGGTAAAACAAGGCCACTGGAATAAGCAGCTCCAGCATCAAGATGTGTATAGGGAGAAGCAGCCAACAATGGTGAATGATGATACGCCGGATAGGCATAATGAGGTTCTATAATACTGGGTCTAGAGGCCACCAAAGCAACCAAAGCCATTAAACTTAAAAAAGTTAACTGTAAATACACACACAGTATAAAGTAAATAACAAAGAGTGAGAGGTAAATTAAAGAAATTTATTACATTTTAATAGCTTTTTTGGTAAACAATTCTTTAAAGGATATTTGGTACTTACAAACTTAATCATGCTGTTTTCTAGGTAGATTTTTTTGGGGTAAATTTATTTTTCTTTTAGTTAGTACGTGTGTTAAGCCAATGTTTGCTGAAATGATGCTGTCTTCCACAATGTTCTATTGTTACTGATTAATTACCTCAAATCAACACAAGCTTTTATAGAAAGTTTATATTTCATTTTGGACAAATGTATAGCTGCTATACCTTAGCTCTAGGTTTTTTCTTTTTTTTTTTTGTTTTTTTCTATCTGTCTTTTTGCTATTTTGATAATTTTGTATATTGGCACAACATTATTATTTAATGACCACAAGTTAATAAGATTCATTACTAATTTTGATACAATATTTTAGTTTTTGTGTTATTTTGTTTGTTTGTGTTTCTTAGTTCATTATGTTTAAAATATATTTCCTGTTCATTAGGGAACTATTATTGACAACATGCAAAAACGACTGTTAAGATACTTTATTTGGATTTTAAAATTAAAAATGTCTTTGCTAATGACCTCTTCCTTGATGCTTTATTATTATAGGGCCAAAAAACTGCACTTTAAACAGGTTTCATAGTGTTTCTAAATGAACCCATAAATAAATAATTCAACAACTATTTAAATAAACCAATTCTTTGCAAGTAACTCTCCTTTGATGATTTATTCTTGTGATGTTTTCCGTAGTGCAAAAATGTTTAATTTTTCTTGCTCTTTATAGAGTTATTAAAAAAAAATCTAAATATTTTATTTTGATGTTCAAAGTGTGTCGCATTCGCTATCGCATGTTGAGTGGGTAAAAGCTGGATATACCGAAAGAAGGGAGAAACAACAATCTGGTACTTAAGAACTATTAAAAGAAATCCTCGTTATATTTTATAAATAATATTTCTACAAAGCTGTTGAAAACACACAGTGAAGAAAAATATATAGAGAAAAGCGCAATAGAAAAACAATAACAGTATGTTAAAGTAGAATATAAGTTTGTGCCTTAACCAGCCAGCAAACATTGCGAACAGAGAGCTGAAAATAAATTACCAGTGGTTTAAAAAAAAGAGTTATGGATATTGAATGGTTATGAACTAATTCCTGTTACAAAAGTGATGGGAAAATATGTCGCGTTATAAATGCTAAATCATACTAACTCATACAAAAAGCATTTCAAAGTTGTACGATTGTCGCGTTCTCAATCCTGTAAATATTCATATTTAGTGTATTATAACTTTATTAATTTGTCTAGTTTTTTTCAAATTCTTGAGAAATTTTCCTCTCAATTTATATTAGTCTTATAAAATTACCACAATAGTGTTCTTAAATAGCGTAGCGCAGTGCTGTCGCCTTGTTAAGACTACAACTATAACTGTCTGGTACCAGTACACATTTGTTTATATGTCGCGTTCTGCATCATGGAAATATCCATATTTCGCATATTATGATGTTTGTAATTCTAATCATCAAAATTTTTCTATTCATTTAATGTTCTGAGTATCAATCTTTTACGCGAAACAAACAATATTTCTCTCAGTTTATATTTGTCTTATAAAATTACCACAATGGTATTCTTAAATAATAAAGCGTATCCATGTCCCATTGTTAAGTTATTATATAAATTATTGTCTTGTACCATCATCACCATTTAAATATAAAGTTAAGAAGTAATTAGAAGTAGAATAGTTAGTAAATGTCAGTGAATTTCAGCCTACTGTGACTGTGAAATCTATCCAAAATTCTGTTTCTCAACAATGATGTCTTGGACAACGGAAGATTGCTAAGAACGCAGAGAATGCAGGCTAGTCTGTTAAGTGTAGAAATGACTTGGTTAATGAACTATTTCACTTACTACAAGTAATAATGAATTAGAGCCTAAACTTAAATGCCTACCATTTTCAGACAAGAACCAAAAACATTTCGATCCAGGTTAGTCAGTTTTGTTATACTGCAAATAGTAGCAACAGAATAATTGTTATCATGGCACATATTATTACTCGTTACATTTTATGTTTAATCAGTTGCATGTGCTGTGTGTGCTGTGTTTTCGTGCAGATGTGGCCTACAACCAGAATACTAATTTGATTGTCATACCATTTCTTTGCGCAAAATTTTTGGATATTGCAACAAGCAAGAGATAAAGACAAGAATATGGAATATCATATGGCATAAATATAAATCAAAAACCAGTTGGCATCATAATCATTTGAAGGCATATTCAAGTTAATAGTCGAAGAATGATGTGGCAGAGTTGGAAAATAATAAGCAATTGAGCGGAGCTTGATGAAAGCAAGCTAATAATGGCTAGATTTTGGTTATTACAACCTTTACATACTGACGATTCATTATGAGTTTTAAGTATTGCTATAACGATAACTTTAACACATTAACATATTATGTCATTGCAACACATGTCAAGTCGAGCATATTGGAAGAGCAAGACGTGACATGTAGGAACAGGCGACATATTTAAATCTAACAATATTAATTTAAGAATTAGCTGCTGTTTCGTAAAATATTCAAGAGTTTAAGGATCTCTATGTAAACGAATAATTTTTTTTAATTGTTGCTTCTTAATATATATAAAGGGTGATTTCTTAACAATCTTCTTTTTGGTAAGACTGTTTTTTGCAGCACAGCTGTTTTCGTGTAACATATTACAGTTAAACATGTTCAGTTTGGTGTATAATTTAATCATAAATAAACTTGCACGCGAACAAGGCTTGCAGATTATTGAATGTTTCTTTATCAAAATTCATGCTCGTTTAAAAAAATGCATCGTGCATTTCTTCCATTTTATGGTCAGTTCGGGCGACTATCTGAGGCGGCTATTCAGAATCATGTGACTAAATTTCGCACTAAATTTACATTATTGGACATTAAACTACCAACAAATCATTGATTCGTTGCCGTTCGCAGCAATTGATGGTCTGTAACTCCGCTACGTGGAAAATTTTGCGGAAGGATTTGCGTGTAAAACCTTTGAAATTGAATTGAAGCCACACGACCTAACACAACGGCCAACTTTTGGTGAACAATGGCCCAATTAAGAGGCGAGTTCGGTTAAAGGTTTTTTAACGTTTGGGGCCAGTCTATTGACGGCCTAGGTCGTGCAATTTAACGCCTTTAGACTACTTTTTGTGGGGCTATGTTAAGGCTCATGTCTGCAAGCCCGCAATGGTTGACGCACTGAAAACTAATATGAAGAATTGATTCGTAAGATACCGCCCGATATGTTGGAGAGAGTATGCCAAAATTCGACTTAGCGTATGAACCATTTGAGCCGCGGTCAACATTTACATGAAATCATCTTTTAACATTGAATTATATAGATCATTCTATCGACTCAAAAAAAGAGTTTATACATCTTTCTAAATTGTATGTGTTTTTTTTTTAATCAAATTCGAAAGCTCTATTAAATATAATTTTATTCACCCGCCTTACTACCGCTTGCCAGCATTGGGAATTTCTCTCTGTGCATGTAGTAGAATTTTTTAACATCAAATTTCGAAAATATTTATTATTTCCTGTCAATAATTTACGCAAGAATTTGTGCTTACAATTTAATTTCATATTAATCTAAAGATACGGGCGATTATTTATTTGGTCCTGTAATATAAATTATAAGACAATTACAAATTTAATGCAGATAGAGAGACGGGCAGATTCAGTCATTCAGAAATACAAATCACCAACACATTTGTCAGACACACAAGCATATTGCTCATTATAAATATGTATCATAAATGCTCAAGTAAATTGATATAAAATTAAATTCAATTTAAAGTGTTTTTGTCATTTGCATTGTGTGCGAGAAGAGTTTATTTTACTTGCATACACATGTACATAATAGTAGATTATTTACTCATTTATTTATTCATACTCATACTTCCGAATAATTGATATCTTTACATTACATGTGTTAAAGTACCCTGAAGTACTTAGAACCAGTTACAGTTGGAGAAATTTGCACTTAATTTTCAGTTTGCAAATTATACATTATTACAACTCTAGTATCAAAGAAGAAACAAAAATCGAAATTAATAGCTGATTAGATTAAAAAACAAAAAGAGAGTACATAAAATGATATTATAATACATGCTCTCTTTATGCCGATCACTGATATGTAGTGTATGTAAGAGTTTTGTCCTGCATTGTACTTGAAATTGTCACGCAATTTATTTTGAATGTTTAGTTTTGCTAATAAATTATGTTTGGCATTACTATTAAATCAAAGGTAATTTGTAAACCTCAGTTATTGTTGAGAAATATAATTCGGATTTCGCAATCACCAAATCATTTTTTACAGGTTTCTTCTTAGTTAGCGATATTCATTATACCCTACACTACCATATTCAATATTGCTAAGTATATTGAATTCGTGCTGATGTTTGAAACATCCAACACCCACATATAGTATACCGATCCACTCAGTATCACTTTCGGAGTCGATTTAACGATGTCCATCAGTTCGCCTGGCTAGTCACAATTAATGAAGATATATCCAAAAAATGTTTACACAATATTTTTTCGCAAGGACGGTTGGGATTAAAATTGGTTGAAATCGGTTCATTATTTCACCAAGCTGCCTTACAAATGTCCTCTTGAAATAAGGGTTTATTGGTCATAAATGTTTAATTTATGCACATTTCCAAACAATTATCACCACAAATATGTTATACATGAAGCCTAATTACATCTAAAATTTTTTTTCAGATCGGTCTATAATTGACTATAGCTCCCATAAAAGACCTACTTCAGATAATCATTTTAAAGAGCATAACTCTCTGAAAAATATTGATATGGAAATAATTTTCAACACAAATATATGTTTTCATATATACACAAATCATACTTCCTAATGTTATGATGTTTGGTCCAAAATTAGTCAAAGTTCCCATATAAGACCTACTTCGAAAGTCGCATTAAACTCCATAAATCGGGTCGGACTTGACCGACGCTACTTTTTTAAAACCTTTTCTTTAAACAATAAAACAAAAATTAATAAACGAAAAGTTATTAAACTTTTACACCCCTTGGTTTCTTTTGGCCCACCCTGTATTAAGGTAAAGAAAATCGTTTCTTAAAAAAAATTTTTTTTTTTTTTTAATTAAAATATTTTTAATATTCTATTTTAGAAAATGTCAGCAGGTTGGCTGTCAGTAGTTCTGAAATGTTGTAAAGTAATCAACATTTTAAAAAGACTGATAAAGCGCTGATTTTATGCGGTTGACTCTAATGTCAGGTGGTTCATTGATTTTATATTTCCGTTTTATTTGTGATATATAGATTCATTATTATTTTATTACTTTTCCTTTCCTTAAAAGTTGTGCTCGTTATGTAGTGAAATAACACAAAAATTCCTTGCATTTAATTTTACTCTGTGTCCGGACTTGAATAATAGAAATTTATAAGGAAGTCATATTGGAAACGCAGGAAGAAATTATCTCTTAATGTTCTAAGGACTGCAGGACCCATAAATAGCAAGACTATTAATTATAAAATTTTTACTTTTTACTCGAGTTTATAGTTTCTAGTAAGTAGATTTATTATTTAGGCTCAAATAAACACATTGGAAAAGTGATTAAGACACTTTGCTGTGGTATTGCAGTTTCTGCGCCGCATTCTCAGAAATCTGCCGTTGATCAAGTATCAAATTCCGGATTGATGTTACAGAAAAAGTTCAAACGAATTTTTATTCTTAATAAAATTTTATCTCTTAGCTCTCCATTAAAGATTTCATTATAAATTATTTCATAGGCTTAATTTCTAAGTATTTCAAACATATTGGCGCATATTCAGAAATCGTAACTAAAGTCGAAACTTATTAAACAGAAACTAAAAAGTGGTTCACAAATAGTTAAACATCTTATTCACAAATCATAACTAACTTAGCAACTGCTTTTAGCTGTTAAAAGAAATGCAACACTGCATTTAGTAGATTTTTGTTGACGAAAAACACATCTCTAGTTTGTTTTCTTTTTTTTTTTGTGATTTTTTTTTTGTCTAAATGGACACAATTAGCAAAGAAAATAAGATAAGTTTATTATTATTGTTAGAAAAAAATATGTATTTATTGTTTTGTGTATTTTAGAGAGACTCAAATTGGTCGGCAGATGAAAAAACTACATTTAAAGAATTGGTGGCCAAATATGTTAACATCATCGATGACAAGAAATAAAATCAATCAGCTGTTCTTTAAATGTATGTATTTGGCATTTACTTACAGCTTTACCCATAATTAAGTTGTAACTTTTCGTGCTGAAAGTAATCAACTAAGAATAACTTAAGTTGGTACTTAAAAAAGTTTAAACTTAGATATCATTTCTGAATATGCGCCATTGAATTCATTATTTTAAGAAGGCATTTGTTATAGAATAAAATGCGTATTGAGTCATTACAGTTTTTATAAGATACTAGTTGAACCCGGTGTGCTTCGCTACCCCCCCCCCCCCTTGAGGTAAACGTTGTAAAAAAGTATTTCTGAGTCAAAGCTCCACGCTGTGAAAATTTAGGATCGGTTAACTGGTCAAGCCTCCAAAATATCGCAAACACTTTTCCTAAATATGTTTTTGTTTCGACCTTTTAAATTTTAAATAAATTAGGTAAATAATCAGGCTCGAGGTCTCTTTTCTTTTGAAACGTATTTCTATTCATGTCAATATCATATATAGCAAATACTGCCGCTGTTGGTCAAAAATGCCCAAGATATGACGATTTTAAATTTTGCGTTATATGGGCGAGGCCACGTCATGTAACAATTTAATTTTTTGGTTATTTGGACGGTGCCACTCTCGTTTGTCCAAAGAAAACTTTATATAGCCTATAATTCTTTCCAGAGTCAAAGTAATATGATGTGAAAATTTCAAGAAGATCGGTCCAAGAGTTTGGCCTCCTATCAAGCACAAACATACAGACAAACAGACAGACATAAATTTTTAAATATAGTATATAGATAGACTAAATCCTAAATGAGAAAACTGTGTCTATTCTAGGCAATACCCCTCAAATGTGATACAAACTAGATAATTTTTATTTTCAAAACTGCAGGGTTTTGAACCCACACACATACATATGTATGGATGTATGTATTTATGTTACGTGTTCAGTTTGTAATTAGTGTTTGTATATAAGTCTTACATTTATGTTTTTTCCATTCTTACATCTGGGCAAGGTCAGTTTTAATACAAATTATTATAATTATTAAAATTATTTTAAATGTTCATATTATTGTTGTTCAAATGTGCAAATTGATTAAAGGGAAAATGATGATTTATATTTAGTTTTCTTCCGGCTTAAATCTAGAGTATGAGCTTTTTTTTATTCATTTACTGGTAGATAATTACTTTTTTGCTGTTTTTTGTTTGTTTTTTTTTTGTGCTGTATCTGTGCAAACACTTGAGTGGCTAATTAGTTTAGTAATATTATTTTAATTAATACTTTTTATAAAGTGTTGTAAAAAAAAATACACATAAAACATAAAATTAATATTTTAATTACAGATAGTGAAATCAATATACTGCATCATTAAATACAGTAAATGATTTATGCGTGAAAACGGTATGTAATATTTTTATTTCAAATAAAGGTTACTGACAATTTATAGTTATAGTGGGTTTTTGCAGACAAAAATTTGCTTCATATTACTTTATAGACACATGACCTCTCTATTTACCATTCGTAACAAAATTTTGTGATTTTTTGATTTGAACCTTGACTGCACGAGTTAAAATAACGAAATGTTAAGCAAACAAGTTAATTTATGTTGCCATAATATCTAGTTTACTGTTTTAAAGCATTGTTCACATAAAATGCAGAAATACTCAATTGCAATTTAATTTTTTTTTTTTTTTTTTTTTTTTTTGAAAATAACCAGCCATAATCTACTGTGAGCGTCAAAATAAAGTCAACACCAGAGACCTGCAACGAGTACTAAATTTTCGAGTATATTTAATCATGCACATTGATTTTTATGATTTAATCGTTTTTGTTCAAATGCACAAAACGCTCGTTTACGCAACCGTTCGTTTCAATCATTCAGTTTTATTCACTTGTTGTTTTTTGCGAACATGAATATTCTGACTGTGTCGTTAAATGTATGAAGCTCATTTTACATCAAAGCCAACGTGTTGTTAGCCGAACATGTGTTTTATTCATTTGTTGTTTTGTGCGAACATGAATGTTCGACTGTGTCGTTAAATGTATGAAGCAGCTCATTTTACATTTTTTCTTTAATTTTTTTGCTGTGCAAAGATATATTTGACAAACTGTACATATTACAAATTTTATCATTGCTTTATCAAATAAGTTTTCTTTTCGACGAAATAATGTTAAATAGGTAGTAAATGCACATTTTTTATGTTTTCATATTTTTCTGCCAGCCGCTTTTTACTTATAAGTGGCTCGTGTGTTTTTAGTTCAATTCCAATCAGATCATGCACAACAAAGCCGACATGCAAAAAACAAACTGTGTATAAACAAGAATTTTTGTTTTCAAACATTGCAGTTCGAACCAAGTGTTGGAAATGATTTATACTCGTTGCTGAATTTTCTGTGTGTGCATAAAAAGTGAATAAGCATAAAATTGAATCATACTTGTTTGTATTGTTCTTAAAATTCAACGTTAGTGAATAAGTCGGCTCGTTCATACTTGTTGCAGGTCTCTGGTCAACACAACATATTATAAAAGGAATAGCTTAATTATATTAATATAAATAATATTATAATAAAATAGACCAATTTTTACGCGTCAAAATAAAGTAAACAATGACATCATCCGTATGCAAAAAACTCCCCATCATTCCAAAAGTACTGGCACTACTTAAATATTTCTTTGTTTGAAAGTATAAAACGATAAAGTGGTGTTCAAAATAATTACAAGTTTGATAATTTATCATTAAAGGATATTAAGTAGCGACGTTAAGTACTGAACAATTTACAATGGCAAGATAAACATCAATTCAGACTTGGCAAATCATAGTAGACTTACATAAAAAAGGTAAATCCCTGTGTGAAATAGGTAAAATCGACAACTATAAAAGACAAGTGTACCAAACACAATACCGTAAAAAATTTGCCTGGTGCAAAACGACCAACGCGTCTTACAAAAACTGAAGTAAGAGTTAACCCAACATCTAGTGCTGTAAAAATAATTCAAATGTTACCAAAACTTCTGGAAAGCCTCTATAAGTTTATACAATGAAAAGGTCTTTGCTTCAAAAATAACAACCAAACAACGTAAGAACAACCAAAGCAAACATTTGAATTTCGCAAAAAAAAAAAAAAAAAAAAAAAAAAAAAAAAAAAAAAAAAAAAAAAAAAAAAAAAAAAAAAAAAAAATATATATATATAAACGAGCCTCAAATTTTTTTTTGGAATAATTATCTTTCAGCCGTTGAAAGTAATTTTGAGATATTTGGAGTTAAAAATCCCCCAAAAATATAACGAACCAAGTCTTTAGTAAGAAATATATTACCAAGACGGTAAAATATGTTCTCTGGTTGTTCGTTTATTATGGACTAACCTTTACAAAATCCAATATGAAAATTCTTACTTACATATAACTGATCGGTGTAAAATTTCAGTTCGATATCGTTATTTATAAATTAATGTCTTTTTCGATAGCGGTCCCTTTATGAGAGCTATGGGCAATTATGGGCCAATAACCATAAAGTTCGTTACGATGTGGATTATTTGTGTCGAACCTAATGAGGTTTATAAGAACTGGAACTGGACTTTATATGGGGCTGTGGTCAAATATGGACCGATTCAAACAAAATACCGTTTTGTGAATTATATTTACGTGAAACTAATAGTTGCTAAATTTTAGAGAAGACATTTATATGGGGGCTATGAGAAATCGTGGACCGATTCTTACCATTTTTAACAGAACTTATCCCTCTATAATAAATATAAAGTGTGTAAAATTTCATGATATTATGTGCATTATATTTGAAGAAAATAATAGCAAAAAAAAAAAAAAAAAAAGGTATTGAGATTGTCTGAAACTTTGGCAGCTCGGATTCTACTCGACCGAGTTTGCCCATTTTCAATACCAATACCATTTCGATAAACAAAGAATGTTTGGGATGAAATATAATTCTTTTTTTTTCGAGGCTCTCTTAAAAGACGGACATGGCGAGATGGTCTTAAGGTACGGTAACACTTGGCAAATATTTGTCGAAAAAGACGTAACCACTAAATAAAATATATTTGAACTCGTTTATTTATTTAAAAAACTTCGTTTATTTAGAACAAGACATAACAAATATTTAGTTTTATTTTATTTGATGATGTTTGATTTTGCAAAACTCTTGTAAGATTAAACAACGTCAAACAAATTTGTTTTAAAACAAGTGGTAACAAAAATCCAAGCAGAAGGACAATAAATGTAAAATAAAGAAAAATTTTTTGTGTTATTTATTATTTTTAAATACCCCCGAAGATGATTAGCGACGCTAATTGAAATATTGGGAACAACAATAAAAATATTTAAAATAAAAATCAAAAGTTTTTATTTATTCAACGACCTGTAGCCGAACAAAACCAACAAATAATTAACAAGTGGTTACCTTTAGAATCATATAAGGTCCCAGAATATATAGACTTTTTGTTTCTACTACCAATATTTCAATGTGTTACAATCGGATTTGCAAACTTTTTGGTGGTGGTTATAAAAGACGCAAAATTTAGGAAATTTTCGCTAAATGTTAATTTCGAATCCATTTAATTATAGACGTATTATAAACTAGAGCTAGCCGAAACAACTTCTACCTAAATATTAAAACATTAATGCAAATGGATTTTATATAAACATTTTCTTTCCTTTTTTAACAGTCATATGATTAAAACTTTTAGATTTTTTCCAATAAATTCTACAAAAAAATCTCTGAATAAACTTGCATTAAAGTATTAAACGTATAAAATTTATGTTAAATTTAGCATTTTAAATAAATCCACGTAGATACTTTCAAAACAGTTTCTTGTCATAATATCCTAACACCCAGAGAATAACACTCATACATGCAAGAGCAAATAAGGAAGCTGGAAAATAAAAAACGATATTTAATGTTTTTTTTTTACATTTTCTTTTTACAAACATATCAACACTTGATGAAATCCTCTTAATCCTTAAATTGCACTCGAAATTGCTCTACACTCGAATAGACAACGACGATGATGTTGTCAGTTGAATAAAGATGAGTTGATGTTTGTTTGTCTTTTCTGTTACTGTTACTGTTGTAGTGCGAGTATATTTGTTTAAGAGTAAATATGGTTAAAATGTAAAAAATAAATGAGAGACTGAATGAATGAATAAATTGTACTAAATGAATATTTGTTTAAGTAGACAGACACCCACCCAACCATCTACATGTGATTGTATGTATGTATGTATGTATCTCATTGCTCAGCCACTCGTATATTTTTGTGTATCATTTCTTTTTACTTTTAGCTGCTGCTTCTTATTTTTTCATTCAGATTTTATTTTATTTTTCACACACACAAACACTCCCTGTTAAATGTATTGGAGCTTTTTTTTAGCCGCCTAAGTAAGTATTAAAGCTTTAAATGTATGAGAGCGCTAACAAGCAAACAATTGTAGAAAATGAATAAATGACAAACGAATACACTTTTAAAAAAACACAGAAACAAACAAGCAAACGCTTTTTGATTTACATATTTATATGTATTTTACTTAAAGGCAATCATAATTGATTGAATAGATATTGAAGTTGCTTTTATAAGATTTGAGGGTTTTCAGTAGAGTCTTGTAAAATGTTTAATAATGAACTATCATTTCAACAGTTGTAAATGGAAAGATAACAAGAAACCATTGTACAATATCTTTCAATATAAACTTAAGTTCCTAGAAAGATAACATTATATTCTTGTGCCATAAAGAGAACGATACGTCTGGAAGATGTAGGGTTTCTCACATCCTTTTAGGGACTTTAAAAAATAAAAATTTGATATAGTTTTAATTGAGATCATTCATTTAAAAAGCTTTTTTTTATTAATATAATAATGTGATTATAGATAAAATAAATACCCTTTTTTTAAGACTCAAAACCGATTATAAAAAAATAAAATAGTATAATTTTTTTAATTCATTGAAGTACCTACTTGTATATAACAGAAGTCATTTAAATAAAAAACAAACTTAAGACATTAACATCGGACAACACTGTATTAAACATTAAATTATATTTCTTCCCTGAAGATGATCAACAAAATTAGTCGAAATATTGGAAACTAATAAAAGATAATAAAAATTAAAGACACCTCAAGCCAAATTAATAAAGTAAAAAGATTTTTAACAATATAAAAGGTCGGTACAGTGAAATAACTTCCAAATGACATAAGTCCCAATAGCAAAATGAAATAAATCCCAAAAAAATTCCATACATATTGGGACTTATTTCATTATGCATTGGGACTTATTTCATAATTAAGTCCCAACAGTTTTTTTTTTTTTTTTTTTTGTTGGGAGTTATTTCATTTGGGCGGAAAGATTTTCTCCTCTATGGTATACAGAATACTGGCTTCACATTGCACAAATTTCTTGTATTGCCGTTAATTCATTTTTATTGCGATTTATTTTCACATTTTGAAATAAGTCCCAAAAAATTTGGACTTATTTCATTTTTGCCTTTGGAAGTTATTTCTTGTTTTCAGTTGGGAGTTATTTAATTTTTCATGGGTCTTATTTCATTTGGGAATTAGTTCACTGTACCTAAAAGGTCTGCATAGCACATAAAAAACAATCAATAAAAAAGAACTTATAAAACTTATTATCAAATCATCATATGCAAGTGTTGCAGATTAGTTTTATATGTTCTACACACACTTTAGTTAGACATTTGATTTCGGACATTCGTCGAATTTTTTAAGGTAAAAATCCACAGTATTTGCTTTTTTGGATCAGATTGATTAACACTATTATCTAGGTTACCTTCGGCGTTAACAGGTACTAAATTTTGAATATTGTCGCGTAAAGATCTCGACAAAGTGGGAGTTTCGAGCCGAGTTTGCTTCCAAGGTGTTGTTAGGGACAAGGAAAGTTTGGCAGTTTTTTTAAAGGCTTTTCATTAGCAAAAACCGTATTGTGAGAGTAAATTACCTATAAGTTTATAAACTTTTGAGTCGGTTCTCTTGCTGTTCGAAGTATATTTATTACTAAAGTCCGGCCAGTATTTTGGTCTTTTGAGCTACTCCAACAATGTCTAATTTTCTCTCTCAAAGTAGCTTGTGGGAACTATCTATATTATCCGTTCAAAAGTTCTAGCAGCTTGAATAGACTCACGTACCTCGTCAGTTTCTGTTATTTGGCTAGAAGTTCAAGTAGCCTGAAAGGGTTGTATGTTTTCATTTCGCACATCAATTTGTTTACTCTTGTCTTGTATATCACTTGGAAACTCATCATATACTGCTTCATTTTCTAATTCACTTACAGTTACGGATGAAATTGATTCATCCAAAGTATTTTCTAATGGAGCAGCAATTTCTTCATTATCCAAACAACGTTTACATTCGGCCCAATCATGAATCAAACATCCGCGGGAGTTTTTCCCTTTTTATTTTTTTAACATTGAATTTGAATAGGAAAAATGGGTAAAACGAAAAAACTGCCGCGGAATTTTTATTCATGATTGGGCTGATTATATTTTAAAAATTGCAAGCAAAATAAACACCTAAATATTACATCAAAGATAACAATACATCTCCGAGACGTATGATTTTTAATTTTTGAGAAACAATATCAACTTACCACATAAAAACAATAACCACTAGCAAGCTGCTGAGACTAACTGAGAATACTGAGCATACAAATAGTATTCTCTTATAATAAACAGTAAAGATAGAGTACAAAAAGCCATATGTCTTATCTTTCTAAATATTTATCTATATTAAATATTTATCGTTCTTAATATTTATATTTAAATATTTATTTTTCTTAATATTTAAACAATAAAATTAGAAACACTTTTCCGAAAGAAGATTAAGCTTTGTTTAACTTTTAAGTAATAATGCTGAGTTAGCAATCAAATATAAAATTTTGATATTTTGGCGGTTAGGTTGTTTTGCATTTTAAGGGGTTATATACATATTTAGCTGGCAGATTTTTTGCAGATATTAAATAAGAATATTTCTATTTTTTTTTACAGATTTTTTTTTTATTAACAGGAAATAATTTCCTAACTTCAGATATTTGTGGATTTTTTTTTAAATTAATGAAATATGTACTTATCATGAAATCTTTAATTGAAAAGCAAAACCCAGCCTAAAAACCCTAACTTCTTAATACAGATATACATACATATAGATATACTAAACCATAAAAAACCAAGGTCGAATACTAATGAAAACATAAACACATAAACATAAATTTCCACTAACACGCATTTACACATGTAATACAAACAATCATATGCTCTTCAAAATTGCCACACAGATTTCTTTACATATCCCACCAAAGCAGCCATAAAGGGAGTCTCTTGAAGAAACCGGAACTGGAAGCAAACACACACATGTGTGCCAAAAATAAAATATATATTCATACATAACTGTGGCTACAGGAAAAGGCAGAATTTATTCCTTGTTTTTCTTATACTTAATTAAATATATTAAATGCTTAAAGTTTTTGCAGAGAAAATAAACTCAAGTCAACATTTTTAATTCACACTTGAAAAATTACTTGAAACACATGATTAAAATAATGATGACGCCTTTAGGAGGGGAATAATTTTTACCAAAATTATTTAGTACGAGGGCGGCATAGTAATAAATGTCATGCACAGCTGATAAAAGAAGAACGTGATTTATACTTTCACACAGTTATTTCTATGTGGCATAGAAAGTGAGTCAAGATTATGCGACTGCTTTGAGGTTATTGTTGTTAAGAATTCTATTTA
Source organism: Bellardia pandia (assembly GCA_916048285.2). NCBI lineage: Eukaryota > Metazoa > Arthropoda > Insecta > Diptera > Calliphoridae > Bellardia > Bellardia pandia. The sequence goes on from OU696531.1 coordinate 49,890,887, forward strand.
GACATGAGGCGCATTAAAAAGTGGTTAGTTATTTAACATTTGAAAGTTAACAAAAAGTAATTTTAACATATTTTATATACACCACCAACCACATATTCGTCACACTCAAAAACAAAATTGAGTAATCCGTACTTAAATCAATCCGTAGCTGTGTCAATAGTAGGATAAGTATGGATTTTCTTATACCGAGTACAAAATACTTGATTCAAGTACGGATTCATCAAGTCAAAAATTCTTAATTTTAGCTCTTTTTAAGAATGGCTGAGATTGAATTAATCCCTAAATAAGCTTGATTTAAGAATTATAAACTAGATTCAAGCACGAATTCGTACTTGATGTAATCCAAAAATGAGACTGATTTAAGTATGTCCGAATTTGAATTAATCCCAAAATCAGTTTCGTTCAAGAATTTTGAACTAGATTTAAGCTCTAATTCATATTTGATGTAATCCTAAAATCGGATTGATTTAAGAATACCCGAGATGTAACAACACGTTATATTATCGTGAGAGTTGTTTTTGTACACGTTACACGTTACAATATTGAGAGCAACTGAGAGAGTAAATTTTATTGCTCCAATTTTTTGTCAAAATATAAGTTTTTTTGTGTTAATTCAAGTAAAAATAAGTCTTAATTTTCGCTTTAAGAGTTATATTCTTGATTTAAGAGCAAATTGGACTTAAAGTAAGAATTTGTTATTCAATAAATTATAAAACATGACTTTGAGAGAGTAAGTTTAACTTCGCTCATTTCTTATCTGGGATTGATTTAAGATTTTTGTTCTTAATTTAAGTAAAATAAGTCTTAGTTTTCGTTTTAAGATTTATCTTCTTGATTTAAGAACATATTGGACTTAATTTAAGAGTTGTTTACTTAAATCAAGAACACTATTCTTGTTTTAAGAAAATCTGCGCTTGATTTGTTAAATCAATCCCGATTTTTACTTATTTTAAGTATGAACTAGTAAAAACGTACTTGAAAATTTCAGGCTAAAACTGAGAAAAATAAACTTAATTTTAGAATGCCCTTTTTCTTTCTGTGCAGTAGTCTGATCTATGCATACTTGTTACATTTTGTACTTATAACGATATATGGTATCTATTACATGTTATGGGACGACTGTCTGAAAATATTATACTGCATTTGAGTCTTATAGTGAAATTCTGGAAAATGGACCTTATATGGGAGCTATAGCCAATTATGGACTGCCCTTATCAAAATTGAATAGTTACATATAACTGATCTGTGTAAAATTGCAGTTCGATATCGCTAGTTATAAGATATTAAGGTATGTTAATGTGATTTTCGAAAGAGGTCCCTATATGAGAGCTATGACCAATTATGGGCCAATCACTATAAAGTTCGTTATGATGTGGATTATTTGTGCCGAATTTGAACTTCTTAATTTTGTTTATAAGAATGTTTTTTTTTAATATAATTAACAAAAACTTTTTGGCTTATTTGCGTAAAAACAGCCAGAGTCTTTGGCGGGAATCGAACGGTCAAATATGGACCGATCTTCATAAAATTCGGTACGTGTAGTATTTACGTTAAATTTCAACTTTATATGGAGGGTATGCTCAAGTATGGACCGATGCAAACAAAATATATTTTTATGATTTATCTTAGCATGTACAAAAATTTTGATGGGGGCTATGAGAAATCGTGAACCGATTTTTAACATTTTCAATAGTACTAAAGTTTACAAAATTGCATGATATTATCTGCATTACATTTGAAGAAAATAGCTAAAAATATGGAGGTTGTCTGAAACTTTGGTCTATAACAAGGACCCTACTGGACCCATTTGCAATACCAAACATTTGGGTGCAATAAAGAATTGTTTTGAAGCTCTATCGTATCTGCAACAAACGGACAGCCGGACAGACGGACGGACATGACTATCTTTCGATGCACTACAAACGCAATAACAAACTTAATATACCACCCGGTTTTTTTTTTTTTTTTTTTTTTTTTTTTTTTTTTTTTTTTTTTGATGGAAAAATTAAATGATTGGATAATTTTGGGAAGCGTTCAGAATGTCTAATACTAACATTTCGAATAATTGTTCAAGACATTGACTTCGTTCAATGTACAGGAGATTCAATATGAACCTAAGCATGATTTGTGGAATATTTAAACACTACAGCAGCTTCAGTCCATATGTTGATTTAAAGTCCTGCAATGCAAAGATTGTTCAATACATTGACTTTTGTCAAATGATTAATACAGTGGCTTCGGCCAACTGTTCCATACATTCGCTTCGGGAGATTGTTGATACAGCGAATGTTAAATATACCGACTTTAGGTTCAGGTTTATAAGTCTTATCAAACTTTTCTGTTAACTTGTATTTTATTCAAATCTTGTAACACTCACTGTATTCTGTCAAATTAACAATACAGCAGTTCCGTCAACTTTTTTATGTATTGAAAACTTTGTATGAATATTTAGTCGACTTTAGTTAAATTAAATTATATCATAAAGAATGCTTAGTTTGTATCCTTTTCTTTTTTAACAAATTTATATAAAGCAAATCCCTTTTAAACTCATAACAATGTAAGGTGATGGGTCAAATGTAACACACATCATAGGGCATGTGTCGGCGAAAGTATAAACATGGCATAAACTTAATAAAGAACTTTAAATGTTGTGTGTGAGAGTAAATTGGTAAACGATTACTTTGAATCCCCAAACATAGTAGCTAATACAATAGGGTGGTGCACTTAATAATTTTAAGAAAAAAAACAGCAAAACTAAAACATATTTCTTCTGGTTCTTAGCTACTTCTAATGACAATTTCTCTTTATTTATTGTTTACATGTTTCTACAATAGAAATTATATGAAGTCGTAACAAATTGTAAGAGGCTGAAGAAAGCCTGACCTCGCGTTTGATTTTGTTCAAGTTCCAATGTCGCGTTCTAATGCCCAAATCATTGTTTATTATCAGTACTCCACTATCGTTCTAATCAGGTGACCAAAAATCCCATTTCAAAACAGAATTGATAGGATTATTTTTGAACAACAATTTAATAATTATAATAAACATTTTATTGTCACATTCGCTATCGGCGTACAAATTGTGATAATCACCTACACAAATATGTATTTTGGGTGTCTCTATTGCTAGCTTATTTCCGTCTTTCTTAATCGCGAATTGGAGGAATATTCTAAGCTTTTGAATTGCAGTACCAAGGACCATCACAGGCTGTCATATAACCTTGGAAAACCAGTTTCACGAGCAGTCTAAAGAACAGGAGTATGTACAGGATTCATTGGATCACAGCTTGTTAATGATAGCTGTGAAGGATACATGAAGGCGTTCTGTTATAACTAAGATCGGGGGGTTATATTGTAACCCGTTTCGAATAGAAAATCGTTTGAATATGTATACTTTTTACATTGTATTTCGAAAATGTTTGCTTTCGAATCGAAATACACTATAACTCCTCAGGATAGAGTAACTGGTCGCACATAGACCGTGCTGTACACAAATTTAAGCCCAGCGTGTCTAGTCAATTTACTAATGATACGTCCACATATTTAAATGTCTAGTTAACTGTGTCCAGAGGATTTATGGACCCCAGAGACCCAATCAAATATTGTTAAATTATTTTTGATTTTACAAAAACAACAAACAACGGCGGATAGGCGATAGTTTACCGAACTATCAGTCAGATGGTTGCCGGTTCGATTCTGCAGTTAAACCAAATAGCTTCGCAGTTTTTGTTTGTTAAAAAAAAACAAACGTAAGCAAATATTTCAACTTTACAAATATCAACATAAAGCCACATTATTCTACTTTAGTTTAAACTAAAATTTCTTTACAAAATTATGTTGCAATTCGCAAATTCTTCATTATTTCTAGATTTCGAAAAAACGAGTTCTATTTTTGTAACGTTGTAGATCCCATGGTAAAATGCTTCCGAAAAATGAACATAAGAAAAATTTATTAAGATTTATTATTTTTTCATTTCAAAGGCGTACGAATGTCGCGTTCTGGATTTAGGAAATGACCTTATAGTGAGTGTATTCCTTACAAATGCGAGATTCGTAACAGATGGCGTATCGTTTAAACGTGGGTTATGTCACTTTGAGGGCGACATACATCTATCTCATGTATTCTCACTTAGTCCTTGAACATTTTTTGGCTTCGAAAATGTCGATTTTTGTGCCAACAATGCGAAATTCTGTTTGAACGCTATAAAACGAAATCCATTTTGAACTGAATCATTACTTGCGATGTAAAATTAATCCATTGCGATAACCTGTAGCGTAAGACATCCATCAAATCGATACCAAAGCCGAATATTCATGGCGCTAAATTAATGCTCTGTATTTGGAGGTAAGAAATGGCTCATATCTATTATAAGCTGCCTGAATCTGGCCAGACTTTCGCGGGAAACCTGTACCAAATGCAACTGATTTGTTTGAAGCGAGCATTGTCCAAAAATGCCCAGAAATTGCGTAATATTCCAGCATGACAACTCTCGACTAAACGAGTATGTTGTAAACTACTGTTAAAAACTACTTACAAAGAAAGTGAGTGAAATTGGAAAGTTTTGGCTCACCCGATTTACAGATTCAATGAATCCACAACGTTTTCTCTGGGATACGCTTCAGGATCACTTCAAAACAGGCAAAACTTAGTTATTAGCCTAGTAATTTTAAAAAAGAAAACGCTTCTAAAAATCATGTTTCAATTCGCAAATTTTAGAATTCTTGTTGATGCAAGTTTTTCACACGTTTTGAATTTTAGGTTTATTGTTAATAATTGTAAACGACAAAACAAAAAAACTGCATTTGCACTAGGATTAGCGCTACTAAAATACTACAGAGAAATGCAAACAAGAAATGTCGAGTTCTGGAATATGGAAATGCAAGCAGTTAGAAAGAAATCACTTCATCAATTCAGAAATTTTGGTATTTTTTTGATGAAGTCGTGAACGAGCTATATTTTTTCGTTACGTTGTGAAACCCATGTTTAAAAGAATTAGGAATGTCGCGTTCTAAACCGTGGAACAACCTATATTTGAATCTTTTTACGTTTCCATGAATTTTCAAAAATATATTTAAATTCTCTGACATCCCTTAATACACATATTTTTTAGAAAATCAGACTATGTATGTATATTATGTATGTCTATTAAAAGTCAAAATAAATTTCACGTTTCATTTTAAAAATGTGGGAAAAAAACAATATTTATGGATATTTGTTGTGCCTTATCACACGTGTTTTAGCCCGCTCTCCTTAATGTAACAGAGAAGAACATGTGTTACACAAACATAAGAGTGAGTGTGTGATTCAGTATTTTACGACAAATACGTGCCCTATTGATGTCAAACCAAACAATGACAAAACAACAACATCCGTTTCCTTTTACCATTTAACATTTTATCTACACAATGGCAAATATGATGTTAATAAATATTTATGTATGTATGATTTGCTAAACTTATTATTTTGATAGTTGAGGTTTACAGGCATTATTATTGTTATTAACATTGTATTACACAGTTAATAATACATACAACAGAATACAAACAGATTTCCAAAATTGATGATTGTTAAAAATTATAGAGCCAGATAATAGTTTAGGATTTTATTTAATTGACAACAAAATAAATATGTGTGTGTAAAGGAAATTAATACAACATATGCAATACTAAAATGATGAATTGTTTGAATTGTGACACATTAAGGAGAATTTGGAAAAGAAAAAATGTTGAAATATGCTAATAGATCATTATTTTTGATATTCATTAGAAAAAAATTATTAAGAAATAGGCAGGAGTTTTACAACAATATTTATTTATTAACAGTTTGTTGTATTTCTAAAAGCTTTTAAATGCCATCTTTATTTTATGAAATTTACAATTTTTTTCTCATTTTCACAACCATTTGTCAATCAGTTTTCTTTTATTACTTTAGAATTCACAAATTAATGAACAACTTGGAAGGTTTATTATTACAAAAAAAAGATGGTATTTTTTTCCAAAATAAATTTCTTGTTCATCATTCATTATTATTGTGTGGCAAATTGTGTCCAACATTGTAATGATTTTCACGCAAAATTTAATATGAATTTCATTTAATGTTCGAATTTTATTACTGTTCTTTTAAACACAACCTAAATAAATGATTTGACTTCAGCCTTTTCCACAAACTTATTGTTTTCCAACAAAAACAATTGCTAACAACAATTTTGTAAGGTAAAGAAAGTGGAATATTGGTTGGCATCACTACCATCATCATTATTATTTTCATTACCAAAGTCATCAACATCATCACTTTTGCCGTCACCAGCATGATGTTTATTCATCTTTAGCGTTATTATATTTTTATTGTTCCCATCGCCCACGTAAATTCACACTTCATTGATTTCTTTGATGACTTTGCTTAAAATTCATATTGAATTTTTTTTTCATTTAAAATGCCAACATTTGAATAATGGGTTCCATGGAACAGGGCACTTTTAAAGCAGTAATGTTTAAATGTTAATATTATTAATAAAACATTCTAAAAATTACTTTTAAGTTATTATTTCCGAGATGTAATTAAACTGAAATTGCTAAGCATTTTTTTTGTGAAAAAAATAATTTTAAACAAAAAAAATTTTGGGTAAAAATTTTTTTCCCCCGAAATGGGCCCAATTTGGTACAAAATTTGTAAAGGTCTTTGTAATACCCTTCATTTGTGTCCCAACTAGAACGCAATTTTTAAATTTGGCGCCATTCGAAGTGTCAATGTTTGACATTTGAACAATTGTTATTGTTTGCTAGTAGAAGGTATGAGGTTAGTAAAAATGGAGCGCTACACGAATGAACAACGCATTCTCATTGTGAAATTGTTTTACCAAAATGGTGAAAGTTTTGCGGCTACAGTTTGCAAATTGCGATCAATTTGGGGTCACAATAATGCTCCAAAAGAGTCAACTGTAAAGAGATTAATGGATAAATTTGCCGAAACTGGGTCTGTTAGTGATGTAAAGACATCAACGCGCCTTCGACCAGGTCGATCGACCGAAAATGTCGCAGCTGTACGTGATGGTGTCGCTCAAACTCCATCCACCTCAATTCGACACCGAGCTCAGAAAATTGGTGTCTCCAAATTCACTATGCAGCGAATTTTGACAAAAGATTTGCATCTTCATGCATACAACTTTCAATTGACTCAGTAACTGAAGCCAGCTGACCATGGACAGCGAAGGGAGTTCGTTAATTGGGTATTGGCGAGACAACATGAAAATGCTGATTTTGCCGATAAAATCATCTTCAGTGACGAGGCCCATTTCCATCTTGATGGCTTCGTCAATAGGCAGAATTGTCGCATTTGGGGTGAGGAAAATCCTCGAGTGATTCACGAGAAGCAAATGCATCCTCAACATGTCACTGTGTGGTGTGGTTTTTGGGCTGGAAGAATCATTGGACCTTTTTTTATGAAAATAAGGCAGATCAAGCGTCAATGGTGTTCGGTATCGTGAAATGATAAACAGTTTTTCTTGCCTAGAATTGAAAAAATGAATGTAGAGGGCATGTGGTTTCAACAAGACGGCGCCACATGTCATACAGCCAGATAAACAATTCAATTGCTGCATCAGTCATTTCCCGGTCATGTTATTTCGCGTTTTGGAGACCAAAATTGGCATAAAACTGATGAAAATCAATAACAGATAAATATTCCAAATTTTAATTAATTACATAACAGTCTAACAGTCTGTTTGAAATTTACAAACATTTAAATAGCAAAGTGGCCAAATTTATAAGTTTACGAAAGCCATAGTTAATGATTTTTTTTCTGTTTCAAATAGGAAGTTTTAAAGTGTAAAATTATTAAAAATTACCTTCGAAATTCTCATTATTAACAAAACTTATAGGAATATAACGGGGCTTTCAACCAGAAATTTGTTTTTCCCAACAAAATAAAATAAAGAATTTATATGAAAATCTTTCAAATTTTTATTGTATTTTAAAGAGTAAGGTTTAAAAATTATTGAGTCCACCACATTCACGCATTTAATTCTTTTTTCGAAATTCTCCATAACATTTTGACAATTTCATGGTTTGCTTTTCGATTGTTATTATTTTCTTTGTTATATTACCTAAAAGATTGTATCCAGTTTACCATTGCCATTTCACTGAACATTTTGCTAAATCGAAATCTATTCTCTATGATATTTTATCATATTTTCTTGGGATTTTATTGCCTCTAAATGTTCGCTGTTGTTGTTGTTGGTTTTTAATTTTCGTTGATTTTCTTTTTGCAATGATTAAGGCAAAATCGAAAAGAAAAATGCTAATGTTGTATTATTAATATTAATGCCTATTGAAAACTAGAACACACATAAATGTTTAACTACAGTACAATGTAAAAGTGGAACAACATGAGAACTGTAAGAAGTCATTGAAATAAACAGTTAGTAGATATTTATTTAGCTAAATGTTATCATCAATCACAAGTAAGTATGAACAATTTTACAAATTTCAAATTTAAAACTGTCGCAAAATTAAAAATCTTTCATAAAGTTCCAGACAAAAAAAAAATTAAAAGAAATTCAGTTTTTGTATTAAAATTGTTTTGAAAAAATTAAGCAACTCTGGCAATTACATTTCTTAATATGTTCCTAGAACATTTCATTAGTTAATTTAGCTAGATTACGGGTGAAAATTGCGTTTTTATAAAATTAGTCCAAATTAATATTAATCATACGCACATGTGAGCAATTTTACAAATTTAAAATTTTCTTTAAAACTGTTGCGAGATTTCAAAATGCTTAATAATGTTAAAGGAAGACCAAAGGCTTTTAATGGATTTAGATCCTAAAATAAAACTACTAACAGAGCTGGGAGTGTAATGAGGACAATTAGTTTTTAGTAAATCGTTTATAAAATTAATGTTATGATTGAATTTTACGAGAAGTGTTAATTTTTACTTTTTTAAATAATTTAGATTTTGTTTTTAATAATTTGCTGTAAAATATATATTATTATGATTGGACGCAATAATAATGTGTTTGGATAAAATCATATTATAATTGTGCTACTATTAAACTATGATCGTTGAAACAAATAACTGCAATAAGGATAAGAATAAATTATAATTATGTGGGATTATATTACGATTGTTGAAAAAGCTACACATCAGTAAAGATATGGTGGTATACGAACCATAATATGACGCTGTTATATTGTATTTGTTCTATAGGTGTAACAGAAATTAATTTTCCAAGCCTTGAATTAACTTAGAGGAACACTTTAGTGTCTGTATTTAGAATTTGTAACAGGACTTAAGAACAAAACTAAAAGTCTTTTATATACTGAATGAGAATTATTCCTTTTGCGAGTATTAATGTAAAAATTTTTTATTCGAAGGTTTACTTCTAGTTAAACACAAAAATTTATTTGAAATTTATTTTTGTATACCTCTATTATATGTTCTACATAGTTTTTTTTCTTCGAAGGTTTACTTCTAGTTAAACACAAAAATTTATTTGAAATTTATTTTTGTATACCTCTATTATATGTTCTACATAGTTTTCCTCTGGAAAACACTTGCCAGTGTCTCTTTGTATATTTCTGTATGATTTTACATTTATGTTTTCCAACGGAAAACTATGTAGAACATATAACAGAGGTATACAAAAATAAATTTCAAATAAATTTTTGTGTTTAACTAGAAGTAAACCTTCGAATAAAAAATTTTATAAAAAAAAGTCTTTTATATATTTTTTAGTAAATCGTTTATAAAATTAATGTTGTGACTGAATTTTACGAGAACAAATATTAATGTTTACTTTTGGAAAATAATTTCGAATTTGTCTTTAATAATTTGCAGTATATAATATAATAATTGGGCATAATCATATTCTAATAATGCTACTATTTAACTATGAGCTATGTTGAAAAAAATTACTGTAACAAGGGATTAAATTTTAAATAAGTCGGCTCATTTTACGATTATTGAAAACACTAGACATCATTCACGAAATGGTGGTATACAAACCATAACAATAAAAATGACGCTGTTAGGTTATGGTTATCACAATCATATTGTATTATTTCTATAGTTGTAACAGAAATCAATACTCCAAGCCTTGAACTAACTTAAAGGGAAACTTTAGTGCCTGTATTTAAAACTTTGTAACAGAACTTAAGAACTATACCAAAAGTCTTTGAAATCATAACATGCCAGTAAAAAGTACAGTTGGCTTTTGAAGCATCTTTTCGTGTAATTCGCCAGATTTTTAATTATGACTGTGCTTCTAATTATCCTCTGCACTGTACAGCAAAATATGCTTTAACGGCATATTATAGGGCAATAAAATGTTAGAAAAATGAAAAAAAAAAATATGTTGCAAGACAGTTTTTCTTTCATACTTATTTCAGATTTCTATTTCATCTAATGACATTTCATGTATTATTTATAATCTTTTTGTTTTGGTTGGTGCTATTTTATTTGGGAATTAATTCTAGGTAGAACTGGTGGTAAACTTAATGTAATATAAAAGTTAAATCAAATAATCTAGTAAAAAGGATTTTGGTTTATTTTGCCTTTAACTGACGTATTATGATATAATGAATAAAATAAACTTTTAGTTAAGATTAAAAGGTGGCAACCGTTCTATTGAATAATAATTTGCTGTGCAAAAGATTATGATAGGTCTATAGAAAAAAATTTTAACATTCTTGACCGTTTAAAAATAGACCAAGAAACATAGGAGCGGTAAATTTAACTAATTCTATAAAAAAAGTAATTTTCATATAGAACTAAGTTAATTAATTTGTAATTAAGGAATGTCAGCAGTATATAACATTATAATCTTAAAAACTTATGGGCATTTTATTTTAAAAAATGTTGATATCTGCAACAGTCCTGCCATGCTTCACAAATAGTTATGTACACTTTTATGAGCAAAGTAAAACATTTGTGAAAACAAAATCCCCTTAAGAAATATGTTAAATATTCATACACTATTTCAAACAATTGCCTCAAACCCTAATTAAGGCTAGAATATAAGATATAAATATTTATAAATTATTATTTTAAACGCTTTTTGTAACAAAGACTAAATTCATTGGCAAAAAAAAAAAAAAACTACAAGCAAGTGTTGGCAGTTTTTTGTTACTTAAAAGAGAGAGAAAAAAACTAATATTCCTTTTATAACTTACACATGTTGTAAGAGTATAAAACTGTTTTTGACATGAACAGAAACCACACAGTAGAGTTGTGCAACAGAAAAAAAACAAACCCTACAGTAGCAGAGACAACACCAGCAGCAGTTGCAATTCAACATACAAGCACCAAATGTTGGTTTACTTGTTGTAGAAAAGACAAAAAGAAGCAAATATAACAATAAAAGAAACTAACTAAACTTTGATCACAAAAAAAAAAGAATCCTTCACATGCATACATAACACAGAACAGTAGCAAATACAAACAAATGCAGAACAGTCAGTCACCTATCGAACAGCTTGCAAGGATACTAAAAATACAAAACATACTTGATACTAGTGTGCGTAAGTATATATATGTATATAAGCAAGCGTGTATGTGTGTGTGAAAGTGCATATCTGTTTAGCGGTATATGTGTTAAAATAGCTTATAGTTTCACATTCAACCCAGCAGTTTTACAAGCAGTCAATGTATCTGACTTTCCCGAAAATCCAATTACTTGGCTGGATCATTTGGCAAGCTCTTTGTAATGCAAAGAGAAGCTAATTGGCTACTTTTAGACAATACAGGCAATCTTCTTAATATTTCCTATAGTAAAAATCAAATGTATATATTATAAGACCTTAAAATTTTGTAATTTATTCTGGTACTCACAGCTCTGTTAGTAGAGAACTTTAAATTTTATTTGTAATTGTAAATTAAATTAAAGACTTTAGTTCTTTCTTAACTGTATTAAACATTTCCAAATCTGCAACGGATTTAAAGAAAAATTAAAATTTGTAAAATTGTTCATAGGTGCGTATGATTGATATTAATTGGTAGTAATTTTATAAAAACGAAAGTTTCGTAGGGAAACAAGTTAAATCAAGCAATGGAATGATCTACATATATGTTAAGAACAAATTAAGCAATATTTTAAGTAGATTTACAAAATAATATTAATAAAAGATTTACTTAAAATAATTATAAAATAATTATAGATAATTAAAAAAAGTTCTAAATTAATTATTTTGTCCATTTTTTTTGTACTCCCAGCGCTGCTAGTTGTTAAAATTCAATTTTATTTTAAATCATTTTAAAGGTATTAGTCATTCTTGGAACTTGTTAAAAATTGTTGAATCTTTAAATTTATAAACAATTTACTTAAAATTCTATGTACCTTTTTCATGTACTTCCAGCTCTGTTAGCAGTTAGCTTTAAATTTTATTTTAAGTGTACAATCACTTAAAAGTCTTTATCCATTAGTTAGCTCTATTAAATATTTTAAATCTAAAACTGTTTCAAAGAAAATTTTAAATTTGTAAAATTGTTCATAGGAGTAATTTTATAAACACTGCATTTTTCTGAAGCAAGTTATATCAAACAATAGAATGTTTTATATAACTGTAAAAGACAGATCAAGGAATACAGTCACTAAATTTTCTTAACATTTACAACACAATTTTAATAAAAACTTTTCCAAAACTATTATAATGTTTAAAAACATTAATAATGTAATTATTTTCTCACAATCTTAGCTCTGTTAGTTTTGTTATTTTCCAATATTATTTTAAAATTTAAATCACTCAAAAGACTGCAGTGATTCCTTAACTTTATTAAACATTTTTAAATCTGTCGTTGAATAAACGATTTAATAAAATTTTTAATTTTTTTATCATTTTGATAACATTAGTAGTTAATTTTAAATTTCATTTTAAGTTAAAAGTCACATAAAAGACTGGTTATTACTTAAATATATTAAACAAATTTAAATCTCCAGCAGTTTGTAAGAAAAAATTAAATTTGTAAAATAGTTCATAGGTACGTATGATTGATATTAATTTGGACTAATTTTATAAAAACGCAATTTTCAGCAGGAACCAAATTAAATGGAGCAAAAGAATGTTGTACATATTTGTAAAAAAGAGATGAAGGAAAATTATTAGTAAGTTATTTTAACATTTATAGAACAATTTTAAAAACTTTTGCAAATTGTTTAGTGTTATTTTTAAAAATGTCCCATATAATAAATCGTTTTTACAAATTTCGATAAAACTTAAAACAAGCTTTATATTGCTGGGGATATTATCATTTCCATATATTTTTGTGCTATCTATAAATTTGTTTATCTTTGTAATAGGTAAGATAAGTAAGATAAGGTCAATTGAGCTTTGCCGTGGACTTAGCACATGTTCAAATAACTGATGTTTGGTTCAGCACAGCCACATAGAACTGATGGGATGTCCTTAAACTACATACATATTTGCATACATATGTACATATATATTTAAAGATGTATATGTGGTACAGGAAACGGAAGTGTTACTGTCAGCACTGATGGTTGGTATGATGAAGATGCATTGAGAATTGCACACAGATAGCTATGCAGGGAGTAAGAGTGAGAGTGAAAAAACGGATGTTACCATGTAAAAAACACTTTAGAGCACACACATACACTGCAGCACTTGATGGCATTTGTTAGTATGTATATCTAGTGATAGTAGTGTCTATATTAAATATAATAAAGTTGTATTTTTCTTTTTACAAAAAAATATTTTGTGTAAAAATATATAAAACAATTTTTTATACAAGTAAAACACATTTTAAGAGTAAGAAAAATATATGTTGCACCAACAACACCAGACCATGCTGCTTGTCAACCTGCCCTCCCTGAGAAATTCCTTAAACTTTGTTTCTAGACATATTACTGCATGTGTTTGTATGAGAGTGTTTTTTTAAAAAAGTGTTTTTTTTTAAGTGTTTTACTTACTTAGTACTTGTACTTACTCGTACTTGAGAAGTATTATATATTTTTTAAAACAAAATTTTTCATTTACGAAACATTTTACACCAAATTATTAAAGTACAGAAAACTAGAGCAAAACTGCCAACTGAAAAAGCAAAAAAAAAATGAAGCGAAAAGGAATACTCACACACTCGTCTTTGAGACATATAAATGGGAACATATTTTTGTTAAAAAAGAAATTACAAGTGATACGAGTATGTTGTTTTTTTTTTTCTTCTTAAAGGATTAATGGATTTGGTAAAAGGAACATTTTTGTTAAAAAGAAACTAAATGTTTTTTTAAACTGTTGCTTTATATTGTGCCATCAAACATTTATATTAAAAGCGATATACAAAACATTGTTTGAAATGTGTAAATACCTGTTCATAATAAGCGATGATCATATAGAAATATTATTATATATCATTTAACACGGTATAGAAAATTATGTTTTCTTTTCACAAAATTTATAAAAAAAAAATTAATATTTAGAAAATGAATACAAAACTTTTTTCACTTAAAAGACTTTAGTCATTCTTGAACTTCATTCATAGTTTTAAAATACAAAATGGATTTAAAGAAAATTTTAAATTTGTAAAATTGCTTAGAGGTGCGTCTGATTGATATTAATTTAAAATAGTTTTATAAAAACCCAATTTTCAGCGGGAACCCGTTAAATCGAGCAATAATTTACAATAATTTAGAGAACAAATTAAAAATATTATCAGCAAATTTGTTTAACATTTACAAAACACTTTTAAAAACTTCAGAAACATTTTTTCAAAATTTCCATAAAATTTTGAAACAAATATTTTCAAAATTAATAAATTTATACTAGAGAACTTGTGAACTTATAACAACATTTATATATATTATAGTTTTTGGTTTTCCACATTTAAGACAAATTTGTTTAACGAATTTCATAAAAAAATAAAGATTTTAGAAATAGTACTTTTTTGTGCTTTTTTGCACTGCCAACTCTGCTCATAGCTAAATTTCATTATTTTTAGTTGTAAATTACTTCAAAATCTTTATTTTTGAACTTTATTACAAAAATGTAAATCTTAATAGGTTTAAAAAATATTTAAACTTTGTACAATTGTTCAAGGGTACGTATGATTAATATTAATTCAAAGTAATTTGAAAAAAAACTCAATTTGCACCCTGAAGCAAGTTCAATTAAACAATTTAATATGCCACGTAAATGAAAAGAACAGATCAAGAAATATCACCAGCAGATTTGTTTAACATTTACAAAACAATATTAAAAACTTATGAACAAATTAAAAAAGTGTCTTCGAGCTCAATAATGAACTTATTGAGTGTGGCGAGAATAATACGTCTCTTACAAATATAATTGTAACTCACTCCTTGATAATGATATCCGAAGAAATCAAAATTTAATTTAGAACAAATTTTTAAAATTTTTCTACAAAAACTTTTCTAAATTTTAATAATTTTATCCTTGCAACCAATCTATAAAACATAAAACATTCTTTATAAACAACCCATTGTGTTTTAAGAAAAACACATTTGTTTGCATTCTTGTCAAACTAAAATGTAAAAAAAAAAAACACAAATGAAAACGTATTTATCTTTTCCAAGACTTTTTTTTTTTTTTTGTTTTTGGCACAGAAATGCAACATTTCATATTTTTGATACGTTCAGGCAGACGTTATAAAAAATGAGGGGAAAAAACACTGTGTAATACAAACATATTAAAAACAAAATTGTATTTCTTTTACAATTTTAACAGGGAATTCTTAAGAAACGGAAACTTTAAGTGACATTCTGAATGTAAGAACACACACAACAAACAAAAAATGAAACGAAGACTTATGGCGAAGCATTTAAAGAAATATAAATACCAAAAACAGATTAAGAAGGGAAATAAGTCATGGTAAAGACATACATTTACTTGAGAAACTTAGCTTTGAAACTTTTTTTATTAAAAAAAAATTCAAAATAATAATTTTGAAGTTCATATTAATAGTGTTCATTGTTTAATATTTAAGTCATTAATAGAGCACTAATAGGATTTAAAATACTTAAGTCATTCTTAAACTTTATTAAACATCTTAAAATCTCCTGCAGCTTTAAAGAAAATTTTAAATTTGTGAAATTGTTTATAGGTGCGTATGATTAATATTAATTTGTAGTAATTTTATAAAAACGTTATTCTCATTGGGAATCAAGTTAAATGAAACAAAAGAATGTTCTATATAAATGTTAGGAACAAATTAGGAAATATGTCTAGAAGATAAAGACGTAGCGAAATTTTCAAAATAAAATTGTAATTTAAAAGAGAGAGAAAAAAGACCTTAATATAATTACTAAAATCATAATAATAAAAAAAGGTCAAATAGACTATAATAAGAGATTTGTTTAACATTTACAAATATAATTTTAAAACTTAGAAACATTTCTTTTGTGTTTGCTTCAAAATATTACATGGTGAAAAATAATGATAATGATTTCTTATAAAATATATTTTAAAATGCCTTAAAGTAGGCTTTAGTTTTTTAAACTATTATTTACCTTCATAAAGTTTGCAATATTTTCATCATATCTTATTTAGTTTGCAAAGAAAACTTACCTAAAACGAAATAGAAATAAAAAGATAATCATTAATTAGTATTTATACTTATATTGTTGCAGTTAAACAAAATGAAGAAAATTAAACAAACATTTGAAATAAATTTTAAGATACTATTAGTGTGCTTTGAATTATTTTCAACACTCATTCAAAATCCTCATTCACAGAATGACATTTTTAATTAACTAAAGCAAATAGATAGACATAAAGACAGACTTTCTTTTTTTCTATTATATTAATGGATAATAAATGTATGTCATTATTATTTTTAGAAAATCTTATTTTCGTTTCACTTTAATTTCAACTGAAAACAGTGGAGCTGTATTATGTAAACAGTTGTTCAAATTTGTCTAATATATAAAGAGTTTGTTTATAAGATATTTTTAATTTAAATTTCATTTTTATAACTGCAACAGTTTTAAAGAAAATTTCAAATTTGTAAAATTGTTCATAGGAGCGTATGATTGGATATTAATTTGCAGAATTTTAAAAAACCGCAAATTTCATTAGGAAACAAGTTAAAGCGAGCAATGGTATGTTCTTTTTATAAAAAGAAACATTTAGTATTATCATTAGTAGATTTGTATAACATTTACAAAACAATTTTGAAAACTTTTGCACATTTTTGTTGCAAAATTTTCCACAAAATCTTAAAAAAATATTTTAAAAATAAATTCACATTTACAAGTTTCTTTAAAACTTAAAACAACATTTATATGACTGAATGTATTATTATTTTACTAAGCCTTGTCAGTACAAAGTTGTAGCCATTTGTTTGGCTTAACAGTTTTAAAGAAACTTTTAAAATTGCAAAATTTTCATAAGTGCGTATGATTGATATTAATTTGAAATAGTTTTATAAAAACGCAATTTTCATTCGCAACCAAATAAAATCAATCAATGGAATGTTCTACAAATATATAGGGAACAAATCAAGAAATATCATTAGTAGAGTTTTTTAACATTCAAAAAACAATTTTAAGAATCGATTAGCTACGAATAAAAAACACTATCAGCTCTGTAGCAGTTAAATTCCACTTTTAGCTTAAGTTGTAAATGAAGTAAAAGCCTTTAGTCATTCCTTAACTTTATTAAACAAATTCAAATCTCTTACGGTTTTAAAGAAACTTTTAAATTTGTAAAATTAATAATGGGAGCGTATGATTAATATTAATTTGGACTAATTTTAGGAAAAACTAATTTTTATAGGGAACTAAGCTTAATCGAGAAATGGAATGTTTTACGTATATATAAAAAACAGTTAAAGGAATAAAACCAGCAAATCTCTTTAACATTTACAAACAATTTTAGAAACTTAAGAACACTTTTTGCAAAAAAAATTTACAAAACCTAAAATATATTTTAAAAATTAATGCATTTTTACAAGGTTCTTTGATGTTTACAACAATGTTTATAAAGCTGAATGTATTATTGCACAAGTCTTTCAAAGAATGATTAATATTCTATAAAGTAAAGTATTTTTTTTTTGTTACCCACTGTATTTACACAAATATATTTAATAAAAATACTTGTAATTTTTTCATACTCTCAGTTAGTTTTCTTTTTGTTTAAAAAACTTTTTTTTTATATATTTGTAGAATTTGTTTGTGTATATAATAAGCATAATATATGCAAATGTTAATTATACAAAAACCTTCATGTCAAATTAAATTGCATCAAACTTGCCATTGTTAATAGCTCTGTTGAGTTTGTTTTAATTTTTCAGCAAATTTTCTTAAGAATGTAAAAGTGCAAATTTCTTGCTGTTGCTGTTTATAAAACGAAAGTGTTTTTGTAGTGAGTGTAAGGATTAAGAAAAAGTGAAAATTAATAAAGAAAACATTTCGTAATTAGAGATAAAAAAGATTGCTAAAGCAACGTTTGCATGTGGGCTTTTTGAAACTAACATGGTGGAACAGGTGGCGGGTTACACATTTAATTTAGGCTTTGTGAGAACAAATCAAAACTACAGAAAGACATTTTTATCTAAATAAGTTAATTAGTTGTTCAGTAGAGAATAATAGCAATGTTTGCTTTATTTTCATGTTAGAAGGAAATACAGCATTATTTGTGTTGTATTAAATAAGAAGCATAACCAAAGATTATTTTTAAGCAAATGAGCATAAATAAGACACATGTTAAATTAAGTGGATGCCTTTATTTGCGCTCCCTGTTATTTGTACATACTACTTCTTCATTTACATCCTGGTAAGTACTTTTTTTTGTAAAATTATGAAAAGCCTTGCAACGTTCCTTTTTCAAATCAATCCCCACTTGTTAATCACCCTCATTATCATAATAAAATTCCTATGAATAGCTGCAGCTACAAACAACATTTCAATTTAGCAAAACTTTTCCTACAAATATTTGCTAAAAATTAATATTATAAGCAGATTTTCACAACAGCTCCAAATACTTTGTCAGTTATTTATGGATCATTTTGTCAATGATTTTCGCTTACACTGCGTTATAACTTTTGAGTTAAACGCAAACAAAATACCAAAGGCTATGACCTACAAACAAAATATTTTTAGAAATTCTTACATTATACAAACATATTTGTAAAAAGCTTATTTCCGCAATAAAAAACAATCATGAAAAATATAGAGTTTAGGAATTATTATAAAAATAGAACATGACAAACAAAAAGGCAAATAATGAAAGGATTTAAATTTATTATTTTCCTTTTCATTAAATTTGTTAGTTTTAGTTCAACAAACATAAATACAAAGAGCAGGGGTAGTTGTTCAATGGCACAAAGTCAATCATTTTAGTTAATTTTTTGATTTTTATAAAAATAAATTTATTTTACGAACAACTAGACTTAAAGCTGTATAAAAATGTAACAGGTGGTGTTTTTCATTTTCTTAGTTTGTAAGACAATTCAGTTTGACGTTTACTTTAGCAATTAGTTTACATAAAATACAAATTGTCTTATTCAATAGATTTTGCTTAAATATATTGATAAGGAAGAAAGTGGTCTTTCAAATGTGCTTGTGTTAAGGACTAAAATAATTTAAACTCGAAATAGTAGGTATAGAGAGTCAAGCTTGTATTATGCCTTACACTGGCTACTTGTATACAGTATGGTAGACAACGGCATGAACTTTTCTCAAAATACATTTTATTTTGGACAGCTGTAACAGCTGTAGAAAAGTTCAACATATCTTTTTGCTTTTTTAAGGCAATTTTCTTAAGCAATTAAAACACTAATGTTCTTATTCAATAGTTTTTGCTTAAATTGATATTGATTTTGGTTTAAATACTCTAACGATAAAGTCTAAAATCAGTCAAACACACAGTAATATATTTTATATTCTGAGCGTAAATTCTAGTACGGTAATGAACAGGCAGACAAACTGCCCAGAGATTTATCTGCATTAAATGTTTTAACAGCCCTATTAGTTGCATTCCTGCTTGAGATCATTAAAAGTTTTTAATTAAAAATCTTCAGAGATTTGTTTTAAAGGCTAACATTAGGTAGAGCAAGAACACAAGAAAATTAAAAACACTGTACGCAGCCTCGGACTAGTAAACGAAAGTATATCTCGAGTATAATAGAAGTGCTAACTGGTTACTGGATGATTGGTAAACAAGCAAGTAGACTCGCTCGGACTTCCTTTCAACAGTCATTGACGAAGTTGCCAAGATCGTAAGATGGAATAAACAGTATTACATCTTCTCTGTGAAACAATTTAGCAAAAACTTCAGGTATCAGATGATGTGATTTTATCAATGATGTATTCCCTACTTAAATCTGGATTTGATCTAGTCCACATTAGATCGCAGTAGGGACCTTTTTGAAACGGGAAGAAGAGAGCATCCACGTAAACTAACCCAACAAACCATAAACGAACAAAGTTAGGTTAGGTTCCATGGGCAGCCGTTATTAGTAACAGCTAACTTGGGTCCATTAAGTTGATCACATTGTGTTACCCCAGTGGCAAACAACTCGTCGGTCACTCAGCACTGGTTGCTTCCATTTCAAACCATCCAGATTTCTTGCCGAAGGTGAAGATGCAGTTTAGATTCATCCTTAATAACTCCACCAAGCATTATAGGTAAGGTGCCACAAATACACGCTACCTCTTTGCTGATAAGGCCGGACATTGGCAGAGAAGATGAGTAATTGCCTCTTCCTCCTACTCGTTATAACAGCTTCTACGGTAATTATTGTACTGTGGTCCTAGTCTTATGGCATGTGCTCCAAAAGTACAGTGACTTATAGATAAAGAGACAATAAGCCTTATTTGGTTACGACGAAAGCTAAACAATGAATTAGGCCCTCCCTCATCACATACACGACAGATCTTTGCCTGTGCAAGTCTAAACATTTCCTTCTGAAAAAGTATTTTTAGACCCGTAATGGTAATACCAGTAAAGGGGTCAATCGCCTCTTCGGTCATCATTGTACCCTTCTGGGCAAATCATCAGCAATATAGTTGCCCTGTACTGTACTATGTCCAGGAACTCATATTATCCTAGAATATTCGGATGTCTTGTTTAGAGACACCCAGCGGTTACCTAGACGTCGAATAGACACCTGTTATGCTTTTTACGACCGCAGATATTCGATATTACCTGAGCCAATTAGCAGCACACCTTATGGCAGAGATCTCTGCTTGAAGAATAGAGCAGAAATCCGGAAGCTAGAAATAGGATTTGATACCAAATTTTTATTATAACATAACATATGCATGAATGTTACTTTTGCAAAATCTAAACTGAGATCTACTCATCGCCTAAACTTTGCTGTAATTTATTAAAACAATTAAGGGGTTTTCAACAAGAACTTTGTTTTTCAACAAGCGGGATATTGGAATAACATGAAAGTTTTGATATTTGGAAGATGTTAACATATCAGTAGTAGAAGTTACAATGAATTGTTACAATGAATTCAATTTCGTTCGAAAATTCACTTTGCAAATGATAGATCTGTAAAAGCTACATTTCGCAAAATTCGAAATAATTTCGGTCAGTAGTATGGGTTTTTTAGACAACTATTAGGAATATGCCCGATAAAAATGCCGTATTTGGGCTTCTGATAAAACAAAAGCAATTGTTTAGAAGCCTTTACATGCTAAACGTGATACTGTATGATGCGCTACGTGTTGTGTAGGGGAGATTGGTAATTTTTGAAAATTCGGTTGAAAATTTTGTTACAGTGAATGGATCAGGCTATCGAGAGATGGTAACAACTAAATTTTGGCTTATTTTTGCTGATATGGACATCACTGACAAACAGCCATCAATGAATTTATTGCAAGCCAACTTTCACTCAGTTAATTGGTCTTCCCGATCAAGCCATTTAACACCATTGGCTGATGCTTTGTGGGGCTGTGTTAAAGATAGAGTCTATGTAGAGCCAATCAAATCTATAGTAGTTTTAAAGACCAAAATCCGTGACGTGATTAACGAAATATACGCGCCATTTTGCTAAAATATGATTGATAATTTTGATAAAAGAATCGATATCAGTATGCGCGGTCGTGGTAAATAACTGGCCAATATAATTTTTCATTTTTCATTGTCAAACCTTAAACTTTCCAATACAATAACAATTTAAATAATTTTTATATTTTTTTTTTTATTTATATATCATTAGAAGATAATTACAAATTATAATCTAATGTTTTTAAGACATGGCCATGGCTACAGGGCCTTAGGCTCTACATATCGAATAATTATTTTTATCTTAAAGAAATATACATATGTGATTTCAAATAATATTGTATAAATTGGCTTCTTTTAGAAAGGATATAATTTGTGTAATGGATTCAGGTGTTGGATTTGAAATGAGTTGTATAGGGTGTGGTACATTTTTGAATGAGTTATTGCGATGGGTTTGAAAATTAGGGCAGGGATGTTGCAGTTGCAAATCGGAGTGGTTTGGATATTGTTTAAATGACCGTGTAAGAGTTTAGTGTGTCCCAGACGAATTCGTTCGAATTTGATGCAATCTCTTCTGTTCAGCATATGTTTTTTGTATTATGTAAGAAATTATCAATTGATAATTTTCTATTGTTCGTTGTTTTGTACCAATCGTATAGGTAATTTATATAACTGGCAACCATAGTGGTGAGAGTATATTCGATTTGTGTTGATGTTTGCAACGCTTAATCTTAACCCGACTGAGAGCTTATGGCTAGTTGCAAAAACCAAAGTAAGCTTTGTAAAAATAAGAAATTTTAATGACGTCTTTGCCGAAAGAAAGGAAGCCATTCCAAGTAATGTATATAAAAATTTGGTGATCTCAATGCCTCGCAGATTTTAAGCTGTTATCGATAATAATGGATTTGAACAAACTATTGATTTAGTTTTAAATCAAAATTTGTGTCATGTCCTTTATCTGATATCAATTATTTGAAAATATGACTCACAGTTTCATAATTAGTAATGAATTTGACACAATATGCAGTTATTTTCTAGGAGTAAGAGTTAAATTCACTAAACTACAACAAATTTTGAGAATGTCATATAAACTTTCGTTTTATTTGCGTGCCTTTAATAAGTTGCACTTCCAATGTTCACTTTAAAAGCATAACTCTCTTGGAAATGTTGGTATCCAAATAGTATTCAACACAACAAAGTTTCATACATCCAGAAATCATCAGCCATGTCACAGAATTTAATTCCGTTCGGAAGTGGAAATAATTCCGTATTTTGATTCTATAGAAAAAGTAAAACGAAAAATATTTTCGAAATGAAACCTAGAAATGCTTAAAATTACCATTCCACATAGCAAATTAAAAGTGGTTTCATTCCAAAAAAAAAATTTCCTTGTACTTTTTCTATAGAAGCAAAATACAGAATTAATTCTACTTCCGAACGGAATTAAATTCTGTGACATGGCTGCATCACATATAACTTTTTAATGAGCGGTCCATAATTAGTCATAGCTCCCAAATCACTTTAACATGCATCCTTTAAATCCTTTACAAGTGTTTATATCTAGATAAAATTTATTGCAAATAATTTGCATATGCCCAGAAGTCGCGCTACTATTGGCGCTCCTGTTTCTGAAAAACTGTTTGTACTCGCATACTCGGTGTACGGTATTATACGGTTCGGCTTGACCGACTATACTTTCTTACTTGTTTTCAAACTCTGATTGTAGAGTAAAATTTAAAAGGTGAAGATTTTGCGAGCTTCACGATGAAACCTCGAATAATTACATTCTTTGTGAGTGTCCTATGCTGGCAATATGCAGAGTAAAAAGGGCCTTAGTGGACCCACACGCAGAGAAAAAAATATGGTTTTGCATATTTACAACAACTATTTCAACATTTTTTAAATTTTGTTTAATATTATGGTCACTGTAATTATTTATATGATTTCTGCAACCATGATATGGTTAAGTTATCATACACATGATTCTATCAATCATATATGTATATGATTATAGCAATTATGTAATGTTTAAGATGATCAGTTTTTTGATGAAAGATTATACCATATTATGTTGTTCTCTATCATAGTCAAAGAACAATATATTATGATAAACTAGCTGAACCCGGTGTGCTTCGCTACCCTCCTTCAAAGCCTTTAATAAACGCTGGTGCAGAAGTATGCAAAGCTGCACGCTGTGAAAATTTAAGATTGGTTAACAGGCCCAACCTCCAATATATCGCAATCAAAGAGGCGTGCCCCACTTTCTATTTGGTACGTATTTCTATTCATGCCACTACCATATTTAGCAAATACTTCCCCTGTTAGTCAAAAAATGCACAAGATATGACAATTTTAAATCATCGACGTAGGTCAAAAAAATTCCCAAAATATGGCGATTTCTACGCCCCTTTGTCCACTCACAACATTATGCAGTCAAGAATTTATTATTTTATAAGAATATCCTATGGTGTAAATTTAATGACAATTGGTCCAGTATTACTATTTTTAACTTTCCTAAAAAGGGGCGTGGTTCCACCCACTTTTCTCCTGGTACGTATTTATAATTATGCCAATACCATATGTACCAAATATCATCGACATAGGTCAAAAAATGCCAAAATATGGCGATTTAAATTTTTGGGTTAAATGGGTAGTGCCACTCCCGTTTGTCCAATCAAAACTTCATATAGCCTATTATTCCTTGCAGAATCACAATAACATGCTGTGTAAGATCGGTCCAAGGGTTTGGCCTCCTATTAAACACAAACATACAGACAGACAGACAGACATTCATTTGTATATACATATGTATACAGATGAATTCATCATAAACAAGATTGCAACAAATATATACATATTTACTACAATCGTATATATGATTGTACTAGTAATCATCATAATCGTAACTTAATCATATTATGGTTACCACAATCATATAAATAATTACATTGACCATAACATTGTTGAAAATGTTGTTAAAACGTTGGCATTGTTGTAGTAAACATGTTCACCTATAGTTTTTCTTTGTGTGCAGGTGATGTTTTTGCTCTTTCATCTAATATAATAATTGATTTCATACATATCCTAAACCTGATATGATGAACTATGAGCCGTAGTGTAGCCTTAACATAAATAATAGTAGTACCATTCAACTACATTCAAAGCCTCAGTTTTACTATTCTCAGTCCTTAAAATTAATATGTCCATTTCATTACATTTCTCTGCTGTAACAGTTTCTGCAGCTGAAGTCATTTAGCTTGTTGTGAACAACAATTGTTTTGTATTCAACTCTGGTCTTTAATCTGGTTGTCGTTGTATTTCAATTGTGTGTTCTTTTTCCAGTTGTAAACCGTATAAAGCCTACTGTTGCAATTTCTATGATTCTTCCATACCTTACACAGCCTGAAGTATTACATACTAATGCACTTTCTATTTTCATTTTGTTTTTTCAAATCTCTTTTCGTTAAGGACTCTGGAAAAAAACCTAAGAAATCCAAAGAAAACTATTTACCCAGCCAGTCAATGTAACAAGCAACAGCAACAGCAGCTGAAGCAGCCAGTCAACAACATGTAAAAACTAAAAATAGAGAAAAATTCCTGGGTATTTTTTCCTCTGCTACAATTATTCCCAGTTTATTAAAGAATTTATTGTTTAGAAGAACTTTCGTGTTTCTTAATCTATACACAGAATTATTTCAAGTTTATTCTTTCACGACTCTGCTTATGAATATGTTTTGCTGGTGCTGTCTTCTTCGTCTCTTATTGAACAAGTAGACATTATGGATTTTAAGGAAACAAACAAGATGATGATGATGATGAAAGTAGTTGCAAACAACTAAAAAAAACCTAATAAAAGGATAGACTATTATGTACTACAACTACTAGTGGTCGATTATATTTGAGAGATAACAAGGCCAATTATTCGAGTGTGTTCGAGAGCAGTTGGGTGAGTGAGAGTGTTGGTTCGTGTATTGGCATTCAGCATCTTGGTTTACAGTGAAGAAGAAAATCAAAATATTTTCTTGAAAATTCAAAATTGTTGGGCTCAATGTTGGTAAATTAGCAAGTTATTTATTTCAAGAATATTAAAATTTTTCATAATATTTAGGCAATTAACTTATTTTACCATTAACCATAGCATAAACAATTAGTTCCAATTTACACGAATCAATTCTTATTGAAAAGATTGATACAGTTTTTTCTTTTAAATTTCTTCGGTGTTCGCACAGCAAAATGCTTATTGCTTAAATCGCTCTTATTTCTATTTGAGAGTATACATGAGTATGTGTATATTACATATGTATGTAATAGGAATAAGAGAGTAAAGCGAATTGGTAGTACAATATAGTTTGTACTCGTCTTATCTTACCCTCACCACGATGTCTAAAAGGTAATCAGCTTAGCTTAAAGAGCTTCATCAGTATAGTTTTATTATAAGATCAGCACTGGTTTGGCAATAAGAATTAACAAAGTTATTAAGTTTTTCTTATTATTATTATTATTTTATAACACTTTTTATGTCACTAGTTAGTTCAAACTATTTAAAATTTTCCACTTTACATGTGTTGCTGTTTTAACAAGACTGTAACTGTTGCTGAATATTTTTTAATTCAATATAATATTATACATGTTTAATAGATTGTGGTATTTATTATAAACAAGATAAAAAGCAATAACAATAAGTTCAACATAAAAATTTCTAATTTTGGAAAGAAAATCCTTTTGTATATTGTTCTATTGTCTTAACAAAGCACATTTATTTTTGAATAATCCAGTAAGAATATTTTACAACGGACGTTTCCAATTATTATTTAAAGAAAATATATAAACGTAAAAAAGAGATTTTCAGCAAGAACTTTGTTAAAATAAATAAACAAATAAATAGACAAATAAATAAAGAGTTTATATACAAATCATTAAAATATTTATTGTATTAGAAAGAGTTTTAGCAATTATAAATTAGTTAATTAGTTGTCAGCGTCCTCTGCTTTTATTAATGCATATTAAAACATAATCCCTTTTATATCAATTAAAAAGCTGGTTTTTTAACAGGAAAGATTATTTTTTAATAGGAAATGAGTAAAAGATAATAAACATTTAAAACATTTATTTTGAGTATCTACTTCTTTTTTTACATCCTGGTATGTACAAAATATGAAAATTTATTCAACATTCCCTTCTCATTAACCCTCACTTAGCAATCACCTTCATTATCATAATAAATTCCCCATATTTTGCAAATCTTTTTCTATAATTATTTAAAAAAAAATCTAAGCACTTTGCTTTTCAGTGTTAAATAATTATTTGTAATAACAAACAGGTTCATAGGAACGTAAAATTTAAAAGCCCTAAAAAAATAGCTAAAAAAAATACAATTCCTTAAAGATTCTGCGCTTTTATGTTTGTTGAAATGTTAAAGATTTAAGAAAAAAAAACATTCTATAACTCAAAATATTGTTTTTAGAAATTTATTTTTTAATTCAACGTTGTTTTTATCTGATATTATTTAAATTGTGTACACATTGTGTACAAAAATCATATTTATTGCCAAACCGCATATGTTTTACGAACACGTGCGTCAAGCATAAAATAACATGACAATAAATATAATTCTGGTGGAAAACAGACACATTTTTTAAAAACAGTTTCAGTTGAAAAACTTTAAAATTACCTGTTTTTTTTAAACATAAACCAAATTAAGGACATATATCAATACAATATCTATAAGTAAATGTAAAATTAGATTCAATTAATAAATACCGGTTAAAATTATCAATTTGTTTTAACCCATTGATAAATATTATAGAAAATTTATAGAAATATTAGACATTAAAATTATATTTCAATGTCTTTATTCACATTAGATCTCATATCGCTGGCTTAACATGTAAAGGCTCTAAATCCACATTTTTACTATTAAAATTCAATGTTAAAAAAATAAAAGGGAACAAATTTCATGTGGAATTTTTATTTACGATAGGGGTGAATATCCATGGCCCACAGAAAAGAGCAGGTGACGGTTGGCAAAAGGTAAGATGAATATTGCTAAAAGGATTGTTGCATGGCAAAAATTTTCGTCAAGATTTGGCGGGGTTTAAAATTTAAGGTGAAGAAAAATTAAGTCACAAACAAGGCAGAGAGCACGTTTACTGGAGGCGGAATTTATAAAAAAGCTAGAACCTGTTTCAATTTCAGAAGCAACTAAACCCAGAAGGAGCTGTTCAGGGAGTTGTTCAATGTAAGAATTTAGAAATAGAAGCTCGTGAAAGTCAGGATTTGGTTCTTGAAAATAAAAATAATTAAAGTTAAATATTGGCAACTTCAACATATTCTCAGAGCGTCGAAAACCCCATTTAACCCAATTTAAAAGAAATCTACGTTGAAGAAACCGATATTATCTAACAACCATTACAAATTTATTTTATTGCTCATTCGGATCAGAATTACGAGTACAAACACATTTTAGTTGTTTAAAGTTATCAAGAAACTTTTATTAATAAAAACTCTAAACAAAACAAACCAACTATCTAAGTTTTTAGAGAAGTGCTTTAAAAAACGATAAACAATCGACATCGTTAACAAAAAAAAATTGGATGGAGTAAACATACATTTTATAGCAGCTTTGCAAACTGGTGAGAGTGTAAACTTACTGTCCAGGTATCTTCAGAAAGTAAAAAACAAAATAATCTTGGAAGACTACAAAAATCACTCGACAACTGTAATGATAGATCTAAATCTTAAGGATATCAATGAAGAAATCGGTTGTGAAAATATTTAAGAAACTTTGCAATATCAGTTGCGATCACAAAAATAACTCACAAAAGTCGATATTATTCTAAAAGTTATTAACGCTAGTCCAATGAGAACAAAACGCATTCTTAAAAGTATTCCAATGCCAAGCGACGAAAAAAATTCACAAATAAAGAGGCGTTAGCATTATTTTTGGAATTGAAATTAGCAAAACAGCAATATACTCAGCTCAGATTGCGTACGAATGAAAAAGGCTCAAATCTGTTTCCATATCATCACATAACTGCTGATATGAAGGACTATTTGCCACCAAAGGACACTATAACAATCACACCAATTTCGGCAGAGGTAAAACTTCAAGATCTACTTTATCATACAGTTCAACGTTTGCTACAATCGTTTAAAGAAAATGGGGATGTGATGGTTCTGCTGGACCGAAACAATACAAATTTGATGCTAAAAAATTTTGTTATTATGTCAAGGAAACTGCACGAATATATCCTACCAAATATCGTTGGCGAAAAATGTATGCAACAGTTTACAAAATTCTTTATCGTGGATAGGATGTAATTAAGCATCATTTAGTACCACTTAGAGATCTATCAGAGGTAGCTCAGGAAAAAAGAAATACAAATTACAGCTTTTACAGAGAGCACAATACCAGAAAAACATTACAAAATTTAACAAATGAAGATCTATTTAATATATTATTGGCAATGTCAGATCCGCTCATCTTTAGCATTCGAAATCAATGGAAAATATAACATCGTTACTTAAATGAAGAAACAAAAGGGCTGTTAGAAAACAGAAACAATACAGAACTCAATAAGGAATATTTGCAGGCAATTTTCCAACCGAATGAATAATAATTATAATTTTCTTTTATTGTTATTTAAGTCAAAAATAAAAATTGTTTTTATTTAAATAAAAATAGAAAATAAAAAACCTTGTTCTATTGGAACCTATTGCAGAATTGATAAAGTGGATACCTGTTCACAAAATTATCCTGGGTATTATTAAAATGTTTTGTTTTCAACAAAACAAAAATCGCGCATTTCTATGCTAAATGCTGCAAACAAAAAAACAAAAGTTCAACTTTGACATTAAATTTCGCATCAACTAGTGAACCGATTTAAATGAAATTAAAACTGGAGAAAAACTCAAGATGTTTTCTCTGCAAGAAATTACTAAAATATCTCCATCGGTTCAAAAGTTACAGATTTTTGGCCGATGAAAACGATTCAGAGCCACTGTGCGACGTCGATAAAAATTGATGTTGAATTGATGACAAAGTGTATTCATTTAGTTACAGTGTTGCCATTTTAGCACTTTCAGTGCTAGATTTAGCATTTTGTTTTTCGAAAATGCATTGAATTTTTAAAAATTATGCTAAATGCTTTTTAGCATAATTTGCTTGATAAAAAACAATATTTTTCTTGAAAAAATGTTTACTATTTTACTCCAAAAAATACTTTTGGAGAAATAAAAAATAACTTTTATTAATATTTCAACTAAATTTCTTTCGGTGTGGTAAGTAAATGAACAAGGAAATTTTTAAATTAATATATGAAATGTAATCTATTAAAACAAGTCAATAATTGTTCTGAACGAAATTAGAAAAAACTATAATTTATATTTGTAACATTTGAAATAAAAATTGTATTGTGGCATTGAAAAAATTTAGCACTTATTTTTTCTTCTGTAGAACATTTTAGCACTTAGTTTTTCAAGTTTTAGCATATTTTGAAATTCATTTTCTGGCAACACTGTTTAGTTAGTAACTCGTATTTACATACATGCGTATGAATATTTATCTCGTATTAAATTCCTTATTTTTTGATTA
Organism: Bellardia pandia; assembly: GCA_916048285.2. Classification (NCBI taxonomy): domain Eukaryota; kingdom Metazoa; phylum Arthropoda; class Insecta; order Diptera; family Calliphoridae; genus Bellardia; species Bellardia pandia. The sequence goes on from OU696531.1 coordinate 49,921,403, forward strand.
TTTTTCAAGTTGTATTGTTCATATCTCAGTTTTTATTACCTACATAGGCAAACACGCATACACAATCAAACGTTTATATAAGGACTGAAATCAGTCAAACCAGCGCCTAAATATATGCGCTAAAATTAATGAAATAGTTAAAAATTTGTTTGATTAACAAAAAGCTAGTAAACAAAAATTTTATATTGAAAGTGAAAATACTCGCTATAATTTTAAATATCGCAGTCCTTTGTACATTTCCATCAATTTAGATATTTTATTACTATTGTGTTGTTGTTTTACATTTAAAGTTTATGATACACATAAATACAAAACACAACTGTACAACTAGCATGCATAAATACATTGTTACACTCAAAATATATACGAATATATTCCAAAACCTACATAACATTAACATAAAAATATTTCAAACGTTTTTAAGTTTATAGAAATATATTGGTAGAAATATAAACTCTACAGTATTTTATTAGTGCTTTTTTACATTTTTTCAATTATATTTTCATTGTAATTTTTCCCAGTGTATTAAAACAAACTGTCCCATATCCATTGCAAATCTCTGTGTATATATTTTATACACGTACAATACATATGCTTATCAATATGTGATCTTATCAAAAGAATTCCTGTTTTATATATTTATGCTTTTTTTGTTTTTATATTTTATTGTATTTATTTTGCACTTGCATTGTATGCGAATACATAAATAAAAAACATTAAAAATTTTTATGCAAAATCAATATTAAACAAACAACTTCGATATAAAACAAAAGCCTGCTATTGCTTATAAATATAAAAAGAAAAGAATACAAAAAATGCAACAAAACAGCAGCATAAAATGTTAAAAGAATACTTTCATAAAGTGAAAAATATGACCAAAGGGTCATTGAAAATGTGTTTGTTTTAAAAATATTTTTTTAGCAAACAATTTGAATATTATTCTAAATATTTGGTAATAGTTTTAAGGAGAAAATAATATTTGTTTTTGTTGTAAAATTGTTTTATGGCACCAACAAAACTATATTTATTGTTAAAACAATGTTCACATAAAATCTAGTACCATAAATGTTTTAATACAAACTTTTTTATACCAAAATCAATGAAAGACAATTTATACTTTACTTCATAATGGTTTTAATTGTCAAACTATTTAAAGAGTTATTTAAGTCATGCATTTCATTCAATTATAAAGAATATCTGGTTAACTTAAAATTGTAACAATTATTTAACCACAAGTTATTAATTTGCCATATAAAATCTTTAAAATTCCTTAACATAGCATTAAATATATAAATCCAATTGACTGTAAGTATTGCAAACGAATCCAGTGAAAGCAAACATTAAAAAAAGAAATACAACCACAAAATTTAAAGAATTCTTTTTGGAATTAAAACGACAAATACAAATCAAGAGTTAGTTATACAATATATACAGATAGAGTATATATTATACCTGCGCATATGCATGTAGTTTTGTACATAAACACTAGGTTGTCTACAGTAAAAGTTGGTGAAAAGCAGCAAGTTTGTATCCCAGATGAAAGTTAATTGAATCCTACATAAATTACAAAGTCTCAACTCAGTATTACAAAAGGACAGTTAATTACAACTGACTCTTTAATGTATTACTTCTGATGGGCAAATAATTGCCTTTTAAATGGCAGTATAGAAAAGTTTAAAGTGACTACAGTCTTGATTACTTAGAGACACTAAAGTGGCAATTGTTTCCCCGCTAGATTACCTGGCATGTATAAAGTATCTCATTGATATTTTCCAATTACATAAGCTTAAAGACTAAACTTTGTATTACAAAAAACCAGTTAATGACCATTGACTCTCCAATAGATTACTTCTGGTTGGCTAAAATAACTGCTTTATACATGGCAGTCCAAACAAATTTAAAGTTGCTACTAACTAGATTACTTAGAGACAGTAAAGTGAATATTGTTTTCACACTAGATTAACTGGAATATACAAAGTAACCAATTGACTTCTCTTTCAAGGTTCCAAAACTATTTTAATAGCAATAAACCCGGTAATAAGAAATTTGTGTCAATAAATTACTGTATAAGAGGGAAATAGTGACTGCTATTAAAACTGGAGGTTAGGGATTGTTAAAGTAATGTATGCACATTCTAATTGCCTTTTATTGCCTTAAGATTGCCTCTGAAAAGATTGTTGACATTTTTAACAAATATATTTTGATTAAAAACAAATATTTCATCTTCTTTTCGGTTAACTATAGCAGAAGAAATCATTAAGAAAAATGTTATCTTTTTCATTCTATCTCAATTACAATAAGTGCCAGTTATCGTTCGTTTTGCAACTTTAAATTGTGCTCGCTCCTAAACGAATATAAACCGATAATTTTGGGGCCTTCCTAATACACACACATGCGTATGAATAAATACTTTGGAAAACTTTGTGTTTTACTTTGAAAGACGAAAGTAAAATCTCAAATGAAAACTTTTGTTGCAATACCTAATAATACAAAAGAAGAGTAGAAGAAAAACTTGTTTATGTATTAAAAGATTCAATAGATGTTGGTAGATTTTTTTTTTTCTCCACAACTACTGACCAAAATGTTTGTTAATTTGAGGTTAATGAAAACAATTTTGAAAACTTTACGTTTAAGAGCTATTTATGCGACTAGGATGAAATCCTACAAAAAAAAAAAATATTATATTTAGCAAACTATATAAAATGAAAACCAGAAACTAGCTTTTTACTTAGTATATTACATTTTAAACATAATATATTTGTGAGTTCGTGTAAAGAAAAAACATAGTTGTGGTGACCATAATCGAACAGCATGATATTATGATTGGATTTTATGGTTTGCTGTCAAATTATATTATGTATGGTACAATTAATAAAATATTTGTTCTTACATAACCAAAATTCAATTGCTTGTTATAATTATTTGGTTGTTGGTAATCATCATGTGATATAAATCATATTATGATTTAACGATCATATTATAAAAGTAGAACAACAATAATATGATTATCTTCAATCATATTAAGATTTCACGCAATGGTGGAGCTCAAACATACGATTATTTTTAAATCTATTATAGTGTGTGTTTCACGTTAAAATACGGAATTCGCAACAGACGATATATATTTTGAACGCGGTTTTTATCATTAGTAATTTACATATGTTTTTTTTTTTAATTGCGATAATCGCAATTAACGCCATTATTGAGCTCAATATTCCATATAAAATCTCAATTAATTATTGCGCAATAAGTACGAAATTGTTATAATATTGAGTAAGATTTCGAATGCAACACTGTTCACAACTGTGTTTAGTGAACAAAATTGTATAAAATGGCAAATGTCAACAAAAGAAATCATTAAAAAATCAATGTGAAGGTAAGTTAGGTTAGGTGAAGGTAATATAGAGTATTTTTTGTATTGTTTTCGAATTGTCAGATGATTATTGAGTAAGCTGAAAATTGCGTATGCCTGAACACTTAAAATAATATTGTCAATTAACCGAATATTGACTCAATTAAGTTTCATATCTGAACACAGTATTAGTTATTAAATATTATAATTTTCTTGTTTCGAAAGTGTCAAATTTTGTGCCAACAAAGTATCACAAAAGGGAAGTTTTGCTTTATTTCTTTAACGATCGCTTACCGAAGTTTATGGTGAATGTGTTTCATCAGTTTCAACGTTCGATAGATAATTTGAGTGATTCATAATTTGTGTGATTGATACGAAAGACAAAAATACAGAATATACAACAAATTTTGATGACCATGATTTGGAGGCATTACTCCATGAAGATTGTGGTCAAAGTCAACAAGAGTTTGCAAAATCATTATTAGCTACTCAAGCAGTAATTGCAAATGGAAATTTGGTACGATATGAATTAAAGACGAGACACTTTAAAAGACGATATTGGCTGTCCTAAATGCTTCTTAAGCGCCATCATAGCACGTGATTAAAAATGGATCCATTGCATTTTTTTTTTCGTAGAATTTATATGTGGCCAGAAAGATGAGAAAAGGTCATAGTTAACAGTGGCCAGTACTTTGAATGTATAGTATAAGCGATGAAGTACATTTTAATCTTGTTGACTTCAGAGAATTACATATAGTTGAAAACAAATGCATCCACAATGTGCCAATGTTTTGTAGGAGTTTTGGACAATGTGTCCAGGATAAGAATATTCAAACAGTGACTGTTACTGGTGGTTGGTGCGGCAACATGCGACATGATAAGAGTTTTTAATGCCTAAATTGGATGATATCGTTACGTGTTTACCTTTTAAAAAACGTTGATTGATTTCCTTTCAATAAACCAGATTCATTTTAATTACAAAGATAGTTTAAAATTAAACCAAGTCTTTATTCAAGTGTACACAAAACAATTTAAATATTCACCCCTATCGTGAATAAAAATTACACATGAAATTTGTTCCCTTTTCACATTTTTCCTATTAAAATTCAATGTTGAAAAAATAAATGGGAACAAATTTAATGTGGGTGTTAACTCCAAGTCTAAACACTCTGGGTCATAACCATAAACAAACAATAAAGTCGGTTCTTTTTAAAAACAACTTTAAACTTAAAACCTACTTTTAATTATTTTGTAACTATAGTCAAAATTTAAGGTCGTGTTAAGTTAAACCGACTTTAACTGGGTGACAATTATTTCATACAAACTGCAAAGAAAAATAAGCAAGTGGTAGCTTTAAACAGCTGTCATTGAAAATTGAAAAAAAAAATTGCCAAAATAATAAAATTAGCGGAAAATTTTAAGAAAAGTGTTTGCAGTGGAAAAATGGAGAAAGTAAGATTAATATCATAATTAGGCTATTTTGGCGTTGAACAAAAAAACAAAGAGAAAGAGAGGCGAATTGGGCTACTGCAGAAAGAGAATATTTGCGGGAGTGTATAAGATTGCACCTGGATATTGTCGAACACAAAGGCAACGACACTGCCATGATTCTTAAAAAAAAATAACACATGGAAAACAATCCGGGCTGCTATGGCTTCCGCAGGCTATGATCGTGAAATTTTATTATATTTTTGTACACATCCAGTTTTTGTTCTTTGCATTAACAGCTGGTTGATTTTAAAGTGATGTGAAATTATTTAAAAGCAACTTCAGCTGGTTTTAAATTTAAAGTATGTTTTAGCGGTTAAAGTATACTTTTACGTGTCTATAGTTTAAGTAAAGTCAACTTTTTAACTATTGAAGTACACTTTTTTTGTGAATATGGTTATGGTCCTTTGTCTTTTACTACTATTTTACAGTTTACTTTAAACACACACACTTAAATTACAGTTGGAGAACGCTTTAATGTTCACTCAACGATGACTTACAATAAACCAAATTTTTGAGTGGCCCGGTAGGTCTATTTATACACTAGCATCATTTCTAGTAGTCTCTGGATGGTTCAGGGCTAAGATAATAGAATATAGTCTTCTAAGGCCGTTAAAACTTAATGTTGACATACTTTACAACTCTGTTAATAGCGTGTTATCAACAGTGTTTATAAATAGAAACTTCTACTAATGCAAATGTTGATAATCACGTTAAATTTAAATTTAAATATAATTTCGTAACAATATTTATGTGGAATACATGCGATTTCATGATGACAGAGTGATTTTTGATTAAACTGGATGTTATTGATGTGTAAGGACATGTGATTTCAACAATACGATATACAATTTATATTAATATATTAGATAATATTTTAATCAATCATAAAATATTTGCTATTGGCACAATAAATTACTAAGAAACATATTAGCATTTCCCTTAAAAAGTACAGCATTCCCAATTAAATGATACAGGATGTTGCAAACCTAACTAACTTATACATATAAAAATAAGTTGTAAGAAAGGCTAACCTCAAAAGCTGTATAGAATTAGACACACAAACACAGATAGAGAGAATAAGAGAAAAACAAACAACTAAAAAGAAACTAAACCAGCAACAACAGCAAACAGAAATAGAAAGTAACTAAAAATAATTTCAACTAATTGTAAACTCGTACATTTGTAGTGCAAAAAAAAAAGAACTAGAAAAAAATACAACAACTGACAACTACACTTGTTAACAGCAATAGTTACAGCTCGTTAGATGTTTATAAGTATGTTTGGGGTTGTCATGTTCAGAGAAACAGACGTGTGTACATTTATATCAGGGTTCGACAAAAACAGAACATGGAGTATGTATGTATTGCAAAAACATGTTGTGAACATTTTTTCTGTGTTAGAAAATTGAGGAGCTAGTGATTAGTGATGGTGACATTTGTGTAGTTTTTAGATAGAAAACATTTCATTTTAAGCCCCTGTTAGATGAGATTGTCGACCACTGATTTATACAAGGTGGCGCAACAGTAATCCTCCTAACAGAAAATGCTATAAATTTTGCGAGGCCCCTAATGTCAGTTCTGTCAGCAATATTCCGCGTTCTGGAGCATGTGTTTACTACACAAATGTCAAAACAGAACTGACATTAGGGGCCTCGCAAAATTTATAGCATTTTCTGATAGGAGGATTACTGTTGCGCCACCTTGTATAAATGTATGATGATTTATATGTGTGTGTTTTAAGACAGTTTTTTTTTTATTAAGCTTTAAACCAGTGTATGTTTTATAAGAGAATGTACTACGAGATCTAACTAAAAGATTATTTCAAAATCTAAAATCTATATAAATTACAAAATCGCATAACTATTTATTGAATTTGTTCCATTGTATTTATAGGAAATTTTCATCTACTTCTTTTTTAGCGGTGTAACTCGCCATTTATAGCTGCTTTATAGATGCTATTATAATTCACGAATCTTCTTCTATTGTTACAAATTCATAAATCATTTGCATTTTAGGTACCTTTTGGGAAATTTGATCTTCATTTTAGTTTTGAAGATTTAGGTATACAATTCGAATACTAATTGTAAAGCCTATGAAGTAAAGTAAATGAAGGCAGATTCAATTAATAAATAATAAAAAAGTTAACAAATAAAATTTAATTTTCGATTTACAATGATCTGAAGAATTCTCACGGAATCTTGCAATCCATTATTATGCTACTACATATAATAATGTTTCCACGACAATTTTATAATCACCGCTACGTAATGAATGATCACTGGGCACAAAGATTGTCAATTCAGGAACAGCTGTATTACCCAGAAGTTTTTCCCCTGGAAAGTATTTTCAAACATATGTATTAGTAGATACTGTGAGCGTCAAAATAATGACAACACCACATATTATTAAAAGACAAGCTCCATTATATTAATATGAATAATATTATATTAGACATTTAGGCACCTATTATGGGATGCATTCGACAATCGATATTCGCTTGCTATAGAATATCGACTTCGAATGTAAAATTTTTATTATGCGTTGACATACTTAGCTATCGAAAATTTCGTTGTTCCAGAAATTTTTTATCGAACACAAATTTGCTGTCGACGCTGTATAAAATTGTGCAAAATTTATTTAAAATGTAATTTTTTTTTTTGTTTTGGTAAACCAAACAAATACTACTTGTAAATTACTTTTGTTAATATCCTGCAGGTCTAAGGTCGTAAGTAGAAAACAGCAATTGGAGAAGCTCGTTTCCAAAATCCACTGTTGGCAAAAGGTATTTGCTCTAAATTTCAGGCAGCCAAAAAATGAGAGGTCATTACACAGAAGCTTAATTCTATTCATTAGACGAATCAATAAACCCTAATTCCGTGGTGGTCATTTCAAATTTGATTTATTTTTCTTTAAGAATTTGTAAACAAATATAGCGCCAGCTGATAGAAATGTACTATTGTGAATAACCTAAAAAGAGTGATTTTCACAAAAGCGATTTTTCATCGAATGTGCACCATAACACCAAATGAAAATTCGTTAGATAAGCATTTTCGACCAGAGTCGAAAATCGAATTTTGCTCATAATAGGCACCTTATATTGCATTTTTATATTTACACAATTAATTTTCAAAATAAATTAAACAGTGGTATTATATTTATATAAAAAAAACCCCCATCATTATAAAAGTAGTGGCAATGTTTTTTTAATTTTTCTTTGTTCAAAAGTATAACGGTAAAATGCCGCTCAAAATAATTGCAAGTTTCATCATTTATCATTAAAACAGATTAAGTTGTGACGTTAAGTAGTGAAAAATTTACAATGGGAAGAAAAATATCAATTAAGAGTCTGTAAATCACAATAGATCTACATAGAAAAGGTAAATCCCTGCGTGAAATAGTTAAAATCGTTGAAAGACATCACTGTATACCAAACAAAATATCATAGAAAATTTTCCTGGAGCAAAACGACCAAAGCGTCTCACAAAAACTAAAGTAAGAGCTATAATAAGAGAAGTAAGAGCAAATCCAATATCTAATGCTGTAACTGAAAATATTATGAAAACTTCTGGGAAAACCTGTAAACGCGAGTACAATTAGAAGAACTTTGCATCAAAATGACCTATAAAGTAGACTGCCACCTAAGAAGCCGTTTATATCACAGCACAACCAAACTAAACGTTTGAAATTCGCAAATAATTATGTGAAGAGCCTCAAATATTTTGGAATAATATTCTTTTCATTGATAATAGTAAATTTGGAATATTTGGAGTGAAAATATAGCAAACGAAACACGTAGACTTTAGTACATATTTAAAATGTTACCACGACCGTAAAACATGGCGGCAGCTCAGTAATGGTGTGGAGTTTTATGGCGGCATCAGGGATAGATAGTGTTACATTTATAGAATCTACAAACAAAAAGAAAGACTATGTCGACATTTTAAAAGCCAAGCAAAAAAAAACCCTAGTATAGAGAAATTATAACTAGCGCACAACTGGATTTTACAACAGGCTAATGATCCTAAGCATATTTCTAAAATTGTGAAAGGAGGAATTGCTTGAGGTCATCCACAGACCTCAAGCCAATTAAGCAGCTGTGGGAATATCTGGACAAAAAAGTAGACAAATTTCTTTTAAGGATAACCTAAAGGTAGGAATACAGGATAAATGGAACAAAATTTCGCCTGATTTTACTTAAAAAAAACTCGTTGCTTCTATGTCTAGAAGATTGACAGCTTTGATAAAGGCAATAAAACTACAAACAAAATAATAAATACAATGTTTTACATAATTTTAATATAACTGGTACTTTTCCATTAAAATTGGATTATTTTTTACGTTCCTTATTTTTCATGTTTTTGTTAATGAGTTATAGTTTGCTTCAGTTACTTATGAATTATACAATACATTTTGTTTTTAGTTTTTTCATAAAAAAAAGACTGTGTGATTTCGTTGATTGGTTTTATTTTCTCCATTAGATTCTGAATTAAGATTTTTACTCGCGGCTAAGGGAATTGAGATATTACAAAAATTTTGCCGATTAAATTTCTTTTCTTCATAACATTGTTTAATATTGTGAATAAAATTTTGAAAATAGAAACCTTATTAAAAGCTATATTTATAATAATATTCTTGTTTTAAAAGGAAATTCTCCAACTGACCTCGTTTATCTGCACTCTGTTTTGTAATATTTTTTTTTTTTTTTGCCTCTACTCATTTCATTACGTTTGTGTTTTATACTTTTAACATTAATTACAAAATTCCCTTGTAAGTATGCGTTAGAGCACACTGCTGCCAATGTGTCAGTAAAGAATGTTTGGTGTTTTTTAGATTTAATATGTATCGATTTACCACCCATCTGTCTGACTGTAAGGCCAACACGACCCCATGACGACCCCAGCACAAAAAATAATATAAAGTCATTGGCCACATGCCAATAATTTTAAACATTTGATGTGTTTATGAATGAACATGAATTTGGATTTTTTTTTTGGTTAAAATTGTTGTTGTTTATTTTTTTAAATATTCAGACAAACAACAAATTATATTAACAATTGATTGCTTTATAAAACGCAACAATTTGTAATTGAAAGTTTAAAGTTTTTTTGTTTAATATTAAAGTAAATAAATGTTTTTAGTTAATTTTTTATTATTTTTTGTTTTTTTACTACAAGACTCTTTGGCCCATAATCATAGTCATAGAAAAAGCATACTTTAAGCAAAAGCAATCTTTTGTTTTAAATTCAAAACAAAATTTATATGTTTTTGTTGTTTAAAAGTCTACTTTTACTTAAAGTATGCCTTTTCTATGAGTATGATTATGGGGGCCTTTATCTTTATGACTAATCTTCACAAATTATAAATAAATCTTTAGAAATAAATATAAGTTTTCCATTCCAATGCATTACATTACTCGTACATTAATTTTAAAAGGTCAGTCGAAAATTAGACGTTTTTGTTTGTTTTTTTTTAATATTTCTTTTACGATTATGTTGGGTGATAAGTTTTTTTCTACTTCGTTACTTTTTAATGTTATGGTTTGCATATTCAAGTACACCTAATTCTGTTTTTGCACGGTTTTGATTTAACACGGTTTGAAAATAAACAAATTTTAATTTTTTTTACACGATTTTATTTCATTTAGCACGATTTAAAATCTTTTGGGCTTAAAATTTTCTTGTTGAAATTTAATTTTTGCGAGATATGTTCATATCATAAATTTAGGGGAATCCCCTTTTTGTGGATACAAGTAAATTTACTGGTCAGAGCAATTGTAAATAGCATAACTTTAGGGGAATTCCCTTTTAGTACATATTTACAATCAAATGAACTTGTCATACATTTTTTTACATTACTTTTAAACTTAGACTGCATAACTTTTTTTTTCTATAATATGTAAATACACCTAATTCTGTTTTTACGCGATAGATACGTTCCTCGAAAATTCGCGTAAAAAAACTGCGCAAATGAAAGTATCCATATTAAATGAGGGAATTGCTTCCACGTATGAAATATCAGGTAAAATAAGATAAATAATTCAAATTCATGTTGCTTCATACACAAAATATTTTATTTAACCCTCCGATGAGTGAGAAGGTACCTAGGGACCTTTTTGCCTTTAACTGAAATTACTCCTACTTCGGCCACTACAACCGCCAAAGTTGCATCTTTTGGAAAAAAAAAATCAAGCCGATCGGATCATTACTTTAAGAGTTATTGAGGTTTTAGTGAGAATAGTACGCGGACGTGTGAATAGGTCCGTATGGACGTTGTACTGAATTTCACTAATAACTGCCTGTTTTTGGGCATCATTATAATTTTTTTTATTGTTTCAACACATAATTTACTTGTTCTGAACGCAAAGACCTAAACTCAAAGACATTATGGATGATGCTAAAAACAAAAAATTCTAAGAAAAATTTAAGGAAAGGCACAATATTCTAATTTTATACTACTAGCAATAAACCAGTTCTTAGAATTTTTTGTTTTTATCATCATCCCTAAAATAAAAAAAAAAATTGAAAAAAAATTTAAAAAATTATTTTTGTATGTAGAATTTAGTTATAAACAATAAAAACAAAAAAAATCAAAAAAAAAAATTTTATATGAAAAAAACATGATTTACAAAAAAGGTCCATAGGGACCTTTTTACACGGCCGTGAAGTTCAGAACTGCCTCTCATCGGAGGGTTAAACAAAACCAATAGAAAAAAGTGTTCATTTAGAAAAGTAATCACAAAAAACATAAAACTTAAAAATAAATATCTTTGTTATATAAATATATTCAGTATCACTTTCTGATAATCGCATTCGTTTACCAAAGACATCACTTTCATCGCTAGAAATATTTTCGAAATCATGATAAGTTGTTGGTTATGGTTAAGTGATTTTGGTCACAAATTCAATTATTAATCGTTGACTTCCATTTTTTACAAGACTGTTATGTAATTCACAATAACTACCCATTAATAATTTCAGTTCATGTTGAAATTTCGCGCTTGTTTTTCGTACCAGACGATTTTTAGTGCTGCCAACTATGTGTTTAATTTAAAATTCTCCAAAAAAAAGTGCAAATAACGTTTTTCTGGTAAAAATACATATATTTTTAGATCGTGTTAAATCAAATCTAGTCGCATAAAAACAGAATGAAATATTAATTTGGAAACGCGTTAAATCAAATTCGCGTGCATACAGAATTAGGTGTATGCTTGAGTAAAAACAAATTGTATACATATGTATGTATGTATGTGATTTAATATTATAAATCTGAATAGTTGTTCTTAAAAAATCCTAGTTTTCCCTAATTGCAATAGGTTTTAGAAATAAGGAACCAATCACCTATTTTGCACACAATCAATGTCTTTTTTTACACGTGTTTTCCTGCAACCAATTACCGTGTAAAAACAGAATTAGGGGTATCTTTTTTTTGGAATATTTAAAGAAAAATTTAAAACAAGCAAATAAATTTAAATTATATCACAGTAAATTACTGTGTAGATAGTTAAAAAAATAGATAAGAGGGCGCGAAAAACATTTGATAATTCTATGAGTTTCTCAAGGTACGGTCGCACTAAATAAAATATTTTTAAACTCTGTTATTTATTAAAAGAAACCCTCATTTATTTAGGACAGGAGATAACAAATACCCAGCAAGCCATATGAGTCCGAAAAGAGTCTTTTCTGACACCTTTTGCGGAGCGTTTATGCTCTTTATGAGCCTAAAAAACAATCATTATTGCTCCGAAAACCTTCAGTAAAGAGGGGCATTACATTCGAAAATGGTCCGTCAGAAAGAGCTCTTACATCATGTCAAAAAAGAGTCATTGCAATTTTAAATACAACAAATTTAAAGGTCGCATTTATTATTTTTTTTAATTGTTTTTACTTAAACCAAAAGGGAATTCATTTACAAATAAACTAAATTAGAAATGGAAAAAAGTCAAATAAATTGTATTCACAGTAAAAAAAAAATAAAATTTAAATAAAATATATAAAAATGGAACAAAAATTAATTTTTTAAGCAAATTTTTCTTTCGCTCCGAAAATGCTTTTTAGTTGGACTCTTTTCTGACTCCTTTTACGGAGCGCTCCTGTAATGGTATGCTGGGTATTTAGTCTTATTTTATTTGATGCTGTTTGTTCTTGCAAAACTTTTGTAAGAGTAAACAACGACAAACAAATTTGTACTAAAACCAGTGGTTACGCTTTTTTGAGTAAATATTTGCCATGTTTGACCAGCATCAAATAAATTAAAACTAAATATTTGTTTTGATTTGACCTAAACATATGTTATTTAATGGTTACGCCTTTTTCGGGAAATATTTGTCAAGTGTAATCGCACCTTAAGTTATCTTGTAAACATCATCACGATTTGTAAGTTGTAAAATCATCACCAAATTCCGTATGACACTGTAGAAACAGAAATAATTACAAAAGATAACTGAAGATTAATGAGGGTGAGAAAATGTATTCCTGCCTCCTAAATTCGGTTTTTATTGACAACTATCATTACAAATACATCAAATTTTATTTCATATTTATTAATTATTTTGCTATCAATAAATTTCTTGATTACCTTGTTTCAAAAACTTGTACAATTTTTTATTATTTTTCAATTTATCTTTTGGCTTGGCAATACGATGATATTTTCTGCCAGCCCTGGTGGTGGGTGTCGGTGATTGATTTTCAATATCTTTGATTTGCTGATAGGATTTTGCAAACGGTTTGATGCAATTTTGACAGGGCAGTGAAAGATTTTTAAGTTTTTTCGAATGACGCTGTGAAGTTTCCGGTTGCAGTAGTTTATGCTGGCACAACATGATTTAGTTTCGCTTTTATTACCATCAAATCCTTCCTATTTTTTTTTTAATTTCGTTGAATAGAATTTCCGTTTTTCTCTAATTCAAGCAGAGCTATTTTTCTGCTAAGTTTTTGTTACACTTTTTCCGTCAAATCTTTAACTTAAACGTTTAACAAAACACTGAACTGTGTAAAAGACAATGAGGGTAATAAATTCAACAGAAATAATAGACATCATATTCGTAGATATGTTAAACTTGAAAAGAAAATTAAAAACAAATGCGATAAAATATAAAAGAAATTATTTTAAATAAGTGAAAAGTGTAACTAAAAAACAACATGTAAATTAAACAAAAGTCTAATTGCTAAGTCACTTTGCTGTTATAGATTTTCTTCGTTTCCCTTTAACAAAACCACTTTTCTTTCTTGCACCAACTGTTTTACACAGCAATGTGTTGCCACTTACAACGCAAATTAGATTAGAAATGCATAGAAACAAAACTGATAAAAAAATATGCATAATAGTATGAAAAAATGAATAAAACCAACACCTCCCTATTGATAAAACCAGTACAATATGAAAATTAGAATTTTAAAAGCGTAAAAAATCTTCATCTTTGTTATATACTACAATTCCAGCCAGCTAACCAGTCCGGATAGTACTGAGAATATTTTAGCATACAGATGTTTCCTATTTTGTACGAGTTTTTAGTCAGTGGTTAGAATTTTATTAGAGGATAGAGAAAGCCAGCAGGAGAAGTGTTAGAAATTCAAGCTGCAAATATCCATTGAAATGAATTAGTCCAAAATTAGCATAAAATATGTTAGGAATTAAAAATATCACAAGGAATAAAAAGAGAATATTTTGTGTGTATATGTATTTTAAAACATACAGCTGATAATAATTAAAATTTTGTGGGTGCTGGGAAAATTTAAACTAAAGTTGTGATAGATATACATATATCACAGTGATATATTGCAACGCCAAAAAGTTTGTTTAAATATTTAAATTTGTTAATATGTTAAGGCAATTTGGCAACAAAAATTAGGTGGTGTTAGTAATATACAGTGACTCACAGCTTATTTTATGCAGTGCTTTTTTTTTGTTTTCAAAGTTCCACAAAAAGAGAAAACTAACAGGAACTTAAAAAAGAAATTGATGTCATTTTAAAGAAAAAATGTTATAGTCTAACAAACAGAAAATATTTATTGCAAAATTTGACATTTTAATATCTTAAAAATTAGTCGACTTTTCACGCCACAGCTTATTTTATGCAGTCAATTTCTACTGTAACAACAACTCAATGAAGCGTTGTTGATTTTTCGTGTTTTTTTTTTTTTATTTACTTTTATTAATATTTTCTGTGAGTCGGATTTTGTAATGTCAAGTAAAATTTTAAATAGTTCAAATGAGTCCGCATACAATGATAGAACAACGATAATTGGTGTTAAACCATTTTCAAAATGGTCACTCACAGCGACAAATAACAGAAATGGTTAACATTAAAGCTGCCACAGTCCAAAAAATAATAGAGCGCTTCATCCATGAAAATCGGGTCCATAACAAGGGACAATGATCATGATGAGCGACACATTTTAATCCGTGTTGCCTTGAAACTGTTCGTCATTTCTATCGCCAACATGATTTTATTGGCCGAGTAGCAGGCTAAATTTTGCCAAAGAACATGTTTGCAAGAAATCTGCATTTTGCATATGTTTGGAGGAAACCAAATACAGAACGCAACAAAGAACATGATGGTGGCAGTGTTACAGCCATACCTAAATACCGACGGAAAACTGAACGTATTTTTACGCTGAGCATTAGAGCTGATACCCCATCCCTAAACAAAAGCGGCAACGTTATGTCAAAACAATAAAAACAGGGTTATCAAACAAATAAATAAAACGACCCTGTTTATTGTAACTGCTGGACATTGTTGTTTTATTTCTCTTTTTTTTTTGTTTTGTTTTCTTTTGCAACTAACTTCACTGTGAAACGCCTTGTCAAAATCGGATTTTCCAATAGCAAGGCGTTGCCGTCGCGTTGTTTCGGTATGCTCCACACAAAATGTATGAGCATGAGAAATTTTGACATTTAAAAAACGCTTACCATCGGTATTTAGGGCAGTTATAGTATTCCAGCTGCTGGTACTGGGAATTTAACATTTGTTGAAAAACCATGAACAACTTTAAGTGGATAACTTGTTAGAAGGCGCAAGGAAATGGGTAAAAGATCATATTTTCGATTTTACCAGGACAACGATCCCAAGCACAAATCGGGTATTGTACAAACGTGGCTAATATATAACTGGTCACATTTGATGACACCGCCACCACAGTCGCCAGATCTTAATGTTATCGAGAATTCATGGTAAATTTTTGAAATCAGCATAGGGAAACACAACATTTCGAACAAGAACGATTTAAAAAAAGCGCTACTGACGGAGTGGTCGACTATTTCGCCGAGTATTATCCAAAAACTTGTCGCATATACGTCAAATTGCCTAAATTATGTTGCAGATAATAAAGGCTATCACATCAAATATTAAATAAAGACACCACAAAAAAGAAGTTGTGACGTGGAAAACGATCTTTTTTTGGTTTTGTTTAGGTTAAATATGCCTTTGAACACATTTGAGCACACAAATTCACAAATTCAATTCTGAAATTCCAAAAACAGCATCTGATAGCTGTTCCCATTGAGCACATATCCTATATAGTGGTTATGCATGCCTTTGCTCCATTTGGCCAAAATCCCTCATAGAAGTCCAAAATTCTTTAAGTGTATTTTCAAAAGTTTGTAATAAATACTTCGAAGAACTTCATAATTATATCTAATTTTAAGTAATATTTTTTTTATAACCATATAAAATTATATATCCAATTTAAAATTAATTTTTTTATTAAATTGTTTTTTGGTATTTAAAATTGTATTTTATATTTAAATACGTTCTTCATTAGTCGTTACGTCAAAACATATTTAACTTTGTACTTAAATATGTTTTCCGTAAGTCGTTACGTCAAAACATATTTAACTCGGCATATTTATCTTCACACACATAATAATTCTCTATAATTTATCGAAAGGTAAATCAGAGAAAATATAGAGAATTTTTAAGATAAGAATCTTTGCAACAGTTAGTTTACTGATCGATATTACTAACATATCGTTACAGCAAATTCTTATCGAACCTTTGAGACTAAAGCTACAATTTGAGCGATGATCGTTGTCAAATGCTTGTAATGGAAACGTTGGCATAAAATTAGATGCTTTAAGTTATTTCTTGTTGGTTGCCTGGTTCTGTTGTTTCATTTGACCTTGTAATTTAAACAGAAATTATTTAGTTATTTTACACATCCTAGTTAATCTAGCAAAGAAGCAATTTCTATTTAGATTACTTAGGCAAAAAGTAGTCAATTTAAAGTTATTTTACTTAAAAGGCGTAATCTATTGCAACTTAGCAATCCTTTGCAATCCTTAACGTCATATTATTTAAATTTTTTTCGGTCGAGTTAGTCTTACATATTATTTTATAATCACCCCATTGTGAATAAACATTCCACATGAAATTTGTTCCCTTTTATTTTTTTAACATTGAATTTTAATAGGAAAAATGTGAAAAGGGAACAAATTTCATGTAGAATTTTTATTCACGATAGGGTTGAATATTATTTCTACTAAACCGATTTTGCTGATTTTCAATACCAAACTTCTTAGAACAATAATAAACACTAAAGATGAATGTTTTTAATTGCGATTCAGTATTTTAAATGTGAACATGTTTTACACTAACCGATCCACTGATGGTTATTATAACTAAATCAAATTAAGATTCTAAAACTGATATCACATTAAACTTCATACGAAAACAGGTTATAAGGGAAAAAATTAAAGCAAATTGATTTATGTTGCTTAATTTTCAATTTAGTTGCCAATAAGATTTAATATTTAATCCAAATTATTTTCATGTATTTATTAAAAGATAGCTGCTAGTTAAATTTTGTTAAACTCTTTGGTTAAATGGAAAACTATTACTGCAAACATTCCAAAACCATAAAATCTAATGTAAAATGTATGCAAATTCTACACAACTCATTTGAATATTGTACTGTATTTACGTAGAAATATTTCCACAACAATTGTGCAAAAATATTTCTATGGAAATATACATACATACACATGTATATTAAAATTTTGTGTTCTATAAAGTAAGTAAAAATAATAATTGAGTGCTGATATTCATTTTGAGGAAAATCCAATAATGCTAAATGTTTGGTTTTAAGAGAGGATATAAGTGGAGAGGCTATTACAAGGCATTTTAATACTTGTGAATGAACACAAGCTGAACATTTTTAAAGTGCAAAATGTTGGGTTTAAAAGGAAATATTTCAGAGTTGATAATAAAGTTATGACATTATAAATCTTATATTGTGTTTAATTCGAGCTCAAAAGAAAAAAAGTTATTTTATTAATAGTTATGACATTATAAAAAAAAATTGTGTATGCTAAGGCATTTATTTAGACAATACCAGGAATCGCTACCAATAATTTTTTCCGCCCTCTCCCAAAGAATTGTGAGAAAAGGACTGATGTCCTTCTTCAAATTTTAAAAGTGATTTTTTTCGAAATATCGTTATACTTTCCAAAAAAAAAAAAAAATTCTTTGGCATTTGGTGAAAAATTAGTATTTATTTGAAAAAAAAACTGAAATTACTTTTGCTTCATAATGCAGAACTTGTTCAGGCACTAGCAACCATCAACCTGAACGTGTTGTTACAATTGGGGACCGCAGTAGGACACTCTGAAATAAGAGAAAGGCATTTGTGGAAATCTATTTTTATTATTTTAATTTTACAATTGTCTTCTTCTTCTTCTTTTACAAAAGTAAACAATTTGATAACATGTGATTGATTGTCGACGATGTTGCCATATTGAAATAACTAAATGCAGTATAAATTCACTCTGATTTTGTGCATTTACGTCTAACCTAATGCGCATTAGGATGGGGATAATTCACGAGTTAATTGGAATTAAGACTGATAATGCAAATTAACTGTGTCGTCTGTCTACGATATAAGAATCTCTCAAATGCTTAAATATTAAAGTTAGTCACTTTGGCAAATAAGACATTCATAACAATTTGTAAAAAAAGAAAAAAAAAACATTTTTATGACAAAGTGTTTATTACAACTAGACTTATTAGCTTTTTTGACAGCTTATAATCTATATATATAAAAATAAGTGTACATTTTGATTGTCACTCCATAACTCGAGAACGGCTCGACCGATTGCCATAAAATGTTTAGGGAAGGTACAGGGAGGAGTGATAATGGTTAGTTGATTTTGAAATCCAAAATCGGTCTAGCCATTCTCCAGTTATGATTTTTTTCCTGAAAAAATTCAACATTTGAAAAAAAAGTCCCCTAAAGTATGCTGTACAAATTTGCAAATAAATAAGAGCAGGCAGGTTGTGAATACATCTTATTCTATGAAATACAAATCAATAGTAAATACCGAGCGAAGCCGGGGCGGTCAGCTAGTTATTTCGAAAATACTATCTAACTTTAGCACAAAGACCAAAAGTAACAAATATAATGAAGAGCAGAACCATTTGGTTTATATACTGACAGTATAAAAGCAGTATAATCACAGTAAAAAGTGTCACTAAAGTATGAGCAGCACATAAATACTTGTTAAATGTGTTTAAAATATAAACGACAGATAAAATACGTTGGTCATAAAACAAGCTGTAATAAAAATTTTGTGAAATTATTAAAAACAAAACTGAAAAGACTGAAACTTTAAAAGGAAATACTCCAAGAATGATCAGTTGCTGGTTACTGCTGTTTATCATTTATCACATTGTAATAGTCAAACTAATCACCGAAATAATAAAAAAAAAGTATCACAGCTCTAGAAAAATACTTATCAATGTGTCAAGGTTTTTCAACAATTTTGAACTAGATTTGCTTGTATATATTAGTGTTATAAAAATGTATGTATGATGTTTTTTTAATAACTTATATATACAAGAGAAATGTATTTCTACATCAAAAGCTTAAACATATACCTACCATTGACATAAATATCTCTGTGAAAAAAAGGTAAAAACTAAACTTCAAACACAATTTTTTGTTTCAAATTCGAGGGAAATAGTGTTAGTGATAATAATTTATTACAAATGTAACAGCTTTGCTTTGAGCAAAATCTGTCAATGGAAAAAGCTAACGCAGGGTTAAAATTTATAGCAAATGTGTTAAAGTTCTAACAAAAACAACGGATTAAAATATAACAATTTATGAAAGTGATGACAAAAACATTATAGTTTCAAATTTATATACAGCCGTAATATATGTCATATATAAAACAAATTTGTAAAATTGTAAAAATGACACAATTAATTGAGGTAAATTATTACTGCTCTATTTAGAAAAGCCGTTTTTATCTCATATAAATATCACTGTGATGAATTCTGGTAAATCTAACAGATTGCATGAACTAAAACTAATTACTTTATATTTTAGTTTACTTCAATAATATATTTATTATTATTATTATTTTGTTTGTAATATAAAGAATTTCTATAAACAAATTGTTATGGTCTATTAAAAATATATCACAGCTTATAAATACATTGTGATCAAAAAATAATGTTCTAATTATTTTGTATTACAACTTTAATGATAAACATTATATGGTTACAAATGCAGTAAATATAACTTAAAACCAAATAATGTTAAAATTTATCTGTGAGTTATAAAAGAGTTTCATAAAATTGTATTGTGGCGAAGCAACAAAATTTGTAGCACTTAAATAATAACATTTTAGTGCCACAAAGTAAAAATTAAGCAGCTAGCTTAAAATATCAACAAGATTTACTTGATTTTATGACAATACAATCTTGTGCAAAGAGATAAAAGTCGTAAGAATAAGAACGTTTGAAAAATCATTAAACATAATTTTCCACAAAAATACAAAATCAAAGGTTTAAAAAATCTTCAAACATAATTCTCAAATGTTTCTCCAGCCTAAAGATAAATTAATTTTTTTACATTTAAATATTCATCCATTACCACAAAATTGATTTTTCTACTAATTTTAACTTTGATAACCCATAAGTAGGCCCCTACATAGCGGTAGGGTGCTACCCTTTCCAAACGGTCATTTCATAGGCTGAACAGTTATCTATCATCTGCTGTTTACACTGTTCAATTATCTTATTCGGTTCAAAAGATATGATTTTTGCAACGAAAAAACGCAAATGGCACCAATGTGCGCCATACAATTTCTGGAACCATGTCTTTTTAAACTTTTTTACCTCTAGAAGCCAAACGGGCATGTACGGGCAGAGAAAACCTTTATTTTCCGTCAAAGTTGAGAAATAGTGATAAAACGGATAGTTTTTAAATAGTGATTTACCAGGAGAAACACAAAGCAAACAGGTAATTTTTTTTATCATTATACATTTAATAAATACATCAATCAATACAAAGAAAAAATATGGCGATTCGTTACTATTTTTCGTGATATTACACCTGAAATCGCAACAAATTGACTAAAAATTGTGTGTTTTTTTTGAAAACCGAAAGTCGGCCAACTTTGAACGGTTATATCTTCTAAACTAAAAATGTGATATTATTAAGAGTGGCATATTTGGGTTTATTCAAAACTTTGTCGGCGCTCATGAAAATTTTGATTTTTGCAACCTCATTTGCTCTACGGGAGCCACTGTGCGGCGTGTAGCAGTCATTACAAAGTATTAGTTCAATATCAATAAATATATATTACCAAGCTGTTGTTGGTAAACAATTATAGAATATTGAGGCCTTTAATCACATTTCTTGCACTCAATTTTATAAAGGTTGTGTCACATTTTGCTTCATAAATTTGTTTCTACTAAACCAATGTTGCTGATTTTCAATAACAAACAATCTAGGAGAATGATAAACATTCAACAAGAATCTCATTAATAAATATTTAAGATTTGTCTGTCTGTCGTTCAGTGATTGTCTGTCATTTTAATTCATTACTATGTTTATGTGTGCAATATAATTCATTTCATTATTTCAGTCCGCTACGTTTTTACCTTTTAAAAAACGGAAATCTATTTCGTTTAATTGCAAAATAAAAGCGTGAAGTAGTTTAAAATGTTAATGTTATTTATTCAAATGTATAAATGTTGTATTTTAACGCTCTTTTACAATTTACTTTAAACACAAACTTAAATTACAGTTTGATAACGCTTTGATGTCACTCAACGACTCACAATAAACTGAACTAAGTAAACTGAGTGGCCCTGTTAGTTTATTTATACACTAACATTATTTTTGGATGGTTCTTGTCTAGAATCTTTAAAGTCGTTAAAACTTAAAGTTGCCATACTGCCCAACTATGTTTATAACAGCGTGTTAGCAACAATATTTGTAAATAGAAACTTCTACTAATTAACATTTGATAAACATCCCAGCCGGAAAAGGATGCTGTAAAGAGGCGTTCTAGAAGGCCTTCTTTAGCAGTCTTCCAATTTGACGTGCTCTGTCATTTTTATTCAAGGCATTGCCTACTCGCTTGCTTGAGAAGGACAATTGGTGAGTCTACCAGCTAATGCTAATGCGTAATTAAAGGTCTGCTAAATTCATATTATATAGAATACAGTAAAAGAAGGGGGTTTAAAGGCCTTCGAATTTTTTAAAATGTGTAAACAGGTCTTCTATACGACCTGCAAATGGAAGCACTTACAATTTTTCTCGCTGGGATGTTGTGTGTTGATATCAACCGTTACAAGCCGTTTAAGTTAAATTTAAATTTCGTAACAATTTATTAACCTAAATATAAAATCGATTAAAAATTCCATTTTTATTTAACTAAAAAAACACTAACGAAGCCCACAACTCTCTGTTCCCTTTTGAAAATTACTGACAAATGAAATAAACAGTTTGAAAGAAATTTAAATAAATAATTCAAGCATTTGACAATCCCAGATAATCCAATTTAATCTATGAACACCCAACCCCTTTAATAATGATAAAAATTATACATACTTTTTTACAACTTGTGTGTGACTTGCTGGCCTAAACAATTTTGCTGCCATCTTATAAATTCATAACGCCTTTAAAGCTTTGAAATAGTTGTTACAAGCTTTAAGGCAAAATGCGTGACAATAATATGAAATTAAATCAAGTAATAGTGGAAAAAATAAGGAAAAATAAAAACACAACTACTAAAGTAGTTACGAGTACTATGATAACAACTAAAAGTTCAAGCTCTCTGCTGTAATACTGTGTCTACAACAAAAGGACTGCGAAACAGAACAAGGACAGCTATGTTGGTTAAATAATAGACTACGGAAATTACAGACTTGGCTTTAATAGCATATTTTGTATGAATGGAGTTTTCCATATATTCTTGTTGTTAAGCAGCTTTTTTTTCCCCTTTAAGAAGCAAAAAAAGGAGAAATTAAATTAAAGAAATGTTTAGCCCCACAATACTAAGAGAACCTGATGCTGTCATATATTGACAATATTATTAAGTTTGGTGTGAAAGGCAACTTCTTTGTGTAAATCCTAAATACCTGAACTATGGCAGCTATACAAAATAAAATCTTATTCAAATGCTTCCTTTATTTATGTTGTTGTTTGCAAATCAATTTTTAGCTTTTTTATGCAAATGACAGGTTTATAAGTTACAAAAAATTGATATATTCTTTGTCTACTTTGCAATAAATAAAAATCAAATTCCAACACATAAAAGAACTTTAAACAATTATCAAAATTCATATAAACTTAAAAAAAAAACAAAACTTTTTACAGGAGCACAAAAAATCATTTAAACAAGTACACACACTAACTCTCTTTCAATTTAAAGACTTTTCTTTGTATTCCATGTTTATTTCTTTGTCTAGCTTCAGAAGTGACAAAATAAATAAAATTTTATAAATTGCCAATATTTTTGTCATCTTCGCTTTTGTTTTCTTGTAAAAGAAAATATACAAAAACAGACTTTTTTTGTTAGCTATGACAATTTGTTGCAGTTTAACATTTCTCTCAGCGTCTAACAGCAGCAATTTTCTAGGTCAGTCTTTGGGGCGCCCAAGTGTGAATATGTTTGTAAACAAAAAACACAAAAAACATGCAAGTGTGTGTGGTTTCGTGTAAGAAATGTAATGACCATGAGAATCAAGCTCATTATGTGGAAATTCAAACGTGAGTTAAGGTTTCAGAAACCTTTGAGAATTGTGTATTGTGTTAGTAATTGTAAATAACTAAACATTGTTCATATATTTGATTTTGAGCTTAATGAATTTCAGCAAACATTGAAATTGAAAAAGATTTGAAATCAAATGCTTCAATGCATAACCTTTGCATTGCGTAGAGAATCATGCTCCCCTATTTATATCAATAATCAAGCAATAACACAACAATTTAAAGTTAAGTACCTCGGTATACACCTCGATCGTCGCTTTACATTGAAAATTAACGCAAATAATATTGAAATTAATCCAAATGAATTGGCTCATTGTCAGAAATTCTAAGCTAAGTATAGATTGTAAACTCCTACTTTATAACTCGATCATAAAACCTATATGGTGTTATGGAATACAGCTGTGGGGAACGGCCGGCCGCGGCCTCAGCTTCAAATGTACACAGAATTCTAAGACGCCAAAACAAATTGCTACGAATAATCATAATATAAAAAATTCGAATATTCATAAACACCTAAACGTGCCTTTGGTAAAATCTAAGATCCAAACAAATGCAGAAAAATACTTAAAAAAGCCCATTACCCCGCAACATATTAAATAAATTGTATAAGCTTTCTTTTGAGAAAAAAAGGGCCCAAATTGAAAAAAAAATTAAAAAAAAAAGATTTAAAAAAAAAAGATTTAAAAAAAAAATATTTAAAAAAAAAAGATTTAAAAAAAAATTTAAAAAAAAAAAAAAAAAATTAAAATTAAAAAAAAAATATTTTTGAAATGATTGAAGAAATAGCTATCTACAGTCATTTGGACAATTTTTGCTTGGACCAATAGGTAAAAAGTTACACTCATTTAAAAAACCCTGTATGACCAAAATTTACCAAAATGTCCAACTTTGACCCCCTCTAACTCCGGCACTTCTGGACCAATAGAGCTGACCTACTATCCAATAGTAATAACCTTGGTGCAAATTTCATCCAAATCGGAAGACATCGATTTTTAAAATTGGGTCACTTGACGTGAAATTCACCATATATATATATATAATCAACAATGGTCAAACAATTTTCATCTGACACTGGTTGGACTAAATAATTAAAGTTCATTAGATATACGATTCGGATTACTTATTGTTAGTTCGTTTTTAATGAAGATACAATAAATAAATAGAAGTAAAAAAAATGCTTTCATGAGTATCAAACATTTATAAAATAATTCACGACTGCTTTTGTCCACAGGGTACATAACCTGTCTTTATAGTTGGTTACTTCAAATTTAAGTTATCTACAAACATAATATGTGTGTGTATTCATTTAGAAAATTGAATACACACAGTTCTAAATACAAATTGAATACACACACACATTTGGAAACTATTTTTGTTGTTATTAAATCAAACATTGTTAAATTAAATCACAGTTCATAGAGATGTGTAAGTGAAAGTACACTAATTGAAAAGGGGATAATATGTCTTTTGAAAAACACATTAAAAAGAAAATATGAATAAATAAGTAATGCAACAATTTGTAAAATTAAATTTCATACACTAAATATCTATTACTATAATTCGAAATTATGAAAAAATTCTTAATAAAATCTCTCGATAACAAGTAAAATATATTTTCTTTATTACATTAAAGACTATCTTCAAAATAAACTGTTTTATATGTAATCTATAATTTAGAAGTGATTTCAGTAATTGTTCAAGCTTAAGGTCTTTTTTTATTAAAATAAAATTTTTTTATTTTCGATATTTCGCTACTTCTTTGTGTAGCATCGTCAAGGTCAAATAAACTATAATAAGAAATTATTAGTAATAGCTGCAAATAATAAAATGTTGTGATCTCAGTGTAATTCACTAGTTAACAGCGTTGCCACGACCAAAAAAATTTTGTAACCAAAATGTAAAAAAAAAGTAACCAAAAGCAAAAAAAAGTAACCAAAATTTTTATATATTTAAAATTTTATTTTATTTCAGCTAAAAAATATATATGTAAAATATAAATTAACCATTACATTTCAGTTTGTAGTTCAGTCTTATAATTAAGTACAATTGAAAGAAAAAACTAATTCAGCAATAACGATATTAATAAAACCCAAATGTAATTAATTTCATTACATTTGTTACCAAACACTAGTAGATAAAGTTTAAGTAGATGAGGCTAAAAATCTGTCTTGAATGTTCTTAGATGATTTATCCATATAGCGAACGACTAGAACTAGTGATTTCTTTGTGGATACGTCTGTTGTTTCGTCTACTATTAACGAAAACTTTGTCGTTTTTAGTTTGGAAATTAAATTTGCTTTAGATTTGCTTCCTAACATTTCTGTTAATTAAGTTGCTTTACCTGCCACATTTAATGTGTTTCGCAATTTGACAGTCGGAACAGCGCTTCTCTAATAAGCCTGGTAGATAGTCCATTAAAAAAAAGGCAAATTGTGGGAAATAAGAAACATTACTAATGTTAGCTCTGTTTGGTGCACTTGCTTATTAAGAGTTTCTTTTTGAGGACTTGCAAATGTTATTTTTATTTTCCACATTTTGCTTATGAACACTTTTTAGTGTGCTTTCGTAAATAACTTACGTGATTTGCAAGTTTTTTTTCACAGGCAGCGCAGAAACAACATCCAGCTTTGTTTCTTAGCCACGGAAACTCATCCAACCACAATACACGGAATTTTCTTTTCGGGCTGTTATTAATGTCACTAAACAACAAAATATTATTTAAAAAAGTTATTGAAATTGAATGAAAATATACATATTCTCATCATCACTTCCAGAACATAACTCGACATAATTAGTTTTACTTTGAGCAGCCTTTTTAAATAAAAATCTAACAAAAATAAAAATTGTGCTTAAAACCAATATTATTATTTTTTAATTCGAAGTACATACTTATCCATTTTTTACGAAAGAAACCCAATCTTAACTATTTAGAAAACACTTTATTAAAAAATTAAATAGCACGCTAATTTGTAAAAAGCTTTTTTTTTTTTTGTTTTCTGGTAAAAACATAATTTATGAATGTTGATTAAGGTTCGTTCATTTCTAAAACAAAAGAAAAATTAACTTGTTCCGATGTCAAATCAATATGAAAATGCATTTTGTAGCATGTTTTTAGATGGTTTTTGTGAAGAACCTTTTACTCGTTCAACAATACAATGATTGTGTTTGTTATGTTTGGAGACAGGCATGTATTTTTTTGTAATCCTGTGTTTAGTGTTTTATTTTTAAAAAACTTTTAAATTGTGGTGTAAATTAAGTCAAAGTAAAAGCAATGTAAAAAATGGTTACTTTTATGTTAAAAAAAAGTAACCAAAACGGAAAAAAAGTACACAAGTACACATTGGAAAAAAAAGTAACCAATTTTGGTTAAAAGTAACCAAAATGGCAACGCTGCTAGTTAATTACAATCCTTGCACTCAATTTTACCTACGTTGTATTGCATTTTGCTACAAATTGTGCTGATTTTTAATACCAAACAACCTAGGACAATGATAAACATTTAACAAGAATATCATTAATATAAAAAATGTATACTGGGCGTGAGCGTGTTTTAAACAGACAAAGCAATGGCTATACGAACAGATTAAAAGCTAAATTTAAGTGTATATTTACTCTCCGTTAAGAACTACAAAACGTAACCACTTTTCATTAAAAGTTTTAGAACACTTCAATTACATGGAATTATTTTAGAAGAAGGGCCACATATTGCTTCAAAACTTTACTATAACTGAACCGATTGTGTTAATTTTCACTACCAATATTCAACCAGAATCTTATTAATGCAACATATACAATATTTTGGACATGAGATTTTTTTATGCAGACCTTTTTGTGATGATTCAACACTCTCTAATTTATAGCGAATCTTGAGTCACTATTAACTCCTTATTGGGAAAGATAGAATGCAACATATCTTTGTTTGGAAGCTTCTCGCACTGACGTTATTTTTTATATTTTGTTTACCGGCTCCGAGAATAATTTAATTTTCCATCCAGATTCCCAAAAGAAGCTTTCCACACAAACAAGCCTGATTTACACAGACCTTAAATGATATACCTCAATTTGACTTATAGCGGATATTAAGTGACTATTATAAGCTTGTTTAAAATGACTAGGCACAAAGAAATATCATTAATTGAAAACAAATTTTTTTGTTTTCTCATATTGATCCATTACTTCGTTTATCGATTACCGATTTAGCTGATTTTCAATAACAAAGATCGTGGGGCAATGTAATGTTTTAACGAGAATCACATTATAAAAAATATGTAACATTTTAGAGATGGACGTGTTTCACAGAAACGGACAAACAGACAAAATATTTAACGTGACAAGATGTAATTAATAGCGAAACTTAAGTAACTATTAGCTCCTTATTAAGAATGACAAGACACAGTGGACTGTCTTGCAGTGAAACCCTTAGAACTATTTGATATATTATAGATTTCTCGTACTCAGTTTCAATGTGATTTATCACATTGTTTATATTAAACCGATTTGATTAATTGCCAACACCTAGCAACTTAGGGCAATGACAAAAATTTAACGAGAATCTTATTAAACTACATTTTGTACTTTGGAGGTAAGCGTGTTTTACACAGACTGTCTGAAGGATATACCTTTCTATGAGTGATGTTGTAACACTGCAATTCTTAACAGATCTTAAGTTACTATGACATTCTTGCTTAGCTTTACAACTTACTTTAGAACTAAATACATCTTTAATTATTTTCTCGCACAGTTTATTTCATACTAGTATTCCTACTAAGCCGATTTTGCTGGTACCACTTATAACAATAATAAATATTAGACAAGAATTTCATTAATAAATATTCTATACTTTGAAACTAAGCGTGTTTTACACAAACAGGTAAAAATATATACCTTCATTCTTAATGATTGATGATGTAGCAATGTATAATCCTTATTTAGAATGACAAGACCCAGGGTACTGAAAGCTTTAGAACTATTTAATCACTTTTGTCGCCCTAAATTGTATAAGGTCTCTCATTTTGATTCATTATTTTGCTTAAACCAAACTGATTTTGCTGATTTTCAGTACCAAAACTCTTAGGGCTGAACAATAATGAACATGATGAACATTAAATGGGAATCTTATTAATTTATATGTTTTATTTGGAAGCAAAAGTGTTTTATACACACATACAAATTCAAATTTTCTATGATTGATGATTGATTGATTGATGTAGTGAGTTTTAGGTAAATTTAAGCTCCTTATTAACCAAGCAAGACTCAGGAGACTGCTTTTCGTTCTAAGCTCTAATCAATGATTTCATAAATTAAATTTTTAAAAACTGAATACTAAATAAATATTTATGTTCTCTTTTCTTTAATAAATTGTTTTGAATTATATAGTGACTAGACATGATTTTCAGCGTAAATTTCATTGTAAAAGGATGAACAAAAAGAATATATTTTCATGTAAATAAAATTTAAAAATCATTTTCATCCCACGCCTTGAAGCATAAAAACATGTCAAAAGACATTAAAAGCTAACTAAAAAGAAACAAACGACACTTGGAATAATAAACAGATACAGGTGTTTCGTGAGCTACACTCCATGGATAACAAATTTAAGTTGAAGCAGAAGTAGTACGAAAAGTTATAAAAGTTAGTTGCACAAATTGAGGAACTGATTGGGGATTATTTCTAGGAAAATCTTTCGATTTTGAAATATGTTTTTTAAAGTTTTTCATATCAGGCGGTTAGTTTTCAAAATTCTTTAGAGATCTGTTTCAACTTCTTTACCATACTGTTTAATATTTAGTTTATTCTCATTCATTTTAGTGTGTTTCGATTCGAAAGCAAAAGCTGTCGTAATACAATGTAAAAAGTATACAAATTCGAACGATTTTCTTTATCGAATCGAAATATACAATAACCCCCTGGATTGTTAAGAGATTCTTTCAATTATGTTGACCTCTTAAAAATATGCAATACAATATTGATAAAAACTGCCTGTCCCCTAAAAGATACCACAAAAAATTTTAAATTTTTATAAAATTTCCTTTCGCTTCGTTTGTAGTGTTGCTCAAACATTTCAAAACACTTTAAATGTCAATGTTCCGTAAAAACGTTTAACTGACCCCAACAATTCCCAGTGACCAAAAATAATATTCCCACACATTGTTATTACAACTGAAATCTACATTTTTTTTTTTTTTTTTGACTCCCGCCTCACAAAAACCCAAATAAAAATAAGACAATGATAATAACAATAACGAAGGAATAGTTATAAGTATGATGAGGATGAAAACAAAACAAAAACAATAGAAAATATACTCCAGCGTGGGTGAAAAGTTAATAATTTTAACAAGTAAGAAAAAAACTCACGCACTTGTTATAAAAAAAGGAGACACAAAAAAAGGATAACAAGCACCAACAATAGCAATTGTAATAATAAACAAAATAAATTCAAATTCTAAAGAAAAGGCAAGTATCATGAATAAAATGTGGCATTTTATAAAGGAAATAAAAGAACTTTTCTTTAAACATTTAAAATTTTACTTTGTATTCAACAAAACCCAAATAGCTTTAAACAAACCTTGTTAAACTGTTTCTCTTGGTCCTAAAACCAGATGCCACTTATAATTTAAAAATTTGCCATTACAATGGCCAGAAAGTTTACAGAAAATAAAACTGTAGACTAATTTAAATACTAAAAAAACAATTTTAATTACACTAAGGCCCAATAAAACAGTGCGTGTTTAAGTGTAGTTTTAGTTAATTTTCATAAAAACTTAAGTTGCATTTAAATACAGATTCATTTTTTCAGTCATAATTAATTGCTGTTATGATTTTGTGGTAAAAATATGGTAGCACTTTGAAATGTCAACAAAATTATCGATATATTTCAGAAAACAGCTGATTTTTTTAATAAAATTTGCCAACAATTTTGTGTTTCGGTTTTTGTGTTTACTTGTTGTATTGTTTTGTGTGTTTTATTGTTTTGTGTGTTTTATATATTAAATTTGGTGGCATAAATATGGATAAAAGAAGTCCCAACTTTTGACTTCTTGTTGGACGCTGTTAAAAAATACAGCAGCATGATTGAAAAGAAAAAAAAAAACAAAAACAAATGTCAAAACCATATGTTCAATGTTTAAAACTTAAGTTGCACTTAAATGAACATCGTTGGCCATTTAAGTAGCATTTAAGTTTTCAGTGAAAAACAAAATTTTGTACTTAAATGCAATTTAAAAATAAATGGCACTTAAATACGCACTGTTTTATTGGGCCTAAGCTACACACACATTTTTTTAAACATTCCAACATTTAATTTTTTAGAACAACTTTGAGTATCTAGAAAATGTCAGTACAGTATTTACATCATTAAAATGGGTGAGACACATTTTCCTTAATAGATTCTTTCTGAGTAATCTAATGTTCTAATAAGACATAATATAAGACAGCAATCTCATGTTCTAATATACATTTTAGTTTAAAACTTTGTTGTTACTAAGCCAATGTTGCTGATTTTTAAAACCAAGCCATCTAGGATAATGATAAACATTAAACGAAAATCTTTTTAATAAGTATTAAATATTTTAGAACTAAGCGTGATTTACACAAACACACAAAAACAACTACTATACCTTCATATTCTGCGTTTGATGATGCAAGATTGTGTATTTTATAGCTCATCTTAATTAACTATTAGCTACGTGCAATGGATTGCATTGCACTTAAAGCTTTAGAACTATTAAATGATAATGCTGATACTCCATTTTGCAGAGATTGTCTCGCATTTTGGCTTATAACTTTGTTGCTACTAAACCGATTGGAAATGAATGGCATTAATAAATATTCAGTATTTTAGATATCAGTGTGATTTGCAGAGACCTTAATGTTTTGTTCTTTATTAAAGAGACAAGTGTAATTGGAGTACGAGACAATACCTTGAATATATGTATAAAAAAGATAGGAGTCTGGCTAAAAGTCGTTAGTCTGACTAAAAGACGGTAGTCTAAATAAAAGACGGTGCTTTGAGTAAATCACGTTAGTGTAAGTATTAGACCAAAGTTTGAGTAAAAGACGGTAGTGTGAGTAAAAAACGGTAGTCTGACTAAAAGACGGTAGTCTGACTGGCAGACGGAGGTCTGACTATAAGACGGTAGTCTAAGTAAACGACTGTAGTTTGACTAAAATACGGTAATTTGACTTAAAGACGGAAGTCTAAAGGTACGGTCACATTTGACAAATATTTCCTCAAAAAAGCGTAACCACTTGTTTTAGCACAAATTTGTTTGACGTTGTTTGCTCTTACAAGAGTTTTGCAAGATCAAACAGCATCAAATAAATTAAAACTAAATATTTGTTGTGCTTTGGCCTAAATAAGAAAAGTTTTTTTAAGTAAACAAATGAGTTCAAATAAATGTTATTTAGTGGTTACGTCATTTTCGGCAAATATTTGCCAAATGTGACCGTACCTTAAGTAAAAGACAGTTGTCTGACTAAAAAAGAAACACCTAGAATTCGAAGTATTTAAAATTTTTTAAGTATTTTATAATTTAAACATAGAAACTATGCTGTCTTGTGTTATTAAACTAATAGAATATCCATTCAATTAAATTGGCTAAACGAAATAAATTTCCTTTTCAATATCTCTCGATCTCTCTCTCTCTATATATATATTTCTTCACAGTTCATTTCCGCGCATCCCTTCCCCTTAAACTAGATTATAATTTCCTGCATAAAGACCAAAAGCAATTTAAAGCAAAAGTACAAAGTTGATATATAAATGTGTAAGTATGTTTGTGTGTATGTGTATCTTTATGAATAGCGAAACAACAATTTTAATTGAGACCAGGTTAAATGTTATTTTTATTTTTTATAATTTCTTTTTTTTCCACAAGCGATCGAAATTTGTTGCAAATTGAGTTTATTTGTATGTCATATGGTTTAATTCTACAGACGTGTGTACCCTGCCAGCAATTGGAAGTTTCTTTCATCGTCCATCGTCAAAGGCGTTACGTCTTACTCACTTCCAGACGTTAATTGGAAGATAACAATAACAATTTACATTGCAGTCGTCTTTTCATCATCCAGACGACGTTTGGAAGATTGTTTGTTGTTTACAACACCAGCCGAAATTGACATGCCCCGTTATAAAAGAAATGAAAAGAATGTCAAAAAGAAGTTTTCGACATCATCGAAATTAGTTTTATTTTGTCATTTGCTGTGGTCGGTCAGTGGTAGAGTGTGGTTTCGATTTGTTATTGTTGTAGTTTTTACATATTTGTTATCCCATAGTCAATA
The DNA here is from genome assembly GCA_916048285.2 of Bellardia pandia. NCBI lineage: Eukaryota > Metazoa > Arthropoda > Insecta > Diptera > Calliphoridae > Bellardia > Bellardia pandia. The sequence goes on from OU696531.1 coordinate 49,954,525, forward strand.
TGAGTGTATTATCTGTAAAGGCAAACAAAAATCAAAAGCAAAAGAGAGGCGAATAAAATAACTTCTGGAAGTTACGCTGAAGTGACTTCTTGAAGTTACGCTGAAGTGACTTCTGGAAGTTACTTCCGGGGGGTACAACTTCTCAATACGGAAGACACTTCTACGATCAGAAAATGGTATTGCAGAAGATGAGTTTCAACTTCTTAGCGTCACTTCTGAGTCACTTCCGCAATAGAAAATGTTGGCAGGGTATGAATACAAATACATGCAAACAACAAACACATACATATTTATTTATTTACTTATTTATACCCTGCCAGCAATTGGAAGTTTCTTTCATCGTCCATCGTCAAAGGCGTTACGTCTTACTCACTTCCAGACGTTAATTGGAAGATAACAATAACAATTTACATTGCAGTCGTCTTTTAATCATCCAGAGGACGTTTGGAAGATTGTTTGTTGTTTACAACACCAGCCGAAAATGACATGTCCCGTTATAAAAGAAATGAAAAGAATGCCAAAAAGAAGTTTTCGACATCATCGAAATTAGTTTTATTTTGTCATTTGCTGTGGTCGGTCAGTGATAAAGTGTGGTTTTGTTTTGTTATTGTTGTAGTTTTTACATATTTGTTATCCCATAGTCAATATGAGTGTATTATCAGTAAAGGCAAAAAAAATCAAAAGCAAAAGAAGTTAAGCAGAAGTGACTTCTTGAAGTTACGCTGAAGTGACTTTTTGAAGTTACGCTGAAGTGACTTCTTGAAGTTACTTCCGGGGGGTACAACTTCTCAATACGGAAGACACTTCTACGATCAGAAAATGGTATCGCAGAAGATGAGTTTCAACTTCTTAGCGTCACTTCTGAGTCACTTCCGCAATAGAAAATGTTGGCAGGGTATAGACTCAATGGCGTTCAGTTGCCAGGTACGTTTATCTTCATTTACACATGTATGAATAAATTTTTCAATTTCTAGCCAACGTGTTGTTTGTTATTCTTGTAATGAAATAAATGATTTTCTGTTGTTTGTTGTTGTTGTTAATTAACAAGAAATTTTATGATTTTTAACGTTTGCGTTTTTTTTTTTTTTTTTTTTTTTTTTTTTTTTTTTTTTTTTTTTTTTTTTTTTTGAAGTTGTTTGTTAAAGAAATGAAATAAAAAAATTAAAATAAAACAATATTTATTTATTTAGATTATTTTGTTATAACGCAACACAATAACAAAAGTTTATTATTTATGTTTTCACTTAAAAACTGTGTGAAAGAAAATATGGGTATAATGTATAGAGTCCGATCGAAACCGGTTTTTTTTATGACGAAACAGAAACGAAACTAATAACCGGCAAAAATTCAATTTTTTTAAAAAATAATTTTATAACATGTTTAGATAATTTGGTGCCCTAAAATCTTATTTTCCATAAATCTTATTTTTTCATTTTGAAATGACAATTTTTTGAGGAATTGGTTTTACCGCATTCTTAAATATTTTACAATAAAATATATTCTTTTAACTCTAATAATTTTATCTTTTTTAATTTCTACAATTATTAGAAATTAAATTAAAAATGTTTATCACCTTAAAAATTCCTTCATCTATGTTTTTCATTTATAAAAGTTTTGGTATTCGGTCAAAATAAAGTTTTGGAATAATCCGAAACCGAACTCTAATAATGTATAATTAAAATTTAATAAAAATAACAACACACAGTGGAGCCGAATTAAAATACAGTACAACTTCGACAGTCCGGACGTTCGCCAGTCCGGTCACTCCAATAATTCGGACGCTTCTACATTTCGGAAAATTTTAAATTTTAACCTCTACAATCCGGACAATTTTTTTTATGCATGAAATTCGGGAGTTTCCCGTTTTTTACTCGCACGTTTTGTTATTCATACTTTGATTTACATTTTGCACTATTTTTATTTCAGTTCATTTTATCGCAAGCGTGTTTGTCTAATTCCATTCCAAGTGTCATGTTTTTAAATAATAAACGCAAACATAAAACACTAAGTGTGATATTTTACAAAGTCTTGATGAGGGAAAAACTATTAGGCAGGTTGCCGAAAAATTCCATGTTCCTAAATCAACGATTTGCGACATTAAAAAAAATAAGTAATTAAATATTATAGTTTATGGTTTTTTAATAAATCATAGTACAATGCATGCATGTATGTACATACAATTAAATTCATTTAGATTATTTCAATATTTTCACCTACTATAGTTCGGACAACTCGTTAATCCGATTGACCCTAAAACTATATGTGTCCGGATTGTCGAAGTTGCACTGTATATTGGCAAAATATAAAGAATTTCAAAACATTTCTATGGTTACCCCATATTATTTTTTTCGGTAACTTTAGTTATTTAAAAATTTTATAAATATGTATGTACATTAGGTATGACATAGTGAACGATTTTTCGATTTCGAATCGCTACCGCCTTTTATTTTGTTAGGCTTGGGAAAAAAATGGACGGGACAAAAAATGGGGGACTTTGGTTGAGGATAAATGGCGCCTCATCGAGGTCAAAGTTCAAGGTAAGAGTGAAAAAATTAATAAAATGTCCAATAACTGCCGCGGAGTCGCCCCTAGAGTAGTAAAATGTCAGACTGACCCCCATTAATTTTTCCTCCCCAACATTTTTGTAGAATATACTTACACCCTATCTTCGCTCCTTAAGGGACTTGCCCTACAAAAGTTAGAGTTTTATAAATTTTACCCCCATCGACCTAACAAGTTTCAGGGCGCCTCTGGAGAATTCAAATGTATGACCAACCCCCAATAATTTTTCCTCCCCAACATTTTTGTAGAACAGACTTGTACCATATCTCTGCTGCTTAGGGTACTTTCCCTTCAAATACTGATTTATAATTTTGCCCTCTGACCTAACTATTTTAATTGCGCCTCTGGAGGATTCAAATGTATGACCAACCCCCATTGATTTTTCCTCCCCAACATTTTTGTAGAACATACTTATACCCTATCTCTGCTCCTGAGGGTACTTTCCCTTCAAATACTGATTTATAATTTTGCCCACTCGACCTAACTATTTTAATTGCACCTTTGGAGGAGTCAATTGATTTTTCTCACGCAACATTTTTGTGAAAGACACCCACCTTCTATATCTGGTTCTTAGAATACTTCCCTTCAAATAAGGTTTTATAAATTTGCCTCCTCGTCCTAACTACTTTCAGGGTGCCTCTGAAGGAGTCAAATGTATATTCCAAACCTCTTTCTCTGCTCTTTAAGGTACCTCAAATATACAAATTTTTTTTATATAAATTTTGTCCCTATTGTTCTAAGTGGTTCCAATACAAAAAACCAGTTTTATGTATCTTTGATATTTGTATTAAATTGAGTTCAATTAAAAGTTTGAGTGCGATATGTATGTATGTAAGTATTTTATTTTAATTTATTAAATAATTTTTGTAATAAAGAGGATATTTTTCCTATTTTTGGCAACGACTTGCAGTAGAAATATTTTTTCTTCCTCGTTGCGGCACAAAATATTGTTGTAGTCCTCTATTATTTATACGCCTCTTTCGGCAGAATCGTTGACAACATGCAATTTTTGCAGTGTTTGTAGTGCTTGTTGGTAGTCTTCATGCTTTTCCCAAGTTTCTGGATCACTATCAAGAAAATCTTTTGACAATCCGAGGCGAAGAAAAATTGTTCCTGTGTCTGATGTAACATAATGACTCAAATTTTTCTCCATTAATTTTTCTTATAATTCTTTTGGTGTCAATGAAATTCTTTTAACACTTTTGAAGTCACAAAAATATACTCGAGAAACATTTACTCTATCCTCTTCTGCCTCGCTATCTTCATCATAATATTCCTCCATGTCATTGCCCGACAGTTCTTCAGCGAATTTCTCTTCATCCTTCTCAAATGTACGAATTGCATCTGCCATTTTTCACTTTGTATCAAAGGGTACATTCTGATCAAATAATGCAAAAGCAACAGCTTCCCAACTAAGATACCAGAGATGTCCACAGAATCTCTTAACCTACTGACATTAAACTGTCTCATCAATTGAAGCATAATGAATAATCGCTTTTAGAAAGTCATTATTTGGGGCTTCTCCTGCTTTGGTAGCACTAAACCAAGCTTTAAGATAAAGAGTTACTATGAAAATAGTAACCTTGCGAAGTCCGTTTAATTAATTTTCGCTTAAGTCGAGAAATTTGCGGAATAAAAACATTTTTACAGAGTATATGCCTTTGGCCATCCATCGAGCATGACTGGTAGGTCCTGGTGGGCTAAAATTATGGTTGGGAATATTTACACCAAGGAACAGCAAAACGATTTCTAAAAATGCCTTGTAGTCGCCTCTGGGTTGTTTTTCGTTTAATTGAGCCTTGGATTGTCAAAAGATTTTCTTGAAAGAGGCGTAAAAATAATAGAGGACTACAACAATATTTTGTGCCGCAACGAGGAAGAAAAAATATTTCTACTGCAAGTAGAAAAATTATTACAAAAATTATTTAATAAATTAAAATAAAATACTTACATACATACATACGCACTCAAACTTTTAATTGAACTCAATTTAATACAAATATATACAAATATCAAAGATACATAAAACTGGTTTTTTGTATTGGAACCACTTAGAACAATAGAGACAAAATTTATATAAAAAAATTTGTATATTTGAGGTACCTTAAAGAGCAGAGAAAGAGGTTTGGAATATACATTTGACTCCTTCAGAGGCACCCTGAAAGTAGTTAGGACGAGGAGGCAAATTTATAAAACCTTATTTGAAGGGAAGTATTCTAAGAACCAGATATAGAAGGTGGGTGTCTTTCACAAAAATGTTGCATGAGAAAAATCAATTGACTCCTCCAAAGGTGCAATTAAAATAGTTAGGTCGAGTGGGCAAAATTATAAATCAGTATTTGAAGGGAAAGTACCCTAAGGAGCAGAGATAGGGTATAAGTATGTTCTACAAAAATGTTGGCGAGGAAAAATCAATGGGGGTTGGTCATACATTTGAATCCTCCAGAGGCGCAATTAAAATAGTTAGGTCAGAGGGCAAAATTATAAATCAGTATTTGAAGGGAAAGTACCCTAAGGAGCAGAGATATGGTACAAGTCTGTTCTACAAAAATGTTGGGGAGGAAAAATTATTGGGGGTTGGTCATACATTTGAATTCTCCAGAGGCGCCCTGAAACTTGTTAGGTCGATGGGGGTAAAATTTATAAAACTCTAACTTTTGTAGGGCAAGTCCCTTAAGGAGCGAAGATAGGGTGTAAGTATGTTCTACAAAAATGTTGGGGAGGAAAAATTAATGGGGGTCAGTCTGACATTTTACTACTCTAGGGGCGACTCCGCGGCAGTTATTGGACATTTTATTAATTTTTTCACTCTTACCTTGAACTTTGACCTCGATGAGGCGCCATTTATCCTCAACCAAAGTCCCCCATTTTTTGTCCCGTCTATTTTTTTTCCAAGCCTAACAAAATAAAAGGCGGTAGCACTTCAAAATCTTGTTGCAAAAATTTTCATATATCACTATGTCATATCTAATGTACATATATGAATTTATTACTTGTAATACATATGTATGTATTAATTTTCCACTCAGTAACCCACTGTGTTTGTATTTATTATGAATGATGTACATATTCAACTTTTCTCTTCTGTGTTTAGATCTTCTAAGCGTATGAATAATATTGTTACGACAAAACAGAATATGAATTATAGCATACTTTAAGGTGTAGAAGTAAATACAATACACTGTGATGGCAAGCAAACACAGTAACCAATTGTGTATTGTTTATTTAATTATGTATTTCGTAAGCAAAAGGGAGGGATTTAAAAGGTTTTAAATTAAAGTATGTAAATGTTTTTCTTTCCATCATAAATGTTAAAGGCATACCAAAATTTTGGTTTATTAACTTTTAATAAGCCCAGGCTACAGAAAACATATATAAAGCCTGCGAGTAAGTGCAAGCAAAAGTTTATTTTTATCTTATTTCAATAGTGATTTAGTTGTGGGCAGGAAGTAGACATAATTTTAATAAATAAATACTACACAAAAGAAATAGATACAGTAGAATCCCGATAACTCGTAGTCGCAAGGGACCGACCGTTTATTACGACTTATTGAGATTTTCGAGTTAGTGAGATTTCGACTTATCGGGAGTAAAATTTAAAAAATACGTCTTAGAGGGATTTTTTATTTTTTTTTTTATTGACGTTTTATGAGAATTTATAAGAAAATAAAGTAATGAAAAGAGTTACAATGTCAATACATATTAATGTAAAAAATCTGTAATTTGTGTTTGATGTGATTTTTGTACACTTAAACGATCAATTATATTGTATATATTATTGCGCTACAAATTCAAGTTGAATAGAGCAAAACACTATGGTAAACACAAAATACATAACGGTAAATAATATGATCATTTTACGGCGACATCATTTTTTTGTTTTTTTACAATTACGAGTTAGAAGAAGTTTTAGTGAGAAATTACGACTTATAAGACGTTTTGCCAAATTGACTTTGCAAAAAAATTACGACTTATTGAGGGGACCGAAATGCATGTATTTTATACGAGTTACCGCGATTTTTTCAAGGGACCGACCAATTATTACGAGTTAGTGAGATTTACGAGTTATCGGGATTGCGAGTTATCGGGATTCTACTGTATTTTCTTTAAATTTCCATACCCTTCACCAGCGTTGTCAACTTTGAAATTTCAAAACGCACCAAAATAGAGAAGAAAAAACGGGCCATTTGAAAACACAACGCAGTAAGTTTAGCATTAATTTTTTATTTAAAATGTTTATTGAATTAATTTTACATAAAAATTATAATAATTTTGTATTCAGTATTTTTAGAAAAATTAAAACTAAACAAATTTGTTTGTATTCCTCTGTACTAGAAATGTATGTAATTATTCCTTTTTAATTTCATAAATTCTATATAAAACTTTTTCTAAATAAAAGAGCTAGTAAAGATAAAATAAACATTTCACCACTCAAATTTAAACTTACAATATGCTATTCCGAACTGAAGTACTAATTAGTAAAAAAGGGCTAATTTCAGTACATATTTGGTACTTTCTTAAATTATTTTTGTTTTCTATTTTAAGTACTTTTATTTGAATTGTTCAATAAAATTTGTTAAGGGTCCATTAGGACTCTAACACTGGTTGTTCACAGTTGAGTAGACTAGGCTACACAAGAATTTCTATTTCCATGTTTAAAATGTTAATTTTATTTTCAAACAAAGATTTTCACCCTATTTACCTTTAGTAATAACCTTCATGTGATGAATTTGATAGTAACAGCCTGTTTATGTTACACGTTTGAAGTAGTTAAACGAAACTGGACGAATCGTTAACGATAACGTAACAAAATTTGCGTTTATGTAACGCGCTTTCTATTGTTGGTCTTCATTTGCGTTATGGACGTATAAATTAACAATGTGGTAAATCACGGTATTTGTTTTGTTTACTTTTGCTCATATTAAATATTTTAATTTACTATAAATAACGGCTACCCTACAGCTGGATATACTTTATAAACAGACCAAATTATTGCATATTTGAGTATTTTTGAAAAATTTTAATTAAATAAGTTAAAGAATATGTTTTCATCATCATTATAAAGGGTGTCCCAACTAGAACGCAATATTTAAATTTTAAATAAAACACAATATTTAAAAAAAATATCGTGAAGTTTTATTGTATAGTCAAGTAGACAGAATGAGGTTATGTATGGAATAAGATATCGTGCAGATGGCCGCCGCGGCTTTTCTGGCACACACGCGATCTTTTAATGAAATTTTCAATGACCTTTTTGCAAAAATGCTGCGGTATTTCATTAATGCAGCGTCCAATTTCCTCCTTTAAGGCTTGAGTCGTCGTCGGCTTATTCGCGTAAACCATCGACTTCAAAAAACCCCAAAGAAAAAAATCTAAAGGTGTTAAATCACACGATCAAGGCGGCCAATTCTGGTCTCCAAAACGCGAAATAACACGACCGGGAAATGACTGATGCATTTTCTCTGGCTGTATGACATGTGGCGCCGTCTTGTTGAAAACACATGCCCTCCACATTCATTTCTTTAATTCTAGGCAAGAAAAAACTGGTTACCATTTCACGATACCGAACACCATTGACACCATTGCGTTCTAGTTGGGACACCCTTTACATTGCTTTTACATAAATAAGCACATAATTGTTTGTGTATATTTACCTTTTTTAGTTTCAGTATTCATTTTATACCTATTGTTTTTTAAATTGTTTCTGTTTCTTATATGTACGAGTATATTTCTGTTGAACGAATGAAATATTTTATTCGTCTTGCTTTCGTTTGTTTGACATTTAAAAATGCGATACACAAACCAAAAAAAATGTGTCAATTGTTACGTCATTCGTCAAAAAATTTGACTTTCGTGTTACATAGCCCAAAATAGGAAAAACGTCAATTATTTTTGGCATTTGTTTAGTTATTCATTTTACATAAACAGGCTGTAAGTATTCATTTATCATACATTCGCATTTAAAATAAATTTAATGGGTTCCTTTTTTATCGTATAGATTTCATGATAATGAATTATTAAAACACGACAATTAAAAATTATTAAAAATAAAGATTTCATCACCTTTTCAAAAAAAATTAAAAAACGCACCGAAATTAACAAAACACACTGCACACCAACTAAGGAAAAAATTTAAAAAAGCACCAAAAACGCTGCGAAACGCTGACAATGCTGCACTTGACCGTTCAATGACAGTTTAAGAAAAGCAAATTCTGTTATTGTTTTAAACAATGTTTAACTTAAAATTCTGCTTATGTTGTCAGACTAGGCAGATAATAACGCAACAGCTTTTACTAATTAAGTATGTTTTAAATAAGGATTTTTAAAGAGATTTTATAGGAAATATGAAAAACATGTTTATTACTTTTGACAAACTTGAATACTTACTATCAATATCAATTAAATTTGTTAGTTATTTACCTGGAAAGAAAGAGAAATGAATGAAAAATTATTTTCTTTGAGCTTAAGGTCAAAATTTCTTTTTGTTTATTGCTTATTTATTCCAATATTTCGCTACAACAATGTGTAGCATCTTCAGAGAAATAAAAAAAAAATAATCAAAAAGAAATTAAAATAATTATTAGCTAAATTATGAAAATATAATAAATACAGCTAAAAACCAATGCTAATTTTAGGAATCAGTGGAATAGAAGGGGCTAATTTACCATCTGAGTATAAGACGTTAGTCTGACGAAAAAACTGTAGTATTTTCGTTTCTTTTTTTAAATTGCATTTGCGTTTACATTGTGCGATTTTTGTTGCAACTATTATTTGTGCATACTAGGCATGCCAAACGGGACTGGATTTTCAAATCCCGGAATTCGGAATTATAAAAATGTAAATCCGGGATTCTGGGATTTTTCGGAATTTGGAGATTTTTGTTTCTTATTACAAGAAACTAGTTTATTAGTAATAACAAGTAAGAAAGTATAGTCGGTCAGGCCCGACCATATAATACCCAACCCTCAGAGTCTTATATGGAAATGTCGACTAATTATGGACCGACCATTATTGTGTTAAATTTTATTTGGATACCAACATTTTTAAGAAATTTATGGTCGTTAAAGTGATTTTCGGAAGTGGGCTTTATATAGGAGCTACGTCTAATTATGGACCAATCTGTATAAAATTACTCCAAATGATTTGTATGTAACATATTTGTTTTCAATATTATTTAGATGCCGACATTTTTAAGTGATTTTCCGAAGTGGGTCTTATATGGGAGCTATGATCAATTATGGACCAATCTGTATAAAACTTGTAGATGTGATTTGGCTTCATTTACCACTCATTTGTGATGAAATTTGTGTTGATACGTGCATAATTTAAACATTTATTATCGTTAAACCCCTTGTTCGAGAGAACATTTGTATGGGGGCCATGTGAAATAATGGACCGATTTCCAGCAGTTTCAATCCCATCCGTCCGAAAAAATTTAGGGAAGACATGAATCGGGTTACCGCCAGAGTGGGAGTAGCCTAGGACTAGTAGCTTGCAAAACTATATCGTATATGTCTGGCGTATTTAACTGACGTGTGTGGGACGTATTTATCTTCACACCCTTCTTTTAATACGTCTCGCCAACAAAGCAAGAATCGCAGCGACAAAAATCTCATACTGTAAACTGTGACTAAGAGAAGGAAGTCGGAATAAAAAACCGTAGTGTATGAAAAATATGACTAAGTAAAAGACAGGTAGCCTTAGTAATGGACGGTATTCTAAGTAAAAGACGGTAGACTAAGTAAGCCGTTTACTTTAGTATTATTCTCTTTGTTATCGTTGGCCCTTTCATTAGTTTTTAATAACTTTTAAAGCTAACCACCTAGCATGCCTTTATGAACCATTTAATTTTATTTACAACGTTTTTCATATTCACATATAAATGCTTTATTAATTATTGTTGAGATTGTACATATAAAAACGTAATTGCTGTAAAACTTCAGACGTATGTATGATTAATATAGTTATGAAATATTCAGTAACAAGATTATGCTCATGTATACAAACAATTATTTTTACATATACTCTACATAAAATTAACATAAGACATTAAATAATATTATAGATATTAATAGAAATATTTTTGGGAAAATTAAAAATAAAATCTTATACTTTATAAAGCTAATGCATCATTTTTTTTTTTTTTTTTTAATCAATTTTGGAAAAATGTCATTTGTGGTTTTCAACAAACGTAAAGAAATTCTATTTGACAAGATTGGATTAGTTTAGGATTTCTTTGTTCGCATTGAACACAGAAAACTGTCACATAGTAATTTATTTTCAGGAAAACACAAACAACATGATTGGCTTGAAAACTTGGCCGAAAACATTTAACATTGACAAATAATAACACAAAAAAAAATGCCAACAAAACTAAACGAAAAAAAAACCAGAGAACGCAACATGAAACGAACATTATCTCCATGATTGAATTATAATTTGAGAACCAAATGAACTAAGACAGGCTGGCAAGTTCTTTAAAAGGAATTTATGTTATTGATTGCTTTTAGCCAAACTGTTCATATCAAAAGGAATGTATTTGTAGAATATTAAGGACAATAAATTAATCACCTGCATCGAGACACTTGGATATAAGACTAAAGGTGCGGTCACACTTGGCAAATATTTGCTATAAATAACGTAACCACTAAATAAAATATATTTGAACTTGTTTATTTATTATTAGAGAGAAAATATCTAATTATTTTGGCTTGATTTCATTTTTAATTAATAACTTAAAGAATACCATTGTTTATTTATTTAAAAAAAAAACTTCGTTTATTTAGGACAAGACACAACAAACATTTAGTTTAATTTTATTTGATGCTGTTTGATCTTGCAAAAGTCTTGTAAGAGAAAACAACGTCAAACAGTTTTATGTTAAATTTGTTAAATTTTATGTAAATATTTGCCAAGTGTGATCGTACCTTAAGTATAAGACTGAAGTATAAGACTTAATATAAGATGATAGTCTTAGTTAAAGACAGCGCGTAAAAGCGTTTACACTTACATTTAGCTTTACTTGTTTAACAAATGGAGTTATCAATCTGAAATTAGAATTGTTTGAATAATGATGCAAACAAATTTTCCGACTGCCCCCTTTATATGAATTCTTGCTAAAGACAATATATGTGTATTTAACCATATTCTGTATGCATGAGTGTATGTGTGCATGGTAATTGTATAAATGCCCGGCGGGAAAAATATGCTGTAAAGAGGCCTTCCGGAAGGCCTATTTGCAGTCACATGCACTTCAAGCCGCATTGCCAAATCGTTTCCATTTTACATGGCGTATCATTGTAAGTCAAGGTCTTGCCTACTCGCTACTGGTTACATGCCTGCTAGTAGAAGGCCTACTTGAGAAGGGCAATTGGAAGGTCTACCAACTAATAATTTCATTGAGGAAAGTAAAAGAAGGAATAAAGGGGTTTTAAATAAAAGAAGGGTTTTAAATTAATTTAAAAAAGCACATATTGTATATAAAGTGCTTCTTGCTTCACGCGTATTTTACACCACAAACTTTCATAAAATACTAAATTTATAGACGCTCTCTTTATTCATTTTTATTACTCGTATAATAAAGTGAGTAAAATAGTACTTGTTGTGGCGATATACAGGAATATGTAATTGCAAAACCATTCGTGTTTGCTATTAAAATCATAATTTGTTGACATTCTTTTCAAAATGCAACTTTGAATGCGTATAAAACACCTTCTGACAGAAGGCATAGTGTAAGGCCTGTAAATTGAAGCACTTGCAATTTTTCCCGCTGTATGTGTGAGTCTCTGTGTAATTGTATGTATGTCAATGTTACTGGTTACAAGTAAAAAGCCTCTAAATACCCAGAAAATGTCTATACTGTCGTTGTTCCAATATAAATGTGTTGTTCTATTTTGTATTCTGTTTTATGTGTTTTTATACACCAGCACTCATACAGGGTTGGTCAACAAGAAGCTTTTTTTTTTTCAAAATAAATAATTTATATGAAAATCATTCCAAAGTTTCTTGTATTGGAAACAGTAAGGTTTGACAATTATAAATGAAAAATTATATCCGATAGATGCCTAGCATAACCACGCATACAGATGTCGATACTCTTATCAAGATTTTCAATCAAAATGGTGGCTCGATTTCGTTAATCACGTCAAGGATTTTTTTTTTTTTTGAGTTTTAAGGCTGTAATCAATTCGATTGACTCTGTATAGAATAAATTTTTTTACCATAGCCCCACAATGTGTGTGAAGATAAATTTAAATTTAACTAGCACAGACAAAAACCGCAATTTTTAGCCGAGCCCATTTTGCACTTAACAGAGCACTGTTATTCACTTAACAGCAATCATACTTAGAGGATTTTTGGCCATTGTGGGAATTAGGAAAAGGGCTCGGGTATGACACTACCATAGCCCCACAGATAGTAATCCAGTGATGATAAATCACATAAAAGGTGCTGCATTTCATTGAATTCAATTGTTCACAATTATTAAGGTTTGCAAACAAAGTTCTTGTTACAGAAACCCTTTACATATACATACATACCTCTTTTTCTCTTTCACTAGCTCTGGCTATTTTGTGTTTTATAAATGTAGTGGTAAAATATAAACCCATAATAGAAAACATTTTGACATCGAACAATGATGGGTGGTAATAAACCACAAAGTCATTAGGATGGTTGTTGTCAATATCGTTTACACATAAACACAGGCACAAAAACACGCATAAAATGACTCACTGGCTAAACTCTCACTCAAACAGATTCTTAAACATAAAAACCTGTTATAGTGAACTAGTATGGAGTATGAAACAAATACAACAACAGCATTTACAAGCCCACAACAATAACAATCTCATTAGATGTACTTTAATGGCACGTTGTAAATAATTTTAGTTTTAAACTAAATTTAAAGAGAAAAACGAAAGAAAAAAAAATACCAAATACATACAAGTCTTTTCAAGTAATTTTAATACCGCTGGGTGGAATTTATAATTTTATCTTTAACAACTTTTGTTTTTTTTTCCTCAGCAATTCTCAGACATATTTAAATTTATAAATGCATATTTGTGAGGAAATCAGAGATCAGTTATGAGTACTGAAAAAGTGAGTATACTCGAATCATGACTTATAATTTATTGTACTTATACGTACTCATACTTGTCTCAATATCATCAAACCACAACTTAAAGTTTGAAGTACTTAATCTCATGTATGATGTTGTTTATTTTGACTCTCCGTAACTCAATGTACGTAGACGATAAAAAAAATAAGTACGACTCGCATACACTCATGAGTCATTCCATGTCAAACGATACGTATTTTTTACATCACTAATTTGGATTGCATTCTTCTCTTAAAAATATTTTATACGTGTTTCAAGAAAAAAATGTAAATTTTTTTTTTTCAAATGTTATGACCAATTGAGCTTTGGTGAAATGGCGATTTTTTCAAAGAGGTATGTTGCTTGTAGAAAAGATGTTTCGGAAAAAATTTGTAAAAAAAAATATAACGCATTATTTCACCACTTCAAAACTCACACAGTCTGTAAAAAAGACCTATAAAAAAAATGTAATCAGTTTGAAAATCGAAATAAAAGGATGAAAACAAACAAACTTAAATAAATGCTATGGGGATATGTCATACCGCTTTGGTATTTTAGAATAAATTGAAATTACCTTCAAAACAAGGTATAGCACATTAAAATCGGTCCGGTCGCAATTTCACCAAAGTTCAATTGGTCATAACTTTTGAAAAAAAAAATTCATATTTTTTTTCTCATCGGGATGAAGTAGCATTTGTAGAGGACTAAATCTGCAAATTTCCATAAAAATCGGAATCATTGCGTTAAATTTTTTCCCAAATTCGTACTGTTTGACATGAAATGACTCTCATGCGAGTGTCGTTAATTTTTTACAGCCTGCTTATAAAAATTATATAAAATAATAAATACAATTATTATTTTTAGTCGAACTGTTAATTTTAAATTTTTTGATAAGATTTCATGTAACATGAAATTATTATTTTAGGAATTGTTTTTACAACATGATTTAAATTTAATGAACTCGAGCCTGACTAAAGAAATATATCAAAAAAATTTAAAATAATAAATTTTATATTTTCCCCAATATGTTTACCTAAAAACTTACATACTTGTATGTTTTTATATTTCTTTTCTACTTATTTTGTATAAATACCTAACGGGTTAAGCTGAAATTTTTTTCAATGACTTAACTGAGTTAAATACTTTCTTCTTAAAATGTAAATCTAAATACCGCGGTTTATGAATCAAACATATTGGGAATGGTATGAGCTCGATGTCGGCGTTGTACTCATACTTATATCCACTTGCATTTATAAGTCAACGTTGTTGTGAGTTTGAGTAAATCAGAGTGGTTAAATTGCAATGATGTAAAACCACTTATACTTAAAATGTTATGAGTAGTTGTAAATCGTAAAAAAACGATTCATTGCCGATCTCTGGAGGAAATGACGCCAGGACAATTAAAAGCACATTAGATTTTAAGTTCAAAGGATTTGAAATTATTAATCTTTTCAGAAAACAATATTTATTTGTACAATTGAAAAGGCTGGCATTAAATTTATATTTACTATAGTAATAAATAATTAACAAAAGCTGTACTATTCAACATTTCCAACCAAAGCGTATGATTATTATTATTTATTAAAACTAAGAAATAAATTATTAAGTATACGCTGATGGCCAGGTGGAAATTATAAATACATACATACATACATACATATTTATTTCATATTACAAGAGATTTAAATTATTTTTTTAAATTTTTTTGTTGATAAAAATTACTTTTATTCCTGTTTGCCGCAATAATCAAATTAATATTGGCCTTTATTTTATACTATACAAAAAATAAATATTAATTTTAATGTTTTTTAATAAAAATGTCTGATAATTTTGTGTAACAATTTTATTTTATTATTATTTATTTCTTCGTTGTCTTGTTTTGTTTGCTTGTTTTAAGTATATAACAATATGACGCCCAGTAATGCTATTAAAGTATAATTTTTATTTTTTATTTACAGTATGGAACTTAACTTTAGATTGCAAAATATTTGTCTTTTACTCACACTATCGTTTTTTACTCAGACTGTCATCTTTTACTAAGACTACCATCTTTTAGTCACACTAGCGTCTTTTAGTCAGACTACACTGTTTTACGCAGACTCTTTTCTTCGCGGATTTAAAAGTTTTATTTTTTTATTAGCTTGGCTCTGCATTAAAACTATCTTTAACCAAGAAATGATAATCTAGAATTTCGTCATAAGTTCATTGATTCGGTGTCTGTGTAGCATGCGGCAATATCGTATTGAAACCGCATGTCAGTGATTTCCATATTATCAAGAATAGGCCAATGTTTTAGTTGTTATTATCTCTCGATAGCATACTCCATTCATGCATTGCCAACAGAAACAGCGTGATAGAGTCATTTTTGTTTTCAGATCATACAGTGACAACTTCAGAATATCTTGTTAAATTGTTTAATATCTTGGATTTTTAGAAATCCAAATAACTCAATTTAGCTTGTCGTAGTCAGATCAGTGGGGGTTGTTCTTGAATGAATTCGGTGATGTGAATAGTCCGCCGAGTTTAATGTATATATCAATTGCAGTTTGTAAAGCTTTAAAGCCAAATACTTATGAAAAATAAAGCCAAATCCATATTCGGTCGTTGCGGATATCCCTAGTTGTTGAGAATGTCGAAGAATTGCCAAATTCTCTTCAACATCTTCAACACTGTGCATCATGGCTGGGATATTATTATTATGTAGCGAGCCAGTTGACTAAGATGTATGATACAAATTCCTTCTAGCATTCTCACTCAGAAGGACCATTATATGAAACGAAAACATCACGAATTTCACGAAATGTAGCTTTTACGGATCCATTATTTTCATAGTGAATTTTTAATAATATACACCAATAGCTCGCTTTGCATCGTTTCGTTTTGCGTTTTTTTTTTCGAAGTTGCGTGGCTGCTTAAGTAGTATGTACAAATTTTCACTGTGCGTCGTTAGATTTTCGAGGTTAAATTGTTTTGGGTTCGAGTCTTTAATATTTGTTTTTTTTTTTTTTTTTTAAGAGAAGTGCTTTGGATTAAAAATCAAGTTGCACAGAGAATACCATGCATTAAAATGGTATTTCAGACAAAAGCAAAACGCTTATTTGATGACATAAAAATAAAGCATTATACAACGATAATGCTAGCGGTAGTAATACACACAATTGCTACAAGGAAATTTATTTTACGTTGAAAAAAAAGCTGTTCAGCAAACATTGAACCAATTTTTTGTGAAAGAAAATATTTTTGTAACCCTGGAACCTATCTTCGATCTTTACATGGTTTGCTATAGAAAATCTTAATTCACTTTGCGTCGTGTTTTTCTGCAACATTACTCCAACACAAAGTGAGGTTGGGTATCATGCTATTTTTAAACGCAATTGAATTCATTGTATTGTAACAATTTTCAAAGTTTCTAGTAAATTAAACAATATATTTTCCATTGAAAATCTTTTTACATAAATTAATTCAAATGTTGCAATTATTTTGACACAGCTTTGCCATGTTTTAGAAACATCAGTTATGGTCATCACTGTAATAATGTTTACTGGAATGTGTGTGTGTGTGATTAAATTTAACTGCGTCTGCATGTTAGTCATTATGTCTGCACTCGAGTGTGTTTATGTTTTTGTTTTTTTTAGTTTGTAAAAATATTAGTTAAAAAGTAAATTTAATTTACATTAATGTTGTTTTTTTTATTTCCTTTTTTCATAGTCTCTCATTCTCTAAACTTTTTTTCATGTACATTCAAGTCCACTCTTGCATTTTTGCTGATGCTTTTAGTTAGAAAAATATTTGCACATATTTATATGTAAAAGTTTAAGGAAAGTCAAGTGAGGGGAGGTAGGTTAGATATTGTGTGTGGTATGTGTTGGTTGGTTGGTTGGTTTAAGTATAAATGTATGTACGTTTAAGTGACACTTTAGTGTTTTGAATATTAAAGCATTTGGCAACACTGATACACATTCAAACATATTTATATGGTAGTGTAAACAACATTGATGTAGTGTTTTGATTATTGTACTGCTGCTGCTGTTGTTTTTAGTTATTATCGTCATAGTAAGTTAAATTTTTGTAGTTTAAAATCTAAAATCATTGTTAAATTTCTATGCATATTTATACGAAATTTTATATTCACTTTAATTGTTGTTCTGGTTTGTTGTTTGTTTCATATTTGCATATTAATTGATAACAAATTTATGGATAACAAGTGTTTTTTGTTGAGGTTTTTTTAAAAAAAGTGGCAGAGTTTAAAGGAATTTTTAAATAGAGATATACGAGTAATTGTTATTATTATTGTATTGTTTATGATAATTAAAGAAATAAGAACAACATTTACTTCTCAATTCAGTTTTGTTTTTATTTTTTGTTAATATTTCAATACTAAAAAATTTAATCATACAAATACATTCCAAGAAACTAAAGAAGAAGGAATCATTGTAGAACTTAGCAATAAAAGAAAGGAAAGTACTGCAGAATAAATACAAATTTAATGAGGATTGCACTTATTCGCACATCCAGCTTGTCAATACTATAGGATTTTTCAACTTCAATAACTTTGTTTGTCAACAGGGGCATATTGGAATAACATGAAAGTTGTTGACAAAACAGTGGTAGCAGCTTTGAAAATTATTACAATGAATTTGAAATTTCGCTTGTAATGGTGTATCTGTAAAAGCTGCATTTGATAAAATTCCTGATATTATCGATTAATATTATTGTCCTTCTGAGATTTCTACTAAGAATTTGGTTGATAATTTTAAGTCGACTGACTTGCTACGTAATGTGTCAAGACCAGTGTTTTTCTGGAAAAAAAAAACAGTTTTTTCAAACGCAGACCATTTTCATTTGTCTGGATACGTTAACAAACTAAATTGCAGCATTTGTTCATCTAAAAATCCACGTGATTGAGACATTTTTTTTTCGAAAATTCGACGTTGAATTCACTATTTGACCCATTTGATTATTGATGATATGGATATCACTGAGATGTGATTTCAACAGGATGATGTCACAAGTCACACAACCACGGAAAAAACGACTTTATTGTCAATCAAATTTCCCAGTCAGAATAAAAGAAGGCAGTGTGAGTAAAAGACGTAAGTCTGAGTAGAAGACGAAAGTCTGCGTAAAAGACGGCAATGTGAAAAAAATTTCACGAAATTTTGCTCATCATGCGATTGAAACTATATGACATGATTATAAAAATAGACCGGCTATTTTTCTAAAATGTGATAAAACAAGCGACATCTGTATTAGTGGTCAGAGTAGACATCTGTCCGATTTAATTTTGCGTTTATAAATGTCAAACCTTACTGTTTCCAACACAAACAAAATTAATGAATTTCATATAAGAGCGACGGGTGCAACATTTAGACGCTTTAAACGTCTTTTACTAATAGAAAGAAACACATTTTCAATTAAGTTATTTCTAGAAGGGGTAATATTTTTCTGTATACTATTGTTATCTATTTACAAGAATTTATATGAAACGACCAAATAGCCACGAGAGAGCTTTAAAGTGCATGACACACCACAAAAATACAGAACTCTGTTAATTTTTAAACTTTTATTGTATTATTCTTTTTTATTGTGAAAGATGAGATATCAGACGATGATTATCAAATCAAACATCATAGAGAAATATAATCCAATAATAAGAAATTTGCTCTTTAAGCCATGACAGGTGCAACATGCAATTATGACGGATGCAATGCGTCTAAAATACCTAAACAAAAATCCATTTTTTTTTTCTTCATTTTCACATAATTATTCAAAATATAGTTATTTATTAATCAACAAATAAAAATACACAATAAAAAACTCATTTGTCATTAATTAAAAATCAACAATAACTGTTGCGCCCGTCATTTAAATATTATGATGACGGGTGCAACCATTTTGAATTAACGTTAATTTCAACACTAACCAGAATCTACACTTCACTTTAATAGATTTCTATTTGTCTTTGACTTTTTCCTACTTTCACAAAGTTTAAAAACATTTGCCCATAATCATAGTCATAGAAAAAGCATACTTTAAGTAAAAGCATGCTTTTGTTTTAAATTCAGAACAAAATTTATATGTTTTTGTTGTTTAAAAGTCTACTTTTACTTAAAGTATGCTTTTTCTATGGCTATGATTATGGGCCATTGGCTTTTCATTTCTATGGAAAAAGTAGACTTTTAGGCGTTTTGCATGACGGGTGCAACATGTTAACATTGGATTTTTAAAATCAATAAATTTTCTGATGAACTAAAAACAATTACTTACTTTTTTTTAATATCGCAGATTTATAAATGTGTGCAGTTCAATATAAAAAATAAAAATATGATCACAATCTGGCAATAACAGCTGTTTTGAACAAGTGTTACATACCACGTATGAATTTTCTGTTCGCGCCAAATCTATGAATCTGAATGCTTCGAAGTGCACAACAAATTTATATTTAAGCTTACGTCTAAAAAAATTATATTATTATAAAATATAGATATTTTACTTTAAATTGGCATCAAAAAAAGTATCAAATAGTGTGATTTGAAAATTGATGTTAAAAGTTGTCTAGAATAGAATCGCCCATAAGTTCTTTGTGTTATTTTATTACAAAAAAAAAAAACAAAGTTCTTGTTCAATAAGATCTTTATTATATGTCTGCAATTTCTTCCAAATTTTGAAATGTTGATAGCATCTCCTGTCTTTTACTTTATACTCACCTTTGTACATAGGGAATTCACCATCACTATGACTGTGGCACAGCATCATCGGTGACCGGCAACGTGAACGCTCAACAACAACAACATTATGACCCGAACCGTCACCTACTCTTTTGCCACTTCCCCGCATAGAGGACGTTAGAGTGTTAGTAGTTTGATCCCCCGTATTAGCGGCACTGGTGGCAGCCGATGCAGAATAAGAACGTGGCACATGACTGAGTGTACGACGTCTTAACGTGGCTGCAGCATGTTGTTGCGATAGGGATCTGTGTTGAGGCGTCAAGTGGTGACGTGCATGATGATGTGCGGAAACTTTAACTGATGACACCGTATTAGCCATATTTGACGTGTTGTTGACACTGGAAGATTGACAATGGCGATGAGCTGCTGCCGCAGACGAGGAGGCCGAGGACGAGACGGCCGAGGAAGTGGCAACAGATGTTGATATATTGCCACTATTAAGAGACAAATGATGCTGTAGGGGAGGATGATGATGCTGATGTTGGTGTTGATGTGTGTGCTGATGTTGATGGAGATGATGCTGGGCTGCAGTTGTTGTAGTATTTGCATTAGTATTAGCCACGGCATGTTGAAGTGGAGGATGTGAGTGCTGATGGGTTAGTTGACGTGACACATTGTGCGAGTGGGTGTGATGGGCATGAGCACTGCCTACCGCCGCCACACTATGCTGATGTTGCAATTGACGTTGCTGTTGTTGGTGATGGTGCTGTTGCTGCTGCTGTTGATGATGTTGCTGTTGTAGTTGTTGCATTATCTGATGATGAGTTGCTTTTAAGGTTGATTGGGTATTTTGTAAACCAACGCCCCCACCAGCCGACGACGAGGAAGAAGTAGAAACCACATTTGTCGTTAATGCTGTTGAATGTTGATTGTTGATGACCGCCGAAGCGGAAGAAGTGTGTGTCTGATTTGCGTTTCCGGCATTTCCGATGTTGCCAGTGGCAACTGATAACACAGCGGGGTTTTTCTCCCATGGCCCGTTATTTGTTGAATAATCCAATGTGATGAGCGATGTTGATGCTGTGTCGGTGTTTAACTTTGGCTAATACTATAAAGCTGTTGTTGCAAGTATTTAACTATAACAACAACAACAACAATGTTGGTTTTATTTTTAACAATTTGGTTAATATTACAAAACTTTTCCAATTATTACAAGCACCAATAAAACCAGGTAAGAAGAAACAAATTTAAGAAGTTGTTACACCTTCCTGCAAATGTATTTCGTGTGTTTAAAATTTAAGCAGCATCATCGTTATCGTCGCCTCCTACATCATCATCAACAAACAACTTCCTCAACTTGTTCGTGGTGTTAGTCATTAAATTTATTCAAAATTTATACAAACATAGTGTGGTTGATTGTTTGGTTTTGATGCTGGTGTTGTTTTTTTTTTTTTGTGTATCAGTGTTACACTGTTGGTGGCATCCTCTTCTCTCTATGTAAATAAACCTGACCTTCAACCCTTTATTTTTTTATACACATTTATATATTTTTTTTAATTTTCTTTTCACTTTTGGTTTTGTATTGTATTTTGTAAATCCGAATTTATTTTGTTGGCACTTTTTCAACATAAATTGTGTAAGTGTATGTGTCTGTGTAAGAATGCACATTAGTTTAAAGAAAATTTCATTTTATACAAATGCTTAATAAAGTTTACTTAAATTACAAATCTCAGTTGTTTTAGCAAATTAAAAGCAGAGTGTTGGTGAATGAAAATTTGGGTTTTAAATAGAAAAATAAAAAGAAAAATGTGGAAAAATAGAAGGTTTTAATTAGTTCAAAGATGGTTATCTTTGAATTTGTAAGGAAAATATATTTAATTTTTAATAACAAAAAGTTAACATGCAAATAAATTAGGCAACACAAATGTTTTTTTTTTATAAAACATTTATAAATGATAACTTTTCAATCAATCCATTTGAAAATTTTGTGAAAAGTTTCAAAAATCCTTTGCTGCAATTCCAAAATTCATAATTGGTGAAATGTCAGCTAAACACAAGACAATTGCCAACATCGCTTTTTTCGATTATAGTTTTAGTTCTGCATCAAGATTAATTTAATAATTTTTTAAACATTCGTATTACTATTTTGGTTACTAAATACCAGCACTAGTTAGTTACCCACCTACATACTTGTAAGCTTTAAACGCAATAATTTAGCATTACAATTTATGTTGCAAGATTCATTTGTTTAGAAAAATCTCAAACTAAACCATAAACTTTGTTTTTCAAAATAAAACAAAACAAATAATTTATATGAAAATCATTCAAAGAGTTAAGGTATGATCACACATGGCAAATATTTAACTCAAAAGACGTAACCACTAAATAGAATTTATTTTAATTATTGTGTTTATTTGGGAAACTTCTTTTACTAAGGACAAATAATCATAGATGCTGTTTGCTTTTACAAAACACTTGTAAGATAAAACGTCTTCTAATTAATTTGTGATTAAAAATATTGGTTACACTTTTTTGAGCAAATATTTGGCAAATGTTACCGTAACCTAAGTTTCGACAGTTATAAATGAAAAAAAAGGCGGACAGTTGTGTATCACAACCTCTTATATGATTGTCGATCTTTTATCAAAACTTTCTTGTTAAAAACCCCTTTTTTAGGTTTGATTTGTTCCTTTTTTTCCGGTGAATTCCTGGTATATTTGGTTCCTATGGAACTGCCCATATTTTCCGATAAAACCTATCAGATCAATTAGACAGACATTCAGGATCTTGAAAAGAACACGTTTTTTTTTTTTTTTTTTTTATAACCAAACAGTCGTAGTGATGGCATTGTACTCCTACTCTTCGATTTCTCTTCATCCTTATCCATAGAATTTCTACTGTAGTTATAATAGGAAATACCTATAAGCTCCGAAACGTGTTGTATCGTAAAGTACTCCGTAAGAATAACTATAAATACTATATATTAGCTATACGCTGCTAGAACCCTAGTTCTACTGGACGACAGTCATTTGACAGTTTAACAAGAAGGCTGCTTATATCCCTTAATGCCTGTTAACCTTATAAGGCTGACATTTGTTTGTCAGTTAGTTTTATGACACAAATCTTTGCCTGTAATCCGCACCAATTTAGTTTTTGATGCATCAGAAAGAATAACATTATTTTACAAAACTATCGAAATTCCGTCCACGATTTGTGGGATAGTGCCGACTTTCAAAATCGTAGAGCTGGCAGATAGGTACTTAATAAAGACATCAAATGGAGACAATTCTGGCAAGATTAGCTAACCTCACTATCTTCTTTAGGTTGAAGATATCGCACCCTAAATACAAAAGGGTAAAAACTCAAAATACTAAAATTTTCAGGAGAGACAAAAAATGTTCATCGTGCACAAGCAACACACTTAATATAAAAATAGACATAACTTTATTTTTCCAGTTAAAAAAGATAGTGATGTGAGAGAAATTTTTCCAGTAGTTAGAGATGTGTTCTCTGAATTAATTTATGGAAAAAAGTCAGTTTTGGAAAGTTTTGAGTTGTGACCCTTTTGTATTTAGGCTGCGTGCGATATGTGTACTTGTATCCATCGCTCTCCACCAAATGAATGGGTCATATTTCAAAATTAGTCTGAGAATTTGATAACAGCTGGAACTACTCAGTTACTAATATGGTGGTTCTGTATAGATGTCGGATTAAAGAATTGAAAAAATTTAACTAAGAAGTTAAAGAAGTCATGACTCGACTAATAAATGCCAGGCAAATATACATTATTAATTATGTTGTTCATTCCAACCAGACCTAACATGAGTCATCATGAATATTGTCCTTCCCGATAGAATCTGGGCGTCTGCTTAGACGATGTATAAGTTGCTATCAACTGAATCTTGTACATTAATCAGTATGCTTTTCGAAATTAACATTCCAAATTAAACTGAGACAACAGCAACCAATACATTTTCGATTCATGATGGAGATTTTCTAACTATGCTTTGTTCCTCAATATTCTCAGGAAATATTAATCAATTGTTTTAAATCTCCAAGCGATCATTTAACTGGTCTAAATGTTAAAACAAATCAACAATTTATATAAACAGATATGGTCAATTTTGTAAAGATATAATTTGAATCCAATTTATTACCACCCGGCAAAATTTACATGAATTGTTTTGAATTCTAGTTCCCTAACATGTGAAAAGGGAACCAATACAGTCAAACAGAATAAATTATAGACCTGATATAGCTGCCTAAAAGGTGACAATTTTATTACTACAAATAGAAACAAGTTCGCTTCGGTTAATTCGGCGACATCATTGACAAAACTCCTACAAAAAAAACACTTGTTTTAGATCCAATGTCAGAAGCAACATAATCAGTCGTAATTCAGCTCTGGATGGAGAAAGAACTCGCGCGTCATTATCATTATCGTGTCGAGGCCGTTCTTTTTTGGCTGCCTTTGAGAGATTTGCGACTCACTCTTGTATTGGTTAATGCTTGACGTTGTCTAAAGTTGTGTTATTCACATGCTATACATTTATTTTAATACAAGATTTAAGCGTTCCAGCTTCCTATATGAAGGTATAGGCTGACCTGAAACTAAAGCTATGTGTCCACGATCGTCAGATATTACAACGTTGTCCGAAAAATGTTCAGAAAATGTCTAACAACTTAAAATTTTTGCCTTCCAACGTTGTAAGAAAAAGCATTTTCAGTACATTGGAAGACAAAAATATTGTCAGACATCTAACAATCGTGTAAACACACAATTTTGTCATTGTCATTGTTTTAAGGCAATTGTCAAGCACTTTTCATTGTCATATGTGCAAAATTTATGCATCTGCCAATGGCAGCATTGTCATAGAAATTATTTCTAAATGCAACTCTGTATATACATAAATAATAAACAAACAAGTGTGCATTAATAAAAATTTTGAAAAAAGTAGAAGAAAATTAAAGAATTAAATTAAAGTGTACATTAGGCTATAAGCAATTGCTCTTTTTTGTTACATGACAATATTTAAAATTTTTAAACACACACACAGAGCTGCAAAACGAATTTGACAATGCCACACAACAATCTGACAACCGTGTGAACTGACAATTTCGGTTGATAGATAAATTCATTGTGTGACAATTGAGTGCAAATGAAATTTTTAAGTTTTCTTACAGTCGTCTAAACTAAAAATTTACCTTTTGCTAAAAAATTTTCAATGTCAGTACATTGCTAGATATGACAACGTTGTAATATCTGACGATCGTGGACACATATGCCCCTATTGCGGTTCACAACTTTTTTAATAATTTGGTCGTCTTTCATAAATCGGTATTGCCATTCACAACTTATATGTAGTAGAGTTAATGTAGAGTTAAAGTCGGGTTGACTGACAGACGACCAAACTTAGTTGAGTTGAGAACGGCAATAGGGGCAATAGTTTTACTTAAATCGATTGTGGGATAACCTGGCAATTTAAGGAATTCATTTTACGTCAACCAAGTTTATATTCAAAAAAAAAAAAACTTTCTAAATTTTTCTCGGCCCACAGTTCTACAACAGTTTAAAGTTAGAAATTAATTTTAAATTAAATTGTATAAAACAAATAGGAAAGCGTTTGAACCATTCCATAAAAATTAAGAAGTTTTAATAAATAAAAGAAAAAATGCCTTCCAATGTGCCAATTGTCTAAAAATATTACTTTACAATGGTATTCTTTGAATTACATATTAATTAAAAATGAACTCAAGCCAAATAAAATTTCTGTAATAATAAAAGAAAAACTGTAAATTTCATAGAACATTTGCAAATATTTGCCAGTAACCTGCTTACTAAAGTGCCAACAAATAAATGAAGAAATTTTTTGGTTTTCCATTAAAAGCCAACAAAACCAAATACATAATTAGAAGGTCAAGTCAAAATAACAGGATTGCAACACGTACGTAAAAAGATTTGCAAATATTTACACAAGTTTCTTGTAGTTTTATTTAAAAAAACACTTATTTTTTATTTACGCTCACGGCACTTTTAAACGTTTTTTAATAAATTTATTTAGATTTTTCTTATTTTAGCACTTAAAGATTTAAAATTTTCACTCTTTTATTTCATTTATTTTTGCTTTAAACTTTTTGCTTTTATTGAATTTTCATTTACTTCTTTGAAAATAAATATTTTATTTAAATAAAACTTTTTTCTTACTGTTTACTAAATTTAATAACTTTATTACTTATTTTGTTTTTATTTTTTTTTGTTTTCCCTATTTTTTCCGCAGGACTGGTGGCAAAAGAAAATGTATGCAAAAAAAAATAAAAAAAATAAATAAATAAATATTTATGCAAATAACATTATTTTATGCGTGATCGCTCTTAAACACATGTACACATACTCAACACCGACACAAACCCATTTTAATATATACAAAAACTGTGTACTCGTATGCGTGTATTAGATAAAAAAAGAGGGATTTTCTAAAACTTCAGCGAAAAATGAAGCAACTTTAAATACGAGTAAGTACAATAAATAGATGAACACTTATGCACTATTTTCATATACATATATGTAAGTATGTACGACTATGTACGCATAAATACATAAGCATACTAACACGTATAAACGTAGGAAGCAAATACGTATAGCCACAGAAATAAAGACATACAGACAGTTTGAACGGTTTATGGGGAATATGGCAGTACACTGAACTACACCATTTACAAAAGGAACTCTTTCGAAAATGAATTTACGAATACCTAATTATATGAGTATTTATAGTTGTCTGTGCGGTATCTTGAATATCCTTAATTTTAGAGGCAAATAAATGCCATTTTAAAAGGCAGTTTGTCTTACAATAATTATAATTATTATGTTATTATGTGTTTGTGCTCAGTAGCATGTGTTGTATTGTTTTGTTGACAATTCATTTAAAATGTATAAATCTTATAAGCTTACAAACAATTCCCTTGAAACAGTACATAACTACATGTCATTTGCAATTAACATGAGTAATGTTTGGTAAAGTCTCGTAT
Organism: Bellardia pandia; assembly: GCA_916048285.2. Lineage (NCBI taxonomy): Eukaryota > Metazoa > Arthropoda > Insecta > Diptera > Calliphoridae > Bellardia > Bellardia pandia. Next base: position 49,981,879 of record OU696531.1, read on the forward strand.
GTCATGCCGTGCATGTCTGATAAGCACAGCCTGAATGTGACACTTATCGCCGACAATGTTTGATGTGACACTGGCCAACCCAATAAACAATTCAACAACCGCATGTCTACAATCGAATCTAAACAGCAGACTTTCAAAACGAACCAAAACCCTTAAAAATATTTAACGCACAATATACTCTTCTTAGCAAATGGCTAAAGATACGGGCACATTTGGCAAAAACGTAACCACTTGTTGTAGCACAAATTTGTTTGACGTTGTTTACTCTTACAAGAGTTTTGCAAGATCAAATAGCATCAAATTAAATAAGATAAAACATATGTTGTGTATTGTTCTAAATAAGAAAAGGTTTTTTAAATAAATAAACGAGTTCAACTATATGTTATATGGTAGTTACGTCTTTTTCGGTCAATATTTGCCAACCGTGACCGTACCTTAAGCAACCGACTTAATGCTCCTTCAAATGGTCATTCAACGTTGCTAAATAGTAATGATGGGCACACCAATAGCTTTTCCCCCGATGTTTTTCGCGAAATAATGAAATTGAACCACCAAATGAATGCCCTGATATCGGTTTAAAAATACATTATTTGAGCATTCAAAACATCTAATTATTCGTAAATTAATTTTGCAGCCCATTTTTTCTTATTAATTTTGTGATGTCTCAATTTTCGGCAGTAAAAAGTAGTTTATATTTTAAGATTTCGAAAGTGTTGTAAAATTAATTTAATAAAAAGTAATAAAACAACTTAAATTCACGTTTAAATATCTTTACTTTCTAAAGATATTTCAGACAAAAAGTTATAGCAAATAATAGATTTTTAATTGTTACATTTGAACTGTTAATTTTAAATCTTTGATATTTCTTTATTTAGGCTCAAGTAAATATCAAAGAATTAAAATTAACAGTTCAAATAATAAATAATAATTCTTAACAAAAGCTAAGGCACAAGCTAATGTTTGTAGTTATTTGTACTTTAATTGGTACATAAAAAAATGGTGACGAAAGTAGACAACAAACATAATAAAAATGTATTCAGGTTTTCGAGACGAAGTCTCGGCATGAATACGAAAAAACTGAAGAAAAAGGGAGGCAACATGTAAAATAAATGAAAAATGATAATTACAGCAAATTTCGAACCACCAGTGATACTGGTTAAAGGATTGATGTTTGACTGTTGGCTAGCGGGTGCCGCGGTGGTGCAGAGGGTGAGAACGTAAAAAATTCTGATGAGAGAAAGTGGTGTTTCTCGAAACATATGCAATTTCAACCAACAACCCAGGTTCGAATCCCAAGCCAAGAAAAATTATCAATAAAATTTTTAATAATAATTTTCATGTAATAATTCCTACCTTCAGTAAAAATAATTTAATGTAAATTAAATTTAATGAACTCGAGCCTAAATAAAGAAATATCAAAGATTTAAAATTAACAGTTCAAATAATAAATAATAATTCTTCATTTTTTTAGTTTTGAAAAGAACTCTTGCTTAAATAAAAATACCGTTCTTTAACTAAGAAAAAACAGGTTTTCGCCATAAACCGTTTTTAAATTAAAAACCGTTTTTTTTTTTTTTTAATAAAATACAGGGGCCAAATTACCGCATTCGTGATCGAATTAGCTATCGTATCGAAAAATGATTTCGATTTCGAAATTATGATAAAATGTACTAAATTTCTTGCTCGATATCGAATGCCATAATCTCAAATAATAAAATTACAATCACTTTTACTCGATATCGAATGCGGTAATTTGGCCCCTGTTTTTCAATAACAAATCGGTTTTTATAAAAAAAAACTTATCTTTTCACAGAAAATACATAGTTATCTTTAATAAAAATTTTTTTCAGTTCTTCTAGAAAAAGTTTTGCACTAAAGAAAACGTTTTTATTACAAAAAAAATCAGTTTGTTTTTACAGAAAACAGTTTTTATAAAAAAAAACCTGTCGTTTCACAGAAAATAGATTTTTTATTTAAAAAATAGTTTTTTTTGAATTCTTCTAGAAAAATTTTCGGACTAAAGAAAACGTTTTTCAATAAGAAAAAAACGTATTTTACAGAAAACCACTTTGTTAACGCCAAAAACCCTAATTATGCTTTGGCCTTAATATTAGTGATGAGCAAAGTTTTCCCCCTTTGTATCATCATATATAAAGGCTGTATATTGCAGAAATCTCTTTATCTCTTTCCCTCATAATGCCTAAACGTCAAACAGGTCAAAATGTCCAAAATGTGGTTTCCGGTATATACAGATACTAATTTGAGCTTCTTGTTAATCCAGCTCCCACACAGAAAGGTAATCCTGGTCCAATAAATTCCATATTACAAATCCTAATATCTTGTTTTCTTTCTATTTTCGTACGATTTTCTATTGGGGTTTTGTTTATGAGAAAAAACAAAATACGCTCACATATTTTGTTTACTGGCTCCGAGAATAATTTATATTTCCACCCAGATTCCTAAAAGAAGCTTTTCACATAAACACACTTCTTTCACTATAAATCATTTTTGACTTAAAATATTTCTTTTGAAAAAATCACGTTTCAAAAACTGTCCCCTGAATTTAAAAAGTTGTTTCAAAAATCTTTGAATTAAAAAACGTTTCTTAAAAATTCATTATTTTAACAAAAAAATTATTTTTACCAAAAACAGTTTTTAAATAAAAAAGCGTCACAAGTATTTTAAAAATTCGTTTTGAATTAAAAAAAAAAAAACATTAGTTTAATAAAAAAAGCGATTTTCGCCAAAAAACCGTTTTTCAATTAAAAATAAATGTCGCTTGGATAACAGTTCTTTCAAAAAACTAGTTTTAACTTAAAAAATCGTTTGTTGATTAAAAACCATTATTTTATTACAAAACAGATTTTTACCAAAAACTGTTTTTCAATAAAAATTAAACCGTCTGTCTCTAGGAAAAAAAATATTTTTATTCACAAAAAAACTGTTTTAAAACAAAACATTTTTTATGAAAAAGAACTAGATGGATTATAGGAAACCCCCATTTTTGAATGTTTTTACTAAAAACCGTTTTTGGATTAAAAATCCTTTTTTTTTTAATTAAATACCAATTTCTTGAATAAAAACAAAAGTTTTCCTTTAAAAGTTTTTTTTTTTATAAAAAATAAATAAATTTTTACTTTTTTAGGAAAACACTGATCTTTCAATAAAAATTAGTTTTTTTTTATTAAAAAATATAATTTTTTTATTAAAAAAATATCACAGATCTTCAATAAACCCGTTCTTTAACTAAAAAAAACTTTTTCCATTAAAAACTGATTATTCAAAACCAGCAAGTTTTAATATTTTTCATTTGCGAAAAATATAATATTCTACTTTTTTAGATTTATGAATCTAGTTAATAGATAATTTCTTATAATATTTAAATACAGGCACATTATTAAAATTATTACTTAAAATTGTTTTAACTTTTCAAAATATTTAAATAAATATTATTTCGAATTTGCTTAGCAAATTTTATTTAACCCTCATTTTACTTAAAAACTTCTAAAAAAAAAGTTCCTTAAGGATATGGTGTAGAATGCAAAAAATACTACAAACTAGATTCACTTTAAGGAAGTAGTGGAAAAAAGAACATATTCAAAGAAGCATAAAATCACAAACTTCTTTAAAGCTTAAGAGCTATATTGGTGTTTCGAGACAAACAAAAAATTAAAACAAAATCAAATAAAAAGCTACACAGCAGCCAGCCAAACCAGCTTAATTTTTCTTTTTTTTTTTTTAATTTTTACTTCAAAATTACAACTTATTTTTTATATTATTTATTTATTTATTCGTTAACTTTTCTCGTTTTGTTGTCGTTACTTTAGTACTATCGTAAAGTTTCGTTTTTGTTTAGAAACACACATTAAATATTCACAAAACGTAACGGTAAACACAGCTAAATTTCAAAATTTCTTACTTTGTGTGTCAAGTTCACGACGCAATTTTCCCTACTTTTTTTTGTTATTATTTTTATTTATTTTTTTTTTTTTTTTTTTGCTATTTTCTGAGATTTTCTATGTGGTATGTGTGTGTAAAATAATTTCGTTCCACATAGTTGTGGTTGCGTTAGGAGCCAGCTAAGGTTAGAATAGAAACTCTTGTAACCAGCACCGAAATGAAACTGAAATTTGTGCCATTATCCTTAAATGAAATGTCCTGTAAAACGGTTCATTTATAAAAATGTATATAATAAATGTCTGCTCTTATAGTTTTTATTATTGCTGTTGCCGTTGTTGTTGTCAAAATAAAGTCAAACAAAAACTTTCAAAAGAGTGTAAGAGAGAGCAGTAAGATAAATGGAAATGAGCGTAGGAAAAGCTTTAGTGATGCTAAAAGCTTTACTTTTTTTTTTTGCATTTTCTTACTTTAAACTGCAAGTGAGAAATAGCGAGTGAAATTTTTAACAACAAAAGCCAAGTGTATGACATTCAGCTGTCAGAGTGCGTGTTCTACAAATGAACAATAAACATTGTTTTTGTAATTTTTTGGGCTAATTTATTTTCTATGGCTTTGTATTTTTTTTTTTTTTTTTTTTAATTTTGTATTATCCTGTCTTACAGTAAATGTATGTAACTAAAAAATATATTGCCTTGAGCTATAAGAGATGAGATAAACACACTGATAAGTATTGTTATTGTGTGTTTCATATTAAAAGTAAAAATAATAACAAAACCCAAAATAAACACGACAGTTAAACACCCTCTCATCTCACCCGTTCTTAGAAATATAATATAAACAATATGTTTGTGTAGCTTTCAGGATAAAAAGCAAAGTCCTGCATTTATTCGGACTGTAGGTAAATATTTACTATCTTTGTAATCAGCAAAAAAAAAAAATGGTTCATTGTTCTAAGGTCTTTATTTTTATATTTCATTAGTTTTAAAATATGTTTGAATTTTTTGAAGCAATACTCGTATGTTAAACATAGTTTCGTTATTGTTATCTACATTTAGAGAGCATTATTTTTTGTTTGAATTGTTATATATAGAAAATGAGGTTTCCAGGTCAAATAAAAATAGGGATACTACCAGGTAAATGTGTACATGTATGCATATAAATTATTTCGGGGAATTTTCCTAAACTTTAAAGATGAATGCAAAAAGAAAATAATAATAAAAGTTTCACTTTTATTGCCCGATTAGCAATAGACAGCGTATCTTTCGGGTGTCTTATATAGTGTCTTATATTTATACAGCAGTTAATATTTCGCTCAACAGCTGAAATACTACTTCAGCTCGACTGCAATTACCGCTTAAAATAAACATATTTGAGTATATTGAAATCTATAATTGTTAAAATATAATCCCTTTCAACTTATCCCGTTTTAAACTAAATAGTTCTATTAGAAGTATAATCAGAACCACTTCAAATATTTATTGACAGCCTTAAAAATAGTGATGACGCAACTAGTTGTGGAACCAGTTGTGTGGAACGCTTTTATGAATACGGCAGACAGTCTTTAGTTAGCTAATGGTGAAGGCTTAACTAATGATTCTTTATTCGCAATGCTTAGTTTGCCATAAGAATATTAAGTAATAGTTAAACAATAGTAAGTATTTTAGTTTACCAATGGTTAACTAATGACCGAGAATTCGGCCATTATCGGCTTAATCGTATGAAAAATTCATATTGTGTTGTAGTCGAGACAACCCGTTCTGGAAGTGAGTATTTCAAATCATTGATTCGAATGCTAAACAAGACCAAATACTGGCTGTATGCATGCTAATGGAAACAAATGGAATATGGATATGTTCATCAAATATTATCACACATTTTTGTAAATTTTATTAATCCAGACTGAAAATATAGTTATGATTAAAATACTGCTACCGAAATAATCCAAAATTAGCGTCACCTTTTAACCGCTTCGAATCTGTTTAAAATCAGACCAAAATTACGATCTGCTTGGAGTAATGCTTTGCATGAAACGACACTCAAGGTCGTTTAGTCATGCATCCCTGAGACCGCACAGTTCTTAGAAAAACTCACTGATATTCCAAAATCTGTGTTTCCAAATTCCTACCAGAGAATTTGACCTGTTATTCATAAGTAAATGTCAAATGTCACTTAAGCACACACTTTCCGATTGGATTTGACCAATCCACACATTGTATATGGACATCCGCCTGTGAATCAATCTTTGGGGAAAATTTCTGTGAGTTAATATTTCTTTAACTAATAATACAGCAACTGAAAATTGCTTGTTACCGGAGGAAACTTTTACGATTTTTGATTATACTGTACTGGATCTCAGCAATATTAAAACATGACCTAAAAATCGAAGAAAACTTTTCAGAATAACCATTTAATGGATTAAAACAATAATATTCCAACGATTCACTCCAACTTTTTCATCCCATTACCAGTGAAAGAAAGAAAGTCTGGTTAATTACTATGGTACAATGCGGTAGGAGATTAGGTGACGGTTTTTCACAGTCAACCAAAAGAATGCTATTTAGTAATTCTAAATCATTGCCAAGTTGTTGCTGTACAAACGAGTATTTTAGTAATAAACCGGTTTTATTTAAAGAAAACACATGAAAGCTTTTTATGAAAAACTTACTTCCTATATATATAAGGATCCGTATAATTTATTCTTCTAAGTTTAATGACTTTACTGGTTACAATGATTTGGTTACCTCACTAGTTCTATAACTGTTGAATATAGTTTAAAGTATTCATGTGAAGCAAATTAAAATATAATCCTACTTAAACATAATTTAATCTTATGGTATTATGTGTAAACATGTTATGGTTCATTAACCATTATTTATACCCTACACCACCATAGTGGGGAGGTTATATGTATTTTATTTGTTCTTGGAACGCCCATAAATATTAGTCCAACATCCACCTTAAAGTTAAGCGAGCGACACAGAATCACTTTCTGAGTGGATTTAACGATGTCCTCCCGTCCGTCTGGCTGTCCATATAAACCTTGTGCGCAGAGTGCAGGTCACAATTTTGAAGATATTACCATAAAATTTTGTACGTGATATTTTTCCAGCCCAAGTACGGGATTGAAATTGGATGAAATCGATCCATTATTTTATCTAGCCCCAATCCAAATGTCTTCCCAAAATACACATATCCAAAAAAAAATAAGTTCTAAATAAAGCCAATTCTTACCTAAAAATTTTGGTAGATCCGCAACCCTCTGATAGTCCGGCACACTATCGCCTAGCCAAATAATATTCAATACAAATATGTTTCTTATATCAGTCCATAATTAGTCGTAGCTACCATATAAGGCCCCATTCCGAAAATCACTTTAACGATCATAAATATCTTAAAAATAATGGTATCCCAATAAAATGCAACACAAATAAGTTTCATATATATGTAATCATGGCACTTATTTTTGTGACGTTCGGTCCATAATTGGTCGAACCTCCCATATAAGACCCTCATCGAAAATCACTTTAACATGTACAAATCTTTTGAAAGTTTTTATATTGAGAAAAATTTTCACAAAAAAAAAAAATTATTTATATGAACAGAAGTCATGCTACATACTAAATTGTTGGATGATCGGTCCATAATAGGTCATATCTCCCATATAGCGCCCACTTCTGAAAAACTGTTTTGCATATGTGTATACTGGGTGTAAGCTAATACATATCGATGGTCTCATGTAGAAAGGCCCTAACTCGCATATTTGAAACTTTACAGGAGAAGGTAAAAACAGAAGAGAAACTGTAATATTCAACATGTAACTTTTTTTGTACAACTGCTTATAAAAACGTTATTTTTTACACTACTGCAATAAATTTTTCTGAGGAGGTGTATTTGCGTTAAATGCATTGGAATCGCAAAAAAAAGACAAATTTCGAAAAAATAGCGAGTTAGGGCCTTTCTACATGAGACCAACGACATATGGTTGGGCTTGAGCGACTATACTTTCTTACTTGTTTTCTTACTTGTTTTCTTACTTGTTTTATTAAACAATAGTGATTCGAAATTCAATATTATGGAAATTGCAAATGGAATAAAAAAATATAATGATAATATAATGATATATGTGATAAGATTGATAGTTAACAAATTGTAATTTGTTGTAATTTTTGGTTGATTTTATTTCTAAAGGTGCTATCAGACGGGATGTATTTTACATATGTACTGTCACTTTTCTTACCCATATGTAATTCCGTATGTATGTCAAAATTTCCATTTTACATATGATTCATAATTTTTGCTATCACACCTGCTTATGTTTTTTCGTATGACATAACCTATAAATGTAAACAAAAGCTAACTTTTTAACATTTATAAATTTCTAGAGTTGCTTTTTTGGCCAATCTAACTGCAATAAATATAATAAACATAATTTTATTTATTAAAAATCGAAAAATACTTACATTTCCATGTTCATTATCCATTTTCTTTAATTTTTATTTACAATATATTTTTGAAACAATTCTGTTTCAAAACAAACCAGCTGTTTTGTTTATGTTTGTCACAGGAAAATAGAGTGTGTTCTAATCGAAAAAATTACATATGCATTTCCACATGTATTTTACACATGCAAAGTTTCATATGTATCACACGATGTGTACAACTTTTACAGATGGAAAATTTGACAGTACATATGTAAAATACATCCCGTCTGATAGCACCTTAAATAAATGCGTTAACCAGGTTCACTTTTTACCAATTTTGGTTATGATTCACACGCAGTATTTGTTGTCTGATGTGTTTTAATTTTTAATAACTTTCAAGAAGTTCTCTTAAAATCAAACTACAATTGAATTCAATAAATGGTAAAACACAGTGTTACTCCACACAGTCTTTTAATACCAAAAATCTAAAGCACTAACCCAGAAACTGAGACAAACATTTTTTTTAATTAAATAAAAAGAACATTTAAATAATATTTAGATTATGTGTGATTAAAAAAAATGAATAAGATTTTCTAAATTATGTACTAAGTCTAAAATCATTAAACAAATCTTCGCACATATTTTACTTAAATTTCTTTAATTTTCAGTAGATTTCGTTTAAATACAACATTAATTTATGTGTCTTAATTAAAAAAATTGTTTTAAATTAAAAATGTGAAATAATTGTTGCAAATAAATGGTAGGATAAATGCACTCACACACTCAATTCAAACACACATTGAAAGAATTCTCATAAATTTTGACGTGAAATGGTAAAAACAAAGCAAAAAAAAAGGTATTTTGAATGTATGTATTTCTTTAAGAGGGCAGTATATAAAGTCCTTTATATGTTAATGGGTATCGTTTGTTAAGGTACGGTCACACTTGGCAATTATTTGCAGATAAAGAAGTAACCACTAAATAAAATTCTAGTTTATTAATTTAACTTTGTTTATTTAGGACAAACACACAACAAATATTTATTTTTATTTTATTTAATTTAAACAGCATCAAAAACTAAAAACTGCAAAACTCTTGTAAGAGTAAACAACGTCAAACAAATTTGTGCTAAAACATATGGTTACGCTTTTTTGAGTGAATATTTGTCATGTTTGAACATACCTTTAGTTTATGGCAAATAAATTGACATGACACAAGAAATCAATAAATACAAATAAATGTTCTTTAGTTGGAAATTTTCTTTAGTTAAATGTGAAAGTGAAAGAAATGAAGTCGAGTATCATATTCGATATTTGCAGCAGATCTACCCCGCATTTTAAGACTGTAATAACAATTGGGTGAAAATTTTTTTTTGGAGCCATATAACATAACCCTCCAAAAAGTGCAACAAACTATTACAGCAACGAAAAGCCATTAAATTTTACATGGTTAGCGATGTGTGTCATTGAGGAAATTTTATAATTCGCTAGATTTGTGCAAATATTTAAGATGTCATAAACCTAAAAAAAATCCATGGTTCAATTTGTCATGACTTCCCAAAACGGTTTTCGTTTACTGGCGTATACGTATTTAGTTTCAAACTTTGCATGCCGATCAATGAAAACTTTATAATAGGTGGATAATAAGGAAAAGCAAGTTGTAATCAAGAATTTCTTCTAATGTTTGCAAAGAACTTGTCAGCCTAACCGCGTGTTGTCTTCAGCACGCACAAATATGCATCATTAACACAAATACTAACAAACAAAACACAAAATCAAACAACAGAAAACAAGAACAAAAAGGAAATCTACTAACGAGTACTAAAACACTCACACATACATATGTGCGTTTAATTATCCCAGCAGTTCTGTTGGCTATCAACAAATAGCCAATCATCACTAGTAGACATGTGAGTACCTAGCGTGTCCAAGTTATCTGTTAAGGTAGCTTTAGACGGTATGTATTATGCATACCTGTATTTTGCAGGTATGTAGTTTGGCAATTTACAAGCAGTTTATAATTTTTGCTTTCACACGTCGGTTTTTAGTTTCATCTGACATAATCTATCATAGAAACCAACAGCTGTTTTTGTTATGATTATTTTCGCGGGAGTTTTGTGTACTTGCATATATAGTTTGTAAAAATGGATTAAGAAATGAAATAATTTTAACTTGCAACATTATTGCAATAATAGATTGTATAAAATAAAAAAATGAAGCAAGAGTTAAAGAAAAATTGTGCCTAGTGGAGCCAAAAAAAATCTTTAAGTTAAATAAGAGTTAATCAGCCTTATGCAAAAAAAATTCTTATTTGAGGATTGTAGTTCACGTTAGTTAAAAGACACTTTAATGCTAACACACCAATGTTAAAAATTCATATGCAAAAACAGTACGTTAACTATTATATACATCAATTAATTTTATATGTTGATACTGGCAACACTATCACTCTCTTTTGTGTCTTTATAGTTAATGATGTAAAACAACGATTATTAGTTCATTCGGATAGACGGATATCTTATAATGTTTTGTATATTTTCAATATAAAATTAAATTTTAATATTATTTTAATATGTCAAATAATATTTATACTGCATAAAAACATAAACTAACCACATTTATAATAATTTAAAATAATAAATACGCTTATTTGTTCCTAACATAAAAGCGATTATTTTAAAAACGAGCTTTATTTACTTTGGTTGATTGTATGTACATCACTATAATGTTTTGTATGTTTTCATTATATAAAATTATAAATACAAATTGGAACAAGTTGGTTTCAGTGACATTGCTCAAAATAAAAATTGCATCAAATAGGGCTTTTAGAGAAGATAAAAGTAGTATGAAAATTCTTTGTCGGTCACGCTTATTTTCGAGTGGGCGGGTCTTCAAAGTTGCAAATATATGAGCCTATATCTCGGAAACTATTCAGTGTCTGATAATTTATGATACGTCAAATTAATGGTATAGAAAATATCTTTCCAACGAAATATGCCATGATTATAAAATATGGACCCACTATGGGTTAAATTCGAGATACATATTTTTTTACCCAAATTTTTTTTTTTGATATCTAAAAATCTTAAAAAAAATGTCTATATAAGTGTTCTTTTAGATTATTAATATTAATAGCCAAGACATCAAGCTTTAATTTAAGGTATGACATGTGTCTGTAGGTATTATAATCACAGATTTATAAGTTCTGAAAAATTAAAAAACAAGAATTATTTTTCTTTAAATTATAATTTCCAAACTTTAGTATATATACTTTGAAATCAAATTTCATACTTTTAATATTAATGTCATATATAAGCTATGTTTAATAAGATGTTCTACTATATGGTATACAGAACACCAGCTTCGCATAGTACAAATTTATTGTAATTTTTATGGTGAAATGTCATGATTTTTCTTAAATATCTCTGGATCTATACTACCTACACGGTTATATTGTACCTTGAATTAAAGCTTAGTTTCTTGACTTTTACATTTTGTAATTTATATACATACTGATAAATGTATTTTTTCGGATTTTTTAGTTTTTTTTAAATACCTATCATTTGATATATATATATATCGTCTAAAAAACAGTTTTCAGGATATAGCTAAACATATTACACACTTTGGAGCCCCGTCCACTCTTTTTTTATTTTAGTCAGAATTTGAAACTCACTAAAACCAACTTAAGCGTTTTTATGTCAAAAATTCATAAAATTTCAATTATTTTCATTGAATGCTTTCAAAAAACTTTATTTTTACATTAAAAAATATATTAATTTAAAAAATATATCCATGTATCCAATTTTTATGTAAAAATCTACACAAAAATTAACAAAACTTTATTTGTTAAAACAATAAAATATTTTAACAACACTTTAAAATAGGTATGTAGCTGCTTTATGCCCCTATTGCGGTTCACAACTTTTTTAATAATTTGGTCGTCTTTCATTAATCGGTATTGCCATTCACAACTTAAATGTAGTTGACTTTTTGGTTGTGCGGCTGATTATTTGGTTGTGTTTAATAGTATTGCGGTTCACCATTTTGGATGAGTTTGGTTGACAAAAACGATAAATATACACAACTGCTTATTAGCAGTTGAGTCTTTATCGGTTATAGATTTAAATAAAATTTTTAATACATTTCCTTTAAAAAATAATAATAAAAAAGATAAAAAATGAAAAAATCGTAAGTATAGATGTTTTTTCATCTTAATATAATTAATTAAAAGATTAATACACATACGCAGGACAGTCAAAATAACAACCAAAACCCAATTTGAGCGACTTGTGCAGCTGATGGCAAAAAAATCCAGAACTTGCTAAAGGAAAGCAAAAATTTGAGTGTAAGGAAGCGTGGGAAGGATTTACAATAGAATTGAATAGCTTGGGCCCACCTACAAGAACATCCTTCGAATGGCAACGTGTAAGTATATGCCATCTTAATTATTGTAAACAGACATTTTATTAGAATTTTTACTTCATATAGGTTTGGATTCATTACAAAGCAAGTATTAAAAAAAACTTGCTAATAATAAATAAAACCAACAAGCAGCAGGTGGTGGTCCTTCACAAGAAATTCCGCTTAATGTACTTGAGGATTGCGTGTCCCAGCTGTTATCACTAAATGACCAAGTAGCACCATCTGGACACACTTTTGAAAACGTTGGTCCGTCAACAAGTCAGGCTTTAGAAACTCCTCAAAATCTCGACATGGAACAAATCGTTACAAATGAACCTGAGAAATAAACACACCAGCCAAGAAAAGAAAAAAATCACCAGAACAAGAGCGTTTGGAACTTCTGAGAAAACAATGCGAGACACAAGCTAAACTTTAAAAAAGTATTAAGGATTTGGAGAAAAACAGTTATAAAAATTATGAAATAAACAAGCAGCTTTTACAAATTAAGCAAAAGAAAATTGCCTCTTTGAAAAATAATACTTATTATACTAACATATTTGTTACTTATTTTGGAAATTTCTTACTTCGCACTGGGTACTTCAAGAGGATTGGAATCATCGCGTATTTTTCTACGTATACGTAGAACATTTGTATTAGCGTCATGATTTTCGTCTTCAAAAAATAAATCCACACTTAAATCCATTCTTCTTATTTTATAAAAACTTGATTTTTTTGCGTTTTTTTCTTCACTTTACAAATAAAATGCATGGTGTTGCCAACATGAAATCGATATTTCATGTCGGCAACGCCATAACAATTACAACTAAAAATCGTTGTGTTACACAATACCAAAAAATAATTTGGTTGAGTTAAAGTCGGGTTGACTAACAGACGACCAAACTTAGTTGAGTTGAGAACGGCAATAGGGGCATTAAATTATTTAATGTTATCATTGCTTTATCAGACGTATGTTAAGCTAAAAGTTGTTTTTGCATGATACTTTAAGGAATTTTTCTTAACAGAGGTTTATCAGCCTGTTTTAAGTTTTTTTGCATAAGGCTGAATATGTATAAATACGTTTTATAAATACATATTTTAAAAAAAATTTATTGTTTTGTTTAATATAATTTGTTTTTAATATAAATTTGCTGAATCACAAACACTATTTTCTTGGCGCCATAAACAATTGACTTGCAAAACAGCTGGTTGTAGGAGCTTTGTTAGATGAAAATAGAACATAATATAATTGAAAATTTTACACTGTAAATGCAGGCTGACATTTGCATAAGCATTTTTTTTTTTTTTGCTTTTACACGACGTGTATGCATTTTGCAGTGGAAAATTTGACAAGTACACTGCAAAATACATACCGTCTAAAATCAGATTTACCTCACCAGCTCCACAGCTAGTTACTTGGGTACGGTTCATGGTATTCAAACTAATCGGATAACACACACAAAGAATTTATCTGCACACACATGAAAATATATGTTTGTTATGACCACAAACGAAAAGCATCATATTATGATTGCTGTGAAGAATAATAAAATATTCGGATTATAATCCCAATTAGTGATAAGCTATAACTTGGTATAATTATGTTTAAAATTATGGTACAACCACCATATTATATTAATATGATTACTGACCAAGTATGGCTGTAGCCACATGATCATATTATGTAGTATTCTGTGATCATGTTATGTTTATAAATATTACAATGTTTTCCATAACACTATTTAGTTGTAGTTAGAATTATCCGCAAAAAAAAACATCATTCAAATAATTGAAAACTAGTATGCAAAGCTTAAATCGTTTATAACTGGAAAAATATGCTCACTGTGTGACCACTCCTACTTCTACTAGGATAACGAATTGCAGCGTTATGCATAATAAAAAGTTGACAAATGTTTATAAATTGCGGTCAACTAGCTGCTAACTAGAATACGGATTTGACTTAGCAGTTTCTTGGCAAAATGTTTATTCATAAACAATTTGCAAACGTCTGCTAACTTTAAAAAAATCAACTCTGAAAATGAATGATGTCACCACTAAAATTACTATTTTTGTTTATATCATCCCTGAATTTGACATTTAAAGTTTGTTTTTCCTCCGTAACAAAATAAAAATTTGCAAAGCGTTAAAAATATTTTAAAGTTTAAAATGGAAGTGCCGGTATTAAATAAAACAAAAATAGAAAAAAACGAAAAGATCGGCAAATTGGCGACAGGATGAAAACAGCTAAATAGCTGTTTTATCAAAAGATGATCAGTATTTAGTAACACGCTAACAAGTGTTTAGCAGTTTGTTAACCGTAGTTTGTTTGCACATTATAGGTAAACTCTATGCTAACTTCATGTCAATTTTTTATTATACATAACGCTGTAAGTATTTAAAAAGCACAGATAGATTACATATTTAAATTTTGAGTCAGGAATATAAAAGAAAGCGTTTACAACTCGGTAAATACTGAGAATTTTAAGAAAATAATAAGTAAATACGAGTATGTGTAAACTGAAGTCCGCCAAGTAACTTGCTTTACAGAATAATTCTGTCTAAAAGTGAAATCATAAACCACCATAAAATCTAAAGGGATGTGTGTGTATATTTTAGTTTAAATATAAATAAATACTAACAAAAAAAGTAACAGAAACAAACAGCATCAGCAACAAAATCAAAACAAAATAAGAAAAAACATACGTATGTAAACACAAGTCAGAGACAAAAAAAGTAGAGTAAAGAAAGGATAAATGTTTCATTTGTTTTAAGGATGGACACAGAAGAGAGACTGAAAATGGAAAAAGAAATAAAATAGTAAATGTTTATTTGTTGGCTCGGATACGTTTTTCTGTTTTCTACTTTAGACGTCCATATGCTTGGTTGAATTTTAACAAATGACAGTAACAAACTAAACCAACTGGGACAGAACCCAATTTTCTCTCACTGACATTCAAACAACGAGAAAAACTAATAGCAACAACAACAAAACAAAACAACAAGTACAAATTTGAAATATACGAACAAATCGAAAAAAAACTAGGATGGAGGCTGTTGAGCAAAATAGTAAAATAGAAAGAAAGAGTGACATACTCATCCAGAAACACAATAATTTGGCACAGGGATAAAACAAATGGTAGAATTATAACATTTAAGGTACTATTTTTCAGTACCATTATAGTTACTTGTAAAGTTTTCAGAACATGATGATTGTATCTAATTTAATTTTGCGTTTTTATTTGAGCAAACTGCTGAGAAAAATAAATATCAAAAAGCTCGGCTTCAGAGCTAAACACAGCACCATCGAACAAACACACAGATTGGTAAATGTGATAAGAGGGTCGTTTGAAGACAAAAAATACTGCTCCGCTATTTTCATTGATGTGTCCCAAGCGTTCGACAAAGTTTGGCATGACGGTTTAATGCACAAAATAAAATTAACTCTGCCTGCTAACACCCATAAACTCATGGAAAGTTATTTATATGGTCGCAAATTTAAAATCAAAGAAGGCAATTTTTTAAGTACCGCTCAGCCAATTGAACCAGGTGTGCCACAGGGTAGCATACTGGATCCTACTTTATATTTGATTTATGCCTCCGACATGCCGTCAGACCCCAAAATCCACACGTCAACTTTTGCAGACGATACAGCCTTTATCAGCGTCCATAAGGACCACCAAGTTGCATCACAGAATTTGCAGAATTATGTTTATAAACTAGAGAATTGGCTAGAGCTTTGGAAAATCAGGGTAAATGAACAGAAATGTATTCATATCACTTTCACATTGCGAAAAGAAACTTGCTCGTTCGTCAAAATACATAATCAAATTATTCCTCAACATAATGAAGTCAAATACCTCGGCATTCACCTCGACCGCCGCTTAACTTGGAAGTCTCATATTGAAACGAAACTTACACAGATGAGATTAAAAGCAGTGCAACTTAATTGGCTAATTGGCAGAAATTCTTCACTAAAGTTGGATTGCAAACTATTGTTGTACAATGCAATACTAAAGCCAATCTGGTGCTATGGAATCCAATTATGGGGTACGGCCTCAGCATCAAATAAATATAATAATGAAAAAATTGAAAGGGGTCAAAATAAAATTCTAAGTATAATTACTGCAGCTCCATGGTATGTTAAAAATTCTCGAATCCACAAAGATCTAGGCGTGCCATTAGTAAAAGTCGAATTTACAAAATATGCGTCAAAGTACGTCAGCAAACTTGAACACCATCCAAACCCACTTGCACGAGACATCCTTAACTTTAGTAGCCACAATCGGTTGAGAAGGAGGGATACTCTTGCTTTAACTCAAGCGCAAAACAGATGACTGGATCAGTTGAAGTGAAATTTTTTTAGTATCATAAAAATTTTTGTCTAGCACTGGCTGGGCTTATTATTTTCTTTTTAGTATTAAGATTTGAATACTTATTGTCATTTCAGTATATGAAGATTCAATAAATAAATAAAGGTGAAAAAAAATATATTTGTGCTATGGTCACATTTTAATAGGAATCCCGAATATCCCGAAATTAGTATTTGTATAAAAATTCCAATAAAGTATAATTGTTTTTATCATAATCGACATCGATATGCTTCGTCGTGATGGACATCTGTCCGACATGATTTTTCATTTATTAATATGATTCTTTCAATTTAAACACAAGATTTATGCGACCGGATTTCTGATAATAATAATTATTATTAAAATATGTGTTTAAATTGAAAGAATCATAATGATAAATGAAAAATCATATCGGACAGATGTCCAACCAATTATAATTGGTTGGTTGGAGCTTTGATTAAATTTTTGTTGATTTTTTTAAAACGCTTTATATTAAAATAGTTCCAAAAGTACCATTTTTCAATGTTCGTAATTTCTATTTAGCATCACTGATGTATGGCATACAAAGGACTTTTACTTGCATTTTAATACAAACTCACAAACACACACATTCAAACATATACTCACACACACACACACTCACACCCAAATAAGTTGAACGAACTTTAACTATACACACGGGTTTGTATATGTATATGAATCGAACTTTAGTAGTAAAAACAACTACACTACGAGTATATAAATTTACACATAGAGCGCCAGAGAGTGTAACTGTTGAGTAGTAAAACTTTCTCTTTTTTTTTAATTTATGATGGTGACAGTGTGAGAGAGAGTGTGTTGCAGTGATAGAATTTACTGAAATCCCTTTAATAAAAATAAATAAGCTTTTACAATTGAAAAGCTTTTTAAAGGATGTTGTTTGCAATACATAAATATATTCCTAGATGGTAATTTGATAAGGAACTCATGCAGTATGTTGGATGATAAATATATTTGGCGCATTTTATATTTGTAACTTATTTACTGTTTAAGAAACAAATTTAAAGTTTACTTATATTTGTATATATATTATAGATGTAGTTGGAACAAGTTGTGTAAACTTTTTAGGAATGTTTATGTGCAGTGTTGGAAACAGTCATTATTTTTGTTTTAATTTTTTTAATATTTCAATAATAAAAAATGTATATACTGTGATCGTCAATATAAAGTTAACACCCAATATTGTTTCAAAAAATGTTTTATTATAAATACTACAAACACAAATTTTAATTAAAATATATTGCATAATTCATAAGTCACTTAAGCTAACTATAACTTATTAACAAAAACTAGCAAAATAAGGAACATAAAAAAATAATTAAATTTTAACGGAAAATTACCAGATTTTTTGCGTCAAAATAAAGTAAACAGTTATATTAAAATTGTGTTAAATACAATTAATATTTTGTTTGCAGTCCTTTTGCCTTTATCACAGCTAACAATCTTCAAGACATAAAATAAACTATAGCAAAAAATTTGAGGCTCATTTATATTTTAAAAAGGCTTCTAAGGTGGCTGTCTAGCATGTAGGCCATTTTGATGTAAAGATCTTCTAATCGTACGCACGCATACCGGAAGCTTTTCGGGTACCCCATAGACTATACGATAACGTGCTGAACTATCAGTCTGAAGGTTGCGGGTTCGATTTCCGCTAAAGTCTCTGGGTGTTTTCTGCAGACAATTCAAAAGGCTTTGCAGTTTTTTGTGTGTTTAAAGAAAAAGCTATTTTTACAGCACTAGATGTTGGGTTTGCTCTTACTTCTCTTACTATAGCTCAAACTTAACGTGACCCGAGAGTTTTTATCAAAAAGCAGGATTTTGAGGATGAAAAAACGGGATTGCGAAGTAAATATAATAAAGAGGCGGGAGTTTTAAAATAATGATATGAAAAAGTTGGTTTTATACATAATCTCATATTTATTACTTTTAAATTTTTAAAAATGTTTATGTTTTATGTAATTCAGAATTACTGCTGAATATTAAATTACATCTATTTTACAAAAAGGATACTACCGAATTAATATTTTAAAAACGATTAAAAATTATATATATGTATTTATATTTTTGTTTAAAACTTGTAAAATTTACCAAAAATTTTAAAATCGGGATATAAAATGCAAACGAGATGAGTCTTCAAAAAACGGGACAATCCCGTTAAAAGCGTTGTGTATGGTCACGTTACTCATACTTCAGTTGTAAGTAAGACGCTTTGGTCGTTTTGCACCACGAAATTTTTTTACGGTATTTTGTTTGGTATACTTTTCTGTAAATTTTTTTGTTAGAGAGTTTTTATTGTCTTCCAACGATTTTACCAGGGATTTACCTCTTAATTGATATTTGTCTTTCCATTGTAAATTTTTCACTACTTACATCACAACTTAGTTTTTAGTTTGCTGCAACGTGTCACTGTGATTTGCTTGACAAGCCTTTGTTTTGTGAGAATCCATCAGTATTTAAAGTTCAAAATTTTCCCTTGTTTTCTAAACTTTAAAATAATTTATTTTACAAAAGCGATTTGTACTTTTCAGGACCCATAACTAACACTGGACTTAATTGGACTAAATGCAATTGAAAACATAAACGAACATATCGAAACATTTTAGCTATTGATTCTATAATTGGTATAGATCAGTTATGTTCAAAAATAAAAATCAAGATGTATAGGTGAGTGATTTTGCGCAGCAAACATATTGACAAAGTTTTTGACAGATATAAACTTTTAAGAAAAAATATCAGGGACCATATATAACAATTATCAATATCAAAAAAAATAATTTTAGAACAGCTGTTTTGAGAAAAAACAAAAAAAAAACAGTTTTTTTATTTTTCGTGTTCAATTGTAATTGAATCGCATGTGTTGTGTTAACTAAAAAGGCCTGAACATCACTGGTATAGATTCACCAAAAGATCGTCAGCAGTTTGACAGTAAGAATTAACTAAGTTAATGGTTTTTAAGTTTGAAAATGAAGAAACCGTTCTTATTACCAGCGTTGTCTACTTTGAAATTTCAAAACGCACCCAAATGGAGAAAAAAGCGCACCATTTACAAAAAAACGCACCAAGTTAAGAATTTCGTTTTTGTTTCAAATATTTATTGAATTAATTTGAAATTTTTTAATATCATAAATTCTATAAAAACTTTTTATTAGTAAAAGTAATAATAGTAAAAGCCTTTTTTTAATAAATGAGCTAATAAAGATAAAATAAGCATTTAACCACTCGAAATTTAACTTGCAATATGATATTCAGAACTAAAGTACTAATTGGTAAAAAAAACTAATTTCAGTACATAATTTTTTATATATTTTTGTTTTCTAGTTAAAGTACTTCTATTTGATTTTTTCCAATAAAATTTGTTAGGATTCCACTGGTACTCTAACCCTGGTTGTTCGTCTACAGTTCAGTAGACCAAACCATCAGGTTATACACGAATTTTTATTTACATGTTTAAAATGTTAATTTGATTTTCAAACAAAGATTTTTGAAGAATTTGATTTCATTTATCATACAGTCGTATTTAAAATACATTTTTTCATCGTATAGATTTCATGAGTTATGAATTATTAAAAAACTGCAATTAAAAATTAGTTAAAATAAAGATTTTATCACATTTTCGAAAAACAAATTAAAAAACACTCAAACAGGTGTATTTTATTGTAGAAAGATTTTTTCTCACAGTGAAACAAAAAGTTGTGTTGAATTTGCTTTGGTGCCATCAAAAATTAAAAAGCGCACCAAAATTTAAAAACAAGCGCACCGCGCACCAACTAAAGAAATTTTCGCACCAAAAATGGTAAGAAACGCACCAATTTGACAACGCTGCTTATTACTTTTCTTCAGCACTGTATAAATACAGTATTGCTTAACAAGTTAATATTTTCATATATATTTTTTTAAATATATAATAATATTTTTATTTTCTTATGACTGCAGGCGTTGAAACAGAATTTAAATCAAATTTTTTATGAAATTGTGTTTAATATCTAAACCTTACAGTTTATATTTACTTCGTATAATATAGCTTAAAGTAGTGTAGTAATTTTACTAATAATAGTTGTATTCCCTCAACATATGGTTTGATTGTAGGAGCTTATAAAAATATATATAAATATTTGTATTAGTAATTAGATTTATATATATATATAGTATAGGTACAATTGTTGTTATTTGTAAATTCTGTCATTTTCAAATGATAAGAAATGTCAGTCATTTGGCGTTGATAGCGCCAATATTTGTTATCAATTTTATTCCAATATTAAATGATATCACTATGCAAACATTGAATAGGTTCTCAGCAAAATTCACAGCACTACACAGTCAGAAATCGTTGTTGGTTTCAAATAGCAATAGAAGTAAATAAAATAGTATTTACAAAAGAAAAAAACATCGTCTAAATAAACACAATGTTTTTTTTTTTATTTTGTGTTCTTTGCAACAAAAGATGTAGTAAAAAATACACTAAACAAAACACTCAACCACCCTCTAAAGAAATATTTTATATTTATAATCATTTGGTACACGGAATCAGCAGTAAGAAAAAGTAAGAAAAAAGTAAATATTTTTACACAAAAAACAACTGCTGGAAGAATTGTGAGCTTAACCCTGTAAAAGGCATGTGAACATAGGAAGGATAGCAAAAAGCTATTAAATCGAGTTCCCAAAGAAATAAATTTTTGAAACGATTACAATTTCACACAAAAAAAAAATAGAATGAATGATCTAATTGCTAGTTTATAATCTTTATAAAATACATTTAAACAGATATTTTAAAATTTTCTTTTATCATAATTTTTTATAGATTTCTTTTCAAAAGTATTATCTTATCAAGGAGATTGATTACTTAGAATTAAAAATTACGTTAAATTCAAAGAATGCGTAACAACAATTCAAAAACAAATATGTATGTACAGTAGGTATGACATAGTGAACGATTTTTCGATTTCGAATTGCTACCGCCTTTTATTTTGTTAGGCTTGGAAAAAAAATAGACGGGACAAAAAATGGGGGATTTTGGTTGAGGATAAATGGCGCCTCATCGAGGCCAAAGTTCAAGGTAAAAGTAAAAAAATTAATAAAATGTCCAATAACTGCGGCGGAGTCGCCCCTAGAGTAGTAAAATGTTAGACTGACCCCCATTAATTTTTCCTCCCCAACATTTTTGTAGAACATACTTACACCCTATCTTCGCTCCTTAAGGGACTTGCCCTACAAAGGTTAGAGTTTTATAAATTTTACCCCCATCGACTTAACAAGTTTCAGGGCGCCTCTGGAGAATTCAAATGTATGACCAACCCCCAATAATTTTTCCTCCCCAACATTTTTGTAGAACATACTTATACCATATCTCTGCTCCTTAGGGTACTTTCCCTTCAAATACAGATTTATAATTTTGCCCTCTGACCTAACTATTTTAATTGCGCCTCTGGAGGATTCAAATGTATGACCAACCCTCATTGATTTTTCCTCCCCAATATTTTTGTAGAACATACTTATACCCTATCTCTGCTCCTTAGGGTACTTTCCCTTCAAATACAGATTTATAATTTTGCCCTCTGGGCCTAACTATTTTAGTTGCACCTTTGGAGGAGTCAATTGATTTTTCTCACACAACATTTTTGTGAAAGACACCCACCTTCTATATCTGGTTCTTAGAATACTTCCCTTCAAATAAGGTTTTATAAATTTGCCTCCTCGTCCTAACTACTTTCAGGGTGCTTCTGAAGGAGTCAAATGTATATTCCAAACCTTTTTCTCTACTCTTTAAGGTACCTTAAATATAGAAATTTTTTTTATATAAATTTTGTTCCTATTGTTCTAAGTGGTTCCAATACAAAAAACCAGTTTTATGTATCTTTGATATTTGTATTAAATTGAGTTAAATTACAAGTTTGAGTGAGATATGTATGTATGTAAGTATTTTATTTTAATTTATTAATTTATTTTTGTAATAAAGATGATATTTTTTCCTATTTTTGGCAACGACTTGCAGTAGAAATATTTTTTCTTTCTCGTTGCGGCACAAAATATTGTTGTAGTCCTCTATTCGTATAGTCCTCTTTCGGCAGAATCGTTGACAACATGCAGTGTTTGTAGTGCTTGTTGGTAGTCTTTTCCCAAGTTTCTGGATCACTATCAAGAAAATCTTTTGACAATCCGAGGCGAGGAAAAATTTTTCCTGTGTCTAATGTAACATAATGACTCAAATTTTTCTCCATTCATTTTTCGTATACTTCTTTTGGTGTCAATGAAATTCTTTTAACACTTTTGAAGTCACAAAAATAAATAAATGGAGAAACATTTACTCTATCCTCTTCTGTCTCGCTATCTTCATCATAACATTACTCCATGTCATTGCCCGACAGTTCTTCAGCGAATTTCTCTTCATCCTTCTCAAATGTACGCATTGCATCTGCCATTTTTCGCCTTGTATCAAAGGGTACATTCTGATCAAATAATGCAAAAGCAATAGCTTCCCCACTAAGATACCAGAGATGTCCACAGAATCTCTTAACCAACTGACATGAAACTGTCTCATCAATTGAAGCATAATGAATAATCGCTTTTAGAAAGTTCAAGTCATTATTTGGGGCTTCTACTGCTTTGGTAGCACTAAACCAAGCTTTAATATAAAGAGTTACTATGAAAATACATAGTAACATCGCGAAGTCCGTTTAATTTATTTTCGCTTAAGTCGAGTCATGCTCGATGGATGGCCAAAGGCATATACTCTGTAAAAATGTTTTTGTTCATCAAATTTCTCGACTTAAGCGAAAATAAATTAAACGGACTTCGCGAGAGTAAATATTTCTCCAGTATATTTTTGTGACTTCAAAAGTGTTAAAAGAATTTGAGTCATTATGTTACATCAGACACAGGAAAAATTTTTCCTCGCCTCGGATTGTCAAAAGATTTTCTTGATAGTGATCCAGAAACTTGGGAAAAGACTACCAACAAGCACTACAAACACTGCATGTTGTCAACGATTCTGCCGAAAGAGGACTATACGAATAGAGGACTACAACAATATTTTGTGCCGCAACGAGGAAGAAAAAATATTTCTACTGCAAGTCGTTGCCAAAAATAGGAAAAAATATCATCTTTATTACAAAAATAAATTAATAAATTAAAATAAAATACTTACATACATACATATCTCACTCAAACTTGTAATTTAACTCAATTTAATACAAATATCAAAGATACATAAAACTGGTTTTTTGTATTGGAACCACTTAGAACAATAGGAACAAAATTTATATAAAAAAAATTTGTATATTTAAGGTACCTTAAAGAGCAGAGAAAAAGGTTTGGAATATACATTTGACTCCTTCAGAAGCACCCTGAAAGTAGTTAGGACGAGGAGGCAAATTTATAAAACCTTATTTGAAGGGAAGTATTCTAAGAACCAGATATAGAAGGTGGGTGTCTTTCACAAAAATGTTGTGTGAGAAAAATCAATTGACTCCTCCAAAGGTGCAACTAAAATAGTTAGGCCCAGAGGGCAAAATTATAAATCTGTATTTGAAGGGAAAGTACCCTAAGGAGCAGAGATAGGGTATAAGTATGTTCTACAAAAATATTGGGGAGGAAAAATCAATGAGGGTTGGTCATACATTTGAATCCTCCAGAGGCGCAATTAAAATAGTTAGGTCAGAGGGCAAAATTATAAATCTGTATTTGAAGGGAAAGTACCCTAAGGAGCAGAGATAGGGTATAAGTATGTTCTACAAAAATATTGGGGAGGAAAAATCAATGAGGGTTGGTCATACATTTGAATCCTCCAGAGGCGCAATTAAAATAGTTAGGTCAGAGGGCAAAATTATAAATCTGTATTTGAAGGGAAAGTACCCTAAGGAGCAGAGATATGGTATAAGTATGTTCTACAAAAATGTTGGGGAGGAAAAATTATTGGGGGTTGGTCATACATTTGAATTCTCCAGAGGCGCCCTGAAACTTGTTAAGTCGATGGGGGTAAAATTTATAAAACTCTAACTTTTGTAGGGCAAGTCCCTTAAGGAGCGAAGATAGGGTGTAAGTATGTTCTACAAAAATGTTGGGAAGGAAAAATTAATGGGGGTCGGTCTGATATTTTACTACTCTAGGGGCGACTCCGCGGCAGTTATTGGGCATTTTATTAATTTTTTCACTTTTACCTTGAACTTTGACCTCGATGAGGCGCCATTTATCCTCAACCAAAGTCCCCCATTTTTTGTCCCGTCTATTTTTTTTTCCAAGCCTAACAAAATAAAAGGCGGTAGCACTTCAAAATATTGTTGCAAAAATTTTCATATATCACTATGTCATAGCTAATGTACAGTGATAATGCACATGTTGATACATTATTTTATATTATGGATATACTCGTAAAAGCGTTATTTTTGGTCGTAAAAATCTAAAAATTGGTAGAGACACGTTACATAACCTACCGAATAATAATTAATCAACAACTCGATTTTGATTTTTGGTTGATACGTACTTTTGGATTTTCGGCGAAGATATTCTGTTGTTAATAAAGATTGTACACGACAAAATTAACACTTTTTAAAATTATGATAAGTTGGCTATATACTACATAAGTTTAATAGATGCAAAACAAGTATATATTATAAACGTAATAGCGAAGGAGCCGTAAGCTTCATAATTTCCAATTCTTACTGTAAAAAGTAGTTTGATAATGATTTTATAACGAACTTAAGCTTTTTAAGAATCTCTTTAATGGTCATGAAGAGGTTAAAAATCGGCCTGATACCAGGGGGGTTACTCCGTATTTCGATTCGAAAAGAAACTCATTCGAATTTGTATACTTTTTACATTGTATTTCGAAAGCCTTTGCCTTCGAATCGAAGTACGGAGTAACCCCCCAGTATTCGGTATTTATTCGTATTCGCACGAACCGAACCGACCAAAACCTAAAGATAGATTATTAAGTTATGAAGGTTATTATTTTTTTATATAAATAACATATAACTGATCACAGGTGAATTTGTGAACATTCATATTTGTGTCTAAAAATTAATTTTTTATATATAAAATTTAAAAATCCTAAATCCTTAATATTTTTGTAAATATTATTTGACTTTTCCTTTGATCGAATAAAACAAATAGTTCGAATAAAAGATTGTAACTTGTTCGAATAAATCGATTACAGATTTAAAGTTAATAGATTTATTCGAATAATTTAAATGTTCTAAATAAAGTGAAAGTTTTTCACCTGGTCCACCTTTTTATAAATTTTAAGATCACGTTCTTTATCTATTTCAACGTAATCTTCGTCATCAATGTTCTTCATTTAACATTACATTAGATTAGTTTGTAAGGATGGCACTGGTTCCATTAGGAAAACTATCCGTTATGATTTCAATTCAAAGCTTTTTCTAAGTTAATATTTTGATTAGTATTATTTTTTTTTAACACAAATGATGTTAATAACAGCAAATTAAATGTTAATACATAATTACGACTTTGTCAGTATGTATTTCTTCACCATATTTTCACATTATGGCAGCCCTACAATGTCTATTTTCATTTTGAAATCTTTCAGTCTTCTTTACTAAATAACTAAGATTTTATTTTATAGTAATAAGTTACTGCAATAACATTTAATACAGCTCAAAATTGCTGCATATGCAAATGTTACTTGTCGCACAGTTAAAAGTGCGTAGTCTGAAAAAGGTGCCTCTTATTGAGCAAACATAATGTTAATGTTTTGCTAAGAAACATCTAGAGCTGGTAAATTGGGGAAATGTGCTATGGTCAGATGAAACAAAGACTAATTTGTTTGGTTCTGATGGCAAAACCTCTGTTCGAAGGCGCTAAATAAATAATTTGGCTCAAAAATCCGTGAAACATGAATATGAGTTGGCTTTTCTTCCTCTGCAGATTGGATCGACAATTTGACATAAATAATATTTTTATTGTTGTATATTTTATACAAAGTGAAACTGAAATCGTTCCACGGCGTTCTAGAATTTCACAAAATTCATTTTCACTTCCACTTCATTTTATAAATGTAGAACCTAGGTGTATGTTTTCAACTGTATATTTGGGTTGTCCAAGAGTGTTGCGAAAAAAAACTCTAGTCTATTTAAGAGACAATACCATGTAAAGTTCTGTGAAAAATTACTTCAGAAATTAAACGAAGAAAACATGTTTTACATTAATACAATCAAAATAAAAGTTTTTTTTTAAGTTTGATGACAAAGAAAAGTCAAACTTATGATGATATACCAGGTTAAGTAATGTTGTTTAGAAGAGTTATGGAATGTTTTTCAATGAAAAAAAGTACAGAAGTCGTAGTGATCATTGTCAAAGAAATCTAAAGGCGTGGCTAAAGGAAATTAATGTTTCTGCTAAGGATTAGTTTTATACAACACGCTCATTCTTAAGTAAAATAAAAAAAAATCCTGGTCTTTATGAAAAACAAATAGAATTTTATATATGGTGAATTTCACGTCAAGTGACCCAATTTTTAAAATCGATGTCTTCCGATTTGGATGAAATTTGCACCAAGGTTAGTACTATTGGATCGTAGGCCAGACACAAATTTTCAGCTCTATCTGTCCAGAAGCGCCGGAGTTAGAGGGGGTCAAATTTGGAAATTTTGGTCAATTTTGGTCATACAAGGTTTTTTTAAAATGAGTGTAACTTTTCACCTATTGGTCCTAGCAAAAATTGTCCAAATTACTTTAGATAGCTATTTCTCCAATAATTTAAAAAAAAAATATTTTTTTTTTCAATTTGGGCCCTTTTTTTAAAGAAAGCTTATACAATTTACTTTAAGGCTTTTATAATCGCTTAATGTAATGCGAGTGGAATATCTATCAAAAAAAATATTTTTTAACTCAAGAATAGGATTTTTCAATATTTGACACATGTATCATTTTCATCCAAATCGATTTTTAACATTGGGTCACTTGACGTGAAATTCACCATATAAATGTATAACATTTGCTTGTCACTCATCCAATACATTGCGTGACCTGGCATGCACAAAGCATACAGCTGTTGTGATGGTCCGGATCTAAATTTTAACTAAAAGTTTGACAAGCTAATTGGTGTTAAGAGAGAATATCAAAACTTTCCAACTGCTACAATAGTGTTAAAAAGCAAGCCTGAAAGATATTGTAACACGAACACTCCTGTTTCGATTATACTATCTACCAAAGCGAAAATTAAATTGTAAGCGAAGACTTTCATCGAATATTTTATAACTAAAAAACAACTTCCAGAGAAGCGAAATTGCTAACGGGCAGCATAACTACTGGCGTATGATTGACAATTTTAGTTCACCACTTACCTAAAGTATCATCAGCAAAGGTTACACCTAAAACTGAGGTAGGAAAGTCCGGAGTTTCTGAAATTAAATTTAAATACAGAATTGAAACCAACTCAAATAATAAAACAAAACAACAAAAACAAATAAAACTAAATATAAAACAAATAAAAACTTTTTTATTGAAATAAAACAACAGCAGTTTGTTTTAAGTTTGCCAAAACATTTTATTTTATTTTATTAACTTTTCACCAAAATAGAAAAAAATAAACTGAAAAAACTTAATTTCAAACGCTTAAACAACAGTGTCCCTGGACTGTGGAGTATATTTGCTGCCTTTGACGCAATCATACAATGTTTTATTAACATTGGCCAATATTTTCAATTGATTTTTGCTTAAGTATTTGAAGATATGATCATAAAGTTCCACTGGCAAGCCATCTAAAGCGGTATAAATATAGCACTGTAACGCACATAGATGTTGACAACGCATGGGCACAAACAATTGATCACGTAAAATATTCGAGAGCTCATCTAGTTTATGAAAACGTTGATATAAAGGTTTATTCTTGGCCTGCATGGAAAGTACATAGCGACCAATGGATAGAGCTAAGCTAAAACCTTTAGCACCTGTTGAAGTAGCTGGAGTTAAAGAGACGATTAAAAAGTCACCGGTAACAAATCCAGTGAGTAATGCAAACACATTAACGCCAGCCTCATGCATATTTATTAGACTGCGTAATTTAAAGCTGAAACGTGTTTTGTCTGCCGTCAAGTTGTAGTTGGGTTTTAGGTGTGATAAACGTAAAACATTTTTAGCATGAAATGAATTTATTGTTAAAACATTCTCTAGATACAATTTCGCTTGCTCATAATCCGCTACTCCAACAAATCCAGATTCTAAGGCCACTATATAAACAAGTAAAAATAGTATTTCTGCCTGGCTTAGTTGTGTATTATGGAAATGTTGCAGGAGATTTTCAACATGTTGTGGTATGCCACTAGTTAGTGATGTATCCGATAAGAGCAGACATTCAAGATTCACTTTTTCGTTTGGCGATGAGTCAGTGCGATGTCTTTTTACCACTGCAAAGGAGAATAAACAGAAAAAGAGATAGAAATACAAATAATTGAAACAGGATTGAAAGTGATTATGATTAATTGCGTTGCTGTGAGATCAAAGTGTAGTCAATATTAAAGGCATGCAATAATTTATTTACAAAATTAAAAAAATAATTTTAACAAACCTGTTGGTGTTCAATAAAAAATAATAAAACTTTTTTTGTGTGGCAAACAAAAATAAAAGCAGCATTATCACAATAGTAGTAGTTTTTAGGTTATTGAAACAAATTAGGCACATACACGGATTACTTTATAAACGAATGGGTATACGATTAAAAAAAATAATTCAATTTTAATAAAAAAAAAATATAAATATTTTACAAAACAAAAGTTAAGGGTGTGAAGATAAATTCGTCAGTTAAATACGTCCCACATATATGTTAAACACGTTCCACACACTGTTATATCATGTTTACACTTGAGTTTTAAAACGCGTTTAAGCACCTCAAACGTGATTAAGCTCTAATCACTTCAAAATTGAGATGATTAACCATACATTGAAGTGATTTGATAATCACTTCATATTGACATGATTAAATTTTAATCATTTCATTAATCACATAGAATCATCTGAACATACCTCAAACTGATTAGAATGTAGCATCGGCCATAGTGAACATACCTTATAGGTGTACTACCGATAAATAATTTTTGCAGAACGTGAACATTTAAAAATATTTATTTTTAAGGAACTAGCCTTCACCAGCAATAGAAATATTTGTTTTTTTAAATTAATAATATTTTTTAATATGGCCCGACGCTTTCTTCTGTATGTTTTTATTTCGTCCTTAAACAAGCCATCAATGTTCACAATTCCATCATTAATTACTTTAAAATAATCTGATGAAAACTTTATTAAAGAATTTTTTTCCATTTTTAATATTTAAAACAAAATTTGTGTGTTGTTTATTTATAACCTGTCTAGAACTGTCAACTTAATCACCTCAAATGTAATGTGAACGGCTTTGATTAACTTAATCAACATTTTGCTTAAACGCGTTTAAAAACTCAAGTGTGAACATGATATTAAACTAGATTTTCACTTAAAAAAAAAATTTTAAATAAATATGATCACATATGAATAATTTTTGTCAAAGTGGGCAAATGGACCAAAGGCATGCATAACCACTATATAGGATATGTGCGCAATAGGAGTAGCTATCAGATGCTGTTTTTGGAATTCCAGAATTGAATTTGTGAAATTTTTTACAAACTTTTGAAAATTCATTTAAACAATTTCGGACTTCTATGAGGGATTTTGGCCAAAGTGGGCAAATGGACCAAAGGCATGCATAACCACTATATAGCACATGTGCGCATTAGGAGTCGCTATCAGATGCTGTTTTTGAAATTTTAGAATTGAATTTGTGAAATTTTTTACAAACTTTTGAAAATTCACTTAAACAATTTCGGACTTCTATGAGGGATTTTGGCCAAAGTGGGCAAATGGACCAAAGGCATGCATAACCACTATATAGGACATGTGCGCATTAGGAGTCGCTATCAGATGCTGTTTTTGGAATTTCAGAATTGAATTTGTGAAATTTTTTACAAACTAAATGCTATACGAGTTTGATATGATATTTTTGTTAGCTACTGTATTTTTGAGTAGTGGCAAAATGCAGAAAAAATAGTTATTGGTTGCAACTTGAATAAGATCGTGTCAAACATTTGGGAAAATTTTATTTACTTTCCATAATTGGATGCTCAAAAAGTCGTTACAAAATATAGATTTGTAAGTATTGGTTGAACATATTTTGGTGTATAAATGGTTTAAAACAAATGATTATTGTCACATGCGGTAGCATGGTGAATGCGTTTTTGACTGGTATACGGTGAGTTCGAGTTCAAATCTCGGTGTTTTTTTTTTTTGATACAATTTTTTTTTAATAATATTTTTCATTAATATTTATATTTATATATAATTTTTTTTAATTAATAAGAAATTCTATTATATTATTACTTGAAAATTTACTAAAATTCCAAATAAATAGATTTAAAACAAGTGATTTTTGGTATACGGTGAGTTCGAGTTCAAATCTTGGTGTTTTTTTTTTCGATAAATTTTTTTTTAAATAATTGTTTTCATTAATATGTATTTAATATATATTTTTTTTTAATTAATTAATTGTGTATGTTTACCAATATTGATCCATTAGACAAAAAAAAACATGTTAGAGTGGAATAGTTGGCTGTGCCGAATCTTAAATACCCTGCACCTAAACGTAATAAGAAATACAAAAACCACACTGGTTATAGGACTCGTATATGTTAATTATGTGTTTTCTATTCAGCAAATTTTATTATCATTTTATTTATTGCTGGAAAGACAATTTTACGACCAACATATTTTATGTTAAATAAGAAATATATTAGTATTAACGTGGATTTCTGAAGTGGACCTTATATGGGGGATATGGTCATATATGGACCGATACTCTTAAAATCCGGCAGTTTGATTTTGGCATGTATGTTAATGATCCGTGTAAAATTTTGGATTGGTACCCTTATTTATAAGAGATTTATGACTATTAAAGTGATTTTCGGAAGATTTTCGGAAAGGGGGAATACGGTTAAAAATGGACCGAAATTGACAAAATTTTGTGGGATGATTTTTGTATATATAAAGATAAATGGCTTTTTCGAATGTGGTCCTTATATGGGGCCTATGACCAATTATGGGCTGACCACCATGAAATTTAGTACAACAATTTATTTTCCTGTAGGGATTATTTATGTAAAATTTTTGCCATTTACCATTATTTATATCTGTTTTATACGTATTTAAGTGAATTTAGGAAGTGGACTTTATATGGGGTGTATGGTCAAACATGGACCGAACTAAAAAAAAAAATCGTTTTGTGATTTCTGGTTGCATGAAACTTTTTTTGCTGAATTTTGTATTGATATTCCAATTTTGTAGGCATTTATGTATGGGGCTATGAGAAATCATGGACCGATTCTTACTATTTTCTTCAGACTTTTTTCTTTTATCATAAAAATAACTAATACAAAATTTTATGGTATTATCTGCAATATTTTTAAAAATATTGCAATAAAATACACAAAAAATATCAAATTTTTATGGAGGTTGTCTCACATATTGGGTATAAAAAAACGAATTTGTATGTACAAAACTTGTCATTTTGACCTAAAGCCTAAAAGAACTTCATAATAATACTTATATGTATGTATGTATATGTAATTTTAAGTATACATAACACCATTTAAAATTTTATATCCAAATTAAAATTAATTTTTTTTGTCATTAAATTATGCTTTCGTCATAACATACATACATACATACATACATATTTAAAATTTATTTAAATTTATATTTTATATTTACATATCTACATATGTATGTACATATCGCTCATTTGCTGCAAGACCGACATAAATCAAAAAACGTTATTTTTGAGTTAATGATGCAGAATTGTTCGTTATATCACTTCATGTTATGTAAAAAATTCATATGAATATCTCTTAGTCCCGGACCACACACTGTTATAGGATTTCCTCTTTTCTGTATAAGGTGATAGTAAATTGAAAACTTTAAACGCGTTTTCTGCAAAATCGATTTTTTTTGACTTATGCCGGTCTTGCAGCAAATGAGCGATATGTAAATACGTTTTCTATACAAGTCGTTACGTGAAAACATATGTATTTATTTATCTCCACACACATTCTACTTTATCCATTTCTCCATACTTTACCCATTACATTTACGAATTAAGTTAACAGAGATTGTCAGATAGGAATGAATTTAGGTTTAAAAAAAATTAATAAAAATTGAACTAGATAGAATTTAAAAAAACGGAAAAACCCGTTTGGGTTAAATTGCATTATGTTTATAATCAAGAAATATCAACTATTTATTTAAGTAAATTCTGTGAAAAAATTTAAAAAAACTAAAATTTTGTCTGAAATTTTCAAAATTTTTGAATTTAAAATTTTTTTTTTTTTAAATTTTTGATAACCCATTGAATGCGCCTCCCAAAGACCTTCGGTAAATAAAATCAGAAATAGACTTTCTGACGACTCAATAAACGCTTTGAGTGTGTTAAAAAGTTATTTCCTAAGCCGTTAAAATTTTAGTATATGCCCCTATTGCCGTTCTCAACTCAACTAAGTTTGGTCGTCTGTCAGTCAACCCGACTTTAACTCTACATTAACTCTACTACATATAAGTTGTGAATGGCAATACCGATTTATGAAAGACGACCAAATTATTAAAAAAGTTGTGAACCGCAATAGGGGCAATAGTTATTTAAAATATATTATATATTTTATGAATTAAATTTTACGATCTCATATCTTGAGTATCTGGGGGATTTCTCTCTATTGCGATGCGAAAGCAAATTCGATGCGATAAGCGTACAAATTGACACTCTTACGCATCGAATTTGCTTTCGCATCGCAATAGAGAGTAACCCCCCTGAATTTGTTTTTTTTTTACTATTATTTTATGAATTAAATTGTTATGTTTATGTTTCTTTTTTATCTAGTATCTACAGCACAATAATAAGAAATTTACATTTAAAAGCGTAATGTAATAATTCAAGTTCCTCTTTCAATTAAAACAAATTTTTGTAGTATTTAAGTATTTTTTACCTTGTTTTTTACGTTTTATTTTTTCTATGGAGCGGGATCCCGGGAAGCGAAAAACTGCGGGGGGAAAAAACTCTAGTACATACATACATATGTACATATATTTTTGAAAAAATGGTTTTTAACCAAAAAAGTATAAAATATGTACATACATATGTATACATATATTCAGCTATGTGATGGAAATCGAAAACGAAAACGAGTGAGTTTTTGAAGTCCATTTTAAAGTATTTCTAATCAAATTTTTAAAATTTTTGTTTTAAGATTCTCTTTAATAGCAAATTATCTTTATATTTTGTGGGATAAAACTGTTTCAATACAGAAATATTACGAAAAAATTAACTTCTAAAACTCACTCGTTTTCGTTTTCGATTTCCATCACATACCTGATTGTATATTTTTTTATTTTAAAAATTTAAAAGCTTTTTTTATTTATTTTACATTTGATTAATTTAATTTCTGTTTTTAAACGTTTCTTAAATTTAATTATAAGAACAATAAGAGAAGAGAATTGTATTGATATATTTATATAAATATTGTACATATTTATACTACATATATATTTTTCGTGTAAATGTTATGAATTACATACTTATGTCATTCTTTGACACAAGTGACAAATAAAAGTAACGGTGGAAGTATTACTTGAATGGTAATATCGTTTTAGACAGTCTGCATCAACGCTTCTCTTACATTTTTTGCATTTTATTGTAGATATATTTGTTGGTAAATCTCCTTCACAGTGCAGAAAAGTGTCTATCATATCTTCCGTATATGACAAGAATTTATCTTTCATTACTTCCCTATAAAAATCGGAATTCATAATTTCTCTCAATGAAAGATTTTTTAAAATTGCTTCGATGAATTGACAGCAATATACGCCACAATTATATGTGTCTTTTTGTAAACAGTGTGCCATTTGTTCGCTTTTCCATTCATTTGTGGAAAAGCCTAATTGAGTTATTATATTCAAAAATTTTTTAATGATTTCACTTCTAGTATTTTTGTTTCTTCCCATTGGATCAATGTAATCTACAACTTTTTTAACAGAATTTGCATATAGGAAGGTGAAGTGGTTCCTATGTAATATAGGTATAATAATCAGAGCTGTAGAACCAATGTCAAATAAATTTAGAAAATTATTTTCTAAATTCTTAAACAAAAATTGCCTCTCCTTCTTCACATGTAGATACTTCCACGTTTCTTATTTTTGACTCAAATAGCAGAACATGTATATATATATCTACAATATTATTATACAGCTCTTTTCCAGGATTAAGCGACTCAAACTCGTGTAAAAAAATTGTGGTTACATGAAATGGTCTAGGAGTATCATAAACGAATTTAAATACATTTTTGTAATCTCCAACTACAATTTTAATTTCTTTTAGTTTTCGCGAAAATCCTTCAGTGCTATAATACTGTTTATTTTTTGTGAAGCGTTGCATTATGTTTTCTCCATGAAGCATTGTTTTATTTATTTTCGCCTTTTCCTTTTTTGGTGTTCTCTTCCATTGTTCCTCAATAAGCACCTTTGCATTTTGTTTTAATTTAATATTTGGCGTTGAAATATGGTTAGCTTCTAAGTCTTTAATTTTTGCATGAATGTATTTCTTTGATGTTCGAATGTATTCAGTGGCCACTACATTCCGTTTGCCTTTTAAGAGAATATTTTTGACTATTGAAAAATATCCTTCTACAGGACTATTGGAAATCCTACTGTTCGAACTGTCAATAAATGTTCCCATTACATTGGACCACAATGGAACATATGGTATATATCTTGTGAGAACTAGTTGCAATAATTCTTCATTACGGAAATTATTATCATTGCGGAGATTTTTGTTACTATTGTGTTGAATTTTTTTTTTTTTAATTTTTAGGAAAATTTGAAGGGCTTTTTTATAAAACGGACTTTTTGCGTAATTTGAAGTACTGTAATTTTTTAAATCAATAGTTAATCCTTCCTCATAATTATCATCCAAGATTTCTTCAGTATTTATGTTACGAATTCTTTTAAGTGCAGATTCATATACAGTATTATTTGTGCTACTCAGCAAAATAATTGATAATGATTCAAACCATATCCAAATTTGTTCAATATTAGACATATTCAATGCTTTAAAAAGTAGATATTTGTACATGTTTCGTTGGTCGTCTGTCTTTGCGTGGTTGTCTACGTCTTTTATGATAATTTTCATAAAGTGGCAACAGCACACTTGAAGGACCACAAAGTTCAATTTTGTCTTTTTTTGGTGAAGAAATATAAAGCATTTGGAAAGGTATGATGTGATGGACCCAATATCATCCATCATTAAAGACTTTAACACATGAATTGATCAATGCCCAACTCCAGTCAACTACAATTCGTTTAGATATAGGCCATGAAATATTATTTATAATACAAAATATTTTTAATTCCATAAAAAATCTTTTAATATCCTCTTCGTAGTGTCGGCAGGATAATGCTTCTGCTACTGGTATAAGCAACCCTTTTTTGCTGGAATCCTTTACGTGCAGTATAACACTATATAAAAAACCCCTCTTCGAATTCTTATCAAATTTTGATACTATTCCACCTGTAGAGTCAATGAAGTGTGTTTCTGATAGATTTTAAAAAACGTTTCTTATGTGACTGCGTAAGCATAAGTTGATCTCTTGAGTAAAGATATATTTCCTGTGGATAGGATATTTTTTGAATAAATGATGACCACTTTTTATCTTTTTGCATAAGAATCGCATCTATTAAAGCATCTTTATCACGGACAAACCTTTGTAATTATTCCGATCTTATTTTCCGTGAAACGTCATCTGTAATAGCATCGCCCATATTTCCAACAACTTGCAGATGCTTTGACATTTCTATAAGCTTTTTGTTGCGATAAGTCGAAGCGAAGTCATATTTCATTTCTTCTTTGGCAATTTGTCTCCTTACTCCACGAACTTGTTGTATTTTTTTGTTTGTTTTCGGATGTTTGATAACATTTTTGTTTGCAAAACTTTTGACTGTAATAGGATTTTCTTTAAGCTGAATTAAAAATTTATATTTACGATCCATTTATATAATGATCCATCATTAGTGTAGCCATGACTTGTAAAATTTATGGGACACACATTGTTAATTTTTTAAAGTTCTCTCTTACCATATCTTCAATAAATTTCGTAGATTCCTTTTTATTTTTTAAATCCGTAAAATATTCATCCGAAAACATTTTTTGTTGTAATTTTAAATTAAAAACGCCTGCGTGGTATATCTGTTTAAATTTCTTGATTTTTTTACCACTTGTTGGTGACTTTTCAATGGAAATTTCAATCGTGTAAATTTAGCTTAAGTTTCTGCTGCATGCATTTGTAAAATAAAATTTTTTATAAATATTGAATTTTTTATTAATATTTAATGTTTTATTTTGTAAAAAACAAGACAATTTCCATGGATAAAAAATGTAGTTCACTTAGGCAGTAGGATATATTAAATATTAATAAGAAAAAAGTCGATTATTTCAAATGAAACCCTAATTGCACTCAAATTCAAAAATATTTTTTTTGCTAGCAAAGATTGTATCAATTATCGAAATACATATGTATATAAAACAAGCTCTGATATGATAATTTTGTTTGAAAATAATACTGATTTTTTAAAAATGTTAAATGTTTGCACAACATACTGATTGATTTTGTATAAACAGAATCTAACTTCATATACTACCTATCTATATACATATCTCTAACTATTGGTACTATATATATGTAGAAAGGTATTTGTTTTAAGGTATTTTTAATTTTTACAAAAGAAAATCTAACATATATTTTTATCTTATTTGTCTGTGTATACATTTCGAAGAATTATTAAAAGTATATCTTCAGAACGATACACATTTAATTCACAAAGTTAAACATCAATAAAAATAAATGAAGTTGAAATCTATTTCATTTTGTATACGACAATTGTAATAGCATTAACTAAATGGCAATAATTATTTACATACCCGTTTCAAAAATAATTTCTGTTAGTTGCAGCTTTAATATTTCATTTCGCAAATTTATATAGGTATGCTTGGTGCACCATGTCGAAAAGGCCTTAATTTCACTTTCAAAATCCAAATTGGTATTACGCTATTTAAATTATAGTTAAAACAAATAATTACATATGTATGTATATTTAATTGTAAGAATACATTTTACTTACACAATTTTTTTTGGCCCGATTACAATTTCTTCTATTATCGGCTATATGCTCCATACCAGCCTTTTTTAATATTTTATTGGAAAAAATAATAAATGATTTTGGCGAACATTCAATCACATTTTCACTATTTACTTGAGAATAATAAATTCTGCATAAGAACACAAAAATTCGTTTGTGTAACATATTTTAAACTTTTATTTACAGCTAATTTTAATTACTCCACTTTATTTAACTTCACGCGTTAACAGGTGCATAGAGATAATATAGAAATTTCAAAATATAAAATTGTTTGATTTTGATTTCCAAAAGTTTATTGTCTGTTTCTTTTTTTTTTGCTTTTCATACATGTCTGTCAAACGCAATGGAATAACTAGAAAAAACTTTAAATCTACAATATTCCACTTTATTGTGGAACATAACTAGTGACAGAGAATATAAAAACTAATAAAATATGATAGAATTTCTTATTAATTAAAAAAAAATATATATTAAATACATATTAATGGAAACAATTATTTAAACAAAATTGTATCGAAAAAAAACACCAAGATTTGAACTCGAACTCACCGTATACCAGTCAAGAACGCATTCACCATGCTGCCGCATGTGACAATAATCATTTGTTTTAAACCATTTATACACCAAAATATGTTCAACCAATACTTACAAATCTATATTTTGTAACGACTTTTTGAGCATCCAATTATGGAAAGTAAATAAAATTTTCCCAAATGTTTGACACGAGCTTATTCAAGTTGCAACCAACAACTATTTTTTCTGCATTTTGCCACTACTCAAAAATACAGT
Organism: Bellardia pandia; assembly: GCA_916048285.2. Lineage (NCBI taxonomy): Eukaryota > Metazoa > Arthropoda > Insecta > Diptera > Calliphoridae > Bellardia > Bellardia pandia. The sequence goes on from OU696531.1 coordinate 50,020,986, forward strand.
AGCTAACAAAAATATCATATCAAACTCGTATAGCAGTTAGTTTGTAAAAAATTTCACAATTTCAATTCTAAAATTCCAAAAACAGCATCTGATAGCTGTTCTTATTGTGTACATATCCTATATAGTGGTTATGCATGCCTTTGCTCCATTTGGCCACTTTGGCCAAAATCCCTCAGAAGTTCGAAATTGTTTAAGTGAATTTTCAAAAGTTTGTAAAAAATTTCACAAATTCAATTCTAAAATTCCAAAAACAGCATCTGATAGCTACTCCTATTGCGCACATATCCTATATAGTGGTTATGCATGCCTTTGGTCCATTTGCCCACTTTGGCAAAAATTATTCATATGTGATCATATTTATTTAAAAAAAAATGTTTTTTTAAGTGAAAATCTAGTTTAACAGTGTGTGGAACGTGTTTAACATATATGTGGGACGGATTTAACTGACGAATTTGGGACGTATTTATCTTCACACCCTTTACAAAAGTTTAGGATGTAACAATTTAGTAACTGAATTAATAGTCATTAACAAAGAAAGTACATATATTTCTTTTGCGTTTGCTGGTGTTTCTTGCATTTTTTATAAATAAAAGGAATTTGGATTGAATTTACATGCAATTTATAATAATTTAAGAATAGATGTTTTTGCAAATAACAAAGAAACAAAATATGTATAACATAAAATAAAGTTAATTACAATTTGTGACAACATAAAATATTTCACTACTTTTTTGTGTTTTGTAGGTGGGCGAAAAAAATGTTTTAATATTTAAATATGAAATAAAAAACTACTGAATACTTTTGAAATACAAATTATTGGTCCTTCTTCACACTCTTTTGTTTTAGCTGACCAGTTTTTGTTCAATTCTCTTTTAAACTTGCCAATTGAATGAAAATTCACACACGTCAATTCAATTTTCGTATTTTTAATGCAAATCAACATGCATCAAAGAAAAAGACAAAAGCAAATAAGCAAAATTGACTAGTACCGTCAAGTTTGTACCCTTCTATTCTCTTTCCCCTTCTCATCCAAAAATACTTGCCTTGACGAGTCAGAATTGAAGAGTGTAAAAGCGGACTTACTAATTTTTTAATATTTAAGAAAATTAAAATAAATTTTCTCTTTAAAGTGCATGTATTATGTCGACAATATTGTCAGTATATGTTCGGTATTCATGCCCATTTTTCGATTTTATATCCCCAATTAACAATTTGTTATATAGGGTGTTTTTTAGATGTATTGAACTGCTCCATTATTTTTTTATTTCTATTTACATATACAAATTTATATCTTTATTAAAAACAAAGTAACAGTTAGTATTTCTAATCTTATATCTAATTAATTTTATTTATTCAGTCCAGCCAGTGCGGAACTAAAAGATTTTTTCTGCTGTTGTTTGCATGTAAGGGTGTTTGTTTAGATGTGTAGAACTATAAATTGGCAACACTTTTTCAACTGGCGGCCATTTTGTCAGCAGTCAAGTGATTTATTGTGGAAATTTACTTTTAAAATCATGGTTCTGTGTGTTTTTTAGGTTTATAGAACTTTGAAATGGAATAAAACAAAGATGTTTTTTTTAATTTGACATGAGATTTACTTTTTTTTTCGAAAGAAAATCTTCTGTATAATTTAAATATGACCGCCAAGTCAAGCTCGGATGTAGTAAAATCTGGAGGTCTAATTTTCGATGACTCTTCCAACATTTGTGGTCATATATCGGTAATAACACGGCGAATGTTGGCCTCAAAGAATTCAATCGTTTCGGGTGTAGACTAACGACTTCAAACATAAATCACTTGACAGTTGACAAAATGGACGCCATTAAAAATAGTTTTGCCCACTTTAAGTTCAAAACACCCGATATATGTAAATGTTTTACATTTCAGCACTTGTAGTGAAAATTTTACAGCAAATTTATTTTTTTAATGTACATATGTATTTATTCAATCTGAAAATAACTTCTAATAATTCGTATACATTTTATAGCTTATCATTGTTTTATTAATATTCATTATTGAAAAAATGAGTTAAACGCAAACGTTACTCATTTATATACAAAAGAACTTTGAAACTTATTCTTTGTGCTTGCTTGGTTCTGAAACCGCTTCATCTTTTTAGGAATAACGAGTAAGAGTTTATATCCCTGTCTGTCACCTTATATGGGATCTATTACTCGTACATGTTATGAGACGATGGTCATAAAATATTTTACTGTGGTTTCTATGTATGCATTTGTGGTGTCTAATGGTGAATTTCATTAGCAATATTTTCATCTCCATAATATTTTAAAGTTTCTTGGGAGCTATGGCCAATTATGGACTGACAGAGTTTACAGAGTTTAATATTACAATTTTTACGTACACACAGCTGTAAAATTTCGATTCGATATCTTATAAGATAAGATTTACGTAGGATGAGTTTTTCGAAAGTGGTGCCCATATGAGAGCTATTTTTGCTAAATTTTGTGTGAATACTGAATACTTAATTCACAGCCGTTACCAAAATATATCAAAATCTGGAAAGCAAATTGTGTGGATAGACCAGACAAATGTTAATTTATTTTGTCGTAGAAATTTGTTAAGTCCCAAACAGCAGTATTCTTAGCTTTATGTTAGTTAATAAACAAAGCCCCCTTTTCACTTCTCACCTATGTATGAAACCAAGTGATCTACAATTTAATTTTAAACGCGTCTAATTTCCAGTTCGCCTTGCATTCGCAATGACGATAAATAAATCTCAAGGACAATCTTTAAATCTAGAATCCCAATGTTTTTCCCACGATCAATTGTGGACTACATATTCATTTTCTGCCCCAATAGTTGAAGAAAAAACATTTTTTACCATCAAGCTTTAAAATTAATTTTTTTTTTTTTGTTTTTTAATTAATAATGGGTTCGATTCCCGCCAAAAGACTCTGGGTGTTTTCTGCAGATAAGCCAAAAGCTTCGCAGTTTGTGTTTGTTAATTATTATTACAAAAAAAAAAAAAAAAAAATTGCTGTTGCATATAATTTGAAGAAACTTTTTAAGCAATAAATTGATACAAATTTTTGTTATTTTTTCTTTTACTGAAATTTTTGTCTTAATTTTTAATTCTATATGAAATACAAATCATTAGTAAATACCGAGCGAAGCCGGGCGGTCAGCTAGTTTATAATAAAAATGATTTAAGATAGTTTTAAATTGAAAAAATTCTGTTTTTTGGTGAAAAATCAGGATTTTTAGTTTAGTATTCAGTTTTTATAATAATATGTACATATATTAGCTTTTTTGGTAAAAATATGCCTTTAGAGAATACGAGTATGGTTTAAGAAAAACCATTTTTTTAATTAAGAAATATCAGATTATTGTTGTTTTAATAAATTTTCTAAAAACATTTAACAATAAAAAATCAACATTTTAAAATTATAAAGAAACATTTAAATTGTACAAAAAATCAATTTTTCAATTTTCCTACTTTTGCGGAGAGATTTTCCAATTTTCCGCATTTCGCATTTTCCGCAATTTCCCATAATTTACACTAATGGTGTTTTCTTTTCTGAAATAAAATGTTACACCTTTATTATGTACATTTTTATAATGTTTACCCCACATTTTAAAGATGTCGCATTTTTAATGGTCAGAATAGAACAATAAATCACAACAGTGTAACACTTTTTTTTCATGTACAGCTGGTTTTGTTTATTTTTTGTTAAAAAAGAAGAAGCAGATAGCTCCCTGGTAAGATCGCTTGAAATAAGACAATGAATATCTCTCAAAAAGACCAATGAGACCTTCCCGACTAATACGCAAATTCTTCTTAAACTATAAAAATTATATACATATATTGTCCTATGAAATTTTACATATGTACATCAACTTCAGAGTATTCATTAATTACGTTCTCTAAAAGCCTTTCACTCGCGGTTGTGGATTTCTTTCCATAATCATATAAAATATTTCATCATCATCAGATGATGAAGATGAATCCAACAAGTCATCCAAAATTTTTTCAGCACATAAAAAGTAGTAATATTTTCCATTTTGTATATTTTTTTGTTTGTTAACACAAATACACAATCATAAACAAAACAAATGTCAGCTGTTTTATCGTGCGATTCTCCCCCTCTAAAAATACAGAGTGTGAAAGGTGCACCATTTTTTAAATTTATAGTGTAACATTTATAGAAAAGAACACACTACACTTTAGCAGTGTTGATATTTTTTCAGAAAAGAACACAAACAAATTAAAAAAGGTGCGAAATGGGAAAAACGTGTAACATTTTTGCCAGAAAAGAAAACGCCATAAGAACTTTCTATTTTTCCATTAAGGAATAATTTCATACAAAAACTCGATTTTCGATTTTTACCATTTTCGGACTTTTCCGGAGGGGTTTTCAAAAAATTTCTTCCGTAAAAAACTTCTCCTCGAAAATACGAACAACTGATAAAAATCGGCCCAGCCGTTCTCATTTTATGAATTACTATGCATTTTTTACACCTATTTTATATATAAAGATAACTTATACCTACCTACAGTCTGACTGTTTTATTCACTTCAGTTCATTAAAAAAAAACCTAAATAAAAATCAATTTAACCCGGCGTCGGACACGTGATAAAAGAAACACTGGCAGTCAGGTGGGTAAATATGACCCTAGTTTTTTGCCATTGTAGGTATTTTGCATTATTTTCAAAATTTGATAAGCGTATCTGTAAGCAATATATACATACATGACTCTTTTAGCTATTTGTTATATGCAAAAAAAAAACATATTTAAACTTCAATACTGAGAAATTTGGCAACGTCGCAAACGGTTGAACAAAGTTGCAGAGCAATTTAAGAGCATATGGGTCACAATGACCCAACCTGCATAACGCCGGGTTAAGTAAACTTAAGATTGATTGCCTTTCTTAAGCGGGTTGAGTCATTGACCTAATTTTCACCAAACAAATAACTTATATTTTAAAAAATTATGGCAACAATAATACACAAAATTAAAATGTTTCATAATAAATTTAATTAAAATATTACCAAATCGTCTAATAGATTAAAATTAATTTACGCAACATTCGTAACAAAATTAAAATAAAAAAAAACATAAAAGTTTTACAAATCAGGCAATAACAACAATAGCAAGAGTAATTTAATTTTTTTCAACCACAAAGTTGAATTAAACAAAAATAGTCAAAGATCAATGCAAAAATAGAAATAATAAAAAACACACAAAAATGAAATAACAATTTACAATTCTCAATCAGAATTTTCGAATTGTGTTTGTTTCTTGACTCCATTTTAATTTCCAGAACTTACCATTACATTCGTTTATATTTTTATCCTTGAATTTATCAGGCGTAGTCATTAAAACAAAATCATCAGTTAAGGGTACTTCGGCATCCTTATGCTTTTGTTTCTTCAAAGATCCCGACGAAGAGGAACCAGGTTTAACCGAGGACTCCTCAGTAGTAGACGTAGTAAGAGCAGTAGTTGTATTCGTAGTAGTAGAAGCAGCGGAATGTTGAGACATGTTTGTTTTTTTTTTAATTTAAACTAAAATTTTAAAGGAATCTAGCACTTTTTCAAATTAATTTTTTTACACAAACGAATTTCATGAATTAAATATTACATGACATTTAATTTTTCATTTGAAACACAAAAAAAACACTTTTTTAATATATTTTGTTCTTACTTTATTTTACACACATTCACGGCTTCAAGCTTTTGCAGCTCTTTTCATTCTATTCTTTGCAATTGAAAACCACTATCAAAGTCGATTCTTTTATTTTCGATGTTTTATTAAACCCATATTATTTTTTATAAATAATTATAGATGGTAATGTAGTTGTTTAATTGTTTAATTTTTTAGTAATCATTAACATAAAATAAAAACACAAACACTCACGACATTTAAAATAAAACAAAAATTTTACAAGACAAGATTCAACAAGTTTAAACAAAAAAAAAACTAATTTGCAAAAAGTTTGTGACATTTCTCTTGCAAACCAGATTCGTAGCAGAGTTGTATAAGAAAAGTACTATTCTGATTAGAATTTAGGGTTACCAGTTCGTTGTTTGGCATATTTCTGTTTGATCATTTTGGCATAAGTTCATGTAGAAGATTTATTTTATTAATAATCTTTATTGTTTGATTTTTAACAAAATTCGAGACAACAAACAAAAGTAATAAAGAAATTAGTACAAAATGAAGAATAAAGAAATTAGTACAAAAAACTTTAATGCAATACATACATTAATATGTAAACCGATCAATTTAGGAATTGAAATTTAGCTTGCTAGTCTAAACATGCCATAAGCTATTATGTTGATTTTGAACAAAAATGGTTCGCTAAAGATGCAATTTGTGAGAATACAAAAAGTTATTTTGCAAAATAAAATCGAATAAAAAATATAAATAAATTAAAATAAAAATTTCATTAAAGCGCAATCAAAAAGCTTAAGACTGCTAAGATATGAAAATCATAAAAATTATTAGTAAATACAGTAAATATTTGCAAATGACTATGATTATTGAGAATTAAACATACAAAATAAATGAATGGCTCTACGGAGTCCATTATAATCAAATTGGTTACTATTACAAAATATAATTATGTGTATTTATAGATTTTAAAAATTTAATCAATTAAACGAAAAGATCAGGCAACTCCTTAGCAAAATGCCATCAATCTCTTCTTCGCTTTTCATTCGATACGTAAACAAATTCAGTGTTGTATTTTGCCAAGTTAAAAAAGCTTTCATCTACTACCATTAGATGCAACTCAGCGTTAAACAAAATTTCGTTTGTCATTCTTGTCGCCTGTAAAAACGACAGCCGCAATTTTTTTTAAGCAAAATCATTGCAAATATAAAAATAAATAAAAAACAATACAATGAATTTTCTTGGCATTGAACAATTTCCTGACTATAAAGTACCCGGTGCCCAACATCACGATTTCTCGCCTTATGAATCCAATGGAGGGTAAGTTACTACTTGCGAAATGAGGTTAAAGAGTTCGTACTTAAGTAAAATTTATTGTTTTTAGATCCATTGTAGCTATAGCTGGAGATGACTATGTGGTTATTGCGGCTGATACCCGTCTAAGCAGTGGCTACTCCATCCACACACGCAAGCAAAACAAACTATTCCAGTTGAGTCCAAAAACAGTATTGGGCTCGACTGGCTGTTGGTGTGATACATTAGCTTTGACCGCCTTGGTAAAGGCCCGCATGCAAATGTACGAACACACCCACTTGAAAACTATGTCCACAGATGCTGTAGCTCAAATGTTGTCTATAATGATGTACAACAAACGTTTCTTCCCCTATTATGTTTCAAATGTTTTGGCCGGTTTGGATAATGAGGGTAAGGGTGTTGTATACTCGTATGATCCCATTGGGCATTGCGAAAGAACCACCTATAGAGCTGGCGGTTCAGCTGGTGCCTTGTTGCAGCCTGTTTTGGATAATCAAATTGGTTTTAAGAATATGAAATTGGAAGGTGGTGAAATTCCCAAAGTACCGAAAGAACGTGCTGTGGCTATTGCCACTGATACCTTTATTTCGGCCGCTGAACGTGACATTTATACAGGTGATGCTGTTATGATTAATATCATTACCAAGGATGGCATCGAAGTTAAGGAAGTTCAATTGAGAAAGGATTAAGCAAAGTTATTTTTAATAATTAATATTTTAATGTGTATTTCCGAAAGAAAATTGATTTAAAACGGGTTTATTCAATAAACGAAAAAATTTTTTTTAATATATTTATGGTTGAATTTTATACCAAAGGATCATTAACTCATAATACGTTTTCAATTGTAAGTAAATGCACTATAACTCGAAAATGGTACACAAAAATTATCTCTAAGCTAAATGTTATTCTATACAAATGCGTAGTAGGTAAAAGGCATTGGACTAGTTTTGGACATCAAGGTACATTAAATTAGTTTTCATTTCGTATTTTATTAGTTTTTTTCTTATAATTTGGGGTTTTATTGTGTATTTTGATTCGAAAGCAAAAGCTTTTATTTTATTATTAAGTAATCTAAATTAATAAAAGCTGAGATATGTTTGTATAGTCTGTCCTCATGAATTGGTGTTGAAATTTCACGTTTTTTTAATATGTATATTAAAATGTTGGCCACTATCCCATTGAAAGTTCATACCTAGGAATTAATTATGCTAAATGAAATTTAAGATACTGTTGTAAAATTAGCTTTTTCTTATTTTTGGCTAACATCGAATCTCATAATAATCAAAAAAGGCATTTTTTAAAACAAAATAAAAGAATTAATATGAAAATTGTATTGAATTGGAAAATGTAAGGTTTGACAATTATAAACGAAATATGATCACAGTAGTCCACAACAACCACTCATGCTGATGTTGATTCTTTTATTGAAATTTTCAATCACATTTTGTCAAATTTGCTCTATATAGATTCTATGTACATACATATCTATGTATGTTTAACATAACAGAAAATCATAAATGAAACAATCTTGCAATCTGACCATATCGCGCACAATTCATTGTCCTGTTCAGCATACAGACAATGCTCTTGAAATGTTGACGTATACAAAAAAAGAAAATGGGCTTCGTCTGAAAAATTAAATGTGGCCTTTACAGATTCTCCACATTCCTAGCTATTTTTTTTTTAAATATTTTAATGCAGTTTTCGATCGAAATTGAATTACTTTAACAATTTTCAAAGCCTCTACCACTAATATGTTAACAAGTAAAATGTCGAAATTTTCAATATGGACCTGCTGGAAAAGAATTCTAAAGCAATTGGTAGATTTTTACAACCTTTACTGGCTTCTAAAAATGTTAAAAATTCAGTTTTAAAAATAAATATTTGCAATGAAACCTCAAATATTTATTTTTTAGAACAATTGTCCGTCAAAGCAGGAATTAGTGTTGGTTGTATCAACTACATAATAAATAATGCATTTATTATTTATTTAATGAATGAAATGGTTTTTGCTTTTGTAAATAAACACTTACACATGTATCTTGTTTCATTGATAAATAAGAAAAGCAGTTAGGTTTCGTATTTTTTTAACATAAGCATAAACAAAAAAATAAAAATGATAACAAAAGGGAGTTTAAAAGATAACAATAATAATTTGTAGTAGTGGACAAATGCGATGACTAATAAACACAATGTATTCCATAATTATCAAAAATATTTTATGAATTTTAGTAAATTATTTAAATTTGTAAGTACTTTTCAGTAGGTCAGATTATTTTAGACTATGACTAACTTTGCGGTTTTCTTAGAAAATCTAAAAAAAATATTGGAAATTGTAATAAAATTTAATGTTAATGAAAAAAATATACATATCTACGTATATCAGCTTAGAATAATTTTATTCTAAACATTTTTAAGATCATTATCAAATTGTTATTTATGGTCTTTAGGTGATTTACCTATTTTATTTAAAAAATAAACTTTAATTGCCTACACAAACCTTGGGAAACCATTTAAAAATCTGATTTATTATTGAGACCAAAAATGTACTGCTACGCTTGCCAAAAATATCCGCAGTATTTCATCATCCTTGTGACCTTGCGACTCCGCTGTTGTTGTGCTCAAGACCTTCATTAAGTTATTGCTTGTTTTTTACTCGTTTTCTTTTTAGTGTTTTTATTTCTTTCTTTTTTTCTTCTTTATTATATAATAATATAATTTATAATAATATATGCAGTAATGTAGAGGTTGTTGTTTTTATTTTGAATAAACTGTTTTATATATGATGTGTGTGTTTGTTTTTAATTAGTTTAAGTTTTGCTTAATTCGAAAGCAATTTATTGACAATTAAACAAAAAGATACAAGTTTTGAAATCTATTCAAAACAGATAAAAAGTGTTTGAGAGAGAGGAAGTTAGGGAAACAGTGTAAGAAGGGGAAAAGGCTTTTATTTTAAAAAAGTAAAATTTGTTTAAAACTTTTTGTTTGAACTAAGAATTTTAATTTTAAAAAGTTTGTTTATATGGAATATACAACAACAACTTGTGAGTGTGTGTGTGTTTGTTAAGGGGAAGTGTTTTGGTTTGGTAACAGAGGGAAGAGGGCAGGGATTTAAGAGATTTAAATTAAAATGTTGTATTCGTGAATGATTTTGCATGTGTTGAGTGTGTGTGTGTTTTTAAAGAGTGTTTGTTTTTAATTTTACTTTTATAAAATATAATTTTCTTTTAGTTTAAATTCAGTTGTTTTTCAGTTTTTAAAAATTTAATTTTTAATTAAATAATTATTGTATTTTTTCTTTTTTAAGTGTTCATATGTTTTTTATAAATTTATTATAAGCTAAAATTAGTGTTTCTTCTTTATTCTGTCGGTCGTTAAACGGTTCGGTAACGTATTATTTAAACACGTTTTTTTCAATTTTTTGATAAACTACTAGAAAAACTATTACTATGTTTAAAGTTTTTTTTATATTAAAAAAAAACCAAACTCGGCTGCCAAGCAGTCTTTTGGTTTTGTTTTCCCCTTAGCAAATGATCGACTCCTACTGCTTAGATTTTTCCCGCTAATGTTTAATTCGTTTTGTATGCAGTTCTAACGTCTTTCTTTAATCGTTTCTATTATGCATTTTGGCATTTTTCTTTAATATTTAAATAGGATATTTTTTGTTTCTGTTACTTGAAGTTGTAGTTGTTTACTTAATGATGTTTTTTTTGTCGTTTATTTAGTTTGCTGATGTTATTGTTTTTAAACCCACTAAGCCTCGGGCAGAGGTTTTAATTCTTTGATTTGTTTAATCAAATACGCCTTCTCGTCGTTGAATTGTTCATCTTCTGAACGATCCGTATGGAAGTTAGTCAGGAAATCGACTAGTTTCGATTGATTACGTAGCAGGATGTCAAGTATGGGCTTAGGTTTGTTAGGATTGGCCACAAACACTTTAAAGACATGGAAGGCCTCAAATTGTATATTACGGGATTTTTCTTTGAGCATATTCATCATTAACTTAAGGTTTTCCGGTTCTGAAATATACCGTGTCATGACAGTAAAGTTATGACGATCCAACAACAGCTCACCCAATAGTTTGAGGGACTGGCGTCGTGTGACATAGTTTTCTGAATTCAACAGACGCTGATAGTGTTGGGTGAAGAACTTATCATAATTCGCTTCCAAGAATTCGGCACACAGTAATTTGTGACGCGTCAATAGCTCCTTAAATGTGGAAAACGCATCCGAGGCAATATCGAAGGTGGACACCTCCACATAGCGGAAGAACTTGAAAAACTCATCAGAGTGTATCATTATCTTGGCCAGGGCTTCGTAGCGGGCACATTCTCTAAGCATAGTGCCAGAATTCAAAGCAATCTCCGGGTGGGCATCTTCGTAGCCAGCCATTAGAGTAAATAATATTTCGGGTTTCGTACAGATATATTCCACCGTGGGAGATCTTGTTCCAATTTGTCTCCGTAACACATTGTTGAATATCAAAGCCACATGTTTTTTACCCTCAAAATCGATACGTTGTAGATTCTGTATCAACAATAGCAATAAATTGCTATTGTACAATTCCTGAGACAATTGAGCGACAACATAGTCGGCCGGTGGTTCAGAGTCTGAACTTCCATACAGCATATTCTTTATACTCACAAGATTTTTACTAACATCCTCTTGGGCCTTCTCCACCTTTCGATCACCACCAGTTTCCAGAGCATTGATAGCCTCCTTCAAAGACTTCACCAGTTCAGCAGGTGTCTTTTGTGATTTACCAAACAAAGGCATGATGCTGCGAATGGTGATGAATCTTTAATAAAACCGTGAGAAGAAACTGTTGTTATTTGTTCAAAGATTATCTAAAAAAGAAAACCTTTGCTATAGTTTGTCTCAATTTCTCTTTTGTTTTTCTTGATTTTTATTTAAGTTTTTTGTTTTATTTAAAGGGTGTCTTCTTTTCACAACGTTGTAGTAGTCTTCTTCGTCGTCGTCTTTTCTCTGTGTGCTTAGTGCAGTGGTGCAATGTATTGTGTGTCTGTTGCCTTCTTTTTATGTCGTTCTTCGTTCTCTGCCGTTGGCTCTGCTTGCTGCGTGTGTGACTATTTCAACCGGACAGACAATACAAGTGTAACTCTTTTGTAGAAGACTTTTTTTGTTTTCTTAACAGTGTTATTTCTGTAATTCGTACTTGCTTGTTAACTAATTTCGTTCAGCTTAGAGTTCTTAATGTTTTTACATCAATCGGTTTTGAAATTGTTATCGTTTTGTAATTTCTTTTCAATAATCTTTTTTTTATAATTTTTCTCTTTTATGAGTTGCGTATATGTAAAAAAGTTTTTTTTTACCTTTTGTATGCCGTGCTGCCACTCTTGTGAAATGTCAAACTTTGTTAGTGCCGTCGTGCTGCCACACTATTCCTTTGTGTTATTTTTTTCCCAATAGTATTGCCAATCATTTTTCTTAAGGGTCACAACTCTTCTTGTAGGGGTTTCGATAAGAGTGATTAATTAATTAATCTGAAATATTTGTTGTTTTTTTTTATTTTATTGTTTTTATGCAAGCTATGAATTAATGTAACAATTCATATTTTTTTTAATATTAATATTTTTTTCTGTTAGTATTCACCGATACTTTAAACTCTGGGGTATATCGAATATTGGCTTCGCAATAAACACTTTTTCGGTACATCGAAATTTACAAAATGTAGTTTTTGATTCACAATTTTATTATATTGTATAACAATATAAAAAAATATATAACATAACATATACTAATATAAAAAAAATATAAAAAAGGTATTTTCAAAGATTTTTTTAGATTGTAAGAAATATTTGCTATAATATAAAATTCCTATAACTCAGAAACTAAGAGAGAGCGGGTAAACATTTTTATGCTATAATAAGGGCAGCTATCAACACACAAAACATTATTAAAATACCTACCAGCTGTTTTCACGATCTTAATTTATGCCATTCAAGGATTATAACATCTAATATGGCAGCAACCATCATTTATGGGTAGAACCTGGCACTTTATTACGTGTAGGGCCCTCTTCACCATATTAAATTAGCTACCGGTTGATCTTATGTCCGGCATCTCCTCCGTTAATGTCCGACCCTGACAAACCATAAACTCCGAAAAAATAAAACAACTCATTTAAATATATTTGGTATGACAAAACTATTTTATATATTTTTGTTTGTTAATTTTATTATAGTTTTTCGTTATTTAAATACGACATTTCTTTTTTAATTATAATTCTGCATTTAGAGAACTTTTTTCGAATATTCAAAAAAAAAACTAAAGAAAAAGGGAATACATTTAAAAAAATAGGATTATTATGAGTATGTTTAAATGTTAATAATTATAATAATTAAAATTAAAAAATCTAAAATTATTGTTTTGTGTTTTTTATTATTAATGCTTATGTTTGTTTATAATGACTAAAATTATTTAATAATACTAATGACTAACAATTAAAAGCTAAAAACATATATTTTTTATTTGTTTAAATCTAAATTATAAGTTTAAAATAAGAAATGAAAATATAAAGATGTATGTTTAAGATAAAGATACAAATTAATATCAATTTCTTTATCCTTAAAATGGAGATTGTTTTAATATATATTACTTATTTTTGTTAATATAATAATTCACACACACATAATACTATTATTAATGAGAAATAATTATTGTTTAATTTAATAATATATTTATATATATTTTAAATATTTTCTGATATATTTTGTTAATGGTTTGTTAATGAAGATTTAAAAATGCGTTGTTTTGAGTTTCATTTTATGATTTGTATTTTTTTGTTGTTCTTTTGTTTTTTAAAAAAATAATATTGAAAGTATTAATAAAAGCTTTATAATATTTTTATTTACGTATTGATTTTTTTAAATTTTTTTTTATAAAAATATTTTATTTTTTGTGTTGTTTTCTAAAAAAAGTTGCGGCAAAAACGGACATCGATATTTGAATATCAAAACTACTTGCTACTTGAATTAAATACTTTCTTTTTTTATAAATTATTAATATTAATAAATGTGTTTCCTTTTAGTTTTTATATGAATAAAAATTGTTTTTCTATCTATTTTGTAAAATATTTTATTCCCTACAGCGTAGTTCTTTTTATTAAAAAAAAAAAAAATATAATTAATAAATCATTCAATTAAAGTAAATAATAAAATATTTTACAAAATATTTGTGGTTTTTTATGATTTGTTTTTATTTGAAAAATCAGTTAGTCTTAAGTGGGAGTAATAAACAAATATGTACGTATACACTACTTTTGATTATCAAAATTTAAATAATACAGAAATTTGAAATTATAGTAAAATAATTTTCATAGAAAATTTATTAATACATATTCATTTCTAATTTCTACGAAACTAATTTTATCAACACTATAAACAAAAGACTTGAAGCATTCTCTGAATGCTTGATTTCTGAATTTTAAATAGTGTTTTGTTATTATTATTTTGCATATTAAATATAGAAGCAAGTTTTCAAAACATAAAAATATAGGCTATGTAAGCTTAGGAAAATATCTAATCATAATAAAGAAAAATATCAAAAGAATATATTAATTAAATCATAGTTTTTTTTACTTTCATTAGTTTGTTACTCTTACAAAAAGAAAAAGGAAATTTTCTAAATAAATTAAACAATTTCTAATTAAAACTGTACAGTTTTAAATAAATTTCTTTTGTATTTTACAAAATATGTAGTTTCTTGATAAAGTTTATATGTTAAAAACTTTTAAATTTAGTTTAAACTTGTTTTAAATTAATATGAAATTGTAATGGAATAAAACTTTTATTTACAATTCAAAAATAAATTTAAAAAGGTGCAAATTATTTCATAAAATGTGAAATTTGCGAAAAATTAAAGAAATTCGTATTCAAATGTCTGGTTAATATCGGGATATTTTTAAGCAAATAATTAATAAAATAATATAATCATTGTTAAAAATTTATTCAAAATGATTCTAAAATAAAATTAAGATCAAGATGAATCTTACTAGCGCAATACATTGTGTTGGTAATAGTAAAAGAGGATATATGTATGTTTATTGTACATTCGTACATTCTTGTAAAGGGTTTGTAAGATCTATTGGACATTAGTACATACATACAGGCATGTGATGGAAATCGAAAACGAAAACGACTGAGTTTTAAAAGTTAATTTTTTCGTAATATTTCTGTAATGAAACAGTTTTATCCCATAAAATATAAAGATAATTTGCTATTAAAGAGAATCTTAAAACAAAAATTTTAAAAATTTGATTAGAAATACTTTAAATGGACTTCAAAAACTCACTCGTTTTCGTTTTCGATTTCCATCACATACCTGATAAGTATTTCCGTTCTCCTTGAATGTATGAAAAAATGCAAATATTGGCTTCGCCAAAACATATCGTACGAAACATTTGTATTATTAAAAGAGACCGAAGATAATAGGTTCACTTTAATTTTATTGGCGAATTTTTGCCAAGTACCATTTAAAAATGTTTTTTTTATTTATTTTATATCACTGAGAAAGTGATTTATATGAGAACATTTAAGGTTAGTGGTTGAGTTCATTTGATGCAAACCAATGAAGCCTGAATATAAAAATTGTAAATAATAGTATGTAAAATTTACAATTTCACAAACAATCAAAATTTTTACAAAAAATCTTAAGTTTTAGAAAAAACGTAAATTTTGAAAAACTCGAAAAATAAAAACAAAGTCCACAAAATATTTAACATTTTACAAATCATAAATTTTACAAAACATTAAAAATTCATTCATTAATTTCAGAATTTCAATAGTTCATATTCACCATATTAATTTTAAATTCATAAAAATAGGTAAGAGTATGTAAATAAAAGAGAAAGTATGTTTACAGTAACAAAAATAGTTTGTCATTCACTAAAGCAATAAAAAACAATAAAAAAAACAAAACGTCATACCAAACAATGCAAACAAAAATCATTTTATAACAGTTCCTTGAAGTGGTTTATGTATTTTTTAAAACAAAATATACCTAGATCACTATTTAGTATTTTGATTACATGCGACGAGTTATTTTTGGTCTCTGATTATTACAGTCCTAAAAAATTGCTCGATAAAGAAAAGTAAATAGTGATTTCTTAAGAGCTTTCGGATTTGATTTCAAAAAAACACATGCAATTTAGAGAAATGTATTAAGTCTTTATTTGAGTCGCTAGAACGATCTACATATATACATAATTCAATGTTTAAAGATGATTTCATGTAAATGTTGTGAGCGGCTAGGCCTCAAATGATTCTTACGCTGGGTCAAATTTTGGCATACCCTCTCTAACATATCGGCCAGTATCTTGCGATATGTTTGAGCCTTACACTACTTTTGTGTTCAGCGACGAAGCTCATTTCTGGATTGAATACTTCAACAAGCTTAATTGTTGTATTTGGTGTAAAGAGCAGCCAGAAGCATTGCAAGAACAGCCAATGCATCCCAGAAAATTTACTGCTTGGTGTGAATTATGCACCGGTGCCATCATTGAAACCTACTTTTTCAGAGACAACGAAGACAGGAACGTTACTGTGAATGGCAGGCGTCAACGTTCACATTTTTTGTTTGCCCAAAATGGAAAAGCTGGTCTTGGCATGTGGTTTCAACAAGACGGTGCCACATGCCACACAGCATGCGAAGCAATCCATTTGGGCCGGCCAATACGTTCTCTTTGGGACTAGGCACATTTTTAATTATTTATTTTGTATTCAGCTTTTTCACTATTTTTAAACTATAGAGTATCTATTGTCACTAAAGTTGCTCTCAAAAGGCAATGGAGCAACGTGTTTGATATCAGTGTTTATTTATTTATTTATTTCAAAGTAATATAAAAAGCCTTAAATTAGGCCATACATTAAATATATTACAAAGTTAATTCCTGAATAAAACATACATATAACAGTGTTCGAGATATATTAAACCAATATACTAATAGTTAAGAAAATGTTGGCTCTATTATATATTTAATACAATAGATAACTCAACACTATTTGACTAAGATAATAATAATAATAATTTTTCTCAACAAAATGGACTTAGCACGTTTGAATATCACAAAATGAGCACTTTTGTATGTACTTATGTATTTTAGCTCTTTCTAACAGTTTGTTGTACAGTAGTTTCACAATTTAACGAACCATCATCCCCTTTCTTTGATTCCATTGAGTAGTACCTTATGTAACGAACAAAAAATATTTTTTGTACTCAGTTCAGTGAACCAATAAAATAAACATTTTATATAAGAAAAACTAATTTTATTTATTGTTAGAACTGTAGTAGAAAAAACCAGTATTAAAAAAAACTATAGCGTTATTTTTAGTTCTTTTTTGGTGTTTTTCTTTAAACTACGATAGTTAGTTAGTCTTGTTGTTGTTGTTGTAACAACAGTAATTGCTTAGTTGACAGCCTTTGGCCGAGTGATCTCGGGTCATTCCGCTGCGTAGAACCGGCTGTCGTGGGAATGAGTTAGTCTTGTATGTTATTTTGTTGCGTAAACATTAAAATGGGAAGAAGAAAAATATTGTTTTTAAGAGATGAAATAAAAATCGAGAGGTTTGCGAGCAAAATATTTGTGTAAAAAGTATGGATTGAATAAATCCACAGTGTCAACAATTTTAAAATCAAAGTAAATCTTTTAATACGTGTAAGATACAAATTTTGGAAAACGAAATAGAAAATCCATTAAGGCAGGCGAATTTCCGAGAATGGAAAATTAAATTTTTTCTTGGTTCCAAGGTCAACACAAATCGTTTACGCCAGTCTCTGGTGAAATTTGTATCAATTCTTTAACTAGACTATTTTAAATAATTTTTAATTATTATTATACATGAAAAAGTGATACGAATTGTTTCTTTTTTTATATGTTTAATGAAATATTATATGTAAAAATATTTTTTAATATAACAAATAATTAAAAAAACATAACTTTTGTATTTTGTAATAAAACTTTATCGCGGGGATATTTTAAGTAAGTACTGCTTTTAACGAACTTTTCAATTAAACGAACCAGGCTGACAATATATATGTAGGTTCATTAAATCGCGAAACTACTGTATTTAAATCTTAATTTTCAAAAAATGAGGACATAGCACATTTGCTCGCTAAGCTAATGTTACATATTTTTTTGTTGTGTCTGTTTAATAAAATGCAATTAATAGTGATGTGATTTTTTGTAATTTAATAAAAATATGATTTCTTTTTATTTAAAATTAATTTGGCTTGATAGGAAAAAAATAAACAAACATTTTTTTAAATAATAATAATTAATATTAATTATAATCAATCAAATAAATACAGGAAGTAAATTGCAAATTAAAAAAATAATATAAATGTTTAAAAATATTTAGGTATAAACTAAAGCTTACATAGAACACAAACACAAAATTGGTCGAAACAAATGTTTAATAAGGTAAAGTTTAAAAAAGAAACAGTTAAAAGAACAAAATTATATATTTGTTTGTTCAAGTGTAAGAGTTTAATTTAAATAACAAAATTATAATTATGCATATGTATGTATGTATTTATGTATAGGTATATTATTATAAGTAATTAAAGTATAATATTGTATATGCAAGATAAATATGTATTGTATTTATGTATTATGTATGTAAGTATGTATGAAACTACTACGGTCTACTATTTAAATGGAGTTTTCTTTCTTATACTTTATTTTCATTTTAGAATATGTTTTATTTTCTTTTTGTTTATTATAATATGTTTTTGTTATTTCTTTTTACGTTTATGTTTATTCATTTTATTATGTTAAATATATAATAATTTTTTGTTTTATGACTAGATTTTATAAATATATAATTTTTTGTTGATTTTCTTTTATATAGATTATCGAGAAAAAATATATATGTACGATATTTTTTATACCTTTTTATGTTGTTTGTTTAAGAGTATATGTCTAGATGTATATAGTATTGTTAAATGTATAAATTGTGTAGAAGCTTAAAAATTACGATTTACTTTATGTTTTAATTAAAACAAACTAAAAAAAACGAATTGTGGTTAAGTGTTCGAAAATGTCTTCTTTTTCAAAATTGAGTTACAAATAAAACGAAGATTTGTTTATGGAATTTAAGGAATGTTGTACTATATATTCAACATTTAAAATTTTTGAATATTTAGTGTTAATACTTTAGATGGTGGAATAGAATAATAAAACTTTAACATTTATAAAGGGAAATATTTCTTCGCAAATATTGAAATACAAATGATTAAGTGGCGGCTAAAAATTACAAAATACATACAGCCTGCTTGTTTAGTGAATTTCCTAAGTAATATACAGTTGCCAGCTATACAATTTGTTCAAAAGTTTTATAGTTTATGTGTACAAAATGTATTTCATTTACAATTTTTGTTTTTACTTTCCATTTGATTTGTAATGGATTGTGTTTAAACTAAAGATTCGAATGACTTAAATCTTAATTCAAATTTCAAAATTAAATGAAATTTTAACTCTTAACCATTCCATTAAATAATTAATTATAAATTAATTCATAGACTTAATTCCTTAAAACTTCAATCACATTAAAGTGATTTTATTCTTTTAAGGATTCATTAATAATATAATTAATTCCTTATTGAATGATTAAAGTTTTCTTTCTTTAAATTTAATTCGTTACAAAAAAATCCATTACAAATTGACTTTTATTGAAATTTTATTGCAAATGTTTATAAATTGAACTAAATTGAATAAAGATTTGGATTAGATTTGTATTAACAAAAACTGAATCATTCAAAGCTTAAATTAAGTTTATTATGAATCTATTTCATTGTGAATTAATTCAACAATGAAATAAAAGCCTTTATATATAAAGCTAAAGAATTTGTTATGTTATGAATGATTTAATGAAATATTTTTTTAATTGTGCATTAAGATTGCAGTGAATGAAGTTAAAATTGAATTTATCTATATGAGGAAGCTCTGTTCCACACTCCACACACAATATTGGTAAGTAAAGTAATGAATTTAAAGTAGCAATATCGTTTTAGATTTAGTATAAAACACAGCAACTTGTTGAAGATTTATTCAATAAGAATACATAATATTTGTATTATTGATGATATTTAAAAAACTTTTTTTTATGAACTTTTATACAATAAAATTATAAAACCATTCATAATGGATTTATAAAAATATGTTTGTGAAGAGATTATCTCATGACGTTTTCTTATTATTTTATAAACTGCGAATATGGAAAAATGTCTCTTCCACAAATTAAATGCATGGGTTACAAAGAAACTAGCTCTAGAGCTCTTTTGAAAAAGCAACATTCGCATGTTGCGATAAAATTTTTAACTTTCATTAAGCTTAATGCCACATTTCAAGTTTGAAAATTATTACAATCTTTTTGTTTATAATGTGTAATCTAATTTAGAGACTTTAAGCAACAAAATAACTTCAAGACAATAACATAAGCCTGAAAACATATTTATAAATGTTCGTTTATCATCAATTAAATAGTCATCACCGGGTTACTACTCGGAAGAAATTTCCCGTAAATTTCAAGACAATAGTATAAGCTAGAAAATGCGTATAAAAATGTTTGTCATCAATCATTTGTTCATCACAGGTTTACTACTCAGAAGAACTTTTCAGCAAATATTTGTTTTGAGATTCCCTTGAAATTTCAGTTATCTTCTTAATGTTACAATAAAAGTATCGATAAAGTAAAGTAAAAATAAAGAAATTTACTTAACATTTTAATTTAAAAAATAGAATTTACTATGTATTTATTTTCAGTTTTAGTTCCGTTGTTTTTTATTAATTAATAATGATTTTCAAAACATTTTCTCATTTTCTTAATAAATTGTTTTTAACTTATACCAAAAAATAAAAAACAAAAGTACTAATTGATCCAACATGTTTTTTTTTAAATTCCATAAACAAATCCCACTAAGATTTAGATGGAAATTTTATATTCTTTAATTTTTTTTATATAAATTTTATGTATAAATTGTATGTATTCATTATGTATGGTTGTATGTACTATGTATATTTAAGTTTTATTTTTACTTCCCTTTTGTAATTATAAATCTGTCTTTTTTATCTTTGGAGTTGTGTGTTGTTTTCTTATATTTCGTATAGTTTTCTTTATTTTTGTCTTTTTATAAAATTCCCCTCTGAATCTAACCACAATTCCCCGCCCACCCCGTTTCTTAATATTTACCTATGCAATGCATTCGTTATCTGTTTGAGTGATTGACCAACTTCGGTGACCAAACGTTCATTGTCCTGGACATTTTTCGTACCAGCCGTACGTAATGACTGCGATTGTGTTTCCACACGCGTGACCAGCTCACGAAAATGAAATTTCGAGTGTGGCGGCATGCACTCGTTGTCGGCAAAGACGACACAAGAGTTTTGTAGAATATTCAATTTATCGCTGAGTTGTAGCCATTGCGAAGCCGATATGGTGTTGACGGGATGCTTGAGGGAGCCCTCCAAAAGTCCCACCAATTCTAAAATACTTTCTCGTGAGATTTTTGTTGAGTTTTCGGGCGCTGCGTTATTGCTGGTTGAGTTTGTCGTGCTGTTGGTGGTGTTGTTTGTGATGTCTGTATTGCCACCCGCTGTGGCAATTTTCTGAGCCATGGGCGTGGCGTAAATGGTGAGTTTGGTGGGTTTTAGTGGCACGGCTGGTTTTGAGTTTATAGTCGATGTGGTGAGTTTGTTATTGACTCCGGCAGATGAGTTGGTGTTCTCCACAAACATGGACTGAGTCATGAGATCATTTTCTTGCTGGTGCTGCTGCGTATCTTCTACTGCTGCTGTTGCTTTGTGTGAACTGTTAACTGTGTTGAGTTCTGTGAATTGTGTGGAAATAGAATTTGTTAAATGAGTAGATGTTGTTGTGTTACTATGATTGTTGGAATTGGTATGGGATAAATGTTGCTGTTGTTGATGATGATGTTGGTGTTGAGGAGGTGGTGGGGGTGGAGGTTGTAATGGTGGTGGTTTATTGCTATTATTGTTGGCAATTCTGGGTGATATTTGTGTGTTACTAAGGGGATAACGTTGCTGTTGTTGTTGCAGTAGTTGCGAGGAGTTTGTGCCAGAGGTGGGTGTTGTTAAACCACCGCTAGTGGTAGGTTTAAATGCAAATTTAGGAGACAATTGTGTGGAGGAGCTAATGTTGTTGGTAGTGATGGCATTGGTAATGGTAGCATTCCCTTGAATATTTTGTGTGCTGGCATAATCTGGTTGATTTCCGGTTGCAGTCGTTTGACCCGGTTGTTCCCATAATTTCTTTAAACTATTAATACTACCTGTGCTGCGTCGTTTTCCACAATCCATGTTGGCCTCACTGTTCGCCGTAGCAGAAGAAGTTGTAGTCGAATCTGTATTATTTTCGCTATTGTTGGCATGTATTTGGGTTGTCTGTTGCTGCTGCTGTTGTTGTAGGTCAATTTTAATTTCAGTCTTTTGTGTTAAATGTGTGGTAGTGGAAAATTTCTTATCATCTTTGCGATTCAAAGTCGATGAACCTGACGAATTAGTGATGGTTTTCGCAGTGGCATTTGGTGATTTGTTAACAGTCGTTGATGACGCATTTGTGGATGATGTGTCCTTTTCCAAGTCTTTTTTAATATCTTTGTCTTTTGCGCTTGTCTCTGAAGTGTTGGTTTTAGTCTCAACTTTACGTAGGTGAGCCTTGAAATCGATTATGTTGGATTGATTTTCTGGTTTCTGAGTGGGAGTGGCTATTTTCTTAGGTTCCACCTTTTTCAACTGAGCCTTGAATGTGTTAGTATTACTAACAGAGTTTAGTTCATTCGCAGAGGCCGGAGACTTTGGTGCTGGAGGATTTGCGGTCAATTGCTTGTTTTGTTTTGGCAAGTTCATACTCTCGGCCAATTCGTTGACCAATAAAGCAACGGGATCTACACTGGAGTTGCCGTTTTGTATATTGGCCGTAGTGGAGGAATTATCTTTGATCTGTCTGTCTTTTATTTCAGCCATTAACTTTTCCTTCATAGTTAATTCTTGACATTGCAAATTGCCATTATTGTTTTCAGTGGGTGCGGGTGTGCCCAGCGAACTGCAGGAATCTGTGGAGGGTTCTCGCTTGCGCAGAGAAACACCAAATCTGGAACTAGCCTCCTCAACACTGGGAGCAGTGTTGGAAACATCATTACAGATTGTTTTGGTTTTAATACCCAACTGAACGGTATATGGTTGAGGAGATGTCAAATCACATTCCGGCTGCGGTGGCGGTGGTGGAGGCATGTTTTCAAACTCTTCTGGTGGTGGTGGCAAATCCAAAGGAGGTGGTGGAAATTCCAAATTAGCCAATGCGGGCTGTTGATTACGTTTGGGCGAATTGCTCGAGCTGTTGCCACGGAAGGAAGAGAATGTCATCATGCTGCTACCATCTGCAGTAGTACGATGCCTTTGCAATTTATTTAAACTGGCCGAGGCGTTATTTTGCATGGTCACGCCTCCCGACGAATTACTACGTATCATTTGCTGGGGCAGTGGTGCTGCCAAAGGAGCGGGAGTATTCTTAGTTAGTCTGCCATTTAGACCATTTGTAGCTGGTGGTGCGACTACACTTGTTGGTGTTCCAACGCTATTGCCCTCATTACCGTCCTCCAAACTGTCTAAAAATTGCCCAATTCTTTGAACTTTTGGCAAAGTGCCGTAACGATTTACCACACGTTTAACATTCATTACCTCCAAAGCTCCCACTTGTATGGGTTGAGCAACAGGATTAATTTGATTTATGGCAGCTGTAGTAACAGCCACAGTGTTAGCATCCGCTCTGCCAGTATGTTGAGATCTTTTACTTTGACGTGTTTCCAGGCCACGATTACCCATAACGGGTGTGGGTCTTTTGAATGAAGAATGTGTCTGGGCACCACGTGGTGCTATATTGTTGGCAACATGCATGGAATGTTGCATTTTTGAGTGCGTTGTTAAATTCTGTTCCAAACTATCGCCTGTATGATCTGTATCAGGATCACCAGTTGTATTGTCATTTTCGGAGTCGTAACGTTGGTTAAGATTATTTATGTCACGGGTGAGACCTTTAAGAGAGAGATGCGGTTATGAGAAACATTTTAAATTTTTTGATTTTGTTTTATATTAAACGAACATGTTTTGGGAATAAGTTATGAAAAAACAGAGTCATGTATTATTTTATTTGTTTTTCAGGTGTTTAGAGAAAACAAAACAAATGACAGAGACAGTTAATAGATAAGTGATGTCCATTTCCACATTCCAAAGCGTAGCAAGAAGAATATAAATAAACCAGTTATTAATATAATTAAATTAATAAATTAATTAAATAAAAGCAAATGAGTGAAATCAATAAGTAATAGATTTCCTCCAGTAATAGTTAGATTTGCAGGTTCCCGTACACAACGCAACATTTTAATATAATGTTTTATTTTCAGTATTTTCAGAATAAAATCTGACAAATAATTTACTTCCCGTATTAGTCAGAATTATATGCGTTAAAAAAATAAACAAATTTTTTTCTGGAAATCTGACTAGGACGAGATGAATCCATCCCAAATGTATATAAAATTGCTAGTTTCAAAGACTTTATATATTAAAAGTGTTGGATTCGCATTAGTAACTTGTTGTGGACTATATTTTAGCTTTTAACTTCTAAATTAAGTTAGTGTCTACCATGAAACTCTGCACAAACTTAAAAGAGTTTTCATACATATTTATGGTTTTAAATATTACAGCCCAAGTATTAACATTTAGCTATTAAAAGATCTTATTACAACTTATTTAAGCCAAAATGTATCTTTAAAATTAAACCAAAATTTAAGTTGCGTAGTTTACATGTAGTCAAACATTTTTTTAACGGATAATAGGAGCAGATTTCAATGTAGAATTGAGTTCTTTGCTGAACTTTAAAATGTTCGAAATTTATTCTGTTTGTTGCGAACCCGTTTGTTAATATTTTAAAAATATATCTGTAAATTAAGGCAAAAATAAAAATGTTAGTAAGATTTAAAAAAGTAATTAAAGTACTTGGTTAACTACTGCAAAAAAAAATCAAGCCAATTAATTTTGAATAAAATCGAATGTACCATACTAAATACTAAAAAAAAAGTAAAACAAAATACAAAATTAACTAAAATTAAAATATGTATTAGAGAAACGTATGCATAAGATAAACTCAATAAAATTATATATATAGGTATAAAAATAAAATAATAAAAAGTAAAAAATACATTTAATCTTACTGCGCTTCGGACAAATACCTCGAAATAATATATCAACTAGAAAACTACTGCAAGATGTGGATTTTTTTATAGCAAAACCCGCTGTGGGGGGAGTAGGACTAGTAGTACTCGCAGTTTTTGTGGTACGATACGATTTTGTAGGTGTAGTAGTAGTAGTAGAAGTAGAAGAATAATTTTGACTATCACTATTTAATAATTTGTGTGTACAAGAACTATTACCACCAACAACAACAGCAGCAATATCATTGTTATTGTCGTTGTTGTTATTAAAAGCAGTAGTAGCAGTGGTAGAATAATAGGTTGAATGTAGGGGTTTACAATTTCTACTTAAGGTAAATGATTTGTAAACAGTTTTACCATTGGTATGCATTTCATCTATAAGCTGACGAGCTGAGGCTGAGTTGTCCTCATCACGATAGGTGCTATCACGACTTGATGACAGTAGGCTACAAAACAGAAATAAAACCTTTATTAAAATGAAACCGTAATGGTAAAAAATAAACAGAAAATGTACCTGGTTCTTTTGGGTGGAGCTGGTGCTTGTTTGCCCTGTTTGTTAGTGGTTCTACGCATTTGCACATTACCTTTGCCTTGACTGGAAAACGTTAATAGTTTCGTTGAGGTTGAACCAGTTTCTGTAACGACAAATAATGATTCTTTTTCTTATTTGGTCTATTGTAAATTTTCTATTTGAATTTATTTTTGTTATTGTGGCGAATTTTATAGAGAATTTTTAAGAAAATTTTAGTTTACCTGACATGGGGGTACTGGCTTGCTGATCGTGATGACCACCTGGTGTTAGACCACCACCACTATTACCGCCGCCACCACCACTATTACCCTGTGAACCCTGCGTATTGCCTTGCATTATACCCTTTTTCGACATTTGTGGCGTTAAACTTTGACCAATATTTGTCGTCGTTGTTGTCGTGGCATTCAATTGTTTTTCGACCGCTTCGGTTATAGATGATTCCTGCAGATCGAAGAAATTAAGATGTGGTTGTCCATTACTATATCTATTATTATTTGTTTTATCTAAACAACAATTGTTTTTATCTAGTTTTTTAGTAATTTGTCTACATATAGCATTGTTGTTATAGCCATGATTTTGTTCATTTGCCCACTCACATGGATCAAGTCTAAATCAAAGCTCAATGCCATCATCTTCATATTCATCGTCACCGTCGATATTGTGATCGTCGTCATCGACATTATTCGTATAACCAACACCAACACGACCACCACCAATTAAACAACCACTTTCCCATATTTCACCCACCTGAAACATATGTTCCAAAGCATGATGTATGCTTTTGAATGTAGGCCTATCCGCCGCATTCCATTGCCAACATTGACGCATTAAATCATACACTTCTGGTGGACAGCCCGGTGGCCTTTCCATGCGATAACCTTTCTCCAATTTATGAAAAACATCGGTGAGATCGATGCCCGGATATGGCGACATGCCATATGTAGCTATTTCCCACAGTAGCACACCGAACGCCCACACATCCGACTTTGTACTGAACTTATTGTAGGCCAATCCCTCGGGGGCGGTCCATTTGATGGGGAACTTGGCGCCCGCATGTGCCGTATAGGTGTCATCACGCATCAGACGAGCCAAACCAAAATCGGCCACTTTAACCAATTTATTATCGCCCACCAAACAATTACGGGCAGCCAAGTCACGATGTATGTAATTACGAGATTCCAAATAACTCATGCCCGACGCTATTTGCGTAGCCATATACAGCAGGGCTACGGCATCGAGTGTCTCACGACCTGCCGATCGCAGGAAATCCAACAAATTACCATGAGACATAAATTCAGTGATTATATAGAATGGTGGCTCACGGGTACATACACCTAAGGAAGGAAAATAATAACAATAAGAGGAAGTATTAAACAAATTACTTTTAGAAATATTCAGAAGATTTACAGGATTTATTATATATGTATGTATAATCACTTAAATTTAGTTTCTAAAGGTACTTTAAATTAAATTTTAAGATTTTCCTCCAAGTTAATGTTATTCTCATGTGTCTATGCTTATAACATGATATATGTATTTCTTTTGAATAATATTTAAACCTTATAAAGCTAGTTGTTTTACAATGAATAAACTTATGACTTTTACAAAAACAAGAAAGAAAAGAAAAATTAAAAACCTAACTATCCACAAGAACTTCTAAGTTAATACACAAGCAAACTTTTTAATTATACCTATACATAGACAGACCAACCAACATCCTTTTGATTATTTTAGTTTTATTTTTTTTGGCTTGGTTTGGTTTCTCTAATAAACTTTTCTTGTACTAATTTCCACACTCTTTAGGAAACATGAATACAAAACAGGACAAAAAGCACATGAAAAACTCTTTATCCCTTGGCTACAATAACTGGTAATTTGTTTATGGTTACCAACTACAGCTTTGTTAACATAATCATACCCCTTTTTTAGAAACTCAACTAACATCCTTTTAACTAAAAGTCCTTAAAATGTTATTTAAGAAAATATACTCCCACAACTGCGTTATGCACACACATATTTAATTTTATTTGGAGTTGGTCTTTACTTACCAATTAGTTGCACTAAATTGGGATGTTTCATTTCTTTCATAATGGCTGCCTCTTCAAGGAAATCCTTAAGGGCCATTGTATCTTCTTTAAGTGTTTTCACAGCAACCGTATTGCCATAACGTTTCCATATCGCCTCATAGACTTCACCATATTGGCCACCACCCAGTTTGTGTTTCATTACAATATCAGTGCGGCAAATTTCCCATTCATCGGGTTCGGGACTTAGAGGAAATACTGTTGGTTTATTTTGCTTTGGTGCTGGATACAAAAGGGGCGTAATCAGTCCATGACCCTCGTGTGGTACACTGTGGTGGTGCACCAATTCGGCGAGAGTATTGAATTTGGCTTCGGCTGTCACGAACACTTTACCATCGGGATCTTCAGATATTCGATAGTGATAAACGCGGCCTTCATATCTAGAATATAAATATATACATATGAATATAGTATAAATTTTCATTTTAAAGTAATTTAATAATAACATCGTATTTACCTTAAACTAATACTTCTTTGACCCGGTGAACTTTCACTTTCTCTTACCAGGAAACTACCATTTATACCAGAACTTAATAGATATTCGGCCGCATTTCTCGATATGGGACCATGATACCAGGAATGTTTTTCCAAGGAATTCAGCGGCGTTACATAATTTGAGGGCACCCAGCCTACATTGCCCGAATCCGAGTGTGCCTCACACCATTCACCTGATTTATTGTACGATAATATGCGTACTTGTTCACCCTTCTTGAGACTCAATTGATTTTCGCCACCGGCCTGAAAATCATACAAAGCCACAAACAATTGTGGATCATCTTCTTCGGGTCCAGGCGCTAATAGATTTTCTTTGGAAGTCCATCTGTGGGCTGATTCAAAACCCGATGTAGTCGAACTGTGTCCCTGACTATGTGATTGTGTTGTGTGCAATGAAATGCCATCTTGACTTTGGCCCAAAAGGTCGGCTGTGTCTGTTACACCCCCTAGTAGTGAGCTACCAGCTGGTATATGTGGCAGGGGTCTGGATTGCAAGAGAGCTTCTGAAATCATAGGAAAAATCAAATTGATTAACATATGCTTGTAATAAAAGTAATCTGTGTGTTGTTTAGTCTAGGCTAAATTCTGTGTGTTTAAATTAAAACAAATATACTTTTAAATGAAATGTTGGCCAAATGTTTTTATTTCCACAACTTTGCAGACAACAACCAATTTAAATTTGGATTTTGTTTTCTATTCACATGGGTATAATATGTTGGATATGGTGTTTTTAGTTTTTTTTTTTTGCTCATGTGTACAAACATTTAATTTAAAAAAGAAAAAATTTTATCACAACTAAGTTTCGCAAAATGTATTCGAATTGTTAAATATTTTTTCTGTAACTAAAAATTTTTAAAGCTTTAATTTTACAATGGTCCTTAAAAATTAAGTAAGAATTATAATAAATTTTGCAATGGAATACTGTGAACTGAAAATAGGCCTAGAACACATTTGTTTTGGTTAGAGTTCTAAATTTCCTGGCAATTTTTATTCCCGAGCATCTTTTAATAGTAAATTAAACCAAAAAACAGTAAAGTTTTTGTATAAGTAACTAGCTGACCGCCCCGGCTTCGCTCGGTATTTACTATTGATTTGTATTTCATAGAATAAGATGTATTCACAACCTGCCTGCTCTTATTTATTTGCAAATTTGTACAGCATACTTTAGGGGACTTTTTTTTCAAATGTTGAATTTTTCAGGAAAAAAATCATAACTGGAGAATGGCTAGACCGCTTTTGGATTTCAAAATCAACTAACCATCATCACTCCTCCCTGTACCTTCCCTAAAAATTTTATGGCAATCGGTCGAGCCGTTCTCGAGTTATGGAGTGACAATCAAAATGTACACTTATTTTTATATATATAGATATTCATAGTACTGTTGGTCTGTTACGGGTTCGGTTACATAGTTTCAAATTTACATTCGTCTGTTAGGCGTTTGGCAAAATTTTATCTAAACTTTAATGAACATTTAATGAAAATAACTAAACAGAATTATCTGAAGGTAAAAAACTTGTTAAAGACTTTTATATTGAGAACTTTTCAAAACAAAAATAACAAATAATTTACAAGAAAATTATTCAAATGGCACTATTGGGAAACTAATTTCTTGTTGAGAAATCCAATACTTTAAGTGTTTTTTTTTTTAAATAAAAAGAACTCAAATTTTTAATTTTCCTATATAAACATTATTGAATTTTATCGACTTATTTGAAAAATTCTACTGGAAAATCTCAGGAATTAACAGATTTTTTAATATTATCTGGGAATGGAAAACGTCCGGCAAATTAGGAAAGGCTAAGAAAATATATTTGTAAATAATCGCCTCTTTAAACGAATAAATGTTTTATAAATCAATGAAAAGTTAATTATATTTGAAATTATGAATTCTAAAAATAATTGCTTTGTTTTGTTTGACAGAGTTACTTGAAGCAGTCACCTCAATTGAAACAACTTCTTAATGTAATTTTGTCCGTAGTTGTTTGTGTTTTTCTTTTTGTTTTACTACATATGTATGTATGTATATTTATTCTCAATGACTTTCTTTTCATTCTTGTTCCATTCATAATTTAAATATTTTGTTATTTTTCCATACATACATACATACATATGCATGGTGAAATTAAATACCAGGTGACCGCATTGCTACAACAATTACAACAAGGCAAGAACAACAGGCATTTTTCTATATGAAAAACTTTCGTCACTGTCAAAAAGTTTTTTTTTTTATATAACTTTTTGGCATTTTCAAATTCACCATGAATAATCAGCTGGCGCTACGCTATCACCTAGTATTTAAATTCACCTTGTACATATGTATCTGTATTCTTCTTCATTTTCTTTAAACTCAACAAACAAACAACAAGAAATAGTAAATAAAAATTTCACCCACTCAAATGCACGCATAAGTAAACAATTTATTATTCGACATTTTACTCAATTTGTTATTTTATTTTTCTTTTTTCTCTTATTGAAAATAATGATGGCCCCACTTTAAGAGCAACAACATTGCCATCATCAATGGAATGAAAACGGATGTTTTGTATAATTTTCTTTATTGAAGCCCATTTTATTTTCACCACAGTGAAATGAAAAAAATACAAACAAATCCACATTCATACCAGAGTTGTAAATGAATCATTCTTTTTTGATTTCAATTCATTACGAATTAGCTAAATTTTAAATTAATTCTTTTCAACAAAAAAAAGAATTGAATTAAATTTGAATCAATTTAGCGAACATGAATTGCAATTCATTTCCAATTCAAATGAATTGGACAAAATGAGTTGGAATTCATGTGAATTAAGCAAAAATTGCAATTCATTTTCAATTCAAATGAATTGGTAAAATTAATTGCAATTCATGTTCGCTAAATTCAAATAAATTGATTCTAATTTAATTGAATTCGTTTTTTGGAGAAAAGAATTAATTCAAAATTTTACCAATTCATTGCATGAATGATTCGCGAATTAATTCAAAAATGAATGATTCGTTTACAACTCTGATTCATACACACAAAATCGGTTGTCATAAAATTATCATTTTATATGAATGGTCGTCGTACACCGAGAGAGATAACGAAAGATATTAATGACCAGATGATGGGACAAAAAACAAAAACCAACGACATATTACCATGTCATGTTATTTTGTGTATTTGTATTCTATAATAAAGGAAAACAAAAAGGGAATTTTTCGTGATGTACTGGAAACGCATCACTAAAATACAAACAAATTAACTTACAGACATACATACATACATATTTATTTATAACATTTTTATGGCAAATACATATTGTATGTATTTGATTGTCAGGTTATGTGGAAAAGTATAATATAACTGATTGATTTAAATGTAATTTTAATATTAAAAATTTAAGAAAAATAAAAATTATAGAAATTTCCATGGTGTAATTATACAAGGTGAGTAGAAATCGGTAACAAATACAACACAACACAGAAACAACAGGCATTTTGTTTGTGTAAAATAATGTACTACTGTCAAAAACACTTGAAAAAGTATTACTTTTGACATAAGTAAATTGTAAACAAAGTCAGTCAGCTGTGCTATTGCACTCACCTTATATAATTACACCATGGAAATTTCAGTTGAAATAAAATAATATTTGTAAAAATTATGCTCTACTATTAACATTCTACAACAAAGTTTTAATCCTTGCAAGTTCTTTGATATCTTTAGTCAGCATTGATATTTAGGCTTAAAAACTGTAATTTTCTTCTGTTAGTGTGTCATTATAGCACATATATCAGGTTGTGCAAGAACTTTTTCCAGAAGGAAAAACAAAGTGAATGTTTAGACATTTTACTTGTTAACATATCAGAAGTAGTAGTTTTTAGAATTGTTACAATTAATACAATTTCGCTTGAAAATCGCATTTAAATATTAAAAATTCATTTAGAACGTTCAGCTGTTTTTTTCTGGAAAAATAATGTTTTCAGTCGAAACCCATTTTCATTTGTCTGGATGTGTCAACAAGTAAAATTACCGCATTTGATTTTCTGAAAATGCAAGAATTCAATTCAATTTGTTTTAAATTCGGATGGAAGTGCGGTTACAGCAAATAGATTACGCTATCGAGAAATATTAAAAACTAAATGTTTGGCTTATTATTAATGATATGGATATCACTGTCAACTGCACGTTACCACATGACAGTGATATCTACATATGTCATACTTTTATTTTTTCAAATTAACGTAGTTTTCAAATTGTTTGGCAAAAATGTTAATTTTGAAATTTTCGAACGTAGTTAAATTAAATAAATAAGTTATCATTGCTGTAAATCTACTACCTACAGTGACTCACAGCTTATTTTTATGCAGTGCATTTTTTGTTTTCAAAGCTCCATGAAAAGAAAACTAACAGGAAATTTAAAGAGAAATTGGTATATTTAAAAGAAAAAATGTTATAGTCTAACAAACAAAAATAATTAAATTGTACAAATATACATTTTAATATATCAAAACTAATAACAATGTTTTTCAAGTCAGTCAACTTCTAGCTATCGGTACAACTCAATCAATTTCGTTTCTACATCTATCACAATTTTCTGTTGCATTGTAAGTCCGATTTTGTAACGTCAAGTGTCAATTTAAAATAGTGCAAATGATCCGCGTACAAGAATACAAGAGCGAGAATTGGTTTTAATCTATATCAAAAATGGCCACTCATAGAGAAAATAGCAGAAATGGTTAACAATAAAGCTTCCACAGGCCCAAAAATCATTCCTCATCCATAAAAATCGGGTCCATAACAAAGGTAGAAAGGCACTAAATAAAATTTTCAATGAGCATGATGAGCGAGACATTTTAAGAAAAAATAAGGGCAAAACCAAGGCTATCAGCTTCACAACTGGCCTTCGAAGTTGAACCTGACCTGGGCAAATAATGTTGCGTTGAAACTGTTGGTCGTGTCTTGCGCTTACATGATTTTAAAGCTGGAGGTCCACAACTCTCTTTTTAGCGTCAACGCGTTTATAGTTTTTAAACGTTTTTAGCGTCAAGTTTTTCAAGTTACATGTAAAGATTTTTCGCGACAATTTACTTTCTGAGATGATGTCGTAAGCTTAGCAGATTTTTTTATATGAAGTTTTTTATCGGTTTCTTTGTCAATTTCATATAAAAAATGTTTTTTCAACTGTCAGTTTTTTAGTGACATCACCTTTAAAATAAATTTGCTTTTCATGTGTGTAAAGATGTCAGCTGTTCGACGCTTGGGACGCTTTCAAAAGTAGAAAGTAAACGAACTTTTCACTTTTAAAGCGTCAACGCTTCCTACGCTTTTAAGTGTGTAACATAAAATATACGACTACATTGATTCTACTTTTTTGACAGTTGTTTAGAACGCGTGAAACGCGTAAACGCTTGGTTTGGACTTTCAGCTTTATGGCCGAGTTGCACGCAAGAAACCGTTTATAAAACCAAAAAAAATACACTGTGCTGTTCCATGGTGATGGTAGTATAATAGTGTCATGGGACTTTGTTTTAGCAGAGAACCTGGACCTAAGATCGGATTTTAAATTTTACCAGGAAAACGATCCAAAGCATAAATCGGGTATTGTGTAAACGTGGCTAATATATAACTGCCCACATTTGATGGCACCGCCAAATGATGTTGCGAGACCTTAATGTTATCGAAAAATTTATTTAGAAATCAACATAAGAAAACACAAAATTTCTAACAGCATCTACTATGCTAAATTGCCTTCAACTGTTGTACATAATGAATTCTGAATATTAAATTATGTAATTGCATAACATAAGCTGTGACATTTTTTTGTATGTATACGAATACATTCTACAAAGGTTCTACGACATGAAATATGTATTAAAAAAAACTCATTATAGTACCTATATCTATTTATCAAATAATATTAATAACTTAAAATATGTACACATAAATAAAATATATTTTAAATTGTTATTTGCAGCCCAACAAAAACCAATCAATTTCCAATGTCTTTTTGTCTTCAATTCATATTACATTTCCAGTTCCACTTCATCTAATGTTAAGCTCTGTTTTCTTGAGATGATATTAATTTCCCAACATGGGAAATATGCAAAAACATATTTACGTACATAGTTGAGAAATATAATCAGTAACAACACCCTCTAACTATAAGTATCTCATGACAAATCAACCATGGCTAAACAGGAAAAAGATATTACCAGCCAATAAAGATGACAAAAATGAATTCAATACAAGTAGAGATGTACATACATATGTACATATAACTATTGATAGGGTTACAAAGCTACATAGGTCATGCATGAAAATTAGGGGTATTCACAGTTAAATAGAAATAGATAAATTTGAAATATTTAAGGTTTTCAAATGTAACATGTGTTATAATTTATATTACTTTGTGTTTACACTGTGATTATCCTTAATATTAGCATTTTGTGTTTTTTAAACGTTTTCTTTCTTTCACATGGGAATACATGACAATAAATTGTTAATTTAATAGTTTTCTCTCTTTATATGAACATATCAATGACAAATTTGATACTTATAATAGTTTCAAATGTAACAAGCAATTGATTTTTTCATTCCAATATTACCAGCAGTTTTTGTAGAAGAATATATGCATGTCTTATGTATTTAGAGTGTGTTTAGAGACCAATCCTTATAGTACTTGGTAGTGGGATTTATATAAACATTCCTGCAAAAACTCAAGACAAAGTGAATCAATTTTGGTGTATCATGCTTGATTTTAACATTGAAAATTATGACTTTAAGCTAATAAAAGGTTATTTTTAACAAGAACTTTGTTTTTTTAAATTACACTAAAACAAACAATTTATATGAAAATCACTCAAATTTTGATTGTATTGAAAAACGTAAGGTTTCAAATTTATAAACAATATTGAATAGATGCCAAGTTTCGGATTTTTAGTTTCAAGGCTACGCTATCTTTAATACAGTCACAGAGTGAATTTTTTCAAATTAAGCGATCGGAAATTTGGATTGCAATAAATTCATTGTTTATGTGGCTGTGTAGGGTTTGATATTTCCCGGACTATTTTTTCCTCGGGAAACGGGAATGACAAATTGCATTTACACTTTAATTATAATTAAATTAAAATAATTTACACTTTAATTAAAGCTTAAAAAATAAGCATAAAGGTTAAATATTTTATAAAATTGTATCAGTTTATTAAAGAAAAATTCACGGCATAAAATATTTTGTGAGTCACTATACTTCAGAAGTTTTTGTACTTTAAAAATTAGTCTTGTTTTCTTAAACAGAAATTGGTTTTGGCTAG
This sequence comes from Bellardia pandia, assembly GCA_916048285.2. Taxonomy (NCBI): domain Eukaryota; kingdom Metazoa; phylum Arthropoda; class Insecta; order Diptera; family Calliphoridae; genus Bellardia; species Bellardia pandia. Next base: position 50,056,582 of record OU696531.1, read on the forward strand.
TTTGGCTAACAAATCGAAACGAATATAAGGTATTGGTTACTTTAAATTCGATTATTTCGATGAAGGTCAGAGGTAACTTTAGTTAAGTTAAAAATACATTTTAGTTCAAGTTATCTATCCTAAAACAAGATAGAATTTTGCAAAAGTGTAGCTGCTTCTTAAATTCTTTATTTCCCAAATAAATTTGCAATAATCATAACCTACAACTTGGTTTCCTAAAAATGGCTCAAAAATTTAATCACGTTTTATTTTTTTTCAATCTTTGTAACGGGTTTTGCAATAGCTACTTGACAACTCTGAATTTAAATTGTGAACGCACTATTTCACTGATCATCTAATTGTTGCTTTCTTTTTTTTCAGTAAACTTAAACATTTTCGTTATGGTAAAGTACACGAAGGAACAACGTTTGGAAATTATAAAAATGTACTACCGAAATTCGGTAGTAATTCTCGCCCTAGTAGACAAGCAATAACAAGTTTAGTGCAAAAATTTGAGTCTACATATTCATTGTGTGATGCTGTCGTGCCAGTGAGACAACGGCCTGGTCGAAGTTCCGAAAATATCGCTGCCGTTCAGGCGTCCGTAGCAAACGATTCAAATCAGTCGATTCCGCGGCGTTCTCAAGAACTGGGCAACCCCAAGACCACTTTATGGCGAATTTTGCGTAAGGATCTGGGTTTACACCCATACAAGATTAAGCTGACTCAAGAATTGAAGCCGATGGACCATTTGAGTCGACGTACGTTCTCCGATTGGGCTCTGGAGAAGATGCACCAAGATGATGAATTTCATCGCAAAATCATCTTCAGTGACGAAGCTCATTTTTGGCTCAATGGGTTCGTCAATAAGCAAAATATGCGTTATTGGTCTGCTGAAAATCCACATGTGCTTCACGAATCACCACTTCATCCACAAAAAATTACTGTTTGGTGCGCTTTGCATGCCGGCGGCGTCATTGGGCCATATTTTTTCGTCGACAATAACGATCGTCACGTTACTGTGAATGGCGATCGTTATCGCGCAATGATTAGCGATTATTTTTGGGCCGAATTGGAACACATGGACTTGGATGACATGTGGTTTCAACAAGACGGTGCCACAAGCCACACAGCACACGTTACAATCGATTTAAAAAAAGTTGTCAAGTCCTTATTGGAAAACCCGTTATAAAATGACCTTGATATATCCTTTTTGTGCATGTACATTTTAACATTACTAATAACATAACCCAGAGGACCGACTTGTATTGTACGTACATATTTATATTCAAGTCTTTGAAAAAAAAAACGGTAACAGATTCACTTAAAATACTAATGAATAATTTAGTAAATTGTACAAGACAAGGCAAAAGCTATTTCGTTCTCGTCGAATCATCCATTCATCCAACATACATACATCACAACCACTGGGGAGATGTATAGGGAAAGATAGCAGAGAGATGGAGAAGAAATTGCTTAATAAAAACAATTTCTTCTTGGAATGTGATCATGAAAAACCAGTACCTTGCTCGTACATGAAAATAAAACAATAAAAAAAAACATACACAATGAACTCTTCTTACTGCTGCTGCTCTACTGAAACAGGCATGCAACAAATACATAGTGAAAATAAAACGTTAGTGATTACGATTATTCGTTAGAGGATATTATTCGTTTGAATTATTTACATTTGTACAAAATATTGTTAAAATTCAGACAAATTATAGTTTAGACCAATTAATATACACATAAAATGATAATGTGATGTTGCATGTTGTACATTGTATGATACAACATTTTGATTGAGAACACAATTTTTTAGCAAAGTCGTATGTTTATGTTGTCAAACCTTCAAAATTACAAAAGAAAAATATTTTAAAAACAAATGTGAGTAAAGTAGCATAGCTGACTGACTTTGTTTACAATTTACTTATGTCAAAAGTAATACTTTTTCAAGTGTTTTTGACATTAGTACATTATTTTACACAAACAAAATGCCTGTTGTTTCTGTATTGTGTTGTATTTGTTGCCGATTTGCACTCACCTTGTATAATTACACCATGATACAAAGTATGAATATTTTCCAAAATTAAAATATACCGTAGTATTTTCAACAATATACGTTATTAAAATTGTTTGTCTATTAATTATATTTTCTTGTTTCAAAATTTGTCGATCAGTTTATGATTTGAGTGTTACCGTTTAGTTATTTTTTTAAAATAAAATGAGTAATTTTTTTTTGGCAACACTTAAACTTTCATTAAACCTTCGAAAATCATATGTAAAAATGACAGCTATGGCATACTGTGAGCGTCAAAGTAATATTATAAGAAAAGCCTTATTATATTAGAAAATTAAGTAGAATTTAATTCACAAAAAATAGAAACAAAAACAGAAGCGTATACAAACTTAATTGATTTATTGTCAGGGCTGCCAGATGAATTTCGGAAAAAATCGTCAAAATCCCGATAAAAAAGAAAAAAATCGTCATTTCGAAATTTAAAAATCGTCAAAAAAAAATCGGAAAAATAAAAAGTCACTGTTTCTAACAGTATTTTTAAATTTTCATTAAAAAGAAAACATAAAAATTCGAGTTTAAATAGTCAAACTTGACGGTACTAGTCAATTTTCTTATTTCCTTTTGTTTTTTCTTTCATGCATGTTGATTTGCATTAAAAAGTACGAAAATTTAATTGAATTGTGTGAATGAAATGACAAGTTCAAAAAAGAATTAAACAAAAACTGGTCAGCTAAAACTGAAGAGTGTGAAACAAGACTTACAGTATTTTACAAATAAATATCTGAATTTAGCATATTTTATTAATTCAGGTTAAATTACAATGTCAAAACAATTTAATTTATTAAGTTTTAAATAATATTTTGAGTATAGAATCCAATTAATTTATTATATACAGGTACTTATTTTCAAAGAATTTTTGTTATTTAAATTTATTTGGTTGAATATTCTTTCGACGATTGTTTAAAATAATAGAAGTTTTTTTAGAATTTCTCCGCTGAAATACAGAAATTGTTTTCTCTAAAAATTTTAGTTCATGGAATTCAGCATTTAAAATTTCTACTATCCTGACTCAATATTATTTTGAATTATTAACTTAAACAATTGTCAATAATTAAGAAAACACTACTATCATTTAGATTTGTTTTTGAAATATGTCATGTTCTTCTTAATATTTATGATATTAAATGAGAAAAATAGTTGTTGTCTCAAAAAAAAAAGACAGAATTTGGTAACAAAAACATTAATAAAACAAAAAAATTATAGAAAATTTTAAAAGTTCAGAAAATCGTCACTTTCAATGAAAAAATCGTCAAATCGTCACTTTGCTATTTTTGAAACAAAAAATCGTCAAAATGACGATAAATCGTCAAATCTGGCAGCTATGTTTATTGTTAAAATATACCAATTCTTTACCCGTCGAAATTAAGTAAACAGTGGCATCACCATTATGCAAAGCATGACAGGGGTCATTCCAACAGTAATGGCAATTATTTTAATTTTTCTTTGTTTGTTTAAAGTTTCATAATTTATCATTAAAGGAGATTATGTTGTGACGTTAAGTAATGAAAAATTGGCAATGGGAAGACGACAAATAACAATTGAGACTCGGCAAATTATAATAGACTTGCACAGAAAAGGTAAATCCCTGCGAGAAATAGATAAAATCGTTGGAAGGCACCACCGTACAATAAAAAAATTATAGACACAATTATCAAACACAAATACCGTATAAAATTTGCCTGGTGTAAATTTTTACCAAAGCGTCTTACAAAAACCTGAAGTAAGATCTATAGTAAAAGAAGAAAAAGCGAACCCAACATCTAGTGCTGTAAAGGTGGATTCACCCATTTTTTAATGAGAGTTTTTTTCAGCACGATTCACCTATTTCGAACGATTTTTATGAAAAATCAAAGCTGAAATATGTAAATAAAATCTATTAGTTTTACAAGTGCGGTCATTGATTTATTTTTTTGCTTTGGGTTTTAAGTGTTAAAATACAAATATTAAATTATTTTATTGTATTTTATATTTAAAATCACAGATATAAATTCAAAATGAATGAAAAAAGAAAGTTGCTTTTACTAATGGCCATGGATATACATAAGGCATTGTTATTTCTATGAAAAAAATGCAACCTATTGGCAACTTAATTCATTTTTGTCCAGAAAAAATATAAAATTAAACCAATTCTCTAATTAATAAAAATAAACCAATTCAAGTTCGTAAAAAATATTTTCTCTCTCTCAAAAAGAGAGACGTCAAACTTCATATAAAAAAAAAATTTCGAACAAAAATTTTGTTAAGAACGAATGGGTGAATCCACCTTAACAATGTTACGAAAACTTGTGGAAAACCTCTAAGCGCGAGTATGATTAGAAGATCTTTGCATCAAAATGGACTACATGGTAGAGTAGAAAGAAGCGCTTTACATACAAGAGCAACCCAACCAAACGTTTGAATTTCGCAAAAATATATATAAACGAGCCTCAATTTTTTTGGAATTTTATTGTTTTCACCGATGAAAGTAAGTTTGATATATTTAGAGTCAAACATCCCCAAAGAACCAATAACGAAGCTTTTAGTAATAAATATGTTACCAAGATCAAATAATCTTATATTTATATTAGAATCTACAATGAAAAAGGAAGATTATCCCAACATTTTTTTAGAGAAATTAGAACTAGCGCAGAATTGGATTTTACAACAGGACCTCCAAATTGAAAAAGAGTGTTTGCTGTGGGAATATCTGGACACGATAATTAGGCAAGGAAATATTTCTTGCAAGGATATCCTAATTGGCAGTAATATAGGAAGAATGAAACAAAATTTCGCTTGATTTCACCAAAAACAATTTACTGATTATACATATGCCTAAAAGATTGAAAGCTGTGATAAAGGCTAAAGGATTACAAACAAAATATTACAGTGGGAAGCAAAACTGTCCGCATGTTTTGCATTAAGGAAATAAGGTAATGAAAATAATACAAATATAGGTATGTACATATATTATAATAAAAATGTATTTTTTATTTAATTGAACCTTATTTTAAATTATAAAGCACAGAAACTCACATAAATTGTTAAAAAAAAATTCACTACTCGGACACGTTGGTTTTTTGTTTGTTGCGATCTCGTTATCAAGCTTTTATTGCTCTATTTATGCAATTTTGTTTGACCTGTGAACTGATTAACTTGATTTTTAAATAAAAAATTAAAAGATCTTTAAAATGAGAATAACGCTAAATGATAAAAACGCGTAATGTAGCTTGCAATAATATACAAGGGGTCGACCAAGACTGCTTTCTGATGGTGATGCCCGGCAGATTGAACGTTTGCTACAGAATAAGGACATCAAGTCCCCGAAAAATGCTGCAAAAAGTATTGGTACGAATGTCAATTACTGGACAGTTAGATGCGCTTTAAATAGAAAAAGCCAGTGTGAAAAAGAAAAAGCCAGCACTTCATTTCTGTAAAACCCACAAAAATTTGACAGTAGATGACTGGAAACGGGTTGTTTGGAGCGACGAAACGAAAATCAATCGATACCAGTCTGGTGGAAAATAATACTATTGGCATAGTCCACATGAGCGCATCCAAAAGCACCGTCCTTAATGCAAAACATCCGGACAGTTTTGCTTCCCACAGTAAATGTAATGTTTAACATAATCTTAATATACATGTTTACGTTATTTCCATTAAAATTGATTTTTTTATGTTCCTTATTTTTCTTGTTTTTGTTAATGCAATGACATAACATAGCTATACGTTTCAGTTAGCATAGCTATGCACAATAACTCGTTTGAGTAGGGACAACATAACAGAGCATGAAACCAAATTAAATCCCTGCATGAGTTGCAAGCTACCTTAAACGATAACTCTTTCAGCCGAATACAATTAAATTACAGCACTAACTCACCATTAGAAGAATAATTTGTTTTTTTTTTCTAAAAATAACGAACAAAAACGTGAATGTATTTTTTTTTTTGTGAAATAGTGATATAATACGCTGGAACATAATAACAAACTTGTTAAAAAAAAAGAACATTAATAAAAAGAAGCAAAAATATATATAAAAAAATTTATAAAAAAGAACACAATTGTCTATGACAAAGAAATAATAAGATTTTTTTTCATTCTGCTAAAAGTACAACAAAAAAGTGGAAATAATAGTTTCAAGGTAATTTACTAAAGAAAATAGCAGCAAGCATAGTAGGGGAAAAAATTCCAAGGTGAAATCAGGCGTAACTTGTTTCTTCCACTTACAGGAAGAATCAAACAAACCAACAATATGTAGTTTGTTTTGAAAGCCTCAAAGAAAGTTATGAAAATTTTATTCAATGTTTGTTAAAGTTAGCTTAGTTATTTTTGTAAATAAACTTGTTTAATTTTTTTCTCTTGATTCATTTGTTTTATTTGTTATGAAAGAATTTTAACTCGATTGTTGTTGTGTTGTGTTGTGTTTAAAAAAAAACCGGACACATTTTGTTGCCCTTTTTTGTTTTGAGGCAGACAAGTACGAGTAGTACTTCTGCTTTGGAATGTTGTCAATTTATGTAGGTTTGGTACTCCATATTTCTGTTGGTTTATTCTTTCATTGTATATAGCCCATTTTTAAAGTTAGAGGGGTTTCTCTTGGGTTCAATGTAAGAATAATGAAAGACCGTTTTATAGGTCCTTTCTTCTAAAGTAGAATTTAAATTTGAAAAATCTCTTTTGTGGAACGTTTGACATTCAGTATTTAATGATTTGTTTTTCATTTAAATCAGAGACCAAAATAACTCATCCACATATTCAAATTAACTAAAATATTACTTATGTTAAGTTGTAAATAATTTTATTCTATATTCTTCGACCTTTTTAATGATTTTTATTAAATAATTTTTAAGCTTGAGGTCACTTTTTTGTTTTTTATAAAAGATTTTTATTTCTTATATATAATTTACTCAATATTTCGATTTCCTTTGGAAATCTTCTTCAGGAGTTAATTTAATATTATAAAAATTAAGTTGTAAAGTAAATTATCCAGAATAATTGTGTTAAAAACTGTATTGAGGAAGGCGCTGTAAACTTCTCTTAGTTAAATGCTAGGAAAATATCAGACATCCAATAAATTCAGACAAGCTTCCAAGAACACGACCAAGGCGTCACCAAAGCAATATATCTTTATTGAAAATCCTTTATAAAGGGGTTTTCAACAAAAATTCATCAGAAAATTGTATGGTGTATAGTCTAAACAGAGGCAATCGAATCAATTGCAGCTTTTCAACTCAAAATCCATGATGTGGTTAACGAAATAGAGCCGCCAAACTAAGATTGAAAATGTTTATACAATAATCGCATCAACGAATGCGTCTGATCGTGTGATGATCTTCGGAAAAGTTGTTGTGCATGAGACCGGGAAGGATTCTGATTTGGTACGACTACGCCTATTCTAACGCCCACTTTTTTTAATTGATTAATTGCTTCTGCATGGGTTTTTACAGATTTACTTCATACAAATTGTATCCACATCTTACTGAAGGCGAGGTAAAAATAAAATTTTTATGTGCAACGCCCACTTTCACGCCCCATATCAAACAATTAATGTTTGTATGTATGTCCTTTATAGAATCGTAAACTATGAATTTGATCATGTGATGATCTTCGGCAAAGTTATATTTATCAGTTGGTACGACCACGCCTACTCTAACGCCCACTTTTTTAAATTGATTAATTTCTTCTGCATGGGTTTTTACAGATTTGCTTCAAACAATTTGTATACACATCTTACTGAAGGCGAGGTAAAAAGAAGAATTTTATGTGCCAAAGCTTCTTATTTCTTTCGACCACTCCTACTTTTTTAAATTGTGTAATTGATTTTACTCGGATTTTAACATGTTTACTTGAAATCGAATACACATGCTAGTTACTCTAGGTGAGGCAAAAATTAAGATTCATACTCCACGCCCCATCTCTTGCAGGACAACGCCTGCCGGGAGGGCCAGACCGCTGGACCGATCTTACTAAAAACTTGACGGAATATAACTAAGACTCCGGCATGACTAATAATACTTCTTTCGACCGCAAATGATTTTTTGCGTTGTAACATCTGATTCTTACGTTGTTGTTAATACAACTGTTTGAAATTGTGTGTTTTGTAAAACGTAATGCTGAATTTGTTATCACTTGCGTTGTCAAAATTAACGCCTCCATTTTCTTATTTAATTAATTTAATATTTTATACGAACTTTATTAATAAGTAACTAAATATTAAACCTCTGCATGAATGTATTCGTTGTTAAGTAGTATAAATGAACTTTCAAAATATGTGCGCTTACTCGAAGTATATTTAAAAATAATGTTCATATTTTTGAGTACAATAAAAATACCGAATATGTATATGCTGTTACTCGACTTTATGTTTACGAGTTAAGTACAGGTTTATTTTACGCTCGCACAGGTTTATTTTACGCTCAATACATGAAGAGAACATATCGAGTATCAAGCGACAACAATACTTCACGTAGTACTGCAAGTAATAAAGTTTGGCAAATAAAATTTAAATTTAATATTTTGTTAAAGTGTTCACGTTCTCTTCATAAGAAATGGAAGTAAATATATTGTTTTATTTCTTAAACTATTTTTAAATCTGATATTAAATCTTTATTATTTTTTATTTGCATTTTTTACCACCATGAAGAGAACATGATTTTTAAGGTACTTCTTTTTTATTGTTCACACTACATTCGACAGCGAGTTTCACACATAAAGAAAAAAACTTACTCGTTGCAGCTCTCTAGTAAATATATACAAGAATATTCATTTAGCCTAAAATACTATCTACTAATATTTTTCTTACCAACTACATAAATCAGTTGGAATATATCTGAATGCATATTAAATTATAATTTATTTATGGATTTATAAATAATTTTGTCTGTAAATGCAATAAAATTTAACATTTTATAAATAATATGAATTAATTATGCTATGCAGTCAAGTCAATGTGGACAATGAAGGACAATTTGAAATAATAAATATAAAATGACAATAAAAAACGCAAACCCAATCGCACTTCATTTAATTACCTTTTTTTTTTTGCTAAGAAGCAAGTTTTCTCACTTAGTGCTTTTTTTCTTTAAATTGAATTTTTTAAAAATAATTCTTCACAGTATGAAGTAATTAATAACTTTAACAATTTCCAGATTTCTGTAAACTATTATTATCACTATGGGTTAATCTTAAAATTCCAATTTGTAACAAGTTTTTTCTTAAGCAGGCCACTTCCTTTATTATAAATCATTTGTCATAACATTTTCTCATAGCGAGAAAAAACGAAACGATGGAAAAAAGTAAATAAATTTATAAAATAGTTCATATTTCTTTTACACAGTACGAACGAACGAGTATGCAATGCACATACATACATATGTATGTACTCGTACATACAATAAAAATAAAGAAAATTAATATTTATATAGGGACGGATATGGCCATCATTGATCTTATATAGTTGCCTCTGCAACTTAACATCATAGAAGACTCATCTAAATGTAGCATGAACGTGAGCGAGAGTTTTTTAGATTATTTGAAAAGATTTCATTGTATTCTTTGCATTATTTTTTTAAACAAACGAATATCTCTAATGTTTAGATTTATAAGTGGGGTGGAGGATTTTATGCACAACAAAAAAATATTAAGTATAGTGTGTCTATTCCCAACATTTATACACATCATCATAAAATCTGTTTTTATTGACTGAGTTTTGAAAATGTTTTGCTTTTATTGTTTTTTTTGCCAGTGAATAATAATTAGTAATTTTTAGAAAACAAAACTGAAATTCAAATAAATTCTGTGTACATTAAAAATATGTGGCCAGTAATTTAGTGGGTCAATTAAAATAGACAAGAAATGTGTTTAAATAATAATAATAATCTTCAGTAGAGAAAGATTGTTTATAAAAAAAAAAAAACAAAAATAATACAAACAAACATTTAATTAAAAAAACAAAAATAATACAAACATTTAATTAAGTTTAAATATACATACATATATGTATGTAATATGCTTAAGGAATAATTAATTATTGTATTATTATTATTTATTGTTTTTATACATTTCAATATGATTTAAAATATTTTCTGCTTGTGTTTATTTTAAAAACTACATATTGTTTTTTTTTTTTTTTTTTTTTTTTTTTTTTTTTTTTTTAATAGAGGTGAAAATAGTTTGTGTTGTTTATATTTTGAACGGAACTGTTTTCAAACATTCAACAAACAACTTCCGTTATGTGTCTGCTACTATAAAGTATTTACCCCGGTTTATCAATTCTCATTATAATTCGTTGTCTATTATACGTTGGAAATTATTCACTCTCTATTCACAAGTTAAATATAACGGGTGTTTATTAGACATTTTGAATATTGTTAACACATATGTATGCATGTACATTAGGCCGGGCCAATTTGTATGGAGCCGAAAAAATCGATTAGAGCCGCTCCCTAGGATGATTCTATGGACAATTCTAAGCAACTTTGGTGAAGGAACTATGGGTCTATCTCGATTTTCGAGTCTCCCACTTTTCAAAAAATGATTTTTTTCCCTATTTGATTCGAAATTCGATTTTTTATTCATCGTTATATTATCTTTTTTATGTGTATATGGGGGGTTTTTGGGGTCGAGAAATTCATTTTTGATCTTTATGTTTACCTATGAACACCACCAGAGGGCGTTTCATGCATATTTGTAATATTTTTCGTCTATTTTCCGAGAAAAAATGTTCGGTAAAATTGATATTTATTTTATTCAACAGAAATTCAACCTAAAAAATTAGAACATGTGTAAAAAAAAATTAATTTAGTGGAAGAAAAGCGGAATAAGTTATTTTGAAAGTCTTTCTTGCTTTCAAGTCATTCATTTTTTGAAAAGTGGGAGACTCGAAAATCGAGATAGACCCATGGTTCCTTCACCAAAGTTGCTTAGAATTGTCCATAGAATCATCCTAGGGGGCGGCTCTAATCGACAAATAAACAGAATTGCAGCGGAGAGTTTTTCATAAAAAACTAGCCACTAACAAACATAAGTAATGCATTATGAAAGTTTTAACAGATTTTAAGATTGTTTAATTTTAAATCAATTATAAAAAATTAAAACAATTATAAATTATTTGGTAAAATTTTTAATTATAAAGTTTTTAAAATTCCTTTGTTGACTTTGGTTTTTTTAATTGAAAATCCTAAAATTTAATTTTAAACACCCATTATTTTAAAGTTCATTTTATTAATATTAGTGTGTGCAAATATATACATATGTAGTATAGTATATACACCTCCATTATTTTTATTATTTTATTAAAAAAACGTCTGGCAGAAATTGTTTATAAACCTCAATGAATGAGTTTTTTTTACTTATTGTTTATTTTCATTATTATTTTGTTTTTATTTTTTAATAAATACCTATCTATTATATGTACATGTATATGCACTCATACAAAATTTATGCAAATTATTCTTAAATGTGTGTGTTCGATTTATAAATGAACAATTCATTGTAATTATTTATTAAATTTGATCTGCTGTAATGAATATTAATTAATTAATTTAATAAAATATACATACATATTTTGTAATCGTACGAGTAAGTAGATTTTTATTTATGAAATATTCAAATAATAAAAACAAATGGGTCTAGGGTAAGTGGAAGTACAGAGAAATTAAGACAGAACCTAAAGTGAGTTTCAATAGAAATTGCGCTTTTGTTCGAGTTTATTTAATGTTAATATAATTTAATTATTTTTCAGAAACGGCCGCTATTTTAAACTAACAACAGTATTTACGCTCTCTGTACAATTTTCAAATATCCAAACATAGAGTATCAATATAGTTTCGTGAAACACTAATATTTTCATTGATACTCCATGATTATACCCTACACCACAATAGTGGGGAAGGGTATATAGGACCTTAAAGTATACCGATCAACTTAGAATCACTTCCTGAGTCCATTTAACGATGTCCGTCTGGCTGGCTGTCCATGTAATGCTTGTGTGCAAAGTACAGGTCGCAATTTTGAAGATACATATTTCAATAAAATTTGGTACGTGATATTTTTTCGGCCCAAGGACGGATGGGATTGAAACTGGTGGAAATCGGTCCAATATTTCATTTGGCCCCCATACAAATGTCCTCCCGAAATAGGAGTTTAACGATCATAAATGTTTGAATTATGAAAGTATCCAAACAAATTTCACCACAAATGAGTTATAAATGAATATGAATCACATATACAAATTTTGTCCATATCAGTTCATAATTAGTCGTAGCTCCCATATAAGGCCCCCTTCCGAAAATCATTTTAACGACTATAAATCTCTTCAAAATGTTGTTATCCGAATAAAATTAAAATAAGTTTCATATGTACATAAATGATGACACCCAATTTTATAATGGTTGGTCCATAATTAGTCGCAACTCCCATATAAGACCCTCTCCGTAATTCACTTTAACCTCCATAAATCTTTTAAAAACTATTTATATCGAGATAAATTATAACATACACAATATTTATATTCACGGAAGTCATGGCATTCAATTTTTGAATGATCGGTCCATAGTAGATAATATCTCCCATATAGCGCCCATTTCTGAAAAACAGTAACCCAGTATGTGTAGGGTATTATATGGTCGGGATTGACCGACTATGCTTTCTTGTTTTTATTTAAATTTGTTCTTCAGTGCAAATTAAACCACTTAGAGTGGGTTCACATGCTGCGATTTGTCGCCGCGATTCTATTGACGTTCACATGATGAAATATTTGTTGACACATTCTTGCGGCATTTTGACATTAAATTGTTCATTTCTCCTATTTCGCTCTATCGCAGATGTGTTGCCATATATGACCTAGTTACGTTACAGATACATTATACAGGTATTCATATTCCTGATATTTCACTATTAAATTTTTTGACCACATAGTATTTATTTATTTATTTATTTATAATTAAAACAACAATTTGTTTTCTTTTTAATTTACAGTTATTTATTCGCAAAAGTCGCAGCGTATGAACTTCCTCTTAACGTTTCACTTCACTTGGTAATGTCATGCATTATTACAATGATTGTTAAACTTTCAACTGGTTTTACAATAACAAACTAATCAGTGATGCCATCTGTTTCGTTTTAAAATACGAACTACATAATTTAAAACGATTAAACATTTGGCCCTTTTCCTATCTTCTTTTGCAAAAAAAGCTTGTGGGCGTTAATCTATTAGCACTAATACGGACTAGATTAATAAAAAAAAACACGTTCTACGAAGTGTACAATTTTTTCGAAAATATAATTTAAAGTCAAATATTTATAAATGTCAAAAAATATTGATTTATTTTTAAATAGTTTATATATTCTATTGGAGAGGTCTTTCAAATACCTTTAATTTGGAACCATGTTTATTTAAAATACAGTGTTGAAAAAACATAATAAGAACAATACTTAATTTTTGTATTAAACCCCAAACATTTAATATGGATCAAGTCCAGGGATTTGGAAGGCCACTCCATACCATGAACCAACACTTAACTACACGCAGAGCAAAAATATAGTGGTGCATGTTTTTTTCAACATTTTTAAAAAAGTTTTTAAAATATTATGGTCCCTGCTATTATTTATATGATTTCTGCAACCATGATATGGTTAAGTTACTACTCACATGATCAGTTTTATGATGAAAGATTATACCATATTATGTTGTTTTCTATCATAATTTAAAAACAACAAATTATGATAAATGGATTCATCATAAACATGATTGCAACAAATATATACATAGTTAATACAATCGTATATGTGAGTGTAGTAACCATCTGAATCATAACTTAACCATATTATGGTTACCACAATCGTATAAATATTTACAGTGACCATAACATTGATGAAAACCGTGTAAAAATGTTGACATAGGAGCGGAATTTCTTCTCTGATATTTTGATCCTTTTGATTTTGCAATATTTCTATGTAATCCACAGTGTACATTTTTCCATCTGTCCAATTAAATGCAGTATTTTTCTGCATCACTCCATATTATTAACGAACTTCCTACATGCTCAACCTTTTTTTTGTTATATTTGGGGTCAAATTCTTTATTTTGCTATCTGAACTAAACAAATGTATTTTTTTTTTAATCCGACCAAAGCACATTTCCCAAATTTTCCCGGTCTAGATGTTACTTAAGGTACGGTTACACATGGCAATTTTTTTACAAAATCGACGAAACCACTAAATAAAAAAAAAAAATTTTATTCTTGTTTTTATTTCGAAAACTTATTTTACTAAGGAAAAAATCACAATTGGAGTTAGGTTTTATTTTATTTGATGGTATTTGTTTTTAGAAAACACACGTAAGTTTAAACATCGTCAAAAAATGTGTACAAAATGTGTAAAAGTTAGTTACGCGTTTTTGAGTAATTATTTGCCATGTGTGACCGTACTCTTAGTGAAACACAAGCTATTTTAAACATTCTTTTTTCGTACTGCAGGCTTATAATCCGGCTTCCTGAAACCTATTTCTAATTTTGGGACTAGTAACAGATTTACATAAATCCATTTTGAGCTCTTCAGATGATCAAAAAATTTTTATTTTGCTTTTACGTATTAACAACGCATCAAACCGTGTCGTTGTTTTTCTTGTCCTGTCTCTTGTCTCTGACTTTACTTTACTGTTTTGGAACAATCAATCAATCCGTATTGCAAGTTTTTATTAAAGTGCAGTACAATGCAAGAATCATTTTTATTATTATTTCTGAATTTAAGGCAATTGAAAACATTAGCGAACTTAGAAAAATGGTTTTAACTATTGAATCTATTATTTTCTTGTTGTAATAAAACTGAATGATGTCTTAAATAAAAAAAAAATAGAAAATATTGTTCTTAGTTTTTTTCCGAGCAAATTAACGTCTTCCATAAAATTTAGGCCATTGACGAGTTTCCTATAAAGCTTGTCAGTATAGATTAACCATAAGATCAGTAGTCAATAGTTTGACCGTAAGAATTACCAAAGTTATTAATTTTTAAGTTTTTCTTCTTGGCATCATTGAAAATGAGGATGCAGCTCTTATTATTCTTTCAACACTGTTGGTGTAAAAATTAAAAAAAAAGAATCAATTTGTTTAATATTTCGAATAAATTAAAAAAAAATTCACCATTTTTAAATTTGTACACTTTGGTGAAATGAAAGTTATCCAATTTTTTATTTGAAATCCTAAATTGGCGAATTGCAATATTTTAGCCATTCTGGCAGTTGACATCACTGCAGATTATTACCCGCTCGCTCTTTTAAGACTTGCCAGATGTAAATAATTTCTCACGATTGAATTCGTTGTTTTAATTTTTTTCATGTTTCATTGGTTTGGCCATACTTTTTTCAAACAACTAAAGCTAGATTTACACGATTGAAATTTTCTTCAAATTGCTTTTCAAAATGCTTCAAACTCGTGTAAACAGCAAAATTTCTTAAAAATTTATTTATTTAATAACTATTACTATTACTCTTAAATAAATAAATTTTGAAGAATTTTTCCTGTTTACACGAGTTTGAAGCATTTTGAAAAGCAATTTTGAAGAAAATTTCAATCGTGTAAATCTAGCTTAATTGTAATTTTGTAAATATTACACAGCCCAACACAAAAAATGGTGCTTTAAATTTTTTAGATAATTTGTATACATCTTATATACATCTAACCCACTTTTTTTTTGGATCAGCTTTAGTTTTCGATATATAATTTTTTTTGTGAAAAATTACGTAATTATATGATTTTGAGTAACATAACTGAAGAACAGTTTAACATACTTATGGCCGAATTCTCGGTCATTAGTTAACCATTGGTAAACTAAAATACTAACTATTGTTTAACTATTACTTGGTATTGTTATGGCAAACTAAGCATTGCGAATAAAGAATCATTAGTTAAGCCTTTGCCATTAGCTAACTAACTAAAGACTGTGAATTTAGCCATTAGTGAAAATAATAAATCTAAATTTAGCTACAATATTACCATCATGCTGCCCTAACATAATATTTACTACACTCAGTAGTTTTGGAGATATAGCTGAATATATGATAAAAAAAATACTATTAAAATTTTTTTTTTTTTTTGTTTTTCAAAAATTCATAAAAAATAGAAATAATAACAAAAGTTCCAATATCGCCATATAGGCGTCCTGCATAATATGCAATATTTCTTGTTAATATGAACGCAATAGTTTTGATTTTATTATTAGTTTTGTGAAACTACATCGTGGTTTTTGTTTGTTGTTTTACAAAAATTAAAAACAATCAATCAAAAGTATCACATACCTCTGTGTACTGTTGTACGTATAACGTATTTTCTTTTAATCATCACAATTGTGAGTGGATTTTAACGAGATATAGCTTGCTATATGCGTAACATATTTTCTTATATGACTGAAGGAAAATAATGGAAAATTTGTAGTCTTCTCTATTTTTTATGAATTTTTAATATAAAAAAAAATGTTTAAAAAAATTTACCATCCAAAGTTGTGCGATATTTCCGAAAATACTCCATGGAATCAAAAAAAATGTTAATGATAATATTGTAGCCGAATTTAGATTTTTTTTACTTAAATCACGTAACTAAGTAGTTTTCTTAAAAAATTAATATCTCGAAAACTAAAGCTGATTCAAAAAAGTGATGCATATAAACTTACTAAGAAATCTAAGGCATCAAAAAAGTTTTAATTTTGTCGGGCTGTGTTATTCATAATTTACAAAAAATATGTACATATATTAATATTAGAATTAAATAAGAATTAAACATAGAAAATTTGTGCAGTGTTAAACTAAAAACTAAATTTTACCTAAATTAATTTGATATTTTCCTGTATCACGTTGTGGTATTCTATGTAGTGTGCCTAAAATAGAAGGGGAATAAGAAAAAAAAAAAACGATATAAAATAATATATATTATTTTTTTGTGAGTGTATATTTGTTGTATTGTTAATAATTTAGTAAGAACAAACATGAAACGAGACTAAATTATATAATAAATGTTAAAAAAAAAAACGATTATAAACACATGTATGTATGAGTATGAATGTACTATATATGTATGTATGTATGTATGAATAATATGAAAAATGAAGTGGAAAAATTATTTCTTTCATAAAGAAAAGCCTACAACAATAGAACATAAACTACACAACTTCTTAACATTATTTGGGTAAAATACAGAAATTGTTATATGAATGAATAAATAAAGACTTGGAAAAAAGTAAAATGAAAACAAAACTTTATGTAGTTTAAAAAGATTTAACTTTCTAAAGCTAATCGACTTTGTGCTGATTTCAGTTTTTTTGTTTTTTTTACTTTATTATTAACAACAAACTAGCAAAATGTATTATTTTTAAATCCTCAAGACTAAATGAAACTTAAATGATTAGTAAGACCTAAGTGCAAGTAATTTAAAATAATTTCTTTGAAATAGAATTGTATGTTCGAATAAATAAATAAATGAATGACTGACAGAATGATGTTAAACATAGCAACAACTATAAAAAAAAAACAAATTGACAAGAAATCCTAAATATAAACACTCGACTCTACTCTATATATAAATATGTATGTATTTACTCGTATTTAGTTAAAATTTCAGGTCATTAACCTAAGTGTTTCTTGCCCTTTGTGTTGACACGTTCACTCTGAGCAATAACAAATACATTTATTCATTATAATAATGTTAATAAAGTTTTGTTATTAAATATTAATAGTTTAAATGTGTTCACATGTTAGCTGTTTTAGTTTTTTGTGTGTTAATGAGGAAATGAAGAAAGTGTTGTATCTGCCAAATATGAGAGATTGAATTTGTTGCAGAAAACGAAAATAATTGTTTCACTTTTATTTATTTAGCATGATTAAAAATTATTGTTTTAAGTTACGTATATAATTTTTTTTGTTCGCAAAGGTCAAGTTTGTCATCTTTGAAAAATTAATTTTAAATACATTATTTTTTATAAATAAGGATTTACAGAATTCCTTCAGGACTGCATGAAGGCAAGTCAAGAACAGTAACCGAACCCATTGCTTGACTTTTTGGAATAATTTTCTTTTCACCGATGAAAGTAAGTTTAAGATATTTGGAATCAGAAACCTGCCAAAATTATGGCAAAAGAAGAACGAAGCCTCAAGTAATAAACATGTTACAAAGACGGTAAAACATTGTCCGTAATCTTGCATTTATAGAATCTACAATGAAAAATTAAGATTATGTCGACATTAAAAAAAAACCAAAATTAGAACTAGCGCAGAACTAAATTTTCCAACAGGATAATTTTCCTAAGCATACCTCCAAAATTGTGAAGGAGTGGTTGCTTAATCATTGTCCAAAAACTTTAGATCATCATCCGCAGTCCCCAGACCTCAATCCAATTGAGCACCTGTGGGAATATCTGGACCTAAAAAATAGGCAAATAAATATTTCTTGCAAGGATAACCTAAAGGCAGCAATATATGATGAATGGAAATTTCAGCTGATTTTACTACAAAACTCGTTGATTTTATGTCTAGAAGATCTCTTACATAATTTTAATATAACTGTTTACTTATCTTAATCTGGTATATTTCCGTTAAAATTTAATTATTTTTTATTTTTCTAGTTTTTAATACATAATATTTTAAATTACTTATAATTTTTTGTTTATAATTAACAAACACAAACTGCGAAGCTTTTTGTCTTATCTGCAAAAAACACCCAGAGTCTGGCGGGAATCGATCCCGCAACCTTCTGACTGATAGTCCGGGGCACCGAATTATGCAATATATTTTTAATAAAACTTTTTTTACAATTAAACTTTACAATTATATTGACGCTCAAACTTTTAAAATATTAAACAAAAAAATAAAAAGTTTGGTTTATATTTTTGTCAACCAATTGCAATTTATGGCAACACTGATATCTTTCTATTGTTTGTTTTGTTTGTCAAATCAAGTAACGGTAAAATAGCCATTTGTTTACAATTCGCTAACAGTAACAACAACAGGAGGAATTTAGAACAATAATATTAGTAATAGAGGTCATTAAAATTTACAGAATTTCTAAAGTTGAAATTGAAGAAAAACCCTAATCTCATGGTGAAAAAAATATTTCTTATGATTTGTGAAAATTAAGGCAAAAAAATCTAAGCAAAACTTTTATTTAGATTTTCTCATATTTTCTAAGAACTAAGTCAAAATATCTGAAGAATGTATTTAAATATACTGGGTTAAAAAAGGTTTTACTTAATTTAATTATTAAATAATGGAATTTGAGAGTAACGGTTGTCTGCCTTAATTTTTGCAAACCTTGTAACCATTTATAATAATAGTTGTTTAATGTAATTTATTTTGTTATGACTGAAAATATAAAACAAGTGATGGTTATTTGGGTAGCAAGAATAGAGTGACGACTTATTTTCGATTTCTGATATTGCTTATTTAACTTTCAGTTTTTTTGTGTATAATTATTCCCAGCAAGCCATATGAGTCCGAAAAGAGTCTTTTCTGACACTTTTTTTGGAGCGTTAACGCTCTTTATGAGCCCAAAAAACAATGATAATTGCTCCGATAACCTTCAGAAAAGGTCATTACATTCGAAAATGGTCCGTCAGAAAGAGCTCTTAGATAATGCAAGAAAAGAGTCTTTTATGAGGGTTTTTTTTTGGGCTCTGAAAGAGCTCTTAGATAATGTCAGAAAAGAGTGAGATGATGGTTTTTTTGGGCTCTGTGTAATCTTTTTTTTTTATCATTCTTGTGTGGTACAGCTATGTTTTTTTTTGTTCAAAGCACATATAACAGGACAACAACGCTTTGGTACACACATAATTCTGAGTCATACTGCGTGCCGACTCAGGACAGTAACAAGCAAATTTTTCTTTCGCTCCGAAAATGCTCTTTTGTTGGACTCTTTTCTGACTCCTTTTTCGGAGCGCCCCTAGAATGGTATGCTGGGTTATTATTATCCTTGCAACTCCTCTAGAGAATGAGAGAATCTACTAGGAATGTAATACAAATATGCTAAGTTTTTTTTAAAGAAAAAGTGCTTAATATTTGACATTAAGAAAGTACAATTGCACCGAATTTTTCATGTCTGCATCCTTATTTATATGTTAGTCACATAACTAAAGCATAAGTTCAGGGGCATTATAATAATGCAATAAAAACAAAGAAAATATGTACATTTCTTGAGGAAAGAGATACAGGAATGTTGTAGTCGTCAACATATGTAAGTAAGTAAATACATAACATCTAAATGAGTAGTTGAATAAACGATGATTGAAGTAAAATCTTTTTAATTCTTTAATTATTTAAAATAAACTCCATAAACAATTTGGTAATGTTTTCGTTGACCAGCTATTCATCTTTACTAACAAGTTTAGAGGTTTTGTAACCTAAGGTCCTATATATATGTTTTATCTTGCATGTGGTTATTAACGATAGTCCAATATTTGGTTAAAACTTTAGGTTGTTGATTTTTAATCCAAATCCTAGTCCTTATCAAGCTAAATATGTAATAATCTTTTTATTGGCGCACTCCTACTGTTGCTTAAATTATCACACAAACACTCTGCATGTCCTTATTTATGTTTTAACTACACAAAGCATAACTTAAGGGGCAATATACGAACGTTCATATACAGCAGCATAAACGCATTAAATTTCTTTCAGCATAAAAAAGAAGTCACTTTAACATGAAATTCTTGAAAAAAAAATTATTTAAAATGTTCTTGACATTTTCCTTATTATTCTTAAACATATCTTTTTTTTACTGTTCTCTCAGAAATCCCTATAATGTTTTTAATACGTGGGTTTCAGCCACATGAGAAAATGTTGGAAAATATTAATAAAGTGAATGGAATATGGTATACCAGAAATGTTTAAGTATATTTCAGCGATAACAAATCGCTGTGTTGTTTATCTTTAAGTTTCTTTTTCTTGCTTTAAAAAGTCTTAACGAAAACAAAAGAAGTGTAATGTTTTGAAAAAATTGATAATATTTTCTGCACAGTGTTTTTTTTTTTGCTTTTTGCAAAAAGTGTTTTAAGACGTGCTTGATATATTGTCGCATGATTATATTTTATGGTGCTAAAACATTTACATTTATTTTCTTCTGGCTGGCAAGTACGACGGCTAAGTTAGCTTGTAGCGGAGAGCTTTGTCTAATGCACCAGAATGTGTGCATAAGTGCTCATCAAGAGTACATTTGTCACAATATGTGGGTGAGTTTTTGAACAAACGAGTTTGAAATGCAAAAAAAAAATAAAAAAATTAAAACAGAAAAAAAAACTTTTTCAAGAACGAATAATAAATGGAGATTAACTAAAGTAAAAAAAATTGTACACATATCGCCTCTGGCCCTACAAAACAAGCAAATTTTTTCTATATTTTCATTCGTCCTTTTGAAAATTTTATTGATTATTTCCGCATTCAATTACTACCTATATGGATTTTAAAGTTATACAAACGCTTTTAATACAAATTCAAAATTTTATTAAAAATCTCATAACTCTTTTTGTAGCTACACCAACGATATGTATTTATATGTAATAGATAATACTCTAAGGTCTTGTGGTATAAATTTGCTTATGAATAGAAAAAATTAATGAAACATTTTTCAATTGCAAACATTAAAGCGATTTATAACTTTTGTGAACCCTGAAAATGTGGCAACAGTAAGTAAATGTACTTGGTGGACAAATTTGAGGTTATGAAGTAAATTGGCTGTCAAATGCTGAAATGCCAAGCAATTAGCTGTTATTCCTTACCATTTTTTCAATTAAGATAAAATAAAATAAAACAAACAATTTATATGAAAATCATTCAAATGTTTAGTATATTGGACGGAGTAAGGTTTGACAATTATACAATAAATTAAAAATGATATTGTTGTTCAACACGACCACTAATATTTCTTTTGCATTTTGACGGGTCTATTTCGATAATTTTGAGTTGTCAAAGTTTTAACCACAAGTTAAAACTTTCTTTATTTCCTTGTTGAAAAACAAAGTTCTTGTTTAAAAACCCTTTACAAATTTCAGCACAAATACATGTTACCAGGAAATATATTTTCAAAGTTATCACAAACTTAAATAGGGACCAAATGCCGTAAGTCGTTATTCGAAGGATACCGGTAGCAATGCTAATAGTCGCGATTTACCACAAGGCTGGAAAGAGTAATTAAAAATTGGACCTTCAGAATAAACCACCTACAGCGAAATTACCTTTAAAAATTAAATTTCAAAGGCTGCTCTTTCCGACATCTAGTTCTATTTTAAGGGTTTTATGTAAAATGAAAACGGTATAAATGAATTATTTTATATTTTTGGCCATCAACCCTGTATTAAATGCACTTTGCAGCAACTCTAATATTTTTCTATTCTTTGTTTTGTTTATCAAGTCAAGTAACGTAAAATCGCCATTTGTTTACATTTCGCAGACAGGGTTGGCAATAATGGGAATGTTCAGCAGTGTTGACATATATTGGCCAGATTGTAATGTAAATTGCATTTCTGCGATTTATCAAGCACAAATTCCAGAAAAACTTAAATTGCTTATAATGTGTACAAACTACATCGGCTTGATGTACATGTCAATAGGAATTTGTTATATTTACGCTTAAGTTGTAATTTTTATTTAAAAACAAAAATAAAAAAAAACATTTCATTACGAATTTAAGTTAAATTCTTAGAACTTCATAAATATTAATTAATATGTCACAAACTTTCTTTGTTTTAAAATATTAAGATAAGTTTCATCAATAAAATTAATATGCTTGTCCAATAGAGGGTTAATGAGACATTTTATGTCTAGTCTTGAATTTTTTCAATTTCCTTTTTTTTTTTGGAAAAATCACTACAATGCAAACTTTTATTTATTTTTCTATCTAAATTTATTTATTTTATAGTAGACTATCATTTACTTTTTGCTTTTTTGCCATTAAACAATTGTAATTTTTCAAAAAATCAACAAACGAGACGAAACGAAAAGTAAAAAAAAAAACAAAAGTAAAAATTAAGACATTTTTTTATATTGTTGTTGCTTAAAATGAATGAAATTTAATGAATGCAAATAAATATATTTTTTTTTGTACAGAAAACGAGACAAAAACCCAACAACCTCCTCCCATCTGCAACAGCACTCGACATCAAAATGACATAAAGAGAGGCAGACAGACGGATGAACAGACACACTACACTACAGTAAAACAAAAGAAATGTATAGAAGATGAAAAAAATCTATACAGACTTTTTTCACAATTTGATAAAGTGCGGACTACAGAATTACAGTCATCAGTCACTTTCAGACTTTAGGTGACAGGAACTAAAAAGAATTGTGTACTGAATCAGCTACATGCAAGAATAATAATAGAAATGAAAAAATAAGGACGTTTTTTTAGATTTAGAAACTACTCTACGAGATAATTTCCATATAAGCGAAAGTTAAGTAATATACAATGTTAGACAATTTAGTGTTTAAAATAGAAAATCATCAATTTTAAAAATGTAAAATGTAATTTTTCTTTTGTCAAAAACAATCTTAATAATATTTACATGTTCTATCTATGACATGGTTTGCAGAATGGGGGAGATTTCGGAATTTTTTTTCTTGGCAAAGTACACAAAAACTTTAGCAAATGAACAAAACAATAACAATAAAAATATAGTAGAAGGCGTAAGTGGTGACAAAAAAGTAAAATAGATTTTTTGGATTGTTCTTGTTTTT
This sequence comes from Bellardia pandia, assembly GCA_916048285.2. NCBI lineage: Eukaryota > Metazoa > Arthropoda > Insecta > Diptera > Calliphoridae > Bellardia > Bellardia pandia. The sequence continues at coordinate 50,080,326 of OU696531.1, forward strand.
TGAGGGAAAAAACAAACAAACTTCCAACTTTAGATCTCAAAAAAAAAAAAAAAAAAAAGAAAAGAATCATCCCTATTTATATAATTTCTTGAAGTTATTTCAACAAAGTAAAAGTTTTGATTTTTAAGTTTCCTGCACTTGTACATACTTTTTCAATTTAATTTTAAAATATGTGCAAGCACACTAAAAAAATTTGCATTGTAAATTAAAAGTAAATTTAAATATAGAAAATTGTACGCATTTTATTTATTTTTGTGTTGATTTATAGAATGAGATCTTATTGTACACTCGGTTAAAAGTTTCTTTAAATTGCCAAGGGCAATAAAATTGTTTTGCGCTTAATTTTTTTGTTTTCTGTTTTTTATAGTGCATAATAAACAATAAAGTTCTTCTAAATCTATTTTATTATGCCCTACAAAATACTACAAACTGTGCTTGGGTTAGAGATGACATATAATAATTCTTAAAAATATCATCATTAAAATGTTTCACTATGAATAAATTCATACATTCAACTCTGTGCGGCACTAGAATTTAATAAGAAAAGGCTATTTCAAAAGAGGGTTAGATTAATCAGTTGGCATCACTAATTATAGTTACTCTTGTCATAATACACAGTGAGAATTAATGTTAACTTTATTACTTTAAAGTTTAAACAATTTTTTGAAAGTTTTATTTAATATTTAGTTTTATTAAAATTATATTGTATCCCCGTTTAAAGTCGTCTTTTACGACCAACTGTTTTTAAACATGTTAGCTTTTGTTCTCTTTTCATACATTTACGAGTATACAAACATGAAATATAATTTTGCATGAATTTATCATTTATATTCTGACCTAGTTTTCGTCATCAGTTGCCGTTGCCGTAAACATTATAATCAACACATTTATAATGGCGTGAGATTTTTCACTGGAACTTTTTCAAGAGAGGCAAAGGAGAATCTAAGTACATCACATCACAATTAGAACTATAATGATTTGGTTTGTTTCGTTGTTGTCGTCTCACAATAAAAAGCAAATGAGAATTATTGTTATGCAGTGACATTTAAAAAGTTTAAAGTCTAATTTAAAATAAACAGCTAAATAATGCATACAAATTAAATCAGAAAATATAAAAAAATTATTAAAAGAGAAGTTTATGATATTGTGGGGCTTAATAAATGATGTTAAACAGCTTTCTGAGAATTTATTTCAAAAAGTTATGTGAAAACTTTTTGTTATTAAAGAGTGAGTCCATAAAAAAGGTATTATGTAAAAATAACTAAATAAATTTTGTGCCTAAGTATCAATCCTGAGTCGATTTAACGATGTTCGTATATCCGTCTGTGTGGCTGGTTGTCCAAGAAAACCTTGAGCGCACAGGGCGCAATATTGAAGATACAGGTATCCCTAGATTTACGCGGAACTTTATTTGCGCGGTTTCGATATAACGCGATTTAATAATAGTGACCGTTTTTCTGTATAACGCGATTTAAAAATACTGACAACCCTCAAATTGCGCGCATTTCACCATTATTTAGAACAAAACTTTTAATTATTTTTTTTTTCATTGATATATTACTTTTATTTCGGCTCGAGTTCATTAAATTTAATTTTTCATTAAATTATTTTTACTGAAGGTAGGAATTGTTACATGAAATTATTATTAAAAATTATCAAATAAAATTTTAATAATAATTGCATGTAACAATTCCTACCTTTATTTGATAATTTTTAATAATAATTTCATGTAACAATTCCTACCTTCAGTAAAAGTAATTTAATGAAAAATTAAATTTAATGAACTCGAGCCGAAATAAAAGTAATATATCAATGATTTAAAAGTAACAGTTCAAATAAGAATAATAATTATTATTTTTTTTAAAATATTACTTTTAAAAATAATATTTTGTTGTATCTACTGAAAAGTACAAATAAAATAAATTTAATTCAAATTATATTATACTAATAAGTATTTTTTAAATACGGATTTTTGGTCCCAAATTTAAATTTTGTGTATAGCTAGTGTTTTAATTTGCGCGGTTTATTATATTTCTGGTCCCAAAACAGAATTTTGTATTGATAAATAATCTTTATACGCGGTTTTGAATTACGCGGTTTTTATTCGGTCCCAACGTGCCGCGTAAATCGAGGGATACCTGTATTTCGATAATATTTGGTACATGATATTTGTTTCGCTTCATTATTTCACCTAGCCTACCGAAATAGGAATTTATCGGTCATTAATGCTTAATTTACCGTAAAAACAGAATTAGGTGTACCTACATGAAGCCTAATGACATCTATAAATTTTATGCAGATCGGTCTATAATTGACCATCTCATATAAGGCCCACTTCAGAAAATAGTTTTAAAGAGCATAACTTTCTTAAAAATGTTGGTATCCAAATAATATTCAATACAAATTTGTTTCATACATAAAAAAATCATTCGACCCAATTTTATGATGATCGGTCATGGTTCCCACACAACTCCCACTTCTGAAAAACTGGTTTTACACATATACTGGGTATAGGGTATTATATGGTCGGCCTTGACCGACTATACTTTCTTACTTGTATTCTCTAGAAAAAATTATGTCTTAACATGATTTTTTATAGAAAATTTTGTTGGCTTAACATAATTTTTTTTCAGTAAACTTTGTTGTCTTAACCCTTTGACACGGAAATTAATTCTGACCATTGCAAAATTTTATATTTGGTTTTTATAGCTAGAAAAGGCTTCAAAAAAACGTGTGTAAAAAATTATTGCAAAAAATTTTTATTCTAAAGTGGGTTTTGAACAACAACAAAACAAACAACCGATAACAGTAAATTAATTGCATGTATGCTGAAAAATAAATCAGTGACGGGTTAAACAAATCGACGTACATTATAGTGTACGGCACGCGTCAAAGGGTTAACATGATTTTCTCTAGAAAATTGTATATCTTAACATGATTTTCAATAGAAAATGTTTATGTCTACTAAAAATGTTGGTGTCTTAACATGATTTTCTATAGATTATCTAATGTCTTAACATGATTTTATATTTATTTTATATCTTAACATGATTTTCTAAAGAAAGCTTTGGTGTCTTAAAATTATTTTCAATAGAAAATTTTGGTGTTTTAACATGATTTTCTATAGAATATCTAATATCATGTGAAGATATTTTCTATATAAAATTGTTAAGACATGATTTTTTCTGTATAACGTGACTTCTAGAACCTTGATTCCCCGTTTAAATAGTTACAACAGTTTTGTGTTTTTTCACTGCACTTCTTAAATTTCATTCATTACATTACATTCCATTTTCAATTTAATCCTAAATTGTTTAATAATATATTTATTACCAAACTAAAACAAATAGTGAAAAATCGATTGAAACCTTAAACCTTGTTGGCATAAGGTCACACATACCCAACGTACATTCATAGATAAAGATATACATATTAACCGGACACACGTTTCTAACAATTATCCAAACAAACGGTGATGTATAAAGAAATATAATAAAAAAATTCTAAAATAATCTATTGACAGAAACTTTAAGTACAATAGAGAACATATGAAATTACAACAGTACAATTCAACTCATACACGATTTTCCTATTACCAAAACATTTATTTTTCCCCCTTTTTCCTAACACAAAAATAAAAGCAATATGTTTAATTGGTTTTTGAAAAACTACATGCTGATGGCAAAAGAAAAATCCACAAAACGAATAAAAGTATTAACACTAAATGCCAGGGTTAACCCTCCGACAAATAAAAGGCAGCAATAAAATATAGATGTACAAATAACAAGAAACTCTCAGAAAAAACAACACGAGACATGGTACATGTTTAAATACAGAATTACAATTGAAACCACCCTCTATTAAAGTCATACCAACAAATGCAAAAAAGGCAAGAATCACAAATTTGACAGGACCTTTGTTATAAGGATTCACTTACAACAAGAGCCAACAAAAAAAAAATACTCCAATATACATGTAAATACAGAGCTGCAATTAAATGTATTTGTATGGGTGTTTGTGTGTACGGTAAAGAGAAAGTATGTGTGCAGATGTTGATTTGAAGTGCAAAGGATGGTTTTGCAAGGTTTTGCTCTGGACAAAATTTTATGTTTTTTTTCCTAAAGGATTAAAGTAAATGAATGGCTACAAATTTAGAGTATGAAAATTACTACTCGTTTCAAAAAATACCACTAGTTTACTCTATTTGTTTTCACTATATAAGAGTACTACGTAGTACTACTCAAATATGGATACTATATTAAACCTTAAACGGGAATTAAAAAGATATGTTAGAAAATACTGTTAAACACATAATTTTCTATTGAAAATAGTGTTAAAATGGTCTATAGAAAAATACTGTTAAACACAAAATTATCGATACACTCAAAAAATTCTGTACGTAAAATTAACTGAAATTGTAATATAAAATAGAAGAATATTCAGTTAAAAATCGGTCTACTTATTATTCATTTAATTTTAACGAAAAGTTCATTTAATTTTAAATGTCAAAAATTCAACTCCGAATTCCGTAAAATCAAAAGAATATTCAGTTATTTTAACTATCAAAAAATTAATCACAAATTCCGTAAAATCAACAGAATTTTCAGTTATTTCATGTATTTTAACTAAATTAACTTAATATTTGTTCTTTTTAAACAAATTTAAAATAACGGTTATTTTTTTGATCAGACCACGTATATTCGTAAAGATTAAATTCGCCGCTACACTGACAAAAATTCGTAAAATCAAAAGAATTTTCAGTTATTTTATTTATTTTAATTATTAACTAAAATAAAATAACTGAAAATAACTTCGATCAATTTACGAGGTCTGATCAAAAAATAACCGTTATTTTCACCTTTCGTGAGTTACGTATGTTCGATTATATATGTTGGTAATATCAGTCATTTTGGATTGTCAGTTTGTTTTTGACAGATAAAAAGGTGAGTCGTGTTTTGGTGTGCTCTTCGATTTTTTACTATTCGAAAAAATGGATCAAAGAAACTGTAATAAGTTTTGTGTAAAAAATTAAATTAAATGCGCAAGGACAGTTGAAATGTTGACTGTGGCGTTTGGCGAGTCTACTATGAGCAGAACACAAGTTCAGTTGTGGTATAACCGGTTTAGGGAAGGCCGAGAAGATGTTAATGACGATGCTCGTCCTGTTCGCCCGAACACGTCAACAGCCGATGAAAACATTGAAGCAATGAAGAAAATGATTTTGAACAATCGTCGAATCACTATCAGAGAGGTTGCTGATGATGTTGGCATATCGTTCGGCTCATGCCTAGCAATTTTTACAGATGTTTTAGACATGAAACGTGCGGCAGTGAAGATTGTTTCAAAATTGCTAAATTTTGAGCAAAAACAACGTCGCATGGACATCGCTCAGGAGCTGTTGAACATCGTTAACGACGATCCAGGTTTCCTCATGGGTGTATGGCTATGACATTGAAAACAAAGCCCAATCAGCCCAATGGAAACGTCCAGAAGAGCCAAGACTGAAAAAAGTACGTCAAGTTCGGTCAAATGTGAAGGTTTTGCTCAATGTTTTTTTCGACTGCAATGGCGTGGTGCCTCATGAATTCTTGCCACAAGGTCGTACGGTCAATAAGGAATACTACCTTGAAGTTATGCGCCGTTTGCGCGAAGCAATTCGTCAAAACGCACAGAATTGTGAAAAAACCAATTATGGATTTTGCACCATGATAACGCACATCGATGATTGTGCGTGAGTTTTTGGCTAAAAACAAAACCGTTATCATGCCTCAACCACCGTATTCACCGGACTTGGACACCTCTGACTTTTTCCTTTTCTCAAAAATGAAGACACCGATGAAAAGAAAGCGTTTTGCTACGATTGATGAGATATAAGGAGATGGCGATAACAAAAGGCGCGTTTCAGAAGTGTTACGAGGATTGAAATTATTATTAATTATATTCGAGGGGGATTGATTTGAAGGGGACAAAATGGTTATTGATGAATTAAAAAATGCTTCTTGAAAATTTTTTGGATATATTTCTTTAGTCAGGCTCGAGTTCATTAAATTTAATTTAATTTTAATACAGATTGTAAAAACAATTCCTACCTTCAGTAAAAAAAAATTTAATGAACTCGAGCCTGACTAAATAAATATATCAAAAATTTAAAAATCAACAGTTCGACTAAAAATAATATTTGTTCTTTTTAAACAAATTTAAAATAACGGTTATTTTTTTGATCAGACCACGTATGTTCGTAAAGATTAAATTCGCCGCTACACTGACAAAAATTCGTAAAATTTGCTACTGGTGAACATTCCATTATTAAATCAAATATTTATACTTTACATTGGTATCAATGAAACCGAATTTGTTATCGAAAATTGTATTTTTAAGAAAATGTTCTTCATAAGCTCAAATTTACCCATCCGGTGCTATATTATACGCTTATATGTTTCAAAGATACATAATATACACAAAGGTACCAACAAATTCACTTTTTTGGCCTTTAAAGTACTACATTTTACTCTATTCCCGCTCTACTAGAATTTCTAAAACTTATCTTTTTTGCTGTCTGAATATCCATGTCTTTAGCTTTATGCGTTTTGGCTGGTCGTTGATGAAATAGTGAAAAAATTAACAGATATTAAGTAATTGGTTCAAATAGTGAAATTTTATTTTATTTAAATATGTACTAGTTTGTTATAAATCTAACTAAGCTGATTTAACATTCTTCAGCTCTTAAGGGTTAAATACCCATTACACAAGTGTTGACAACTGATTGTTGGTTTTTTTCTTTATTTTTTTTTGTGCCTTTTGTCAATGACTGACTGGCTGTGAAGTCTAAAGGATTGGATGGATGGATGCATGAATGAAAAGATTTGTCATATGTTGTGCAAAAGAAAAAAAAACGGATACCAATTCATTGAAGATGAAAAAGAGAGAAAATGCTGAAAAAACAAATATTAAAAGTAGACACAAAAAAATCAATAAATATTTATCATTCATTATAGAGATAATGAAGCAATGAATAAAGAAGTGCATTTGTCATTTTGTGTCGTGCAAAGGCATATAGTAAAAGTTTATAGTTTATTTAATAATTTATAAATAAAATTTTCTTTAAAATAAAATTAATTTGTTTTTGAAAATTTTAAAATGTTTAGAATCTGTTACAATATTTAGAGTGCTAAGACAGCCAAGTGGCTATGAGTCCCTCTGAACGCCTATAAACATAACCATTTCAGATACTGTTCAGTTCTAGAACCTGTTCTGTGCAACAATATTGTTATTTATAAAGTTTTCTAGGTCTTACTTATTTTCAACATGGGTTCTAATCAAAATGAAAACCTTGACCTGGACAAACATATGTACATACATATGTTTTACTAATGGATATAAATCATTTCATATTTACTGAAAACTATACAAGGCTTTAGCTAAATTGTTTAAATATAAAATGCACCCTTTCTGCTTTTATCACTTTCAAAAAAAAAAAAAGACAAATGAGTCATGGAACGGAAAACTTAAAGAAGCCATAACGATGCCAACACACTTACCGCATGAAAATCCCTGGAAATATTTTTATTATATCGAAATCTTGAAATCAGTAAACAAAAAATTATTGAATGATGGTGGTTGGAAGTTGGCTCAATGAAGCTTGTTGGTTGGCTGCTGTTTTGTAGTTGTTGACAGCATATGGTGGACATATTTATTTACGTACTAGTACGTGCAATAACCTTGGCCTCATCTAGATTAGACTAAATAAAGAAAGGAAATAGAAAAAGGACACAACTTCAACAATTACATTGTAACTAACAACATAAATGAAACCCCTAAAATACATAAATATTTATGTTAGAAATTCTATCAACGAATGTATAGAAATAAATAAACAAACTTCTAACTAACTTTTTTTCCCCTTAATTTATACAATTTTATTACATTTGACCATTAAAGCGGAAGTTATATTGGCATTTTTGGGTTACAGCCATAACATAACCATTTTTGGAACACCTCTCAAGAGTATGGATAAATGAAAGCAGTTGTTATACATAGAGTACAAAAAGTTTTTTTTTTGTCAATACTTGGAAAATAATAGAGTCTAGAAGCAAAGAAAAATAAAAAAGCCAAAGTACACACACAATGAAAGAGAAAAGAAAAAGCACGTACAAATTTTTGCCAGACTTTAGATGTTTCTATGGAGCTGTCTACATGTTTTAAATGGTAATGGGTAGGCGGTAGTTGTCAATGTTACATGTATATATTTTGTATATTTATTTGGCTTAATGCCAAAAATGTAAACTTTAAAAGCAAAACAAACATAAAAAATGTATACATGACCATTAATAATAACAAAAACAACAAAAAGGGCCATAATAAAAAGTAAGAGTTACAATTTTTGTGTATGGCGCTGCGCTGTTTATCTTCTCTTTTTTTTTTTTTTGTCTGTTTTAAAAACTACCGGAATTTAACCATCCGCATATAAAATAGTTATGTTCTTTTTGTAAAAAAGTATAAAATTGTTCTTTGCCAGCCATTTGTTACATATTTTAGTTAAATGTCAATAACACAAATTGCATAAAACAACTTCCCTAAAGAGAGACAGAGAGAGATAGATAGAAAGACATTATTCTTTTCCTTCAATTAAGAACAGTGATGCCAACTATTTTTCATTTTAAGCGGCTGTCAAAAATTGGAAAAAGTTATAAATATACCTTAATTAAGGGCACATTTGGTTCATCTAGGTCAATTCAGGTAAAAGAAAGAAATTCATACATTGTTAGCATCATGTGAAAAGAAGCTAGAACCATTTCTCATTCGCAGAAAGTTCATTTACTACAAAAAGAGTTTGAACATCAAAGTAATGAGGCTACTGCAGAGTGGGCACATTTTTTTGGGAAAATTCAGTTTTATTAATAACAATGTCGGCAGACATCTGCTGTTTTTTAAAATTTTTTTTTTTCTAAAAACGCTACGCTTATCTCGTCAATGCATTGTCGAATGTCATATTTCAGAGCATGAGATTCCAAATGGCCCCAGATAATGTAATCCACAGGCGCTAATTTGCAAATACAAGGCGGACAATTGATGTCTTCCCTCTTTAAACTGAAATACTCACAAATAAAAACGCGGCGAGATATAATTTTAAAAATAAAATATATTCAAATAGCAATGAATTATAACACGGAAAAGTGATTTCCTATTGCTAAATTATTTTGCTTAAAAAATATGCGAATTTCTAAACAGCAAAAAGAAAAATTGGTGGAATATATGTGAATCCTTAAAAAATTCCTTTGATCTTCTTGATCCTCTGCAAATAGAGCGTATAGTCAACATTATATTTTTTGTACCACTTTAACAATTTCCTTTTAGCAAAAACACCACGAAACTATTTTTATTTTAATGCAAATTATTTTGTAAAAACAAACATTAATGTTGTAATTATATATTCAGGGGTATCATAGAAACCAATATTGTCAGAATTGGTTTTGAAACCGACAAGAAAAAATGCTTTGGTGTCATAGGACACTGCTACACGTTCAATAAATATCGAGATATTTCTAGTAACACGATATTTATTGAACGTGTAGCAGTGCCCTATGACACCAAAGCATTTTTTCTTGTCGGTTTTAAAACCAATTCTGAAAATATTGGTTTCTATGACACCCCTGATTATTTTGTAAAGCCGACATCGTTGAATATTTTTAAAATTTAGTAAGTCCCAACTTACGCGAAGCAATTTTTATTGAAATTATTTTTTCTTTGAAATTTCTTTGGTGTTCACACAGCACAATTTTATTGCTTAAATCATTCGTATTTTTATTTGAGAGTATACAAATATTTGTCTACACATACATACATCTGTAATACGAATAAGAGAGTAACACGAATTGTTAGTACTATCAAGTGTGTACTCGTTTTATCTTCCCCTCACCACGATGTCCAAAAGGTAATCATCTTAGCAATTCTTTAAGTTTTGTGTAAATTGGGATTAAGTTTTGCTCGATGTCAATGATATTACGTGATTCGCGGTTTCAAACGCAGAAATTTCACATCAGCTTCGAGTTGTATATTATGACATTTCTAACGTAACGATGTAATCCCTTACAATAGTTGAGTAACAGACACATTTTTGCTCACTGTTCGAGAAACGATGGAATATTTTGTTTCACGTCTTTTCGACGCTAGAAGTTTTCGCTATAGTTACAGATAACCGCAACATTGTATTGGATCTTATTACTGAGTATGATTTTGATGAAAAATATAACGAATTTTATTCAGTTTTAAAAAAGAAGAACAGATTGTCCTCCTTTGAGAGCATTAATAATGACGGTTACGGATTTGAATAAAACGATGGTGCTACTTGTCCTGTCTTATAGTTTTAAAATTTTCAAATTTGCTTGGAAATTAATATTGTTTATCAGAAAAAATCCCAAAGAAACTTGTATGCCGATAGAAGGGTTTTTTAACTATGTTTTGGAATTGAAATGTCTGCCTTCATTCAGCCATTTACTAATTCAATATGATAATATTTCAAACTTTGTAATATTTAATCTGGTATAAACAAACATGCGGTATCGTTATGCTACAAAATTGGCAACACGGAGAAATTACAAATCAATTTAGCGGTAGCATTTTGCCAAAAGAAATTGGCATCATTGAAATTTATTGCATTGCCAAAAGTAAAAAGGGAAATAATGATATAGGAAGAAATGACAGTGCAAAAAAATACAAATTATTGACTTTTAAAAGGATTGAGTATGATTAATGTTTCTTGTCTGCTGCTTAAGGATACACATTAATTATATTTAAACATTATTGTCCTTCCTTAGACAAGGAGCAACCAGTAAATGAATATGATGTTCAAATTTAATATTGTAGTACAATTTTAAATCAATTAAGGCCCATTATTACAACTTGGCAATAGTTAAAAGTATGATGTTATCGGACAGATAAGAAGTATTTGGTTATTACAAGTTTACTTTAATCTAAAACCAACCGATAAGCTAAAGGGAAGATCATCTTGCCTTTAAATTTTATAGTGAGGTATGTGGTTGAAGTTGCCATATGTTCTGGAAAAATGTCAAATTCATGAAAAATAAATTAATTTTAATTTTGTTTTGCCAATAAATAATTTGATAAACAAAAATGGAAAGCAGACGTTTGATTTATATTTTTTTCACAAACACACACAATTTACTGTTTCTTGTCAGTAATTTGTCAAAAGTAATCGGGTTTTCACTGGTATTGCCATATTTTAGAAAAAAAATTATTTTATTTTACAAGGAAGTTGTAATAACGAAAAATCTTAAAGGTCACTTTATTCCTCACTTTAATTAAAGTTACCTTTTACTATTAAGAACATTAGAGGCAAGTTGTAATAATGGCCCTAAGTGTTTTTAATACTTAGATAAAAACGAATTTAAGAGGAATAATTGTTCAAATTTACTAACCTTTACTTACGCCAAATGATATTGTTATTTTATTACAAATTTTGTTATAAACCTTTAATAATCTATAAGTTTCACTGCCTCACAGAATGTTTCTGTTGGATATGGTTAGATCTGTTAGAAGTATTACACAGTACAACACAAAAAAAAATTACGGGGTTCCGAAGATTGATTGTTGTTAAGGAGACCAAAAAAAATATACTTGTGTCGGCGTTTTGATAGATCACATCAGAATTTCATTTAAGAAGCGGTTAAAAATTCTCAGCTCTGGCCTGTTGTTTCAGCATATCGGTATATAAAACTATGTTTTCTTTATAAGGTGTAGGGTATGTTCAGCATTTTTGTAGATAATGGTATGGCAAATATTTTTTTAGAACATATTAACCCTCTAAGAAATTGTTCTAAGAAATTGTAAAAAACACCCCGAAAAAGGGGAAGGGCGGGGATGAAATGTTCTACAAATATGTTGGCCATAAAATTTTACTATATATGTCAGAACACACCAAAACCCAAAACTTAACACAAACACTAAAAACCAATCAAATTCAAGATTGTCCATTAAAGGTTAATTTAGTTATTGTTCACATATGTGGGTCATCCCATCTCTGGCGGGAAGGTTGACACTTCAATACTGAATTTGATTGGTTTTTAGTGTTTGTGTTAAGTTTTGGCTTTTGCAGCTCTGTGTGTGTGTTTAAAAATTGTAAATATTGTCATGGAACAAAAGAGCAATTGGAACCATTTTATATGCTTATGTCCTAATGCACACTTTAATTTAATTCTTTAATTTTCTTCTACTTTTTCAAAAATGTAATCAATGCACACTTGTTTGTTTATTTATGTATATACAGACTGTTTCGACAATTGTCTTAAAACAATGACAATGACAAAATTGTGTGTTTACACGATTGTTAGATGTCTGACAATATTTTTGTCTTTACACGGTTGTTAGACATTTTCTGAACATTTTTCGGACAACGTTGCAATATCTAACGATCGTGAACACATAGCTTAAGTGCTAGATTATGTATGTAAATGCACACACACACAATTTTACTCCTATTAAAGCCATTTTGGTACTTTTTCAAGCAAGCATGTACGAAAAGGAACTTCTACCTTAAGGACGATCCATGTAACCTAACATTCCTATTTCACCGTTTTTTATAAACGAAATTTAAAACTCTGCCATCATATCTTGAAATTTTTAATATGTACTTTTAATGTAAATATTCGGGATATCATGAATATGAATATAAAAAATCGAATAAATAAATGTTTGTTGATATGTAATATTTACATTTAGAGATTTTGTGAATGAATATTCAGAGAATCTGTGAGTGACCAAAATGATGTAAATAAAAGTACTTACTAATAAGTAATGTAGTAAATAAACGTTTCAATTTAATATGTTTCAATAATTACCTGCAAAGAGAAGAGAAAATTATTAATTAGTATAATTTTATTATTTGAAGGCATAAAATAAATTTTTACAATATACATACATATCGTTGGTTTCATGTAGAAGGGCCCTAACTCGCTATTTTTTCGAAATTTGTTTTTTTTTTGCGATTCCAATGCATTTAACGCAAATACACCTCCTCACAAAAATTTATTGCAATAGTGTAAAAAATAACGCTTTTATAAGCAGTTGTACAAAAAAAGTTACATGTTGAATATTACAGTTTCTATTATGTTTTTACCTTCTCCTGTAAAGATTCAAATATGCGAGTTAGGGCCTTTCTACATGAGACCATCGATATGTATATTATGTGAAGGGTGTTTTTTAGTTGTATATAACTTTAAGTTGGCAGCACTTTTTAACTGGCGCCCATTTTGTCAGATGTGAAATGATTTATGTTTAGTTTGGTTTTAACATAAATAGACTGGAGCTTGAACAACGCTTCCAAATTGCGCAAATTTATTTTAAAAATCATGGTTCTGTTTGAAATACGAAATCCCGATTTTCATAAGCGAATTTTGTTTAGCGATGAAGCTCACTTTTGGTCATTTAATGACAACCTTCAAGTGTATGTTGAGACACCGTTACATCCAGAAAAACTGACAGTTTGGTGTGCTTTATGAGCTGGTGGCATAAGAGATCCGTATTTCTTTAAAAACAAATCTGGCCAGAACGTTACAGTCAAAAGTGACCGCTATAGAACCATGATTACTGACTTTTTCGTTCATCAATTGAACAATCATGATGTGCAGGAGTTGTGGTTTCAACAAGACAGCGCAACATGCCACAATTGATTTATTAAAGTAAACGATTATTAACCGCATAGTTTCACGTTTCGGACCCGTGAATTGGCCTCCAAGATCATGCAATTTAACGCCGCTTGTCTAAGCCGATAAGCCCGAAACGATTGAGGACAACATACGGCCACAAATGTTAGAAAAAATCATCGAAAATTAGACTACGTCCGGGCCAGTCATATGCCAGATGTCATATTTAAATTATTATGCTAGAAGATAATATTTCGATTAAAGTAGATTTCACACCAATTTAAAAAATCATCTTTGATTTATTCCATTTCAAAAAACACCCTTTATATTAAAATCTTATTTTTATTAAAATTTATGTAATAAATCAAAAGTTATAGATATCTTTGTTTTATTTTTACTAAAGTGGGTGTTATAATAAGTAAATATAATTTGATACACAGTTTTTGAGTTATTTATCTACATTTTAATAATGCCTTAATTAACACACAAAATGCATTTGACATTTTCTAATAATGTGTGTGAAAATAAATATGCCGAGTTAAATATGTTTTGACGTAACGACTAAAGAAAAACGTATTTAAATATAAAATACAAATTTAAATAAATTTTAAATACGTTATGACCAAAAAACAATTTAATGAAAAAATAAATTTTAAATTAGATATCAAATTTTAAATGGTTATAAAAAAATATTATTAAAATATTTTATATTTAAAAACGTTTTTCATTAGTCGTTACGTCAAAACATACATATTTAACTTTGTACTTAAATATGTTTTCCGTAAGTCGTTACTTCAAAACATATTTAACTGGGCATATTTATCTTCACACACATTTCCTAATATACATAAATAAATTAAAGTTATTATTATTGTTATGGCTTCTTTCAAAATTCCTTAATTTAGTTTATAATACAGCATTTTATAACATTATTAGTTTAATTATACAGTGTGTATAATTTTCATTTGCATAAATATCATAGAATTTGATTTGATGAGATTTCTTTCTTTCTATACTCCACACAAATGATTTGTTATAATTTTATTCCCCCCAAAAGTACAATACACGAAATTGTGTGACAGCCAAAAACAGCAGAACATAAAAATTCAAGTGGGTGTGTTGTGTTGCATGAGAGTGTGGCACCCACTTTAAACCAACAAAAAATAAAGAAACCGGGAATCAATGAATAAATATTTACAAGAAGAATGTCATGAATGAATTTGTTTTTCCCACTTCTTTAATAAAATTGTAGTAACAAAAGAAAAATATAAAAAAAACAACTGTAGAACAACAAAAATTCTAAATATGTACAATAAACATTGCCGCCATTTAAATGACTATAACAGCCATAAGTTATGGCTGTTGTGTGTAAATGAGTAAGCTTCAATTGTTGCTGTTTATGTTCAAAGTAAATAAAAGAGAGCTGCTGTCTACTTCTTTTATCGAATTTTACAGTTTCCTTCATCTGCCAAAATGGTTAAAAATAGAAGAAATATTAAATGAATCAGTTTCTAATATTTGTAAACAATTTCGTTTCTTTTTTTTAACAAAATGTATTAAAAACAATTATTACTTTTCTAATTGAAGATTTCATGTCGTAAAAACCTTTTACTTTAATGAAAACCTTTTTTTGTTTAATGTACATTTTGTAATTTTTGCTTTTGTTATTGCCTTAACCCTTTTGAAAAACATACCAACATATTCATAATTACAGTTCAAAACTGTTTATAAACTCTAAAATGTTTTACTTTTAGTTTTTATTTCATTCACTTTTTTTCCTAATGACAAGCACAGTATTTGAAACAGTATTTTTCAAAGAAAATCTTGTTTATAACAGTATTTTCGATAGAAAGTCTTATTTATTACAGTATTTTCTACATAAAATCTTGTGTATTACAGTATTTTCTATACGAAAATCTTGTGTATAACAATATTGTCAATAGAAAATCTTGTGTAAAGGAGTATTATCTGTTGAAAATTTTGTGTATAACAGTCTCTTCCATACGAAATCTTGTGTATAACAGTATTTTTCATTAAAAATTTTGTGTATAACAGTATTTTCCATAGAAAATCTTGTTTATAACAGTATTGTCTATAGAAAATCTTGTGTAAAGGAGTATTATCTGTTGAAAATTTTGTGTATAACAGTATTTTTCATTAAAAATTTTGTGTATAACAGTATTTTCTATAGAAAATATTGTGTATTACAGTATTTTCGATAGAAAATCTTATGTATAGCAGTATTTTTCAAAGAAAATCTTGTGTATAACAGTATTTTCCATAGAAAATCTTGTTTATAACAGTATTGTCTATAGAAAATCTAGTATTTTCCACAGAAAATCTTGTGTATAACAGTATTTTGCTTAGAAAATCTTATTTATTACAGTATTTTCTGTAGAAAATCTTGTCCGTTGTTTTTTTTTTTTTTTTGTAGTTATTGACTGTTTATATATTACAAGTTAATAGTATTAAGTTGTCCATATTTATTTTATTAAATACTAAGTGAATGTTACTTTTAAAGAATGATATATTTAGGTGTTGTTGATAATTTTAATTGCTTCTAAAACACTGTTAATAATTAACAAAACAAAATGATTTATAAATAATAAATATTATAAATCACCTGTCCGTATAATGACCGTTAAAATGATTAATAATAATTACAAAATCTATTAAAAATACCCATTAATGAACAAAGAAAATAAATAATTTCACTTTTTTCTCTTTCACTTTAACTATAACAAGAAATTGGCTATAAACATTAACAACATGCAACATAAAAAATTGCAATTGTATATTTTTGAAAAATATACAAAATATAAAATAAAAACAGCTCCAAATCATGAAATGCGGGTCATTAAACTTTTGAAATCAAAATGTTACAAGAAAAAAATAAATAATCTGACAACAGATTAGAAACTGAAATTGCCTATAAAATAAGAAATATTGGGAACATTGCCAAACGGAAAACAACATTTATAATAATATTTTGTTAAGTTACTTGGCAGTACTTACTAACTAATAATAACAATTTTAGATATTTTTATAGATATAAGCAATGTAAACAAAGAGAGAGAAAAAACGAAAGTAAATAATAATATTTTTTCGTATTTGAATTTACACAAAAAAAGGCCTACAAACAAATAACTTTGTTTTTTGGCAAATGATAATTTTAATGTTATCGTTTCTTTTGGTTTGCAAATTAAGTTTTATGAATGTTTTATTTTTTTCTTTTTTGTAAATGCAACATGACGAATTTGTCATTTTGTTAGCATGCAAGTGCTTTTATGGGTGAAACTGTTCAAAAGTCAATAATATTTTGCTTGTTTATAAATAACTAAATAACGAAGGCAAGTCAAAAAGTTGTACAGTGGGTTTTATGAGGAGATAAGTGATTTGAAGTCTAAAGATATTGTTGATTCGTTATTATTTTATATTTGAAATATTACTGGGGAAAATATAAACTACTTTTTGAATATTGTGTTAATACCAATCAAAAACTTTATTTTCCATCTCTGATACAACATAAAATATGGCAGCGCTAAGATAGAAATTTTCTTCTTTTTTGTACAAATTTTAAATCTTTTGTATTTAACATTTTTTTAGAGTCACTACTCCAAACTTTTCAATTTGAAACTTTGAAATCTTTTATTATTATGTCTCATTTATGAAACTGTCTTTTTATAGCAATTAAAAATTTCGTCACAGATTTTGCTATTTAAAATTTCTATTATAATGACAACAATATACAAAATTTTCGTATTTATTTTCTTATTTTGTAAGATATTAAAGTTTATTTGTTAAAATTTTTATGTTGAAAACATAATTACAGACACTTTTAATGATTAAGGTGAAATTAAAGTCGTGATGTGAAGTTTTTCTACATTTTCTGCCAAACTATTGAAATAAAAAAAAAAATACTAAAAAGAATGGGGGTAATTAGAAAAAGAAAGAAAAGAAAAATAATCAAACAATTTTGTTAAAGGTAGAAATTACAGAAATTACAAAAAAAAAAAAAAAAAAGCAAATATAAAAGAAAAGTGAAATTATTATCTTAACAAGCTAAAATCTTTAACCCTATTTTGCCTGAATAATTCCTTTTAACAGCCTTAATTACAATACATTTCAATGTCTTATAATTCTTTTGCTCTTTTATATTTAAAAAAAAACACTTTGTTAATAATTTTTTACATCATAGCGTTTTAGTAAAACAAATTTTTAGTCTTTAACTCAAATGCTTTCAAATTTATTTGTGAATTTCTTTTATAAGTTTTATCTCAAAAATTTCCGTTTTTCTTTCAGGCTTTCAAATGCAACTCTAATGTATTGAAAATCATTATTGAGGAAACAAATAAAAGGAAAGCAAGAAATTAACAAGTGTAAATAAATAGAATTTAATATGACATGATGATTTTCAATTGGTACATTATTTCACGGAAGCAGCAGCAACTACTTACGACTCTCATACTTATTTAAATTCTGGCTCTGTAGTTGTTCACTCATTCGTTCATTACTTTGAACAGCAGTAGTAACATCACATAAACAAACATTGGCAGCACTCGACAATAACACGGGTATTCACAGAAGTGAGGTATTACTAGGGTGAGCCTCACTAAAAGTGTAACATATAAACATATGTATGTTCATACTGGAATAGGAGAAAACAAACAGTTAAAATGTACCACCTTAATGTCATCTTTGGCATTATTCTCGAACAGCATCATTTACACAACATTAACAGCCGTTGTTTTTTGTTATTGCAGTTGAAGTAAAGTAAATACAGAGACAATAGTGAGAGACAGACAGCAGCTAAACTAAGATACCAAGAGAATGATCATTGAAAATAAAACTTGAAATTCAAAGTAAAACGGAAATGAATTTCACGTCATGTCTGGTTTATTTCTTACTGCACGTAAATAAATGGCATCAATGTCTTTTTATAGAAATAAGTAGCAGGGATGGGGATTATGGAAATTTTAAAAATACTATTATACATAAGATTTTCTATAGAAAATAATGTTATACACAAGTTTTTCTATCGAAAATACTGTTCTACACAATACTGTGGGTTGGACACCAATGGGAAATAACCTACTTCTGGATAGAGGATAGGGGATGGCCGTTGATTGTAAACGGTGAGCTATCAAGATATAGGTTATTATTATAATTTCTCCATAGGAGTAATTATAATAGGGTGAGAGAATATATAGAAAATGAAACAAGGATTTAATACATTTTCAGTATGGGTTTATTAACAATTCAAGTTTCTTTTCTTATATTAAATGCTTACGTATTTTGTAGAAAAATAAAAGGGTGACAATCGATGTTAAGTTTGAAGATGTACTGGAAGTTGCACGCACTGCTGGGTAACGTGTTGAGTGATCTCTTGTTAAAAATCAAAAAAAAAAAAAAACGAATTTAAAACTATTGTGGAAAACCCCAAAACATAAAATCCTAATTTAAAACTATTGTGGAAAAAAAAACAATTGTGTATAAAATCAACAAGTATACAGAAAAAAGGTAATTTGGTAAAGTGAATAACGGTCAAAAAGAAGAAAAAATTACGGGTTTAAAGAGAAAACAAAATCTGAAAAGGTTGAAAATACACCGTTTTCAAAAACAAAAGGCCCAGAAAAAAAAAACCAAAATAAGCATATCAAATTCTCCTGTTATTTTAATATTTGAATTACGAAGTACTTATGAACAGCGTTACTTTTCTAAATTAAAATTTCGGTACTAAAGCAAAAAACGAAATTAAAACTTAAAGTTTCCTACGAACACATCCCACATAAACATTGTTAGTTTTCATAATTTATTTATTGAATAACATAAAGTATAATTGAAATACACAAAAAGCTCCAATAAATAATTTGTTTATTTATAAAAAACCCTTTTGTTAAATACCCTTTACACCATTTTTGGAAATTTCAAACGGCAACGCTGCTTGGAAATAAAGAATTTATTATAGCAAAATAAAAACAAAAAAGTTAATACAGATAAAATGATGGAATCCACTGTGATATACAACATATATCTAAAACTTAATCAAGTCAATTTGATATTAAATCTGCAGTAACGCTTTATTTAACGAAATTAACAAACACAAACTGCGAAGCTTTTGGCTTATCCCAGATCTTTGGCGGGAATTAAACCAGCAACCCTCTGACTGATAGTCCGGCACACTATCGCCTGGTCTATCGGGGCACATATATATACACAAAATACTAGATTTATTATAGTGTTATACTATTTAAATACTGTTATAAACAAGATTACATATTGTTATACACAAGAATTTTGGCCTATTTCACGATGTCGAAAGATAACGTTCGCTTAGATAAGACTTAAGACACAAACTTTTTATCGTATCTATTTTTTACTCAATCAAGTTTGTTTATTCCACAATCAAGTTTGTGTCTTAAGTCTTATCTAAGCGAACGTTATCTTTCGACATCGTGAAACAGGGGGTTTCTAATTCTTTTATGGTACTCGTTCAACTGTATTACGAAAATTCAAGTTCTGTGGGGAATGTGTTTCGTGCACTCCGCTCAACTTATGGTCAACATAATCGGCCTACTGGGCGTACTCTTCGCAACACCATCACACATTTTGAGACCCAGCATTCATTATTGGATAATATTCGACCGAATAGACCACGTCCAGCACGCTGTGAAGAAAATATAGCGGCCGTTGCTGAAAGTGTACACGAAGACCGTGGAAAGTCGATTCGGCTCCGTTCGCAGAAACTCTGACTGACGTGCATTTTACGTCGAGATCTTAAATAAAAAGCGTACAAAATACAGTTTGTGCAACAACTGAAGCCTGGAGAGAACACTTCGGTGAGCACATAATTTCACGTTTTGGGCCGGTCGATTGGCCACCAAGATCATGTGATCGTTATACACTTTCCTGTCGGGATATGCAAAGTCTAAAGTTTAGGCGGACAAAGTCGAAATGCCCGAACGAGTCATCGAAACTTGGACTCAACGGATAGACCATCTGCAACGTAGCAACGGCCAACATTTGATAGACATAATCTTCAAAATATATAAATATATAAATACCAAAGAATGTTCTTTCGAATGATAATAAACATTCCCCATTAAATTTGAATTTTGAGTTTTTTTTTTTTTTTTAATGGAACCTTGAAATTTATCACGCTTTACAAAACAAAGTCTGACTCTATCAACTTTTCCATGCCTGATTAGTAATAAATATTCTTGAAAATTTATTTTCATATAAAAGAACTTCCTATGCAGTAAAAAAAAAGAAAAACATAAACAATAAATAACTCTTTATAATAAGAAAAGTAAGTACTAAAAGACAATAAAATAATGCTGTTTTATAAAACAAAAATATGTACATCAACCAGAGAGAGACTAAAAATCTTAATTATCAGCTTAATTAATTGCTTGAATTCACAGTCATTAAAAATAACAAGAAAAATGCAAAAAAAAAATCCCTTAATAAAAAAACAATTAATAAAATGTGGAATATATGTATGTATGTTTGTTTACCAGTATGA
Organism: Bellardia pandia; assembly: GCA_916048285.2. Classification (NCBI taxonomy): domain Eukaryota; kingdom Metazoa; phylum Arthropoda; class Insecta; order Diptera; family Calliphoridae; genus Bellardia; species Bellardia pandia. The sequence goes on from OU696531.1 coordinate 50,101,509, forward strand.
TATACAAATATAAACTTGAAATTTGTTTAAAACTTTGAAAACAGAATAAAGAATTAAATTTTATTACCAATTATTCACCCCACTAATTTCAAACACCTTTTTGTTAAACAAAAAGGTGTTCTTTAAACATAATGTTTATCTTTTATTTTTTTTTGTTCAGTGCATTATTGACATTGACCATGGTGATTCCTTTTATAATTTGTTTATACAAATAACAAATATTCGCTTAAATTTCAAACACTTGGTAGGAATATTAAAGCACCTCCTCCTATATAGTAAGTGTTTTATTTTTATTTGAAAAATGTTCATTATAAATTTTTAATTTTTTTTTATATAATTTTAATCAGTTTAGCATACAATTGTAATTATACGCTTCAATGAGTGCATTCACAATTTTATATGCAGACAGTGTGTTAATTATTTTTAATGCGAGGGCTTTTATTTTTAATTTATTTATAATATATGTAAGTATAAATAAGCATTTTGTTTGAACTGGTGATTCATGGATAGAGTTGTCTTTATTGTTATGTTTTTTTTTTATAAATTCAACTATTATGTAAATTAACATAATTATTTGTTGTCATGCATAAAAAACCATAATAAAAACTCATTAACAAAATTTCAAGTTTTACAGTTACTTGCTGGATTGTTGTTAGTAGTTGTTTGTCAAGTCAGTTTTTTATTTGATATACATACACACATAAGTAAAAGTATGTACATATTCATAAATTTAAGTGAATATGGTGTCATTCGTATATAAAGCTTAATAAAATGTTAGCGTTTGAAAAAGTTGTATTTGGCATCACTGCTTTATGTCAAAGGGTTTTGAGTGCAAGTAGTTGATATTGTTGCCAACCACATCATCTTATTTGCAGAGATGTATTGACAATATAAAAATAATAATAATAACTCCCTACGGTTAGGTTTGGTGGTCATTCTTCAAGCAGCTTAATGAACAACGTATTCCATTGTGATACCCAAGAAGTACACAGCAGATCTCTCAAACTACACTTTTTATTTCCATAGTAAACCAACCAGACTCTCTCTTTATTGTTATAACAGCTTCTAAAGTAATTGTTCAAATATATGCAGACCCATTTTCATATCATGCGTTCTAATAGTGCACTGATATGAAATAGTTGAAAACTTTAACCAAATCAATAAGTAGATTCGTAATGCCAGCATCATATATTGGCCAGGCCGACGTTGCAGTAACAGAAGTGGATTCACTGATGCAACTGATCAGTAGCCCCAAATTGTTCCTTTTCAAAAACCGCTCTGTAGTCTGTAAGAAAAATAACAGGGAAGAAGTAAATTTCCTCTTCATCTACTATCGCACTCTGGGTGGGGAATTAAGCGTAAATGAATGATTTAGCCTGTTTTATACAGAGACACCATGCATACAAGACTTACATGTCGTGATATCAGTACATTTGAAAATATATATTCAATAATACCCAAGACTGGAAATTTTATTTTCTAAAAATTGTTTCAAAAAAATAATAGTATTTATATGTTGTACATATATACATACCTTTTATCCCAATACCACTCGTAGCAGAAAGTATATTTATGATGTCTTTTAGCACCTTATTTAGAACATCAGTACAGAGTTCTAAGCTAACTTTCAGTTTAATCATGTTTTCTTCTGATATTTCCTATCGTACTGTTAAATATAACACATTTTTAGTTATTATCATCACTTCAAACAATTAACAACATAAACGTAAAGCACTCTATAATTGAATTTCGTAATTGAAAATTTTTTATTATAAATAAATGGAAACACAGCCAAAGAATCTTTAGTAATTTCCATGAAGAAAAAACCCAACACAAATTGAATGTGTTAAAACAAAGAGATCAGCAAAAAAAAAAATACAATTTGCATATTAATGCAAACACTTATTTATTACATACACACAATCAAACATCACGCTTTCAACATCGATATTGGAGGTCAAGGCTTACTGTACTCTAATTACGTGATATGAAGCCCAACTCTACAAGAGAAATACATACATACGTACAAATTACAAATACAGCACAAGCACTGAACCTAAATGAGAACGTGATATGAAAACGATAAAAACCAAAATCGATTTGTTAAATCTTAATTAAAGCCAAACAATTTTATAGAATTATTAAAGTACAACAAAAAAGAAGCGTTAAAGAATGAACAATAAAATAAATTAACACTTTAAAATGCAAAAAACTTAAAGTTTACTAGTGTATTTTTACAGTGAACATATGATATAAGAAATATGGCTAATTTGAACTTATGCATGTTCCGGCAACAGTGCTAAAAAAACAGAACTTGTTAATGATCTTAACAATTTCAAAGAACTTTGTAGCTAAGAATAAGTTTAAATAAAAGAAATCTAAACAAGAACAATTTGTGATAATCATATTAAATGAAAGGCATGAAAAGAAAAGAAAGAAACTGTTATATTAATTTTCATATTACTGTATCTCCATAGTAGCGATCTTTGAAGACTTTAGTGGGGCGAACAACGTAAAGAATTTCAAAAATTTGTATGGCAAACCATAAGATACTTTAAAATTTTCTTCTTTCTAACCCACTGTATTGTAAAGTTGCTAACTCTATTTCCCTGAGCCGCCTGCCATTAATCGTTCTGCTCTTTTTATATGATGGTAAAATTCTTTTGTTATAGTTATCATTATTATTATTATTGTTGTGGTTGTTAATGCAATTATTAACAGGTTTAGTCAACTGTAAATTGCTCCAGTTTTTGGCATTAATAGTTTTTAGTTTTTTTTGTTTGTTTGTTTTTTTTTTTGTTTTTTTTCTTCTTCCTATTTAATTTTTCTCCATATTTATTAAATAGTTTTGCTCATTTTTCATTGGCTGTCATTATGACAGGTTGCTTGTATTTTGACTTCTTGTTAATAGTTTTGTTTAAATTATTTACTCAGTCTGTGTGGTACATGTTGAGTAAACTGTGGCTTGTAGTAGCAATTTGTTTTGTTAAATATTTGTTTTATTAGTTTTATTTATTTATTTATTTTTTAGATTTTTTTTTGCATAACCTTAATATTTACGACCTTGTGTTATTTGTTTAATGTTTTTTTACAGTCTATATTTATTGTTTGTGTTTATTTAAATTTAAAATTGTAAATAATTACATAGTTTTTAGTTTTATAGGTAAATTTGTATTAATTTAGTTGTAAATTTTATTTGTGTTAAATGGGTTTTTATATTTGTTTTATAGAAGTGATTTTAAATGATTCGTTTTATTAAGTTTATAAGTAAATATATAAAAGCGGTTTAGAACTTTGTTATAAATGACCATGATCGACATGGTCAACAATCAACATTTTTGTAAATAAAAATAGTTTGAACAGAATTTAAAATTAGTACCATTATTTATAAAGGGTGATTCAAGTATAGAGATACTTTTTTCAATAGCCTTTTTTTGACAGATCACGTGTGATTCGTGTCATGCTTTCATGTTATTTTTGTTTAGTATTGTTTGCCATTTCATAATGGAAATATTTACGCCTGAACAACGTTTACAAATCGTTCCACTTTATATCGAAAATTCACGTTCTGTGAGGAATGTGTTTCGTGCACTTCGCTCAACTTATGGTCAACATAATCGGCCTACTGAGCGTACTATTCGCAACACTACCACCCATTTTGAGAACCAGCATTCATTATTAAATATTATTCGAACGAATAGACCACTCCTATTGATTCATCGATCCGACGCAAACGTAACCGTCAATGGCGACCGTTATCGTGACATGATAACCGACTATTTGATGCCCGAAATTGAAGCTCGTGATCTCGGCAACATTTGGTTTCAACAAGACGGCACCACTTTCCACACATCGCATCAATCAATGGATTTATTGACAGAACACTTCGGTGAGCACATAATTTCATGTTTTGAGCCGGTCGATTCGCCACCAAGATCGTGTGATATCACACCGTTAGACTTTTTCCTGTGGGGATGGAGGAATGCACACTTCGATTCAGGCCTTGGAGGAAAACATCACGCCAGTTACCAGTCGAAATGCTCGAACGAGTCATCGACAATTGGACTCAACGGATAGACCGTCTGCGACGCAGCAACGGCCAACATTTGATAGACATACTGCCATGTCACAGGATTTAATTCCGTTCGGAAGTGGAATTAATTCCGTATTATGCTTCTATAGAAAAAGTAAAACGAACAATTTTTTTGTGAATGAAACCTTGAAATTCTTAAAATTACAATTCCAAATCGCAAATTAAAAGTGGTTTCATTCCGAAAACATTTTTCGTTTTGCTTTTTCTATAGAAGCAAAAAAGGAACTTAATTCCACTTCCGAACGGAATTAAATTCTGTGACATGGCTGATAATCTTCAAAAATAAATGCCAAAGAATGTTCTTTCAAATGATAATAAACATTTCCCATCCTCGAAATGGATCACGCTATAAAAATTTCCAAAAAGATTTACTAAGTTAGTTCGAATTTTATTTTGCACTCTAGTCTCTTAAGTATAAGATTTATTCTATAGTATACGACGTAGTCTTCTGTATAAGACAGTTTTTAGTATAAGACGTGGTAGGCTTAGTACAAGACGTAGTATTTAGTACAAGACGTAGTCTTTAGTATAAGACGTAGTCTTTAGTATAAGACGTTGCATTTAGTCCAAGACGTAGTATTTAGTACAAGACGTAGTCTTTAGTACAAGACGTAGTCTTTAGTATAAAACGTAGTCTTTAGTATAAAACGTAGTCTTTAGTATAAAACGTAGTCTTTAGTATAAAACGTAGTCTTTAGTATAAAACGTAGTCTTTAGTATAAAACGTAGTCTTTAGTATAAAACGTAGTCTTTAGTATAAAATGTAGTCTTTAGTATAAGCATAGTCTTTTATATATGACGTAGTCTTTAGTATAAAACATAGTCTTTGCTATAAAACAGTCCTCAGCATTATCGGCGCCAAGACATTAAACATAATTCATATCAGCGGATAGAAAATTGTATCTACTTTTCAAAAATTCATAAATATTCGGTTAAAAAAAATCATGACTCAATTATATTCATTTTTCATTATAATCCAACAAGTTCTTAAATTTTACAACATAAAGTTCTTTTACAACTTTAACATTTTTTTCACAGCAATTTATTCTTATGCATACTATTTTACATATGTTTTTTTGGAGGCGCTACAGAAAAAAAAAAACTTAAAGTATTTCCTGAACTGTTCATCCTCTATTCCAAAGTCCAATAATATATTTGTCAGCACAAGTAATAAAAATGTTAATTTTATTTCGATTTCCATAGAAAATGCAAGTTGTAGTCACTGCCTGCTAACCAACATCATCATTATAATAAACTGTAAAGCTCTGACTCCCTCTAACTCTTCGTATATTATGTCTCTGTTTCACTCCTTTAAAGATGTCATTGTTGTCACAATAATTTTTTTACAAAAACAATAAAAATTGTATAAATTTTATATTTATAAACTGTGAAAGAGACACTAATACACCATTTCAACACTATGTGTGTTTAAATTTCAAGATTTTTTTTTTTTTTTCAATTTGTGTTTCCTTAGTATTCACACAAAAACCTGGACTTGCAATTACTGAATGGCATACTTTTTAATACATTACTTACAAGTAATTGTATAAAGTCTTATTTTGCTCTAGTAATGTCTAGTAACATTACTTGTAACTAGTTTTAGTGTTGTCAAAGTAATGGCTTATTTACAAGCGATAATAGTAAAATCTTGCCACCAATGACATAATCGCATCAACATAATGAGTTAAAATGACATTGTGTAAGTTCCCAGAATAATTGTTTATAATAAATGTTATTAATGGGATTATGTTGGGTTTCTCCTCAATTTCATATAGAAATGGTGTCGAAAGAAAGACCATGCATGACATTTTATGGAAGAAGAACTATCGAAGAAACACATTTGCTGAACATGAAAATTCTATTTATAGATTTTTTTTCGTTTACATATTTACGATTTTTATAAATCATTACGATTTTTATTCTTTTTTATATTTATTTGAATGCTAGAAGCAGTAGTCAGCCAGTTACATATTCTAAGCATTTACATATTTTAAAACAATTTCCAATGAAATGTGTAAATAAATGGAAGAATGCACTTTTACAATTTATTTGTGCAAAAATGTTGCTGCCAAAGGATTCAACGTCGTCACATGGCTGCACTTGTGATGCAGTTTCTGTGTGTTTATGTGAAGGTATGAGAGTGCGTGTGGCTGTAAAGCACGTGATATGGAGTGAGTAGATGGCAAAACGTATATAAAAATATAAGTGGCTGTGGATTGCAGACGTGACTATTGAAATAAAAGAAAATTGCTTAAAAAAAAAAACTGTTTAGCACAGCTTGGTAAAAAAAAAAAAAAAAGAAAGCGACCGTTTTCTGTCATAATTTATTTGCTATTTAATGCTATTTTTTTCGACTCTACTGTCTCAGTATTTTATTTGTATAAATCATGTAAATTTCTTTGTGTTTCTTCCTTATAATTTTATTACCTTAAAACAAGTTGTCAATCATGTTTCAAACAAAAAAAAACTTCTAAGGAAAAATAAAAAATAAAGAATTAAAAAAAAAATAAAAAATAAAGAATTAAAAAAAAAAAAAAAACACACCCAGTTTTCTTTTAGCAACAGCCTTTATTTTAAAAGTTGTCATTTCGTTACTATCCTGTTACAAATTACGCATGCAGCGATTGAAAATGTGGCAACAAGAAAGAGGGTTGCAGCAAAATTTTAGCAACAATAAAATTTATGATATTGATTTCAAAGGTAAAAATAAAAGTTATTTCTTAACTCTTATTTTTTTAGGCAGAAATAAAAGTTATTTCTTATCTTTTATTTTTTTAATGCAAAAATTAAAAGTTATTTTTCACTTTTATTATTTTACACAAAAAATAAAAGTTATGTTTTAACTTTTAATATTTTAGGGTAAAAATAAAAGTCTTGAATTAAACATTGCATAGTAATAATTGCATAGTTTTATGCAATATTTAATTCTGACTTTTATTTTTGCCTTAAAAAATTAAAAGTTAAAAAATAACTTTTATTTTTTGAGTAAAATAATAAAAGTCAAAATTAACATTTATTTTTTGAGTAAAATAATAAAAGTCAAAAATAACTTTTATTTTTTGCCTGATGATGGAAATTTCCATAATATTGTTTTTTGTTAAACTTATACTATAAATATATGTATGTGTACTAAGATTTTTCCCCCCACTTTTTCTTTAATTTTGAACATGAATTATATCACATTGATTTATTTCACCAATACAGAAAAAATCATGCAAAGAAAGGTTAAATCAATTAAAGCTTTATAAATAGGAATTTTTAAATTCCAAAAACTGTAGACACATCAAATAGCACCTTCGAGTTTGGCAATCCAAAATTAATTTTAATGCTTTCACCTTTAGTTCTTTGACAAACGTTTTAAGATTAAAATGTTTGTTGATGACCTTCTAAACAAATATGTACTAGTTTTCCCGGGATGTTGGGGATTGGCATTCCTACTTACATGGCATTTGTGGAACATTTTTTAATAATTTACTTTTTTATACCTAACTTCTTATAAAAATTTACATTCATACATACTTACATATCGTCACCTAAAATGCCCAAAGACGTAACCCTCATTATCATAATTTTACAGGAGAAACAAAAAACGTTATAAAATGAAAACTGTTTAATTGAAAATCGCGATATGCACATACCGTCACCTGAAGTTTGTCGTCTATCTTAAGACAAGAAGTGAAGAAATCGCGATTTTCAATTAAACAGTTTTCATTTTATAACGTTTTTTGCTTCTCCTGTAAAATCATAATAATAAGGGTTACGTCTTTGGGCATTTTAACAATCATGGTTTTCTTTTAAATTCAAAGAAATATAATCTAAAATCTTATAATTAAAATACTAATAGATTAAAACTTAATTTAGAATTTCTAACATACCCATATAATTCATGCTCTTCACCAGAGTATTTAAATATCATTAAAAATGTATATTTACCTAGAAATAAAAAAGATAAAAAAAATATGTTTTAATTTATTTCAACAATATACATACATACATATGTATAATACAATGTATTAAAAAAATAACCTTAAAATATTTTATATAAAACACATGTATAACAAATTTTTAGCTAGATCAAACACATATTTAAGCCATATAAGGCATATTTGATTATTAACACACACTCCCTATTAAAATAACCCCAATTCAGCACAAAAAAAAAATCCCAAAAATTCTTTAATTTTTTTCAAACGTTTTATTACTATAGATTATAACATTTATGAAGCTTAAACTATATGGTTTGGTTAGATATTACAAATTTAATTTTAATTTGTATTTCGTAAATAAAAATATAAAAAAATGACTGATAGTAATATTTAGATCAATTCCCTCCCTTTAGTTCAATACCCAACGGACACACACTCACTTGAATGTAAACAACCAAGCATGACAAAAACAAAATAAAAGCAAAGAGATACATATTACATACAGAGAATAAAAAATAATGAATGCTGAGCAGCGTTGTCAACTTGGTGCGTATCGCACCATTTTTAGTGCTTTTTTTAATTTTTTTGTGCTAAAAATTCCTTAATTGGTGCATATTCCGATTTTTTAATTTTCGATAAGTTTTTTTAATTCTTCCGAATATGTGTTTTTTTATTAATTCATTATCATGTATAATGAATTATTATGAATAAAAAGGACCCCATTAAATGTATTTTAAATACGAATGTCTGATAATTGAATACATACAATCAAAGGGTTATTGCTAAAGATGAATAGGGTGAAAATCTTTGTTTGAAAATAAAATTAACATTTTAAACATGGAAATAAAAATTCTTGTGTAGCCTGATAGTTTGGTATACTGAACTGTAGACGAACAACCATAGTTAAGAGTCCCAGTGGAGCCCTAACAAATTTTATTGAAAAACTTCAAATAAAAGTACAAAAAATAGAAAACAAAATTAATTTAAAAGAGTACCAAATATGTACTGAAATTAGCTCTTTTTACCAATGAGTACTTCAGTTCCGAATAGCATATTATGAGTTAAATTAGCTCGTTTATTTTAAAAAAGGATTATTTCTTTTACTATTAATCGTTGATCTCTTTTTAAAAAGTTTTATATAGAATTATAAAAAAATCAATAAACATTTTAAATAAAAAAGAAATTGTAAACTTGGTGCATTCTTTCTCCATTTTGGTGCGTTTTGAAATCTCAAAGTTGACAACGCTGATGATGAGTACAAAAATCCCTAAAAGTAATTTATGCTGCAATTATGAGAAGAAGAAGAATAACTCAACCAAAAACCAATGAACAACAAAATCTTCATTGTCAACAGCAACAACAACCACAACAACAATAATAATAAACAGACATTTTCTAAAGAAAATACAGTAAACAATGTTATTTGGGGGGTTTTTACTTGTTTTTTTTTTTGTGTGTGATTTTTTACGACATGATTCCCTTAGGAGTTGTCATGAATATCAAGTAAAAATTGTATAAGTTTAGCACAACATATGACAAAAACAATCAGATATATTGAGCAGTAAATACACTTAAGGATAAAATATAGCGAAATTTAGAAATATACAAGCATGTCACATAATTCGTTTGGAATGGGTTCAATTCCGTCTTTGCAAATCGATCGTTTTTTAATTTGCGTTCTCTAGATTGCAATCGATTTTGTTTATTCCCAAAAAATATTTAAATCTCCGTTTTTTACTTAAAGCGCTAGCAAAGAAACTTTAAATAAATGTGAAGAAAGTTTTGTCAAAATGCCCGTAATTTCAATTGTTGCTGTTTTGAATGAACAAAGACATTAAAACGAAGCTAAAAAGCTACGAAGAAGAAATTTAAGGGATGCATCTGATCCTTTGTCATATTCTAGTGCTGTGTAAATATTTTTAATTTTTGTAATTTTTGAAATTTTTAACATTTTATTTAAATATCAATGAGATAATTAAAAAAAAAATAATAAAATAATAAAATTAATTATTTAATTGTCATTATATGAGTTTTTTTCAATATGGTATGAGTATTTTTTAATATAAAATCATATAAAATAACAATTCCACTTTAGAAATTAACCTCCTGGCCCACGATGTCGAACGATAACGTTCGCTTAGATAAGACTTAAGACACAAACTTTTTATAGTATCTATTTTTTACTCAATCAAGTTTGTTTATTCCACAATCAAGTCTGTGTCTTAAGTCTTATCTAAGCGAACGTTATCGTTCGACATCGTGGGGGAGGGAAGTATTTCATTCTGAAAAAAAAAATCAGTTTAAGGAATCAAAACCATTTTCAATCGGAGTTGAGTTCTTTGACATGACTGATAAAATGTGAAAAATAAGGAGGTTAAACACTACCCATTTCTTTTGACTTGAGTTATTAAAAATTGTATGAAATTTAAAATTTTTTTTCCAGTGTAGCATATCTGTCCTAACAATTTGTCTCGGAAAACTATGGCGACAAGCTGCCAACGAAAAAAAGAAAAGAACACCAATTCATTAATTGTATCTCAAAAGCATGACAGACTGCACTATTTACAATAATGGATGCTGTATAGTATAAGAAGGATTTAAAAAAATCATTTTTAGGGAATACAAATTTCCAACTATAAAATTCCCTTAAACAACATGCACATTTTTTGACGTCTATTGCAACAGCAAAACTTTAAAATTAAAAAGAAAAACTCGCGCACATACAACCCGCAACAAAATTAATTGTGTTAAAAATACAGCCAGAGAATGGATGACAAGCGACAGCGCCTGTATGCCGCCATTTGCCGCCTGCAATAAAAATAACAATTTTGAACTTTGTTTTCAAACACACTCACTTTTGCTGGCACAACTATCTATCTCCCGCCATATGGTTGGCAATATTTCTTTCAGTATTCAGTTCGATTCCAAAACTGTCTACGATAATTAACTTAACAAATTAATGAAAATATTAAGTGCAGTATTATAAACAGCAAAATGCTATTTTTAATCCGGTTGTGTTAAGAAAAACAAAAGGAATGACAGCTAAAGAATGGTTATTTGTTTTATTTGATTGAATACACACATTTTAAGATTATTTTTCTTGAGACAAACAAATGGAAATTTATTGATAGCTAAACTTGAACTTGAAAGATAAAGTCAGTTAAATAAACAAAATGAAAATATTTATAAACTTTTCGAATTTTAAATTAAATTTAGATTTTGTTGTTAAAAATATGAACAAATTATAATTGAAGATCATAATCAAAGCTTTTTTAAATACAATAAAGATAAGTTCGTAATTGCAATCATTTTGCATCAGTGCAAAATTTTGAGTCTCTCCATGACTCAAAATATAAACAGCTGTTGTAGTAATTTTTAATGTAGCGTCTTATTTATGAAACATGAAAAACATATGTAACGGGTCCGCCATCTTACGTTTTTAACATACATATAAAAAACTATCAACATGAAAAGTTAAGTACGACTTAAGTTTAATTGAATTTACAATGAAAATTGGTCAAACAATTTTCGTCTGGCACTGGCTGTATTAATAATTGAAATTTTTTAGATATAAGATTTGAAAAACTTATTGTTAGTTCACCTTTTAGACATCGGGGTGAGGGCAAGATAAGACGAGTACATACTTGATTGTACTAGCAATTCGTGTTAAGGTACGGTCACATTTGGCAAATATTTGCAGAAAAAGACGTAACTACTAAATAACATTGAACTCGTTTATTTATTAAAAAAACTTTTCTTATTTAGTCCAAAGCACAACAAATATTTAGTTTTAATTTATTTGATGCTGTTTGATCTTGCAAAATACTTGTAAGAGTAAACAACATCAAACGAATTTGTGCCAAAACAAGTGGTTACGCTTTTTTGAGGAAATATTTGCCAAATGTGACCGTACCTCTCTTATTCGTATTACATATGTGTATACTAGGGCGAGCCAAATTTTTTGTCGATTAGAGCCGCCCCCTAGGATGATTCTATGGACAATTCTAAGCAACTTTGTTGAAGGAACCATGGGTCTATCTCGATTTTCGAGTCTCCCACTTTTCAAAAAATGAATGACTTGAAAGCAAGAAAGACTTTCAAAAATAACTTATTCCGCTTTTCTTCCACTAAATTAATTTTTTTACACATGTTCTTATTTTTTAGGTTGAATTTCTGTTGAAAAAATAAAATAAATATCAATTTTACCGAACATTTTTTCTCGGAAAATAGACGAAAAATATTACAAATATGCATGAAACGCCCTCTGGTGATGTTAAAATAAAGATCAAAAATGAATTTCTCGACCCCAAAAACCCCCATATACACATAAAAAAGATAATATAACGATGAATAAAAAATCGAATTTCGAATCAAAATGATGTTATATATGTGTGTATACTCTCAAATAAAAGTACGAGCGATTTAAGCATTAAGAATTGCGCTGTGTGAACACCGAAGAAATTACAAGGAAAAACTTGTATCAATATTTTCAATAAAAATTGCTTCGTGTAAATTATGACTAAGTTTCCAATGAAGAATAATAAAATATTGCCATAGATACTTTGTTCAAAATTATTTCAATCAACAAAACAAAATCAATAGAAATCACTATTTACCAACTCTGATCTTCGCGTGTACACTCGCCGTGTAGTATACTAGTGTAAAACAAAAACATTCATAAATAAAACAGCTACAACAACAACAACCACAGCGAAATAAATGCTTAACTACTCCACTACAAAGCACTGATGGAAAATAGATTTTAGATTTTGTACCAACTACACAAATAAAATGTACTTTTTATACCTTCACGGTACCATTTTTAAAATTTATTAAATATGTAATAAAAAAAAACTTAACAAAACACGTACAGAAAAAATTCAAGTGTACATAATATAAAAAATAAAAATGATGCAGATAAATGCGTAAACATATTGTATAAGTTTTAAATATATGAGATAAAGTTAATAAATATAATTTTGATATTTTCTATTAGTTAGGCTTAAGTTCATTGAATTTAATTTTCATTTAATTATTTTTACTGAAGAAGAAATTGTTTAACAATTTGAAAAATTTTTATTTTTGATAATTTTTGACTAGGATTCGAACCTGGGTTGTTGGTTGAATTTACATGTGTTTCGAGAAACACCACTTTCTCTCATCAGAATTCTTTACGTTCTGACCCCTGCACCACTACGGTGCCTGCTAGTCAACAGACAACATCAATCCTTTAACCAGTGACTGGTGGTTCGAAGTTTTCTGTAATTATCATTTTATTAATTTCTATTTAAGTTGTTGTTTTTCCTTTTCTTCAGTTTTTCCTTTTGTATTCATGTCGAGACTTCGTCTCGAAAACCTGAATACATTTGTTTTTTATTAACAGTTCAACAAAATACTACTAATTATGTTAATAAATATATTTTTATAAAATACTTTTAGTTAACAAATTTTGTGTTATTTTTAAGTTATAGCAACTGCAATTAGTCGACTTTAATAAATATTTTGTTTGAATTAAACCAGATACAGTGGATACATGGAGCTTAGTTCTATATTTCGTTTTAATCATATTTTGGTTACAAAATATACGCTCGACGTTCGCTGACGAGTGTGGAATGGACAAAATTGAGGAAGCAACTCTCTAAATATCTGGAAACATGAGTTCATTTAATTCATTTTTCATCTCAGATACTTTAAACCAGTAAGAGCCAAGATTTTCATCTGCAAAAAACAAACGTAAAGTTGGCTCTAACAAGTGTAAACAAAATATTACACTTAACGAAATTTAGAGCAGAACATGAATAGTATGTTCCATTATATCACTTAGAATAAACTGTCTGCTTAATATTTAAAAAATAAAACACTGATGATACCATTTGAATACAAAATAGGAATATTTTCAAATTGTACCATATGAATCGTGGTAGTACCACGGTACCAATTGTGTTTAAAATGTATCAAAAAAAGTACAATTGTGCCATGTTTGCCATCAGTGCTACAAATACTGTTTCTACTATTATTTAAACATACCTTCAGACATAAATATACACTACGAATGTAGATGGAAGTAAGTTCTTTAAGTGTCGCTGGAAGTCGTCATTTCATTGACTCCTCATAATTTGTAGCAGTTGCCTGCTACTATGCAAATACATATTTATTTATTTAATAATTTTTTTCTTCATCTTCTTGTTTTTAAAATGTATACTACTCTAAGGAAAAGCTTAAGACTGTTTTATAGTGACATGAGAAAGAGATTGAAAAGAAACAAGTAAGAGTGCTATATTCGGCTATGCCGAATCTTATATACCCTTCACCTTTGTTGTGGATGCATAATTATATTATATACATAGTACATATATACATTATATTATATACACCTTGTTTGATAGTTTTTTTAAAGAAATTTTCAGAGGTTGTCCGGATTTTTGCTCATATCTCCGTTTTTTATGGACGGATTCTGCTGATTTTAAATAGCAAACTTCTCGAAAGCATGTCTGACAGAATAATTGAAGATTTGGATTCCGAAGATATCTAAAGACTTCAGAAAATTGATTTCAACAGACAGATGGACAGACGGACATGGCTTAATAGACTCCGCTATCTATAAGGATCCAGAATATATATACTTTATAGGGTCGGAAAATTATATTGCGGAAATTACAAACGGAATGACAAACTTATATGTATATACCATTCTCAGGAAGGTGAAGGGTATAGAAATGTGAGTGGAAATAGCAACTGAAACTCATTGAAAATCTCAAATGGTTGTTTCTTGTGTGCGTTTTTTTGTCGTCCCAACGAAAATTAAACGCCAAAGGAGGAAATACTACTTAACAGCCAACGACATGAAGAAACATGTTTTAGACGAGTGAATAATGACAAATATAAATAATATTTATTACTGCCGCTGTTGTTGCTACTACTACTGTCATCATTATTGTGGTTTAGAGTCCATTTAAAAGAAATCAAGTTGAAATACAATTCAGTTGAAAGCGGGCAAGCGAAATTGTTTGATTTGTTAAAAGTATTTTCGCTGTTTTTTTTTTTTTTTGGTAAATTAATAGTTTAAATTGCTTATT
Organism: Bellardia pandia; assembly: GCA_916048285.2. Lineage (NCBI taxonomy): Eukaryota > Metazoa > Arthropoda > Insecta > Diptera > Calliphoridae > Bellardia > Bellardia pandia. The sequence goes on from OU696531.1 coordinate 50,116,604, forward strand.
TTTGTTATGGAATTAAATTGTTTTGTTAAACATACATACATAATTGTATTAGTAATGGCAATTTTGAGTAGTAATCCGTTACTGTTGTCAGTAATGGCCAGGACTCCTGATTAAATTGAGCAATTTTAATACAGACTTAAATATTTCAGCTACATTTTGGCAAAATGGCAGGTCTATTTCGGTAATTTTGTAACAAAATTTGAGGTTCTATGGACTATAATAACATAGCACCTCAAAAAAATAATACAGAGGAGCGATCGGGAAATTTTGTTTGCAATAAATTCATTGTTTCGGTAGCTGTGTGACATGTGGCACCGTCATGTTAAAAATCACATGTCAGTGTATCCATATCATCAATAAATAGGCAAAAATTTGCAACAATGAGGATGCTTTAGCTTGATTAGCGCATTTGATCATTAAGCATTAGTTAGTATTCGTAGCCCGGGTTCGATTCCCAGCCGCTGCCACTCAAATAACATCAGTTTCTGATAATTATTAGTTTTCTTTCCATCATAACTAATATTTATCACAGCGCCCTCCTTCTGTGGTATAGCATTCAAACGCCACCGAAGTAAAATAATTAAATAAAGGCTATAAAATCAAGCTTTAAAAATAATGTGCCTACTCGCCACCAGAGGCGCTGTAATGCTGCACTAAAACAAACATAATGCGCAATTTATTCTACTTTCACCACCTTTATTTCTTCAATCTATCCCCTTTCCAAAGTAAGTAACGCAATTACATATAGGCACATTAACTCTCTTTTAAAAAAAAAACAAGTGTTCTTGAATTTTCAGAAGTCTAAAGGCGGCAATTCCAGACAAAAGAAAATGGGATTTGTCTAAAAAAATATTTTTCCAAAAAAAAAAAACAAAATTCTTGTTGAAAAAACCTTTGCATAATAATAATGTGCCCTATATATCTTTCCATTCAAAAATTCAGTATTTTTCATGGATTTTAATTTGCGCTAGCAAAAATCTTCGGTAAATATTCGAAGAAATTTCTAATATAAAGAGTCAGATTTGGATAAAAACAAAAGTTTGCTGTCAAAATTATTTCTTCTTATATTTAAAGATTATATTGATTATTTAAATCATTTTCTTTTATATTTATTTTATTATTAAAATAACAAATTAGGCATTTGTTTAAACCGCACAAATAAATTAAATTTTTTTTTCCAGTTGACGATAAATTTATTATAATAATAGTTGACTCTAAGCAAATATTATCAAGCATGTACTTTGTGGGTTTTTTTATCGCCCCCTTTTTTCGTTTTTATTATAGGATGTGTTTTTGTTTTTGTTTTCAATTCTCTACGTCAATGAGTTAACTTTTTCAGCTCTTGTAAATATTTTTTTGCTAGCCCATCATACTCAATAATACTTCAAATCAGTGTTGGCGAACATGGTACAATTGTACTTTTTTGATACATTTTAGACCCAATTGGTACCGCGGTACTACCGCGAGTCATTTGGTACAATTTCAAAATACTGTTGCATTTGGAATCCCAGATAAAATATATAGATAAATGTAGGATTTAAGTTATCATTTGTACAGTAGTGCAAATAAGAGAAATTATTTTATTCAATTTCATGAACATTTTGGAACTGATATCCATATGATCTTTAAATATGCATCTATAATATGGTTATTAGAACAAGAAATTGTTGGTTGAATTATCGAACAATGAAAACTTCTGAAATATTAATTCAGATTAAATGATTTTGCGGCTGAATTCAGAAACTAAACCTAATCCCCCCTATCGTGAATAAAAATTACACATGAAATTTGTTCCCTTTTCACACTTTTCTTATTAAAATTAAATGTTAAAAAAATAAAAGGGAACAAATTTCATGTGGAATTTTTATTCACGATAGGGGTAAATATTTAGTTAATCAGAACTTAAAAAACGTTAGAAGTTAACCATTCTATTTCTTTAATATATTCTTGAATTAATTATTTTGGAAATCCCGATACATCATAAATAAGAATGTTATAGATAATCATAATAATAAACGAAAATAATATTCTTAATGATTCAGAAGTAGCCTAACTTTACATTTAAACAAATACAGCAAATCCCGAATGAAGATAATTTACAGGAAACATTTTATTACGAAACGACCTCTATTACTTTGCCTTTAATTTATCTTTGTTTCAAATGCATTAATATAAAATTGTCACTTTATCCTTTGATAACTTTCTTCCTGAAACACTAGTTGTATATCGTGAACAAACGTTTTATCTGGCAGCATTTTCCAATAGAGTTAAATTGTGATTCTTTAATGCACCTTATTCCTTTTAATCACCAAATCAATACCAAAGCTTTATTTCTATTAGAGTTCGACGATTTTTTTAAGACATTCTTGTTATATAGATATGTCAATGGTAAAAATTTGTTCGTTCGAGTATAAAATTTATTAAACATTCGTTATATGTATAAGTTAATGTTAAAAATTTTGCCGTAAGTGGCATATCGAATTTTCATTAAATTGAGTTTGGGGTTAAGTTTTATTATTATGTATTTATCAAATATTAAAAATGGTACCGTGGAGGTCTAAAAAGTACATTTTATTTATATACCTAGTTGGTACAAAATCCAAAAAGCCATTTCCCATCATTGCTCCAAATATTGTTGTCGTTGTTGTTATTATATTTACATATGTATATATGTATCAGAGACCTGCAACGAGTACTAAATTTTCGGGTATACTTAATCATGCACATTGATTTTTATGATTTAATCGTTTTTGTTCAAATGCACAAAACGCTCGTTTACGCAACCGTTCGTTTCAAACATTCAGTTTTATTCACTGGTTGTTTTTTGCGAACATGAATATTCTGACTGTGTCGTTAAATGTATGAAGCTCGTTTTACATCAAAGCCAACGTGTTGTTAGCCGAACATGTGTTTTATTCATTTGTTGTTTTGTGCGAACATGAATGTTCGACTGTGTCGTTAAATGTATGAAGCAGCTCATTTTACATTTTTTCTTTAATTTTTTTTGCTGCGCAAAGATATATTTGACAAACTGTACATATTACAAATTTTATCATTGCTTTGTCAAATAAGTTTTCTTTTCGACGAAATAATGTTAAATAGGTAGTAAATGCACATTTTTTATGTTTTCATATTTTTCTGCCAGCCGCTTTTTACTTATAAGTGGCTCGTGTGTTTTTAGTTCAATTCCAATCAGATCATGCACAACAAAGCCGACATGCAAAAAACAAACTGTGTATAAACAAGAATTTTTGTTTTCAAACATTGCAGTTCGAACCAAGTGTTGGAAATGATTTATACTCGTTGCTGAATTTTCTGTGTGTGCATAAAAAGTGAATAAGCATAAAATTGAATCATACTTTTTTGTATTGTTCTTAAAATTCAACGTTAGTGAATAAGTCGGCTCGTTCATACTTGTTGCAGGTCTCTGATATGTATGTATGTATGTATATCAATTCAGTTAAGAGTTGTTTTTGTGTTTCCTTCATTTGCATTTTTATGATTTGTTGTTCCCTTTTTTACATATATTCCCGGTGCTTATTCTTTTTCTCCATAAATGTATGAAAAGTATGTTCTAGTTTTTTTTCAAGAATTCAGATTGTTGTAATAAATCGCCAAATCAAAAAAAAAAAAAAAAAAAAAAAAAAAAAACTTCCCATATTTGTTTTTCTAGTTTTATTGTTTTTTTTTATTTATTTTTTGTCTATAAGTAATAGTATTGCTTTCCTACAATCGCTTTATACAGTTTTATGTTTATTTCATGCATACTTTCATTAAATGTTTATAATGCTAATCGTGTGTTTGTTGCTGTTGATGTTACAATTAAGAGGGTGAGTGTGTATGTGTGTATTTGTTAAAAATTATTTTCATTCTCACCATATTATTATGAGAAAAGTTGTTTTTATTTTACATGTTAGCTTAGTAGTTTGTGGGGGTCTCCATTATAAACAATTAAAGAAATGAAGTTTTGTTAGAAAATAACTAAACATGTAAAAAAAAAATATAAAGAAAATTTTAGAATTTGTAATGTTTATTTTTATAGTTATAAGTTTTAATAAGTGACCACAAGTTTATTTAATATAAAATGGTCAGTTGAATAACGTACGTACATATGTATTTCACTCACTCTTAACCACAACATACTTAACATTGAGGTTTTAATAAAGCTAAGCGTTTTGCCCCTCAATATTTGTGGTTTAAAATAAACTATTAAAAAGTAAGAAAAAAATTATTTTAATTTCAAACACATATTTGGGAAGTTTTGTCATGGATTCTTTTCACTGATCAACTTCATATAACAACGTAAGCCATTCAAACACTGTTAAGAAAATCTGAACGTTATCGTAAAATTTTATATTTTTTAAGGCTCACGGACTCAAAACGTTTTGGCATACATACGTAGTATTATTTGACATTTAAAAATACTCTAAGGGTCAGTTTTTAGGAGAAGGATTAAACTTGGTTTGTTAGTGGTTTGGTTAAACTTTAATAACATTCAAACTTTTTTTAATCCACCTAGTCGTTTTTCAGTGGTAGTTTAAGAAACGTCAAATTATTTGATGTTACCATATTTTACACATAATAAAAATATGGCATCGTTAAAAATTTCTTATATAAATGTGGTAGCATTATAAAATTTCTCTAAAACATAAACAAATAAAAGCGGCAAAAGAAAAAAACATTGTAAAATCAAAGCAGCAAAAGAAAAAACCAATAAAAAAAATCATAAAAATGAACAAGGTCGATATAAATAGTTTAAACCGTTCAACCAATTTTACTTCGAAAGAAATAGAAACATTAATTGAATTGGTGAACAAAAAAAGTATACAATAGAGTGTAATATAGTTCTATTTAAATTATTATATATTTCCGAATTACTATAATCCTCATCATCTGAGGAAAAATCCATTTTATTATAATTTATTTTGTGTTATAAGGTAAAACTTAAAACAATCAGCTCTTTTATTTTATAGTATTTTTAAACAGCTGATATGTTTTGACAAATATGAATGGAGTTTAAACGCCCATTCTTGAAGGGTTAAACGCCAATTAAAACAAAAAACATCCTAAAAACTTAATTTGAAGTTTAAACTAAGTTAAAACAATAAACATGGTTGAACTACATCCTAAAAACTGGCTTTAAATGAATGCGAATTATATACAGATATACAAAGGCATATTTTTATGTAGATTTAAATTTTCCTACATTGCAACTAAAGGGTAAGACTTCAGCAGGGAGTTTTTTCCACATGCAAACAGAAGTCCAAGTGTTTAATAACAATAAAAAAAAATCTCACGGTGCTCTTAAAACCGGGTAAAAGCAAAGCGTTCATCAACAAAGTGACATGAGTACCAAGTCGAAGCCAGGTGTTCAGACATAATCTTCTCCTTGGTTAGGATTGCAGCTCTACTAAAACTCATACCGTTGTAAGGGGCTCGGCAACCGGTTGCAGTGCAACTTCACCCGCTATTTGAATCTAACCCACAGCCACGTAGCATCCCGAAGGTCTACACCATACACAGGCTGAAGCCAAACATAATGTCAGTACGCCAGAAGTATACGCAATTCATTGACCAAAAGTGCATAAATGAATGCTTTGATACAACATGTAACAGAGAAAATGTAACAGAAACGTCCAAATTTTACAAACGGTTGACTTTAAAAATTTTGGTATTTTAATAACTTTTTAGAATGGCAATGATGCATTGTTCTGAAATGATTAAATGGAAAAGTTGGGCATTTACATCCTGAAAAAAAAGACAATCCTTAAAAGCCATAGAGCTTCATATTATGGAACAGAAGCTTGGTATTCAAATAATCTACAAGTCTACATAAGTATTAATTTGAAATTTAACAACAATCAAAGCAATAGCAACTGTGTACAAACAATATTTCTTTTATAGTTTAATACTCTCGCTTATTTTCACAATCTAAATTTGAAAAAGACTTTGGCTTCCACCATAAAAACACAGAGCCTGCGGAAAACATCTCAAAACATCGACAAATAGCTTCTAGCTTTCGATTCAGTTATTCTTATATGGAATTCATGGTCATTGAATATCTATTCTCTTAACATCAATAGCCTCGTGGCAAACAATTCTTTTGAATTTCACACTTGCATATTAATCTTTACGACTTACTGAAAAATTATCTCAATAAAATACGCCTCTGATTTAGACGGGCTTTGGAATATCTGGGGCCAAATTACCGTATTCGATATCGAGTAAAATTGATCGTAATTTTCTTATTTGAGATTATGGCATTCGATATCGAGCAAGAAATTTAGTACATTTTATCATAATTTCGATATCGAAATCACGAATGCGGTAATTTGGCCCCTGGATAGATATTGTCTGTTTTTTTTTTTTTTCATTAACATTTTTAATAATTGAATATGTGCTTATTTATTATATAAATGTTATTTTCACAAACAAATATCTAAGTATTAATAAACAAACAAATTGACAAATTGAATACATATGTATATGTATACAATAGTGCAAATTTTGGCAGTTGGAGCAAATGGGCATTTTTTAAAATTTATTTTTTTAATTTATCTTGGAGGTGTGTTAATTAAGTGACAAATTCTAAGCATGCCTGGCATATTAATTGCAGTAACTTTACTATTTACCATACACAGTTGTCCACACTTTTGGCAAATGAATTGCACCTGCCAGAAGTAATTAAAAGCTAAACGTAAATAAATATTCATTAAATAATGGTAATTCACTTTATATAGACTTTACTACATTTAAGTTTCTTTAAACAAATATTATATACATATTAAGAAACCTTATTATTTACAATGTATTTGTTAATTAAACAAATATTAATTAAAAGTAAAAAAAAAAACATTTAAATATTACACAGCCATACAAACTTTAACGTTACTGTTTAGTAATTTAGAAAAAAAAAATAACTTTTACCCTCTATGTATGTAATGTATCTTATAAGCGGTAGCAGAAACTCTTGCTATCTACTGCATAATTTGTCAACATTTGTATGGTTTATGCGAAAATAAATATGTAAGTAGAAAAAACTGAAACTAAAAATAAATTTCGTAAATCGTATTCACAGCGACATACACTCGAACGATGTCTATATTATCAAATCTTGTTGTTGTTGTTGTTGCATTTGTTTTTGGTAATATACCCACTATGCACTAATATACTAAGTATAGTTACTAGTATAGTCCTCAGTTAGTATCTATCTATCTGTATGCATCCATCATACGCAACATACTCGTACATATTAGTTGTTTTAGTTTGTAAACTTAGTTGTTGCTTGCTTGCATACGATTTTTCATTCATTGTTACATCACAATTTGTTTTCTTTACTTTAGTCGTAATTAGATCCACAAAAACTGCAAAACAAAAGTTGGAGCTCGGTTGGTTAGTATGCAGTGTTGTTGTATTTGGTGTTTGTAGTACGAGTATGTAATCTTTGGTTTACAATTTGTCTCCGACATATTCAGTCTTCATCGTTAGTATTTACCTGGCTGCCATTTGCTGTTGGCATGTTGGGGACTTCATTGAGTTTAGTAAAAAGAAGAAACAAAACAACTGAATTTGTTTGGTTTCATTATGGGAACTCTTTTTTTTTCGTTTTTTTTTGTTAATTTATTTCCACAATTTCGTTTCTTCCATTGGTTTTTATTATTAATTTTTTAATAGAGTCATTATTGTTTCCCAGCAATAAAAAACTATTAAAGTACTTCAAAGCATATCATTCATAGAACCACAATTAAAAGGTATCAAAAAAGAAATTCCATTCTATTACAATTATGTGTTAAATTTATATTTATCTTTTTAACTATTTTCAAATTGTGCCTCTCTTTTTGGTAGTTCTCTTGCTGAGATTTTGAAGCAAACTGTTGTTGATAATGATGTTGATATGTCAAATCTTACTTTATATTGTTTAATCTGATTTTTCAAACTTAAACATAATCCCAGTTTGCTCCGTAACGAATTTCGTATACATCGTTCAAAATCGTTTGTTGCGACAGAAAACATCGTTATGGTACCGGAACTCATGTTGTTAGACTGTCATATGACTTATAATTTAACTTTAGCAGTGAAAAAGTTTTCTTCGCATTGCATAACGCATGAAAAAACGTAACCATCCATTTTAGCACAAATTTGTTTGACGTTGTTTACTCATACAAGAGTTTTGCAAGATCAAATATCTGTTGTGACTTGTCCTAAGTAAACGAAATTTTTTAAATAAATAAACGAGCTCAAATACATATATTTTAATTAGTGGCTACGAGTGTGACCGTACCTTAAGCAAACATAATTTAAGGTCCAACTATAATATGCATATGCTAGCTTAAGCAACCCTGCGAATACATATAAATTGTATGTGGCAAACTATAATGTACTTTACGAAACTTTTCGTTAAGTTTTTCAACTGTCATTTGCTTAAGCAAAAAGCGAAACTGATCGCATATTCCGTACGGAATCAGCTGTTTGTTGTTTGTTTGTTTTTAACAAAATGGAGAAAGAAGAAAATACATTTATTTTAAATTTAATAGAAAATGTGGAAAAAATAAGTGCCTTTATAATAAAAGGGCCCTTTTTATTTTAACAAAAATGTCTTTCTGTCGTGGTTTATTTCTCTGACAGAACAAGAGCGTCTTCTTCTTTTACAGTGTAGTTCACTTATTTCTTTTAATGTGCACAGGCCTTCAAGCGCTAACTTTAATATTTTTATATTATTTAAATTTTTAAGTTTTTTCGCCATTTTTGCAAACAGAATACGAAAATTAACAAAACATATGTAAACGTTTATTATTACTTGCAATTTAGTGCTGCCACAGCTGTACATTTTAGTACTTTTGCCGATAAATTAAAAAAAAAAGGATAAATTATGCGTTTCGGGTACGAAGTTTTCTTTTAATTATAAAATAATATAATAATATTAATAAAATATAGTCATTTAATGGATTTTTGTTAAAATAAAAAACATTTTTTTTAAACATAAATGAGCAACTGTGGATAAAAAGTTTCAAAGTCATTGTAGCCACCTGAAAGTTAACTCTGAACTGGTTATGCATTTGACAGCCTTTTCGTTAACTTTTGCAATTTGCTTAAGCTTGCTTATGCATATTATAGTTGGGCCTTTAGACTTGTTTGATTCGAAATGTAAAAAGCGCTTTTATAATTGTTGAGCTCGGGAGTTTTGACCTGAGTTTAAAAGTTATATATTGTTATACATATACATACATATGTATACTTAACTTTTAAGCAATATTAATATTATATTAATTTATTTTGTGGCCCTCTTCACGCGATGCCACTGGTTGTTTATTTAAATTAAATCAAAATAATTTAAAGAATGCTATTAATAGAACAAGCATAAGCAATTCTATTAATAGAACAAAACATGTTATAATAAGATTTATGATATTATTGTTGTTATAAATACCGTTACAACTTAAGTAAACAACTAAGGCATGCACAATCATGATCGATCATTCAGATTTTGGCAGTCGAACAGAAAAGATCTTATATTGCAACAATCTAAAGATTTAATAAATAATAATTATAAAACGTAATTAAATATAATAATCCAATACGTTTAAATAATATAAGGATAATAAACCAACTACAGTGGATCAAACGCATAATTGGACACTTGGCATGATAATATTCAAATGCCGATTTTTTTCACTTTAATAAAAATAATTCTAAAAAAATGTATGCTATGTTGTAGATTATTAAAAAACCTTTAAAACAATGTATAATACTTAGCATGTTTTATTCAAAACGATTTTTAAAATAAGAAAAGAAAACTAAAATAACAAATTTAACGTCAAACGCATAATTGGACAGTCAAATGAAATATACAGTTTTAGAACTAGGAAGCAAGACCTTTTGCTTTTATTACTGCTTCTAAACGTCGGGACATCGACTGTATGAGATTAGCGCAAAACTCTGGACTTATATTGTTCCATTCACGCCGTATTCCCTCTTTCAACTGGTTTCATGTGTTGAAAGTAGATTTATAGAGCTTTCGGGCAAGTTTTTCCCACACATGCTCAATAATGTTGAGATCTGGGGACTGTGCGGGTGTTTGCAGTAATTTTGGCCAATTATGAATTAGCCACATCTTCGCAACGTGTAAAATGTGCTTCGGATCGTTATCCTGATAAAAAGCAAATGTGTCCAATGTGTTTAATTTTTCAGCACTCTGTTTCACATTTTGCTTTAATATGTCCAAATATTGGAATCGGTTCATTTTTCCCCTATAAAATTAATATTCCCTACTCCTGCACTGGAAACACATCCCCACACCATTACAGACCCTGCCCCGTGCTTGATTGTAACCCGTGTGTTATTAGGCAAAAACTCAGTATTTGGCTTACGCCAGTATTTGGCTTACTGCTTTCTATCTGACTCATGAAGGTTAAATTTACAAAATTTCTCAAATTTTCTTTGATAATATATATATCATTCGAAAGATCTCAGTTGATTCTTTCCAAATCTAGTAAGAAATTGAAAATCGGGTCATTATCAACAATATTGCAGGCTTATAAGTGCGCAAAGGTACAAAAACCCGTTTTTTTTTAATCGTAAAACCGGATTTTGGAGGTGTCCGGCATATTTCACTATTGGAATCCTCTTTTATTCGACAAGCCTTACAAGAAAAATAATATCGGCTCCCAGGTATTTTGGACTGTCGCACCGTGTTATTTTAATTATTTTACTTCGGTGGCATTTTTAAATGCTATACCACCGAAGGAGGGCGCTGTGATAAATATTAGTTATGATGGGATAGAAAAACTAATTATCAGAAACTGGGGCCATATTACCGCATTCGTGATCGAATGAGCTATCGTATCAAAAAAATGATTTCGATATCGAAAATATGATAAAATGTACTAAATTTCTTGCTCGATATCGTATGCCATAATCTCAAATAAGAAAATTACGATCAATTTTACTCGATATCAGAGATCAGTTATGAGTACTGAAAAAGTGAGTATACTTGAATCATGACTTATAATTTGTTATACTTATACGTACTCATACTTGTCTCAATATCATCAAACCAATATTCATCTTTAAAGTTTGAAGTACTCATTATATTCAGACTTAATCTCATGTATGATGTTGTTTATTTTGACTCTCCTTAACTTAATGTACGTAGACGATAAAAAAATAAGTATAACTCGCATACACTCATGCGAGAGTCGTTCATTTTTACAGTCCGCTTATAAAAATTATATAAAATAATAAATGTTATATTTTCCCTAATATGTTTTCCTATAAACTTACTTGTATGTTTTTATATTTCTTTTTTAGTCTTATTTTGTATAAATACCTAACGGAATATGCTGAATTTTTTTTCAATGACTCAACTGAGTTGAATACTTTATGAGTATGTGAGTATTTTTCTTAAGATGTAAATCTAAATACCGTTGTTTATGAATCAAACATATTGGGAATCGTATGAGCTCGATGTCGGCGTTGTAGTCATACTTATATCCACCCGCATTTATAAGTCAACGTTGTTGTGAGTTTGAGTAACTCAGAGTAGTTAAATTTCAATGATTTAAAACCACTTATACTTAAAATGTTATGAGTAGTTGTGACTCGTAAAAAAACGATTCATTGCCGATCTCTGCTCGATATCGAATGCGGTAATTTGCCCCTGATGTTGTTTTGAGTGGCAGCGGCTGGGAATCGAAACCAGGCCACAAATACCAACTCATGCTTAATGATCAAACGCGCTAATCAATTAAGCTATAGCACCCTCCGCAGTTCCGAGTAATTCCCAGTCTGTACTAATGTCCGAGCTGCTATCAAACAGATCTTGATCCTGTATGCATTTCTCGTACAATGCCAAAGTTCAAGTGACTCCTCCGTTTCCTCATAAAGATAATAGTGTTCTTGAGATTGTTGACATCTTTGAATATTTCTCCACGGGTTATCACTCAACGAAGGTGACCACACTGTAGTTACGAAAGTGGCATTTAAAGTTTTCGTTGATACTTAAATAGCTGCGGGTTACGTGCAGTAAATTAATACGAGATACCATTTACCAGATCTCAAACATCAGCAAGTTCTTAGACAGTCGCCGTGTGAAATCTCTTCAACTCCTAATTGAGTTGCAAGGAGTAAGAAGAAAAAGTAGTGACGACCGTCTTGGAAGAAACATGTAGAGTATTGGATTGAACCAGATTTATTCGCTCATGAGCTATTTTTTAAGATATGGAATTTTAACTCACAGAAATAATTTTTGCGAAAATTAAATTTACATATATCGAAATACTGCTCTCGCATTTGAACTGAAGTCTTGATACGATCTTACTTTTTTCAATACTATTTCTCTCATTTTATACTTTAAGTATAAACATGTTTAATAAAAACATGTGTGTTCATGACATTTTAATAATATTTTCTTTCAATTTCGTCATACTGAAAAAAGGAGAGTCAGGAGACGTAAGAAATCAAAAGAACAGTTGCAATCTAGTAAATTCATCGTTTCATAGTTTTACAATTAAAATTAGTAAAATTAAAAGTTATCTTTTTTGAATGTAAAAAACTTTGTTTAAATAATCACCAGCTTTTTAAAAACACACTTATGCTTCAACCAGTATTCTTTCTTTCAAATAGCTAATTTCCATAATAAATCATGTTCATACAATAAAACTGAAATAAATCCCAAGTTTGTTTGTAGTATTTAAACACAAATCCAACAAAACAAACACTTAATTTATATTTTTTTTTCTTCTTCTTTCATTAAAACTAACCTCAATATGACACAAATTATATTTGTCAAATTATTTAATACAAGATACCAATGCGTTTTTATTAAACAAAACAACATTTTAAACAAGAGCTTAACAGTGTGCCTAGTTTATTTAGTTTAGCTTAGTTCGTTATTTTATATTTTCCGTTAACGTTCACTTAAATTAAACAAATTGTTTTAAATTTTTCTCAATTGCGCTCAAGGTCCGGCGAGGTGTTGGAGCTTATGATGACACTTGGTCACGCATACGAACGGGGATTCATACAGACAATAAATAGCTGGCAATAAAAACAACAAAGAAATAAAACTAAATCAAACAAAAAAAGCAATAAACAATACTAACAGTTGATTCAGAAAGTAAGTACTCACTTAGTTATAAATTAAATTTGCAAGTACATATGTACATTAGGGTGGCCCCGTTTGTATGGGAAAAAATAAGGTATCGATGTTCCCGACTAATATGAAAATTTGATTCATTTTAAGACTACATTTCTCAATTTTTTTGTCCTGGGGTCAATATTTGGTGAGCTGGATCAAAGGATAAAAATGTCCTTTTTAGAGGTTTTTTATTTTTTTTTTTTCAGATTTCTTCCAAAGGAACTATATGTAAATTTGGTATCATATGAAAGGTATTTGAGAGGCGCATTCAATGGGTCATCGAAAATTAAAAAAAAAAATTTTTTATATTCAAAAATTTTTTAAATTTCCGACAAAATTTTATTTCTTTTATTTTTTCATAGAATTTACTTAAATAAATAGTTGAAATTTCTTGATTATAGACATCATGCAATTTAACCCAAATGGGTTTTCCCGTTTTCCCTTTGGAAGAAATCTGAAAAAAAAAACTAAAGAAAAAAAAAAATAAAAAGGACATTTTTATCCTTTGATCCAGCTCACCAAATATTGACCCCAGGACAAAAAAATTGAGAAACTTAGTCTTAAAATGAATCAAATTTTCATATTAGTCGGGAACATCCGCAATTTTATTATGGGGCCACCCTAATGTACATATATATTTTAGACTAAATTTATTGAACACAAAAGAAGTTGTCACCACATTGAGCGGTTCTTAGTAATATTTAAAACTTATAGAAAAACATAAATAAAAATATTTATTAATTCAAAATCACAATGCGTAAAACTAAAAATAATTAATTTTTGAACTTCAAAATGTGAATGCTCATTTCGTATTTTTTGCAATAAAAATCGCGTGAAACAAAGATTTTAGTATTTATTCCACTCTTCCTGTAAAGCTATTGTTAGATCAATTCTATTTCTTATTTCTCTCTATATCTCAAATTTTTAATAAGATTAATATCGGGTGATTGGGGAGGAGTTTCCATCCATTTTGGAGTGGTATAAATTAACCATAACTTAGTATTATGAGCTGTGTGTTTGGGGTAAATATGAAGTTTTCTGAAATACTCATTTTTTGCATGCTGGGATGGAGATAAGTTTTTAAAATATCAATATACTTCCTGTGATCCATTATGCCATCGATTATATGGAAATTTCTAACTCCAGAAACGCTCATGCATCCCCTCACTTGAAATAAGCCACACCCATGTTTAAAAATTGGACACAAAATTTTTTTTTTCTTTAAACTCCACATTTCGTTTTCTCTACTCTAAATCTTCCATCATTTCCATATATGTATATTAAATTTGCTCTCATCCGTAAAAAACCACTCTGTTCCAAAAGTCGATCGATTTATTACGATGTTCTTTAGCGTATTGAAGTCTTTTGATATTGTTTACTTTTCTGATATATAGTAGGGTTTGTTACGAGAAAGACGGCTGTTGTACTCAGACTCATGAAGCACTTTCGTATTGTATTTGGACAAACGCTTTTGTTGAAATTGGTATTAATATTTTTTTTAATTTGTTTGCCGGTATCTATCCGGCAATTTTTTCACCATTAGCAAGGGCCTGAGGACGTCTATATCTTGGCTCATTTGCAACATTTTTTGTTTTGTTATATTTGTCAAAAATTTTTTCAATAGTAGCATAAGGTCTTTTGACTATTTCACTAATTTTACGCTTGATTTTCGCTAATATATTATTATTTTACGTTCTGATTCCGTGGTTTCTTTTCGGCTTGGTGACATTTTTAAAATATTTTACTTTGTTTATTTTGGCAACAACCGCTAATAAAATGATTTGACATTTTTTACTACTTATTGTTGTTGCAAAATATTCAGTTTTTTGTTTTCAAATCAAAGCTTGTTAGTGAAAACCACTCACTTTTTGAAGTAAAAATTTAGGACTACATTTGTTTTTGATATTAAATTTCTGCGGCTTACATGCTAAACAAATTTCAATTTAGTGGTTTAAATAAGGATACCACAGGCATTGAGAATGTATTTTGAATTAAAATCACAAAGGATTTTATTTACCAGAAAGAGCATCTTAAAAAATGTAAGGTGAGCAATCACTTTCTGAATCAACTGTATATTGTACTTAACACGAGACCAAAGATAACGAATGAGTGAATTCGTACTTGTTGTACATGCCGGCCGGTTATTGGAACATAAGAGGATTTACAATGTTTTGTAAAAAGATAGAGGAGAAAAGAGAAAGACATAAAGGAAAAAACAGTACAGAAAAACAATAAGGAAGCTAAGAGCTTATTAGACTTAATAGAAAAATTGTCTACACATGCACTGCCAAAGTATGTAAGGGCAAAGAGGAAAGAGGTTAATAAGACCATGTGTAGGTTTTATTTGGAATTTGAAAGGGTGATGAACGTTTACCTAAAATGTTTCGGGGATTTTTCTTTAATATTTTGTTAAATTTCATTGATGTGGTTTCTAAATATTTGAAGAAAAAAACTGGTTTGACGCCAGAAAAATATTCAGTTCCACAGTAGGACAAGTTAAAAAAGTTTGTTAGAACTTTTAAAGTTATAAAACCCGTTAAGGAGTATTTATGTCTTCAGAGTATTGTCAAATTTATTCGGTAAACGTTTTATCAGCTGACTTATAAAACATTTGTATCGGGTGTCATTAAAGATCAATGGGTGGGTCCTGCCGTACTGCTATTTAATTTCTACCTAACTAAACAAGAAATAGAAGTGATTTCATATGCAGACGATTGTATCAATATGGCGACAGCCACAAGGTTGATGATTTATTCGGTCTGAAAAATGTTGTTTTAAATAAATACAAAGCTTTTTATATGCATGTAAATCTCCACCATTATCACCACTGAAGTCTTTGGCTTCAACTTACACTGCCTAGACGAATCATGTCGTGACAATCGAGGAAACCAAATTCTGACCAAATTATATGAAAATATTCGAGCAACTCTTGACACGACAATCATGTAAAATTCCAAAGCATTCTCTGACAGCAGTTGGATCCTGGGAAATAAAACATTGTTGGCTTCAGGTCAGACCAATCGTTTGATCATTGATCAGTTACGTTATCACCTTTGTTGGGAGATACCCATCTAATAATTAAATATTCAAAGAATGTTCTTAAGGTCTTAACCAGGTCTGACACTGGCGAATTCAACTAAGTTACAGCATCATATAGTTGAAGAGATACATGCGAGTCAATTCCGCATTCGCAGCATACCGAGTTAAAGTCAGACTTGGAAGTCGTATATTGCTCTTAACGTCTCCGAGAATACCGAGAATGAAAAATGAGATTAGGTCTGGCTCAACTATGCTAGGAATGGGCAACGGACTTAATGCCTTTTGGTATTGCATATACTGTACCGTCACCAATTTATGTCCAGCTTGTACCCACATGACAAACCAATTGTTTTACAAACTATATCAATGGAAGTGGCATAATTTCTTGCCCTTGCTGTAGCTGTTACAATAATAAAAATCCTTCAGTCAAAAACAACAATAACTCATCCATTTATGTATCGATTTAACTGATGCTTAAAGCTATTTTGTAACTCTATAGAACCTTACGACTGAAGCTGTTTAGGATTTAATCTAAATCAGGACCAGTATTGAAGCTAAACAAGGACGATATAAAGACCTTCACTTGAAGCTAATCCAGGACTATATAAAGTCTTAAAATTGAGGCGAAACAAGGACAATATAAAAATTTTCAATTGAAGTAGAAACTTACAGAACATCTAGGATGCTCCAGTAATTATATATTTTAAAAGGTCACAAATGAATATTAGAAACAATGGACGGCATAAAGAGAATATGGATTATTTTAGCATGTTATTCTCTTTCTTTCTCTGTTGCAACTACATAATCAATTTTATGAACTTCGTTGACATTACAAGAAAATAAACGATCATGTTTGGTTAATGGTGGCTATGAGTGCTGACAGATTAATACTGTGTTCAGATATAAAACTTAATTGAGTCAATATTCGGTTAATTGACAATATTATTATAAGTGTTCAGGCATACGCAATTTTCAGCTTACTCAATAATCATTCGACAGTTGGAAAACAATACAAAAAATACTCTATATGGTTGTTGTGTTTCTATGTAAAATCATTTGACAGTTGGAGAACAATACAAAAAATACTTTATATGGTTGTTGTGTTTTTACGTAAACAAACTTACCTTCACATTGATTTTTTAATGATTTCTTTTGTTGACATTTGCATTTTATACAATTTTGTGCACTAAACACAGTTGTGAACAGTGTTGCATTCGAAATCTTACTCAATATTATAACAATTTCCTACTTATTGCGCAATAATTAATTGAGATTTTATATGGAATATTGAGCGCAATAATGGCGTTAATTGCGATTAACGCAATTAAGGGTCATATCTGAACACGCTATAATGAACATCTGCAAAGCAAAGACTTTTTGTGACATTTAAACATCTTTAAAAAGATAGACAGCTTTATGCATAATAAAAAGTTGGTAACTGTTTATGAACTGCGGTCAAGTAGCTGCTAACTAGAATATAGATTTGACTTAGCAGTTGCTTGGCAAAATGTTTATTCATAAACAATTTGCAAACGTCTGCTAACTTTAAAAAAATCAACTCTGAAAATAAATGATGCCACTACTAAAATTACTATTTTTGTTTATATCATCCCTGAATTTGACATTTAAAGTTTGTTTTCCCTCCATAACAAAATAAAAATTTCCAAAGCGTTAAAAATATTTTATAGTTTAAAATGGAAGTGCCGTCATTAAATAAAACAAAAATAGAAAAAATGAAAAGATCGGCAAATTGGCAACAGGATGAAAACAGCTAAACAGCTGTTTATCAAAAGATGGTCAGTATTTGGTATACAAGTGTTTAGCAGTTTGTTAACCGTAGTTTGTTTGCACATTATAGTTAAACTCTATGCTAACTTCATACGAATTTTTTATTATACATTACGCTGAGAGTATTTAATGTATTCGTATCTGCTATTTAAGTACTTATTTGACTCTATACCCAATTTCATTCCCAACATATTGTTCAGACACTTTTACCATCGAAATGCTTTCAAAAAGCAATTGTATTATAATCGAATTTCATATTTATGTCCCATAATTGCTTTTTTATTCAATCTCAAATAAACAAAAATCGAAAAACATTTAAATTTCAATTGAATTGTGGTAGGACTGAGATTTATGGCCCAGAAATCTCTTAATTTTTCTATAAGAATATAAAAGCAATAAACATACAATTTAATGTCGCTTTCCCTCAAACACTCTCATTTCACTGCAGAGAATAGATTTATTATGGCCACTTAAATGGGCAATTAGTAAACTCCAACACACACAAATAGCCAAAAATTTCACAAATCCCCCTCGAATACCGACTGATTGAAAAAGTGCGTACAGAAGTGAGTGAATAAATGAGTGATAACTGCAATTATACGAAAAAAATCCAGTCGAAAATCATAAAATTGCTGGCAGTTAATAAAGTTTTCCGGTTGTGTTTTTTCTGCTGCTGTTTTAAAAACTAAATTGCAAACAACAAGTATAATAGTTTATAACATGCGTAGTTAACAACAGTACTGGGGAGTTAGTCAATGTCAAGCAAATTAAAGAAATGTGTAAATGCGTAAAATTTTTTCCGGTTATAATAAAAACCCAAGTAAATAAAGACAACAAAAACAAACATAAATGTTTGTCTAAGTGTTTGTAAAATACTTTTTCAACCCTCTTCTTGACAAAATACACGTAGAGAAAAAGAAAATAATAATATAGAAAAAAAAGAGAGAAAACACCAGAGAATGAAACACCACCATAGGGGCTTAAATTACATAAAAGAAAATAATATTTATAACCTTAGGACGTTAGCCCTTATCGACTTAAATCAGGGATGAAGACATTGCTATTTTTTGGGGGATACAATTGAAACCTAAAAAGTACAATGTTAAACGCATGACTTATTAGTTTAAAGTGACTAAAAACATTTTTTTTTAAATATATATAATTTCTTTGAAATATTATAAATTTAGAAATGTATCTTTTGTTAAATCTAAATATAAAGAAAATTGGGAATCCAAATGTTCAGGAATTTTTAAACTTACAATGCCGAGATTTAAGAGTTACTGCAAACTTGTTTCTAATGAGTTTTAACTAGAGTTTTTTTCCCGCAGTTTTTTGCTTCCCGGGAAAGCGGAAATTTTTTTTAATTTCCCGGGATCCCGCTCCATAGAAAAAAAAATAAACCTTAAATTTGTCTTTATTCTTTTATTAAAAAACGTGAGGGGAAAAACAAGATAAAAAAGATACTTAAATACTACAGAAATTAGTTTTAATTGAAAGAGGAACTTGAATTATTACATTACGCTTTTAAATATAAATTTCTTATTATTATGCTGTTGATACTAGATAAAAAAGAAACAACAATTTAATTCATAAAAAAATAGTAAAAAAAAAAACAAATTCAGGTACTCAAGATATGAGATCAAAAAATTTAAAATTTAATTCATAAAATATATAATATATTTTAAATAACTATACTAAAATTTTAACGGCTTAGAAAATAACTTTTTAACACACTCAAAGCGTTTACTGAGTCGTCAGAAAGTCTATTTCTGATTTTATTTACAAATTTCCCGCTTTACTAAAAAAAACTTGTTCAATATTTTGAGTTCTTTGACCGCTTCCTTCAACAAATTTTAACTCCTTTTTTAAGTATAAGGAGCGAGTTGCCAGTTTTTGTATATCCCGGGATCCCGCAAAAAAAAATCCCGGAAAACGGGAAATCATAACAATTGATATTTGCAAACACATTCTTTTAAATACTAAAAGATTTTAGTGTTTTCAATATGAAACGTTTGTCAAACACGAATTAGAAGCTATGTGAAATTGTAAAAATTCGAACTTTTTCTTAAAATTTTGTAATTGGTACAAATTGTCTTTTTTATTTAACAAGTGTAAAAGTGTTGAAATTAAATTTTATAACTTTGTTATATTTTTCAAAAATTGTAGATATTAATTTGAAAGCAATTTCTTGTTTGCTTTTAGAGTTTGGTTTGAATTTGAATTTTGTTGCTTCGGATTTTGTACACATAATCTCCCACACTTTATTAATAAAACCCAGCAACTACCCACCCATTACCCACCATCATTCATTCATTCTTCCATACAATCGTACAACAATTTTTAACAAAAGAAATGCTCACACTTTAATATTTATTTTTACTTCATTATTTATTTTTTATTCCTTTTAGTTGGATTCCGTGTTGCTGTTGCTTTGCTTGTTAAATGTGTATGCGTGCGCACTTCAACAAACACAAACAAAGAAAGAGTGGAAAAACATGTCATGTTGTCGTTTTTCTTTTAAGAAATTGCATTGCTAACAAACAATAATAACAGCAGCAACAACAACAACAAGTTGCTGTATATCCTGGGATTTAAAGTAATTTATTCATTAAATGTAATTTAAAATTCATACATTCATGTACAGAAAACAAAAAAATATTTAAAAGAATATTTTAAATTATATATCCATAGTATGATTTGAAAGCACGGCCATAGCAATGGTGGTAGAAATAATGCATAAGAAACATCTATTGATATTGATAAGTTTTAGCGTCCTAGTATAGTTTTTATTTTTAAATAGCATTATTGTTATTAAAATTACTGTGACCAGTTGAATTGCGGACCAAGTGAAATAAGACCATGTGAGTTTTTAACATACAATACAAATTATTATCCGAAAAAAAAAAATTCAAATAAGGAAATATCTAAGATCTTGAATGCGACATTCGTACACCTTTGAAAGGATTTTTCCATATATTATACAAATAATATGCCAGCCCAATCGTGAATAAAAATTCCGCGGGAGTTTTTTCCCTTTTGCCTTTTTTCCTATTCAAATTCAATGTTAAAAAAATAAAAAGAGAAAAAACTCCCGCGGATATTTTATTCATGATTGGGCCGTACATATATTTAGTGCATATGATAAAATTTATCTGTTGTTTCTAATATTTTAGCTATAAACATTTTATCCCGAACGGGACAAAAATAATACGATTTAAATAATAAGATTTTTTAAAGCAATTTTTCTTAAATTAAAAGAGAATAATGTTAAAATCATTACATTAGTTTAATTTTTAATGCCTTCAGTGTGATTTAACACGTGACATATTTGTCGCATCGCGATTTCTCTAAGAATTATTTCAAGTATTTTCAATAAAAGCTTCGATTTTAATATTTATTGGTACTTTTTAAATACTGATTCAAACACTACAAATTTTAATCATTTATACTGATATTGTCATTGTTTGCTTGCAGATATAAGTTTTGTATTTTGTTTCCAACAATTATTTGCGCCTCTCAGGCTATCTTTAAAAAAAAAATACTTTTATTTTAGAGGATCTCTATTGATCCTCAGCATTGGTTTCCTCTTTCTTTTTTAACTATCTAAATATATTTACATATTAAAATGATTTCACCCCTTTAAATATGGATAAAAATATAAATAGCGTACGACACATTATATGAGAGTCAAATTAAATTGTAGTAACTTCTTTTTCAGTTAAAACCACTAAATTTATAATTGAATTCAAAATTCTCAATCATACGATCTCAAAGTACTGCTAGCAAACGATAATTAAGGTAACGGAACGCGACATTGGAATATGAACTAAATCAGAAGAACATTTTACCGTTATTAGATTTTATAAGATTGGTAGAAGATTACAAAAATAATCTATATATATATAAAATTAAGTGGCAAAACTTCCTGTTCGCATACTCCTCCTAGACGGTTTGCCCGATTTCAATGAAATTTTCAGGGGTGATTGGGGTCTGTGTGGAGGGTGCACATAAGAAATTTAATGTGTATATCTTTGCGAGAGGGGGTAGCGAAGCACACCGGGTTTAGCTAGTTGATCAATAAAAATTAAAGCTAAAAAGTCATTTGTATAGTTAGTTTCAGTTTTCAGGCCAATTTTGTCAGTAAAACAACTATGATTTGCTTAAAATACATTATATTATACAAATTTAGACATTTTTTAAATATAATGTTGAAAATTTAATTGTTTATTAACCTTTCTAATTTCATCTGAGCAAACGCCATTTAACGCAACTTGCACAATTCTTTAGCGATTTTTTGAACTATGATATTAGATCAGAAGCATCAAATCCCGTTAAATCGAATCTCACTTTAACGAAAATCCAATATAACATATAGCAAAGTTTTTAACATTAACTACATTATACCTATAGCCAATAAAACATTCGTTGAAAAAATTAAAACAAAATCAAACGAACAATCAAATTTTTAACATCGACAAATTATATAAAGAATGGTTCAAAAAGTCGTCGCTCTCTAAAAAATGGAGAGTATTCCCTGACGGAAAAGAAGCTTTATCAGAGTAAAAAAAACCATTTGAGTTTGATTAATTAACATAAAGCGTGAATATTTTTTAATGCCAGAATCATATTTTAGAACCCAAATTCTTACATTCTTGACTTTATTAATTCATCATCCTTTTATCCTTTTATTTTTGGAAAGTGTATTTAAAGTTTTCTGGAGAAGCTCAACAACTCTTGCTGAAGCGTAAAAATACAAAAACACCGTTTTTTAAAATTCAACCTATTTAAATTTTTATTAATTTTTTTTAAACCTTAATTCTTCCCTATCTGTCAATCTCTGTTAACTCAATTCGTTAATGTAATGGGTATTAAAATAACGTAAATTTTATAAGCTAAAAAACGGGAAACCCCTTTTGGGTTAAATTGCATGATGTTTATAATCACGAAATTTCAACTATTTATTTAAGAAAATTCTATAAAAACATAAAAAAACACTAAAATTTTGTCTGAAATTTTCAAAATTTTTGAATTAAAAAAAATTGTTTTTTAATTTTTGATAACTAATTGAATGCGCCTCTCAAATACCTTTCATATGATACTAAAACTACATATAGTTCCCTTGGGGGAAATGTGAAAAAAATCAAAAAACCTCTAAAAAGGACCTTTTTATCCTTTGATCCAGCTCACCAAATATTGACCCCAGGACAAAAAAATTGAGAAATGAATCAAATTTTCATATTAGTCGGGAACATTCGCTATTTTATTTTGGGGCCACCCTAATGTACATGTTTCAAATTTCGAGTCATTTAAATGAATTCTTTAACATATCTGCTAATAATAATTGTCGGTTTCATTAATATTAAAAATATTGTTAATATAATTTGGTTTCAGCTGCTTTTATTACAAATTCTTCACCCCACTAAATTCTAATTCTTATACTCATATGTTTTTTTTTTTTGTAATATTTTATTTTGTAAGAATAATTCTCCCTCACACAATACACAATAATGTATTGTACTTACTGCCGTACGTTACACATTGTACACACTTTTGTTGTTTGTATATGTTATTTTGCCATGATATTGATTCAACTTTATACAAGGTGGCGCAAATGTAATCCTCCTATCAGAAAATGCTATAAATTTTGCGATTGGCCCCTAATGTCAGTTCTGTTTTGACATTTGTGTAGTAAACACATGCGAAATACACGTTAATAAACAATGTTACGCTATACTGCCTCAGAACGCGGAATATTGCTGACTATTTTTTTAATTACAGCCAAAAAACATCGGAAGTTTACTTTTGCGCCACCTTGTATATTATTGTTTTTGCGTTTTCGAGATAATATAAAGTGCAAAGTAAGCAATTTTGATCCTTAAGTCAATTTAATTTTCATTTAATAAATTGTTATAACAAAAAAATTATTGTTTGGTTTGGGAAATGCTGGTTATTGGTGTCTGCTTGTAATGAACAGTAAAATTTTATTAAATTAACTTTTAATGGAATTTATATAAATATTAAATGTATGTTTTATTATGAATGGATATATCTATTTATTATTTAAGTTTTATAAGTTATACACTTATACATAGTTATATAGGTACATATTTATTTTTGCCAGGTAGGTAGGTATACAAAAATTATTCTTTGGTAAAGAAATTACTGTTTTATCTCTTTATAAAATGGTTAATAAAAGAGAAGTGTATAATTTTAATTAATTTATACCTATACAAAATATAATACTTTACTGTTATAATTTTAACAATAGAGTATTAGCATTTTAAACTTGAAACGAAACAGATGTTTATTGGAAATTAACTCACGACGTGGTTAAAACTTCAATTTAAATGTTAATTTTGTAGATAACGTTAGTATTTCTTTTATTGTTAAGACATCATCTGGTTAGCAACTTCTATTAGCTGAATGGCTATTCAAAACCCCAAGACAACTTGTTTTTTCAACAAACATTTTACAAAAATAATATTTAACCAATGAAAAAATTTTAAATCTGCCAGTAATACTTTCTGTATTATTCATCTTTGTAAAAGAATCATACTTTTTTGTTAAACAAACATTGTACAAAAATAACATTTAACAAATGAAAACTTTTAAATCTGCCAGTAATACTTATAAGTACATATTATTAAATTATTATTAATTATTAAATTATCTCTGTTAGAGATACGTTTATACGAAAAGTTTCAAAAATGACCGATATACCTACATATAGGTGAAAAATTAAAGATACCACTGTTATTTTTCATAACGCAATCAAATCTTTTCGTGTAATTAAGACTTCACAATTATAGTTGTGAGTACAAACATTATTTATTAATTTTGAACCGAAATTTAGTAACTTGGTAGGTATGTACATATATATAGAAAACGTAATTGAAGCTTTAATTTTACACTTTTTGCAGCAGAAATGGTTACAAAAACAGTTTGCTTAGACAATTCGTTATATCCGAATATAGAAGCTTTAAAAGGAAAATGTTGAAATTCATTGAATTTTCTAATTAGATTTAAATATTCTTAACAAGATTCTGTAAAATGTTTTTTCACATCCTTAAAAATAAATTTTTGGAGCAATAAATAAAGAAATTTACAAGCCTTATTAACAAAGGCTTAACCGAAAAAAAAAACTTAAAACTAAAAATCACACCTACCATTATGTTCTGTAAAGATATTCAATCCAATTGGATTGCAGCGATTATCCTTGGGATTATGACACGATGCTGATGATACACCACCCGAACGATGTAAACCACCACTGACAGCGGCTGGTGGCACGGATGACTTTATGCGGGAGCCGCGCAATGTGGAACCAGCACCTAAAGCATTCACCGGCAAACCGTGTGAACCAACAGGACTGCTGCTGGAAACACCAATACAACTGGCAGTGCCACCATGACTGCCGCTAGAGTGCGAGCCACGTTCTTTGCCTTGTTGAGCACCCATTATTGTTTTCTATTCTATGGAATATTAACAAAAACGCAGGGGTCAAAAGGCCAACAAATAAGAGTTAAATTAAGCAGTAAAATTCTTGTTATTCTTCCGAAAGTTTCTGTTGATTTTTTATGTTTATTGTAAATACGGAGACACAAATCCACACATAAAAATTAACAAAGAGAGTTGTTAATAAGGCAAATGTTTTATATTTTTATTACAACAATAATAAGAGAAAATAATGTTTTTTTGTTAAGATTACACGAAGGATCAACTAAACACAATCACACACACTCTGTCAAGCACGTACACTAACAACACTATTGTGAAATAACGGTATTACTGAGAAGAGAATTTAAAATAGGAAGAATGAAGAAGAAAAAACAACAAGGAAATTAACCAAACGGTGGTGGGTGGGTATTAAAGCTGGTTGTTTTTTGTAGCTGATTTTTTCCTAGTTGTTATCTTTTTTTGGCAAATATTTTTATTTATTTTTTGCAAAACATATTTTCTTTTAAAAAGTTGTTTAACACTTTTACTTATATATACATGTATTTATCTTTTCATGGAAAGACTTCGTTTTAAATATTTTTTGTATTTGCTTATGTTGTTATACTTCGCACTTGTAGTAGACACCGTATCCAAAGAATGTAACTACAAAAAGAAGTTGCAATCATTAAAAAAAACTACAAATTGATTTTTTTCTTTTAAACGGTATCAACTTTTTCTCTTTTTTTGTTTGTTGTAAGTTTTGCAAATAAGTTTACCAACACACAATTATTTTGTTTTTTAAGCAACTAATAATGTAATATTAAATTATATTAAATAAATTGTATTTAAACAATTTCATTATTAATTTCTTCAAACGCTTTAAAACACGCCCTAAACACTAGAGTCGTTTGTCGTTGATTGTGGCTGGCTGAGTTACGGAGCACTTGCACTTCAATGTCTGCACTTTTTTTATTAATTTATTAACTCACGTTCAAATTATTTGTTTTAACATTTATAAATAATTTTGCCATTTTTAAAATGTGAAAATATTATTTCCGTTTAATCTTAATATTTGGTACATTATTTTACTTTGTATTTTCTTCAACTATTCTTGTGATTTCCTTTTTTTCTCCTTAAAACAACTTTTTTTTATTTTTTTCTCCAATTGTCTGGCGACAATTTTTTTACGTTGACAAATTTTAGCTTTTACATCACATTTTTCTAGCTTACTATTTTTAGCAATTTTGCTTCACTATAACCAATTTTTTTATTTTATTGGTTATTTAATTAATTTTCTTTAAAATTTATATTAAATTTTATGCGCACCGCAAAAAAATAATAATTACACGTCGTGCGTCTTAATAGACATTCCGACTGCATTTGTTCGTTTTTCCAATTTTTCTTGTATTTTTTGACGTAGTTGTAAAATTTCGTAGTAATTTTCATTGTTTTCAATTACTTTTTACTACGTAATTCGTTTTTGTATATTTCTTATGCTTTACATGTTCATCATGTTTTTTCTTTTGTTCTGTTTTTTAATTGCGCTGAGTTGTGGTGAAAAGTAGTAGATAATTTGCAAGTAACAATCTAAATGGGAATTGTGTACAAGAATTGTGGAATCAAGCAGGTATGTACAAAATCTTATAATTGAGGGCCTAATACATTAGAAACGTTTGTTTGTCAGTAGCGTAATAGTTTAATCATGGTGTAAATATACAAGGTGAGTGCAGTAGCACAGCTCACTGACAAGTCATTAGATTTGTGTACTGTAGACATAAATTAGTCTGAATATAAATTGTAATGAAATAGTTTGATTTTTAGGTAAAATGCAGTTAAGAGTTTGACAGTCTACGCAACAATTTAAAATGCAAGCATAATTCAATTTATTAAGTGGTATAAATTAATATATGTATTTCAATTATGTAAAGTACCTTTTCTGAGTAAAGAAATATAAACCTTTTCGGTTTGTCCTCTAATTTAAATTTTCTACAAAGGTTTTAACTCTGCAAACAATTGCTGCAAGAAAGAAATTTCAACTTTGTCGCATGCAAAAATCCGGCTTTCTCTATAACTTCCACAAGATAGATAAAATTTTATACACTTTGAATTAGATTGAATTTTAATAATTATAGCTCTTTTACTTAAAGGCGAATAAGCATACAAAATTTTTTTCTACTCTATCTTAGTTTATGAGTTATATCACTTGAATAATAATTAATATATTATTTTAACAATATCGGTATTATTGTAAATAGATTTAAACAGGTATTCTGAACTTTAAGAGAATGACAAGATTATAATAAACAAATTTTTAAAATTAATTTCCATACAAACATTGTAAAAATTTTAAGTTTTGTTGTAATTTGTATCCCACATTTGAATTTCTTGATATGTTCTGATATTTAAATTTCTTACATTCTTCATTTTAAAATTACCCCCTTCATTTAGAATCCAAACAAAAAATAATACCACAAAATACAACGCTGTTGTCTAGACTAATAAATTTGACATTTTAGATTTGATGTTAAAAAAATTTATTTCCATTTTTAACAAAATATTTCATAAACTTTGTGTTAATTACAATTTAAACATTGAGAAATAACTACAATTTAACTAAAATTAAATAAATGTGCCAACAACTGAAATTATTGCCATAAATTAAAAACAATCAAGCGAAAATAAAGAAATAAAAAAACAAATGATTCCATAATGATTTTATGGTGGTCATTAAAACAAATTATAAGAAAAAAATCGATTATTGTATAAAAGTTATAAAAAAGAGAAAGAAAGCGCAGCGATTAATTTTTGTTCTTCAATTTACACAAATGTTCAGCAGTAAACAAGACAAATAATATTTATTTGTTTTTCTGTTTTGTATTTTTATTGTTCACTATGAAGAAGGTGTAGAGTTTTTTTCACGTACATACATATGTACATAATTTTTTTTGTCTTATTATTCTTGTGGAGCACCCCCACCTGCAGAAAAATGTCACTGTGACTGGTGTCATAAATTAGCATATAAATTTGTATCGTCTGCTGACATTCAAGGCAACAGCCAACCAACAAAGAAAAATACCAAATTTCCATTCAACTTTGGATTTTTAAACAAAAATAATGTATTTTGTTGAAAGTAATTAAAATTTAAAAAGCGCAATAAGAAGAAAATAAAATAAAGTTAATTGTAAATCCATAAATAAACAAGTAAGTACGAGTTGTTTGTTCATATTAAATAAGTAAAAATGTTGTAGTTTTTTCATGTTGAAATTTGCGAAAACTCAATTTGTGATTTTGTTATCATTTGTTTTGATTTGTTATCTTTCTTCCCGTTTTTTTGTTATTTTTTTTATTATTCGTTAGTTTTTATTGTTTTTTACAATAATACTTACATTTAAGTACCGTATACTAGTAATTACTACGATGGGAAGTAATGCCTATAGTTGTTACTGTTTTTTGGACGTCATTGAATTTAAAGTTAGAATTTCACGTACTTTTAGTGTTACTTTGTAATGATTTTTAAAATCAGTTATTTTAGGAGATATTTTGAAAGAATAGGTATAAAAACTAAACAATTCACATTAAAAGGAAAGTCTGAATAAAATTGTATTTAAGTTGGATAGTTACATCGATATCTTAATTGCAAAAGGATGTATCTTTTATTGAAATTATGAAACTGCACTCTTAGGAGAGAAATTTCTAAAGAATTGGGATAGAAATTAACCACATTAAATAAGAAATGTATCCCTGCTTCAATTTGTATACTGTAGGTAGGTATATTAATACATATGTCAAAAATCTATAGTATTTACCTAATTAATACTTATTTATAAATTGTTTTCAATTTAAAATATGCACATTGTAAACATTGAAGTTTATATATAACTCATTTAGAATCTTAAATAAAAAAATCATTTAAAATGGCTTATTTACAAAACAATCATTACGTCAACAATTTATTGATGAATTTATTATAAATTATGAATTTATTATAAATTATGAATTTATTTATGACTTGAAGAAATATATTATCTCTGCGATATTTTGAAAATTGATTAAAAATTTCATCGACATTAGTGATGTTGCAAGCAACTATTTCCTAATTTAATTATCACTTTTATTAGTGAGATGATTGACACATAATTCTATTTAGAAATTTGCTTATTTTAAGCTAACTATTTTTTTATTTTGGCTTTTCCAAAAAAAAAAAAAAAAAAAAAAACGGTTGGATATTATGTTATGTCACTGAATTTAAAAATTTGGACGCTGGCGACTTTTTCCATTTTTCACTACAATTAGAAAATGGTCATATTTGACGTGGGTGCCGTAAATTGGCCAACGAGATGATGTGAATCAAAGTTCTAGTATTAACATAAATAATCTGGTCATTGCACAAATTTAGACGGATCTCTACAACTCAGACCTCTCGGTAAGACATAATTACATACTTACATGAGCCTTTCAATAAAAGCATTTCGTTAACAATTTACCTATACCATAGACTACAATAGGCGCACTAAGAGAAGTTCTTTCAAAAATGGTATGGCTGACACTACATTGATTTGGATGTAATTTACTTGCTGATACAGAAACAAAATACATTGATTTACAATTTATATGTATGTAAAATGCAATTTGTTGTTGCTAAAGTTAAGTTTTTGACAGCAGACTTATGGCCTTATTCATAAAACTTACAACAGGTTTATAAGAGGTTTATAAAACAAATTTTGTATGGAAATTTGCTTTAAAAACCTGTTGTAAGTTTTTATGAACAAGGGGGTTAGGTTTTTTCTTTCTCAGTTGCTTTATACATACATACAGCTTGTATTATTTAGATTTCCTACTCTAAAAAACGTTCTCGAGAATATTTTTTGGAATTTTATAGGAAATTTTTTATCTCTAAATTGTTTTCTTAATTTTACAGTATTATAACTATTTCTGCACAGACAAAACATATTGGATTATATCTATCTTCGATACTTGCTGTAAAAAATCAGACATAGAAGAATTAGATAAAAATAACAGATTTTTTTTTTATTATTTTTTATTAAAATTGTTCAGCCACAAACAACAATATTAGGTAATTTAAAATTAATAATTTGGTTATCACAAACAAATCTATTTTCTTTGTGTGATAAAAACAAAAATTTTATTAAAAATGAGAAAACTAATTCGAAGGTCGATATAATAAACCTTGCCGTTTTGGCCGTTATCTACCAAATATGGTAAGATTTCTTTCCGTTTAAGTAGCGACCTAATTTAACAAATATTTTGGGAACAGTATTAAGGAAATTAGAGATAATATAGTGAATGTGCAAACATGTGATAAATGCTAAATTAAAATTTCGTGGAATATCAATTATAGAACTAAAAAAAATATATGTATGTATGTAAAAGCATAAAAATTAAATCAGATTATAATAACGTAAATATTCATATAATTATTCTTATAAAATTGAGGTTTATTTATTATTTTAAAAATAGTAAACTCGTCGTGGGTAACTAAAGTTTTTCTCTAAAACTGAATAAACTCAATGGTATAAAACACATTGAAAAGGTTACAAAAACATACAAATGTAAAGAATTTGATCCAATAAAGTATATAAAAAAGTTCTAGAAAAAATTATTAAACTGCAATTCGAAGAATATTTAGAAAGAAATAATATATTATCGAAATTTCAATTCGGTTTTCGCAGAAGCTTTTCACGTGAAACATAAGTGAACTGTTAAAAACAGATGGAAAAACATTAACATAAATAACAAAATCGTGGGAATTTTTCTCGATTTTAAAAGAGCTTTTGAAACTATAGATAGAAACATTTCACTACAAAAACTATACAAATACGGAATACAAAATACAGAATTAAATTGGTTTCATTCCTTCTTATCTAATAGAAAACAAATAACGAAAGTAAATAACATAAAATCTAACGAAATCTATAATGAATACGGGGTTCCACAGGATCAATGCTTGCCGCTCTACTATTTATTATTTACATAAATGATATGCCTGTACTTTGAAAATTTGAAATATTATTATACGCGGAGAATACTATTATTTCTAATGAATCAGTACCAAAATAATATAATGCAAAATATGATAAATATAAATAAATGGTTAAAGATGAATAAATTTAAACTCAACAGGAATAAAACAAAAATAATCTAATTAAACACGAACAATAATTTGAATTTTAAAATAAATGATAATTTAATCGGACATAATAAAATACTTGGGTTTCACAATACATATGTATATAAAAATAAAAGATCATTTAGGGTATTTTTGCAAAAGATTTGATTTGTATAAGAAGTAAAGTGCCGACGATAACTGCTATAAATATATTTAATATGATTATAAAACCACTTTGTATTTGGTTCA
The DNA here is from genome assembly GCA_916048285.2 of Bellardia pandia. Classification (NCBI taxonomy): domain Eukaryota; kingdom Metazoa; phylum Arthropoda; class Insecta; order Diptera; family Calliphoridae; genus Bellardia; species Bellardia pandia. The sequence continues at coordinate 50,148,379 of OU696531.1, forward strand.
ACAATTTTATACGCATGTTATACAAATTCACAAATAGAGAGATTACAGTATCTGTGAAACAAAGCAATGAGGATAATAATTAAATACACAATGGTTTACACTTACAATTTATGTTAGATACACTGAAATGGTTAAATATCAGACAAAGACTTCAACTTCATACATTAATATTTATATACAAAATTAAGATAGGGAATGCACCAGTATATTTGACGGAACTACTAATATATGTCAACGAAATACAACCATACAATCTACGAAATGCCATTGATTTTAGGACACATAAAGCTGCAAGTAATGTCATGAAAAGATACTTACTCTACAAAAGACTACAATTATTTAATTTATCAAATGATGTTCAAAATGTTAACATATTTAAAATAAATTGTGTTTTTTTTTGTAAAAAGAAAGAATTTAGAAGTTTAAAATAATATAAATCAAATTGTTATACAGTTGTAAGATAAAGTATTTAAAATACTACTAAATAGATAAATAATAAAATATATGTATGTCAATTCTGTCAGTCAAACCTTTTAGCAACTTGCCCTAATTTAAGAAGTCTTCAATTCAAACATCAATTAAACAATGGTCTCGGTATCATCAAGAATCCCTCAAAATTTTAAATACATAGTATTAAAATTAAAATGGACTTTACTGTTTTAGTGGTGTAACAGGGATTGAACTCATGGGTTTTTTCTCGATGTACAAACATTTTTCCGTCAGGGCTAATCAGATTAATTTTGGTTTCATCTGTAAAAGCACTCTTTTCCAGAATTTGATATCCTTGCTCAGGTGTAGTTTTGTGAAAAGCAATCGTGCCTTTATATTCTTTTTTTAAAAGAAGCGGGGTTTTTATACTTACACGACCATAAAGTTGATTTTCATTAAGGCGTCTCCTACAAGTCTACAGGAAACATTTAATCCAAATTCCTAATTTATATCGGTCATTATTGTTTTCGACGACTTGAAAGAATCTAGCATACTTTTTTTAACTATTGCCTTGTCCTTTTCGGAACTGTTGTCTTTCGCGGTGGGTTCTTCCGTTCTTTCTTTACATTAAGCAAATTTGCATATGACACATTTAATGACAATTATTTCAGCTATTTTTGTTTGTTATGTACCCTTTTTCCCAAATAACCTTTTTTCTCAAGTGAGCAATTCACTTCCCATTTTGGTTGACAAAATTAATGATATACAAATATTCTTTGTTAAATTACTGAAAAATTTACCACCAAAATTAGCATCAACTATTTTTGTTTAAAATCAAAACAACTGTGCGCTATTCCATTGTCCAACCAAAAAACCTAATTTTTAACAAAATATGACAAAATAAAGAACATTCAAAAATGAACAGGACATTTTCAACGAATTTTTGGAAAAGCAGAGTGGAGCAAAAGAATAGTATAGAAATAAATAAATAAAATAAAAAATAAAAAAAATAAAAATTTCATGTTATGTATTATCATTCCATTTTACAATATATGTAATAAGTTTGGCACTTCATAAAACATTGGTGTGCAATTTCTCTGTGTTCATAGCTGTATATTACCAACTAATAATCTATCTATTATTCTTATATTTATTTATAAGCTTAATATCACACTAATAATAATTATTATTATGCTTCTAACAGTTAATATTAGTTTTATTCCAAAAATTTTCAAATACTTTATGAGCGATACTTCCCCATTGCATTTGTTACTAATAAAATGTCATTTTTTTGCATTTAAAATGAAAATATTTTACATATTGATTAAATTTATTTTTCCATTGTGCTCTCTGCTATATTTTCTCTCGATAATTTCTAGTGCATTTTCAAAAAATATACTGTTGCCAAATATGAAAACTAAAATAACAGAAACAATAGGATTTGTTCAGAAATTAAAATTAATAAATATTTATAAATAAATACATATGTATGTATGTATGTATATACATAAATATATGTATATACATAAGAAATTAATTATAAAGTAAAACATTCCAGTTAACTACATAAATAAATAATTTTTTTTAGATTTTTATTTAGTTTTTTTTTCGAGAAATTTTAGAGAATTCCTATTTAGGGCAACTCTGTTTCAAAATCATTAAATCAAATGCAAAGCAGAAATGCATTATTGTAATGGTTTGAAGAGTATAGTGGTGAGTGATCGTAATCAAATGGACTAACTGACTGACGGAGACCACTGCTAGCGGCAATAGTAGTGAGTGTAAAGTAAGGAAGTGTAATGTAACAAATATAAATTCATATTCTATCATATCAAAATTGTAGGTATGTGATAGTGTACTATTTGACATTTAACTAATTTCTTTACTTCTAATCGTTTATATCTTTGCTAATTTATTTTTATTTCTTGTTTATCTTTATTTGCAGTTAAAATACAAAACTATAAACTAGCAACATCTAAACACACACACACACACCAATAGCAATAACAAGCAATGACCGACAGCATGAGTGTCCTTAATATAAAACAGGAAATTCAAGATACGGGATCTAATCTCAATAACATCACATGCTATAGTCCCTCCACCACAACACCGACTACCAGCAGCAGTAATAATAGACGTAACAGTGGTTCAAATAGTGGTGGCGGTGGTAGTGGCACGGCTAATGGTATGAAATCCTCGCCTTCTGTCTCGCCGGAACGTCAAATGTGCAGTTCTACGACCACCTTAAGTCTAAACAGTAATGGTTCATACAATACTAACGAAGAGGGTGCAAATAATGGTTCAGCTGCTGGTCAGGGTTCAAATCCTAGTCAAAGTTCCAGTTCGGGTAATTCCATACGTGATGAACTGAGACGTTTGTGTTTGGTGTGTGGCGATGTTGCTTCCGGGTTTCATTATGGTGTGGCCAGTTGTGAAGCGTGTAAAGCGTTCTTTAAACGCACCATACAGGGCAACATTGAATATACCTGTCCGGCCAACAATGAATGTGAGATCAATAAGAGACGGAGGAAGGCTTGTCAGGCGTGTCGTTTTCAGAAATGTCTACTAATGGGCATGCTAAAGGTGAGTAAAATTACTTTTAGGGATCGATGGTATGTTAAACTAAATTTATTAGTAAAGTTTTAGTGAAAAAATATTAAAAAAAAACAACTTATAAAAAAAGCCTTTTTTAATAAAAAAAATACTTTAGATAAAGAACCTTTTTTGTATCAAACGATTTAAAAAATACAGCTAAGTTTTTGCTGAATTTTAAATTATGTCACTTTCTTGCCTACACAGGAGGGAGTACGCCTTGATCGTGTTCGTGGTGGTCGGCAAAAGTATCGTCGTAATCCCGTCTCCAATTCATATCAAACAATGCAATTACTCTATCAGTCGAGCATAACCTCACTCAGTGATGTCAAAATACTCGATGCTCTCAGCAATAATGAGCCTGATTTACTCTCCGTCAAATCAGTGCAACAAAGCAATACTGGCGGTGGTAGTTCGTCATCATCACTGTTAGAGGATGAAATAGCCACTAGCAATACATCGCCGTCAAATGTCAAACATGAACATCAACACCAACTTTTAACGAACTGTAGCAATGCAAACGATAACGGTGACCTTTCACCACCTTCGACACCAACGTCTTCGACGGCGGCAAATTCGAATACACCTTCCACCACCACAACTTGCATTTTTCAATTGAATTCATCGCCCACCAACAACAACAGTGATGCTCACGATATACTGGCTACTCTGAGTAATTTGTACGATACCGAACTGGTGAATGTTATAGGCTGGGCCAAGAGTATTCCCGGTTTTGTAGAACTGCAGTTAAGTGATCAAATGAATTTGTTACAGGTAACCTGGCCGGAGATACTGACGCTGCAGTTAATCTTTCGATCATTGCCCTTCAATGGTAAACTGTGCTTTGCCTCTGATCTGTGGATGGACGAGTTGTTGGCCAAAGAATGTGGCTACACTGAATTTTATTATCATTGTCTGCAGGTGGCCCAACGCTTGGAACGCATTTCTGTTAGACGCGAAGAATATTATCTACTTAAAGCTTTGATTTTAACCAATTGTGATATCAATTTGGATGATCAATCCTCTTTAAGAGCATTTCGTGATTCCATCTTGAATTCTCTTAATGATGTTGTTTATTTATTGCGACACAGCTCGGCTGTTTCGCATCAGCAGCAACTGCTACTTTTACTGCCAGCTCTGAGACAAGCCGATAGTATTCTACGGAGTTTTTGGCGTAGCGTTAAAGCCAAAGGCTTGGTAACTCTCAAGAAGTTATTTGCCGAAATGTTAGAACCCGTATCACGGTGAGGTTTAACAATTTCCCAATCTTAGCATTTGGTTCATTTAAATTGTTTAAGATCTAAAAAAATTTGTTAATATGATTTGTTGAATTTTATTTTATTAGTTTTTCTTTTAATATAGTTTAATGTGAATTTACTTGTTTTAAGCTAAAAACTATATATTAAAAGAAAAAAGAAATCATATATTTATAAATAATACCTAATGGCAGTGGTTAGATTACCTCACTTTTGCATAACTCTTTAATTTGTTTTCTTTAAACAATAATAAGTTTAACTAGTTTTACACACATATAACCAAAGAGTTTTTTGAATATAAGATTTTTTGGTTTTTAGTTTACTTTGTATAGAAATTTAAAGGCTCATATTAAAACAATTATATAGAAATATATTAAATAACAAAAGAAATCATTGTAAGTTATTTTTTATACATATATTATGTATAAATATGTAAATATAATGACATTTTTAAGAATAACATAAAAAACATGAACTTGTTTTAATTTAATAGGGCCAACTTTAATATCAAATAAATATTCAATTACTTAAGAGTTCATAGGACAATATTTTGCATGGCATTATAAAGTAGGCTCTAGATCCTTTAATAGTTGGTCCAAATTGAAATTAAAGAAAAAAGTCGATTTTATATTCTTAAATAGGCCGTAAAAAAAACGAATTTTTATATGATCACTTATTTTTCCCACCAAAAAACGACTTTTTATATAAAATTTTAAAATAGACTGTAAATCCTATCCATAGTGCTCCAAATTGAAAATAAACCATAATCTGTGATCACTTATTTTTCTCAACAAAAATCAAATTTTTATATTGAATTCCTTAATAGGTTGTAGATTAGGGCTATAACCAAATTGTTGGCCAAGAATGTTTTAGTAATAAAAAACACCTGTCTCCCGTCATTTTGGAAAAAAAAATTCACGCAGGAAAGCAAATTTTTAAAACCTTCCAAGAAATTTTTTTTAGAAAATTTTTTATTATTTTTTTTTTGTATTTATAAAATACTAGCTAAACCCGGTGTGCTTTGCTACCCCCCCTCCCCCTCGTCATAAAATAAAATAAAACGTATTTATATATTTACAAACATTTATTTATTTAATTTTAATGTATTTATTGCAATGCTTCAGGCGAGACCATGCCCCTTTGTCCACTTACATAGTCAAGAATTTAATATTTCGTAAGAATATCCTGTTGTGAAAATTTAATGACGATCGGTTCAGTAGTTAAGACTATATTACGATGTTTAATTTTCCTAAAAAGGGGCGTGGTCCCACTCACTTTTCTCCTGGTACGTATTCCTAATTATGCCAATACCATATGTACCAAATATCACCGACGTACGTCAAAAAATGCCCAAAATATGGCGGGTTAAATTTGTGGGTTATATGGGCGGTGCCACCCCCGTTTGTACAATCAAAACTTCATATAGCCTATTATTCCTTCCAGAGTCACAGTAACATGCTGTACAAATTTCAGGCAGATTGGTCCAAGGGTTTGGCCTCCTATTAAGCACAAACATACAGACACACATTCATTTATATATATATAGATTAAAAGCAATATAATTTAAGGTGAAATGGGGCGAAAAATGGGGATTTGGTAATAAAAAAATGTATGTAGTTAAAAAGTATATAAAACTTTAGGTAAATACATATTACAAAAAAAGTATTTTGTATAGCAAACATTGTTAGTGGTATAAGTAAGTATCTGAATTAAAAAATGGGGGCGATGAAGTAGGCGTAGTTCATAGTTATATGGCGACGTTAACAGTATTAAGAGCAATATACTACCAAATAAAAAAAATACGTTGGAATGAACAAATTTGTATAGAGAATAAAACTTTCAAAAATTTGGCGTGAAAAGGGGCGTGAAAGGGGCGTGGCTTAAGAAATCTTTATTTTTACCTCGCCTGGAGTATATAATGTGTATACAATTTGAAGTAAATCTGTTAAAAACTATATGGGAGCAATTACATAATTTTTAAAAAGTGGGCGTAAAAATGGGCGTGGTCAAAAAAAAAGTACCCTATTAATCATACCAGAGTCCCAGTTAAATGCTGTGAAAATTTCAAAAATAGCGGTCCAGAGGTTTGGTCTCCAATTACAATATTTAAAAAAAGTGGGCGTAAAAGTGGGCGTGGTAAAAAAAAAGTACCCTATTATTCCTTCCAGAGTCACAGTAACATGCTGTGAAAATTTCATCAAAATCGGCTCAGCCGTTTTGGAATCTATACGTTACATACATACATACATACATACATTGAATTTTATATATATAGATTCATGTATTAATAAACTTAAAGTTTAATGTTTGCGATGATTTACACAGTGGGTAAATATCTTGTACAACTCTTATTGTTCGCTATGCACATATCGATGGTCTCATGTAGAAAGGCCCTAACTCGCATATTTGAAACTTTACAGGAGAAGGTAAAAACATAATAGACACTGTAATATTCAACATGTAACTTTTTTTGTACAACTGCTTATAAAAGCGTTATTTTTTACACTATTGCAATAAATTTTTGTGAGGAGGTGTATTTGCGTTAAATGCATTGGAATCGCAAACAAAACGAATTTCGAAAAATAGCGAGTTTGGGCCTTTCTACATGAGACCAACGATATGTATGTATATTACTTCCTTCCTATTGCAAAGGAATTGCTGAAGGTTCCAGTATCTTTCAAAACACGCCTTTGCTTTCTGAAATTGATTGTTCTAAGCCTTTGTAATTTTCTTCTTTTGGTTGGAAATGGTGTATTTTTGAAAACTCATTTAAAAGATAATATCGACTTTTTCTATATGAAAAATTAAAATTAAAGGATAATCTGTGATCCCTAAAATTTCCCTCCAAGAATTGATATTCTGTATGGAATGTAATTCAATCTTTTGTCATTAAAAATAGTTTTTTTTTTAATAAGAATTGTCATTTATTTTAAAATTTTGTCTTATTTTGTTTTCCAATAATTTCTTAGTAAAAATCATGGTGTATTTATACAAGGTGAGTACAGATCGGCAACAAATACAACGCAATACAGAAACAACAGGCATTTTGTTTACAGTTGTATAGTTGAACCATGGTAAAAATCTTTAAATTTAAACTTAAAATAAAACCTTATATAGGAACTTATTTATAATTATGTATATTAGACATATAAAGAGACAACTATTCTTATAAACAAAAAGAAAAATACTATTCTTGTAAACTTAACGATTGTAGGGGGTAGGGTGGTGCATTTAGCACATTTTTGCACATATTACATTAATATAAAATATGAGAATAGAGTTGGTTTAAAACTACGACAATATAAATAAAAAAAACTAAATTTATTAAAAAAAAAACGAAAGTAAACTAGTTCTACTACAATTTAATTATTATTTACATGTGTAAAAAAGCGACTAGATTCAATGTATGATTCTATATTAAAAAATGTGTGTTTTTATTTGCATGTTACTTAACCGTTAATCGAGATTTGTATGAAATATTTTTTTTTTTTTGCATATTCTTTTTTATTGTATCTTCATTTTAAATGAACTAACAATAGGTATTCAAATCCTAAAATGCATTTAGTTTTTATTTCAAAAATGTCTGTTAATGGCAACACTGTAGGTATCACAAGTTTTCAGAATTTGTAAATATCGTTATTCCCCATATTTAAAACACGGTTTTTGACCTTCGAAGAACTTGTAAATGATGTACTAAACGAGAGTTCTAGTGAAGTAGATGGTAATTTGTCAGATGCCACTGATGTTTCTAACCACGAGTCGAAAGATGAGAGAAGAGTAGTTCTGATGATGACGAAATGTGGACACAAGCTCTATAGCCAAAGATGAAACTTCTTGGAATAGAGTTCATTACCCAACTGCAAGATTAGGAATGCAAAATGTTATCAATATGCGACCAGGTAAGTGAACAGTGATTTAAAAAAAATAATATTTATATTTTTCGACACAAGTAACAAGAATTGTAATTGAAAACACTAACAAGTATGGAAATTATCTGAACGGTGTCAACCATATTGATGTAGACGAAGAATTACTGTATGCCTATTTGGCTGTTTTATTATTGGGCGGAGTGTACAAGTACATATCGTTGGTCTCATGTAGAAAGACCCTAACTCGCTATTTTTTCGAAATTTGTTTTTTTTTGCGATTACAATGCATTTAACGCAAATACACCTCCTCCTCATATATACAGAAATAATATCGTTTTATAACTCCACCAAATGCGGAGTTGATTGACGCCGTTGACAAAATGTTGGGTAGTTACAGCTGTAAACGCTGTTTTTTCCAACATGATTGATGTTTCTGCTTTGAACGCCTACATATATACTCCCCTATCGTGACGAAAACTTCCACAAGAAATTTGTTCCCTTTTCACATTTTTGCTATTAAAATTCAATGTTAAAAAAATAAAAGGGAACAAATATCATGTGGAATTTTTATTCACGATAGGGGTGATTATTAAAAACGAAATATACACCAATTGGAAAACCACATACAAAACGTAAGTGTTTTTTTCATAAGTTGGCAATATCACTGGCAAAGCCATATATGGACAAACGTAAAAACCTTCTTCGAAGTAAACTTTTTTTTTTGGCGATATACTCAAAACTGTCAAGTCAAAATGTGCATGAAGAACAAATGTACGTGTTATTTCTGCAGCTTGTGTAAAAAGCCATGCTGCACTCTAAAAGCATTTGCGTAGATTGCCTTATTAAGCCATAAATTAAAATGTATTTATGTATTCTATAATTTAGACCAAGCCTCAATTAAAAGAAGTAAATAAAACAAACATTAATATTTTATGAAGCACATTTTTTCTTCGTTCTGTTTGTATCAAATATGATACAAGGAAGAATTGTGAATTTTTTCAAGTCTCGATTACGGTTAAATAACTAACAGCATTTGAAAATGTCTACTTATCTAAGTACAATTTATGTTACGCGTTCAAATTAACCTTTTATCTCCTACTTGTTTAGCATATAACCACTAGCACTAATCGTTGCCGGGATCGAAATGAAAACGAATCTGCGAACGCTGTAAGTCGGGAGATTCAAAATATTTTTTCGAATTTTTCGCAAAACGGTCAGAACGTTCCAATTCTTTGCGAAAGTAGTCAATGGTTTTAAGAAGACCTTCTTTGAGCGGCACCTTGGGCTCCCAATTTAAATATTTCTTGGCTCTGGATATGTCGGGCTTACGACGCTGAGGATCATCTTCCATGGCCTGAGTTTGTTTCATCTCACTTTGTCCGCCAACAAGCTCTTTGATGATCACAGCAAACTCTTCTATGTTGTGCTCAACCGGATTGCCAATATTAACTGGCTGTGAGTAATTGGAGGACATTAAGGCTATTAGGCCATCGACCAAATCAGAGACATATTGAAATGAGCGGGTTTGTTTGCCGTTGCCATAAACGGTTATTGTTTCGTTGCGCAGGGCTTGTAATATGAAATTGGAGACAACACGACCATCATTCATGTGCATGCGGGGACCATATGTATTGAATATGCGAGCAACACGTACCTGCACCTTTTCCTGAAATTAAACCAGAATTTTGCTTTTAATTTATTATTTTTTTTTTACTAAGTGTTTATAGAGAAATTGTACTAACGCATGTTTGCAAATTGTGTTTAATATAGCATTTTCATGTTTGTTATTTTGTAAATATGTAGAGTGGTAATAGTATTTATATTGTTACTTTTATTATTTTTGTTTTGTTTTTATAATTTACTTAAAGTTGTTTGTTTGTTTTAATTTAATGATAATGTCACTTTTTATAGAGATTTGTTGTTTTGATAAACAGAAATATCTAATTAACAACTAGATTGTGTATGCGGCCTTTGGCAATATTCTAAAAAGAGTGATTCTCAATAAATATTTATTGATAGATTGTAAAATTAATTAACGAAATATATGTATATAGTTAAGCTTTTACGAAAATATTAAATTTCGAATAACTCAACTGTCTTTGAAATTAATAATTCTCAACAAATATTGATTGATTGCAGCATATATAAATTTTATTAGGCATTTGAGAAAATATTAACGTTACTGTTTTTGGAGCAATTTAATTACAATAATAAAACAATCGTTCTTTACTTCTGCACATACATACATATAAAAAGTAGAATATGCAAAAAGGAAATCCATAAGTTTTCAAATGAATCTGTTTAATGGTCTTCAAAAGAAAAAATTTTGACAACGCAAATCAAAAATCTTAAATTTTAAAGTAAGGAAGCAATATCAGTTTGGAATTTCATTGGAATTTAAATACAGCAAAAACGGTTGTAAATGTTCAAAGTTAATTAAAGGTCATTTCAGAAAGTTGTTTACATTTATGGATTATGCATACATATCGTCGTTCCGAAGTTATCTTCACGTATATCACAAAATAAAAAAAAAAAATTAGATAATACCATTTCCTGAGATAATTTTTTAAGATCTATCGATCTGAGATATTATGGTGTCATTTTGTTGTATATCCAGTTTTGCTAAAAATTTAACGCACTATGTTACCGTATGAACCATTTGTGTGGATATACAATAAAAAATATATGAAATTTATGAAAAAAAAAAAAAAAAATTTGTTATCTTCACGTACCTACGTGCAAAAACAAATATTTGAAAGAAATTATCACAATATTAATATGTATGTATGTATATACATATCGTTTTCGTCCCTTATTTCAATAATATTTTCGGATAAAGTCAATGTACATGTATTAAGTTCTTTTGTAAAAATGGTTTCTGTAGTTGCAATAACTCCCTTTCTCGCTTGTTTTCTTAGGTTTGATGATTAAAAGTTGCGTTCACTTGCAGACGTTTTATATTGCAGAGAAAATAAATTGTATTTATTATATATAATTGCTTTAATTTTACTGAATGGAACATTCTGAAAATTTAATTTATTTGCTAAAAACGAATAAACTTTAAAATCGGTCTGAATCATTTCTATAATTTTTGGATGTATAGTTTTTTAATATTGTTATCAAATCGAAGGAACTGTAGATTTCTTTTAATTTTAGGAACCGGTCTATTGCACTATGGACAGCGTCAATCTCCTGAATTTGAGAATGACCTGGTTCTGAAAATTTTTGAACGATTGTTTTCAGATTATTTCTTTTATGCAAAACCTATGAAGTAGAAAAAAACAAAAGACGAGGAATAGTTCACTATTTTCATCTCTTAGAGAATAGAAATAATAATGTAAAGGAAGAGCGGATTAAAGAGCATTATTATTTTTCACCTAATCGATGCAGAATAGCAAGCACTACGCCTGACAAAAATATTGGAGAACTTTTTTCGCGCCACTTTTTTTCTATAAGAGTTTGAAACTTAAAACTCAATTTCCAAAAAAAAATATTTTTAGGAGATACGTGAAGATAACTTCGGAACGACGATATGTGTACATACTACATAAACTAAAAATTTCCCAAAAATAATTTTATCCGTTTAAAAGACGTGTAAAAACAAGAAAAGATTATTTCTGTTAACCGTGTTATTTCAAAGTCGTGTAAAATATGATCGTGTAAAAACAGGGTTGTTTGTGTATTATTGTTACACGTTAGCTTTTTGTATTAATTTTAACATTTGTCAATAATAAGATATTAGGCTGCTTTAAGAAATGCATACATATGTATGTATGTACATAAATGAAGAATGTAATGTTTCCGCTAAAGACAAATAAAAAACACTTGTATTTAAATAAATGGTTTTTGTAGGCAGAGAAATATTGGATTTTTCCAAAAATATGTAATACCTACATACATAGTAAGTTGTAATTTAAAAAACGTTTTAAATTAATTTAAAAAATGACAATTGAAAAGGCAAAGGGATGTTCTAAAAAATATATCAGAAAATTGCATATTAAAAAAATAAAACAAATCGGAATATGATAAAACTTTGAAGACTAAAATTTAACATATTATAATAATAAATATTTTTAAAATGGTTAATCTAGCCTTTTTAACTAATAATTTTTGTTAAATATTTAAGTAAGTTTCATTGAAATCGGAGATCACCAATTAAATCCCATTCACTTAAAAAATATGTTTAACTCACCTGCTTTGCATAAGCATAACTTAGAGTCTCAGAAACACGTTTGCCTTCGTCATAACACGCTCGTGGGCCAATAGGATTCACATGACCCCAATAGGTTTCTGGCTGAGGATGCACTGTAGGATCACCATACACCTCAGATGTGCTGGCTATCAACACTTTGGCCATGACACGTTTGGCCAAACCCAAAACATTTATCGTACCCATTGTGTTTGTCTTGATAGTCTTTACCGGATTGAACATGTAGTGTGGTGGCGAGGCCGGTGAGGCCAAATGATAGATCTCATCCACCTCTATGAATAGAGAATTCACAATGTCATGATGTATCAATTCGAAATTTTCATGACCCAACCAATGTTCCACATTACGTTTGCGACCGGTGAAGAAGTTGTCCACCACAATCACTTCATGGCCAGCCAACATCAGATTGTCCACTAAATGGGAGCCCACAAAACCAGCACCTCCCGTCACTAGGATTCTTTTGCGATTTTTATAATTCAAATATTTCACTTTGGGATATTTACGTGGTGTATTCGCTTGTAAGGCACGCATGTCGTCCTGTAGTCTAACCAGTTCGGCTTTTGTTTTCTCCAATTCATGGCGTTGTTGCTGCAACACCTTTTGTTGTTTCTCATATATAGCCAGCAAATATTTGGATTCTACGTCGGAAACCTGACTGCTAGGAAATCTATCTTTGTCCTGGTTTAAATCCTTGACTGACAAGGATTTATAGAACACAACAAAAAATATGAAGAGAATTACGGCAGTTGCTATTTCTTTCCATCGGTTTTTCGCTATTGTTATTGTCCACATAATGATCAGTTCAAAGACTGTGGACAATGTTGCGGGATTTTTGGGTGTTATTTTGAAGCGGTTTGCTGCTTGTGTTCGCGGCGGTGCACTACACACAAATATTGCTCCGAATTCTGGTTCTAGTTAATGTAACGTGTCAAGTAAGTTTCTTTAAGCTGTGGTCGTTTGAAAACAAGTTATATTTAAATTTATTTATTTTTCTGTTTTTTTCACTTTCTATGGTTCTTATCGGCCTGGTATCTCACATTTGTGTTGTTGCTGTATGTTTTCTGTTTTTATGTTGTTGTTCGTATTTGCCGATTCAATCAGCTGTTGATAGTAAACCAAAATAAAGAGCGACATCTAGTTGTGAAATGCAGAATTAAATTAACAATATAAAGCGTTTTTCAACAGGGACGCTACAAAAGAAGACCGATAGGGACAGCAAACGACTCCATCAGCCCAATCATGAATTAAATTTCCGCGGGAGTTTTTTCCCTTTTTATTTTTTTAACATTGAATTTAAATAGGAAAAATGAGAAAAGGGAAAAAAACTCCCGCGGAATTTTTATTCATGATTGGGCTGATTGAGTCGTTTGCGGCTGCATATTTTTTGCCGCTCTTTTGACATTTCTCTTCAGTAAGGTTTCCCATTTCGTGATATACGAGCCAACAAGAAGTCGAAATTATTAAAATATACTACCGTGGCTTCAACGTTAAGAGCGCTACGTCCTATTTATGGTCGTCATAATCATCCTACCAGATCAACAATTGAGCGTATAGTGGAAAAATTTGAATCCACAGGCACAGTACAAAATTTTCCCGCGCCAGTGAGACAAAGTAGTGTCCGTAGTATCGAGAATATTGCTGCCTCTGAGGCTTCAGTTGAAAAAAGCCCATGTCGTTCTCATGCGTTGGGCATGTCAGTGACGTCGTTGTAGCGTATTTTGCGAAAAGATCTTGGCCTACATCCTCACAAGACCAAATTGACGCAAGAACTGAAGCCGCCTGACCACCAGAAGCGTCGTATGTTCGTGAATTGGGCTGAGCAACAACTTGAAAATGATTCGGATTTTCAAAATATGCGTTATTGGTCAGACAGCAATCCACACGTACTCCATGAGTCATCATTGCATCCCGAAAAAATTATGGTTTGGTGCGGTTTATGGGCCGGCGGCGTCATTAGGCCGAACTTCTTCCGCGATGATCAAGACCGGCACGTTACTGTGAATGGGAATCGCTACAATTCAATGATAATATATTTTTGGCCCCAATTGGATGATATGGACTTGGAGGACATGTGGTTCCAACCATCGAAAATTGGGTTCAGCGTCTGGACTTCAGCAAGCGTGCCCGTGGTGGCCATGTAAAAGAAATCGAGTTCCATACATAATGGCATCGAACGTACTTTCACAGGAATAAAAAATTTCATTGATATCCAAAACCGTTTTGTTTATTAAAAAAACTCTTGTAGCGCGCTTATTGAAAACCCCGATACTTATCAATGCAACTCTACATACCCATAGTACTTAAAACATCAACTATGTGTTGTTTTTTTCATTGCAAGCGTAAACTGTCAGAATATTAAAGAACTACTTATAGAAAAAACTTCTTAGTCCTTAAAAAGCTAAAAATAATTGTTTAAAAATCGTTAACATTAAAACGATATAGTGAATTGTATAAAATAACAAAAATGTTAAAAGTTAATTAGCATAAGAGTCAATTGAAGACAATAACTATTTTCTTAAGGGGGCTGGTGCAATCAAACGAAAAAAGTAGCGTAGTAGTTAGAAAAAAAAAAGAAACCGGACGCGTTTTTTTTTATTATTTTTATCGATGATACAGTCTAACTATTTAGCCTGCCAGCAAATGGTAATTGCTTAATAAAAATTCTTTGTAATTCATTACAAACTCAACGGATATCCTGATTGTACAGTACTATACGTTACTGTGACTAATCCACCACAAAAATACAACAACAAATACAACACTTGCTATTGCTCGCAACTAGATCAGACATCAGAAAGACGGCACTTGCCGACAAATAGCCTGTAGTCCATTCATTTAATTATAAAATGTATTGTTTACAATGTTTGTTGCCCGTGCTGCTGTTGCCAAAGCCCACCAATCCTGCTCTTATGGAAACACATGTAATGTTTATTGTGCTCTATTTAATTGGTTTCTTTTTGGAGCGTAAACCCTGCACCATGTGTAGTCTTGTGTTCTTAACAGCTGTTTTTCTCATCTGCTACAGCGGTGTTGGCAATTGTATCTTCTGGGGCAACTGTGAGGGACATCAATGTGAAAATGGCTAAACCGTTGAAAAGATAATTGATAATTTTAGAGTTAATAAGATCTTTCGGACTTTTTAAACCGGGCACGATAGTTTAAATACATTTAGGTGTATAAGAGAGATAGAGCTGAGCGAAGACCATAAATCATTTCAAAGGTAAGAGCAAGGATTCTCTTTTATTATATAATATATACATATGTATTTATTTTCTGGCACATGATTTTTATTACAATATAGCCATTTCCAAATGTTTCTATATAAGATATAATTACAGGTTAAAGTCATGTTTTGCAAGAATATCATAATTATTTTTTCTTTTTCCGAATGCTGATATTTCGATTCGATTTGTTCTCATTCTCAAAATCCGTGACCCCTTTTGATTAAAAACTATTTTACTATGATATAAATTTAATACTCAACTTCTTATCATTTCTTAACATTTTCATGTAATTTTTTATTACACTAACATCCTAAAATTTTTATTTTCACTTTATAAGCCCTCCAACAATAAATCAACAATTTACTAAATATTTTACTTTTTTTATCTATTTTTTATAGACAAAATAATGCAAACCCCCTAAAAATAAACACACACGTAGTCTTCGTAGATGTAAAGTAAATGATTATATAGGTATATTAAAAAAAGCCTAGCTGACGACTATTTAAAATAATTTATAACAAAAATATAAAAGTAAAAATAATAATTAAATATTAACAAGAGTGGTTGTTATTTTAAAAAAGAAAATTAAATTTAATTCATTTTAACATTTCATACCTAACAATTATAGGCTATTACATAAGAGTTTTATTTTATCGTTTTGTGTTTATATTTTTTTAAATGTAGCTAAACATTTAAGATTTTGTAAATATGTATTACTGATTTAAAATAAATTGTTTTTAAACAAATTTGTCATAAAACATTTTTTTGTAACTTTAAATAAATCTCTATATTTAATTTGTATTACTGAGGTAACGTAACAAATTTAGTTAAAACAAATTAAAAAAACAAATATATTTAAAATTATATTTAAAATAAAACGTCTTCTTTATGATTGATGCAGCTGCAACTTCGAATATTTTAAATAAACAATAACGACTAACGACTTTTCTGCCCTTTCCTAATTTTAGTTCTTTTTTCACTTAATCTCTCCTTTTTCAAATAAAATATTTTCTTTTTTGTTTTCTTATTTACAAATTTTTTTTTATTATTTTTTTATTAGGTTTTTCTGATTTTTCTTACAAAACAATTTTATTTAAAATTCCTTTTACAAAAAAAATTTCTAAAATTTAACAACAATTATTTATAACTTTAATAAAAGATTCACAAAAATATACTATATTTATATAGTAGTAATACATTAATAAATTTTATACATTATAAAGATTGATTGATTGGTTGATTGTTGGAACAAAAACATACGTACATACATATTGTAGCAATAGTACAAGTGTAAAAGAAAGGAAAAATGAAAAACAAACAAAAAAAAAAAGAAAAATTTAAAAAATGATAAATTAAAATTTTTACTTTATTGGAATGTATTTTTTATCTTCTATATACATATATATATATAATGTATATTATATACCAAGTAACTTCATTTTTTACAAATAACCAAACAATTAATTAGGGTAAAAAAATTATACATGTTGTTGAAAAACATTAAGAAGGCTGCCATATAAACATTATTTATTCTCTCTTGTATTAGAATAAATAAGAATTTCAAATTCAATTTTGTGTTCCATTTGTTTTATAGTTTTGAAAGTAGATGATACAAAAAGACAGCAGCAAACATCACAGATGATTTATTACAATCAAACGATTAGACGGAACGGGGCTGGACAACTAGATGGCGTAAAATTAAATAAAAAGAAAAAATATGAAAGGATTTAATAAAATGTTAGATTATTAAATGGAAATAAAAATAAAAAGTAATAATATTTCTAAGAATTAAAAATATGTATATGACGAAACTTCTATTTTGATAGAATAGGCTTTAATCTCATAGGCTGTAATCTCTTTAAAATAATGAAGAGATTAAGATCATTGATTTTAGTAACTTTATCACTTGTGTTCTACATTTGTAAAATAAAGTGGAAGTGAAATTTTCATTAAGTTTGTGTTCTAAATTTAGTGAAAATAATTTGAAAAGTGAAATATCATTTTCAGTTTCGTTCATCATAGAATAAAAGTTTCACTTGTTGTCTAGAATGCCGTCAAATTATCTATGCGGAATTTAAAACGATTTCAGTTTCACTTCGTGAGTGAAGTGAGTAAGTCGTTTCGAAAAGACAAACGTTATGCTTTGTGCATTGTATGTCGAAGATATTTTGTTTAATATCCAATACAACTTCATAAAATGCGTGGAAAACCCAAAGATACGTAATTGGATTTTCATTGTACATAATTTAAAAGTTTTGTATTTCTAAATTAATTACTCAGTAACTCCACTGATAATGAGTAGATGATATTGGCTTCTTTTACAAGTTACACAAAAAAAACCTAAACTTACAGTGTGGTCTCACAGACTCTTCAGCTGTTTGAGCCGACGATTGATTATCCTGGGCTGACATATCGTTTTGTGCCTCCATCATGGGAACGGGAATACTGACGGGTTGAGCTAAACTACGACCCCAGCCGGGATGGCCCAAGGGCAAACGTTGCATGGGTTGATCGGGCATTGGTGGTGTCATGGTATCACGGGGTTGTTCGGGCAAAGGTTGAAGAATAAGCCGTTGGATGGGCATGGGTAATTCCTGCATGCGAGCTTGACGTTCAGCCTGTTGTTGTTGTTGCTGTTGTTCAGCTTGTAGTTGATCTTGGGCTTGAGGTTTGTTCTGTTGTTCTTGTTGTTGCTGAGTTTGTTGGCCAACGGGAGATTCATTGTCATCGCTTTCGTCTTCATCCTCGGAACTGTTGCTGGTCTCATCCTCGTCGGATTCATTGGCCAAGAGACGGAATTCTTCATTGATGCGATTTTCGGTGAGACGTTGAATGTTATTTAAATCTTCAGCAGTGATGCCGGCACGTTCCAAAGCCAAACCCAAGGGCATGCGTTGAATCTAAAAAGAAGATGCGAATAAGTTGAGGTTAAAAGGAATATTTATTCGATATTACTTGGAAGAATGGGAATTCTTGACGTTGTTGTGGCACCTGTTGTTGGGTTTGCTGTTGAATTTGCACATGTTGTGGTTGGGCATGTTGTGGCTGCTGTTGTTGTTGAACTGCAGATGGTTGTTGGTGTTGTTGTACCGAGATTTGTTGAGGCACATCGTTGGCAACATGAATCATTTCTCTAATGGGAATCTGATGAAATTGAATGCGTACAATACGTTGGGGTTCTGGATGAGGCGCCTGCATCTCTTGGGGTGGCATGGGAGGACGCATGGGCAATTGTTGTTGGAATGGTGGTGGTGGTGGTGGCAATTGGCGCAAGAAACCATGTTGTTGTTCTTGTTGACGTGGTGGCATCATGGGTTCCATACGTTGGGGCATATGAGTCAAGGGGAAACGATTAGGAATGGCGCCGAATGGTATGGGTACACGCTGGAAGGGTATAAACATGGGACGAATTGCTTCGACATCTTCGACGTCTTCATCGTCCTCTTCGCGGTTGTTGTGACGGCCAGATTCTTGATCCTTTTTTTCATTTCCACCCTCGCAGAAGATGGAAATACGTTCGCCGGTGATGCGAGCTTTTTTGGGATCGGTGGTCAAATTCATACCGAATGGCAGAGCAACGGTTTTCGAGGGCGAGTCAACAATTTCTTCGGCATGTTTACGCTCTACAACACAATTCATGCGAGATCTGTAAAAGTAATTATAATATACATATTAAATATTCATTTAATTTTTTGTTGTTATTTAAAAAATTAAATTACTTTTTGTTGTTTTGCAATAAGGCAGCAGCCAAATCACTTAAGTCCAATTCCAAAGGAATTTTACCAGGATACTTTTGCATTTCATCTACCTCTTCACTGTTCTCGCTATCGTTATTCTCATTCATGTTGGTCTCTTCTTCGGAGGGTTTGTGTTCAGATTTATGCATCTTATGTTCCACCTTTCTGACTGGCTCTTCTTTGTCGAGACTTTGCAAATCATCATCATTGATATTTTCGCGACCCAATAAAGCTTCAGCACGAGGAAGTTCCTAAAATTAGAAAAGAAGGAAAATAAATCGTTTAATATAAAAATTTTAACAAAATTGAAACTAATTTAAAAAAAGGATTTTGAGTTTTCATGAAATGTTGCATAATTAATTATTCACCTAAAAATTATAGAACCCGATAATTTATGTCTAATACCCCTGACAGACATAGGATTTCTATACCATAATACAAATACTATGGTTTTTGATACTACATTGCCTTGACAGACATGTAGTACATATCAGAGACCTGCAACGAGTACTAAATTTTCGGGTATACTTAATCATGCACATTGATTTTTATGATTTAATCGTTTTTGTTCAAATGCACAAAACGCTCGTTTACGCAACCGTTCGTTTCAAACACTCAGTTTTATTCACCGGTTGTTTTTTGCGAACATGAATATTCTGACTGTGTCGTTAAATGTATGAAGCTCGTTTTACATCAAAGCCAACGTGTTGTTAGCCGAACATGTGTTTTATTCATTTGTTGTTTTGTGCGAACATGAATGTTCGACTGTGTCGTTAAATGTATGAAGCAGCTCATTTTACATTTTTTCTTTAATTTTTTTTGCTGTGCAAAGATATATTTGACAAACTGTACATATTACAAATTTTATCATTGCTTTGTCAAATAAGTTTTCTTTTCGACGAAATAATGTTAAATAGGTAGTAAATGCACATTTTTTATGTTTTCATATTTTTCTGCCAGCTGCTTTTTACTTATAAGTGGCTCGTGTGTTTTTAGTTCAATTCCAATCAGATCATGCACAACAAAGCCGACATGCAGAAAACAAACTGTGTATAAACAAGAATTTTTGTTTTCAAACATTGCAGTTCGAACCAAGTGTTGGAAATGATTTATACTCGTTGCTGAATTTTCTGTGTGTGCATAAAAAGTGAATAAGCATAAAATTGAATCATACTTTTTTGTATTGTTCTTAAAATTCAACGTTAGTGAATAAGTCGGCTCGTTCATACTTGTTGCAGGTCTCTGGTACATATACTAGTATTTTTGTTTTTAATTTCCCAATAAAAATATTGGCAAGCGTTTTGTAAATTAAGATTGCAGCAAGCTTGCATAAATAAGAGTTTTGCGAATGTCGTTGACAATTTGCTTGCTAATGCAAGTGTTTCATAAATTTAAGCAAAACGTGTCATTCTCGCTGTTAAAAATTGCGCTAATAAGTTGTGTTAATAAATAATGTTAAATTGTTGTTAAAGTTGTTAAATTAAGTGTGTTTGATACTTTTAATTATCATTTGCTATTAAAAAAAAGTAATTATTTACTTATTTAATGTCTTTAGCAAAAAGGCAGAAAAGTGTTATGCGCAGAAGCACCGAAATTGTTGATCATATATGAAACGGTGCGGCTGCAAGTTCTGTACTGGAAAATATAGATAAATTTTCCGGTCGTGAAAATAGAATCTATTTTATTTTGACGTTTTTTCCTATGCTCTCACTTTAAGAGACAAATGCTCTCAACAATATGGCCATACTTTCGTTAAATTTTATACATTTTGTAAACAAAACCATATGTTTTTGCAGCTTTGGCGCAAGAAAAATAAAAACAAAGAAAATCAAAAGAAACGTTTAAAAGTGAGATTTTGGTAATTTAAAAGAAAATAAGTGATATTATAGAAAAATTAATTGAAGAAGTACAAAAGCGTGATTGCATATATAATTTGCAGTCGCCATTGTACAAACATTTTTATTTAAAATAAGATTTGTGGACAAAAATTGGAAAAGCCGTCGGCATTACAGGTTGGTACACAGAAGAAATATAAAAACATTAAATGACAGTTCGTGAAGTTGCAGCCGTCGTTTCAATTATGGGCATGTTTTCTCTGATATGCCATTTACACCTAAGCGAAATCTACTACTTACGGGATTTCAAGCCAAATCTGGTAGATTTTGATGAGATTTCCCATACAAAACAAAATGCAGCAAATCTAGTAGATTTCGACAAAATCTTTCAAAATCTTGCACTACTTACTAATACAACCGTGATTTTCCTATTAATGTACTAAAAAACGCAACACTGTTCAATTAAATTTTGACACTTTGACAATAAAAAAAAGCAAACAAAGAGCGGTATTTTTTGGAATTTTTGCGGCAAAATTTAAAATCGTAATAATTATTAAAGATAATTGGCAATGGAGCACCAAATAGTAAATAAAGTGTAAGTATATTGTGTACTTTTTTAAAAACAAAAAACTCATTGTGAAGCTCATTTTTTGCCACAAAAAAATTTAAAAATTTTCCTTCCTTTTTAGTCAGCTGTTTTTGTTATGAAAATGAAATCCCACAATATGACAAAAAACAGTAGTGTAAACGGCAAAGATTTCCTTGAAGATTTAAACTGAAATCTAGTAGATTTTGCGTAGATGTAAATGCAGTATGAGAGTCGTTTTTGCTTGAAGTTGTGGTCGTATTCTGTTTCATCATTAAGGCTGTTAAGGATTGTTCAAGATTTTCAAAATTTCAAGATGGATGGTAAGTTTTTTTAATTTAATGAAATGATAACTAGAATGAAAGTTTTTAAAAATTATCACAAGTCCCATTATATAGTTAGAAAATCCAGCATGCTTACACAACATGTTGATAATACCTTTAGCAACATGTTGCTATCAATGTTAACTAAAAGAATTGTGAATTTGCATGAATATAATTAAATGACGGATATAGTTTAGAATTCACAAAAAGCCTAAATTAATTTTAATTTGAATTTAGGTTAATAACTTAAATACGTTTTTGTACTAAATCAAATTGTAATTTCTGTTAGAATATATTGCCACAAAAGCAATACATTTTTTCATGATTACCAAATTGTTTCTATCTGAATTCAAATTATAACTCTTAACACCAGAAATGTTTCTATGCCCCTAGTTATAAATACTTTTGGAGCGTTTTATAAAAATTAAAATTTCACAGTTCACGCTCTGCTGTGCTGATTATTTTTACCTGCTATATTTCTGTTTTTATATATTTTTTATTTTAGTTTAGTTTGTAATAACCAGCAAATGAATTATTGTTTAACAAACACAACAATAAAATATAAATCTTATTAAATCTATGGCTATTTAAACAAAAATCTAAATCACGATTTATTGTACTAAAGCTTAATGGGTCTGCACATTAATTTATTGTATGTATATGAGAAAAAACAAAAACTAAAATGTTGCAAAGCATGATAAATTAATTTAAATAAATTACAATGGTTGTTTTGATTTCTAACTGATATTATAGAAAAACAAAATTAATAATAAAAACTAGGTTATGGCCAGTTGAAAAGAAAAACTTGTAAGTTCGTTAAAAAAAACGAAGCTTTTTGATTAAATTAAGTTTAGAATCAACTGAATTACTAAATATTATGTTTATCAAAAATGAAAGTGCATTTTTTTTAATAAATAAATAAACATATTAGTAACAGTAATGTTGCTGGCAAGAGTAATTTGTTTTACAAATTAAATAAATTTCTTAAAATTAAAAATTATTTTGTTTAGAGCTTAAGGTCAATTTCTTTTTTTATTTATTTTTATTTATTCCAATTCTTCAGGGAAATAAAATTTATAAACAAATTTACAGTAAAATATCAGTAAAAATATTTTTCAATATAACAGAATTGTCAGAATGAAAACATTTTAAGTATTACAAAAACAAAAATATGAAAATATAATTTAGTTTCCTTTTCCGTTTTTAAGAATTAAGTGTCTATAGGTTTGAGCTACATTATCTGTACATATCTGCTTTAAAATTAATTCTAAGATTTTTTGGTACATTTATAATTTCTAACATTTCTAACATATAACGACGTTTATAATTATTTTCTGTTTTTATTTTCCCTGAAGATGCTACACATTGTTGTAGCGAAATATTGAAATAAATAAAAAAGAAATAAAAAAGAAATTGACCTTAAGCTCGAAACAAAATAATTTTTAATAATGATATAAAGGTCGAATAATTAGTAAAATAATTTAAATAAGTTTCCATATTTATTTCATGTCAATAATTTTGTAAAAGTATTTTGAGCAAAATTCGTGTAAATCAAAATTTGATGGTTAAACAGAATCGTTCATGTCCCAAAGACATTTCTTGACTTTCTCCTTTTCCCTTAAAAACATTGTGCTTTTTCAAATGTTTATCTGCCTTAAGTAGCAACAACAAACTTACAAATATTTACATTGATCAATTTATATTTAAAATAACGTTAGCAAAATGTTGCATTATTCAAATTACACAGAAATACATTTCCTTTCTCATATGACCGCAATTGTGGAAAATATTTATTAAAATTTTATGTAATTTTGTTTCTTTTCTTGATTTTTATGTAAATAGCGAACATCATCTTTACAATTTATTGCACAACGAAATATTTGGCTTTCTGGTTGTTATTTGTTTTTTTTTTTGCAATTTTTCTACAATTTTAGGTTAACAAATCAAGCTTTTATAAAAAGTCAATAAACTTGAAGTAACCAGCTAATATACCAGCAGCGTTAGCTACCACAAAAATCAAAACAGCAACCTTTTATAGCAATTTGTTGTTTTTGTTTTTTCTTCTTATTATTTTTGGCATAAACCATATACCAAAATTGTTAACAACAGCTTCAAGCATGTGAACAAATTAAGTGGTTGCAAAAAGCTACCAAACGAATGCTTAAAAACTTTAAAATGTCTTATAGACCATAAAAGAAAAACTTGTTTTTCCTTTCCTTTAACCGAAAAATCAAGAAAAACAAACGCTAATGATGAGAAGATGAATTATAACCACGATTTGTTATGGCGTTGTTTTTGTTTTTGTAAACAGCTTAAAAAGAAGAAGCTGTTTTGTTAACAAATTAAGAAAAAAAAATTAGTTAAGGAAATGACCCTTTAACATGTTGTATTTACAACTGCTGGTTTTTACTATATTGTTAAGTTTTTGTTTTTTTTTGTTTCTTTTGTGGTAAGTTTTGTATAAATATATCTATTTCGTTACTTGCATAATACTTCAGGTATACGAATGTTTGAGGTTCGTTTTTTAAACAAATTATGCAGTTGTTATTTGAGGAAATCATTTAAGCATAAAACTTAAATTGAGTAGAAATTGTGCAAAAAAAAAAGAAAGATTTCCGCCTTTTAAAGTAAACAATAAATTTTCTGGCAACAAAGTTTGTGGGTGTATGTACAATAGAGTGGTTCGAAAAAAAAGTTGTGTCAGTCATCCCCTAGGATTAAAGATAATGTAAAAACAATACCAGAAATATTTTTTTTTATTTTTCTTGTCACACCTACAAATACCGCCCTTTAGTATTTTGTTCACTGTGCCGGTATTTTTAGGCCGATCATAAAATTTTGTATACCGGTGTTCGTAGCAAGGGCTACATTCCTGTCCTTATTCGTTATTTACTACCACATCAAATTCTAGTCATTACATGAAGCTTTAATTAGCTAATTGATATTTTTTAAATCTGTAAAAGCCATATTATTGCTAGAGACCTGTGCAACAATTAAAATTTAATTTGGCTTTTAGTCGTCGAGTTATAACCAAATAACCATATAAACAATATGCTGAAAATCAGCACTTGACTGCAAAGTTCGAAGGCCGATTAAAAAAATTCGAACCAACATAAACAAACGCCGCGATTCTAATTTAGCCTCTATTTTTACCCCTCACTCTCAGAATCGACCTAACTTTTGCTAACCTGAATTTGTTTCACAGTGTTATTGGTAGCATTAGGCTTTATTTTATTAAAATTCCTGCACAATTAAACAATTTGTTTCTTAATTTTGCCAAACATTTTAAACAACATGTTGCAATATTTGAAATTTTTTAATTAGAGATTTAACAGCAACATATTTAAATAATTTAACATTTCTAGCAACATGTTGCAATGTATCACATTTTTTATTTATAAAGAATGTTTTATTGTAATTAAAAACAGTACCGTAACAAGTTGTCTTAAAATTTTTGCCATTTTATATTAACAACATGTTGCAGCAACATCTATTATAGAATATAATTCCTTCAGGAATTTTTAAAGCATAAGTTTTCATTATAATCATTTTATATACATACATTGTTCTAGAAGGTTTTATTGTAATAAAAAACAATACCGTAACAAGTTGCCTTAAAATTTTTGTAATTTTATTTTAGCAACATGTTGCAGCAACATTTTTTATAATTTTGATATGATTTTATAATATAATAATATTATACTCGTATACATACATCGTTCTAGTGCTTGTCTTTTTGTTTATTAATTTATTTTACCAAATTCCAAAATCTTTAACAAACATCCGTTTTAGTATGTGTTTTTTTCATTAACTTTCATTTCCCGGAATTAAATTCAAGTTAATTTGTTTGCATTCAATGAGCAATACTTAAAAAACAACATGACTCACTTTATTTTAAAAACTTAAAACTAGCTTTTTTTTAATATGAAGACTGGTCTTTATTATTGAAACCACTTTTCCAGGTAGATAAGAAGAAAAATGTTTAAATACAAAAAAAAGGGAACGAACAACTTTAATAGGGCACATACGAGGTCTGATCAAAAAATAACCATTATTTTCAATTTTTTCAAAAAGTATTTACTTATGTATCAATAACTATCTTGTCCCCTTCAAAGTAATCCCCCTCAGATATAATAAACTTATGCCAGCGTTTTTTTCCAATCCTCGAAACGCTTCTGGTATCGCCAACAGCTCCTGTTTCGATTTTTCTTTTATCTCCTCAATCGTAGCATCTTTGTCTTCAGTTTTGGGAAGAGGAAAAAGTCAGCGGGGGCCAGTTCCGGTGGATACGGTGGTTGAGGCATGATAACGGGTTTGTTTTTGGCCAAAAACTCACGTACAAGCATCGATGTGTAAGTTGGTGCGTTATTATTTTGCAAAATCCATGATTGATTTTTCTACAATTCTGTGCGTTTCTGACGAATTGCTTCGCGCAAACGGCGCATAACTTCAAGGTAGTATTCTTTATTGACCGTACGACATTGTGGCAAGAATTCATGATGCACCACGCCATTGCAGTCGAAGAAAACAGTGAGCAAAACCTTCACATTTGACCGAACTTGACGTGCTTTTTTCGGTGTTGGCTCTTCTGGACGTTTCCATTGGGATGATTGGGCTTTGGTTTCAATGTCATAGCCATACACCCATGATTCGTCACCAGTTATGACCTTTTTGAGGAAATATGGATCGTCGTTGACGATGTTTAACAGCTCCTGAGCGATGTCCATGCGACGTTGTTTTTGCATGAACAATCTTCGCTGCTGCACTTTTCATGCCTAAAACATGCGTAAAAATTGCTAAGCATGCGCCGAACGATATGCCAACATCATCAGCAACCTCTCTGATAGTGATTCGACGATTGTCCAAAATCATTTTCTTCATTGCTTCAATGTTTTCATCGGTTGTTGACGTGCTCGGGCGACCAGGACGAGCATCGTCATTGACATCTTCTCGGCCTTCCCTAAACCGGTTATACCACAATTCAATTTGTGTTCTGCTCATAGTAGACTCGCCAAACGCCACAGTCAACATTCACAGTCAATGTTATTGCGCATTTAATTTCAGTTTTTACACAAAACTTAATACAGTTTCTTTGATCCATTTTTTTCGAATAGTAAAAAATCGAAGAGCACAGCAAAACACGACAGACAATCCAAAATGGCTGATATTACCAACATATATAACAGACATGTGTACCAACATAACATAAAAAAATGCGAAAATCGAACATCCGTAACTCACGAAATTTGAAAATAACGGTTATTTTTTGATCAGACCTCGTATGTGTAAAAAGACCTACATATTTACAAATAAAAGACATGTGTAAACATGACCCAAGAAATTAAAAATAGAACTTAAGCGCTAATGAAAAGCGAAAATATGACTACTAGTGTTTGGCAAAGAATAAAAAAAAAAGAGAAAGAGGCAAAGAAACTAGACTAATTTAGAAAGCACTTAACACAGCAACTAAATTGATAGAAAACTAACATGTTAATGAAAATTTAATTTATTAGACAACTAAACTTTCAAAGAAAGTGTTTGAAAATTTTTTAGCTTTAAATTTGTTGTAAAATTCAAATGCATTTGAATCTTACTATACAACAGTGAATTCTATATTAAATCATTCCCAAGACAGATGATTATATGCTGAAAGTAATTTTTTAAATACATAGGTATAAATAATAAAAGTTTACCCAAACTGCAATTAAAATTAAAACCTAAAAACCATTAACATTCTACGCATATAAATAAAAAGTCTGTCAAAAAAAAATAATTATTTCTATGATTGAAATAAATTTAATCATTTTGTTTTTTGCTTTTTTCAACAAACAATTATAATAAAAATAAAAACCTCGTTGTCCAAAAAATCTCTATAACAAATCTCTAAACTGTTTATTTTTTGGTTGGCTTGTTATTTAATGGTTCTTTCTTAAAAATCCCCTTCATTTCACATCATTATCAATTAAAGTTTTTGGAGTATAACAAAAAATACAAAACAGGTAGTAAAATAAACAAAAAAAAAAAACAAAACAACAGACATTAAACTACTATTAAGTAATAGCTAAAGGAAAAAACCGAAAACATAAAATATAAATAAATAACAAAAATGAATGTAGAAGAAAAAAACCGAAAATGAAAGATGTTTTTGTATTTAACTATAGTTTAGTAGACAAATGTTGATGAAGCTTTGTTTATTTGTCAGCATGAATGTAAAACAAAACTTTTCAATTTGTTAGAAACAAAACAAAAATTTGGTTATTACATAATTTTGGAAATACAAAAACACCTTTAAAAAAAAAACAAAATAACATTTTATCATATTTTGTATTTTATTATTGTATAAAAACCCCAAAAAAATATATATGTACATATTTTACAGACATTTATTTACCTAGTACTTTTATGTACATAAATGTTTATATGTATGTACACAGTTTCAAATAAACATACATATGTATTTATATATATGGTGCTAATGTTTGAGTAGCACATCTAATAGGCAAACAATCGAACAATTCATATATAAATAGAGACTCCATGACAGAGTCTGATTATTTATTCTTTATCAAAATGTTTGCACAGCGGTTTTATGATTTATTTTTACGATATTTAAATATTTATCAGTTTTTCGTTTCAAAAGCTGTAAACATCACATTTTATTACGTTAAGTAAATTACGCAGTTTTATTTTTTGAGTAGCTAAGTATAGATCCACTGCTATATGAATGAGATATAAAGAAGATTTTTTAACAATGTAAAAATTTCAAATGTAATGATAATCTTAGATCCTTAGTTTAGTGTGCAAATATGCATAGTCCAATCTTGTTACGTAAAACGAATCTGAGTAACGCTATCCATTTAAATAAATGCACATATTTTAGTATTTTTAGTATTAGCCTATTGGCCATAATCGGTCACAAAATTTCAAAATATAGAATATATTTAAGTAATATATACTGTAATTTGCAGTATCATTAATTTATCGACTATTCGTTTTTTTTAAATCGTTCGTTATTGAAAAAACTCGATTTACAGAACAGAGTAGAATAAATTACTAATTTTGCATTTTTTAGCCGATTTAACAGTAAATATGTTTATCTTCTAAAGGGCAAAGCTTCATAACTGATATCAGTCATAGAATAGAATCTTTATAAAAAACTTATTAATTTTTTCGTCCCTTTCGATCCGTTTCATTTCGGAAATTCTCTACCTTCTTCTCTAAGATATGAAAAAATGTTTAAATGTTTCTAATGACTGCAGCTCAATTAAGTTTTGTAACACAAAAATATAGCAAAAAGCTTGGATCCTCTTGGAGGAATATGAAGTATCTTTACAAAGACAATCTATAATTAAGGAAAACTAGGTTATGTTATCAAAAGATATTGATATAAGTTCTTAATATGGATAGAATTGTACCCAACAAGAGAAATAACTTGAATAAAAAGGTCTTATTGCAAGTCTCATTGACAAACTTAAAATAAAACTAAATTCTGACCACGCGGAAATAAGGAATTGGTTCAAGAACAAGAACAAAAATAGAGCAGAATATCGATAAAAACTGTGCGATGATTGTGATGACAAACTTTCATATTAAGCCACACCAACTTGAAATCATAGAAAAGCAGGTCTGATCTCAATACCCGTCTGAAATTTAGACTTTATAACAGGGACCGTAACTCTTATAACTTTTATCAAAAAAATCAAGAAATAAGAGTTATTTTTGATTTTTATATATTTTAGATAGAAAATAAGAGTTATTTTTGATTTTTATATTTTTAAATGAAAAATAAAAGTTATTTTTGATTTTTATATTTTTAAATGAAAAATAAAAGTTATTTTTGATTTTTATATTTTTAAATGAAAAATAAAAGTTATTTTTGATTTTTATATTTTTAAATGAAAAATAACTTATTTTTGATTTTTATATTTTTATATCAATAATAGAAATCAATTCAAAATTCGTGACATAGGTACGCGGTACGCCACCTGTTGAAGAAAACTTATTTGTAATAGATGAAAGCTCCGTTGCAAGCTGTCGATCTGTTTTAGCAGACGGTTTAAGGTCAATGGAGATGAATTATTCGTCTTCGGACGACGATGATACTCCTACGACAATAAATGACAGCGTCCGCAAAGCTTATTTTGAAATAGACAATTACAATGAAAAGCGTTTCGATACTTCTGCTAATTTATTGGAATATTGGGAGAACAAAAAATTTGTGTTTCCATGACTTCGAAAATTAGCTTTAATTGTTCATTCTGTACCTGCCACTCAAGTCAGTGTAGAAAGGCCATTTTCAGCATTCAGATTAATATTGGGAGATTTGAGATATAATTTATCTGAGGAACATTTAAAATCAATTATGATGGTAAAATTGAACACCTGAAAACGACCTCTTAACACTGACTTGAATGGCAGCCAAAACTTATAAGCTATTTCTATGCATTCATGTTTTTATAGCTGATAATGGATAAGTCACATAATAAATTATATTCATACAGAAATTTGAATGAAGCAGCATATTATAATACATACGGCATCAACAAATAAATAAGAGGTTTGAATTGATTATTATTTGATATAAAAATATAAAAATCAAAAATAACTTTTATTTTTCATTTAAAAATATAAAAATCAAAAATAACTTTTATTTTTCATTTAAAAATATAAAAATCAAAAATAACTCTTATTTTTGATTGTTAAAATAAAAATCAAAAATTTAAAAATCATGCAATATGTTGGATGCAGTTCGCCTAAGAATCATGATGGTGTAATTAAAAGTTTTCTACGATGTTCATTTATGTATGATTTATTTCTTCAAAAATTGAATAATAACTCTTATTTCCGGTCCCTGCTTTATAATCATTCTAATACCCAACAACAACTGCCATCTATTGAAGACAAGTCAATCTGTCTCAAACACAAATTTGTTTGACAGTGCCAAGATTATTAACTAGGAGGTGAAGTGCTCTAAATTGGTGACTCCAACCGCTCACAAAATAGTTCTTATTAGTAAAAGAGACTTTAAAATTTAACTAGTAAATAAAATTATCAAACTTATGAAGATTGTTTGGACAGCCAGAAAAAATGTCCCATAGTAAAATACAGAGCAGGTTAACTTCATTTTATTGCATATAAGTGTTTGGCATAAGGATAGCTGGAATACAGAATAATCTGAATAGCTATTTATTGAGTTTTTTACTTTTAATTTCATATTTTATATGAAATGTTGTTTCTAGGTAAATAACGAACTTTCCCCTTCTTACTATTAGTAGTGCCAACCACTGATTTAAATGCAAGAAAGAATAATAATTATAAAGTTTCGTAAGTGAATTTAATTCGAATATTTCTTTTTAGAGAATAAAAAACGAAGAATTGCAATAAAATTTGTTTTAATTAATTTTAGTACAATGAAAGAAAAAAATCGAATTTAATTCCTAAGCACACATTTTACCTACCCTGGTTATAAGTTTGTACCCACAGTGTTTTATTTCGATTTTTTTTTATTAGAAATTTTTGATTAAAGCTACATACGATAAAAGGCTAAAATAACACTTTTAATTATTTTTCTTTTATTTGAATAAAGTTTTAATAACAAAAAATGCTTTGTTTGAACCACTGTGGCTCTATTCAATGCTTAAACCCTAAATTAAACAAAAAACTTAAGAGAGAAACTTGATTTTCAAAGCTTGCGCATTTTACACATGTATGGAAGTGTGTATATATGTATGTATGGATATGTTTATGCTCGTGTGAGTATGTGAATTGAAAATAAATTGTATTTATTTTTCGTTGTTTATTTAAAAGTAAATGGATTTTTAAGCTTGTTTTTTTTTTGTGTAATATTTTGATTTACTTAAGCTTTTATTTAACATTAACGTCATCATCATCTTCATACGCGGCAGGCAGCAGCAGAAATGTGGCAAATACCAGTATGTTTATAAAACAAACAAGCATAATCAACAAAATGAATGGTAATGGTGGTGCCATGCACCAGTGTACACCAAAAAAAAAAGACACCAACTTAAATAAAATTTTAAGAAATTGCAATTTTTATTTTATTTTATTTTGGATGTTTGCCATCTTACAGCTGTAAAATATTTAAGCAGTTTTATTGTATATATGTATATATTTACTTTTTTATAATATATATAATGTGCTGCTGTTAAACCACTTGACGTATATAGAGAAGAGATTGTTGTAGAGTAAATAGTTATTGTTGTTGGTTTGGTTTTGTTATAACAAGGTAACTTGGCTAAAGTTTTAAGTTTTAACCAAAGCTAAACTTTGGCATTTGCCAAAGATGCATTTATTATATGTACAAGTATAAGTATGTATATATATCGTATCATATCGTGTGTCTTATATGCAAGTGTAAGCAACTTATATTTGTATATATGTATTTGCAATTTTTATTACAATTTTATTTTATTTAGTTTCTTAACATTTTGTGAAAACATTGTTTAATGTTTAATAACAAATACTGCTTTCACTTTATGGTGTTATTATTATTGTTTTACTTTTTTCAATTTTCAATTTACGTAGTTTTTTTTGTTGCAATTTACTTTATAAACTCCATATTTAAAAGTTTGTTTGCGAGAATAAATTTGCATAAAAATACAAACACAAAAAAAAATTGGTTATTGTTATTGTTTTGTAATGCATTTTTTTTGTATTTGCTATTGCAATTTAAAATCTGTATCAATCTATTTCATTTTCATATTCACATTTCTTTTATTTTTTTCTGTTAACTTTAATTCATTTGCAGTTGTTGCTTATTGTTATTGTTAAGTCAGTTGGAAATAATTTATGGAAATTTACTTCATTGATTTCATTGTTTGTTAGTTTTTTTTAAGTGTTGTTTTCTGTTTGCAACATATTCAAAAAATACAACATACATATTCATTTCAACTTATGATGGAATCTGTTTTTTTTTAATTTTTTTTTTTTTTTTGGGAAAAGAAATATTTGATATTTGTGGTAATAAACGGGTTTATTGGTATATTCCGTGGGAGTTTGTTAATTTATAATTATAAACTTTTACTTTTATATAATAAGTTTGTGGAAAATTTCCACCCTCTTATTAACTCCAACAAAATTTTCTGTATGATATGACATCATCAGCAGATGCTTGGAAAGAGTTTGATTTTTTAGAGGACATTTTGTTAGAAGTTATATTTCCTGTTTGTAAAAACTCTTTAAATATTGCCTAAATGGCAACAACTGAATTTGTTGTCAAGCAATTGATTTAGTTTGTATGGCTTTTACTAAATATTAATTTTTTTTTTTTTTTTTTTTTTTTTTATTTATTTATTTATTCCAAATACAATTATAAACTAATTTCTTGTTTGTGTGAACCTTATTCTGGCTGTTTCAGTTAACAACCAGATCTTAATTTTATCGAAAATTAATGTTCAATTTAAGAAATCAGCATAAGGAAACACAAAATTTCTAACATAACCCGATAAGTATTTTGGCTGGAATTCAAGTGGAATTACATTTGAAATCCAGTCACAATCTCCAAGTTCCAGTGTTGAATTACAGTTGAAACACAGTTGAATTCAATAGCGACTCCAGCAAAATTAACCATTGAATTACAGTCGAACAATTACAATGTAATTCCAGCCTTGAATAACAGTATGATTCAAGTCGAACCGAGCCTGTTTACCGTTGAATTCAAGCATGGAATTTCAGACTGGAAAGAGGATGGATTTCAAATGTAATTCAAGCTTGGATTCTCACTGGAATTCCAACATTGGAAGTCACAAAAAAATTGTGCTTATTGGGAAACAATTAAAAAAAAAAACGACACTGACGGAGTGGTCGCATATTTTGCCGAGTATTACCCGAAAACTGGTCGCATCTATGCCAGATAATAAAGGCTATCACACCAAATATTAAATTGTGTAATTGTTGGTTTTAATTTCAGTTTTAGAAATCCATACGTGTCTGCATAAATAAGCTGTGACGTTAAAAAAGGTGCATTTTTTTTTTGTTTTTTTAGTTTTAATATACATTTTTGCGATAAATGTTTTTTGTTTATTGGACTATAACGTTTTTCTTTTAAATAACACCAATTTTTTTTAAGTTTGTTTTTATGGAAGTTTGAAAACAAAAAAATGTACGGCATAAAATAAGCTGTGAGACATTGTATCTGTTCAGGTTTTGTTACCATATTTTACCAACAAATTGCAAAATTGGCGGCCTTGCTAAAGCAAATCGCTTAATTGAAAATGGGCTTCATCGCTAAATAGGATGTTGTTGAAAAACATGTTTTTCAAAAATCCAATGCACAAACGTTTCAAGCATAAAATCGGGCTATGGTAACAAATTTTAAAAGTTTGTACTTGGTATGACAGCTTAATCTTTCACATTTATTTTTTTTAATAAAAACCTTAATTCATAACATATTCTATGATGAGAGCCTGAATAATATATAATTCTATAAAACGATTTTAGATTATTACGAAGTTTACTATTTAAGTACATATTCCCTATAATTTTCTTTAAACCAAAGAAAAGTACTTATTACCAATCTGTATTAAAATTATTTGGTAATAGGGTCTCTATCCCTACATTAAATAATGATGTGGCTAGTTAAAAATAACTTCAATCACGCGTTAAATTTCCAGTCATTAGCCCTTTTGCAAAACAAAAATAAAAACACAGAAATCAAAAGTCCACCATAAAATTTTCTGGTCTATTGGGTTGTATTAAATTTCCATTAAAATTTTTGTTAACAATTTTATAGATCTAACCCAAAACAAACGTAAATTGTTGCAAAAAAAAAGTAAAAACACAACTAATAAAGCTTGAAATTAATTTCATGTCATTTATTCAACAAAAATATACAATAAACCAATAATATCCGTTAATTATCTAGAGACATCTGCTGATTATTTAAAAAACAAAATATAGAAGTTTGTATGTATTTGTGTGAAATGTTAAAACAGTATAGCGTGTGCAATGACCGGCAGCATACAAAAAATATGGAAGATTTTTAGATTTCAAATAGACAGCCAGCCATTATTTAGCAATTTATGTGGAAGTACATGCAGTTTATTGTTTTGTTGATGTACTATGTATGTATCTAACCATCCATCCATTGGTTTTATTTTGCATGTCTAAAACTATTGTTTAAAAGCTAAATTAAATTTGTTTCTCTCTCGTATAAATAATTTGCAAAATTAGCTATAAAAAAAAACCAAGATGAACCTTGTTGATTATTTTTGTTTGTAATTTTATTTAGTTGTTTTTATTTCTAACAAGGTTTTTTTTCTAAATACATGAAATACTAGTCGGTACTAGGTACATGTTTGAAACTAATTTTCCATTATTTTTTTTTTTAATTTTTTAAGTAGATATAAATTGGCCAATAAACATTATTTGTAGATTTGTTCAAGTATGTGTGTGAAAATTTACAAAATTATTAACACAATTAAATTTTAATTATATATTGTATTAGAATATTGACCGAGACCTTTAAATTTGAAAATTTGCAGTACTTTAAACTTACCTTATTGACTTGTTGCAAGGTTTCCAACATCAATTCTTTTTCCAAAACCGAATCAAGTGCCTGCACTTGATCGCATGAAGCCTTGGCTTGCAAATAAGATGAGGCCAATATGAAGGCACCCAATATAAATGAGGACACAATTATAGTGAATGCGGTAATTTTGGCAATTTTCACCGAATTGGATTGACGTTTGTAGGCCTGTAAATGGAAATAAATGAGAATGAGAATTTAATTAAAATTTAAAGTTTAAATTGTGAGAATTTTTTTGTTTTTGGAAAAGTGTAATAGAGTGTTTGCTAATTTGAGTTAAAGGTGATGAATAGTACAGAAACATTATAAAGAAATTCTACTAAACTAAGACTAATTTTCAATACTAATAGGTTTGTAAAAGTGTTAATTAATAAAATGTGCACATTTTGGTGTTTTTTTTTTTTTGTTCAGTTATATACATATTAAATAAGTAACTGTTATAGCAGCAGCAATAAATTTTAAACAAACAATTATTGTACCATTTACTTGTAGTATTAGATAAAAGTCTAAGTGCTAAAAATGTCTATCTGTATTTACAAATTTAATTGCACAATATAAAAAAATCATATGACTATTTTGAAATATCAGTTCATGCACTTTATTGATATTTTTTTTTAAATGATCTTTACGAAATTCATCTTGAAGTGTAATTTAATCATCATAGAACAAATTTTTAAAAATTAGAAAATAAATTTTTTTTTGGTTTGGACCAATACTCAGGAATGACCCCTATTCATGCCATGCATTGTATTGGAACTGGGAAAATAGTTTATGAGAGGTAGGATAGAAGGAGTAATATTTGTGAACATTTGATTTTAAATTTCCTATATTGAAAGTGGCAGGGAAAACTTGTGCTAAAGAATGAATTTATCCTATAATGTATTGTGCGATCCACTGTCAAGCCTACCATGAACAGATAAGCCCCACTGAAGAACGTGTATTGCAAAAAAAAACTAGGGGTTTCAGGAATAAGTTCCCTAATTTCAGCAGAACACATACCATTATAGTATTGATAGAACAATAGGTGGTGTAAATAATAAGGAGATCAGATGGATTCAAGTATTTCCTACATCGTTTTAAAAAACCAAGGCACTTGAATACTTCGTTTGACACTTGAAAAATATGTTTGAATTGTCATGCCTACGATATCAAGAGCGTGTGATTTCTTAATATTTACACCGCCCATAGGAACAGATGAAACAACATGATCTGTCATGCGTTTGTGTGTTAACATACAACATTGAGTCTTACTCCGTTTTCACGCGTTTCAATTCTGACTTTTCAAGGCAAGAATTTTTGGCTGGGAAGGTAAAAGAGAATTGAAGGATTACATACCTGACCAGTACTAGTCAAGTTTTTTATTTCCTTTTTTATTACAACGAAATGGCCGGTTCAAAAGAGAATTGAACAAATACTGATCAGCTAAAACTTAAACGTGTGAAACAGCACTTATGTGCATTAAAAGCGACACTATTCGCACAGACCCACTTTAAGATTGTCACAAGATCTTGATTAAGTGTATCATTCATATTTTGCCACATTTTCCTAAACTCCAAATGGTTTGAATGAATATGAATGGCAAATATTGCCATCATCTGCAGAAGAATAGATCGGGTTGGAAGTTTGACGTAGGAGACCATTCAGCAAGATCAGAAATAAAGTGGGAGAAAGAATGAAAAATTGCGGTACTGCTGATTCAAACCTGGGGGGTTACTGTGTATTTCGATTCGAAAAGAAAATCATTCGAATTTGTATACTTTTTACATTGTATTTCGAAATCATTTGCTTTCGAATCGAAATACACAGTAACCCCCCAGAACTCGTCTGATGAGATCCCATCTATAACAACTCATATAGTGCGATTTCTGAGGAAACTATAAATCCAGAGAAGTTGTCACCGACACCAAAAAAAAATAAGTTTCGGTAAAACGAGCACCATGTCAGACTCTGTCAAATGCCCTAGAAATATCAAGAGCTTAACTTTTCTTAACTTTCATCAAAACAATGAATTGAACGACACCATTTTTTCGATAAAAAGGCTAGTAAGTCTCTCGTAGAGCTTCCTTTACGAAAGCTGTACTGGCGATCGCTAAGTAAATTGTTGGACAAGATGGTAATTTACGATACTTTCTATAACTTTAGCGAGTGTGGAGCAAATTACTATTGGGCGATAATTATCAGGATTGGTGGCCTTTCCCTATTTAGGAATCAGCATTACATTAGCAACCTTCCAACACATGGGATATTCTAATGGAGGTGCTAGTGTCGAAGCACCTCCACTGCTACGATCCAGCCCAGGCGACTTATTTATGGTAAGATCCGCTAAAACCATTATATTCTTAAATATTCAACAAATATTTGTCTGTAAGCTTGTCTGTACATATTTATATTAAAATGTGTTTTATTGTGAAGTTTTAACATTTGTTAACTAAAATTAGCACAGCTGTTATTATATCCATAAAAATTGTATAGAAATACTGAAATAATGAAACATTTGTGTCATCATAACTCAAGCTTAACAAATTTTAAATAATTTTTTTCTCTAAATTTGTTTTCATTAATATTTTGCTGCGCAATTTAATGGTCTTGTGTTTTTTTCTACACTTCTATCTTCCACACGTTTTTCAAGCTTCTAGAAATCACACACTCACTCTAAAATTAACTTAAAATAATTATAAAAAAAATTAAAAAAATGAATTTGTTAACTAGCAATCAAGTGTAACTTTTTTCAAATATATGTGTATTTAATTAAAAAAAACAGCTTTATATTTGCAAATTCAATTAAGTCTTAAGCAATTTGAAGAGCTCAAAAGAAAAAAAGTAAAGAAACAAAATAAAAAAGTATTAAAGACAAAAAAAACAAAAATGATCAAGCAAAAAGACGCCATTAATTTGATTTTTAATTTTAGCTGCTTGTACGACGTCTGCTTTGTAAATCTCGTATTACTTTACAAATATCGTTTTGAAATCTGATATTTTATTGTAAACTTGTATTTGTAACAGATTGTTTAAAGAGGGTGTAGAAAAAATAAACAAATTAAAATATTTACAAATTTTTAATTATATACAAAACAATAAAAGGGTGTCATTAAATGGAATTTGTTATCTCAAAATAAATTTGAGATTTTTATTAATTATTGCGAAGTAGATTTTATTAATTTGTTTTAAAATATTGATTATTTGAATGATGCTTAAAAAGTTAACAAAAAATCATTTTGTTAAAACAATTAAGCTTTTTTGATATAATGTATATTTCTGACAACTTAAATAGTTATTCAATGTTGATAATTTCTTTTAAAAATAACTTATATGACTTCATTTTAGCTGAACTTAATATTATTAAGTAAATAACATTATTTGTTTGTAAACAAACATATCCGTTTCAAGTGAATAACAATTGCAAGAAAAAGAAGCCGCAGCTATAAAAAATGGCAAACACACAACTCAGAAAACAAAGCCGGCTTAAATGGAATTAACGGCGGTAAACAATAGATCATCCGGGCGGCTGCTTAAATTAAATTAAAGCCGATTCGTGCCTTTGACAAAACATTGACAATCAGGGGTGTCATAGAAACCAATATTGTCAGAATTGGTTTTAAAACCAACAAAAAAAAGCTTTGGTGTCATAGAGCACTGCTGCACGTTCAATAAATATCGTGATACTAGAAATATCTGGATATTTATTGAACGTGTAGCAGTGCCCTATGACACCAAAGCATTTTTTCTTGTTGGTTTTAAAACCAATTCTGACAATATTGGTTTCTATGACACCCCTGAGTAGTTAGTCTACTCTTCTACTAACTTAAAAACGTAATAGTATGTAAGAATTTAAAAGCAAATACTATTTCGCATAGCTCCTAAATAGTAAATGATTTCCTACAATTTGTTATCTATGTACGAGTATGTATATAACTGCAATAGCAATTTAGAGCAGCGAAATAATATTTCTTTAAATAAATAAAAATATCCACTAGTAATAAATCTCGTAAGACTTTCACCCATAAATAAAGAAACTTTTTTCTGCCTTGTCGCATAAACGAATTTATACCCTTTTTGTTAATTTCATTAAATTTCGTGTGCAAAGCCTTCCCAGCCGCCATCGCTACACAAAACAAAGTGCTACAAATACAACAAGTACACGTAAATTCATCTTTAAACAATACTTTTACTTGAACAATGTTTTTTTCTCTTAATCATGCTTTTGTTGACAATTTTTTGTTAAATAAATCAACAGCTAAACAATTGTGATTCATTGGTAGAAATGTGTGTAACAGCAAAAGAGTTTTTGGTTGAACCTTACACTTTAATATTTTTGAAAATACCAAATGACTTGAATTTATTTGTTTGCATTTTATGACGGATTTTTTGAGTGGTGCTACAAAAGTAACGATTGCAGTTAATGATAAATCTTTTTTAGGTTGAAAAAATTTCATATTTTTAGTAAGTAGATCTTATCTAGAGTTGTGAGTTGTTAAATATTTATTTCACTTTTTTTTGCTAACTGATAAAATCAGTAAATCTTTGCAACAATGTAAGTTTAGGTTGATTTTGTTGATTAAACAAATTAAAGAAATTAAGGGAGTATGCCGGTGAAATATATCATATGGGTTTATTTAAGATAAAAATCTGTTGGCAGATTTAAATTACATCTTATATAAAATTTCCGTTTTGTTTTTGCAATTTTGGAAGAAAGTAAAAATTACTTTTTCAAGATAACTTAAAGAAATATTTGTAGTAGCTGTAAGTACAGTACAGCTCACCACTGGTTACCGAACTAGCTATATTTAACAAATGTGTGTCCTTGTTTTAATTTAATTGATCTCTCATAGATTACATAGACACACCCTTGTATCTGGCCTAATGTCTTCAATGTATATCAAAGCCCTAACTAGATCATTTACCTCAATAACTCCCTTTACTTGCAGTTTGCAGTTTTATATACAGTTCTTAGTATTAGTACTCATTTAAACGTATCATTTTATCTGTTTGTTAATATAAAGAAAGTTTTTGTAAATAAATTGGAGAAAGACTTTAAAATAGTAAAAATAGTAAGCAAAGTATGATTAGCTTAAGCATTGCAAAAGAACTGTTGCTAAATAATATATTACTTGTGGCCAGTAAAGTAGCTAGTCCTTACAGAGAAAAATAAATATAATAAAAACTTTTAAAACTGACTTCGTTTAATAAGTCACAGTAAAATGTCTTTAGATCCACCAATATCTAACGTATAGTGAGTAAAAACATCTTGTATCTGAGGTGTAATGAAAACATTTTTAAACAAACTACAGATTACACTACAGCTAACGTAGGGACACTAAGTGACAAATGATTCTGCAAATAAATACAAAAAAGTTCAAGTTAACTACACTCTATACTACTGGGGAGCATAAGGTGTCAGTTGATTCTTTGCTAGATATCCTACGAGGAATAATATATTCATTACAAAGAACACATAAGTGGCAAACAAAGCTTTGTATTAATAAATTTGAAGCTTAATTCACTAAAATCCCTATTCCTAACATCATTCCGAACTAAATATATTATTTAGCTTCATTCAAAGACTTTTATTTGAATGAACTTCATTGATTGTTAAATTAGTTTATAATAAAATTCATTCAACCTTTTAAATGGTTAAATTTTTATTAATTTAAATCTAATCTAAATTGAATGAAAATATTTTTTCATCATCCAATTTGTTTTTAAGAAAGCTTGCAGAAAATTGTCTATAATAGATTTGAATTAAAGAAAAATATTAAATAAATTGTTTAAAGCTATTTTGTAATGGATTTGAATTAACAAAAACTTTAAAGATAAAAAGATAAAAACTAAAGAATAGAATTCATTCAAAGGAATGAATTCAATAACTTAATTTTGTAGTAGTTTTGATGGGAAATAAAATGGCATCATTTAATAAATTTTATAATGGATCTGAATTAAAGAAAACTTAAATGGTGTAATATAGAATTACATCTGTAAAGAATGAATCCTCAAAGGAATGAAGTTTTAAAGAATTAGGTGTATGAAATAATTTGTTATAAATTCTTTGAAGGAATGGTTAAGACATTAAATTTAATTTAATTTTGAAAATTTAATTACGAATAAATTCTTTTCAACAATTTTTTTGAATTGAAGAAAGCTTGAATGTTGCAACACTGAATTAATTCCATAGAGAATGATAAAAAGAATTAAGGCTATAAAATAATTTGTTATGAATTCTATAAAATAATGATTAAGTGATAAAATGTAATTTGAGTTTAAAACTTGAATTAAGAATTCATTCTTTTAAATTATGAAAATTTTTAACATAACTTAAGGCTTGATTAACTTGTTCAATGAAGTAAAAACTAAAAAAAGATTAAAATTTTGTATGAGAACTTTTATAAAAACTAAATTCTCAAAGGAACAAATTTCAATACGTTTAAAGTTTAATACGTAATGAATTCTTTAAAGGAATGAAAGAGAGAGAAAGAGGCAAATTAATTTGATTTCAAAAATTTTATTATAAATTAGTTCTTTTGAAACTTTGATAAAGTAAAATTACAACAAAAATTTTAAACCTTTTAGATTACAAAAGGACAGAGTACTAAGTGACATTTGCAATGACTTACTTAACTTAAACTAGTTACACTTTAAATTACTTAGGGACAATAAAGTGCCAGAGTTAATCTTAGTATTAAAAAAATGTATAAAATACGAAATTAACTAATTTTTGCATTACAAAGGACATAAAAGTGCCAAATTGACAAATAATATCCAAATGACTAGATATTAGGGGAGGAAACTGTGTAAAGTGAACACATTTGCATTATCATAACTAAAGGGCTGGATTAGTTTCATTATTCGTACTTTAGTAGTTATGTGAGTACGTTAATCTCATTATTAAAATATAGCAGTTTAATGCTAGGAACACAACTGGGACGAACGATGAATTTCGTGCAACACGACGAATTTTTCGATGACTATTCGCTGTATAAATTCGTCGTATGAAACACAATAACGATGAAAAAAAAATATTTTTGTTTTTGTATAACAGCTAATAGATAGTGTCACCCACCATATTTAAAAGAAAATATATAATAAAATAAACATTAACAAAAACACAGCTAAAAATAAATTTTATAGTTAACTATTTTGTTTATTTATTTTATATAATACTAGCTGAACCAGGTGTGCTTTGCTACCCCGTCGTTCTAAATAAAATGAAATATATTTATATATTTACACAAATTTATTTATTTAATTTTAATTTAATTATTGCAATGCTTTAGTTTGCCCATCAGGAGCATACAAATATAAATCGGTGGGTTTTCCTACACACCAGAGGCATTCAGGTCCAGAGACATTCATTTTTATATATATATAGATAAAATGTGTATTTAACAATATAATGTATATAAAATCGGATTTTATAAATTTCTAGACCGAGCCGAAAAATTTTGGAGTTATTCTAATGGTTGTGTGTTAAAAAATTTTTTCGCTGAAAAATGGGTTTTGTATAAAAAATCTGTTTTTGTTGAGTAATTTTTTTTTAGTGAAAATGACTTTGTGGCGAATTGTGTGTTTTTTGAATTAAAAATGATTTTTTCGCAATTAAAACACTTATGCTACTGAAGCGCGTCATATGAGCGATGCATTTTAGTGAGGACACGCCCGTTTGTCCACTCACAACTTTATATAGTCAAGAATTTATTATTTCGTAAGAATATCCTATTGTGAAAATTTAATGACAATCGGTCCAGTAGTTAAGACTATATTACGATTTTTAATTTTCCTAAAAAGAGGCGTGGTCCCACCCACTTTTCTCCTGAATTATGTCAATACCATATGTACCAAATATCAAAATGCCCAAAATATGGCGATTTAAATTTTTGGGTTTTATGGACGGTGCCACTCCCGTTTGTCCAATCAAAACTTCATATAGCGTATTATTCCTTCAAGAGTCACAGTAACATCGATAACAGAAGATCGCTCCAAGGGTTTGCACTCCTATTAAGCACAAACATACGCGTACACAGACATTAATTTTTATATATATAGATAGATAGATAAAGTCAAAAATAAAACAATACTTAAGGTAAAAATTAACATTTTTTACTAAAACATTAAAAGCTAAAATGAAACGTCGTTCGTCGCATATGACGAACTCAGCCGTCG
Organism: Bellardia pandia; assembly: GCA_916048285.2. Classification (NCBI taxonomy): domain Eukaryota; kingdom Metazoa; phylum Arthropoda; class Insecta; order Diptera; family Calliphoridae; genus Bellardia; species Bellardia pandia. The sequence continues at coordinate 50,192,143 of OU696531.1, forward strand.
CGATGCCGATATTGTGTATATTTTCATATACACAAATGTGTTGTATTTTTAGAGACGTATATTCGCCATTAAAAATTCGTCGTTCGTCCCAGTTGTGTTCCTAGCATAAAATATTCCTTTATCTTGGCCAACATGTAATTTAAAACACACTCGATCTAAATAAGGAAATGCTGAAAACATGTTAAGTATTTCATTCAAATGATTGAGAAAATCTGTGTTGTAAAATTAACTAAACATTTGTTAATATTACTTTTTAAAATTGGCACTTGTTAGAAAACTTTGTACTTTAATTAAAAATTTGTGTTTCATTCAAACAATTGCTAAAAAAATCTCTATAATAACTAGATGTTGCTGAACATTTGTTATTTTTGGTTTGTTTTAAATTGGCACTTGTTAGAATTTGTACCATACTTATGGACTTGTTCTGCTCAATAAGGCAACCAAACTGTTTGGAAATATGCCACCATAAATAAGAGATTTTGTATTGGAGATAAAAGCTTTCTTATGGCAATCTAATATATAAATATACATATGTATGTATTGCTAAATACAATTGTTTAACAATTGTGTGGGTTTAATGTTTGATCTTTTCATTCAAGGCATATGAGACAGTAACTGTGGCGGTTACAACAGACACTCCTATATAAGGTTAAAACAAAATTAACATATTTTGTTGGTAAAGAAATAAAACTAATAAAAACGTTTACATTTGAAAAATAGTTTACATAAATGCAATATTAATGGTTTGTCAGTGAGATAATGAACATGATGATCTTATATAGGGGTAATGAAATAAAGAAGGTGTGAAGTGATATATGAAGGCCCATTAAGACATTATACTTAAGTCCGCCTTGCAAATGAATATGCATACATAAATAATTTGTAAATTTCATAGTTTATTTTGTAGCTTTAAAAAGTTACTATATTCATTAGCTAAGTTTAATAAATTGTTAACTCAAGGCATATATAAATTTTAAAACAAAATGAATAACTTTTATTTTTATCACCTTTCTCATCATTAGCGTAATTTTTATTACTTATTATGAATTTTTCATAATTTGACTGAATACTTGAAGGAAAACCCAAAAAGCAATTGTTTTATTTTACGATGAAAATCTTAAACAAAATGCTAGTTATAGTTTAAAGATAATTTTTTTTATTATTTGCTTTATATTACACTTTAATAATGTAAGAAAAAAGAAGAAAAACAATGACATTTTAATTATGTTTTATAACGACAAAAGTATATATAATAAAAAAACTATATAAATACATAGTACATACATATAAAGGTGCAATTGCGAAAGTGTGTTTTGTGTGGCTTTTAAACAAAGATTTTTCTTAAAACAAATTTTTAGTTTTAGTGCAAAACTAATGAGTGCTGAGCATTTCTTAATGCGAAACAATAGAAATAAGTAAAGTGAACAAAAAATAAAGAAACAACTGTAGTTAAATGTATATGTTGCTAAAGCTAAAGCAAAGTAAGTAGTACTTAAATAAATATAAAAATGTGTAGTAAGTAGTTCAAAGTGGTAGAGCAGAGAAGTATGTAGTAGAGAGCAGAAAATGTGGTTAAACAAAACAAAAGACTTGAGCAACAAACCTGTTGTTGTGGATTATAGTTAAAAAATCCCAGCTGCAGTTTTGTTTTTTTTTATTGGTTGTTCAGACATTTATCATGTGAGTGAAGGGGATTTATACATTTATTTTATTTATGTTTTTTTTATACATATGTATTCATTTAATAGTTTTATTTTTGAATCCATTTAACCCATCATGTTTCGTTCGTGGTGGTTGGTGGAGGTGTTGGTTTATTTTTTATTTTTATTTGAAAGTTATAAAGGGAATTTTTGTTGGATGTATAGGGTGGAGGTTGATAACAAAAACATGAACCGACACATAAAATATGGAAAAGAAATAAAAATAAAATAAATTTAACAGAGAAAATGAAGTATAAGAAAATTAAAATGAAATTTATCAAATGAATATCCTGCTTTTTTAAATAAAAATGTTTTGAATATTTATGCTATTAAAAAGTAAAATAATTTAAATAACTGAAATTCTATCGGAAATACTTTTGCTAAATCAAATTTTAAGCTATTTAAATAATGTAATTGTTATACATAAAATCAACAGTCTTTTTTTAAGTGTTAAAGCTATGAGCCAAAAACCAAAGTTTTTTTTTACCAAAAATCTAATTTTGGAGTCACAGATCTGCCAGTAACACTATGTTAAATATATCTCCACAAAAGCAGCCAAAGCGTTTTAGAAGTATGTATATGAGAAAATCCCTAAAAACTTCATCAAAAATCCCTTGTTATTAGTTTTCTTGCATTTAAAAAAAAAAAAAAACAATTAATTCTCTTATGCAAAAACTTATGTCTTTGAACTAGTTATTTCACCCATTTATGGTGGGTTTGCCGAATTAGCTATGTGACTGTGACGAATGGTTGCAAGCAGCCGTTGCAGCTAAAAATTTGTCATCTTGAATATTGTCACCGTTGTTGCCATAAATTCCTCAGCAATTTCATTAAATTTTCTGAATTTAACACTTTAATTTTGTTAATATTTATTTACAATACAAGTCATTTTTGTTTAACGTGCTGATAGCTAATCCTTAGCCGTAGCACCGCCACGTAAAACTTGGTCTGCGCATATCTCTGTGTTATTGTATTGTTTTACAAGTCAATTAATCCTATACCAAAGACAGTCTGATAGCTGAGTCAGTGCTTTTATCAGCTTTCTAACTGGTTAATTAAATTGCTATTTGAACAAATAATAGTAGAAAGTTAATGGACTCCTAATAATCAGTCTAAATACTCAACCCAATCTGATATCATTTAAAAATATACAGTCCAGTAGTGTGTCCTTAGTATATTTAACTAATTTATATAAAAATCCTTATTAATATAAAACTACACATGTGATTAAACTGTGGTAAATAGGATAGTAAAAAATATGATATTACGTAAATAAAGTTAGATTAAGAAAAGCACAATAGCAATTAGCTTGAACTATTAAACTGACTACACTTTAGATTACCTATACACACTAAAATGGCAATTAAATCTTCGTTAAATGACCTGCATTATATAAAATATGCCAAAGACAAATATAGTACAACATTAATAGACCCCATGATAATGGATGTATATTGAGTAAAATAATAGATTTTCAAATTAATAACTACAAGTTATACTCAATTTACTAAAACCTTAATACAGAATAATAATAAATAAATTCTTTAGATTTACTTAAAAGCTTTTATTTAAATAGAATTCCTTTATTGATGAATTTATTCATAATAAAACTCATTCATCCATAGAATGATTCAGGTTTTGTTAATTTAAATCTAATGCAAATTAAATTAAAATATTTTTTATTTTCAATAATTTACAAAATTAATTGAAAATAAATGTCTCAAGCTTATTTGTAATAGTTTTGAATTAAAGAAAACTGGAATGAGCCCATAACAAATTAGTTTTATAAAGAATAAATTCTCATAGGAACAAATCTAATATATTTGTAGTATTAAGGAATTAAGCCAGTGAATTACTTAGGAATAGTTAAGTGGCAATTGTTTCTTCTACGTTACCTAGGATATAAACTTATTATAAATATAAATTATAAATAAATGTAGGTATAATGGGGACTTTTAGTTACTGAAATATAAAATGTGCGGTATTGCTCATAACAAAGACACATAAAATGACAATTGACTCTGTAATAAACCACTTCTGGTGTGCAAAATAACTAATTCCTAAAGTAAAATATAAAAAACTTCAAACTAGCTACATTCTAGTTTACTTAGGGACACTAAAGTGATGATTGAATCTTTAATAGATTGCCTAAGATCTATAAAATATATAATTATTGTCTCTTACATTTCTCTAACAAAGGCCGTGCAAGCCAAATGACTGAAAAATATACGAATTGTGATCAGCCAAGTTATAAGAAATAATTGATAAATATATCTTAAAAGTAATATTGTCACTCTCAAAATAGAAGTTAAATTTCGAAGTAACTAAATTTAGAAGTAACTATAGAAGTAACTAACCATTTGCATATGATTACTCACAATTAATTAAAAACAAAAAAAAAAAAAAAAAAAAAAAAAAACAATTTCTAGACTTAACTAATTAAAAAATTCTTATCACATTCATGAGAAAGAGCTGCTGTCTTGCATGTGTTTAACATTTGTTGTTGCCTAAGAAACACCAATAACATTATTAATGCTGAAAAAGTCGGCGTTTATAAATTGTTTCAGTTATATCTGATCTTCCATATTTTGAATGTACATTTACAAAAATTATAAAATATAATAACAAAAAAGTGTTTTATTATAAATGCGTGGTTAAAAATTCCATTATGGTGTATAAATGTCATCAGTTCCGGTATTTTTTATTTTTTATAAATTCGCCATTAAAACAATATTTAGATTTTTAATTATTAGTTTTAAGATTATTAAACATGATAGAATAATATAAATTAATGATATTTTATAATGTTAAACACATAAATAACAAAAACCCATTAAAGGTATGGAGAGATATTTTTAAACGGGTAAATTAAAGCGTATTTTTAAAAGCCAATTTAAATTCTAAATATTAATTACTTGAGGCACAAGAATGTTGGCTGTTCATTGAAATTTATGTGTTTCCATATGACAACAATATGCTTAATAGCTGAATGTATAAAGAAAATCAAGTTACTTTTTTGAGATTGTCTTTTAGCTTTTTTTGTAAACCGATTTAGTTGATTTGCAATACCTAATGGCTTAGGACTATATTAAACCTTTTGCACAAATTTCCTTAATTTTGGGTTTATTTTTTTTCGCGTCAGACAGTTTTACACCAACATTTAATAGCTTATTGAAGAAATATTTCTTTTGTTAAATACATATTCTCAGTGTAACACATGAAACGACAAACTTATTTATTTTTCAATTCAACTTTAGTGCAATGTAGAAAACGTGTTTATTAATGAATTTTTTCTAAATAAATTGTATTTAAATATCACGTTTTATTATAAATCACAATTTACGCACAGGAATTTTGTTTGAAACAAATTTACATTTCTAATCATCTCATAGACAAGATGTTTTTGAAAAATGAAGTGACACGTTTGTCATTAGACTGACAAATTGTCTACACTGTCAACAGAGAAGAATATACATAGTTAAATTGATATGCAATGAGCCGCCACTTGTCAAGATTTTGTAAACGATGTCTAAAGACAATAGTGGAAGCCATATAAATTGCAGAGCATTTACACTTTAAAAAATGTGTTTATCATACGTTCTGACGAGTAGGGTCCAAGAACAAAACATTGCCTGAATTACAGTTATCATTTACCCCCTGGCCCACGATGTCGAACGATAACGTTCGCTTAGATAAGACTTAAGACACAAACTTGATTGTGGAATAAACAAACTTGATTGAGTAAAAAATAGATACGAAAAAAAGTTTGTGTCTTAAGTCTTATCTAAGCGAACGTTATCATTCGACATCGTGGGCCAGGGGGTTAGTTTATGTTCTTTTGTGTTGGGAAAAACGTAACAATGTTTATGTTATTAACAGGTCTTGACGAGCCAGGGTCTTGACAAGCCATCGTTTGTGAGCACAAGAACAAAACGTCGACAGATTTACGGACATAAATTTATACATATAAGTACTTCTGTGTGGGGAAAACATGGTGATGTTCATAATTTTCTTTGTAATTTTTTAAAATGTCTTTTTTGTAAAAATTACATTTATTTACATTTTATTCGAACAAGAACATAACTACGCTAAAGCTATGTAGAGACAGTTGTGAGATCATACAATATTGTCAGATCTAGCAATGTACTGACATTGAAAAATTGTTAGCAACATGCTTTTTCTTACAACATTGGGAGACACAAATTTTAGGTTCACACGGTTTTTAGACATTTTCTGAACATTTTTCGGACAACGTTGTAAGATCTGTAAGATCTGACATAGCTTAAGAGTAGTCCACACGAAAAAAAGTATGTGAGCACTAGAAATTGTTCTTTGACTTGTCCAGACACAGGGTTATAATCAAAACTTCATAGGAATTCTTAAACAATTCTTAAAGACTGCATAACAAATTCAAACGTATTGAATTCATTTCTTGTACAATTAATTCTTTATTGAATCATTCAAGTTGTCTTCAATTCAAATCTTTTACAAATAGGCTGTGGAACATTTTTTCAAAGTTTAAAAACAAAACCATAACAAATTGAATAAAGAATATTACAAGAACGACAATAATTTAACATCCAAAGATTGAATACATTTAATTGAATGAATTAATACCGCAATGAATGAAATCCATTCAAACAAAAAGTCTTTACATGAAGCTAAAAAATTAGTTTTGTCGGGAATGTTTCTTTTAAATGAATTAATTAATTTAAAGCTCTTTCATTAACCAGCATTCACAATACCGGCAAAGTACTGGTTTTGCTAAAACTAAGATAAACATTTAGTAAAATTTATTTTTTTACAACCTCTTGACATATTCTTTTTTATAACTTGAATTAAATAATTAAAAAAATCCAATCGTTTGAGTTTAAAATTAAAACTGCATAATAATACAAACAGAACTTTATTTATAAATTTTTTCACAACAATCATGCAAAAATTGAATAAAATGACAAAAACAACGACAACAACAATAAAGCCACCACCATAAACGTGACATTTTCTTTAATTGAATAACAACTGCAAAATTACAAACAAAAAAAAAAAAAAACAAATAAAATTTCAACAAAAAAAAAAAAAATGTTAAAATGCAATGAAAATAAATTGCAAAACCTCTTTGGCTATGAAAATAAATTTAATTTTCAAAAAATAACGTAGCCAAAACCAAACAGCTTTAAACCTGTTAAGAATTCCAATGCAGTTTAATGAGAATTTATCATTTAACGTAATGAACATGCATAAAACTTCGAAATCATTTACTTAAAATTTTAAAAGCAGAAAACCCAAATACAAATTCAGCATTATCATCTTTCTAATGATCATGTTGTTTTTTTTATAGTTTATGAGAGCCCCAGTCTGTCACTTAAGATGTGGAGAAGGGGACGTTGCTTTTTTTTTGAATGGATATAAAACGTTTCGTATATCTTTAAGTGACGATAATAATACCCTGTTTATAAAAATTTATTTTTTTTTTACTTGTTTACTTACTTGTATATTGTAATTTATAAAATTGCATACGTAAAACAAACATTACTTACTTACTTACACACATATGTATGTACATAAATATTTATCTATATCTCAAGAAAAAAAAACTTTATATGCATTAATAAAGCACAAAAAAAAACAGATATTATCATCATTTATCAAAAGTAATGGTGTTGCATTTAAATTAACTGAAAAAAAATGAACAAAAATTTAGATTTGCATCGGATGGTTGGTTAATTTAACGAAATGACGCATTTGCGTTGAGGTGAGTTGAGCAATACTGCCATAAAACCAACCGACTAAAAATGAAAAAAAGTTTAAGATTTTGCAATCTTAAATTACCATAAAGTGGTAAAAAGTTAAAATTTGTTTTATTATATTTTGCAAAATAAAAAAAAATTGTTATTACTTTTATTTTTAATTTCGAGAGGATTATGAAAGGCTAATTATAAAGCTGCAGTTACAAAACTAAAATATTTAATAAGATTATGTCTATAGCTACAAAAATAATCTTGAATTCCAACTTTGACAAAATATAACTTTAAAACTAACAATTTCTAATATGCACATGAATGTGTCTCTTGTGGACAACTCTTGTCGATGTTCTCTTCATATTCAAGTGTTTGTCAGCTGCCGTCTTCACAAGCCATTTATTTGAGGAGGTTTTTTTTTTAATTTATTTTTTATTATTGAATCTTTCTTTTTGAAATTTACAATATGTATTCAAATCTTAATTCTAGTTGTTGTTTATTAGTTGTTACCAATGTAACCACTAACTGTTGTATTCAAATTTTAAAAATGTCTTCTAGTTAGGCTAAAAGTATCAGTTCTTTTTAGCCTCTGGTGACCTGAAGCAGACCCCGAGCGAGGTAGTTAGGGTGGGCCATTAGTTTATCGATGTAGCTAATTGAATATTTTTTAATTTCCTCCTGGATAGTGGGGACGTTGAGATCTCTGTGGATAATATCATTACGTATATACCATGGAGCGCAGACAATTTGTCGTAATATTCTAGATTGTCTTCTTTGAAGCTTTTGGATGTTAGATGCGCATGCAGTAGCCCATAATTGCATGTCATATGTCCATATTGGTTTTATGATGGACTTGTATAGGAGAATTTTGTTGTCTAAAGACAAGTTTGAGAAGCCAATGTAGTTGAGCTGCTTTAAGTTTCATAGCCGTTATTTTCGCTTCAATATGACGAGACCAGTAGTGGAATTCTGTAACTTATTTTAACAACACTTGTCATTGTTAAAAAACTAAACAACTGATTAAGCGATTTTGCTATTCTCGAACTTATTTAGCAACACTTGTTATTGTTTGGAATCAGCTGAGTTGTTAAATTGTTTTTTTTTTGTATTCCTTTTAGCTCTTTTTGTTTATTTTAACAGAGGTGCCACATAGTGCCAAATTGTAACAATATTTTTAACATTAAGTTACAGAATCGCATAATCGTTACTGCAAACGACAAAATGAGTCGACAAGAAAACAATTCTTGCTATTGTTAAAAGTTACAGAATTCCACTACAGGTCAAGCGTCTATCTATATGAATTCCCAAGTACTTAACATGGTTTTCTACCGGAACAGTGATGTTATTTATTTTTACAGCTGGGCACGTTTGTCTTCTGAGGAGGTGAGAAGCAAAACTTTTTCGTTTCATGTTTACAAAATTTTGGTAAAAAGCTAAAAACTTGCTACAGCTTAGTAAATGAGCCACATAAATTGAAAGCTACTAATTCTTAAATATTAGGATATTTTTTATTAAAACCTTAAAATTTACAAAATCAATACTCCTCAAAATTTAAGTTTTAAAGTTTGGAACGAACGAGTTTTGCAACTTACAATAACCCACCAGTAAAAAAAATTATTTAGCTTCACTATATTTTAAAAGTTATATTAATTTATTAAAACTAAGGAAACTTGTTAAAAAATGAAAATAAAATATATGAATTTCTAAGCAGACAAAGAAAGTACTTCATCTTCAGTATACTCCTCGTTGTTTTCTTCCACCTCATGACCAACATCGATACATAAAATTCCAAGGTTTTGTCTTGTCTCTAATTTTCTACAAAGGTATGGGATAAAAGGTTTCCAACATCTTTTTTCTTTTCAGTAGTGGAATTCTGTAACTTATTTTAACAACACTTGTCATTGTTAAAAAACTAAACAACTGATTAAGCGATTTTGCTATTCTCGAACTTATTTAGCAACACTTGTTATTGTTTGGAATCAGCTGAGTTGTTAAATTGTTTTTTTTTTTTTTTTGTATTCCTTTTAGCTCTTTTTGTTTATTTTAACAGAGGTGCCACATAGTGCCAAATTGTAACAATATTTTTAACATTAAGTTACAGAATCGCATAATCGTTACTGCAAACGACAAAATGAGTCGACAAGAAAACAATTCTTGCTATTGTTAAAAGTTACAGAATTCCACTACAGATTTAGTCGCCACATTTATGGGAAATAGTTTTGGAAAAATATCTTTGATTTTCTTTCCTCGCCTCAAGAATTGTTTAGGGCCGCAGGAATTCATTCTATAATTAATCTCCGCTTGCAAAATTATCTGACCATTTTAATGGTTGTTGTGTTTCTAACAAATCGCAATAATGATCTTAATAATTGCGTGTAATAATCTTAACAATTACACTAATATATGGAAAAATTAATACATAAAAATATTTGGAATTTCACCACACACGTTGTTACTTTGGCTCAGTTCAAATAGGGAACCAACGAGTTTTGCTACGAAATATGTAACGAGACAGTTCTGATAATGATTGTTAATTGGAACGAAGTTTTGCTACGAACTGCAATTTGAGGATATAAAAAACATAATAAAGGATATGAATTGATACAATCAGTATATTTATTCTTATAAAGTAGCAAAAGAACTATCAGCAACCATTATTATCTTATTTTTAAAATTTTTGGAACGAACGAGTTTTGGAACTCATACGCTTATTTGTTAACTCAGTAAACAGTTTCTTGTACGAACACATATTCGTTTCGTGCAGACAACTCTTGTTAATAACATATTTCAGTTTTCAACAACATTGTCAGAACATTTGTTCGCAAAACTCTGTCTGCTGCCAAATAATATTTTCATTTTAAAAAATTACAAAGAATTTTATTTAATATTGAATAATACAATTCTTTCAATCTTTGAATAGTTAAATTTAGTTCTTTAACCGATATAATGAGTTGTAAGAAATTGTCTAAAGCAGGAGTGCCCAAAAGTTGTTTATGTAAGAGCAAACACCAATACATTTAAATAAAAACTAATTTTTATTCAGTATTTTTTGTTGTAAAAGCCAATACATACGAAGAAACAACACACTTTTTTAAACGGTATCACACGTTAAACAAAAACAAAATCTACATTGACGATCGCAGTCACCAATGTTTACCAGTAGATCATACGAAAGTGTTGTTGTGAAGTACGACAAAAAAAAAACAAATAAGGCAAAGTTGTTTGTGTATTTCGTATTGCTAGTGCTGAGTGCTGTAATGAGTATACAAAACACACAGCCTATAGATAAGAGTTTTTACAAATCCAAAAGAGCACTAAGAGTATAGGGCTTGGGCACTCCTGGTCTAAAGTGTATTTGTTATAGATTTGAATTGAAGATAACTTGAATGAATCAATAAAGAATTAATTATACAAGGAATGAATTCAATATGATTGAAGTTCTAAGGAATTCAACATATAAATTAATTCATTCAGCTTTCTTTAAAATAACTTGTCTAAAAATTAATTCCTTTGAACTTTTGACAAGTCAATAACAAGTCAATCGATTCTGCCACCAAATGTGTTTTTCACAAAAAAAGGCCGCTGTTTTTAAAGAAATTACAAAAAAATCTATGTAAACGAACAATGACACACGCAGAACTTGAACAAATTTGTGTGACGTTTTGACGTGCGCTAAAGCAAATAGCTTTTAAAACCTCTCTCTAACTAATGCTAAGTTTCTTTATTAATTAGACAATAAACCACTTTAAGTCAAAATTTATGACATTTATTACACAAATCTTGACAAACTAACAAACGTGGTAAGAGTATTAAATTATTAAACAAAAAAAAATCAAGTGATTTTAAACTGTATACATATGAAATTTCCTTAAGTCCGACTCAAAACACTTTGATAACGCTAAATGTTAAAACGTCATAAAACATATTAAATGTTAATTACGTTTACTTTATTTCGTAATACACTCTTACACAAAAGTAAATGTAAATTTTTTTTAGCTAAACAACAAATATATAAATATTTAAACTTAAAACCATTGATTTCCTTAAAATCAAAAGAGAGTGAAAAATAATGAAATATTACTTTAATGCAAAACTAACTCACGATATTTCATCGTATAGACAGTTAAACTGGATTTTTTTTGTTCCATAAAACCAGTTCAAATAATTTATAATAAAAGTAAGTAAACAATTTACTTTTTTTTTGTTATTAACAATATAAAACAATGAAAATAAATTAACAACAAGAGACATGCATTTGTTGTATAAAATATCTAATTACAAGTTTTATACACGATGCAGGGGTAATAAAGGGTAATTAATCTATAAAGTAACAAATCCATGTTAATATACAAAGATTTATAGAAATTATAATAGTGAATGCTGTACTAACACTGCATAATGAAAGTTTAGAGTTCGAAACAGCACATTTGGCATTACTGCTTTATGTCAAACGTGTCGCTTTTACCAAGGTAACCTATAAATTTAAATATATTTTAAATGCTTTCTTAGCGTTTGTTATGCCAACGCTTAGTTTTAAATAAGTTTTAACCGCTGTCTTAATTACCTCCTCTTGACATGCCAGCACTTTGTTCAATAGACTCTTGTCGATGTTATGCTCTTGTCCGATCAACATTGTCAGAACATTTTTTGTTCGCCCAACTACTGTGAGCATCAATATAAAGTAATCACCTAATATTGTTAAAAAAAATATTTTATTTTTAATTTTTTACGAACTTTCTTATTGGCAAGATTGCTTTTTGGCAGCTCAGTTGTTTTCGTATAACAAGTTATTGTTAAACATGTTCAGTTTATTCTATAGTTTAACCATGAATCAACTTACAAACGAACAACGCTTGCAGATTATTGAATTTTATTAGCAAAATTCATGCTCGGTTAAGAAAGTGTATCGTGCACTTCTTCCATTTAATGGTCAGAAGCTCAATTCTGGTTGAATGGATGCGCAAATAAGCAAAACTGTTCTATTAGGTGTGAAGAGCTGTCAAAAGCATTGCATCCCAAAAAATACCCTGTTTCGTGTGGATTTTTTATTTTAATAATATGTGGTGTTGACATTCTTTTGACGCTCACAGTATGTCTGCCATTTTAAAAAAATTACAAATAAACGTTTTCCCCACACAGAAAAACATGAACAAATTTGTAAACGAAATTCTGCAGACATTCTGTACTAGTGCTAACAAACCGATGGGATTTCAAGACGCAGAGGTAAATATAGCGGTTCATTAATTCAATTTAAGCCTAATTCACTAAAATCTTAATTCAGAATTAAAAAAACCCTTTCCAAAAAAAGAAATTCATTGACTACATTTAAATTTAATTAAACCATTTTGTAGATTATCACTTATATTGTAGAATTGAGAGAGTTTTTAACCCTCCGTTGGGTGAGAAGGGAACTTTTCACTTTCAAACTGAAATTACTCCTTGATGGTCAATGGGAAGTATGCCCGACCCCCACATGTATTCCAAGGAAATTTTATCTGTCATCATATAAAAAAAGTTTAAGGTGATATGACTAATAGTTTAGTTTCTATTAAGATTTAAAGATGTTTAGTACAGGAACTTGTGAAAAGGCCCTTTGGGATCTTGTACTGAAATTGTAATAGTTGTACTCAGTTTAAGCAGTTGAACAAATCAACTAGGAGGATTTGCTGTTAAAAAACCAAGCATACTTTCAGCGTGTAGCTTAAAATGGGAATTATTTGACATTTGGAATTGTTTATATTTCTGTTGGGCAGATTTTAATACAGTTTTAAACGTGACTAACTTAAAACTATGTATTTAATATAAATATTTATATACACTGCCAAAGGCCAATTCACTTATCATGCTACCCTCGTGTTTGTTATTTTAAACTCTGTTTTAATTTTTGATGTTTAAATCCGGCTTTTTAACATGCAATCCAGGTTTAAGTATTGTTTTAAAATAAATTTGTTGGCAAATAAAACTTTGAGGTCTTTCAAATTAGATTTGTTAAAATATAAAAAACAAATAATTTAAATAAAATAAAAGTAGAGGTATTTTAAATTAAATTTAAATAAAACATAAAATATTATAAGAATAAATTAGATTACAAATACTTTTAAATAGGTTTTAAAAGCATTACAGTAAACAAAATTTTGAATTATGGTAATGATTACTGGTTACGACAAAAAAAAAACAAATAAGGCAAAGTTGTTTGTGTATTTCGTATTGCTAGTGCTGAGTGCTGTAATGAGTATACAAAACACACAGCCTATAGATAAGAGTTTTTACAAATCCAAAAGAGCACTAAGAGTATAGGGCTTGGGCACTCCTGGTCTAAAGTGTATTTGTTATAGATTTGAATTGAAGATAACTTGAATGAATCAATAAAGAATTAATTATACAAGGAATGAATTCAATATGATTGAAGTTCTAAGGAATTCAACATATAAATTAATTCATTCAGCTTTCTTTAAAATAACTTGTCTAAAAATTAATTCCTTTGAACTTTTGACAAGTCAATAACAAGTCAATCGATTCTGCCACCAAATGTGTTTTTCACAAAAAAAGGCCGCTGTTTTTAAAGAAATTACAAAAAAATCTATGTAAACGAACAATGACACACGCAGAACTTGAACAAATTTGTGTGACGTTTTGACGTGCGCTAAAGCAAATAGCTTTTAAAACCTCTCTCTAACTAATGCTAAGTTTCTTTATTAATTAGACAATAAACCACTTTAAGTCAAAATTTATGACATTTATTACACAAATCTTGACAAACTAACAAACGTGGTAAGAGTATTAAATTATTAAACAAAAAAAAATCAAGTGATTTTAAACTGTATACATATGAAATTTCCTTAAGTCCGACTCAAAACACTTTGATAACGCTAAATGTTAAAACGTCATAAAACATATTAAATGTTAATTACGTTTACTTTATTTCGTAATACACTCTTACACAAAAGTAAATGTAAATTTTTTTTAGCTAAACAACAAATATATAAATATTTAAACTTAAAACCATTGATTTCCTTAAAATCAAAAGAGAGTGAAAAATAATGAAATATTACTTTAATGCAAAACTAACTCACGATATTTCATCGTATAGACAGTTAAACTGGATTTTTTTTGTTCCATAAAACCAGTTCAAATAATTTATAATAAAAGTAAGTAAACAATTTACTTTTTTTTTGTTATTAACAATATAAAACAATGAAAATAAATTAACAACAAGAGACATGCATTTGTTGTATAAAATATCTAATTACAAGTTTTATACACGATGCAGGGGTAATAAAGGGTAATTAATCTATAAAGTAACAAATCCATGTTAATATACAAAGATTTATAGAAATTATAATAGTGAATGCTGTACTAACACTGCATAATGAAAGTTTAGAGTTCGAAACAGCACATTTGGCATTACTGCTTTATGTCAAACGTGTCGCTTTTACCAAGGTAACCTATAAATTTAAATATATTTTAAATGCTTTCTTAGCGTTTGTTATGCCAACGCTTAGTTTTAAATAAGTTTTAACCGCTGTCTTAATTACCTCCTCTTGACATGCCAGCACTTTGTTCAATAGACTCTTGTCGATGTTATGCTCTTGTCCGAACAACATTGTCAGAACATTTTTTGTTCGCCCAACTACTGTGAGCATCAATATAAAGTAATCACCTAATATTGTTAAAAAAAATATTTTATTTTTAATTTTTTACGAACTTTCTTATTGGCAAGATTGCTTTTTGGCAGCTCAGTTGTTTTCGTATAACAAGTTATTGTTAAACATGTTCAGTTTATTCTATAGTTTAACCATGAATCAACTTACAAACGAACAACGCTTGCAGATTATTGAATTTTATTAGCAAAATTCATGCTCGGTTAAGAAAGTGTATCGTGCACTTCTTCCATTTAATGGTCAGAAGCTCAATTCTGGTTGAATGGATGCGCAAATAAGCAAAACTGTTCTATTAGGTGTGAAGAGCTGTCAAAAGCATTGCATCCCAAAAAATACCCTGTTTCGTGTGGATTTTTTATTTTAATAATATGTGGTGTTGACATTCTTTTGACGCTCACAGTATGTCTGCCATTTTAAAAAAATTACAAATAAACGTTTTCCCCACACAGAAAAACATGAACAAATTTGTAAACGAAATTCTGCAGACATTCTGTACTAGTGCTAACAAACCGATGGGATTTCAAGACGCAGAGGTAAATATAGCGGTTCATTAATTCAATTTAAGCCTAATTCACTAAAATCTTAATTCAGAATTAAAAAAACCCTTTCCAAAAAAAGAAATTCATTGACTACATTTAAATTTAATTAAACCATTTTGTAGATTATCACTTATATTGTAGAATTGAGAGAGTTTTTAACCCTCCGTTGGGTGAGAAGGGAACTTTTCACTTTCAAACTGAAATTACTCCTTGATGGTCAATGGGAAGTATGCCCGACCCCCACATGTATTCCAAGGAAATTTTATCTGTCATCATATAAAAAAAGTTTAAGGTGATATGACTAATAGTTTAGTTTCTATTAAGATTTAAAGATGTTTAGTACAGGAACTTGTGAAAAGGCCCTTTGGGATCTTGTACTGAAATTGTAATAGTTGTACTCAGTTTAAGCAGTTGAACAAATCAACTAGGAGGATTTGCTGTTAAAAAACCAAGCATACTTTCAGCGTGTAGCTTAAAATGGGAATTATTTGACATTTGGAATTGTTTATATTTCTGTTGGGCAGATTTTAATACAGTTTTAAACGTGACTAACTTAAAACTATGTATTTAATATAAATATTTATATACACTGCCAAAGGCCAATTCACTTATCATGCTACCCTCGTGTTTGTTATTTTAAACTCTGTTTTAATTTTTGATGTTTAAATCCGGCTTTTTAACATGCAATCCAGGTTTAAGTATTGTTTTAAAATAAATTTGTTGGCAAATAAAACTTTGAGGTCTTTCAAATTAGATTTGTTAAAATATAAAAAACAAATAATTTAAATAAAATAAAAGTAGAGGTATTTTAAATTAAATTTAAATAAAACATAAAATATTATAAGAATAAATTAGATTACAAATACTTTTAAATAGGTTTTAAAAGCATTACAGTAAACAAAATTTTGAATTATGGTAATGATTACTGGTTATTATATACGTTACTTAGTAATGAGAACTACAAGTTCCCTAGTTTCTTTTAGGCAAATATGTATATACATATTTGATATGTACATAATAAATCTTAATAAAATGCAGTATTATAAATAATGTAATTGTTTGCTCTTACAAAAGTTAAGTAGCAGCAAATAAAACTTTAATGTATTTAAATAATAAAACAATTTCGTCAACGTTTTTTTTTTTCATTTAAGACTTAAGATTTTGTGGTTCCACCTACTGCCTTTTCAAAATATTTACTTGTTCACAACAACTGTGTGTTGTGACTCAATGAATATTTGAAATTCTATTGTAACTTCAATAGCACAGAAAAGCCAAATCTTGCACAACTTCTGCTGTAAAAAAACAAAACTTAAAGACTAACGAACGTGACTAGTTTTTATTGATATTTTTGTTCTTAAGCTTAGGTGACGAGAAAAAATAAAATAAATCTTTAATTTCCTACCAACAAATGGCCGTGGCATTTTTTATTTCAATTTTTTTTTTCTATATTTTTTCGAAATCGAAACTAGCACGCAGCTTTAGAGACATTCGATTTAGAAGAGAAGTAAAGCTAAATAACAAACAAAAAGCCACAACAAAGACTTTAAGAAAAGATGTTTTAAACCTAGTATTTAAAACTAAATACTAGGTTGAGAGATTGCTGAGAATTTATGCCGCAAACTACTAAGTTAGTAAGACGTAGTTACTTTTTTTTTTGTAATTTGTTTATAATTTATTTTTTTTTGTTGGCATGTTTTTTTTTGCCACAAACCGTAAACTCTAGCATTAATACATAGTTAGTAGTAATGTGAAAAATAGAAAAAAAAATACTTAACGAACGCACACATCACTAACCCAGTTTCAAGGTTTTCAACTAAATTAGTGTTTTGTTTTAAAGTTACTCGTAATTAGAGTTGTACTCGTATTAAGTAGTTAGTATGAGTTGTTTAAGCTGTTGCTTAAACTTTTTGAGGACATTTAGCATAAATTTTTAACAATTTTGTATTTGATTTAAATTTAATTAACTAAAATAGTTTAAGTAAATAAGAGGATTTTGACTAAAATTGAATTTCAAAAGTTTTTGTTTAAAATGACATATTTGTCAATTGCATTGAATCTAGAGTAAATAAAAAAACTTAAACTTTATAAGGTAAAACCACATTTAACTTGTGTACTTTAAAGCGCCATCTGTTATTTGGTGTAGTTTCTGTTTGAACATAAAAATAAACATCAATTTGACTTTGTCGTAGGACCATCATACTATTGTTTAACGAAATAGGTATTATTATTACTAGGTGTGACAACAAACCCTACAGCCAAAGTCAAGTTGCAAAGAACTGAAGCTGAAAGCTTTTCAAATGAATGAACACAGAAAATAAGGTAAACAAGTTTACATTTGCTATGTTGCAAAACTATTTGCACTTGATACTAAACTATGCTTCAAATATGCTGTTCACTTTTAAATCTTACATCATCACGATAAGGAAATACTCTACTACTACTACTACATTCAAAAAGGACTATTAAATACTATAATTAAAATCATCTGGATGATGTCGTATAATATCGTTTGATTAATTGGTTAGAGGAAATACTAATAGAAATATTGCTGCAAAGTCAGCAAAAATGTGTGAAACGATTTTCAAGCTTTCGTAGTCTTCAAAAATCATGTTTTTTTTGTTTGTATTTATCTAATGCATTTTCAAAGTCTTGCATTTGGATAGTGGCGGCATTGTGATCCAAACTGTCGTCAAATATGCGTTTTGTGTAGGGGAAAACGTGACAATTTTAATGTTAATAGTTTTCTTTGTATTTTGTGGGCAAACGTAATTGTGCAAATAAATTGTCTGCCAACGTTTTTGTTCATACAAGAACAAAACATGGTCAAGAGTTGTCCACACCAGACAAATTCATGTTCAAACAAGAATGCACTAATTAATGGTTTGTCAAGATTGGGTGTTAATGTAAAGGAAAGAAAGGAAGGAGACAAATTGAAGTTCAAACACTACTTAATGGCTTGTCAAGATTGGGTGTTAAGTAAAGGAATGAAAATATTGAAATAACAGAATTATACATTCTAAACATTTTTAAGAGAATTTGTATGGTAACTTGTATGTAAAAAACATGAACGCCATCCGTGATTTGCGACATTGATCCCGAAGATTATTATGTAAAATGCATATTTTCAAAATATGAATTTAATCCCCAAAACTGTTTCAAAAAGTTTTGTTCTTTGGTTTTTAGTTATTGGCATTCAAAGCAAAATCTACAAATTTTAACAAATATTTACTCAAAAAAGCGTAACCACTTATTTTAGCACACATATGACGTTGTTTACTTTTACAAGAGTTTTGCAAGATCAAACAGCATCAAATAAAATAAAACTAAATATTTGTTGTGATTTGACCTAAATAAGAAAAGTTGTTTTAAATAAATAAACGAGTTCAAATATATTTTATTTAGTGGTTACACCTTTTTCGGCAAAAATTTGCCAAGTGTGATTAAGTCCCAATTTAAACGACGCAATTATTTCAGCAAAATTTATTACCTTTTTGACATTGAGGTGAGAGGAAGATAAGACGAGTACACACTCGATTGTACTGTGTTGCCATTTTAGCACTGTCAGTGCTAGATTTAGCATTTTGTTTCTCGAAAATGCATTGAAATTTTTAAAAATTATGCTAAATGCTTTTTAGCATAATTTGCTTGATAAAAAAATAATTTTTCTCGAAAAAATTTTTACTATTTTACTCCGAAAAATACTTTTGGAGAAATAAAAAATATCTTTTTTAATATTTAAACTAAATTTCTTTTGGTGTGGTAAGTAAATGAACACGGAAATTTTTGAATTAATATATGAAATGTAATCTATTAAAATAAGTCAACAATAAGTCAATTGTTACGAACAAAATTAGAAAAAACTATAATTTATATTGGTAACATTTGAAATAAAAATTTTATAGTTACATTGAAAAAATTTAGCACTAATTTTTCCTTCTGTAGAACATTTTAGCACTTAGTTTTTCATGTTTTAGCATATTTTGAAATTCATTTTCTGGCAACACTGATTGTACTAGCAATTCTTGTACTTGTTACATACGAATGAGTGAGTGACACATATGTGTATACAAATGTGTGTCTACTCTCACTCAAATAAAAATACAAGTGGTTTAAGCAATAAATTTGTGCTGTGTAAAAATAGAAGAAATAATTGCAACAAATTTTTCTACAAAAATTTCGTCGTCTAAGGGGACTAAGAAAACCATGTCCAGCAGTTCCTACGTATAAGAATCTATATTTCTTTATAAATTTAATAAATGTGACAATCTGTTAATTTATTTCACTTAATTTTATTAAAAATTTTCCACGATTTAGAACATTTTCGATGAAAATCGAATGAATAGTTTTTGAGATTGCCGTAAATAAATAAGTATTGATCAAAAAATTATTATTATTCATGTGGAATTAATAAATTATATATATTATTAAACTTTTCTTTATTTTAAATAGTGTTTAATTTAGTTTTCTATAGGAATTTTTAAAAGAACTGCTAAATATTTAGGATTTTTTGAACTGCTAGAAATTTACAAAATTTAAAATATCTTTGAAATCTTTTTTTAAAAAATAAGAGTTAAAATTAAAAATATCCTTTCAGTAAAAATCAATAAATTAAAGAAATCCTGCTTAATAAATATTAATTATATCAATTTTTTTCTGTTTAAGAAAAAAATTCCGTATAATTTAAGGATTTAAGGATATAATTAGCCTCTCCTCTGATAATTCTTTAAAACAAGAAAGTTTAACTCATCAACTTCAAGATTAACTCTGAATATTTAAATTTAAAAAATTGTATATTTAAAGAAAAATTCATATTTAAAAGATTTTAAAACAAGGCAAAAACCCCAACGAATTAAAACAATATATAATGTATTAAAAAAAAACCCATGACATTCCCTCAACATGAAGTATGATAGAGTATATACATAAAAATCATCCTTACCGGTGGTGGCTCACTAGCGGTGCTATACACCTCACTAGCGGCATAATCAGCCTTCATTTGCACGGTAGTCATTGATGCAGTATCCTTTTCGGTCATCTATAAGACACACTCAATCTCTATCACAAATTGGAAAAAAGCACTTGATCACTTGATTTTCACAAAATAAAATCAAATTGTTTTTAAATGTTAAAAACAAAATGTTCTGTTTTTATCACTTCTTCTTTTAAAAATTATCACAGTTTTTTTTCAAATGAATAATTTTTATTTATGTATGTTTTTTTTTATTATTACAAACAAGTTGTTGTTTAACACAACTTTTCTTTGTAAATAAAAGTAAAAGGAATTTTCTTTTCTTGTTTGTTTTTTATTTTCTATTTAAAAAGAAATATTAAAACTTGTTTTATATTTAAAAGTAATTTTTCTTTTAATTTATGTTAAACAAATTTATTGGTTGGTTTTAGATCCGTAAAACACGTCTTAATACAACGACTGCCACTCGACGTCTGCAGTTAGTTCAGCATTGCGTTTCAGATTTTTCTACAGATTTGTTTAGTTGAAATAATCAAGCTGAAATACAAAAAAAAAAACTGGAAAAAATAACTTTAAACCACTACCATTACGAAAACACCACAACGTAATGTAGGCAATACAAACAAACAAAAAAAAAAAGCGAATTAAAATTAAAAAAAAAAAACACAGTCAAACCCCCTCCTTTATATATACAAAGTCCATCATCAGACTTAAATGAATGTGGAAAAAACAAGCAAATGAAATTTGTTAACAAAGCAAAATGGGTAAAAAAATATATGAAAACAAACATACAAAAAAATATTGAAGATAAAAAACAAAACAAAACAATTCATAATAATGAAATTTAAATATGATCGTTTGAATAAATCCGAGAAAAAAAACAAAAACGAATAGCTAACAAACAGTATGGTCGATTTAGCGATTTTTTTTTTTTTTGAAAGTTCATAAAAGAAAATTTCATATAAAAATCCTAATACATAAATATAAGTCATAATTGTTTAAATGGTCACCTACGAACTTAATGAAAATGTCCAATGATTCCTTCTATACGAGGGCGGTTCGGAAACTTCTTAGCCTAGAACAAAAAGCGCGGTATAAACAGAAAAAAGTTAATTGTTTTGGAAACTTTCATCTGTGCTATGAACATATGTTAAATTTCTTTTCGATCTGCCAACTCCTTCACTAAGAAACAGGTGTTCAAAAAAGACGCTTCCGTGATTTTTTTTACAATGGAAAAATTAGAGATTCGTGGTGTCATTAAATATTTAAATAAAAAAGGTTTATCGGGACAAGAATTTCATAATGATATGATGAATGTGTTAGGTGAAAGTGCTTCTTCATATGCAACAGTAAAAAATTGGGTTGCTGAATTTAAACATGGTCGTACAAGCATTGAAATTGTAGCAAAAGTGCTTGATATGGTGGTAAATGATCGACTAATAAAACTTGAATAATTCCAAACACATGAGTAATACTGGATCATTTATTGCACTGTATATCCAAGATGAACTTACACTTGCTTCTTTCTTCCTTTTGGGCAAAGGAGTTTGTGATTGTCGCTCAGGAGAGTAAACAAATTCCGTATCCAGAGGATCAAGGATTTCTACAATGCTGGCATGAATAAAAATTAGTCTATATACAACAATAAAAAGCAATTTTACTTACAGATATATGTATAGTTTTACGAAAAAAGAACAATTGAAACAAAATATTGGCGCTTATTGCCCACTTTGATTGCCGCTCATGGAACATATAAATATTAGCGCAATTACAACATTTTTATTGCCATATTATTGCTCTTTGAGTAGTCACACGATTGCCGTACCACGGTTGTATTTGATTGGGACAAATACAAAAAATATTGTCGAAGGTTGCCGTATGAACCAATAAATTGTGAGTGCACATGCTTGGTGCATAAATCACATCAATAATTGGTACATTGCGGCAATCTTACTCTTATATGTATATAATAAGCCTACTTTGTAAATCATACAGTAAATGGCTTCACCATGTCTTTTTTTATTTGCAAAAAAAAATAGCTAAAACAAAACAAAATTTTTAAAAATTTAGCGTTTATATTTTAACCTCTATTTGACATCATTGGCAGTTAACTTTTACAAAGTACAAGTACAAAATATCTGTTTATTATAAAAAAAACCTTTACAATACCTATACATAAATTACTTCACATTTTAAACACTAACAAAGCTTTATAGCTTTAAAGCTTAACTTTTATAAGAGGGAAAAAGTCAATGATTTGCTTTGATCAAAAATAAAAAAAAAATCCAAACGTTAAAAGCAGGCACATGATCGTCTTTATAGAGGCAACTTACTTTTTTTCTTATTTCTGTAAAACCTTTTTATTAAGCCCAATATTTATTTACTACATTAACACATGTTTCCTAATAACTACTCAGAGTTTTGCTTTAAAGGAAAGAAAGAAAAAAGTATTTGGTAATTTTTAATTTTAAAATTTGTGTACTTCTTTTGAAGCGTGCATTTTTTGGCATTTTGTTATAAACTTGAAAAGAACTTTCAAAATTTTATGATGAATCATTTTGTTTATATGTTTATTAGGTTTAATTTGTTATAATTAATTAAGGAATAATGGATAATGATTGCATTTATTTGTTTAATAATGTTCAATAAAATAATGTGATCAAATAAACAAAAATAAAATAAAATTATTTAATAGCAAATGACTGTTAGTGATCGTGTTCGTGATGCAAACAGTGGCATTTAAATTGTTATTTAAATATACGAGGTCTAATCAAAAAATAACTGTAATTTTAAATTTTTTCAAAAAGTATTTATTCATCAATAACTATCTTTTACCCTTCAAAGTAATTCCCCTCAGATATAATACACTTAAGCTATGTGTCCACGATGGTCAGATATTACAACGTTGTTCTAAAAATGTTCAGAAAATGTTTAACAACCGTGTGAACTTAAAATTTTTATCTCTCAACGCTGTAAGAAAAAGCTTTTTCAGTACATTTAATTTTCAGTCAGTACGACAAAAATATTGGCAGACATCTAACAATCGTGTAAACACATTTTTTTGTCATTGTTAGATTGTTTTAAGACAATTGTCAAACAGTTTTCATTGTCATATGTGCAAAGTTTATGCATCTGCCAATGGCAGCATTGTCATAGAAATTATTTCTAAATGCAACTCTGTATATACATAAATAATAAACAAACAAGTGTGCATTAATAAAATTTTTTAAAAAAGTGGAAGAAAATTAAAGAATTAAATTAAAGTGTGCATTAATAAAATTTTTAAACACACACACAGAGCTGCAAAACGAATTTGACAATGCCACACAACAATCTGACAACCGTGTAAACTGACAATTTCGGTTGGCAGATAAATTCATTGTATGACAATTGTGTGCAAATGAAATTGTTAGTTTTCTTACAGTCATGTAAACTGACAATTTACCTTTTGCTAAAATTTTTTCAATGTCAGTACATTGATAGCACATTGGTAGATATGACAACGTTGTAATATCTGACCATCGTGGACACAGCTTTATCCCAGCGTTTTTTCCAATTCTCGAAACACTTCTGAAACGCGCTTTTTGGTATCGCCAACAGCTCCTGTTTCGATTTTTCTTTTATCTCCTCAATCGTAGCATTCGGTTTCATCGGTGTCTTCAGTTTTGGGAAGAGGAAAAAGTCAGCGGGGGCCAAGTCCGGTGAATACGATGGTTGAGGCATGATAACGGTTTGGTTTTTGACCAAAAACTCACGCACAAGCATCGATGTGTAAGTTGGTGCGTTATTATTTTGCAAAATCCATGATTGGTTTTTCTACAATTCTGTGCGTTTCTGACGAATTGCTTCGCGCAAACGGCGCATAACTTCAAAAGGTAGTATTCTTTATTGACCGTACGACCTTGTGGCAAGAATTCATGATGCACCACGCCATTGCAGTCGAAGAAAACAGTGAGCAAAACCTTGACATTTGACCGAACTTGACGTGCTTTTTTCGGTCTTAGCTCTTCTGGACGTTTCCATTGGGATGTTTGGGCTTTGGTTTCAATGCCATAGCTATACACCCATGATTCGTCACCAGTTATGACCTTTTTGAGGAAATATGGATCGTCGTTGACGATGTTCAACAGCTCCTGAGCGATGTCCATGCGACGTGGTTTTTGCTCAAAATTTAGCAATTTTGAAACAATCTTCGCTGCTGCACTTTTCATGCCTAAAACATGCGTAAAAATTGCTAGGCATGAGCCGAACGATATGCCAACATCATCAGCAACCTATGATAGTGATTCGACGATTGTCCAAAATCATTTCCTTCACTGCTTCAATGTTTTCATTGGTTGTTGACGTGCTCGGGCGAATAGTACGAGCATCGTCATTGATATCTTCTCGGCCTTCCTTAAACCAGTTATACCACAATTGAACCTGTGTTCTGCTCATAGTAGACTCGCCAAACGCCACAGTTAATATTTCAAATCTCCTTGCGCATTTAATTTCATTTTTTATACAAAACTTAAAAAAACTTACAGTTTCTTTGATTCATTTTTTCGAATAGTAAGGCACACCAAAACACGACTAACCTTTTTATCTGTCAAAAACAAACTGACAATCCAAAATGCCTGATATTACCAACATATATAACAGACATGTGTACCAACATAACAGAAAAAAAATTCGTAAATCTAACATACGTAATTCACGAAAATTGAAAATAACGGTTATTTTTTTATCAGACCTCGTAGATTTTGTTAAATTACTAAGAAATAAAACGTTTTTATATCTATGTACATATTTTGTCATTTAGCCGCACAATTATTTTTAAAATACGCGTACGTATGGAAATTAGAATCGTTAAATTCCAATTATAGTTTAGGGCCTGGTACGAATATCAAACAATAAATTGAATTGAATTTATTTTTGGCATACAAATAGAAACTCAGAAAGACAGTCTGACAGACAGTTTAGATACATAAACACTTTTTGCTAGTTTTATTATTTAAGATTCGGATTAGGAACAACTTACAAATTAATTGGTGATAATGTTGAGTACATTTTTTTGAGCGAAATTAAAATAAAACTTTAGCTACTGGTACCAAAGTATTTTTAATAACCTGCGTAATAACTTGCGACTTACGCATTAATTTAAAAAAAAAAACATTTTTCAATCAGCATTTGGCCAGCATTTTCTATTCTTTATGAATATTTATCGTCATTTATAAGTAAGCGTCATGCTCTTGCTGATGTTTTTCGCCATTTATTAAAATTCTATATTGTATTTCTTAATTTTTGAAATATTTATTGGCTTGTTAATTATACGCCCCGTTGGTTATTGTTTTTTCTGCTATATTACAGTAGTCTTTGATTGAATTATGGCTAATAAGAAGCAGATATTATGTACTTAAGCTAGAATTTCCCTAATATGTTACTAAACAACTGCTTTACCCGGAAATTATTAAACAACATTACTTAGTTTTTTTTTATTTTATTAGCTAACGTTAATATTTATGTGCTGATATATTAATTTTTTTTCTTATTTTTTATTTTAAATAAATTCTTTAGAAGCAATTGAAAACCACGTACTAGTGGCCAGTTGCTTGATCTAAATTTCTTGTTATACGCATCTTATAAACAATATAAATGGCGTGAAATCATTTCATTTAGCAAGGCAATGATAAACTATAAGAAAACATGAGATTTTGCAATTTATTTGAGTTATGTTTGTCATTGGATGTTATGAATAAACACCAGCAATTGCCTGGAATATTAACTCTAAATTAAATTATTTCTTCGAGTATTTACTAATTTTCACAGGAAGAGAAAAACTATAGTTGTACATGATCACAGTAAACATTATAATACGAAAACTAGTTATTTAACAATCTTATTTTTACTATAATTATTAATAAGTTTGGGTCAACCATAAAATATTTAAGTTAAGATTCACTTCATTTGCAGCATATGTATATTATTTCAGTAGTTATGTTTGTGGCAATTACGAGGGCGGTTCGGAAGCTTCTTAGAATAGAACAGAAAGCGCGGTATAAAGAGGAAAAACTTAAGTGTTTTTGGAAACTTCCATCTGTGCTATGAACACATGTTAAATTTCTTTTCTTCGATCTGACAACTCCTTCATATAGAAACAGGTGTTCAAAAAAGACACACCCGTGATTATTTTAAAATGGAAAAATTAGAAAATTTATCGGGACAAGAATTTCATAACGATATGGTGAATGTGTTAGGTGAAAGTGCTTCTTCATATGCAACAGTAAAAAATTGGGTTGCTGAATTTAAACATGGTCGTACAAGCATTGAGGATGAACCACGTAGTGGACGTCCAAAACCAGCAACAACAACAACAGAAATTGTAGCCAAAGTGCATGATATGGTATCATGGGTATCTCAAATGATCGAGTCCATTTTATTTTGCATGAAGAACTACAGATGAAAAAGCTTTCTGCAAGATGGGTGCCGCAATTGTTAACAGTCGACCAAAAACGCATAAGAATGAAAAATTCTCAAGTTTATTTGGTTCGTTTTAAGAGTCGTTTCATAACTGCTGACATGGATCCACTACTATACTCCAAAAACAAAAGAACAATCCAAGCAATGGAATGATGCTGAAGGAAGTGCCCCAAAGAAGGCAAAAATGATTCAATCGGCTGGTAAGGTTATTGTAACAAAATATTGTTACATACTTAATAATACATATAAATTAATTCTGCCATCATGTAACCGTTATTGTAACATACTATAATCACCCTTTTTTATATTTGTAATTACCGTGACCATA
The DNA here is from genome assembly GCA_916048285.2 of Bellardia pandia. Lineage (NCBI taxonomy): Eukaryota > Metazoa > Arthropoda > Insecta > Diptera > Calliphoridae > Bellardia > Bellardia pandia. Next base: position 50,219,540 of record OU696531.1, read on the forward strand.
ATATTATGATATAACTTGTAGGGTCCGACCTAGTATTTGGTTTCGGTTTTGAATTAGGTCAAAAATTGCCCGAATATCAATATTCGATTTTTGAGCGAAGACCGAAACCGAAACTTTTATAAGATAAAAACATAACGCTAAAAACTGTTCCTTTAAAAAAAATTGTCAGTTCAGTAAAAAAAAATAGATCTATGAAGTAGTGTCAGTCAGTACTTATTTAAGCACACCTTAAAACTATTTAAACATGTTGTAAAATTAAAATTAAATTTTTTTTTAAATTAATGGTATGACAAAAAATGGTTTCGGTCAGACTCTAAGAACTTGTAATTCTGTTAAAATGATAAAGAATTTTATTCCTCTTATAAATTCGGCCATAAAGGGTATGAATTTAAATAATTTTAATACGCTTTGTTACCCTTTGCTATTAAACATTAAAAAAGAAATAATACTTAAAGCATAGCTTTGAATTAATTAATTCAATATATGCTTAATCTTAAATCAGAATTCGTTCCAAATTCTTTATAATTCGAATATAATTTATAATTTATATCAAATTTCATTCCAAATATAATTTCTAGAGTATGGTCTAGTATTCGGCGTTCGATTAGGCCAACAGTTTGTATGTATATCGAATACCAAAACTTTTATAAAGCAAAAACATAGATTATCGCATTTTGAAGGTGGGTGATATAAGTTGAAATTTAAGTTTTTATTAATTTTGTAAATATGCCTTTAAATGATAAATAGGCGGCCTCGATCTGGATCACTCATATTTCAGTTGCAAAATGGATTTTTCATATAAAAAGACAAAATTTATTAATATCCTTAATAATGAAAAAATCTGCCTTAATCTGTGATCATGTAAAACGGCAAACATCTTAGATCCTTAATATCTTTGTAAATAATCGTTTAAATGAGAAAAGGACCTCAATCTGTGATCACTCATAATTCTGACTGAAAATCAGTTTTTCGCAGGGACCGTAACTGTTACGACTTTTATCGAAAAAGTCAAGACAAAATAGTTATTTTTTAACTTTTATTTTTTAAGGCAGAAATAAAAGTTATTTTTATCTTAAAAGTTATTTTTAACAAGGCAAAAAATCAAAGTTATTTTTTAACTTTTAATATTTTAAGGCAAAAATAAAAGTCATGAATTAAATATTGCATAGTAATACGCTAGTTTTATTGCCTCTAATTATGTTTTGCATTGCTCTTGAAATTGTGATAACGGATGTTTTATCATTTATAGCATTGAAAGCCATTTCTTGCCATAAAAAATAAAAGTCAAAAATAACTGTCTAATTAAACAATAATTCAATTAAATTTGTTTACGCTTTTGGTTTTGTTTGTTTATATTAATATAATAATATAATAAAGCTTTTTTAATAATAAGTGGTGTAGACTTTATTTTGACGCTCACAGTAACTCTTTGTGCTAAATCTCAAATTGCTATTGCAAGGAAAATAATGGTTCAAAAGCATGTTTTATTTCTCAAACTTCTGTTAAAAACCCATTCAATTTGAGTTTACTGTATTAATTATTTCTTCGCCTTAAGCTAGTATCCTAAAAAGTCTTTGTTGCTTAAATGTTTGTTGTATCCAAAATTTTACGGATTTTATTGAGTTTTCTCCTTCGACTGTAAAAGTAACAAAAAATCGAATTAGGTCTTTTTTATATTAAGCCATCGTTATGCACATTTTATTTAAAACAATTGTAGAGAATATATTTATAGTCACTTAATAGTGATCTTAAACAGTGATTAAATTGTAATAAAAATAACTCTTATTATACCCACCACTAAAAAGATGGGGGGTTTATTACGTTTGTCATTCCGTTTGTAACACATCTGTCTGCCCGGCTGTTGAAATCACGATAAAGCTTTGAAAAAAGACATAGAACAATGAAATTCTTCCAAAACATTCTTTGATCCACCGAAATGTTTGGTATTGCAAATGGGCAAAATTGGCCCAGTAGGATCCGAGTTATAGATCAAAGTTTCAGACTACCTCGATATTTTTCAGATATTTTTTTGCTATTTTCTTCAAATATAATGCAGATAATATCATAAAATTTTCCACAATTTAATTTTGTTATAGACATGTCCTGTTGAAAATGGTAGGAATCGGTCCACGATTTCTCATAGCCCCATACTAGTATCTTCCCGGAATATGGCTTAATGATAAATAAATATCTATAAAAAAGGCCGTATCTGAACAAAATTCTTCAACAATAAGTTTCATGCAAAGTGAAATCTCAAAACAATATTTTGTTTGCATCGGTCCATAATTTTGATCATAGCTCCATACAAAAACCACTTCCGAAAATCACTTAAAAGAACATAAATCTTTTGTAAAAATTATTATACAGTTGAAATTCGACAAGCGTAATCAAAATATAAATTTAAATCATGGTGCCAAATTTTATGCTGATCGTTCTATATTTGACCATATTCCCCATTTAAAGTTCACTTCCGAAAAACTTTTAAATGCTCATAAATCTCTTATAAAAACCACTAAGAAGTTGAAATTCAACAAAAATAGTCCATACATTTATAATAATCGTCCATATCAATATGATGATGATCAGTACATATTTGACCGTAGTCCCCATATAAAGTCTACTTCCGGAAATCACTTAAATGCGCATAAATCTCTTATAAATCTCCATAATAGGTGATTTGGTGGTGGGTATATTAGATTCGGCACAGCCGAATATAAACTCTTATTTGTTTTGTATTGCAGTTGTTGTGTCCATTAAAGTTTAAGACCTTTAAAGGTTGTAATTAATTTGTTTTATTGTTTTTGAGTGCAACAACGACTGATTGGTAATGGCTTTTGTTGGCTGGTGAGGTCATCTTTATCATTAAAATACTTGAAAACATTTTATACAACTACACTATAATTATGGCAGCTAAATAGAAGAAAAAGAAATAAGAATGAACAACAAAACACAAATAAACACAAAAACAAACACATAAATTTCAAAGATAACCCCAAACGATAATATTGTTCCAATTCTACCTGAAGGTAGAAGTTTTAAATTAAATTCTGTATTTCACAGGGGTTTTATTTCTGAAGATTTGTAAAATACGAGTACACTTTTATTTGAACAATAAATAGATGTAATAACTTCTAGATAAAAGTACCAGAAACCATTTCCATTTAAATTGCAGAAACTTCTAACTGAATTTCAGAAATTTCTGAAAACGCACCTATTTTAGCAGGAGCCTATGTACGTATAATAAACATTAATCAAGTACCCGCAGCAATGTCCTTTAAAATTTAAATAGAATTGCTCATACGCTTCATTGTACATTCGGAAAAATATACTTTTTCTCTTAAAAACTTGTATTTATTTAACAAATTTGTAACATTTAAGTGTCAATGACTGTTTTTTTTTGTGGGTGTTTTTTTCAAAATTTTTCTTTTTTTCTCCACACAAACTGATCTAAAAAAATACTTGTAAATCATTAAGCGTGCAATACGAAATAAAAATCATGGCTCTTAATTGCGTTAATAAGTAATATGATGTTGATGTTTTTATTTTCATATTTTGTACATGAAAATGTAGAAAAAATAAAACTACATAAAAGAAAAATTATTAAAAAAAAAACTACTTAAACATTTCCTAGACTTCTTGAAAAGCAACAACTTGTAAAGTTTTTATATTGCTTTTCATAAATAAATATTTTAACAAATTATTTTTAACTTTATAAATAAGTGTGTGGTATATAATAATTGCAGTGTTAAAAGTTTTATGTAGTTAACATAAAACTATGTAGAAAAATTGTATCAAAACAAAATATAAATTAAAATTTTCTTATTATATTTAACCTAAAATGTTGCGTGTTTTGTTTTCGTTTATTTTATATGGCAGAAAATTTAAAGAAAAGTAAAATGTATCTTGAAATGTAGTTTTGCTGATGTTTAGTTCCGTATAGTTAGTATGATACACTAGTAGGTAATGAATGCTTGTGTGGTGAAAAGTGCACTAGAATGAATATTTTAAATGTCTCCAATAAAATGTAAATATGTGAATTTTTACTTATTTCAAATTCAAAATATACTATTTGTATTTCGAGAAATTGCACTTATTATGCATAATTTGTAAAATTTATATTATCTTTATTAAGATTTAGATTTTATAAATTTTTTATTTTATTTCTATTGCGTCATTTGGGCGAAGGGTTTTTGATTGATACCTTTGCAAAATCTCAATATTCGAATGGCTGGTGGTACACCATAATTGTAGACCGTAAGTCCAAATTGGCTTCAAAATTGTCTTGTACAACATCAGTTTGTTTTGCAAACTGAGTTCAGACTTTAGTCCCAATAATCAAAACATTTTTTTAGTTTTAATATTTAGTTGATGACGTTTCATTTGTATATGTTTCTTTCATGTTAATCTTTTGTCAAGATGCAAACCTAAGTATTTTACATCATTACTTTTTGGAATAAATGAGCCAGTTATGGAAAGTACAAGACAATCATCTCTTTTTAAGGTAAATGTAATTTTTATATTTAATGTAGTAAAATGAATTTCTTAAAGCAGACTTTATGAATAACTGCAAATCTAGCTCAACAATGTAGTGTTATTTTACAATATTTCTGCCTCAAAATCGATATTTCATAAATATCGTTGTAAATAAGCGTTTAATAATGTTTTTAAATCATATAAACAGTCTAAATTACTTAAATCCTTAATATCTTTGTAAATAAGTATTTAAATGAAAAATGGGCCTCCGTCTGTAATCACTCATAAATCTGGTTCAAAATATATTTTTCATACAGACTTTTTCTTTTTTACTTAAATCCTAAATGCCTTTGTAAATAAGCGTTTAAATGAAAATAGATACTTATCTGTAAGCACTCATAATTCTAACTCAAAATCGATTTATCACAAAATAATTCGAAATTTCTTAAATCATTAAAAACTTTTTAAATATGCGTTTAAATGAGAAAAACGGCCTCTATCTGTGATCACTAATTTTTCTGACTAAAAATCGATTTTAATATAAAAAAAAACCCAAAAATTTTGAATCCTTAACAACTTTGTAAATATGGGTTTAAATGTAATAACTCATATTTCTGACTAAAAAATTTAAATCCATAATAACTTTGTAAATATACGTTTAAATGGGAAAACGTATATCGGACGTTGATACATCAGGGTACCTTAAAATGAGCTAAGAATGCTTGGTTTGTTACGGATTATTTTGGACAAATATTAGGTTCGGTACGGTTTCAGGCTGAAAACCCCGATTTCTATCCGAATCTAATTAATATAATTTTTCTTTATTCTATTTGTATTTTTAATCCCTTAGTACTTAAATAAAGCATAATTGTTTAAAGCCAATTTGTAATAGATTTAATAGTGCTAATTTGTTAAAGACTCTTTTTGTTATAATATTTGTAATAAGGCAGTAGTACTCACTTGTTAAAGTAAAAGTAATATGTATGCACCTGCTTTGATTGACATCATTATGTTAAAGTAATGACCTAAATTGTTAATGTAAAAGCAGTGAAGCGTAATTATATTAGCATTTTCATACATTACTTTGTAATCTAAGTTTTTGCTATTCATGTAAAGTATCACATAAACTTCCTTGAACTAATAAACAATTTAAACTTATTGGCCCATAATCATAGTCATAGAAAAAGTATGCTTTAAGCAAAAGCATGCTTTTGTTTTAAATTCAGAACAAAATTTATATGTTTTTGTTGTTTAAAAGTCTACTTTTACTTAAAGTATGCTTTTTCTATGACTATGATTATGGGCCATTTTATTTAATAATTACTGAACTTATGTATTGCCTTAATATATTAACCACATACAAACAGAAACACATATAAAAGATTGCGCAAAGAATGTAAACAAAATTTCCTCTCTCTGCGCATGACGTCACAGGTTATTTTTTCCGTATAATCCACATATAAAAAATCAGTTTTATTAACAATTTAAAAAAAATTAATTTTTCGTAAATTTTTTGATGCAAAATAAAACATTTAATCATTTACTATTTTATACATATTAAAATTTATCAAAAAAGTGAAGTAAAATATATGTATATATTTTTTTGTTTTATCAACTTCTTATATTTGTTTGTTTCCGTTTGTGTTTTTTTGTCTCATCCGCAACGAGTTGATTTATTTTCTTATTTAAAAAAAATTCTCGATCGAACAAAAATTCGTTTTGGCTTTAATATCCGCAACAATTGTACTTGACTCATTTATATGCTTTTTTAAATACTCGTAGCAAATCAAGAAATTTTCACCATTCAAAGTTTTGAATACAGCCTCCAGATCTTTAATTTGACACACAAATTCTTCAGTAGGCTTTGATAACCTAATTTTTAATTTCATATCTGCTTTTATAGCATCTGCCTTAAAGTGTTCAATACAAAATCAATGCGACACTTTTAATTGTGACTATTGTTTTTTTAATTTATTTTCTTTTGGATATCGAAAAAAATTAAAATTTATGTAATTTTTTAATATTTCCACAATTAAAATTGACACACTTCATTTTAAAATTTTTATTTGTATTAAAATGTATATAGAAGTTAAGCAAACATAAAAATATATTTGACTTGTGACGTCACAAGAAGTTTTTGTAATATATAACGGACCTGTGCAATGCGTAATCTTTATTATTTGATTCATGTGCTGTTTAGATGTATAGAATTTCAAGTTGGCAACACGGTTTTAACTGGCGGCCATTTTGTCAACTGTCAAGTTTGAAGTCGCTAGTCTACGTCGATAAGCCCGAAACGATTGACCACTGAAGTCATATTTAAATTATAACGTCAGAAGATTATCTTGCGAATAAAGTAAATTTCATGTCAATATAAAAAAATTATCTTTGTTTTAATCCATTTCAAAGTTCTAGACATCCAATAAAAAAATAGAAGCATGATTTTCAAAATAAATTTGCACAGTTTGGAAGCGTTATTCAGGCACCAGTCTATTCATGTTGAAATGCCAAACCAAACCAAACATAAGACAAAATGGCCGCCATTAAAAATGTGTTGCCAACTTAAAGTTCTATACATCTAAAAAAAAAAACACCGTAAAACAGTAAAAGTGCTTTAAGTATGACATTAAAAATAGTCTGGAGTTGTGATGGCATGTTTTCTTAATAATATTTTACTTTTTCAAAGTGTTTATTTATCTTATTATTTTGATTATTACTCCCCTGATTATTTAATTTATATACGTCAATATAATAAATATATCTAATAACCTTCGTATACATATAAACTGTATTTATTGTATTTCCCATTATTTAGGTTTCAATATGTACTTTTTTTATACACAAAATTGTGTTATATTATTAAAATTTTTACACTTTATTGCTAAAATAGTCGCACTTTTAGGTTTTACTCTTTTTTTCTGTTAAATAAAATTATTTACTTAAAAACTTAACAACACTCTACTGGAGAGACTGAAAATTATTACATTTAAAACTACAACTATTTAAAAATTTAATTTAGTATGTACATAAAATACAATATTACTTTTTAAATGTTGAAATAATTATGCTTATGTGAGTTTGCTTATGAATATAATTGATTTATTACATTATAACTTATTAAACATTGTTAGAGATAATTTTTAATTTAATACTGGCATTTTGCAAAAAGCCAACAATCAACATCCGTCAGTCATTGTCATTATCATTATCAATGCATTGTAAAGTATAAAATATATTAGATAATAAGCCACATAAATGGCTGAACATATATATACATATGTACATATTTAATAAATCTATTGACTGCCACTAAGCCATAGGGAGAGAAAGTAATATTTTTGCTTTAAAGTATTTGAATTTAAAGAAACTGTTTGTTGTGTATAATTTCTTGTTGTAGGTTTACAATACAGGGCGTTAAATGCAATTATTTGTGAATTATTTATCTAACATTATTTTAAGAATATTTGTAATTATTTATTTTAGTATTTCCCAGCTAAAAATTTTATTGAAGAAATACTTAAGTACTTTTTGTTAAAGTAAATTAAACTGTCATAATGTTGTTGGCCACTTTTTATGTTCTATTTTTATTAAAAGGAAAATTTTAATAAGACATTTATACTACTTCAAAAAATGTGCTTAATGGCACCACCAGAATGTATAGGAGAAGTGCGAATATTAATTAAAAACCCAAGAGTTCTGAAAGACACAATTAATTTATTTAACATGTTTCTACTTGTAGCATACCAAATTATAAACTTTAACATAAGAAAAAACTTTCTAAAACAAGCAATTTTGTGTTAAACAACTAGTAATGGATCAAAACAGATAACTGATAATTTACTGAATTTAAATGTCTCTTATGGGATTACGCACGTTCAGATGATTTTGTTACTGCATCTGATGAAAAAAGTTTGTTGGTGTTTAAGATTATATTTGCATATTATAAGGTGCTATGTAAATAGATTTATTTAGTTTGTTCTTTGTTTATTTATTCTTTCTACTGAAGGGAACCACAATGGATCACAGGGTCGCCGAGTGGAAGTGCACTTAGTGCACTACCCTTCCTATCCTATCCTAGTTCGTTCTTCTTAAAGCTTCTGAAAGAAATATGGACCGAAATCCTAAAATCTTGCACACTGGCACAGAATTAAAATATTTTGAAAATAAATCTGTCATTTCCAACTAGTTGATCCAATTGATCCAATTTACATAGGTTTAGAAGGGGAGTATTCGAATTTAAGTTTTGACGACTGACACCACAGTCTTTCAAGTAGCGGTGCTGCTGCATTTCAAAGTAGAGCACCTCAGACATGCAGTTTGTTTATGGTACGCCCTCGATTATGCCTATAAAAAACTGATTGCATGTTCAATTTCGATTACTAGTAAAAAACCCCACATATAAATCTTTACCCCAATATTTTTATTATTCGTATGACTATTCATAATTCAGTTTATAAAACTAAATTAAACATAAACTTAAGAATAATTTTTGATACACTTAGTTCCTTAATACTTCAAATATAGAATTTTAGAATTGTTTCTTTATTTATTAATTCCTTATTGTATCAGACAAGTTTTCTTTAATTCAAATCGCTCAACCATTACACTAAAGAAATAATTCATAAGCTGAATTCCTTAAGAGTTATTTCTTCATGTAATTAATTTCTTGTTATTTAGTTCTTTTATTCAACCTTTTTTTAATATTCTATAATTTATTTTTTTCAAGCAATTAAGTCACTTTTAGTATTTATATAAAAATGTTTTATATATTTGTTTTTATATCCAATATTTCGGTATCACAATGGATAATAATAAATCAATTATTAATTTATTATAATTCAAAAATTGTTTTAACTTTGAAATCATAGCAGTTACAGTTGTTTAACTTTAAATAATCTTTCGTATATAATATTGCCTTCTAAGAAGATTTTTTCAATTAATTTCTTACTTTACTTTCCAAGAAATAAAATTGTTCGAGCTCGAGGTCAAGTGTATGTAAAAATTCTTTATTGCTAATATTTCGCTACACTTCGTATAGCATTTTCAAAGCTTATGTTCGAAAAAGTTTACATTAAAAACAAAAACAAAAAATACATTTAATTTTCTGCGCGTAAACAGTGAGTGTCTTCTTCATCGTCTAATGTTACACTCGACCTCGAGCTCGAACAATTTTATTTCTTGGAAATTATAACTGAAAGGTCGGATAAAAACAACACTAATTTTCTTACTTTACTTTTATTTATGGTTACTTGACTAAATACCCTTCTCATATTTGCTGAAGACTATGGCAAGACTAGGAGTTTCGAAATAAATTAAGTCAAGATTTTGTTTCCAAAAATCCAAAAGTTTTATGTTTTTAGTAGTAAAAATATTTTTCAAATCTAATCATTTTAATTGTCTGAATTTGGTTTCTAATTCTTGTCTTTCACTTTATTCAACAAAGTATGAAAATTCTTTTAAAATATCATGAAAACAATTTTTTTTTCATAAATAACTTCAATTGTTCAAAAGCTAATCAGCTTAGCTTAAAGAATTGTTTCGTATAAATTGGGACTAAGGAATGATTTCTATGCAAATGAAAGAATTTGAATGAAGCTCAATAATTTGTTTTATTGATAATGATTATATGTAATGAATAGCAGATATTTTAAAATTCTGAATTAAGATTTTATGGCTAGTTTAGCTTAAATTGAATTAAATAATTTAATGAATGCTAAATTATAGCTGAATCAAATTTAAAAACATAAACAAATATTTAAAATAAAAAAACTAGTTCATATTTGTAACTTAAGACTTGTTCATACAAATTCCGGTCTCATAAATGTTTTATTAATTATGTAACAAAAAAGCGATTGGATAGTTTTGAAACATTGCTTTAACACTAGCATAATATTGCTCAATTAACTGAAGCTGGAAACACGTTGGGGGTTCATATTACGTCGATCAAATTCGATGCTATTCCATTGCAGCTTTGCAATATTGACATGGAGTTAAAGCTAACCAAAACATTACAGAATAGTGGTGACTTCTAGTAAGAGACAGTATATTTCTGCAGGCATTATTTTATATAAATATCCAAAGGAGTGCATGCTCCTCGGACCACAACTACAAATTGCGTGACAAATTGCTGTATGGTCATTTTGCTGTTGGAGGCCCAATTTTACATATGTTTCAACCATAATAACACAGTTTTTGAATTAATTGTGAAATTTTAAAAAATTAATTGAAAATTTGTTCGTAGAGAATGCTTGCTCGGTTTATAGCAATATATTTGGAAACTAGCGTCCACACGTATTCTTATAACGAACTTATACTGGTGTTGCATTTTTGTCGGAGAGACACGGAGTTTGCTTGGTGGCATTTTTGCTATAATAATAAAAAAAACTCATTCTGTAGTGTGAACTGCTTCATGCACGTGCACAGTAGAGTTGTTCGAAAAAAAGTTGTGTCACTCACCCCCTAGAATTAAAGATATGTTAAAACAATTCTAGAAATAAATGTTGTTTTGCCACTGTGTCGCAATTTTTGGTCCGATCATAACATTTTGTGTACCGGTGTTCATGGCTCTGTAAGAGCTACATTTCTGTCCTTAATTGTTTTTTACTACCACGTCAAATTCTAGTCATAACTTTTAAAAGTCGTACAGAAATATTTAGCATTATTGTGGGCGGGTAAAGATAGAGACACTACTATATAATTCAGCTACCTTAATTTAAATAATTTTGTGACTGGTTTAGTCGACCTATAAAGAGAAAAGAACACCCCCACTTTCACTGAGCACGGCTGGTTTTGATAGGTAGCAAGTACTCCGAAATGGTACGACTCTTTGCGACCGCTACATAACAAAAAAAAAATTTATTATGACTAGAATTTATTTTAGGGTGCACTCAAACAGCATTAATTTCTGATACTTATTAGTTTTCTATCATAACTTATATTTATCACAGCGCCCTACTTCGGTGGTATAGCATTGAAACGCCACCGAAGTAAAATAATTAAATAAAGGCTACAAAATCAAGCTTTAACATTAATGCGCCTACTCACCACTAGAGGCGCTACAATTCTGCACTAAAAAGAAACATAATGCGCAATTGTAGAGTTGTGATATAAAAAAGCTTTCTTCTTTCACCACCTTTACTTCTCCAACCTATAAGCCGATTATTTGCTTATATTATTTCCTATATTTCTCACAAAAAAAACATACAAATTGAAAACAATTATAAATTATTGCTGCTCAAATAGAGTATTCAAAAACCCGTCTTTTTCAGTTTGTGATTTATTCGAAAAATAGCATTTTCTAAATAACCGGTTTCGATTACGGTTAAAACTAACAAAACCGGATAACCAGTTTTTCATTATATGAGGTGATATTTAAGGTTTTCTTTATTTTGTGTATGTGATCGTGTAAATTTTTTACATACATATATACATATGAACAATAAAAGAAAAACGAACAAAAAATACATAATAAGCCATATTAATTAAAACTATTTTTTTAATTAACAATTGTGCTTTCCTTTTTTGGAGAACTTCAAGGATATCTAATTAAAAAAATTGCTTTATAAAAGAAAAAAAAAAAAACGTCAGAATATACGTCGCACACATAATGTCAATGAGTTGGAATCGGCCTTGGAACTGAAAGCATTTTATTTTTTACAAACAGACTTTGCTCAGTTAAATATTTGTTAATTTTTACAACTTATTTTAATCATCGGGAGATTTTTGATAACCAAATGAGATAATATTGTCAAAATGTTTTATAAGCAGGCATAACAAGCATAAAAAGTTAGACAAATTTAATATATATATTTTTTTTTGACAATTGTTCAATTCACAAGTGATGTTGCATGTTGTACATTGTATGATACAACTATCTGATTGTGAACACAATTTTGAGCAAAGTCGCACTTATTTTTATATTGTCAAACCTTCAAAATGTCAAAAGTAAAATATTAAAAATTCATAAATAAATAAATAATTTCAGCAGTGTGTGAAAAATAAAATGCAGTCATTAGAAATTAAGGATCGTTTTTCATAAATTCAATATAATTACATTATGTTATTTAAACTTGTTGATTATGAATTTTATTTTCTTGTTTTAAATTTGTCAATCAGTTTATGATTTTAGTGTAACCGTTGAAAATTTTTTTAACTAAAATCAGTAATTTTTTTTAATGAGGTACATATTCAACTGTTGGCAGCTCTTAAACTTTCATACAACATTCGGAAAACATATGTAAAAATACAAAATATTTACATATGTATATAGAAATTACCAACAACATTTGTACAATTATTGTAAATACAGACGACGTACAACTCAAACGACACTACATCACTTGTGAATTGAACAAATAATTAAATAAAATTCTTAATTATAAAAACCCGGATTGTCGAATAATTCGAAATTAGAAAATTATATTTCAAATAGAAAAAAACCGGTTAACCGGTATCCGATTTCGGTTATTAAATACTTAAACAATAAAAAAAGCAAAACCACAATAATAATTGTGTATTTTCAACAACTTTTATTTTAATTATTTATATCTTTTTTGTTAATTTTTTTTTATATTTCAAACATGTTTACAAAATTTGAAGAAAAAAAGGGTAAACAAAATTACAAAAGCGAAGATCCGAATAATAGATATTTTTTAATTTTTTCTGTTTTTGTGACACTTGCTTTGGCAGTTTTTTAACTTGTGTTAATCCGTAACTTGAACTAAAGATTTGACTCACATGATGTGTAAATTATTTACGTTTTGTCTTAAGGTGTTTTTTTTGCTTTTTATTTATTCATTTACCTGGACTTCATTATTTGCTGTACATATACATATGCACATATATGTAGATATCTGTTTTCTTGGGATTTGTATTTACTTTTATTTTATGAGTTTTTTTTGCGTTTTGTGATGATGATTTTATTACCGACTGACAAGGTACTTGTACTCTCAAATACTCAAATGTTCAAATACTCGCACATACTTACTAACTATCATATCGCCGCAGTACCAGTTTGAACGTGGCACCAATGTAAAAAATTTCATATCTGTGTATTTACTAGCAGTGCATTTGAAAATGTTTAAAAGCTATGTACCAACATATGTACATATGTATTCAGTTGTAGATATGTAGTGCAAAATTGTGAAAATTCACTTTTCAATATGTTGTTAATAATCGGTTTTCAAGAAACAATAAAGTTCAATGAAAGGGAAATTCAATTTATTTATTTCTTCATACAGTGAAGTTTATAAAAATTTAAACGATTATTATATGGAGTACATTCATTTACAATTGGCATATATAGGGTGACACAATTGAATTTTTTTATACCCTCCTCCACCACAAGTGCTCTATTTTAAACTACGTTTAGTATTCAGTGTAAAACTTTGTTAATATTCATCTGAGACCTAACAAAGTATATATTTTTTTGATTCTTATGAAATTCTAATCGATTGAGCTATGACCGTCTGTCTGTCTGTGTAAAACACTCTCACGTCTAATATACACAACTTAGGTTAGGTCAGAAGGCCGGTGTGAGGTTGTGCCCACACCATCACCCAGAAACCAATACCGTCCATTGTGATGCCTTGCAGAAATGATTGGAGACACTTAGTATGTTCCAAGAGCGAAACGCCTAAGCCCTCGCAAAGCCCCTTCCCCTGTTGCACAGCGAAATTTCCAGAAAAGCACTTCTTATTTTGCAGGTAACTTTAGTATTGCAAAAAAAAAAAATCAGCAAAATCAGTATAGTATAGAGTTATGGACTAAAATGTGAAGCAACCTTCATAAAAATTTGATATTTTTATCCATTTTTTTTGCATTTTTTAAATATAGTGCAGATAATATCATGAAATTTTGTATACATATAAGTGTGAGGAAAATAGTTAGAATAGGTCCATGATTTCTCATATAATATCATATGATCAATGATAAATAAATGCCTATAAAATTGGAATATCAATACAAAATTCAGCAGGAATAAGTTTCATGCAAAAAAAATTGCAAACAAAATCGCAAAATGAAATTTTGTTTAGTTCGGTTCTTGTTTGAACATAGACCCCATAAAAAGTCCACTTCCAAAATTCACTTAAATACATATAAAACTGTTATAAATATTGTTACCAGGTAAAAATTTGACATAAATAATCTTTAAGTAAGTTAGTGTAGGTTTATTGTTTCATAACAGACTTTAACAAAATCCGGTCTTATAAATGTTTTAATATTTATGTAAGGGCTTTTAAGCCTACGCTGGGTGAGTCAGCCGTTGCCCTTATACGAAGTACAAGGTCCACAGAGACCTGTTTCCATTTTTATGGAAATTTATATGAAAACGCCATCTTTTTGTTTTGCTTTATTATAATTTACTAATTTTACATGTATAATGAATGTGAATTAAATTTTTATTTAATGTTTAATTAATTATTTAATTTTTATTTAACAAAAGTAACTAAAATCAAAGAACACGTTTGTGATGTGTTCAAACAATAAAACAAGTCACAAAAAGTTCATTTACATATTAATGATTTCTTGAAATATCAGTACAAGGTCCCAGCGAACTAAACACATTGAAATCTCGATAAATCGCTTTGATTTTTTTAGACGATTCTATATAAAATATCCTTGGGCCATCAAGGAGTAATTTCAATGTGAAAAAGTTCCTAAAGGACCTTCTCAGCCAGCGGAGTGTTAAGCCACAAATTGGTACTCATTTTTTAATATTTAAGACGAGTAAGAAAGTATGGTCAAAATAGACCTTATGATTGGGAAAGTATGTTTTTCAAAAATTTTGTGCCATGACTTCAGAGCATATAAATATTTGTTGTGTTAAATTTTATTTCGATATAGTTTTTAAAAGATTTATACATATTAAGACCCCCTCTTATATGGGAGGTTGACCTGATTTCTGTATATATGAAACATATTTATGTTTAGTATTTTATTTGGATAACAATATTTTTAAAATATTTATGGTCGTTTTTATGGGTCTTTTATAGGAGTTATGAATAATTATGGACCGATCATCATAAAATAGGGACGAATGATTTGTGCATATATTAAACATAATTCTGTTGAATATTATTTGGATTTCAACATTTTTAAGAGAGTTCTGGCAGCTATGCTCAATTATGAACCGATCTGCACAAAATTTTTAGATGTGATTATCATGTGCAACTTATTTGTGGTGAATTTAGTTTGGATAAGTGCATAAATCAAACATTTGTGAATGATAAACCTCTATTTCAGGAGGACATTTATATGGGGGCTAAGTGAAATAATGTACCGATTTTAACCACATTTAATCCCAGGCGTTCTTGGGCCGAACAAAAAAATATCATGTACCAAATTTTATCCACATCTTTTTAAAATTGCGACAAAATATGAGTTACAAAATAACCCCCCTGTACTTTTCGCACAAGCTTTACATGGACAAGCAGTCAGCCAGCCAGTCAGACGAACGGACGACCATCGTTAATTCGACTCAGGAAGTGATTCTGAGTTGATCGGTATAGTTTAATGTGAGTGTTGGATCAATATAAATAAGCGTTACAAACATCAGCACAAATCCAGTATATCCTCTTCAATTTAGTGGTGTAGGGTATAAAAAGCTAAAAGAAGAAACTGTAAATATTTCCGTTGATTAAACCATGTTTAACTTTTATTTGACATTAGCTCAATATTATTAAATTGGCAGAAGCTGGGTCAATTATTACTTCGGCCTGATTTGCTCGTTACCAATCCACTGCAGTTTTTAAGAAAGGCAGAGAGCTAAATTGGCCCAAAACTTAACTGTTTTTAATGTCGGCAAACCCTCGTTAAGCCTCGTTGCTCCCTTTAAATGTTTGAGGTCCAATTTTATGTGAACAATGCTGTAAAAATAATCAATCACAAATATTATAATATATGAGTAATTAATTAGATTTATATTTCCTTTTAAACTATTGCAAAATCAAAGGACCTGATTTAACACTTTATAAAGTCACACATTATCGTAGTTTATATATGCATGTACATAAATAACACGATTTTTACAATTTAAAATTTTCACATACAAATTTATAAAACGTCGTATTTTTTGGAATTTTTTCTCCACTTTTTTTGACAACATGTAAAGTAAACAAGTATGTGAAAATTTTAATTTCAAATTTCCATTTTATCTTTCGTTTTAAAGATCAATTACTTTAAGCAGTTTAAGTTTTTATTGTCTTTCTTTTTTTGCATTAAAACACTGTGACTGCTATTTTAAATTAAATTTCATTATATTAATTATTCATTAATTCACATTATTAATAAACTAATGATCATGTGAACTTGTCAAAAAAATTATAAATTTCAACAAAATTAGCTACAAAAATTATATTCAAACTTAGATAAATTAATAACAAACCAAAAACGAAGATGATTCGTGTAAAAAGTGTTAATCAGTGTTTGTTTTCAAAGTGAATTGTTTACACAATTATATTAAAACAAACCACATTCGTGTTCGTGGCTGTCTATGCATGTTTGTCTCTTACATAAATCATAAATTGCCCTTTGACATGATTTGTAATAAATTCACTAAATTTATATTGCTATTACAAACTTGTGCATACATTTTATAAATAAAATAATCAACCACACACTGTCTGAATAAGAAAATAACAAAATAAAACAACTTGCAACTTAAATCTGAAATCTTAAACCAAAGCCCAACAAACAAGAAAAAAACACAAACCCGGGTACCAAAATAATGATCATAATCATCATCATATTTGTAAGAAATATAGAAAAAAAGAAAGAAAACTAAGACTATACAAACTATACAACAAAAAAAAAAAGATAAAAAACTACAAATTGAGGAAGAAGATGTATTTTGATTGCATAATAGAGCTTAGAAATTGACTGGGAAAATAGTATTAAAGTACCAAAACCAAGCAAAATAACTAAACTTAAAAAAGAAACAAAAATATGGCCACAAATAGGTACATTACATTTATAATTATGTTAACAATCTTTTTAATAACAACAATAGAAATGATTATTATGCATAATAAACAACATAAAGTAATATTATATTCATTTATTTATTAATACTAATAATAAAAAAAAAACAAAACAAAAACAAGTAAGACTAAATATTCGGCTGTATCGAATCTTATATACCCTACACCTAAAGGTATAACAGGAGTGTGATCTATGTATTCTTGAAACAAATGTGTTTTAATTACATATTACAGTAGAATCTCGAAAAAGTTAACTCGCGAAAAAGTTAAACACTCGGCTAAATGAACAGTGTTTCAGCATCAACGTGCCGCTCTAAAAAGTTAAATTTTCCGAACGTATAATTTATTTTTAAAACAATGGCTTTTTCAGTAACAGTAGTGGCAATTTGGTCGCTTTTAAAATATTCTTACTGGATTATGGTATTCCCCGAACTTCAACAAAAAACAACATTGTATTAGTAGTTGGTGTTAAGCTTGTGAGTTGTGTACAGCTTATTTAAAAAATGTCGAAGCAAAAGAAACCATCACAAATCAGATTAGATTAGCAGAAACTGGAAATTTTAAAAAAGCTTGATGTGCGTATTCACGGAAACCGATTGGCGTTTAATTACGGTGTATCCAAAGTAATCATTTCAAAAATAAAGAAAAAACGTATTGATATTTTAGAGGGTGAGACGAACATATATAGCATATCTAAAAAGAAAACACTTCATAAACCGGAATATGCTGATCTTGAGGCAAACTTGTACAAATGGTTTTTGAACCAACGGCAGCGTAATTGTGCAATGACTGGGCCAATTTTAAAATCCAGAGCTAAGCATGCGTTTGCCATAATGCATCCTGGAAAAAAATTTAATGCCAGTGATGGATGGCTAGCAAATTGTAAGAGGAGATACGTTATTCGCCATCTCAAAATTTGTGGCGAAATCCTTTCAAGTGAAACTTCGGATGTTACACCCATCATTCATTAATTACGAGCAAAAATTAATGAAATGGACATCTCCGACTCGCAACTTTACAACGCAGATGAATCTGGATTATTTTATCGTTTTTACCGGATAAAACATTTGTCACAGCAAATGAAAGAAATGCACCGGGCCGAAAAATTGCCAAGGAAAGATTTATTATTTTATTTATTTCCTCTTTCAATAAAAATAAAACGCTTAAAAAAGTTAATAATTCGAAAAAGTTAACAGCCCTTGGAACATTTTGGTTAACTTTTTCGAGATTTTACTGTATATCGATAACGATATTTATATGACATAATTTAATTTTGGGATCCCTTATATGGGAGCTATTATTTATTATGGGGCCATCGTCATAAAATATTTTACTGTGACTTTTATGTATTAGTAGCTTATTTTTGGTGAATCTCATCTCAATAACGATATTTGCAAAAGTTTTTTGGATATTCCATTTATTATCGAAAATACATCTTATATCGGAGATATAGTCAATTATAGACTGACCTTTACAAAATCGAATAGTACAATTTCTACATACAATCTTTTTATGGTCAAATGTGGGCAGATCGTTAAATTTCAATAGCATTTTTTTTTTTTGACATACCACGTATGAGTCGTGTCATGCTGTCATGTTATTTTTGTTTAGTATTGTTTGGCATTTCATAATGGAAAAACTTTCGCCTGAATCGTTCAACTTTATTACGAAAACTCACGTTCTGTCAGGAATATCAACATAATCGGTCCATTTTAAGAGCCAGCTTTCATTATCGATCATATTTTTTTACAATGATGTAGGTGCGAATGTAACCGTCAACCGACTATACCTGAAATTGATGCTCGTGATCTCGGCGACATTTGGTTTCAGCAAGACGGCACCACTTCCCACATATCGCATCAATCAATCGATTTATTGAGAGAACACTTCGGTGAGCACATAATTTCATGTTTTGAGCCGGTCGATTCGCCACCAAGATCGTGTGATATCACACCGTTAGACTTTTTCCTGTGGAGATATGTAAAGTGTAAAGTTTATGTGGACAAACCCGCTTCGATTCAGGCCTTGGAGGAAAACATCACGCGTGTCATTAGCCAGTTACCAGTCGAAATTCTCGAACGAGTCATCAAAAATTGAACTCTACGGATAGACCATATGTGACGTAGCAACGGTCAGCATTTGATAGACATAATCTTAAAAAAATAAATGCCAAAGAATGTTCTTTCAAATTATAATAAATATTCCTCAATAAATTTTAATTTTCTTTGTTTTTTTTTTTAAAGTAGTGTATTCTATAAGAGATTTATAAGCATTTAAGTTATTATCGGAAGCGAACTTTATATGGGGGCTATGGTCAATTATGGTCAAATCCAAACAAAATACTGTGTGGTGGTCGTTATTAGCCTGAGACGTATTTTTGCTGAATTTTATATGGATACTGCTTTTCTATTGACATTTATGTACCATAGAGCCATAATTCGGAAAAATATTTGTATGGGGGCTATAAGAAATCGTTGACTGATTCCAACCATTTTCAGTAGAACTTGTCCTTCTATAATCAAAATAAAGTGTGAAAATTTCATCATATTATCTGCATTTTATTTCAAGAAAATATAAAAAATATTTTAAAAATATCGAGGTTGTACAAAATTTTGGTCTATAACTCTAATATCATCATTCGGTGAAACAAAGAATGTTTTCCTGTAAGTTTATTTTTTGAAGCTCTATCGTGCCTTCAACAGACGGACAGATATGAATATAGAATAAAATATACATACATACGGACCAATCGAATAAAAAATCCGCGGGAGTTTTTTCCCTTTTTATTTTTTTAACATTGAATTTTAATTGGATAAAACTTCCGCGGAATTTATATTTATGATTGGGCTGATAGAAAATAGAATATACCTGGGTTCTACATTTGTGAAATGAAGTGGAAGTGAAATTTTCATTAAATTTGTGTTCTAATTTAAGTGAAATGATTTGAAAAGTAAAATATAATTTCCAGTTTGGTTCATCGTAGAATAAAAATTTCACTTGTTTTCTAGAACGCCCTGAAATTGTCTATGTGTAATTAAAAACGTTTTTAGTTTCACTTTGCAGTGGAATATAGAACATAGGCAAGTTTGTGTTTGTTACTTTTTGATTCTACGACCAATATTTCAATGTGTTACAAACGGAATGACAAGTTTAATATACCCCGTCTTTTTGGTGATGGATATAAAAACCACAAGTTTGTGTTTGTTACTTTGCGGGCAAACACAAAATTTTCCATGAACTTTTCCAGTGAACTTTTTAAATGAGGGAAATTTTTACATGAGTTTCAATATTAATTGAAGTTTTTAATTTTTAATTAAATTTTAAAATAAAATTTCATTGTTTTCATAATCAGTAGTAGTAGTAAGTTTTATATAATGTGTTTCGCTGCAGACCAAATGGTTAGGTGCAATTTTCTGAAGGGGTTTTATTTTTGTGTATAAAGTACTTAATTGATTTGCGCTAGTGTGAAACTTATAGCAAATTTCATTGAATATAGAAAATATATACATATGTTTATATCTGGTAATATTAAATTGTTTATTATTTTCAAACCTTCAACAACATTTATTACACTAAATTTCTAGATAAAATTTGAATTTAAATAATAACTCGGTTGCTACAATAATGATTTGATTCGTATTTTATTATTATAAGATTGTTAATATATTGTTGGCAATATGATTGAAAATAATCATATTATGAATGAGCTGGTAGTTTAATATGGTTGAGTTAACCATATTATAATTTTGCTAAATCCAAAATACGATCACATTTCCTATATGTTTTAACATAATCATATTATGGTTGAGTTGAAATCATACTATGGTTATGCGGGGCATATAAAGATTGTAGTACAACCAAATTGACCACATCTAATATGTTTTAGCATAAACAAATTATGCTTGAGATGGTTGGACTCAAACATATTATGATTGTGCTACAACTTCTATAGTAGTTTCCCGTACCAATATTATCGTTGTGATACTATTACAATGTCATCGTTGAAACAATTTGCAATGGAAGAAACTGTTACATACACGATTTTCTAAAGAAAACAGGCAAAAAAGGCGAACATATCTAGAGAAAATACTTCAGCGTTTCATGACATACAAATACAATAAAACCAAAATTATCATGCCATTCTGTCTTTGCAAGTTTGAACTGATGGGTCGATTATGTATAGCAACCAAACTGGAGTTGTAAATTTGACTTTTTAAATAAAATAATCATCTTTAAATGCACGGGTGGTTGTGAGCATATTGGCATAGACCTTTGACCTGAAATAATCCTATAAAAATAAATCTTATAATGTTAAATAACAACACAATCTAAAGGCAAATTCCGATCACCGAAAGTAGAGAATACACGAAATGTCTCAAACAGTAAAGCTAGATTTACACGATTGAAATTTTCTTCAAAATGTCTCTTCAAAATGCTTTAAACTCGTGTAAACAGCAAAATTTCTTCAAAATTTATTGATCAAAATTTATTGAACAAAACTTTTGAAGATTTTATATATGCCGTGTAAATGAGCATCAAAATCGCATCTGGCAATATTGATAACAATAAATAATTTGACAGCATGTTCATTCTTTTGATTCAAAACCATATCAATATATATACATGTGCTGGTGCTATAATATTGATGTGTTTTCCATCTAATGTCCCGATTTAATTGGGAAAATTCCACATTTTGTTTATACTTATTTTGATAAGACTTCAAAATACTTTCACTCGTGTAAATCTAGGTTAATTGTATTGTTTCGTTGAAACCAAATTTAGTATCATCCAATTTAAGCAAAACAAAATCTGTTATCATGTTGCGATATCGAATTCTAGTAACAGTCACTAAACATCCGAGATGTATTGCCCAATGACTGCTCCAACCGAATTCATATTTTGCGTGAATTTTGCAATACTCATTATTTGTACTGATTCCAAATATAAAAAATTTCCACTGAAAAAAAAATTACAACAGCAAAGTAAGTACTGTAAGTATATGAACACATGTGGATGCTGGTTTTCAAACCTATTGTGTAATTAATATCAACTGGAATTAACATTTTAAAGTTTGAATAGCTCAGCTGTTTTTGTGTAACATGTTACTG
Organism: Bellardia pandia; assembly: GCA_916048285.2. Lineage (NCBI taxonomy): Eukaryota > Metazoa > Arthropoda > Insecta > Diptera > Calliphoridae > Bellardia > Bellardia pandia. The sequence continues at coordinate 50,242,101 of OU696531.1, forward strand.
TTAAACATGTTCAGTTTGGTCTATAATTTAACCATGAATCGAGTTACAAACGAACAACGCTTGCAGATTTTTGAACTTTATTATCAAAATTCATGCTCGGTTAATGAAGTGCATCGTGCACTTTTTATCGGAAAATTGTGTTCATTGTAAATTGCCGTCTTTGGTGTGAAGAGCAACCAATTAATTTTCATATGATAGAAACAATGGAGCTATTCTATTGACTGGTAGTGTATAAATACACATAAACGGAAAATTTTGAATTTGTGGTCTGTCTGAAGTATGACTTCGAGTATTTAAATAAACGAATACTTGCAGAAACATAGTACGGTGTCATTATATGTCTCTACTCTTCAGTACAGTTTTAGACCAATATAGCTCCTTGTCATTATTCAAAAGCTGTTGAATTGAATAACTGGCTATTGTCAAGGGCAAGTTACAGCGGATTGGTGCCGGTATTTAAGAGTATATGGCTGAAGAAGATTTACCTGTTTCTTTGATTAGTTTTAAAATAAAAATGTTTACTTAAAAATTATATTAAAGCAACTACGTAATACTCACAATTTCCTTTAACATAAGCTACTAAGCTTGTGCTAATATAGCACATATATTTTTATATACATATTTGTAAATTATTCTCTATCTATTCGATTAACACGTATTAGAAATTCTTAATAAATATTCACATTTTTACAAATTAGTTGGTAATTTTCAAAAATGTTGCTGTTCTAAGTCTTTCGTATATGTTTACGTATGTTGTTATTGTTAGAGGGAAGACATTTTTACTAGTAGCTGTTCTAAGTCTTTTGATGTACTGTATTCTTTCAGTGTTTTTTGAAGTAAAAGTGGAAAAGTTTTTATTTAATGATATTTGAATTCGTAATTAAAAAACAAAGTTTTTAGAGATTTATGTGCAAAGTATATAATTTAAATTTAATATTTCACACACTTCATGTTGTGTTTATTAGCGCAATTCACAATCTTAAACTCAACCATGTTATGAGTTCTGCTCAAACATAATTTAAATATTTTCAAACCCAGTAGATTACATGACCATATAATGGTTTTAGCTACTTAACTGAATTGTGGAGTATATGTGACTTTATCATGATTATAATTGTACTTAGAATACATATATGTAGTTATAAAATTTCAATCAAAACTATAGGCGACACCAAGTTATTATTGAAGTTAAAAGTATTAAACAATTAAGTTATTTGCGACCAGCATTTATGATTATATAGAATATTGTATATTTGCTGCAACCATATTGTTTACTCTGCATATGTGACCTAGTTTTGTAAAATGGATTTAAATATGGGATACTTACCGGTTCATTGTAAGCCGGTAAATAAGTTAGACAAGATTCTGGAATGGAGTTGTATGTAAGGCAATAAATGATAAAACCTTCAAACACTTACTATTATAAGCTAATATCTTTAAATTACTTGAACACAGATCCAGAAAAACCAGAAGGGAAAAAATATTCAAATTTATCTCCGTTACTGATGTAAGACTGATGTTGTATAGATGTGAAAAAATCGTATTTTCAAACTTTAATTACATTGTGCATAATGCAGTGAAAGTTAATAATAGAGAAAATTAAAAATATTTTTTCCAAATACAACGTAAACAAATTTGCACACACTTGTCAGTGAATAAAGGTGCACAAAAAGTATTAAAAAAAAGAAAACTGCTGACTCCTGTAGCAGCGGCAGCAGTCATCAACTAATTCAGTTTTACACAACAAAATTTGTATTTCATATAACAGACGAAACGTCAAACTACCAAACAGACGAACAAAGAGACTCTCTAATAGTCAAAGAGTTCATAATAAGTAAGACTAAAAACAGTAACTAGCGATGCAGTTGCATTTGCACAGATTTAAAAACTAAAGTAAAGGAAAAACATAGATTTTTGCATAAGCACTATTTCTTTTTTTGCATGTATGTATATAAAAAAATGTATGCTCTAGTTTTCAGTTTTGGTTACTACTTTTTCTAAATATTTTCTTGGTTATTTTATTTTTTTTTTACGTTTCTATTTATTTTTTGTTAATAATAGATGCATAAACGTGATATGAAGCTATTTTTCCTATAAGATAAAACTGAAATCGTGATAAAATAACGTACATATTTGCATAAATTAAGCAAAAAATCAATTAAACCCCGGAAAATTTATTTACTTCTTTATTAACAAAAATTTTATAAATATTTATTATTTATAGCATTTTAATTGTCATTAAAACTTTAATATTAAAATAATTAATTTTAAGTAGATACTAAAAAACAAGTTGTTATGATGGTACCACCAACTAAATTAACATAAAATGCAACAACAAAATTATTAGAAATTTATAAAAAAATTTCTATAAAAGTTCATGCTTGAACAAGCAACGTTTTAAATAAAAAAAATAGTCTTATAAAATAATTATAGTTATTGTTTTTACAGCAACACAACACCAATGGATAATAGGAAACAATTTAGAACAATTGCGTTCAGTAAAGTTTACTTTGAAATGTTGTACAGCAAATTAGTTTTAAAATAAAAATGTTTACTTAAAAATTATATTAAAGTACCTACGTAATACTCCTTTAACATAAGCTAATAAACTTGTGCTAATATAGTATATATATTTTTATATACATATTTGTAAATTATTCTCTATCTATTCGATTAAAACGTATTAGAAATTCTTAATATTCACATTTTTACAAATTAGTTGGTAATTGCAAAAATGTTGCTGTTCTAAGTCTTTCGTATATGGTTACGTGTGTTGTTATTGTTAGAGGAAAGACATTTTTACTAGTAGCTGTTCTAAGTCTTTTGATGTACTGTATTCTTTCAGTGTTTTTTGAAGTAAAAGTGGAAAAGTTTTTATTTAATGATATTTGAATTCGTAATTAAAAAACACAGTTTTTAGAGATTTATGTGCAAAGTATTTAATTTAAATTTCACACACTTCATGTTGTTTTTATTAGCGCAATTCACAGTCTTGTGCAAATGGTAGTGCATCATTGCATTTGCAAAAAGGTTTAGCATATTCTTGCTCTTGGTGAGTGTATTTTGTTAGTGTAGAGCTAACATTGAAAAATACTTGCCTAGACGAGACAGAATTGAAGAGTGTAAATTAAAAATATATCACAGAAAATTTGTCGTTTTTTTTTTTTTTTTTGATCACAGTTGTTATTAATACTAAAGTATTGCAATGGTGTAGTTTGAATTTGTATTGTCTTTGTCTTCTTTTGTGTTTATTGCATTTGTCGATTTTTGTTGTATTCTCAAGCTCTCCAACGTGTATCTCCTTTTCTCTTTATCTAAAATTTTCACTTTTTCAAAGTTTGGCTTGTGTCCGTTTTCAATGCAGTATTGTGCTAGTACAGTTGATTGTTTTCCTCTCTTTATATTAACTTTATGTTCGTCTATTCTAGTTTTATTTAAATATTAATTAAAGATTATAAATTTTTGATTCAAAAATATTGAATTGCGTTTTGTGTTACATTAATATTAAAACATTTAAGTGACCGAAATAAGCTTTACTAGTGCCTTTACTAATGATAGCTAATACATCATGGTTGAACCCAATCATATTATTATTAATTCTGCTAAGAACTTAATTGAAAGAATATGAACTGTAAGTGACAAGGAATTTCATAAGAAGAACAAGGAAAAGATAAGGAATATATTAGAAGACAATAATTTCGCAGTTCAGCTAATTTATAAATTAATAAGACAATATAAGAACAAAAATAAAAACAATACAAGAAACACAATAGAACCAATAATTTACAAACCAATAACTTATATTCCGGAAGTATCAGAACAATTGAGGAGATCAAATATTTTTGATACTGATAAATATAGAATGGCTTACAAGGTTTACATTAGATAAATTATTTAGTAAAACAAAAGATAAAATTGGAAAATGGAACATGGCAAATGTTGTATATAAAATACTTTGTGACGGAAATGATAAAGAAAACTGTAATAAAGTATATAGGTATAGGTACCACGAAACATAAACTCAAAACCAGAATTGCTGGATATAAATCAGACCAAAGATATAGAGACAATATTACTTTACAAAAAACTGCGTTGTAAATTGTAGTAAATAAAATTACTATCCAAACTTTGAAAATGTATCGGTATTAAACACTGAAAATAACTACAAACGTCGTTATATGTTAGAGATGTTATAGATAATTAGTGTACCTACAACTAAAAGGATCAACTACAAAGCAGATACTGAACATGTAGCAAAGATTTACAGACATTTAATACATAAAAAATAACACAACTTACAAATATTGTATAATTAGTAATATTTTCTATCTTATAAATTGTTTTAATATGTATTTTGTTATGTAAAGATTTTTATAGCCTTTTTTTCTATGACAAATAATTTTTTGAAATTTGTAAAATTAAATTTTTTCCTGAAGAAGCTACTCAAAGAGTAGCGAAATAATATTGAAATAAAATTTTAATGTTTTATAAATATAAAAATTAATGTCTGTCTGTCTGGCTGTATGTTTGTGCTTAATAGGAGGCCAAACCCTTGGACCGATTTTCCTGAAATTTTCACAGCATGTTACTGTGACTCTGGAAGGAATAATAGGCTATATGAAGTTTTGATTGGACAAACGGTAGTGGCACCGCCCATAAAACCCAAAAATTTAAACCGCCATATTTTGGGCATGATATTTGGTACATAAAGGTAATTTAATAACGGAAGAAGCAAAAGAGTTTTATTTAAAAACTAAAGGGAGAACGTGAACAATTTCTCATATTTTGTCTCAAGTGACAATGAAAAGCAAAGAAGTAGCTTTTCGCTTTTGAATAGTCAAAGATTTTATTTTAAAAGTTCGCCTTAACTGTTCAAGAATTAAACACCCTTTAAATTCCATGAATTTTTAAAGTGAAAAAATGTTTCTGTATATGTATTTAAATTAAATCCAATAAATTAAAATCAAATCCAATCTAAATAGAATTGAATTTAAAATGAAAAAATCATTTACAAGTTAAATATTTTTAAGTTTTTAAATTTTTGATGCAAATTAAAAGTGATTAAATTTTTTTTCTTCAAAAATGGATAATTTATAATGTTATAGACGTATGAATTCATTTATGTATTGATGTAATGGATTTGGATTTAAAGGAACTTGCAATAATTAAATAAGAAAAAAAAATGAATTCAATACGTACATACATACATATGTATGTATATAAGCCTATGAATTATATTATAATGAGTTCTTTAATAGAATGGTTAAGAGAAACATTTAATATGATTTAGAAAAATGAATTAAGAAATAATTTTTATTCAAACCTTATTTTTTAACAGATAAATACTGTATTTAAAGAGTTTATTTATCGATTTGGAATAATTAATATTATTTGAATTTGTACTAATTTAAAGTCTTCAAAATCTTGTTCAAATGAAGGTTAATTAATAAAAATGTTTAAAATGCACTAGGAAAGTGAAACAAATTATAAATAATAAAAACATCGAGACAGCAGGCTACCGACTACAATATGTCAAAAATAAAATACTGCAGGTTGTTGTCCATGCTGAGTTGTTCGTCGCTGTCAAATTAAATAATTTCTAGTTTTGTTGGCGACAAAACATAAACATAACAAAATATGTGAAGCAAATTAGTGCTTAGAAATATTTAGTATTATAATATGTTATTGTATTATATTATATTTCTATTATGTTATAAGCGTGACCGACAAAAAGAAAATTTAACAGTTTTCATTAGTCTTTAAGGCTTTATTTAATGGGATCTTTTTTTTAATTTTCAAGGAACCTGTTCCACGAAAAAACGCTACTAAAAAATAGAATAAGAGACACACTGTTTATATTTTCATTGTTTTGTTTGATTAAAAGTTTGTAAGTGATTTATTGTTTAAGATTTATTATTTTTAAGGTACATAGTTTTTTTTAGTAATATAGCTTCTATAAAAAAAAAACAATTTTATTTTTTATTAAAACGTCAGATTTCGGGATCAGCTGTTGACTATGTAGCTGTCGTTTTCAAAATAATTAATTAGCTGGCTGCAGGGCGGCATAAGTATCCAGCGGCATTTGCACTCGTGTAGCCCGCTGTCGCGAATGTGGTAATGCTTATATCTTTTTTATTTATTTAGCTAATTCAGCAACCACCCCGTAAAACTGTACAAAAAAAGCACATTGCCTACTTTCACCACGATTTTTTTCACCACAAGCAAAAACGACGACGCGTCTTTTTTCTTTCTCTCTCTCTCCCTCGTCTGCCCCGTTCTTTCGTTGTTTTTTTTTTTTCATCCACTTTCTCGTCCTTACATATCGTCGTCGTGTTTTTTGTTGTTTCCTTCCTGTCTTCATCGCTTCTCTCTCGCGTCCCCTCCCCTTCCACTGTTGAGCGGTTTTATAAAGATGTGGTTGGCTGATGATTTTTTATTTATGCTAATTAAAACAAAAAAAAAGAATACGGGAATTTTTGCAGAAATAAAATTTCGTACGTCATCTCTATAAAAGGCGTCCTCTGTTGGCAGTAAGTGTAGTTGTAACGTGCTTTTAAAAACAGTGTTGTTTCTGACAGTGTTGCATTTTTGAATGCTGACAAGGCGAATGAAGACTCGTAAAATTAGCTTTTGTATATATACCGAATGACACTTAATTTCTTTTAATTGTTGTTGCTTTTTATACATGCACGAGAAAAAGAAGAAGAAAATCATTAAATGTAGCAGAAATTTTTTAGACGCGATTAATTTTGATAAATTTCCGTCATATATAGCCATTTAAAAACATTTAACATGTGTTTATAGAAAAATGAAATATAATAACTGGATTGCATTAATAATATGAAATTGTAACACAAAACTGTGATTTAAGCACTTAAAATTGCTAATGAAAATATCTACTCGACGGTCTACTATGCTACATAATTGATTGATTTTTTTTGTAACCACACTCGAGACACACAACTACACACAATAAATATATTGTGAGTGCACTTGGAAAATTTATATATATATGTATGTACATACATATTGAGGTGAAAATGATGATGATGATCACAATGATGATAATAAATAAGCTATAACTATTACTAAATGTGTGTAGTGGAACTCTAAGCATTGAATGAACAAAAACAAAAAAGAAATCAAAATACATATAAAAAATGATAAAATAGTGTATTGTGTAAGTTGAAAAACGATGATTTTATGTTTTTAGTATTAATAATAAGTAAAGGATTGTAAAGATAAGAAATTTTTAATATAAAGAAAACTACATGACGGAATCGGACACAAAAGATTTCGACAGCATTTTGGTAGAGAATGAAGAGGTGGCCGAAGCCAACATTAGCAGCAGCAGTGCCGTCGATTTGGAGGTTGTCGGTGGTAATAACGGCAAAAACGACATCAAAGTGTCTGTGGAGGGTGTTGTAGCTAAATTGACATTTGGTTTTCTAGACGATATGCAGGGAGGTGACAGCAGTTTAGAACCGGGTGAGGTGAAGACGCCTCCGCCTGGATCTAGTCCGGCTACGGTTAAGGAATCTACACCTTCACGTTTAGCCCAGGAAAGACAAGAACCTCCAGCCAAGCAATTGGCCAGGGAGACTTTAGCCAAAGCTTTAAAAACTGTATCACAATTGGAGGCGGAAGCTTGTGAGGAGAAAGTACGTGCAATTTTAGAATTAGATGCCAAAAGACGCAAAGAGGAAGTGGAAAAACGTAAATTAGAAGCGGAAAAACGAAGGCAATCGGGAGAAGCTGATATGGAATTGGAACTAAAACGTAAGGCTAAAGAAGAGCGTAAAAAACGGAAGAAATTGAAAAAGGGTAGGTGTTTTTTAAGAAATATTTACAATTCGGAAAAAATTTACTTTTTTTTTTTTTTTTTGAATTTGTAGCCAAGAAGGCAGCTGATAAGGCTTTAAATAGCTGCGAAGAGGATAATGATGAAGAAGCTCAAAGAAAGAAGCGTAAAATCATAAAAACCAACGAGTCGGAAGAAAGCGAGGGTTTATGTTCTTCCGGAGCTGATGACGATAATGCGACATCGTCTATTGCAGAAAAACATGGTAACATATTAAATTCTGCTATTGCTTTACCTTCTATGCCACCAGCACGTTATCCGCCACATATGCCGCCGCCTCACCTTTTACCGGAAGCATTTATGGGTGGTTTTCGTCCTATGAATCCTTTTATGCGTGGTCCCCGTCCAGAATTTTCTCATGGACGGGGTGGTTTTATACCGCGTGGCCGTGGCGGGATGCGTGGCGGTCGCATGCCGTTCCAGGGGTTTCGACCGCCATTTTTTGCTGGCGTTACCAACAGTGCTGGTGGGCCACTAAAATTTAACGTTCCTCATGGCCCACATGTACTGCAGCAGCAACGGCATCATCATACACCGCCACCAAATCGCGGTCATTCCCCTATACTGCCACCAACTGCGGATTTACAGTGAGTATATTTAGTTTCTTTAAACAATATATTAATTTGTTTATATGTCAGATAGCATTTGTCAATAATAAGAATTTGTATTGGAATTTAAGTTCGGGATTTTGTTCCTGCACTGCCTTCAAATTTGACTTGTATTTGAAAAAAGATATTATATAAAAATAAATACCTAGATATTGCCTTTAAAGATAAGGAATGTTGCAGAAAATATTGTAGTGTTATGACTCATTTAGTATATTTAGCTAAAAACATTAAGATTGCCAAAATGTTTCTAAATTCAATTTAAAATGTATAAGTCTTTTTAAATCGTATTTCTGTAAAGTTTTCAAACAAGTTTTATTTGATTTTCACAATTTCTTAATACATATGTACATATTTTTATAACACAAACCTATTTATTGCTTTTACTGCCAACAGGTGGACAAAATGTAAGCCATCATTATCATATGCATTTAAATTCAACAAAGAACACAACAAATTTCATGGCATTGATGCAGATATAAAACAACAATCACATAATTTAAATAGAGAAGCCTCGGAAGAAAACTGGGATGTTGACATTCAAGCAGAGACAGGCAAAGAGTCAAAACAAGATTACCTTCATAAACATCAACAACATGAACAAATCCGTAAAAAAGACAAAAAGCACAAATCTCTCTCTAAAGAAAAGAAAAAATCGAAAAAGTACAAAGAAAAGGATGCTAAGAAAACAAAAATGTCCAGAACATCAATAAAACACAAGAAAAAATCCAATAAATCGAGTAGAAAAAAAATTGAAAAAATACGTAAATCATATGGCTCATCGAATAGATCCACACCAACGCAACAAGACCAATCATCAGAAGATACAGAGACAACAAATGAAAATGCACAGGAAGAGGCTGAAGAAGGTAAGAATGATACTCAGCAGCAGCAAGAGGAACAAGAAAAAATGCCCAGTGAAGAAGAGATACGTAATAAAGTGGAAAATATCAAAAGGGAAAAAATTGAAACTACTGAATTGAAAATCGAAGATTTAACTCTAAAAGTCAAACCCTTAATAATCAAAATGGAACCGGTGGAGGAAGAACTAGATAAAGAAACAAAGAGCAGTAAAGAAACTCAGTCGGGAACTAAAAATGAGGTTGTTGCAGACTTTGATATATTTGCTGAATCACCTCCCCCACAGCCACCTTCATATACCACGTTGCCAGCAAAACACATTACAAAAGAACCTGTTGATCAGGGTAGTGTAACACCCCCTTTGCATCACTTAAATGAGGCTAAAATACAAAAATCATCCACTTTACAAAATGCTTTAGAAATACAGAAACGTATAGATAAATTATTACAACAAGACGACATCAAATTGGAGGCTATTGAAGCTGCTAAAAATATTTTAATGAAGAAAACTCAAAAGCATCAAAGTACTAAGGAAAAATTAACACCTGAAAGAGAATTGAACAAAGTCACTGAACAAAACAAATTGGAAGAAAGTTCAAAAGCTACAGCTATAACACATAAGGAAGAGAGTTCAACTACAAAAGAAAAACCCAAGGCCTATAAAGATAAAGAATCGAGCAAAAAACCCGAACAGCAGGACAAAGAAAAACAACGATATTCTAAACATAGAGAGGAAAAGAATACCAGACTTAAGGATAAATCTAGAACTTCCTCTAAAGATCAAGAGAAAGATAAAAATGGTGATAATAAAACTAATAGCTATGACAAGGATAGGGATAAAATGCGTCCTTCTGAAAAGGATTATGATAAAGATAAGTCACGCAAAGAAGTTTCCTCAACCTATCGCAATCCCTTCAAAAGATCCATATCACGTGATAGATTCTTTGGTAAAATTGACTCTAATCGGCGTACACGTACTAAAAGTCGTGAACGTGATTTCTCCATTAAAAGACGTCTTTCTAAGGACCGTAAACGTGGTGATAGCTCCGGTTACAGTTCCAGCAGAATTTCCTCAAAGCCACGTATAAGCAGCAGCAATTCAGTCTCAATTATACTTGATCGCTCGAAATCGGTTGAGCGAGACGTTAAAGGATCGTTAGACTCACTAAATTCAAAGGAAAAGGAACGTAAAGATAGAAAAAGAGAAAAAACTCCGGAAATGAAACAAAAACGTAAACGCTCTTGTTCACCCAAACGTAAAAGTGACAAAGCAAAAGACACTGAAACAAAATTAAAACAGAATGATAAAACATCGACAAAGGATTTAAAATCAAACACACCACCTCCCAAGTTAAAGTCTCTTTCGAAAGAAAATAAGAAATCCAAATCTCCAATTAAGCCTGCTGCCAAGAAAAGACCTCTTTCATTTACTCAAACAGAATTTTTATTTCCCGAAGAAGGCAATGAAGATGATTTCATAATGGGTGATGATGAGGAGACTAACGACTCATTTAAAAATCACAAATCATCCAGTGATAAAGAAGATAGTCCTGATACCGATGATTATATGGATAATTGGGAAAACGATGAGGATGTTGATCTCGATATGAATTCAAATATGCCCAATGATATGTCCACCCCACGAAAATCATCTCCCGACATTACTGAGGAAAACTCATTTGTAACACGTTTCGTTAATCCCAGTCCACCAAAGGAGTTGCTGCTGAAGCACAGTGAAACAGAAACAAAAGAAGATGAACAACAAAACGATAATTCATTACCTTTGACACCTCCTTTAAATTTGCTGAAAAAGTTACCAACGTCTCTGGAATCCAAGGAACGACCACAAGAAAACATTAAACAAAATAAGGATAGTCAAGACAACAAAAAACCTGTACTGTTTGGCATGCAGGAATTGTATGATCAATTTATAAAAAGTGTAGAGGCTTCAGGTGTCAACATGAAATCGAATAATCAAGAACAAACTGAAGATGTTTCGGAGAAAGCAGACATTTTAAGTGATAATGAAAAAGAAACCCATAATCAAAGTGAAGACCCTTTATCTACATCATCTACTTCCACTTCATCTACAACCTCCTCCTCTTCATCGTCATCATCAGAGTCTTCTTCCAACTCTTCAAGTTCATCTTCGTCAGATTCGTCTTCGGAGGACAGCAATGATGGTGATGAATTCAAAGAAACCAATAAACCAAACATGAAAAAAAATAAACTCGAGGAAACTATGACACCCAACAACTCTACAATTTTAAACAAAAAATCAAGCGATATTGAGAATATCATTGCTAAATCCCCATTAATTGAAAGAGAACCCCGAACACCTTCTCCTTCACCCTTGCAGAAGAGCTTACTTATAGCACAAACTCCTCCCACACCAGTTTCTCAAAGCAAAGCCACTCCTAAATCAGATGTAGCTAAAGATTTCAAAAAACTCAAGAATTTAGAGGCAAACTTGTCCCGAATTCAAATGATGAGGGCCAACTATGATTCGAATGATGAAATCAGTGAGGAATTACATAAAATGGAGATGTTATTCTTGCAAGAAAAGAAAATTATATTGCAAAAATACGCCAAGACTACAGCAGCTGCAGAAAAACCAGCAGTTATAGCTGTTGCAACAGCCGCGACTGCGTTCGTACCCGCTTTGCCAGCCAATGAATATGATATACTGCCACCACCTCCACCGCCTGAAGAACCCAATAAAATCTTTGATGCTAATCGTGAAGCCATTAAGCTGACCATATCTCCCATGAAATTACCCTCCAAACCAGCCATATTTAATGTCTCTCAAACCGAGGAAACTGAAAAGAAAACAGTCGAGGATAAAGATGAAATAGATTTCACAGAAAAGCTGGTAAAACCTGCTAAAGAGGTGGCCATTGTTAAGCCAATGATGGAAACTAAAGAGTCAAAGGAATCTAGATCCAGAGATACACATCGTCCTAGACGATCTCCGGTATATGCTGCTAGTCGTGAGAGACAAAGATCGCCTAGCAATTACAGAGAGCGCAATCGCAGATCTACTTCGCGAAACCGCTCTAGTCCTCAGCGTAGAGGTCGAGGCCGATCATTGTCGATAAGTCCTCCTCGCAGAGGTGTGGGTGCAATACGCCATGGTACACCACCTCGAAGAGGAGCTCCTTGTGGCAGGTTTCGTTTATCAAATAGAAGATCACGTTCTCGCAGTCCTTTGCGGCAATTTGGCAATAGGCGAGGTAAAGATGGCAGTCCATTTCGCAGGAAACGTGGACAGCAATCGGACTTGCAATCCCATTATAAAAAGTTTGCGCGCCATCGAGGCTCACGTTCAAGATCGCCCAGATCACCACAAAACAGACCAAGATCTCCCAGAACTCCGCCTCCTAGAAGGCGTTCCTACAGTCCAGATCCATATTCGAGATCACCCCTGCCATTTAAACCACCTTCACCACCAATGCGTCGCAGTTTGTCACCTATGGACTCGTCCAGTTCCCCAACAAGACGTTCACGATCTCCAGCTTCTCCTCGAAGGCCAAGATCTCCACGTTCACCACCATCACCACGCTCACCCAGATCCCCAAGATCTCCCGATTCTCCACACTTGCATAGATATGACGAGCATAGATACAGACGTGATAGTAGTTTTGAAAGGCAATCATCCATATCACCACATCCTCAGTACTATACACCAGATTCTTTGGCAGCTGGTGTATCATCACAAGCCTCATCATATTACTACAATGGTTCACCGAACCGCATATCACTGGACGCACGCATAAATATTGTCCTAAACACACCAGGTGGTGGTGGGGAAACACCACCTGCCGGTTACGAAGGCTATACAAACTATGCTCAATATGGTGGATCGGCGTATATGTCTATACCACCCCAACCCATGGCGGATCCGGCTAATAGTATGGGTTATTATCCAAATCCATATGTACCCCTGATGTCATCAGCTCACGAAGCCCATCATTCTTTAGCACCGCCTAATGCTCATGGCCTGCAACACGTTTCGCACACACATCCACCTAACATACCGCCCCATCTTCACCAACAGCCGCATTCTCCTGCATATTCAAACATACCTACAATAAATAGTGGTGTAGCTGGGCCTTCGTCGCCACTGCCACCGAATAACTTATACTATAACGACTATAATATGGTACATCAACCCAGCAATCCAGTGCTCAAAGAGTTGCCCAAAGCACCTCTTTCGGTGGTTGTGCAAAAGGGAAATGTTTTGGAAATTGTACCGTCAAATATCGAAGCAGCGCAATCTCCTCAAATAAGCTGCAAAACAAAAACTTCGCCCATTTTGGCTGAAACCATTAAAAGTCATATTGATAAAATTTCATCAATCTCGTGGAAAGATGAAGTCAACAACCGGCATGTTAAGTCAGCCGTAATGCGGCTTAATCGTGGTGGTGAAAATGTCATGAGAAGCATTTTAAAACGATCTGAGGCAACTGAGAAATCAGAGTAAGTTATTCATACTAAAATGTTATATTTTCAAGAAATTTCAAAATGATTATGAACATATATTATGAATTGTCGAATTTGAAAATCCTTAGAGTTAAACAAATTCAACATTTCATAAAATTTGGAAACTCCGTAATAAAATGTTTAATCATGCAATTTTAATATATTTTAACTTCATGCCCCTATTGCGGTTCACAACTTTTTTAATACTTTGGTCGTCTTTCATAAATCGGTATTGCCATTCACAACTTAAATGTAGTAGAGTTAATGTAGAGTTAAAGTCGGGTTGACTGACAGACGACCAAACTTAGTTGAGTTGAGAACGGCAATAGGGGCATCAGTTTCTAAGAAAGTTTCGATATTTTTATTGTAATATAATTTTTAAGCAAATCTTAGTCGGAAGTTTAATTTTAACATGGTCATTATTTATTGCAGCAAAATCGAAAAGAAAAAAGTATATTTTGAAGATGGCATTTATCCGAGTCGCGACAGTGAAGATGAAGATCGCAAACTAATTGAATACAAAATTCGGAAAAAAGTTTTACGTCTGCGCAAAAAGCGTGGCATTGAAGTGCTGGCCGCTCGAGAATTAGGGGAAGAAAAATCAAAACAGAAACTTCGAAAACCGAAAATAGATGCAGCTTTGGAAAAATTACCACCACCGCCACCGCCCACAACATTGCCAGCTGCAACCCTCGAACAGCCCATCTATTTAAGGCCACCAACTCCAGTACCTTTGGTTTATTTCCATTTCGATTCGGTAGTGCATTCAATGTATGTCTCACAGTTGGAAAAACCCATACCACCACGTCTCCTAAATCCCAAATGTGTACCAGGAGCTGGAACGCCCTCAACGGGTCCTGTAAATATAGGTGCAGGTAGTTCAGCGAATGCCACGGCAAATCGTTCACCGAATCTTAATCTGCCCAGCGTTGCAGCCGCTACTAAAAAAGAATTAACTACTTTGGCGGCTTTAAATCGTGTGGTACGAAATGAAAACGCCATGAATTCACCCAAAATGATGTCTGACCATAAACGAGAAAGTCCAAACTCACAACAATCACCCTTAATGACAATGAACAAACCTAGTGTCATGCACTTTACACCCACACAAACTTCGCCGCAAATGTCACCTATGCATGGACCTGCCATACGTCATCCTCCATCTCCTATAGGATTTGTGGGTATGCGCATCAATAATTTCATGCGCCTACCGCCTTCGCCCTTGACAAGAGCTACAGCTGTACCGCCTCACATGCAAGCGCCACCACCAAATATTGCAAATTTACCGCCGGTCATGCGACATCCCCAATACAATATGCCACCACCAATTTTAATGCCACCGGGTATGCCACCAGATATCAACTATAATTCAGGTGGAGGTAGCTCACCTTATGCAGCAATACCACAACCGACACCTGGCTATCATGGCTACGGTCAACGTCCCATGAACTCAAGCTTTTTTATGGGCCCAGCTTCTACACACACCATGCATCCGCCACCTCCAATACCGGCTAGTTCTCACGCGAAGGACAAGGATCATATGCTGCACCACCAACAACAACACCACCACCATCATCAGCCTCACCCAAATGCACATGCTCACATGCATCCACAACAACATCAACCACATCATCATAAACCTCCCCCTCCTCTGCCCCCGCCTATAGGCAGCACTGTTGTTGCGGCTAGTCCCCAGGCCATGATAGCGCCGTATAATGTAAAAAAGACTGTTAATTGAATTAAACAAACAACCAACCAACCAAACTAATAAGAGCGTAAAAGCTACCTTTAAAGCACATAACATGTTTTCATTTGATTTTATCGTACACACACGGATGTAAAGTGTATGAGACTAACAAAACAAAACCAAACTCTTTTTTATATTTAAATATTTTCGTAATTATTTAGTAGTATATTCGTTTTACTTTCTATATTATCTATTTTGGAACTAATTAAATATCGTGAATTATAATTTCTTTTTTTAGTTGAAACGACACTTTTTTATTAAATTTTTAAAACTCGCCATTATTTTATTGAACTTTTTTTTCATATTGCTTTAAGGTTTTCGCAAAACAAAATTGCCTCAAAATATATTTAAGGTTCTACTACAACACTGTAAGTTTTGTGACAATAACTGAAATTAGTGTCATTTTTTAGTATTATTTCGTTTCTATACTCTCCCAAACATTTTATTCAAATATCGAATATTTTTCTCCTCTACACAAACGAAGAAATTATTCCTTGTTGTATGTAATTAATTAAATTGTTTCTAGTTTTTTTTTTTTTTTGTTAATTTTTCTTAATCAAATAAAAATTTTATTTTATTTTAATTTTATTTAATAATTAAATACTTACTGTAAAACAAAACCACAAAAAACTTGAAAAATACAATTTTGTAAGTGTTCATTGAATTTAAATGTAGGCTCTTAGTTCTAACTACATATTAAAATTTATTTAATTATTATTTTTATTTTTTATGTATGTGTGTATGTATGTATTTAATTCAATGTTTCTATATTCTATACTTATATAGATAAAAAAACAAACAAACAAACTTACATACTTATTATAAACACTTTAAAAAAGTGTTAAGTAGTTTTAAATTAAAAAAAAAAAAAAACAATATGAACTTTTAAAGAAAAAAACAAAATTAATTAATTTCATTAAAATCAAAGTAATAAAAACAAAAACGTACTAAAGATAAAACACAAACATAAAAATGTTTCTACAACATAAATGAATGATTGCTGGTATGATGAGAGAATGATGTTATACCTTGACTATTTTTCACAGTTTTAACTGGCGGTGCTGCTAGTAATATTTTAGATCCTGATGAATGACTGGAGGTCTCGGATGAATTTGATCGTTTTGAATTTCTGTAAGGGTTGATAAAATGTTTGAAAAAAATACAAGGGTAATTATTTTAGTAATGTTTGAACATTTTCGGTCTAATTCATAAAAAATTAAAGTAGACTTCAAATGTATTTTAAGAAAATTTTGTCTAAAAGCACACTTCAAACCTGATTTAGTTTTTATGAATACGGCAGTTTAAAAATATAACAGAAATTTTGAAGTAAAACAGTTTGTAATTCTAAAATGGATTGAAATTTAAAAACTGAATTTGAGAAAATTCCAAATGGATTTGCGAATTAAAAACTTAAATTGAAAAATTCACTCGCTCGCTTTACAGAACAGAGGCAAATAACTCTTATGACTTAAATAATCAAAACTTGCTTTTTTTGTTCCAATTCCTGGCGTTGATGCTTTATAGCAATCACTCGTCTTTCCAATTGCTTACGTTCAGTCTTCAGTTCTTGCAGGAGTTGGTAATGTTTTTTCGCCAATTCTTTGATTCTGATCACCTCTTTTTTTCGCTCCTGTACAGCAGAACACTAAATATCAACAAAATTACTATGAATTATAATTCCTTTTGAAAAAAAAATCAATAAACTGTTGTCACCTCTCTGTCTAAATGATCCATAAAACGACGGCGATGTTTCTCTTGAAACACCATTATGCGATATGTGTTTAAACCATCTAAATAGGGTTCTGGATGAAAAAGTTCCTTGAGGTGTGCCGGCATATCATTGCCCAATTTACATGCCCGCGTTTGTCTGCCACATAAAGGACATTTATAAAGTTGCGGACCATTAACCGCAGTTTCGCTAATATTTTGTACGCATCCATGACAGCATACATGATCACAGGCGAGTAAATAAAATTGTCGAGCTTTGTTTATGTACTGCTCATAACAACGGTTGCAATGGATCCAATGTGTGTAGGGAGGACGGGAAGCGGTCGTTGATTCATTCGATTTTGTGATAGATTGTTGCTGCTCTTGTTGGGCCATAGTTTGTAACTATATCTTCAAACAAAGCTAATAAATATTTTATTGTTGTTACGCTTGTATTTTTTTTAATTAATTTCCAAACACAATTTGTATTTGTTTTTAAAGACCAGAGGTCTGATGAAAATTATATTTAATTGAAAACATCTAAATTTTAATTTTCACGAACTTTATATTGAACAAGTATTGAAAAATTTTAAATTGTGTATTTTCTGTTAATTTAATAAAATCAGAAAATATTAAGTGATTTTACGAATTTTATGTTAGAATTTTATTTATTGATTACATTACCGTTATTTTACATATTTGTTTACATTTAGTCATGCCAACAACCTTTTCTGCATAATACTATTGTGCTCTCATTTCAATGTGTACTAAACAGCGTTGTCAACTTGGTGCGTTTTTTGTTAAATTTTGGTGCGCTTTTTAATTTTTGGTGGCACCAAAGCAAATTCAACACAACTTTTTGTTTCAGTGTCAAACAAAATCTTTACAATAAAATTCACCTGTTTGAGTACCATTTCATTCAATACTGCAAAAATTTTTTCTGTATTTCGGTGCGTTTTTTAATTTTTTCGAAAACATAGTATTACACTTATGTAAACATAGTATTACACTTATACTATGTTTCCATGACGACTTGAATCACCTGCCTCGCCTTCTAAATCATGTCTATGAATCATGCTGTTTACATGACTAATAAACTGGATTCGATTTGACAGTTGTCTTTAATAAACAAACAGAATAAAAAAATAGAATTTACAATTTGTGGAAAATAATTTTTTAAATGGATAAACAAAAGTGAGTGGAAATTAGTTAGCTTATTTGAAAAAAAACATACATTCGTACGTATTTACTTTCTTTACTTCCAGCAACAAGAAAATAATTTGCTTTATTTACAATAATGTTAAATTTTTACAGCTAGTGCAGATAAACTTGCGATAAATGTTAGAGAAGAGTGCAATTTTTCGTGCTTCGCAAGTAGATTCAATATGAATCTACTTGATTCGCTCTTAAAATTTTGTATGGTGAAGCAAGTTGTTTCGCTCATGATTGGGGTGTGAAGCATGAATAGAGAGCGAAACATGTACCGTGGAAACATAGTATTAAAGAGTAATGTGAGAATTTAGTTATTTTTCCAATGAAATCTATCGAATTTGTAAGGGTAAAATCAAGGTGAATTTAAATACTAGGTGACAGCGTAGCGCCAGCTGATTATTCATGGTGAATTTGAAAATGCCAAAAAGTTATATAAAAAAAAAACTTTTTGACAGTGACGAAAGTTTTTCATATAGAAAATGCCTGTTGTTCTTGCCTTGTTGTAATTGTTGTAGCAATGCTGTCACCTGGTATTTAATTTCACCATGGGTAAAATTACGTTTTAGGTATTAACGAGAAATCTTGTAATATTTGAGAGAGAAAAAGGCAGAAACTTTACAACGCAAAATGTTGTCCATATCTGTCTGAATTAATCTGATTATTTTTATACCTTAGTATATAAAACAATAGTTACCTAAGTATATATAAGAATAGTTATAAATTAATTTAAAGATCCTCTCTAAAGACATTTTTATTGTTGGTTCTAACAGTTTACAGGTATATTAGAACATTATTAATAAATACATTTTGCCATTTCTACCATTATATTGATACCATGATGCAACTATACAAGGTGAGTGCAAATCGACAACAAATACAACACAAAACAGAAACAACAGGCATTTTGCTTGTGTAAAAATGTACTACTGTCAAAAATACTTGAAAAAGTATTACTTTTGACATAAGTAAATTTTAAACAAAGTCAGTCAGCTGGGCTACTGCACTCACCTTGTATAGTTGCACCATGATTGATACCGTATCAATTAAAGCGATAAATGTCAGATATTAAAGAAAAAACATGCAACTATCTCAATTTATAATCTAGCTAAAAATAATTTTTGTTAGCTATCAGAAAGAGTATAGATTTCATAAAAAAAACTAAAAATACTCAAAACTATTATAAATACTTTACGAATTGCCTGTGTTGGAAAAACAATCCAACCAATATCATATTCCTATATTTTTTAAAAAAACATAAATCGCTAATATTTAGCTAAACAATAAGTTTAGCCTTTTTTACATATGTTACCATCATTGAGAAGTGTCAAAATAAAACAAGAAGAAGCACAAATATATTGACTAGACGAATCAATTTTTTTCTACAAACCAACAAAAAATTTTAAGAATTTTTCATCTCATTTTTTTAAAACAATTGTAATAAATAAACATCTTTATTTTTTATATAAATAATAAAACATTGAGTGCAATTAATTATAAACAAGATAGAAACGTAACAAATGTTTATTATATAAAATACAGTAGAACTTTGTTAATAAGATTCTTACAACAATATAGCAGCGGCAGCAGCGCTCGTCAATATAGACGTTAAGCCACGTCGAAGAACTTTATTATCCAAATAAAAAAAGATAGAAAGATAAACATTTAATAATTTCCATTAAAATACACAAAACGACAGTAATATACACAACGAAGCCGCTATGGGGTTGGCGGCTAAAATTTATGTAGTGTCTTTACTGTTAATGGCCAGTAGTAGTTGCTATCAGGTTTTGGGCGATGAACATAATCACAAAGTGAGTATCAACAGAGAGTTCAATAGAACAAAAATTATATATGAATTGCATTTAATTATTTTTATAGTACAATGATGGTGAAGAGGTAGTATTATGGATGAATACCGTGGGTCCTTATCACAATCGCCAAGAGACTTATGCCTATTTTAGTTTGCCTTTTTGCTGTGGCTCCAAATCGAGCATATCGCATTATCATGAAACCCTTAGTGAGGCATTACAGGGTGTAGAATTGGAATTCAGTGGTTATGAAATCGAATTCAATCGTAAGTTTTTCTGTTTTCCAAAAAATTAATATACCTACCTACCTACAATATTAAATATATTTTTGTTTGTGTAGGTGATGTTGCTGTCACCGTTATTTGCATGGTTGACTTGACGGAGGACAAAGTCAAGGCCTTTACGTATGCCGTCATGAATGAATATTGGTATCAAATGTATATCGATGGCCTGCCCATTTGGGGTAAGGTGGGCGAAAAAGATGAAAAGGATGGCAAATATTATATTTATACACATAAGAGATTCGATATTGGCCGAAATGGTCAACAAATAGTTGACATTAATTTGACTACCGAGAAGAAGGAATTGTTGGTTGCTGGTTCGAAAATTAAATTTTCTTATGAGGTTAATTGGAAGCCAAGTGTGGTGGAATTTAAGGATCGTTTTGATAAATATTTAGATCCAAATTTCTTTCAACATCGGGTACGTTTGAAATAAGTTTAAATGAAAAAGACAACTAAAATACTTTTCTCTGGAGTTCTTAAACAATTTCTATAAAATGTACGAAAAAATTTGTTGGAAATAGTTGTAGCATGCGAGAGAAATTTTCTGTATAAAGTTGTTTGCAAGTAAAATTATAAATATTTTCGTCGCTGAACAAAAATATTGAATATATTGATAGGTTTTCTATAAAAGTAACAGAAATAATTATTTTCTAATTTGTTTGTATAACTTCACCGTTTACAGATTCATTGGTTTAGTATTTTTAACAGTTTCATGATGGTCATATTCTTAGTGGGTCTAGTATCCATGATTTTAATGCGTACATTACGTAAAGATTATGCACGTTATAGTAAAGATGAGGAAATGGATGATATGGTAAGTCGTGAAACATATAAGCAGCCATAAGCATAATAAACTTGTAAGCTAACTATCGATCTACTTACTGTCTTTTCCTTACGGAAATTTACACACAAAGAAATTAGCTGGTAGTTAGCACAAGAATTTTTGTTAGTCACTAGCTGTAGGTCACTACTAAAATATATACAAATTATATTTATAAGGAGCGTGATTTGGGAGATGAATATGGTTGGAAGCAAGTACATGGTGATGTTTTCCGTTCACCACCACATGCCTTATTATTTTCGGCTTTAATTGGTGCTGGCTATCAATTGATATCGGTAGTATTTTGCGTTATTATATTTGCTATTGTTGGAGAACTTTACACAGAGTAAGTATGACTTGCGTTTTGCGTTTACAACTTTTTTAATTTTAAAAAATTTCACTTGTAATTTAAGACGTGGTTCTATGCTGTCTACTGCTATATTCGTTTATGCTGCTACTTCTCCCATCAATGGCTATTTTGGTGGTTCTCTTTATGCACGCTTGGGTGGACGCATGTGGATTAGACAAATGTTGGTGTCGGCGTTTATGGTGCCCGTGTTTGTTTGTGGCACGGCGTTTTTCATTAATTTCATTGCTATTGGTTATCATGCCTCCAGAGCCATACCCTTTGGCACCATGGTAGCTGTCACTTGTATATGTTTCTTTGTTATACTGCCATTGACTTTGGTGGGCACGGTGGTCGGACGTAATCTAGACGGTCAACCGGATTATCCCTGCCGTGTTAATGCTGTACCCCGACCCATACCGGAAAAGAAGTGGTTTATGGAACCCGCCATTATTATCCTATTGGGTGGTATTTTACCTTTTGGTTCTATATTCATAGAAATGTAAGTTAAAGCCAAACACAAACCACAATAAAACCTAATTATCTTACCTTGTTTTGGTTCACTTTTAGGTATTTCATTTTTACTTCTTTCTGGGCATATAAAATCTATTACGTTTATGGCTTTATGTTGTTGGTATTCACCATTCTAACCATAGTCACGGTGTGCGTAACAATTGTTTGCACCTATTTCTTATTAAACGCCGAAGATTATAGATGGCAATGGACTAGTTTTATGTCAGCAGCCTCTACCTCCATCTATGTGTATGCATATTCATTTTACTATTTCTTCTTTAAAACGAAGTAAGTATTCTTTAAAATATAATTTAATTTAATCTCTTATAGATTGTATGCTTAAATATTGTTTTTGTTTTATTTCAGAATGTATGGTTTATTCCAGACCGCTTTCTATTTCGGTTATATGGCCTTATTTAGTGGTGCTTTAGGTATTATATGCGGTACAGTTGGTTATATAGGCACAAGTGTTTTTGTACGCAAAATCTATTCCAATGTTAAAATAGACTAGATAATTAACTTCAACATCTCCCCTTTTCCACAAACACTTCGAATGTAACTCAATTACTTTTCTAAGCGAACCAGCTTACGTATATTTTTATTTGTGTTATATATAAAATGTCGACTACAATTACAATTTAAATTATTTTCCATAACTAATTGTCTGCTCTTGCTACTTCTCTCAAAAACTTTGTCATAAGAAAACACAAACAAACAAAAATTAAAAAAAAAAAAAACAAAAAATATTTCTAATACTAGTTTAAGAAATCCGTAACGCCAGATAAAATAATTATAATGCCGTGTAATCTTAATTATATTTTTTCTTTGTATATTTTAAATAACTTAGTTTAACCGGAACATTTTGTATTACAAATTTCCATTCATTTTCCTCTTCGACTACTACTTATTTATAAATATGTAATCTTAATTATATAATAATTATTTTATGAGTTGTTGTTTTTTTTCGATGGCAGAACTTTAATTGTATGTTTAAATTGGTTTTTAGTATTATTTTTCTTTCATTCAAACATTGTTTTTTGTCGTTGTTCTTTTTCGTTGGCTTTAGCTATTTGTCGTAATTTCTTTTTATTTAAACTTGTAGTAACTATTTCTATTAAAAAATAATGTAAAAAAACGAACCTAAAACCATAAAGTAATAAGAAAACCAAATAATAAAAAGTAAAAACAAAATGTTAATTAAAAATAAACACACACAAACAAACAGTTCTGCTGTAAACAATTTTAAATGAAATGTTTTATTTTAAGTTAAGCAGTTTTGAAAGTGATGAGTGTTAAAATTAATTGGAAAACATACAACATATTTGAAAACAGTGAAGCTATTTCTTGAATATAGAAATTGTGGCTACCTACGAACTACCCCGCACGACTTTTATATCAGTGCACACATTATAAGCTGTATTAAATTAAGTTATATGCCCGCTGTTAAGAAAACCGAGTGAAAAATCCCACCAAAAATCACACATTGCCACTGCTAAGATCTAAAAATAAAGATGCATAAACAAGGTTATCAAAACGCTAGCCGTCTAGTAACTTTGGTGGATACCTTCAGTATCCGATCAGTGATCAATTATGCTGATCCGGTGTGTTCGCCTTCCTTGAGTGCTACTCAGAGGATGAATATTCAAAGTTGTTAAATAGCTACCTTAGAACTATTGCGGGCTGCATGTAAATTACATCGTAACACTATCTAGACGAGGAGACGTTAGATTTATTAGCGTCCCCAATGTAGTCATTAATCTTTCACATATTACCCTGCCCAACCAAACCAATTTCACTTCGCTGAATGAATTTATGGCCTAGCTCAGTAGAAGTATTACAAATCCTTGGCCTCGATGTTTTGCAATGAGGTTTTAGTTTTAGCGTTTTATTCACCCCTATCGTGAATAAAAATTCCACATGAAATTTGTTCCCTTTTATTTTTTTAACATTGAATTTAAATAGGAAAAATGTAAAAAGGGAACAAATTTCATGTGGAATTTTTATTCCCGATAGGGGTGATTAAATATCTAAAGAGGTGGTGTTCTGATTAACATTAGTTCGGTTTTAATGAAGATACATAAAAAACTATAACAGTTGGATCTTAGCTCCGAAATTACCCGAATCTCAATTGGTAAACGAGTGTCAACTTAAATACGGCTGTATCAATCGGGAATTTGTTCTCAAGGAAGAACTTTTGATCTTATCCTAATACATAGATATCCTAAAGGGTCCAAGAGGGCATAAATAATGAAATATTGGCTACTTTAGCCTATTCTACCTTAGCTTATTAACATTCAAAAGTTCCTTTTTCCAGCTACAAAGACTCAAACGAACTAATTTTTAATTAAATTTTCAAAATCAAATCCAATTTGTAATTTAAATAATTGCTTTAAAACATTCACTGCGTATTAAATTCATTGGCTTAATTCTTTAGTTCTTCAAACGTATTGAATTAATTCCATACTAAAACCATTCAACTTGGATTAGATTGGATTTTATAAATAACTATTTTTTGCGAATGATTTTATGCATTGAGTTGTTGATATTTTTAGGTCTTAATTAGCAGTAATCATCCTGTAATTTTTTTTGTGAAATATTATCAATTGAGTAACAAGTGTTTTATAAATCTTACAATCATTAGAATAGCTGGGGTATATTCTTTATCCTCGGGATTTTTATAACGATCATCTAGAATTAAATGAGCTCCATACCAGAAGGCTGCTGCACTAGATATGAATAACATAGATTTTAATACAGAATCTCCCAAACTTAAGAATATGCCCTTAGATTTGCCAGATTTACAGGCTGGCAGCAATAGTTCATCGTATCTTTCACGTTCGGACTTTTCACCACCGAATGCCACCACCGTACGTATAGAGCTAATTACCTCTTCTACTATGGATCCAGCCTTGGCATAAGCATTTTGTTCTCGAGCTGTCAGTTTACTTTGGTACTAAATACAGGAATTTAAAGGGAAAATTTGTCATGAATACTAATATTCATTAGGCTAATTGGGATACAACAAATAAAAAGTTAAACCCTTTCAAGTAAAAAAAAATACCTTAAATTTTAAACTGCAAATAAAAATGTTTGTCTTTCCAATAAAAAAATAACAATTTAATTAAAAGCCGATAATAGTTTTATTTCTCCAAGCATTGTAGTCTTTTATTAACAAAATACATAGTAATATTCCTTAATTCCGGCTATATCCCATTCATTTATTATATTTACATAATTACATTTCCGTTTTCCTTTTAAAAATACAATCCCCTATTACTTAATCTTTTTACACATTGTGGCAACACTACCATCACAACTTATTTAATTCCTTTTAAACTTCTCTTTAGTTGGTAAGAAAATTTGTGACGGCTACACGTGAATCGAGTATGTCCTAGTTTAATACGGAAAAATAATAGTTAAAGTGCAAGAAATGTAATAAAAATTAGTGAAATATATAAAATAATGTTTGTTTAATTAAATAAAAGTGTTTAATTGTCCAGATCAGTCAATGACGCATTTTAATGCGGAAAATAAAAAGTGAAAAAACTGCAAGCAACAAATTGTCATGCATCGCCATGTTTTCATGTGCAAAATTGTTGTTGTTGCAGTAGTGTTTGTATGTATGTGAGATAAGATGAGATGAGTGAAATAAAAATGATGAAGAACATGAATCAACTAATAAGTGGTTTGTAAACGTGGTTAGCAGTGGTTAGTATGTCTAGGGTTGTGTATTGGTTAAATATAAAGTGTTGCCCCCTTTTTAGAGTAAATTTATATGAGAGGAAATTAAATGAAAGAAAATTAAATGAAAAAATTAATTAAAAAAGAAAAATGAGTGAAATAAAAATGATGAAGAACATGAATCAACTAATAAGTGGTTTGTAAACGTGGTTAGCAAGAGTATGTCTAGGGTTGTGTATTGGTTAAATATAAAGTGTTGCCCCTTTTTTAGAGTAAATTTATATGAGAGGAAATTAAATGAAAGAAAATTAAATGAAAAAATAAATTAAAAAAGAAAAATGCAAAAAATTAAAAGCAAGTAAATAAAATATAAAAGAAAATGCAAGCGTTCTTCATAATTTCGAGTATTAGGTTTTTAATTTATTAAAAAATCAATTTCAAATTAAAAAAAAAATAAATGTAAAAATAATAAAAGAATTTTACATGTAAATCTTAAAAAAAAATAATTTTCTATGGAAAGAAAATTATTATGACCTGTTTTATTAAATATTGTAACATAATTCCACTCCTATCATCTAATATTTTTCAACATTGAATGTATCTGATTATAATGTAAAATTGCAAATTCACAGGTAAATTTCAATGTTTAAAAAATGTTTAATTATTTAACTTTTTTATACTACATACCAGTGATGGAAAAATGAAAAATTGAAATGGTACTGACCGTCAACAAAAAGAATACTTTTTTCAACATTTTGGTACTTTTTAGGAAACATATATTTTTATTAAAAAATAAAATTAAAAATCCATTTAAAAATAATTCAAAAATAAAATAAATTGAGTTTAATAAAAAAAAAACTATTATAACAACCAACTAAAAATTAATTAATTTTTATGTAAAAATAAATTAATTTTTATGTAAAAATATATGTTTCAAAAATTTTTATTTGTTGTGGGTTAAGATAATAAACATATGAGCATGCCTGCATTGTGTTAGTGTTAATGCCATACTTGTATCATTAATAGATCGTTCACCAATATGTTTGAAGTTTTCAAACTCATATGATACACAAAAAATATCAAACAAGAAATGAGAATTACAAAAATGTACGAAACATAAGAAATTTTAAAAAATTTTTTATTAAATAGTACCACAAACCACTTTAATTATTTATCCATCTGTTTACTTTTGTAGATTAGATCAAATAAATAACATGAATAAGGAATGTTGTCAATGATTATAAAAATATTAACGCTGGATTTCTAAACAGGGAACAAAGCAAAACAAACAAAGAGTACTAAATATGATGTGGGGGTACTGTGGTATTTTTGTTGTTAAAATGTACTAAAAATAGTAAAATAGTACTGAATTTTCCATCACTGCTACATACTGTTATTTTTTTCATTGTAGGAAAAATATATATTATTATATTAATTTATTTAAATTTATTAATTTTATAAAAGTTAGAATTTCTGATTTCAAGTTAATATCATGTACATATCTTGGGAAAAACTTAATTTCGTTTTTATAACTAAATATACATATATATATTTATATGTATATATGAAAATTTTAATTTTTTGGAAAAAAAATCTGTCAAACATTTTTGACAATTTTGGAAAAAAAATCTGAAATAGATTGCTGAATATCCAGCCGTCTAGTAACTTTGCTGGATACCTTCAGTATCCGATCAGTGATCAATTATGCTGATCCGGTGTGCTCGCCTTCCTTGAGTGCTACTCAGAGGATAAATATTCAAAGTTGTTAAATAGCTACCTTAGAACTATTGCGGGCTGCATGTAAATTACATCGTAACACTATCTAGACGATATCTAGCGTCCCCAATGTAGTCATTAATCTT
This sequence comes from Bellardia pandia, assembly GCA_916048285.2. Classification (NCBI taxonomy): domain Eukaryota; kingdom Metazoa; phylum Arthropoda; class Insecta; order Diptera; family Calliphoridae; genus Bellardia; species Bellardia pandia. The sequence goes on from OU696531.1 coordinate 50,269,890, forward strand.
CCACATATTACCCTGCCCAACCAAACCAATTTCACATCGCTGAATGAATTTATGGCCTAGCTCAGTAGAAGTAGTACAAATCCTTGGCCTCGATGTTTTGCAATGAGGTTTTAGTTTTAGCGTTTTATTGACCCCTATCGTGAATAAAAATTCCACATAAAATTTGTTCCCTTTTATTTTTTTAACATTGAATTTAAATGTGAAAAGGGAACAAATTTCATGTGGAATTTTTATTCCCGATAGGGGTGATTAAATATCTAAAGAGGTGGTGTTCTGTTTAACATTAGTTCGGTTTTAATGAACATACATAAAAAACTATAACAGTTGGATCTTAGCTCCGAAATTACCCGAATCTCAATTGGTAAACGAGTGTCAACTTAAATACGGCTGTATCAATCGGGAATTTGTTCTCAAGGAAGAACTTTTGACTGTTCCCTTTTACAACAACAACAAGTATTTTTACATCTTAGACAAAACCGAGAAGGTATTAACAGAATCCATTTTATCGATGCATGATAAAGTATGAATGTTGAACTTGTATTTTGCCAAACGACATTAGCAGACGCCGAAAAGATCCTGTAGTCCCCAAGGACCAAATAAGACTTAAGAATTACTTTTATAGAAGTTGTTGATCTTATACTAATACATAGATATCCTAAAAGGTCCAAGAGGGCATAAATAATGATTAACATTCAACAGTTGCTTTTTCCAGCTACAAAGACTCAAACGAACTAATTTTTAATTCAATTTTCAAAATCAAATCCAATTTGTTATTTAAATAATTGCTTTAAAACATTCACTGCGTATTAACTCATTGGCTTAATTCTTTAGTTCTTCAAACGTATTGAATTAATTCCATACTAAAACCATTCAACTTGGATTAGATTGGATTTTATAAATAACTATTTTTGGGAATGATTTTATGCATTGAATGGTTGACATTTTTAGGTCTTAATTAGCAGTTTCATTAAAACTTTACCCGCTAGTTTTCCTCTGTAGTCAAAATAGTAAAAACTAATAAATAAACGGACAATGCAATTATTTTGTAGAAATATTTTTATTTTCTATAAATTTAAAATATTAACTAAACATAAATCATAGACATCCGTACATACATACATATGTACATATATACATAAATATTTTAAAATCTGTTTTATAAACAAAATTAATTAAAAAAAACATTTATATTTATACTAAATAGTAGGTATATACTCGTACTAACTCAAGCATAGTAAAATTAATATAATTTTGTGACAACAATTAATATGCACTAGCAACTAACGTGTATTGGGTTGACTGAGATATAGTTTGGCGTAAATACCATTCTTGGCTAACAACTGAGGATGATTACCCTGCTCGATAATGTGACCGCCTTGTATGACACATATCACATCGGCATTTTGTACGGTGGCCAAACGATGAGCTATGACGAGACATGTACGTCCCGAACAAGCTTCATCCAAAGCAGTTTGAACAATACGTTCGCTCTGCAAGTCCAAGGCAGAGGTGGCTTCATCTAGTAGCAGGATTTTTGGATTTCTAACTAGGGCTCTAGCTATGGCTATACGTTGTTTTTGACCGCCCGATAATTGTGTACCTCGAGCACCCAAACAGGTTTCATAGCCAGACGGTAAAGCGGAGATAAAGTCATGGGCATTGGCCATTTTGGCAGCAGCTATCACTTCATTCATGGGCACTGTACGGGAGGTATCGCCATAGGCTATATTTTCAGCAATAGTCTTTTCGAATAGAGAAGGTTCCTGAGACACAATGCCTATGCGCTTGCGCAGACCTGTTAAAGTCATGTCATGATGTATGTCTTCTTGATCGATGAGCTGTTAGAGGAATATATGTTTAACTTGTTTATGTTATCTACATATACGAGTATAAATACACTTACTATAGTTCCCGCATCAGGGTCGTAATATCTCAACAGTAACTGAACACAGGTGGATTTTCCAGAGCCCGAAGCTCCCACTAAAGCCACTGTTTTACCCTGTAAAACTTCCAGGTTGAAACCTCTCAAAACCTTTTGATCCTTGCGGGTGGGATAATGGAAATCTATATCTCTAAAGCTAACACCTTGTATGGCATTAGTTTTGCCTGGTACCAGAGAATATTTCTTTGTAGCATTGATGTCGGGCGATTTAATTTTCGGCTCACGATCAATTATGGCAAACATGCGATCAGCCGAGACCAAGGCAGCATTAAACATGGGTGTAAATGCCAAAGACTGGGCCAAAATGAACAAACCATATAACATGGAATTTGAAATTCTGAAAGCAAAAATGTCTTGTACATATGTATATTTCAGTTAAATTAAATTGGGAAACTTACTTCATGATATTTTCAAATTTAATTCTACCATCGGCACACATATAACCACCATAAGTCAAAGTAATGGCATAACCCAAAAACATAATAGACATGCCCAGAGAATTGACCACACCACGGTATCTTAATTTTTTCTTAATCTCACTGCGATATCTCTCCACTTCATTGTCATAGATTTTGATGAGATCTTCCTCACGTCGCAAGGCAGCTACTGTACGTATTTGGGCTATCGTTTCTGTAGCTATGCGACTGGTCTCCTCCAAAATTTCCTTTTCTTTAATGGCACTTTTATTGGTATATCTAGGAGAAGGCAGTAAGATAACATTAGAGCATAAAGTATTTTAAAAGAAAGCAGTAATTTTTTTACTAACTTGGCTTCAAAAATAACCGAGGCTATCATAAAAGGTGCTGTGGTCAAACAGATTAAAGCCAATTCCCAGGAATAGGAAAAGGCTATTGAAAAACTGCACACAAAGTTGGAGAAAGCCTGTAATATATTACTTAATGGAAATCCTATGGCACCCTGCACACCCGAAGCATCACCAGCCAAACGTGCCGAAAGACCACCTACACTATTTTCCTTAAGATCAAACCAACCCATATCCTGGCTTAAGATTTTGCTAAATGTTATGGATCTACAAGAAAATTAATGTTTAGTAAAAGTACAATTATTTAATTCTGAAAAACCCACCTCATCCTGGTAGTTAACCAAACACCAGCCAAATTAAAGAAATATGTTTGTGTCAAACATGTTATACCCGCTATAATACCCACAACTATGGCAATAATAGCCGATCTCCCGGTATTACTTAAGACCACCTCAGGATCCTCATCATTCAAAGAACCGAACAGATCAGCAAATACGAAGGCAAAGGCGGGCTGAGCGCAGCCATACAATAAAGCACAAACCGTGGCAATAATCAAGAAACACCACTCGGGTTTAGCCCATTGTAGTACACGCAAAAATGTTTTGAAATATTGAGTGTTTTGGGTTTCCATAGCAAGATCCTTTTCGGAGGGATCGGTTATAGCACGTCCTGCAAAAGCCTGTAGAATATTTTTATCCAGTGAAGCCTCTGAAAAGCGGGGACCATGTTTCAAACCATTTAAAAGCATTTTCTCGCTCGTAACATCCTTTTCTTTCTCCGCCAACTCTAAGGAGGTATTGTTATTGTCATCATCATTTTCATTGACACTTTCGAGCAGTCCCTCGTATTCGTGGGCCGTTACCATATCGTGATAACGTCCTTTTACTTTCATTAAACTCTCGTGGTTACCTTCTTCCACTACTTTGCCTTTGTCTATGAAAATAATACGATCGGCATGGCAAATAGCTGATAATCTATGGGAAACCACTAAAGTGGTGCGTCCTTTACTGGCTCTATCTAGGGCAGCTTGTACTAACTTTTCAGAGTGATAATCCAAAGCTGAGGTGGCTTCATCTAGCAGTAAGATTTTTGGATTTTGTATTAAAGCACGTGCAATGGCAATGCGTTGACGTTGGCCACCAGACAGTTGGACACCCTTCTCACTGATTAGGGTGTTGTAACCCTGAAAATTATATTGGTAGAAATGTATTAGATTAGAAACGTATAAATACATAGTTTTTAAGTTTTATTTTACCTCGGGTAGACCTATGATGAAATCATGGGCTCCACCTGCTTTGGCTGCCTCTTCCACTTCTTTTTGGGTAGCATCCATTTTACCGTGTCGTATATTTTCCTCTGAAAAGGAAGAAACATTAAAAAAAAATTATTATTAAAATCATATCTTCTACTCCGTAGATGATATCTCTTGTCTTAAATCCTAAACAGATTAAAAATATAAAATATTGAGAAAAGTTCACTTCATTGTCGATATTACTACGATTCCTTTAAGTGGTTTGCCCATTAACTTTGCATTTATTTAAACTTACCTATTGTTCCAAAGAATAACACTGGCTCTTGACCCACTACCGCCATATTCGTTCTCAACCAATTCACATTGTACTTTCGAATATCTTCATCATCCAGCATAATTTTACCAAAGATGGGATCATAAAATCTCTGCAGCAGCTGTATACAAGTAGATTTACCAGAACCCGAATAACCCACCAAGGCTACAGTTTCTCCTTCATTGATTTTGATATTAATACCCCTCAAAACTATGGAATCTTCACGAGAGGGATAAGTAAAGAAGACATCTTGAAATTCAATATTGCATTTAAGTCCAATATTTTTCACTTTGCCCTCTTTCGACAGGGGATCAATTTTAGAGTCTGTTTCCAAAACCTCGAATATTGCCAAAGCTGAACCGCGAGCTGAAGCAAATGCCTCCAGGAAAGGTGAAGTTCTGGCTATATGATCAGCTCCCACTAAAATGCCGCAAATGACCTGTAATTTTTTTTTTGTGAAATGTTATCAATTGAGTAACAAGTGTTTTATAAATCTTACAATCATTAGAATAGCTGGGGTATATTCTTTATCCTCGGGATTTTTATAACGATCATCTAGAATTAAATGAGCTCCATACCAGAAGGCTGCTGCACTAGATATGAATAACATAGATTTTAGTACAGAATCTCCCAAACTTAAGAATATGCCCTTAGATTTGCCAGATTTACAGGCTGGCAGCAATAGCTCATCGTATCTTTCACGTTCGGACTTTTCACCACCGAATGCCACCACCGTACGTATAGAGCTAATAACCTCTTCTACTATGGATCCAGCCTTGGCATAAGCATTTTGTTCTCGAGCTGTCAGTTTACTTTGGTACTAAATACAGGAATTTAAAGGGAAAATTTGTCATGAATACTAATATTCATTAGGCTAATTGGGATACAACAAATAAAAAGTTAAACCCTTTCAAGTAAAAAAAAACCTTAAATTCTAAACTGCAAATAAAAATGTTTGTCTTTCTAATAAAAAAATAACAATTTAATTAAAAGCCGATATTAGTTTTATTTTTCCAAGCATTGTAGTCTTTTATTAACAAAATAGTAATATTCCTTAATTCCGGCTATATTCCATTCATTTATTATATTTACATAATTACATTTCCGTTTTCCTTTTAAAAATACAATCCCCTTTTACTTAATCTTTTTACACATTGTGGCAACACTACCATCACAACTTATCTAATTCCTTTTAAACTTCTCTTTAGTTGGTAAGAAAATTTGTGACGGCTACACGTGAATCGAGTATGTCCTAGTTTAATACGGAAAAATAATAGTTAAAGTGCAAGAAATGTAATAAAAATTAGTGAAATATATAAAATAATGTTTGTTTAATTAAATAAAAGTGTTTAATTGTCCAGATCAGTCAATGAGGCATTTTAATGCGGAAAATAAAAAGTGAAAAAAACTGCAAGCAACAAATTGTCATGCATCGCCATGTTTTCATGTGCAAAATTGTTGTTGTTGCAGTAGTGTTTGTATGTATGTGAGATAAGATGAGATGAGTGAAATAAAAATGATGAAGAACATGAATCAACTAATAAGTGGTTTGTAAACGTGGTTAGCAGTGGTTAGTATGTCTAGGGTTGTGTATTGGTTAAATATAAAGTGTAGCCCCCTTTTTAGAGTAATTATATATGAAAGAAAATTAAATGAAAAAATAAATTAAAAAAGAAAAATGCAAAAAATTAAAAGCATATAAATAAAATATAAAAGCAAATGCAAGCGTTCTTCATAATTTCGAGCATTAGGTTTTTAATTTATTAAAAAATCAATTTCAAATTAAAAAAAAATAAATGTAAAAATAATAAAAAAATTTTACATGTAAATCTTAAAAAAAAAATTAATTTTCTATGGAAAGAAAATTATTATGACCTGTTTTATTAAATATTGTAACATAATTCCACTCCTATCATCTAATATTTTTCAACATTGAATGTATCTGATTATAATGTAAAATTGCAAATTCGCAGGTAAATTTCAATGTTTAAAAAATGTTTATTTATTTAACTTTTTTATACTACATACCAGTGATGGAAAAATGAAAAATTGAAATGGTACTGACCGTCAACAAAAAGAATACTTTTTTCAACATTTTGGCACTTTTTAGGAAACATATATTTTTATTCAAAAATAAAATTAAAAATCCATTTAAAAATAATTCAAAAATAAAATAAATTGAGTTTAATAAAAAAAACTATTATAACAACCAACTAAAAATTTTTTTCCCCCAAAATGGAAGAGCTAGACTTGGCTGATATGTGGTTTCAACAAGACGGTGCCACATGCCATACAGCGCGCGAAATAATGGTTCAACTAAGAGGCGAGTTCGGTAAACACTTTATTTCACGTTTGGGCCGGTGTACTGGCCGCGTAAATCGTGCGTTTTAACTCCGTTATACAATCTTTTGTCTATCTAAGTCAAGGCCCATATCTATAGGAACAAGCCCGTAACGGTTGACGCACTGGAATCTAATATTAAAGAATTTTTTCGTGAGATACCGGCCGATATGTTGGATAGAGTATGCCAAAATTAGACCCAGTGTATAAACCATTTGAGGACAACATTTACATGAAATCATCTTTAAACAATGGATCATAAAGATCGTTCCATTGACTCAAATAAAGATTTCATACATTTCTCTTCTGTTCCAATTTATCGAACACAAAACCGAAAGTTACGCTCACAATTTTTATAATTTTACATCATAAAAACCGCTAATGGTTTTCCAATTTTAATATTTAGAAAATGTTCATCAAAAAATTATCAAGTGTTTCTATTAAAAAAAAACAGCAGTTACTAGTTCTACATCTGAAACATCTGAAACAGGGATGCAAAATAAGATTTTACAAATTGTATAAAATTTCAAGAAAAATGTAATTTTTTCAACCCAATTGTACTAAATTCTTTTCTTATTTTTTTTAATATTTTTTATTAAAAATTAACTAAAAACGTACATAACAATATCTTGTTCCATACATAACATCATTCTGTCTACTTTACGATATAATAAAGTTTCACGATTTTTTTTTAAATATCTGTATTCTATTTAAAATTTATAAATTGCGTTCTAGTTGGGACACCCTTTATGTATATACTTAAGATTTTTTTACTTCCATTATTACAAATGAATTGTTATTTATTTTTATAAACATACATATTCATAAACATTGTTATGTACATATAAACTATTTGTTATGTTTTTTTTTTAATAAATATATTTTCTTATAGTTATAAATGCCATTGCTTTCAAATAATTTCTTTTTGGTAGGTTGACACGCGATTTGGTAGTTTTTGAAATTAAATTTGGTAGGAAAAAAAATTGTCAGTGGCAACGCTGGTTGTAGGAGTTGTGTGTATGTATGTCAGATAAGATGAAAGAAATAAAAAAGGTGAAGAGTATGGATAAACTAAAGAGTGGTTTGTGAACGTAATTGCCAAGAGTGTGTCTGGGATTTGCATAATTTATATCCGTGTTAGAGAATAAATTGATAGATGATTTCAGTTAGTAAAATTAACTCAATTATGTAAAATAGGACTTACACTACTGAAATTTTACAGTGAAATTGTCTTGTATGAACTATCTAGAGCAGAGGTCGGCGAAGCGTAAAATGAGGATGTGTGTGTGAGAAAACTACCCAACAAACATAAACATAATTATATAAATTATACAAAACAACTTAGATAGGAAACATACACTCACAATATATTTTCCGTAACATATAAGAAATTAACAACGAGATTGATATACAAACGGATCTTCTAATACTTCAAAAGCTGATTACATGCATGTTACCAAATGCATTATCAATTATAAAATATTTTTCGTAATTCATTATTAATTTTAAATGTTTGTTGGGAAGTATTTCTGAAAAAAATATAAAAGCATCCGCCGCATGTGCGTCGTTGCTGTCTCAACGACGACTGAATGAAAGAGATTAAGCGTACGTGTGAAGTGCTCTCTGCACTATTGTGCTATAGGATGCCGATGTCTGATCTAGAGTGAAGTATCAAATATATTTACAAAAGAGTGAAAATATTTATAAAAAATTTGTAAATATTAATATGTAATAATTAAAATGCTAAAAATCTTTGTATTTTAAAAAATATAAAAACTCTTGTTCGTTTTCAATTTTTATTGCTTATTTCTTATATTTCGGACAACTTTTGTTGGTCATCTTCAAGGAAAATAATCTAAAAATTATAATTCTAACAATTTTTTTAAAGTTATATTAACAAACAATTTACTTTAAGTTTAATGCAGTGTTGTCCAATGTTGATGTCTTAAGTTTTTTTTCACTTTCTGTTGTCTTTTTTGTTTTTATTATTTTTGTATTTGTTTATTGTATGTCTATATATATATGTATGTCAGCGCAATTATCCGTCTGTTTTCTCTTCTCTAATAGAGTATTTATTATATGTAACATCTCTTGCATATATCGTTTAGTATATTATTCTTTTCCACAAGTACTCTTACTTTATCAAAGTTTGGTCAATGTCCAGTTATTGCACGTGGGCAGCAAGTTCTGTTTATATGTTTTGTGTAAGTGGTTTGTCAATTAATTTTAGGTCCGATTGATGAGAATCTGATTTTTAAATTTTTTCTCGTTGTACCCACGTATATTTTCTAACATACACTGTCGGAGAAAATAAAGTAAAGCGGTTTTGTAACCTTCTTCATTCCTTTTTGATATTTTTCTTCTGCATTTATTATTTACTGACAGGATAAGATTTGTAACCATTCTCGAAACTTCGCGAATTGTAGTAAAACAATACTATATAGATTAAGTGTTGTAAGGAGTGCGTGTTCGAAATGTAGTAGTAGGATATTTGGAATAATATTGGGAGCTAAGAAATTTTGACTTTTTTTTGAAAAACTATTCTGAACTATTTACATAAAAATTGCAATTATATAAAGTCGCTCATTTATATTTCTGATGTAAATACTTGTATATTGAAGTGAACAAGAAATCTCCGCGACATAATAAAGTGTGGTTTTCTGTGAACCTTAAAATAAGAGTTGTATTCCTGATTTTTTCTTGTGCTAAGTTTTTAAAAAATAATAAATTATAGTGAAGTACATATTTATTTAATTTATTATTACTTAAATATACAGAAAATAAGGCTAGACCCAGACTTTTTCGAAAAGGATCGTGAAAATGGGATGAAAAAGAAAGCTTTGAGTTCTAAGTATAAGTTATCGGAATCTGCTGTCAGAAAAATAATTGCTTTGTATAAAATAAGAATGTCAAGCAAAAGCCTAAAGAACTTATATGGCAGAAAATGTAAGACCACGAAGCTAGCAAAGTCTAGCAAGTAGAAATTCTTTTACGACAGCCAAAGATATTAAGAAGGAACTGGAGTTAAATATTTCGACTTGAACTGTCCTAAAGAAGATTTAACGAAAGTGGTCTATAAAGTACGTTCGCTAAGAAAAACCCTTTTCTACGAGCTGTAAATAGAAAAAAAACGGCTAGACTTTGCAAAGAAGTACACAAATATTTGATAAAATAGTAACTGAATTAAAAATATAACTAATTATTATTTATAATTATTAGAAAGTAATAAATACATGTTTTAATAAAAAAACAGGAAATGTTTTAAACCGCACTTCATTTTGTCCGACAGTGTATGCCAGTTATTTAAAATGTTTATAAGCTAAAAATTAAATTGTCGTCATATACAACATGAACTGGTAGCAGCAATTTTAAAGTAAATCCTTTTGATACATTTTTTTTTATTTTTAAGTCAATAGTTTTGCTTCAATATATTTAAAATTTTAATATTACCCACATTGGGTCACTGACCGACCCTATTATCATGAACTTAAATGTATTCCTTAAAACTAATCACATTAACATCTAAGCACTTACCTTAGACACTATATAATTTATGACCATTGTTATCGGAATATAAACGCAAATAGCTAATGTTAAACGCCAACCATACACAAATGATATTATAATACTGATAACGATATCAAAAAACATCATAACAAAGTGTCCAATATTTTCTGCAATACCATTACGAATCTTTTCCATGTTGCTGTAATAAAGAAAAAACATATGTACATAACAATTTTATTAATCAATTAATGTAACAGCATTCGCTTTTAACTTACTCTGTTATGCGAACAGCAAAGTTTTGATTTTGCGTCATATCATGCCAGCCAATATCTTGACGTATGGTTGATTCGAAAAATTTACGTCTCATACGTACAACTAAATTCAGCGCTACATGATTGTAAAGATCGACATAAATGATGCCAGTTACGAACATAAGCAAAGAGTCGAGGGCGCAAATAATGCCAAATGCTTTGGAATCATTTCTCAATTCTTGCATATTCTCTTCAAAAGTACCATTGATTCTAAAAGATATGAAAAAGTTAAGTGGCTAATTTGTTTATGATCTGAATAGTGAAACAGTAAAAGAAGTGTGAAAAAATCTGTCTGAGAAATGTGCATTGGAAGTTGGTGGTTTCTTGTGTTAATATACATATTTAAATTGAATGTTTTATTTATGTGGTAAGATATGAAATGAAAGTACTACATCGAAAAGCTTCAATTGCATTTATTAAAAATAAATTGTTGGTTATATTGCCATGATAATCTTGTATTTATTAATATGTAGAACAAATTTATATTCATATAAAATATTTTTATAACAAGTGTTTAACGTTAACTGAACTTTTGCTAGTATAAATGAAAGCTTTGTTAAATTGACAACTTTTAAATTTGTAGTCATTTTTTGCTATGAAATTTCGATTATTAGATAATCATTATACTGATAATCACTGATTTGTATTACAACTAAAGTGTTTGCAGTGCCAATGGAATATTCATATTTTAATTAGAATTAGTTTCATAAATTACTTTAAAAACACTAAAGCCAATTGACCCAAAGAAATTTTAAGATTTTATGCAGTACTCGTGCATCAATTCATAAACATCTGTCGATTGTATATCTATATGGTGAATTTCATGTCAAGTGACCCAATTTTAAAAATCGCTGTCTTCCGATTTGGATGAAATTTGCACCAAGGTTAGTACTATTAGATAGTAGGCCAGAGACAAATTTTCAGCTCTATCAGTCCAGAAGTGCCGGAGTTAGAAGGGTTCAAAGTTGGACATTTTGGTAAATTTTGGTCATACAGGGTTTTTTTAAATGAGTGTAACATTTTACCTATTGGTCCTAACAAAAATTGTCCAAAGGACTGTAGATAGCTATTTCTTCAATCATTTCAAAAATATTTTTTTTTAATTTTTAAAATTTTTTTTTTTTTAATTTTTAAAAAATTTTTTTTCATTTTTTTTTCAATTTAGGTCCTTTTTTTCTCAAAAGAAAGCTTATACAATTTACTTTAAGGCCTTTATAATCGCTTAATGGGATGCGAGTGGAATATCTATCAAAAAAATTATTTTTTTAACTCAAGAATAAGATTTTTCAACATTTGGCACATGTAGAGCTATAGTAATAGAAGTAATGTAATGGTATGGGGTTGTATGGCGACATCAGGGGTCGGTAATCTTATATTTATAGAATCTACAATGAAAAAGGGAAATTATCTCGTCATTAAAAAAAAACAATGTAGCCCCTAGTGTAGAGAAATTAGAGCTAATGCAGAATTGGATTTTCGAACAAAGTTGTGAAAAAGATGTTACTCAATCGTTTTTCAAAAACTTTAGATCATCCTCAGTAGTTCCCAGACCTCAATCAAGTTAAAGCAAATGTGGGAATATCTGGACAAAAAAATTATTCAAAGAAATATTTTTTGCAAGGAATATAGGATGAATGGTACAATATTTTGCTTGATTTCGTTGATTCTATGTCTAGATGATTGTCAGCAGTGATAAAGGCGAAAGGACTACAAAAACACTTAATTACAATATTTTACATACATAATTGTAATCTACCTGTTTACTCTACTTTGACCCGAAAAATCTCTTACTATTTCGTTAAAATTTCGTAAAAATTATTTTGTTTATGTTCCTTTTGTTGCTAGTTTTTGTTAATGAGTTATATTTTGCTTAAGTTACTTATGAATTATACAATGTATTTTGTTTTTAATTTGTATATAATAAAATATTTTTTTAACAATATAGGTGTTCACTTTATATTGACGCTCACAGTTAATAATCCTTTATCAAATAAGGACTGGTTGTAATAGAAGTTATTTGTACATTCAATGTTTTATTTAATGTATGCATATTTCAAGTATAGACAAATGAATTATTAACATTAAATATTTAAACAACTGCAATAATGCAGATAATGGAATTTCATTGCTTCTTACAAATTATAACATTTAAATATTTTTTTTGCACTTCCAATGCACACAATTGTTAGTCAAATGTAACCCTTTTTACTTAATATTATTACTTCACTAATTTTATTTATTTACACAATTTATGAATACTTACAATATTTTGCCGCCTCCAAACAAGGGTAACGTATAGGTGGTAGTTGTTGGTAAACATAAACTGCGATCCACAAACATAGACACCAATTCACTGTACACCACAATAATAATGGGGAATACCAAGGATTTCAAGAAAGCCGCAACAAAGGCCAACGCCAATAGAAAATATTCCCATTTGGTGGCGAAACAGAAAAGCTCAAAAAATCCTACACTTCTTTGCACCACTTTAGGTTTTTTCTTATTTTTCGTTGTAGGTTCTTGCCCCATGATGTACGCTTAGGAAATGAATACTTTTTATTCAAATCAAACAAACTAGACCGCACTTTTGTCTCCGAACCCAATACGGTACGGTAGAAAACTAACACAAAACACAGTCAATTAATAGCAAAATGCGAATAGTTGCTGATTTTTCTTTTTTGTTTGAGAAATATTTATTTTTAAGTGATGCTTTCTAAATTCGATATTCATTAGGGGTCAATTAATGGTAACTTTTGGTTAAATACAATTTAGTGGTTGCTATGTAGACGTTAAAGTGCGATGACGAGAGTACAAGTTAGTAAAACAGAAAAAATAAAACTGGAGTTCAGGAACGCGTTGTGTTCCGTTGAACGTGATGACTACACTGAATTTGCAATGGTTTGTCGAGTTCATTATTAAATTTTTATTTTATCACATTTCCCACTTTATAACTTAATATAAAACTATAAAACTTTTATTTAATTTAGCCATTTTTTTTTTGGTAAACATTGCTTACATATTTAAAGAAGAAGGGGTTGAATATATTTCGAATATTTGCTTTTCCTTTTTTAGTTGCAATTTTATTAACAATATACGAACGAGCTTTCTTATCATAAATTTATTATTTCTATTATTAAAGACATCTATAAAAAGCTCTTTCGTTAATTATAACATTTATTGTAATACTTGACACGGTTGTTATCATTTTAAGAAAAACCTCTTGAAAATTTGTTGTCATAATTTTTAGAAAATATTTCACCATTTGCTGTCAAGATTTGATGAATTAATTGCTATTAGTATTTAATTGGCTTGGCGTTGATAAAAAAAAAATTATTTAAAATTAAAATTATTAGGAAGCTCGTTTTGTTGAGACATTCGTAATTATATACACGAAGTTAGCTGTTGGCATTACATATTAAACAATTCTTTTTATTCCTTTCTTCGTTGTGTAAAATTGTGTGAACATTAAGGAAACTTTAAACGAGAATTAAAAAGAAGTTGAGCAGCAAAAGTGAAAGTGTGTGACCCAGGACTTTTTTTTTTTTTTTTGTAAATATGAAACATCGGAGATGGGATGACAACTTTTTTACACCGTGCCTTGTGTGTTTTTTTAATTTTTAGAGAAATAATAAGAAATTTTCTCTAATAATTTTTTTTAACAATATTATGGTCACTATAATTATATTTATGATTACAGCATCCTTGAATATAGCAATCACTTATATGAATATTGAAATTATATAAAGATTGATTTTTTAACAACTTTCTTTTTGGTAAGACTGTTTTTGGCAGCTCAGCTGTTATCGTGTAACATGTTACTGTAACTTACAAAGGAACAACGCTTGCAGATTATTGAAGTTTATTATCAAAGTTCATGCTCGCTTAAGAATGTGCATCGTGTACTTTTTGCGTTCAGCGATGTAGCACATTTCTGGTTAAATGGATACGTTTAGTCCGCTTTAGTCAGTTAAAACTGAAGTGTGTGAAACAGGACAAACAAGAAAAATGATCGTATTTGGTGTGAAGAGCAGCCAGAAGCATTGCAATAATTGCAATTGCGTCCCTAAAAATGCGCTGTTTGGTGTGGATTATGGGCCGGTGACATTATTGGTACATCACATTTTTTCAAGCACGTCAAAGCCAGGAACTTTGCTGTTAATGGCGAGCGCTACCGTACGATGATTACAAATTTGTTTTTGCCCAAAATGGAAGAGCTGCTGACATGTGGTTTCAACAAGACGGTGCCACATGTCATACAGCACAGTTCGGTAAACAGTTTTTTTTTTACGTTTGGAGCCGGTTAACTGGTTGCGTAGATCATGTGTTTGAACGCCTTTAAACAATTTTTTGCTTGCAACGGTTGGCACACTGTAAGCTAATATTGAAGAATTTATTCGTGAGATACCGGTCAATATGTTGGGAGTGTATGCGAAAATTGGACCCAGAATATGAACCATATGAGGCATAGCCGCGGTCAACATTAAATCATTAAATCATCTTAAAACATTGAATTATATAAATCGTTCTATCGATTCAAATAAAGATTTCATACATTTCTCAAAATTGTGTATGTGTTTTTTTAATTAATTTCGAAAGCTCTTGAAAAAATCACTTTTTATATATTTGTTGTAATCATATTTATTAAATCGACCATAAATACTGCTTTTATTGAGAAAATAAGCTCAATCTGTGATCACTTCTACATTGGATCTTAATAGATTTTTTCATAGAAAAGTCTTTTTTGACAGAAGTGTTTTTTTTCTACTTACACGGCCATAAAGCTGATTTTCATTTTCATCTTTGTACAAGTCTACTGGAAACATTTAACTCAAATTCCTCAGTTATTTTAGTCATTGTTGTTTTCGATAACTTGAAAGGATCTAGCTTACTGGTTTTTACTATTGCCTTATCCTCGCGAACTGTTGTCTTTTGCGGTGGCTTTTTCCGATCTTTTTATAAATTAAGCAATTATAAACCATGTTTCGAAAACACCCAATTATTTTAGTTATTTTTGTTTGTTTTGTACCCTTTTGGTAAAGTTTCGTAATAACCTTTTTTTCTCAATTGGTCCTCTTCGAATTTGATTGATAAAATTAATGATAAACAATACTTTTGTTAAATTACACAAGAATTTACCACCGAAATTAGCAACAACTGTTTTTGTTTAAAATCGAAATAACTCTGCGCTATTTCATTGACCAACCGAAAAACTTAATTTTTAACAAAATATGGCAAAATAAAGAATGTGCAAAAGTAAACAGGAAATTTCAAACGAATTTTTAGAAGAGCAGAGTGGAACAAAAAAATAGCATAGAATTCCATGTTATTATCATTCAATTTTCCAATATTTATAATACGTTTGGCACTTCGTAGAACATTGGTGTGCTATTTCTCTGGCCATAGCTGTATATGTATACAAATATAACGGGTCCACCAACTAACGTTTTTTTCAACTAGTGCTTATTTTGTAACACTTAGCTCATGTCTGATTTGACAGATAATTAGTTTTATCCTTCCGCTGAACGAATATGGTTGTGTATACGCTTGAACAACGCTGGGAAATATTGTGACATTACTTTGAAAAGAAGATCCAGATTTTGTCAAAAAAAAATCATTTTTTCAGATGAAGCTCATTTTGATCTTGTCGGGTATGTAAACAAGCAAAATTGTCGCATTTGGGGCACAGATTCATACCATGTTGAAAGAATTTTTGTTCACAAAATTGGAAGAGGAGGATATTGGCAACATTTGGTTTCAACAGGACGGCGCTACGTGCCACACAGCCGAATCTACACTCGATGTTTTGCGCCCTGTTTTTTTGAAGATCACATTATCAGCCGCAGAGCTGATGTCGTTTGGCTACCTCGGAACTGCGATTTGACACCGTTGGATTATTATTTGTGGGATGCCGTCAAAGATAAGTGTTACGCCGACAAACCAGAGACAATTGACGCTTTAAAGGACAATATTCGTGAAGCCATTGGTGAAATGCAGCTGCACACAATCGATAATGTGCTTAAAAATTGGACCGATCGTCTAGGCTACTGCTTGGCCAGCCGAGGCAGCCATTTCAATGAAATTATTTTTCATTATTAACTTGAACTTTCAAATAAAAAAAGAAGTTTGAGAAAATATTCTGTAGTTTTTTTTATATTTTTTTATTATAATACGGTAAATACGCAGAATTTTGAAAAAATAAGCTTAATCCAAGAGCAATTGTTGAGGGGACTTTTTTTGTAGAGCGTGTCACTGAATGGTGAGTTATGTGAAGTCGAAATTGGGAATGTTTTATTATTGATGATATAAATATCACTGACATGCGGTTTTTATAAAACGGTGCCACATAGCATCCGAAACTATGAATTTATTGCAAACCAAATTTCTCGATCACAGACTTGATAATAAGTATATTAATTAATCTCCCTGATCATGCAACTTAACACCACTGGAGTCTTTTTTGTGAGGCTATGTTAAATATGCAGTCTATACGGAGCCTATCGAATTCTTAAAACTGAAAATCTATGATGTGATTAACGAAATAGGCGATTTCATTTTTCAAAGTGTGATTGAAAATAAGAATGTGATAGTGTGGACATCTGTATGATATTATTTTTAATTAATCATGATCAAATCCTATTTTAACAATAAAATAACAATTTTAATGATTTTAAAGTTCTTGTTGAAAAAAGGCTTTAGTTATGAGAGCCACTAACTTTTAAAACATTATTAAAGGATTACATTTAAGAGAGTATGTAATTTCAAAACATTCTCAATATGAAAAAAAAATCTTCAAAAAAACACAATAAAAATGTTCAGCTCAAAAGATATTCGTTAAATTTTGTCAAAAATTCAATTACAATGAAGTTATAAATAAATATTTTGTAGCAGTATTTATTAATATTTTTTATTGCATTTTCTATTTGACTAACAAAGAATTTTTTTCTTTTAAAAAGATTTTTAATTTTGTTTGTTAAATAAACATCAAACGTTTTTAGCTTTTGACTTCTGTATAAGCTTTTTCAAAATTATTTCACAATATTGCTTTGTATACTTTTTGCTAATAAAACGCTTTGTCTGTTTTTTTTAACCTGCCTCAATAAACTTTTTAATGATTATTCCCAAATAAAGAATAATAAGAAATAATTCCCAAATCTTATCTAAATATTTTTTTCTAGGCGTTGGTCTCATGTAGAAAGGCCCTAACTCGCTATTTTTTCGAAATTTGTTTTTTTGCGATTCATTTAACGCAAATACACCTCCTCACAAAAATTTATTGCAATAGTGTAAAAAATAACGCTTTTATAAGCAGTTGAACAAAAAAAGTTACATGTTGAATATTACAGTTTCTATTATGTTTTTACCTTCTCCTGTAAAGTTTCAAATATACGTGTTAGGGCCTTTCTACATGAGACCATCGATATGTATGTATATTCAATGTTATGTGGCCAGTTAAAAGAACATTAGAATCAATCATATTTTATCAACGTGACGTTATAAACATGAAATACAAATTTACTTAATTCAGGGGTCAATTAGATTTTATGGTTTAATGACAAATTTTGTAAATTAAGTTGTCGCCTAAAAAAGGAATCATTTTAAGTTTTAAACTATTACTAAGCAGTACGTTGAATAAGTGATATATTTTCGGATATTCTGTTGTATTGAGACTCTCATAATTATATTCTTAAACACGTGTCTGAATTATTGATTTTCATCATATCATTTCCAGCTGAGTTTGTTTTTGTTGAATGCAAACAAAAACTGCCCCAACCCCCAATTTTGAAGTAGCAAATATTTCAAGTATTTGCTGTGCACACTTTCATTGTTTGATTACCAAATAAGCGACAAAGACTTATCTTAACAATAAAAATATTGTTATTATTGATTGTAATTGAAATCTAAAAAAAAGCTTTTTTCTACACATTACACAGCTGTTTTATAATGTTTTATGTGTTTATAGCTTTACGAAAAGCTTTCAGCAATTTTGATGATGATATTCAAAAAAATTTCACAGCTGTGGCAAACAAATATTGCTGAATGATACATGTGCCAAATATTGAAAAATCCTATTCTTGAGTTAAAAAATAATTTTTTTGATAGATATCCCACTCGCATCCCATTAATCGATTATAAAGGCCTTAAAGTAAATTGTATAAGCTTTCTTCAAAAAAAAAAAAAAAACAAAAAAGGTCCAAATTGAAAAAAAAAAATTAAAAAAAAAAATATTTAAAAAAAAATATTTTTGAAATGATTGAAGAAGTAGCTATCTAAAGTTTTTTGGACAATTTTTGCTAGGACCAATAGGTGAAAAGTTACACTCATTTAAAAAAAAACCCTGTATGACCACAATTGACCAAAATTTCCAACTTTGACCCCCTCTAACTCCGGTACTTCTGGACTGATAGAGCTGAAAATTTGTGTCTGGCCTACTATCCAATAGTACTAACCTTGGTGCAAATTTCATCCAAATCGGAAGACAGCGATTTTTAAAATTGGGTCACTTGATGTGAAATTCACCATATGTATAGGTAGGTATATTATCATATAAATGTATTTTTTATTTAATTGAACCTTATTCTAAATTACAAAACACAAAAACTCACATGAATTGCTTCAGAAAAATAAAAAAAAAATTAAAAAAAAAACAAAAAATTCACTATTCGGACACTTTGGCAGAGTACAAGAAATAAACATTGTCACGATATTGCTCTATTAAAATGTAATGGTATTTGACCGGATGGTTTTTTTGTTTGTGCCGATCTCGTTACCAAGCTTTTATTGCTTTATTTGTGCATTATTGTTTGACTTGTGAAGTGATTAACTTTTTAAATAAAAAATTAAAAGATCTTTAAAAATTATATTGACAACTATATGATAAATTCATGCCGTAAAATTGCTGAAAAATTTAATTTAAGTAAATCCACCGTAAATGATGTAAAAAACGGCGTAATGTAGTTTGCAATAATAACCTAGGGGGTCGACCAAGACTGCTATCTGATGGTGATGACCGGCAGATTGAACGTTTGCTACATACGAGTAATAAGGATAACAAGACAACGAAAAATGTTGCAAAAAGTATTGGTAAGGATGTCAGTTCCTGGACGGTTAGACGCACATTGAATAGAATTGGTTTAATAGCCAGTGTGTAAAAGAAAAAGCCGGCACTTTCCGAAAGAAATGTGAAAAACGCCTTTATTTCTGTAAAAACCCACAAAAATTGGACAGTAGATGACTGAAAACGGGGTATTTAGAGCGACGAAACGAAAGTCAACTGATACCCGTCTGATTGGCATATGCCGCATTAGTGCATCCAAAAGCACCTTCCTTAATGCAAAACATCCGGACAGTTGCTTCCCACTGTACTTATTAACAAAGAATTTCTCGCGGTATATATCATGTCTATGATTTCTTTGATCTATGTAAATTTTTATTTCACTATTTTTAATTCTGCAATTTAGTAATATTTTTGTTTTACTTCATTGGCCTATATTGGGTAATAACTAAAGTGTTAACATTCGAAAGAGTTTTAAAAACCCAAAAAATAGGATTGGAAAAAGGAGTTGGATTTTGCAAGGCAACATTAGTTTAAATGGAGCTAAGAAAAGGAGTAATTCAAGAGAACTAATTACATCATTTTTAAGCTCATCTTAGGCATTTCTAAAAAATTTGGAGATCATTAGGATACCGGTCACAGTGTTATTATTAGAAAAGAGAGGGTGAAATATATCTAAATATAAAATTGGAATCGTTTATAGACAAAATTCAAACGTCGGCAAAATTACGAACACAAATTACTGACTGACACTGACGTTCATGTACTACACTCAGAATATTATTACAGTAACGGACTGTAGTTTATTTAGGAAGTATTCCATGCAGTTGTTTTTAACTAAATAAACATTTAAAATTCTAAGAAAATTTATTTTTAACTGAATCTAACATTTATTCAAAAAACTAAGTGCACATTAATACGGATTTTCAGTTGCATTTAATATTGACAGTTGTTTACATCAAAGTATTTTGTATGTAAAATTAAACGAAAATGTAATTTAAAATAACTGAAAATTTACTTAAAACCCGATCTACTTATCAGTTAATTTTTTAACATAGAAAATTAAATAAACCTTTCATGTAATTTAAATGAAAATTGAGTTGACCGGTTTTTAAATGAATGTTCATTTATTTTAAATTACATTTTCAGTTAATTTTACCTACAAAATATTTTGAGTGTATATATAATTTTATTTTCAAATTTTAAAAATGTCGCCATTATGTGATCGCTAGTTTTCTTCTAGTGATCTTGTTCTAACAGCAGATATCAGGGATGCAAAAGTTTGTACAATTGTACTTATTTTTAGGACAATAGCACCCCAATGACTAATTTAGCACTATTTAAAAATTTTCCCTATATTATTACATTGCACAAATGTATTTTAAAAAAATTCATCATTATCCATTTTTTGTGTTCGTTCCATTTTCCTATGGCAACAAAAGATGCAGTATTTGTAATTTTTGTAATTTAGTACAATTGGGTTGAAAAAAGTATACTTTTTCTTGAAATTTAGTACAATTTGTAAAATCTTATTTTGCATCTTTGGCAGGGTGACTATTCAAACATATTACACTATTTAGAACTATTTAAACTTACAAATAACTATAGTTAATAAATGATAAGTTTCAATATTTGTACTTGTGTATATTATGTTTAAAATTCCAACAAAATATGTTTAATTTTAATAATATTTTGTTTTTATCATTTGTAGAATGCTTTTGCATCAGTTTAGTAGTTAGATCATAATATGATTATTTTATATCATAATATGATTACTTTAGATCATATTATGAGTAATTTAGATCATAATGTAGTTACTTTAGAGCATAATATCATATATTATTACTTTTATCTTGGGTCATAATATGATCATGTATGATAATTTTATGATTATATTAGGTTATAATATCATTTTATAATGGCAAATTATGATTAACAACAAACCATGATATTTGATCATAATATGTTATTTCATGACACTTATATTCATCATAATATGTTTTCACTACAATCATAAATCTTATCATAATATGTTGCTCTTAGATTATGTTTACCACAACCATGTTTTTTCTCTGTGTGCAGGTGATGTGGATTTGAGGTTACACATAAAAATTCGAACAAAATCACTGTGCACTCATTGCATGCATTAGATCATTTACTTATATTTAATACGTCACTTGTTTTTTATTTAACCACACAAAAAGGACACTTTTTTTGTAAGGAAAATCGATAAGCAACTGTTGTTTAGTTCTGCTTACTTAGATTTTTAGTTTTGAATTTATAATTTAATTTTAATTACGTTTTGTCTAATTGTTACATAAGTTATTCTTATCAAAGCACTTTACCAGTTTTTGTTGTAATAAAATAATAAAATAAGGTGCTAAGAATTTGCGAATACGAGTGCACGATATAAATATTTCAGTTTTAAGTCTATGCAATTAAAATTTTATTGTTTTAGCAAATAAATAAACGAACGAACGAACGCAAGAATCTTTTTGAAATAGGTATGAATACTTTTTTCATTATAAATTTTTAATAACTTTTCGAAATTTTGTTTTAACACGCTAGAATATACGTTTTATTACTAAATATTTAATATGTTAGAAAATATATTATTTGTTTATGTTTTATTAGTTTCTATTTAGAATACTGCCGTGGCATTCAAAAAGTGAATGCCATATTGACGGAATGTATGTACATATATAGTATTTTCACTTTGTAAACAAACTGTTTTTTTTTTTAGCGGCTAATGTCTTTCAGCCAAGAACTTGTACGCAAATAAAATAAATGTATATTTGTGAGGTTACTAAGGAACTGAATATTGTTTCGTTTAGCTTTTTATAAACTTTGGGACAATGTGGCGTGGTGCATTAACAAATTCAAAACTGATTGCATCATTCCCATGGTTTGATTAAAGATGTATATTTACACTTACAAAAAAATATGTATATGAATTTCCATGCTGCACCTGTACTATTGACAATAAAGTATATAAGAAAAGCGATATGTGGCCCTAGAGTTTTAAAAGTTATGTACAAGCATCTTTAAACCAGTGGAAACCTCTTCTACCTCTTTGAAAACAGAATTTTATATACATACGATTAGTATTAAAAATATGCCGAATTTCTGTATGACTTTTGGAAAGCTTCAGAAAGCTCTGGAAACAAGCAAGCAATCACACATGAAACTGCTTAAGAAATTATCTATGTTTTGTTAAATAAATATTGCTTTTTTCCTTTATAACTTTTAGCAAATTTACTCAACACTGTCTAATTTTGTGATTGTTGTCTCCACTTTTTGAAATTAAAATTTAACTCATCAAATCAAATTTGATAAACTTTTATTTCAGTCATATTTTTTCTTTCAGCGTTTATTTCTAATACATATATCTATGTATTTTTTAACCACAAAAATTGATTCTATTAACATTAATTGAAATTGATTTACTGTCTTTGTAAAGAAAATTTATTATACATGACATTATTGCTGGGAAACAATTCCTAGTTATGTATGTATGTATTTTGATATTCCACGCTTATTTTTTCTTTCTTTGTTCTATAAAAAGAACTATTCGCGTACAGGAGAAAAATTACAATTTACATAGTGGAGAGGGGGGCACCTTAGAACACTTTTTGCTTTCAAGCCACATAAAAATTTATATTTTTGAATTATTGATTTTTTTACATAATTTAACTAATTTATATGGAAATAAACTTTATCTTAAGTCTACAAGTAACTTATTTTTAGTTCGAGATATATTTTTTAATGGATGAAGTCATTGTTTTCAAATGTGACCCTTATACGGGGCAACTTTGAACTAGGTAATAAATTCAATTTATTTATTAAGAAAAACATAATTATTAACAATTAAAAAATAAAAAAATTCAGATCAAAAATAAGTTTTATATTATTAAGACGGAAAAGGCCTTGAGATTTCAGGTGACATTACATTTTTCTTTAAAGCATCATGATCAGCATTGGATTCGTCATTTTCAGAAAATAAGAGAGAATCAACAATGTTTGGTACTTCGGCTGATAAATTAACATGTTCAAAGGTGCCCCCTTTTTCTTTGTTCAAACCTGAACTGGCATTTCACGGAAATTTATAATAAATATTTTTTTTTACATAAATATCAAATAACTTAATTTAATTTTGTTTGAAATGAATTTTGGACGGCAATAAATTTCTTTCACGAAAGAAAACGATCACTGAATACTTCTTACACTCTTACAAAAAAAAAATAAAAAAATTTACAATGGCACTGCGAAAACTTGTTCACCCAACTATATTTGGTCGCGACTGAAAAAACTAGCAAAACTTGTTAACGTTGCTAGAAAACAAGGTTGTGAAAAACTCGGTTAAGAGTCGGAAAAAATGTTAAACTGAGATTTTATCAACATAGTTCAAAGGTGCCTCGGGTATAAATTAATAATTAAAAACTGATGAGAATTTCTTTCATTATTTTAAGTACCTTTTGACGGCAATTATTGAACGACCTTGACCAAAAAATGTCTGAAAGCAAGTAATTGAATTGATAAAACGGTTAACTTTCTTTTGATAATTATAAACATTTGAATGAAATTGTGTTTAAAAAGCAAATTTCCAAACATCCAAACGGGAAAATAGTTTCGGACTAGCAATAATTGGTACAGAGACTATTAAGGTACGGAATAGCATATATGTATTTGAATTCGTTTATTTATTAAAAAAAACTTTTCTTATTTAGGCCAAAGCACATCACCGTATTGGTCTCTGGGTGATGGTGTGGGGACAACCTCACACCGGCCTTCTAACCTAACCTAGGCCAAAGCACGAAAAATATTTAGTTTTAATTTATTTGATGCTGTTTGATCTTGCAAAACTCTTGTAAGAGTAAACAACGTCAAACAAATCTGTGCTAAAAGAAGTGGCTACGTTTTTTTGAGTAAATATTTGTCAAGTGTGACCGTACCTTTAGCTGTCCTCTTATCTTTAAAAAAATTAATGTTAAATTGTACATGTTTAGATGCAAAGATACAAAGTCCTCTAAACAATAGAATAACTAAAAATGCAATTTTTTTCCTACATAATTGTTATATATTAAAATTGCGAAGACGTATACAACTCTAACTGATATATTGCCAATTTAGTAAGAATCAGAAAATTAAATGCAAGATAATTTTTTAATTTATGAAAAATATTTCAAATCATCTATGGATAACAATAAGAAACAACAACATATTTGCGGCAATTATATGTTATAACTCTTATTTTTATACCGACCACCAAAAAGATGGGGAGTATATTGCGTTTGTCATTCCGTTTGTAACACATCGAAATAATGGTCATAGAGCCAAAAAGTCTATATATTCTGGGTCCTTATAAGACGATCTAGTCTGTCCTTCTGTTGAAATCACGATAGAGCTTCGAAAAAAATACATAGAACAATGACATTTTTCCAAAACATTCTTTGATCCACAGAAATGTTTGGTATTGAAAATGGTCAAAATCGGTCTAGTAGGATCCGAGTTATAGATCAAAGTTTCAGACTACCTTGATATTTTTCATATTTTTTTTTGCTATTTTCTTCAAATATAATGCAGATAATACCATGAAATTCCGCACAATTTTTTTGTTATTATACAACAGCACGTCCTGTTTAAAATGGTAGGAATCGGTCTACGATTTCTTATAGCCTCCCCGGAATATGGCTTTATTGTACATACATGTGTATAGAAAAGCCGTATTCTTACAAAATTCTGCAATAATAAGTTTCAGGCAAAGTGAAATCTCAAACCGATATTTTGTTTGCATCAGTCCATATTTTGACCATAAACCCCATATAAAGTCTACTTCCGGAAATCACTTAAATACTCATAAATCTCTTACAAAAATCACTAACAAGTCAAAATTTAATACAAGTAATCGCTAGACACATCTAAATTGTCGTTCTAAATTTCATGATGATCGGTTTATATTTGACCATAGCCCCCATATAAAGTTCACTTCTGGAAAACACTTAAATATGCATAAATATTTTATAAGCATCAGCAGCAAGTTTAAATTCGACACAAATAGTCCATACATATATAGAAATATTCCCACCCAATTTAATGATGATCGGTCCATATTTGACTCTAGTCGTCATATAAGTATAAGTTCGCCTAATAATAGTGATTTGGTGGTGGGTATATAAGATTCGGCACATCCGAATATAAACTCTTACTTCTTCATACTAAAAATTGATTTTTAATATGAAAACCTACTTATAAAGTAGCTCCGAATATAAAATAGCCAACAATCTGTGATCACTATTATGTCTTATTAAAATGGTATTTTTTATATGAAAACTTATAATTGGCTCTAACTCCTTTAATATAGCTCCGAATATAAAATAGAGGATAAAATGTGATTACTTATAATTGGCTCTAACTCCTTTAATATAGCTCCGAATATAAAATTGAGGATAAAATGTGATTACTTTTATTTTCCATTAAAAATTGATTTTATTTTTGTCTGAAAACTTATAATTGGCTCTAGATCCTTTAACGCAGCTCCAATGAGCAAATAGACTATAATTCGTGGTCATTTGTATTTCTTACTAGAAATTGACTTGAAAACATATAATTGGCTCGAAGTCCTTTAATACAGCTCCGAATATAAAATAGAGGATAATCTGTGATCAATTTTATTTCTTACTAAAAATGCATTTTTTATAAGAAATCTTATAACTGTCTATATTAAATAAAGGATAATCTGTGATCACTTTTATTTTGCATTAAAAATGTTTTTTTGTGTGAAAACTTTTAATTGGCTCTATATCGTTTAATACACCTCCAATAAGAAAATAGACGATAAGCTGTGATTACTTTTATTTCTCAGTAAAAATTGATTTTTATATGAAGTTATTTTAAGGATCACTAATAAATTGCAGTCATGTGATCATGCACATCATTAAGAAATCAGTTTCTGTTTCTTATTATGTATTTTATTTGCAAACCTTAATATGCACTTTTCTTATTATAGAGTCTTTTGGTTGTTAAAAAAATAATACAATATGAATTCTTATTAATTACTCTAAATGACTGCTGCATTCATTACATTTAATGATCCTTTTGAGTCTTGTGTAATTTGGCATAGATGCCGTCCTTAGCCATCAACTGATGATGTGTACCCTGCTCCACAATGCGGCCATTTTGTACAACACATATTAAATCGGCATTTTGTACGGTTGAAAGCCGATGAGCTATAACAATACATGTACGACCCGAACATGCCACATCCAAAGCCTGTTGTACCAATTGCTCACTTTGCAAATCTAAAGCTGAGGTGGCTTCATCCAACAGCAAAACTTTGGGGTTACGCACTAAAGCTCGAGCTATAGCAATACGTTGTTTTTGTCCACCCGATAGCTGAGTGCCACGAGCTCCCATCTTAGTGTCATATCCATTGGGAAGACCCATAATGAAAGAGTGAGCATTTGCACTTTTGGCGGCCGCTATAATTTCTGCCATACTAACATCACGTGAATTATCGCCATAGGCTATATTTTCGGCAATGGTACGTTCGAACAAGGAGGGTTCTTGGGAAACAATGCCAAGTTTACTGCGTAGATTAGCCAAAGTTAAATCGGTTTTGACATCATCGTTGTTAATGTGCTGTAACAAAGAAATTATAGTCTTTAGAGTATGTACATATATTAAAATTATATTGTTTCTGAACTTACAATAGAGCCATTATCGGCATCGTAATAACGTTGTAGCAATTGTATGCAAGTAGATTTTCCACAGCCAGAATGTCCCACCAAGGCCACTGTCTTACCATGTAATACTTCGAAATTCAAACCATTTAAAATCTTAACATCCGGTCTTGTGGGATAGCGAAATTCAATATCATTGAAACGTACTCCTTCAAAAAGATTTAATTGTTTGGCAAAAGTATTTTTGGCCGGTAAGGCGGAATTTGTGATTTTGGGTTGGCGATCTAAAATTTGGAATAATCTATGACCGGCCACCAAGGCGGCTGTAAAAGCAGGAGCAAAAGCCAAAGATTGAGCCAACATCATCGAACCATACAATAAAACTTCTGAAACCCTTAAGCAAAAAGTTTAGTTATTACAGTGATTTAACTAAAAATTAAGAAAACCTACTTTAAAATATCCTGGAAGGGAACTTTGCCTTCTGAAACTAAGACACCACCATAACATAAAGCCACAGCATAGGCAAAAAATAGGAAAGCTTGGCCAGAGGAGTTAATTAAACCACGATATTTAAGTTTTTGTCTTATTAAAACTTCTACTTTGTGTATTTCCTTATTATATTTATCAATAACTTGTTGTTCTCTTCTTAGACCAGCTATGGTGCGAACATTAGCTATGGACTCAGTGGCTATACGACAAGCCTCTTCCAATACCACTTTTTCATGCATCATAGAGGTAGTCATAAATCTGTAAAAGTTACTCTAGTTAGGAATGATAATTTAAATAAGTTTTTATAAGACTTACTTAGCTTCAAATATTACAGAGCCCACAATAACGGGGCAAGTACTCATGCACAATAAAGCCAATTTCCAAGAATAGTAAAACGACAGTGTTAGACCTATTACAAAATTCGAAAACGCCTGTATAAGACCACTCAAGGGATAACCAATAGCTCCCTGAACTCCGGCAGCATCTCCTGACAAACGGGCTGATAGGGCACCCACAGAATTAATGTCCTCATCAAACCAGCCAATTTCTTGCCTCATAATTGCCTTAAATGTCATGGATCTTACTCTTGTGGTCAACCACACGCCAGCATAGTTGAAGAGATATGTTTGAAGAAAACATGCCAATCCTGTTAAAACTCCCAACACCAAACAACAAATGGATAGAATTGCAGTGCGATCAATTGCGGCTTGGGCTTCACTTTCCGCCAAAGCGGCATAGAACTCCCCAAAGGCTACCGAAAAGGCAGGATAGGTAAAACCGAAACCAATGGCACAAATAGTTCCCATAACAATAAAACATGCCTCTGGTCGAGAAAGTTTTAAAATCCTACCGAAGGTTTTAAAAAAATTGGGTTTCACTTCAGACTTTTGAGCAGTTTCTTGAGGCACTTGGAGTTTCATTATTATTTCGGCTTCATCCAAATGTATGATATTCTTTTGATTCTTTTCCAAGTTAATGGGATTGGTATCGAAAGATTTCTCATAAATGGCTAAACTGTTGCCTGGAGAGAAAATCATATGCGAGTTATATTACGAGTATTATGATTGTGTGTTCAGTTTTCTGCTACTTACTTTTCGCTTCTTCAATATCCTCCATATTTTCAGGTTCCGGTACATTTATCTCTCCAGCTTTGACCATATTATAATAGGCTCCTTCCAAAGCCATAAGATCATCATGAGAACCCTCTTCCAATACCTTGCCTTCATGTATAAACACAATCTTATCAGCTCCTCTTATGGCCGAAAGTCTATGAGACACTACTATTGTGGTTCTGCCTTTGGAAGCAAAATCCAATGCCTCTTGCACTAGTTTCTCCGATTGATAATCCAAAGCTGAGGTGGCTTCATCCAAGAGCAAAATTTTTGGATTTTGTATTAAGGCACGAGCAATGGCAATTCTTTGTTTCTGTCCACCCGATAATTGAGAGCCACGTTCACCAATGCTGGTTTTATAGCTCTGTAAGAAATAATAATGTGAAAGAATTGTAGCAAACTTCAAGAGGTGTCACACTTACATTGGGTAGATTTGAGATAAATTCATGAGCACCAGCAGCTTTAGCGGCAGCTTCAATTTCCTTTTGTGTGGCTTTAGGTTTGCCAAAACTAATATTTTCAGCTATAATTACCATTAATATAGTTATTATCTGCTCTTCAATGAAATACATTTAAAACATACCTATTGTTCCCAAAAACAACACCGGCTCTTGACCCACTATGGCCATATTAGAGCGCAACCATTGTATATTATATTTGCGTATATCCAAATCATCCAACAACAAAGAACCAAACACAGGATCATAAAAGCGCTGCAACAATTGTATACAAGTAGATTTGCCACAACCCGAAGAACCCACCAAAGCCACAGTGGTACCAGAGCGAATTTTAATGTTCAAACCTCTGTGTACAATAATATCGGGACGTGAAGGATATCTAAAGAAGACATCAGCAAATTCAACATCTCCTCTTAGGCCATAATTTAAAATTTTCCCATCCGTGGACATGGGATCAATTTTAGATTGAGAGTCAATTACTTTGAAAATCGTAGAAGCACAACCCCGCGCCATGGCAAATGATTCCAGAAATGGTGCGGTTCTGGCTATATTGTCAGCACCAACTATAATGCCAAAAAAAGCCTTAGAAAAGCAACAGTTAATAATAAAGACAAAGGTTCAGTAGTTAAGAATAATGCTTACAATCATCAATA
The DNA here is from genome assembly GCA_916048285.2 of Bellardia pandia. Classification (NCBI taxonomy): domain Eukaryota; kingdom Metazoa; phylum Arthropoda; class Insecta; order Diptera; family Calliphoridae; genus Bellardia; species Bellardia pandia. The sequence goes on from OU696531.1 coordinate 50,299,761, forward strand.
TAGCTGGTGTATACTCTTTCTCCTCCTTATCACGATCATTAATAATCAAATTGACGCCATACCAAAATGCTCCAGCACAGGAAAGAAACAGCATACTTTTCAATACACCATCACTTAAGCCCGAAAATGCTCCTTTATGTTGACTGGCTTTGCGAGCGGGCACCAAATAATTATCATAACGTTCGGCTTCTTTCTTCTCGCCACCAAATGACACTACAGTACGTAAAGCATTTAAAACTTCCTCCACCAAGTTGCCGGCATTGCCATAAGACTCTTGTTCTTTAGTAGTAAGTTTACTTTGGAACTGAAAGATGTGTACTTGAATATTAATCACCAGATAATGTGACCTCAAATTTTACTTACCCTGGCCACTATTATATTAAGGACAATCACTATCGGTATATAAACACTAACGGCCAAAGTCAACTTCCAGCCATAGGCAAACGAAATGGCTACTGTTATAAGGAATCCAATTACTAGATAAATAAAGTGACCCACTTTTTCCGATATGCCATCACGTATCTTTTCCACATCACTTGAAGAATTATGTTTGTTGTACATACATACATACATATACATATGTATTAAATTGTTATTAAATAGTGGTTAGTTTTACTTACTCTGTCATATTTTGGGCAAAGTTTTGCTTGGTTGCCAAATCATGCCAGCCTATATCCTGTCTCATCACCGATTGGAATAATTTAATGCGCATGCGTGTTACTTGCCTCAGGGCCACTAAATTAAAGATATCAACGGAGAAAATGCCCGATATAAACATAACCACCGATGCTATTGTAAGTAAGATGCCATACGATATTGAGTCATTGTAAAGTTCTGCATTATTGACTTCCTCCGATTCGTAGGAGCTGGGAAATTGAGAAGATTTGAAAAACCAACGGCAAGTTTGATTAAAAGATTAAAATAAGTGGAATTTATTTAAACTGAGGGAAGGGAACTAGCACAATGCAGGTTTTATGGTTGTTTAACATGAGCTTGCCATTGAAAAGGGTCTTTTCAGATCTACTTGGTAACACTTGGCAAATATTTGCCGAAAAAGACGTAACCACTAAATAACATATATTTGAACTCGTTTATTTATTAAGAAAAAACTTTTTCTTATTTAGGCCAAAGCACAACAAATATTTAGTTTTAATTTGATTTGATGCTGTTTGATCTTGCAAAACTCTTGTTAGAGTAAAGAACGTCAAACAAATTTGTGCTAAAACAAGTATTTTTGAGTAAATATTTGCCAAATGTGACCGTACCTTTAGTGTTGATTACAATCATACTGGACTTAGTTATTGTTTCAAGAAAACATGAATGAAAATGATTGTTTAATATATTGAAAGAAGTTAGATAGATTTACATTTTTGCTATTCAAGAGGGAAGTTATCTTGCATTAAATGTGAATGAATACATGATTATTTATTATTATGTCAATCAAGATTATTTTATCAATGTTATTGTTTTCTATAACTATATATCGCCGGAAACAAAAAATTGGTATAATAAAACTTTCACTATATCGATAGACGAAAATAAATCCTTAAGATTGAGAAAGATAGATTAAATAATGTGAAACACTTAAAACAATAATAATTCTACTAATTCTTAAAACTCCATTAATACTTACAGTGTCTTACCACCGCCAAACAATGGTAAAGCATATGTCTCCGAACTCGTACCATTGCGATAGGTACGATCGACCAACATGGCAGTAAATTCACTATAAATAATGACCACGGCCGGTAGAGTTAAGGCCTTAATGGCTGACATTATAAAACCAACAAATAGAAGAAATATTTCAAGCGGTGTTGAAAAACGAAATAAACTCCAAAAACTAACTGGCTTTGATGGCTCCAGACCCTCAGCCATGGGCTGATCCAGCGAGGATTTGGATATGGACGAATCCTCATGATCCATTATAAAACTAAAATAATCCACATGAGAAAATTAAATAAATATGAGAAACAAAAAATTAGCAATTTTCTTTTATAATTCAATTATTTCAAATATTCAATATTTTTGTTTTAACACATTTATTTTTGTTTAAGAAGAGGTTAATTTAATTAAACTTCATGAATGTACGTAGTAAGTACATGCGAGTATTTATTACGTATGTTTTGTTTTATGTATGAACGATCAGTTATTTATTTTGTAAGTGTCTGAAATGTACATTATTAAATTTTTTATTTGCGTTTGATGTTCTTCAATTATTGTTTTTAGTTTGTTTTATGTGACCTTTTGGGTTATAGTAGAATTGTTTTTATGTTTTATTAGTTGTATTTTGTATATGTTTCAGTTTTTAATCTTATTTTCAGTTTGATGTGGAACTGACTTAATAACTAGAGTTTTAAATATATTTTTTTTTATTTTTATTTTAGTAACATATTTTTTCTTAAAAAGCAACAAACATTTAGTTATTTTTCTTTTTTAAAGCAACATTGCTGTAGACAATAAGTTTTTATTCTAATTTGTATTCTAATGTAAATTTTCTCTTCTTTTCAGGTATGTAACCAGGAAAATATTAAGGTAATTTATTAATTTCAAAGCTAATGATCTGTGCCTTTAACATGTATGAATATCACAAACTAATGGCCTGTTACTGTAACAATTAAATAAATATTTAAGCAATTATATCCCACCCCACCCTCATCCAATATACCATGAATTTGTGCTGATGTTTGTAACGCCCACAAATATTAGTCCAATCGAGTCCGATCGACTAAAAATTACTTCCAAAGTCGATTTAAAGATGCCCGTCTGTCTGTCCGTCCGCCCGTCTGGCTGGCTAGCTGATCATGTAAACATGTGCGCAAAGTACAGATCGCAATTTTGAAAATATTTTCATAAAAGTTGATACGTGATATTTCTTAGGTCCAATTACGATTGGGATTGAAATTGGTTGAAATCGGTTCATTATTTCTCCTATCCCAAATACAAATTTTATCCGCTCTTAAGAATATTGGTATTCTTAAGAGAGTTAAATATGTTTTATATACACATAAATTTTTCGGCCCAATTTAATGATGATTGGTCCATAATTAGTCATGGGAGCCCCTGTTTCTGAAAAACTGATTTTGCACATATACTGGTTGTAGGGTATTATATGATCGAGCATGGACGACTAGACTTTCCTAATTGTTTTTAAATGATTTTCATATAAATAATCTAGATTCTACAATGTTGTTCAATGCGTTTTCAAATCTCAGATACTATATAGCATGGTCATTGTAATAAATAGAAAACAAATTTGAAGAAGAATTTTAAAATATAGAAATTTCCTAAAGAGAAGTATTTTTTTTACAGTATTACAGTGGTCGGCAATAGGTGCCGAACGTCTATACAAATGTAAACAATAAGAATTTGAGCAAAATCTAAAATTATCAAAAAGAAAACCAATTAGTAGATCATGCATCAAAAACACAATCTTTTTATGCAATAATAGATAAATAGGATTTCATTTACTGGGATGGTATAATGGCTCCACTAAGAAGAAATTAAACTGATCAGTCTATAGATATATCTATAGCAAGTTAATAGTCATGGCTTTTGAAATAAAAACCCTGTATACAATCATTAATGCCTTAACCAAAGCAGATGGAAAGGCAAGAATTCTCAGAGACAAATGCAACACAGTTAAAACTATTGGTTCAATGGAACAGCACGTGACGCTGGACAAGCAGAATCCACAACGTATAAGCAACCCTAGATCGTTGCGATAAAGATAATTTACTGACAACATAGGAAAATGGAATAATTAGTGTTCAACATCTCCAGCAGAATAATTGTATTGAAATTCTATACGCTCAATTAAACAATGTCAAATCCTCACAGGCTTTCCGGATTTGCCGATTTTTTCCTTAAAATTAAAAATTATTATTATAAAGATTATTATATGCAGATTTTTTTACAATTATTTTAATATTAAATAAATTTCCATTCCTTTCATATTCCTCAGTTTGATGTTTTTAGTGAAATGTTTTCCTTTCTAAGCTAATTCTTTGAAGCAAATATCCATTATTTAAAAAAATCTTAGCTTAGCTATTTGCTAATCATCGATTTTATCTTTTTACAATTATATAATCGTTAGCATTACCTAAATTTTAGAATGCAGAAAAACTGAAAATTTAATATATTTCTAAGGGATAGGCTGGCATTTCAAAGTCGTACTTTAAGCTTTGTGATTACTCTCCGAGAAGAACACAATTAGCACAATAAGTTGTCTTTCAGAAAAGCTCATCCATATATGATCGATTGGTCCGTTGTTCATTCAACTCATTACAGGAAAAATTTATCAAATATCATTGCTGTCACTTACAATAAGAGACCATTTTTGACTGCATATTCACAATCCTATCTTCAGTACCTGCCTTCCATTCTATGAAACGCATAAATGAAGTGAAAAATCTGATACACCCTATATAGGAATTCACTGCTCCAAAGGGTATTAAAACTTACATTTTTTGAAATTAATATTTAAAAAATTTCGATATTTTCTGAAATTTTTGGCAATTCATTTCATCATCATCATTTGAGTATTTGATATTTGGTGGAATCCGTAAGATTTTGAAAAGTGTCTAGGAATACAAATGAATCTTATCGGTCAGAAATGTTTGATGTATCCAAATTTCGCCACAAATAGGTTGAAGCCCAATCACATCTACAAAATCGGTCCATAATTAACTATAGCTCTCATATAAGCACCACATCCGAAAATTACTTTAAAGAACATAGCTCTCTTAAATATATTGGTATTCAAATAATATTTAACAAAAATATGTTTGATATGCATACAAATAATTCGGTCTATTTTAATGAGGATGGGTCCATAATTAGTCATAGCTGTCATATAAGGCACGCTTCTAAAAATCACTTTAACGAATATAAATCTCTTAATAATATTGGTAGCCAAATAAAATATAACATAAATAAGTTTCATATATACAAAAATAATGACACCTAATTTTATAACGGTTGGTTCATAATTACTGAAAGCTCCCTCCCATATAAGATCCCTTTCGAAAATTACTTTAACATGTATATATCTTTTAAAAGGGTTTATTTATATCGATATAATTTTTGACACAAAAAATATTTATATGCACAGAAGTCATGCCATAATACCCGACCATATAATACCCTAAGAGCAAGCCTCTTACTTCTTACTTATTTTGAATGTTTTACGAACTCTAACGAAGTGTCTCGAATGCAAAGATCTCGACTAAAGTGATAAATACATAAATCAAATTTAAATATTACCGAAAGTGAATCCAGTTGGCTTTAAATGTTTTTGAATATGTCTGTAGCACTTCAGCCCATAAAGTCTCAATTAGATGTCTATACATTCTAATTTGGTATTAAGCTATAACTATAACAATTTGCTGGTTATAAATAGTAAAAGTTTTCTTCATACCAACTAATGCTCCGAAATTAGAATATAAAAAAAAAAATACAAAAACTCTTTTCCTAGATACACAGACCTGTGCCTTTCTGAATAGTTTTGTCTCCAATTACACTTTAAAAGAAAAACCAATTGTGTACCGAAACAAATTTTTGTTTAGAAACGAAATTTAAACGAAATTTATTCAACTGTCGATTGGAATGAAATGCTGTTTATAACTTTAATAGATCAGTAATTTTATCTAAAACTTGCAGTGTGTGAGTTTTATGAACGATCTAGCTATCAATGAGAAAATAATTTCTTTTTTCACAATCCTTTTACTTAAAAACTTACTGCACAATTACACGTAATTACAAAATATTATTAAAATATTATATAGAATATATACGATATTCCTTAAAATTTGCAGCAATTTTTATATAATGAAACTCTAGGACATTGTAAATTTTGGAATATCTTTACCACACATGTGATATACTCGTAAATAAGTTTCTATATACTTGAATTTAATAATATTTTAATAAAAATCTTAACATTAGTGGATATTGTTAGGTTTGACATTGTTTTAAATTATTGATCATTTTAATTAGTTTACAAAAGTCCTTTAACATTACACTGGTTTTAAATATGTATGTACATATGTATATAGTGTTCTTTGTCTTAATATGATTTCAGTTAAACAGTAAATCAAATTTGTTCTCTTTGTTAGTTTTTTTTTTACTTAACACAAATATTTTTAATTCTGTAAGTATTTACGTTTGTAAGGATTCGCTTTAAGAAAATTTTAATGACACTATCACTTAATCCTTTATATATAATTCATGTCCTTAATGCGAATAAATTTATATTTTATTAAAACGTTTTCCAAGAAGTTTTAAAAGTTTTTCACGACACGACGCTCAAACACCAACTGAGAACTGTTCGATAAATGATCGTGCTTAAATTAAATGTTCATAGAATGAGATGTCACAAAACACTGAACACCAATGATCTGAATGTATGTACATATGTATGTATGTATCTACGAAGAACAATTTTAATTGATTTGTAAAAATTTTTTAAATTAAGTGTCATACAAGTGCACTGATCGTTATTTGGACAGGATTTAAAAAAACGCTAATATTGCTAATTTAATTTTTAATTGTCAAAAAAGTTAGAAAGAAGTAAAAATTTGTCAATGAATTTTTCGAAAAATGTTCGAAAAATATTAATTTCAAACTAGTTGACCAGTAACCAAAAATAGATTAATTTCGTTTAGATTAGTTTAGTGACTTTTTACCTCTCCTAGCACAAAACCCATTGGCTATCCCATCAGAAGCAGTTTCTTTTTCTTTCATGACCAGTTCTGTGTTAATTAAATCATAATAAAAAACAATTTTAAAATAAAAATATAATACTCTTAAATATGCATTATTAATACATAAATTTCTTGCCTCTTAAATTGTTTCTGAAATCCAGTTTCACAATCGTTTAATTTCTAATGTTTAATCAACCTTATTTATTCAACTCGTAGTATAGTTGCACATAACTATTCAATATGATTAAAATAGTAAAATATTTTCGTATTTCATTTAAGAGAGAGAGAGAGAGAGAGTTTTTTAACATCATGCAAAATTAAATTTCTGATTCATGTTCGTACGTACGGGTATTTATGGTTGAAATGTTTTTTGTTGGTATTATTTATTAATTTTGATTTTAGATCAATCAGCAAATTGACCCTTATTTTAGTGTTCGGTCATAACTCTCTCGTAGATGTTATAGTCAATCGATCAATAATATGCTAATTTATAAATTCTATTAGTTTAGATTTTTATCATATTAACCGGCGACAAAAAAACAAAACAAATAAGAAATTCTTTGTACAAAGTATTTTGCAATATTTAATTAAAAAAAATTTTTTTTCAGTACATTCAAGTTTTTACACAGTGTCAACTTTATTTAGTACTTAATTGCGAGGGCGGTTCGGAAACTTTTTAGCCTAGAACAGAAAGCCCGGTATGAATAGAAAAAGTTAAGGTTTTCATCAATGCTATGAGCACATATTAAATTTCTTTTCGATCTGATAATTACTTCATCTAGAAACAGGTGTTCAAAAAAGACGCATACGCGGAGTGCCTCAAAGGCAAAACAATTCAATCGGCTGGTAAGGTTATGGCAACGGTTTTTTGGGACCTAAAAGGTATTTTATTGATTGAAAAAAAGGTTAAAACAATAAATTCAGAGTACTATTGCAACATTTTGGATCAATTAGATGTAAGAATTCGAGAAAAACGTCCTGGCTTGGAACACAAACAAATAAGTTTTCATCAAGACAACGCACCAGCGCACAAGAGTGTTTTAACGAGTTGCTTGACCACCCACCATATTCTCCTGATTTAGCTCCCAGTGACTTTTACCTGTTCCCAAATCAGAAAAAATTCCTAGATGTCAAGTGTTTTACCTCAAATGAAGATACAATTACAGTTGTAAACCACTATATTGAAGGCCTTGAGGAAAACTATTTTAATCAAGGGATAGAATTGCTAGATAAGCGTTGGACTAAGTGTATTGAAATTTCAGGAGATTGAAAACTATTCTCTTTCTGTGCTAGGCTAAGAAGTTTTCGAACCGCCCTCATACTCAGTCCAATCATGAATAAAAATTCCGCTGGAGTTTCTTCCCTTTTTATTTTTTTAACATTGAATTTGAATAGGAAAAATGGGAAAAGGGAAAAAACTCCCGCGGAATTTTTGTTAATGATTGGGCTGACTACGTTTAATTCCAAAGTAACTTAATTTGAATTTTGCTTAGCGGAAAATTTGGGTAATAGGGTCCTTATACGTTAGAAGTTAAATAAATATATAAATGCACGCTTCAAATAGTTTTGTGATCTAATGTTTCGTTTAAATTTGAATTCTTTGAAAGTGTTTGAGTATTCTTCGTACTAGGGCAATTTGTTAATAATTTGTTGACGGTTTCTAGCTTATGATGAAATTGAAGCATTTAAGCGACGTATATTCTCCATGTTCCTGAATGTTTCGAGGCTGAGACCGTGTGATAATTAATTTCGTTCAAAAGATATTTTAAATTTGCGCACAGAATTGGCAATTTGACACTGAATTAATAAGAAATAAGATTCCAGTATTTTCCAAATTTGTGACATTGAAAGTAATGTCTTTGAACTGAGTCGAACAATAGTTCGATTGTTAAATGGGTTGCTGATCGATATTCCTGGATGCATTCTCTTGGCAGCATTATAATCAATACATGCGGTGACAGGGACACGGTCTAGTGAATAATTTCGGTCAAAATGTATTTTGAATATGCGCATAGAATTGGCAACTAAACGCTGAATTTATTAAAATCAAGTTTCCAGTACTTTCCAACGTTGTATAACAGTGTTATAACATCGTTCTGTAAACTCAGACAGAACCTAGATTATAAATCGAGAGCACATTTAATAAGAAGAATATTTAATCGCTTGCAAAGTGAGTTCTTAGTAGATGTCTAAAAGAGTGAGCTGATTACTATCATATTCTTAAATTTTTGGTCCTTCGAAAGATTTGTATAGGATTCCTGAAATTGTTTTAAGATATCAGTATTTCCCAACGTTATTCAAGTTTTAATGATTTTCGCAGTGGTAAGATGTTGAAAATAAACCAGCCACAGATTTGCTAACATAACGAGTATCAGTCATCGACCTAAGGAATACTCATTATAAGACGTAGGCATTTTTACATACATATGTACATATAAAAACACAGAAGCTGTAAAGTTTATGGCAAGGCTCAAAATATGAGAAGTGGAGTCCTAATTCAAATCAGAAGGACATTTAATCGCTTGTAAATAGAATTCTTAAGGGACAACTTAAAGAGTGGATTATTCGTACATTGTTAAGCATTAGGTATTTCAAGATATTTTTATAAAAAGTGATTTTTTAAGAGCTTTCGGATTTCATTTAAAACCACATAAAATTAATAGAACGATCTATATAAATTAATGTTTAAAAATGATATCGTGTAAATATTGACCACGGATACGCCTCAAATGGTTCATACGCTGGGTACAATTTTGACATACTCTCTCAACGCCGGTATTTCACGAATAAATTCTTCAATATTAGCTTGCAGAGCGTCACCTGTGGCGAGCTTGTTCTTATAGATTTGAGCCTTAACATAGCCCTACAAAAAGTAGTCTAAAGGCGTTAAATCGCACGATTAGGTGGCCAATTGACAGGCCCAAACACGAAATAAACTGTTCACTGAACTCGCCGCTCAATTGGGCGTTCTGTGTGTAACGTGGTATGGTATTGTTGAAACTACATGTCGGCCAAATCCAGCTCTTCCATTTTGGGCAAAAAAAGATTGAAAGCATCCCACGGTAGCGTTCGCCATTCACAGTAACGTTTCTGCCTTCGTCATCTTTGAAAAAGCACGGTCCAATGATGCCACCGGGCAAACCAAACAGGTAATTTTTCGTGATGCATTGTCAGTTCTTGCAATGCTTCTGGCTGTTCTTCACACTAAATACGCCACGTAGTGGAGTAACAGAGTCCGCATTGCTTCAAACGGCTCCAAATCGATAATTCACCATCATCAACAACACTGGCGGATACAGCTGCAATATTTTCCTGTGTCCGCACTCCGCAACTCCGTATGTTGGTTCAATAATGTAAATTTAGTAAGAAATTTATTCACAAGATTCCGAATGACCGCCCAAACTGACCTTAAAATGGAAGAAGTAAGGATGCCCTAACGGAGCATGAATTTTGCTAATAAAATTCAATTCAACGTTATTGGTTCGTAAAGCCATACTTGGCAAATATTTGCCGAAAAAGACGTAACCAGTAAATAAAATATTTTTGAAAAAAAAACTTCGTTTATTTAGAACAAGACACAACAAATATTTAGTTTTTTTTTATTTGATGCTGTTTGATCTTGCAAAACTCTTGTAAGAGTAAACAACGTCGAACAAATTTGTGCTAAAACAAGTGGTTACGCTTGTGTATTTGCCAAATGTGACCGTACCTTAAGTTGAATTATGGTTAAATTATAGACTAAACTGAATATGTTACTCGAAAACAGCTTAGATGCCAAAAACAGTTTTGCCAAAACGAAAGTTGCTAAAAAATCAACCTACATGATTGTCATTTTTAACTATGGCCATCCGGTGTTTAAGCTTTTTTGTTAAATATTTATGGATTAAAAATTAAGTATAAGATAATTAATTCGTCTTAACAAACCTTAGGTTCCTTTAACCTTTCTTGTCATGTAAAATATATTGAAAAATCTTTTAAAATATCTTATTCTAAATATATAATTAACTTTATTACAACGTACATTATTACATATAAACATTTCTTTATTAATATTATCCTTTACAAGGATATTAAATAACTAAAAATTTCAAATACAATTATATTTATGTAGATTTCTTTTAAAAAAAAATTAATAATTTAAGATTCATTGTCACAACCTTTTTGTCATTTAATGTATAAGTAATTTAAAACTATTCTTTTTTAAATGGATGGATGAATGGCTTTAGTTAACTGTTCTTTTTCTCTTTTTCTTTCTTCTATACATTTATTTTAACAATTTAATTTAAATACTTATTATACATAAACTTCTCCGGTTTTACCCAGTGTTGTAGGAGCCGAAGTGGGAGTTGTAGAATTTGTAGGATTTTTATCTGTACCAGTTTGAGTTGTCGACACTGGAGCATTGTTCTGAAACATGCTGTCGTTGGTGTCTGGGATATTGGGTCGATCCTCTGAACGCATTGAATGTCTACGTTCAAGTAAATACGAATCGGAAATATTTAAATTCAAGTTGCCATTGAAACTGTTATTGCGCGATATGTTAGCACCACCATTTAACGGTTTCACCGATAATAGAGCCGTGGCGGTATTATTGTTATCAAGTTTATCGTTGAAATTCAAGTCCGTTATTGATACCGCTGAGGGGGTTCTTTGTATAGACAAGGATACCGGTATGCTGGTCATGACATCATTGCCATCAAAGTTGGATGTATTGGTAGTTATAGTGGGTATTTGTGTGGTGGACATGGGTAGAATATTTAAAGTAGCTGAGGTGTCGGTAGGACTGGTGGTAACCGTGAAGGGGAATGATAACGTTGTCATATTGGAGGTGACAGGTATGGCTGTAAGAGACATTTTAGAGTTTTTTTTTACATATTTTAAAAGAATATTTATTTACAGCTTAAACTTACTATTAGCTAAATTTGTGGGCAATACTGCCTGGGCCAGTGCCGTCGTATTTTGATGTCCTGGAATCAAAGTGTTACTCGATGATGAACTCTCAATTTCTTTAATTGGTGATAATAATAATGTGCCCAATACTTGACCATCTTGACCGTTATTTGTTGTTGTGCTTGTATAAGGATACATTGTGGTTTGTGTATTTAATGGTGGTGTCATAATAACCGCTGTATTTGCATTGGTTGCTATAAATAAGTGCATTGATTTGGAAGTTTTGTTTTGGTTTAACAATAAAATTAATAAGTTTAATTTAGTTTTTCTTTTTTGTTTAATTCAATTTAGGTGCTTAAAATAATAGGTGAAGCTTTTGTAAATGTTAGAAAAATGTTTAATAATTTACCATTTGCCGTTTCTTTATGAATATATTCCGCGGTAACATCAGGAGTAGGTATACGAGGACGATTCTTTGAAGTATTTATACTTAAACCATTCATACGAGAGTCTAAATGCCGAAAGTTTTAGCGGGGTAAGAAAATGAAAGTAAAACCAAAAATAAAAATCAAATGAAAAATAAAAGAAGTTTAAAGTGCAAAGAATTTTTAATTTATAAAAATTTTGAATTTTGTTTAAAAGAGTAAAAATTGTTTTTTTTTAAAGTTAAAAGAGAATTATTGAAAATCGTTAAACAATCTTTTTGGGATCTTTTGAAAAACATTTATGACTTTTGCAGGTTTTTTATACAAATTTTAAATTTGTCAAGCTTTGCAGTTCGTGTAGTCTTTGACAGTGAACCATTAGTGAATATTTGTTTTTAAATATAATTAACAAACACAAACTGCGAAGCTTTTGGGCTTATTAATAGAAAACACCCAGAGTCTTTGGCGGGAATCGAACCCGCAACCCATTGACTGATAGTCCCGTACACTATTGCCTAGTCTATCGGGGCACCCAAAGTGTGTTATCTGAATTTTGTTTCCTTGGAGAGATCGCATCCCTTCCTTCGGTGGTATAGCATTTAAACGCCACCGAAGTAAAATACTTGAAATAATCGCTATAAATCAAACTTTGATCAATGCGCCTACTTACCACCAGAGGCGCTGCAATACTGTACTATTAATAAACACAACGCGTAATTACAGTGTTGTCATATGAAAAAGCTTTTCTCTACTTTCACCACCTATTCTTCTTCTACCTATCCCTTTCCAAAGAAAGTAACACAATTAATTAATTAATATATGTATAGGCATATTAATTGCCTGAGCGTTACTTCTCTTTAAAAAAAAACACATATTCGTGAACTAATGTCAACTCATGGGGACTTGTTTGTTCAAACCCAGATCAATGAGTTTTTATTGTTGGAAATTAATGAATTTAGAGAGGGGTACAAGTGAACAGGACAGTGTAACTTCATACTCAGTTTGCGCGGCTGCACAACATATTAAGTCGCCAAATATGTTGCTTTGGTGAGTTTTAATGACCAGCAAGATTGCCTGGCTGCAGTAGACTTCTTTCATTGTCGTTTTTTTTTAAATATAAAAAAGCCACAGACTCAGGAAATTCTCAAAGAGAATCCGACAGTTGTGAGATCGTCTGAAGAACGACACTTTACTAATAACATTTTCAAAATGTAATAGAAAAGTAGCTTTAAAATTCAATGATCTTGAACGTATACTTCTTTTAATTTTCTTCGTACCATAAGGAAGGAAGAAAATTTAAACTCAAGGAAATTGTGGTACAAAACACACAAAATTTATGAATTTTCTAAATCAAGTACCATTTTTGGTATGTTCTACACTAACGTTCGTAAACGACTCTGTGAATTTAGCCTTTTTTACGAAACCATCATGCAGAATGTAAAATTGCAAACAGTTACTATCCCTAAAGAACTAGTAATGTGGCTAGTGCTATATCTGTTAAACAAGCTGTTTGTATTTTTTTAACAATACAATGTATATCAATTGTTTGGCTTACTAGTATTAAAATTCATCACTTGAATAATTTAAACTAGTTTCTATTTTCAGCTATTACTATTTCCTATCCCAGGGAACCAGTCACGCAACTAGTTTTCCTTTCTCTTTTCTCTAGATTTGCAGTAACTGAGCAGTAACCTCTCAACAATGTAACAGTCATTTCTAGGTTGTACATTTAATATATTTTGTATATATATTAAATGGTATAAATATAAGGGTATAGAAAGAAAGTCAGTCGTAATATCAATATTAAGAATTTATAATTGGCTGTGCCGTATCTTATATACCCACCACCCATCAGTGGCGTGATGTATGCATACTTGAAAGAAATTTGTTTTACATCTTGTATTGATAACAATTTTTATTGATCTATTACATGTTATGGGACGATCAACATAAAATATTTTACTGTATTTGAGTTTTAAGCTTTGTACACATGGTTTTGTCAGATCTTACAACGTTGTCCGAAAAATGTTCAACAAATGTTCAGAAAATGTTTAACAACCGTGTGAACTTAAAATTTTTGTCTTTCAACATTTTAAGAAAAAGCATTTTCAGTACATTTTATTTTCAGTCAGTACGACAAAAATATTGGCAGACATCTAACAATCGTGTAAACACAATTGTCAAACACTTTTAATTGGCATATGTGCAAAGTTTATGCAACTGTCAATGGCAGAATTGTCAAAGAAAGTATTCCTAAATAAACAAACAAAAAATAAACAAACTAACATTTTGGAAAAAAGTTGAAGAATATTACAGAATTAAATTAAAGAAAATAATAAATGGATAGCGACATATCTATTGATTAGTGCTGTTTTATAGAGTGCAGCTATGGTCCAATTGAATTGCATTGCCCTATTAAGTCGCCAACAGGGTCGCAAGGCAACAAAAAATCAAGGCTGAAACAAAAATCCTACCGCATAGAGCAAGAGATCGCAGATTCCATAAAGTTAAATATAAACGATTGTAAAGGTAAATGGGCAAACCTGCGCACCTCATTCAAGCTGTCGCAAAAGCACCCAATCCGTCACCAAACTTTGCGGTGTTGTTTTGTTATTTTGTCTTCATCGTCGCAGATAAAATTGTTATAATTGCTCTTTTTTGTCCCATGACAATATTTAAAATTTTTAAATACACACACAATGCCTCACAACGAATTTGACAATCTTTGCCACACAACAACTGACAATTTCGATTGAAAGATAAATTCATTGTGTGACAATTGTATGCCAATGAAATTGTAAGGTCTTCTTACAGTCGTCTGAACTGACAATTTACCTTTTGCTAACAATTTTTCAATGTTAGTACATTGCTAGATCTGACAACATTGTATGATCTGACAACCTTTGTGGAAAATTTCATCCGTATAACGATATTTTCATCTGAATAACGATATATTTTAAATTTTTTTTTGGGTATTTCAATTAATCTCGGTCCCTATATGGGAGCTACATACGACCAATTACGGACCGATCACCATAAAGTTAGTTATTATTTAAATTTGATAATGATGTTTATAAGACATACATATATGTGCACATGTGCAAAATTTTCTGAAGTGGATTTTATATGGGGATATGGTGAATTATGAATTGATTATCATAAAATTTGGCACGGAGATGTAAGTATATGTACATAAGGACTATTTATGTCGAATAGTCGATAGTGATGTTTATAAAAGATTTATGAGCACTTAAGTTATTTTCGGAGCTATATTTGGGGGCTAAAGTCAAATATAGGACAATTCAAACAAAATATCGTGTATATGTGAAACTAACATTTGCTAAATTTTGTATAGATAATGCTTCTCTAAAGGCATTTATGTGCCATAGACTCATATTCTGGAAAGATATTTAAATGAGGCCTATGAGAAATCGTAGACCTATTTTTACCATAACCAACAGGACTGGTCCATCTCTAATAAAAATTAAGTGTTCAAAATTTCAGGATATTATCTGCCTTATATTTGCAGAAAATAGCAAAAATAATCTGAAAACATCGAAGTTTTCTGAAACTGTGGTCTATAACTCGGATCCTACTGCACCGAAACATTTCAATGTTCTACGTTTTTTTTTCGAAGCTCTATCATGTCTAAATCGTTTTAGAATTTGATAAGGAGCCAGAATATGTATACTTTTTGGTTGTACGACCAATATTTCGATGTATTACAAACGGCATGACGAACTTTATATACCCCCCATATTTTGGATGGTGGGTATAAACAATCATTAAACAAAAACATTTTCTTATAAAATGTTACAAAACCTGACCTGAAATTTAAGGTGGTTCGATCTACATTTTACCATAACCTTAAATAAGTAAGAAAAATAATCTAATTTGCTCAAATAGTTTTAAACAAAATCCGACTTACTTTGCTTTATCAGCTGTCTCTGAGCTCTCAGAGACTTACGGTTCACGAACTTATCATAGAAACTTGGTTTTGATTGCAGTTGCGGGTGTTTTTGTTGTTGAGCATTTTGCTGCTGCTGCTGTTGTTGTAGCTGCTGCTGTTGAACAATGGTCATGGGCAAACCAGACTCTGGACTTGAGTACACAGAATTTAAACGATTGCGATTAATAGCCATGCCACCCGAAGAATAGGCGGTCGATTGGCTGCGCATCGAACCCATGCGTGACATTTGCCGTACAAACCACATTTTCTTGCGCCGCTCCACCATGGGCGTATCAACGCTTTCCTAGAGTTATAAATGCACATAAATATAAATTGCTAAAGAATTTGAAATTTTTCAAATTGAAAACCCACATAATCGGCATAAACATCATCGGTCGTTTGACGTTTCCCACCACCCGGCACAATATTTACATACATCGCATCTTCTTTTTTCACTCTGTAGTTTTCCGCAGAACCTTTGGGTTCATCTTTGCGATAGTGTTCCGAGGCCACGGTATAGGGTAAATCTTTGGGGACCACACATTCCCAGTACTGATCACGTAACAGTTCGGGATGTTCTTCATGCATTTCATCGACGATCATGTAAGCGGCCTAGAATTAAATTTAGAAAATTAACTTTAATTTGCAAATTAATAATTTATTTTTGCTTAATTATAATTAGTATTAAAAATTAATGCAAACAGGTACGGGTACTTAAATTGCAGCCTTGTTTGAATGCCATCACCAGCACAAACAGGCAGGCAGGCAGGTAATAAGCTAAAAAAATAATGCCGCCTAAAACCGGTGACTTTGTTGTTGCTTTTGTTGTAATAGTAATGTTGTTGTAGACGGTGTGATAATAATGATAATAATATTACTATTTTTCTTATGTTTACTTTTGTTTAATTTTAGCAATTTGTTCATTGTATGAAGGTGTGAATTTTTGCAAAACACCAAACTTATAAAAAGAACCTTCAACATTTATTAAAAGCTATAAACTCATGAACCTTATTTTAAATTTTACTCCACACATAAAGCCAGACCTATATATTTTATTGTTAACTACATGTCCTTCAGTGAATTTACGAGCACAATTCAATATTTCTAAAAAATATGCACTTATGTTAGATTGATAAGTTTTTGCTAGTATATAATCAATAATATTTGACATATGTATGTACTCGTATGTTGTTTTGTTTTGTAGGCACTTTAATTACTTTTTGTTTTTTCTTTTATTATTTAAATAATTCTTAATTATTTGTATACTTTTTGTATAGATTTATTTTTTAAAATATTAGATAAACTACGCAGTGTTAACCTTGACTGCATTGATAACCAATTTACAGCGTCAGTCAGTCAGTCCGTCAGCCTAAGTTTTTTTTATCCTAATATATTTTTGAGTTTTAAAATACAAAAGAATTTTAATCGTTTGTGCAAATGTTTTAACGATTTTCCAAATTTCACAAATACTGTTGTACACAAGACTTTCTAGAGAAAATACTGTTATACAAAAGATTTTCTATAGAAAATACTGTTATACACAAGATTTTCTAAAGAAAAATCTGTTATATACAAGATTTTCTATAGAAAATACTGTTATACACAAGAGTTTCTATAGAAAATACTGTTATATACAAAATTTTCAATAGAAATTACTGTTATATACAAGATTTTCAATAGTAAATAATGTTGTATACAAAATTTTCAATAGAAAATACTGTTATATACAAGATTTTCAATAGAAAATAATGGTTTATACAAAATGTTCTATAGAAAATACTGTTATCCACAAGATTTTCTAAAGAAAAATCTGTTATATACAAGATTTTCTATAGGAAATACTGTTATACACAAGAGTTTCTATAGAAAATACTGTTATATACAAAATTTTACACAGAAAATACTGTTATATACAAGATTTTCTATAGAAAATAATGTTATATACAAGAGTTTCAATAGTAACTAATGTTATATACAAAATTTTACACAGAAAATACTGTTATATACAAGATTTTCTATAGAAAATAATGTTATATACAAAATGTTCTATAGGGAATATAGTTATACACAAGATTTTCTATAGATAATACTGTTATACAAAAGATTTCTATAGAAAATACTATTATACACAAGATTTTATACTGTAAATACTGTTATGTATACGATTTTCTATAGGAAATACTGTTATGCACAAGAGTTTCTATAGAAAATACTGTTATGTACAAAATTTTCTTTAGAAAATAATGTTCTTGAGAAGATTTTCTATAGAAAATACTGTTATGTACCGTATAACAGTATATGTGTATAACAGTATTTTCTATAGAAAATACTTAAACACAATTATGCTTTTAAACTAACGTTACTATTTTAAGTTATTAAATTGCCTTCTTAAAACTTTACCTTTACGCTAATGGGTTATAGATTTACGACACTTTTTTAGCTATTACTAATAATTTATATTTAAATTGAACTATACAAATAGTTATTTCTGAATAATAGTAAGATAAACAACAATTATTAACGCTTTTAAAAAACACCCTTAAAAATGTAAATGAAATGAAATTTAACGATGCCACTAATTGTAAACATGGCAAAAAATATAAATTAACAACCAAAAACAAACTTAGTTTAATTTAGTTTAAATTTTTAAATCCCTAACCTTACAATGACTTCATTTGAAGTCTATTTTCACGCAACGACTCGTAAAGATTCTACATTCAGTAGTTTGTGGCTAAAACCCCAGAACAATCGTAATTCAATTTTGACATTAATTTAACAATATTACTAAATTTTAAATTAAAAAAATGTACCAAAACTTTTGTTACTTTTAAACATTTTATGTGCCATTATTTAATTTATTATTTTAATGGTGTATTAACATTTTACCATAAACCTACATAAATAGTTTATTTTTAAACATTTATTAGTATAAATTGTTATAGGTATAAAGTTATTTTTTTTTTGGCAACTGTTTGTAAATTTTAACTGAACATTAATATCAGTTTATTTGATTTTAAATGTTTGCTTTTTACGACATTATGTATATAGAGTAATTTAAAGGTTCGTGCTGATATTTTTAGCACACTTTTAAAATTATTTATCAAATTAAAAGCTTTATACACGTAAATGAACTTAACGTTGCAAGAGGCTACTGCATTTTTAAGTCAATTAAATCTTAAGCTTAAAATCAGTTAGTTTTAATGGGCTAAAATAAAATTAAAACTAGTATTTTCGAAACTAGAGATATTTAGAAAACCGAACATTGGAGTAATCAGTTCCTAATAATAATAAATGTCAGCAATGTAGTACATATTTGTTTTATTTTCATTTCCAGATCATTGAACAATATAATTAAAGCATTATTTATCCATTGTAAACAATTAAAAATGTGTTAAATTTTTACTGCTACATAACTTAAATTAAAAAGAATCTTTAAAAACCCATTTAATTATAATTGAAACATTATTTATCCAGTGTTAAAATGATGCCAATAATGATTGCAATTGAATAGTTATGTGTGCTGTTTTTATTTCCACATAATAATTTATTATTTGCCAAGTGATAATGTAAATAAATGAGAAATAAAGCATTATTTACCTTTTATTTACATTGAGTAAAAATATTGCATACAGTCGTATTAATATATTTAAACTATGAACAATTTCTTGTTGTTATTCTTAAAAAATGTCTTGTTTTAAGAATATTTACCCATTGTTTACCCAGGGAAAATAATGTAAGTAATTTAAATATAAATCTCTCTACATATTTTTATTGTACATAAATCTCTTATAAATAATAATGCTCGTATTGTTTACATAATGTAAAAGATTAAAAATGTTTTACATTTTAAGTCTGCATAATTAGAACTTGCATAAATCTTTAATTTACCATAATTTAGCTATTCCTTAGCTATTCTTTTTAATGTGTAAAATTAGCCGGTAAACTATTATTAACCTATTGTTTACATCAGCCAAACAATGTCAACAACTGCAAATTTTCAATAATTGTAATTTTTATAAGCAATAACCTTTAAAATTTGCTAATCAATGAATATAAAGCTATTGTTTACATTATGTAAACAATGTAATGTATTGATAAAAGTATATGTTAGCCATAAACTCGTCCAAAGTTATAAAAGTAACTTGTTTAAACAATATTTACTTGTTATTTACATAAGGTAAACAATGTTAATTATTAGAATATTCTTATATATTACTATCAAGCATTGTTAGCTCTGGTTTACGATATGTAAATAATGTAAATATTTGAAAAAGTTTATGTTATCCAACAACTCGGTCAAAGTTTTAAAAGTCACAAGTTTAAACAATATTTAATTGTTGGGTACAAAGGGTAAATAATGTAAATTACTATAATATTCGCATTTATTCCCATAAAGCAGTGTTAGTTCTGGTTTACGTTCTGTAAACAATGTAAATTATTAGCATATTCTTATAATGTATAAAACCTAGACGTAAACTATTGTTTTGCTTTTGTTTGCATTGTATTAACAATGTAAATTATTGAAAAAAACTTAAATTTATTTAATAAAACATTCATATTTAAATATACATATTTAAAGACTGCAAGATTTACTAATTGTTTACCTAAGGTAAACAATGTATTTTTAAATATAAATTTACTTTTCTATCCTACTTGACGCTGATGTGTGTAAATCTATTCTTTACATAAGGTAAACAATGTCGCAATTGTAAATTAAATTTATTTTTAATTATTAATAAAACAATATTTACTAATTGTTTTCATTAGGTAAACTTTTTATATTCATATTCATTTGAACCAAATTCTATTCTAATTGACAGAACGCATGTAATTAAGTCAAACTTATGTATGTGATGATTTAAAATACCGCTAATAAATTTAGTTAAACGCTTTACGTTCCATATTAAATAAAAAAAATTTTTTTGTGTAAATTCAAAATTCCTCAAATTTTGAAACCAAATTTTGAAACCATACTCTAAAATATAAAACGACAGTTATTTATCACATCAATCAACATACGAGTATCTGGCTGGTAAAAGTCAGTCTGTGTCATCTTCATGATGATCATCAGCGCTTTGTACGAATAATCACCAAGCAACTTCAACAAAAATAAATAAACTTCTTAAAATCACATACCGAAATGTATTGTATAGCTTGAACTTGTTGTTGTTTATATATTTTGTCATGTTTTATAAAGTTTATGTTGTTGTTTGCAATGTGGCACGTGCTAAAAATAAACTCTAGTTTTAAAGACCAGCACAAAAACAAAGAATCTTTTTTTTTTTTTGCAATTTTTTTTATTCATTGTAAGTTTTCAATTTAAACTTCAAAGTTTAAGACAAATTTGTGTAAAAAATTAAAATGAAGAAGAAGAGGTGGAAAAATCGATAACTACGTAACTGATCGAACAGGTTTTTTGCGTTTTGAAACTTATTTTTTTTTTTTGTTTAACCAGACTTGACTTGACTGACCGATTAACTGAGTAAGAGAGATTTGGCGAAAAAAACAAGTTAATAATAAAACAAATTGAATGCACAATAAATAATTGTGCATACATTTTGCTGTGTTTTTTATACCCTACACCACAATAGTGGGATTTTCCAATATACCTTGGATTTGTGCTCCCGAAATAGGAGTTTAACATCATAAATGTTTGAATTATGAAAGTATCCAAACAAATTTTAACACAAATAAGTTATAAATGCAGATAAATCACATCTACAAATTTTGTCCATATCAGTACATAATTAGTCGGTGCTCCAATATAAGGCCCACTTCCGAAAATCACTTTAAATACTATAAATCTCTTCAAAATGTTGTTATCCAAATAAAATTTAATAAAAATAAGTTTCATATGTATGTACAGAAATGATGACACCCAATTTTATAAGTTGGTCCACAATTAGTCAGAACTTCCATATAAGATCCTCTCCATAAATTATTTAAAACTATTTATATCGAGATAAAGTTTCACACATATAATATTTATATTCACAGACATCATGACACTAAATTTGTTGGTGATCGGTGCACAATAGGTTATATAACGCCCATTTCTAAAAAACTGTTTATACATATACTGGGTGTAGGGTATTATATGGTCGGGCTTGACCGACTATACTTTTTTACTTGTTTTTTTTTTTTTGTTGGTTTAGCAGATGTTTTGTGTTAAACTTTTTTCCAGATTCGATTAAAAGATACACCTTATTGATAAATATGAATGTAAAATGCTTTAAAACATTGTTATAACTTTGAGTTTATTTAAGTTGACAGATGATGCTGATTTTGTTACTTTGTAAAGCATTAGACAAGTTAGGTCAATGTCAATGGCCTGGTAATTATTGGTAATCATATAAATATACGAGGGTTACTAACAAATGTTTTGAGGTAGATATTAACATCACCATCATCTAATGTGATGATAATTTGGTATAAAGCCGATACGAAATATTCGAAATACCCTACACCCACTATATGCACATAACAGGTTTTTAGAAATGGGCGCTATATAGGAGATATTACCTATTATGGACCGATCATTCAAAAATTTAGTGCCATTACTTCCGTGAATATAAATATTATGTATGGTTTACTTTATCTCGATATAAATACTTTTAAAAGATTTATGGAGATAAAGGGAATAACGGAAAAGGTATTACATGGGAGTTTTTACTAATTATGGACCACTCATTATAAAACTAGGTGTCATCATTTCTGTATATCGGAAGTAGGGCTTATATGGGAGATATGATCAATTATGAACCGATCTTCACAAAATTTGTTGATGTGATTTGTCTTCATTTACTACTCATTTGTTGTGAAATTTGTTTGGATACTTGCACAATTCAAACATTTATGATCGTTTAACTCCTATTTAGAGAGGACATTTGTATGGGGGCCAGGTGAAATAATCGACCGAAATTTTATCGAAAATTTAAATCCCATTCTTTCTTGGGCCGAAAAAATACCACGTACAAAATTTTATTGAAATGTCTTTAAAAATGCAGTCGGCCAGACGGACGGGCATCGTTAAATCGACTCAGGCAGTGATTCTGAGCATACGATCGGTATTCTTTAAGGTGGGTGTTGGACCAATATTTATGGGTGTTGTAAACATCCAATATGCACAAATCCAATATACCCTTCCCACTATTGTGGTATCAGGTATAATAAAACTAAACTTCTATTGAGATTTGTCTTTAGGAAATAAAGTTTTCTAAATAAACACAAGAATTATAACAAATTTTATTTAGTGGTTACGAATTTTTCGACAAATATTGCCATGTGTGACCATACCTTTAGACTAGACTATGTCACGAAGTTGGTGAGTATCTTCCAAAATCGTTTAGGTATTGATTAAAAATATATTTATTTTGCATCTTTCTGAAATTGAGGCCTGTTTTTTCACTGAAACATTAGCGTGAAATGTGTATCATTCTTAATCAATTCAGACATTTAATTCACAAACATTATATTAATTTTAATGCCTTAGCAACAAATCATTATAAATTTCTCACTTTACATTTAACCACAAAATATTACAACCTTTTTAATGCTCTTACCCCGCCACCTGACTTAACTTATCTTAAATATATTTTTATATTTGCTTTTAATTTGAATATTTAACAACTTTGAAAATAACTTACCTTAATATGTCTATCAATTAACCAGTTTAGTTCAATATCATCGTCATCTTCGCCAAATGGATTGATTAGCACTTCAGCAACTTTCAGCCAACCGACATAAAATACAAACTGTTAAAAACAATTAAAAAATAATAAAATATATTAAAAACAATCAAATGATTAAAACTGAAATATATTAATAATAAATTTACTTAAACAAGTCATAATTCAATGAAACCCCCTGCAAAAAAAAGTTATTGTAACAACAAACGAATTAGTACCAAAACGATTTGTTTAATACCAGAAAAATAAAAAAAAAATAATGGGGAAATTAATAAACGTTGCAAGTGCAGCCGTTAATGTCGTCAAAGTATTAAATATTTAACGATTTAACACAGTGACAAAGAAAATAGGAGACAAGAAATTATAAATTTATCAGTTTCTATTTAGTTCCTAAAGGTAATAATTATTCAAAAAAGCGTAAGCACTTGTTTTAGCACAAATTTGTTTGACGTTCTTTACTCTTACAAGAGTTTTGCAAGATCAAACATCATCAAATAGAACTAATTATTGTTGTGTCTAGTTCTAAATAAACGAAGTTTTTTTTTAAATAAATAAACGAACTCAAATATATTTTATTTAGTTGTTATGTCATTTTCGGCAAATATTTGCCAAGTAAGAGCGTACCTTAAGGATTTTGAAAAACTGTTTTAAATTGTAATTTCAAACAGAAATTACTTTTATTTCAATATAAATAGTTAAGATTTCGTTTGATATATTTAATATACTCGTACGTACATACATAGGTTATGTTGTGTGAATTTATAATTGCCAACCTGTTTGTCTATTTCTTTTCAAATAAATGTTCAATTTGACTGTTTTGTTGTTGAAATTTTTTTAACTGTCTTTCTTTTTATGGTTAACCCACGTGATACGTCGTTGATATTTATTTGGCTATTGGCATTTGTTATGGATGGCAGGCAAAAAATTCAATATATTCGTACATATGTATGTATAACAAATGTGCTGCTGTTGTTGCTGTGTGTGTTTTTTTTTAATTGTTTACAACACTAAATAACTAATATAAGTAATTAATTTTTTAATTATATTTTTGTTTTTGCTGTAAAGCCTTTTATTTTTAGAAAACTAAATAGATTTTTTGTATTTGAATTATTTGGAAATTTTCCATGCATTTGGTATAAAGTGTAATTCCGCTTGACAATACTAATTTACAGTAATGGTTGTTGTCTAGGCTACAAAGAAATGTTTGAAGGACCAAAATTGCAAAGTACTTTAATTATAATAGAGTAATAATAAATTAATTAAAGCGAATTAATGTATACCATTAATGGAATTTCTTTTATAAAGTTTACAAAGTTATAGTCTTTCTTTTAAGGTAATTTAGTTAAAAGAAATGTCAAGTAATAGTAAATACTGTTACGTTTTTACCTTTTTAAAACGGCGGTTTATTCTCTTTAAATAATATAGATTTCTTTTAATTGCAAAATTGCGTCAAGTAATTTAAAGAAAATATAACGAACACCACTTTCTCTCATCATCATTCTTTACGTCGAGACGAAGTCTTGACATGAATACGAAAAAACTGAAGAAAAAGGAGGCAACATGTAAAATAAAATGAAAAATGATAATTACTGCAAATTTCGAACCACCGGTAATACTGGTTAAAGGATTGATGTTTGACTGTTGGCTAGCGGGCACCGCAGTGGTGCAGAGGGTGAGAACGTAAAGAATTCTGATGAGAGAAAGTGGTGTTTCTCGAAACATATGTAAATTCAACCAACAACCCAGTTTCGAATCCTAAAGCATGGTACTCTGTTCAAATTTGTGAAATTTGTTGAGCAACATCAATTATTTCGTTTGAAAATTTTGACAATTAGCAAGTGGTGACAATGCCGCGATTTAGAAGAAAATTGTCGTTTTTATTGCCCTTTCTTGTCGATTTTAAAACCAATTCTGACAATATTGGTTTCTATGACACCCCTGAATAACTGAATTTAAGTCACTGTGTTGTTTAAGACTTTGTTTAATAAAGCCTGGCAAATCTTTCAAGACACTTCCAAATTCCTACATATACAAAGACACGTGAAATTAATTAAATTAAAGTACAACCCGGTTTCATAAATGAAACTCTCGATTTTTATGCAATTTTATTTATATCTTAAACAAGGTAAAAAAATATTTGTTTAACAAACCTACAAAGGTTTATTTAAACGACTACACCAATACCTCACTTTTCGTCGGGGTTTACGTTTCAAAAAACACGACGCAAATTGAAACGACGCAAAGTGAATTAAGATTTTCTATAGAAAACCATGTTGAAATCGAAGATAGGTTCTAGGGTTACGAAAATACTAAGTCATTGGCTTTCTTTCACAAAAAATTGGTCCAATGCTTTGCTAAACAGCTTTGTTTGCATAAAAAAATTTACTTGTAGTAAAATAAATTTACTGGTAGTACTCGTATTATCGTTGGATAATGCTTTACTTTTTGTGTCATCAAATAAGCTTTTTGCATTTGCCTGAATTACCATTTCACTTAATGGTATTCTCTGCGCAACTTGATTTTCAAGCCAAATAGAAAATAAGGACTCCATTTTGATCATCAAAGCACTTCTTGTACGTGTCATCGTTTTAGCATCTAATACTGTTGCAGATTTTGCTAAATTTTTTAAAAACAATTAAAGACTCGAACCCAAAACAGCACAACCTTGAAAATCTAACGGCGCACAGTGAAAATTAGTCGAATATTATTTTTTTAAAATTTTTTTGAATAGGAAAAATGGGAAAAGGGAAAAAACTCCCGCGGAATTTTTATTCATGATTAGGCTGAGTACTAATTAAGTACCGACGCAAAGCGAGGTATTGGTGTACCACATAAAATACTTAGTTTTCTAAAAAATAAAATTATGTTTAACAAACATTTCGTAATACTTGTCATACCACAGACGACTATCAAACGTTAAACCAACAAAACAGCCAGAGGAAAGTAAAATGTGTTTAAATTATATAATATTTAAATTAAAATCAACATTAAAAATCGCTCATGGTTTGCAAAGAAAGTGTTTCATATCTTACTTACTGGCTGTGGATTTTTATTAAATTATTTTAATTTAATTTCACATTTGTCATAATAATTGGGTTTGTGTTTAAAATACACTCGCTACATGAATTTTATTTTAATTTTATTAACTCTTTGGCCAAATTCATTTTATTTATAACTTTAAGTACTTTTTATGTTTAAGTACTTTACTGTAGTAGTAGTAGTAGTAGCAGTACAATTGAGTATTATTTTTTTGGTATTAAATTGCTATTGGTTTCATTTGCGGTTGCATTTGCCATTTGTTTGTTTACTTGTATAATTAAGTTTAATGTTATTTACCTGTAACGCTGTAAATAGTGGAAAATATAAATCGTAGTCATTTTTGCCATTAATATTTGGCATATCGGGTAACATTTGACGCCCCAATAAGGCGGCAATGAAATATGTGTATAAAACTAATGTTACAACCTGTAAAGATAATAAATAAAAACTATTAATTAATATCTATCTATGAAAAGTGTTTAGAATTAAATAATAAATATGAGATAAATGAATAAGAAATTAATTTAATAGCAAGGCACATGATGTTTGTCATACAGATTTATTATTCAGTTTAAAAAATCAGAAAAATTTAACAAACTTTTACAATAATTTAAAAAGACTTACAACAAGGTAGATTGTGAATTACATATACATATGTACATATGTATACTTGTATACATATTAACAAAATCTAATAGTTTTCCTCTATCCTTAGAGTTTTTTTTTAAATAAACTTTTGTATATTTAATAATTTTATTTTAATAACAAATTTCATAATATAACGCGGTTAAAATTATTGAATGTGTTAAGAAGAATGATAAAAAAAAATTGTTTAGTTTCTTAAAAAATTAACACATTTAAAACAAATATGTTTAAAAAAGAGAAAAGCATTTTATGGACTAAATAAAAATTTAAAAATTTCCCCGTATTCTCTAAACTCATTAGTCACGATTTTTTTTATAAAAAAAAATCACCAAAATTGCATTTTTTCATAGATAAACCAGTAAAATGTTAATATTGAAAAAATCTTTACATATATGTGACCCGGCCTATGAAAAGATGGATGACTCAAAAAAGAAATTGCGAAACACAGCTGTTAAAGATAAACGATGCATTTCGTCAGTGTGTGTTGGACAAAATAAGAATAATGTTATGATATCATATCTGGGGGGTTACTCTCTATTGCGATGCGAAAGCAAATTCGATGCGTAAGAGTATCAATTTGTACGCTTATCGCATCGAATTTGCTTTCGCATCGCAATAGAGAGTAAACCCCCTGCAATGGCGGCTGGTTCGAGGTATCAACACTTTCACCACGTGAAAGAGCGTCTCAAAAACTATAGAAACAAAAAAAAAATGGAAACATTTTTTTGAGTCATAAGCCACCTTTTCATAGGCCGGGTCACATATAAATATCTGACACAAAGAAACCCCCGAACCGCCTAACTCTTCTTATACTAAGAATTCATATTTATACTAAGAAACCAATTTTAAAATATGAAATATTTTTTACTATGAAACAGTTTTATCGTTAAAAACTAAGAAATCGTATTTATACCAAGAAACCGTTTTTATACCATGAAAAGCGTTTTTAGTGGAAACTTCTTGTTTTCTTGCTTTGTATATATCTAAAAACGTTTTTTACTAAGACCTTTTTTAATACTAAACCCGTATTTTACTAAAACAGTTTTATTACTAAAACCGTTTTATATTTAAGCCATTTAATTTCTACAACCGTTTTTTTTCTAAAACCGTTTTTTACTAAAATCAACTATTTTCTAAAACCGTTTTTTACTAAAATCAATTCTTTCCTAAAACTGTTTTTATTACTAAAACCGTGTTTTCCTAAAACCATTTTTTACTAAAACCGTTTTTATTACTACAACTGTTTTTTACCAACACCGATTTTTTCTAAAACTGTTTCTATTACTATAACCGTTTTTACTGAAACCGTTTTTTTAAATTGTTTTTATTACTAGAACCGTTTTTATTACTAAAACCGTTTTTATTACTAAAACCATTTTATTACTACAAACATTTTTTACTAAAACGTTTTTTACTAAAACCGACTATTTACTAAAACCGTTTATTATTAAAACCGTTTGTATTTAAACCGTTTTATTACTACAACCGTTTTTTACTAAAACCGTTTTTGATTAACACTGTTTTGTTAAAACCGTTTGTTTTTTCTAAAACTTTTTTTATTACTAAAATAGTTTTCGTCACTAAACCGTTTTATTACTACAAACATTTTTTGCTCAAACCGTTTACTTACTAAAACCGTTTTTTATTAAAACCGTTTTTTAGTAAAATCGTTTTTTACTAAAATCTTTTTTTACAAAAACTGTTTGCAACTAAAACCGTTTTGTATTTAATCCGACTTTTTACTGAAACCGTTGTTTTACTTTTTACTTACTAAAACCTTTCTTTTCCTAAAATCATTTTTCCTGATACTGTTTTATTACTGATACCATTTTTACAAAATTCGTTTTTTTTTCCAAATCGTTTTTTAGTAAAACCGTTTTTTAAAAACAAAATTTTTCATAAAAATAAAATGGAATTACAATAACTTCACGGTAACGGTAGTAAACTTTGCAAGAAATCAACACTCTTTTAAAAAAGTTGTTTTATTTAATATTTGCTAATTAAACTTGTCTGCTCCCACTAACCTGCGTATAAACTAATGGCACACATACAGTATCATAACCGATCAAACCACCCAAACGTCGTCTAATATCTGACAATTCCATCAAGATCGTTTGCACAATCTGATCGGACGTTATGAGACCGTCTTTGCGAGCACGATTTATAATATTTGTAGCCCAAACCAGGGGCATCCAATATTTGGACATGGGACTTTTCGCATTCAAATGCTCAAAGATTTTCATTTCGGACTCGTGCATGAGACCAGCATCCACGAGATGTTGTGTGGTGGGGAAACGACGTTTGACACGCAACGAGATGCGTTGCAATGTGATGACATAGGCCAACACCATGTAGCGCATAATATTGCGACGCATCAAGCGGCCAGTTTCGTTCTACAAGAAAAGAAAAAATTAAGAGAAAATTAAAGAAAATTTTATAAATACTCTATTAATTAGTTTAGAATATAATTGTAGATAAAGCGAAATCTTGTTATATTATTAGAAAATGTCTTACATTTACTCCACCATTTGAATTTTGTATGGCAGCACTTATAAATAGGGCCAACGTGTCGGGCCAAGGCAGTAATCTGTATTGTTCCCACCAACGTTTCACCACCAGATTTACATAGAAACCCAGCACAAATGACATGGGTATACTTTCGCCTTGTTGACCAAAATATGAACGTAACTTAATAAATATTCTGAAAAGTAAAAAAAAAAAACAGAAAATGGTTTTATGAAATTGGTGCAATTTTAAAATTGGTTGGAATTTTAGGAATATTTTTTATTGTTAAGTATTTAATGATTAATTTAATTTTTTTTAGTATTATTTATTTTAAAAATTTGCAACTTACTTTTGTTGTTGTTCGGTTAAAGCAAATCTATATACGAAATTTATGGTATAATATAAACATAAATACGCCACTAATTCACGCCATACTAATTTATAGACACTTCCACGCCACCTGAAAAATATTAACAAATTCAGAAAAAAATAAAACATTAAAAAAGGCAAAATATAAAAAGAAAATAAGCAATAAAATATATTAGTTTTAGTAAATAATCGATCATGCATTTTATTACTTTTTTAAAAGATCTTAAATGTTTAACGATTTAACTTAAGGTACAGTCACACTTCACAATTATTTACTCAAAAAAGCGTAAACACTTGTTTTAGCACAAATTTGTTTGACGTTGTTTACTCTTACAAGAGTTTTTGCCAGTTTTTATATTCGGCTGTGCCGAATCTAATATACCCACCACCAAATCACCTATTATGGAGATTTATAAGAGATTTATGTGAATTTAAGTGATTTCCGGAAGTAGACTTTCTATAAGGGCTACGGTCAAATGTAGACCGATCATCTTGAAATTTGGTACGACAATTCTGATTTATGTGAATTTTATTGATTATCGGAAGTGGGGCTTTGTCAAAATTATGGACCGATTATTGTGAAATCTAGTAAGACGATTTAGATGTATATACGCATTACTTGTGTAGAATTTCGACTTCTTAACGATTTTTATAAGAAATTTAGGCGAATTTTATTGATTTTCGGAAGTAGACTTTATATGGGGGCTACAGTCAATATGGACCGATCGTCATCATATTGCGACGGACGAGTTTTATGTATGTTTGGACAATTTGTGTTGAATTTAAACTGGAGTTTAAAGCGGTTTTTACAAGAGATTTATGCGCATTTAAGTGATTTGCGGAACTTTACTTTATATGGGGTCTATTGTCATATTGTCAATTATGGACCGAACAAACCAAATTTCGTTTTGCGATTTCTTTTTACATGACAATTATTTTTGCTGAATTTTGTATTAATATATGAATTTTATAGGCAAGATATGGGCGGGAAGAAATCATAGACCGATTCTTACTATTTTCCTCACGCTTTCTTCTTTTATTATAAAAATGACGTGTACAAAATTTAATGGCAATATCTGCAATATATTTAAAAAAATTGAAGGAAAAATATGTAAGAATATCAAATTTTTATGGAGGTTGCTTCACACTTTGGACCATAACTCTGGTTCTACTAAACCGATTTTACTGACTTTCAATACCAAGCTGCTTAGGAGAACTATAAACGGCTTTTAGTAAACTTTGTTGATTTTGGTTGTGTCTTTTAGGCATGAGAGTGTTTTTCACAGACAGACAGACGGACGGGCATAGCTCAATCGACTTAGAATTCCATAAGGATCAAGAATGTATACTTTGTTGGGTCTCAGATGAATATTTCTTAGTGGTGGTGCAGGGTATAATAAAACTAAATATTTGTTGTGTCCTGTTCTAAATAAACAAAGCTTTTTTTTAAATAAACGAGTTCAAATATATTTCATTTAGTGGTTACGTCTTTTCGTCAAATATTTGCCAAGTGTGATCGTACCTTTACTTAAAATATTTATAAAAAATTTATAAAAAAAAGCTTTTTAGTGAATAACAGCGATTTTGAGTAAATATTACCTAGAGTTTTTATTTGTAATTCCACTTTTAATGATTTTATTTATTTGATTATAATAGTTAATAACAATAGCTTTATTTCTATTATTATTTTGTCTTTTCTCTACAAACTTTGTTTGCAATTGATTCTTTTAATTATTTCATTATTTAATACTCTGTTTTTTTTTTTGTTTTATTAAATATGTCTCATGTTTTGTACTATTGCTTTCCACTAACTAGAGATACAATTATTTATTCATTAGCAAAAAATTCATTGCGAAAAAAAGTAAATTACGACAGTTCACTCAAAATGTGGTTTCACTTGAAAGGCGTGTTCAAATTGTCTAATTAATTAACAATTTTCTTTTTAATTTAAATAAATGTATTATTAAGTAGGAAACGTTAATTCTGAAAGAAGTGAATTTACTAGTTTGATAATTAAACCAGGGAATTTTATTACGCCCACATAATACCCTGCACAATGGGGTAGAATTGAAGTTGTTTTGAAATAATTGTCTGTCTGACATTTCTAAATGGCTGGTGCAATCGTCAACAAATTTTGCATGGACGGCAAATAAAACATCGAGACACCAACAGTGTTGACTGTGAGCATTGCAGTTAGGGTTAGGGATTTCCCGTACTATTTTTTCCCCCGGTAAATGGTAAAATGAAAAATTGCATTTTTGAAACCGAAATTTAAGAAATGCTTTACAAATAATTATAAGGGTTAAGAATTTTATAAAATTGTAGAATTTTATTAAAGAAAAACAACACATTAAGACATAAAAAAATATTTTAAGTAACCTAACAAGATTGTTTTAAATAAAATTTAAAGTAACAAATGCATTTAATAATAAGTTTCCGTCATTCGCATTTTAAAGATTTTTGTTAAATTTCCATTTGCTTCAATTGTAGTTTTTAAAGTTTTTAGGTAATTTATCAATGACATTAATACGAGGGCTCTTCGGAAACTTCTTAGCCTAGCACAGAAATATAGATAGCCCCATAATCATAGTCATAGAAAAAGCATACTTTTCAAATATATATAGTTATAACTAGTGAAGATTTCAAAATGTTAAGACGTGACCATTTATAACAAGAATTTATACAGAGCAAATTAGTTTTTCGGGACTAGGTTGATTTCCTTTTAAATATAAATACATATATGTATGTATATAGAGGCAAAATAGAGCACAATTCATGTCGTCTGAAAATTAACTGCTATTGTGTACCAACCATGGTGCATGGTGTTGCAAAATCAACAGAGTTGTCGACGTTATCATAGAAGTTCTATTTCAAAACACAATGCGGTGGCCCTATAACGTCAGTGATATTGCTAAAAAGTTTTTTATGATGTATGGATTCCCTTGTGTGAATGGCCTAACATGATGGGCCTATATTACACGATGAAGGATATGTGGACCGGTATGGAAGGCATCATTGAATGTGATGACAATATGAGGACCAGACAACATATTTTCCAGTTTAAATGCTTGCAGTGTTGCGGAATTCAGAATTCAAAGATTTGACAATGCATAGAGTCCATTTCATAATTAAAAAAAAAAAATAATTAATTTATTGTTTTGAAACCCAGCACATAAAATATCGTTTTTTTTTTCTTTAATCACAGGTACACTGAAAGTTTTTTTCCTTTTCCTTCGGTTTTTTCCATTTTCCTCCGATTCTTTTTAACAAGTTCTATTTAGCAATGCAAAGTGGTACGACAGAAATGCATGATATTTGCTTTGTCTTTGCAAGAATTAGCTTAGTGCAAAATGAGATTTTCAAAAAATATTGTGAAATAGAAATACTTATTACTTATCTCTGGTAAAAATTGCAATTTGATAAATGCAAAGTGAAAAGTTGATAAGTTGTTTGTAGAATAGGGCCCAGAACTATCGATGTCTTGCCAACTAGCATTTCATTAAAACTGAAAACTGGGAAAATTGTGATTTATCTAACTTGTTTATTATACTAATTATTAACAAGAATAATTAGTGTCTATGTAAATTATAATAAAATATAAAACACAGTTTACTCAATTGCATATTTAAATTTTGTTAGCACAAATGACTGAGTACATTAGGATCATGTTTAATTTTAAATATGTACTATGTATATATTTTTTTTTTCAAAATTTATAGATTACAAATTAATAAGTACATATAAAAGAATGCAGTCGTTACATAGTTGTGATAAGTTTTTGTAAAATATATAAATGTTAAACGTTTTATTTATTTTCAAGATATCTAAATTTATGTTAAAACGATCCTTTTTAGAGGAGAAGTAGCGGTGTAGAAAACACACGGGAATTTCAAGTTTTCAATATGATTAAAACAAGACCTTTTTATTAAAAGCAAACCGTGTTGACAACCAGAAGAATTTCTTGGCCGCACATTTGAATATGTCTCGTGTGGATAACATTTATCTCTGTTAAGTCATAACAACATTGTCCGAATATTTGTTCGCCTAACTTAGTCGCCATCTTATGAGCTTTCGCGCAGAAAGAACGTTTTTTTGAAAAAAAAAAAATTAAATAAAACTTAAAATACTTTTTTTTGCTTGGATCAGCACTTAGGGGACGAGCCCTACTCTTGCAATGCATTTTGTTGAAACTAGGAAAATAGGTTATTGGAGGGAGGATAGAGGGGGTAGTGTTTGTGAACTTTTGATTTGAATTTTTCTATATTGAAAGTGGCAGGGAATACATATGCTGGTAGTTTATTCCACATACGGACAGTACGGCTAAAGAACGAATTTTGCCTGTAATGTGTTGTGCGCTCCACTGTCCAGTCGACCATGAATGGATGGGTCCTGACTGAAGAACGTGTATTACGCAAAAAACTACGTGTTTGGGGAACAAGTTCCCTAATTTCAGCAGAACACATTCCATTATAGTATCGATAAAACAGTGACACACAACCCATATTACGACGATGCTTCAATGAATCAATGTCACCGATAAGCATCTTCGTACTCTCCTGTACGCAGTCGAGTAACTCCAAAATAGAATATGAACATCACTATGTTTTCCACACATTGAAGCACATTGACAATTTTGTGTATGTAATGCTGACAACTTTTTGATCTTGGGAGCACAAAACGAATGCTGGTCAAGAATTTAGTACGCTTTAACAGATGTCATTTTATTTTTCAATACTTGTGTTATAGCAAATTGTGTTTGCTCCACAATAACACCAAAATTTCTCAAGTTTTTTGGATAAGTTATATATCATTCGAAAGATCTCAGTTTCTTCTTTCCAAATCTAGTAAGAAATTGAAAATCGGATCATTATCAACAAAATTACAGGCTTATAAGTGCGCAAAGGTACAAAAACCGGGTTTTTAATCGTAAATCCGGATTTTGGAGGTGTCCGGCATATTTCACTATTGGAATCTTCGGGTCCCAGGTATTTTGGACTGTCGCACCGTGTTGTCTATAAACAACCAAAAAAGAAAAAGAACATGGTGACATACCATCATTTATCAACATTACCAGCATTTTTACCAAAAAATTCAAGTGCTAACAAACCATAAACGGCAACTTCTTCAAAAAATCTGAGTAATTTAGTCTTTTGGCTTTCTTTAGGCATTTTTAAAAATAAATTAATCTTTATTAAAACGAAAATTTTAAGTTTATTTTATTTATTTTTGAATTGACGTTTCTCACAAACTGACACTGTTAGATTGCATAAAACTTAAAAAAGGGCTCCATGAAACAAGTCTTGCAAGTTTGCCCAATTGCACAAACGGCAATTTTAAGCAATATCATGAGTAGGGGAGAGAGGGGCATTATTGAACTCTTTTTACATAATTTAACTAATATGTATGGAAATAAACTTTAGTTTCATTGCCGTATTCATAAAAAATAAAGTAGGTTTGAAGTGTACTTTTAGACAAAATTTTCATAAAAAATTTTCTTAAAGCACATTTGAAATCTACTTTAATTTTTTATGAATAAAAGCATAAGTCTACAAGTAACTTATTTTTAGTTTGATTTATATATTTTTTTTATTTTTTTAATGGATGAAGTCATTGTGTTCAAATTTGCCCCCCATACGGGACAGCTTTGAACGGCAATTTTTTCTTGTAGCGATTATTTCCAAAAATAACATAAACAGTAATATTTTTTATATATAAATTCATTTTATTTATTAAGAAAAAAATAAACATTAACAATTAAAAAATAAAAAAAAAATAAAATATTCAAATCAAAAATAAGTTTTATATTATTAAGACGTAAAAGGCCTTGCGATTTCAGGTGACATTACATTTTTCTTTAAAGCATCATGATCAGCATTGGATTCGTCATTTTCAGAAAATAAGAGGGAATCAACAATGTTTGGTACTTCGGTTGCTAAATTAACATGTTCAAAGGTCCCCCTTTGTCTTTGTTCAAACCTGAACTGGATTGCCATTTCACGGAAATTTATAATAAATATTTTTTTACATACGTAAATATAATTTTGGACTGCAATAAATTTTTTTCACTAAAGAAAGCGATCACTGAATACTTCTTACACTCTTACAAAAAAAAATAAAAAAATTTACAATGGCACTGCGAAAACTTGTTCACCCAACTACATTCGGTCGACGACTGAAAAAACAAGTTGTTTTGAAACAAAAGTTGTTGACGTTAATAGAAAATAAGGTTTCCATGTGAAAAACTCGGTTAAGGGTCGGAAAAAATGTTAAACTGAGATTTTATCAACATTGTTTAAAGGTGTCCCGTGTTCAAACGTGCCCCCCTCTCCACTACTCTTACTATTTGACATAATGGAATTTCAAGCAATTAAAGTTCATTAATTTATGCAAATATTTCGAAATAAATTGAACACTGGTTAGTTGTTGGTAATGCAAGAGGTAGTGAGTGTTTAATAATGCCATATTTTATTAATATTTATTTTTATTTTGCAAATTGTTTAAAACGCCAGCAATTTAACAATTTCCCCTTATTAGACACCTAATTTCAAATAGTTACCACATTATTAGCAACTATTTTTTCTCACTCAAAACATCTCAATTTATTGTTAAACATGCACCTTTTGCTATTTTTAAGTATCCAACGTATTTTCAAAAACAATAAATGAAATTACAAACAAAACAACAAAACTACCATTTATAATTATGTTTTTGTAAATGTGCCGTCATTATTTAGAAGTAATTGCCTTTCATTTGTTTATTTAAACAGAAAAAAATGTGTTTTTCTTTAAAATAAATTAGAAAAATATAAATAACGGACATTTAACAACGACTAGAAAATATTTTTCGTTGGCCAAGAAACGTGACTAAACGCTGATTTAAGGTAATTGCAGTTTAATTTATTATTAGTTTTAAAACTTTTAAATTTAGCTGCAGTGAAAATTTTATAAAATATTTTATACATATTCAAATGAAACCAGCAGGAGTTTGAATAACAAGATAAATCTGTACATTTAAAAACAAATAAATATAAATAAACT
This sequence comes from Bellardia pandia, assembly GCA_916048285.2. Classification (NCBI taxonomy): domain Eukaryota; kingdom Metazoa; phylum Arthropoda; class Insecta; order Diptera; family Calliphoridae; genus Bellardia; species Bellardia pandia. The sequence continues at coordinate 50,337,009 of OU696531.1, forward strand.
ATTATCGGTTTTTTAATTTACGTTTAAAGGTAATTTTTTAGGTTTTGAAAACTAATCTAATCATACTTCTTTTTTTACTAAAACTTTAATATGTTTTTTATAGGTTTTATAGTAGCTTTTTATATGATAATCATAATCAACATACATACATAAATAATATAGTGTATTGTTTAAAATTAAACATTTACACACGTAATTCAAAAGTTATTTAGTAAAACATCTTTATTTACTTGACACTGTTTACACATTTATGTGTCCCATATGTCTAATAGCTGACATATCACAAAACTCAACGAGTGTCATCTTTTACACATTTTTGTTGTAATATTCATACATACATAAATGCAAGACGCGTCTAATTGTTTGAATTAAGTTTGTTATTTTTAGTAATAAATCTTTGGAAAAATATTTGCGTGTACATTGTTGGGAAAAAAGTTTGAATAAAATATTAGTTGTTGATTTAATAGATCGAGAGATTTTTTTTTAAATATCCTTGGCATGTTTGAGTGTAATTAATAAGCGCCCAATAGTGCTTTTCAAAAATGCCCTTTACACCAACACATTTAGAGATTTTCGGAAGTGGGCCTTATATGGGAACTAAGACTAATTATGGACCGATCATCATAAAATTGTACCATATTATTTGTATACGAGGTCTGATCAAAAAATAACCGTTATTTTTAAATTGCGTGAGTTACGTATGTTCGATTTTCGCATTTTTTTCTATTATGGATTATCAGTTTGTTTTTGACATATTAAAAGGTTAGTCGTGTTTTGGTGTGCTCTTCGATTTTTTACTATTCGAAAAAATGGATCAAAGAAACTGTATTAAGTTTTGTGTAAAAAATGAAATTAAATGCGCAAGGACATTTAAAATATTGACTGTGGTGTTTGTGGTATAACCGGTTTAAGGAAGGCCGAGAAGATGTCAATGACGATGCTCGTCCTGATCGCCCGAGCACGTCAACAACCGATTGAAACATTAAAGCAGTGAAGAAAATGATTTTGGATAATCGTCGAATCACTATCAGAGAGGTTGCTGATGATTTTGGCATATCGTTCGGCTCATGCCAAGCAATTTTTACGGATGTTTCAGGTATGAAACGTACGGCAGTGAAGATTGTTCCAAAGGTCATAACTGGTGACGAATCATGGGTGTATAACTATGACATTGAAACGCCTAATCATCCCAATGGAAACGTCCTGAAGAGCCAAGACCAAGAGTGGTGCATCATGAATTCTTACCACAAGGTCGAACGGGTAATCAGGAATACCACCTTGAAACTATGCGCCGTTTGCGCAAAGCAATTCGTCAGAAACGCACATAATTGTAGAAAACCCAATCATGGATTTGGCCCCCGCTGACTTTTTCCTCTTCCCAAAACCGAATACACCGATGAAAGACGAGCGTTTGGCTACGATTGAGGAGATAAAAGAAAAATCGAAACAGGAGCTGTTGGCGATACCAAAAAGCGCGTTTCAGAAGTGTTTTGAGGATTGAAAAAACGCTGGCAAAAGTGTATTATATCTGAGAGGGATTACTTTGAAGGGAACAAGAAGTTATTGATGAATAAATAAATACTTTTTGAAAAAATTTAAAGTAACGGTTATTTTTTAATCATACCTCGTATATACGAAACATATTTGTGTTCAATATTTTTTTGATACCAACATTTTTAAAAGAGTTATTCTAGTTATTTATTAAGTGATTTTCGAAAGATGTCCTTATATGGGAGCCATGATAATTATGGACCGATCGTCACAAAATTTGTAGATGTAATTTGGCTTCATTTATTACACATCTGTTGTGAAATTTGTTCGGATACTTACACAATTAAAAAATTAATGATCGTTAAACTCCTATTTCGGGAGGACAGTTGTATGGGGGCCAGGTGATATAATCGACCGATTTCCAACAATTTAAATCCCGTCCGTCCTTGGGCAAAAAAATATCACGTACCAAATTTTATTGAAATATCTTTAAAATTGCGACCTGTACTCTGCGCACAAGCATTACATGAGCAGCCAGCCAGCCAGACGGACGGATTGACAAACGGACGTGCATCGTTAAATCAACTCAGGCAGTGATTCTGAGTCGACGGGATACTAATACCAATATTTATTGTCCCCATTTTCAAATACTAACACAAGTTTTCGCAAAAGTTTTGGTTCAAATAAAAATTATGAAAAAACTTTATTTTTGCTCTTAAATACTTACAGCATTAATTTATCGAATGATGTTCATAACAATGATGATGCTGTTAACTGTGTACGTCATTCTTGACTGATGCAACAATTTGTTGTAAGACTCATCAAAAACAATAGCTACTTAAAATAATGTTATTTAGCTAAATAAACAACTAACAAAAAATTTGCAATTATAATTTAAATGTTAAAAGCAAAAGTGATTGAAAGCGGTGGGTAATTGTTTTTGGAAAATTCTAAACAAAATATTTTTAAAAGTTTAATTGTATGTTGATTTTTTTTATGCATATCTAATTGTATTTGTTAAATAAATAAAGGTTTTTTTTCCATTTAACTGATTTCAAATGAGTTATTGTTTAAAAATAAATTTATTGTTATTTGAGATTGTTTACAAATGATACTCTTACAAAAGTAATAAATAATGTATTTTGTTTATTAATTACAAAAAAAATAAAACTAATTGCGATAAAAATCTTTAAAACTACTCGTACTTACTTCCATAAAATTTTCCAAAAACAGCCAAAACTACTGCCATTGGGCACTTCGCCAGCATAGGAAACTGTCATGATGTGTTTAGTGTTACACTTTTAACTGTCACTGTTGAAAACTTGAAGCTGTGTTTACCCACCATCAAACTCTTGCAGGCATTACAACGCTTTAGATAGAGATTTTCAATAAAGTTTTTCTTTATAATTTGCCATAAAAATTGAAAATGAATTTATGTGCTAACACGTGCCTTTTAACCAGGCCATTAAATATTTTCAAATAACTTTTTGTTTTATTGCAAACTGTTACAAGTACTTCAAGTGTTTGCGGGTTTTGGGAGTTTGCAATTATTATGCCGCCATCTTGTTAACGTCGGGTATTTCTTCTGTTTTCTTTTTTTTTTTGTTTTGTTTTGTTTCCCTCAACAATTTGTTTATTTGTTTTATTAATTCCCTGTACATATATCTTTGCTGATTTGTTTTATTTTTTCTCCGATGCTAATTTATTTTGTGTTTTTTTTTTTTTTTTTTTTGAAACCAAAATTCCACGTTCCACACGTTGTAATTACACGGGAATTTTTGCAAATATATTCATGATTATTTTGTTGTTAATTTAAACTGTTATTTTCGTTTCTTTGGTTATTTGTTGTTATAAAATTGTTAGTATTGCAATTTTGTTTGTTTTTGTTGTGTTTTTTTATTCCATTGAATTTGGTGAATGGCTTTAGACTGGTACCAATTTGGTAACGTTGTTGCTTGTAACTGAAATTATTGAGAAAAATTAAAACATATTACAATTAATAAACAATTAAAATTTGTATGTATAGGTAGGTATATAAGTTGTTAATAATTATAAAAATAGAATTCCTAAGAAATTTTCAATTCATTCATAAAAAAGTTTATACATTTTTAGTTGCAATGAATTATTTAAAAAAAACTTGTTTATATTCTTCACTCTGCTGCAAAATAAAATTAATGATAGGTATTAAAACAATTTTCGTTTTGTTTAAATCCATGGTGTAATTATACAAGGAGCGTGCAGTAGCACAGCTGACTGACTTTGTTTACAATTTACTTAAGGCTCAGTTAGCCGATGGATATTGTTATGTGTAAAGTAATGCAAATGGGTATGGAGATGTAAAGTAACGCATCACCGTAATGTATGACTCTGTAAGAAATAGAATTTCCTTACATTTTTACGTCATCACACAACACTCGTTCAAGTCGGCTAACTGAGTCTTTATGTATGTCAAAAGTAATACTTTTTCAAGTGTTTTTGACAGTAGTACATTATTTTACACAATGTGTTGTATTTGTTGCCGATTTGCACTCACCTTGCATAATTACACCATGTTTAAATCCTTATTGTTTCTACTAGTTTTTGGCAATATTAAAAAACTATCTGTTGGTTAATTCAATCATATTTAAAATTCATTTCCAGTTATTCAATTACTATTTTTCACTGCAATTACGTATTTAAACCAAAAAAAGTTTGAGGAAATATTTGAAATTCATTTTAATTATATTAATTTATATTTAGTAGTTTATGTTGTTTTTGATATAATTACTACCTGCAATATTCTTCGTGTTGAAAAAAGTCTCTTTCAAACTGAGTTTTTTTTAATCATTAAACATTTAAGACCTTAATCTTAAATAAACTTTATTTTATGAGAATTCTTAAAAAAACTACTATTTTCTATTTAACAATCTTTTTCGAGTTTATTTAACAATGTCCACTAGGGATGCCAAGCGGGACTGGTTTTTCAAATCCCGGGATTGGGATTTTCGGCATTTTTGTTACGTATTAAAACAAATTGGTTTACAAATAATAACAATTTATTACAAAAAAGTTACTTATGTTAAAAACGTGGTGAAATTATTTTACAAGGTTAATACCACATTGTTTGGCCAATTAAAAATTCTATACATCTAAAAAAATCACCATATACAGTCAAACCTCGATATAACGACCGTCACTATAACGAATTCTTCGATTTAACAAATTTTTTGAAATCCCGTACAACGCTCCATAAGATTTAATACAAAATAAACCTCTCTATTACGAATACATTTTTCAATAGCCTCGTTATAACGAATGTTCACTGCACACTAACGAAATAGAAAGAATTATTTATCTCTCTTTAAGGAATTTTGTCAACTTACAACCGTTTCATAACGATTTCCATCAATTAATCCAAATTATATGAAACAGATACACACAAAACGTCTTTAACAAACCATACAGCCATACCTAAATACCGACGGAAAGCGTTTGTTAAATGTCAAAATTTCTCATGCTCATACATTTTGTATGGAGCATACCGAAACAACGCGGCGGCAATGCTTTGCTATTGGAAAATCCGATTTTGACAAGGCGTTTCACAGTGAAGTTAGTTGCAAATGAAAACAAAACAAAAAAAGAGAAATAAAACAACAATGTCCAGCAGTTACAATAAACACGGACGTTTTATTTATTTGTTTGATAACCCTGTTTTTATTGTTTTGACATAACGTTGCCGCTTTTGTTTAGGGATGGGGTATCAGCGCTAATGCTCAGCGTAAAAATGCGTTCCGTTTTCCGAAGAACAATTTATTGTTGCCAAGTGTTTATGTGCAGTGTTTTCCTTCAAATTTGTTTTGATTTATTAGCGGAAATCGTTCGCTATAACATGGTAAACAGATGAGGATTAATATACATACAAAATTTTTTATTACCTCGTTATAACGAATAAAAGTGCAACTTCACCTCATTTTAACGAATTATTCGATATAACGTTTTTTTTTCTAACCCCCTCAAGATTCGTTATACCAAGGTTGAACTGTATAACGATCATAACAAAGACTATGTTGTTTTTCTTTTATAATCTTTTAACTAAAAACAGAACAGATCACTTAATGTAACTGCTACTGGAAACTCCAGCTGTATATTTTTTAAAGCAAACAATGACATAATGAATCATTTATCAAACACAGAAGAAGTTAATAAATATGATCATTAGACGTTAAGGTCTTATGATTGTAGGTCTAGCTGTCTACAAAAAGTACACAACAAATAGATTTATGAGAAAGAATAAAAGTAAACATTTCGCAAAATAAAGTAAACTAAGTAAAAAAGAATATAAACGGAAATATCAGTTCAACAGAAATGTTGAAATTTTGTAAAAAGAAAAACAAAAAAAAAAGTAAATATTATGACAGTGCGGTTGAGGTTGATGATAACCCAGATACAAATTTATTTTTTTCACTTTTTTTAATAAACAAAATTTTTATGGTGCTTTTAAAATAACACACGACAAAAATTAGTTAATTTTGTTTTGTTATTATTGTATTTTTGAAGTTAAAAAAAAACACAATTTAAGCATATAATCATAAATTAATTACAAAAATAACAAAAAAAAAATAGTCATAAAATTTTAAGATCGTGATATTTATGAATAGAGTTTAAGGCAAAACACTTGTTTATAGTATTGAGATTACAAAAAAAATTAAATTAAAATTTATATTGAAATTGGAATCAGTCAGCATCTTCTTCAAATGATTTAAATTTGTTTTTAACTACTTTCGCACACCTTAAAAATTTTGTAAAATTAAATTATAAATTGTTTTTTTGTTTTACAAATTTTACCTTCAACTCAATGAGGAAATTTTCAATTTAAGTTTAAAAACCTCAACATTCGCAAATATTTATGTTTTTATCAAATTGTTATAAACTGTAAACAAAAACTAATGATGGTTTTAAGGTTAATTTAAGGCTCTTAAAAAATTTATACAAAAAAAGAAAACTAGTTTCTGGTTTTAATTTGTAAAATTTATGTTAATGTTTTTGTTTCCTATATTAAAATTATGCAAAGATTTTTAAGTTTTTTTTAGATGTTTTTAAATAAAATGTTTTCAAAAGAATTGCCAATAATAATTTATGCACAACTAACAGGTACAAATTTTTTTAGAGTGTAAATTATGTTTTTTATAATTTTATTAAAGTTAACCCACTTGGCGCAACCGTCCTTTTAAAAGCACATAAAAAATACGGGGGAATACCGGGTTTGTACGTGCATTTAAGTGCACATTTTTTTATATTGTCATTGTTTATTCTTTGTTGTGTGTCTTCTGAATCTAATAGCGTCAGTTGATAAAAGAAGTTTGTCGTGTTTGAATTGTATATTGAGTGTTTTCTGAAAGTTTTTTTTTTAAATTGTGCACAATGGGAACACACTGGTAATTAAATCATTTACATATATTTGGTTCTTGTTTTTGTTTAAAAAGTAATTAGAGAAACATCTTAGGTAAACAACAAATAAATGGAAACCGAGCTCAATGCTGTATTGTGGCGCCACGGTCCATTTTCCCACTGCGTCCTTTTAAAAGGACAGTGGCAAAATATACTACCTATCTAATTTTCATTACTTAATATTTTATGTGTTATTATGTAGTAAATGAAACCGGAAGGCATTGAAACTTAACGAAATTTTGGAAGATCTTGAGTAATGGAGTGATGATGACGTTTGTGGGGCCATTTACATCGCACCGCCTGATAACGCTAATGCAGTTAGAACAGATGAAGACAGTGGCGATGAAGATAATATGTGCCTCAACAATTTGCCAGGCTGTCAGCTACGTGCAGAGGCAGAAATGAGGTACAAATATGTTCCTGAATGCGAGAGCGATGGTGATAGCGATGACAATATTGCATTATGGGATCTAATCAAGCGCAAAAGGATTGCAGAGCCAAGGCCTAGTAATAAAAACAATTCAAGAACGTGGCAGCAAGTGGATATTGTTCCAAGCCTGCCACAATGGGAGGTATTTTCAGAATGCTCTCAAAATCCAGATCCAATGGAAATATTTTTAAAGTTATTTGATGATGGCATACATCCAAAGGAGCGCTTCTTGGCGTATTTCTTTTTTATTTTATTAATTTTAATTATACAAGTTATTTTTTTAATATTGAATTGTTAATTTAATTTTTTTTTTTAATAAAAACAAAGTAGTATATTTAGCTACCGTCCTTTTAAAAGAACACCCGATTCCGGGAAAACTATAGCTTTTTAGAAAAAATTTATAAAATAAAAAATGTTTAAATACCTATGATGATTTAAGTTTAGAAATAAAAATTTAAGTTTTCAAAAAAAAAAAATTCCGGCGCTATCTGGGTTAATTTAAAATCAGTGTAGTTAAAGATTTCGCTGACGTCTTAAATTGTTTAAATTAAAATACCTAATAAAATTTATTTTAAGAACTTGTTTTGTATTTCCAAATATCTAAACCGAATCATTAAATTGTTCTATGAACAGAATGTTAGAACAGTTTTCTTTAAATAAATTTAAATACTTAAAATTGCATTAAGTGCTGGACGAATTATGGATCATTGCTTGAAATAAAGTGTATTTATTAAGGTATGGTCACACATGCCAAATATTTACTCAAAAAAGCGTAACCACTTGTTTTAGCACAAATTTGTTTGGCGTTATTTACTCTTACAAGAGTTCTGCAAGATCAAATAGCATCAAATAAAATAAAACTAAATATTTATTGTGTCCTGACCTAAATAAACGAAGTTTTTGTAAATAAATAAACGAGTTCAAAATATTTTATTTAAAGGTTACGTTTTTTTCGGCAAATATTAGTGTGACCGTACCTATAGTTTAGACTCTAAATTCTAGAGAATTATTATGTGCACTTTAATGTTGAAAGATTGAATTAAAACGATCACAAGTGTCACACCCAACATTGTCACATCAAGTCTTGTCGTGCTAATCAAACATGTTTGAAATGACCAAGGACTTGTTTTTACTACCGCACATTAGTTATAGATCTTTTTTGATAATTGTTTCCTATAAAAAGGTTTTTCTAGTAGTAAATCATGGAAAGATAATCGTATTCATTAGTGTATCGAAATACTTAGTTCAAATTAATGACCTTTAAAAGTTGAATTTAATAAAACAACCAATACTGCCACTTCAAGTCTTGTCGTAGTCATCAAACATGCTCAACATGACATTCAAAAGTAATGACGAACACATATCATAAAATCCTTGTTCAACATCTAATGACTTGTTTTTATTACCGTTCTAAGTTATAAATCTATTTTAATGCCTGAAAGAGCTGCTTTTTCCTATAAAAAGGTTTTTCTAGTAGTAAATCATCGAAAGAAAATCGTATTTATTAGTGTAGCGAAATACTAAATTCAAATTAATGACCTGCAAAAGTTGAATTTATTAAAACAACAAACATTTTCACTTCAAACATTGTTATTAAATATATTCAACATGAAATGTGAAGGTAAGTCCCAATTTACACGAATCAATTTTTATTAAAAAGATTGCTTAATTGCTCGTATTTTTATTTGAGAGTATACAAACATATTTGTATGTACATATGTAATACGAATAGGAGAGCAACAGGAATTCCTAGTACAATCAAGCCTGTACTTGCCTTATTTTCCCATCATTCCGATGTCTAAAAAGTAATCAGCTTAGCTTAAAGAAATGCTTCGTGTAAATAGGGACTAATGAGGAACACAATTCATAAAACCATTGTTCGGCATCCAAGAACTTCTTTTATTCCCACACATCAGTTATGAACCTTTCGCGCATACAGTGCTGTTCATATAATTATAAACGACTTGGTCACATAATTAGAAACTTTAAAAAATATATGCAAAAAACCTTACTGAGGTTTAACAAAACGGACTTATCCTTTAATATTTTGTTGGATAACTATTGTTTTTTTATTTTTTTTTTGTTTTTTATGTCTCTTTTTACAATTGCATATAAGTTTTCAATTGGATTAAGTTCAGGACTTTAGGGTGGCCAGTCAAGACTATCAATATTTTGATCCAAAAGCCAACACTTAACTAACCGTGAAGTTTGCTTTGGGTCATTATCATGCTGGAAAATGTATTAGACGGGCCAATTCTCAAATCAGTACGGTTTCTGTGCTTATTTGTCTAATTTTAGCCTTTATTTCGCGCGAAGATAAAAATGGATTTTTACTAGCTCTACATAATAACTCTATCTTCTATGCTAAAGTGGTCTTTCATGTCCTAGATTTCCTAACTGGGGTTGCAAACTCCTTTGTATTTTTGTACAAGTGAATTTCAACAAATACTATTTTTTTTTTGCAAGAAAACTTTTGTGTAATAGCCGACATTGAAAGTTTTTCATTTGGCTAACACTGCACAATTAACCGTCTCATTTCTGGAGTACTTGACTTGTTTTTTTCCCCATTTTCGAAACCGTATCAAAATTATTACAAGTTAATCTATTGTTCAACAAATTATACTCACTTTGTCACTAATATTTAGAAAAGTTTAAAAGTTGAAGAAGAAAAACGTGCGTTTCTATTTACGTGGCCAGCAAAAAAAAAAAAAAAAAAACAATTGTGAAAATAATATTTTTATATATTTTAATTTAACTTAGAACTCAACGTTGATTGTTTACTTAATGAATTATACTATGTTTCCACGGTACATGCTTCGTTCTCTATTCATGCTTCACACCCCAATCATGAGTGAAACAACTTGCTTTACCATACAAAATTTTAAGAGCGAATCAAGTAGATTCATATTGAATCAACTTGCTAAGCACGAAAAATTGCACTCTTCTCTAATTTTTACCGCAAGTTTATCTGCACTTGCTGTAAAAATTTAATATTATTGTAAACAAAGCAAATTATTTTCTTGTTGCTGGAAGTAAAGAAAGTAAATACGTACGTATTTTTTTTTTTCAAATAAGCTAACTAATTTCCACTCACTTTTGTTTGTCCATTAAAAAAAAATTATTTTCCACAAATTGTAAATTCTTTTTTTTTTTTATTCTGTTTGTTTATTAAAACAACTGTCAAATCGAATCAAGTTTTTTGGTCATCTAAACAGCATGATCCATAAACATTATTCAGAGAGCGAAGCAGGTGATTCAAGTCGTCTTGGAAACATAGTATTACTCATTTAAAGCTACACAGTGACCTTATTATATCAAAACATTGTTTTTAATTACCCTGCAAATAATATTGGACTACGTGATCCATTTTAGATGATATGGACTACTCACAACATGGTCCAATGTAATGCAGTCATGGACCATGTCATAGTTAAACAAGAGTTTGTAGTTAAACGACATGGTTTCGTGTTAACACGATTGCATATTGAGTTGTTGTTGTCGTGAGTACTCCATGGAGTAGTTTTGGGACTACTCCGATGGGTTATATGGTCCAGTCCTAGGACATCGCAATGTTAAATGGACCACCTTTTTTTCATATATTTGGAGTAGTTTTGGAGTACTCCTACTCCTCTTTGGACTAGTCTTTACATGCATGTATGGACTAGTCGCGTTATTTGGAGGGTATATGGCCACCGCTGTATATGCTTGAAATAATACTTCATTCTACTTAGTTGAAGTTTGTAACTGATTTATTAAAAAAAAATTTAGTGAGCGGCTAATTTCACGGTCCACTCCTGTCAAGTGGCCGCCAAGAACTTCTGATACCACACTTCTGCTTCTTTTTTCAGGTTATGTAAATTTAAAAGTCGTTATTCACGGGATACTGGTATCCATGCTAAAAAAATAGTATTAATTTGCATATAACCGGTAGCAAGGCTGAATAGAGTAATCGAAAATACAGCGTTGTCGAGGCCGACATTTGAATGACATCATTTTTAAAAATTAAATGTCAAAGATTTTTCTTTCGGTTTTTAATAAAGATTTCGACATGATTTCAGATTTTATTTTAAGTGCTTAGTCTAAATAAATCAGCCTATAGAAGCCAAGAAAATTCAAATGAATTGAACAAATCTCTAGACGTCATTGGTTAATTGGTGTCAAATTAAAGTTAAAGTCAGCCTGTATAAAACCATCTCAAATACAATTATGGAGAGAGGCCAGCAATTGCAGTATTGATCTTATATATAGTGGGCCCAACTGAAAGTTTTTGGCACCATGAATGAGAACTTCAACAGGAACTTTAATTAAAGTAATAAAATAATAAAATTAATTTTAAAACTACAAAGCACCCAATCCCGCAACCAAATCTTCTCGCATAGAGCCAAGCGCGATCAAGGATTTGTAGAGCTCTACAAAGGGAAACATTTTGTCGTAAAGCTTCTTGCTTAAGCTTTCATTTTAGTTATTAATTTAGTAATTTTAAGTTGTTTATTAAATTTTAAGTTGTTTCTCCCTCCCATAAAATATTTTACAAGTTCCCACACAAACTGTAGTATCCTACACGTATGTAAGTGCTGGTCCAATCCAAAAAAGTTGGATCATAATAGCAGAAATAATTACAAGAAACGGGTCTTATAAACATATGTTGCACAGATCTGTTAAATACTCGTATTGCTAATAAGACAGCCAATATTTCACTTGTTGTTTTTTATTTATTTAATAAATGTTTTGTTTATTTATTTATTTCTGTATTTATTTACCACTTAATTAATATTTGCTTATATAGCAAAAACAAAATTAAAATGCTCTTTAATTAGGCGTAGTCAAATGGCAAATCTAAAGAATTTTTACCTAATCATGGTAGTAACTGCGTATATAGCTCAGTCTGCGTCACGAAGCAAATTGAAACGACGCAAAGTGAATTAAGATTTTCTATTGCAGATCAAGTAAAGATCGAAAATAGGTTGCAGGGTTACGAAAATACTAAGTCGTCGGCTTTCTTTCACAAAAAATTGGTCCAATGTTTGCTGAACAGCTTTTTTCAACGTAAAACAAATTTCCTTGTAGCAATTGTATGTATTATTACCGCTAGCATTATCGTTGAATAATCCTTTACTTTACAAAAGCTTTTTGCTTTTGCCTGAAATGTCATTTCACTTAATCGTAAAGACATCCATTTCGATCATCAAAGCACTTCTTGTACGGGTTATATTTAAAGTATCTAAGGGCGCGTTTTCACTATGTCATTATTGTTGTCAAATTGTCCAAATTGTTGGCAATTTTATGAAAACGGGTTGTCATATGGCGTCATCTATGTTTGCAATCATGATAGATGACATAGATGACGCCATATGACAACCCGTTTTCATAAAATTACTAACAATTTGGACAATTTGACAACAAAAATGACATAGTGAAAACGCGCCCTAATAATGTTAAAGATTTTGCAAAAATTTAAAAAAAAATTAAAGACTAGATTCCTAAGCAAAGCAACCTCGAGAATCTAACGACGCACAATGAAAATTATTTCTAATTAAACAGCGACGCAACTTAAAAAAAAAACGCAAAACGAAACGACGCAAAGCGTAGTATTGGTTATACGCAATTTTAAGCATTAAACACACTCGCACCAGCGCTGCCAGATGAATTTCGGAAAAAATCATCAAAATCCCGATAAAAAAGGAAAAAATCGTAATTTCGAATTTTAAAAATCGTCAAAAAAAAATCTGAAAAATAAAAAAATACTATTTCTAATAATATTTTTAACTTTTTATTTAAATGAAATCAGAATCACTTTCTGAGTCGATTTAACGATGTCCGTCCGTCCGGCTGTCCATGTAAACCGATCATGTGATGGAAATCGAAAACGAATGAGTTTTAAAAGTCAAAAAAGCTTTTATCACATAAAATATAAAGATATTGGGCTACTAATAAGAATCTTAAAACAAAAATTTTAAAAATTAGATTATAAATGCATTAAAATGTATTTCAAAAACTGATTCGTTTTCGATTTCGATTTCCATCACATGCCTGTATGATCGGTCTATAATTACTCGTAGCTCCCATATAAGGCCCACTTCCGAAAATCACTTTAACGATCATAAATTTCTGATTCGTTTTCGATTTCGATTTCCATCACATGCCTGTATGATCGGTCTATAATTACTCGTAGCTCCCATATAAGGCCCACTTCCGAAAATCACTTTAACGATCATAAATTTCTTAAAAATGTTGGTATCCAAAAAATATTTAACGCAAATAAGCTTCGTATATACAGAAATAATGACACCTAATTTTATAATGGTCGGCCCATAATTAGTCGAAACTCCCATATAAGACCCTCTCCGTAATTCACTTTAAGCTCCATAAATTTTTTAAAAATATTTATATCGAGATAAAGTTTAACACATATAGGCCCTTTTTCTCAAAGAGTCGAAAAAGTGCCTGTTACTAAATGGCGACATAAATTTATTAGACTGATAATATGCCCGTTAACAATTTTGGTTTTCTCAATATACCGACAGAAATATTATCTTAATTTGGCAATACCTCTCAAAATTTATATGAAAATTTGGAACTCTGTCTTCAAGTGACAAGTTGTTGACATAAATCAGCTGTTTTCCAAATGTGAAAAAATAACAAAAAATAAAATAATTTTATTCTATATTCTTCGACTTTTTTAATGATTTTTATTAAATAATTTTTAAGCTTGAGGTCACTTTTTTTTGTTTTTTGTAAAAGATGAGTGAATTATATATAAGAATTAAAAAATCTTTTACAAAAAACAAAAAAAGTGACCTCAAGCTTAAAAATTATTTAACAAAAAATAAAATCAAAAAAGCAAATATTTTAAAAAATAAATAATATGGATGTCTGCCAGCTAGTTAGGTCTGGCATGATAAACTCTTTCAAGATTCACTTGGAATTCATGTTCTTCGAGTTCATCCTCCATCAAATTAATGTTTATTCCTCTATTAAACATTATTTCTAAAATCTATTTAATTTTTTTACAAAAACTCAAGGTATTGCCACATAAAAAATATGAACAGCAGTCAGCTGATTGAATTTATCTGTACAAGAAATAAATAATCGGCAGATGAGGGCTGGTTATTTTTCGACAGAATAAAAGCAAATGAGACATTGAGAAAACTAAATTTCTTTAATCGGCAGTTTCTCGTTGGGAAAAAAGATAATCGCCTTATGAGTAAACAGCCCATAATATTTATATTCATAGATATGATGACACTGGACCACATTGTGTGATCGGTCCACAATAGGTTATATCTCCCATATAACGCCCATTTCTGGAAAAACTGTTTTATACATATACTGGGTGTAGGGTATTATATGGTCGGGCTTGACTGACTATACTTTCTTACTTGTTTTAAAACAAAAAATCGTCAAAATTATCATAAATCGTCTAATCTGGCAGCACGGTAGCCTGCTGTGGCGAATGTGTTTAATGCTGTATTGTAAATAATTTATGTTTTTATTTTCCTGTTAATAAAATTAATCACAAATACCGATTTAAAAGAAAATTAAAGGGTTTATTATATAGGTACTTAACTAATATATGTATATTTAATTAAAAAGATTTTCGCAAAAATATTGATTTAAATATTTTTAATCATAAAATCCTTGATTATTTCCTTAAAAAACTTTAAAATTTTATTGAAATGTCAATATTTATTTTTGTAGTTTTTCAAGTTTTAAGTAATCTTAAAATAGTTTACAATCTCAACAAGAAACTTGTTTATTGCCTTTGAAATATAAAATATTTAAAAAGCAATGTTAGGCATAAATAACGTTTTTTGTTTCCTAAATATATTTACTTATATAATTTTTGGTAAATCCCCTTTTGTTGGCATATCTTTAAATTTCAGCTTAATTTTAAAGTTATAGAAAACCTTGAAACCTTAAGGCAATATTAAGATGTTGAATAAGATTTCCTATTAAAAAGTCTCAGCTCAAAGATCAATAAAAAATTTATATTTTTTCATATGAATAAATTATGCAAAAAATACAAAAAAAAAACACCAAAAGAGAGTCACTCACTCAATCAGTCCAGTGATGGAAAATGGCTTTTTCGATTTCGTACCAACTATAATAAATAAAATGTACTTTTTAGACCTCCACGGTACCATTTTTAATATTTGATAAATAGTAATAAAACTTAACCACAAACTCACTTTAATGAATGTTTAAACAATTTTAGACTCGAACGCACAAATTTTTATCATTGACATTTATTTCTGAACAACAAGATTAAATCTTATAATTATAGTACAGGAATTTTAGATGTATAGAAATTAATTTTGAAGTTAATTGAATTAAAGGTCATACAAATAGAGAAGACAAAGTACGAAAATAAGTAAAAAATATAATTGTTGATAGGTATAATAAAATAATAAAAAATGTAAAATTTTAAATAAAGAAAAAAACAAATATCAATAAAAAAAAAAAAGAAAACAGTAGGAAAATGGAAATAAAATTAAATTAAAGTGTTATGAAGTTGTAGGTACAAGTATCCATATAAACATCAAAGTGAGGAAGTTTTTTAAACAAAATTATTTAAAAATCACTTAAAAATTTCAAAAAGATTTTTCTTAAATGCGTTTGCATTACTAACGAGCTGAAGAACTGCCACTCGGAAACAAGACTACAACACCTTAATGGTACAATTTTCTTTCTCCTGTTGCTTCTATTAAAGCTAATTTTCTGATAAAGACAAAAAGGCTTACCAGTATAAATAATTTTATGAAGGAGCACAAGAGTTCTGACATTTATAAGGTCTTCGAATGAAACGCCAAACGTTTAATACTATAAAAAGCTGGCGAAAAGCTCACAGCCATAAAGTAAACCGGGCATAATGTACGTTTTTGCTAGTAGCATTCTAATATTTTGCGGGGTAAAATGTTGGGTTCGCCGGAGTGATCGAAGTTTAGCATACGTTTGACCTACAATAGCATTAATATGATTTGATGTGTGTGAAGATAAATTCGAATTTGAGTAGCACAGACAAAAACCATATTTGCTAACATTGATAATGTTACAGTCAACAGACCACTGTTAAGCACTTAACGGACAAATTTACATACTTGCATTTTGAAAAATGTAGCTTTAAGGATGAAATTCTCTAGAAGAATTTGGACAAATATCGAGTTGCACACGTATCCCACTACAAAGGGTAGTCCAAAGGGTCCTAAATGAGACTACATTAGTCCAACTTCTGAAATAATTTTGGAATTTGAATAAATCGAATTTGAAAAAAATGTAGTTTTGAAAAAATTAACTTTTAGGATGAAATTCTCTAGCAAAATGATTTAATGTGAATTAATATTTCAGAGCTTTGTTCGATAATTCAATCAACAATTTCTTGTCGTGATATCAAACCATATTATACGAGTAGATATATATTTAAAGATCAAAATGTTCATAAAATTGAATAAAATCATCTCTCCTACTTGTACTACTTGTATAAATGGTAACTTAAATCATATTTATTTATTTATTTATTTATTCAGTAATAAAAAGCCAATTAGGCCAAAATAATATTACATAGTAATACAATAAACCTAAGTATAAAAGCAAGGTTAAATATTCAATAAATTTCATGTTACAATAAAATAAAAATAAAAATAAAAAAGTGTAATAGGTATGTCAAGATTTAATAAAGAAAAAGAGACAAATGAAATACGGTCCAGTTAGGGATAGTTAGGACAAGAATTACATTAATAGAAGAGATCACAAAGGGTCTGAAAAATATTGCAAAAGTTTTACTTTGAAAATATTATTAGAGTGCGTAAAAATTCGCAACTCTAATGGCAGACTATTCCAATAGCCTGTGATCCTAACAACAAAAGACCTACTGAAAAAAGATTTAAATATCCAAGAGGGAACAAAGTGAGGATGTCTGTTGCGGGAAGAAAAAATAAATGCATCGCATATAACAGAAGGTCTACCAGTTTTCATAATTTTATAAAACTTTAGCAAATTACGAAACTTTACAAATTCACTAAAAGAACAACCAAGAAAGCATTTCACAGACTCGGAAACATGTTCTCTACGTTGAATGTTGAAAGCAAATCTAACTATCGAATTCACCAAGCGCTTCAATCTAGTAAGATACAATCCGATAGTCCCGGATACAACTTGAAAATAATCAAGAATCTGTGGCATCAGGATCGCATGTGCTAATTTTGTTCTAACATCCTTAGATAAAAATAGATTAGTACGATAAATCCTACGTAAAGAACCCCAAATTATACCCGACACAGAGTCAATATGATTCTTAAAGGAAAGTTTAGAGTCTAAAACCACACCCACACATTTATAATGTTCAACAAATTGTATTAGATCATCACCTAGGAACACATCTAAATTAGGAAAGAAACGATTAGTAGGACCGAACATCATGGCTTTAGTCTTAGTTGTGTTAACCTTTAATGAATCATATATTTATCAATATATTTCATTTGGAATTTCAAATGCTACAGTATTTTGAAATTGTACCAAATGACTCGCGGTAGTACCACGGTACCAATTGTGTCTAAAATATCTCAAAAAAAAGTACAAAAGCCAACACTGCGTCAGTCATTTAAAAGATTTTGTTTGTTTGAACAAGTTACTCATGCTTAAAATATAGAAAATATTGTTAATAAGTTATTTAACAATTTTATAGAGCAATTGTTATTCTTTGTTCTTTTGTCTGTTTCTGTTGATTTTATTAATTCACAAAGAGAATTTAAACAAATTAGCGCAATTATAACTATTAAGGAGTATTTGTAGGATTTAAGAGAAGTTTGTTTTAAAAATAGATAAATTAAGTAAAGAACTTAACAATTTAAATGCCGTTAAAATAATTTAATTATCCCGCTTTTCAACCCAAAATCCCGTTTTTTTAGTGTTTCAGTTCTCTTTTTTTTCTTTTTTTTTTTTTGCTAATTTTAAAGAAACTATAACTATTCAACTTCTTTTAACATTCGAATTTAATTTGCTTTATTGTCCTGTCAATGACATTACATATTATTGTTAAAGTACAAAGAAAATCCAGTAATTCTCCAAAAATGAGACAAAATTCACAAAAATGATTTTTACAAATGACATTTTAATACGGTTCACATTTCTTTCGGGGCATAGATTAAGGTATTCATAACAGCATTTCGTTTAAGTTCCCAAAGCTGTAACAACTACAGTAACCACTTCTAGAACAGTTTTTGAGCAAAACATGAAATTTATTTGCGATTGTCTCACATTTTGCTTTGTAACTTCTTAACTATTAAATCGTTTTAGTTGATTTTTAATACCATACTTTCTAGGATAATAATAAACATTGCAGATAAGTCACAATAATTTAGGTATTATGTAAAACATAAAAGTATGATTTACACTAACATTACTGAGAATTAAAAAAAATACAAAATATAATAATATATATTAATATATACATATATAACAATAATTAATATGCAACGAATAAATCTTTCTAAAATATTTTTTTAATATTCGAAAGATGTGTAACAAATATTATAAACCACAGGATGTCAACTAACAAAAATCGCAAAATTCTTGCAAAACAAACACTTGATTTTTTGCAATGCAAACAAATACTACTTACCTTTTAAAATTATATATATTTTTTTTAAATAAAGCCAATTGTTAAGAAAAAACCACAAAATCCAAACTCAAACAGATAGACAGACAGCCAGCCAGTCAGACACTTGTTAAAACAAAAACAAACAGTTTTTATTTAAAACGCGATCAAGCAGATCGTTTTTTTGTTTATAGACATATGTAAGTAAAGCAAAATTTTGGCTAAAATAATAAATAGCATAAGCCAGAAAAAATTAAATTTCTGATGTGCAGTTGTTGTTGTTTACTTTGCTGCTACTACCGCTTTTTGTTGTTGTTGTTATTGTTTTGAACATGTAATAAAACGCTAAGCAACGCAATCGAACGATCGATGTTTTAACGAATTTTGTTTTTTGTTAATGTTGATTTGTTATTAAACAATAGTTTTAAATTTTCTATGGCTGGTGATCATTTTTTTTTGTATACACACCCTCCCTGCACTTCTCTGCATAAATAAAACACATAAAGCAAAATTATTGGAAGAAAAATTAAACAATGTTGATATTGAATTGAGTTTTAATTTATATGGAAAATAAGAGAGTAAAAGAGAGATAGGCAGAGAAAAAGAAAGAAAGAGTAGCTTACAAAATTATTATGTTCATAATCAGCGTTGCCATTTTGACGCTTTTCGGGTATTTTTTGGAGCTTTTTTAAAAAAGCGGGTATTTATAGCGCTTTTTACATTTTCTCACAGTGTTTTTTAGTGCCTTTTAAGTAATCAAAATTGTTGGTACTGAAACATTTTACTAGTATTATTTAAATACGGCTAAAATTTTTTTAACCAACTGCGTATTATTTACATTTCTGTTTTAAGTAGTATTCGCAAACGCTTCTAAAATTCTTTCAGGCATCTATTTTTTAATCCGTACAAAAACTTTTATTGTTAATTTGTTAAACAGTCTTTTGTGCAAATTTAAGAAAGAAAGTGTCTTAGGTTTAATAAAGTTAAAAATTTTTCGTAAAAGTAAGTTTCATGCATTTTTTGTTAAAGTTTATCAACTTCAGATGGGAAAACAAAAATATAGGAAAGCCTCATAGAATGATACAGCATTCAAAAGGTGGCTTATACCAGCATTTGTTGTAATTGTGAAATTAAAGGCCAAATAGGGATATACTGCGTCATAGTCATGAAAAAGCAATTGATCAGTGTAAAAGTTGTACATTGAAACCTATGCTGTCTTTTGACCAACCAGAGCCAAAACAAAGTCAAAAAGCGGAAGGTTCTCTTTGCTTGTATGCAGCAGTACATACATCTTTTTCAAGTATTGACCATTATTCTGATATTTGCATAGACATTTTTTTCTGATGCCAAAGCCGTACAATTTAAGTTGCACAAAACAAAGTGCTCAAATATAACAACAAATATGAATGATATTTTAGGCGATATTAAAGGCGTGCCATTCAGTCTGATATTAGACGAAGGGACATATATCTCAGTTGATAAGCTACTTGGCGTTGTCATTCGTTATATTGGTTTGGAATGTATTTTAAATATTTTCGACTTTAGACACTTAGTTGCCATTGGAACAGATAATCCTGCAGTGATGACGGTTTGTGCCGAAAAATTAAAGAAAAGTTTAATCTTCCAAATATAATATTAGTTACATGTGTTTGCCACTCCATTCAACTGGCCATTGTTAATATATCGTTATTTTTTATGTGCACTTATGTATTTACATATATATGTTTTATGTAATTTGTTAAAATGGATTCTACGTTTCTTTTTCTACTTATCTTATTTTATAACACAAAAATATTATACTTTTTATGGAAAATTAATTAAAAAAAACATTTTAAATAAAACATAAATTCTAAAGTTGGTGTGTTTTTTAAATGGCGCTTTTTCTCCATTTTGGTGCGTTTTAAAATTTCAAAGTTGACAACGCTGGTACATACATATGTTGCATACTTGTGGCATGCCTTTTAAATGCTCTCAGTTTTAGCTAGATTTTTCAATAGTATCGAATAAATAGCTGGAGATATTGTAAACCGAAATATTATATACAGAAATCCATGTATGTATCTCTCGTTTTGTATAGATATTTAAGGTTTATGTTATACAAAGATTGCTGAGATAGATTTAACGCACAGTGTGTGCTTTAATAAAAAGTTAAATTGAAAAATATTTATGTTAAACAAAAAATGTTTCATCTTCATTAAGTAAATGGCATGAAAACACTGAACTGGGGAGACAGTTCTATACTATACATTTCAAAGATAAATTTTGTACATTAGTTAGTGCAAAGTTAAATATAAATCAAAACTAAATATAAAATCCCGTCTATTAAAAGGATACACTTAGTTGATATCATACAATCAGTCTCGGATAAAATCGACTGCGTTTTTAAGCATACAGAATTTCGTACAGCTTCCTAACTTTTTTGAAAGCTTCAGAAAGATGTATAAATAAAATAGCAAATAGCATATTAGCACTAACATTTTTGACATTAATTAGGCTTAAGGTCCATACAGCAATTTACTGTATGGACTATGGACTATCAACCAAACATAAAATATGAGCTCAAAAAGATCATGCAATTTCATCGGCCTTTTCTAATAAAAACTGACTTTTCTGCATTACAAATTGCTTTTTCAATTTCCTTATTCTCAAGATCTGAACTGGGGTGACAGTGTTGTTAGAAGAATATAACAGGTTATAAAAGAGAGTCAGTTATATAGGGTAATTCAAGTAGAGATACTTTTTTCAATAGCCTTTTTTTGACAGATCACGTGTGAGTCATGCTGAACAACTCGTTCAACTTTATTACGAAAATTCACGTTCTGTGAGGAATGTGTTTCGTGCACTTCGCTCAACTTATGGGCAACATAATCGGCCTACTGAGTGTACTATTCGCAATACCATCACCCATTTTGAGACCCATTTGATGCCTGAAATTGAAGCTCGCTATCTCGGCGACATTTGGCGTCAGCAAGAAGGCGCCACTTTCCACACATCGCATCAATCAATGGATTTATTGTGAGAACACTTCGGTGATCGCATAACTTCACGTTTTGGGCCGGTCGATTGGCTACCACGATCGTGTGATATCACACCTTTAGACTTTTTCCTGTGGGGATATGTAAAGTCTAAAATTTATGCGGACAAACCCGTTTCGATTCAGGCATTGGAGGAAAACATCACGCGTGTCATTCGCCAGTTACCAGTCGAAATGCTCGAACGAGTCATCGAAAATTGAACTCAACGGATAGACCATCTGCGACGTAGCAACGGCCAACATTTGATAGACTTAATCATCAAAAAATAAATGCCAAAGAATGTTCTTTCAAATGAAAATAAACAATCCCCATTTTCTTTAAAAAAGTAGGGAACCTCGAAATGGATCACGCTTTACCAGCTTACTTTGTTTTATAGCTTGGTCAATTCGTGGGCCTTTGCATGCTCGTTTCGGCACTAAAGTACGAATAAATATATACGTATATCCTCCTAATATTCGCCCTTGATTGAAGTCCTAGTTCCCAATAGAGTAGGGTGAAGACAGAGAAGATGGTCAAGCTTTCTCGAATTCATCATGTCAATCACTGGCATTATAGTATTATATGGTCAACCTTGACCGCCTTTACTTTCTAACTTGTTCATTTTGTTAATTGGCTATTTTGCTATTTTTATGTATATATTTGTTGTCTGCTTTTGTCCCACTGTGTGAGGGTTACACTGATCAAGTCAATGGGAGAAATATTAAATAACTATAGAGTTTTTAGTGGGATATAGTTTATTTTTTGTTTTATAATACTTTATAATAGCTGTTATAGTTTGTAGTTTTTTTTTTTTTTTGTTAATGTTAGAGTTTTGAATTGTTTTTAAACAAATGCTAAAAACTAATACAACTACCAATGAAAGTCAAGAGAGTAATAGATTTCAAATGTTTCCAAACAAAACGACAAACTGCAAATAATTCGTTACGATACAAGTCAACTCAACAAAAAAAAAACTTAATAATAATGTGTGAAAATATTGAATCTACAATTAAATAGGTACAAAAAAAAACTTAAAGTTTCAAAAAGACAAACGAAAGTACAAAAATTTATTTAAATTTGAATTGAAAACAAGATCGTTTATGAAGTATAGACACATAAATGAAAGTCCATTATAAAGATTTTGAATATGTACAAGAAATCGTATTAACAATTTGCATATTTTGCATATTATTTTAAACTTCTTTAACTTGTTTATTAAGCACAAAAAACTAAAAAAAATACAGCAAAATTATTTAAAAAAAAATAATGATTTAAACGGAAAATTGCATAATTTGTTGGTTTGGTTTTAAATGGTTACTTTTGCAAACTTTACTAAAGTGTTTTTTAGTAACTTAATGTTGTTTTTAAGTAGTTTTTATTTTATTAGTTATATACAATTCCGTTTGTAGGTATTTCTTTTTTAGCTAAATTAACTTCAACTCTTTTTTCTCTCTCTTCCTCTCTCTTTTATTTTCATCTGTATTTCTGTTAAACTTCTTTTAAATTTTTATTTTACAAGGGCATTTACTTTTTTATTACACTTTATTTGTGTTTCAATTCTTTTTTATTTATAAATTATTTTTAATAAAAAAACAAGCTTTTAGCTGATTTAATTATATGCATCAAGCAGTATTTTAAATATGTTCGTTGTTATTTGTATTTTTAGGGGGTTTCTCTTCTTGTTTATTCACAAAAATTTGTTATTTTTTTTATTATTTTCAATAGTGTTCACTTTTTTCAGTAGAATTTGGTTTATTGTTGCTTTTTTTTTTTTGTTTTCAATACGAATTTTTTTATTTAAATGGGGGGTTTCAAGTTTATCCGCTTTTGTTTTTAGTTGCAGAGTTGAGACAACTCATCCGTTTGAAACCCGTGCCGAAACTGTGCTCAAATCGTATGTACAATATCGTTATTAACCTGTTGGCAACAGCTATTAAGCAGTATTTTATTGTTGTTTTTTTTTAGCTGCTGTTGTAGTAGTAGTTGTTGTTGTTGTGTTTTTTTCAGTTTTCAGCTCCAAATGAGCATAAAGATCTTGGCTTAAATGCATTTGTTGGCTGTTAATACATTGTAAATGGTGTCTCCCTCTTTGGCATACCAACGAACTTTTCTGTTTTAATAGAGAGTATTATTTAGTGACAACAGTATGTGTGTTTGTTTTATAAAGTGTGAGTGTTTGTAATTAAACATCTGTTTGACCAGCTGTTTTTTTATGGATATTAAACTGTTCTCAGTCATTTGGTGTAGTATATTTTTAGGCTGTAATGAAAGCAGATACATATAGTACGCAATGGACGGCTGAAAATTATTGAAGCATGTTCAATATTTTGACTTTTTCATGTCTTCAAAAAACCCTTTATTGTAAAATGTTTTTTTTTAGTGTAAAATAGCTTTTAAACGCGAACTTTTTTATAAATAAAAAAAAGCAAATAATTTATATAAAATCATCCAAATTTATGTTGTATTGGAAAGAGTACGGTTTAAAAATTATTAATTAGAAAGATATCAGACAGACCGCGCATGGATATGGCGATTCTGTTTTCTGGCGGGTTGGTTTCGTTAATCACGTCACGGATTTTGAAAAAACTGTTACAGACATTTTTTAATAGAAACAACTGTTATACAGGCGTTTTTTTATGGAAAAAATCTTATACAGAAATTCTTCTACAAAAAAAACTGTTATACATAAATTTTTTATATAGAAAAAAACTGTTATATAATTTTTTTATTATAAAATTAAACTGTTATACAAAAATTCTTCTATAGAAAAAACAGTTATACAGAAATTTTTTATATAGAAAAAAAACTGGTATACAGACATCATGCTATAGAAAAAACTGTACAGAAAAAACTATTATACAGACATTTTCTCTATAGAAAAAACTGTTATTCAGAAATTTTTCTATAGAAACAACTGTTATACGGGAATTTTTAAATAGAAAAAGCTGTTAAATAGACATTTTTATAGAAAAAACTTTTATACAGACTTTTTCTATAGAAAAAATCTTTTTTAGTAAAAACTGGAATACAGACATTTTTCTACAGAAAAAAACTGTTACACAGAAATGTTTCTATAGAAAAATTAGTTATACAGAAATTTTCTATATAAAAAATTGTTATACAAAAATTTTTCTATAAAAAAAAAAACTGTTATGCCAACATTTTTATATAGAAAAAACTGTTATACGGACATTTTTATATAGAAAAAACATTTAAACAGACATTATTTTAAAAAAAATTTTATACACACATTTTTCTATAGAAAATCCGTTATAGAGAAAATTTCTGTGGAAAAAACTGTTATACAGATATTTTTTATAGCAAAATATGTTATAGAGAGCTTTTCTACGAAAAAAATTGTAATACGGACATTTTTCTACAGAAAAATAACTATTATACAAAAATAATTCAATAGAAAAAACTGATCGGACCGGTAACGGTACTCCACAAATCTTGTTTAAAACGTTGAATATCAATTAAATTCATTATAGAATACAATTCTCAGTTGTATTTTATTGTTCCTTGGATATTATAATTTTATATGTTCTGATGAAATTATTGAAGTTGTTCCGACATCGGCACAAATTTTTCTCAATATCTGTTCTTCAAGAAAAGCACAATCATTCGCAAAATCACTTTCTCATTGCCAGTGGGTCGAACAGATAGATCATTTCAGACGATCATTTCAAAAAAATTGTACCGATTGATGTCTTACCTCAATTGGTATTTCCTTTCTACGGAGTTGCTTCATTAAACTTAGCTTCAATATTGAAACCTAAAATTTGATTAGAGCTTAAAATTGTTAGCAAAGAAAATTAAATCTTATGAAAACTTCAATTTAACATATTAAACACAGTCTAAGAAGATAAAACATTAACAAAATTAAAAACCTATCTTGCAAATCTCTTTCCCCATTCTTATTCAAAGAAAACCGGAACATTCTTATACAACAAAATAAAACTTACCGTATGTAAATATCAATTTATCACATTTTAACCACGAAGACGTGATAAAATTTCATAAAATACTGTAAAGACATTTCAATAAACAGCTAAAAACCCAACAACCTACAACAATCAATATGATTTACATGTATAAAGACAAATTTGAAACAAAACTTTTCTTTAATACAACACGACAAAGCCACATACCAAGATCAAAGAGCAGCGGAGAGCCAGCGAGACAATGTGGCGAACATGTAAAATTTTGGTTTATTTTACAACGATCGTTGTCGGCGCAAACACTGCATCGATTGAAAAGATTCAGCAAGAGAATATAGAAATATTAACGGAGAGTTTTGCACAAGGATGGAAGGCATTTTGTGAGTTTAGGAAAATCTTAACAATTTAAAATAATTTTTCTAAAATTTAAAACACATTCTAGGTGAGGCTCCTGTAAATGAGGGTGTCATGTCTTTGTTTGATGGCATTAATCCCAGTGATACCACTATACATGTCTTGACGCTGAACAATCAAAGTGTACAGTTGCCCATACGTTCCTTATCGGAGCTAAGGGATTTTGATATAAACCCCAAACGCAAAACTTTGTTGTATGTCAATGGTTTCTATGCGGAAGATAGTTATTTTAGCATACAATCACATTTACACATGCTGCAGTCCAGAAGACGTGAACTCAATGTCATTATAGTCAACTTTGCCAAGGATATACAGCAGCTGTACTATGCCCTGAGACATCATCTATCATTGCAGGGTTATTTTATTTCCAAAATCCTGGCAGTTTTAACCGAGAATGGCATAGACCCTAAAGACATAACAGTAGCGGGTCATTCGGTGGGTGCAAATGTGGCAGCTTTGGGTATTTCCACTTACTCTGAGGAATATTTTAATAACTACAAGCAGATTTTTCACATAGGACAACTCATTGCCATAGATCCTTGCTCATATATCTGTGGCTCCAGTGATTTGTATGTACGTCGTAATGTCTCCTCTCGCGTGGTGGTAATACATGGCGAGGGTAATGTATTTGGTGTGCGCAATCCTATAGGCACCATAGATATCTATCCCAATGGCATTGGCTACTATCCCAAGAGGCGTCTTCAGCCTGGCTGTGAAACATCTATATGCAGCCATATGTATCCTTTCCTGTTGTTTATGGAAGCTTTGATTGAGAAAGTTCGCATACCCGCGGTTAAATGTGAGAGTTGGTTGCAGTTTATTGGACAAAATTGTGATTATACGAATACTTTGGATATGGGTGTAGTTTATCCAGAAACGGCTAGAGGTTTATATTTCTGTGTAACTCAGCCTTATCCACCGTTTACGTTAATGGAGCAGGGGCTGAAGTACATTAGACGAAGTAAGAGAAAATAAGTTTAAAGATTTGGCATTTGAATCTGCTGCTCTCCAAAAACTTCCCTCTGAAGAGACACGTTCGCAGATAATTAAGGAATTGTGAAGAAACTCTCCTCTTCACCGCTGAATCTGAAACATGTCATTAAGAGCAGACAAGGAGAAACTTGGGATCAGAATATCTTTCAGTTTCCCGAATAAATTTAGCATTCTTCCGGAGCCAATCGTTACCGACTGTGGAGCTATAGCAAGTATTTAAACTACGTCAAAGTTAGTCCAGGAATTTCGAAAATCGTAAAGAGGATATTAAAACAACTAAAAACAACTGTCCATTTGGATACATGGCAAACAGATATCGAATAGATACGCAATAATTACCAACTGTCAAACATCCATAAACCGGATATCGAAACATTATAATGCCACAGTAATTTAGTTGTGCGCATATGGGACCATCAATCATATCAGTGAACATATTGCTAATAATCTAGAGAAGATTTTGTCTGATATATGTTCGTGACATACCACTGTTTTCCTATAAACTGCACATCTATAATGAAGTAAAGTGAAGTACAAACGTTTGGCATGGCTCCATAGCAAGATCAATAACCCTTATTCTGTTTGGCGGCGTCGACAATGTCGTCAGTTTTGAGTCAACGTCACTTTAAGACGACATCAATATAAATTTGGTATTCCCTAACAGTTTTATGTCGACGTCGTCTTATTATCGATACTTACAACACGCTTATCTAATATTTGACTCAACTGATTAATTTTGTTTATTTTTTGGATACAAACAAAACTTTGTGAATTAATAAAAACTTTTTTAATATGTATATTATTAAAATAAAATGACTTTTTTATTTGGATTCTAGTGAAGAAGAAAACAAGAAGGGAATTTCTCCTCTATGGTATAAAGAACACCGGCTTCGCACAGTAAAAATTTCTTGTATTTTTCTGTTGGAATGCCATAATCTTTCTTTAATATCTTTGAACCTATATTACCTACACGGTTATACAAGGTGGCGCAAAAGTAATCTTCCTAACAGAATATGCTATAAATTTTGCGATTGGCCCCTAATGTCAGTTCTGTTTTGACATTTGTGTAGTAAACACATGCGAAATACACGATAATAAATAATGTTACGCTACACTGCTCCAGAACGTGGAATATTGCTGACTTTTTATTTGACCAATAATCGGTCGGTTTTTTCATCAAAAATAATCATGAGTGATGAGGCCCATTTCCATCATAGCGGGTACGTATATAAGCAAAATTTACGCTTCTGGGGCACTGAAAATCCGCGTGTAACCCACGAAGAGCCATTACACCCGCTCAAAGTCACTGTATGGTGTGCTGTTTTCGCTGGAGGAGTCATCGGACCTTTTATTATATTATATCTCAATTTAAACCCTAATTTCTTGACTTAAAAATTTTGTAATTTATATACTTACTCATATAGACGTTTTTCCGGATTTTTGAGATTTAAAAAAAAAAAAATATCGGACCAAAAAATTATTATCCGAAATTGACATATAAATGCTCCACATAAGTTCATGTTGTATATCGTTGTCTTTAAATGTCTTTAAAATACCTATCATTTGATATATACAGTCATGTGAAAAATAAAAGGGACATTGCCCACCCAAACTTACAATTTATTTATATGAATACGGAATAGTGCTGGCAAAGTATTGAGTAATGGGTATCGAGTATTTGCCCTTTTTTGGATACTCAATACTCAAAAGTAGTTACTCGATACTTTCTGAGTTGTATTTCTAATCAAGTTGAGTGGGTAAAATAGTGCTTAAAAATACATCACTGTATAAAAAGACAACAATCTGTAAGCTACAAAATTAAACCAACCGCCGAAATAAAGCTGTCTATTATTTCCTAAGTTGTTGTTAACGTTGAATTAAAAGTTAGCTTTACATTTATTTTTGATTTAATAATAAAATACATACAAAACCAATAATAGTTGAAGATCTATTTTTATTTTTTGAAGAAACTACTTCAAGTTGCAGATAAAAACTATGCGTTACATGAAAAGTATTGAATATTATTGAGTAATGGAAAGTAGTAGAATTTGCCAACACTAATACGGAAGCACCAAAGACGGCGAATAAAGCTTAAAACTCTATTAATGATAAAATTTTGGAAATGATTTTAAAAATGTCACGAAAACCGACTTAAGCTAAATTTTTTCAGTTCTGCCACCAGCTTTTCAAATTGATTCGTGTTTGTATTTTGAATTTTTTTTCACATTTTTTAATTATATTTTTTTCTTTTTACTGTTATTTTTACAATTTAAAAGAAGAATTTGATTCTTTGTACAAAAAAGAATAACAACACAACACGATACTAAAAAGACCGTCGACAAAATGAAAGGCAACATCGACGTCAATTCAAGTTACAGAATACCAAACAATGTCAACATTCATCGATAAATGGCAATATTGACAACGAGAATACGGATGTACAACAAACGGTGTCGTTTAGTGTCGACGACGCCAAACAGAATAAGGATTAACATGTGCTTTTTTGAGCCGGACTCATGTACATCATGTTTATGTGATTACAAAAACATCGGATAATCAACATGGTAGCAATGGTCACAGGACCTTGCAATTCCTGCACTTATGATTCATAATGTTGGGCATTTGCTCTGTCAGAAATAGCAATTAGGCAGCAATGGAAAGACGTTTTTTTCGCTGTACTTATACCTATAGTCTTGGACTGCCATCAAATAACTTCCGCAATGCTTGATCTATCATGTAAACAATTCATTGGGAGGCCTCTTCAGGAGTTTGTCATTGTGTTGATTCTATATGAGATATAGAATGATGATATAGAAATATCATCAACAGAAAAGTCAGTAGTAAGTTGGTGTTAAATTTGAAAATGAACTAAATTTAATGTCCAGAGCCCCCGTAATAAAGGTGGATATTAAATATTACAGAATTTTCTTCATCTAAATTAAATTTATAGTTAAAAGTTATTACTAATATAAGAAAAGTTAATGTTGAATGTTGAATCTCAAAATAAAATATTTGCTTTGCTTTCCATTTTATTAGGCTGATAAGTTTGCTTCTTAAATCTAATTGCGATTAAGGAATATTTATAACGTTCGATATTAAATGTTGTTAAATTCTAAATTAAATTTAAAAGTTAAAAGTTATTACTAATATAAGAAAAGTTAATGTTGAATGTTTAATCTTAAAATAAAATAACTGAGATTCTATATGGTTCTGATGATATTTATCTATAGGCGTTCCTTATCATGATAATCTTTCTCATATTTCTTATGTATTGAATTTGCCTCTGCATACCATTACTACTTATCCTTAATATTCCTCTATTTTTCTTTCTTTGAATAACAATTTCAATATTTACATTAGTTTTACGTATGTATGTATGTGCCATCATTTATTTAATTTTTAGTGCATAATCTTGAAAATAAAGATGTTTTATAGTATTTTTTGAATGCAATCATGTAACATTACATGCAATTGAATTGTTGTAATAGTTATTTTATTTTATTTAATTGTTTTTTTTTTAATTTTTAAAGAAAATTTAGCTAATGAAACAAATTGAACCGAGTCTCTCAATTAAAGCTAATTAATTTCCTAGACTCGGTAATTGTTTCAAACAATTTGCTAATGAGGTAGTAACGGTTGAGTTATAGTACATTTACTAAACGACAATTTTCTAAGTTAAAACTGAGAATCTTATTTCTTCAAGAATTTGTTTTAATAAAATGAAATTTAAACCAAAATGTGTTTTTTGTTTTGTTTGTTAAATTAAGAGAAAATCATAAAATTTATTTGTTTTCAATGATAAAAATTAAAAAGAAAATAATACACAGAAAACTTAAGCAAATAAAAATAAGAATTATAAATAATAATAAAATTTAAAACTTAAAAATATGTTTTTATATGTATGTATATCTTAAAGAACATTTTAGATACAGTTTAATTTGTATACACATGTAATTAAATCTTTGAGTTATATTTGTGTCTGTTTGTTTTCTAATTTACTAAAAGGTTTAAGGGTTGTATGTAATTAACCTAGAATTTAAGACCAGCTTGTACTTGAGACATAATATTGGCTGACTTTTGCAGCTGATCGATTTCAGTTTGGGTTAAGATTTGCTTGACAACATGCGTAACACCGTTAGCATTCAATGCACAGGGCAGAGACAGGAAGACATCTTTGTCGATGCCATGTTCACCCTAAAGGAAGAAACAAATAAATACAAATATTACCTTTAATATTTAAAAAACTTTTAAGATCAAGTTTAATAACTTACAATAACAGAGGTAGAAACAGCAACAATGGCGCTAGTATTTCTCAAAATAGCATTAGTCAAAGAAGCTGTACTGAGACCAATTGCCCAGGAGGTATAACCCTTTAGCTTAATGACTTCATAGGCTGAGTCGACAACTTGCTTGTGTACCAAATTCCATTTCTCGGGATCTTCGCTGGAGCCAATGTTGGGGTTCAATTCACGCAAGCGCACACCAGCAATGTTGACACCAGACCATACGGGCACTGAGCTATCACCATGCTCACCAATAATCCAGCCGTGGCAAGATGTGGGTGCTACACCCAAACGTTGAGACATCAAGAAACGGAAACGTGATGAATCCAAATTGGTGCCACTGCCAATGACACGGTTCTTGGGCAAACCAGACAATTTCCAGGCGACATAGGTCATAATATCCACAGGGTTGGAGACCATCAAAAGAATGGTATCGGGACTGTTTTCAACCAATTTCGGAATGATGTGCTTCAAAATGTCGGTGTTACGTTGCACCAACGACAAACGGGACTCGCCCTCCTTTTGTCTGACACCAGCGGTGACAATGCACAATCTAGAGTTGGCTGAATCGGCATAATCTGTACTGGCGGTGATTTTGGGATTCTTCAAGAAGTTGGAGCCATGTTGCAAATCCATCATTTCGCCTATCAACTTATCTTTGCACACATCCATAAGGCACACTTCGCTGGAGATATTTTGTGCCAAAATACTGAAAGCGCAAGCCATGCCGACTTGACCGATACCAACAATGGTAACCTTGTTGCCACCGGAGGGCAAGACTTCGGCAACTTGGTTCATGAGATTATCTTTAACGGATGCCATTTTGTTTTAGGCTGTAATGAAGAAGAAGTTGACAGAAAATTGATTAGTTTTAAATTAAAAATTAAAAAATTACATCCTTTATAATAAATATTTATTTATATCTATATGTATGTATATATAAAAGAGCAACGTGACTGACTGACTGACTGATTCATTCATCATCGCACAGCCCAAACCGCTAAAGCTAGAAACTTGAAATCCCGTAGAACGCTCCGTTAACATATATGTATATCTCCTACATAAATAAACATAGAAATACTATATTAAATGCATCTGGCTCAGATCAATAAAGACTAGAAATCTTTTTGGTACTTTTTTGAAATTCGAATTCCTATGGCCTAAAAATTGTATTCCTTTTTGGTACTTTTTTATTAAAATGTATTTGCTCACTAAAAATTCCATGAACTCTTATTTGCAAATAGTACGTATTACGGATAATTAATAGGTACTTTTTTGAAAATCGGTTTTTCATGGGTGACAAAAACAGGATAAAAACGGACATTTGATATTATTTATTCAATTTAAAAATAAAAAAAAACGATAAAATATTCTTCCATCCACAGAAAAAAGAACCCAAAACATGCTATTCATGACTCAAATATAAAGGTGTAAAAAGAACCAAATTTCAGTACACTTATATTGGTACTTTTTTGAAATTCATTTCTACTATTCTATTCTCGCAAATTATGCATCTGAATGTTATTATCTTCGACAAAGTTGTTGTGCATGAGCCCGGGAAGGTTTCTGAGTTGGTAGGACCACACCTACTTTAACGCCATCTAGTATGTACATTAGGGTGGGGTGAAATTTTGTTTTGTCTTAGATCGTCTTCTAATAGCAAAATTTTGTTGTGTTACTAGTTCAAATAGAAATCTTTAAAATTTTATTGAAATATTTTATATGTAAGAGCCCGCGCATTGACTACAAAGTAGGGTGGATCCCTTGTGTATGGGAAAAATAAAAGTTAATTAATAAAGTTCTAGTAGTAATATTTTGCTGTCTTAGACTTAAAAAGGTAATACTTGAAAAAAAAAATGTTCAATTAAGTGATATCTTTAGACCCAGACACAAACGCCCCACCCTAATGTACATACATATATGTACATTTTTCTATTTTTAAACTGATTTTGATAATTTTTCATAATTTAATAAATTTTTATTTTCTTTGCAGGTAATTGAAAACAAATGGATGATTTTTTCAACAGGTATTTTGTTTACATAAAACTAGAGTTTATTTTTAAACGGCTATTAGTAACCATTAATCATTTAAAATTCAGTTTTTTTCGGTAAATCACTAAGAGAAACCTGAGACAAAATCATTATTAAAAGAAAATAATTATCAATAAAATGTTTTTATTTAATAATTATAGTTTAGAAAGGTCTGTTTATCCAAGATGCCAATTATTTAAAGTATAGTCTGGAAAGTCCTAAAAATGCTGTTCAAAATACGGTTTTAAATTTCAAATATTGTCTTATTTGTATTATCTGAAAACCGAAATTGGAAGCTGAAATTTGCAATTATTTTGATTTTATTGCTTCCGTTTTATTTCATTGAAGTTTCGCATATATAGTCCTAAAAACTGATATAAAATAATAAATTCTTTATCCTTCCGCAAGATTAAAAAAACACATTTTAAGAAATTTGCATAAAATCGGTGGCGGAACATTTTCCTTTAATAGCTGGTAAAATAATAAGATAAAACTTTGTCATTTAAACAAAATATATTTAAGAAATTTAACTGAAAAGCATAGCGTTTTTCTTAAAAAAATGTCTTCAATATTACGCACACAAATTTGTTTATGTTCTCTTATTTGGGGAAAACGGGTCGATGTTCAACTTAAAAACTTCTTTTAACTTTTTAAAAATTACATTCTTTTTATATGATTTTTTATTTTTTTATATTGAAATAAAAAAAAAACATTTAATAGTAGACATGATTGGGCACACAAATGTGCTGCCATTTACGAGGGCGGTTCGAAAACTTCTTAGCCTAGCACAGAAAAAGAAAAGTTAGTTTTTCAAAAACATATTTATTTTTCAATATAATCTCCTGAAACTTCAATACACTTAGTCCAACGTTTATCTAGCAAATCTATCCCTGGGTTATTAAAATAGTTTTCCTCAAGACCTTCAAAATAGTGTTTTACAACTGTAATTGCAACTTCATTTGAGGTGAAACGCTTGCCATTTAGAATTTCTTTTCGATTTGGTAACAGTCAACAAGTCACTGGGAGCTAAATCAGGAGAATAATGAATTTATTGTTTTACCCTTTTGCAGATAGTCAATCAATAAAATATCTTTCAAGTTCGATTGAATTGTTTTTGCTTTCTTTGGGGCACAGGTTAAGAAAAAGTAGATAAATAACATCATCTCTAACAAAGCTAAACAAATAACCTTAATAAACCGAAAATTTCTTTATATGGTGTTCAGACATGCTATTTTAATTGAGTCAATTATTGGTAAATAAAAAAAGGTTTCACACATGCTCAATATTGCTAATTTAATTAGCGTTTGACAGCAGCTGACAAAAAAGATACATTTACATATTTGGTTCTAATATTATAGTTTTCAGCCTAAAAATATTTTTTATTAATTTAAAAGCGAAACAACTGCCTTTTTAGTTATTACTTGTCACAGAGTTGTATTTTTAATTTTAACAATTATTAGAACAATTAACTCTTAATGAAGCAATTATCTTAATTGAAATTTTGTATGGATAATTAAATTCAATTAGGCGTTAATTAAAAAATTTCAATTAAAAATGCATGTGTGTGAACACCATATAAGGAAAAAAAGATCAGAGTTACATTGAAAGGTTATGTTAAGTTATATAATCCTTTAAAATTTTTTGTGTATTCCCTTGATTTAAAGGATGCAAAGTTTTTGTTGAAACTAGTATGAAAGTATAAAGAAATGCCTAAATGGTTGTGAAGGAATTTTTAAGCCAAGTTTCACCAAACTTTTTATCCATTAAAACAGCAGCAGGTGTGGTTCAATTATTTGAAAGTTATTTTTGAGAATTTTTTAAAGGAAAATAAGTGATAATTTTTAAGTCCCACTTTACACGAAGCAATTCTTTAAGCTAGCTGATTAGACATCGGGGTGAGGGGAAGATAAGACGTGTACACACTTAAGTGTGTTATTTGTGTTACTCTCTTATTCGTATTACATACATACATATGTATATGTATAACAGGGATGCAAAAGTTGGTACAATTGTACTTTTATTTAGCACTATTTGACTCCAATGACCAATTTAGCATTATTTAAAATGTTTCCCTATATTATTACATTGCACAAATGTATTTTAAAAAAATAATCATTATCCCATTTTTTGCTAAATGAATATTATCCATTCAACATTTATCTGCAAATGTGGAAAGGATGGATATTTTTTAACAAAATATAATAAAAACCAAAGAGAAGAACTGACTGTTTGTTTCGACTGTGTCCAATCTAATCCAAACAAAGGATTTGCTGAAGTCATCTAATTCGTGCTGCTACAATTAAGAAATGAGTAAGAATTTGTTAGCAAGAAGTATGTCATAAATAATACTTTTATATTCAGATCTCAGCAACAAATAATCTGTGTGTACCTTTTGAAATTAAAACATTAATATTAATTGTTAAGTTTATCTACATATACTCGTATGTAAGTACTTAGTACGAATGAATTTTAATGTGCTTTTTTATTAATTGTGAAGTTTTTTACACACATGTGTATGTATATACATATGTACAAATTAATTGTTATGTACGTTTGTAGTTAATTTTTAATAAAAAATAATAAAAACAAGTTCGAGTGCTATATTCGGCTGTGCCGAATCTTAAACACCCTCCACCTAAACGTAATAAGAAATAGAAAAACTACACTCACTGGTTATAGGACTAGAATATCCTTATTCTGTGCAAATTTTTATTAGTATTTGATATATTATTTGAAAGACAATTTTACGACCATCTTGACCATTTATAATTGATGTAATTACCGATTCTTACTGTAATTTATAGAGTTTGTCTTAATTTCATAATAATCTTGAGTGGAATGTAAGAATTTATAAAATTAAACGAAAATTTTTCTATATTCACAACAAGTTAAGAAACAGAGTATAAAACAGAGTCTAAAAAAGGATAAGGATATAAGGTGAGGCTTTTTTGTTCGAATTTGATCTCAATAACATTATTTACAAAAGATTTATGAGTGGCATAGAAGTGGACCAATTATGGACCGATGGCTTCTAAATCCAGTGCCCACTAATGTGATTTCTATGTATTTTAGGATTATATTGGTTGAATTTCATCTCAATAACGTTATTTACAAGAGTTGTATGGTTGGTTGTTATGCTCGGAAGTGGACTTAATTCAGGAGCTATTATTGACTGACAGCTACAAAATCCAGTAGCTTAATTGCCGTATAACCGATACTAATATGATTTCTGAATTAAAATATCTGATCTATATAAAAGTTGGTTCGATATCGATATTTATTAGACATTTTTGTGGGTTTATTTGTTTTTCGGAAATGGTTCTTATATGACAGCTATGGCAAATTATGGGCCGATCTTCTTAAATTTTGGAACAGTTATTTTTATGCATATGAAGACATGTCACGTCAAATTTCAACCTAAATAACGGTATATTAAAGATATGTATTAGTATTA
This sequence comes from Bellardia pandia, assembly GCA_916048285.2. Classification (NCBI taxonomy): domain Eukaryota; kingdom Metazoa; phylum Arthropoda; class Insecta; order Diptera; family Calliphoridae; genus Bellardia; species Bellardia pandia. The sequence continues at coordinate 50,374,080 of OU696531.1, forward strand.
AAGTAGATTTCGGAAGTGAACCTTATATGGGGGTCAAATATGGACCGATATTCTCAAAATCCAGCAGTTTGATTTTGGCATGTATGTAAATGATCCGTGTAAATTTGTGAATTGGTACCCATATTTATAATAGATTTATGAGTATTAAAGTGATTTTCGGAAGAGGGCTTTATATGGGGCATACGGTTCAAAATAGACCGAAATTCACAAAATTTTGTGGTATGCTTTTTGTATATATGTAAATGATCTGAGTACCGATATTTAGACAGTATATATAGGAACAAATGTCGTGTTCAGATGTGGTCCTTGTATGGGAGCTATGACCAATTCTGAGCCGATCACCATAAAATTTAGTACAACAATTTATTTGCTTATAAAGATTATTTATGTCAAATTTTAACCGTTTAGCATTATTTATAAAAGTTATATACGTATTTAAGTGAATTTTGGAAGTGGACTTTATATGGGGTCTATTGTCAAACATGGACCGAACTAAAAAAAAAATTCGTTTTGCGATTTCTTTTTGTATAATACTTATTTTTGCTGAATTTTTGTATTGATATTCCAATTTTATAGGCATTTATGTATAATTGAGCAAAATTTCGGGAAGATTTTTGTATGGGGGCTATGAGAAATCATGGACCGATTCTTACTATTTTCCGCACACTTTCTTCTTTTAGCATAAAAACAACGTATACAAAATTTTATGGTATTATCTGTAATATATTTCAAAATATTGCAATAAAATGGACAAAAAATATCAAATTTTTATGGAGGTTGTCTCACATATTGGTCCATAACTCTGGTTGGCCTAAATCGATTTTGCTGATTTTCAATACCAAAGTTACCCGGAAATTTTTCTGGAAATTTCGTTTAGTTAAGTTGTATAGTTTGGACGTGAGAGTGTTTTACACAGACGGACATGGCTAAATCGACTTATGGCTAAATTTACAGTCTTTAGTTAGCTAATGGCAAAGGCTTAACTAATGATTCTTTATTCGCAATGCTTAGTTTGCCATTAGTTAAACCCCCATATGTCGTTAATTAACTATTAGTCAAATAACAGCTGTTGCTATGAAAATAAAGTTTACAATTGTTTGCGGCGACAAATTGTAAATATGTCTTACGAATTTGAATAATGGCTAAATTCACAGTCTTAATAGTAGTAGTTAAACAATAGTTAGTATTTTAGTTCACCCATGGTTAACTAATGACCGAGAATTCGGCCATTAGAATTTTATAAGGAGCAAGAAAATATATACTCAGATGAATATTAAAAAAGTTTCACACGGAATGACAAACGTAATATACCCTCATTCACCACTCTTGGTGGTGGAGAGTATAAATTAAGAAAAGAATTTATTACAATTGAGCTGAAAAAAGTACACTTTTTCTTGAAATTTAGTACAATTTGTAAAATCTTATTTTGCATTCCTGGTGTATACTCCCAAATAAAAATACGAGCGATTTAAGCAATACGAATTGTGCTGTGTGAACACCGAAGAAATTTCAAGAAAAAAATTTTATCAATCTTGTCAATAAAAACTGCTTCGTGTAAATTGGAACTAACATATCGACAAGTAATTTTCTCCTAATTTATTGTTATTGTTTTTAACAATTAGAGTGACCGTTTGATAAAGATATCATTTTCATTCCAAATAGAATGACCATTTGGTAAAGATGTCATTGCCATTTTAATAAATTTCTTAATATTCAATAAGAGAAGAAAACTATTAAATTATTAATATGTAATACATATTTCACTGAATTAACTTTGCATGCTAACTAACAGCAGCACGTGTGTTCCATTTCTTTTGAATTTATTCATTTAGTTCATTTTATGACAGCCGAAAAATAAAGATTTATGTAGATAAAATGTACGGCGAGGAGGTGTGTTTGTAAACCAGCAGAGTTTTTATTTTGCATTAATGTTAAAATAACCTTCAGCAAGGTTAATTTATTGGAATTCTGTAGACTACAAAAAATAACAGCAGCAATTATACCAGCAGCACACAAAAAAAATAAACACAAAACAATGCAAAAATAAAATTTTAACGCATAGATACACAAATACACACACCCTCCTGCAAAGAAAACACGCATTCGATAGATTTTTGAAAAATATTAAATACAACTAAATAAATTTTTATTAAACAACATTGGAATTTAAAAAATTAAAGAAACTTTTACAAAATAAACCAACATACAAATTTTGAAAATACTTTATAATTTAAATTAGAGTTTGAAAATTTCTTCTTTAAGATATTTTTTCTAATTTTGCGGTAACAAATACTATAATATTGTTTTATAATGATTAATGGTTATTTTATATTTTATTTACAGTCTCGTGCCTTTTAATTTTAAAAATGATTCATGAATTCTTTATTTATTTACATATACATATATAAAAAAAATTCTTTCTTACTAATTACTACAAATTACTAACAATAACACTACATTTATGTATTTAAATATTTCAATAAATAGCAAATACTAACAACAAATTATGGCCAATTCCTGTAGATTTAAATATTTAACTAACAATATTGTTAATATTTATTAAACTACTTCGATGTCATGTTATCTTATCAGAAACTAATAATGTTTGTTTGCATTAGAAAATGACAAAGTACATACTCGTATGAATTTACTGGTTGTGGCACTTCAATTTTTATTAAAGTGAAGTATGTACATTAATTGTAAGTTTTTTGTTTTATGACCTTGCAGCAAAGTCAAAGTCAAATAAAACAATCTTATGCAAGCACTTAGATACATACATGAATGTATGTATAAAGATTTTGATTACATTTTGTTATATACCAGGAAAACAGCTGGCTGTTTTTGAAACATATGTATTTTTTCTGGGATTAAGTGTTAAACAGCGCATGTCCACAGCGAAAGTAAAATTTGTTTTGAGTTTTCTTTAGCCTCAAGGTTATGTTAAGGTGAATAAACCTTATTGTTTGTATATTTCCTTGGTTTAAGAGAGGTAAAAGTTTTTGGTGAAAATAGTTTAAAGGAAGGATAAGGAGTAACAAAAGTAGCTGAAATGTGTTGGAACTTTTCAAGCAAAGTTATCTACGAATTTACTTCTTTTTTTTAACGGTGACCAAAAATAAATTTTGTTTTTATAGCATATTTCTCATGTCTGATCATTTATCTACATGCACAGAAAAAACATGGTTGTGGTAAACATAATCTAAGAGCAACATATTATGATAAGATTTATGATCAAAACATGTTATGATGAATATTATTGTCATGAAATATCACATTATGATCAATTAGCATCGTAATATTTCATCATAATATTTTATTGCTAATCATAATTTGATATTATAACCCAATATAATCATAATCATACATAATCATATTATGTTCTAAAAATAATCATATTATGATTAAAAGTAATCATAATATGGTCGAAAGTAATCATATTATGTTCTAAAAATAATCATATTATGATTTAAAGTAATCATATTATGATATAAAATAATCATATTGTGATCCAGAACAATCATATTATGATCGTATTTTATTTAATATGTTAAATTAATATCATTTTATTTTTACTATTTAGCATCATAATATGGTCGAAAGTAATCATATTATGTTCTATAAATAATCATATTATGATTTAAAGTAATCATATTATGATTTAAAGTAATCATATTATGATATAAAATATTCATATTGTGATCCAGAGCAATCATATTATGATCGTATCTTTCTCTTTAGCACATTATGATTTTATAAGTATCATAATATAAATGAAAAATTATGCATTGGTACCAGTTGGAACATTATTTCTAATAAATTTATTTAGTAAAATGTCTATTACATTACTGCCAGTCATTGGCCAAATCCCAACAGGACATTATCAACAAGTTTCCAAATCAGTATAACAAAAAATCACAATGGTTCGAATTATTCATTCTGTCTCGCGTGTTTTTAATTTTTGCGGTATCATCTCTACACAGACTGTATTGCGGCATGCCGCAGGAATAAATACTTACATTTTACATATCGGTCGATATTTCTTTCCATGCGGAATCAATAATACCACCCAATATTGTCTTACTATTTGGCCAAATATATGACAAAATTATTAGGACTCTCATCTTCTGTGTTAATGTCCAGCAATGAGTACTTCAGGTAACATTTTTCTTGGACAACCATCCTTTAATAGTCTATTTGGAATATCCGATGTGAAATTAGTAAGAATTAATGGCTTCATTAGGAGTAGTAATTGGCTACCGCGATTTCATATTTAAATTCCTTCTGGTAAAGCTCTTCGGTCATTAAATGACTCGTAATGATTACTCCATCTATTATATTTTACTTACGGTCGCGATAATTTCTTCTGCATACATCTACTTCTGTCTATCTATATTCTATTTAATGTACCCGAGTATGTAGGTTTAAGATTTTTTTTTGGCTATATTGCGACCGGCCAAAAATTTATTTTTAGTTAGTGAGCGGAGTGGCGTGTCAAATCTTAATTGTAATATTTTGCCACTTTAAGCAGACCTTTATACTGGGGCTTAATATTTATTATAAATATTGATTTGACTAACATTTAAGATTCTTAAACATTAAACATTATATGATATTAAAAATTAAATTTTATGTAAATTCTATTTAAATTCAATTATTAACACATTTCTTTGAGTTTTTAATGAAATTTAAAACAATTGCTAATTACTCGATATTGGCTCGAATAGTTTATAATTATTTCTTAATAAACATATTTCAAAAAAAAAGTGCGATTTCATTTGAGAATTTAGAAAACAAAAATAACTGAAAAACTTTTCAGAATCAGCTGATGAGTACATGCAACGCTTTCATGCTGTTCTTTTGCTGACTTTTTCCTCTTTTTTTCATTTAGTTTTTGCACGATCTGGGGGGTTATTGTGTATCTCGATTCAAAAAGAAAATCGTTCGAATTTGTATACTTTTTGCGTTGTATTTCGAAAACTTTTGCTTTCGAATCGTAGTACACAATAATCCCCCCCTGATTTTTTATGAGAATCTAAACCAGTGTTGTCAGATAATTTTTTTTCTTCCCCCCAAAAAAATTTAGAAACCCACTAGATTCTACACTTTTTTTAAACCCCCCTAAAGCAGAAAAGTTTAAGTAGTTATTTGGTTTCATCATTCATATCTCTATTAAATTTGAATTGAGGTAATTAATAGATTATCTATTAATCCCTATTGGTATACAGACTAAAAATAAATTTCTGCACGCTGTAATATAAAATTTAGATATGTATAAATTATTATATAATTTCTATTGTAATAGAAATTTATTTTTGCATATATAATATACTCTACTACTTATTAAAAAAACATTTGAATTATTCTTCGCTTACATTTATATGGACTTACGTAAGGTGAACTATTAGGAATACAATTTATATATGTACATATAAACATCTAGATGGTTAGTTTTATTAAAATCAGGTTTCTCCAAAAATTTCTAGAGTTGCAAAGTCTTCTTCACTAGCTGTGTACATATTATTCGAATTGAAAAGTTTGAGCATTCAGGTGTTGGAATAAAATCTTGACATTTATTGTTTAACGAGTACTTGACTCTTAAAATACTTTCAACTGTTCATTCTGTTTCGAAAGCTCTTGCAACTGATGCATTGGAATAAGGTAGTAGTAATAAAGATAATCCTAGTTTACTAATTCTGCAAAATTTTGGGTCCAGCATCCCTCTTTTGTTCAACTTCATACCAAAATTTTTCTGAAGACATCGTATTACTCCACGATATAAAGTGCAAGTTGTTCCACTCACTAAGAGTTGCATCGATATCTTCACAAATGTTTTTGAAATGAACAACGATACTGGTAATGTCTGGTTTTTTAGCTTTCTGTGCATTTGCGATGGAAAACAGTGACAATTTTTTCATGAGCATAATAATTTGCATCGAAAAATGTTTTATTGTTTGTAGTTGCCAGATTACTTTCTAAATCGTCATTTCGTTACAATATCTTCGATATGCTCAGTTTTTAAATTATGTACTATACCAAACTATAAATTCGAAAATCCCCTAAAAATCGCCTAAATACAATTTGTTTACCCCCAAATTTTCCCCTAAATAATATTAACCCCTAAATCTGCCCCTAAATAGAAAAAAACCCTCTAAATCTAGGGGGAAACCCCCTAATCTGACAACATTGATCTAAACATATTCTAGATATGCAGAAAACAGGACATTTTTAGAAAGATAATTATATATGACTCACTCAACTTTGTTTGAGAGTGAAATATCGATCTATGTATATCTACGATAGTTGAAACGATTTGGCAATTCAGCTGGAAGACCTTGCCTTCTAGAAAGCCTCTTAAAAGCGTCTTTTTCGAGCTGAGAAGGTTTTATTGAATTATTGGCTGATAATATTGATTCCGCACTAAGCGGAAAGAAATATCGCTCGATATGTAAGATGTAATTATTCATTCTTACGTCTTGCCGCAATACTGTTTGTGTAGAGATGATACCGCAAAAATGAAAAATTCCGCAGCAACGGAATGAATAATTTTTTTTTTCAAATTATGCTTCCGCATAAAAATTTCTTTCCGCAATCGCGAAACGGAATGAACAATTCGACCCATTATAAAAACTGTGATTTTAGAAATATTTATTATGCTGAAAATTCTGACAAACATTTTAAAGACACTGGCATAAAACCGGTAATACAATACCATGATGTAATAATAAGAAGAGAGCAGTAGACCAGCTGATTCCACTGTTTTTGTATTACTTCGAAATTTGTTATTTTTGTATACCTACTTACATGTATTTTCTTTATATTGAATCACTTTATGTGTATATTGAAAAATTAATATACATACATACATATGTAAACCTATTTTTTTTTGCCAATTATCCTGTCTTTATTTGTAGTTAATAATCTGTGAACTTTTTAATTAGTTTTAATAGTTATACCTACCTACTGCTATTTAAATTAAATATTATTTAAATAAAATATTAAAATATTTAGTTTTTTTTTACTGAAACTTAAATAAAGGTTACTTTGTTTGTTTATAAAAACCTCACCCTTTTTTCTTTAAAATTCCCTCTTTGTTACCCTTTTCTTTGAAAAATACCCTTTTTGTGTCCCTTTTGGAAAAATCTCAACGGTAACCCTTATAAAGAACACTGTTTATCGAATAGTCCCGTAGATTAGAACAAAAAAGTGTATGTATACTAATTTTCAAAATTGTCGTTACTTTTAGAATTTCAAAAAACGAAAAACACATTATATGTTTGACAGAATTTAATATAATTAAATACAGTCGTGCCTTGATTATCTGTGATCTGGTTAACCGGTAACCCCGATTAGCCGTAATGAGCAAATATCAGTCTATTGTTTTTGTCTGCAATGTTTTCAAATTGTTTGCTTCAATTAACCGTGATGACAGAATTTTTTTATTAACTTGAAATTCATACATACTACTATATAATAAACATGAAAACGAAGAATTCCCTTGTTTGCATACAAGTGATTAGTTTAATTCTTAAATTTGGGAAGTACGGGTGATTAGATCTATTCACTTGTTAAATAAAAAAATATTAAAAACACTGTATAATCAAAATTGTTATTCGATTAACCGTGAACATCGATTATCCATAATGCTTCTGGTCCCGACCACCACAGTTAATCAAGGCCCGACTGTATATGTATGTATATATTGTTTAACATTAATGTTAATTATATTGTATTAGACACAAATGTATATTTTCCGGTTAGATTGAGTTTTTTGACACAGTTTTTTCAAACATTTACTTTTAATTCAGAAAAAACACTATTAAATTTATATTATTTTTTTTATTGTAAACTTAAATGACATCACTTTTTTATTACAAATAACACAACAAAAAGAGATAAAATTAAATGCAATTAAATTTTTTTTAGTCTCTCTCTCTAAATAATTTGTTTTTCTTTGTAGTTTTTTTGGTAATTATAAAATTGTTAAAATATTTTTTATAACTCACTTTTTGTTGTAGTTTAGTTCCAAAAATTTATTTTTTAGATATTTTTAAGGAGAACGTCTGTTCTGTTAGCCGTTTGATAACGTACTGTCTGTTGTAGTTGAGTTGTATCCAAAAGGAAAAATGTGGTGAAATACTCGTACTGTTGTAGTATTTTTTAGTTTTTATTATTTTGCTGCTTTGCTGGAGGTAAACTTTGTTGATTGTTCGTTTACTCTCACTCGCAAACTTTTTGTTAATTTGAAATTATGCCGATTTTGCCGTTATTTATATACAACAAATTGACAAAATCACCTTCCCCTCGTACGCTTTTTTAGTGATGGCGTTGGTTTTTTTTTGTTCTTCTCTTGCTGTATACCCCCTTCCATGCTCCACTCAAATGCTGCTTGTACTGCTATTGCGTGCGCGGCAAACGCTAGCGTCACTGTCTGGCATGATGACGAAATTTAGTTAGAATTGAATGAAAATTGTTTGTCTGCTTCATCATCGTACAAAAATGAATTGTTTTTGCTTAAATTGTTGTTAGTGGTTGGTTGATTTTGTTGACTGGGTTGTTTGTTATTTCTTACGTACGCACGTTTTTGGATATTCGTTGCTGTTGTTCTGTTTTTTTTTTCAATATTCTTATGTTTTGGAATTCACTACTCTTTGCGGCGTTCCAAGGTGACCTTTGTTTTGTATGTGTAGAGAAATTGTTGTTGAGTGTTGTTGTGAGACAGCAGAGGTCTTCTTTAACAAGTTCTGAGGAGAATCTACATACATATAACAAATCAAAAATAATTAAAACATCATAAAAATTGTCTATACCTTCAATAAATATATTTTATTTAAACAGACATTCATATAGTGTCTGTATTTTGTATGGCTTGGTAGGTAATAAATCAAAGAAAGTTTGAAATTCAAATATATGTATATGTATGTATATTAGGGTGGCCCCAAAATAAAATTGCGGATGTTCCCGACTAATATGAAAATTTGATTCATTTTAAGACTACGTTTCTCAATTTTTTTGTCCTGGGGTCAATATTTGGTGAGCTGGATCAAAGGATAAAAAGGTCCTTTTTAGAGGTTTTTTGATTTTTTTTCACATTTCCCCCAAGGGAACTATATGTAATTTTAGTATCATATGAAAGGTCTTTGAGAGGCGCATTCAATGGGTTATCAAAAATTAAAAAACAATTTTTTTTTTAATTCAAAAATTTTGAAAATTTCAGACAAAATTTCAGTGTTTTTTTATTTTTTTTTATAGAATTTTCTTAAATAAATAGTTGAAATTTCGTGATTATAAACATCATGCAATTTAACCCAAAAGGGTTTTCCCGTTTTTTAGCTTATAAAATTTACGTTATTTTAATACCCATTACATTAACGAATTGAGTTAACAGAGATTGTCCGATAGGGAAGAATTAAGGTTAAAAAAAATTAATAAAAATTGAAATAGGTTGAATTTTAAAAAACGGGAAAAACCATTTGGGTTAAATTGCATGATGTTTATAATCAAGAAATTTCAACAATTTATTTGAGTAAAATCTATGAAAAAATAAAAAAACACTAAAATTTTGTCTGAAATTTTCAAAATTTTTGAAAAAAAAAATTGTTTTACATATAGTTCCTTTGGAAGAAATGTGAAAAAAATTAAAAAAAAACCTCTAAAAGGACATTTTTATCCTTTGATCCAGCTCACCAAATATTGACCCCAGGACAAAAAAATTGAGAAACATAGTTTTAAAATGAATCAAGTTTTCATATTAGTCGGGAACATCGATACCTTATTTTTTCTCCATACAAACGGGGACACGCTAATGTATATACATACATACATACATATGTATGTACATTACCTATATCCCAGTTGACCATGTCTTCAAGACAACGTCGGCGATGCGTACACGACAATGTTGAATCCTAGACGACAAATAGGCGACAGCTCATACAAATCGTTGACGATTTTTTGGAACAAAGGGCACTTAAATCGTACACGACATTATCATGCACATTGTCGTTGACGATCATTTGGGTGAGAATGTGGTTAAAGTTGTCATGTCATCGTTGACGATAGTCTAGCGACTGTATTTTCCATATTGTCGTTGATGACATTATAGTGCACACTTTTTAAAAATTCCTGCCTTTTTCGTAATTTTTATAACTTACTAATTAACAGATATATGAATTGTAAAATGTTTTCACGAATATGTATATAAAAAATTTCCACACGCTCTTTAAAACTACCTTCCACTAGCACTTTAAAAACTCAACTGAATAATTCTGCAGTTTCTCTTACGATAGTTTTCTTATTTTCTGTTAAAGTCCCGCTATTTTGAATTTTTTTTCTCAACACAAAAACTTAAAAAACTATGTTGACAACAAGTCAAATGTTTTAACTTTTTATGTTGATAGAAACACGACAAATTATTGCAGTTTTAAAAACTTCGTCGCTCATCTGGTCGTCAATATATGTACATAGTTTGAAATACGTCAAAATGCATGCAATTGTCGATAATTTTCTCCTCACAGCAGTTTTACTGACGATAAGGTGAAGACATTGTCGCTCGTCTTGTCGTGATACAGGTCAAAATGCATGCACTTGTCGCTCACTTTGTCCTCAATATTATTTTATTCAAGACAAGTTCATGAAATTGTCGTTAGCTAATCAACAATGGAGCTTAAAACACGACAACATATGCGACTTTGATTTATACTTGTCCCCAGAGGCATTGTATAGACGACAAATTATCAAATGTCCTGAAGACAACATCGACGAAAATTTCGTCTATGACTGTCTGGCCAACTGGGATCTATTGGATACATACATATGTATATATGTGTGTGTTACACAACACAATAAAATATGGGCGGAATATTGTTAATACAAAATCTGCAGCTAAAAGAACATACTATTTAACCTCTATGTGATTGAGAAGAAAAACTCCATGTTTTGTGCGTTAAGGTATTCGGGTATCTTCATATAAATCTTACGAAAAACAATCCATTTTGCAACAAAATTTTAAATGTTACAATGTTAAATACACTAGTGTACACCCGTGTACCTTGACTGTCACATAAGGGTAAAAAATAGTGGGGGTCAATGAAGGAGTCTTAATTAAACTACATAGTTTAAACATATATAAGGTGATTCAAGTAAACATACTTTCTCCAATAGCCTTTTTTTTTGACAGATAACGTGTGAGTCGTGTTATGCTGTCATGTTATTTTTGTTTAGCATTGTTTGGCATTTCATTATGGTCGACATAATCGGCCTACTGAGCGTACTATTTGGAGACCCAGCATTCATTATTTGAGATTCAAGAACTGCCACTTCATCTAGAAAAAACAACGGTTTGGTGTGGATTTTGAGCCGGTGAAATCATCGGTCCATATTTCTGACATTATATAAGAACTCTTTCTGACGAACCATTTTCGAATGTAATGCCCCTCTTTTCTGTAGGCTTTCGGAGCAATTATGATTGTTTTTTGGGCTCATAAAGAGCATTAACGCTTCGAGAAAGATGTCAGAAAATACTCTCTTGGGACTCATACGGCTTGCTGGGAAGTTATTCAAGTGCTACAATGCTAAAATTCATACAAATCAATATTTTATCTGTGATCATTGACTGAAACGATCGTGCTATTGCGTGAAGCGCTTCTGATTAACGGTATGTTAGACGTATGATAAAACTTATCATGACTCATGAGAGTGATTGCGAATAAAATCTGTTCGCTCATTTCATATTATTTTCAAACCGTTTAAAAGTATTGCTAATAAAATTTAATAAGTCATACCTATAAAGGGTCCAAAAAAGGTCACTAATATTAGAATAATTTTATGGTTTTAGGGTAAGATAACAAAATTCAAGGGGATAATAAGAATAGAATAGACGTTTTACAATTTCACCTTTCATTTGTTTAGATGTTCTATTAACAATACATAGTAACTACATATCGATGGCTTAATATAAAAAAGGCCTAACTCAATTAAAACAAAAAATCAATGAAAAAAATGTCTTTCATTAAAACAAAAATAAAAAAAATTTTAAATTACAAAAAAAAAATGCGTTGCTTTTTTTCATAAAAAATTGTATTAAAATTTTTGTTGTATCTAAAATTTTACGGATTTTATTAAGTTTTTTCCTTCGTCTGTAAAAGTAACAAAAAATAGAATTAGGCCTTTTTTATATTAATGTAATTTGTTTTCTTTATTTTCAAATTTCCATTTAAAGACAAAAGTAACTTAATTTCATTACTTACTTTGATATAAAGGGTGTTTTTTATTTTAAAGATAATCTTCTGGCATTATAATTTAAATATGACTATGTCCAATAGTCTAATCTGGAGGTCCAAGTTTCGATGACCTTTTCCAACACTTGGGCCGTATATCGGCAATAACGCTGCGAATGTTGTCCTCTAAATAGGGTGTCCAGACGTCACGCTTTTGGCATGATTGTCACACGTTTCAAATCTTCCTGGCGTGTCACGCTTTATTTTCAAAAATCACGCCAGATACAATGCTAGAGCTAGACGAGATGGATCAAAATTTTATAATTATATATTTTAATCACCGTTCAAACTAAAACAATTTCTAAAATATTGTTAGTTAATTTATATACAATGATTCAGCTGTCGCGTCGAGTATGCTAGCGTTAAATCGCGTCGCGTCGTTTCTGTCCAAGCGGTAACGTCCCTACAAGAACAGTGTCGGTCATTTGATAAGTAAAATGACTGTCACTGATGAGAGATATATCCATCAAAGTTTCTATCAAGTTATTAAGGGCAATATGAATAAAATGATAGAGACTTTTGTGTCCGTGTGATTTTCTATCTCCCTTGCATTTATTTTTTGTCTCTCCCTCACACATGTTGCATACAGTAAACATAAGTTCTTTCACACTGCTGTGTTAGTGCAAAATTGCAATAAACATGTTTATGGGTTAGTTTCGGTCACACATTTCTTGCAGGGGTATTTTCGTTAAATTTTATTTTAATATTTTTTTTCAGTTTACTGTTCTCTCCAGTGGGGCCAGATCTAAAAATCTAAAAATATTTTAAGAGTATTAAGTTTTATCTATTCAATTCCACATGCCAATGCATCTTCCGAAAGAATTTTCAGTTTGATGGGGAATTCTTGGAGAAAAGAAAGAAATAATAAAACAAAATTTCATAATGAGCTGCACTGAATTCAAAAAATATTTAAACACCGAAGAAGGGATTTTACTTTTGAAAAAAGTGAAATTAAGTGATAAATATCTTTAGTTTAACTATAAATGTTCCTTTATTATTTTTAGTTATTTCTGATTCGAAAATCGTGATAAAAGTCAATGAATGACTTATTTTTTTATTTTTAATACGCTTTTTATATTTGTTTTTACATGATTGAAAAATCAAGAACTGAAAAGTCAATGAATGACTTTTTTGTTTTTTTTTTTTTTATTTTAAAACGTTCTTTATGTTTATTTTTGGATTTAATAAAATTAATAACTTCAAAAATAATAAAAATAAAAAATTATTTTTAGAAAGCTTGTCGGTGTCAAGCACTTACTATAATAAATAAACGACTAATAAACTTTAGGTTTGAATGTTTTTTTTAAACTTGTCACGCCGTCGAAAAAATTAGATCTGGACACCCTACCTCCAAGTGGTCAATCGTTTTGGGCTTGTCGGTGTAGTCAAGCGGCGTTAAATCGCACGATCTTGTAGACAAATTCACGAGTCCGAAACGTGAATCTATGATGAACGAAAAAGTCAGTAATCATGCCTCTGTAGCGGTCACCATAGACTGTAACGTTCTGACCAGCTTCGTTTTTAAAGAAGTACGGACCAATTATTCCACCAACCCATAAAGCACGCCAAACATTCAGTTTTTCTGGATGTAACGGTGTCTCAGTAGATATAGACTTGAGGATTATCATCACTCTAAAAACGGCAGTTTTGTTTATCCAGTAGTGAAGTATCCATTCAATCAAAAGTGATCTTTATCTCTTGTAAAAATCGGGATCAACGGCAATCTGGAAGCGTTGTTCAGGCGTCAGTCTATTCATGTTGAAATGCCAAACCAAATTAAATATAAATCACTTGACAACTGACAAAATGGTCGCCAGTTAAAAAAGTGTTACCAATTTAAAGTTCTAACATCTAAACAAACACCCTTTCATACATATGTTTATCAAGAAACATTCACAATTTCAGTAACATTTTAAACCATTTATTTAAAACTTTATTTAAAATTAAATTTATTATTAAAAGTTCATTGAATCTTGTCCGATTTTCTTTTGTTTATAAATCTTTATTTTGCCTTTTTTTGTTTACGAATGTGCATTTTGTAATTAAATGCTGTTTATATTAAATTAAAGCCAGTGGTGAACAATAACGCAACAAAACAACACAATACTCACCTCAATTCTTCATGTAGTAAACAGAGAGCCAAACATCGTAAAATACTCAGCAAAATAAACGATAATTTGCAACAATTTTATAGTTTATATGCAAAAACAAATTGCCGATATCGCAAAATTGGCGCAGCCCCCAGGGCTCTGCCGCGTACAGACAACACAATAGTGTATGGGTAAAAAAAGTCAAAAGACAAAGCCGAAAAACGTGCAAATATCAACGTTGTACTACAGACAAGTTATTTTGTGCTATATATAAATATACTATATAAACACAATGATGACGCATTGCTGTTTTTTTTTTAATTTTAATAAACTGGCTGATGTTTGAACAAAATGAATATGTGAAATTCAGTTAACGATATTCAAACACACATCCCAACATTATTATTATGATAAATTTTTCAATATGAAATAAAACGGTCACCTTGGTAATTATTACCTATAAAAGTTTTTATATTTTTATTTACTGTCTAACAGCAAATATTTCGTATATTTGCTTAGTCACAATTGCGACGTCAGACGATGACAACAATTTGCGCTGATTAACGGTAATATTTATAAAAGTTAGTCAGGTTTCTAATGAATTATTGGAGTTATCAGTAACAATTATTGAAAACTTTTGAAATTAATAATTAAATTTATTGATTAAATAGAGCACTATGAGTGTTTTTACTTTTAATCTTATTTTGTATCAAACACTAATTAACTGTTTTAAAATATATTATCTACGGGAGTGTGTGCGGTAGATACTTCATAAGCTTGTCAGCATTGCTAAGTGATAAAGCCGAATTTTTTAAGAAACAATTTATTACTACCATTATATTAATGATATATTAATATTGCCATTCTATTTGTAACACGTCATTACATATCTTTTAATATTATATACCTAACCTTTAAAGAAATCGTTTGATCGATAATAGAAAATTATTTTTTCATAAAAAAACAGCATTTTGGTACAAAATCGGTTATACTTTGTTTTTGGTGATAAAGACGTTGTTAGCATAAACAAGTAAGAGTACTATATTCGGCTATGCCGAATCTTATATACCCTTCACCATTGTTGTGGATGCATAACATATATGTATTATATTAATACACTTTGTTTGATAGATTTTTTGATGAAATTTTCAGAAGCTGTCTCGCATTTTTGCTCATATCTCCGTTATTTATGGACGGCTTTTGCTGAAGATATCTGGGGACTTCAGAAAATTGATTTCAACAGACAGACGGACATGGCTTAATAGACTCTGCTATCTATAAGGATCCACAATATATATACTTTATAGGGTCGGAAAATTATATTGTGGAAATTACAAATGGAATGACAAACTTATATATAACCTTCTCATGAAGGTGTAGGGTATAAAAAGGGAGTCTGAAGAGAAAACAAGGTTTTTGGTGATATAAAGTTTTTTGATAGTAATTGAAAAAAACAGTGATAATGGGTTTTAGTTGTAAAATAGTTTTTAGATAAAAATCAGGTTTTAGTTGAAAAAAGGTTTTTTAGTTAAAAACGGGGTTTAATTAAAAACTGTTTTTAGTTTGTTAAAATCGGACTTAGTTTCAATTAAAAAAAATATTAGTTCAAAACGGTTTTTAATTATAAACAGGGTTTTAGTTAAAAATGGTTTTCAGTTCAAAAGCAGTTGAACACAGTTTTAGTTAAAAACGTTTTTTTTTATTTAAAAACGGTTTCAGTTTATATAGTTTTAGTTAAAAACGATTTTTAGTTAAAAACTGTTTTTAATTAATGTGTACATATTTCGATTAAAAAGCAAACGTTTTTGAAATAGAATGTGTAAAGTATAGAAATTCAAACGATTTCCTTTTCGCAACGAATTACAAAATAACCCCCAGTTTCGTTTAATTAAAATACATCAGTTCACTACAGTATGATGTAAACGACATTAAACATTATTCGCGTTAACGTTGCAATTCTGTTTTCTACCCAAAGATTTTCAATTTCGATAGCAAACATGTACTTCCCCACATTTTTAGCAGAATAAATTATATATATTTTTTGCTAATGAGCTTTTTACATGCAGTTTTTTTCTCTCTCTCATTGTTTGCTTTTAATAATTCACTTTTTACTTTGTGGTTATTTTTAACTTTAGTATTTACATATTTAGAAACTGAAACCGGAAACTTGTAATGTGCTTTTTTGAATTACAAACATGATCACTGTCACGTCTGCTGTTTTGTACGTTGACTCGTCATAATGGTAAAAGGCAGACAATTGCACGTGATTAAATTTAGACATATGTAGTACACACATAATTCAATTTGATTTTATTTTCAATTAAAATTTTACAGTTGTCAACAAGTGTGTGGGTTTGCTTTTAAATAATGGGAGTAAGGAGGTTAAATAAATTTTTGTTATTTATTGAAATTGTAAGTAAAATAAGTACACTTAGGTCTGTTTTTATGCGGTTTTTTTTATGCGGATTTGAAGTTATGCGGTTTTAAAATCGATTTTTTTTTTTTTTTTTTTTTTGTTTTCATTGAGTTTTCATAAGTATTTTGTCGTTTTAAACGTTTAACAACGTTGGCATCACTACTGCATACGCAACGAGTGTTTATGGATGTGTGTAAGCAACGAAATCATACAGAATTTTGGGATTCCCCGTTTAAAATTACATAATTAAATGTGTGTATTTTGGTCACTCAACCTGAGTGTTAATGAGTCATTGATAGTGTTACAAGATAAGTGAAGGTTTCGGTTTTAATTTGTATCGTACACATTTTAAAGTTATTTTTTAAAATATTATTTTTAAAGGGTAAGTGATACGACATATGTCTGCTTAAACGACTAAAATGTAATTTTTTATATTTTTATTGTTTTTGTTCTAGGAAATGGATACAACTAAAAAGAAAAGACAATCTATTTCTTTAGAAACTAAAATGGAAATTCTCAACCGTATTGAAAAAGGTGAAAAATATGCTTCTATTGGAAGACATTTTAAAATTGGAGAGTCTTCAGTAAGAGCAGTTAAAAAATGAAGCCCAAATAAAAAAATCTGTTAGTTCTGGAACGCAACTTAGTTCAAAGTTATCATCTTATTCTCGAGATTCCGTTTTAGAAAAAATGGAGCGGGCTCTAATAATATGGATTGAGGATCTGACCAAGAAAAAAATACCTATTAGTGGTTACTTAATTGCAGAAAAAGCTCTTATTTTGTACGAAAAAATTAAAGAATCGGAGCCTTCCACATCTAAAGAATTTTCGGCTAGCAAAGGATGGCTTACTGGATTTTTAAAGAGGAATGCACTTCATAACATTCAAATTAGAGGTGAAACTGCATCAGCTGATGAAGACAGTGCTAGAAACTATCCCGAAAAATTAAAAAAGATTATCGAAGATGGTGGTTATTGCGCACATCAGGTTTTCAATGCCGATGAAACTGGTTTGTGCTGGAAAAAAATGCCCAATCGTACATACATAGCAAAATCTGAAAAAAGAGCTAGTGGATTTAAGGCCAGCAAGGATCGAATAACTTTTTTACTATGCAGTAATGCTTCAGGTGATCGAATGTTAAAACCACTGGTAGTTAACAAATTTCTAAGACCACGAGCTTTAAAAGGCAAGGATTTAAAGCATTTACCCGTACATTGGATGGCTAATACCAAAGCCTGGGTAACAACCGCAATTTTCACCGAATGGTTTAATAATTGCTTTGTTCCCGAAGTAGAGCTTTATATGAAGCAAAAAAATTTACAATTCAAAGTTTTGCTTATTGTGGATAATGCTCCTGGTCATCCACACATCGAACATCCTAATGTGAATGTAGTATTTTTTCCACCCAATACCACAAGTATTCTCCAACCATTAGACCAAGGAATAATTTCTACATTTAAAAAATATTATATTAAACGCACGTATAAATTTATAGTCAATAAAATTGAAAACGAATCATTACCGCTAAATGAGGTATGGAAAAAATTTACAATTTTTGACTGCATAATTCATTCTTCATCAGCTGTCTCAGACATAAGACCACACACTTTAAACGCTTGCTGGAAAGCTACTTGGCCCGAGTGTGTTGAAAATAATGCAGAAACTGAAACATTAACATTATCTGAAGATATCATAGCACTGGCGCACCAAATCGGAGAGGAGGGATTCGATGAATTAAATCGTAATGATTTGGAAGAATTGCTCGAGGATATTCCTTTAAGTGACGATGAAATTTTAAATAGCATCACTACAGAATATGATGAAAATCCAGAAAGTGATTGTGACGAAGACATAGCACCACTCAATGTTCAAACGGTTGGAAAAATTCTTCAAACAGCTAACGAGTTACAAAATAAAATCCTTCTGCACGAGCCAGATACTGAAAAAGCCTTAAAACTCAATAGAGAAATTTGTAACCTTATGTCAGGATATCGCGAACAACAAAATCAGTTAAAAAAAAAATACAACCCAAAAATTATTAACAAATTATTTTAAGAAAACAGATAATATTTCAAATGAAGATTGTATGCATGGTCCGACTGTATCAACTGAAGATGTTTGTCTAATTTCATCTAGCGATGATGACGATGATAATTTGATCGGTTCGTCTACAGATGAGGGTAATTTTTCACCAATTACAAAGCGTATCAGACCTTTATCAAGTAGTGATTCCGATAATATGTAATGTCTTATGTACTTTTATGTATCAACTTTTAATTTTATAAATGAATTGTTTTTGGGTTTTAGTTCGTACTTTTTTATTTTTTATCTTTTATGTAACTGGTTTAACCAGGTTAATTTAGTAAACTTTTATGTGATTTCTATAATAAATAAATGAATTGATTTTGGTTTTTTATTTTGTGACTTTTTTTATGCGATTTTGGTCTGATTTTTTTTTTTTAATTTGAAGTTATGCGGTTTTTCAACTTTTTGGAACGAAAAATCCATTTTGTATGAAAATTAGGTTTTTTTTATGCGGATTTCATTTATGCGGTTTATTTTGGAACGCATCTACCGCATAAAAAAAGACCTGAGTGTACACGTATTCTGTTTACTCATTGCGTAGGCATGTCAAAAGCTTGTTCCAATTAAGAGAAAATATAAAAGAAAAAAGCCGTCTGTACGGTTGTCAGATCATCATACAATGTTGTCAGATCTAGCAAGTCCTAGCAATGTACTGACATTGAAAAAAGGTAAATATATTCAATGCTTTTTTCTTCCAACGTTGGAAGACAAAAATTTCAAGTTCACACGGTTGTTAGATTTTCTGAACATTTTTCTGCGGTTGTTTGTGTTACATTTGTTTACATTATATAAATCTTACATAATTATTTTTGTGTTGGTTAAAATTAACAGAGCCTTTTATACAGAGCTTTAAATACAGAATCATACATAAAATAAACATTATCGGCAATTTTTGCGTGTACGAGGCTTAATAAAAAAGAAGCTTCTTTTTTTTAAAGTTTAAAGGTTTTCAAGTTATTTTTTTGTTATTATATAGTTAATTCAGCAACCACCCCGTACAACTGTAAAAAAGCACATTACCTACTTTTAGGGTGAACATTTTCAATGACCTTGAAAAATTTCGAATAACGGTATTGTGGTGAATTTCTAAAAACTCAACACGATTTTATACTCACCACGGTTTTTTATACCGCCACATTGTTTTCACCAACTTTTTATATTCACCACAGGAGCAAAAAAAAGTTTTCTGGATGGTGGGCACCTTCTCACAAAATTTTTTTCCGCTCACCTCTCCACCACTACACTTTTGCAGAGTTTTAACGACGAAGTGGTGCATTTCTTCACTAATCAGGAAATGGCCTTGTCTATTTTTACATGCTTTTAGAGGGGGCAAATTTAGCGGTGTGTGTCTGAACTACCTACATCCACAATTAGTCGGCAATAACGTTCATATTTGTAATAAGCAAAACTGTCAGTTTGGCAACTCTTTTTATTTATAGTTTGATTTTATTTAAAGTGATGCATAAAAAAACCACATGCATACGAATCAATTACGAATCTAAAAACAAATATATTTTTTATTTTTTACCAAATTTCTACGATAATTACTACAAAAAGTAATTATTTTAACTATATTTAATATAAACATAAGCAAAGTAGTCGAATAAAAAGATAGGTTTTTTTTTTATTTACATCTTATTGTACATACATTATTTGTTTTGTTTATTACTGTAAGATTTTTTGAGAAGTGTGTGGTTTTTTATTTGTTCTTTTAATTCGAAAGTCCAGGAAAGTTGCGAGTTGCTTTAAAGTCTCGAATTTTCATAGCTTCCTGCTCTAACGATGTTGGCATTTCTATTATATGTATCTCTACCATGACTGACTAATTCACGAGCAACTCTTACACAAATACGCGACACTGTAGGTTGTGTAAGTCAATGAAGGTCACCTGCGTCATGTTGGTACTAAGAAATGTGTTAATAAAGCAAGACTGTTTGTAAAAAGTAGGAACTTACCTCTCCACGACCCCAGCAACGCAATTAACACCTAAAGCTCGGGAGATGTTCCACATCCCCTACTGTCTAATAAAATGCTGTTTTTAATTAGTTCCACTATTTTAAGGACTGTAAAAAACGATATTTCGATTTAAATTGTTGATCTGGCAAAGATAATAGGTTGGTCCTCTTCTTATAAGTTGTTCGTGGGCTATAGTTGGAAATATTGACTATGGTCTCTGAATATTAAAAATATTTAAAATTAAATGTTTCTTTTCTAAAAATACATCTCACCTATTTCGCGAATTTTATGAATTGTGTCCATATTTGTAATTTATTCAGGTTTTTTTTATTTACGAACAATTATTTTTGCAAAATGTAAACATATTTTTAACAAAATGTCAAAATGGGATTTTATTGGTGGTTTAAAGAAGGGTAAAACGAACAATAAAAGTTTCGTTTTTATGTATGGTTTACTGAAGGTTGAATAGCCTTTTTCTTAATCATTTATAAACTCATATATGAATTCATATATGAATACAACTTTATCGATAATTCCTTATTAACGGTTCATAAACCTACTATAAATTTTTATGAATATGACTGTAAGTGTTTAGAACTCAGTCAGTGGTTAACTATTAATATTGGTCAGATAATTGTGTTAGTTTACTAATGATGAAAATATAGGTCACAAATATCCAAGTTGCAAAGACTAATAACATTAACCTCATTAACTTATCATCATGAACTGTAAGGTTCTTTATTGCCTAACCGAGTTGCGTTCGCGATTGGAATACGACATCGCGACTTTCTTACTTAAGGTACGGTCACATTTGGCAAATATTTACTCAAAAAAAAAACGTAACATTTTGTTTTAGCACAAATTTGTTTGACATTGTTTACTCTTTAAAGAGTTTTGCAAGATCAAACAGCATCAAATCAAATCAAATTAAAATAAAATATTTGTTATGTTTTGGCCTAAGTAAGAAAAGTTGTTTTAAATAAATAAACAAGGTCCAATATAGGATATTTAGTGGTTATGTGTGACCGTACCTTTAGTTTATTACGTTTAGATCTATAAATAGTTATTTGTGCATAAACATTTCACT
Organism: Bellardia pandia; assembly: GCA_916048285.2. Lineage (NCBI taxonomy): Eukaryota > Metazoa > Arthropoda > Insecta > Diptera > Calliphoridae > Bellardia > Bellardia pandia. The sequence goes on from OU696531.1 coordinate 50,395,989, forward strand.
TCTTTATCTCCTCTAGAATTTCCCAATTCATTTCTCACAATGACAAACAAATTTGTTAATGACACTTCCATTATTAATTAAACAAAACAACATTTACAAATAAGGTTTGACTTGGTTAAAAAATGATTAATATTATTTATTTAATTGCATTAAATGGTAATAATTCATCTAACGTTAAAAAATACAATTTTAAAATGTCATTATGAGTCAACAACAAAGCAAACACCAATAAAATAGAAGTTCTCTCTCTATGTAGGCTTCTTAAAATTTTATTTCGTATTTAGCCAGTGATTTCATTAATCATTTGCCATCATCAAATAAGAACCAATCTATCAATTAATCTTTAAAGATTAAACGTTGCAATACAGGTAGTAGATGAAGTTTACGTTTTCCTCCTCTACTTCATCAACATTTTCCAACTTCTTAGTTTTATTGATAAAAAAAATAAAATAAAAAATTAAATTAATTACACGCCATCAAAAAGTCAAGACAATTTACAAAGTTACTAGTGTTCTCGTTTCTAGGCTGGAGTATGACTGGAATTGAGCGTATGTGTGGTCGTTTTAAAAATTCCTGACAAACTAAAGTTGTTGGTAATTTTGGGGGCTAAAATATTCTTAACTATTTGTGGGATTAGGTTGTCGTTTGAGTTGTAGTTTGTTGAATTTCCAACATCTATATTAGTTTAATGAAGAATTGTGACAAAACAGAAGCATTAAAAAATAAGACAACTAAAAATCAGTTATTTAGGGACATAACATTTAGGCCCTAATATTGTAAAACGCAACGCCACAATTCTCTAAGCGTTGCGTTAAATTAAATTTTGAAAATCACGGCGTGCAAGCAAGTGTTTGTTTGCGTTGTTGTTAATGCAACTGTTTGAAATTGTGTATTTTGTAAAACGCAACTCTGAATTTTTTATCACTTGCGTTGTCAAATTTAACGCCTCCATTTTCTTGGCGTTAGTTTTAAAAGTTGAATTAAAATATTATTAAATAAAGCTAACTCACATCAACAAATTTTGTAAAGATCTGGGGCCAAATTACCGCATTCGTGATCGAATGAGCTATCGTATCGAAAAATGATTTCGATATCGAAATTATGATAAAATGTACTAAATTTCTTGCTCGATATCGTATGCCATAATCTCAAATAAGAAAATTACGATAAATTTTACTCGATATCGAATGCGGTAATTTGGCCCCTGTCCATAATTAGCAGTAGCTCCAATATAAGGCCCACTTCCAAAAATCACATACATAACTCTTTTAAACATGTTGTAACAAAAATAAGTTTCATATGTACAGAAATGATGACACCTAATTTTTTAATGGTCGGTCCATAATTAGTCAAAACTCCCATATAAGACCCTCTTCGTAATTCACTTTAACATCCAGAAATCTTTTAAAACTATTTATATCGAGATAAAGTATAACATACTCGTACATAATATTTATATTTACGAAAGTCGTGGCACTAAATTTTTGAATGGTCGATCCATAATAGGTAATATCTCTTATATAGCGCCCATTTCTGAAAAACTGTTTTATTTATATACTGGGTGTAGGGTATTATATGGTCGGGCTTGACCGACTATACTTTTTTACTTGTTTTTATTTTTATTTTGTTTTATTTTTTGTATAAAAACACTGAACTGTTGAAGACTGTTATATTTATAATATAAAAATATTATATTTTTTATGTGAAATTATTTCAATAAACATTTTAAATAAAAAGGAAAATCTAATGGCGTTTTCTTTTCTGGCAAAAATGTTACACGTTTTTCCCATTTCGCACCTTTTTTAATTTTTATGCGTTCTTTTCTGAAAAAATGTCAACACTGCTAAAGTGTAGTGTGTTCTTTTCTATAAATGTCACACTATAAATTTAAAAAATGTTGCACCTTTCACACTCTGTATGTTTAGAGGGGGAAAATCGCACGATAAAACAGCTGACATTTGTTTTGTTTATGAATGTGTATTTGTATAAACAAAATGGAAAATATTACTACTTTTTTATGTGCTGGAAATTTTTTGGATAACTTGTTGATGATGAATCTTCATCATCTGATGATGATGCAATATTTGTTATGATTATGGAAAGAAATCCACAATCGCGAGTGAAAGGCTTTGTAGAGAACGTAATTAATGAATACTCTGAAGTTGATGTATGTCAAATTTCATAGGACAATATCTCCTACTTCTTATATATGTAATGTATGTTTATATATATAATTTATATAATTTAAGAAGAATTTGCGTATTAGTCGGGAAGGTGCCATTGGTATTTTTGATAAATATTCATTGTCTTATTTCAAGCGATCTTACCAGGGAGCAGACAGGCTTCTTCTTCTTTAACAAAAAAAAAAAAAACAACAAAAACAGCTGTACATGAAAAAAAAGTGTTACACTGTTGTAATTTTATGTTCTATTCTGACCATTAAACATGCGACATCTTTAAAATTTGGGGTAAACATTATAAAAATGTATATAATAAAATGTGCTGTGTCTCCACAAATTCTTCATTCTGTACTCCCACTAATATTTCTAAAGAAATTTTTTAAAAAAATGTATTTATTCGAAGGTTTACTTCTAGTTAAATATAAAAATTTATTTGAAATTTATTTTTGTATACCTCTGTTATATGTTCTACATAGCTTTCCGTTGGAAAACATAAATGCAAAAACATACAGAAATATACAAAGAGACACTAGCAAAATGTAATGGATTTTCTAAATTTCTAAAGAAATATTATCCGTGACAAATCAGATCGGTTTTCATAAGTTACACACATTTAATGTGGGGCAATGTTAGTTTTGTAATAAAATATATTGTATGAAATTGAGGTTGTGTGCACACTCTACAGTATGTATACACTACAAAAGGTGTAATATTTTATTTCAGAAAAGAAAACACCATAAATTTGGTGCGATTTTTTTCAAATGGCACGTTTTTTCTCCATTTTGGTGCGTTTTGAAATTTCAAAGTTGACAACGATTTACAAAAAAGCGTAGGTGATGCATTGAACGCAAGTGATTAAAAAAAACTTGGCTGATACCAGTCCAAAACTTTAAGAACTTCTTTTTGGTTTGTAAGACTTAAAAAGAGTCTTGATCATCATTTATAAAACTTTTAACTATCTTGTCTGTCTAAAGTAGAAAATCTCTAGACAATTTGAAATTTCTTACAGATTGTTGGTGATTGCATTACAGTCAAGATAATGAAAATGAAAGCATTTGATTTTAAACAGATGATATGGTTCCAATTTTCGTTTAATTTCTACTCGTTTGTAATTGCAACAGCAACAGCAGAGATAAAAATGATGATTATGTTGGCGATGGCGATGACGACGGGCAATAATGTTGTTATTGCTGCTGCTGCTGTTGATGGCAATGATAAATTTGTATGTTTAACAAACAACTACCACATGTACTACTTGTATTACGTAATGGGGCACATAAACAACACAAAGCTATACCCACATACATACAAACATACAAACCAAACACTTGTTCACAATTGGCGCTTTGGAAAAGGAAAATATGTTTAAACAGTTCTCTCCAATAAAAGAGAAATATTGTATACAAATGAAACGGGGTTATCATAAGGAAAACATCTTTTCATTAACTGTTTCATATTTGGCCATGTACGAGTACTACTCATCTCAAACACACGTACATATGTATGTATGTGAATTTGCCATAAAATAAAAAACGCATCTATCTATGCGTGTTAAACACTCTATAAAAATGTTTAAATATCAACAACTTGTTGTATTTTATACATGAAAAAAGCTAAACAAATAAATGCACACAGCCAACAACAAAACAATTTGAAAAAGAGCTTGCGAATAAGTAACATTAATAGATGATGCTGCTTGTTGGTATGCTTTTCAGCTAATATCAGCACCTGTATTCATTTTTTTTTTTTGTAAAGCCAACTAGCCGCTCCAAACAGCCATTTAACGTGGCATTTCAGAGGCAGAGGCTTTTCTTACTGCCGTGTGTGTTTTATCACTGTGAAAGGATCTGATTGTGAAACAGCTCTATAAAATAATCTAAGCACTGTATGAAATGAATGACGTTAGCACGCACTAAAAATAACAAATGCCTCTTTCGTACTTCCTCATCCTCAATATTGAGCGTCTTGTATATATTGCCACAAATGGCTTAAAGGGGTTTCTAAGTACCAGTATTCATAGTTGCTTTGTTACATTGTCAAATATTTGCTAGATACGTGGGTGAGTTTTAAAATTATTTGCAAAGAATAATTGCAGAAACTAACTAACTTTCCCAGCACTGAAAACAGTTTCCCTAAACCATAAAATGTTATGGCATGTTAAGGTAACAGTGGCAGTACCAACAGAATTTCCAAGGGCCACTGCTGTAATAACAAACAATTGCAAATATTCTTTAATTTTAAAGGAAATTACTCCTGACAAAGAAATAGAAATGTTAACAGCTGCTGAAATCGCAATTAATCTCGAAACTTTTATAAATTTAAACGAATTCATTCCTGATAAAGAAAATGAAACTGTAAAGCTACATTTACACGATTGAAATTTTCTTCAAATTGCTCTTCAAAATGCTTCAAACTCGTGTAAACAGCAAATTAAATAAATAAATTTTGAAGAATAATAACTATTAACAACTATTAAATAATTAAATTTTGAAGAATTTTTGCTGTTTACACGAGTTTGAGACAAAAAAAAAAAAAAAATAAAAAAAAAAATATATATAAAAAAAATATAGGTTCAAATAGGTTTTTGCTAAATTTTTACCTCCTATATAATATTGTCATGCTATATATAAAATTATTAATCGAAATATATTATAATTAAGTAGAAAAAGATATTAATCTTGAACTCTTTACAACTAATTATATACAATTGAAATGTAACATATTAAATTATAACAATAAATAAATAAAATACACGAGTTTGAGCATTTTGAAGAGCAATTTTGAAAAAAATTTCAATCGTGTAAATCTAGCTTAACTCTAGCAACAAGTTCTTCGGAAAACATTAACACAGAAATATTACATTAGAAAATGTAAAACAAATGGTTTGACAGCAGTGGTCGATTCTTAAGGTGGATTCAACCATTTGTTCTTAACAAATATTTTTCCCGAAGAAAATTTTTTTACTGAGAGTTTTTTGCAGCACAATTCACCCATTTCGAACGATTTTTCTGAAAAATCAAAGCTGCCATATGTAAACAAAACCCATTAGTTTAACGAGTGTGGCCATTTATTTTGCTATGGGTTTTAAGTGCCTAAATACAATTATTAAATTATTTGAAAATATTGTGTATTCAACATCACAGATATAAATTCAAAATGAATGAAAAAATAAAGTTGCTTTTGCTGATGGCCATTGAAATACACAAGGCATTGTTATTTGTATGAAAAAATGCAACCTATTGGCAACTTAATTCATTTTTGTCCAGAAAAAATATAAAATTAAATCAATTCAAGTTTGGAAAAAATATTTTCCATCTCTCATATAAAAAAAAATTGTTCGAACAAAATTTTTGTTAAGAACGAATGGGTGAATCCACCTTTATAGCCACCAGTGCTGAACCTGATCGGTTATTTATTTATAACAACATGAAACGAAAATAAATGAAATTCAGATACAGCAAGTAATTAAGGACATTAGTATTCAATATTTAAATTGTTATGCTAAAGCTAATATTTATTAAATAAAACGCTAAAATTTAACACTTTTAGGTTTTCTATTTTTTTAAAATTTTTTTCTTTGTTTTAATTTTTTCTTTTTTTTTTAAATTTGTGTAATTAATTAATCGTACACTAAATTAGTTCCAATTTACACCAAGCAATTCTTTATGCTAAGCTGATTGATTGCCTTTTAGACATCGGGGTAAGGAGAAGATAAGATGCGTACACACTTGATTGTACTAGCAATTCGTGTTACTCTCTTATTTGTATTACATATGTATGCATGTTTATACAAATGTGTGTATAATATGAAATAAAAATACGCGCGGTTTGAGCAATAAGAATTGTGTTGTGTGAACACCGAAACAATTTTAACCCTCAATCTTACACATATTTTGATTTTCATTATTCACAAAAAAACAATTTTTTTTTATTAAATATGAATAATATATATGTATGTATATGTATTATAATTTTGAAATAAATTATAAATAAAAGGGGAATCCACAACTTTTATTATCATCAACACAAATATAAAGCAGAGGTGGTGGAAAGTGTGACGACAGTTTCAATAAAAATTTTATGAATTAACTAGATGGAGTTACTTGTTAGTATGTTTATTGGGTTTTCCTGAATTAACCTAACCTTGTTTAATAGATATAAATAAATAATAATAGATAACTGGAGAACATATAATTAAAACCAGCAAGAAAAATATATTAAAACAGCATTTACAATACAATATTATATTTGGGTCTGATTAGACCCATGTGTTACAAAGTGATGTGTGCAGTAAAATATTCGAATTAGTGTCCTTTTATATCCTTTGCAGGATTTCTTTCTTAAATTTATAGCGAAGTAAATTGTAGAAATGTACCTGAAATTTCCAGTCTCTAACTAAGTGTTATTGTAATAACATTTCAAATAGAAAAAAGTCTGGCCAGACTCATTTGTAAGACGAAGGGTTATTTATAAAACTCAAGAATAGGATTTTTCAATATTTGGCACATGTATGAAAATGAAAATGTTCCCCCATTTTTATATTTTTTTTTTATTTTTTCTCAAAAGAAACTTTAAACCATTTCCTTTAAGAGCTTTGTGGTCACTTAATGGGATGCGAGTGGGGTATCTATAAAAAAAATTTCCAACTCAAAGAAGAAGTGTTTCAATTTTTACCATATGCACTATTTTCATTTTTCCCTATTTATTACTTATAATACTAAATAAGAATAATAGTAATAAATAATTTAATAAAATTAATATATAAATGAAAATGATACATGTGCCAAATATTGAAAAATGCTATTCTTGAGTTAAAAAATAATTTTTTTGATAGATATCCCACTCGCATACCATTAAGCGATTATAAAGGCCTTAAAGTAAATTGTATAAGCTTTCTTTTGAGAAAAAAGGGCCCAAATTGAAAAAAAAATTAAAAAAAAAAATAATTAAAAAAAAATTAAAAATTTTAAATTTAAAATTAAAAAAAATATTTTTGGAATGATTGAAGAAATAGCTATCTAAAGTCCTTTGGACAATTTTTGCTAGGACCAATAGGTGAAAAGTGACACTCATTTAAAAAAAACCCCTGTATGACCAAAATGGACAAAAATGTCCAAATTTGACCACCTCTAACTCCGGCATTTCTGGACTGATAAAGCTCTGGCCTACTATATACAATAGTAATAGTTGGTGCAAATTTCTTCCAAATCGGAAGACATCGATTTTTAAAATTGGGTCACTTGACGCGAAATTCACCATATGTAAAATAAGAATAAACAGCAGAATTTACCCTAGATGGATACTCTTTATTTTGGTACATTAAGGTTACTCTTCGTTAATTCGACGAACAATTTCTAAAAATAATTTTAGCGGAACAGTTTTTAAACTTAAAAATAAACAAACATATTTTTATTTAAGAAATAACAAAAAAAAAAAAATATAATGTAACACAAATTTGTTTTTTTCTATCTTAAAATTCGATATGAATTTGACTCTTTTTTATGAGTTATATGATAGAGAGTAAATGTGCTTCGTCGATTCGACGAACAGTAACCATCCAGGGTTAAAACCACTTAATTTAGTGTCTAGAAACTAGAAACAAATGGGTACTACAGTATACCACGGCTAAATACCCGACGCTTAATTGCCTTTTTCGCTTATTTACCTCGCACTGTAAATCCCCATAAATTTTTCATACTTTTTCAAACAAATCTATGCGGTTTAATACCTTTCGCTTAAATACCCAATTCGGGTAATTACCTCAAAAAAAATTCCCAACACTGATATATTCCTTGATGCATCTTCGTTTATTTACTTCAATATATCTTTTTTACATAACTTTTTAAATTTCTTATAAATACCCAATGTGGGTAATTAAATAAAAAAATCCCAGAACTGATATATTCCTGGATTTTTCTCAAAGTGCCTTTTTTAGCTTCATACATACCTAATTGTTTTCATTCAGTGTTGGTGGTAAAAATATTAAATTTAAAAATAAGTGAACAAGTGTAGTGAATTGAATAAAATTTAAAAAAGGACTTAACGAAATGGCTGCCAAGAAAACGTCCCTATCTATGAAGTAAAAACTTTTATTTACTTTTTCTGATATGAATTCGTATTCAATAAAATGTTTTGTTTAATTTTTAATTGGGTTTTCTTTATTTACTTTAATGCCAAGAAATGAAGTAATATTCGCATAATTATTCCTTAAATAAAATTAAGCGTATTCGTATAAGCGCCTATGAGAGGTAAATAAACGTGGACGTTTAAATACCTTCCCCGGATAAATACCCAACAAATTTGGACATTTTTGGTGAGGTATTTATCCGTGGAATACGTACAGTAATACAATGAGAAATTGACGGCCTATGATTCTTCTGCACACTTCCAGGATCTATACTGATATGACATTTCCTTGACAAACGGATGTTGGCAGTTTGTTCAACCAACATATATATATCATTAGGACCTTCATCTGTAAAGGTTAAAATTACGGATTTCAGATTTCTAAAAACTTATCAATCTAACCCTCTGTACACAACAGTAAACACTACCTTCTGTGGCAATATACTTCAGATTTTTCACTAACTTTTTCTATTCGCATAAGTAGTCTATTTCAAATCGAGTGTAAATGACTTTATCGCCTTAGTAGCGATTTCTATTACATAGAGTTGTTATTCGGTGTTATTGTTGTTGTTGTTTTTGTTGCTCGTTTACATATTTTCTAGTTTGTTTTTTTTTTTTTTTGGTAGCTTGGAGTGCCACAGCTATTAATATTCAAAAATTGCGTTTTTATGCTAATTTTCCCAGCCAAACAACAACAGCCAGCTCTACTACTGCTACTAGCTGTGGCAGTAGTTACTAGTAGTATTTATAAGTAGTAAGTAGAGTTATGCAACAGCCGCCGCAGCGCCATCTGTCGATACAAAGATATGTCAATAATAATGACGACAGCTTCAGTAGCTTAAGCTCGATCATATCACAACATTAAAATCTTGAAATTTTATTGGAAGTCTTTAAATGTTGAATGGTTGGCGTTGCTTTTTACATGTTTTTTTTCGTATTTTTTCATTGTATGAATTTGAGTGTGTAAGTACATACTTACATACATAGTTGTTGTTTTTGTTGATTTTTTCCTTTCGACGTTCTTGTCTATTTGTTGCATGTCGTTTATTTATTGTACGAGTACAATAATCTTGCTGTTTTGCTGTAGAGCAGTTTAGCAATAATTAAGTTGTAAAAATTGTTGTTGTTACAGGACCAAAGTGAAGAAGTTGAAAGATTTTGCTCACCAAGATCTCATACACGACATGTTGCCTACATTTTACTTTTGTATTTTACTCATTTCACCCTTTTTGTATGAGTTGTTCCCTTTCTAGTCATGGTGTTTTAATGTTTTAATTGTATTTTATTATAGCCACTTTGTTGCTTGAATTGTTTGTGTTTTTGTTGTTGTACTGTTCACTAATAATAATGTTGTGTTTTTGCTGCCTTGTTTTTTTTTGTTTGTTTTTTGTTTATCCATTTTGTTGAGTATCCGCCAGCTATACGTCCTTGAAATTACTTGATATATGAGATACTTAAGGTATTTATTACAAGTGATCATTATCTTTACAACTACATAGTACAACAACATGAACAACAATATCAATAGCAATAACAACTACCCTACCACTACAATTACTTTTTGAACCTCAATGTGCATACGCTTATGAACAAATGACATACAAACATGTATCTTTACACTCAGATGCCGCGTGAATAGGGCAAAGTTTCAATTATAGATTTTTTTAAATTATTGAATTTTAGAGCTTCAATGCCAGCAAATATCCTAAAAGCAGCCAAATGAGAACCTTGAAAGAGATACCTTTGAAGTCCCAAAAAAAAAAAACCGTTGCCATAACCTTACCAGCCGATTAAATTGTTTTTGCTTTCTTTGGGTCACTTCCCCGCGGATGCATCTTTTTTGAACAGCTGTTTCTATATGAAGAAGTTGCCTGATCGAAAAGAAATTTAACATGTGTTCACAGCACAGATGGAACTTTCCAAAACACTTAATTTTTTTCTGTTTATACCGCACTTTTTCCGAACCGCCCTCGTATAGTAGTAACATAGCGAGATTGACTGTGAACTGTTTCCCCTATTCAAGCTATTTGCAGCATACAACAACTCTTACTATTTGATGCATGTTGTTAATTCGTTGATCGTATTTGGTTTTTGTATTGCATAAAACATGATTGTTCAACTACTTGTTATATTTCGTGTTATTAATGGTGTAAAATAGATGTAAAAGGGATTTCATATTTTTTTTTTTACATTTAACTCTGAAATTATTCAACATTTCAAGCTTGAAGGGTTTTTAAGGAACAGAAGAAGGTAACAAAAAAAAAAAAAATGTGCAAATAAAACACAATCTTCAAACAACATTTTAAATAGGAATGGAGTTGACGAAATTATGAGCTGCTAGTACGAGTAGTTGGCTGATAGTTGTTTTACGATAAAGTAAGATATTTCTAGCTTCTGGGGTTGAGATTTCTTAAGCAAAAAAAAAGACAAACACGTCTTAAGATAAAATGAGCAGAAATGTGTATTTTTAAAAATATTGTTTATAAAAATTATATTTTTGCATGACATATTGCTTATGAACACAACTGGTATTTATATGAATAAGCGAAAAGTATTTTTTTTTGTTATTTGGAAATAACCAAGAGCTAAATTTAAACAAAATATATATTTTTATTTTGTATGTTACAAATAGATATTAAGGCAAGAATTTTTTATCTGAAAAATCTGATAAATTCCATCTGATCAAAACGATCTTCTTATTAGTGATCTTTGCATTTTTGGCAGAGTTTCAGTGTTTTACTCATATTTATGTTTTGTATTCTATTCATGATCTTTTGTTCCAACACAAAAATAGTCATTAAAACTCTCTTGTTCAGCGTGATTTATAGTGAAATTAAAAAAAAATGATCGTAGCACTCCAAAAAACAACTTTAAGATTTTTACAGTCGTAAAATATTGGTATTATAAATGTTTAGTATACAAATTTTGCGGACATGACATTGAAAAACTGAATAGCTTTCAATAGGAAAAATGATAGCTAGCTTGCCAGTCACTAGTCTGATCTTCACACGATATATAAATATGTATACGGTGCTGTAGCTTAATTGATTAGTGCATTTGATCATTAAGCAAGAGTTGGTATTTGTAGGCCGGGTTCGATTCCCATCCGCTGCCACTAAAAAGTTAAATATGAAATATAAAAATAATGGCAATTATTATCTTAACCATGTTTAGATAAAAACTATAAACGATTTTCAAAATAAGACAATACAAATCAAATTTGTATTAATATCCAGGAAGGATCATATTACAGAATTTGGAATTTCAGCACAAAAACACAAGAACGCAAATGTACTACGGACTATTCTAAGATATGTTCGATACAAGAGTTGTGTTAAGTTCAAACAGCATCAAATAAAATAAGATTAAATATTTGTTGTTTTTTTTTTTTAATAAATAAACAACTTCAAATATATTTTAATTAGTGGTTACGTCTTTTTCGACAAATATTTGCCAAGTGTGACCGTACCTAAGACTTGGCATTTTTCAATTGTAAATGAATTCCCATTAACTTTACTATGTCTATGAATTGTAAATGTATTACAAGTAAAGTAAATTTTAGTTCTAAGAAATAAGGAAAAGAAAGTGTTAAAAAATAAATTGTACTAAAGTTTATTCATAACCGAAGTACGGAGCTTTTTCAAATTATAAAATTAAAAATTCACTTGCAACTAACAACTGCAAGTGTTAACATCACACTCTTAAAATCTCCAATAAATTTATAAATTTTAATATTGAAAAAATACAAAGGAAATCTACATACATCTTATAATTGGCTGACACCTTTAATATTCTCATTCCCTTACATCTAGTAGGAAATTATAATTATTAACGATACTTTCTCTTGCTTGTCTTTAAGTAATTGTAATTATCGTCTCCAAAGATTGGGTTTTCTCAGTTGCCTCTCTCCGCCACCAATATGAGAAGACGTGTACAAAAAAACACACACGTTATTACAATTTGATATCATCCGCTTTCTTGTGAACATACAAATTTCCGACTTAAGGCAGAATTAGTCTCTACTTTCTGTTCCGTTCCGAATCAGCTGACTTGATTCTGTTAAATAGAAAATGTGTAAAAGTCGTTAGTTGTTTTGTTACTTTCCGTGCCGTTGCGGACGAAACTGTTGAAAACAAAAATTTCCTAAGTAATTGTAAGTGACAGCACAAAATAACTGACATCCGCACAACAAAAAAATGTTTGGTTTATTACAAAAATTTTCAATTTATTTGAATTCAATTAAGTTTTTGTATAAAAGTTATAAAAACATAAAAAATAAACGATGGATGAAAAAACTCATTACTTTATTCGAAAGTAATGACATATTGTGTAATAAAAAAAACTTTGATTTGTATTTTTTGATTTATTTTCGCGGTGTGTTGTCTGTTTACCTAAAACAGCTGATACGTTTATACGGAAAAACTTACTACAAAAATTTAACAACAGAACGACACGGAACAGAACAGCAACAGAAAGTAAAGACTAATGAAGCCTTTATCCAATTTTACATTGAGTGATGTCTTTCTTTGGTTAAAGGATGTATAAAAGTTTGAATCTTTTCCACTTAACAATATCGCTACATCAGCCTTACAGATGGCTTTGAAACCTACAGCAGAGATCTTGAAAGACGTGAGTTTGCTGCTTAAACGTAATAAAAGGAAATCATTTTTTGCATTACATCATTACTTGCACTGGATCCATTACGATAACCCGAAGAAGAGATCGTATGTGAAGCCCGGCCAACCAGCCAAATCAACAAAAAACCCAAATATTCATGGCGCTAAGGTAATGCTTTGAATTTGGTGAGATCAAATGAGTCATGTCTATAATGAGCTGCTGAAATCTGGCCTGACCATCACAGGAAATCTGTACAGAATGCAACCGTTTAAAGTGAGCAATGAACAAAAAAACGCTAGGAATATGCGGCCAGACATGAAAGCGTAATATTCCATCATGACTCTGCTTGTTCACATGTTGCAATACCAGTTAAAAACTATTTAGAAGGAACTTTTGCCTCACCTGCGTTATAAGCCAAACTTTGTGGCGTCCGACTACTATTTGTTTCGATCGATGCATAATGTTCTCACTGCCATACGCTTCATTTCAGAACTGGGTATCTGAAATTGACTTTATTCATTCTTGGCCTCAAATGATGAGCAATTCTTTCGCTGCCAAATCCATATGTTGTTAGAAAGATGGGAAAAGGTTAAAGCTAACAATAACCAATACTTTGAATAAATACAAATGTTAAACACCCAATAAAAACCTAAAGCAAAAATATATATTAAAATCTATTCCACATTCATCTTCAAATCCTTAAATTTCCAAGAATTAAAACTAAAACTATTTGCCACAACATAAAAAAAAACAAAACGAGACATAAATTCTCTTGATTTCAAACGTCACTTAGTTTCTGGGTGTAGACTATAATTCTTTTGTTGCATTTCTTTGACCACATCACAATTGATTTTAATTAGACATTTTAGTGCAAACAACATCGACAGAAGTAGCAACATGAGCAGCAACAAAAACTCAACAACAAACATAGAAACACAAAAACAATATTTATAGAGTATCGTTAACAAATCGTCATCAATGGTATAATAAATATTTTGCCACTGGCACATTACAGACAACCAATGAAATAAATATCACATGACCTCAACATAAACCCCAACTCGACTATTGATGACGGACGGACACCGGGTCTAACTGTCGAAATACTTAGAAAGACGGTCGGTCGGTCGTTCGGTCGTTTGGTTGAACGGACGATTGTTGTGGTCTTCTTTCTCCAGTATTATGAGCCTGTCATTGCGAGAGTTACATATTGGTTGCCAATAAAAAAAAGGGGGGCGGGGGGGCAAAACACAAGCAAAAACAGCCAGAAATGCATTAGCAACCCATATACTGGGCGATGCAAGTAGAGATACTTTTTTCAACAGCCTTTTTTTGATAGATCACGTGAAAGTCGTGTCATGCTGTCATGTTATTTTTGTTTAGTATTGTTTGGCATTTCAAAATGGAAAGACTTACGCCTGAACAACGGTTACAAATCGTTCAACTTTATTACGAAAATTCACGTTCTGTTCACGTTCACTTCGCTCAACTTATGGTCAACATAATCGGCATACTGAGTGTATTATGCGCAACACCATCACCCATTTTGAGCATTCATTATTGTATAATATTAGACCGAATAGACCACGTCCACCACGCTGTGAAGACGTGGAATCTTCAGTAAATATTTCTTTAAAAATTATGCCGGTGCGAACGTAACCGTCAATGTAGACCATTATCGTGCCATGATAACCGAATATTTAATGTCTGAAATTGAAGCTCGTGATCTCGGCGTCATTTGGTTTCAGCAAGATGGCGCCACTTTCCATACATCACATCAATCAATGGATTTATTGAGAGAACACTTCGGTGAGCACATAATTTCACGTTTTAGGCTGGTCGATTTGCCACCAAGATCGTGTGATATCACACCGTTAGACTTTTTCCTGTGGGGATATGTAAAGTCTAAAGTTTATGCGGACAAACCTGCTTCCATTCAGGCTTTGGTGGATAACAACACGCGTGTCATTCGCCAGTTACCAGTCGAAATGCTCGAACGAGTCATCGAAAATTGGACTCAACGGATAGACCATATGAGACGTAGCAACGGCCAGCATTTGATAGACATAATCTTCAGAAAACAAAGAATGTTCTTTTAAATGATAATAAACATTCCCCATTAAATTTGAACTTTCTGTGTTTTTTTTTTTCTTTAAAAAACTAAGGAACCTCGATATGGATCACGCTTTACAATTACCCTCAATGAAACGATGAAAACAACAATAACAAAATAACACCAACCAACAACATTAGTGTGACACACACCATAAAAGGTCTTTCTTTCTTTGGTTGGGTTTTGAAAATCAAACAGAATGAAAATAAATAAAACAACAACAGTTCGATCGTCATGGTTAAGCCTATGTTGGTTGTATGTTTTCCTAGATGTTCCAATATGTTTGTTATTCCGTAGTTATATGTACATATGTAGTTGTTGTTCTCTCTGAATGTCACACCATTTTATGTGATGTTAGTTCACACCATTTCGTTTTACATGGTTTGTTTTGTTGTTGTGTTGTCTTACTAGTCTAGTGCGAAAAACATTGAAAATATGTTAAAATATTTCTATGTATTTTTTCTTCAAATTTTGTTTGATTTTTTTGTTGGTCCTTTGGCCGTTTCTTGCATTATTTTGACCATCCCACCAAGCGGTTGTGTCCGAGTCTAGCATATAAATATTTTTTGTTTTTTTGTAAAAAGAAAATTACACAAAAACCCATGATGACGAGGATGTTTTGTAATTTACGGCAACAACAAATATATACCAACATGTGTGGGATATAGACGAAATCTAAGACACTCTACAAATACTACAGCTACATATTTCAGATTACTTACTATAAATTGACATATCTTTATTTATAAGACTTTTGGTAATATATGTCTGTATGTCGTCTTGGTTGGCTGAATTATTGAAATTTTCTATCATTTGTTTGTTTTATTGATTTTTTGTTACCAAATTCTCTCTTTTTTGGAGACACCAACTATTTTTCTCATTTAATATAAATATTAAAGAAGAACCTGGCATATTTCAAAATCAAAACTAAGTACTATGTAATAGTAGTATTTTCTAAATTATTGACAATTGTAAGCTTAAGTATAATATTTCCAAATAATATTAAGTCAGGATAGTAGAAATTTCTTATTTATCTGTAAACATAAAAATAAATGTTAAATGATGAATTCCATGAACTAAAATTTTTTGAGGAAACAATCTTTGAATTTCAACTGGAAAATTTTACAAAAACTTCTCCTATTTTAAAACGGCGAAAGAATATTCAGCCAAATAAATTTAAATAACAAAAATATGGATTCTTTGAAAATAAGTACCTGTATATATATGACGGATGAATTGTATTCCAAACTCAAAATGTTATTAAAAATTTAATAAACTATGTAAATTGTTTTAACATTGTATTTTAACCTGAATTAATAAAATATGCTAAATGCTGATATTTAATTATAAAATACTGTAAGTCTTGTTTCAGCTGGCCAGTTTTTATTCTATTCTCTTTTGAACTTGCCATTTAATTCACACACGGCAATTCAATTTTCGTACTTTTTAATGGAAATCAACACGCATGAAAGAAAAGAAGAAAAGGATATAAGAAAATTGACTAGTACCGTCAAGTTTGTACACCTGTTGTTCTCTTTTCTCTTCTCTTCCAAAAATACTTGCCTTGACGAGTTAGAATTGAATAGTGTGAAAGCGGACTAAGGTATTGCAAAAATATTACACAAGTTGTGTTTAACATTATATTTTTTGTGATTTCTTATTTAAAAAGAGACTTGGATTTTTATGTTTTCGCTTAAAAAACGCTTAATGCCTTTGTATATAGGTACATTTAAAAATTTTTAATTTTATGTTGTTTTGAAAAACAAATTGCTCGTATAAACCTCCTTTAGTATGAAAAATTGAATTGAAATATTAAAATTGGATTCACCCATTCGTTCTGAACAAAATATTTATTCGGACAAAGTTTTTTTCATATTAAGTTTGACGTGTCTCTTTTTGAGAGAGAGAAAATATTTTTTACGAACAACTCTCAGCTTTTGTTTTTTTTTTATATTTTGTCTGGACAAAAATGAACTGAGTTGCCAATAGTTTACATTTTTTCATGCAAATAATTATGCATTATATATTTCCACGGCCATCAGCACACAATATTTTAAAATAATTTAATATTTGTTGTTTGACACTTAAAATCCAAAGCAAAAAATTTCAATGGCCGCAGTATTATCACTTGTAAAACTAATAGATATTTTTAGATAAGGCAGCTTTGATTTTCCAAAAAAAATCTTTCGAAATAAATGAATCGTTCTGCAAAAAACTTTTCTTCGGACAAAATTTTTGTTTGCAACAAATGGGTGATTCAAAAAATGAATAAATTTTTTTTCATTAAACGTATCTTTTAAAGACCTTTTTTATGATATACATACATATGTATGGACATATGTATGTCCTTCGCCTTTAAAAAGGTTAATTATGCTAGGAACACTACTAGGAATAACGATGAATTTTTAGTCACAAATATTCGTCTCTGAAAATAAAACACTTATGTGTATGAAAATACATAAAATAACGGCGTCGGCTGTATACGTTATATGCGGCGAATTCTGAAATAGAGTATATTTCTTACGCCAGCGAACGACAAACAAACAATACGGAGTAACCATGTTTCGTTTTAGTTTTTAATGTTTTAGTAAATAATGTTAGTTTTTGTTTAATTTATTGTTTTGTTTTTTATTTAATTAATTAAATTTACATAACGATTTGCCACCAACTAATGCGGCCTGTTCGGTGAATTTCGTCGTTCGTCCCAATTGTGTTCTAGCATCACGCATTTTTAATTTTGTCCTCTCTTCACTTCTATCAATCAATTAGTCCACGTTTTAATCCCAACGAATTAACATTCAACTAAAGAAAACTAAAATTGAGTATCAGTTTAAATTAAATAAATCGTAATAAATACTGAGTTTTTTGCTAAAAAAAATGTCTACTATAATATTATTAAAAAATTATTAAGGAAAAAGTGAAAAAATGTGTAAATAGTTTATGAAAAGAAATTATTGCAAAAATTGTCAGCTTGCATAAAAAATGCAGAAGAAGACAAGCAGTAATTTAGTGAGTTTTGTTGTTGTACGAAATAAAAATAAAGCAAAAGCCCGAGTAAATAAACTGTGTTTGTTGTTATTGTTTTTACAAGTGTATTTGCTTTGTTACATAAATGAAAAAATCATGACTTTGTTAAGCTTGTTGTTAGTGTTTTTGTATATTTGTTCAGTGGAGTGTGTGAAGGAGTGTGAGGGAGAGCTAATTACCATGTTAGTTCATGTGTAATGATCATTAAGGTGTATAAAGTGAGGTGAGTAGTTGTTTTCTTATGATTTTTGTTCTTTTATATTTTGTTGGTATTTACTGTTGTTTAATTGGTACTTTTAAAGAGTTATTAATAGGAGTTCGCTTAATTTCCATATTAAGAGAATTTTTATGTAAAATTATGAGATTTATTATTACAAATTAATATGTATGCAAATAAAATTATTGATTTGACGCTTGGTTTATTAACCTTAAATTTATATAAACTCAAATATATACATTTTATTATACCTAAAATTATTATAAATTTCCGAGAATAATTGTAGTATTTAGTTGAACTGTTACTATTTAATTTTTGATATTTTTCTTAGTTAGGCTTAAGTTCATTTTAAATTTAATTTTCATTAAATCATTTTTACTGAAGAAGGGTTGTTTAACAACTTGAAAAAAAAATTTTTATTTTTGATAATTTTTCTGACTAGGATTCGAACCTGGGTTGTTTGGTTGAATTGACATATGTTTCGAGAAACACCACTTTCTCTCATCAGAATTCTTTACGTTCTGACCTATGCACCACTACGGTGCCTGCTAGTCAACAGACAACATCAATCCTTTAACCAGTGACTGGTGGTTCGAAGTTTTCTGTAAATTATCATTTTTATTAATTTCTATTTTAGTTGTTGTTTTTCCTTTTCTTCAGTTTTTTCCTTTCGTATTCATGCCAAGACTTCGTCTCGAAAACCTGAATACATTTGTTTTTATTGTGTTTATTGTCCACTTTCGTACACATGTAAACATTAACGGCTTGTGCCTTAGCTATTTTATAGAATAATTGTAGTATTTAGTTGAACTGTTACTATTTAATTTTTGATATTTTTCTTAGTTAGGCTTAAGTTCATTTTAAATTTAATTTTCATTAAATCATTTTTACTGAAGAAGGGTTGTTTAACAACTTGAAAAAAATTTTTATTTTTGATAATTTTTCTGACTAGGATTCGAACCTGGGTTGTTTGGTTGAATTGACATATGTTTCGAGAAACACCACTTTCTCTCATCAGAATTCTTTACGTTCTGACCTATGCACCACTACGGTGCCTGCTAGTCAACAGACAACATCAATCCTTTAACCAGTGACTGGTGGTTCGAAGTTTTCTGTAAATTATCATTTTTATTAATTTCTATTTTAGTTGTTGTTTTTCCTTTTCTTCAGTTTTTTCCTTTCGTATTCATGCCAAGACTTCGTCTCGAAAACCTGAATACATTTGTTTTTATTGTGTTTATTGTCCACTTTCGTACACATGTAAACATTAACGGCTTGTGCCTTAGCTATTTTATAGAATAATTGTAGTATTTAGTTGAACTGTTACTATTTAATTTTTGATATTTTTCTTAGTTAGGCTTAAGTTCATTTTAAATTTAATTTTCATTAAATCATTTTTACTGAAGAAGGGTTGTTTAACAACTTGAAAAAAATTTTTATTTTTGATAATTTTTCTGACTAGGATTCGAACCTGGGTTGTTTGGTTGAATTGACATATGTTTCGAGAAACACCACTTTCTCTCATCAGAATTCTTTACGTTCTGACCTATGCACCACTACGGTGCCTGCTAGTCAACAGACAACATCAATCCTTTAACCAGTGACTGGTGGTTCGAAGTTTTCTGTAAATTATCATTTTTATTAATTTCTATTTTAGTTGTTGTTTTTCCTTTTCTTCAGTTTTTTCCTTTCGTATTCATGCCAAGACTTCGTCTCGAAAACCTGAATACATTTGTTTTTATTGTGTTTATTGTCCACTTTCGTACACATGTAAACATTAACGGCTTGTGCCTTAGCTATTTTATAGAATAATTGTAGTATTTAGTTGAACTGTTACTATTTAATTTTTGATATTTTTCTTAGTTAGGCTTAAGTTCATTTTAAATTTAATTTTCATTAAATCATTTTTACTGAAGAAGGGTTGTTTAACAACTTGAAAAAAATTTTTATTTTTGATAATTTTTCTGACTAGGATTCGAACCTGGGTTGTTTGGTTGAATTGACATATGTTTCGAGAAACACCACTTTCTCTCATCAGAATTCTTTACGTTCTGACCTATGCACCACTACGGTGCCTGCTAGTCAACAGACAACATCAATCCTTTAACCAGTGACTGGTGGTTCGAAGTTTTCTGTAAATTATCATTTTTATTAATTTCTATTTTAGTTGTTGTTTTTCCTTTTCTTCAGTTTTTTCCTTTCGTATTCATGCCAAGACTTCGTCTCGAAAACCTGAATACATTTGTTTTTATTGTGTTTATTGTCCACTTTCGTACACATGTAAACATTAACGGCTTGTGCCTTAGCTATTTTATAGAATAATTGTAGTATTTAGTTGAACTGTTACTATTTAATTTTTGATATTTTTCTTAGTTAGGCTTAAGTTCATTTTAAATTTAATTTTCATTAAATCATTTTTACTGAAGAAGGGTTGTTTAACAACTTGAAAAAAATTTTTATTTTTGATAATTTTTCTGACTAGGATTCGAACCTGGGTTGTTTGGTTGAATTGACATATGTTTCGAGAAACACCACTTTCTCTCATCAGAATTCTTTACGTTCTGACCTATGCACCACTACGGTGCCTGCTAGTCAACAGACAACATCAATCCTTTAACCAGTGACTGGTGGTTCGAAGTTTTCTGTAAATTATCATTTTTATTAATTTCTATTTTAGTTGTTGTTTTTCCTTTTCTTCAGTTTTTTCCTTTCGTATTCATGCCAAGACTTCGTCTCGAAAACCTGAATACATTTGTTTTTATTGTGTTTATTGTCCACTTTCGTACACATGTAAACATTAACGGCTTGTGCCTTAGCTATTTTATAGAATAATTGTAGTATTTAGTTGAACTGTTACTATTTAATTTTTGATATTTTTCTTAGTTAGGCTTAAGTTCATTTTAAATTTAATTTTCATTAAATCATTTTTACTGAAGAAGGGTTGTTTAACAACTTGAAAAAAATTTTTATTTTTGATAATTTTTCTGACTAGGATTCGAACCTGGGTTGTTTGGTTGAATTGACATATGTTTCGAGAAACACCACTTTCTCTCATCAGAATTCTTTACGTTCTGACCTATGCACCACTACGGTGCCTGCTAGTCAACAGACAACATCAATCCTTTAACCAGTGACTGGTGGTTCGAAGTTTTCTGTAAATTATCATTTTTATTAATTTCTATTTTAGTTGTTGTTTTTCCTTTTCTTCAGTTTTTTCCTTTCGTATTCATGCCAAGACTTCGTCTCGAAAACCTGAATACATTTGTTTTTATTGTGTTTATTGTCCACTTTCGTACACATGTAAACATTAACGGCTTGTGCCTTAGCTATTTTATAGAATAATTGTAGTATTTAGTTGAACTGTTACTATTTAATTTTTGATATTTTTCTTAGTTAGGCTTAAGTTCATTTTAAATTTAATTTTCATTAAATCATTTTTACTGAAGAAGGGTTGTTTAACAACTTGAAAAAAATTTTTATTTTTGATAATTTTTCTGACTAGGATTCGAACCTGGGTTGTTTGGTTGAATTGACATATGTTTCGAGAAACACCACTTTCTCTCATCAGAATTCTTTACGTTCTGACCTATGCACCACTACGGTGCCTGCTAGTCAACAGACAACATCAATCCTTTAACCAGTGACTGGTGGTTCGAAGTTTTCTGTAAATTATCATTTTTATTAATTTCTATTTTAGTTGTTGTTTTTCCTTTTCTTCAGTTTTTTCCTTTCGTATTCATGCCAAGACTTCGTCTCGAAAACCTGAATACATTTGTTTTTATTGTGTTTATTGTCCACTTTCGTACACATGTAAACATTAACGGCTTGTGCCTTAGCTATTTTATAGAATAATTGTAGTATTTAGTTGAACTGTTACTATTTAATTTTTGATATTTTTCTTAGTTAGGCTTAAGTTCATTTTAAATTTAATTTTCATTAAATCATTTTTACTGAAGAAGGGTTGTTTAACAACTTGAAACGAGAATGTTTATTACTTTTAATATTTTCTTGTCCTTAATTAAGTCTTACATCAGTCTCCAAATTTAACAAATTCCCCATAATCTACATACTTATGTATGCATTTTAATTTAGAATTCAAACAGAGACCGCTTATAAAGAAAACTAACTTTGAAAATAGGAGCAAAATAAAAAAGACACTGTTGTGGCAGTAGTGTGGCAGATGAATGAATTCCATACTCAAAATGTTATTTAAAATTAATAAAATAAATTCTTTTGATATTGTAATTTAACCTAAATTGATAAAATTTGTAAAATTCAGATATTTATTTAAAAAATACTGCAAGTCTTGTTTCACACTCTTCAGTTTTAGCTGACCAGTTTTTGTTTAATTCTCTTTTGAACTTGCCATTCCATTCACACACGTCAATTCAGTTTTCGTACTTTTTTAAAGCACATCAACATGCCTGAAAGAAAATAACAAAAGAAAATAAGAAAATTGAAATTGAAAAATCAACTTTGTACCCCTTTTGTGCTCTTTTCCCTTCTTATCTAATATATTCTGGGTCCTTGTAAGATTCTAGCCAAGTACGTCCGTCTGTTGAAATCACGATAGAGCTTTGAAATTTTTACCAAACATTCTTTGATCCACCTAAATGTTTGGCATTGCAAATGGGTAAAATCGGTCCAGTAGGATCCGAGTTATAAATCAAAGTTTCAGATTACCTCGATATTTGTAGCTATTTTCTTCAAATATAATGCAGATAATATCATTAAAATTTTGCACATTTTAATTTTGTTATAGAAGGACAAGTCCTGTTCAAAATGGTAGGAATCGATCCACGATTTCTCTAGAACCCATACTAATATCTTTCCGGAATATGGTTTTATGGTACATAAATGTCTATAGGAAAACTGTATCTAAACACAATTCTGAAATAATAAGTTTCATGCAAAGTTAAATTTTAAAACAATATTTTGTTTGCATCAGTCCATAATTTTGACCAGAGCCCCACACAAAAACTACTTTTGAAAATCACTTAAATGAACATAAATCGTTTGTAAAAATTACTATCCAGTTGAAATTCGACAAGCGTAATTAAAATATAAATTTAAATCGTGATACCAAAGTTCATGATGAGCGGTCCATATTTGACCGTAGTCCCCATATAAAGTCCACTTCCGGAAATCACTTAAATGTGCATAAATATCTTATAAATCTCCATAATAGGCGATTTGGTGGTGGGTATATAAGATTCGGCACAGTCGAATATAAACTCTCTTATTCTGTTATTCTCCTTCCTATTCGCCTTCGAAATAGATCGTGATAATATAGTTCGAGTTACTTACAGGATAATTCAAAAACTATTATCACGTTCTTGGAAAATTAGATTGGTGGTAGCCAATAATCATAACTATGAATGTCATTGCAATTCATAAATAAACAACATGTTTTCTCAAACTAATAAACTCATTCATTCATATGCCCAAAAGAAATTTTCATTTTTTTTTTTCATTTTATAAAAGTTTTAAAAGAAGCACCCTTTGCTCCTTCAAACACAAACACTGTTACCAACTGTACACTAAACAACTATTTATCCCCTTAAACACTGTAGCAGTTCATTTAAATAAAACCAGGGAGAAAAAACGCAAGCGTTAATGCTCGATATCAAGAAGCTTTTTAAAAATAAATGTATTTTGTTACAACCATGTTGAATAGTGTAAATCTTCGTTGCTTATTGTTGTTATTGCTAGTTGCAGCAGTGTTGTTGTTCCTGATGTTGTTGCCGTTGATATTTCTTCTATCTGCTATATACATATATTTTTGTTTTGTCTTTCGTTTCTTTGTTTTTTTTTTGTTGTTTTTAAAACCAAAAAGCTTTAGTCGGCATTTTAATTTATTACGTTCAATCTAACACGTTTACTCGCACTTGTTGTGTCAATATATTTTTGCTGTTGTCGCTGCTGCTGCAAATATAGTATTATTT
This sequence comes from Bellardia pandia, assembly GCA_916048285.2. Lineage (NCBI taxonomy): Eukaryota > Metazoa > Arthropoda > Insecta > Diptera > Calliphoridae > Bellardia > Bellardia pandia. The sequence goes on from OU696531.1 coordinate 50,420,214, forward strand.
GTAATTGTTGTTGTTGCTTCTTTGACTATTTGTATAGTAAAACGAGGGTGGTGAGAAAAGTTCGGTTAAACCATTTTGGAAGGACAAAAATAAAAATATATACATATAAAGTAGTCGATATGAGTTTAAATTGCAAATTATCTGAGAAATAAGTAAGAAAGTATAGAGGATTAAGCCATATAATACCCTACACCCAGGATGTGTATAAAACAGGTTTTCAGAAATGGGCGCTATATGGGGATATGACTTATTATGGACCGATCATCTAAAAATTTGTGATTTTCGGAAGTCGGTCTTATATGGGAGCTATAATCAATTATGAACGGATCTGCACAAAATTTGTAGATGTGACTTGGCTTTATTTAACACTGATTTGTGGTGAAATTTGTTTGGATACTGGCATAATTCAAACATTTATGACCGGTAAACCCCTATTTCGGGAGGATATTTGTGTAGGAGCTAGGTGAAATAACGTCCTTGGCCCAAAAAAATATCGTTTGCCAAATTTTATCAAAATATATTCAAAATTTCGACTTGTAATTTGCGCACAAGCTTTACATGGACGGCCAGCAAGCCAGATGGACATCGTTAAATCGACTCAGGAAGTGATTCTGCGAATATTTTAGATGGATGTTGGCACTATGGTGGTATAGGATATAAAAATATGCCCTTCTCATAAACAAACGTTTTTGCAAGAATGAAATATAACATCAAACACTTTGGTTTCCTTAGATAAAGATCTTTGGATCTAAGAGTTTTACCGAGAATGGCGAAGAAAGGTCTATTAAACACTTTTGGCGAATTCTGCTTTAAACAATGGTCAATTTCGAGATCGTAGGTCATATAATAAATGCCATAGTTGGAAAGATATTTGGAGAAGCATGTAAAGTGGCATGTAGATGATCTATTATATGTAAACGCGTATGTTTCTATTGCATCGAAAATAAATGTCCTAAACGATTCTAGTTGAGATCATGTACTGCAAAGACTTTGGTTTTCTCAGAGGCATGTCAGAAGGATCTTTGGAGAAACCAAATATTTTCGTTTCCTTACAGACATGCCAGAAAGATCTTTGGAGATGGCTATAAAAGGCATGTACTGGATCTATTAGATAAAAGTATGCAGGTGTTTCGTGGATTGTAGGATATCGAAAAAAGGTCATACTCAAAAGACACTTTGGAAAGCCTCTAACAGGATTAAAAGATAGTCCTTCCTGTTGAAGAATACTACGTTTTGATGACATACAAGTTTCACATCGGAAATTCAACTAAAGGTTTACAAAATGGTACTTCCTGCTGATGCATAAAAGATTTTCTAGTGATTGAATCCAAATTAGAGAGGATGTATTTGATCTAGAGATTATATAACTCCAAAGACTGTTGTGTCCTCAGAGACATGTCGCCCAGATCTTTGGAGAAATCAAATACTTTGGTGTCATTAAGGATATGTAAGAAAGATCTTTGAAGAAGACTATCTATAAAGGATGCATTTTGAACAATATTTATATCATACACGGATATCGATATCATACATGGAAGTTACTTTGGAAAGTCTCCTTAAAGATTAATGTTAAAGAAGACTACGTTATGCTGACATAAAAGTTCACTTTGTAATGCCGCCTAAACGTTTAAGAATGGAACCTTCCTGTTAAAGAATACTGTTTTATGCAAACAAAAAAAAATATTTAGTTCCTTACATCATAGAGTTTAGTTTCCTAAGAAATATACCAGGATCGATTTGATCTTGAGATCGTATATTCCTGCATGGAAAAAACCTTTTACAACAGCCAACAATTTTCAAGTGTGCTTCTTAAGCGACCCTCCTATACACCGAGTAAAATCAGCATAAGAAGAAATCTGCATGTGCATATTTTATATGTAATATACATCCAATATACTTACTTACTTACTACATGCATATAAAACTATTTTGTCTTGTACTCGTACTCGTATACATAGTATAGGCCTTAATCTCTACATACGAGAAAGTCACTAACCACACATGTGTTGAGTTGAGTTTTTCTTTAGCTCTCAGCTGTTTCTAGTTGTAGTTTAAAGCTTTGTAGTTTTGTTGGGATTTTTACAAGATGCTGCTGCTTACCAACGTCCTCATCATTTATATAGCATGGATATGGAGATGTAGTGCAGAGAATTGATACCATAAATCCTATTCCATATTTTTCAGACTACATAAAAACACAAAGTTGTTCTTTATGGCACAGAGCAAAGCACAAAAACTTTAATGTTGTTTGTTTGTTTGTTTGTTTCTTTGATTTTTTGTGCATACTTACTTGTAAATACAGTCGTATATAAATTTCTACCATAGACCCAAGCCATCGACCATCTTTTGCAAGAAAGAAAGAAATCCACACATGAATCCTGCTGATTACAACTTCAAACCATTCCAAACCAATCCCATCTGTATAGCAGTGAGTACCCATATGAGTGTAAAGTACTTGTGTTGTATTCCTGATTTTTCTACTTTGTATTGAGTCATTGTGTAAAAACTTTAGCAAGGAATTGAAAAAGTGTAGAGTGTGGAGTATAGTGCAGTGGTATATGGTGTAGTGTGGCATGTAGCAGCGCATAAAGTGCTGTAATCCCTGTGCCAGTCAGTGCACGAGTGTGTTTGTAAGTGATTAACGCTCTTAATGTTTTACAATTTTTATGTTTTTATTTGTTAGAAAGCAAAACAACAAAAAACAAACTGCAAACAAACAAGCTGAAAAATGAAGAAAATAAACAGAGTTAAAAGAAAACTGCATTTGGTACTCGGTACGTATTTATGTTTGTATATTGTTTAATGGGTCTTAACATGTGTTTAACCAAGTTTAATAAGGATAATAGAAGTTAAACTTTATTTACATGCAAAAAAAGCAACTAAACTAATAACGATCCTTTTAAAGTGATAGAAATGTAAAATAAGCATAATTAAATGTGTGAGAAAGAGGAATAATAGTTCTTTTGCTGGTAAATATAGAGAAAAACTGAAGTGTAGTATTTGACTTTAAAAATTATTAGACTTTGTGGTAGTAGCAAGTGTACTCGAAACTTCTTCTTAGCCTAGTACAGAAAGAAAGAGAATAGTTAGTTAGATTTTAGAAAACATTTTTATTTTTTAATATAATCTCCTGAAACTTCAATACACTTAGTCCAACATTTATTTAGCAATTCTATCCCTTGATTAAAATAGTTTTCCTCAAGGTCTTCAAAATAGTAATTGCATCTTCATTTAAGGTAAAACGCTTGCCAGCTAGGATTTTTTTTAGATTTGGGAACAGGTAATCAATTTATATATCCATACGAATTATTTGTGTCGAATTTTAACCCAGTAACTATATTTGTACCATATTTATACGTATTTAAGTCAATTTTAGATATGGACTTTATATGGGGTCTATGGTCAAACATGGACAAAACTAAACAAAATTTCGTTTTACGATTTCTTTTTGCATTAAACTTACTTTTGCCGAATTTTGTATTAATATTTAAATTTTACAGATATTTACATATCATTAAACCATATTTCGGGAAGATATTTGTATGGGGCCTGTGAGAAACCATAAATCGATTCTTACTAGTTTCCTCACTCTTTCCTCTTTTATAATAAAAGTAACAAAATTTCATGGCAATATCTGCAATATACGAGTATTTAAAAAATGTAAAGAAAAAATGTTTAAAAATATCAGATTTTTATGGAGGTTACCTCACATTCTGGTCCATAATACTGGTTCTACTATACCAAGTTTGCTGATTTTCAATACCAAACGAGTTTTTGTAAACTCTGTTGATTTTGGTTGTGGCGTTTGGACGTGAGTGTGTTTTACAGAGACAGACAGACAGACGGACATGGCTCAATCGACTTAGAATTTCATAAGGATCAAGAATATATTTAATTTGTTGGGTCTCGGATCAATATTTCTCAGTGTTTTAAAATAAAAATTTAAACTCTTTAAACTACACACAGGAAAGAACTTTAGGTGGTAGGTAAGTGACATGGTTTTATTAAAATTTTGTACTATTTGTAAATATGAAGAATCTCAAAAATTTGAACTACCCTAGTTTTTATTAGTTCATATTATCGCCAGTGTACTGTATGTCTATTGTACATAGTGAGATAGTGAGATAGTGAGGATAGTTATTTAAGCAGGCGGCAGTACAGTGCACAGCTCACTTAGGTCAATATGACTGGTCCTTTTTGAAGATGTGTAATTTTAAGATCACATTTACAAATTGCTTGAATTCTTTATATATTCCATTTTGTTTAAGAGAAAATTCGGTTTATCTATTTTTAAAATCTCCCCTTAACGGATTCTAAGCAACTCTTCCTTTAACAGTTCACAGCTGTTTATCTATTTCCTGTATAAATAGCAAACAATGTTGGCAAAAATCCAACTGCCTTAGTTATCATTTTCTTTTCAAATACATAAAGCATTTTGTCTAATTTTCCAAAATTTCTGCCCTCCAATGACGATCAAAGTTTATCACTGGCTATCAAAGAAATTAGCATTTTTTGGCGTATTTTCGAATAAAACAGTAATAGAAATACAATACTGTAGGCTGCTTACAAAAATTAAAGTTACGATCGATAACGTTGCATAATCGTCAAACAATGATCAAAACTTATTTAAAATTCCCTTTTATTTTTAAACCACGGAGGAAGAAATAAGCAAATAATACCAACTATGGCATTTTATAAGGCACAAACAGGCAGTCAGCCAACCAGCCAGCCAGCACCTTCTTAGATCAAGGCATGACTTGGTTATATATTTTTATACCCACCAGCAACAAGATGGGGGGTATATTGCGTTTGTCTTTCCGTTTGTAGCACATCGAAAAACTATATTCTGGGTCCTTATTATTACCTCGATATTTTTCAAACACTTTTTCTTGTTTTCTTCAAATATAACGCAGATAATAGTATGCAATTTTGCACATTTTATTTTTATTATAGAAGGACAAGTCATGTTGAAAATGGCCGGAATCGGTCCACGATTTCTTATAGCCCCCATACAAATGTCTTCCCGGAATATGGCTTTATGGGACATAAATGTCTATAGGAAAGCTGTATCCAAACAAATTCTGCAATAATAAGTTTAATGCAAAGTGAAATTTTAAAACATCGGTCCATATTTTTGATATAGCCCCATACAAAACCACTTCCGAAAATCACAAATGAACATAAATCTTTTCTAAAAATGACTATCAAGTTGAAATTCGACAAACGTAATCAAAATATACATTTAAATCGTGGTACCAAAGTTCATGATGATCGGTCCATATTTGACCATAGTATAGAAATCACTTAAATGCGCATAAATGCCTTATAAAAACCACTATCAAGTTTAAATTCAGCACAAACAGTTCATACATATATAAAAATCGTTCATATCTATATGATAATGATCGGTCGATATTTGACCCATATAAAGCCTACTTCCGAAAATCAATAAAATTCGCATAAATCTCTTATAAAAACCACTAAGAAGTCGAAATTCTACACAAGTAATCCGTATATACATTTAAATCGTCTTACTAGATTTCATAATAATCGATCCATATGTGACCGTAGCCCAAATGTAAAGTCTACTTCCGGAAATCACTTAAATGCGCATAAATCTTTTATAAATCTGCATAATATGTAGGTGATTTGGTGGTGGGTATATAAGATTCGGCACAGCCGAATATAAAATCTTACTTGTTGTTATTATTTTTATTTGTTGGTTTATAATTTTTAGTGTTGTTATTTGTTGTTGCTTAACTAAATACAAACGAAATAAGTTTTGTTACGAGTACTTGCAACATCGTTGTCGTCTCGCTCTTTGTGTTTTCAGTTTAAACGAAGTCAAGCAAAGTTTGAACTCTGAACCGTCGTTATTTTTGCTGTAACTGTTTTGTATTTTTGGCGTGTTTTTTTTTCTTTCTGATCGGTTTGGTTTTGTAGCCCAAGAAGGCCCCCACACAAATTGTCAACGAACATGAATAGTAAAAATAAATAAAAATTGAGACCAGCATACAAAGTTTAAGGAATTAGCTACATTAAGCCCCTGTTCAGCAATCTCGAACGATAACGTTTGCTTAGATAAGACTTAAGACACAAACTTGATTGTGGAATAAACTAACTTGATTGAGTAAAAAATAGATACGATAAAAAGTTTGTGTCTTAAGTCTTATCTAAGCGAACGTTATCGTTCGAGATCGCTGAACAGGCTATAAGTACTTTTAAAATATTCTGGTTTTGAAAGCTAAATTATTGTCTTAAAGAATATTTCTAACATATGTCAAAGGTTAATTTTTACACATTTAATTTCGTTTAAAATTTTCTGAATTCTCTCTCAAAATCACATTGCTTTGAAATTAGTCTTATTTGTATATTACAAAAAACCAATTTGTCTCAAATTATTTTATATATAGCCTATTGTAGGGCATGTGATGTCAAAATCGAAGTTACACAAAAACTAAGATAAATGTTTTTGCAAATTCCCCTCCTAAATCAATAGTTGCACAAAATTTTGCAAAACTATAAATATTTAATGCAAGTAAATATATAAAACCTGCTGCATGTTGGCTGTTGCAGCAAAAAATTTTGGTAGCAACTAGCATTTGGTGTTTTTTTTATTTTAATACGTCTTGCTCTTCATAAGACTTTTAAACACTTGCTTGTTAGCTGATGCGGAATAAATGTTGTCAATTTTTATAAAGTTTAAAACTCAACTTTATTTGTTTTATTATTATATAACATTTTTGCTTTAACCAGTTGGAAAATTTTGCCTAAATGATCTCTAATATCTTCTGAAAGATATGTCAGGATATATTTGTGTTTTATAAGTTGGAAAACTGACTGTTTGTTATTACAACAGAGGACATTTTGACAATTCTTTAAGTTCCCCGAAAAAACTTGATAATGACAATCCATAACTGATTCATATACTTTGTTATAAATACTACATACAGCCAGCATTACTTAGAAGTGGTTTAGTAATGGATAATGAAAGAAACCATGGACTACCGTCTCTAACTCAAACTATCGCCTTTTACTCAAACTACCGTCTGTAACTCAGACAACAGTCTGCAATTCAAACTACTACACCATGCCTTTAAAACTTTTTTATATCTCAGCATCTTACTTTTCAATGATTATCTGCATTACTTAGAATTAGTCGCATAATGACTTATTCATTATCATTTAGCCATTATTTTAATTATTTTACTTCGGTGGCGTTTAAATGCTATACCACAGAAGGAGGGCGCTGCTATAAATACTAGTTATGATAGGATAGATAAACTAATAATTATCCGAAACTGATGTTGTTTTGGGTGGCTGCGACTGGGAATCGAACCCAGGCCACAAATACAAACTCATGCTTAATGATCAAACGCGCTAATCATTTAAGCTACAGCACCCTTCAGAACACAAGTACTTAAGATATTATGAAAAAGAATCATTTGGAAATGTATGGTAAAATCTCTCCCTCCTTTGATTATTCCTGCTAAATTATTGGTGAATTATTGAATATGTGTTGCAGGTGTAGAAATAAAGTAAGATACATCAGCATCATTTTCTATTATAGACCTGAACCTCTGTAGAATGTTTCCTCCCCATACTGTTGCACACCAATCTTGAATGTCAAAGTCCTCTAGATCCTCTGGGACGAGATTGTTCATATTCTTTTTTTCAATTAATTGATCTATAAAAGATGTTCACTTTAGAGCATTGAGTCGTACATTACATAATCCTGCAAATCCCGGGATTTTTTAAAACAAATCCTGGGATGCGGGATTTGACAAATCAGGATTTTCCTACCTGTAACAACTTTTGGTGATATTAAAGTAATAACATATTTATATTTTAAGCTGTGCTAAGCACTTGCCTTCAATGATAACCCGGACAGTTAATCTTCACCATTATATTTCCTAGCGTGTACCTTAAAAGCACTTTTTTGCTGTTGAATTCTCTCCCATTTTACGCTTGACAATAAAAATGTTGAAATTGAATTTTGTGGTTAAATCATATTTTGTCATTATTTTAATAATGTCAAGTTAATGGTTAAACTAACAAAAAATAAATAAATGACAAAGAAAAAAAGAAAATAATTTTGCTATTATGTTTTTGTTTTGTTTGTTATTGTATAATAGATACAAAAATACTAAACTATACGAGGACTGATAAAAAAATAACCATTATTTTCAAATATCGTGAGTTACGTATGTTCGATTTTCGCATTTTTTTTCTGTTATGTTGGTACACATGTCTGTTATATATGTTGGTAATATCGGCCATTTTGGATTGTCAGTTTGTTTTCGACATATTAAAAGGTTAGTCGTATTTTGGTGTGCTTTTCGATTTTTTACTATTCAAAAAAATGGATCAAAGAAACTTTATTATGTTTTGTGTAAAAAATTAAATTAAATGCGCAAGGACATTTGAAATGTTGACTGTGGCGTTTGGCGAGTCTACTATGAGCAGAACACAGGTTCAATTGTGGTATAACTGGTTTAAGGAAGGCCGAGAAGATATCAATGACAATGCTCGTACTGTTCGCCCGTGCACGTCAACAACCGATGAAAACATGGAAGCAGTGAAGAAAATGATTCTGGATAATCGTCAAATCACTATCAGAGAGGTTGCTGATGGTGTTGGCATATCGTTCGGCTCATGCAAAGCAATTTTTGCGGATGTTTCAGACATGAAACGTGCGGCAGCGAAGATTGTTCCAAAATTTGCTAAATTTTGAGCAAAAACAACGTCGCATGGACATCGCTCAGGAGCTGTTGAACATCGTCAACAACGATCCATATTTGTTCAAGAAGGTTATAACTGGTGACGAATTATGAGTGTGTGGCTATGACATTGAAACCAAAGCCCAAGCATCCCAATGGAAACGCCCAGAAGAGCCAAGACCGAAAAAAAGCACGTCAAGTTCGGTCAAATGTGAAAGTTTTGCTCACTGTTTTCTTCGACTGCAATGGCGTGGTGCATCATGAATTCTTGCCACAAGGTCGTACGGTCAATAAGGAATACCACCTTGAAGTTATGCGCCGTTTGCGCGAAGCATTTCGTCAGAAACGCGCAGAATTGTGGAAACACCAATCATGGATTTTGCACCATGATAACGCACCAGCTCACACATCGATGCTTGAGCGTGAGAGTTTGGCCAAAAACAAAACCGTTATCATGCCTCAACCACCAAAACTGAAGACACCGATGAAAGGAAAGCGTTTTGCTACGATTGAGGAGATAAAAGAAAAATCGAAACAGGAGCTGTTGGCGATACCAAAAAGCGCGTTTCAGAAGTGTTTAGAGGGTTGGAAAAAAGCTGGCATAAGTGTATTATATCTGAGGGGGCTTACTTTGAAGGGGACAAGATAGTTATTGATACATAAGTAAATACTTTTTGAAAAAATTTAAAATAACGGTTATTTATTGAACAGACCTCGTACGTTGGAAATAAAAGGGAACGTATAAATGATTTTAAAGCCTTTTTTATAGGAACCGGCTCAAAGTTTAAATTTAATAAATACAAGAAACTGACAGTGTGTGTTTTATTTTGAAAACAAATTTTAGGAGTGGGTTTGTAGGCAAAGGTTCTTTCTTGGTGCTTGTCTATTTAACTACAAATCAGTGGGAAAACTGACCTTAAACTGTTGTAGCAATTGCTATTTAATAATTTGTCTTTAGTTAAATTCTTTATATATATTTTTATAATTTGTTTAAAAGTGAATGGCAGATGATTTATTGTTTACTACGAGTATATAAATATGTCTAAAGGTGCAGTTGTGACGTTCCAAAAATAGGCTAAATTTTGTTGCATTTTTTTAAGTAAAAGTTTTTCATGGATTTTTGAAGATTGCATTAATTTAAATTTGAATACACATCATGTGGATAACGTTTTTACAAACATTAAAAAATTTAGTTGATTTCCATTTTAATAAACAACTTATGACCATGGCGATGTCTTTGCATTGGCTATTATTATTATCAGGCACAGGTCTTTAATGTTTATTTAATCTTACCTGATTTTTCATAGATTCTTAAGAAATTCTGTATTTCTGTCCAAAAGCCATTAATTTTAAAGTCCATAATTAAATATAATGATTAGAAGATAAATACAAACATAAATATCATCCTACTGTTTCTCATTGTCCCCACTGTGTCATATGTATCTGATCTCATCCAACATGCAAAATATCCTGTGAATTATTGAAAATGTTAAGTGCTTGTTGTGAATACAAATAAATTTTGCAGAAAGTAAATTACATTGCCTTGTAAACCTGGCAACACATTAAAACCACAAAACAATAACTATCATAAAATCGATATTTTAATAAGATCATATTTTACAAGACTACTTGTGCCAAACACTATATCATTTAGGAAGCGCAATCACATACATACGCCATTTATAAACTTATCAGATGGAAAACCCAAAAGTATTAAAAAAAAACAACTAACAGATAAGCAGAAATTGAATTAAAATTCTGCTAAAAAAAAACAACCATAACACCCTTTTTTGTTGTATTTATATGAAAAAGAAAAAAAAAAAAAAATAAAAGAAAAGAAAAGCATTTTAAAGCGCAATCTTTTACTTAACATCGCCATATATTTATGCTGAGATAACAATCTTTGGCATTTGACTATTTGGCAGATGACTACTTTATTTGTTTTTACCACTTAAATCGAAAAACAGTATCAAGAGGAAATTATACACGCAGCCAGAGCAAGCAGGCCTTTCTCCAGTTGCGTAAGTTCTTTTTTTTCTGTTCTCTGATCGTTTTGGTTTTAATGCATTACAACAAAAAAAGAAGCATGCAGCATTTTTTTTTTGCATGCTGCCTGTAAATAACATGCAAACATTGTTTGCATGCTTTGGCGATAACGTTGTCGCATAAAAACCTTTATAAAATGCAAACAGAAAAACTAAATATCACAACGATGATCACATCGATTACCAATCGGCACAATACTTAATCGCAAATTCATGCAAATTATCTGCAAAAGGGCATCATCGTAATGATGATCGTCATCATCGTCATTATTGTTGCTTTTAAATACATATAATTTCAGAAAAACGACCATTACATGAGTTTTTGTGGCAGAGTAGAGTTGAAAGCCATGACTACTTTGTTTAAAATTGCTGAAAATATAAATGAAACTACAGGTGAAACGTTAGTGCAACAAAAAAAAAAAAAAGGCTAAGTAAAGTAAAAACCAGGGAGCATAGTCAGCAATTTTGCTGCCAATATTTAAATCCATTTTGTCAGTATTTGCAACGAATGTCGACGTTTATTTTGAATATTTTACTCAGACTCCTTCTTTTACTCAGACTACCGGCTGTAACTCAGTCTACCGTCTTTTACTCACACTCCTTCTTTTACTCAGACTACCGTCTGTAACTCAGACAACCGTCTGGAATTTAAGCTAAATTCTGTAACTCCGACTACTGCCTGTAAGTGAGACTATCGTCTTTTACTTAGACTTACTTTTTTTACTTAGACTTACTTTTTTTACTCAGACTACCGTCTTTTACTCAGACGTCTGTCTTTTACTCAGACAACCGTCTGCAATCTAAGCTAAATTCTGTAACTCCGACTACTGTCTGTAACTGAGACTATCGTCTTTTACTTAGACTTACTTTTTTTACTTAGACTTACTTTTTTTACTTAGACTTACTTTTTTTACTCAGACTACCGTCTTTTACTCAGACGTCTGTCTTTTACTCAGACAACCGTCTGCAATCTAAGCTAAATTCTGTAACTCCGACTACTGTCTGTAACTGAGACTATCGTCTTTTACTTAGACTTACTTCTTTTACTCAGACATTCGTTTTTACTCAGACTTTCGTTTTTGACTTAGACTTCTGTCTTTTACTCAGACTTCTGTCTTTTACTCACACTTTTGTCTTTTACTCAGACTTTTGTCTTTTACTCAGACTACCGTCTTTTATTTAAAATGTTAGGTTTAAGTGTCAGTCACCTGAAGCATAGCTCCGTGCAGTCTAATAGTAGAACGATATCTTATGTCGTTCTCCAGACATCACATTGTTCTAATCAAGTTGTGAATGTTACTAAAATCATCCCTAGAGAGCCAGGATTTGTTGACCAAACATTCTGTGTTTTGACGGAGAAGATTTTGAGATCTCTGTTTACTTATTCTTCGTCGTCATTATTTATTGTGAAGATAGAAGCCACTATTCTGTAATTTCCGCTATAAGGTTTATTACATGGAATCTAGACAGATCGGAATCCGTCAGATCGGAATCCGTCTCTTCTTCAAGTGGGTTCTCTCTCCTATCTTTAGCAAGGAGATGAAGTTTGTGTTTAAGAATGCCAATATTATGCTTTCGGAAAATAAGTCCCCATGTCCAGAAACCCATACAAGATTTACTCATAAATTGTCTTTCTATCTCCTCTAGAAGTTTCCATGTCCAGAAACTCATACAAGATTCTATCTCCACTAGAGATCCCCGGTATTCTCTGAAGATCTAATAACCGTTTTACAACCAATAACCATATGGATATCCCTGCTCCATATTACTTGATACTGAAGTTGTCCCTAGACTATTGTTAAAGCCATCATTTGGGCATTCTTTATGCTACGGTAGCCTATAGGATAGTCTTAATTACCACTGATCTGAATAGATGCCATATCCCATCTTTATTTGGGAAGGCGAAAGAAAACATAGAATTTTCTATCGTGTATATTCTTCATACAACCAGAGAACGCTTTACATTCCTTCCAATCCTTTAAAGCTCTGATTTTGATTTTATAGTCAACTACACAATAACCAGCCGTTTCAATAACTGGGATGGGACGGGTTGGGATGGGTTTTCAAATTGTTTGTTGTGCAGTCAGTGTTGTCAATGTGGCGCTACAAATAAATAACAAGATCGCATTAAGATTTTCATCACTGATCGTGCAGCTTTAATTGGTCTCATATCAATACAAGCGTTTCGTTGTTGTTGTCGCTTTTTTTTTTGTAGCAGCCTTTTATTTTATGTATTTAGTTTTTGCTTATAACAAGCTTTTGAACCAATGCAAATTTGAAACTCCAAGAATGCGTAAAGAAAGAATTAAAGGAAATCACATTTTGTGAAAGGGAACATGATAATGGTGATCAGTGGCCTCATCATCAACTTTATTACAACTATCTGTGATCTGAAAAGATGGGCTGTAAGACAAAAAATAACGTTTTTTTTTTCTTCTTGTATTCCAGCAGTTGTTTTATGTTTATGACATTTGTAAAAATCAATTTCATGTTTTTTTTCTTCTTTCAATTTTATTGGCTTTCCTACAAAAAAAAAAAAAAAAAAAGAAAAAGGATAACAACACGTGTCTCTATGTAAATTTAACATTTCAATAACAAACATTTTAAGCAAAAGAAAGAAACCACTTAACATTTTGTGGTTTTATCATTGGAGATCTTAAATCAAATGACATTTGTTTTAAATACGAAATACGCGATATAAAACATACTAATCTCTGGCTGGCCCAAAACACAACAACAGCTACAGCAAGAGCAGGCAAATAAAGTCATTATTGTGGCGCCACTTGGTTAAGATCAAACGGTTTTTGCGTTTTATGTATAATAGTTCTTTAAACAATTCCACCAAATATTCCACAGCGACAACCAAATATAACCACAATAAGGAAATTGAACAAAAAAATCTTGTCATACTTTTATATGAAACCCTTTTGACTGTTGTTTGTTTTGTGCTCTAAACTCACGTTTGGAAGCCCTTTTACAGTATGGATTCCTAAAATATAAAACAGAACACAAACAATGTTTTGTTCATATTTTCGGCACCCAGTAGGAAATTAAGTGAGTGAGTCTAAAGGTACGTTCACGCTTGGCAAATATTTGCCGCAAAAAAGTTCCCACTGAAAAAAATTTATCTGAACTAGTTTATTTCATTAAAAAAGATGCTTTGTTTGGGACAAGTTTTATTTGCAAAACTTTTGATCTTGCAAAACTCTTGTAAGAGTAAACAACGACACGTTACGTTTTTTTGAGTAAATATTTACCAATTGTGACCGTACCTTAACATGTCAACAAAATGGTGTTATAATAACCGATAAGACTATTTTGATGATATGTTAGACGCACTGCTGAATTTTTGTTTACTTTTTGTATAAAAACGTTGAAGACTCTTGTTGATTTTTATGTATACATATATATACAGTGGGAAGCAAAACTGTCCGGATGTTTTTTTAGATGCGCTCATGTGGCCTATGCCAATAGTATTCTTTTCCATCAGACTGGTATCGGTTGACTTTTGTTTTGTCACTAAAAAAATAACCCGTTTCCAGTCATCTACTGTCCAATTTTTGTGGGTTTTACAGAAATGAAGGTGTTTTTTTTTCACATTTCTATTGGAAAGTGCTGGCTTTTTCTTTTGCACACTGGCTACTAAACCAACTCTATTTAATGGGCGTCTAATCGTACAGGAACTGACATCCTTACCAATACTTTTTACAGCATTTTTCGAGGTCTTGATGTCCTTATTTATGTAGCACACGTTCAATCTGCCGGGCATCGCCAGTCTTGGTCGATCCCCTTGGTTATTATTGCAAGCTACATTACGCTGTTTTTTTAATCATTTAACGTGGGTTTGCTTAAATTTAATTATTAGCAATTTTACGTCATGAATAATTATTTTTTAACAAATTAATTACATTGTTTTGTTTGTTTGATTTTTAAAGATCTTTTAATTTTTTACTTAAAAATCAATTTAACCACTTCACAGGTCAAACAATACTGCACAAATACAGCAATAAAAGCTTGTGAGCAATATCGTAATAATGTTTATTTCTTGCTAAAGTGTCCGAATATTGGATTTTTTTTTATTTTTACTTTATTGAAGCAATTAATGTGAGTTTTTGTACATTATAATTTAGAATAAATTTCAATTAAATAAAAAAAAATATATTATATGATGATATATGTACCTATATTAGAGTTATTTTTATTACCTTACTTCCTTAATGCAAAACATCCGGACAGTTTTGCTTCCCACTGTATGTAAACTTGGTCTAATAACTTTTTATTAAGGTTCAAAATTAGAAGAATACATTTGATGACTCTGCATGATTTGTCTAAATACTTGTCCAAAAATTGTAGTTCTGGCCATCTAATGATTTTTTCCTGAAGTTGTTTATGGTCTTGTACGTTATCGCTTGATTTGTGTTCGCCTTTGAAGAGCACGACATGACTGACAATGTTTATTGGCGTATTATGAAGAGTGTCCAAAATTCAACATAAAGTTGGCTGAATTTAATTTATATATCGTAGATTTTCTTCCTTCAATGCACTGATGGTTGTGAGTTTGTTGTCATGGATGTTTGACTCTAAATGACTAACATAAAAAGACATTTAATGCTGTTAAGCTCTCAATTAAGCAACCAGTTCTGGGGCTTATCGAGTAAAATTTATCGTAGTTTTCTTATTTGAGATTATGTCATTCGATATCGAGCAAGAAATTTAGTACATTTTATCATAATTTCGATATCGAAATCAGTTTTCGACACGATAGCTCATTCGATCACGAATGCGGCAATTTGGCCCCTGATTACCACAACAAGAGATTTCTCGAGAAAGTTTGTTTTATACTTCTATTTATTTATTGTATCTAGATTAAAACGAACTAACAATAAGAATTTTAAAGCTTATATCTAATAAATTTGAATTATTTAGTCCAGCCAGTGCCGGATTAAAATTGTTTAACGATTGTTGTTTATATGTATTAAGTTGTAATTCTTCCTTCTTGTCTTTGGCTCAGATCCGCTGGATCCCTTTTTCTTAGCCGTATATAGCCACTATTAATTAATATGTAGCGGGCTAATAGGTTTGGCTATACTTTAAGTTTTTTTAAATATTTTTTTTTGATTTTTCTGGATCTCAGTGTTTGCCAAAGACACGTTTAGGTCTTTATGGATATGCGAATTTTTTTATATACCAGTGGGCAATTGTGATCTTTCTTAGCAATTTGTCTTTGAATTCTGTCTACATTTGAAGCTGATGCTATTCTCCATAGCTGTATTCCATAAGGTTTTATGATTGCATAGCAAAGTAAGAGTTTGCTGTCTAAGTTTAAGTTTCTGCCAATGAGCTAATTAATTTGGATTAATTTCAATTTCATTTGAGTCAATTTTGCATCTATATAAGATTTCCATGTAAAGAGGCGATTTCGGATGTTGTGTTATTGCTTGATTATTGATCTAAATAGGAGAGCACGATTCTCTGCGCAATGTAAAGGTTATGTGCAGCGATGCCAACTTAGCCTTTTTCGGGCTAGATTTAGCCCGATTTTAGTCACTCAAAACGCGAAAAAAGAAAATTGGCCCTAAACTAAAAAACGCGTAAATCTAGCACGTTTTACAATTATCTTTTAGCCCTTTTAGCCCGTTATTACTTTTTGCTCGATATGACTACATTTTAGTTTTTTCGTACTTTTTCTTCCTTTAATCTAATAATATAGAAATAATGTTATTGGTAATAACCCATTCCTTAAACTGTCCAGTTTTGCCACACACATATTGATATATCCGTACTCAAATGCAGAAGTTGAGTTTTACTGTCATGAATTTAGTCAAAAATAAAAATAGAAACAAAATGTCATTAAATACGTGTAACAGTTTAATACACATTAAATTTGTTCAAACTTCAAAATACCTGACAAAGTGTGCTCAAAAATTAATTCGAATGAAATATATAAAAAATCTAAATATTTTATGATAGTGTCTTATGGACTGAAAATGATGATGAACAAGAAATCGAAATTTTGTTCAGTAACGACCAATTTTAAATGTATACTATTTAATGCTACGTATTTCTACGCATGTACTTTATTTATTAAAATGTAATATGATATATATTTGAAATATGTATCTCATGGTAGTAATTTTTTTTCTAATAAATTACACGGTGCGACAGTCCAAAAAACCTGGAACCCGATATTGTTTTTCGTGTAGGGCTTGTCGAGTAAAACAAGCTTCCAATAGTGAAATATGCCGGACACCGCCAAAATCCAGTTTTAGGGTTAAAAACCCGGTTTTTGTACCTTGGCGCACTTAAAAGCCTGTAATTTTGTTGACAATGACCCGATTTTCAATTTCTTACTAGATTTAGAAAGAAGAAACTGAGATCTTTTGAATGATATATATATATTATCTAAGAAAATTTGTTAATCAAGGTTTATTACTACAATTTTTTAAGATTATGAAGTTTGGAAAACCTCCATATCTGATGGAGAAATTTGTTTTTGGCAGGTCTACCAGAACTAATACTATTGTTTGCCCTAAGCACTCTTCATTGTACATGACTAGATCATTTGTGGTGAGGGTATCCCGAATTTGGAACCACTATATTCCTTATGAAGAACGCAATTTTAGGAGATCAGTTGCAAATTTTAACAGTATTTCTAAGAAGTATTTCTAAAAATAAAAATGTTCTGTTACGTAAAAAAGTTCTAAGATATGTAACGTAATACAAGAATATATTTAACTTTAATGTTTGTGCAGAAGTGGGGGGTTTTTTTTAAGTACATAAACTGTTTTTATATCTTTTATCTTTGTAGATGTATATTTTGGAATTTTTTTCTTTCGTCATAAGATATCTAGATTAAGTAGGCCTTTGGGCTTGTAATCTCTGAATTTAATAAATAAAAAAAATAAAAAATTTGGGTGTTATTGTCGAGAAAATTGTGTTATTGATAAGACAGTAATATTTTCTGGTGTTCTTAGCGGTATGTTTTCAGATGAATGTCTACATAGGTATTTTCTATATTAAATCAATTTCTCGAGGTCTCGATATAGTAAAAATTGTGGGTAAGTGCTCTGCTGATAATTCGTACGAAGATTTAACATGAATCATTTCTCTGAGGATTTTTTTTATTACTCTAAAATCAATACCGTCCGGTATCTTCTGTAGGTCAGTAGGCCAGTAAGTAGGTTTTCCGTTCGAACTCATGTCAAAGCCCATTTTAGAAATCTTGATCCCCAGAAAGTGTGCTTAGCGTTCTAGTCGCCAGCTGCTAGGAACGGGCGCCTAGTGATTAAAAAAAATTATGGTATTGCCATTCTGTATTGGCTTGAAAACAATCTTCACAAAGATCACCCAGTAAGTTGTGTTAAATTCGAGATTTTATTAAAATTGCTGTGCCTCCACATGCTCTGCCTCTGGGGTCCTTAGTATCATAAATGAAATAGCCATTTATACGAAATTAACTTCTAGATGTCAAAGTAACTGGAAATATCTTTTACAATAATTTAATTATTTCACGCGCTGTGAAACTATCTTGTTCAAATCACATGCCGTCCACATCAATATCAATAAATTTACCGTCTTGTCGCGATATTGAGCAGCAGTAACAGTGTTTGCTTGACCAGCCGCATTTTCTACGAAGTATGATGCAATAATTGCAGCAAATAGTGACATGTTTCGGATACATTTGTTTTCTGGCAATCGCATTCGGATTCTTGGAAACCCAAATGCGGCAGTTTTGTTGATGATTAACAAAGTCATCAGGCTGAAATTGTGCATCAACACTTAGGATAATTTTGATGTGTCATTTAGCTTTTCAGATCTTGTATAAATTTAATTGAATTGTTAAACATGAAGATACAGATCTTCAGTGAAGATACGCTGAAGATGTCCACGAGGCCGATTCTATATTCTAGAGAATCTGTTAACGACCTCATGACTCTATTTCCAGCTGGGTTGGAAACATTCAAGTACCTTAGCTACCTTCCCTTTACTATTCCCCTTAACGTCTTACATGTTGTGGTTATTTTTTCTTGATTGTTTTTCCTTACTTCCCTGCACTTAGACTCATAGAGTGAGAAAGTATATTTTTACCTTATTAAGTTGTTTGATTTCCGTTCACTGATATTCATAAAGATAATGTGCTTTTCATTTTAATTCTGTTGTTTTGTTGTTTTTTCTTTTTGTCTGCTGATTATTGTATTTTTGTTAAAAGCTTCCGATTTCATTGGCATATAACTCTATCTTCTCTAAATGGGCTTGTAGGAGGTTCTGCATCCTTCTGCCTCTTGTATTTTGTATACTAATGTTGCAGTAAATGCGCTTCAATAGTTAAATGATCCCCACATAGTTTTGAGATTCAGTTGCTTTTTTTTTTTTGTTGGATATTTCCATGTACTTGTTATTACTTCATTGCCATTTTTGGCTACCGTAATTTTGAATTTACAAGTTTTCCTTTTAAACATTGTATTTCATCTCTAAACCTAATGTTTCTTGTTTAGTTCATTTTCATTTTTGATTTTTGTGTTATTCGTTTGTGTGGTTTTTATCCATTGATGTCTTTGGTTGTTGTTATTGTCGTTTTTTTTTATTTTTTTAACAACCACGTTTTTCGATTTTTGTGGCAAGAAACTATTAAAATAATTGACAATCAACCACACCACCGCAGAGTAATACCGTTGCTTGCATCACTAACTATTTATGCAAATTATGACCATCATTGATCATTTTCTTTCATTGGATTGCATTAAATCAAATACATTAAACAAAAGTCAGGGGTTCTTAATGCAAAGAAGGCTTTTGAAAAATGGTTTAAAGAGCTTCATTGTTTTGATAGTCAATATCTTTGTAAATAAGCGTTTAATTTAGAAAACGAGCACAATTTGTGATTTTTATATATCTGACCAAAAATCGAAATTTATGTGAAAAAACTTAAATTACTCGTATTAAACATTTTTAAATTCTGTGTTAATAAGTGTTTAATTTAGAAAAGGAGCTCGTTCTGTGATCACTTACATATAAAGGGTGTCCCAACTAAAACGCAATGGTGTCAATGGTGTTCGGTATCGTGAAATAATAACCAGTTTTTTCTTGCCAAGACGGTGCCACATGTCATACAGCCAGAGAAAATGCATCAGTCATTTCCCGGTCGTGTTATTTCGCGTTTTGGAGACCAGACGCCGCCTAGATCGTGCGATTTAACACCTTTAGATTTTTTTCTTTGGGGTTTTTTGAAGTCGATGGTTTACGCGAATAAGCTGACGACGACTCAAGCCTTAACACAGAAAATTGGACGCTACATTAATGAAATACCGCAGCATTTATGCAAAAAGGTCATTGAAAATTTCATTAAAAGATCGCGTGTGTGCCAGCAAAGCCGCGGCGGCCATCTGCACGATTTCTTATTCCATACATAACCTCATTCTGTCTACGTTACGATATAATAAAGTTTCACGATTTTTTTTTTTAATGTCTGTGTTTTATTTAAAATTTAAAAATTGCGTTCTAGTTGGGACACCCTTTATTTCTAACCAAAAATCTATTTTTATAAAAAGAGTTTAATTTAAAAAAGGAGCTCGCTCTGTGACAACTTACATATATTTCTAAAGGTGCCATCAGACGGGATGTATTTTACATATGTACTGTCACTTTTCTTACCCATATGTAATTCCGTATGTATGTCAAAATTTCCATTTTACATACGATTCATAATTTTTGCTTCACACCTGCTTATGTTTTTCCGTATGACATAACCTATAAATGTAAACAAAAGCTGACTTTTTAACGTGTATAAATTTCAATAATTGCTTCTTTTGGCCAATCTAACTGCAATAAATATAATAAACATAATTTAATTTATTAAAAATTAATTTTCTTTAATTTTTTTTTACAATATATTTTTTCAAACAATTTTGATTCAAAACAAAACAGCTGTTTTGTTTATATTTCTCACAGGAAAATAGAACGTGTTCTATTCGAAAAAATTACATATGTCCCAGCATACCATTTTAGGAGCGCTCCGAAAAAGGAGTCAGAAAAGAGTCCAACAAAAGAGCATTTTCGGAGCGCTCCGAAAAAAGGAGTCAGAAAAGAGTCCAACTAAAGAGCATTTTCGGAGCGAAAGAAAAATTGTCTTGTTACTGTCCTGAGTCGTCACGCAGTATGACTCAGAAATTCCACTTAATTATGTGTGTACCAAAGCGTTGTTCTCCTGCTATTTGTGCTTTGAACAAAAAAAAAACATAGCTGTACCACACAAGAATGATAAAAACAAGATTACACAGAGCCCAAGAAAAACCTCATAAAAGACTCTTTTCTGGCATTATCTAAGAGCTCTTTAGGAGCACAAGAAAAACCTCATAAAAGACTCTTTTCTGGCATTATCTAAGAGCTCTTTAAGAGCCCAAAAAAACCCTCATAAAAGACTCTTTTCTGACATTATCTAAGAGCTCTTTCTGACGGACCATTTTCGAATGTAATGACCCTCTTTTCTGAAGGTTTTCGGAGCAATTATGATTGTTTTTTGGGCTCATAAAGAGCGTTAACGCTCCGAAAAAGGTGTCAGAAAAGGCTCTTTTCGGACTCATATGGCTTGCTGGGTTGTTACTGTCCTGAGTCGGCACGCAGTATGACTCAGAAATTCCACTTAATTATGTGTGTACCAAAGCGTTGTTCTCCTGCTATTTGTGCTTTGAACAAAAAAAAACATAGCTGTACCACACAAGAATGATAAAAACAAGATTACACAGAGCCCAAGAAAAACCTCATAAAAGACTCTTTTCTGACATTATCTAAGAGCTCTTTAAGAGCCCAAAAACCCCTCATAAAAGACTCTTTTCTGACATTATCTAAGAGCTCTTTAAGAGCCCAAAAAAAGCCTTCATAAAAGACCCTTTTCTGACATTATCTAAGAGCTCTTTCTGACGGACCATTTTCGAACGTAATGACGCTCTTTTCTGAAGGTTTTCGGAGCAATTATGATTGTTTTTTGGGCTCATAAAGAGCGTTAACGCTCCGAAAAAGGTGTCAGAAAAGACTCTTTTCGGACTCATATGGCTTGCTGGGGTATTTCCACATGTATTTTACATATGCAAAGTTTCATATGTATCACACGATGTGCACAACTTTTACAGATGGAAAATTTGACAGTACATATGTAAAATACATCCCGTCTGATGGCACCTTAACCAAAAATCTATTTATTAAAAAAAAAAATTTTAAAATAAAATAAAGAAAATTAGGCAAGGTTTATACGATGAAATAATTGGCGTCTATTTTTATTAATTCTCTTTTGAAGTTGCTGCGTAAATTTGTTCGCATTCAGACGACGTTGTTTTTTTGGACGTAATTTTTTTTACAAATTTGAATTTTTGTTGTAGTCGGGGTTGATTTTCTTGTTGAATCTTATTTAGTTTATTGTTCGTTTTAAAAAATTTTCTTTGTCTTTTAATAAATAATTTTAAATTTATTGACACAATGTACAATGTAATAATCACACATATAAATAAATAATTACAGAAATCCAAACAAAATAATTATTTTTCTTGTTTACACAAATATTCACCTTATTTATTTATTTAAATGAAAAGTGTTTTTATGAAAATTCCAAAAATTTTAAGACGCATGCGCGTCTTATTGAATTTTTTTTCAAGTATTACCTTTTTAAGTCTAAGACAGCAAAATATTACTATTAGAACTATATTAATTAACTTTTGTTTTTTCCCATACAAAAACGCCCCACCCTAATATGCATACATACATATATCGTTGGTCTCATGTAGAAAGGCCCTAATTCGCTATTTTTTCGAAATTTTTTTTTTTTTTTTTGCGATTCCAATGCATTTAACGCAAATACACCTCCTCACAAAAATTTATTGCAATAGTGCAAAAAATAACGCTTTTATACAATAAAAGTTACATGTTGAATATTACAGTTTCTATTATGTTTTTACCTTCTCCTGTAAAGTTTCAAATATGCGAGTTAGGGCCTTTCTACGTAAGACCATCGATATTTATGTATGAATGATTTTTGTTTTGAATTGTGTTTCGATACCAAAATTTGTAAAAGATTTATGGTAGTTTAAGTGATTTTTGGATGTGGACCATATATGGGACCTATGACTAATTATAAATCGACCAAAATAAAATTTGACTGAATGATTTGTGTACATAGGAAACATTTTAAAGAGAGTTATGCCCGTTAAAGTAATTTTCGAAAGTAAACCTTAAACGGAAGCTATGACGAATTCTGTACCGATCTTCACAAAATTTTATAGGTGTGTTTCGGTTTCATATACAACTTATTTGTGGCAAAGTTTGTTTGGATACTTTTATGAATCACACATTTAGCACATTTGGATGGAGGCTAGGTGTAATAATGGACTGATTATCCTAGATTATGTCATTTATATTAGATGTGGATTAAAAATATTAAATAAATGTTTTTAAATTTTAGAAGATTAAGGCCTGATTCAGTTCAACTTGAAAATCCCTCAAAAAATATTTAATAACTGAGTAATCTTTACGGCTGCTGGACTCCTGAAGATATCCTTAATTAGTTTTGTTCTTGAGTTTGAAGTTGTATTATTAATACAAAAAGTTAATTTTTTTAATCATGTTTACCTCAAATTGTTAAAAATTATTACAAGAAAGGATTTTCAAAAATATAGCACATTTTTTTGGAATTTTAAAACAAATTTTAGCAATTTTTTAAATTGATTTAGCCATGGAACTTTTTGAGATCTGGTCACACTGATCAGAAACCCAAAATATTTACAGTCTTCAATATCTTTTTCAATAAATTTTTAATCGAGAAATGTGATCGAGCGATTTATGATCACTTATATTTCTGACTAAAAATCGATTTTTATAAAAAAAAAAAACTCACAATATTGGAAATCTTTAAAAAATTTGCTTGCACATACATTAAATAAACATATGAGTAAAGGTACGGTCACATTTGGAAAATATTTGCCGAAAAAACGTAACCACTAAATAAAATATTTTTGACCTTGTTAAAAAAAAAAATCGTTTATTTAGGACAAGACACAACAAATATTTAGTCTTATTTTAGTTGATGCTGTTTGATCTTGCAAAATTCTGGCAATTGTAAACAATTTCAAACAAATTTGTGCTAAAACAAGTAGTTACGCTTTTCTGGGTAAATATTTGCCTAGTGTGACCATACCTTAAGTTATTGAGGGAACTTGTAGTTTAGTAGACAAAGATTTGGCATAAGTTCATCAGCTTTAAAAGATTTTCATAATATCTAAGCATAAATTCTAAATAAATAATAAAAACTCGTACAAGTTTAAAATGTGTGTATTTATCACATTGTTGGTGGTCAAGGGTATTTTAATTTCCATTACGGCATTTGTAAAAATTTTTTTATTATCACATTTAATAAAAGTTTATACATATTAATTAATCAGTATAAATGTATATTTGTTGTATAAGGCAACCCATCTGGCCAGAGCATTCTAAGGCCCTAATTTTGTAAATCATTTGCGTAAATATAAAATTTTATAAATCACTGCGTCATTGCCTTACGTTGTTACAATACTGTCAAATCATTGCGTGGTTAATGTTGCCATTGTAAATGTTGATACTGAAATTTAAAATAAAAATTTACATAAAGCTACACTTATTTTGCATTGGCAATGCTACAAACCTATCAGCTGTTCAATAATTTAGTTTGGTTATTTATCAAGAAAATATTTCAAATTGTGAAGAAAAACGCTTTTAAAGCAAATACATTTTCACACTTATGGATATGTCTTTTTCTTCGGATGATGAAGATTCTTCAAGCGTCCTAGACATATCTATTGAAAATACCCAATTGCGTTCTACTATCAACAACATTAATTTAATGAATAATGAGTACGAAAAATAACACTGTGCAGATTTACAATATTTTTGATTTACTTTTTAAAGATTCCAGATGAACTTCCGAATGAACAATTGCAATTGCATTCAGGAGTTTCGACATAGCTTTTTTCGTATTTTGCCTCTCATTGCCTAATTACCCTGTTATAATGTATTTATGAATTAGACCGTTAGACCAAGAATATGTATACTTTGTTGGGGTATCAGATGAATATTTCTCAGTGCTACACACGGAATGACAAACTTATATATACGCTATTCACCACTTATGCTGGTGGAGGGTACAAAAATCCTGCTCAATATTTTGGTTTTTGCATACGAAAAATTATCGAGAACTATTTGCTAATGTGTATTTTAATATTTTAAAAATTTCAACATATCGAGCCATAACCGCCGAAAAAATGTATCCCACAAACTCAAAATTTTACAGGGGAAGGTTTTTTTTTTAAATAAAATCAGTTTGAATAAAGCCATTATTTTAAAATTTAAAATGTAAATATTGTTTTGTGTAATACATTTAATTTTAATAATTTTAAATGATGTTGAACTATCAATTTCGATAAAAAAACAACAATCGATTATGGTGTGGGATACATTATTTTGGCGGTAATGGCTCGATATTGTCATTAACATTTTGTTCGAGTATTTCGGTTGTTTGATCATGTGGGTTCATAGTTAAATATTTGTAGTGACATTGAATTCTTTAACACTCCAACATGTTTGAAACATTAGCATTCAGCAAGTGTTACTCAAATCTAAATATGTAAAGTCTAAGTAAATATAAATGTGAATAATTTATTTTCAAATTCCTTATCTGCAAATACGCACTGCTATTGCTAGACACTCAACTGTATAAATTCAGTGAAACACACACAATTGGTCTATTTTTATCAGGCTTTTTTTTGTTTTTTGTTTTAATTCATTTATAAATATATAAATACTTTGTTATAATATGTTTTGTTTTTATTTTCTCTTCTTAAACAAATACTTATTTTAATTTTTATTTTAAATAAATACATATATGTTTTTAATTTTTTCTTTTATACTGGCTTTGTTTGGTTTTTTAATATTTTTCAATTTTAGTTGTTCATTCTCTTCTATCGCTGGCATTAGGTGTTTGAGAAAGATTAAGAATTTGTTGCTTCCAAAATAAATAAAACAAATGGCATTAAAATGTTTAGATCAATACACTTCCAGTCTAATACTTGCCGCTTTAACATTAGTGGCCTGTGTGATACGTGCTGAGTTCATTATATCGGTGCTGTATGAAACCATACAGCCTAAACGTTATGTGGATGCAACTATCAATGTTATTTTAGTACTGAATGTGGTGGTTTATTTAATTTTGGCCATATTATGCATATTATTAATGTATGCCGTAGTTAAGGTTTGTTTAATGATTGCAAAATTTTAAATTTTATTTAAAGATTTTTATTCGTAACAACTTTCCTTTATAGAGAAATCATTTGTTAATGCTGCCCTGGCTAGTTTGCGCTTTATTGAGTGTTAGTTGTGAAGTGATATTTGTCATTTATGTTTTAGCCACTGGCCATAGTAAATATGTTTTATATTTATTAATCAGTAGCGGTAAATATTTAAATTTTATTTTTACATATCAAAATTATCTTTTAATGCTAAATCTACAAACTTGATTTCCAGCTCTGGGCCTTTGGATAGTTTGGGTGATATTCTGCTATTTTAAAAGTATACGCCATGAAAATCTTACGACACGTTCGGAAAATATTCAGGGTTTTCATTTTAACCTTACTAGAGCGATAGAAATATATTGAAAGTGTGTGCAGTAATATATAACAAATTTAATTAATTTAAATTAAGTTGAATGATCTTTAATTAAATAAGAAAGCAATATATTCTAACCGTCTTAAAAATGAGAACAAAAACTTATGACTTGCTATTATTAAGAATCTGTAAAAACTTAATTTAGTTGCAAATGTTATACTTCTGTATATAAACAGACGGTGGGGTGTAATAACGCCTTACGAAGTAAGGCCTTTAAGGCTTTATTTCACTTCCAATTGAGAAATAAGACCTTTATTTCCAAAAATGTTTTATTGCACTTTGTAAGTGAAATAAGGCCTTTATTGAAATTTAGCCAATGGTGCAATAAAGCCTTTATTTAATATTTTTTGATTCTTTTGTTACACTATGCGAAGCCGGTGTTCTCTATACCATTGAGGAGAAAATCCTCTCGTGCATACAAAAGTTTGAAAAAATTGTCGTAGCGCTTACAACGTAAAATGCCACATCGCCCAAACTTTGTCATTTGCTATGTTACATTTGGGCATTTTGTCATTATTATTCGCATATTTTGGGCAATATGCCAAGATTTGGGCATTATGACAATATGGGTTTTGGGCGTTATGCACCGTTGACCGTACGCCAAATTTAAGTGAAATAAGGCCTTTACGGATTTATTTCACTTTCATTGTGCAATAAAACCTTTTTGGAAATAAAGGCCTTATTTCTCAATTGAAAGTGAAATAAAGCCTTTAAGGTCGTATTTCGTAAGGCGTTATTGCTCCCCATCAAACAGACATAAAAAATAATTATTGTTTTCCAAGATAGATTCAGTAAAGTATATTGAGCAGTTGGTTCGTAAGCTCCAGCTTTAATATTAAACCCCAATTTCTTAATACAACTCACAAATATGGAAAGTTATTCTGACAATATTTGTCTATAGTTTCTGAATTATTATTAGGTTTACAGCATATAAATGCTGGATTTATAACAGAGAGCTTATCTGTTTTTATCTTTAATAACTTATGTCATTTTGCAGGCTAGAAAGCTGTCATTTATTCTCACTTAAGTTGGATTCACCCATTTGATTCGAACAAAAATTTTGTCCGTTGAAAATTTTTTTTACTGAGAGTTTTTTTTTTTGCAGCATTCCCTCATTTCGAACAATTTGTATGGAAAATCAAAACTGCCGTATGTAAACAAAATCTATTAGTTTTACAAGTGGTAATTCAGCGTTCATTGATTTATTTTGCTTTGGTTTTTCAAAGTGTCAAAAAACAAATATTAAAATATTTCCACAGATAGAAATTTAACCTATTAGCAACTCAGTTCATTTTTCCATTTTCAGACAAAATTCAAAACCAATTCAAGTTGAGAGTTATACGTGAAAAGGGGAAAGAAAATTCTGTCTGTCTCTATGTAAGAAAACTTGAAATTGCTTCCAGTTATTTATAAATCTGTTGGGATGTTTGGACGAACATATGTATATTAAACGCTCTTTGTATTCCATAGGGAACCACACAACTTTATATTCGGTTATCTCCGTTCACACTCGGACGGGGTATTTTAGAGTTTTAAATCAAGATTTAATCTTAGATTTTATATATGTATGTACATCAGGGTGGCCCCGTTTGTATGGAGAAAAAATAGGGTATCGATGTTCCCGACTAATATGAAAATTTGATTTATTTTAAGACGGAGGTCTTTAAGAGGCGCATTCAATGGGTTATCAAAAATTAACAAAAAAAAAAAAAATTAAAAAATAATTTAATTCAAAAATTTTGGAAATTTCAGACAAAATTTTAGTGTTTTTTTTTATTTTTTCATAGAATTTACTTAAATATATATTTGAAATTTCTTGATTATAAACATCATGCAATTTAACTCAAATGGTTTGTTGTCAACAGATTTTGTTATTTTATACCTTTTTAATATATCATGAACTATTTATTTGGGTATTCCAAGTATAACTCCTATCTCTCGAAACGTTTTTTCTTCTTCATAGTTTTTTTTAATGATTTTTCTTACTTCTTCAGTCGTGTACAACTTTCACATGAAAAGTAACAAAGTCCAACTTTTCGTTACTTTTTCGAACAACACATTTAATAATTATGTCGAAATAAGCTTGTTTTACACTTGCACTTGCACTTAAAAAACTTTTGATTAAAATTAAAAATAAGATAAACAGAAAAATTAAGAATCTTTTTTGCTTTTTTAAGAAAAAGAATATCGTTTAAAAAAACACATAAAGTAAACGCACTTAAGTTTTATTTTCATACATATATAAAACTTTAAGAGAATAAATATGTAATGTTTGTCCGACAACTTTATTGATTCACTGTAAGTCGTTGTCACATTTTCTATTAGCAAAGATAATTTCAAACAATGATCTTCTGGGATTCCCTTTAATAATGCCTTAGTGATCAATAAACTTTTGGTGAACTATTCCTCTTTCATCAATCTGTTGCGACAAAGAGCTCGATCACTGCTTCTCGTTTTACAAAAGATGCGTCAGTGTGAAGAAGCTACCTTTAATGCAGGGAATTGCTATTGATACTGTCAAAACTTTTGGATATTCCTTATGCTGAAATAACTGATATTTTTTTAGGTTATCTATCCTATTCCAAGCAAAGCTCAGGCCTAGAAAAATATAATTGATTGTCTAACTCTATCAAAACTGCAGAGTTTGCTCCGATCCAAGAAACGTTATAATTAATAATTCACTTTACGAGTATAAGCTTATCTTTTTGTGATCTTTAAAGTAATTTAAACATATTTCTTTTAAATAAATAATAAAAAAAATAAGAAAAACTCTTTACATTTACTCGTTTATGGTTTGATTATAATATTACGTAACGACATTAATTAACACGCTATTTTAACATAAATCTTGAAATAAAAATAACTGAAAAAAAATACTAACATGAACATTAAGTCAAACAAACATAAACCAAAGTTAACTTTGACAGGTTGGTTTCATTTTAGTTTTATATTTGTTTTTATTATTATTATTATTAAAAAAGACAACTACAATAACGTCAACTGCAACAACAACAACTACAACTTTAGCCACCGCTCTATGAAAAATATTGTCTAAACTAAAACCAACTAAATATTTAATACCAGTTAATTGCAATTATTGATTGTGTTCAGTTATGGTTGACATTTGCAAGTAACAACAAAAATAAAAATATGTTAAAAATAAATACATACCGACAGACAAACTTAAAAAAAAAAACTTACAGACAAACTAAATAGAAAAAAAACAATTACAATATTTTAAACAATTTGTGACAACTTTTCAAAAGCTGTTTACACTAGGCTTAAGTTGAAAACAATTAGAAAAACGATTTAATAGTCAGTCTACATAATTGATAGAATACCCCTACTCCCAATTTACACGAAGTAATTTTTATTAAAAAGATTGATACAATTTTTTCCATGAAATTTCTTCGGTGTTCACACAGCACAATTCTTATTGCTTAAATCGCTCATACGAGGGCGGTTCGGAAACTGCTTAGCCTAGCACAGAAAGAGAATAGTTAGTTTTTCAAAAATATATATTTTTTTCAATATAAACTCCTGGAACTTCCATACACTTAGTTTAACGCTTATCCATAATTCTATCTCTTGATTAAAATACTTTTTCTCAAGGTCTTCAAAATAGTGGTTTACAACCGGAGGCGTCTTTTTAAAACAGCTGTTTCTATACGAAGGAGTTGTCAGATCGCAAAAAAATTCAACAGATGGAAGTTTCCAAAACACTTAACTTTTTTTTTTTTTTTTTGATACCGTGCTTTCTGTTCTAGGCTAAGAAGTTTCCAAAACGCGCTCGTATTTTTATTTGAGAATATGCATGTATGGAATCGAAATTTATGTATGTATGTATAAATGTATGTCTGTATGTTGGTCGAGTTATTTTATAATTTCCCAGCATACCATTCTAGGAGCGCTCCGAAAAAGGGGTCAGAAAAGAGTCCAACTAAAGAGTATTTTCGGAGCGCTCCGAAAAAGGAGTCAGAAAAGAGTCCAACTAAAAAGCATTTTCGGAGCAAAAGAAAAATTTGCTTAAAAAATTATTTTTTTCCCATTTTTATATATTTTATTTAAATGAATTCCATTTTTTTAATTTTTTTTTACTGTAATTTAGTTTATTTGTAAATGAATTCCGTTTTTGTTTAAGTAAAAACAATTTGAAAAAAAAAAAAATAAATGCGACCTTTAAATTTGTTGTATTTAAAATTGCAATGACTCTTTTTTGACATGATGTAAGAGCTCTTTCTGATGGACCATTTTCGAATGTAATAACCCTCTTTTCTGAAGGTTTTCGGAGCAATAATGATTGTTTTTTGGGCTAATAAAGAGCATGAACGCTCCGGAAAAGTTTTCAGAAAAGACTCTTTTCTCTTTAACAATTGTTTGTCAATTAAGAAAATTCTGAATTCTACTTAAATGAAGCAGTATCGTATAAAATTTAGAAAAAAAAACTTTGAAATTTTGAGGTCACTGTTTCACGATTTCAGAGATAGGCAAATGAAAAGTAGTTTAAATCTGATTGAAATCATAATCTGTAGCTGGCTGTTCAACTGAATAAAATTGGAACTGAGAATATAATTAAAAATGGCTCATTTATAAAATGGAAAAGTCTTTAAAAAAAACTTAGTTGCAATTCATACAAAGCAATTTTTATTGAAACACAGCACAATTCTTATTGCTTAAATCACTCGTACGAGTAATTTTATTTACACTTATGTATGTAATATGAATAAGAGAATAACACGTTTTGTCTTCCCTTCAACCCGATGTCTAAAAGGTAATCTATCAGTTTAGCTTAAAGAATTGCTTCGTGTAAATTGAGACTTACCGAGAGCTTTGTTCACATAAAATCCGACCACACTACAGAAACATTTTTTAAAAACCTGGTGTCACAATTTTTTTTTTTTATTTTAGTCAAAAAATGTTATTCATTCGGAATTGGGAAATCAAGGGAAATCAAAATAGAAAGAAAATCAACAAATTTCTTCAAAATCCATCGGTTGTCAGCTAAACTTTTCAAAAACTATTGTAAATTACGTTATAAAACAATACAAGCAAATCTTAGGCACAGATCGTAAACAAAAAGCAAAATTGTTTTTTAAATGAAACCAGGAACTACAATGAAGCCTAATTTGCAAACTTCAACACATTAAGATACTTGAAAAACTTCCATTTACATATTTCTAAAGCCAGTTAGAATAAACCTCGACAACAACTTTCTTTACAAGTCTCGTTTAGCACACCAAAAAAATAATTGTTTCAAACCATACAAGCAAAGACTGGCTTCAATCGTCCTGATTACTTTGCCAAAATTAAAAACATACAAATCAACAACCATTTGTTTCGATTACAAAACTGCTTGCATTTAAGTACCTCAATTAATTATAAGACTATCTAAAGTATTTAGTATAATTAAAACTAAATATACATACATACCTACCTGCAGACACACACGAACCCAAATTGATTGCTGCAGTGTGAACAGGTTCTTTCAACTCCAAAACCTATAAAGACATTCTGTAGGCCCCTGAATGCTGCAAACAGCAACTAAATACAGACTAATATTAACTCGAAAATAAACACATACTCAGGCATGTACGAGCATGTACATATGTACATATTTAGGTATCAATAGCATTTACATTCTCTCATACTCGACGTCCGTATTGTAACTACTTGTGTACAACTCATTAAGACAATTTATTAATTTAAGAATTTATTGTTAAAAACATGCAACATTTTTACTATAATATTGTGTCTTATGGCTTAAGCAAACTAAAAATATTAAAAAATAAAACACAACCTTTAGTTAATGTACGTACGTTAATGTACGTGTTTGTACAAATATTATTGAAAAAATTAAAAAAAAAACAGAATAACTTCATATCTTTATTATGAGAATTCATTATAATAAATAATATTTCATTGAACTGCATGGAAAAGTATTTTCGTAAAATAAATAATAAAAAAACCCAAAAAAATAATATGTAAAAGAAATAATATGAACGAAATCTGAATGTAATGTGATCAGAAAAAGTATGGACCCCGACAGACAAGCGTACAACACTCAAAAATCTATATACGAGGTTTAATATTTATGGGTATTTGAGAAAAACACTGCAACTACTTCTTGCATTAAAAATCTACTAACTATATGCTGCTTATTTTACACATGTTAAATAATGCAAACTTGATAAGAATAGTACCCTACAGTTTGTTTAAGATCCTTATGCTACATTCGTGTCACTCAATCAGTGAGCAGCCTCAGAGTACTTTATGCCCATTATTTTGCTCTTGTATGTATTTCAAAATCTCTTTTCCTAATCCAGATGACTTTCTCAATTTTGATTCAATGTCAACTTTATTAGAAGTTTTATAAATGTCTTTGCCTCCAACGAAAGCCAGTATGTTATTTCACCTTAAGGCATTTGTATAATACATATCGTTGGTCTCATGTAGAAAGACCCTAACTCGCTATTTTAGTTAGTCGCTATTTAATTAGTTTTTTTGCGATTCCAATGCATATAACGCAAATACACCTCCTCACAAAAATTTATTGCAATAGTGTAAAAAATACCGCTTTTATAAGCAGTTGTACAAAAAAAGTTACATGTTGAATATTACAGTTTCTATTATGTTTTTCCTTCTCCTGTAAAGTTTCAAATATGCGAGTTAGGGCCTTTCTACATGAGACCATCGATATACACTAGAGCCCCGATTTGCGTCTATTCTATTTGCGTCGCTTTCCTAAATAAGGTTTAATACGCTTTGCGTCGTTTTGATTCCGATTTGCGTCGACTTTGAAATTGTGTGTCAATACATTTGTATAGAATAAAAAATTGATTCGATTTGCGTCGTTTCGGTTTGCTTCGCATTTCCCCGGTCCCTATTAATGACGCAAATCGGGGCTCTAGTATAATGTGGTTTTTTTTAGATATATAGAACTTTAAGTTGACAACACTTTTTTAATTGGTGGCCTATTTGTCAGCTGTCAAGTAATTTAGTCTACACCGATTAGCCTGAAACGATTGATTACTTGAAGGTCAACATTCGCGCGCATTATTGCCGATATAAGGCCACAATTGTCAACAAAAATTGGACCTCCAGATTAGACTACTTCCGCCATATTTAAATTATAAGACCAGAACATTATCTTTAGAATAAAGTACATTTCATGTCAGTTAAAAAAACTCATCTTTATTTTATTCCATTTCAATGTTCTATACATCTAAATAAACACAGAACCATGATTTTCAAAATAAATTTGCACAATTTGAAGGCGTTGTTCAGGCGTCAATCTATTCCTGTTGAAATTACAAACCAAACTAAACTTAAATCACTTGACAGCTGACATAATAGCCGCCAGTTAAAAAAGTTATATACATCTAAAAAAAAACACCATATACAAATATGTTTACAATTACAAATGTTTACAAATTATTACAACGATTTGGCTTTAATTTTATTTCCAGCAGATATGATCAATATTTTTAATTCCATTGATAATATTCTTTATTGAAAGTTTTCCAAATATGAATTAGAAGAAAGTGTGATTTTTAAGAACTTTCGGATTTGATTTGAGAAAACACAAATGTATGTGAAAAATGTATAAAATCTTTATTTGAATCGGATAGAACCATATAATTAATTCAAAGTTTAAAAATGATTTCATGTAAACGTTGACTACGGCTACTCCTCAAATGTTTTATACGCTGGGTCCAATTTTGTCATAATCTCTCAACATAACGATCTCATAAATAAATTCTTCAGTATTAGCTTCCAGTACGTCAACCGCTGCGGGCTTGCCCCTATAGATATGATCCTTAACATAGCACCTCCAAAAATAGTCTAAAGATGTTAAATCGCGCGATCTCCGAGGCCAGTTGACCAGCCCCAAACGTGAAATAAACTGTACACCGAAATCGTCTCTTATATGGGTCATTGTTTCTCGTGCTGTATGGCATGTGGCACTGTCTTGCTAAAACCCCATTAACGAATGCCATGATCAAACTGCAGTCTCCTTCTTCGGCTATAGATTTGTTGAGGTACAAATTGGTTTTATACTGTATTTAATTCTACTTTCAGCTAGGATATCGCTCTGCATGCACTTTCAGTTCCATTCTTCTCGATCAATCGCGATCATATTAACGAAAATCATTATCTAATTGCAGTCTCCTTGTTATGGTTAGTGTTAATTGTAGTTTTGAATGTAGCAACTTCCAAAGTCATCGTTGGCCACCGCCAAACATTTCACGCATGTGTTCTTAACTGACTTTCATAGACATTGTGGTGGTTTTTTTTTAAGGTTTAGTTGACTTTGATATTTTGTTGGTTGGCTTGTTGGTTTTTTTCTCGTAGTAGGTTCACAGATATATTTTATATATATGTGGAGCTATAAATTATAGCAGTAGTTCATATCGCATTTTTTCGCTCTCTTTTGCTGGTGTGACTCTAGCCGATAGCGGCGTCAAATATTGGCAATATATGATTTTAATGCGAATGTAAGTATGATAATCATTTTATGTTCGAAATAGTTTTTTTTTTTTAATATTATTTATGCTCGTACGTGTATACATACATAGATATTTGTAATAGTTTTTTAGACGGTGAACAAGAATCCAAATACAAAGTGGCTGTGTTTTTTTGAACCATACGAGGGTTGTTAGAAAAAGTTTTTTAACATAAAAAAAATAAACAGAACTATTTAAGTTAGTTAGCAATTGAAAAAAAAAATATTTATAATGAAATTGTTGCTTAAGCTCCCTTTATGCTGCTCCCTTTGCAGTGTACTTTGTCAGTTGTACGATACATACATACAATTTTGTTACTACATATTTCAATAAACAAAAGTCTGTTTGTTGTGACTTTTGTTTATTAAAAAAATAGGAAAATAAAAAATAAAATTGTGCGATTAATAATAATAAAAATAAAATAATACAAACGACTTGTGAATTACTAATAATAAAAAGGTAATCATTTTTGTTTGCAAAATATTTAAGTGCTAAGAGTCCTGTCAAGCCGGAGGTGGTATTTTTAATTTTTGTATTTGAAGGAGAAATGGAATCCATAGCAGTGGCTTTATTGGTGGAAGAGGAAGACAACATGACTCAGAACACAGGTTTGAAAAGCGAAAACTGAGGGACAGCTGCAATCCATAAGTAAACAAAATTTAACTTTTACTTTTACGGGTTCAAAAATAACTTTCGTTTAAATAAAGACGCGTTCAAATATGTATTAGAAACATTTGCACAAGAAGCACGGCCCTGTTCGTTAAAATCTTCATCATGTTGTGATGGCTTTAAGATTCTTTGCCGAAGGAGGCTATCAACATGGAGTTGGCGCGGATCATAATGTTGGGATGTCTCAATCGACAGTGTCAAAATCACTATCATGTTGTCTCGATATAATGCAGACAAAGCTTTGCCGTCAGTGGATACAATTTGATGAAAGTGTGGAGGAAAAGATTCAAGCTAAACAACAATTTTATGCGAAGGCCGGCTTCCCAGATGTTATCATGCGTGTTGATGCCACACATATAAATAATATAAAACCATTAGAAGAGGAGTTCCTTTACTACAACAGAAAAGGATTTTTTAGTATTAATGCTATTCCGATAGCCCGGGTGCAACTACGATTCGCATATATGGAACTTAAGTAAAGCGAAAAATCATTTAGAACGAAAATATCGTGAAGGAGAGAGAAACACTTGGCTATTAGGTAATAAACTAATCGTATTATTAACAGGTGATGCAGGTTATCCCCTGGGACCCTGGCTTCTGACACCATAGCAATCACCATGTGCAGGAAGACAGGAGAGTAATTATAACATTCGGTATTCAAAAACGAGGAACATAGTTGAGAGAACTATTGGAGTTTTAAAAAACCAATTTTGTTGTTTATTGGGTGCTAGCGAACTTTATTAATCCCCACAGAAAGACAGCCTATAAACGTTGTTTGTGCTCTACACAACATTTGTATACACTACCGAATTTCAATTTGAAAGTTTACAAGAAGATAGAGAAGAAGAAAACATATGTAGATTCTAATTATCTATCTATAGCACAAAGTCAGCGTTGTCAACTTGGTGCGTTTCGCACCATTTTTGGTGCTTTTTTATGAGTTGGTGCGCCGTGTGCTGTTTTTTAAATTTCAGTGCGTTTTTTATTTTTCGAAAATGTAATGAAATCTTTATTTTTACTAATTTTTAATTGCAGTTTTTTAATAATTCATTATCATGAAATCTATACGATGAAAAAGCACCCCATAGAATGCATTTTATATACGAATGTATGAT
Source organism: Bellardia pandia (assembly GCA_916048285.2). Classification (NCBI taxonomy): domain Eukaryota; kingdom Metazoa; phylum Arthropoda; class Insecta; order Diptera; family Calliphoridae; genus Bellardia; species Bellardia pandia. The sequence continues at coordinate 50,456,945 of OU696531.1, forward strand.
AATCAAACATTCGTCACATGAAGGTTATTGCTAAAGCTGAATAGGATGAAAATAAAATTAAAATTAATAAATATTTTTACTATTATTACTTTTACTACTAATCGTTGATATCTTTTTAAAAAGCTTAAAAAAAAGAAGAACTTAGTTACATATCTAGTACAAAGGAATACAATATTTGTTTGGTTTAATTATACCCTACACCACCATAGTGGGGAGGGTATATTGGATTTGTGCATATGCTTGTAACGCTCAAAAATATTGGTCCAGAATCAATTTCTGAGTCGATTTAACGATGTCCGTTCGTCCGTCCGTCCGTCTGGCTGTCCATGTAAAGACAGGTTGCAATTTTGAAGATATTTCGTTAAAATTTGGTATGTGACAATTTTTCGGCCCAAAGATGAATGGGGTTGAAACTGGTGGAAATCAGTCCATTATTTCATCTGGCCCCCATACAAATGTCCTCCCGAAATTGGGGTTTACCGATCATAAATCTTTTAATTATGCAAGTATGCAAACAAATTTCACCACAAATAAGTAATAAATGAAGCTATATCACATCTACAAATTTCGTGAAGATCGGTCTAGAATTGCTCGTAGCTCCCATATAAGGCCCACTTCCGAAAATCACTTAAAAGAGCATAACTCTTTTAAAAATGTTGGTATCCAAATAATATTGACCACAAATATGTTTCGTATATATACATATAATATGGTAGAATTTTATGATGATCGGTCCATAATTAGTCGTAGCTCCCATATAAGGCCCCCTTCCCGAAATCACTTTAAGGATCATAAATCTCTTAAAATGTTGTTATCCGAATAAAATTTAACAAAAATGAGTTTCTTATGTACAAATAGGATGACACCTAATTTTATAATAGTCAGTTCATAATTAGTCAAAACTCCCGTCTAAGACCGTCTTCGTAATTCACTTTAACCTCTATAAATATTTTAAACGTATTTATATCGAGATAAAGTTTAACACACATAATATTTATATTCACGAAAGCCATTGCACTAAATTTTTGGATGATCGTTCCATAATAGGTAATATCTCCCATATAGCGCCCATTTCTGAAAAACTGTTTTATACATATACTGGGTGTAGGGTACTATACGGTCGGACTTGACCGACTATACTTTCTTACTTGTTTGTATTTTTATTTAGTTTTATTTTTTCTAAAAAGACTGAACTGTTGAAGACTGTTTTATTGTTATATTTATAATACAAAAATATTATATTTTTATGTCAACTTAATTCAATAAACATTTTAAATAAAAAAGAAAATCTAAACTTGGTGTGTTTTGACAACGCTGCACAAAGTATTAAAAGATCACTAACCGTCTCATCTTAACGAATCAATAAGAAGACTTTGCAGTGGAAAATTCGACAAGCACACTGCAAAATACATACATACATACCGTCTAAAGGGCGCTTCAAATATTTTCATATTTAATTTTTTTCTGGCCTTTTGTGGAGTAACAATTTGAACTGTTTTTGTTTTACACTCGTTTGCTTGAGATTCTATCAATATTACGACTGACTACTAGTCAGTCTCGCCTGTTAAAAATGTTGACGCTCTACACCCTGCTGCGTACATATGAACAACTCAATTTTACGGTAGAATTAAACAACCGAAAACTGCCTTGTTCAACATATGCAACAAACAACAACATTTAAATCCAATTTTGGTTTATAGAGGCTGTGGCAAGCAATAACAACTCACTAGGTCTGTTGTTGAAATTGTTTTTTTCTTGCTGTTGCTGCTGCTGCTGCTGTGTTTCATTCTCGATTAACTCGATTTATCTTTTACCCTTCAATATTTATTAAAAAGCCAGCAGTAAAATAACGTAAAAAATATTATTACCAGTCATTGGTTTAAGCCGCAAATATACAGCAACAAAATGTTACAAAAAAGGAAAAAGAACGGAAAAAACTTCAAATGAAAATTTATTAATTTTATTTTATAATTCTCCAAAAAAACACACACACACACACACTTCAAAATGAAAGTTGATTAAACGTTTACTATTATCTGGTCAGCAATATAAATAATGAAATAGAAAAAAATCATTATGCTGCAAATAATGAATTACCCAGTCAGTGTATGTTTGGTTTTTATGCCGATTTAGTTTGTTTTTTTATATACATATGTACAATGTACATATTTGAGCCATTGCCACATAATTTACAAAATGATCTATTGCTTTAATTTATTTCGCTAGAACAGCTTAAAAAATATCCATGAAATTTATATGAAATAAATTTTATTTGAGCACAATTTAGAAATGAACACCGGTTGCAATGAGAAATATAGTTAAGCAGTGAGGTAAATGTTGTCAATATTGTTTAAAACAGTTGATAAAAACAGCAGATTCTTAAAAGTTTATTATTTAACATTGTATTGTATTGTTAAAAAAGCTTGATGTAAAAAGTTCAGCCTAAAAAAAAACTCATATTGCAAAAGAAGTCTTACTGAATATACTTCATTCTCGTCCAGATTTTGATGTCATTTTTCCTTCTACGAGGGCGGTTCGGAAACTGCTTAGCCTAGCACAGAAAGAGAATAGTTAGTTTTTCAAAAAATTTTTATTTTTCAATATAATCTCCTGAAACTTCAATACACTTAGTCCAACTCTTATCTAGTAGGTCTATTCCTTGATTAAAATAGTTTTCCTCAACGCCTTCAAAATAATGGTTTACAACTGAAATTGTATCTTCATTTGAGGTAAAACGCTTGCCATCTAGGAATTTTTTTAGAATTGGGAACAGGTAAAAGTCACTGGGAGCTAAATCAGGAAAATAAGGTGGCTGGTCAAGCAACTCGTGCTTTAATTCGTTGATTTTAGCCATTGTTAAAACACTCTTGATGAAAAATTATTTTGTTTTGTTGTCAGCAAGAGTGTTTTTCTCGCGTTTTTTCATTTAATTGATCCAAAATGTTGCAATAGTACTCTGAATTTATTGTTTTACCCTTTTGCAGATAGTCAATCAATAAAATACCTTTGAAGTCCCAAAAAACCGTTGCCATAACTGTTGAGAATTATTCAATTTCTTCTATAATTATTCATTCATCTACTTGTTAAAAATACCTGTTATAAAATAGTTTTGTAAATATTATTGTATTTTTATTTTAAGTCATATAAAATACAAATTTTCTTCACTCCTTAAACATGCACTGAAAATATAAGACGTACATATATTTTCTCTGCTAACAGGTTATGGGCCCAGATCCCTTTTATAATAATAATTGTTTATTGAGAAGCTTATTGTTGGTGCCAATGGAGGATTTCAAGATCTCTAAGCTAGAAGGTTCCGAAGAATGGACTTTGTGGAAATTCCAGATTAAGGTGGTGCTACGTGCTAGCAATCTTTGGGAAATAGTAAGTGGAATTGCAAAGAAGCCTGAACAAGATAATGCTGAGATAAATAAATGGAATTCCTTGGATGCAAAATCTCAGAAAACCTAGGTCTTGTCTATGGGTGAGGAACCAATGCTTCATGTTATGTATTGTAATTCAGCGGCAGATATGTGGTCAGCTTTGGAAAATGTATACGAGCAGAAATCAGAAACCTCTATACATTTAGTGCAGCAACAATTTTTCGAGTATGAAAAATCATCTGAAGATACTATATCTGTACATATGTATGTATTTCAAAATTACAAAAGTTGGCAAAAAAATTAGAGGATCTTGGTGAAAGAATTTCGGATAACAAAGATTCTGATGACATTCTCAAATGAATACAAACATTTATTTTCGTCTTGGGAAGCAACTGAGAAAGGCGAAAGAACATTAAAGAATTTAACGTCGAGATTGTGTATGGAAGAATCAAGATTGGTTATTCAGCCGTTAAAATCTGATGCCTTTGTGGCAAAACGAAATCATAAGAAAAATACAAATAGTCAACAAAATCGATATAGGAACATACGAAGAGGTAAATGCTTTATTTGTAAGGAATTTGGGCATTGGAAGCGAAATTGTCCCAATAGAAATCGCAACAACAGCGGTGAAGCATTTATTGGTGAACATGTCAACAGATACATTTCTGAATAAAATACATGTTTTGCGAATTCTGGTGCAATTGAACATACATATGTCTTACAAGAAAGAGTGGTTCCAGAATTATGTGCAATTTGAAACCCCGAAGAGCATTCGAGTTGGAAATTGAGATATTATTCCAGCGGTTGGTAAGGGTGATTATTATGTTAAAGCTTATGATGGTAAGGTCTTGAATTCAAAATTCCTGTCAGATGTTAAACAGTACTTGTGCAAGCATATTACGCCTGGTGTTGTCGGATTTTATGTGAACAATACATTATACTTTAAAATCTAAGTTTTGACTAATTTGTATGCAATTTTGTTTTTTTTTACAAAGTCTGCAATCTTCTCGTTCAGTTTAAAACTGACCAAAAATGGTAAACAAAATGTTGTTTAATCAAACATTTCAGTTCAGTTTTCATTGGCTGCAGTTAAGCTGCTGCAATTCCTTTTTATTCTAAACGTTTTTCTTGTTTTAAATCATGAATTTTTTGTTTTTAAATTGTATTGTGTTGTTGTATGTTGTTGTTGTTGTACGAGTATGCAGCATTAAAAGTGGTAATTTTATGCAGTGTTTCTTACTTTTCACATTTTTACATTTTTGGATTTAGCATTTTTCGGTTTTTTGCTTTATTTCATTCCAAAAGCATTAAACAAGAAGATGTTTTTTCAGGTTGCTTTTAAGGCAGAGACTTTTGACGTCCGTCTCATCATCCTTTGAGCTTGATTGCATATTTGCAAGTCACACTTGTAGTCTGTTTTTTTTTGTGTGTGTGTCTTTCTGCTTCATTCACATCATCGTTGGCTGTTGCATTTTAGCCGGCCTTTTTTTTCTCTTTTCTCTCGTATGTTTGACACTGTTTTGTGTTTTGGCAATTGTATTGTATAATTTTGTTTCGTTGTTTGTTGCAGTTGCTTCATGTTAAAATGTACTCGGTCGCTGTAGTGCAGTCAGTGTCTTAAGGCTTTTAGATTGTTTGGTGTTTTCGGTAACTTGTTTTGCTTTTTGAAAGCTTCTTTTTAGTTGGAGTTTGGAGTCTGACTTGGCTAAAAACACCAACTCAACCAGCCAGCACACTGACATCAACTTCTTAATTGAGTTGTTTCGTTCGTAGATTGTCTGCAAAGAGGTGAGAATATATAATTTTTTCTTTCTTATTTTCCTGCTTTTTGGGGTTTCTTTGCCTCTGTTGGCACTGATTTTGAATATGATGAAGTGTTTGTGTGTTGCAAGAAGAGACAAAAGCACAAAAAAGAACATTATAATTTGGTTTTAATTATTCCTTGCCATGAATGTGGACATTAAGTGATTAAGATGAGTGTTGTCTTAACAATGCTGCAAAGGGGTAACCAGGGGAGACCAGCAGCAACATATTTGCTGATTGCCATAAAAAATACTTTAAACTTTTTTTTTTTTTACAAATCATATAGCTTTTATTTATAATATGAAATTACCAACATAACTTACATTTATAACAGAAGAATCTACATATTTATGTTCATAATTTAGTTTTATGAAAAATGACTTATAAATTTTTATTAATTTGTTTTGTATACAACAACAACAACAACAACAACAAGAGTTTGAGTTGCAAGAATGTTTAAATAAATAGCTTTTAAAAAGGCGTTACCTTTTGGACAATTATTCATGTTAAACACACATGCATCAGCCAGCCAGCCAACATCACCGCCATCACCATACCTAGCTGATGCAGTAAATTCTATTCTAAAAGATAACTTGACATTTAAAATGCTGCATGCAGCAGAAGCAGTTGAATGACTGGTTGATGCGTCGGCTGCTGCATCACTTAAATTGCAATGTCTGTCAAATAAACACCCAACCCTAGCGCATTAAAATTACAACTACAACACTTAAGAGAAAAACAAAGAAAGAAATTTAAAAACTTAATAAAACCAACACAGAGTTTTATTTTTTCCATATTTTAAACAGTCAACATATTTATTTCCCTGCACTTCTCCATAACCCAGCACAAGTTTGAGAAATGCTAATATTTAATTAGTTAAGGGTTAATTTAACCCAACAGAATTTGTAATAGAGTGTTGCAAAAATTAGCTCCATTTTTTAATCGATTTGATCTTTAAACTGCACGATTGTCGCGTAAACCAGCTGGTTGTTGTTGAAGGCTTGTAAGTAGAATAGCCAAGTTGTTCGATTTTTCCTTTGTTTGAATAAAACGAATAACTCGTACTGATTTAATGGAATTATTAAAAACATAATTGTATTTATACCCTACAACACCATAGTAGGGCTTAGTGCTGATGTTTGTTACGCATTTAAATATTGGCACAACACCCACCCTAAAGTATACCGATCGACTTACTGAGTCCCCATTTACACAGTCCAACATTTGGAAGAAAAACATCTGGAATTCTCTTTTGTTTTTTCATTCGCCGTCACACTGTCGAACAATGTTGTCAGACACATTTCATTATTATTTGCTTTTTTAACATTTCTCTTATTCGTGCTGTGTAATAATTTGTAGTAAATTCCAGCAAAGAAAATATCAACAAAGCATGTTCACTCTTCACCACCCGTAATTTTCTTCCAAGCTAAATGTTTTTCTTCCAAATGTTCGACTCTGTAAACGGGGACTGATCACTTCCTGAGTCAATTTAACAATGTCCGCAGAGTGTAGGTCACAATTTTAAGGATATTTCGATAAAATTTGGTAAATGACATTTCGGCCCAAGGACGAATAGCATTGAAACTGGCTGAAATCGGTCCATTATTTCACCTGCCCCCCATACGAATGGCCTTCCGAAACAGAGGTTTAACGATCATAAATGTTTGAATTTGCAAGTATTCACACAAATTTTACTGCAAATGAGTGATAAGCTATGTGTCGACGATGGTCAGATATTACAACGTTGTCATATCTACCAATGTGCTATCAATGTACTGACATTGAAAAATTTTTAGCAAAAGGTAAATTGTCAGTTTACACGACTGTAAGAAAGCTAACAATTTCATTTGTACACAATTGTCACACAATGAATTTATCTGTCAACTGAAATTGTGAGTTTACACGGTTGTCAGATTGTTGCGTGGCATTGTCAAATTCGTTTTGCAGCTCTGTGTGTGTGTTTAAAAATTTTATTAATGCAAACTTTAATTTAATTTTTTAATTTTCTTTCACTTTTTTCAAAAATTTTATCAATGTACACTTGTTTGTTTATTATTTATGTATATACAGAGTTGCATTTAGAAATAATTTCTATGACAATGCTGCCATTGGCAGATGCATAAACTTTGCACATATGACAATGAAAAGTGTTTGTCAATTGTCTTAAAACAATGACAATGACAAAATTGTGTGTTTACACGATTGTTAGATGTCTGAAAATGTTTTTGTCTTCCAATGTACTGAAAATGCTTTTTCTTACAACGTTGAAAGACAAAAATTTTAAGTTTACACGGTTGTTAGACATTTTCTGCACATTTTTCGGACAACGTTGTAATATGTGACCATCGTCGACACATAGCTATAGATAAAGCCAAATCACATCTACAAATTTTGTACACATCCGTCCATAATTGATCATAGCTCCCATATAAGGCACACTTCCGAAAATCACTTTAAAGAGCATAACTCTTTTTAAAATGTTGGTATCCAAATAATATTGAACACAAATATGTTTCATATGTGTACAAATAATATGGTAGAATTTTATGATGATCGCTCAATAATTAGTCAAATCTCCCATATAAGACCCTCTCGGTAATTTTTTCATACATTTTTTAAAATTATTTATATTGTTTAACATACATAATATTTATATTCACAGCAGTCATGGCACTAAATTTTTGGATCACCATTTAGCGCCCATTTCTAAAGAACTGTTTTATACATATACTGGGTGTAGGGTATTATATAGTCTGGCCGACTATACTTTCTTACTTGTTTTTTAGTAAATTAATTTAATAAGTATCCTCTAATGCCACCTTTAATCACCTATTTCACCACAATCTTTAATGTTATTTCATTAATATTTTCAATATCTTATTCGAATACGGTCAAAACTCAAATAAAACATTATTGTCATACTACAACTATCTATATCGCCAACACATTTGTTCAATTCACAAGTGATGTTGTAATGTCGTAAAAGTTGTACGTCGTCTAACTTTACAATAGTTGCACATAAATATTTTGTACAACACCTACAACAAAATATATGTAAAAATTATTTTTCGAATCTTGTATGAAAGTTTAAGAGTTGTCCAAAGTTCAATGCGTATTTTAAACAAAAAATTGCTGATTTTAGTTAAAAAAATTTCAACGGTAACTCTTCAATGTTTTCATCGGTTGTTGATGTGCTCGGGCGACCACAACGAGCATCGTTATTAACATCTTCTCGGCCTTCCTTAAGTCGGTTATACCACAATTGAATTTGTGTTCTGCTCATAGTAGACTCGCCAAACGCCACAGTTAATATTTCAAATCTCCTTGCGCATTTAATTTAATTTTTTACACAAAACTTAATACAGTGATCTTTGATCCATTTTTTCGAATAGTAAAAAATCAAAGAGCACGCCAAAACACGACTAACCTTTTTAAACTGACAATCCAAAATGGCTGATATGGCCAACATATATAACAGACATTGGTACACATGAAAAATAACAGAAAAAAATGCGAAAATCGAAAATACGTAACTCACGAAATTTGAAAATAACGGTTATTTTTTGATCTGACCTCGTATATAAAAATATATGTATATAGTATATATAAGGTACATAGAAGTAATTATTTAATATATAATTAGTAATACAAAAAGTGACGATTAAAGCTACGAAATAATGCATTCTGGAAGTCATTAAAATTGAGAATGTAAGTAAAGTTTTTGCTGGGTAATTACTAGTTTCGGCTACGGTATTAGTAAGAAGTAAGAACTAAGGCTTTGTCTGGCTATGCTTTGATCCTCGGTAGCAAAGTATAACTAGATCGGTTTTCTTCGGATTCTTGCTTGCTTTATTGTTATTATCTTATATTTCTTATATTAAAAATTCACATAAACTGTTTGGAAATTATAATATAGGTTAAAATTAGAGTTTTTTTTTCGCAGTTTTTCGCTTCCCGGGAAAGCGGGAAATTTTTTTTAATTTCCCGGGATCCCGGGATCCCACTCCATAGAAAAAATAATTATTTATGAAAAATCTTTTATTAAAAAACGTGAGGGAAAAAACAAGGTAAAAAGTACTTAAATACTACAAAAATTAGTTTTAATTGAAAGAGGAACTTGAGTTATTACATTACGCTTTTAAATGTAAATTTCTTATTATTATGCTCTAGATACTAGATAAAAAAGAAACATAAACATAACAATTTAATTCATAATATGAGATCAAAAAATTTAAAATTTAATTCATAAAATATATACAGTCGAACTTCCCTATAATGAATCTTGACGGGACCAAAAAATCACTTCATTATACAGAAACTATATTTCCCCCCACTTTTTATTTAAAATAATTAGGCATATTAGTTTGGATTACACTTTTCCATTTTTCTTCCACCGGCAACTGATGTCAAAATTGTTATTGATGTGGCTTTCTTCTTTTTTTTTTGTTCTTATTTTCCTCTTTTGGGAATCCCCTCATTATATGTGGCATCTTTCGCGGTACAGAGAGTTGTTAGTATGCGTAACAGAAAATTGTTTGAAAAATTCATTATATGGAGACAAAAACACATGTGAATCAAATATTACACCTGCAAAATAACTTAATTGTATAGAAAACTTCATTGTATGGAAATTCATTATAAGGAGATCAAAAACAATGAAATTGGAACGGAAAAAGTTGTGTGTTTGAAATCAATTCATAATAGGGAAAGCTTCATTGTATAGAAGTTCACTATAGAGAAGTACGACTGTAATATATTTTAAATAACTATAATTTCTTTTTTTCATTATTATAATTGCTTGAAAAAAAAAATATAAAATATTGAAAAAAGGTCGAATAAAAGAACTAAATATTTTAAATAATTGCTTATGAAATAACTTTTTAACACACTCAAAGCGTTTATTGAGTCGTCAGAAAGTCTATTTCTGATTTTATTTACAAATTGCCCGTTTTACTGAAAAAACTCGTTCACTTTCTATCGAAGTTGGACGAATAGTTAAAAATGCATTTAACAAGTATTCAATATTTTTAGTTCTTTGACCGCTTCCTTCAACATTTTTAACTCCTTTTTTAAGTATAAGGAGCGAATTGCCAGTTTTTGTATTTCCCGGGATCCCGCAAAAAAATCCCGGGAAACGGGAAATCATAACAATTGAAATTGAAAAAACCCTAGTTAAAATGTATATGTAGTATTTTGTTGTTTTGTAACTAAACGTTACTTTAGCTCTTTGCGTTAAACTTAAAAGGCTGAAATGCTAAAGAAATTTTAATTTAATGGTTTTAATAATAGTACCACATGCATTGAGAATAAACATATGTATTTTGAATTAAAGGCACAAGGGATTTTAATTACCAGAGTGAGCATCTTAAAAAATATAAATTGAACACTCACTTGTATAACAGGGGCATATTGGAATATCAAGAAATTTTTGACATAGTAATTGTTGACTTAAAAGTACGATAAGCTTTGATAATATGTAGTTACAGTATTCGTCACGAATTTTATGTATTTGGGAATATTTAAAAATTAATGACAATTTCTAAAAAGTTAGAGACTTTTTAACCTCAAAATTATAAATTGCAATTTATTCTGCCGTTACAAAGAGTATGTTAAATCATTCATATTATGAAATATTTGCAGTTCAACAATTTTCTTAGCGAGTATTACTAAACACAACTTAAACTTTATTACAAATTAACTACAAAACAAACATCCCTCCTTAAGGGGTTAAACAAACGAAAAGGTTTCATTAAAGCTAAACAGAAAACTAAGCTGGGACATTATTTCATTTACTTTCCAGCATTTTCTTTTACCACATATTTCAAATGTAATTTTTTGTTTCTCCAACTTGCGCAAACAAAACTCCCATCTCTTATTTTATGCCATTGACATCGTGATGAATTACACACAAGGGAGTTGTGTCAAAAGTCTAGCATCTTCTGACCGTATGAACAACCAACCAACTGTTTGTACACATGTACGTCTGCAACTATGACTTTAAGCTGTACCACTGTTGCACAAACTGAGTAAATGCAGTATGAATTTGTTGTTCGGAAAACTTTCAAGCATTCAAGTCACTTCTTATCTTCTAACAATTGACGACCGTGAAATTTAAGACTAGACAAAAGACATGATGGCACAAAAGTGCCACAGTACGACTACAAGTACAAATGATGATAAATATGATTGCAACTTGCAGCAAAACTCAACCTGTACTGTACTGCTGAATTATTATCGTTCGCCACCACAACTCACACTCGCCCGCCGCTCATTCATTCGTTCATTCATGATGCACTCTCAATTGTTGGTCCTTTTGAAAATTGTCATGCATTTTGTGTCTTCATACATACGAGTACATGGATGGGATTGTCTTTTATATTGCTTCTATACTTCTTCTTTTTTCGTGTTTTGTTTTCCATGTTTGCAACACACTCTTGACTGCATGTATTTATGTACATACGTACGAGCACAACAATGTACAATGAGAAACTCCCGTAAGGTGTTAATTTATTATTAATTTGTCATATACTGGGTTGTAGATAAAAATGAAGTTAAATAACATACAACATACAAAAAAAAAAACACACACAAAAATTAAAATTACAAAAAAACGTCATAAACTTCAAGTTGTCTACCGTCTAGACATGCACAAGTGCAATCCGTTCAACAAAAATCCTTTTGTTCCACAGTGGAGTGGAGGCAACGAAAAACAAAAACAAAAAACGACAAAAAAGTGCTAAAGAAATGACAAATGTATTCGGCAATTTTTAGTAGAATGAACATGCATTTTACTTGCATTTTCAAGTGTATTTAAGAACATGCTGTACCTTTAGCACCCTCCCTTTCCCGCACTCCATGCACTTGCACCACCCATATGTAACACCTTCATTTCACTCTGTTTTTCAATGTTAACACAACTCGGAGATCTTTTTTTTACGGATTCCTCTACATATATGCTCGGGAACATACGAACTGTGTGTTATCCTTACGGGAAAAAGTTATTATTTGCAGATGAGTGAATTGCATTAAATAAAAACACAACAACAAATGTATAAATTTCTGTATTTTCCCATGATGCATCAAGGATAAATAATAATTTCCTACTGTTTTTTGTGGTATGATAAGAGGAAAGTTACTTTTCAGAAGTTTAAGACTAGATGACAGTCTTTTTAAAGTATTTAAATAAAATGTTAATTTCATGTTTTTGCAATAAGTAGTTGGAATTAAAAAAAAATCAGAGAGCAAGATTTCCAAAGAACTCGAATTGAACTAGAAATAAATAAACTTTAACCTGAACTAAAACCCTTTACTAGAGTATTGAACTAGAGAACCTGAATTGTAGAACCTGAACTGGAGCTCTGAACTAGATAAACGAACTAGCGAACATGAACTGGAGAACCTGAACTAAAGCCCTTCCTTAAGTAGAGTATCGAACTAGAGAATTTAAACTGGAGAACGTAAACTAGAGAGCCTGAACTAGAAAACTTGAACTAGAGAACCTGAACTAAATAACTTGAACTGGAGAACCTGAATCAGAGAACTCGAACTGGAGAACTTGAACTAGAGAACCTGTACTAGAAAATCTGAACTAGAGAACCTGAACTAGAGAACCAGAACTGGAGAACTTGAACTAGAAAACCTGAACTAGAGAACCAGAACTGGAGAACCTAAACTAGAGATCCTGGACTAGAAAACCTGAACTAGAGAAACCGAACTGGAGAACCTGATCGGGAGAACCAGAACTGGAGAACTTGAACTAGCAAACCTGAACTAGAGAATCTGAACTGGAGAACCTAAACTAGAGATCCTGAACTAGAAAGCCTGAACTAGAGAATCTGAACTGGATAACATGAACTGGAGCCTTTAACTAGAGAACCTGAACTAGAAAACCTGAACTGGATAACCTGATCTGGAGAACCTGAACTAGAAAACCTGAACTAAAGACCCTAAACTGGAGAACCTAAACTAGAAAACCTGAACTAAAAAACCTGAACTGGAGAATCTGATCTGGAGAACCGGAACTGGAGAACCTGAAGTGGATCCCTTAACTAGAGAACTTGAACTGGAGCCCTGAACTGGAGAACCTAAACTAAAGAACCTCAACTGGAAAACCTGATCTAGAGAACCTGAACTAAAGAATCTGAACTGGAGCCCTTAACTAGAAAACCTGCACTTGGGAACTTAAACTGGAGCCTGAACTGAAGCCCCTAACTAGAGAAACTGAACTCAAAAGAACTGTAAGGATAGAAAACTGAATTTATGTGTATTAATATTTCATTTGTTAATTTGTTTTCAATTTGTAATTTGTCTTGTGTTTAACAAAATGCATAATTTTTCTTTTATTTCAAATATTATTTGCATTACAGGCAACTTCAACCATTTTCAAATTATAAACTCTTGTGTTAAATGTGTTACTCTAACACTTTACATTGTCCTCACCAAGTGACTCCCATCTGGCATGGTTTAAATTCTAGCACTAATTGCAATATTGATGAAGAGATAAAACTCATAGAAATTTTTTACAATTGAAATTTAAAATTGCAATTTTAATCTATTTTCTCCTGTTTCAACAGCTGGAACAAAAATTGCATCATATAAATATACTCGTACATCAACAAACGTGAGGCATATGCGAAAATAAAACTGTATTCGCTAAAAAAAAGTAGAAAATGTAAATTCTTTGTAGACCGTAAGGAAATTCACAACAATTGAATGCTATAATTCATTTAATTTACAACATAATTCAATGACAGACAGAATCGAATAGAGAACAGAACAACGACACAAAAAGTTAACTAAAGCGAACTTTATAACTCAGCTATTAAGGCGGTCGGTTGAATGCCTGCAACACAGAAGGTTGGAAAGGTTGCTGTATTTGCAACATAGTGCATATTAAACTATTATGTGAAAATGTTGACAGGCAAACAAGTCACCTTACACGTGTGCACATACCAAATGACCAATTATCCACCTTGCCATGACAAAATGACAAGCCAATGTTTATATGTAACTATATATGAATGGTTGTATAAAGCTGTGTGTGTGTGTTTGAGAATATGGCGGTGGCTTATGTAGCAATAATAATATAAAATAGCGACAAACGATCGTTTGTAGGGAAGGATGGACAGGAAAGAGATGAGGGAAATCGGAGTAGTGAATAGTGAAACCAATTTTTAAAACATTTAACATAATTAAAGTGAACACCGGCAACAAACGAGGCAAGTGTTGCAAGCATAGAAACAAACAGTAGTTGTCTAGAAACAATAATAACAACAACAACAACAACAAGCATAGAAAATTGCTATGCAGGACAACAACAGAACAGACACACACACAGACAGAGAATAACTACTGACAACACGTGGGTTGACAAAATGCCAACGGTAGCGCTAGATTACAACAATAATAGTGATGCTGTTTGTTGTTGCAACACAAACACATGTGGAAAAACAAGGCCCAGTCTATACTCAGCTAAAAAGCGGCAAAAGAAGATGTGCTGGCTATTACTATTGGTTGGTTAGTCAAAAGCTGGGGACTGTTGCTTTATCTACAGATGTTAAGGCTGCTGACGATGATGATGGTGATGATGTTGTTCCAGAGTATTATGTTTTATTTCAAGCTTCATTATAAAGGCATTTGTTCTTGTTGTAAACTTGAGGCCTGAACATTTATTGTATAGTTGCCAGGTATCCTTTAAGCATTTCCTGTACAAATGAGTTCACATCTTAAAATGACAGCCGACATGGATTGTTGTTTCGCTGCAGTTTTTTCTTTCTGTTTTTTTTTTTTTTTGATTTGTTTAGTTGTTGTTTTAGTAAATTTGCTTTGTAAAGCCCATAAAACGTAAAGCCTATTTGAATAATGTAACTTTTGTATTTTGTAGTCAGCACCGGAGAAAAAATACAACAGTTTTCCTAGTATTAATATTAAAGTACTTGTATTTAAGTAAGTGGACTGTGGCAAAAGTTTTTAGAGGTCGGCCAGTTCGAGGTTTAAACTATAGCGTTAGTTGTGCAGGATTAGTTAAGCTTTGAAACATAAATTTGTAGACACTGTTATTAAGATTAAATGCATTGGAAGTCTCTTTGGCAATGTGAATTAAGTTATTAATATGCACTAGAAAATAGCAAGTTATGCTCTTTAAAAGATGATACGAGATCTTTGTCTTCTAGTGCTGGAAATATGAACAAAGTTTAGTTAAAAATCTTTTTAAGAAAATATTAAAAACCAAATATAAAAGTCAAAAATTCGGCGATCTCTAGAGAATTATAAATATTCTCTGAAAAGTTCTTGAAAATTATAGTTGAGCTCAATACTCGTATAGCTACTGATGATATTCTCAAGGCTACAGCATACATTTTACTTTCCGTCAATGCATCTGGAACATTTGAAAGGCAAAGGAATCTCGCCTGTCTCGTAATAAAATTTGCTCGTAAATCATTTCCATTTTAATAAAGTGTTGATATGATTTTCTACTTTTTTTTTTTTTTAATTCAAGTTTATTCATATAAATAAACAATACAATATTGGTAATATAATAAAAAAAATAAGAATAAAAATGTTTAATGTTTAATTATTTTAAATGTTTGACAAAAACTGAGATCATAGTTATTACGTCTGTAATTCTTCCAAGTTTTGTAAAATATAATTTTTCAATGAATTTTTAAAAGATGAAATTTGACTTATAAGTTCTAAATTTTGAGGTAATTTTTTGAACTCACGACTACCCATAAATTCTATCCGCTGTTTGGTTGTTTCCAATCTACAACGAACAATTGCTAAGTTGCTATTATTCCGCGTATTAAACGTATTTTAATTTCTTAAAAACTGCACAGTATGGTGTCCAATATTATTAAGGCATTTGAAAACGTATAGCAAAAGTTGAAATTTGTATAACCCATGAATCGGTAAAATAGATTTGAATATATCATTGTACAAAGATATTGTTGAATATGTTGGCGGGAGGTTTGCAACTACCTTTAACGCTTTATTTTGAGTCCTTTGAACAGATTTCAGTTCAACACCATTCTTATATCCATATAAAATTGCTAAGTAGTTAAAATGACTTTGAATCAGAGCATTATAAATTAAGAGTTTTGTATTTTGCTTAAATTTGTTTTTGAATTTGTACAAAATACCCACAGCTTGAGCTGTCATTGTTTTGAGATAACGGATATGCTGACTCCAAGTAAGGTTGCTCTGCAGAAGTACGCCTAAATATTTAACAGTATTGTCTTCCATTACTCTTTCTCCATTTACAAATAAACTAAAGTTATTTATCAGGCTATGGTATGACTTAAATTTTATTAACTTTGTTTTATTAACATTTAAGATCAACTTGTTAATTCTAGCGAATTCAAATATTAGAGATGCATCCCGTTCCATATATGCTTTTAGAATAAACAAATATCATCAGTTTTCCTGTAAGGTTAAGATTTTGTATATTATTCAAGTAAATTGAAAAAAATAACGGCCCCAGTACACTGCCCTGTGGGACTCCATGTTTAACTGGACCAATAGAACTTTTAGTTGAAGCAACCTGTACAAATTGTTTACGATTCGTTAGATAACTTCTAAGTAGAGCCAATTCGTTGCCCCAAAAACCATAGTATTTTAGCTTTTTTAATAGGATATCATGATCTATAAGATCGAAAGCTTTTGTAAAATCATAAAATACACCAGCAACGCCAACATTACCTTCATCCACACCTCGACAAATATAATTTATAACATTTACAACGGCTTCTTCCGTCCCATATCCTTTTCTAAATCCATACTGAAAGTCATTGAGCAGATTTTCGTTCATCATGTAATTTGAAATTTGTAAATGCAGGATTCTTTCAAAAACATTGTTAACAACAGGCAGAATTGCAATTGGTCGTGAAGTTTTAAAATATCGGGATAAATTGATTGATCTATCATGCTTTGAACTAAACAAGGCGTGAACTCATTAACACAATTTAAAAGAATTTTCGATGACTTTTATTCGGCAACAAATTTGAAATAATATTGTTAACTTCTTAAAAAACAAACAATAAGTATTTCAAAACTTATTTATAATGATGCTAGTGCTTTTAGCCCTAGATTTATTGCAATTTTAATTATAATAAATTTTTTAATAAATAAATAAAATAATTTATAATGAATTTTAATTATTTAGTCCAGTTAGTAATGGACGAAATTTGTTTGACCATTGTTGATTTTATGCATTAAAATGGCATTTCTCCTTCTTGTCTTTGGCTCTCTTAGTCGAATATAGCCACTATTATTTAATATGTTGCGGGCTAGTTGAAGCTTTTTTAGGTGTTTTTCTGCCTTTTTTGAATCTCAGCTTTTACCAAAGGCACGTTTAAGTCTTACACACAATAAAAATTTTGGCATATTGGTGCATTTTGCATTTGAGTCGGAGCATTAGTTTAAAATTCTTTTTATTTACTACTATTTATTTTGTACTAAGTAAGAAATAGCAATGGCTGTTATACAGATTAATTTCTGATAAAGAGTTGAAACAGAAAAAAGAAATCCTTAAGTCACTTTCGAATTTAACCACTTAGATCTCACTACATGCTACTCAACTCTTCACAGAAATTTACAAGTGAATACAAGCTCAATAGACATTTAACAACTCAATTAACGCACGAAAATTTTTACATTGCCATTTAACGTCAGCCAACTGCGATTGAATTTTATTTCATAAGATCCATGCGGACTGACTCCTTAAATTGTTTTACAATAATGTCTATAATACAACATCAACAGCAACTACAGCAGCCATATATTCGTGCACAAACACACGCACGAGCACTTAATACAAAAGCTACTTGCAACAATATGTAAAACATTACTTTCTTACTGAAATATTGAAAACTTGTTGAACATTTATTTGCCAACACAAAAAATAAAGGGGGGGGGGGACTAAAACCTGACCCGATCTCTTTGAACGCTTGAACGGCTGGTTGGCTGGTAAATTTATGATTATTAAAGTCTTGTCTCTTAATTGAAGTTGATTCTTCGTTTGGTGGCTTCATTATTTTAATTTAACTTAAAAAAAGACGCATAGTTAACACAGACAATGTCAATTTAATGGCTTAGAGTTCTTTCTCACTCTCTGCATTCATTAAGCACAATATCCGGTAGATCGATGAGTTGTTATTGGTGATGTTGGCTAAAATAAGTTAAACTTTGCAAATATCACATCTGCTGTGTACGATTTGATATGGATGGGAGCTGTTAGTGTTGTTTTGCTTGCTTACACACATACGAGTACGTATTAGTTTTGATTAATCTATGATTTTAAGTGAGAAATGATGTTGTGCTGGAAATTATGAAGACAAGTGCTGGGAAATGAGATTCACACCAATTTGTTGGCAAGTAAAATTATAGAAAATTATAAAAAGTGTAATTTAAAGGAGTTGATAGTTTGGATTTTAAAATTATTAACTTGGTATTTGTTGATGTTGAGAAAATGCACTTAAAAAAACAAATATTCAAATATTCTCCAAGCAGGTCGATAAGTTTTATTAATTTTCACAGCATTTTTTCCACTTTGGGAAAAGTATCTCTCAACAGTAATACTTATTAATATTTAAATAATGTTAAAACTTAAATGTGTCTTGATAAACAGAATATAAAGATGTGAATTAAGGTGAGAAATCCAAGAATTATTCTGCATGACTCATCAGTTCGATGTTTGGCGTTCTCAAAAAATATCTGTGGACTTTTATTCTGCAGAATGAATGGATCTTCAACTTCATAATAGAATAAAGGATGCATTCTGTCATCTGTCCGAAAGTTGTCGCTGAGCGCACGACTGTTTTCATTATTATGTCTTTCAGTCGTTGGCCGAAGGGGTTGGCAGTCGCAGGGACCCGAAACCCCTGTCGAGTTTGCCACTGATTTTTGTAAATGAGTGTTACCAGTTTGCACCACAAGGAGAGTCGACATAGGCACATGGAAATGTAATATGCACAACTCCATGGAGCACTCTTATAATGCTTCCTTTGCAAACGAGGATTTCATATCATTAGAAATACTAGGCTAACGTGCCCTTCTATTGATTTTGGACGTATAAAGTCTTTACTGTTCTCTTTTGTTTGAAGCAGCAATTTCAATAATGGTGCCTTTTGAAGAATTTTTTTGTCGATTATGCGAAATGCATCCAACTTTTCCTTGATCTGTACATTATTTTAAATGATATGTACACGGTCTCGGTTACTATAACTTTAACAAACTTGTTTAAAGCAGCAGAATTCTGCGATCACCGACCCAAGTTAAAATTAAGATATTATTGAACGTTTTGAAAATGGTTTTTGTTTTTAGTAACTACATATCTGACATTTAATCTCACTTATAGCGTTTTCTTTTCTGGCAAAACTGTTACACTTTTTTCCTTTTTTATATGGGAAATGGGTAAAAAGTGTAACATATATGTAACATTGAACTTTATAGTGTAAACAACAAAGATTTTTTTGATTCAAAAATGTCGAATTTTCTGCCAACAAAGCGAGAACTTTTGATTTACTTTTTTAATTTGAAAAAACTTTTACTGTAGCACTCCAATTGCTCACCACCGAAGCTTCTGGTGAATCTATTTCATCGGTTTCAACATGCAAGAGATGGTTTGCTCTGTTTAGAAGTGGTGATGTTTACACGTAAAGACCCAACTATAATATGCATATGCTAGCTTAAGCAAACGTGCGAACACATATAAATTGTATGTGGCAAACTATAATGTACTTAACGAAACTTTTCGTTAAGTTTTTCAACTGTCATTTGCTTGAGCAAAAAGCGAAACTGATCGCACATTCTGTACGGAATCAGCTGTTTGTTGTTGTTTGTTTGTGTTTTGAACAAAATGGAGAAAGAAGAAAATATATTTATTTAAAATTTAATAGAAAATGCGGAAAAAATAAGTGCCTTTACAATAAAAGGGACCCTTTTTATTTTAATAAAAATGTTCTGACAGAACAAGAGCGTCTTCTTCTTTTACAGTGTAGTTCACTTATTTATTTTAATGTGCACAGGCCTTCAAGCGTTAACTTTAACATTTTTATATTATTTAAATTAAGTTTTTTCTCCATTTTTGCAAACACAATACGAAAATTAACAAAACATATGTAAACGTTTATTATTATTTACAATGTAGTGCTGCCACAGCTGTACATTTTAGTACTTTTGCCGATAAATTAAGAAAAAGGAATAATTATGCGTTTCTGGTACGAAGTTTTCTTTTAATTATAAAATAATATAATAATATTTATAAAATATAGTCATTTAATGGCTTTTTGTTAAAATAAAAACATTTTTTTTAACATAAATGAGCAACTGTGGACAAAAAGTTTCAAAGTCATTGTAGCCACCTAAAAGTTAACTCTGAACTGGTTATGCATTTGACAGTCTTTTCGTTAACTTTTGCAATTTGCTTAAGCTTGCTTATGCATATTATAGTTGGGCCTTAAGACAATGATTGCCCAGGGCAGCCAAAAACGTTTGATGACCAAGAATTTCAGGCATTACTCCATGCAGATTGTTTTCAAACTCAACAAAAGTTTGCAAAATCATTGGCAGCCATTCAAGCAGCAATTTTAAAACTTTTGCGTTTAACAGGATTCATCTAAAAGCAGGGAAATTAAGTAGCATAAGAAACATAATCGAGAGATGTTGAATGTCTGAAAGGCTGCTTAATCGCTATTAAAGCAAATAATTTTTGCAACGAATCATTACTTGCGCTGAAAAATGGATTCATTACGAAAAGTAAAAGCCCGGCCTACCAGCCAAATTGACACCAAAGTCATGTGCGCATTACTTGGTAAAAATTATTTAGAAAGAAATCCCTATAGTTCAGAATTTGCCCCGATTTGTTTCTTACAAAATATCCCAAATTGGCTTGATTTGTTCTTGTCCACAAAAGATGAGCAGTTCTGTTGGCGCAAAATCTATAATTGTCATTAGTTTGAATAAATTTATATTTTGCAAATATTTTAAAATAAAATCCAATTTTCGAAGAATGACACGTCTGATGTTTTCCTCCAAGGCCTGAATCCCACAGGAAAAATTCTAACGGTGTGTAACGGCCAAAAACGTGAAATTATGTGCCCACCGTAGTGTTCTTTTCATAAATCCATTGATTTATGCGATGTGTGGTGAGTGGCGGTACAGTGAAATAACCCCCAGGTGAAATAAGTCCCAATGGAAAAATGAAATAAATCCCAAAAATTTTTCCATACAGATTGGAACTTATTTCATTATGAAAAAATTGGGACTTATTTCATTTTTGCCTTTGGACGTTATTTCATTTTTTTCAGTTGGGCGTTATTTCATTTTTCATGGCATTTATTTCATTGGAACTTATTTCATTTGGGAGTGATTTCACTGTACCGTGAGTGGCGCCGTCTTGCTAAAACCAAATGTCGCCGAGATCACGAGCTTTAATTTCAGGCATCAAATAGTCGGTTCTCATGGCACGATAACGGTCGCCATTGACGGTTACATTCGCACCGGCATTATTTTTAAAGAAATATGGACCGATGGTGATGGAAAAAATAGACGTGGTCTATTCGGTCGAATATTATCCAATAATGAATGCTGGGTCTCAAAATGGGAGCGAAGTGCACGAAACATATTCCTAACAGAATGTGAATTTTCGTCATAAATTTGAACGCTTTGTAAACGTTGTTCAGGCGTAAGTCTTTCCATTATGAAATGCCAAGCAATGCTAAACAAAAATAACATGACAGCATGACACGACTCACACGTGATCTGTCAAAAAAAAAGACTATTGAAAATAGTATTTCGACTTGAATCGGCCAATATATGATTTGTATTATTTTCATTACCTTACTTCGGACAGTTTTGCCTCCCACTGTACACATTGAAAACTCTTCTGTCAGACCAGAGATTTTACTTGGACTTTTAATAAGGCTTATTAAAATATATTTTTGTACTTGGTAGATTGCTGACATAATTTAAAAAAGAAATAAAAATTTTATTCGTACTGTGTATGTTTATACAGTGGAGAGCAGTAATGAGGACATGTTTGTATTTTGAAGACCTATTATTGCGTACAAATTTAAATAATAAAGAAAATTTAAAAATTATTTTTGATGCCATTTATTTTATCTTGAATATGTATTTAAAAAAATAATTTATAAATCACAAAAGGAATTTTGCACCATACACAAACTTTAGGGAATGATAGATAGTATTTTTAATATTTATTACAAAGTCCCTTACATGTTTTGGCATACTCTTTACAAAGTTTCACTTAATTCATGTGGAATATTTTACCATTCGCGCTGAAAATGCTAACATTGTCCCAACTGTCTCTTCACAATTGATCACAAATTCTCAATTGGAATGAGGTTGGGTTGGGGCATTAAAAAAAAAATTTGCCTAATAAACTAATCTCTTACGATTTTGAAAGTGTGCTTTGGCTCATCATCCTGCTGATAAGTAACTTAATCCACAGGGTAGATCTTCTTAGCTACAATATCGGGAAGATGATTTTGCAAAATACAAATATAGAATTCCTTCCTCATTATTCAAAGAAGAGCTGCCACCATGTAAACCAACCACATATCATGAAGTTCATCACACAAGCTGCTTCATTGTATACTTCATTGTTTACCGTCGGAGCGAAAACTATTAAATTTGTGGTTTCGCCTGACCAAATTACACGTTTCCATTCAAGTATTCTCTATAGGTTAAAATTAACTAGGTTTGGTGAAAATGGAGCTTAATTATATCATTTTAACGATGTCTAATTTATAAGACACTAAAAAACTCGCAAATGCCACTTGATGAGAAATTATTTCATACTGAATAACATATGTATGGGATAATTTTCCTTAATCCGTTTGCTATCCGTTTCCCATCAACAAAGGATAGCCTGGAAAATCTATAACTTGTGGAATATTATTAAGATTTTTCTTGTATAAAAGAATTAAATACCACCATCATTTTTAATTCAACTAATGAATGATGTTAAAAATATTCACATTTCCATAAAAAGTTAAAAAAAAAAAATAACAACACTCAATCAATACAAATTCATTTCATAAAAAATTCCTATGTTATGAGCAAAAAACTTATAAAATAAAATTTTATTCAATTTTGATATTACAAACATCTGTTATACTCACTGATGCTGCAGTTGCTGGCGCTGATGTTGTTTGCCGCACAACCAGTGCACCCAACAGCAACAAGACGAGCGGAGGAAGCGCAGCACAAAAAAAAACACTGTCAATAAAATAAAAAGCAATTGATTGAATACCACATACTTTGATGGTGCATGAATAACAAAATGACACACAAAAAAGCTTTACCACCAGCAGCAGCAGCAGATTTAACTGGGCCATTAAATGCAAATACTTTGCATA
This sequence comes from Bellardia pandia, assembly GCA_916048285.2. Taxonomy (NCBI): domain Eukaryota; kingdom Metazoa; phylum Arthropoda; class Insecta; order Diptera; family Calliphoridae; genus Bellardia; species Bellardia pandia. The sequence goes on from OU696531.1 coordinate 50,480,508, forward strand.
CTCCATAAACTCATACTTGTTGGTACTAAAGAGCAGGCAGTGCAAGTGGCAGTGCAGCCCCAATGCAACCCCCTGCGAAAATTTAACAAACGACATTCATTCAAACTTGCTCTAAAGGAATGTCTGTTATTGATAATATAAAAAAATAGCATTGCACATAAATGTACCAACATACAACATACGAATACTAGTATTTATTTTACGATACACAAATGACATTGAGGTAATATGGAAATACAAACATCATCATCAACGTCAATATCGTCATCATCATCAACGTCATCGTCATCATCGTAATTATTATGATTATTATTGACAACATAGTTAATCGTAAAATTAAAATAAGAAAAACAAACAAACAAAACTATAAATGAATGAGTAAATGTTTTGAATATCTGGCCATTTCAAGCCGTTGCCTGTATGTATGACCAACCGCACACACACACACACAAACTGCCATGTTTAAACTGACAGACTGACTGTTAATCGTTCGACCAAAGCAACCACAACATTTTTAAATGTACATACATACATACATATAATTAAATTTTATGAACTCTTTAAATTTTATCGATTGTTATTTAAGAAATCCAATGACTGGGACGATTTCAACATAAAATACACTTGATACCTTAATATGAGAAAATACACCCAAGAGTTGCTTGCTGCAACTTTTGACAAAAATTTGATATTTTATTTGTCGTTCGTTTAAATATTTAAATATGCTTTCAGTGTTTCTCTCTTCTCATATTGATTTATCACTTGTTAATCAAGTGCTTGCTGGCTACCTTCCCATGTTTCCACTTGACATGTCACATTGTTGGGCTGAATTCTTCAAAAACATCATGCATCTGTCGAACAGCATTGCTCAATGAAGGAAAATAAAACAAAAAAGAAATAACATAAATAAATTTTAACAAATATAAAAATTTATTGTTAATCAACAGCATCTTATTGCAAATGCATGAGAATATTTTAAATATTTTAAAATGCAAACGAAATTATATGTGTTATTAACCCTTTGAGGTAAGATAATTGAAGACATACAACTTTGAAAATTGCTCCTCACATGAAAAATTCCCAACATTGCAACATTTCCGCAATATTCTTGTATTATGACCTCAAATCTGCTATTTCTCATCTTATCTGGCATAAGCTTCAATATCTTCGAAAATTTTGATTGGAAATTATGCTCTCTTGACTACATCATGGATATGGCAGGTTATTTGAGTGGCAGCGGCTGGGAATCGAACCCGGGCTCATGCTTATTGATCAAATGCGCTAACCAATTAAGCTACAGCACAATTAAATGAAGTTTTAACCGTAGAACACTAACCTTATTTTTTATACGTTAACACTAATCATTAGTCCAATCGACTAACATATATATATAACCGATTTTTTCGATATCTATATATGTAAAATTGACACATCTGATAAAGGTTGATATTTGATTTATTATAAATGTAAATAAAATAACAAATTTAAGTTTTTATAAAATTTATTTAAAATAATATATTTAATGAAAATACTTTTGAGATCAATCTTCTGAAATCAGTTGTAAAAAAAAAAAATAAAAAAAATGACAAAAACAAAAACTAAAATCACAGAATTCATTACAAACAATAAAACTTAAATTAGATAAAAATTAAATGCAAAAAAAAAAATTTTTTTATTTTTAAAACATTTGTTGATCAAATCATTAGTCGATTCGACTAACACGAAGTATATAACTCAAAAATTGCAACACTTACCTCAGCAATGTGATCGTTCACAACGAGAAAACACCGACTACTAAGTATACAAGAGAGTTGAGAGTGATCGGTAAAAAAAACCCATAAAAATGTGAGCGAAAACGTAAGTGATGTTAGTCGAATCGACTAACGTTAGTGTTCTAGGGTTAAACTTTGTTACGTCATTTACGCAAACGGTAAAGTCGTTTAATTGGGTTGGTATATCTAGTGGGCTGACATTAATAATTTCACTTAGTCAGTATGGAGGGTGGGTAAAAGAGAAATTCGATTAACGCCTTTAACCATTCCCAAAAATATTATCAACAGTATGATTTCTCTCTTCTTCATTGACACCATCACTAATGTTTAGAGCATAGCTGGGGAATTTCGATTAGAATTAGAAATCATTACGATTAGAGAAATAAAATAATCTAATCATTAGAATTGAATTTTGATAAAAATTTCAGATTACTAATTGATTAGATTAGAAATAATCAAAAATCTAATCACAATTAGTGACGACTAGCATTTCTAATCAAATCTAATCAAAACTAATCCAAAAAATAATTGATTAGATTTCTTGATTATTTTTGATTAGATTTGATTGATAGTTGATCTAATCTACTATAATCAAAAATAATCAAGAAATCTAATCAATTATTTTTTGGATTAGTTTTGATTAGATTTGATTAGAAATGCTAATCGTCACTAATTGTGATTAGATTTTTGATTATTTCTAATCTAATCAATTAGTAATCGTCTAAAATGGAAAACTAATCATAATTAATCAATTTTTCAGCACAATTAAAATGTCTAATCCAATTGCTAATCATTAGGATTTCTAATCATTATTCCCAAGCTATGCTTTAGAGCTACCTAAAATAAAGTTCCTATGTAGCGTATTTGATCAAGTCTTCCAAGGGACAAGACGAACACAGCCGGCATCATAGGTAGCCCTGTCCCTTGCAAACTTGATAAGTCAAAGAAGAACTGTTACAATATATTTTAATGTTTGTAGTTTGTCACACATGATTATTGCTATTTACTATGGATGAGTCACTACCTGTTTTGGTCCCATCAAACGTATTTCTGTGGAAACTACATATTTGCTGCCAATGTTTTCCCTAGTGAAAAGTGCATTGACACTACTCCCTCCCTCCTATTGGCCAGATCCTGGTGCATAATTTTAATGTTGAATATATTGTGAGGATAACGTAAAAATTATGAACTGATTTCAACCAGTTTTAACAGGGTGACACAATAGGGGAGATTTTCACTCGATTGGTTTACTTAAAGAAAATTACAAATACGTATTTCTTTTGTTCCTTATTACTTGTGCCATGAAATGGTACTTGTGGGTGGGACTAAACAGATTCTGCTTAGAAAAGCCCTAAAATTTATTTTAACAGGCCGCATTTTATAAAGGAGATTCATATTATGCTAAATTTGATGAATTACTTCCACTGAAAAATACAGTGCAAACGGGTTAAGAATAAATTCTTATATAAAATTCTTTTTATAAGTAGAATTATATGAATATTTACACATTATTTTAGTTATTCATCATTTGTTCAATTTTCCTTTTATACGATTATTATTCACATTTACCTGGCCGTCTGGGTATATTTTGGGGCCGAATGAAACTGAATTTATTATCATTATTATTAAAATGCTGTTTTCAGGTTTACTCACACTTAAGCAAATTAATTAAATATTTTTCATTTCTTTGTTATTGGTATTGTTGCTTGTGTTGCTGTGTCTGTGTTTGTTTCTGTTTCTGTTGCATTTTTATTTTGCAAATCATTTTCTCAATTTTTGTTTGTGTAATCTCGTTTGTTTTGTTTTTGTTGTTTCAGCGTTAAAGTTGCAAAGGAATGACTGTATGGAATTGATGGCCTTAGGGTTGAGTGTTGAATTGTTCCAGTGATTGGGTAGGAAGGTTGGCTGTTACGACTGTTCGTTGTTAGTTGGTCGTATGTTGTGTATTAAAATTTATTGATGCCTTATTAGCAGATAATCGACATTAAGCGCAACGGTAAAAATATCATCAATAAGTTTCGATTTAATAAAAATTGTAATGATGTTTATTGTAAATATAAAAAAAAAGAAATATTCAGATAGAACCAGTTTTGTGTTTGGGTGTTATTTGTCAAAGCTATACCCTACAGGAAGCAATATGTTTGTTTATGGTGTTTGGTTATTTAAACTTAAAAAACAAGTGGATTATTGCAAGTTAGACTATTGGGCGTATAACCTAAATATGCGGGATTCTTATGAAAGCGGTTTTTGTCTGCTGTCGTTTATTCTCACTTAGTTATTGAACATTGTAGTGTAAACATCTAAAGCTAGATTTACACGATTGAACTTTTCTTCAAAACTGCTCTTCAAAATACTTCAACCTCGTGTAAACAGCAAAATTTCTTCAAAGTTTATTTATTCAATAACTATTAATAACTATTAAATAAATAAATTTTGAAGAATTTTTGCTGTTTGAAGTATTTTGAAGAGCAATTTTGAAGAAAAGTTCAATCGTGTAAATCTAGCTTAAGTTTTTTTTTTGCTTCGAAAATCTAGAATTTGTTTCCAACAAAGCGTCATGTGCTGGAAGTTTTGCTTGACTTCTGTAATTTAAAACATGTAAAAGTTTATATTCGGCTGTGCCGAATCTTATATACCCACCACCAAATCATCTATAATGGAGATTTAGGCGCATTTAAGTGATTTCCGCAAGTAGACTTTATATGTGGGCTATGGTCAAATATGGACCGATCATCAGCATATAGAAATAGACGATTTATATATAGGAACTATTTGTGCTGAATTTAAACTTGATAGTGATTTTTAAAAAAGATTTATGTTCATTTAAATGATTTTTGGAAGTGGTCTTTATATGGGCTCAAATATGGACCGATCATCACAGAATTTAATACGACAATTTAAATGTATATTTTGATTATGCTTGTCGTATATCAACTTGATAGTCATTTTTACAAAAGATTTATGTTCATTTAAGTGATTTTCGGAAGTGGTCTTTATATGGGGCTATGTTCAAAATTATGGATCGATGCAAATAAAATATTTTTTTAAGGTTTCTCTTTGCATGAAACTTATTTTTGCAGAATTTTGTTTAGATGCGGATTTTCTATAGACATTTATGTCCATAAAGCCATATGTGCTTCTATAATAAAAATAAAGTATGTAAAATTTCATGATATTATCAATACCAAAAATAATTTTTTTATTTTGTTTGCCACACCTACAAATACTGTCCTTATAGTAATTTGGTTCACTGTGTCTCTATTTCTAGTCCGATCATAACATTTTTTTATACCGGTATTCAACGCGGCCCTTAAATATAGCGAAACAGTGAACAAAATATAATAAGGGCGGAATTTGTAGGCGTGTCAAAGAAATAAAAAAATTATTTCTGGAATAATATTTTTTTTGCGTATGGAAGTTGAACCACTCTACTGTGCATGCTACATGGTCCAAGTTTTTATATTTTTGTTAATTAAAGAAGAAACTTTCAATCTTCAACCTTAAAGCTCCAATGGTTCTATTGTTAAGATCCAGGAAATTTGCTTTATTAGCGACTTTTTAAAATTCGCTGCCAACCAAACTCTTATTGTTTTCGTAAAATATATTTATTTAACTGGTGGATACTACGAAATCCTCTTATAAACAGACAAGTGTGTTCTTTTTTTTTTGCCATATATTCATTACTTTTATGCATTTATGCTCATATTCCTTTAACAACAATTCTGTAAATAGGGGGGCAACATCAAAAACAGTGTTTTAAAACAGATTTATTTTAACAATATTTCGTAAATATGTATTTACAGTTGTTACCTCTTCTCTGCAATTCTGAGAAAGTATCTTTTGAATTTACAAATTTTCATGTAACATGAGTTTTTCAACACTTTTTCATATTTCATCAACAACATCAGCCTCGTTATTATATTTTTATTTTTTTTTTTTTTGTTTATTTTGGGGGCCGTTTTTTTATGTGTGTTGTCCGTTATCGATCTTTGTTTATTATTTAATACATGTTTTATTAATTCAGCACCAAGATTATCTTTTAATTTTAAGTTTTATAAACTCAACAACGTACGTACATACTTTTTTTAATCAAAATGGTCATCTTTGAGGGGGTGTTTGAAAATTATTCAATAAAAAAAGATTTGGCTTTTGATAAATTTAATGAGAGTTATTGTTAAAAAAAATGTTGTTTTATTTTATATTTTAACTCACTCTCATTTTTACAAATGTTGAAAGTTGAGTTAATTTAATATTTATGCCCTACACCACCTTAGTCGATTTGTGCTGATGTTTGAAACGCCCAGAAATATTGGTCCAACACCCACCTTAAAGTATACCGATCGCTCAGGATCACTTTCTGAGACGATTTAACGACGTCCGTCTGTCCGTCTGGCTGGCTATCCTTGTGCGCAGAGTACAGGTTGCAATTTTGCAGATACATATTTCGATAAAATTTGGTACGTGATATTTTTTCGGCCCAATGACGGATGGTATTGAAACTGGTGAAAATCGGTCCATTATTTCACCTGGCCCCCATACAAATGTCCTCCCGAAATTGTGGTTTGCCGATCATAAATGTTTGAATTATGCAAATATACAAACAAATTTCGACACAAATGAGTAGTAAATGGAGCTTAATCACATCTAAAAATTTTGTGAAGATCGGTCGTAGCTCCATATAAGGCCCACTTCCGAAAATCACTTTAAAGCGCATAACTCACTCAAAAATGTTGGTATCCAAATAATTTTTAACACAAATGTAGTTCATATATATACAAATTATACGGTACAATTTTATTGTGATTGGTCCATAATTAGTCGTAGCTCCCATATAAGGCCCATTTCCGAAAATCACTTATAAGACCCATATAAGACCCTCTCCGTAATTTACTTTAACCTCCATAAATCTATTAAAACTATTTATATCGAGATAAAGTTTAACACAAATAATATTTATATTCACAGAAATCATGACACTAAATTTTGGTATAAAATATGTGATATGAGAGATATCGCCCATTTCTGAAAAACTGTTTTAGACATATACTAGGTGTAGGGTATTACATGGTCGGGCTTGACCGACTACACTTTTTTACTTGTTTTTTTTTTATTTACATTGTACAGTGACTCACATTCAAAGTCGGGCAAGATGATTTTATAAATTCATTTTCAATGAACACTTGTGGACTATATCTATCAGCACTTTAAAAATTTACAGGTCCTTTTCACGGACGCAAGCAAATTCAATTTATTTGGGTAAAAATACTGAGAAAACTGTAAAGCACGGGGGCTTGTCAGTGATGGTGTAGGGTTGCATGGCTACTTCCAGTGTCGCAAATCTTCATTTTATAGAAGACGTAATGGATAAAAACATGTATCTTGATATTTTGAAGGCAAATGTTAAACAAAGTGCTCATCAATTGGGGATTGCCAATAACTTTGAATTTTACCAGGACAATGACCCGAAGCTGATAGCGAAGAACTGGATGTTGTATAATTGTCTTAAAGTCCTCAAAACACCTGCGCAAAGTCCAACGTAATCGGGCATTTATGAGATGAGCTCGGACGTCGGATTCAAAATAGATTATGTACCAGTAAAGACCAGCTCAGAGCTGCGTTACTGGAAGAATGGAAGCAAATAAGTCCTGATGTGTGCAAAGAACTGGTTAAATCGACTCCAAAATAACTCCAAGCTGTCGAGAATCAAAAAGGATACGCAACAAAATACTAACAGTCTAATTCATAAAAACTTAACAAGTGTTTATAACAGGCTTATAAAGCAAATCTCCATGCAAAATTTGCTTTATAAGCCTGTTATAAACCTTTGACAAGTTTTATGAATAAGGAGGTAAATATTTTATAAATAATTGAATTTAATGACCTGAGCGACTTTCAGTGTAATCATACTATTAAGGTTTTTTTTAATTCTTTTGTTTTTGTTTCTGTTATATTAATAAAAGAATACCATATTTATATGTTGTTGTGTTTATTAATAATTTTTATTTAATTTTGAAAAAAAAAAAAAATATTTTTCCTAAGCTTTCTTTTCTTTTTTTTTTTTGAATAAGGTTTAATATTTTATAAACAGGTTGCCCGATTTTCAATGTGAGCCACTGTGGTTTATTCATTAATCAAAATTCATTAATATTACATGAAAGGTAATTTTTGACTGATTTGATTTTTGGAAATGCATCACATGCGCAGTACATTCGGAAAAGCAAGAATTGGCATCACTGCAAATATATTATGTTCTAAAATATAACAGTGAAGCAGCTGATGCGCAAACAACATAAAAACAAGCATCACAAAAATGGCTGATGCAATAAATGAGCATCAGCATCAGCTGATTTGCATCAGCATCGCAAACTAATTACAGATACACAGTGATGCATTTCCAAAAAGGCCCGACACTTTTAATTTTAGGAAAATATTTCATTTTAGAGTTTTGTTAAACATGGTTAGCAATGTAAGTGATTACTGATCACAGATTTAAATTCCTTCAAACAAATGAAAGCTCAATATACATAATCACATGTATAGATGCAAGAATATAAGATTGTATTCAACAACTCAAGGTCTTACGAATTTGTTTGGTTTGCAAAATAACATAAACACATTTTAAAATCATTTCATTGTGGTTTATTTTAGGAGAAATTGAGCATCACTTATATAAGGATTCGTAATTTTTCAACTTTGAACTATTTAACTAGAACTATTATGTTTTCAATAATTAAATTTTAATTTTCTTTTTCATTTCAGGTATGTCAAACTTTGTTATTATTCCTTTTTATGTGACAATGTGAGTCAAATAAATGTAAGTTGAAATTTATATTGTAACTCAATAATATCTTTAATTACAATACGGCTTAGTAATAAATCAACCTACTCCAAATTAGTTTAAATTCAGTCTTTAGTAAAGATTAGTACTTTAACTTGTTAGTAATAATGAACGTTTTCGCTCTCTTTATTTGTTTGCAAAATACACTTGTATTTAATAATTTAAAACATCTCTTGCTTAAATTCCAGTGGACTAGGGTCTAGACTATTAACTAGACGTGGGACTAGTCTTGAAACTAAACTAGGAACTAGACATAAGATCAATTTTTGGTCTGAAATATCTGAAATTTGCCAATTGTTCCAGTACTTTACAATAGTATTCTTAATTATTTGAACTATTAGCCTGAATAAAAACTTTTCTCTTAAAAATTAAAAAATATTAGTTAATTTTCCTTCTCTAATTAAAGCCAAAATCTAGTTTTGGCTGTTTTTAGTAAGATATTTAAATGTTATATAGGGTGTTTTGTTTAGATGTATAGAACTTTAAGTTGACAACACTTTTTAAACTGGCGGTCATTTTGTCAGCTGTCAAGTGTTTCGAAGTTTAAAGTCGTTACTCTACGCTGATAAGCCCGAAACGTTTAACCACTTGGAGGACAACATTCGCCGCATTTTTGCCGATAAACGGCCACAAATGTTGAAAAAGTTCCTCGAAAATTCTACCTCCAGATTAGACTACATCCGAGCCACCCATGGCGATCATATGCCAGACGTCATAATTGAATTATAATGCCTTAAGATTGTCTTGCTAATAAAATCAATTTCATGTCATATCCAAAAAAAAAATCATCTTTGTTTTATTCCATTTTAAAGTTTTGTACTTTCAAAATAAATTTGAACAATTTGGAAACGTTGTTTAGGCGTCAGTCTCTACACATTGAAATGTAAGACCAAACTAAACATAAATTGCTTGAGAGCTGACAAAAAAGTGTTGGCAACTGAAAGTTCGATACATCTAAACCTTGTATTTTATTTATTATTAATTAGTGACGATTTTAAGTTTTATACATGAAAGGTAATTTCTGACGGATTTGTGAATGACAGTTTTAATTGAGGACAATATTCCATGTTAGAGTTTTGTTAAACTTGATTCGAAACATGGTGTAACTATACAAGGTGAGTGCAGTAGCACAGCTGACTGACTTTGTTTACAATTTACTTATATCAAAAGTAATACATACTTTTTCAAGTGTTCTTGATAGTAGATTTTAATTCTTTAGCATAAAAAAATACTCACTTTTTGGGGTTTTCCACAACTAAAATCGCCTTTTGATCTGGAATATCTAAAAATACACGAAATCTAGTTTTGGCTGTTAGAAATGTCTTTGTAAGACTCTGTAAGTCAAAGGTCTCAACAAAACAGAATCATAATAAACAAGTTTTTCTTGCCGCAATTACTCATACAACAGCTTTTCGTTTAATAAATTGATTGACACAGTCAACACTCGTAATTGTAAATCAATGCTCAGCAAAGTTCCCTGGATAATTAATTTGGCATATCGTAACGTATATACTCGTATACGAGTACTGTCAAGCATAATGAGCATTCAAATTGCAACATTTTGCTTGCCAGTTTTAAAACCGATTTCATTTTCGTTAATAAGCCCTCCATTACAAACAATCTGAAATCGTTTTGAAATTGAGATACCAAGACAATAAACTGCAACCAAAAGATGCATGTAATTAGCATTTTCACAGAATCACAAACAACAACAACACACCAACACGTACAGATACTGCTGATGAACACAGCTAGAGAAAAAAACCCTTTGAGAGATTGATGCCAATCAACATGACCAGAATTATGTACAAGTTAACAATGCCATCATGTATGGGATCGAGATCTATGGTAAGCGGCTATACGGCACTGAGCAAAAAATACTGCAAAGCAATTTAAATAAAATTATAATAAATAACTAAATTTGTATGTGGATTTTATAAAGATTTATTTTGTAATATTTAATGCATTTTCTTAATATGATCTCTGATCTTCTTGAGGTGTCTACAAAGACCATTAAGCCAAAACGATGATTAAATTGAATTAGACCTTGTAAAAGCCAATGTTAACATGAATATAATAAGACTTAGATTTTGTTTATTGTTTTGGTTTCAAATATGCTGGTTTTAAATTAAAATGAGAACTTTTATTTTTTATAGTTCAACAATTTAGGTATAAAGCAATATTTCCCTTCAGTATGTCATTACTCTCAGATATGCACGACGAAAAGAATCAATATTAGCATATACAGAAGGGTAGAATTTTAATGCTAAGAGTTCAAAATTGCGGGTTGGTCTAACAGGAACATTGAAGTTCATTTGACTAAGCACGAACTCTGAATCAACATCACCACGAATTATGCCCACAAGAATCAAAGCGCTTAGCATCGATCGTCGACTATTTAGAGTTGGCAATTTTATCAAAGCAAGTCTACTTTGAAACGGTGGCAAGACATAAGAATTCCAACCAAGACCACGGAGACAGAAAACTCAAAATTGTTTTTGTTCCGATACAATACTATTGATATGAATTGAATAACAAGGATCCCAAACAATTGATCCATACTCAAGAATTGGTCGAACAAGAGAAGTATATAAAAGATTTGTAATATAAGGATCTACAAATTCCTTAGACCAGCGCTTCATAAATCCAAGTACCCCATAGGCTTTATTTACCTTATAAAGATGTAATCGCGAAAATCAAGTTTATTATCCAACAGTATGCCAAAATCCCATATGGTTTGAACTTTATTTAAAATAACAATATCAATATAATAAGAAGTCTCAATCGGATTGTGTCTGAAAAATTACATGTGTTTGCATTTCTTAATATTTACCCCCTGGCCCACGATGTCGAACGATAACGTTCGCTTAGATAAGACTTAAGACACACACTTGATTGTGGAATAAACAAACTTGATTGAGTAAAAAAATAGATACGATAAAAAGTTTGTGTCTTAAGTCTTATCTAAGCGAACGTTATCGTTCGACATCGTATGCCAGGGGGTTAACTACAACAAATTAAATCTGCACCATTGAGAAAAATTGCAAAAGCCGGCATTTGTATCATTAAAAGAGTTAAAAAGTTTAACATCATCGGCATACATCAATACTTTAGAATGCAAAATAACAGTAGAAAGATCATTGATGAATAGGGTGAACAAAATTGGACCCAGGTGGCTACTTTGAGGAACACAAGGAATATACTTGAATGATTTTTAATATAACATTCCCAAATTTGACTTGTTGCGTTCTTTGTGATAGAAAGGAGTTTAACCATTATAAAGCTGAGAAACTAAAGCTCATAAGTTATAATTTGTGTAATAGAAGATTGTGGTTAACTTTAACAAACGCCTTACTAAAATTCGTGTATATCACATCAGTTTGCATTTTATATGTAAAACCTTCATTGACGATAGTGGTGAGTTCCAAAACATTAGTTGTAGTTGAACGGGGCTTACGAAACCCATGTTGACATGGTGATAGAAGGGAAGAAATTTGATGATATAGGTAATCTGTAAGAATTTTTTCAAGGAGTTTTGGGATGTGGGATGATGTTAAATTTTTATTGCACTACGAGTATATTACTATTCTAGTGATGTTAACAAAGAATCTAAAGTGTATCTGGTTATAGACGTTCTATAACCAGAAACACTTGGAACGGGACCTAAAATTGTTTCTAGGAATTAATAGTATTCAATGCAGCAGCTTTTTTTTTATAAATTTCTTTATATATATACAGCTGCGGTAAAAAAGCGCTGAAGGCAGGATTCGACTGTACAGGGTGGCGCAAAAGTAATCCTCCTATTAGGAAAATGCTATAAATTTTGCGATTGGCCTCTAATGTCAGTTCTGCAATATTCCGCGTTCTGGAGCAGTGTAGCGTAACATTGTATATTAACGTGTATTTCGCATGTGTTTATTACACAAATATCAAAACAGAACTGACATTAGGGGCCTCGCAAAATTTATAGCATTTTCTGATAGGAGGATTACTTTTGCGCCACCCTGTACATAGTTTTTCCCGTGACACATCATTGAAATATGTCAATAATTTATTTAACGTAAATAAGATTTGTGTAACTTTTATTGACTTCTTATTGAAAAGATTTACAATATTTACAAAGTATCAAAATTTGGACGTTAAAAAAATACCACTATTCATTATAGATTTTTAAAAATTAAACTCTATTTCAAATAAATAAAATAAGAAACAAATAAAATGAAGCTAATGAAACAAATAACTTATAAATATTTGGCTTAAGTCGGTTTTAGGGACTTTTTTCAAATCACTATCAAAATTTTATAACTAATAGAATTTTAAATTCGTATTTAAATAAAAAAAAAATTGATACGGTCACGCCTATTTTCGAGTGGGCGGTGCTCCAAATTTTGTAATATGTTTAGCTATATCTTGAAAACTACATTTTTTTTTATTAGACGATATATATATATCAAATGATAGGTATTTTAAAGGATATGCAAAATGACCTATTTATATGGACCACCTATTGATAAATTTCGCAAAATTATTTTTTGATCCGAAATTTTTTTAAAAAATCAGGGAAAAAGGTCGATATGAGTAATTAGATAAATTACAATGTTTTAAAGTAATTAAGCTTTAATTTAATTTAACGTGACCACGTAGGTAATATAAATCCGAAGATATTAAGGAAAGATAATGACATCTCACCATAAAAAATACAATCTGTACTATGCGAAGCCGGTATTCTGTATACCATGGACAAGAAAATCCTTCCGCCCGGCCATAGGCCAGAAATACAGGAAATTTGTACAATGCGAAGCCAGCGTTCTGTATACCATAGAGGAGAAAATCCTATCCTGCATACAAAATTTTGAAAAAATGTGTTTTTTTAATTTTTCAGAACTTATAATTCTAAGATTATAGTACCTACAGACACATATGATACCTTAAATTAAAGCTTAAAGTCTTGGCTATTTATATTAATAAACTAAAATAACACTTGTATCGACTTTTTTTTAATTTTTTTAGATATTAAAAAAAAAATTCGGGTCAAAAAAAATTCTTTTCGGATATAATCCATAGCCGGTCCATATTTTATAATCATAATATATCTCGTTGGAAAGGTATTTTTAATACCTTTAATTCAATGTATTAGAAATTATCAGACACCCAGTAGTTCCCGATATATAGGCCTATATATTTTCAACTTTAAGGGTCCGCCCCCTCGAAAATAGGCGTGACCGCCAACAAATTTTTTTTTGCTGTCATTTCCTATAAAAGCCCTATTGATGATTTTTTTTTTTTTTTAGCAAAGTCACTAAAACCGACTTGTTCCAAATATTTTGTTGCATTACAATTGTTGACAATAACGCTGGCGCAGCGTTGTGGTATTTAGGTTTTGTCGCCTACGACTCCTTCACTACAGCCCACAGATGATCATTGTTAGTCGGTTTTATTTGAGATACACTTTCCTTTACGTCAGCCCAAAGTTTCTCTATTGGGTTCAAGTCAGGATTGCGTTGGCCAATCCATGACCTCAATATTGTTTGCAATGAACCACTGACGAGCTTTTCTGCTTGTATGTTTTCGGTTGTTGTCTTGTTCAAAGGCCCAAATCAATTGCATTACGTCCATGGCATAGGGAAGCATAACATTCTTTAGAATATCATCAACCTAAACATGTCGAGCCATTGTGGATTTTATGCAATGTATTGTTGCCACTTCGTAATATAAAAAGTATCCACATACCATAATGCTAGAACCTTCTTAGATGTTAATTGTGGATTTAGAGGACGTCGAAAATATGAACGAGAACCTCTTCCATCAAGAAAAAATGATTTTACTCTCATCCGTCTATAAAATATTTCGCAGTGTGCAGTTATCAAATAAATGATCGAAGTGCTATAATTTTTGCCGGCACTGTATGTAGCATATATATTTTCTCAGTGTAGTGTATTTATTTGCTATTTCCATGGGGCATATGACTATATTATCATACAAATATACACAAATATGCCAAAACTCATTCATTATCACATACGAATATATATGTATACTAAATATGCACATAGATATACATACATACATATATAGCTAAATACAACTCATACATAAACGAATTGTATAGTATCTATACAAAATTTATACATCTCTATTCATATGTACATACATATGTTTATAGTTTGTGAATGTATGTATGTAGATTGTGTATAGTAAACATTTTACGCCTGATAATGTAAGCCAATCAAATTAAGCAATTATCTTGTTACAACAAGATAACCACAGGGCAAATAGTTTTATTTTAGCAATAACCAAAATAACAACGACAACAACAATAACAACAACAACACCAACGGCAATAACAACAGCGACAGCAATAACTTGATGTTACAGCATTACAGCAACACTAACAACTTCAGATACAACATAAACAAGTACATCAAATCACCATTACAAAACACGAAAACACCAAACCAAGCAACCAACACCTTGAAAACCAACCAACCAACCAACAACAATATCGCACTTTTTCCTTAAATTCTGAAATTTTCGTTTATTTTTTCTGATTTTTACCGTGGTCACTTTTTCAGACAGACCAAGAATTTCAGAAACAAACCAATTGTCTATTTCGATGTGTTTGTGTACGAAACAGTGTTTGATGAGGGGACACAAACAACAGTGTCCAACATCAACAACAATTTTATCATTGGCAATCAAGAACATTAAAATAGCTCACACCTCAAAGTCATGGCTGAATTTGGCCACAAGATGCAAATGTTTAGACAACACCGACAATAAGACAGACAGACAAACGGACGGACAAACAGATGGATGGATAGACAGACGGACAGGATTCCTTTTCATACATACGTGTAGAAAACATCAAGTTAATAAAGATAAAAATAACTGAACAACAGAAAAAAAAACTGCAACAGACAAATGAAGAATGAAGACAGCAGATTGTAAAATTCAACAAAAAAAAAAAAAAAGCATACACAAAAAATATAAAACGAATAGCAGAATTTTGAGCCCGCAGAGTATATAAAGTCATAATAATGCATCAAAAGCGGCTAAAAAATGAAATAATGCCATTGTATGTGTAAACGGTTTAAATCAAAATATTATCAAAAACTAAAAAAGCAACCCAGCAAAATTTTTTGAAAAGGCTGCAACGAATGTTGGACACCCTATGCATCATTTAACAGGATGGCATTGTGCAATATATATAAAAACCAACCAAAAAAGGCCTGTACCAACAATACCTTGGTTTAAGCTTGGTCTGTACCGGGTTGTACTTGTACTTATCCTTTGCAAATAGTTGGTACTTGGGTAACCAATACATTCTATCCAATGATACAGTGTCCATTTAATAGTCTAATCGAGTTTTTAGTAAGAGCCAAGATTATACTGTTGCTTCCCATGCTTCCTGTGTCTTTTCTTTCAAGTACAGGATTTTTTAACAGGAACTGTGTTTTAAAATCAAATAAAGCAAACAAATTATATGACAATTATGTATCTTAATGTTTATTCCATTAGAAATAATAAAGTTTGATAATTATACGAGGGCGATTCGGAAACTTGTTAGTCTAGCACAGAAAGAGAAACATTTTTATTTTTCAATATAATCTCCTGGAACTTCAACACACTTAGTCCAACAATTCTATTCCTTTGATTAAAATAGTTTTCCTCAAGGCCTTCAAAATACTATTTTACAACTTTAATTGCGTCTTCATTTGAGGTAAAACGCTTGCCAGCTAAGATTTTTTTTAGATTTGGGAACAGGTAAAAGTCACTGGGAGCTATAGCAGGAGAATAAAGTGGCTGGTCAAGCAACTCGTACTTTAATTCATTCGTCGATCCAAATATTGCAATAGTAATCCGAATTTATTGCTTTACCCTTTTGCAGATAGTCAATCAATCAAATACCTTTGAAGTCCAAAAAACCGTTGTCATAACCTTACCAGCCGATTGAATTGTTTTTGTCTTCTTTGGGTTACTTCCCCCAGCTTTAGTGTACTTTAGCTGGATTGTACTTTTGTCTCTGGAGTATAGTAGAGTATAGTGGAGTCATGTCTCATCCACAGTTATGAAGCGACGCTTAAAATCCATTTTATTATACCCTTCACCTTCATGAGAACGGTATATATAAGTTTGTCATTCCGTATGAAATTTCCACAATATAATTTTATAAAGTCCACTTCCAAAATTCACTTAAATACGTATAAAGCTGATATAAGTAATGTTAAACGGCTAAAATTTGACATAAATACTCTTTATAGGCAAATAAATTGTTGTACTAAATTTTATGGTGGTTGGCCCATAATTAGTCATGGCTTTCATACAAGGACCACATACGAAAAATCCATTTATCTTTATATATATCGTATAAATATTAGTACCGACTCAAAACTTTGCACAGATCATTTACATATCTACAAAAATCATCCCACAATATTTTGTGAATTTCGGTCTATTTTTAACCGTATGCCCCATATAAAGCCCTCTTCCGAAAATCCCTCTAATACTCATAAATCTCCAATCCAAAACTTTACACGGATCATTTACATACATGCCTAAATCAAATTGCTGGATTTTGAGAATATCGGTCCATATTTGACAATATCCCCCACCCCCACATAAGGTTCACTCTCGAAATCCACGTTAATACTAATATATATTTTATATATACCGTTATTTGGTTGAATTTCGATGTGAAATATCCTCATATGCACGAAAATAACTCTTCCAAAATTTCCGGAGATCGGCCCATAATTTGTCATAGCTGCCATATAAGAACCATTTCCAAAAAACAAATAAATTCGGGTAAAAAAATATTATTTTCGGATTTAACCCATATTCGGTCCATATTTTATAATCATGATATACATCGTTGGAGAGGTATTTTTAATACCTTTTATTTAACGTATTACAAATTATCAGACATCCAGTAGTTCGCGAGATATAGGCCTATATATTTTAAACTTTACGGGCCCGTCCCTTCGAAAATAGGCGTGATCGCCAACAATTTTTTTTTGTGCTGGTATCTCCTCTAAAAGCCTTATTTGATTTTTTTACTAAAACCGAATTGTACCCCTTGTTTATACTCTGTTTGTTGAGTTACACTCAAGATTATTATGAACACCAGACAAACTCGGTAAATTATGGTAAGAATTGGTAATTAAATCAATTAAAAATGGTCGAAATGAGACAAAATTTCAAAATATTTAACATAAATTATGTTGGTCGTAAAATTGTCTTTCAAACAATATATAAAATACTAATAAAATTTGCACTAAGACTAAATAGAAAGCACAGAATAAGGATATTCTAGTCCTATAACCAGTGAGTGTAGTTTTTGTATTTCTTATTACGTTTAGGTGGAGGGTATTTAAGATTCGGCACAGCCGAATATGGCACTCTTACTTGTTTTTCTTAAAACGTTCCAAAGAAGCTTGTGAAATTTTCATTCTTATGCGTTTTTGGTCGACTGTTAACAAATGCGGCATTTATCTTGCAGAAAGCTTTTTCAACTGTAGTTCTTCATGCAAAATTAAATGGACTCGATCATTTGAGGTGATGAAGCATGATATTGGCTATTTCACGCACTTTCGTCAATCATTTAATACCATATCATGCACTTTTTTAAATATTGTAGGGTGTCTTAAAACAACTTGTGGCAAGCTGCAATATGCTGCATATACTCGTACATATGCACATAAATATGGGTGAAGATGAAAAAAAACTCACAGCTCATACTGACAGCAAAGATCATGTCAGTCACTCAGTCATTTTGGCAACATGACATCAACACAAATTCTAGCTCGCTCGCTGGCTGGCTGACAGCATTGCAGCATGGCTCGTTTGCAAACGACACTCTCTCTCTCTCTCACCATAAGATGTGTAAAAGTGTTACATGTAAGTATGTATGAATGTTAAAGAAATTCTCTGACTGCAAGACACAACTCAATAATAATGCTAAACAAAAGATTTTAAAAAGGCATCAGCAGCAATAACAACAATAAACAGCAACATGATGAACAACATACAGCAAACAAACAAAAACAACAACAGTTTAATAACAACATTAACTCTTTGCAGCCCAAAAAACATCGTAACAACAACAGAAAATGAAGACATTTAATAAATTGCAACGCAGCCATCTCACACTATAATTCGTTCGTAATGCAAAGCAAACGCAACGCAATGCAACACAATGCAGATTGTTGAGCCGCAACATTGACCATCACAGTTTGGTTACAACAATGCTGTTATTACATTAAATACTGTGTGTCTGTGTCTGTGCCTGTGTATGGATGTACTTTTTAAACAACTCATATTCATAATGATGCTTTATTATTTTTTTGTTTTATTTCATTTATGTTGCATTAAGACCGGTACCACTGAGCCACCATGGGTTGTGGCATTGACAGTGAGTTTTTTGTGTTTTTTTTTTAAGGTGAATGTGTATTTAACACGATGCAACAGTGGTTTTAATAGCTGTAAATTTGATGTTTTATTGGTATAACTAATAAAGTAAATCAGCTGAAACCGATTGAATGGAAATACTGACTCTGTTTGATATGTGGCAATCATCTTACCATCTGAAATTAAATATTAAAAGACTTTTTCCACACCCAAAGTGATTCCAAAATATGTTTTTAGACCTATCCACTGACTTGAAAAATATATTAACAATATAATACAAAAGTCATTGGGTTAGGATACATAATTCAACAATGTGCCTGAGAGAATTGTTTCTTTTGTGGACAATTGTTCTACATTTGGCGGTTTCATTTCCTCATAATTCAAAATATTTGTGCCAAAGAAATTAAGTTGTATTACTACGAAATTAATGTCCTTATTTATTCTCAATGTCTTGCCACAATTTCCTAGAAAATACTTAATCTGACAACAACTATTGTCATACTACATACAGTTCTAATGTGGCAACCAATGATTTTATTTTAAGGCGAATCCTTTCGCAGATCCAATAATTTTCAATAAAGAAGTCTGAAAATATGTCAACAATGACAGTTCGATCTCTGCCTGGCTGAGACCCATGACTTTTTAGCATGAACAGTTCTGATTTGGTAACCAATGACATTAATTTCTTAATGTATAGAAAATTCTTTCAAACATTTTTTTACCCACCACTAAGAAGATGGCGGGTATATTGTGTTTCTCATTCCGTTTAAAAAACATCGAAATAATGGTCGTAGAATGAAAAAGTATATATAGTCTGGGTCTTTATAAGATTCTAAAACGATTTAAACATGTCCGTTCGTCTGTCCGTGTGTTATTGGCACGATAAAACTTTGAAAAAAAAACATAGAACAATGAAATTTTTACCAAACATTCTGGTTATTGATCCACCGAAATGTTTGGTATTGCAAATGGGCACAATCAGTCCAATTGGATCTGAATTATAGATCAGAGTTTTAGACTACTTCGATATTTTTCAGTTATTGTTTGCTGTTTTCTTTAAATATAATGCAGATAATATCATGAAATTTTGTACACTTTATTTTTATTATAGAAGGACAAGTCGTGTTGAAAATGGTAGGAATAGGTCCACGATTTCTCATAGCCATCAAACAAATATCTTCCCGAAATATGGCTCTATGGTACATAAATATCTATAGAAAAGCCGTATATAGTTTCATGCAATAATAAGTTTCATGCAAAGTGTACTCTTAAAACAATATTTTGTTTGCATCGGTCCATAAGTTTGACATAGCCCCATACAAAGGCCACTTCCGAAAAAACTTAAATGAACATAAATCTGTTTTAAAAATGACTATCAAGTTGAGCATAATCAAAATATATATTTAAATCGTCGTACCAAATTTCTTGATGATCGGTCCATATTTGACCGTAGCGCCCAGATAAAGTCCAGTTCCGAAAAGCACTTAAATACTCATAAATCTCTTAAAAAACCCCCTATTAAAGTTAAATTCAACATGCATAGTCCATACATATACAAAAATCGTCTATCTCCATATGATGATCGGTTCATATTTGACCGTAGCCCACATATAAAGTCTGCTTCCGGAAATCACTTAAATACGCATACATCTCTTATAAAGCTCCATATAAGACCTTGTACAGCCGGATATAAACTCTTACTTGTTATATTTAAGAAAATATCGAGAGAAATGACTCCAAAATACTTTGAATCAACCTAAATGTAATTAAATTCCCATCAAATTGTTCAAATTGTTTTAATTTCTTTTACATCCTCGGAACCACTGTGTTTTGTTGTTATTGTTGTCCTGTTGTTGTTCACAACCAGCTGCTAAATTTAAATTGCAACGTTGTTTCTGTTTGCAGTTGTTTCCACACCTTTTTTTGCTAACTCGAAAAATCTTTTTTTTTTAAGTTTTTGTTTTTTTTTTTTTGTTTTGTTGCAGCATTTCCATTTCTTTTTATTATTTTCTCAAGGGGCACAAAAAAAACACCTATTATAATAAAACGCTTTTTTTGTTTGTTGTTCTTCTGCGAGAACAAAAATATGCACAAAATACCACGTACTAAAAGGCCACACCAAAAAATTAAACAAGAAAAGAACTAAACAGAACAAAATGCTCAAAAACCATAGAATACCAAAAACTCATTAATGCAATTAACCAAAATTGTTTTTAAACATTTTGCACTAAATATATATTACATGTAGCTTTAAATACGAAAAAAATTATGTTAGATTTTAAAGATACATATTTAAATAAAATGAATATTGTTAACTTCAACGTACTCGTTCGTATTGTTGCCAGTTTACGGAAACCATACACAACTAAACTACATGCTTCCTAGCAAAGCAGATAAATTTTCCACAAATCCTAAATATCCATTCATCCTTTAAATTCTCTGAGAAATAATATAGTTTTCATTTTTAAGTAACAAACATTTAAAGCTTCTTAGTCTAACGTGTAGTACGAGTTGTTGTTCTTTCCTAGTGCCACAAAATACGTGTTCCATGGAATGCTAAAAATATAAAATAAATATTATTTGTTTTTCTTTCTTTTACTCCAAAAAGTTGCTACATTCCTGCTGGTTTTCAGGGGGTGGAGAGGGGTTTAACTAAGAGGAGAAAAAAACAGAATTTATGATAATTAAAAAATGCCTTATAACATTAAGGTAATAGAAACAAATACAGCTTAATATACGAGTACATTGTTACCGCTAGTTGTAGTAGTAGTTTTAATTTATTTTGAAAACTACAGGTTTAAACAGACTAAGTTGATTTTACTTTTTTTTGCAACATCTGTTTTTAGTCTTGTTAGAGACAGAGAGAGAGAGAGAGAGAGATAGTTTGTGTAAAATAATGGAATTCACAGGTAAAGTTACATTGGCAAATAATTGCTAAAAATTAAGGTCATTGCTTTTGGGGCAGTCAAAAAAGGGATTAATAAAATAATTGCAATTTAAAAGCTCTTGGCAAGTAAAGTTGTACAGGGTGTTTTTTTTTAGAGGTATAGAACTTCGAATTGAAATAAAACACAAGAAAGCGTTTCAATGACCATCAATTTCGCTTTATTGGAAGGATAATTTTATGCCATTAATGTTTAAATATGATTTCAGGCATGTGGCCGCCGCGGCTGGCTCGAATAAAGCCAATTCTACAGGTCCAATTTTCAAACACTTTTTCGAGCATATGGGGCCGTATGTCGGCAATAACGCCACGAATGTTGGCTTCCAATTCCCCTAACGTTTCTGGTTTGTTGGCGTAGACATATCCCCAAAGAAAATAATCCAATGGTGTCAAATTACACGATCTTGGTGGCCAATTGACAGGTCCATTCCGCGAAATTATGCGCTCATCGAATGTTTCCTTCAATAAATCGATTGTGGCGTGCGCTGTGTGGCATGTAGCGCCGTCTTGTTGGAACCACAACTCATCCACATTCATGCCATCCAATTCGGGAACAAAATAGTCGGTTATCATGGCTCTATACCGGTCTCCATTAACGGTAACTGCCTCTCCACCATTATTTCGGAAGAAGTATGGCCCAATGACTCCACCAGCCCATAGAGCACACCAAACAGTCAGTTTTTGTGGATGTAATGGCGTCTCAAGCGTCTCGTGTGGATTCTCTTCACTTCAAATGCGGCAATTTTGCTTGTTGACGTAGCCATTCAACCAAATATGAGCCTCATCACTGAACAATATTTTGCGATGAAAATCAGCATCGAGATCAATCTCATTTTCGGCCCATACACCAAAATCACGACGCATTGCATGGTCTCGCGGCTTTAATTCTTGCACAAGCTGGATCTTGTAAGGTCGCAAGCCAAGATCTTTGCGCAAAATCTTCCATAAAGTTGATGGACAAAGCTCCAATTGCTGTGCACGGTGGCGAATCGATTCATTCGGGTACTCTTCAACACTTTGCTCTACAGCGGCAATTGTTTCTTCGGTGCGCACTGTTCGACGTCTCTGCGGATGCGTATTATCACATAGAGTAAACGTAGTGCGAAAACGATCCATGGTTAACCGAATTAATTGCTCTAATGGACGATTATGTCGACCATAAAATGGACGGAGCTTGCGGTAAACTTCGCGAACTGAACCGTTATTTTCGAAATAAATTAGCACGATTTGCAAGCGTTGTTCTTTTGTCAACCTGTTCATGATGAAATGGCAAACCAAACTGAACATAAATGACATTAGAGTTGCCAGATTTGACCACAAAATGCCAGTTTTATCTCTTTTCGAAAAACAAACCTGTAAAAAAACACCCTATATATTAAATATCAGTGTTGCCGCAGTAATAATACTGTAGTAAAATTAGATTTCTCGGCTCCAGCTACTCTGGCGACCCGGCAGAATGTTCAGAATTGAACATGTTTATTATTAAAAGATAATATTCATTAAATGTTCAGAATTGAACATGTTTATTATTAGAAGATAATATTCATTAAATATTCATTAGTGCTAAGAATAAAAGATAATATTAATTTGTTCTAAGAATAGAAAGATAAAAAAGGTCATTAGAGTAAGAGATAATGTAGTTTACATATGTTTGTAATTCCGTGTGATTGGGTATTTTGACAGACACCAACACAAATAATGAAACCTTTTGTATTTATCACTAAAATACGCAGGTACCTAAACATAATCATTAAACACTTAACGAGCAATAAATTAAGGGTCGCTAATGTGTGCATGTATACAATCATATCAGTTCTAGTTAGGTTTAAGATTTTCAATGTTAGTACTTAAGAAGAAGTTTTTAAATAAAAATTTAGTATCCTACAAATATTCAAGCGAGTAGTTACGCTCGCATGTGTTATTAATTTAACAGACTAAATTAAAGAACGTTTGCATTTTTTCATTTTATATTGGAGTTACAACAACTTGAAAATAAAACACTAAAGTGCAGGCCTGTATTACATATTACTAGATTTTTTTTTAATTTTTATTTGCTAATTATGGCTGTCGTAATAGACAAAAACGAATTATTAGAATGTCCTTATGAAAAGAGTCATCGTATTTTAAAATTTCGCATGCAAGTGCACTTGGTAAAGTGCGAACGAAATCATGAGAATGTACCCAAAGTAAGATGTCCCTTCAATGTCACTCATGTGCTAAATGATACGGAATTGGAGTATCACGTAACGGACTGCAGGGAACGTAAAACATTTGAGCATTATTATAATGTGGATGAAGCCGTAACAACAACTACAGTGCCTCCACCCGTGCCTGTTAATGAAAGTGAAGAAAATTGGGATAATGACGATGCCCCCACATACAATGCTAGTGAGTATGTGGCTAAAGCTGCAGTTGTGCGTAATATACAAGGCGTTGCACCAGCCTTGTCCTTCAATGTCACTCATGTGCTAAATGATACGGAATTGGAGTATCACGTAACGGACTGCAGGGAACGTAAAACATTTGAGCATTATTATAATGTGGATGAAGCCGTAACAACAACTACAGTGCCTCCACCCGTGCCTGTTAATGAAAGTGAAGAAAATTGGGATAATGACGATGCCCCCACATACAATGCTAGTGAGTTTGTGGCTAAAGCTGCAGTTGTGCGTAATATACAAGGCGTTGCACCAGCCTTGTCCTTCAATGTCACTCATGTGCTAAATGATACGGAATTGGAGTATCACGTAACGGACTGCAGGGAACGTAAAACATTTGAGCATTATTATAATGTGGATGAAGCCGTAACAACAACTACAGTGCCTCCACCCGTGCCTGTTAATGAAAGTGAAGAAAATTGGGATAATGACGATGCCCCCACATACAATGCTAGTGAGTATGTGGCTAAAGCTGCAGTTGTGCGTAATATACAAGGCGTTGCACCAGCCTTGTCCTTCAATGTCACTCATGTGCTAAATGATTCGGAATTGGAATATCACGTAACGGATTGCAGGGAACGTAAAACATTTGAGCATTATTATAATGTGGATGAAGCCGTAACAACAACTACAGTGCCTCCACCCATGCCTGTTAATGAAAGTGAAGAAAATTGGGATAATGACGATGCACCCACATACAATGCTAGGGAGTATGCGGCTAAAGCTGCAGTTTTGCGTAATATACAAGGCGTTGCACCAGCTGTACGCAAGCAATTTCGTAAAATGGAACGTTTGCGTTTATTAGGATATTAGATGAATGTTAAGAATAATGTGCTTTTGTTTTTTGTATGTTTGTTCTCGAATAATTGTGCATACATATATGTATCTTAAATAATTTTATACTATATATACATATTTATATATGTATTACATGTAGGTATATCTTTTGTATTTAAAATATTTTATGACGGCAAACAAATTAAGTTACCAACAATTTGCATAAATAAAATGGAAAATTTTTAATATGTATAGGTAGTATATTTTTTACAAAAAAAAAAAAAAAAAAAAAAAAAAAAAAAAGATAATATTCATTAAATATTCATTAGTGCTAAGAATAAAATATAATATTAATTAATTAATCACTGTTAGTACTTAAGAAGAAGTTTTTAAATAAAAATTTAGTATCTTACAAATACTCAAGCGAGTAGTTACGCTCGCATGTGTTATTAATTTAACATTTGGTCCTTCGAGCCGGATTTGAACCAGTGACATTTGGTCCTTCGAGAGAAAGAAAAAACCAGTAAAAATTAAAGAATAATAAATTTAACAAAAGTTAAATATTATTGAAAAATAGAATTTATAAAATAGTAAAAAAAAAGCGTCAATCTCGGCTAAAACAGGGATTGTGTTGTGAATAATTATCTAAATACACAGATATTATTTCTATAAAAATTAATAATATAAAGCATATTAGCTATGGCTAATAAAGCAAAATTATTTGAAAGCCAATGGACGCAATCAATAGCCGGTAAGGACATTATCCATGTCCAAGGAAAAGCCGAAGAACTGCTGGAAGAATTTATGGAAAAGGTAGAATGGATGCGCGAAAGGATATCAGAACTACATACAATAGTATCTGATGCATCCAACGAGCTACTGGACATAAAGACGCAGCAAATAAAAAAATGATTTTTAGCATTGGAAGACGTTTATAAAAAACTATGCGAATTTAATAGCACTAAAGAAGTGTGTATCCTCAAGGAAAATATTGAAGACGAGTATTACGAGGCTCTTGAATTACGTGCAAAAAACGTAAACAATCCTTCAAGGGAACAGGTCAATGAGCCAAGAATTGATGCCAGTGGCATTTTAAACTTAGGTAAAATAGAAATACCGGAGTTTCATGGAGACATAAATGATTGGGCTCCATTTCATGATATGTTTAAGAGCCTTGTGCATGACTGCAATTATCTCTCTAATGTGGAGAAAATGTATCGATTGGTGACAGCACTAAAAGGTGAAGCTAAGAAACTAGTTCAACACCTGAAAGTGACGGATATAAACTATTTAGCAGCTTTTGAAATTCTCAAACAAAGATACGAGAATCGAAGGCTGTTGTTTACCAATCAAGTCGACAAACTACTAGATCAACCAATGGTCAACAGCGAGTCATCAGCAAGTGTAAAGCAGCTATTGGACACAACAAACAGTTGCATTTATGCACTTAAAGGAATGGATGTGAAGATAACGGATGCTGAACCGTTTATTGCTCACATTGTAATCAGTAAACTAGACAATGATGGTCTCCGGTATTATGAACAAAATGTTAAGAAAACAAAAGAAATTCAAAGTCTTGATGACGTCTTGAAATTTTTGGAGCAACAAGTTCAAGCCTTGGAAGCAGTTACGAAGCGCCAAGGATATAAGTACCAGAAAAAAGTGGGTGACAATACAAAAGTTTCCAACACACTTTACACGGCACAACAAGCGTGCAAATAATTGCTAAAAATTAAGGTCATTGCTTTTGGGGCAGTCAAAAAAGGGATTAATAAAATAATTGCAATTTAAAAGCTCTTGGCAAGTAAAGTTGTACAGGGTGTTTTTTTTTAGAGGTATAGAACTTCGAATTGAAATAAAACACAAGAAAGCGTTTCAATGACCATCAATTTCGCTTTATTGGAAGGATAATTTTATGCCATTAATGTTTAAATATGATTTCAGGCATGTGGCCGCCGCGGCTGGCTCGAATAAAGCCAATTCTACAGGTCCAATTTTCAACCACTTTTTCGAGCATATGGGGCCGTATGTCGGCAATAACGCCACGAATGTTGGCTTCCAATTCCCCTAACGTTTCTGGTTTGTTGGCGTAGACGAGCGACTTCACATATCCCCAAAGAAAATAATCCAATGGTGTCAAATCACACGATCTTGGTGGCCAATTGACAGGTCCATTCCGCGAAATTATGCGCTCATCGAATGTTTCCTTCAATAAATCGATTGTGACGTGCGCTGTGTGGCATGTAGCGCCGTCTTGTTGGAACCACAACTCATCCACATTCATGCCATCCAATTCGGGAACAAAATAGTCGGTTATCATGGCTCTATACGTACAATTGCTGTGCACGGTGGCGAATCGATTCATTCGGGTTCTCTTCAACACTTTGCTCTACAGCGGCAATTGTTTCTTCGGTGCGCAATGTTCGACGTCTCTGCGGATGCGTATTATCACATAGAGTAAACGTAGTGCGAAAACGATCCATGGTTAACCGAATTAATTGCTCTGATGAGCTTGCGGTAAACTTCGCGAACTGAACCGTTATTTTCGAAATAAATTAGCACGATTTGCAAGCGTTGTTCTTTTGTCAACCTGTTCATGATGAAATGGCAAACCAAACTGAACATAAATGACATTAGAGTTGCCAGATTTGACCACAAAATGCCAGTTTTATCTCTTTTCGAAAAACAAACCTGTAAAAAAACACCCTATATATTAAATATCAGTGTTGCCGCAGTAATAATACTGTAGTAAAATTAGATTTCTCGGCTCCAGCTACTCTGGAGACCCGGCAGAATGTTCAGAATTGAACATGTTTATTATTAAAAGATAATATTCATTAAATGTTCAGAATTGAACATGTTTATTATTAGAAGATAATATTCATTAAATATTCATTAGTGCTAAGAATAAAAGATAATATTAATTTGTTCTAAGAATAGAAAGATAAAAAAGGTCATTAGAGTAAGAGATAATGTAGTTTACATATGTTTGTAATTCCGTGTGATTGGGTATTTTGACAGACACCAACACAAATAATGAAACCTTTTGTATTTATCACTAAAATACGCAGGTACCTAAACATAATCATAAAACACTTAACGAGCAATAAATTAAGGGTCGCTAATGTGTGCATGTATACAATCATATCAGTTCTAGTTAGGTTTAAGATTTTCAATGTTAGTACTTAAGAAGAAGTTT
The DNA here is from genome assembly GCA_916048285.2 of Bellardia pandia. Classification (NCBI taxonomy): domain Eukaryota; kingdom Metazoa; phylum Arthropoda; class Insecta; order Diptera; family Calliphoridae; genus Bellardia; species Bellardia pandia. The sequence continues at coordinate 50,508,883 of OU696531.1, forward strand.
TTAAATAAAAATTTAGTATCCTACAAATATTCAAGCGAGTAGTTACGCTCGCATGTGTTATTAATTTAACAGACTAAATTAAAGAACGTTTGCATTTTTTCATTTTATATTGGAGTTACAACAACTTGAAAATAAAACACTAAAGTGCAGGCCTGTATTACATATTACTAGATTTTTTTTTAATTTTTATTTGCTAATTATGGCTGTCGTAATAGACAAAAACGAATTATTAGAATGTCCTTATGAAAAGAGTCATCGTATTTTAAAATTTCGCATGCAAGTGCACTTGGTAAAGTGCGAACGAAATCATGAGAATGTACCCAAAGTAAGATGTCCCTTCAATGTCACTCATGTGCTAAATGATACGGAATTGGAGTATCACGTAACGGACTGCAGGGAACGTAAAACATTTGAGCATTATTATAATGTGGATGAAGCCGTAACAACAACTACAGTGCCTCCACCCATGCCTGTTAATGAAAGTGAAGAGAATTGGGATAATGACGATGCACCCACATACAATGCTAGTGAGTTTGTGGCTAAAGCTGCAGTTGTGCGTAATATACAAGGCGTTGCACCAGCCTTGTCCTTCAATGTCACTCATGTGCTAAATGATACGGAATTGGAGTATCACGTAACGGATTGCAGGGAACGTAAAACATTTGAGAATTATTATAATGTGGATGAAGCCGTAACAACAACTACAGTGCCTCCACCCATGCCTGTTAATGAAAGTGAAGAAAATTGGGATAATGACGATGCACCCACATACAATGCTAGGGAGTATGCGGCTAAAGCTGCAGTTTTGCGTAATATACAAGGCGTTGCACCAGCTGTACGCAAGCAATTTCGTAAAATGGAACGTTTGCGTTTATTAGGATATTAGATGAATGTTAAGAATAATGTGCTTTTGTTTTTTGTATGTTTGTTCTCGAATAATTGTGCATACATATATGTATCTTAAATAATTTTATACTATATATACATATTTATATATGTATTACATGTAAGTATATCTTTTGTATTTAAAATATTTTATGACGGCAAACAAATTAAGTTACCAACAATTTGCATAAATAAAATGGAAAATTTTTAATATGTATAGGTAGTATATTTTTTACAAAAAAAAAAAAAAAAAAAAAAAAAAAAAAAGATAATATTCATTAAATATTCATTAGTGCTAAGAATAAAATATAATATTAATTAATTAATCACTGTTAGTACTTAAGAAGAAGTTTTTAAATAAAAATTTAGTATCCTACAAATTAATTTAACATTTGGTCCTTCGAGCCGGATTTGAACCAGTGACATTTGGTCCTTCGAGAGAAAGAAAAAACCAGTAAAAATTAAAGAATAATAAATTTAACAAAAGTTAAATATTATTGAAAAATAGAATTTATAAAATAGTAAAAAAAAGCGTCAATCTCGGCTAAAACAGGGATTGTGTTGTGAATAATTATCTAAATACACAGATATTATTTCTATAAAAATTAATAATATAAAGCATATTAGCTATGGCTAATAAAGCAAAATTATTTGAAAGCCAATGGACGCAATCAATAGCCGGTAAGGACATTATCAATGTCCAAGGAAAAGCCGAAGAACTGCTGGAAGAATTTATGGAAAAGGTAGAATGGATGCGCGAAAGGATATCAGAACTACATACAATAGTATCTGATGCATCCAACGAGCTACTGGACATAAAGACGCAGCAAATAAAAAAATGATTTTTAGCATTGGAAGACGTTTATAAAAAACTATGCGAATTTAATAGCACTAAAGAAGTGTGCATCCTCAAGGAAAATATTGAAGACGAGTATTACGAGGCTCTTGAATTACGTGCAAAAAACGTAAACAATCCTTCAAGGGAACAGGTCAATGAGCCAAGAATTGATGCCAGTGGCATTTTAAACTTAGGTAAAATAGAAATACCGGAGTTCCATGGAGACATAAATGATTGGGCTCCATTTCATGATATGTTTAAGAGCCTTGTGCATGACTGCAATTATCTCTCTAATGTGGAGAAAATGTGTCGATTGGTGACAGCACTAAAAGGTGAAGCTAAGAAACTAGTTCAACACCTGAAAGTGACGGATATAAACTATTTAGCAGCTTTTGAAATTCTCAAACAAAGATACGAGAATCGAAGGCTGTTGTTTACCAATCAAGTCGACAAACTACTAGATCAACCAATGGTCAACAGCGAGTCATCAGCAAGTGTAAAGCAGCTATTGGACACAACAAACAGTTGCGTTTATGCACTTAAAGGAATGGATGTGAAGATAACGGATGCTGAACCGTTTATTGCTCACATTGTAATCAGTAAACTAGACAATGATGGTCTCCGGTATTATGAACAAAATGTTAAGAAAACAAAAGAAATTCAAAGTCTTGATGACGTCTTGAAATTTTTGGAGCAACAAGTTCAAGCCTTGGAAGCAGTTACGAAGCGCCAAGGATATAAGTACCAGAAAAAAGTGGGTGACAATACAAAAGTTTCCAACACACTTTACACGGCACAACAAGCGTGCAAATAATTGCTAAAAATTAAGGTCATTGCTTTTGGGGCAGTCTAAAAAGGGATTAATAAAATAATTGCAATTTAAAAGCTCTTGGCAAGTAAAGTTGTACAGGGTGTTTTTTTTTAGAGGTATAGAACTTCGAATTGAAATAAAACACAAGAAAGCGTTTCAATGACCATCAATTTCGCTTTATTGGAAGGATAATTTTATGCCATTAATGTTTAAATATGATTTCAGGCATGTGGCCGCCGCGGCTGGCTCGAATAAAGCCAATTCTACAGGTCCAATTTTCAACCACTTTTTCGAGCATATGGGGCCGTATGTCGGCAATAACGCCACGAATGTTGGCTTCCAATTCCCCTAACGTTTCTGGTTTGTTGGCGTAGACGAGCGACTTCACATATCCCCAAAGAAAATAATCCAATGGTGTCAAATCACACGATCTTGGTGGCCAATTGACAGGTCCATTCCGCGAAATTATGCGCTCATCGAATGTTTCCTTCAATAAATCGATTGTGACGTGCGCTGTGTGGCATGTAGCGCCGTCTTGTTGGAACCACAACTCATCCACATTCATGCCATCCAATTCGGGAACAAAATAGTCGGTTATCATGGCTCTATACGTACAATTGCTGTGCACGGTGGCGAATCGATTCATTCGGGTTCTCTTCAACACTTTGCTCTACAGCGGCAATTGTTTCTTCGGTGCGCAATGTTCGACGTCTCTGCGGATGCGTATTATCACATAGAGTAAACGTAGTGCGAAAACGATCCATGGTTAACCGAATTAATTGCTCTGATGAGCTTGCGGTAAACTTCGCGAACTGAACCGTTATTTTCGAAATAAATTAGCACGATTTGCAAGCGTTGTTCTTTTGTCAACCTGTTCATGATGAAATGGCAAACCAAACTGAACATAAATGACATTAGAGTTGCCAGATTTGACCACAAAATGCCAGTTTTATCTCTTTTCGAAAAACAAACCTGTAAAAAAACACCCTATATATTAAATATCAGTGTTGCCGCAGTAATAATACTGTAGTAAAATTAGATTTCTCGGCTCCAGCTACTCTGGAGACCCGGCAGAATGTTCAGAATTGAACATTTTTTTTTTTTTTTTTTTTTTTTTTGCATATTCTTTTTTATTGTATCTTCATTTTAAATGAACTAACAATAGGTATTCAAATCTTAAAACTAAAGTTAATTAAGATAAGTCCAGCCAATGCTAGGCAAAATCTAGTTTTCAAATTCGATAGGATATAATGAGCAACTTGTATTTATTCATCTGAGAGCGGTGGTGTCCCTCCTTCTCAAACGGCTATGACCGGGATGTTGTAAGATGTCTCGAGCGAGGGGATTTGGATGAGTTTCCAGCTTACCCAAATAAAGGGCCACGTGTTTAGTTATTTCCCATTTGACAAGTGGAACATCAAGATCGTTGTGTATGTTGTTGTTTTTAATATACCAAGGAGCGGTAGTTATCATTCGTAGAATTTTGTTTTGACGGCGTTGAATTTTCTCAATATTGGAGTTGGAGGCAGTGCCCCATAACTGGATACCATAGCACCAAATTGGCTTTAAGATTGAGTTGTAGAGTAGAAGCTTACAATCGAGCCGAAGGACGGAGTTTCTGCCGATGAGCCAATGAATTTGGGCTGCTTTCAGTTTCAATTGAGTCAGCTTAGCATCTATATGTGGTTTCCATGTGAGGCGACGGTCCAGATGAATACCAAGATATTTCACGTGTGAGTTTTGAGGCACTATATGGTCATTAATACGAATAGGGGGACATGATTCCCTACGTAGAGTAAATGTTACGTGGGTGCATTTCTGTTCATTTATTTTTATTCCCCATTGTCTTGCCCATTTCTCCACTTGCGTTACGTGGTGCTGTAATTGAATCGAGGCATCTTTTGGATCTTTGTGAGTACTGAGAAATGCCGTATCATCAGCAAATGTTGACGTGTGAATTTCATTGTTTGTTGGCATGTCTGCTGTGTACAGCAAGTATAGAATTGGTCCTAAGATACTACCTTGAGGGACGCCAGCACCTATAGGTTGAGGACGGCTTAAATAATCACCTTCTTTAATCATAAACTGACGGTCGATTAAGTATTTCCATAGTAGGTGTTGAAGATTCACCGGCAAGTTCTGCTTTAATTTAGATATCAGGCCTTCATGCCATACTTTGTCGAAAGCTTGAGAGACGTCAATAAAGAGTGCCGAACAGTATCTCTTTTCCTCAAAGGTTTTTCTTATGACTTGTACCAATCTATGTGTTTGTTCTATTGTACTGTGTTGACGTCTGAAGCCAAACTGGTGATTGGGAATGCAGTTGTTTTCATTCAAAATCGGAGTCAGCTTGGTTATAAGCAATTTCTCGAATAATTTGGACATAGTTGGTAATAGACTTATTGGCCTATACGACTCAACTTTGCAAGGATCTTTTCCCGGCTTAGGAATCATCTTTACTAGTGCAATTTTCCAAACCGAAGGGTAGTACTCAAGCCGTAAGATGGCATTAAAAAGAAAGAGGATTAATCTTTTTGCAATGCGAGGCAGCTCAAAAATCATTTTATTGCTGATTTTATCAAACCCAGGTGCTTTTTTAACATTTAAATTATCAATAGCCTCAACAACCTCCAGATATTGAAATCTTATTTGTACAGGTGGTCTGGCAACAACAGGCGGTAGTTCGCTAATGTCAGTATCCGTATTGGGAGTGAATACATTTTTTAAATGACTTACGAAAAGGTTGCCTTTTTCTTCGTTATTTCGTGCCCAAGATCCGTTCAAAGTACGCAGTGGAGGTTTTGCGATTACGGGTTTTCTCAGATTTCGGACTGCACGCCATAATGAATAATTTGACTGGGAAGTTGCGTCTAGACCTTCCAGATGTTGTTTGAGAGACGCTGCTTTTTGCGCTTCTAGCAAGATCCTAAGGTTTTTGGTACATTCTCTCAACCTAGTTTTAAGTTGGGGCGATCTGTGTTGTTGCCACTCTCTTCGGACTCTCCTTTTTTCAGACAAAAGTTGCTCAACATCTGCAGAAAAAACTCTGTTGTACCTATTCGGGCGGTAAGTGGAAGAAGCATGTTCTGCGGCTTTCTCGACATGTTCATTAAGGCTTTTTATACAGGCATCGATGTCTTCAGCAGTTTTTAACGGGAGTTTCTCTGTGCAGTGAGTGCTGATGTATTTTTTGTATTTTAACCAATTCAGACGTTTGACAAGAAGTAAGGCATCAGTTACGCTTTGCTGAGGACTTCTGATGGTGATTACAGTGGGTGAGTGATCTGAAGAAAGATCCAGTGAAGCCTCGACTTCAATGAGTTCCGGGGATACCCCTTTCGCCACGCCGAAATCGATAACGTCAGGAATTTTTTGCTGGTCAGTTGGCCAATAAGTTGGTTGACCAGTTGAAATCACATTCAGTCCCATTTCAGACAGGGAGTCGTACAAGATACGACCTTTAGGGCTAACGAGTCGTGAGCCCCAGAATGTATGCTTAGCATTGTAGTCGCCAGCCGCTATGAAACGGCTACCTAGTGATTTGTAAAAATCTCTATACTGATCTTTTGTTATTGAAAATCTGGGCGGACAGTAAACTGACGAAATCACGAGGTTTTGACAAAAGTTCTCAATACAGATGTTTGTTGCTTGAAGGTAGCACTCTGAAAGACCACCCAATGAATGGTGTTTGATTCGCGATTTGACCAATATTGCCGAGCCACCACATGATCTATCTCTGGGGTCCTTGGTGTCGTAGAATGTATAACCACTTATTTTAAAAATGCTTCTCGACGTCATATGAGTCTCGGAAATCAGCATTACATCAATTTTCTTATTAAAAAGAAAATATTCAAGTTCATTTTTGTGTTGGCGTATGCCGTTTGCGTTCCAGAAACATATTTTGAGACAGTTCATGGTCTATTAAGTATGGCCTGCAGTAGCGTGGACTGCATTTTTTGCATCTCCTGCATCATACTTGTCATGCTTGTCATGAAATGATTCATGGATTGCGCCAGATTCTCCATTATACCTTCAAGACGGCTAAAATTATGGCTGTTTGTATCATTTATTGGTGATTCATTTTGCACTGTTGGTTGGTTAGATCTTAGCACGTTGGCATATGAAAATTGGCTAGTGGATGTTTGTGCTACGGGGGGAATAATTGTAATAGGTACTTTTGTCGTCTGAGTAGGGGTAGAAGCGGGTTTGTTGATCAAGGAGCGTTTAACGACCCCGAAAACAGGGCAACCCCTGTAGTTGGCAGTGTGGTTTCCACCGCAATTGCTGCATCTTTTTACCCTGGAATCATCCTTAGGTTTATCGCACTTTGAGGCGTCATGAAGATCCCCACAAACAACACAAACAGTAGGCAACTTACAATAAGATTTAGTGTGACTATATTCTTGGCAGTTCGAACACTGTACTGGGCCAGATCGCTTATGAGGTTCTTCCACTGTAACTCTTCGGTGCATTATGAATTTCAAGTCATATATAGGATGTGTTTCATTTTTCTTCAGCTTAACATCACCAGGTTCTAACTCCACTCTAAATAATGGTTGAGGGATCCTATCTCTGTTTCTTATATTTGATACGGCCTTGATTTTAAAGCCTTTGTCGGCCAAACTGCTCTTAATCTCCTCAGGATCAACAAAAGAATCAATTCCCTTAATTACGACTTGTAGACCTTTTGCGCTTTTAAGTTGATACGTGTAAAAATTCTTTTTGCGTTTTTCAAATTCCGAAACTATTCTCCGATAGTCGTTTTCATTATTAACCTGAATCTTTGTTTCATTAATATTTCCACGCTTAATTGGAGTCACATAAAAAGAATTTTCACCAATTAATGAAACTAATAATTTTATAAGTTCGTTTGAATTTTTTTCTCTTAAATATATTGGAGGTGGTTTTACTGGCTTATTCACAGCGTTAGGGACATCATTTTTCTCTTGGAGGATGGCAAAACGATTTTGCGAGCGTGGCTCTTCAGCATTCTTTGATAATTTTGCGGCTGGTGTAATTTCGGCAGATTTTGGGCTTCTGCCTCTCTTCGATACTGTTATATAACGGTCCATTCCTACCTGTGTTTTTTGTTTTTCTTCAACAGCAACTATAGGAGCGGTCTTATTTGTAGGACTTAATGTGCCTTTTGCAGCTGTTGACGTCTCTCCAATATTTGATAACGAGGACCGTGAAGAAGACGGTCCTTCAGTGATTTTTCTATTTAAATTAAATATGCTTTGGGCTAAGTTTGTGCCCTGTTCAACACATTTATTCAAGTTTGGTGCACTTGCACTTAAATTCAGATTTGTGCTTATTTTTGGTTTCACAGTTAAGTAGTTTTTATTAAATTCGGGATTTTTAATGTTCTCATTATTAACACTTGCCGAGCTCAACACGAAATAAGCATTTCGGCTCTGGGGCCCACTCGCACTGTTAGAATTGCTACTCATTCACTGTCTCACTGTATTTAATTTTGTAGTTTTCAAATAATTAAAAATAAATTATTACAATTTATTAATTTTTTATTGCACCTAGTGCAATTATTTGACTTTGTAAAGTTTTTCACCTATTACGAGTTTTTTTCCACTTTTTTATTTAATTTAACTTTTTATACTTTTTCACCTATTACGATTTTTTCACCGAAAATTCAGCCGCACTAAAAGTAACACGTCCGAACTGTTCGATGTATCAAGCACCAATGAGAATTGAACATGTTTATTATTAAAAGATAATATTCATTAAATGTTCAGAATTGAACATGTTTATTATTAGAAGATAATATTCATTAAATATTCATTAGTGCTAAGAATAAAAGATAATATTAATTTGTTCTAAGAATAGAAAGATAAAAAAGGTCATTAGAGTAAGAGATAATGTAGTTTACATATGTTTGTAATTCCGTGTGATTGGGTATTTTGACAGACACCAACACAAATAATGAAACCTTTTGTATTTATCACTAAAATACGCAGGTACCTAAACATAATCATAAAACACTTAACGAGCAATAAATTAAGGGTCGCTAATGTGTGCATGTATACAATCATATCAGTTCTAGTTAGGTTTAAGATTTTCAATGTTAGTACTTAAGAAGAAGTTTTTAAATAAAAATTTAGTATCCTACAAATATTCAAGCGAGTAGTTACGCTCGCATGTGTTATTAATTTAACAGACTAAATTAAAGAACGTTTGCATTTTTTCATTTTATATTGGAGTTACAACAACTTGAAAATAAAACACTAAAGTGCAGGCCTGTATTACATATTACTAGATTTTTTTTTAATTTTTATTTGCTAATTATGGCTGTCGTAATAGACAAAAACGAATTATTAGAATGTCCTTATGAAAAGAGTCATCGTATTTTAAAATTTCGCATGCAAGTGCACTTGGTAAAGTGCGAACGAAATCATGAGAATGTACCCAAAGTAAGATGTCCCTTCAATGTCACTCATGTGCTAAATGATACGGAATTGGAGTATCACGTAACGGACTGCAGGGAACGTAAAACATTTGAGCATTATTATAATGTGGATGAAGCCGTAACAACAACTACAGTGCCTCCACCCGTGCCTGTTAATGAAAGTGAAGAAAATTGGGATAATGACGATGCCCCCACATACAATGCTAGTGAGTATGTGGCTAAAGCTGCAGTTGTGCGTAATATACAAGGCGTTGCACCAGCCTTGTCCTTCAATGTCACTCATGTGCTAAATGATTCGGAATTGGAATATCACGTAACGGATTGCAGGGAACGTAAAACATTTGAGCATTATTATAATGTGGATGAAGCCGTAACAACAACTACAGTGCCTCCACCCATGCCTGTTAATGAAAGTGAAGAAAATTGGGATAATGACGATGCACCCACATACAATGCTAGGGAGTATGCGGCTAAAGCTGCAGTTTTGCGTAATATACAAGGCGTTGCACCAGCTGTACGCAAGCAATTTCGTAAAATGGAACGTTTGCGTTTATTAGGATATTAGATGAATGTTAAGAATAATGTGCTTTTGTTTTTTGTATGTTTGTTCTCGAATAATTGTGCATACATATATGTATCTTAAATAATTTTATACTATTATTTAGTTCGTTTATTTGACCTTTTTCAATATTTAATAGTTTTTTTAATAAGCAATAAGGTCACTTGAATTTTATATAAAAATATTTAATTTATTTATATAAATTTATGGAAAAGGTAGAATGGATGCGCGAAAGGATATCAGAACTACATACAATAGTATCTGATGCATCCAACGAGCTACTGGACATAAAGACGCAGCAAATAAAAAAATGATTTTTAGCATTGGAAGACGTTTATAAAAAACTATGCGAAATAAATTTATATAAATAAATTAAATATTTTTATATAAAATTCAAGTGACCTTATTGCTTATTAAAAAAACTATTAAATTTTATACTATATATACATATTTATATATGTATTACATGTAGGTATATCTTTTGTATTTAAAATATTTTATGACGGCAAACAAATTAAGTTACCAACAATTTGCATAAATAAAATGGAAAATTTTTAATATGTATAGGTAGTATATTTTTTACAAAAAAAAAAAAAAAAAAAAAAAAAAAAAAGATAATATTCATTAAATATTCATTAGTGCTAAGAAGAAAATATAATATTAATTAATTAATCACTGTTAGTACTTAAGAAGAAGTTTTTAAATAAAAATTTAGTATCTTACAAATACTCAAGCGAGTAGTTACGCTCGCATGTGTTATTAATTTAACATTTGGTCCTTCGAGCCGGATTTGAACCAGTGACATTTGGTCCTTCGAGAGAAAGAAAAAACCAGTAAAAATTAAAGAATAATAAATTTAACAAAAGTTAAATATTATTGAAAAATAGAATTTATAAAATAGTAAAAAAAAAGCGTCAATCTCGGCTAAAACAGGGATTGTGTTGTAAATAATTATCTAAATACACAGATATTATTTCTATAAAAATTAATAATATAAAGCATATTAGCTATGGCTAATAAAGCAAAATTATTTGAAAGCCAATGGACGCAATCAATAGCCGGTAAGGACATTATCAATGTCCAAGGAAAAGCCGAAGAACTGCTGGAAGAATTTATGGAAAAGGTAGAATGGATGCGCGAAAGGATATCAGAACTACATACAATAGTATCTGATGCATCCAACGAGCTACTGGACATAAAGACGCAGCAAATAAAAAAATGATTTTTAGCATTGGAAGACGTTTATAAAAAACTATGCGAATTTAATAGCACTAAAGAAGTGTGCATCCTCAAGGAAAATATTGAAGACGAGTATTACGAGGCTCTTGAATTACGTGCAAAAAACGTAAACAATCCTTCAAGGGAACAGGTCAATGAGCCAAGAATTGATGCCAGTGGCATTTTAAACTTAGGTAAAATAGAAATACCGGAGTTCCATGGAGACATAAATGATTGGGCTCCATTTCATGATATGTTTAAGAGCCTTGTGCATGACTGCAATTATCTCTCTAATGTGGAGAAAATGTGTCGATTGGTGACAGCACTAAAAGGTGAAGCTAAGAAACTAGTTCAACACCTGAAAGTGACGGATATAAACTATTTAGCAGCTTTTGAAATTCTCAAACAAAGATACGAGAATCGAAGGCTGTTGTTTACCAATCAAGTCGACAAACTACTAGATCAACCAATGGTCAACAGCGAGTCATCAGCAAGTGTAAAGCAGCTATTGGACACAACAAACAGTTGCATTTATGCACTTAAAGGAATGGATGTTAAGATAACGGATGCTGAACCGTTTATTGCTCACATTGTAATCAGTAAACTAGACAATGATGGTCTCCGGTATTATGAACAAAATGTTAAGAAAACAAAAGAAATTCAAAGTCTTGATGACGTCTTGAAATTTTTGGAGCAACAAGTTCAAGCCTTGGAAGCAGTTACGAAGCGCCAAGGATATAAGTACCAGAAAAAAGTGGGTGACAATACAAAAGTTTCCAACACACTTTACACGGCACAACAAGCGTGCCTTTACTGCAACATGAAAGGCCATTTAACGAGTGTATGCAGAAAGTTTCTAACATTACCAATGGCTGACCGCAGAAGAATCGCTTATAAAAATAAATTATGCTTTACATGCATTAATCACAAATTTGATAAAAAATGTTCTAATAAAACTAAATGTGGTCTCTGCGGAAAAGGACACCATAAGCTGCTACATAAAGATGAAGAATCCGCATCGAAAGCTGCAGCCTAAAAAGCTCAAAGAGAATTAAAATCACAATTGGCGGAGTTACAAGAAGATTTGGAAGCAGAAAAGGAAGCAAGAGCTAAGGCTGAGAAAATACGTCGCGACTTAGGTGAAGAATTAGAAGCTCTTAAAAATGAGCATTTGGATTCCCTAGACAAAACCGCAGCCCAACAAGAATTGCGTTCTAAACGGGAACAGGAATTAGCTTCCCTTAAAAAGTCTCTGGAGGAGAAGACAGTCAATCACGAGTCGACGATAGCTGAGATGAGACATAAACATGTCCAAGAATTAAATGGTATTAATGAACATTTGGAGAATCTTCGCAAAGCTAAAACGGTGCTGGAAAAGGCCAAGGGTACTTTGGAAGCTGAAAATGCCGAATTGCGTAGTGTTAACAGTTCCCGCCAAGAAAACGATCGTCGTCGTAAACAAGCCGAATCTCAAATTGCTGAATTACAGGTAAAATTGACTGAAGTAGAACGTGCCCGCTCAGAATTGCTAGAGAAATGCACAAAACTTTAACAGGAATGCATAACGAATCAACTGGAAGAAGCTGAATTAATAGCAACTGCCGCAGTCAAATCAGCCAGTAATATGGAATCCCAACTTACCAAAATCCAACAATTACTCGAAGAAGAAACCCGCCAGAAATTGTCACTGAGTACGAAGCTGCGTCAACTTGAGTCTGAGAAGGAAGCACTGCAAGAACAACTCGTTAACGAAGGCAAAGAACGTCTTCTGCAACAGAAAACCAATTGCAAGATGGAAAAGAAAATCAAAGAAGCAATTGGAAAAAATCAAACAATAATTCCAACTCTTGCATTACAAAAAATTCGCTGGCATTTTATTCCCCCGGCAGCTCCTCACTTCGGAGGAATTTGGGAAGCTGGTGTAAAATCAGTACATAAAGTATGCGCATTGCCGGTGTCAGATGAGCATGACGGTGAAGAAACTGGTTCTTCAGTTGCAAGGTTTTGTACATCAAGAAAGCAACCAAAAGAAAATAAGGTGTTAAGAATGTTAGGGTTCCTGCTATTGCTGATGGTGATAATGAAGCAAGTAAAGACTGCGCCGTTAGAAGCCAATAAGCCATTTTCAATCAAGGAGATTTTATCAAATACAGCATTATATCTAGACAACATAGGCCAAATAAATATGATCAATTCGAAATGGAGCCTAGTAATATATTTCGATCTTTCAACATATCAAAAAGAGATGGAACGTATACAGGCGTTGATAAAAAAGGTTAAAAAGGAGTCCCCAAATCTTGGAGATTACAAAGAAGCATGTGAAATGGTAATTTCAACAATGGATAGAAGAATCAATATACTCAATGAAAATAACGATCTTTTATTAACCAAATCCCGAGAGAAAAGAGCTCCCTTCGAATTTGTGGGGTCTTTGTATCACATGCTTTTCGGGATGATGGATGCTGATGACCGAGATAAAATGAAGTCGAAAAAATGAAGACATCCCATGTTGAATTAAAAAGAATTCAACTCCATACTGTATCAGGACACGCATCTTTGATATTAATTATAATGGTTATTCTAATATTGTTTTGTATGTAAAGGGTGTTTTTTTGAGAGGTATAGAACTTCGAATTGAAATAAAACACAAGAAAATCGTTTTAATGACCATCAATTTGGCTTTATTGGAAGGATAATTTTATGCCATTAATGTTTAAATATGATTTCAGGCATGTGGCCGCCGCGGCTGGCTCGAATAAAGCCAATTCTACAGGTCCAATTTTCAACCACTTTTTCGAGCATATGGGGCCGTATGTCGGCAATAACGTCACGAATGTTGGCTTCCAATTCCCCTAACGTTTCTGGTTTGTTGGCGTAGACATATCCCCAAAGAAAATAATCCAATGGTGTCAAATTACACGATCTTGGTGGCCAATTGACAGGTCCATTCCGCGAAATTATGCGCTCATCGAATGTTTCCTTCAATAAATCGATTGTGGCGTGCGCTGTGTGGCATGTAGCGCCATCTTGTTGGAACCACAACTCATCCACATTCATGCCATCCAATTCGGGAACAAAATAGTCGGTTATCATGGCTCTATACCGGTCTCCATTAACGGTAACTGCCTCTCCACCATTATTTCGGAAGAAGTATGGCCAAATGACTCCACCAGCCCATAGAGCACACCAAACAGTCGGTTTTTGTGTCTCAAGCGTCTCATGTGGATTCTCTTCACTCTAAATGCGGCAATTTTGCTTGTTGACGTAGCCATTCAACCAAATATGAGCCTCATCACTGAACAATATTTTGCGATGAAAATCAGCATCGAGATCAATCTCATTTTCGGCCCATACACCAAAATCACGACGCATTGCATGGTCTCGCGGCTTTAATTCTTGCACAAGCTGGATCTTGTAAGGTCGCAAGCCAAGATCTTTGCGCAAAATCTTCCATAAAGTTGATGGACAAAGCTCCAATTGCTGTGCACGGTGGCGAATCGATTCATTCGGGTACTCTTCAACACTTTGCTCTACAGCGGCAATTGTTTCTTCGGTGCGCACTGTTCGACGTCTCTGCGGATGCGTATTATCACATAGAGTAAACGTAGTGCGAAAACGATCCATGGTTAACCGAATTAATTGCTCTAATGGACGATTATGTCGACCATAAAATGGACGGAGCTTGCGGTAAACTTCGCGAACTGAACCGTTATTTTCGAAATAAATTTGCACGATTTGCAAGCGTTGTTCTTTTGTCAACCTGTTCATGATGAAATGGCAAACCAAACTGAACATAAATGACATTAGAGTTGCCAGATTTGACCACAAAATGCCAGTTTTATCTCTTTTCGAAAAACAAACCTGTAAAAAAAACACCCAAGCTGAAATAAATGGAGGATTTTTGCTTTTATTTTGAAACATATTTGAACAACTTACAGGCTCATAGCTTTTTTATTTATTTATTTAATTATTGTATCCTCGACCACTATAAGTGGTAAATGAGAGTATATTACGTTTGTCATTCCGTGTGAAACTTTGTTAATACTCAACAAAGTATATATTTTCTTGGTCCTTACGATTGAGCCATGTAAAACACTCTCACGTCCAAAATACACAACGTAATTTCACAGAATTTCCAGAAAACTCTTTTCTATTTTCTTACGCAGTTTGGTATTAAAAATCAGCAAAATCGGTAGATTATAACCAGAGTTACGGACCAAAATGTCAGACAACCTCCATAAAAATTTGAAATTTTTAAAAATTTGTCTTGCTATATTTTTAAATATATTACAAATATGTAATACCCTGAAATTTTGTATACGTTATTTTTATGATAGAAGAAGATAGGTTGAGGAAAATAGTAAGAATAGGTTCATGATTTCTCATTGTCGCCATACAAAAATCTTCCCGAAATATTGCTCAATTATACTTAAATGCCTATAAAATTAGAAATTCAATACAAAATTCAGCTTATTTCATGCAAAACGAAATCGCAAAATGAAATTTTTTTTAGTTCGGTTCATGTTTGACAATAGACCCCATATGAAGTCCATTTCCAAAATTCACTTAAATACGTATACAATTTTTATAAATAATGTTAAACGGTTAAAATTTGACATAAATACTCTTTATAGGTAAATAAATTGTTGTACTAAATATAATGGTGGTTGGGCCATAATTGGTCATAGCTCCCATAAAGGATCACTTCCGAAAAAGTCATTAATCTTTTTATATATCTCATAAATATCGGTACCGACCCAAAACTTTGCACAGATCATTTACATATATACAAAAATCATCCCACAAAATTTTGTGAATTTCGGTCATTTTTAACCGTATCCTTCATATAAAGCCCTCTTCCGAAAATCTCTCTAATACTCATAAATCTCTTATAAATTACGGTACCGATCAAAACTTTTACACAGATCATTTTCATACCTGCCAAAATCAAACTGATTTATTTTGAGAATATCGGTCCATATTTGACTATATACCCAATATAAGGTCCACTTCCGAAATCTACTTTAATACTAATATGTATCTTAAATATATCGTTATTATGTTGAAATTCGACGTGAACTATCCTCATATGTATGAAAATAACTGTTCCAACATTTAAGAAGCTCAGCCCATAATTTGTCATAGCTGCCATATAAGAACCATTTCCGAAAAAACAAATAAACCCACAAAAATGTCTAATAAATATCGATATCGAACCAACGATTTTATAGATCAGTAATTTTAATCCAGAAATTATATTAATATCGGTTATACGGCAATTATGCTACTGGATTTTGTAGCTGTTAGTGAATAATTGGCAATAGCTCCCCAAATTAAGCCCACTTCCGAACATACTAAGCAACCATATAACTCTTGTAAATAACGTTATTGAGATGAAATTCAACCAAAATAACCCTAAAATACATAGAAATAACATTAGTGGATAATGAATTTAGAAGCTATCCATAATTGGTCCACAACTACTATGCCTCCCATAAATCTTTTGTAAATAATGTTTTTGAGATCAAATTCAACCAAAAGAAGCCTCACCTTACAAACTTAACTTTTTTTATATTTGTTTTTTAACTTGAGCTGAATATGAAATATTTTTTTTTATATTTGTTAGATTGTTATGAAAATAAGACAAACTCTGTAGTAAAATTGTCTTTCAAACAATATATAAAATACTAAAAAATTTGCCACTAATACTAAATAGAAAACACAGAATAAGGATATTCTAGTCCTATAGCCAGTGCAGTTTTTGTATTTCTTATTATGTTTATGTGGAGGGTATTTAAGGTTCGGCACAGCCGAATATTGCACTCTAACTTTTTTATTTATTTATTTATTTATCTATTTATTTATTTATTTAGTTATTCAGTCAATGGATTAAATCCTTAGACTTTTTAAAAATTATATGAATAATAAAAAATGTATTAACCCATTAATCGCCAAAATAAAACCAGAAGTGACAATTAAAAACAAAAATTTTAGAGAATACTATGTTTGAACTTTTTATATTTATTATTACAGACAATTTTTCATTTGGCTTGAGTTAATTTTTTTTAATTAATAACTAGAAGAATACGATTGTGAAACTATATTTTTCTAGACAAATGACACACTGGAATGCATTGCTGATGACGCCCTTGGCAGGGCATTAAGCGATATGTACAATATTAATTCATTTATATAAATAAAAGGAAATATATATACAATTCTTTGAGTTATTAATTAAAAAAAATGAGCTCAAGCCAAATGAAAAAATTTTCTCTAATAATAATTAAAAAAAAATTAATTTTTTTATTCATTGTGCATACAATTAATGTAAAAGTATGCCGAATTTAAAAAAAACTATAAGTGGGTGGAGTAGGGTGGTTATACTCAATTGAGCGGTGGTTTATAGGTGAAATTTTTCAAAGGAATTTTTTTTTCAATTCATAATGTTTGTAAACATTTCTTGCATTGCCATCGAACTCTTGCATGACATAAAACACATCTCAATTGTTTTTTTTTTTGCGGGATAATGAGCTATGTCATATTGAGAACATCTTGTAATCAATAACGATGAAAGTCGAGTTTTATTTTGCAAGTTTTTGCATGAGTAGTACCTTGCAATGGAACGTCGGAAAAAGATTGGTCTACGCTATCGCTAATACTAGGTTTCCACGACGACTTGAATCACCTGCTTCGCTCTCTGAATCATGTTTATGAATCATGCTGTTTACATGACCAAAAAACTTGATTCTGTTTGACAGTTGTTTTTAATAAACAAACAGAGTAAAAAAACAGAATTTACAATTTGTGGAAAATATTTTTTTAATGGACAAAAAAACTGTGTGGAAATTAGTTAGCTTATTTGAAAAAAACCTACATTCGTACGTATTTACTTTCTTTACTATCAGCAAAAAGAAAATAATTTGCTTTGTTTACAATAATATTAAATTTTTACAGCTAGTGCAGATAAACTTGCGATAAAAATTAGAGAAGAGTGCAATTTTTCGTGCTTCGCAAATAGATTCAATATCAATCTACTTGATTCGCTCTTAAAATTTTGTATGGTGAAGCAAGTTGTTTCGCACATGATTGGTGTGTGAAGCATGAATAGAGAGCGAAGCATGTACCGTGGAAACGTAGTATAAGACTCATAATATATAATCGCCTAGCGTTTGAAATACCCATATCTATTATATAGGAAAACACTGTCCACCACCACTTCTTGCCATGAATGGCAATTCTATTAAGTGAAATATACTGGTTGAGTTCATCTATCCTTCTAATTCTAATAATTATTCTTATATATAATCATTGACTAATCAATGAAAATGTGCTCATGAGTCTAGCATTTTGAAGAGCCGGTCATTCACACAGAAAATGAAACACTGTTTCTTCTTTCTGCCGGTTCTGGCAACTGCGCCAGTGATTATTGAAGAAAAGTCCGAGTCTGCTTGCATGCTTAGCAATCGTTCAGTGACCGGTTAGCACCGCTATGATACTCGAGATGTCATTTCGTTTCATATTTCTAGTGGTCCTGCAGGTGTCTAAAATGCGCCACCTAATTTCAGTCTTTTGAAAGTAGTTTCTGAAGATTTTACTTTTGGCATCATTTCTGTCATCATCGCAGAGTCGTGTCTTTGGTTTTATTGTATTGTGGTGGTAATTTTCGGCTTAGGATTGTATTTTTGTTTACACAGTACAATGTAGAGTTATATTGGAAAGTCGTTATTTTCTAATAACAGTACCAAAGTTGTGTAGAATTTTGTATAACTTTTACCTGTGTATAATTCAAATTTACCTTGCCATTGAATTCCTTCCACCAAACACACACAATTATTGAAAAATTCTTTTACAAGTTTTTTCAATAAACAAACTATTCAAATTAGCATAATTTTCACTTTTCCTACAATATGCAGCATAAAGAAATAATCTTTTAACAATTTCCTTTTCAATACAAAATCTTTTCCCAACAATGTTGCAAATTTATGCAGGAAAATGCAAACACACCGCACCGCACCGACCGACCGACCAACCAACCGACCGACAGCATAAAAAAATGACTTGTCTGATTTATATAAGTAAATATACATTTTGTGCTCCCAACAATTCACCTTTCATTGAATAAAGGTTCACAGTATTATTTACCAGCATGATTTTGAGCAACAACATGCCAATACAATGAGTGCGAGTATCTATCTTTGTACAATAGTTTAATATTGTTAGTTTTTGTCTATTGAACAAGAGTCATAAGAACAGTACGAAAGAAATGCGCTGCAGAAAAAGTGAAAAACGTTTGAAATATTTTCTTAAATTGTTATTGAAGCAAAGAAGTGCTGGTGTTGGGCAGTGGTGTTTTGGTGTGATAGCTACTGTTGGTAATAGAAATTATTGATCTCCATAAATAATGAGTTTGCAACAAAGATTAGTAATGTTAACTCAATACCTGCTGCATTACTGGGAGCAGAGAAAAGTTAATTTCATGACAGAAATAGACCGAAAGTGTCTGCAAGTAACAGATATTGATTACTTTACAAATTACTTAGCAGCTTTTGTCTGTGAGCGCAGCAAAGCGCTCAAATATAAGAGCGGTTCGGAAAGTTCTTAGCATAGAACAGGAAGCGCGGTATAAACAGAAAAAAGTTAAGTGTTTTGGAAACCTCCATCTCAGCTATGAACACATGTTTAATTTCATTTTCATCTGGCGACTCTTTCATACAGAAACAGGTGTTCAAAAAAGTCGAATTTGCGATGTTTTTACAATTGAATAATTAGAAATTCGTACTGTCACTAAATCTGTCTATATATATAAAAATGCATGAATGTATGTATGTATGTAACGTATAGGATGCAAAACGGCTGAGCCGATTTTGATGAAATTTTCACAGCATGTTACTGTGATCCTGGAAGGAATAATAGGCTATATGACGTTTTGATTGTACAAACAGGAGTGGCACCGCCCATATAACCCAAAAATTTAAATCGCCATATTTTGGGCATTTTTTGACCTACGTCAATGATATGTGGTACATATGGTATTGGCATAATTAGGAATACGTACCAGGAATACGCCCCTTTTAAGGAAAATTAAAAATCGTAATATAATCTTAACTACTGGACCGATCGTCATTAAATCTTCACAATAGGATATTCTTACGAAATAATAAATTCTTGACTATATAAAGTTGTAAGTGTATAAAGGTACGCATTCCAATGCTACCAACAGATTTACCATTCGCTTTTAAACCATTTTTTCCTGTTCGGTTAGCGTTTGCGATGACTGTTAACAAAGCTCAAGGTGAATATCCCGTGTATATGTGTATGCTCCTGATGGGCAAACTAAACCTAAAGCATTGCAATATATACATTAAAATTAAATAACTAAATGTTTGTAAATACATAAATACGTTTTATTTTATTTTATAACGAGGGGGAGGGGGTAGCGAAGCACACCGGGCTTAGCTAGTATTTAAATAAAAAATGTTTATCGGGGCAACAAATTCATAATGATTTGGTGAATGTTTTAGGTGAAAGTGCTCCTTCATATGCAACAGTAAAAAATTGGGTTTCTGAATTAAAATGTGGTCGTACAAGCATTGAGGATGAACCACGTAGTGGACGTCCAGAAACAGCAACAACAACACTTTTTGAAAAACTAACTAAGAAGTTTGGGAACCGTCCTCGTAAAGACAGTAGCTATTGCTATAACCATCTGAAATAAATTTTAAAAGGTTGCAAAACATGTCGCTAATAAATTATGAAACTTTTGGTGTAGAGTACAAAAAGTCATACAAACTTGTATTTAAACTTCCTTATTAGCCTGACCGTTGTTATGTGCGTTTATTGCATTTCCTTTATTTTTTTGTTGTTGGTTTCGTCTGTCTTCTTTAACACAGGATAAATTGTCAGAGTCTTATTGGGACACGGCCAACTGGCTGCTTGGATTTGTTTAGTTTCAAATGGTTTTTGTCTAGAGTTTGTTTAAGCTTTGACTAAATAAATTCATACAGATAGATTGCAATAAGAGGCCTTTAAATAAGTATTTGTTTAGCAACTGGTGAGGTTTGTCTGTTTTTGTTATTTCTTCCAACATTTTCCTTTGCATACAGCAGGGCAATTCGTTAAGGAATAAAAAGAAAATATAAAAAGAAAAATCTTATTTAAAGAAAAATAAAATAACAAAAACTGTAAATGTTTTGAATGAGCGATCATTTTAGCCAGATTGTTTATCAATGCTTTTACATCATATTTACAATACCAACCAACCAAATAAAAAAACACGAAAAAACATTTAATAAAAAAAGAAAATGTTATTCATTTTATTCAGGCTGCCTGTTCTCAAACTTTGCTCAATTGTAATATTTCATATAGTACTCGTACATAGAACATGTGTATGTATAATATTTAACTTACTTGTGCCGTGCTGAAATTCTAGAACATGAGCCTCCTCTCTCTAAAGCTGCTGCTGCTGATCATAAGGATGCGTAGGTTTTGATTAGGTTTTTTCTATTTTGGTCTCAACACACTTAGAATTTGCATTTGATTCTTTTTGTTTCATTTGTTATTATGGTTTTAAAAGAAAAATTATGACTTTCATAAATAGTTTTTTATAGCAGTGTCTTTAAGAAAGTGGTTGAATTGAAAAGAGTTTCGAAAAAAAAAAGAATAAAGAGGAATATTTGAACTCTTTATTTGATATGTATGTTGAACCATTAAACACCTATTATCTCTATTTTAAGATTTCATATAAAAAACCATGGTTATCGTTCATTTTTTATTTGAAGCAGATTTAAAGGAACATACAGTGCCGGCAAAAATAATAGCACTACCATCATTTATTTGATACCTGTAAATGGCGAATATTACGAAGTGCATAAAATCAACAATGGCTCAACATGTTTAGGTTGATGATATTCTTTATATTCAGTGTGCCATTTGTCTAGAAAAATATAGTTTTCACAATGGTATTCTTCGAGTTATTAATTAAAAGCGAACTCAAGCCTAATTAAGAATTTTCTCTAATATATAAATATATTCTAAATAATGTTATGCTTTCCTATGCCATGGACGTAATGCAATTGATTTGGGCCTTTGAACAAGACAACAACCGAAAACATACAAGCAGAAAAGCTCGTCAGTGGTTCATTGCAAGCAATATTGAGGTCATGGATTGGCCAACGCAATCCTGACTTGAACCCAATAGAGAATCTTTGGGCTGACGTAAAGGAAAGTGTATCTCAAATAAAACCGACTAACAATGTTCATCTGTGGGCTGTAGTGAAGGAGTCGTAGGCAACAAAACCTAAATACCGCAGCGCTGCGCCGCCGTGCAAAAAAAATATGAATGCGTTATTTGTTTCATCAGCTTCACTTTATTTTAGTTTAATTTTTTAAAATCTATAACGAATAGTGCTATTTTTTAACGCCCAAATTTTGATATTTTACCTTTATGCTAGGAACACAACTGGGACGAACGACGAATTAGTTGGTGACAATTCGCTGTGAAAATTCGTCGCATGTAGCACAGCTATGAAAGAATATACATCGACAGTTCAATTCGAAACCATGCTATGTCGACTTAAGCTGTGTTCACATTGTGTGTATTTGTCATGTGGAATGTCACTTTTCTATCCACATGTGTTTTCATGTGTATGTCAAAAATTGAGTTTCACATACGGTTTATAATTTACATGTTCAAATGTTGGTATGTCAATTACATTTGACATAACCTCTCAAAAAAAAATCTTAAAACAGCTGATATGGTAAAACTTATTCCGCGGGTTATGCAAGTATTCCTTCTCTTGCCACATTTTGATCAACTGTAGAACCACTTCTTTGCACCAGTCATACTTTAACAACATAAAAATAATTATAAAAATTGCAATAAAAAATACCTATGTACTTACTTTTGTTAACTACTTTTAAATTTTTCCCTCCATTTTCAATAATAAATTTGTATAGTTTTTTTTTGTATTTTTGTTTTACTATTTATAAATTATATTTATTAAAATTTTAATTAATTTTTGCCGCCACAAAATTTTAGTTATAAAAAACAGCTGATGTCAGATGGTTTGTCACTTGAAAATAGAACTCGTTCTAAATAAAAAATGTCATGTGTATTGCACACATAGAAATAACACATGATATTGTTTGAAGGTGTTCAGACTATATGTATAAATATGACATGCGAAAAAGTGACAGTCCACATGACAAATACACATAATGTGAACACACCTTTAGCATGTTTTTAATTTTTTTGCGTTTTTGAATATAGATTTTTTCAACTTAAATTCTGTTAAATTTTGATTGTGATTGGCTAGTACAATCAATAGTTATAAACAACAAAATTCTACCTCATATGGTTTTTTAGATATCGCCTGTAAACTTTAGGAGCTTTTCCTGCAAAACTCACTTTTTCGACTTAGCATGTTTTGGAATTGAGCTGTCGACATATGTAAAATTTTTCATACCGGATAAATTTACCATCAAGCCAATTGTATCCCATATAATTATATAAGCCATAATATTTTTAACCATTTTAATTATAATTTCACTTTTATCTTTCTTTCACTTTAACTTTCCTATTTTACTTTTTTAAAACAAAATGTCTCATAAACACTTCGAAAGGTCGCGTCAAACTAAAAATTTTTTTTTTAAATATTTTTTTTTTTATTCTTTTTTCAATTTGGTCCTTTTTTTCTCAAAAGAAAGCTTATACAATTTACTTTAAGGCCTTGATAATCGCTTAATGGGATACGAGTGGGATATCAATTGTATCAATCTTTTCAATAAAAATAGTTTCGTGTAAATTGGGACTTAGTTAAGTTCATTATAAACTGGACCACGTATATGTGTGTGTTGCTATTTTTTTTAGTACACAATGCAATTGATGAAAATTTGCAAATTGTTATAAATGTCATCCTTAAGAGCAGTGGTTCCCAAACTGTGTTTGTTAAAATTGTATCACTTTTATTTATACAACCTACTTATTGATCAGCAATAAATAATGTCATGTAAAATAAGAACATTTTCAATTATGTAAGTTACAAATTGTTTGTTAATTCTGCTCTTATTGTTGGACATACAAAAATTCAACAGGATATTGGCACTTCCTTTTAGGCAGTGTTCCCATGTGGGAATCCCAGCCATTTTCTCAATATTTTGCCTCCTCATGCGTATGTGTGATCCATTCAAGTACAACATACTTTCCATTGAAATCAAATGCATTACATTTGTTTCCTCTAACATATTCTTAAGACTTTTAAAGCAGCCATAAAATACTAAAAAAAAAATAAAAAGCAACATTAGTTTCTAAGTTTGCCAAATGGTCGATGATTACGATTATGATCTTGGCGAAAGCTTCAGTTGGTCACTATATTAAACTAACGGCCATTTTGGCGTTCTTTCCTAGTAAATGTGCTTTTTTCCTTTTTCGTTTTGTTTCTTCTAAAGGTTCAAAGAATATGTAAAATATCTTAAATGATTGTCTATAAATTTAATATTTCAATTTAAATAAAAAAAGATTCCTTCCTATTCAAATGAAAACTTATTTATGCAATTTATTCGCATGTGTTTTTGTTGCCTGCTTTTGTATATTCGTTTTATTGTATTTATCTTGTCATAATATAATCCATGTGAATAAAGTTAATTTAAAGGGAAATTTGGTTTTGTAAGAGTTTTTGGGAAGGCGAGGGAAATGTAAGAATAGGGGAAAGCAGGTGCGTGGTTTAGAGAAAAGAATATAATAAATGAGAATTTGAGATTAAATTTATTCACATATGATGAGCAAATATTGGTGGCAGGGTTGACAGAATTCTTGTTGGCTTTGTAGTTTGTATAAGTGTTTGAGTGAAAAGAAACTTGGCAGATAATTTTGTGTGCCTTTATCTGGTTAGACTGACTTTTCCATACATTTTACTAATGTCACTACGATAGATAAAAGATGACGGTTGTATCTGATAATATTTCCTCATTTCAAATGTTATTTGTTTCAAATTAAATTGCAATAAATGCTTCTAAGCACTTGAACCTAGGCTTTGGATACAAAACCACGCCTCTGTTTTTATACCCTCCACCACCATAAGTGGTGAATGAGGGTATATATAAGTTTGTCATTTCGTGTGTAACACTGAGAAATACTCATCTGAGACACAACATAGTATATATATTCTTGGTCCTTACAAAATTCTAAGTCGATTCAGCCATGCTCGTCTGTCTGTCTGTCTGTGTAAAACACTCTCACGTCCAAAGGATACAACCGAAATCAACAAAGTTTACAAAAAACCCCTTATAGTTCTCCTAAGCAGTTTGGTATTAACAATCAGCAAAATCGGTATAGCAGAATCAGATTTCAGGAGCAAAATGTGAGACAACCTCCATTAAAAATTAAACATTTTTCTGCTACACATTTAAATATATTGCAGATAATGCCATACAATTTTGTATACGTTGCTTTTATGATAAAAGAAAAAAGTATAAGGAAAATACTAAGAATCGGTCCATGATTTCTCATAGCCCCCATACAAAAAAAAAAACTTCCCGAAATATTGCTCAATTATACTTACATGCCTATAAAATTGAAACATCAATTCAATATTCAGCCGGAATAAGTTTCATGCAAAAAGAAATCGCAAAACGAATTTTTTTTTAGTTCGGTCCATGTTTGACCATAGACCCCATATAAAGTCCACTTCCAAAATTCACTTAAATACGTATGAAACTGGTAAAAACAATGTTAAACGGCTAAAATATGACATAAATACTCTTTATAGGTAAATAAATTATTGTACTAAATTTTATGGTGGTTGGCCCATAATTGATCATGGCTTCCATACAAGGACCACTTCTGAAAAAGACATTTATCTTTATATATATGGCATAAATATCGGTACCAACACAAAACGTTGCACAGATCATTTACATATCGATGGTCTCATGTAGAAAGGCCCTAACTCGCATATTTGAAACTTTACAGGAGAAGGAAAAACATAATAGAAACTGTAATATTCAACATGTAACTTTTTTTGTACAACTGCTTATAAAAGCGGTATTTTTTACACTATTGCAATAAATTTTTGTGAGGAGGTGTATTTGCGTTAAATGCATTGGAATCGCAAAAAAAAACAAATTTCGAAAAAATAGCGAGTTAGGGCCTTTCTACATAAGACCAACGATATACATATACAAAAATCATCCCACAAAATTTTGTGAATTTCGGTCCATTTTTAACCGTATGCCCCATATAAAGCCCTCTTCCAAAAATCACTTTATTACTCATAAATCTCTTATAAATAACGGTATCGATCCACAATTTTACACAGATCATTTTCATACCTGCCAAAATCATTTTGATTTATTTTGAGAATATCGGTCCATATTTGACTACACTCCATATAAGGTCCACTTCCGAAATCTACGTTAATACTAATATGTATATATCTTAAATATACCGTTATTATGTTGAAATTCGACATGAAACATCCTCATATGCATAAAAATCACTGTTCCAAAATTAAGGAAGAGCGGCCAATAATTTGTCATAGCTGCCATATAAGAACCATTTCTGAGAAACAAATAAACCCACAAAAATGTCTAATAAATATCGATATCGAACCAACTTTTATATAGATCAATAATTTTAATCCAGAAATCATACTAATATCGGTTATACGCCAATTATGCTACTGGATTATGTAGGTGTCTGTCTTCCGAGCATAACAACCAACTATACAACTCTTGTAAATAACGATATTGAGATAAAATTCAACCAAAATACACAGAAGCCGCATTAGTGGATACTGGATTTAAAATCTATCAGTCCATAACTGGTCCACTTCTACAATACCACCCATAAATCTTTTGAAAATAGTATTATTGAGATTAAATTCAAACAAAAAAGCCTCACCTTATATCTTATCTTTTTTAGACTCTGTTTTATACTCTGTTTCTTAACTTGTTGTGAATATGGAAGAATTTTCTTTTAATTTCATAAATTCTTAAATTACACTCAAGATTATTATGAAAATCAAATAAACTTTGTAAATTACAGTAAAAATCGATAATTACATCAATTATAAATGGTCAGAATTAGATCAAATTTAAATCATTTCAAATAAATTATATTGGTCGTAAAATTGTCTTTCAAACAATATATAAAATACTAATAAAATTTCCACCAGTACTGCATAAAAACACAGAATTAGGATATACTAGTCCTACAACCAGTGTAGTTTCTGTATTTCTTATTACGATTAGGTGGAGGGTATTAAAGATTCGGCACAGTCGAATATAGCACTCTAACTTGTTTAATCAAGCATTTTTCTTTAGAAAGTAGTGTATCACTAACTGGAATACATATTTGTAGGTATATAATAATAAACCATATTTTGCATTTAGTAGAATTTCATTCAGTCATATAAACTTTAAACTACTAAACTCACACTTGAAATATATTGTGTTCCTGGGTAGAAAACTTCAGCATCACCAGCAATAACGAACTGACAACATTTAAAGTTGTTTGTTATTAAAAAAATAAAAAACGTTTTTGCAACCCACACACCTGTGCAATTATCCAGGCTAACAAATAAATTCCATTCTCAATGTTCGTACAAGCAACTCATAATAGTGGAAATATGTCAGTATCATGATTGTGATGACGATCATCATCATCATCATACTCCTAATTATGATGAGGATCGT
The DNA here is from genome assembly GCA_916048285.2 of Bellardia pandia. Lineage (NCBI taxonomy): Eukaryota > Metazoa > Arthropoda > Insecta > Diptera > Calliphoridae > Bellardia > Bellardia pandia. The sequence continues at coordinate 50,536,307 of OU696531.1, forward strand.
CATCATATTCAAAATATTGTGCATTGTTGAGACAGACAACAAATAAGAAATTCTGTTTTATTATTATTGTAATCATCATCATCAGCAGCAAAAACAACAAGAAAGGTACGGTCGCACTTGGCAAATATTTGCCGAAAAAACAATTGACCACTAAATAAAATATATTTGAATTCGTTTTTTTATTAAAAAAAAACTTTGTTTATTTAGAACAAGACACAACAAATATTTAGTTCTATTTTATTCGATGCTGTTTGATCTTGCAAAACTCTTGTAAGAGTAAACATTGTTAAACAAATTTGTGCTAAACCAAATGGTTACGCTTTTTTTTTAGTAAATATTTGCCAAGTGTGACCATAACTTAAGGAAATGTAAATGTTCAAAATCACTCAAACTATTAAGGAGTGTTGCCATACTAATGGCTTATCAACAGGAGATTTTTGTTAAACAAGATTTCTATATTCTTTTGTTAAGATTCATATTGTTGCTGCTATTAAGAGCCTATGTTGTTTAGCCCCTGACAGTGTTGTTGATTGCATTGCCTTTTGTTGCGTTTAATAAATTTATAATTTAATTGGTTTCTCCGCCGTTGTTGTCCAGCCATCCTTTGCTGCTAATGTGTGTGAGAACCGTTTTAAAATGTCATTTTAAGGTAACAACAGCTAAAACAAGTCAGAGTGCAATATACGGCTGTGCCGAATTTTTAATACCCTCCACCTAAACGTAATAAGAAATACAGAAACAACACTGGTTATAGGACTAGCATATCCTAATTCTGTGTTTTCTATTCAGTCTTAGTGCAAATTTTATTAGTATTTTATTCTTACTGTAATTTATAGAGTTTGTCTGAATTTCATAATAATTTAAGAATTAATAAAATTAAAAGAAAATTCTTTCATATTCACAACAAGTTAGGAAACAGAGTAGAAAACAGAGTCTAAAAAAGGATAAGATATAAGGTGAGGCTTTTTTGTGTGAATTTGATCTCAATAATATTATTTACAAAAGATTTGTGGGTGGCATAGTAGAAGTGGACCAGTTATGGACTGATAGCTTCTAAATCCAGTATCCACTAATGCGATTTCTATGTATTTAAGACTTATTTTGGTTGAATTTCATCTCAATAACGTTATTTACAAGAGTTATATGGCTGTTTAGTATGCTCGGAAGTGGACTTAATTCGGGAGCTATTGCCAATTATTTGTTTATTTGTGTTTCGGAAATGGTTCTTATATGGCAGCTATAACAAATTATGGGCTGAGCTTCTTAAATGTTGGAAGAGTTATTTATGCATATGAGGATATTTCACGTCGAATTTCAACATAATAACGGTATATTTAAGATATATACATATTAGTATTAACGTAGATTTCGGAAGTGGACCTTATATTGGGTATATAGTCAAATATGGACCGCTATTCTCAAAATAAATCAGTTTGATTTTGGCAGGTATGGAAATGATCCGTGTAAAATTTTGGATCGGTACCGTTATTTATCAGAGATTTATGAGTATTAGAGGGATTTTCGGAAGAGTGCTTTATATGACGGATACGCTTAAAAATGGACCGAAATTCACAAAATTTTGTGGGATGATTTTTGTATATATGTAAATGATCTGTGCAACATTTTGAGTTGGTACCGATATTTATACAATATATATAAAGTTAAATGGATATTTCGTATGTGGTCCTTGTATGGAAGCCATGACCAATTATGGGCCAACCACCATAAAATTTAGTGCAACAATTTATTTGCCTATAAGGATTATTTATGTTATATTTCAGCCGTTTAACATTGTTTATACCAGTTTCATACGCATTTAAGTGAATTTTGAAAGTGGACTTTATATGGAATCTAATAGGGCTAATTATTTCGCCAACATTGTGACTGGCAGCCTTCTGTGGCATCAAAAATGGATTGTGAAAGAGAGAACATCGGTTTCTGGATTATGTCATACTTGGTTCTCCCTATAAGGGCTCAGTTAGCCAATCGTTGTTCAGGGGAAAATCCCAAAAGCTATTATTGTTGGAAAAGGGACCTCTAAAATACATGTGAGATTATATATTGCTAATGGGCTAACGTCAACTATGTTCTAGGGTTAATTCCAAGGACGAAATCTTGCAGCATGTTCTTTATAACAATCGGTCAGATTGCCAGCTGTTGGGTAGTCTGAGAGATAACAAGAGGCCAAGAGCAACTGACTAAATACCTGAACCTATACGCATTTCCGTCATCCAATCTTCATCAGTGCTTGGTATACTGAGCTTGAAATATCTCCCGAATTCCATTAATGGGTTAATGAAGTCTGACCGCTGTCCGAATGGTGTGTTGGTGTTTCTTGAAACACCCTATATTCAAATGGACTTTCATGAAAATTGTCTATTAAATGGTTATAATATCAAATTACCAACTGTTGTACAATACTGCTGATATTGTGTTGGTCTTTGATAATGATTTGAATGTTACGCATTTCATAGCGAACGAAGAAGCTAAGAAAAAATTTCAAAAATGAAAACGCCAAAACCAATGGACTTTAAATAGTTTAAGAAATACAAACATGTTGGCTGTATAAAATGATTATCACTGATCATACCGGTAGGTAGAGCTGGTTGTGATGGTAAATACATTAACAAAAACAACAAAATTTTACCAATAGAGACAGCGAGAGAGAGAGAGAGAGAGAGGACTGTTTATGGAAGCTAGAATTTTCGATGAAACTAGCAGCAGCAGTAGTGCATGAAGCAAGAACACACACATGCTGCCACCGGAGGCTTGTTTCAATTTCATTCATTCAGTCATATCAGCGCGCCGCGGCGTTTAAGGCGAGCTAAGCCAATCAACAGCGTCATCTGATGTGGTTTAAATAGGATGATAGCAGGAAAGAGACGCATGAAGAGGCATTTCACTAGTCTTGTGTTTATTCTGGCAGGGGTTGCTCAGATCTAAATAAGAAAAAAAAACAAAATTCAAAATTCATTTCTTAACAGTCGTTTTATTTTCTTTAGAGGCCGTTACTTTGTTTGTGCTGTGTGTTTTGTTCTTTATCCCTGCATCAGCAATGAATGAATGAATGAATGCATTGGCAAATATGTTGTAGTTGTATGTTGCCAACACTATTATTAAAAATAAATTCATATAAACAACAACTACTGCTACTGCTGCTGCGACACAATGCAACACACCACACACACACACACACACACACTCGGGGAGAGAAAAAAAAATGTTCTTCTGTACAAACAGAAGTTGCTGCCAATGGCAAATAATTCAAATTGCAATCAGTTGCATTGCATCTAAAGCGATTTTAATGTTTTCTACTCTGTACAGATGGACAGACATCACTGGTTGTACAAATAAAAGAAAAGTAAATACCTCTAGTCACATGAATATGATGATGATGATGATGATGACGACGATGATGCTGATGTGTATGTGGAGTGAATGTATTTCAGAGACTGAAGATGATGTGGCTGGATGGCTGACTGTCTTTTGTTATTGGTATTTAAAAAATTGTAACCCAAATGAATTGCATACATACTCGTACATACATTAATTTTGAGATGGCATTGCACTGGCTCGTATGTATGAATACATTGCATTTTGCATTATCTATCTTAACGCCCAACAACCAAACACAACAACAGCAGCAGCATCAGCAACAACAATTGCAACACAGCAATAGCTACAAATTTAAGTGACACTAAAACTTGTAGTATGCAATTTCCATATTTTAAAAGACTATAGCCAGGCAACACTTATTATCAGGTAACAAAACATCTTTTACATCAGTAGCTCAATTCATTGGTCATGGCAGGAGTTACAACATACAACATACAGTAACAAAAACCAACTATGATTACCCATCGTGGTCGTCATCATCATCATCATCATCATCACCAGCACAAGCATCAGTAAGTATCATTGCCACCACCACCTCTACTCTACTCGTACTCGTACTAGTTCTCCTTCATTCCAAAGCTACTCGTACTACTCTTTAAAAGTAGATGCCATACAAAATAACAAAAAACAAAAACAAAAAAAAATACATTTGCAATCGCCTCAATAACATTATATGACCACATCGTCATCTTCGTCATTGCCACCACCATGCTGTAGTAGAGGATGATCGTCATCATCAGCACCATTGGCAATAAATGGGAGTTTTGTGGAAATTTATGAAAATATCATGTTTGCTTACACCGACCATTTAATATGATTTCGATAAGATTGAGTGCAAATACATTTTTGGTTTCTGCTTTTGTTTGTCTACTATTTTTTTTTACCTTCTATTCTGCAAATTATGAAGACAAACATTGTCTATATATTTTTGGGTTGAAATAAATACGTTTTGTTCGAATGTATGACCAGGAAATTATGAGATTTATATCATGAAATAGATACCATTTCATGTATTCCATATTCAATATGTGCCAAACCTTAAAAACAAATTTTAATGAAAAATCGTAGGTTTTAGGAGGAAGAATATTTAAATTTAAATATTCAGAAATAAAGTGTAAATGATCTTGAATATATATTAGGGATGCCGAGATCACGCAATCTCGGAATTTATTTTAAAAAACCCTGGCATTTTTCGGTATTAACATCAACAAAAATAAATAATTTTATTCTATATTCTTCGACCTTTTTAATGATTTTTATTAAATAATTTTTAAGCTTGAGGTCACTTTTTTGTTTTTTATAAAAGATTTTTTAATTTTTATATATAGTTCACTCAATATTTCGATTTCCTTTGGAAATCTTCTTCAGGAGTTAATTTAATATTATAAAAATGTTCTATGTGTAAAAAGAAAAAAAAAAAAAAATTTTATAATATTAAATTAACTCCTGAAGAAGATTTCCAAAGGAAATCGAAATATTGAGTGAACTATATATAAGAATTAAAAAATCTTTTATAAAAAACAATAAAGTGACCTCAAGCTTAAAAATTATTTAATAAAACATCAACAAAAATATAAATTTTAAAACGTTTGTTGAATAAATAACGGTGTAAGAATTCAGATTATTTTGGATTGCCAAATTCGAACGCACAATTTTTGTGCTCTTTACAGAATTTTAGCCCAGCCATTACATTTTTTTTCCAGACAACGCAGGCTTTTTTTTTTTGTTCAACAGCTGATATAAGGCCAATTTTATGAAGAGCTCTCCATGCTGCCCACTCGCTTACAGGTTTGTTTATAGCAGCTGCAGCCTGTTTGGGTGTTTTTACCTGTATGGAAAATAATAATCGCTAAATTGTCATCTCATGTGGGTGGCATCTCGTTCGGAAAGCAGACAAGATCGTGATATTTTTAGAGTTTATGGGCTAATGTTTTTTTATTTTTATGACTTGTAGCACAGTTCGATGACAGATTCCCAATTTCTTAGAAATTTCGCGGGCTGAGTAATTATTATTTGTCATATCCATCACTTGGTTTTCTAAAAAGTCTGATATTTTTCTCATTTTTATTAAAAGCACGCGATAAGCTGAAAATTTGCAAAAAAAAATAATAACAATTTATTACAAAAAAGTTGCTTATGTTAAATATAAATATGTTTGAAAACAAAAATTTTAAATTGATTAAAAGTTTATAAACCATTAATAAATAAAAAACATAATAACATTATATTGAAATGTTAGATTGATAAAACTAATATGAACAGTGGCGAGCACACATGGATACATATTTTATAACTATGACTTAAAAACCCAATAAAACTCTCAAATTTTTAAAAATAATAATAATACATGTGTCAAGAAGCTCTGAATCAAACACTCAATTAATAGATTCCATTACAAACTTAGTTTTGTTTCACAAACTTCAGTTGTAGCTGACCAGTTTTTTTAATTTTGTCATTTCATTCACACATGTCAATTCAATTTTCATACTTTTTAATGCAACATCCATTAAAAATAACAAAAGGAAATAAGAAACTTGACTAGTGCCATCAAGTTTGTAGCGCTTTTATTCTCTTTTCCTTTCTCACCCAAAAATATTTGCCTCGAAGAGTCAGAATTGAAGAGTGTGAAAGCGGACTTAGCACTTTTCATAAAGAATACTGAATATTTAAGTGAGATTAGTGTTATGCAGAAATTCATTGTCGACACTAGATCCAACATTTTAAATTATAAAGTAAATATTTGTACATTATAAAGTATTAGCAAATGTTAGCAAATGGATTTCGTTCCAAAGTATTGCTTATATTTTGAAGCACAGAATGAATAAAGCAAATTTCAGATACCTTTATCTGAAGTGAAGCGTATCCCAGAGAAAGCGTTTTATATCGATCGAAACAAATAATAGTCGTACGTAGCAAGGTCCGGAGTATAACGTGAATATTGCAAAACTTCCCAACCACTTCTCTCTAAACAGTTGTTTTAACAGGTATTGCAACCTGTGGCCCAGCGTTGTCATTATGGAATATTACGCTTTCATGTCTGGCCACATATTCAAACGAATCAGTTCCATTTGATCAAATTTCAGCAGCTAATAACAGATAACACGATTTTGGTTTCAGCCGGGCAATCTTTGCCTTCCGTGTCGAAATCACTACTTGTGAAACGCACAAATCATTACGAGCACGGTGAAACCGATGGAACACCTTCTCCATAAGCTTCGGTGAGCAAACGACAACATACATAGACAAAAAACGAGTTTAAAATCCCGCATTTTTATGTACTCGTATGCAGTGGTGATATTCGAAACAATTAACAATCGGTTCGCTTAAAAAAAAAATATATTTTTGCCAAATTTTGATAAAAATAGCGAACATTTCAAAGTCGCATGCCAGTAACAGACCACAAGCCTCTTGAAGGAAATGATATAAACTTTCGTTTAATCAAAAAAAAAGTTACGTTTTTAACAAAAAATAGTTTTGATTTTGCAAAATAAAAGTAAAAAAAATTGTTTTAGTTTTTTCTCAAAAGATTGAAGAAAACGCTATCGAAAACATCATCACCCACGAATCCAATGTATGACCAAAATAAAATCATTTGTTTGTACGTTTGGGCAATGAACAACTGAACAATATTGTGTTTGTTACCGAGACTATATCACCTTGATAAATACACATTATATAAAACCGTTAAAGCAAAAAACATAATCACCCCTATCGTGAATAAAAATTTCACATGAAATTAGTTCCCTTTTCACATTTTTCCTATTAAAATTCAATGTAAAAAAATAAAAGGGAACAAATTTCATGTGGAAATTTTTTTCACGATAAGGGTGAATATGCAACAACCGGTACGGAAAATTTTTAATATTTTAACAACCGGTTCGAGGGAACCGGTCCGAACCGGCTGAATATCAGCACTGCTCGTATGTATTGATTCTTTGCACTCAATTTTCCAATTCTTTACCACTAAATATTCCTTATTTAAGTGTTTATATTACATTAGAATATTATTAAATCTTCCAACTAAATATCAACATTTTCTTTAACATAATTTGGCAAAAGTTCAAATGTTTCCTCGCTTTTGCGCCCCTCTCTACAAATTGTTTGCAACATCTGTTAAAGTACTACCACAATTAATTACAAATTTACTTTTTTTTCCAACATTTGACTACTCGTTGACTCTTCATAATACCAAGTTAAACTACATAAATGAACTCTCTAAACAATTTCAAATACATATGCATACATATATATCTAGCAAACAATTCGATTAAGACCCCGAAAAATCCCGCCGTTTAACAGTGAACTTCAAACGTAAAGCTACCAGCACTTCACAGTGGAAAAACTAAACATGTTTGCATGCAAAAATTCATATAGAAAAACTGACAAGCCACTCAGAAAATGTGCGCTTCTTCATTGCCAGCCACATATTTTTTTAGTTTTATTTTTTTTTCACAGACGAGTGATTAATCACTGCAAAGGTATACGAGCATAAAAAATTAGCAATTTCAGCAATTTTGAGAGACAATTAATCATCGCCAATGTTGCAATAACTTTTAAATACACAAGCCAGACAGTAACAACAAAAAAACAAATTAAAAAAAAAAAAAAAAAAATTGGGGAAAGAATGAAAAAAAAAATTAAACTATGGGTACAACAAATAAAATCGGCGAAAACAAAAAAAAAAAATAAAAAGTTAAAAATGTTTGTTAGTAGACTCGTTCACTCAAACGCTCACTTCACTTACACGCAATAAAACATAAACTGACTGAAGTACGAGTACATGCAAGCATCAGCTTAAATAGAGAGAGAAAAAAGAAAAACATTTAACAAAAGGATGCCTTAAGCCTCCATCCTAGATTTCCAAAACATCTAAACCATGAAACATTTCAACGGAAAATAAAACTTCAAAAGTGTTTGAAAGGCCAGTCATGAAGCCTCAGCTTCAGCTTTGAGATTTAACTTTAATAATTTGGGTATGCCAACTCTTTAATGTCTGAGACCACATATTTCCTGCTAGTTATGTTTTTTGTGTTCTTTAAAAGGCTTCTTCGTTTTTTGTTGTTGTTGTTGTTGTTGTTTTTGGGTCTACAACATGAAAGCATAATTTCACTTTACATTTTGTGATAAATGAACTTTTAAAGTTAATATGAAAATTTTAACCTTTTTACATTATTCAGAAGCTGTTCACTGCTTGTTGCATTATAAAGATCTTTAGCTAGTTTTGTTTTTGTAGATGTTCAAGTGGAATGTTAGTCTAGTAATAAAAAGAAAAACACAATAAAGTCATTATTACGGTTAGGGAGTTGTTACAGGACGTGCTTGGGTTAACAAGAATTTTGCAAAGGTACAAATATCAATTTCTTTTGGAAAACATTTTTATTTGTAGTGTCCTTTTTACCAGGCTAACAGTTATTATTTGAATGTAATTATAATAACTACACCATTTACAATTGTATTGCAGAATTTTCCATTTTTATTTCAGAAAATTTTATTTGCATTTCTATTAGAAATTTCACGTAGAAAGTTCTGAAATACAATTAGAAATTTCTGAAATATAAATGAAAATTTCTAAAATTAAATTATTAATTTTTTAAATACATTGCTGGAAATGGTGTATTTAAGAACCGTAATAACTAACTGACCGTTAGGTTTAAACATTAGAAACTTACATTTAACAAGTTGATAAACATAAATACAACTATTCATACTAGAGGTTGCAACTAAAATTATGTTGACGGAAGACTCTGCGAACACTTTCAAAGCAACATTGTTTGCCCAAGTCAGCATCAACTTTAACTATGGAGGCCAGTTGTGAAGCTGATAGCCTTCAATTGGGCCTTATTTTTCTTAAAATGCGTTGCTCATTATGCTCATTGAAAATTATATTTGCTGCCTTTCTGCCTTTGTTGTGGACCCGATTTTCATAGCTGAAGCTCTTAATAATTTTTTGAAATGTGGTAGCTTTAATGTTTAACCATTTCAGCTGTGAGTGGCCGTTTTGGAAATGGTTTAAAACCAATTCTCGTTGTTTTGTTGTTATACGCGGACTCGTTTGAACTATTTTAAATTGACACTTTACGTTGCAATAACGGACTCGGGCAATTCAACAGACGCCAAAACGAAAAACCAAAAACGCTTCATTGAGCTCTCGGCACAGTAGAAATTGACTGCATAAAATAAGCTGAGAAGTGAAAAACTAGCATTTTTTTATATTTATAGTTTTAATATATAAAAATGTACATTTTTCCAATAAATTATATTTGTTTGTAAAGGTACGGTCACATTTGGCAAATATTTACTCAAACAAGCGTAACCACTTGTTTTAGCAAAAATTTGTTTGACGTGGTTTACTCTTACAAGTGTTTTGCAAGATCAAACAGCATCAAATAAAATAGAACTAAATAAGAAGAGGTTTTTTTTTAATAAATAAACGAGTTCAAATATATTTTATTTAGTGGTTACGTCTTTTTCGGCAAATATTTACCAAATATGACCGTAGCTTTAGACTATAACAATTTTTTTTTTAAATGACAACAATTTCTTTTTTTTATACCCTACACCACCATAGTGGGGATATTGGTCTAACACCCACTTTAAAGTGATCACATACCAAATTTTATCAAAATATCTTCAAAATTGCGACCTGTACTCTGCGCACAAGCTTTACATGGACAGCCAGCCAGCCAGACGGACGGACCGACGGACATCGTTAAATCGACTCAGAAAGTGATTCTGAGTCGATCGGTACACTTTAAGGTGGGTGTTGGGCCAATATTTCTGGGCGTTACAAACATCAGCACAAATCCAGTATACCCTTCCCACTATGGTGGTGTAGGGTGCTGGATTTGTACTGATGTATAAAAATGAATGTCTGCCTGTCTGTATGTTTGTGCTTAATAGGAGGCCAAACCCTTGGACTAATCTTTCTGAAATTTTGACAGCATATTACTGTGACTCTGGAAGGAATAATAGGCTATATGATGTTTTGATTTGACAAACGGGAGTGGCACCGCCCATATAAACCAAAAATTTAAATCGCAATATTTGGGCATTTTTTGACGTACGTCGATGATATTTGGTGCATATGGTATTGGCATAATTAGGAATACGTACCAGGTTAATATCCCGTGTTGGAAAACCCACCGTTTTATATGTGTATACTACTGATGGGCAAACTAAAAATATTGTATATCCTAAAGCATTGCAATAAATAAATTAAAATTAAATAAATACATTTTTGTAAATATATAAATACGTTTTATTTTATAACGAGGAGGGGTAGTGAAGCACACCGGGTTTAGCTAGTTTATTTATAAAATACTGTAAGTCTTATTTAACACTCTTCAGTTTTAGCTGAACAGTTTTTGTTCAATTCTCCTTTAAACTTGCCATTTCATTCACACGTGTCAATTTAATTTGCGTACTTTTTCCTGTTAATCAACATGCATAAAAAAAGCACAAAAGTAAATAAGAAAATTGACTAGTACGCTCAAGTTTGTACCCCGTTATTTTTTCCCTTCTCATCCAAAAATAATTGCCTTGGCGAGCCAGCATTGAAAAGTGTGAAAGCGGACTAGTATAAAAATATTACACAAGTTGTGCTTAACATTATATTTTTTGTGATTTCTTATTAAAAAAGTTTAAATTTATGCAAATAAGAACAATTATTATTTTTATTTGCACTGTTTAATTTTAAATCTTTGATATTTCTTTATTTAGGCTCGAGTTCATTAAATTTAATTTTCATTAAATTATTTTTACTGAAGGTAGGAATTGTTACATGAAAATTATTATTAAAATTTATTGATAATTTTGCATGTAACAATTCCTATCTTCAGTAAAAATAATTTAATGAAAATTAAATTTAATTAACTCGAGCCTAAATAAACAAATATCAAAGATTTATGTAAATATTTTGATATGTAATGTGCAAGAGACTAAACAAACTTAAATTTGTATGTTTTCGTTTAAATAAAAATTTCAAAATACTATGTATTAGTAGAAGTAGTGACTTTATTTTTCCGATTTTTAAAATTCGTAATGACGATTTTTTTTATTGGGATTTTGACGATTTTTTTCGAAATTCATCTGGCAGCCCTGGTCTCATGTTCAAACTGAATTGTTTCCTACACATCAATACCATGACAGTTACATACAAAGAATTCTGAAATCATAAATAGCGCTTTAAAAATCTCTAATACACCAAGTCTTTAGTTTTTTGAATAACTTTATAATTCCTAACACATTTGCTTTGGTCAAGTATTTAAAACTCTCTAAAACTCATATCTAAATTAATAACACTTTTGTTAACAATAATTTTCTCGCCATTTCCCGTATTTAATGGCTTCTTTTTGAATTAGGTTTCAACAAAATAATACAGATCATATGTATGTCTGAATACAAAAACTAGCAGCTGCAGTGAAAGAAGTACATATATTGAAATATTATCATTTGAGTAAAATCTCTTTAAAATTTCTAAAAGCTGCTGTTAAGCCTCTTTAAAACTTCCATCTATTTAGACATAAAAGCAGCAATACAATCAAATTAATTTATTCGCATAAAAATCAACACTAACAAAAATGCCAGCGTATACGTGTATAAATATTGTAGCAGTTGCAAGTTTATAAAAGAATTTGCAGCAACATGTGAATTTCCTCTCTGGGCCAAACGGTCGTCATTCAATGTTTTTTTTTCTCCTATATGATAATTTTTTTTATTATTAATATTAATAATAATAATTTTAATATGTAATATTGTCTGTCCTGCCTAGCACATGATGATGATGATGATGCCGTGTAAAAGGGGCACAGCGGAAAGGATCAGCGTTTGAATGGTATTAAATCCACTTTGATTGCATTTCGTTTCATTTCATTTCACACTTCATTGCGATAAGTTTACATTATAAAGATGTCTTAATAATTTAGTTAAGCTGCCGACAATCATGGCCTGCTGATGCTGCTGCTGCTTCGGCTATACGTATGAGGATGACAATAATGATAATGGTGCGATACATATATGGCAAAAGTTATTAATAATAATGATGATGAGCATTATAATGAAATGAAGAAAGCAAGAAGTTCAGTTATGCATGCGTGCCACAAAATCTATACGACTGAGGCCTTTGCGTGTTTCAGAAATTCGTGGCATATAACTTAAACACTCTTTAGCCTAGATGGATGTTATTGCTGTTGCGGTTCCACTTTTATTAATACGAATCAGCTTCATTGTGTCTGCTCAAAAATAAAACAGGAATAAAATACACCGATACCGTATTAATAAATAACAACAGCACTGTCACTTTAGACTAAAATTTTAAGCGGTCACTACTCATAAAAAACTAAACTCAATCGTTGACACTTTTTTTTATTTTACCAGGCTGTTCTCGTTTACGTTTGGCCCCCTTGTCCTGTGAGCTGTGCTAAGCTGTGCTGTGGTGTGTTGTGTTGTATGCGTGCAAAGGCCACAGCAATATTAAAAGCTTTTATCTTGTCAGACAACGTTGGCCAACAAACGACGTAAAGAAAAAAAACAAAAAAAAACTAAAGAAACTGAACTTGAATTTGTATTTAAAATACCTTAAAATTACATCTCTTAACACCATCTTTTGGCTTTGAATTAAGTGTGTTTACAGGCAAGTTGATCAGAAGCGACACTAATGAACCCTATAAAGCTTTAAATGCAGGTGATGACAATAACTTTAAGCGGTTTACCATACGCTTTTGCTTTTCACAATGTTTTCCTTTTAATGCGTAACAGTTTTATACAATATTAAAAGCTTAGATATATGCTGATTTAGAAATTGTTTATATACATATAGATTTTGAAGCAGAAATGTTATTAACGATTGATAATAACTTTGTTCAAATTTCATGAGGTATTAATATACGTAGGGTTGCCATACGTCCTCTTTTCCCCGGACACCGTCCTCTTTTTTAGTGCGTCAGGGGTAGTCCTACTTCTTTTTTTGCAAGTGTCCTGGGTTTGTCCTACTTTTAAAACTTTAATATATAATTTCGTTTTATTGCATCGAAAGTATTGTTGGCATTGATGTATTATTATTTTTAAATACACACGATGTCATGACATGCTTTCCTGTGTAAACGCATTGTGTTTGATGCTTTTTGGCCGCCATATAAGTATGCGCCGTCACAATTTTAAAAGGCTTTGGCGTTTGGTCTTTGTCTACCTGTCTTATGCTCGTAATTTTAATAAATAGATAACTACTAGAGTTTATACCAATTACTTTTCCTTACCTAACCGGTAAAAAGAATTTGGTAATTTTAAAATTTTTTTTTACCTACGTGTAACTACCGACTGAATTCGGTGAAAAATGTGGTAACATTGGTGTTTGACGTTTAGAGTTACATCAATTAATTGCAAAATTTAATTGTTTGCAACGACGTTTTTAGTTTTGTCCAGAAATGTCTGGAAAAGGTGCCAAAAGAAGTGCTAATTTATTGGAGGAGGAAAACAGCTGATGCACTTTTCTTAGAAAGACGAAATCTTCTTATAAATCATTCCAAATTTTAAAATGGTCAATTCTTTCCTTGAATGTGTGTGTTAACCTTTGGCAATTTTGTTTTATAATATTTCTCAAAATTCTTAGTTCTAGAAGTTCTGAATTCTGTGGACACCAGAAAGAAACAAATTAAACACAGAAACTATTTCTGATATTATTAGAGTCAAATATAAATTTGATATGAATTGTCAAGAGTTTTATGAATATTTAAAAAAAATGCCATAATAATATATTGGTTCAAATTGAAAGCGCTGAAAAATAAACATGAAACTTGACAACTTCTACTAAAAATGCATATACGTATATGTAGTACATGTGAAGTTTTAAAATGAATTTGTAAATTGTTATGTTTTTATGTTGTAGTAGTTATGAGATCAAACTGATAAAATATAATTTTTTTAATATTTTGTTTAAGTTTTGTGTTGTTGTTATATGTAAATAGAATTTTAAATTTGTTTTGTGTATTTTAAGGCGTTGTTTTATTAATATTTTGCTACAGAGTGTTGTCCTCTTTTTAAGAGTAAATGTCCGGCTTTTTTTTTGCTCGACGTCCTGTTTTTCTCAAAATGAATTGGTAACCCTATTAACGATTGATAATAACTTTGTTCAAATTTCATATACGCCTATGTTCTATTTTCCACTACGAAGTGAAACTGAATACGTTTTCAACTCCACATAAACAATTTCACGGCGTTGTAGAATCTACAATGAACCAAACTGAAAATGATATTTTACTTTTCAAATCATTTTCACAAAATTGAGAATTCAAAATTAACGAACATTTCGTTTCCACTACATTTCACAAATATAGAAGTCAGGTGATAATAGGGAAGAGAGGGGCACCTTTGAACACTTTTTGCTTTCAAGCCACATAAAAATTTATATATATATGAATTATTGACTTTTTACATAATTTAACTAATATGTATGGAAATAAACTTTAGTACAACCCCCTTATTCATAAACGATTATTAAATTTAACAAACGTTTATTAAGACAGATTTGCATATAAAAATTTGCTTTATAAACGTTTGTTAAATTTAATAATCGTTTATGAATAAGGGGGTAAGTCTACAAGTAACATATTTTTAGTTCGGTTTATATTTTTTTTTATTTTTTTAATGGATGAAGTCATTGTGTTTAAATGTGCCCCCATACGGGCCAGTTTTGAACTAGGCTGAGGCAGCTTTGAACGGCAAGTTTTTCTTGTAGCGCTTATGTTCAAAAATAACATAAACAGTTATATTTTATATACATATATATATTAAATTCGATTTATTTATTAAGAAAAACATAAACATTAACAATTTATAAATAAGCAAAAAATTCAGATCAAAAATAAGTTTTATATTATTAAGACGGAAAAGGCCTTGCGATTTCAGGTGACATTACATTTTCCTTTAAAGCATCATGATCAGCATTGGATTCGTCATTTTTAGAAAATCAGAGAGAATCAACAATGTTTGGTACTTCGGTTGATAAATTAACATGTTCAAAGGTGCCCCCTTTTTCTTTGTTCAAACCTTAACTGGCTTGCCATTTCACGGAAATTTATAATAAATATTTTTTTTTTACATAAATATCAAATAACTTACCTTAATTTTGTTTGAAATGAATTTTGGACTGCAATAAATTTCTTTCGCGAAAGAAAACGATCACTGAATACTTCTAACACTCTTACAAAAAAAAAAAAAATAAAAACATTTACAATGTTACAGCGAAAACTTGTTCACCCAACTACATTCGGTCGACGACTGAAAAAAACTAGCAAAAGTTGTTAACGTTGCTAGAAAATAAGGTTGCAAGGTGAAAAACTCGGTTAAGGGTCGGAAAAAATGTTAAACTGAGATTTTATCAACATTGTTCAAAGGTGCCCCGTATTCAAACGTGCCCCCCTCTCCCCTATCAATTATTTGACAATTATATGAGTGATTACGAACCGAGCTTCTTTCTTAATTAAACTATTGCTGTTATTATATTAAGAATATTGAGATCGCAAGTTGTGGTTTCAAGAAAAGACAAGAATACTTATCGATCTTCGAGAAATTGTTGATCAGTATGTTATTCAGAATTCACATAAATAAGCATAATTTTCTTTAAATTTTTAGCTTTTATTATGAAACATTTGTACAAATTGTAATTACGGAATTATAAATTTATATACGAAGAAGTAGTCATCTCTTAAAATCCAGACAATTTCGGATAACCTGTTCTGAAGTGCAACGTATCCTAGATAAAGCTTTCTGCATCGATCGATACAAATAGTAGTTGGACGTGGAAAAATCTGTACTATAATGAGGGTGAGGCAAAACTTTCCAATCACTTCTTTCTAAATAGTTTTGCAACTCTTGGCTGAGCGTTGACATTGTGAAATACATATTACGCTTTCATGTCTGGCCGCATATTTCGGCTAAAGCTTTCTTCAAACGAATCTGTTGCATTTTGTACAGGTTCCCTGTGATGATCTGGCTAATGCTAATTTGCAAATTTATCAATGATCAATGATTTCTAGTGTTTTTTTTTTTATCATAATAATCGAGTTTGATCAGGAGCATGTGTTGTTATTAATGAAGCTTCTCTTTTTCTGTAAACGCCTATTTTAGTTCTTGACAATTCAAGATTTTTTTATATCAAAATATAAGTTTTCAGTCAGAAACGTTTTGTTTTCATATAAAATATAATTTATCGCTCTGAAATATGAACGATCTCTCTACAAAGTTATTGACAGTATAAAATTATTAAAAATTTTCACACGAAGATCCAGTTTTGATCACAAATATGAGTGATCACATCACATCATTCCAACGCTTATTTGAATTCTGAACAATTCAAAATTTTTTCAAATCAAAACATCAATCTTTAGTCAGAAGCATGAGTTATCTATTAAATGTATATTTACAAAATTACTGACATTTCAATGTTTGATCAGAAATATTAGTGATCAGAGAATAAGCGTTCTTCTTTCTTTTCTCTATTAGCCACGTGGCTTTTATAAAAAAGTGTAAATTTTGGAGATTAATAAAACGCTTGGGTTGTCTTGAGATTCTCATATAAAAATAAATTTTGAATTAAGATTCTTTTTGATATTTTCGTATAAAACATAGAAAACATTGTCAGAAATATGAATGATCAGAGATCAGACTACTTTACTCGATTAAATACTGATGCTAGCAGATAAAGCTTTTTTGTCTTTGCAAAGTTAATAAAAATTATTAGAGAAAATTTTATTTGGCTTGAGAAAAAAAGAGAAAAGAAAATAAAATAAGGAAATCTATTTCTCAATAATGGTGAGTTATATTGATGATGTTTACAAGTAAATAGATCTTGGACAACAAACTTTGCTGATGATTTTGCCCTTGGCAGGGTAAAAAAATACCAATGTAAGGAAACTCCAGTTACTCCGGGTTTGAAGCTGGCTTTGTTCAGGATCTTTTACAATAAAAACTTTATTGATAAAAACTTCTTATTTGACTTTCACGGGTTTTTATTTAATTCACTTTTATAATTCTTGCTTTTGTTGAGAACAATGTGCCGGCTGTATAGTGAACTAACGGTGACAGTGCCCTATGATCCTCCCTCAACGGATAAAAATCTGTTTTGGATAGGGTCGGATGCAAACCTACTCGCTTACTGATTTTAAACCAGCGCACTGTTCTCACAAAACAAAGATTTGTGTTACCAACCTGGGGCCAAATTACCGCATTTGATATCGTGTAAAATTTATCATAATTTTCTTATTTGGGATTATGGTATTCGATATCGAGTAAGAAATTTAGTACATTTTATCATAATTTCGATATCGAAATCATTTTTCGATACGATAGCTCATTCGATCACGAATGCGGTAATTTCGTCCCTGATTATTTTACAATCCTAGCACTGCTCTGTAATTTCTTTAATGTATGTTTTTTTGTTCCGTGTGACAAACCGGCAAACACGTTTTGATTGTTTACTTGTACAGCACGAAAGTGCCAATTGTCTAAAAATATTTCTTTACAATGGTATTCTTTCAATTATTAAATTAATGAACTGAAGCCAAATAAAATTTTCTCTAATAATAAATGTAAAAAATCTTTAAAAATGTATCATTAAGAAAAAAGAGAAAGCTATAAAAGGTTAATAAAAATTTTAAAATTTGCTTCACATATTTTTGCAATCTCCTTGATCTGATAGCAAATCGAGCTCAATCTCTAGATTAAACATTTATTTGCAAAGTTACCAAAAATGCAAGATTGTTTTGAGATTCTCATATAAAAATCAATTTTTGTTTAGAAATATGTATGATCACAAATATGACCCCTTCTCTCAATTAAACGTTTATTTACAAAGTTATTAACAACAAAGAATTGTTTGAGATTCTCATAGATGAAATAAATTTTGGTATAAATTGTTTAAGGCAATTGCTGTTAATTTATAGTTTATCTGTTTCTATTAAAATAGACGAATCTCAGTCATTTCTATTAATTTGATTAATTTGTTATGTTATAACGTGACTGTTTAATTTTGGTAAAATTTCTTGAAAACCGTTTCATATGAATCCTAAAAACAATGCAAATGTGTGTTGTAGGAAAGCCAAAGAAACATGTTCCCGTCTCTTATTTGAATTTTTGTAGTAACGGATTTTTTTCTATTTATTATAACGTTCGTCTTGTCCGTCTGCTAGAAACATCATGACATGGTATTTTGTAGTTTTTAGACTGATTTGCAAATTTCGATTTAAATTCAAAGTCAAGTTAAGATGAAGAATGGAAGCAACAACAACAACAATAACAGCAACACATTGCAATAATACTTTTAGTTTAGTCATCTATGTTGTTGTTATTTGTGGACTTGTTACTCATATAGATTGTCATGTTTAATGGCTGGATCACAATGGTGGTTGTTGGGTGATTAGAGTTTGGTTGTGAAAAACGACGACTGTCTGAGTTTTGGGCCTGTGAATATTGTGTAGTGAATGAAGTGTTTGCGTTTTGTTTTTGTGGCCATTTGTTTGGTGAAAATAAGTCAAAAACGGAAACAACACAAACAATCATTTGCTTTACATTCGACTCGAGTACATATTTCTTGGGTTCGCTAGTTTCGGGAAAAAAGCTTATTGCGATTCGAATTTTTGTTCAACACAAAAGTAATCATCCTCACGATAATCGTGTTGTGTTAACACTCAAACTTTGCAACAGTCCTCACATCATACACATGGAGAAACGTCATCTGTGGTAAATTGCATACAAAATACCAAATAATAATGTTAGTACGCGAAATGATACATACGAGGACGAATACAATACAATACGATAGAATACAAATTTCGTTATAAAAATAAAAGTAGAAATAAAAAAGTGAAGTAAATAAGAATAATATAGCAGAGAATTAAAAGAATATTTTCGTAAACTTGCTCTTGGACTTTAATTACTTTCTTCACTTGGATTTCGTATAATCTAAAGATATATAGCAAAGACGATAATGTTATAAATGTCCGTCTGTCGAAATAACGTGACGGATCCTCATGAGGTATTAATGTAAAGCGTGATCTACTCGTTCGAGCATTTCGACTGGTAACTGACGAATGACACACGTGATGTTTTCCTGCAAGGCCTGAATCGAAGCGGGTTTGTCCGCATAAAATTTAGACTTTACACATCCCCATAGGAAAAATTCTAACGATCTTGGTGGCAAATCGACCAGCCTAAAATGTAAAATTATGTGCTCTCCGAAGTTTTCTCTCAATAAATCCATTGAGTGGCGACGTCTTGCTGAAACCAAATGTCGCCGAGATCACAATCTTCAATTTCAGGCATCAAATAGTCGGTTATTATGGCACGATAACGGTCGCACCGGCATCATTTTTAAATAAATATGGACCGATGGTGCCACCGACCCACAAACCACACCAACCCGTTGTTTTTTCTGGATGAAGTGGCATCTGATGAATCTCTTCAAGTTGCTCTTCGTCCCAATTTGTTTGTTTACATACCCATTGAGCCAGAAATGAGCCTCATCGCAAAACGAAATTTGCCTCGAAAACGTCGGATCTTCTTGGAAATTTCAAGACCCCATATAGCGAAGGGATGTCGCTTGAGAAGGTCGAGCGGCTTCAGTTGTTGCAAAAGCTGTATTTTGTACACTTTCAATTTAAGATCTCGACGTCAAATGTGCCAAGTCGTTCCATACGTCAGTCCGAGTTGCTTCGAACGGCGCTGAATCGACTCTCCATGGTCTTCGTGTACATTCTCAGCTATGGCCGCTATATTTTCTTCACAACGTGCTGGACATGGTCCAATATTATCCAATAATGAATGCTGGGTCCCAAAATGGGTGAAGGTGTTGCGAATAGTACGCTTAGTATGTTGACCATAAGTTGAGCGAAGTGCACGAAACACATTTCTCACAAAACGCGAATTTTCGTAATAAAGTTAAAACGATTTGTAAATGTTGTTCAGGTGTAAGTCTTTCCATTATGAAATGCCAAACAATACTAAACAAAAATGACATGACAGCATGACACGACTCACACGTGAATTGTCAAAAAAAGGCTATTGATAAAGTATCTCTACTTGAATCACCCTATATAAACAATCAATATACAGGGATTTGCATAAATCATTTCGGTCAAGAAAATCCATCAATTTACAAGAGTTGTCTACACGAGACAGTTATATGTTCGGAAAAGAAATTGTTCACTGAATGAACAAATTGATGACTCGTCAAAAGAAATGAGTCTTTAATTTATATTTCACAGTCAATAAAGTAAAATAATTGAAACTTTTATAGTTTTTATATCCTAGTGATATTGGTCAGGAACAGAAAGTGTAAATTGTTTTATATTGCAGTCTTTTTAAGGAAAAATAATAAAGTTTAATGCAATTTATTAACATTTCAAAATATAACGGTATGTTTTATTCAATATTTAAGAGTGGCACTTAAAGTTATGACATTTTGATTTATAGTCATTGGTGCTGAGCAGACCTGGGGGGTCTCAATTACATTTTGTATTTAATTACACCTATAATTACACAATTACATGTAATTGTAATTGAATTTTTTCAATTACAATTACATTTTTTTTTGTAATTGAAAAAGAAGTAAAAATCAATTAAATTACAATTAATTACAATTACATGTAATTGTAATTTAAGAAATCTTCAATTACAATTACATTTAATTGGAAAAAAAAATTTTCATTAAGTAATTTTAAAAAACAAGTAATCATTACTTTTTTAAGTATTTATTGTCAAAAAAGTATTTAATTACAAAAATTATCAATTACATATTATAAAAAAATTTCAAACATAACAAGTATCCTATTTATATAATTAAACAAGGTGTTATATATAAAAATAAAACAGAATGCAACAAGTAATGTAACAAAAATAACATTTGAAACGAACATTGAAGTTCTGTTTGAACTTCACAATTATAACAACAACCTTATTTATTGGACTAAATAAGGCGTGCTTAAATAATAATATTCTGGTATGTGATGAGAATGGTCGTTTTTGATTTCGTTAAAATTGGAAATTTTAATAGTGATTTGTAAAGCCAAAGTCTTTCTAATCGATTAAGTTTATTAAGATAAGCCAGTCTTTACCATTTAATAATTTTCAGTTTAAAAATGTTACGAACACGTCCGAATTGAAATTTCAATAATGATCGAAATGAAATCGATCGTTTTTCATCACATATCTGATTGAAAAATAATTAAGACAAGGAACCAATTTAAAAAAATTTATTATTTGCTTTAAATAACACAATTTTTTCAAAATTGTCATCCGTTATACATTGGCGCCTAGGTGTTAAAATAATACCGGCGAACGAAAATAGTCTTTCAACTGGTCCTGAAGATGTTAAGGGAGTGTTTGACCGTAGAAAGGCCTGTAGAATTGTAGGATATTTTTTGAGGCAAGTTAAAGATGAATCCTTATCGTGCAAATAAAGCTGAAGCTCACATTTTAAACTACTATCTTCTTCAAAATTGGATGTATTAATGTCTACAGAATATAAAATAAAAATATATGAATTATACAGGTATATTGTATTTTTAAATAATCCAAAAGTCACATAATGAACTTTAGAAAGATATGTATAATTGAACTCTAAGTTTAAACCGACAAGTACCTTCTATGATGTCGTCGCCGAAATCGAAGACAGATGTAATATTTGATGTACTTATTGTATCAACACTTTTGGGGGTATACAAATTGTACTTTTTGCAATAATCAATGAATATGTTTTCAATATCTTCCTTTGTCGTATTCGAGATGTAACCAATAGCTTTTAACCATGTCAATTTAACGTTGGGGTGGGATATTGATGCAACAATTGCGTCATAACCTTCTTCAGTTAAATTAAAAAATTGCAGAAATCGTTTTAAAAGATTTTCTTGAAGCGTTATTATAACTTGTTGCAAAAATGTTAGGTGTTCACTTATTAATTTGTCTGTCTTTACTTTTAGTGTCACCAACGAAGGAATCAACATTCCGTAGTAAATATTTTGTTCGCCTTGCAAAAAATCTAAAATTTACAACACTTTGTTATCAATTACACTTGTTAACACGACTTTCAATATGGAAAGGTTTTGAATAATGATGTTTATTTTAAATTTCTAAAGAGCGAAGAACTTGCAAAATCTAAATATTTTTTAATATCGAACAACAAACAACCTTAATATCGATGCAGCAACAACAACAAGAATGTATTACACAAAAACCGGTTATTAACAATCATTTTTTTAGCTACTAGTAAAAGAGAAATGTGATGTATGGCCTTTGGTTGTTTACTATTTTTATGCATGCAAAAAAGAAAGAGTACAAAGATGTTTTTGTTGTTTCTTGTTAAATTTATGTTTCGATATTTAATATTATATTCTAATATTTAAAAGAAAACGTTCATCATTCTACCGAACTTTGTACAATACATTTTAATAAATTCATAATTATTCTATAATTTTTTTTATACATCCAACAATTTTTTTTCATATAATTTAGAAAATCGTTTTAAGAATTTTAAGTTTTATTTTATGGTTTTAAAAATGTAATTGAATTTTGTTCAATTACAAGTAATTATTTAGTGATTAATTACAATTACTTGTAATTAGTAATTGCACATTTTCAATTACATTACATGTAATGTGTATTTGATTTTTTTCAATTAACAATTACAAGTAATTGTAATTGACATTTTTCAATTACAATTACATTTTATTGTAATTGAGTTAAGTCTTACTTTCAATTACAATTATTTGTAATTGTAATTTAGACTACCTCAATTACAAATTACATGTAATTGTAATTGAAATGTAATTGAGATCCCCCAGGTCTGGTGCTGAGGAACTATTTATAACGCGCTTTCTGCTCAAGCAGCTTTATTAATTACTAATACTAATATTACTAATAACTTTTTTCAAGAGAAATACTACTTTCATACATCATTTTCTCTCACTGAACTCGGCCAACTGATGCTAAAATTCAAATCATTAAGTTTTTTGTTTTAATTGTTATTTTTTGAGAATCCCCCAGAACTACTACTTATTTTCTTCATAAATAGTGTTGCTAACAAGTGTAAAATAAAGCTGCTAAAAATAGTTCACTATATGGAGACAAAAACACACAAATGTATTTGTTTCAAAAATGTTGTTCACTATAAACAAAAATTAACTTGTAAATAAAAATTTACAAAAATTCAATTCACAAAGTGGAACGAAAAAGTTGTGTTCTTGATTTTAGTTCATATAAGGAAGTTCGACTGTTTAAGTCCCGTTTACACAGGGAAACATTTTGTTTGGTAGAGAGAGACGGGTGGGTAAGAGAATATGAAATTTGTTTCCTGTTCTCGGAGACACGCTTTGTGTTTTCATTCTTATAGTGGAAGGCCAATGTAAGCGGCATGCGGCCGCGGGCGGCCATCAGCTGTTCTTTTTGAACAAAAGTTGAACAAAATTCTACTTTGCCGCTTCGCACAGCATTGCCAGATTAAGTAAATTGCGTTACTTCAAAATTTTTGTATGAATAATTTTGTAAAAAACCAAAACTTTTTTCACTGGTAATAATGTTGGCGCCCGCGGCCGCATGCCGCTTACATTGGTCTTCCACTATTATTGTGTACATTAGTAAATCAAATACAGTAGAAATTAAAAAAACAACACTGCAATTAGACAAATGTCAAAAAACAAATATAAACTGGAATGTTTCCGACAACAATGTTTCCCTGTATGACCGCGAAGGAAAATACAAAAGAGAATTCCAGATGTTTCCCTACCAAATGTGTCCCTGTGTAAATTGAGGATTACATATAAAAGATAACAGCAATTGGAGTGATCACAGATCAATCTCTTTATCTGAATTAGAACACACAATTTATCTAAAAAATTATCGTTGATTTAAAAATTTTAAATATAAATTTTTCTTTTACAAAATTTAATCCCCACCAACAACACTTAATTCCTCTAAAGCTCTGCATGTGTGTATGAATAAGTTCAGTTAAAAATTTGTTGGCCACAGCCAAAAATATCAACATTTAGTTTTGGTTAAGACAATAACACAACAAAACAATCAAACTACAACAAACACAAATGGAAAAAAAGAGAAACAAAAAATTTATTGTAACGAAACTAGAGAGTTTTTCTCTAAAATTTTATGTGTTTCCGTCCTTCAGTCCATTTAACTGTCTTGCATACCCTGTTAGAATATACTTTAAGCTCACCTTTGGCCGCGTAAATCACAATCATGCCCAAAGTGAATGCGAGAAGCTACAAATAAACAACAAAAACAAAAAAAAAAAAACATCAACAACACCAGCAGCAACAAAAACAACACCACAAAGAACAACAGTAACAACAAAATTTGCAACATATAGTTAAAAAAAAAAAGTACAAAAAACAATTGTCTTGTCATCCAATTTGGATTTTCGTGGCGAAATTCATGCTTTTCTGACCAAAAGTAGAAGCGAACAACATACAGGCAAACACCAGCTAAACACAAAACAACACAACAACACCACCACACCATCAACAGCAGCAGCACTCAACTCTCATACTAAACTGTTATTTAAAAATAAAACAACAACTACAAAAACCAACAACATTTAACAACATTTTGAACGAGTTTATCATTAAATTGCCAAACTGCCAAATAAACCAAAAAAAAAAAAATTACAAAAATACATAAAACTATAGAAAATGGAAAAACTAACAATGAAAATGTTGGAGCAGCGTTAGGATTGTACTTCATACGAGTACTAGAAATAGAAAAAAATAAAACAAAAACATCAGCAACAAACAGCAATGTGCAAGTTTAAAACAAATCTATCTTTTAACCGAGCAAAAACAACAAAACAGAAAAACATCCGAAATAAATAAATAATTTGGCAACTC
The DNA here is from genome assembly GCA_916048285.2 of Bellardia pandia. Lineage (NCBI taxonomy): Eukaryota > Metazoa > Arthropoda > Insecta > Diptera > Calliphoridae > Bellardia > Bellardia pandia. The sequence goes on from OU696531.1 coordinate 50,561,587, forward strand.
GTTATATAAAACGTGCTAAACTGATTTTGTATTTGAACAGTTTTTTTTCAGTTGTTTTTCTGTCTGGGTTTAAATGAATGGAAACCGTTTTGTTTTATTTAAATTTTGTGCTGTTATTTTACTGATACTCGTATGATGCATGTCACTTTTAAATAATTTTTGTTTTTTTTTTTCAACATTATTAGCAACTGAAATTGTCATTTAAGTATCAATGATATGATATTACATCCTTATTAAAAATACACTGAAAGAATTAAATAAATACTTTAAATACAAGTTGAAAGCAATTAGGGCCAATTTACACTAAGCAAAAGATTGATACAATTTGTTTCTTGAAATTTCTTCGGTGCTCACACAGCACAATTCATATTGCTTAAAGTGCTCGTATTTTTATTTGAGATTATACACACATTTTTATACACATGCTCATGTAATAGGAATAAGAGAGTAACAAGAATTGCTAGTACAATCAAGTGTGTACTCGTCTTATCTTCCCCTCCCCCTGACGTCTAAAAGGTAATCAGTTTAGCTTAAGGCATTGCTTTGTGTAAATTGGTACTTACTTTCATTAAACCCCCTGAGATTTTATTTTAAATTTGGTTAACTCCTTCGCAACAAGTTTTTACTGAATTGCTAAAAAAAATCCAATTTTTTGGATTTGTAAATATTGTTAAAATATTTAAAATTCATTTAATTTCAATAAATTTAGACAAAAAATTATATACTAATCTATATTAAATACATTGAATACATATAATCTAAAAAAATGATATCTTAGCAATAATTTACTCTTTTGATATGTAATGGAATTCCTTGAAGCAATTTCTCCATCCATTGGGAATGCAGAGGAAAACATTGCAATTTGAACACTTGTATCGCGTTTGTCCTTTAGACTTTTGCCCCGATAGACTAGGCGATAGAGTGTCGGACTATTAGTCAAAGGGTTGCGGGTTCGATTCCCGCCAAAGACTCTGGGTGTTTTCTGCAGATAAGCCAAAAGCTTCGCGGTTTGTGTTTGTTAATTATTAAAAAAAAAATAAATAAATACATCCTTTGACTTTGCATCTGCCTTTATCCGTCGTGTGTTCTGGCCAATTCCAATATATTACCAAATTAAAAGTTGTAAAATAATTATCAAAATATATTTTATGATTTTTTTTCTTCAGGAACAGTTTTTATAAGATTAACCACAATACCAAAGCACAACCCTAGCTTTGAGCCAGTTAATATTGTTTCTTTTCCCTGATAGTATATCTCAAAATCATAAACAATACCTTTTGAGGTGTAAAGGCAAAATATCTTCATCCCCCATTTGATGTTTCAGAGTGGTACTTCCTTTAAAAAAAGCATCATCTCATTCACACAAAGATTTTCATCTTTTGGAATAGCCTACGATGTTTTTAGTAAACATTTTTATTATAGGGTGAATTTTGTAAAGCTTATTGCTTACCTGTTGGTCTATTGTGAATTTTAAATTATTTCGCAAAGAATGGAACATATTCCTGGTCATATTTTCTGGGAATAACGGTATTACGATGCCCATTGTCCAATACATTTCCAAACGCGGATAGCCAATGGTACCAATAAATATTTCTAGAGCCTGAAATTTAAAAAGTTCTAAGTTCCCATATTTAGTTATTGATGCCTGGTTTGTTGAAGATACAAGTTGTCGAAGAAAGTCATCTGTAAAGTACTCTAAAATATAATCGACAGGTAATTTAATATTTTTCTTTAGGTACGTTTCATAAAAAAGGCTCTGAATTTGCCCAAGAGGCTTTTTTCCAACGAAATTGGTCAGCCTCTTTAAGTTGAACTTATGAAGATTGAAAAATTGTGGGACTCTTTTGAACGGTTCGATCAACTGCAAGACTGTCTTCAATCTCAATAACCCCATCACCTATATCATTAATAATGATCAACATTAATATCTTGTATGTTGCTCTCATATGGACTTTCTCTAGACAGTTCTTCTAATAAAAAGATGTTATGATTATCAAAAGCATCATATAAATTGTTCGTAACTTCAGACTCTTCCGATTCTTTCAAGTTAGAAATATCGGAACCAGCAAAACTGGTTAAAATGTTTTCAATTTCAGAGTCCTTAATTTTTCTTGACATCTTTCTAAATTAATTTAAATGGTATCAGAGCTCAAAAGGAACGTTTGCTTCATGTATATAATGTTTACTACCACAACTTACGTTTGTATCCATATACTCATATACATATGTATATAATTTATAAAATAAAAAAACATTTATATTCAAAAAAAGTTTTCTAAAATTGCTTTAGTTTTCTCAATTTTGTAAAAATACAAATTTTCCTATAAAAATTATTCACAATATTTGAAAGTTGTGTTATTTATTATGTAGTAAATGTCTGTACCGAAATATTGAAATAAAATTTAAATATTTTATAAAAAATACCTTAAGCTTTAATAATTACCGAAAATTTTAATAAAAAAAAGGTAAAATAAATCAGATTTACAGACATTTAATACATAAAAAATAACACAACTTACAAATATTGTATAATTAGTAATATTTTCTACTTGATATAAATTGTTTTAATACTTTGTTATGTTGAAGTTTTCATATCCTTTTTTTCCTATGACAAATATTATAAAATTATAAAATTTTTACCCTGAAGAAGCTACTCAAAGAGTAGCGAAATATTGAAATAAAATTTAAATATTTTATAAAAAAGACTTTAAGCTTTAATAATTACCAAAAATTTTAATAAAAAAGGTCAAATAAACATTAATAAGAATTTTTAATATTTTAATTATTTTACCATAATTTAGAAAATCCTAATTATTCCCTTATACTCCAGCATTAACCGGCACATGGCATCCATATACTAGTTACACTCTCCTTATTAACACTAGTAAACACAAAGCAATAAACATCCATCAACTGTCAAATTAGTGTAATGCGTAGTTTTATTGAGTGCGGTCGCCAACTAACAATAAGTAAATTCGTTTTAAACAAACAATTAGGAAGTTCGACAATAAAAAACTAAAAGTAATAAATAAATATGAAAACTAATGTGTCAAAGTGTAATTAATTTAAAAAAAAGTAGGTATAACAAAATTATGTTAACATAAATAGAAAGCCAGCAGCCATGAGTTTTAATAAGTGCTTAAGTGTGTGCTTTTTGTTAAAGCAATTTATTAAATAAAGTAAAGAAAAATGAAAATAATAAAATTTAATGCAAGTCATTTAATCATTTGTTACATATTAAATTAGTTATTAATTAATTTTGTTGCTAAATTGGGGCAATGTTTTTGAAAGAAAATGAAAAAAAAGCAAAAGAAGAAGAAAAGTAAAAAATGCAATTCATTCTTTCTAGTGCTTCTTGTTGTTGTTTAATAAGAAATAAGTAAATAGTGTTGTTGTTACTGGTGCTGCTGTACTTGAAAGAGATATCTCTTTTTTTTGCTTGTTGTTTGTTTTTGCTTTATGAGAGTTTGTTTGTGCGCGAGTGTGTTTATTTTCGGTATTGTTCGTTCTTGTTAATTTCGGCGGGTCGCGTCAGTATGTTGTTGTTACTTTTGCTGTATTTATTTGTTGCTGGCCATGCATGGTAGGTAAATATCAAAATTTTTTATACACACCATACTAATCACCAATCATTTTTATTCAAAATACTTGTAGAGTTACCAGTTAAGTGATTTTTGGAAAATAAAGAGTTTGAGTAGAAGTCAGTGTTGGCATACACGGTACAATTGTACTTTTTTTTGACACATTTTAGATACACCACGATTCATCGGGTACAATTTTAAATTATTGTTGCATTTGGTATTCCAGAAGAAATACCTACATATATAGAAATATGTACGTATGAAGATATGTTAAATATACTCGTATGATTTAAGTTATTTTGCACATTTGTATAGTAGCGCAAGTAGAAGACATGATTTTACTCATATATCACGGCAATAAATTGCTGGTTGAATTATCGAAAAATGGTAACCTCTGAAATGTTAATCCACATTAAATGATTTTGAGGCTGAATTCAGAAACTAAAGCTTAATATTTAGTTAATGATTTTCGTTTATTATGAAACCAGCTCTATTTCTTTGTCTCTAATTAATCTTTGTTTCAAATATACCTACATATTTAGGTATTATTTTAAAACTTTTACTCTATCCTTTGATAATTGTATATCAAAGGATAGTTGTATATCATGAACAAACGTTTTATCTGGCAGCATTTTCCAATAGAGTTAGATTGTGATTCTTGGAAGAACTCTTACACCGTATTCCCTTTTATCACCAAATCAATACCAAAGCTTCATTTTCATTAGAGTTCGACGACTTTTTGAGATATTCTTGTGAAACATAAATGTCAATATTTAATAGTTTCTTTTTACAAGCAATAAGGTCACTTGAATTTTATATACAAATATTTAATTTATTTATATATATTTATTTCCAATATTTCGCTATCACAATGGATAGCTTCTTCAGGGATAATACAAGTTTTGAATTATAATAAAATAATAATTGAAGTATGAAATTGTTTGATTTGAAATTTTAAAAGATAATAGTTTTCCGAATGAACTAATTTATAAATTAATAAGAAAATATAAAAGACCAAAAAATAATAATACAAATATAAATTCTGAACCTAAAATTTATAAATCTCTAACTTATATTCCATTAATTTCTGAACGACTAGAAAATTCAAAATTTTATGACAGGAATAATTATAAGATAGCCCTTAAAACTTATAACACATTAAATAGATTATATAGTAAAATAAAGGATAAAACATTAAAATTAGATAAATCCAATATTGTTTATAAAATACCGTGTAAGGGTAAAAATAATGAAGAATGTAATAAAATATATGTAGGTACAACTAAAAATAAATTGAAAACTATATTAGCTGGACATAAATCTGACCAAAAACACAAACATACTTCTTCTCAAAAAACTGCATTAACATCACACTGTTACAATTTAGATCATTATCCAGATTTTGATAATACTACTATATTAAATACAGAAACAAATTATAAAAGACGATTTATGTTAGAAATGTTACAGATTATTAATATACCGATAGAAAAGAGAATTAATTTTAAAACAGATACAGAGAATGTAGCTCAAAATTACAGACATTTAATTTATAAGAATAAGTTTAGAAATTAAAAATATTACATATAGAATTTTTCATTTATTATTCCAAACAAGTTTTTTATATATATATATCATAATTGTAAACTTTTCATTTTCTGTTAAAAAATTTTTTCAATTTCATACTTCAATTATTATTTTATTATAATTCAAAACTTGTATTATCCCTGAAGAAGCTATCCATTGTGATAGCGAAATATTGGAAATAAATATATATAAATAAATTAAATATTTTTATATAAAATTCAAGTGACCTTATTGCTTGTAAAAAGAAACTATTAAACATTGAAAAAGGTCAAATAAACGAACTAAGTAATCATAAATGTCAATGTTAAAAATTTGGTCTTTCGAGTATAAAATTGTTTAAATATTGCCGTATGTAACTACATACATAGGTATATCGATTTTTTTAAAGTGAGTTAAGTTTTTTTATTACTATGTATTTATTAAATATTAAAAAAATGTTACCGGGGATGTTTAAAAAGTACATTTTATTCATATAATTGGTACAAAATCCAAAAAGCCATTTTCCATTACTAGTAAGTTTTCAAACAAATAGTCAGCGTTGTCAACTTGGTGCGTTTCGCACCATTTTTGGTGCTTTTTTAAATTTTTGGTGCGAAAAATTCTTTAGTTGGTGCGCGGTGCGCTTTTTTTAAATTCTGGTGCGCTTTTTAATTTTTGGTGGCACCAAAGCAAATTCAACACAACTTTTTGTTTCAGTGTGAGAAAAAATCTTTCTACAATAAAATACACCCGTTTGATTGAGTACCATTTTATTCAACACTGCAAAATTTTTTTTCTGTATTTCGGTGCGTTTTTTAATTTTTTCGAAAATGTGATGAAATCTTTATTTTTACTAATTTTTAATTGCAGTGTTGTAATAATTCATAACTCATGAAATCTATACGATATAAAAATGTATTTTTAATAAATGAAATCAAATTTTTTAAAAATCTTTGTTTGAAAATCAAATTAACATTTTAAACATGTAAATAAAAATTCTTGTATTTGGTCTACTGAACTGTAGACGAACAACCAGGGTTAGAGTACCACTGGAATCCTAACAAATTTTATTGGAAAAAATCAACTAGAAAACAAAAATATATAAAAAAGTACTAAATATGTACTGAAATTAGCTTTTTTTTTACCAATTAGTACTTTAGTTCCGAATATCATATTGTGAGTTAAATTTTGAGTGGTTAAATGCTTATTTTATCTTTATTAGCTCATTTATTAAAACAGGCTTTTACTATTATTACTTTTACTAATAATCGTTGATAAACATTTTTTTTATAGAATTTATGATATTAAAAAGTTTCAAATTAATTCAAGAAATATTTGAACAAAAACGAAATTCTTAACTTGGTGCGTTTTTTTGTAAATGGTGCGTTTTGAAATTTCAAAGTTGACAACGCTGCAAATAGTCTTCACTGCTAAACGTATGCAGTATCGCCTACTAATTTTCAAGAGAAATTTGTTTTTTATTCAAACATAAAATTGTAAAAATAATTTTTCTTTTTTGCGGTTGATACTTTGTGTAAATTGGGAAAATCCCAAAAAATTGTAACAATGTTTTTATGTTTAGCTGTTGTTGCATTTTATTAATTTGTATTTGCAGGTTGTAAAAGTAATTTGCATTTTTAAATCCCAGTTAATTTTGTTGTGTTTTTTGTTGTTTTTCTTAATTGTTCTTGGAATTTGTTAATGTTTTTTGTTAAAAGTACATATACGTGCCATGTATTTTTAAATTGTTATTAGCAATTTTTCCTTATTGTGCCTTATTAAAAAGGCCGAGGAAAATAATTTAACACTTCCGAAGGAAAATTATTTTACAGCTTTAAAACTATTGCTCTAGTTTTAAAGCTTCAAAACATTTGTGATATGTCTATGTGTGTGAAGATAAATTCGAATTTAACTAGCACAGACAAAAACCATCATTTTTAACATTGATAATGTTACAGTCAACAGAGCACTGTTAAGCACTTAACAGTCAAACTAATTGAATTATAATACAAATATCTGCCTGAATTATATATTTGCAATAATTTCAGAAATAAAAAAGATACAAAAAAGTAATTGTTGGCATCAAATTAATAGTAGGACATCTGAAATAATCTTGGAATCTGAGAAATTTGGATTTGAAAAATATGATGTTATTTTTTTTTAATTTTTCTACCTTTTACAATATTTTTCCGTTTCTACCGCTGCTTCATCGAAATATTCTTTATGCTTTAGTGACGTTTATTTTTTGGATAGAGATAGCGAACGAGACATACATAGTTTAAAGTTAATAAAAACATTATGCTTGGTTTTCACTATGTCAGTTTTGTTGTCAAATTGTCTAAATTGTTATGAAATTACCAACAATTTGGGCAATTTGACAACAAAACTGACATAGTGAAAACCAAGCATTACTTGTTTAATTATTATATGCAGTTGAAGCCATTAAATGTTGAATTGAATTAAAATTTTCATTCACTTGATTCTAATGCACAGCAGTACTGAAGATTTCTGTACAGTAGCGCGATATTGAAAAATGCAAAGGTTTTAATAAATCTGTTTTTCTTTATATTTAATTTTAATAATTTTAATACAACAATTTGTGATCAAACTCTTTTTATTTCATTATTAAATTTTTTCCTCTTAATTTAGTAAAAATTTTCTCTCGATTTGTTCAACAAAAACATAAATAAATATTGCAAAAAAAAAAAAAAAAATAAAATGATAAATCTGCACATAATTTTAACGATTAAATTTTCTTTTCTTTTTTATTTTTCATTTATTTCATTTTAAACAACATTTCAAAATTATGACTGGAGGCAATTTCGTTAGTTTAAATAAAAAATTAAAAATATATAAAAATGCAATTAATACAAACAAACGAAAAAATAACAGAAATTAATAAAAAAAAAATAACAACCTCAAAATGTTGCAGCAACTTGTCGTACAACCAGAAGAAATGAACAGAGAGTAGAAGCAAAAAAAAAACAGTTGCATTTTATGAAAATCTAAAATAAAACCCATCAGTTTATTACAATGTTGTATGCTTGTTTTATATATTTTATTTATTTTTTTTTCTACTTTTTGGTTTTTCTTGTTGAGATTGTTGTTTGGCAAATGTGAAAGTAATGTGTTCTTAACACGCGAATTATGATTTTGCAAATATAACTAACTATATGAAAGAAAAAAATACCAACTTTTTTGTTGAATGTCCAACGACCAAGCAAGCGACCAACCTTGATTGCATTTTAATCATGGTGTAGTATTGCTTAATAATTTCTGTATACCCTACAGTGGCGTTATAGGTGTGAGAATATTTCTTTTGACATGTAAACTTAAAAGTTTAGAATAAATAGAACTAGGCATTCATAATTTTTGAGAAATGGAAAGAGGACAACTGAGGCAATTATTAAATATAAAAGCAAATTTAATACTAAAGCTGCCTTTACTCATGTGAGTTGTCGTTCAAATTTCAGTTTTAATAATTTCTCAGTGTTAAAAACCAATTTAAGGTTTCAGATCTATCTTTGCTCCTCAAACGACAAATAAGATATTTAACTGATATACTCCCTGAATGTTTAGCTAAAACTGCTTTATATACTGGGTGTATTGTACTACTTGATTTATTTCAAATTCATATGCACATATCAAGTTTTATAATTGGGCCCGATCGATACGCCTTAGAAAATTAATCACAAGTCCAGATGAGTATAGATTAACTCAACTCTATGGTATCGTATATAAATTACACTCTAAAGTTGCAAATGTTGCCGCCATTTCTTTTCTTTTTCTCACTATTAGCATAGGGTACTTCCTGATTTCCCCTAAACCTCTTGTTTAATGTTTCAGATTTATATGCTGTTTTATTTACGCACATTCTACAACTAAATTAATCGTTTCTTTGAGTTTAACAAAGATTCCAGCCTCCTCCTTGTGATCGTTGCTTCCCCTCATTCACTGCAGAGTGTGTGTTTTATAAGTTGTTTTACCATCTTGGGCCATGTCATCATGTATGAATGCGATATGATGTTTGCAGTATGAAGACTCAATTTACACACCTTTACCAAAATAAATAATACAATTTGATTTCATATGAAAAAGAGCAAATAATTTATTTGTTTGTATTCGAATGCTGCAGTGATGTTGCATCAACAACAAACAACCTTGATCATCATCTTGTGCTTAGCTCTATTAACTGCATCCTTTTTAACCTCCTGTTTTCAAGCAGTTTGTTGTTTTGCTCTTAGTATTACGTTTGTACTTTTGTTCATGTTATGAGGCGTTATTTTTCCTGTTACTCGTCATTTGTACTTTAACTTTTGTTATGCCGTTTTGGTGTTTTTTTTTCGTGAGAGTTAGCACATTCTGTTAAGGCTCAGTTTTTAGGGATTAATATTAAAGGGAGTTTTAAAATAGGAGAGGTTTTAAAGCAATTGGAAACAAATGTATTTAATCCTTTAATTCCCAGTGGAACATAGGGCCGCAACAAATGTTCTCCATTGTGTTCTATCAGTAGACATAATTTTCATTTCACTCCAAGACACCTCATGCTCGTGCAACTCTTTCTCAATTTGGCGTCTCCAAGTATTTGCAGGTCTGCCAGGTCTTCTGGACCCTTGGGGGTTATATTCAACGGACTGTCGAGTCAAATCATTCACTGGCTTTCTCATTGTGTGTCCAAGCCAATTGTATTTACGTAATCGGATATTCATGTTTAAAGGAACTTGATTGGTTAAGTTCCACAGGTCCTGATTGGATATTGTGACAGGCCAGAAAATCCTAAGTATACGCCTGAGGCATCGGTTTACAAAAGCTTGCATACAACACATCCCGCCTCGAAATATTCCAGGTTTCGCAGCCATACAGAAGCACAGATTTCACGTTGCTATTAAAAACTTTAATTTTGGTGTGATTTGAGATATTTTGCGACCTCCAGAATTTATTAAGCGTGCCATAAGCTTGTTTCGCCTTACACAGTCTATTCTGTATATCTTCTTTGCTGCCCCCGCTTTTTGAAATTATACTTCCCAAATAGCAAAAGTTTTCAACATCGTCAATGGTTTGACCCGAGAGCTGAAAGTTCATAATGCATGAAGAATTTATGCGCATTGACTTAGTTTTGTTGATATTGATTTGTAAGCCCGCTATGGCAGCACGTGTAGCTAAGGCTTGAATCTTGGATTGCATGCTAGAGAAGCGGTGGGATAGTAGACATACGTCATCTGCATAATCAATATCATCTAACCTATCATGAAGACCCCAAGAAATACCATGATGCATATCCATACAATGGTTCATAACTACATCAAGTACTATGTTAAACAGTAGTGGAGACAAAACACAGCCTTGACGAACTCCTACGTTTACTTTAATGGGTTTGCTTGCTGAACCCTCATGAAGTATGGAACACACTGCGTTGTTGTATAGCTCCTTAATGAGATTGATTAACTTTTCGGGAACTCCTTTGCATCTTAGAGCTTCCCATATCGCACAGTGTTGTAATGTGTCGAACGCGCGCTTGAAGTCAACAAATACTAAGTACAGAGGTGAGCGCCATTCAACCGACTGTTCCACAATTACCCTCAAGCTGTTGATATGATCGATACATGACTTGTTTGGCCTAAAGCCCGCTTGTTCTCGTCTTAGCTGTGTTTCAATAACGGATGAAATGCGGTTGTGCAGGATGTGGGCTATGATTTTGTTTACGATATTCAAAAGAGTAATACCCCTCCAATTGGAGCAATCTTGGAAGTTTTCTTTCTTTGGAAGTTTAATTATAAGTCCTTCTCTAAGCTCATCAGGAATTTTCTCATTTAACCAAAAATATGAAATTAGGGGTTTTAGTAATGTGGTTGTTAGGGTGATGTCTATTTTCAAAATCTCTGGAGGTATTCCATCAGGGCCTGCAGCCCGGACTTCAGACGTTTAATTGCAGCTATAATTTCTTCAGATGAGGGGTTTGCGATGTTTATATCGTTCCGTATGTTATTCATATGATGCATTGGCTCGCAATCACATATTGTTGTATATTCTGTCGGATTAACCGACAGCAGTTTAGTGTAATAATTCTCCCACATCTTCAATTGTTGATCTTTGGCATAAATCAATTCGCCCTGATCATTCCTCAGGGGCTTTATAGTGTGGTGGCTATGGCCGGAAATCTCCTTCGTAATACGATACATGTCTTTGGATCGACCTGTTTGACTGGCGATTTGTGCGTCTTTGGCTAAATTATCAGCCCACTTTTGCTTATCTTCTCTTGCACTTCGCTTAACTTTTCGGTTCTCTTCTTGGTATTTACGTTGTTCATCACGTTTAGATTGTGGAGTTTTGGCATCATTAACTTTAGCTTTTGCCTGTCTTCTAGATTCTATTTTTTGCCATGTATTATCGGAGATCCAAGGCTTTTTGGTTTTTCTAGCGTAGCCTTTTTCATTTTCTGCCGTTTCAATAAGTGTTGACTTTACATCCTTCCAATACACGTCTATATTCTGATGGGGAGAAATTGATAGATTAGCTGCCCTGTTCCTTAAAGCAATCGAAAACTGAAGAGAGACCTCAGGGTTCTCAAATTTTTGTAGGTCAAATCTTCTTCTACTGAGGGCTGGTTTACGTTTTACAGCTTTTAGTTTAAATCGGAAATTGGAAACAAATAGCAATTAGAAAAAAGTTCATTTGATGCAAATCAATGACGCCTGAATAAAAAATTATGTAAAATTTCACAAAAATTTAAAATTTTATATAAAAATTACAGCCGTATTCATAAAAATTTACAAGAGATGTACGAACCATTTGATAAATTAATAACACATGCGAGCGTAACTACTCGCTTGAGTATTTGTAGGATACTAAATTTTTATTTAAAAACTTCTTCTTAAGTACTAACAGTGATTAATTAATTAATATTATATTTTATTCTTAGCACTAATGAATATTTAATGAATATTATCTTTTTTTTTTTTTTTTTTTTTTGTAAAAAATATACTATCTATACATATTAAAAATTTTCCATTTTATTTATGCAAATTGTTGGTAACTTAATTTGTTTGCCGTCATAAAATATTTTAAATACAAAAGATATACCTACATGTAATACATATATAAATATGTATATATAGTATAAAATTATTTAAGATACATATATGTATGCACAATTATTCGAGAACAAACATACAAAAAACAAAAGCACATTATTCTTAACATTCATCTAATATCCTAATAAACGCAAACGTTCCATTTTACGAAATTGCTTGCGTACAGCTGGTGCAACGCCTTGTATATTACGCAAAACTGCAGCTTTAGCCGCATACTCCCTAGCATTGTATGTGGGTGCATCGTCATTATCCCAATTTTCTTCACTTTCATTAACAGGCATGGGTGGAGGCACTGTAGTTGTTGTTACGGCTTCATCCACATTATAATAATGCTCAAATGTTTTACGTTCCCTGCAGTCCGTTACGTGATACTCCAATTCCGTATCATTTAGCACATGAGTGACATTGAAGGACAAGGCTGGTGCAACGCCTTGTATATTACGCACAACTGCAGCTTTAGCCACAAACTCACTAGCATTGTATGTGGGTGCATCGTCATTATCCCAATTTTCTTCACTTTCATTAACAGGCATGGGTGGAGGCACTGTAGTTGTTGTTACGGCTTCATCCACATTATAATAATGCTCAAATGTTTTACGTTCCCTGCAGTCCGTTACGTGATACTCCAATTCCGTATCATTTAGCACATGAGTGACATTGAAGGACAAGGCTGGTGCAACGCCTTGTATATTACGCACAACTGCAGCTTTAGCCACAAACTCACTAGCATTGTATGTGGGTGCATCGTCATTATCCCAATTTTCTTCACTTTCATTAACAGGCATGGGTGGAGGCACTGTAGTTGTTGTTACGGCTTCATCCACATTATAATAATGCTCAAATGTTTTACGTTCCCTGCAGTCCGTTACGTGATACTCCAATTCCGTATCATTTAGCACATGAGTGACATTGAAGGACAAGGCTGGTGCAACGCCTTGTATATTACGCACAACTGCAGCTTTAGCCACATACTTACTAGCATTGTATGTGGGTGCATCGTCATTATCCCAATTTTCTTCACTTTCATTAACAGGCATGGGTGGAGGCACTGTAGTTGTTGTTACGGCTTCATCCACATTATAATAATGCTCAAATGTTTTACGTTCCCTGCAGTCCGTTACGTGATACTCCAATTCCGTATCATTTAGCACATGAGTGACATTGAAGGACAAGGCTGGTGCAACGCCTTGTATATTACGCACAACTGCAGCTTTAGCCACAAACTCACTAGCATTGTATGTGGGTGCATCGTCATTATCCCAATTTTCTTCACTTTCATTAACAGGCATGGGTGGAGGCACTGTAGTTGTTGCTACGGCTTCATCCACATTATAATAATGCTCAAATGTTTTACGTTCCCTGCAGTCCGTTACGTGATACTCCAATTCCGTATCATTTAGCACATGAGTGACATTGAAGGGACATCTTACTTTGGGTACATTCTCATGATTTCGTTCGCACTTTACCAAGTGCACTTGCATGCGAAATTTTAAAATACGATGACTCTTTTCATAAGGACATTCTAATAATTCGTTTTTGTCTATTACGACAGCCATAATTAGCAAATAAAAATTAAAAAAAAATCTAGTAATATGTAATACAGGCCTGCACTTTAGTGTTTTATTTTCAAGTTGTTGTAACTCCAATATAAAATGAAAAACTGCAAACGTTCTTTAATTTAGTCTGTTAAATTAATAACACATGCGAGCGTAACTACTCGCTTGAATATTTGTAGGATACTAAATTTTTATTTAAAAACTTCTTCTTAAGTACTAACATTGAAAATCTTAAACCTAACTAGAACTGATATAATTGTATACATGCACACATTAGCGACCCTTAATTTATTGCTCGTTAAGTGTTTTATGATTATGTTTAGGTACCTGCTTATTTTAGTGATAAATACAAAAGGTTTCATTATTTGTGTTGGTGTCTGTCAAAATACCCAATCACACGGAATTACAAACATATGTAAACTACATTATCTCTTACTCTAATGACCTTTTTTATCTTTCTATTCTTAGAACAAATTAATATTATCTTTTATTTGTATGGCGACAATGAGAAATCATGAACCTATTCTTACTATTTTCCTCAACCTATCTTCTTCTATCATAAAAATAACGTATACAAAATTTCAGGGTATTACATATTTGTAATATATTTAAAAATATAGCAAGACAAATTTTTAAAAATTTCAATTTTTTATGGAGGTTGTCTGACATTTTGGTCCGTAACTCTGGTTATAATCTACCGATTTTGCTGATTTTTAATACCAAACTGCGTAAGAAAATAGAAAAGAGTTTTCTGGAAATTCTGTGAAATTACGTTGTGTATTTTGGACGTGAGAGTGTTTTACATGGCTCAATCGTAAGAACCAAGAAAATATTTACTTTGTTGAGTATTAACAAAGTTTCACACGGAATGACAAACGTAATATACTCTCATTTACCACTTATGGTGGTCGAGGGTACAATAATTAAATAAATAAATAAAAAAGCTATGAGCCTGTAAGTTGTTCAAATATGTTTCAAAATAAAAGCAAAAATCCTCCATTTATTTCAGCTTGGGTGTTTTTTTTACAGGTTTGTTTTTCGAAAAGAGATAAAACTGGCATTTTGTGGTCAAATCTGGCAACTCTAATGTCATTTATGTTCAGTTTGGTTTGCCATTTCATCATGAACAGGTTGACAAAAGAACAACGCTTGCAAATCGTGCAAATTTATTTCGAAAATAACGGTTCAGTTCGCGAAGTTTACCGCAAGCTCCGTCCATTTTATGGTCGACATAATCGTCCATTAGAGCAATTAATTCGGTTAACCATGGATCGTTTTCGCACTACGTTTACTCTATGTGATAATACGCATCCGCAGAGACGTCGAACAGTGCGCACCGAAGAAACAGTTGCCGCTGTAGAGCAAAGTGTTGAAGAGTACCCGAATGAATCGATTCGCCACCGTGCACAGCAATTGGAGCTTTGTCCATCAACTTTATGGAAGATTTTGCGCAAAGATCTTGGCTTGCGACCTTACAAGATCCAGCTTGTGCAAGAATTAAAGCCGCGAGACCATGCAATGCGTCGTGATTTTGGTGTATGGGCCGAAAATGAGATTGATCTCGATGCTGATTTTCATCGCAAAATATTGTTCAGTGATGAGGCTCATATTTGGTTGAATGGCTACGTCAACAAGCAAAATTGCCGCATTTGGAGTGAAGAGAATCCACATGAGACGCTTGAGACGCCATTACATCCACAAAAACTGACTGTTTGGTGTGCTCTATGGGCTGGTGGAGTCATTGGGCCATACTTCTTCCGAAATAATGGTGGAGAGGCAGTTACCGTTAATGGAGACCGGTATAGAGCCATGATAACCGACTATTTTGTTCCCGAATTGGATGGCATGAATGTGGATGAGTTGTGGTTCCAACAAGACGGCGCTACATGCCACACAGCGCACGCCACAATCGATTTATTGAAGGAAACATTCGATGAGCGCATAATTTCGCGGAATGGACCTGTCAATTGGCCACCAAGATCGTGTAATTTGACACCATTGGATTATTTTCTTTGGGGATATGTCTACGCCAACAAACCAGAAACGTTAGGGGAATTGGAAGCCAACATTCGTGGCGTTATTGCCGACATACGGCCCCATATGCTCGAAAAAGTGTTTGAAAATTGGACCTGTAGAATTGGCTTTGTTCGAGCCAGCCGCGGCGGCCACATGCCTGAAATCATATTTAAACATTAATGGCATAAAATTATCCTTCCAATAAAGCCAAATTGATGGTCATTAAAACGATTTTCTTGTGTTTTATTTCAATTCGAAGTTCTATACCTCTCAAAAAAACACCCTTTACATACAAAACAATATTAGAATAACCATTATAATTAATATCAAAGATGCGTGTCCTGATACAGTATGGAGTTGAATTCTTTTTAATTCAACATGGGATGTCTTCATTTTATCTCGGTCATCAGCATCCATCATCCCGAAAAGCATGTGATACAAAGACCCCAGAAATTCGAAGGGAGCTCTTTTCTCTCGGGATTTGGTTAATAAAAGATCGTTATTTTCATTGAGTATATTGATTCTTCTATCCATTGTTGAAATTACCATTTCACATGCTTCTTTGTAATCTCCAAGATTTGGGGACTCCTTTTTAACCTTTTTTATCAACGCCTGTATACGTTCCATCTCTTTTTGATATGTTGAAAGATCGAAATATATTACTAGGCTCCATTTCGAATTGATCATATTTATTTGGCCTATGTTGTCTAGATATAATGCTGTATTTGACGAAATCTCCTTGATTGAAAATGGCTTATTGGCTTCTAACGGCGCAGTCTTTACTTGCTTCATTATCACCATCAGCAATAGCAGGAACCCTAACATTCTTAACACCTTATTTTCTTTTGGTTGCTTTCTTGATGTACAAAACCTTGCAACTGAAGAACCATTTTCTTCACCGTCATGCTCATCTGACACCGGCAATGCGCATACTTTATATACTGATTTTACACCAGCTTCCCAAATTCCTCCGAAGTGAGGAGCTGCCGGGGGAATAAAATGCCAGCGAATTTTTTGTAATGCAAGAGTTGGAATTATTGTTTGATTTTTTCCAATTGCTTCTTTGATTTTCTTTTCCATCTTGCGGTTGGTTTTCTGTTGCAGAAGACGTTCTTTGCCTTCGTTAACGAGTTGTTCTTGCAGTGCTTCCTTCTCAGACTCAAGTTGACGCAGCTTCGTACTCAGTGACAATTTCTGGCGGGTTTCTTCTTCGAGTAATTGCTGGATTTTGGTAAGTTGGGATTCCATATTACTGGCTGATTTGACTGCGGCAGTTGCTATTAATTCAGCTTCTTCCAGTTGATTCGTTATGCATTCCTGTTGAAGTTTTGTGCATTTCTCTAGCAATTCTGAGCGGGCACGTTCTACTTCAGTCAATTTTACCTGTAATTCAGCAATTTGAGATTCGGCTTGTTTACGACGACGATCGTTTTCTTGGCGGGAACTGTTAACACTACGCAATTCGGCATTTTCAGCTTCCAAAGTACCCTTGGCCTTTTCCAGCACCGTTTTAGCTTTGCGAAGATTCTCCAAATGTTCATTAATACCATTTAATTCTTGGACATGTTTATGTCTCATCTCAGCTATCGTCGACTCGTGATTGACTGTCTTCTCCTCCAGAGACTTTTTAAGGGAAGCTAATTCCTGTTCCCGTTTAGAACGCAATTCTTGTTGGGCTGCGGTTTTGTCTAGGGAATCCAAATGCTCATTTTTAAGAGCTTCTAATTCTTCACCTAAGTCGCGACGTATTTTCTCAGCCTTAGCTCTTGCTTCCTTTTCTGCTTCCAAATCTTCTTGTAACTCCGCCAATTGTGATTTTAATTCTCTTTGAGCTTTTTAGGCTGCAGCTTTCGATGCGGATTCTTCATCTTTATGTAGCAGCTTATGGTGTCCTTTTCCGCAGAGACCGCATTTAGTTTTATTAGAACATTTTTTATCAAATTTGTGATTAATGCATGTAAAGCATAATTTATTTTTATAAGCGATTCTTCTGCGGTCAGCCATTGGTAATGTTAGAAACTTTCTGCATACACTCGTTAAATGGCCTTTCATGTTGCAGTAAAGGCACGCTTGTTGTGCCGTGTAAAGTGTGTTGGAAACTTTTGTATTGTCACCCACTTTTTTCTGGTACTTATATCCTTGGCGCTTCGTAACTGCTTCCAAGGCTTGAACTTGTTGCTCCAAAAATTTCAAGACGTCATCAAGACTTTGAATTTCTTTTGTTTTCTTAACATTTTGTTCATAATACCGGAGACCATCATTGTCTAGTTTACTGATTACAATGTGAGCAATAAACGGTTCAGCATCCGTTATCTTCACATCCATTCCTTTAAGTGCATAAATGCAACTGTTTGTTGTGTCCAATAGCTGCTTTACACTTGCTGATGACTCGCTGTTGACCATTGGTTGATCTAGTAGTTTGTCGACTTGATTGGTAAACAACAGCCTTCGATTCTCGTATCTTTGTTTGAGAATTTCAAAAGCTGCTAAATAGTTTATATCCGTCACTTTCAGGTGTTGAACTAGTTTCTTAGCTTCACCTTTTAGTGCTGTCACCAATCGATACATTTTCTCCACATTAGAGAGATAATTGCAGTCATGCACAAGGCTCTTAAACATATCATGAAATGGAGCCCAATCATTTATGTCTCCATGAAACTCCGGTATTTCTATTTTACCTAAGTTTAAAATGCCACTGGCATCAATTCTTGGCTCATTGACCTGTTCCCTTGAAGGATTGTTTACGTTTTTTGCACGTAATTCAAGAGCCTCGTAATACTCGTCTTCAATATTTTCCTTGAGGATACACACTTCTTTAGTGCTATTAAATTCGCATAGTTTTTTATAAACGTCTTCCAATGCTAAAAATCATTTTTTTATTTGCTGCGTCTTTATGTCCAGTAGCTCGTTGGATGCATCAGATACTATTGTATGTAGTTCTGATATCCTTTCGCGCATCCATTCTACCTTTTCCATAAATTCTTCCAGCAGTTCTTCGGATTTTCCTTGGACATTGATAATGTCCTTACCGGCTATTGATTGCGTCCATTGGCTTTCAAATAATTTTGCTTTATTAGCCATAGCTAATATGCTTTATATTATTAATTTTTATAGAAATAATATCTGTGTATTTAGATAATTATTCACAACACAATCCCTGTTTTAGCCGAGATTGACGCTTTTTTTTTTTACTATTTTATAAATTCTATTTTTCAATAATATTTAACTTTTGTTAAATTTATTATTCTTTAATTTTTACTGGTTTTTTCTTTCTCTCGAAGGACCAAATGTCACTGGTTCAAATCCGGCTCGAAGGACCAAATGTTAAATTAATAACACATGCGAGCGTAACTATTCGCTTGAGTATTTGTAGGATACTAAATTTTTATTTAAAAACTTCTTCTTAAGTACTAACAGTGATTAATTAATTAATATTATATTTTATTCTTAGCACTAATGAATATTTAATGAATATTATCTTTTTTTTTTTTTTTTTTTTTTTTTTTTTTTTTTGTAAAAAATATACTACCTATACATATTAAAAATTTTCCCTTTTATTTATGCAAATTGTTGGTAACTTAATTTGTTTGCCGTCATAAAATATTTTAAATACAAAAGATATACCTACATGTAATACATATATAAATATGTATATATAGTATAAAATTATTTAAGATACATATATGTATGCACAATTATTCGAGAACAAACATACAAAAAACAAAAGCACATTATTCTTAACATTCATCTAATATCCTAATAAACGCAAACGTTCCATTTTACGAAATTGCTTGCGTACAGCTGGTGCAACGCCTTGTATATTACGCAAAACTGCAGCTTTAGCCGCATACTCCCTAGCATTGTATGTGGGTGCATCGTCATTATCCCAATTTTCTTCACTTTCATTAACAGGCATGGGTGGAGGCAATGTAGTTGTTGTTACGGCTTCATCCACATTATAATAATGCTCAAATGTTTTACGTTCCCTGCAGTCCGTTACGTGATACTCCAATTCCGTATCATTTAGCACATGAGTGACATTGAAGGACAAGGCTGGTGCAACGCCTTGTATATTACGCACAACTGCAGCTTTAGCCGCATACTCCCTAGCATTGTATGTGGGTGCATCGTCATTATCCCAATTTTCTTCACTTTCATTAACAGGCATGGGTGGAGGCACTGTAGTTGTTGTTACGGCTTCATCCACATTATAATAATGCTCAAATGTTTTACGTTCCCTGCAGTCCGTTACGTGATACTCCAATTCCGTATCATTTAGCACATGAGTGACATTGAAGGACAAGGCTGGTGCAACGCCTTGTATATTACGCACAACTGCAGCTTTAGCCACATACTTACTAGCATTGTATGTGGGGGCATCGTCATTATCCCAATTTTCTTCACTTTCATTAACAGGCATGGGTGGAGGCACTGTAGTTGTTGTTACGGCTTCATCCACATTATAATAATTCTCAAATGTTTTACGTTCCCTGCAGTCCGTTACGTGATATTCCAATTCCGAATCATTTAGCACATGAGTGACATTGAAGGACAAGGCTGGTGAAACGCCTTGTATATTACGCACAACTGCAGCTTTAGCCACAAACTCACTAGCATTGTATGTGGGTGCATCGTCATTATCCCAATTTTCTTCACTTTCATTAACAGGCATGGGTGGAGGCACTGTAGTTGTTGTTACGGCTTCATCCACATTATAATAATGCTCAAATGTTTTACGTTCCCTGCAGTCCGTTACGTGATACTCCAATTCCGTATCATTTAGCACATGAGTGACATTGAAGGGACATCTTACTTTGGGTACATTCTCATGATTTCGTTCGCACTTTACCAAGTGCACTTGCATGCGAAATTTTAAAATACGATGACTCTTTTCATAAGGACATTCTAATAATTCGTTTTTGTCTATTACGACAGCCATAATTAGCAAATAAAAATTAAAAAAAAATCTAGTAATATGTAATACAGGCCTGCACTTTAGTGTTTTATTTTCAAGTTGTTGTAACTCCAATATAAAATGAAAAACTGCAAACGTTCTTTAATTTAGTCTGTTAAATTAATAACACATGCGAGCGTAACTACTCGCTTGAATATTTGTAGGATACTAAATTTTTATTTAAAAACTTCTTCTTAAGTACTAACATTGAAAATCTTAAACCTAACTAGAACTGATATAATTGTATACATGCACACATTAGCGACCCTTAATTTATTGCTCGTTAAGTGTTTTATGATTATGTTTAGGTACCTGCTTATTTTAGTGATAAATACAAAAGGTTTCATTATTTGTGTTGGTGTCTGTCAAAATACCCAATCACACGGAATTACAAACATATGTAAACTACATTATCTCTTACTCTAATGACCTTTTTTATCTTTCTATTCTTAGAACAAATTATCTTTTATTCTTAGCACTAATGAATATTTAATGAATATTATCTTCTAATAATAAACATGTTCAATTCTGAACATTTAATGAATATTATCTTTTAATAATAAACATGTTCAATTCTGAACATTCTGCCGGGTCTCCAGAGTAGCTGGAGCCGAGAAATCTAATTTTACTACAGTATTATTACTGCGGCAACACTGATATTTAATATATAGGGTGTTTTTTTACAGGTTTGTTTTTCGAAAAGAGATAAAACTGGCATTTTGTGGTCAAATCTGGCAACTCTAATGTCATTTATGTTCAGTTTGGTTTGCCATTTCATCATGAACAGGTTTACAAAAGAACAACGCTTGCAAATCGTGCTAATTTATTTCGAAAATAACGGTTCAGTTCGCGAAGTTTACCGCAAGCTCATCAGAGCAATTAATTCGGTTAACCATGGATCGTTTTCGCACTACGTTTACTCTATGTGATAATACGCATCCGCAGAGACGTCGAACATTGCGCACCGAAGAAACAATTGCCGCTGTAGAGCAAAGTGTTGAAGAGAACCCGAATGAATCGATTCGCCACCGTGCACAGCAATTGTACGTATAGAGCCATGATAACCGACTATTTTGTTCCCGAATTGGATGGCATGAATGTGGATGAGTTGTGGTTCCAACAAGACGGCGCTACATGCCACACAGCGCACGTCACAATCGATTTATTGAAGGAAACATTCGATGAGCGCATAATTTCGCGGAATGGACCTGTCAATTGGCCACCAAGATCGTGTGATTTGACACCATTGGATTATTTTCTTTGGGGATATGTGAAGTCGTTAGGGGAATTGGAAGCCAACATTCGTGGCGTTATTGCCGACATACGGCCCCATATGCTCGAAAAAGTGGTTGAAAATTGGACCTGTAGAATTGGCTTTATTCGAGCCAGCCGCGGCGGCCACATGCCTGAAATCATATTTAAACATTAATGGCATAAAATTATCCTTCCAATAAAGCCAAATTGATGGTCATTAAAACGATTTTCTTGTGTTTTATTTCAATTCGAAGTTCTATACCTCTCAAAAAAACACCCTTTACATACAAAACAATATTAGAATAACCATTATAATTAATATCAAAGATGCGTGTCCTGATACAGTATGGAGTTGAATTCTTTTTAATTCAACATGGGATGTCTTCATTTTTTCGACTTCATTTTATCTCGGTCATCAGCATCCATCATCCCGAAAAGCATGTGATACAAAGACCCCACAAATTCGAAGGGAGCTCTTTTCTCTCGGGATTTGGTTAATAAAAGATCGTTATTTTCATTGAGTATATTGATTCTTCTATCCATTGTTGAAATTACCATTTCACATGCTTCTTTGTAATCTCCAAGATTTGGGGACTCCTTTTTAACCTTTTTTATCAACGCCTGTATACGTTCCATCTCTTTTTGATATGTTGAAAGATCGAAATATATTACTAGGCTCCATTTCGAATTGATCATATTTATTTGGCCTATGTTGTCTAGATATAATGCTGTATTTGATGAAATCTCCTTGATTGAAAATGGCTTATTGGCTTCTAACGGCGCAGTCTTTACTTGCTTCATTATCACCATCAGCAATAGCAGGAACCCTAACATTCTTAACACCTTATTTTCTTTTGGTTGCTTTCTTGATGTACAAAACCTTGCAACTGAAGAACCATTTTCTTCACCGTCATGCTCATCTGACACCGGCAATGCGCATACTTTATATACTGATTTTACACCAGCTTCCCAAATTCCTCCGAAGTGAGGAGCTGCCGGGGGAATAAAATGCCAGCGAATTTTTTGTAATGCAAGAGTTGGAATTATTGTTTGATTTTTTCCAATTGCTTCTTTGATTTTCTTTTCCATCTTGCGGTTGGTTTTCTGTTGCAGAAGACGTTCTTTGCCTTCGTTAACGAGTTGTTCTTGCAGTGCTTCCTTCTCAGACTCAAGTTGACGCAGCTTCGTACTCAGTGACAATTTCTGGCGGGTTTCTTCTTCGAGTAATTGTTGGATTTTGGTAAGTTGGGATTCCATATTACTGGCTGATTTGACTGCGGCAGTTGCTATTAATTCAGCTTCTTCCAGTTGATTCGTTATGCATTCCTGTTAAAGTTTTGTGCATTTCTCTAGCAATTCTGAGCGGGCACGTTCTACTTCAGTCAATTTTACCTGTAATTCAGCAATTTGAGATTCGGCTTGTTTACGACGACGATCGTTTTCTTGGCGGGAACTGTTAACACTACGCAATTCGGCATTTTCAGCTTCCAAAGTACCCTTGGCCTTTTCCAGCACCGTTTTAGCTTTGCGAAGATTCTCCAATTGTTCATTAATACCATTTAATTCTTGGACATGTTTATGTCTCATCTCAGCTATCGTCGACTCGTGATTGACTGTCTTCTCCTCCAGAGACTTTTTAAGAGAAGCTAATTCCTGTTCCCGTTTAGAACGCAATTCTTGTTGGGCTGCGGTTTTGTCTAGGGAATCCAAATGCTCATTTTTAAGAGCTTCTAATTCTTCACCTAAGTCGCGACGTATTTTCTCAGCCTTAGCTCTTGCTTCCTTTTCTGCTTCCAAATCTTCTTGTAACTCCGCCAATTGTGATTTTAATTCTCTTTGAGCTTTTTAGGCTGCAGCTTTCGATGCGGATTCTTCATCTTTATGTAGCAGCTTATGGTGTCCTTTTCCGCAGAGACCGCATTTAGTTTTATTAGAACATTTTTTATCAAATTTGTGATTAATGCATGTAAAGCATAATTTATTTTTATAAGCGATTCTTCTGCGGTCAGCCATTGGTAATGTTAGAAACTTTCTGCATACACTCGTTAAATGGCCTTTCATGTTGCAGTAAAGGCACGCTTGTTGTGCCGTGTAAAGTGTGTTGGAAACTTTTGTATTGTCACCCACTTTTTTCTGGTACTTATATCCTTGGCGCTTCGTAACTGCTTCCAAGGCTTGAACTTGTTGCTCCAAAAATTTCAAGACGTCATCAAGACTTTGAATTTCTTTTGTTTTCTTAACATTTTGTTCATAATACCGGAGACCATCATTGTCTAGTTTACTGATTACAATGTGAGCAATAAACGGTTCAGCATCCGTTATCTTCACATCCATTCCTTTAAGTGCATAAATGCAACTGTTTGTTGTGTCCAATAGCTGCTTTACACTTGCTGATGACTCGCTGTTGACCATTGGTTGATCTAGTAGTTTGTCGACTTGATTGGTAAACAACAGCCTTCGATTCTCGTATCTTTGTTTGAGAATTTCAAAAGCTGCTAAATAGTTTATATCCGTCACTTTCAGGTGTTGAACTAGTTTCTTAGCTTCACCTTTTAGTGCTGTCACCAATCGATACATTTTCTCCACATTAGAGAGATAATTGCAGTCATGCACAAGGCTCTTAAACATATCATGAAATGGAGCCCAATCATTTATGTCTCCATGAAACTCCGGTATTTCTATTTTACCTAAGTTTAAAATGCCACTGGCATCAATTCTTGGCTCATTGACCTGTTCCCTTGAAGGATTGTTTACGTTTTTTGCACGTAATTCAAGAGCCTCGTAATACTCGTCTTCAATATTTTCCTTAAGGATACACACTTCTTTAGTGCTATTAAATTCGCATAGTTTTTTATAAACGTCTTCCAATGCTAAAAATCATTTTTTTATTTGCTGCGTCTTTATGTCCAGTAGCTCGTTGGATGCATCAGATACTATTGTATGTAGTTCTGATATCCTTTCGCGCATCCATTCTACCTTTTCCATAAATTCTTCCAGCAGTTCTTCGGCTTTTCCTTGGACATTGATAATGTCCTTACCGGCTATTGATTGCGTCCATTGGCTTTCAAATAATTTTGCTTTATTAGCCATAGCTAATATGCTTTATATTATTAATTTTTATAGAAATAATATCTGTGTATTTAGATAATTATTCACAACACAATCCCTGTTTTAGCCGAGATTGACGCTTTTTTTTTTTACTATTTTATAAATTCTATTTTTCAATAATATTTAACTTTTGTTAAATTTATTATTCTTTAATTTTTACTGGTTTTTTCTTTCTCTCGACGGACCAAATGTCACTGGTTCAAATCCGGCTCGAAGGACCAAATGTTAAATTAATAACACATGCGAGCGTAACTATTCGCTTGAGTATTTGTAGGATACTAAATTTTTATTTAAAAACTTCTTCTTAAGTACTAACAGTGATTAATTAATTAATATTATATTTTATTCTTAGCACTAATGAATATTTAATGAATATTATCTTTTTTTTTTTTTTTTTTTTTTTTTTTTGTAAAAAATATACTACCTATACATATTAAAAATTTTCCCTTTTATTTATGCAAATTGTTGGTAACTTAATTTGTTTGCCGTCATAAAATATTTTAAATACAAAAGATATACCTACATGTAATACATATATAAATATGTATATATAGTATAAAATTATTTAAGATACATATATGTATGCACAATTATTCGAGAACAAACATACAAAAAACAAAAGCACATTATTCTTAACATTCATCTAATATCCTAATAAACGCAAACGTTCCATTTTACGAAATTGCTTGCGTACAGCTGGTGCAACGCCTTGTATATTACGCAAAACTGCAGCTTTAGCCGCATACTCCCTAGCATTGTATGTGGGTGCATCGTCATTATCCCAATTTTCTTCACTTTCATTAACAGGCATGGGTGGAGGCACTGTAGTTGTTGTTACGGCTTCATCCACATTATAATAATGCTCAAATGTTTTACGTTCCCTGCAGTCCGTTACGTGATACTCCAATTCCGTATCATTTAGCACATGAGTGACATTGAAGGACAAGGCTGGTGCAACGCCTTGTATATTACGCACAACTGCAGCTTTAGCCACATACTCACTAGCATTGTATGTGGGGGCATCGTCATTATCCCAATTTTCTTCACTTTCATTAACAGGCATGGGTGGAGGCAATGTAGTTGTTGTTACGGCTTCATCCACGTTATAATAATTCTCAAATGTTTTACGTTCCCTGCAGTCCGTTACGTGATATTCCACTTCCGAATCATTTAGCACATGAGTGACATTGAAGGACAAGGCTGGTGCAACGCCTTGTATATTACGCACAACTGCAGCTTTAGCCACAAACTCACTAGCATTGTATGTGGGGGCATCGTCATTATCCCAATTTTCTTCACTTTCATTAACAGGCATGGGTGGAGGCACTGTAGTTGTTGTTACGGCTTCATCCACATTATAATAATTCTCAAATGTTTTACGTTCCCTGCAGTCCGTTACGTGATATTCCAATTCCGAATCATTTAGCACATGAGTGACATTGAAGGACAAGGCTGGTGCAACGCCTTGTATATTACGCACAACTGCAGCTTTAGCCACAAACTCACTAGCATTGTATGTGGGTGCATCGTCATTATCCCAATTTTCTTCACTTTCATTAACAGGCATGGGTGGAGGCACTGTAGTTGTTGTTACGGCTTCATCCACATTATAATAATGCTCAAATGTTTTACGTTCCCTGCAGTCCGTTACGTGATACTCCAATTCCGTATCATTTAGCACATGAGTGACATTGAAGGGACATCTTACTTTGGGTACATTCTCATGATTTCGTTCGCACTTTACCAAGTGCACTTGCATGCGAAATTTTAAAATACGATGACTCTTTTCATAAGGACATTCTAATAATTCGTTTTTGTCTATTACGACAGCCATAATTAGCAAATAAAAATTAAAAAAAAATCTAGTAATATGTAATACAGGCCTGCACTTTAGTGTTTTATTTTCAAGTTGTTGTAACTCCAATATAAAATGAAAAACTGCAAACGTTCTTTAATTTAGTCTGTTAAATTAATAACACATGCGAGCGTAACTACTCGCTTGAATATTTGTAGGATACTAAATTTTTATTTAAAAACTTCTTCTTAAGTACTAACATTGAAAATCTTAAACCTAACTAGAACTGATATAATTGTATACATGCACACATTAGCGACCCTTAATTTATTGCTCGTTAAGTGTTTTATGATTATGTTTAGGTACCTGCTTATTTTAGTGATAAATACAAAAGGTTTCATTATTTGTGTTGGTGTCTGTCAAAATACCCAATCACACGGAATTACAAACATATGTAAACTACATTATCTCTTACTCTAATGACCTTTTTTATCTTTCTATTCTTAGAACAAATTATCTTTTATTCTTAGCACTAATGAATATTTAATGAATATTATCTTCTAATAATAAACATGTTCAATTCTGAACATTTAATGAATATTATCTTTTAATAATAAACATGTTCAATTCTGAACATTCTGCCGGGTCTCCAGAGTAGCTGGAGCCGAGAAATCTAATTTTACTACAGTATTATTACTGCGGCAACACTGATATTTAATATACATACAAAACAATATTGGAATAACCATTATAATTAATATCAAAGATGCGTGTCCTGATACAGTATGGAGTTGAATTCTTTTTAATTCAACATGGGATGTCTTCATTTTTTCGACTTCATTTTATCTCGGTCATCAGCATCCATCATCCCGAAAAGCATGTGATACAAAGACCCCACAAATTCGAAGGGAGCTCTTTTCTCTCGGGATTTGGTTAATAAAAGATCGTTATTTTCATTGAGTATATTGATTCTTCTATCCATTGTTGAAATTACCATTTCACATGCTTCTTTGTAATCTCCAAGATTTGGGGACTCCTTTTTAACCTTTTTTATCAACGTGTGTATACGTTCCATCTCTTTTTGATATGCTGAAAGATCGAAATATATTACTAGGCTCCATTTCGAATTGATCATATTTATTTGGCCTATGTTGTCTAGATATAATGCTGTATTTGATGAAATCTCCTTGATTGAAAATGGCTTATTGGCTTCTAACGGCGCAGTCTTTACTTGCTTCATTATCACCATCAGCAATAGCAGGAACCCTAACATTCTTAACACCTTATTTTCTTTTGGTTGCTTTCTTGATGTACAAAACCTTGTCACTGAAGAACCATTTGCTCTGTTAAGTGCAAAATGGGCTGGGCTAAAAATTGCGGTTTTTGTCTGTGCTAGTTAAATTTAAATTTATCTTCACACACATTTATTATTAAAAGATAATATTCATTAAATGTTCATTAGTGCTAAGAATAAAAGATAATATTAATTTGTTCTAAGAATAGAAAGATAAAAAAGGTCATTAGAGTAAGAGATAATGTAGTTTACATATGTTTGTAATTCCGTGTGATTGGGTATTTTGACAGACACCAACACAAATAATGAAACCTTTTGTATTTATCACTAAAATACGCAGGTACCTAAACATAATCATAAAACACTTAACGAGCAATAAATTAAGGGTCGCTAATGTGTGCATGTATACAATCATATCAGTTCTAGTTAGGTTTAAGATTTTCAATGTTAGTACTTAAGAAGAAGTTTTTAAATAAAAATTTAGTATCCTACAAATATTCAAGCGAGTAGTTACGCTCGCATGTGTTATTAATTTAACAGACTAAATTAAAGAACGTTTGCATTTTTTCATTTTATATTGGAGTTACAACAACTTGAAAATAAAACACTAAAGTGCAGGCCTGTATTACATATTACTAGATTTTTTTTTAATTTTTATTTGCTAATTATGGCTGTCGTAATAGACAAAAACGAATTATTAGAATGTCCTTATGAAAAGAGTCATCGTATTTTAAAATTTCGCATGCAAGTGCACTTGGTAAAGTGCGAACGAAATCATGAGAATGTACCCAAAGTAAGATGTCCCTTCAATGTCACTCATGTGCTAAATGATACGGAATTGGAGTATCACGTAACGGACTGCAGGGAACGTAAAACATTTGAGCATTATTATAATGTGGATGAAGCCGTAACAACAACTACAGTGCCTCCACCCATGCCTGTTAATGAAAGTGAAGAAAATTGGGATAATGACGATGCACCCACATACAATGCTAGTGAGTTTGTGGCTAAAGCTGCAGTTGTGCGTAATATACAAGGCGTTTCACCAGCCTTGTCCTTCAATGTCACTCATGTGCTAAATGATTCGGAATTGGAATATCACGTAACGGACTGCAGGGAACGTAAAACATTTGAGAATTATTATAATGTGGATGAAGCCGTAACAACAACTACAGTGCCTCCACCCATGCCTGTTAATGAAAGTGAAGAAAATTGGGATAATGACGATGCCCCCACATACAATGCTAGTAAGTATGTGGCTAAAGCTGCAGTTGTGCGTAATATACAAGGCGTTGCACCAGCCTTGTCCTTCAATGTCACTCATGTGCTAAATGATACGGAATTGGAGTATCACGTAACGGACTGCAGGGAACGTAAAACATTTGAGCATTATTATAATGTGGATGAAGCCGTAACAACAACTACAGTGCCTCCACCCATGCCTGTTAATGAAAGTGAAGAAAATTGGGATAATGACGATGCACCCACATACAATGCTAGGGAGTATGCGGCTAAAGCTGCAGTTGTGCGTAATATACAAGGCGTTGCACCAGCCTTGTCCTTCAATGTCACTCATGTGCTAAATGATACGGAATTGGAGTATCACGTAACGGACTGCAGGGAACGTAAAACATTTGAGCATTATTATAATGTGGATGAAGCCGTAACAACAACTACATTGCCTCCACCCATGCCTGTTAATGAAAGTGAAGAAAATTGGGATAATGACGATGCACCCACATACAATGCTAGGGAGTATGCGGCTAAAGCTGCAGTTGTGCGTAATATACAAGGCGTTGCACCAGCCTTGTCCTTCAATGTCACTCATGTGCTAAATGATACGGAATTGGAGTATCACGTAACGGACTGCAGGGAACGTAAAACATTTGAGAATTATTATAATGTGGATGAAGCCGTAACAACAACTACAGTGCCTCCACCCATGCCTGTTAATGAAAGTGAAGAAAATTGGGATAATGACGATGCCCCCACATACAATGCTAGTGAGTTTGTGGCTAAAGCTGCAGTTGTGCGTAATATACAAGGCGTTGCACCAGCCTTGTCCTTCAATGTCACTCATGTGCTAAATGATTCGGAAGTGGAATATCACGTAACGGACTGCAGGGAACGTAAAACATTTGAGAATTATTATAACGTGGATGAAGCCGTAACAACAACTACATTGCCTCCACCCATGCCTGTTAATGAAAGTGAAGAAAATTGGGATAATGACGATGCCCCCACATACAATGCTAGTGAGTATGTGGCTAAAGCTGCAGTTGTGCGTAATATACAAGGCGTTGCACCAGCCTTGTCCTTCAATGTCACTCATGTGCTAAATGATACGGAATTGGAGTATCACGTAACGGACTGCAGGGAACGTAAAACATTTGAGCATTATTATAATGTGGATGAAGCCGTAACAACAACTACAGTGCCTCCACCCATGCCTGTTAATGAAAGTGAAGAAAATTGGGATAATGACGATGCACCCACATACAATGCTAGGGAGTATGCGGCTAAAGCTGCAGTTTTGCGTAATATACAAGGCGTTGCACCAGCTGTACGCAAGCAATTTCGTAAAATGGAACGTTTGCGTTTATTAGGATATTAGATGAATGTTAAGAATAATGTGCTTTTGTTTTTTGTATGTTTGTTCTCGAATAATTGTGCATACATATATGTATCTTAAATAATTTTATACTATATATACATATTTATATATGTATTACATGTAGGTATATCTTTTGTATTTAAAATATTTTATGACGGCAAACAAATTAAGTTACCAACAATTTGCATAAATAAAATGGAAAATTTTTAATATGTATAGGCAGTATATTTTTTACAAAAAAAAAAAAAAAAAAAAAAAAAAAAAAAGATAATATTCATTAAATATTCATTAGTGCTAAGAATAAAATATAATATTAATTAATTAATCACTGTTAGTACTTAAGAAGAAGTTTTTAAATAAAAATTTAGTATCCTACAAATACTCAAGCGAGTAGTTACGCTCGGATGTGTTATTAATTTAACAGTTGGTCCTTCGAGCCGGATTTGAACCAGTGACATTTGGTCCTTCGAGAGAAAGAAAAAACCAGTAAAAATTAAAGAATAATAAATTTACCAAAAGTTAAATATTATTGAAAAATAGAATTTATAAAATAGTAAAAAAAAAAAGCGTCAATCTCGGCTAAAACAGGGATTGTGTTGTGAATAATTACCTAAATACACAGATATTATTTCTATAAAAATTAATAATATAAAGCATATTAGCTATGGCTAATAAAGCAAAATTATTTGAAAGCCAATGGACGCAATCAATAGCCGGTAAGGACATTATCAATGTCCAAGGAAAAGCCGAAGAACTGCTGGAAGAATTTATGGAAAAGGTAGAATGGATGCGCGAAAGGATATCAGAACTACATACAATAGTATCTGATGCATCCAACGAGCTACTGGACATAAAGACGCAGCAAATAAAAAAACGATTTTTAGCAGATATCCCACTATTACAGTTGCATAAAGTGACCATAGGACCAACTTTTCCATATAGTGTCATACCCGAGCCCTTCTCCAAATTTCCACAATATGGCCAAAAATTCTCTCCAGATTTATTTTTGCATAAAACTCAAATTATCTGGAATCCCAAAATTATTTCAGATATCCCACTATTACAGTTGTATAAAGTGACCATAGGACCAACTTTTCCATATAGTGTCATACCCGAGCCCTTTTCCAAATTTCCACAATGGCCAAAAATCCTCTAAGTATGATTGCTGTTAAGTGAATAACAGTGCTCTGTTAAGTGCAAAATGGGCTCGGCTAAAAATTGCGGTTTTTGTCTGTGCTAGTTAAATTTAAATTTATATTCACACACATTAATAATAAACATGTTCAATTCTGAACACCATTATTAAGCATAATACTTTAAATTTGTATTCATAACAGACTATTAGTTAAACAAACTATGCGTAAAGCTTTGTTAAATCTAAAAATTTTAAAGCTAGTTCGACCCTAGTTTAAGCTAAAGTGACACTTCTTCTCATTATTTCTTTTTGTTTGCTTACATTTTGCGCATTGTTCATATTTGTGAAAGTTTGTAAAATTATAAAAGAAAAGAAATAAATATGTTTATTCTCAAATAAATAATGAAAGAAAATAGGTAAGAAAAACTGTTAAATAAAATTAGAAAAGTAAAAATAAATATGTTTCAAAGTTTTACAAAAATTTCAAATCAGCGGTAGCTGGAATTTTCCTTATTTTTATTGTATTTAAAATTTTTAATTTTTAATTTTTAATCACAACAAACAAGAAACAACTCGTTATTCGAATAAAATTTCTGTGATACAAAACAGAAATTATTGAAATTTATTTTTTCTTCATCGTTGCTTTTTTAGTTGGCAAACAGATTATTATATATGTACATATTAAAATCTGTCAAAAAGTGAACTAAAATATATGTATGTACATATTTTTGTTTGTTTCCGTTTGTGATTTTTTGTCTCATCCGCAAGGAGTTGAAAACGGCACATCTCATTTTAAAACTTTTATTTGAATTAAAATTTATATAGAAGTTAAGCAAATAGAAAAATATTTTTGACTTGTGATGTTCTCAATTTTGTAAAATATAACGGGCCTTCGCAATATGTAATCTTTATTATTTGATTCATGACGTTAGAATAGGTAGAAATGCCTATACCATTCGCAAATTTGAGTCTCAGAACACGTTATTGGAAAATACATCCTGTATTCATCGACTTGGAAGTCAATATAACTCGCGTAATTCTCACAATACCAATGCTGGGCCACCTATAGTGTTTGAGTTTATTTTTTTGAAAATACAAAAGGTCTAAATGAATAACCCAATGTTTATAACATTTCAATCTTTGAGAACCTATTTCAAGAAAAACATAATTTAAAAGTCTCAATAAATCTGTTAACTTACTAAATCAAAATATTAAATGTCCGATTAAGATCTGCCCGTATAAACGGAATTAATTCAGCAAAATCAAGTAACTTTTAAAAGGATTGAAGTGTCATTTACAAGGTTTATAAACTTACAAAATGAAATAAACATTGTCAATTGCCAACAAATAAACTTTATATCGGTATGACCTTTTCATAAATACATAAAGATTTTTAACATACACCCGAAGTACGGAGCTACATACAGATTCATACTTCCATATTTTGCATACTTTTTTTATTGTTTTGTTTTCATACATTTGTTTATTTGGTTTTTACTGGTTATTGACAATGAATTGTCAATGCATGTTGCTCTTGCTGCATTGTAATATGTAATATTTACTGCAGCAGCTATTGTACAGTATAGCAACGTTATCTATCTGACAATGAAACCAATAACAAAAAAAAAAAAAAAAAAACAACAACATATCGCAAGAAGAAACCTCAAAAGCCACCAACAGTTAGTGGTGGCATGTGGGGGAGGACACCAAGTTGAATAAAAAGATATTGAAATATAAAACGATACGACGACACAACAGCAACATACAAAAAAAAACCCTTTTTATAACTGTGCAATCAAATGGCAGCAGAGCTGAGTAGCAACTGCAGCAAAAGACAAAAAAAAAAAAAAATAAAACAATCGGTAACCACAGTGTGTCACGACATTGTCGATTATTGCAACAAACAGCAACTACAACAACGACAATAGCAGCGTTGAAATAAACACGTGTTCATTGCTTAACAATAAAATCATAAAAAGAAAGACTGAATACAAAAAAAAAATTTTACAAGAAAAAAAGTAGAGAAAAACTAGTGAACAAGTTTATGTAAAAAACGGCTAAATAAAAATGCGTTTTATTCACACTCTCCGCCCTCTGAGTCATTCAGATGACAACAATTGTGTATGTGTGGTTGGCAATTTTTGTTTTTGATCTGGTCCTAGTTGTTAATATTATTTAATGTCTGGTCAATACTAAACCAGACCACACCACTCTAGTTGCTCATTGTTTTATTAATACTCTAGAGCAGAGGTCGGCAAAGCGTAAAATGAGGTTGTGTGTGTGAGCGAACTACCCAGCAAACATAAACATAATTATATAAATTATACAAAAAAACTTAGATAGGAAACATACACTCACAATATATTTTCCGTAACATATAAGAAATTAACAACGAGATTGCAATATAAATGGAACTTACATGCATGTTACCAAATGCATTATCAATCATAAAATATTTTTCGTAATTCATCATTAATTTAAAATGTTTGTTGGGAAGTATTTCTGAAAAAAATATAAAAGCATCCGCCGCATGTGCACACATTGCTGTCGCAATGACGACTGAATGAAAGAGATTAAGCGTATGTGTGAAGTGCTCTCTGCACTATTGTGCTATAGGATGCCGACCTCTGCTCTAGAGATAAAGTAACTGTTGCAGAACTGGTTCTTAAAGGATACGGAACGGTTCTTGTTGTAATATTTTATATAAAGGACGGTTGTTTAATTACCACTAAGGAGGAAAGGGAATTGTTACAGAACTAGTTACTTGACTAATTCTCAGAGTTAGGGATCGGTTTCAGATGTAACATTTTTTATGAAAGATAGATGTTGGGGTCTCAGTGTAACTGTTACAGAACTGGTAATATTTTATATGAAGGACGGTTGTTTAATTACCACTAAGGAGGAAAGGGAAGTGTTACAGAACTAGTTACTTGACTAGTTCTCAGGGTTAGGGATCGGTTACAGTTGTAACATTTTAAATGAAATATAGATATTGAGGTCTCAGTGTAACTGTTACAGAACTGATTTCTAGTGGATACGGAATGGTAATATTTTAAATGAAGGACGGTTGTTTAATTAGCACTAAAGCGGAAAGGAAAGTGTTACAGAACTAGTTATTTGAGTAGCTCCCAGGGTTAGGGATCGGTTCCAGATGTAAGATTTAATATGAAAGATAGTTGTTAAAATATCAGTGTAACTGTTACAGAACTGGTTCCTAGGGGAATGATAGTTGTTTAACTATCACCATAGAGGATGGGAAAGTGTTACAGAACTATTGACTTCACTCCCTACTTGGTCCCTAACCCTGGGATCGGCTCCAGTTGTAACATTTTATATGAATGATAAAACCAAAATATCACTCCAAAAGCTAGTGTCAGTTGAAAGAAAGCGTTCAATTCAATGTCGATAAATTGTTTAATCTCATACCAAATTCCTCTACATTTTTCTTTTTTTTCCAATATCACTTAAAAATTATTTGCTTAAGTCTTTTGTTGGATTCTGTGGTTATTCACATTTCAAAAGAAGAAATGTTTTTCAACATAACTTCTATGACAGAGTACTTAGGTGTGATAACCACTTCCACAGACACTGTGAGAAAGAGGTGTCTTATATCAGTCATCCAAAAACTATATTGAATACACAACAACAAAAAAACCATCATTGTCACTTAGTTTTAGTGGGTTTACTAAACTGGGTCATATTTTTAGTAACCAATTTGTTTTTGTAGTTGCTGTTGTCATCTAGTTTATTTTGTTGGCATTTGATAATATTTTTTTTAGCTTTAATAACACTTTTGTTGCTCTCTCTCTCTGCATGAAACTATAAAACTACAAAATCTTTTTCCTAAAAAAAAAACAACAGCAATGAAAAAAACATTGAACAAATACTAACATGGATGTTGTCGTCATAAAACTAAATTTAACAATGCATGGGTGTGTTCTGTTGATTTTATTCGAAATATTTCTTACGAGTTTTTCATTTTGCAGCATTAAAGTTCATACACTGCTCAGATTATTATTGGATTTACTCTAATAAATTTTGATTGCGATTTGGTGATGGTCTTTAATACTGTGCACCAATCATAACATAAAGATAATAAAAATTAGGACAGTTTACAATAACTAAAGAGTGCAATGTTAAAGAATTTGGATATCAATATGTTCTGAAAACTTTAAAGAATATTAAAGTTGTTTTTAGAAGTTTACACTGATGGAATGGAAACATCAATACTCACTTAAAATCCGGTCGCTTAATGTTTAAAAAAGCGATTGAAGACTTTTGAACCACAATTGATCATTATTATAAAATATACTAGTATATTAAAGAAATGATAAAAATTGTGTCTCATAAAAATCTGTATTTTTTTGTGTAAAAGTTCAATCCTTTAGCGCTTTATACTTATTCTGAATCGATAAAAAATTGTTTAGTCAATAACTATCATTCCACTTTAACTTTCATATAACTAGTTTCGTAATTATTTTCGTATCCATATTACGCTTAATAGCTTATTTGCAATCATTGACACCGTTGCCGGATTTTTAAAGAATTGAAGCATAATTTTTTATCTATTCCAAATTCTTCTTGCTAAGAACAAACATATTCCGACTAATTGTTCTGATGGAAATTAATACCCACAAATGGAAAGAAGCCACACTTAAGGTATGACACATATTTACTCAGAAGAGCATAACCACTTGTTTTATCACAAATTTGTTTTACTTTGTTTCCTCTTACAAGAGCTTTGCAAGCTCAAACATCAAAGAAAATAAGACTGAATATTTCTTGTGTCTTTTCCTAAATAAACGAAGTTTTTCCTAATAAATAAACGAGTTCACAAATATTTTATTTAGTGGTTATGTCTTTTTCGGCAAATATTTTGTTAAAGTTCTAATGTCACGTTCTTATAACCAAAATCTATTGTTATCAGTCGCTTGGATTTTCGCTACTTAATTTATTCGTTGTGCTCAATGGTAACTGATCTTAGTTGATTTTATTAGGAATACTTTTTTTTACAAAATCGGGGAAAATTTTGGAAATTTCTAACACATTTCTTAAAATTACATTAATATTTCTGACGATATTTGAAGAAGTATTAATTTAAATACAAAAATTTACTCTTGTATAATATAATTAACATTTTAAGGTTTTATTATTAAGATGCTTCTGTAAATATTACTATTTTATGAAAGTAATGAGAATAGCGATTTTAAATTAGTTTAAATGATGCCTACACAATTGAATAAGAACATTTCTTATTCCAGCAAATTTCTTATTTTTCTTAAATTTACCTCAGCCACGCATTATAGAATATTGAGTCTTACAAGTTTATTCGATTTACTATTTGCTTTTTATTTTAAACCAACATTATAGATTTTTCTGTCATTAAAGTATTAAAAAGTTTAAAGTGTGTCGCGTTCGTTAGCGTAAAGCGATGTGTCCACGATCGTCAGATATTACAACTGTTTTTCCTGAAATATTTCCTCGAAAATAAAAAGACGGGGTTAATTAAATTTAAATATAATTCATGTGTTTATTTTCAGTTTTTCTTTTCTTCTTTGTACACGTACCGTACTTGTTGGGGGTTTTACAAACAATAACAATAATATCAGTATACATACAGCATCAACACAAAATAACAACAATTTAACTTAACGAAACAATTAGTATCATATGAACAATAATTGGGGGACATTTACACTATGCGCGTAAACAACAACGATGTCCGAAAAATGTTCAGAAAATGTCTAACAACCGTGTAAACTTAAAATTTTTGCCTTCCAACGTTGTAAGAAAAAGCTTTTTCAGTACATTGGAAGACAAAAATATTGTCAGACATCTAACAATCGTGTAAACACATAATTTTGTCATTGTTATTGTTTTAAGACAATTGCCAAACACTTTTCATTGTCATATGTGCAAAGTTTATGCATCTGCCAATGGCAGCATTGTCATAGAAATTAATTTTAAATGCAAAAATTGCTCTTTTTTGTTCCATGACAATATTTAAAATTTTTAAACACACACACAGAGCTGCAAAACGAATCTGACAATGCCACACAACAATCTGACAACCTTGTGAACTGACAATTTCGGTTGACAGATAAATTCATTGTGTGACAATTGTGTGCAAATTGTGTTAGTTTTCTTACAGTCGTCTAAACTGACAATTTACCTTTTGCTAAAATATGTTCAATGTCAGTACATTACTAGCACATTGTTAGATATGACAACATTGTAATATCTGACGATCGTGGACACATAGCTTAAGTGTTCTTTTTTTAAACAAGTGCATTTATTATTTTAACTTGCATATAAGGATGGACAAAACGTTATACACAAGAGATAAACTCAAGTCTGAAGTCGAGAATGGATTCTTCACAAAGTAAGTGACACTATGACGGCTTTTGCAATGATTACGTTGATTCTTACTTCCAGTCTCTTGAGACAAATTAAAAAAATACTATTTAGATTATTACGATAATATAGCGTAGAAGAAAGAATAAATAAGTTTGACTCTAATGCAGGTAATGTAATTCCAGTAGGCTTAGTTAAATAGTTAATATTGTTATTATTTAAACGCCATGTAAAATGGATGTCCAACTAATAATAAATATCAACGTTTTTTCTTTTGAAATTTCTTGAACTAATCGTTAATTGCAAACGTGACGAGAAAATATGTCTAAATTATACTAAAGTTTATTAAAAAGAAATTAATGAAAATATTTCAACATGACTACTACCAACTTTAGTTAAAAAAATCGCCTTAAAACTTTGCAGATTTTGGCATTTTTGGTTGTGTTTCAAAACAAGTTATATATTTTGTCGCGTTCTTAATGAATTGTGTATATTTCTAATGCATTGGAAACAATAAACAGACAAAGCCTAAATTGTGCATTAAACTAGTACTATACTACTAAAATGCTATCGAAAAATGGAAACAAGCAAAATTAATTATTAAGATTACTTTTCACTTATAAGGCAAATTCTAGACCTTGAAAATTACTAAATATAGTTTTTTTGATTATTTAGCACAGCGAAAAACAACATTTTAACATGATATAGAACGGGCTAAGAAATTTATATATTTCATGTTTATTATAACAGTAGTTTTTGGAGTAGCATTTTTGTATAACAATGTTTTCTATAGAACATTTTGTATATAACAGTGTTTTCGGTAGAACATCTTTTGTATAACAGTGTTCCCTATAGAAAATTTTGTGTACAACATTGTGTTTTCTGTATAACAGTTACTTTCTATTAAAATTCAAATTAACAGATTTCATCGCAAAAATCTTCTCTAACTTGTAACTCTTCCCTTCACCCAAGAACTTAATTCATCATATTATTTAACGATTAAACACCTTTAAAATGCTGTATGTAATAAACAGATGATATTACATCCTTTTGATGTCATTAAACAAAGAAAAACTTATCAGGTCATGTCAATAAATTTATAACATTTAATAATTACCGACAGCATAAGTAAAATATTAAATTTAATTAAATTTTATCTTTTAATTGATCTAAAGATTCGAGCAAGAACTACATATACCTACACATAGATAGATAATAAACAACATTTCCTTGTCCAAAAAACATCAGAAAACTTTGCATAGATATTACAATTTTATAAATTTCATTCATTAAATTCCCAAAATATAAATTATGTGTATAGAAATTTTCCCAACACAATTCTTTTGTTACTAAAAACTGCCCCTCTCTACTTTTTACTGCAATACTTACTGAGTTGTGGGCTCTTCGTTATTCAAAATTTAAATTTCAATTTATTTTTTTTTAAATTTTGTATGTTGTTTTCATAACTCCATATAAAGTCATTGGTAACATCATCAAAATAATGATGTTGTTTTATATTTTGTGAAGATTTTTTTTATTTTATTTTTATTATTTTTCATGTTGTACAAAAGATTTGTGAATTTTAATGCCTTTGACTTTTATGTTGATTTAGTTCTTAAGGTTGGTTTGTGGTTCCTTTCTTCCTGGCTGCTTCTAAATGATCAGCCATAAGAGGGTTTTTTTTTGTATTTGTTGAGGTTTCGTTGTGAGGAACTTTCTCCTGATCATTGGCAGTGGTAGTGTTGTCATTACAGTATGTTCAACTACTATTGATGCTGATCTCAAATGTAATACATACTTTTGAATATAATTTGCTAACACTGGGCGACAGAAATACATATTGCAGAACATTGGTAATTGATAATTTCATATTTTTTGTATTTGTATTTTTTTAAAGCTTCTATAACCCATTTTTCATGGTCAAGAACGCGACATTCGTACTTTTTTAAGTGGAACAGAATTAAGAAATCTTAATCAAATTCTTTTTCCCATATTTAGTGCAAAAATTCTGTCTAATATATAAGTTATAAACACAGAAAGCAGAACGCGACAATAAATAGAAATCGTTTATAACTGCATCTAAAATATACGTTCATTGCTTGAGTAATTACTTTGTTTGTCAACATTATTTATTGTCGCAAGAGATTTTTTCAAAGTTCAGAATGTGTCAAACAGATTCAGAATTCTTGTGACTCTATGAAACCCTTTTGCTCGTGTTGCCTAGTGTAACTAAATAAATAAATATACAAGAAAATCAGAAATAATCTCATAAGAATTGGAAATATCTTCTTTTAGTGCTGCCTCATCTTTTTATGTTACAGTCATTGTTAACAAGCAGAAAATACAAATACCAAAAACGTTTTTAAAGATTTCATTTCAATTTTTGCTTTTGCCAGCAAATTATAAAAAGACGGGGAGAATAAAATTTCAAGTGTCGTTTTTTCTTTTTGGGAATTTTTGTTTTCGTTTCATTCTTTTGTCTATAAAGATGCAGTTTTTTTTCATTTCATTCATTCAATGCAAATTTATCGAATTTATGATCAATGATGGTTTTTTCGCCGCTGCTTTCGTTCGACAAAACTCCAAACGAATTTGAGTATTTGTTTG
The DNA here is from genome assembly GCA_916048285.2 of Bellardia pandia. NCBI lineage: Eukaryota > Metazoa > Arthropoda > Insecta > Diptera > Calliphoridae > Bellardia > Bellardia pandia. Next base: position 50,602,512 of record OU696531.1, read on the forward strand.
TGTATGCAAAAAATAACAAAATCAAAAATTTAAACATTTTAAGCATTAAAAACGGATGTTCATACGTACAAACATACGGGTATTTTAACTTGAGTACTTGCCACAATACGAGTAATCGTACTCTTCGTACTTCAACATTTCAGCAAGTGCTGTATGTAGGACAAGAGAAGACAAACAGACAGACGGACAGACGGACAAAATTTCCTTATTTTTGGTTTTTTGCTGTTTGTTTGTTTTATTTTTTATGATTTTTTTTTTCTGTTAAAAGTCTCATTTCTTTTGCATGCAAAAGGTCAAACGAAATGGGTGGGTTGTAATATTAAAGTTAATATTTTCATATGCATTTTCAATGCGATTTTTTTTCTCAGCATTTCGTTGTTGATTTTTCGTTTTTTTTTGCACTGTCCGTTTAGAAATTAAATAACTTTCTTTTGTGCTTAAAATTGACTGCTTAACCATACAAGGTACGCTATACATACATACATACATACCTATACATTCAGAAGATAAAATAAATAATGAAAAATAAGGATGCAAAAAAAAGCAAAACAAGAATCTAAGAAATCAAGGTGAGGTTTTTTTATTTCTCGTATTATAAACTACAAATAAACTTTGGGAATCTACTAAACAACAGAAATGTAACAAGAATTTATGATTTTATTTACATATTTTTGTACCATGGGCTGTTTTTTGCAACAGCAAACCCGGTGTGTTGTTGCCTGGTCAAAGTAATCCTAATAAAACCAACAGCTTCTTACTATGCACATGTAGGTATAGTAAATGTTTGGCTCGTTACAAACAAAACCCATTTTATGCGTCTGTGACGTACATAGATAAATAAATATGTCCCAGGTGAACGATGTAATGAATAAGTATGAATATATTTTCTTTTTCTAGTTTTTTGTTTTGTATTTCTAAGAGAAAACAAAGAAAATATCATCAACTAAGGCACAATGTTGGTATTTCATACATATAGTGCTAAAATACCCTATAGCCTATAGTTGGTATTTAAAGTTTATTCAGGGACAGAAGTTTCTGACCAGCATTTACGTTTTTGCAAGCTTGGTTTTTTAAATATAATTAAATTAAAATTTGTATATTTTAATATTTGCTTTGAATATAAAATCAGTTTATTATCTAAATTGAAAAAACATATTTTAACATTACGCCCCATATAAGGTGCATTAGAAATATGATACACCATTAAGATTTTTCAAATGGTCGTAAATTATATACGTTTAGAAATGAATTGTATCGATTGGTTTCAGTTTGAGCGTCCATGAAATCATTTCAGCTTTAGAAGATATATTTATCACAACTCCTGATAATTCAGATCTCAGTGATGAAAATAGCGGAAATGAGGATAGTGGTGAAATTGAAAATCTTGCTTGTGGGAAATTATTGGCCGAAACTGAAGTGCAATGTCAAGTACCTTCAACTGAAGGAAATTTAGAAACGTTAGAAGGCATTCCGTTTATTTCTAACGAAAAAGTGAATAATCCAAAAACTTTTTTCTGGTGAGCCATTTAGAAAAAGACAGTGGAAACAAAATCATATTACGTCTAAAATGGAGAAAGAGTGAAGTACGCCGGAGTTTGTTTTGGATAAAGATAATCCATTGGAGTTATTTGAAATGTTTTTTGATGACGATGTCTTTGAATTTATGCGTTAAAGCACAGAAGATAATGTCATTGAAACAGGCCAATTGAAGTTTCGTGTTACCACTGAAGAAATAAAAAGCTTTCTAGGTACTTTACTCTTGTGTTGGGATTGGGATCACAGTGTTGATACACATCACCCCATCATATATGAGTCGTAAACGATTTCAAAAACTTCTTCGGTATTTTCGTGCTTGTGATAATAGCAACCTTCCTACTGACGACAAGTTTGCAAAAGTAAGAACGCTCTGGGACAAAATGAATGAACGATGGCTTAAGCATATCCCCGGTGAAAAATATCTATCCATAAATAAATCAATGGTACCTTATTTTTAAAAACACGGAGCGCTTCCAAAAAGCAACCAGGTATAAAAAAAATAATTTTTTTCTTAAATTTTTTCCTGTTTGAATGTGACTTTTTTTTATAACTTGCTAAAAAAAAATAACAAAATGTCTTTATTTTTATATCTCGGCATAATATGGGTTAAGTACTGCAAGAATTAAAGCACAAAAACTATTTTAGACTGAATTAAAAATGTTTTTTTTTTTATTAATTTTTTGAATCTTCAAAGATAGCATTTAAAACATTACAGCAAAGACTTTACTTACATTCTGAGATTTAATGACTTCCAGAATTCATTATTTCGTAACTTTATTTGCCACTTTTTGTATTACTAATTATATACGAGTATTAAAGAATTACTTTATATCAATATCTTACAAAGGTCATAATTATAAAACCCAAAAAATTTATATTAAATAAATAGATTTATAGAAGTTATTTTATGATTATAAATCTTTAATAATATAATTTTGCAATAAGTTTTCTTAATATTAATTAAGTTTGCTTATTTATTTTATAACACTTTGTTGTAATTAGTTAAAAGTGGCAAAATTATAACGGATTACTTTTGGGATATTGCGAACAATTTCATATCGAAAAAATGGTTTCCGTGTGCAGTAATCAACGTTGCTATGAGCATTTTCATAGTATCTCGTTATAGTAGAGTGATTATAGTCCCTATGATACCATGAGTTACCAGCCTTTAGTCTCACAGCTGAGTTTCCTGTAATAACTTTCATCCTTTATATTAATGTTTGTATCGCCATAAAATTCATCTATTGTATGTTTCATTTAAAGTCGCCATTGACCGACTTTAAATCCCAAGCATAGGTATTTCTTATTCTACTTTTCTTGCATACATTTTGATGGACAATCTATCATTTTAACGAACGCCATCAAACAAAAAGCTTAGTAAGGAGAAACCAACAGAAAACCAAAATAAATAAGAAAAAAAAACTGGAAACAGAAACAAATATTCAAAACGATTTCAAACGATACGCTTTTATTACCAACTCTATATCAAAGAGATTTTTATCAAAATCTGTTTTTTTTTTTCGTTGTTTCTATACTTTAGCTACAACTCGAAAAGGTTGAGTTGACTGACTGTAAAATGTTGGGGAGTGATGGTACTCGTTAGTACAAGTACTCTTACGTCAATGATCTAGTATGTAGTTCAAATCCGGACACACAGACACAAAACTTATGATGAAATGTAGTCAATTGCAGGAGATGAAGAAGGTGAAGTCGACAAAATATTGTCAAATGAAAACAGCAACAACAACAGTGTTCGTGTGTGTCATTTGTAATGCAAACAAACAAACAAACAAACAAACGTTGGTTAAGCCAGCCTTCAAACACACACATGGGCCATGGTCATACATCATTTCAAAAATGTTGGTTCATCGATAAATGGATGGATAGATGGATGGTTGGATAGATGGATTGTATGGCTGGCTGGCTGTTTCGTTGGATGGATGGATGGATGGATAGATCGATATAGATGGTTTTGAATGTATTCTTTTTACAATAATTTATTTTTTTTTTCTTAGTTTTATTTTGTTACTCGCATGTATTTAAAATAGAGAACGATGGTAATAGATATTGTCAACAACAGTTTTATGCGGTTTTATGTTGAAAGCAAAACAACAGCAACTATAAAAAAATAAACATAAAAAACGCTCATAACATTTGCTTACGAGTACGTTTAATAGTATTTCATATGCAAAATAAACGGTGAAAAAACATACATACATATATAAAATAGAAGGTGACTTATGTGTGCTTAAATATTCACAAAGGTTTTTATGTATGTTTCTTTTTTTTTAATTTTTTTTAAACTATGTAGATCCCCTTGTGCATTGTTTATTTGAAAAAATCAAAATATTAACATGATTGAATGTTTATCTATACGAATCAATAAATTCAACTTCAATTCAACTCTTCAGAGATTTCAGGGCTGTGGTAAATACTTATTTATGTAATTCTTTTAGCGGTACTATTTAGAGGTTAATTTACTGCTAACATTTTTAAATGAGAAAATCATTTAAATTTTATAACAGAATAGAAAAAAAATTTTTCCATTCAAGCTTTTTTAAACAATTAAAAAGTCCCTTGAAACCTGTCTGCTCCTTTTTGTTTGACGGCATTTGTTAATATGTGAGATTGTGGATTATCCATGCAAAAAAATTAAATAAAAAATACCTATGTTAGGAATTTAAAGTCGGTCACAGGTAGCGATGTCAATCGCGAAATCGCTATTTCAAATATACCAGAATTTGACAAATCCCGAAATTTTTTTTAAATTTGTTTTAAAAAATCCCGGGATTTAGTATTTGTGTAAGAGATCCAAAGAAGTATAATTGTTTTTATCTGCTTACACAAATACAAAACATTTTTGATAAGCGAAAATAAAAGAAATGTAATGACAGATTCTGCACTAAATCTCTAATTGAAAGATCAGAAACATATCAAAATTATTTACAAAGTTAAGCTAGATTTACACGATTTAAATTTTCTTCAAAATTTCTCTTCAAAATGCTTTAAACTCGTGTAAACAGCAAAATTTCTTCAAAATTTATTGATCAAAATTTATTGAACACAACTTTTGAAGATTTTATGGCAATATTGATAACAATAAATAATTTGACAGCATGTTCATTCTTTTGATTCAAAACCATATCAATAATATACATGTGCTGGTGCTATAATATTGATGTGTTTTCCATCCATTTTATTTATACTTTGGGAAATACTCTCCCATTCCTCTTCTGTTGCTGGCATCTGTACCAATGGATATTATTTTTGATATGTTTTTTATTTAATAAATTAGGTTTTACCTTAAAAAATTCATCTTTTAATACTTTATATAATGCAGCGCAGACTTCAGGCACAATATTGCATATCGATGATCTTGATCTTTTAAACAAGAACATCAGACTTGGCTAACTGTCCCCAGTCGCTAAAAATCTCAAAGTAATTGCCAGGCGTTTTCCGGGGCATAAAGATTCCCGCATATTAGTATTAACCTTTTCTATTGATGGGGTGACGAGATTAAGCAAATAATCGAAATCGTCTGGTGACATTCGCACAAAGTTTTTGTATAAGTCAGGGGGGTTACTCTCTATTGCGATGCGAAAGCAAATGCGATGCGATAAGTGTACATTTTGTATGTTTTTTCTGCTTTCGCATCGCAATAGAGAGCAACCCCCAGGATCATTCCTTATCAATCGCTCCCTAAAAGAGACATACCTTCCAAAAGAAAAGGTCGACCCCTATGTTCCTTTTGTTTTCTTCTTTTTTTTTTTTGCATTATTATCAGCGCATTTTGGCCCTGTGACGTCACACATTCTGTGTTTCTATTGGCTAATTTTTTCTCACTTGTTTTTTTACTCATATTTTGCTTGCATTTGCTTACTGCACTCTTCATGTTTATATTTTTTGTTGCTTTTTTTGTTTGTTTTTCTTTTTTAAACAGATTTTATTTTAGGTTCTAAAATTTAGAACTCTCAGAGATTTCAATTGCAAGGTTGCCAACTATCACATAAAATATAAATTTTTCGCAAGAAATTTTAATTCTAACACATGAAATATTCTAGTTGATGCTATGATGATTGTGTCGTCGTCCATACTTATAAATTGTTTTTTTTTTTATAATAATAAATTATTTCACAAAAGAAGCAAAACAGCTGATCAAAGTCAATATTTTCAATATAAAAAGTTTACCAATAGTGTAAATTAGCTTCAACAAATTTTGATCAAAGACTTTGAAGTATATTGAAAGAATATTTTGATCAAATTTTTCAAACGTGTAAATAGAACATGAAAATAAACTTTCAAAATTTTGATAAGACTTCAAAATAACGTCAATCGTGTAAATCTAGCTTTATTAACAAAAATTAAAAATAAATTTTACAAAAGTATGTTAAAGAAATAAAGGTGAAAGAACTAAAATTTATTTTGGATTGCTAAATTCGAACGCAGTATTTGATGTGTCTACGGTTTTTGGAATTTGCAAATTCCTATATAATAAGCTTTAATTGATTTAACTCTTCTTTGCATGATATTTTCTTTATTAATGAAATAAATCAATGTGATATAATTCATGTTCAAAAATGGTTAAAAAACCGTATGTATTTATAGTATAAATTTAGTAGCAAGAAACAATATTATGGAAATTTCCATCATCATGCAATGTTAGAACGAATGTTTAAACAATTTCATACTCGTTTGGTATTGATATTCGTGCATCCTTCGATTGTATTTCCAAAATTACTATATTTATTATTTCAAGAATAAAAGATATAGAAGGATTAACTACTAACAATTTTGTTTTTGGATACAGCCAAAAAATCGTTTAACGTGAAATACTATGTCAGAGGCTACACTTGCTCGATAATTCAACCAACAATTTCTTGTCATAATAATCATCTTATATTGTTCATGAAATTTAATCTTTGGCTTGCTCTAATACACAAATAGTAACTCAAATGATATATTTATCTATTTCATCTATATCATCTGAAATACCAAATTTTAATGAAACAGTATTTTGAAATTGTACCAAATGACTCGTGGTAGTACCACGGTACCAACTGTAAAATGTATCAAAAAAAAGTACAAATTTAGCTTGTTTGCCAACACTGTTATAGGTGTCTTATCGCCTGACGCCTTAATTGAGTTTTGCAATTTTACTCCCTCTAGCTTTCCTTCTAAAATACGTCTTTGCTGTATAGTTTAAATTCATTTACTCATATTTCATTGTTTTAAACAAAATAAAGTTTTATGTTTTGTTTGTTTTATGAATCTTAAATGTTCTTTATTAGCAAAAAAAAAAAAAGAAACATTGTTCTTAGTTGGCATTTGAGAAACTATTATTAAAAAAAATACTCATACACACCCATATTTTGTTTATTTTGTATATTTTGCACGTCTGAACTCAGCAACTTAAAAACTACTGTGTACAGACAAGACAAATTTAAATATTGAAAACAATATTAATTTTTCTAGTCAATTTTTTTTATTGTTATTATTTTTACGAAAACATTAACACAAATTATTCATTAAGCCAACATTATCTCTTCATAAATAAATCAGCAGCACGAGTTGTTGTTTTAAGTTTTAAGACAACTTTGTTAAATATTAAAAAAAAACAACTCAGAAACAATTGTTTATATTACAAAATAAAAATAAGAATTTTTTCTTAAGGTTTTAGCAAATTGACCTCAACTTAATATTTCTAAGCTTTTATTGATAATTGTTTGCTTCCGAAATTATAGCACCTCAGGGGCCATTGTGCAAACTTGTTATTAACCAGGTGGCATAATTTCAAACTCATAACTGTAGTATTATATGAAGTAAAGTTAAAAGTGTTTAATCTGTTTTAGAAAATCTTGCTCAAAATCCTTCTAAAACTTAATAAACTAAACCACCAAATGTTGCTATTGATCTTAAAAATTGCTGCAAAAGCTTCTGGTCATAATTTGGCCTGATTTTTTTTTATGCTTTTGCAAAAATCTTTTCTAAGCTTACTCAAAAATTCTTATTTAACTTTAGGCTATATATTTAATAATATTACGTAATTGTACAAGTAAATAAAATATTTGTCAAATTATTTAAAATTGTTTTATGCGAAATATTTCTACCACTCTAAGTCTATAAATATAAATAAATGGTTGTTTTAGCTGTCTTTTACGTTTGCGTTTATCGTTACAATTAATCTTGTTTGTGTTACAATTAAATTTGTCTCAAAGCCATTTAATTAAATTGTAAGCAAGTGACATTTTTGCTGAAACAAATTGTTTTAAAAGTTTTTAGACTCTTGCAAATTGTTTTCAGTATGAATACAATTATTTACTTATTTTTAGAAAGTTCATTCAACTTTTTAAGTCTGAGTTTCAGGGTGGAGAACATTGATTTTTTGTGTGAAAAATTGTGTTAAGAGGAAGTTGTTTATTTTGGGGGTTTGTTTTATATAGTTGGTTAGTTTAATAAAGTTGTACGATAAAAACACAAGATGGATTTAAAATTAATTATGGCTTATGGTGTGTGGTCGGCTCTTAAAGTCTCCCGAGCGCGAACTTGATGGGTTATTTAGCTGCAAACATCACAAATGTCAAATAAATTTATAAAAAGTCTTAAACAATTGCTTATTAGATGTCAATAGAGAGAAAAAGTGAGTTCTAAAGCATTGTTCACATAAAATCCGGTCGCAAAAATGCTTTAATATTTATGTAACAAGCAATAAAATTGCATATTTTTTTATTATTATTATTTAATATTATTATTAGATAGCCTAGCACAGCAAGATGAAAATCTTATAAATTATAATGCTAGTGGGTATATTAAAAAGTATACATATTAAATAAAAATTTACAAAATTAGGATTAACATTTTTAATATTTTTTATAAAATTTTTTATTCGAAGATTTACTTCTAGTTAAATATAAAAATTTATTTGAAATTTATTTTTGTATACCTATATAAATTTTTATATTTAACTAGAAGTAAACCTTCGAATAAAAAATTTTATAAAAAATTTTTACAATAATATTCGCAAGAGGAAAAATTCTCATTCAGTCATTTTTAATATTTTAAAATTGTAGGTTACAAATGTATAAAATACAAGCAAAGTTATAAAAAACAAGGAAAAAAAATAAAAGTTAAGTGACAGATAAAATCTTTAGCTCATTTTTAAATTTGTTTGCGTTGTTTATGATTTGAATTTGATGAGGAAGATGGTTCCAAAGATTAGTGGCGTAAATATAAAATTGGCGTTGTGATAAAAGGCTTTAAAATCTCTTTTGGATTATCTATATATATAAAAGTGAATGTGTGTCGTTATGTTTATTATTATTAGTTTGAAGTCTATAGACGGCTAAACGGCTGAACCGATTTGCTTGAAATTTTCACAGTATATTTCTGTATGTCTGGAAGGAGCTATAGGCTACTTTTTTTTGGAAATTTTAAGTGGGCGTGGTACCTCCCATACAAAGGTAATTTTAAAAAATACGGGTAGCGAAGCACACCGGGTTTTAGCTAGTATTTATATATAGGTTGCTTACAACAATATTACGAGATATGCCTTCAATAAAGAACGCCAGGAATCTTTATCTATTTATTCATATCAGATCTAAAAAATGAGCTTTGAAAATCTTTTCAAATTTAAAATCCTTTTTTTTACATAAAATTATCACATCAATTCTGTTTTTACACGGTCTTTTTTGAGACGGTTTTAATTTAACGCGATTTGAAAAAAAACATACAAAGTTAATTTTAAAAATCACCGATTTGCTTGAAATTTTCACAGTATATTTCTGTATGTCTGGAAGGAGCTATAGGCTACTTTTTTTTTGGAAATTTTAAGTGGGCGTGGTACCTCCCATACAAAGTTAATTTTAAAAAATACGGGTAGCGAAGCACACCGGGTTTTAGCTAGTATTTATATATAGGTTGCTTACAACAATATTACGAGATATGCCTTCAATAAAGAACGCCAGGAATCTTTATCTATTTATTCATATCAGATCTAAAAAATGAGCTTTGAAAATCTTTTCAAATTTAAAATCCTTTTTTTTACATAAAATTATCACATCAATTCTGTTTTTACACGGTCTTTTTTGAGACGGTTTTAATTTAACGCGATTTGAAAAAAAACATACAAAGTTAATTTTAAAAATCACCGATTTGCTTGAAATTTTCACAGTATATTTCTGTATGTCTGGAAGGAGCTATAGGCTACTTTTTTTTTGGAAATTTTAAGTGGGCGTGGTACCTCCCATACAAAGTTAATTTTAAAAAATACGGGTAGCGAAGCACACCGGGTTTTAGCTAGTATTTATATATAGGTTGCTTACAACAATATTACGAGATATGCCTTCAATAAAGAACGCCAGGAATCTTTATCTATTTATTCATATCAGATCTAAAAAATGAGCTTTGAAAATCTTTTCAAATTTAAAATCCTTTTTTTTACATAAAATTATCACATCAATTCTGTTTTTACACGGTCTTTTTTGAGACGGTTTTAATTTAACGCGATTTGAAAATAAACAAATTTAAATTTTTTTACATAATTTTATTCCATTTCGCGTGATTCAAAATCTTTTGGTCTAAAATTTTTTTGGTTAAATTGATTTTTTTTTACATTACTTTTAAGCTTAGAGTGCATAACATATTTTTCTTTAATGTTAATAAACTCTTTCTTCTAATTTATTTTATTTGATTTGATTTTATGTGATTTTATTTGATTTTATTTTATTTTATTTTATTTTATTTTATTTTATTTTATTTTATTTTATTTTATTTTATTTTATTTTATTTTATTTTATTTTATTTTATTTTATTTTATTTTATTTTATTTTATTTTATTTTATTTTATTTTATTTTATTTTATTTTATTTTATTTTATTTTATTTGATTTTATTTTATTTTATTTTATTTTATTTTATTTTATTTTATTTGATTTTATTTTATTTTATTTTATTTTATTTTATTTTATATTATTTTATTTTATTTTATTTTATTTTATTTTATTTTATATTATTTTATTTTATTTTATTTTATTTTATTTTATTTTATTTTATTTTATTTTATTTTATTTTATTTTATTTTATTTTATTTTGTTTTATTTTATTTTATTTTATTTTATTTTATTTTATTTTATTTTATTTTATTTTATTTTAAAAAACAAAGTTCCTGTTGAATAACTCTTTATATTTAAGATTTTGCCTAGACGTTAAACTATTTCAAATTTTTACTCCAACACACAATCCACAATCCAAGGCCAGCCAATAGCTTAAACACATTTCCTTGTTGTTCTCTTTTTTTAAAGCCCATCGCTATCTTTAATTGTTATAGATTCTATTGATAAAAAGATTGTATCTTTAGATCAAATTAATTGAAAATTGCTTGCGTTACAGAACAAACTCATAAACTTTGTTTTATATCATATTTCAAACTTTTCAATCTAGGATATAAAAAAAAAACTATAAAAGAAAATTAAATTAAATCGCTTGGCTGTTTAGTATTTTATTAATAAATTATAAATTACACACATACGTTTGTTACTGAAAGAAACAGAAACCAAAGCCTAAAATTAAAAGCAGTTGCGCCACTACAAGGTGGGCACATTTTTTACTGAAACCAGTGAAATTAGTTTTTAGTTTCTCATCAGTTTTGCTTACCTACGAAACCTGCTAATATAATCTAAACTTATCATACATTTTACAAATATCAGCAGAACTAAATCCGTCGGGCTAACATTTTGACAAAAGTATGACAAATTCTGATGGAAGTTGACATTAGAGGCTGTCAGTAGATAATCTGTTTATTTTATCCATCTGATGTTTAATAGAAAGTCTGCGAGATTCAAGGGGTTGCTATTGCCTTTACATTATATTTCTGTTTAATTGGGATCATTTCCAAAATCTTCTATAATTCCTACTTTTAACATCCTTCCAAATTAAATGACTAGTAACGTGCCTGGTTACAGCACAACCCCTTGTTACAAGCAAAAACTACTTACCAGCTCTTGGCAGCTAGAAAATCTGGAATTAAAACAAAAAATATAAAAAATCCCATCGAAAAGAAACAAAAACAGATTAAAAGGCGGTACTACTGATGGAAATCTTTTATGATGTGATGTGTGCTTACTAAAGGTGGAGAGGGTGTTTGTGTTTTTCCACAAATGTTGTAGTCGTTTATGGTTGTTATCAAAAACATTTAAAATAAATGAAAAGTAACCGATATTTAGCTGGAGCAGCAGCAGCAGCAACAGAATCAGCTCTGACACTAACCGATGGATAGACAGAAACACAAGTCATGACTAACATGATTATGAACTCGATGATGATGACTATAAAGAATTATATATAAAAAATAACAAAAGAAAATACTGACTCTCACACATGTTTAAGTTTAAAAAAAAAGACCTTTGTCTTTTTTTTTAAGATTGTGTGGTAATTAAATTCCAAATTAGTTTTGCAAATTTTACTTGATGTGCTTAACAATTTACTATGCATCCACACATAATACAGGTTTCCTTGATAACTATTTGGCAATAATAAAAACTTTGTTCATGTCAACCAGTGGTCGGCATAAAGAGTTCATTCTTCTCTATTGCTATTTGACCTACTATTAATTATGATATTTTCCGTTTTTGATAATTTGTGAGCGTCTTTGTTAACCATGAAGTTTACAGGTTAAGAACCGATCATGTTCTGCATCTGGTGGCTAGAAGTGCCAACCACTGATCTAAATTGTACTTCGTAACCATAAGTTGCAAGTATTTATCATATCGCAAACAAATATAATATTTTTGTCGTATTTTTGACAAATTCTGTTAAATTTGTGTTAATCCTTCAAAATTATTAAATATGGAAATCCATGGTGACAAGGTTTTACAAATTGAAACATATATATGTAAATTAACCTAAATTGCTTTCTTATATTTAAAAAAAGACTTAAAAAACTTCACTTGCCATATAAACTATTTCATAATGGAAACAAATTCAAAAAAGACCTTCCCATATCATCTCGAAAACTGATTAGTTTGGATGAAACTGTTTGTCAATAAGTTTGCTTATTTACTGCACAAGTTTCTAGATCCACAATTTAAAAATAAATGTCTTTCGTTTTAAAATAATAGTGTGTTTTGCGGTCTAACTATTAAACCTAAAATTTTATTTACTACGATGGACATTGGTTGAAAAGAAGAAAAAAAAACTACATAAAATATTTATTTTTATAACATCACAGAATCGTAGTCAAGTTATAAAATACACATATGCAGTCAAATAGACTAACATGACTTTAAAAGAATTAATTTAAGAAATAAGAATAAAGTTAATTTAACCCCCTGTTTCACGATGTCGAAAGATAACGTTCGCTTAGATAGGACTTAAGACACAAACTTGATTGTGGAATAAACAAACTTGATTGAGTAAAAAATAGATACGATAAAAAGTTTGTGTCTTAAGTCTTATCTAAGCGAACGTTATCTTTCGACATCGTGAAATAGGCCATAACTTTATCCTGAAGAGGTATAGGGAGAAAGAGGATCTAAGCCACATTAAACCGATTTATTTATTGCAATGAGATATTATGATATCAAAAAAAAAACCCCTCATAAAAGACTCTTTTCTGACATTATCTAAGAGCTCTTTCTGACGGACCATTTTCGAATGTAATGACCCTCTTTTCTGAAGGTTTTCGGAGCAATTATGATTGTTTTTTGGGCTCATAAAGAGCGTTAACGCTCCGAAAAAGGTGTCAGAAAAGACTTGCTGGGAAGTTGAGCTGCAAGTGAAAAAATATGATTGTGTTAGTAAAACAACTGTAAGTGTATTGAGTTGTTCGAACCTTCACTTCAAGGGGGTTTATAGAACCTAAAAGTACCTAAATACTTTACTTTTCTGAAATTGGTTTCTGTAATTAGTTTCTATAGTTGAGACCTTGCCCATTTCGACTACTATTTGTTTAGATCGATGCAGAACGCACTCTCTGGCTTAGGATTCATTTCATTACAGGTTTTGGCCTCAAAAGAAAAGCAGTTCTTTAGATTCGGAATCCATATGTTATTAGCTTTAGAAAAATGGGAAGAGGTCATAGCTAACAATAAGCAATATTTTCAATAAATTTTTAATATACAAAGCTTTTAAAATAAAATCTAAATACGCCCAATAGTACCCTTTATTCTCTAAAAGTTTTGTAATACTAGTAATTATGTGGAACGCATTGTTTAGTGTCCAATGTTGTGTTTTAGCAAGATCGATTTTCAGTTCATCTATTTTAGAGTATTAATAATATTTTTAGCTATTTCTAAATCTATTAAAATTATTATGTGAATTACTTGAATTAATAATGTTTCTACATATTTTTTATTTCTTTACAGGTAAGTTCTGCCTTTTAAAATACTGTCACTAAGTGCTGCTTCAGGTATTTATTATTTAATTATGCATTCTATAAATTATTTGGGCGACACACATGTTTAATTATGCTCCACACATTCACCACCATTTCAAGAGCAACGTATAAGAAAGAAGGTATTGAAATTTTTTGAACCACAAATGAATATTTATTTATTAATATTTAAGAAAAGCTAAAAAAAGAAACTGAAATTTATTTGCAAAACATTTCGATTCACCAGCGCATACTTAAACATACGAAAATGCTTTTTGTGTCAATGACTACAGCCCAATATTGTTCAATTAGCAACAGCCCGAGACAATAATAATAATTATTTTATTAAGAGCAACGTTTTTTTATTCAGGCTAATAGTTCGAATTTTCAAGAATACTATTTTAAAGTACTGGAACAATTGACAAATTGGAATGTATTTTCTACCCCGCCAAGGGCGTCATCAGCCATCTTCATTGTCCACGATCAATCTGTGAACATCATCTATTTAACTTTTTTATTACATTGACTGAGGTGTTTGATGACAATCCATTATAGCTTTTGAATACTGACAGGATTTATATTTTTACATTTAAAAACACTTTTCGAACCTAAAATGTTGATATTTTTACATTCTTTTAAGGCACTGTAATAGTTTTAACTATGTCTATATAAGCGGGCTGGTTATCTGCCTATGTATGTAAAAATATTGTACGTACTGCTGTAAATATGTTACCAACATATCAATAATTATAAACGCTTATCACACAGTATTACCGTTAACCCAACTTCTTGTATCACCAACCAAATACAAAACAATATAGAGTGCAATATACGGCTGTGCCGAATCTTACATACCCTCCACCTAAACGTAATACAGAAACTACACTGGACTAGTATATCCTAATTCTGTGTTTTCTTTTCAGTCTTAGTGCAAATTTTATTAGTATTTCATATGTTGTTTGAAAGACAATATTACCTGTTGGTCGTAATTCACCAATGTGATTTTATTTTAAATGTTTTTAAATTTTATCTAATTTGAACCATTTATAATTGATATAATTACCGATTTTCATAATAATCTTGAGTGGAATTTAACAATTTATAAAACTAAAAGAACATTTTTCCATATTCACAACAAGTTAAGAAACAGAGTATAAAAAAGGATAAGGTTTGTTTGAATTTGATTTCAATAATATTATTTTCAAAAGTTTTTTGGGTGCCATAATAGAAGTGGACCAGTTATGGACTGATAGCTTCAAAATCCAATATCCACTAATGTAGTTTCTATGTACAAGTATTTGAGTATTATTTTGATTGAATTTCATCTTAATAACGTTATTTACAAGAGTTTAGCATACTCGGAAGTGGACTTAATTCGGGAGCTATTGCCAATTATTGACTGATAGCTACAAAATCCAGTAGCATAATTGCTGTTGTTGAGGCCACACTGTACTTATTGCCAACATCACGTGCGGTTGATTTCAACTAGCATTGTTACTCACATTAGCAAGTATATATGTTGCGTGTGCTATTGTGATTGACAGACTCGTTGGTTTTATCTGTCACTTAGCTTGCGCCATTGCATTTTAAAACAGCAAAAGCAACACATTGGCAGTGAACAATTAAATTAAAGTTATTTTCAATAAAAGTTAAACTTAAAACTTAATATAAAATTAAAACTAAACCAGAAGAAAATAAAACAACAAATAAAGTGAAAAAGGACACTAAACATATAAAAAATAAAGTGTTTTATTCCAATTAGAAGATAAAAGCACAACAGCGGACGGACAAACATCCAACAACCCAATTGGAATCTGCAGCATCAAAGGGTCGCCAGCGGACGGACAGACAATTCCATACATCAGTGAGCCCCAAACATTGGTCCTTCTCCGGTAAATAAAACACAAAAATTAACAACAAATTTGGCAACTTCGAGGTATGTACACATTGAATTTACATCAAAAGTCAGCAAGTGTGTCCCAAAGAATTTAAAAGGAATTTGTTTTGTTGCTCGTTGTCGCCATTTTTGGTTGCCCGTTATAAATTTTTTTTTGGCTCGTTTTTTTTATGGTCCTCTGCTACGCCGCTGCCGGCAAAAGCGCCTTTTTGTTGTACTTTTTATAACTGTGGACATTTTTTATTTTGAAGCCATCTTTTTTTAAATACGATTTGTTGTAAAAACTAACCTAACTTTTTTGGTAAATAATTTTGATTGTGGAAATAACTTTTGGTTCGAAATATTTACTATTTGTATATTATTGTGAAAAATCTTTTTGGCTCAAAAAATTTACAATTTCGTTTTATCATTAAAATAAAAGTTTGATTTGTTACAAAATGGCTCTTTTGGACAAATTCAATGAAATAGTAGAAGAAATTGTAAGATTTGAAGCAAGGCTCAAGGAAGAAGATTTTTCGGTATACACAAATGATGCTTTGGAATTTGAAAGGGCGGAGCTCAATGAATTGTGGACGAAATTTAAGAATTGTTATGAAACTTGCGTAGGGGAGTTAGGAGAGAAAAAGAAAGAGCTTATACCCATTCACGCAAAGCACAGCCAAACCCACAAGATTCATGTGAAATGTATTAACGTATTGGCTAGAGCAAAACGTAGGTTACTAAAAGAAGATACATCCTCATCTAAGTCAGTGGCTCCCAAACAGGGTACTTCTATACCAATCCAAGCATGCGATATAGAAGTTTTTCGTGGTGATTATGCTTCATGGCCCACATTTAGAGATTTATTTACCACAATTTATATAAATAATGATCGTTTAGGCCCTGTTGAAAAATTGTGTTACCTTTATCAAAAAACAGAAGGGGACGCAAGGGAAGTAAATAGAAATATTACCGTGACTGCTGATAATTTTGAGGTTGCCTGGGAAAATTTAAAAGCAACCTATGAGAATAAAAGGGTATTATTTAATAGTCAGATGAATTTGTTATACAATTTGGCTCCGTGTCAAGGGGAATCATCTGCTGAAATTAAAAGGCTCCAGAGGGAAATAAATAATTGCATATCGACTTTAAAACTGTATAAAGTTGATGTGGAGGCTTGGGAACCACTTTTTGTTTTCCATTGCTCAATTAGATTACCTGAGCAAACACTGAATTTATGGGAACAATCTGTAAAAAATAAATCAGAAATTCCAAAGTGGAAAGAAATTAATGATTTTTTGACCGACAGATTTCGGGCGCTAGAAAGCGTTTCCAACATTCGTGCCAGTGGTTCTCAAACTATTTTCAATAATACCCAAAACCAAAATAAGCCTAAACAATTTAAAACACATCACACTAAAGCCAATATGGCCCAATGCAAATTATGCAAGCAACCACATGAAATAAGTCAATGTGGTAAATTTTTGAACATGGACTACAAGAGTCGTATTTCCACTTTGCGAAAATTTAAATATTGTTTTAACTGTTTGAAAGTAGGACATATGTTTGGCGATTGTCCTAATAACAATGGTTGCTCTAAATGTAAAAGAAAACATCACAATCTTTTACATAGGGATTTTGTTCCAAAACCAGTTACGGGTAATAGCACAATTGTTGAGGCCCAAAATAAGGAACAGACGACCACTCAGTCTGTACCAGTTGCTTCATCTTCTAATGTAGTTCAGAATCATCATCACTCGGCTTCGAAAAGGGTTTTATTAGCTACTGCATGGATAAATATAGAAAATAATGGCTCAAGTTATAAAGTAAGAGCGTTAATTGATCCGTGCTCAGATGAGAGCTTTATTTCTGAAAAAATTTGTAGATTATTAAATCTGGCTACATTACCGACATCGGCTGAAATAGCAGGTTTGGGCGGTGAAATAATAAGCCATGTTGATAAAATGGCTTCGTTTACTGTAACTTCGTTGATCAATCCGAACTTGGCACTAAAAGTTACAGCTTTAGTAGTATCCCAAGTAACTGGAGATGTTCCAACACATTCCTTTAGCCCTGATAAAAATATTATGCTGCCAGGGTTAGAGTTTGCAGATCCAACATTTTATAATAGTGGCTCTGTAGATATATTGTTAGGAGGTGATGTTTATCCCTCAATACTACGAGGTGGTGTGAAGCATGGTATTTTTGATTCCCTAGTGGCTCAAGAAACCATATTTGGTTGGGTGGTAACAGGTCCAACGAATCCACAGCGTACAGTAAGAAGGTCTTATTTAACCAAAGTTTCAATTGATGAGCAATTAGCAAAATTTTGGGAGCTTGAGGAAATTTCTCAGAAACCAGTAGTCTCAGAAGGAGACAAGTTATGTGAAGAAATATTTAGATCAACATTTAGGAGAAATTCAGAGGGAAGATACATAGTTAATTTGCCATTTAAATCAGATTTCTCAGCTCTTGGTCCAAACAGAAACATAGCTCTGAGTCAATTTTTGAGAAATGAAAATTCATTGATGCGTAGACCACAAAACAAGATTTTATATGATGAGGTCATTAAAGAATATTTGACATTGGGACATATGGAGAAAATTGAATATCCTGAAATTGGCCCAAGCTATTACTTACCTCATCATGGCGTTTTTAAGCCAGAAAGCACTACAACAAAATTGAGGGTAGTGTTTAATGCCTCCAGTGTTACAACTAGTGGCAAAAGTCTGAACGACATTTTGCACGTTGGGCCTGTACTTCAAAATGATTTAGTTTATTTGATTCTTAAATGGAGGTTTTATAAGCTGGTGTTTAACGCGGATATAACAAAAATGTACAGGCAGATTCTAGTTAACCCTGAGCATGCTCGTTTTCAACAGATAGTTCATCGTGGTTCTCCAGACGAAGAGATAACAGATTACAAATTAAAAACTGTCACCTTTGGGATCAATTGTGCTCCATATTTGGCACTTAGAACACTGTTACAACTGGCAAGTGACGAGGAACGTTATTACCCATTAGGGGCAGAAATATTGCGGAACTTTATGTATGTAGATGACGCTCTGGTAGGTGCACACAGTTTACCCGATATTTTAGAGGCCCGAAATCAGTTAATAGCAATATTGAAGTCTGGTGGTTTTGATTTAAGAAAGTGGACCTCGAACAATAAAGAAGTATTAGAAGGGCTGCCCTCTGAGTATTTAATAAATCAGGATTTTTTACGGTTTGACGATAAAAGTAATGCAAAGACTCTAGGTGTTCGATGGAATGCTTCAGCTGATTATTTTTATTTTACAACGGAAAAAATTCCACTTAAATCTACCTACACCAAGAGGGAAGTGTTATCCGTGATTGCTAGGCTCTTTGATCCAGCGGGTTGGCTCGCTCCTGTAATAATCATAGCGAAGATCTTAATGCAGCAGATGTGGCTCGATAAGATCGATTGGGACGACAATATTAAACCCATAGCTTTTCAAAGTTGGCAAGCTTTTATTAGTAGATATAACGATATCAATGAAATCACTGTTCCACGGTGGATTATGTACACGCCTGGCTCAATTATAGAATTTCATGGCTTCTGTGATTCTTCAGAGTTAGCTTATGCAGCGGCTTTGTATGTCAGAGTTAAAACGGGAGATAATATATATTCTAACTTATTGGTTGCAAAATCAAAAGTGGCTCCAGTTAAAAAACCTTCAATACCACGGTTAGAGTTATGTGGAGCAGTGTTATTAGCAAAGTTAGTAAATAGTGTTGCGCCCCAATTTTCAATAAAAAATTATGCGTTGTATTTATGGTCCGATTCAACCATAGTGCTGGCTTGGCTAAAAAAACCACCATGCAGCTGGAAAACTTTTGTGGCCAACAGGGTAGCAACCATTTTAGAAAAAGTGGGCAATAAAAACTGGAATCATGTAGTTTCCCAAGAAAATCCTGCAGATCTAGCAACCCGGGGGCTGACTCCTGTGGAGTTAAAGAGCTGTAGGCTGTGGTGGAATGGTCCACATTGGCTCACATTAGAAAAAAGTTCGTGGCCTTCATTACCAGCAGAATTTGAAACGACTGAAGAAATAAAGAGCGTTCAGGTACATGTTGCTAGATCTGCTGTTAAGGAGGATGTTTTAGAACGGTTTTCAAGTTTGCCCAGAGCTATACACGTTATTGCCTACATCTTTCGTTTCTTTTTCGCGGTTAAATCTGGCTCCACGAAAAAAGCACGACATATCTCGTTGATTGTAACGGCTGAAGAGTTAACCTTTGTAAGAAATCGCCTGTTTTTGCTCTCCCAAGAGATATATTTTGCCAATGACTACCAGAAACTGCTTACCAAGGGGCAACTTGAGAAAAGTAGCCCGTTGTTGACTCTCACGCCCTTTCTTGATGAACATAAAATTATTCGGGCTAACGGCCGCCTCAGTGCATCTATGAATTTGTCCTATAGTGAACGCCATCCAATAATATTAGCTTATAAAAGTAGATTGGCTCGTTTGTATGTTGAGTTTATACATAAAATGACACATCATGGAGGTTTAAAGTTAGTTCATAGCGTGGTTCGACATGAATGTTGGATACTTAAAGCTAAGAATTTAATAAAGGTCTGCATCAATAACTGCAAAAATTGTGTTTTACACCGAAAAGTGCGCCAAGGGCAGATTATGGCAGCGTTGCCCATAGAAAGAACGACCTTGAGTAGGCCCTTTACAAATACGGGAGTGGACTTTGCTGGCCCTTTTGAAATTAAAAGCTTTACCGGCCGATATTGTCGAATTACAAAGGGTTATGTTTGCCTCTTCGTCTGCTTCGCGACGAAAGCCATTCATCTTGAAGCTGTTAGCGACCTAACCACCTCTGGTTTCTTAGCTGCGTTGGCCCGTTTTATTGCGCGTCGAGGTTGCCCAGATTGCGTATATTCAGATAATGGCCGTAATTTCGTTGGCGCGGCCAAAGAAATAGCTGCTAATTTCGACAAACATTTGGCCACTATCCGAGATGCCGCGCTAGATAAATATGGACATCAACACTTAAAATGGCACTTTATTCCCGCCGCAGCGCCTCATATGGGAGGACTGTGGGAGGCAGGGGTTAAGAGTTTTAAGACGCACTTTAAAAAGGTAGCTGGTCAGGTAAAATATACATTTGAGGAGTTTTCTACGCTTCTGGTCACCATAGAAGCATGTCTCAACTCCAGACCTTTAGGACCTTTATCTGATAACATTGAGGATCTCACTGCGCTTACGCCTGGTCATTTTCTAATTGGCTCTGCGATGTTGACTCCAGCTGAACCTGAAGAACTTAGCTCTGCCTTGAGCGTGATAAATCGCTGGAGAA
Organism: Bellardia pandia; assembly: GCA_916048285.2. Taxonomy (NCBI): domain Eukaryota; kingdom Metazoa; phylum Arthropoda; class Insecta; order Diptera; family Calliphoridae; genus Bellardia; species Bellardia pandia. The sequence goes on from OU696531.1 coordinate 50,623,618, forward strand.
AAGTCAAAGCTATGCAACACGACATATGTCGCCGATGGAAGGCAGAATACCTGACGGAATTGTATAAGCGTTATAAATGGAAATCGCCGCAACCTAATCTTAAAGAAAATGATTTAGTAGTCCTTAGAAATGAACCCCTTTGCCCTACTGAATGGCGTTTAGGCCGTATTGTAAAAATTTACCCAGGTAGGGATGGAAAAGTGCGGGTAGTTGATATAAAAACGCAAAATGGTGTTATTAATAGGCCCATTCATAAATTGGTCCTTTTACCCAACTCCGCTGAGCAATAAAATTCATCGCTTGATACACGTATTCATTTAGTTTGGTCCAATTGATTAACATTCGCCTTTAATTCGATTTCTTCATACTTTCATTTCTTATAGTGCAACATGACAGACGCGTGGTTCAACACTGATTACGGCTGCCCGTTATGCAATCGCCTCCATGCTATTCGGCAGTGTTCAAAATTCCTGACTATGAGAGTGGAATTGAAGCGACGAACCGTCATTAGCTATGGGTTATGCAAAAGTTGCTTGGCCCAATCGCACGAGCTGCGCGACTGCAATAGTCTTGACCGTTGCAAAAGATGCCATCGGCAACACAACACTCTGCTGCATCCCTTAGACCCTGCCAACGTGTGGTTCCCGATGACGGTCGAGATGAAGCTATATCCGCATCAGGGGTCCTCACGATATATGGAAGTTCGAGCAAGAATAAACCCAAACTTCGCCCGCACTTCAATCCACAAAATGTTTGCCATTTCCGCAGGCTGCAATATTCTACAAAATCGAGCTTGGATAACCGTGGCACATCGCTTATACAGCCATAGGAAAATTGTGGTCCAATGCGCTGTTGAAGAACACTTTTTCCTCACTACGCCATCGGTCGATTTAAATCAGGAGTGGGTTAGTCGTAGAAAACGAGGTGTTGTCCTAGCCGACCCTGACTGGTTCCGCTCAGCACCAGCCTATATTGTTCTGGGGGCTGATGTAACCGCCAAGCTGTTAGAAGGGCCTGCAGATGGAAGACCAGGTAAAATTTATTGCCAAAAGACCCTGTTCGGAGAGGCTTTCTTCGGGGAAGGCATCAAGTGTGAGCAGTAAAGGGCCTGGAGCCAAACTAAAATGAAGTCTGCTGTATCACTCATCACTTGTGATCATCATCATATAAGTTTTTTATTTAATTATGAATTAATATTAATTTTAAACTTTAAACCCCTTTCCTTAAGAAAAATGAATTAAAATATGTGCCTTTGTGAATTTCATTAATTAAATTTATATTTTATTTAATCTTTAATAACTTTATTTGTTTCATGGCTCATTGGTGTTGGTTCTATGATATGTTGCGCTACTGCCGCAAGGTGGGCGGTATGTTGAGGCCACACTGTACTTATTGCCAACATCACGTGCGGTTGATTTCAACTAGCATTGTTACTCACATTAGCAAGTATATATGTTGCGTGTGCTATTGTGATTGACAGACTCGTTGGTTTTATCTGTCACTTAGCTTGCGCCATTGCATTTTAAAACAGCAAAAGCAACACATTGGCAGTGAACAATTAAATTAAAGTTATTTTCAATAAAAGTTAAACTTAAAACTTAATATAAAATTAAAACTAAACCAGAAGAAAATAAAACAACAAATAAAGTGAAAAAGGACACTAAACATATAAAAAATAAAGTGTTTTATTCCAATTAGAAGATAAAAGCACAACAGCGGACGGACAAACATCCAACAACCCAATTGGAATCTGCAGCATCAAAGGGTCGCCAGCGGACGGACAGACAATTCCATACATCAGTGAGCCCCAAACAGCTGTATAACCGATATTAGTATAATTTCTGGATTAAAATTATTGATCAATAGAAAAGTTGATTCGATATCGATAATTATTAGAAATTTTTTGTGGGTTTATTTGTTTTTTCAGAAATGGTTCTTATATGGCAGCTATGACAAATTATGGGCCGATCTTCTTAACTTTTGGAACAGTGATTTTTATGCATATGAGGATGTTTCATGTCGAATTTCATCATAATAACGGTATATTTAAGATATATATTAGTATTAACGTAGATTTCGGAAGTGGACCTTATATGGGGTATATAATCAAATATGGACCAATATTCTCAAATTAAATTAATTTGATTTTGGCAGGTATGGAAATGATCTGTGTAAAATTTTTGATCGGTACCGTAATTTATAAGAGATTTATGAGTATTAGAGAGATTTTTAGAAGAGGGCTTTATATAGAGGATACGTTTAAAAATGGACCGAAATTCACAACATTTTGTAGGATGATTTTTGTATCTGATCTGTGCAAAGTTTTGAGTCGATACCGATATTTATACAATATATATAGGGATGTGGTCCTTGTATAGGAGCTATGACTAGTTATGGGCCAACCAACATAAAATTTAGTACAACAATTTATTTTCCTATAAAGATTAATTATGTCAAATTTTAGCCGTTTAACATTGTTTAACTAGTTTCATACATTTTTAGGTGAATTTTGGAAGTGGACTTTATATGGGGTCTATGGTCAAACATGGACCGAACTAAAAAAAATTTCGTTTTGCGATTTATTATTGCATGAGACTTATTCCTGCTGAATTTTATATTGATATTCCAATTTTATGGGCATTTAAGTATAATTAAGCAATATTTGGGGAAGATTTTTGTATGGGGACTATGAGAAATACTGGACATATTCCTAATATTTTCCTCACACTATCTTCGTTTATCATAAAAACAACGTATACAAAATTTCATGGGAATATCTGCAATATATTTAAAAATATAGTAAGAACAACGTTTTAAAAGTATCAATTTTTTATAGAGGTTGTCTTACATTTTGATCCATAACTCTTGTTCTACTTTACCGATTCTGCTGATTTTCAATACGAAACTGCTTAGGAGAACTATAGGCGTTTTTTTTTTTTGTAAATTTTGTTAATTTCGGTTGTGTCCTTTGCACGTGAGAGTGTTTTACACAGACAGACAGACGGGCATGGCACAAGCGACTTAGAATTTTGAAAGGACCAAGAATATGTATACTTTGTTGGGTCTCAGAGTAGTATTTCTCAGTGTTACACACTGAATGACAAACTTATATATACCCTCATGGTGAAAGGTATAGCAACAACTACATACAGCAGCAACATCTTTGCTGCCACAAAGCTGTGCCACTATAGTTGACTTTAAATAGGCCTGTAACAAATCATGAGCTGCTGCTGCAGTTAAAACGACCAACACTCAATGGTTTTGTTTTCATTTGCTGCTGTTGCTGCTACAGCCAAATGATTAGATTTTATGTGTTTGCTTGCAGCAGCCTGCTGTTTTGGCGGGCAACCAAAACAGCCAGACTGGCAGCCTTGCGCTAGTGGGTCTCTAAATATATACGAAATAACTGCAAAATAAAAAAATTATTTTACCTTCTAACTGTCTGAATATCTATTCTTAAAAAAAAAAAAAATAGCAAAAAAATTAAACATGCGTGCAGCCAGCCAACCCGCTTCTGCTTTATTTAACAGCCAAAACCAGCATAAATGTAAAACTTAAAAAAACAGCTGCTGCGTTATTTTGCAAAAGCACAAAATAAATAAATTTTTATATGAATTTGTTTCCAACAAGCAAAACTTTTGAGAACAGCAAACTTGCCATATCATTTTATTTTATTTTATTGTACGGCGTGGAATGTGTGGCAAACAAAATAATAACTATTGCAATTAATATTCAACGCCACAAGGAACACACATAACTTACGTGCTGAGTTTCTGATGTGTTGGTATGAATTTTCCTCCTCTAGTTTCTCTTTACTATTTCCATTAGACTGAAAATTCTTTATTGAAAACCGTTTGTATTAAGCTAAACATCACCTCCAGAGGTTGCCAGTGAAGCGTTTGTGTTAACCTCTTTAGGGCATCATGGAAAATTATCAATTTAATTTGTTTGATTAGTGTATTATATTTATGGTAAAGTTTTTTTTTGTGTAATTTCAGTTGTTTAATGACTCATTACTGCTGTGAATTAAAAATTGACTGCATTAATTTGCCAGCACATGATTGACATTTCTATAGATCAGGGTTAAATTATCGTTTGATTTAGTGTGTGTTTTTTTTTTATTGAAATTCCTCATTTATGAGTCATAGTTATTGGCAATGCTAAAAGTTAACAAAAGAAATAAATTGTAGTCAAGGACATAAATGCAGGTTTGTGACAAGATTCGTTATCAAAATGTCAATTTGTTTTTAAATTAATAATTTGCAATGCATTTTTTTGCTACACCAGTTGGTTTTTATGACAATTTCGATAATATTTTGATTAAATCTATTTTCAGTAATATTTTTACATTATTCTGCACCATTTGTAATTGAAATTGAAACATTACAAAAATCCCAATGAAATTGAGAAATTCTACTTTAAATTGGAAATTTTCGATGTGAATTTCAGAATTTCAATTTGAATATGAGAAAAATTTCAAAAAATTTGGAACATTTGCAACGAAATTGAGAATTTCTAATAGTATTTTGAGGTATATTTTTTATAATTCCACTTAAAAACAATGTTTTGCCATTAAAATAAACTCACAAAAATAAGTTTTAGCTATAGAATGCAACTTGGACCCATTGTGGCTTTGCTGCTATTAGCAGAGTACGTTTTTTAAACAAAGACACGAAAGCTAAACCTTTCTTCTTTTTATGGTTGAAAAAGTTGAGCTGATCTGTTTAAATTTGTAGAAATTATACATTAAGAAACTTTTATTACCAATGTGAATCACCAGTGCGTATGATTAATATTAATTATGGAGAATTTTACTTAAAATTGTTACAACTTCTCGACGATGTTATGAAATAAATTGCAAACTAGTTTTAAAATTTTATTTAATTAAATAGATTATCTATATAAATAAAAATTAAATGTCGTGCGTTGGTAATTGTATAACTAACGTAATCAGACATTCCGCTGTTGGCGGAATTATCCCGTTTTTTTTAAATTCATCCCGCCTAGATTTTATAACCCGCTTTTCAAATTAAAATCTCTCTTTTTACTGTTTAGTTTTTTAATATATAAAAATTAAAAACTATGATGACATTTAAACTGCTTTTAATATTCAAATTTAATTTACTTTAATTTCTTGTCAATGACACTATTATTGTTAAAGTATAAAGAAAATCCAGTAAAAATCCAGTAAATTTCGTTCTAACTCACAACACGTAAACATAAAATATGATAATTCTCGGATTCTATTTCTCAAAAAAACGGTGAGTTAAATAGATGATGTTTACAGATTGATCGTGGACAATGAAGATTGCTGATGACCCCCTTAGCATGTTAGAATTTTTTAATTTTTAAAAATGTTCAGTTCCAAATATTTTTTTTTAAATCGTGGCTCTTCTTTATATTGGTTCTTAAATATTATTTCTTTGAAATAGTATGCGTATTTACTTTAAGTATATGATTTTTCACCAAATCTATGTTGCAAACAGTTGGTACTTTAGTGATTTTTAAACCGATAAATATAAATATAAAGCCTAAACTTTTAATTCGAAAAATCCTTTTATTTAATGCCCTCATGTATCCGAATGATTTGAAAGCAAGTATTGGTTTGGTTATACCTTTAATGTGTTTTTTTTTAATACCAGTCAAATTTTTTAATCTAAAACCAAATATTCGTTTGAACTTAATATGCAGTAGATAAAGTGTACAATTCGTTTTCAATCAGTTCTACACTACATCTCTGATTCCTTTGCTTAGATTGTTTAAGTTTTTGCGGCACATTGTTGTTAAAAGGCTGTAATTATTTAAATAAGCTGCAGTGAATTAATAATTCAATAATAAAATAAAAACTTTGAAAAGTTTCATTTCATTATTTCAAAAGTCCGCTTTTGTTTTATAAAATTTACTACCAAATCCCGCTTTTTCATTCTTAATATCCCGCTTTTTGAGAAAAAAAAACCGTCTGGTCATGTTAGCCATAACCCGTCTTAGATTTTTACGAAAAGAAAAACTCACCACAAGTCTACTTTTTTTAATTTATCTACAATTTTGTTTAATTGTTCGTATTTAAGGTATTAGGTAAAAAATGTACCACGCCCACTTTTTTGATATACTTAAAATCGATGAAGGCTTACTTTTTTGTTATCTATCGGGTATCTCTATGTACAAGTTTGTCTTTTAAGCAATATAGGGAAAGAGAAATAAAAGTGTTTCAAAAGAAGCTTCAAATTTAAACAGTTTGCAGAAATAATAATTTTTGTATGCGCTATCCTCGATAACTGGCAAATAGGGTCTACATATTTTGTTGTTGTCTTGAAAAGACATGCTTCTCCCATAGTCAATTATATGTCACCTGTTCCCGGTGATGGAACACCAGATTTATTTCAATTTGTTACATGGGCACACGTAACATATTCTGTAACTTTAGTGAAAATTTCTCGCTTCGAAAAGGTGTGAAACTAAATATTCCATAATTTTTCGAAAAGGGAGAAAAAAATATGTAAATTATCAAAACGGATTACGTCGTCATGGTAGAAATGTTATAATACACATTACCTTACTTTGCATCGGAGTTACATTTCAAAAAAACACGATGCAAAGTGAATAAAGATTTTTTATAGATCGAAGATATGTTCTAGAGTTACAAAAATACTAAGTCGTCGGCTTTCTGTAACAAAAAATTTGTCCAATATTTGCTAAACAGCTTTTTTTAACGTACAATAAATTAACTTATTATCAATTGTATGTATTACTACCGCTAGTATTATCGTTGAATAATCCTTTTCTTTTTATGTCATCAAATAAACTTTTTGCTTTTGTCTGAAAAAACATTTTACTTAATGGTAAATAACACCAACATTTCTCAAGTTTTCTTTGATAAATTATATATCATTCGAAAGATCTCAGTTTCTTATTTCCAAATCTAATAAAAAATTGAAATCGGTTCCTTGTAAAACCGGATTTTGGATGTGTCTGGCATATTTCACTATTGGAACCTAGTTTTACTCGACAAGCCCTACAAGAAAAATAATATCCGGTCCCAGGTTTTACTATTTCATTCAATATTGTATCACTGTGTAATGTGTTATTAATTATTCATAGCTATTTGAATATTTTTATTTCTATTGTTTTGTTTGTGCTCTGTAGACCTATTTATTGTTAAAAAAAATGTGTATTTTATTAATTCGCCTTAAGGTCTGTTTTATTAAAAAATTATAATTTTTTTTACAAAAACACATTAAAATTCGTCAATTAGTATTTTTGTAATATGATATGTCATATGACATGACTTGGCATGATCTAATAAGTTAGTCCTGTTTCACACTCTTCAGTTTTAGCTGATCAGTTTTTGTTCAATTCTCTTTTAAACTTGCCATTTAATTCACTAACGTCAATTCAATTTTCGTACTTTTTCATGCAAATCAACATGCATGAAAAAAAAGAAAGGGAAATAAGAAAATTGACTAGTATCTTCAAGTTTGTATTCCTTTTATTCTCTTTCCCTTCTCATCCAAAAATACTTGCCCCGGCGAGTCAGAATTGAAGAGTGTGAAAGCGGACTTAGCATGGCCATACGTGGCTTAACACGGGACATTACTTTAACATTACATGTGTTATGAATGTGTGACATCACCTTCCACCTTCCAATTTAAGTACATATATTTTTAAGTAAGATCTCTTTTTGCCAAATTCAGTCAGAAGATGGGTCATAGAACCGTTAATTTCATGCTTATGACTTTTTATAATTAATTGAATTAAAATACCTACAAAATTAAAAATAAATTAAAAATCACAAAATTCGTTTACCTACTGTGTCTCAGCTAGTGTAGATTCTTTTAAACTGTATAATTAAATCTCAATATCTTTTCCATTTGTGGTTAAAAATTTAAACCAATCAGTCTAAATTTTAAAACTTTTATTGTAAATCTAGACACTTCTGTTAATTATGGGGCCAATTATTATTATATTTTTATAATTTTAAAAGCTAGAAAGAAAGATAGAAAGATTTCGTTAAGGAATCAACTTCAAAATAATACTTAAATACTACTCTCAATGTTATTGGTCAAAATTTAAACATGAATCACTTAGTATATTACTGTTTAGTAATTTATAAAGATTGACTTGAAAATTTGTGGCATTTTAGATAGCAGTGTTTTCAGCTACTCTGCTGTTTTGTTTCTCAAAATTGTCAAGTCTTAAGAAAATTATTGTTCTACAATTAAGATGGACAGAGATAAAAGATAACAATGACTGTACATAAATGTTATTTTCTTTTAGAGTCCAACAATTATGTAGCAAACTACTTCAAGTTTGTATATACATAAGTGTATTTGCCTCTCTAGTAATTGTTCCACTGTATTTGTAGTCATAATTATCAAACGTCCACCTTCTTTACGAGCATAGAGAAATCACAACTCAAACTGTAATATTTTATTATTTATTTGAAATAAATTATTAATTCAATATGCTATAGATCACAAATGTCCACACACACTCTGGCCAAACATAAACCAGTAAAAACAGACAGTGTCAAGTAGGGTGTATGTAAGAAAATTACATTATTGGGTGAAAGAAATACAATTTGCACATACCAGCTTAAAAAACGCCTACTCATCAAAAGAAATTGGATGGAGAAGCAGGTTCATAGCGATGTCTTTTTTTTCGTTTTTCTTTGCGGCTCGCACGCAAACCTTTCAATGCCAACATAGTCATGTAAACTCCGGCTCGTAAACGCTCACTCGTATGATAAATAAATGATTCTTCTTTTTCATTGCCAAGTGTGGAATAGTTAGAAGACGGTATGTGATGGGGCCGCAACAAAAAAAAAAAAAAACGCGAAATAAAATGAGAACTATGATGATGTTGATGCCCCTAATAAACTAACAAAACTTCAAGTAGGAAAGAAAAGAAAATACAGGGTAACGCCTACAAGCCATAAAATTTAGACAACAAATGTAAACTTTAAGTTAAAGGAATAAATTCAGAAGTGTAGCAAATACAACTGACAACTATTACATATAGCAGTAACAAAAACTGCATTACTATGAATAGGAATATGTTAAATGAAAACATAATGCTAAATACTGACAGCAGCAAATAGCAGCAGGAAAAAATCTGAATTAAGAAGCTTCTTTGCCAAATACATGCTTGTTAGTGCTCACTGATCAGCCGGGTACAATGAGCCAGGCTACAGCTTTTGCGGGTAAACTGTAACCCAACAAAACTATTGGCTGCAAATTGTGGGTTTAAAGAATATTTCTATATATTTTATGAAAGAGCTTTAGTTATTTAGCTTAAATACAATTTTTTAGCTTTGCTTGAATTGAGGGAATACATTTTTTTATACTAAGAAATGAATGCTGTCTTCCCTCTTTCCATGGTTACAAACTTTAATTAGTTAGTTTAAATATTTGAGAGTTGTGCATTAGAAACTAGGCCACATACGTACTCGTATGCATCTACAATAAAAATTATGATTAACATTAATTATAAGAATTTTTTTATTTAAGATTATACATTAAATCAAATGTATAAGTAGGCCACCAGCACGTATGATTAATATTTATTATGAGTTATTTTACCTAAAATCCAGTGTAGCCATTTTAGCATTTTTGCGGCAAAATTTAGCTTTTTTTTATTTTGATTTAGCTGCAAAATTTTAGCATTTCCTTCAATTTAAATTTCATGGCCGTTATTAACACCCAACATGTTTAGCAACATACAACGTGTTTAGCAACATTTGCTTTAGGAGAATTTTCTATTTATAAACATTATTCATAAAATGCTGAAATTAACACGCAGTATGGCAATATTAGGTTTTAAAGGCCATACAAGAGAACTTACGATTGTCTTCTCTAGATCCCGCCAGAAGTAACTAGCAAATTAAACTGTTCTATAAATACAACAAACGTGGCAACTTAAGAGTTGAGTTTATTGTGAGTCGTCGTTAATGAAGTGCTTTCCATAATGTTGAATGTTTCTGAGGGCCAAGTTATTTTGACTGCGTCTACTAAATTTGACTGAACTATGGCAGGTTAGAAATTAAATTCTTCTTTGATAAAAGTGTTCAATTGCTGCTGTTTAGAAATATCGATCAAAGTCGCATTATTAAATAGTGCTCTCAAGTCCGCTCCAAATTTATTTGCTTACTCATATTAGCAATCCGTGATACTGTATTGAAAAGTCGACTAAAACTACTCAATACACTATCTCACAGATCTTAAAATTCCAACTTTTGCTGGGAGATAGTACTCGTTAATGCACCTAAAGGCTGCATACAAAATTCGACACTTTTTTTCCTCTAACTTTGTTATTCCAAAAAATCCACATAAAAAATAATAAAGAATAACATGAAAAATGTGTTAAAATTTAGGTATTTTTTCATTTCTACTCACTTACTTACCATCCAGACCCAATACCCAAACAAACACCCAATGCATGCAAACTACAAAACACACTAGTGTAAATACTGTGTCGACAGTGTATATTTGTGTGGAACAGTTGTACAAATATAATTGAATGTGAATGTGCTGTGTAAAATATTATGCGTTCTTAAATATTTTCATTGTAATTTAATTAAAATCACTAACCAAATGCCCTGTTACTTGTATACGGATTCAAAAATAGTTTCTGTTTTTTTTTTTTTTGTTTTGTTTTGTTCATTGTTCATTTGTTTGATGCCACCACAACCAATGATAAAATGTATCTATATGTATGTATTTATAGGTATATAAGTACATATATGTATAGTAGGTTTGCAAAGTTTATATGGAAAATTCATTAGTAGATATGTACACATACATATTTGTTTGAGTGGTTAGAGCACTGTGCAGTAAGTTAGTTGTTGTTGCTGATACTTCACATGTAGTAAATTGGCAACAAACAAATGAAAAGTTTACAATACGAAACTAAATTAAATAGATCAAAATTTATGAGTTTTCTGCCAGCAAATAATATTTATTTGCAGTTGTACAAGAACGACTATGATATTTGATACACAAATACTTACTTACTCATAGAATAGTTAGTAAATTTTTGTGTTTATGAGATTCGTACATATTTATGTTGGCTGAGGTGTTGCCAAGAGTTTAAACTAAATAAATGGCATAAAGACAACATGGTTTTTAATAACTTGTAATTTATTTTCTTGCAATGGTGACTATAATGCCGATCACTGATTAAAAATGTCCACCGTATAGGCTGTTATGTACCGTCGGTCGAAGGAGCTGTATTGAATAGTCGAACGATACGTGGTAGTGAAAAGTCGATAGAAATTTCTGAGTTGAAATGTTCAGAGAGGTCGCTGTGTTCAACAGTCACCATTCTTTGCTAAGTTTCATTGATATCCAAAATTTCACTTTAAGGAACTCAATTAAATCTCCTAAATAACTGGCGGCCTACATTGCTGCATTGAAATGTTAATCTCTATGATATTATGTACTTGAGTACTCCTCTGCATTCGCTATTTTAAACTGTCAACCTTCTTAATAACGATAATATTCATATTATCTATATATTTAACAGTTACCGATATTACGCTATTGAACTGCCGGCAGAACTCGTTGGATTAAACTATCTACCAAAAGTCATTTATTTGAAATTGCGTTATTGAAATATTCTTAGAAGTGGTATTGCCAAATTACAGTCGACCGAACTCATTTTGTTCAAAAGTTTATCGATATTGTCTAAAACTGAAAGTGGGAATAAAAGACTCAACCTTTGTTTATGTCAATTAATATAATTGCTTTAAATAGTTGAAGTTCCTATATTTACTCATATATTATATTCCATAGTCGCCGGAGTCCCAGTATTAAAAGGTTTCACTTTAGTTACTGTATTTAATAATTATACTAAAATTGTCGTATTAAATAGCCACTGTATTTATGAATGAAAAAAGCAGCTTTAACTCTTCAACTGTAATGAATTTTGTCTCCGTTTAAGACACTGATCAATCTTAAGTAAAGTTTATGAAAAACTCAAAAAAGTAGTAATTTTCCACTGTTTTCCTGGCATAATTTCAAGTAAAATTAATTTCTGTAGATCTTCTCCTGATCTCCAATGATTACACATTTTTCCCTAACTTCCCTGCAACTACAGTCTTCTTAAATTTTTTTTTAACTTTTTTTATAATTTTTTTTATTAAATCTGCCTTTACTTCATAAGCCTTACAATAAGCATTTAAATCTTATGGCGTTTTCTTTTCTGGCAAAAATGTTACACGTTTTTCCCATTTCGCATCTTTTTTAATTTTTTTGTGTTCTTTTCTGAAAAAATGTCAACACTGCTATAAAGTGTAGTGTGTTCTTTTCTATAAATGTCACACTATAAATTTAAAAAATGTTGTACCTTTCACACTCTGTATTTTTAGAGGGGGAGAATCGCACGATAAAACAGCTGACCAGTGATGCCAACTTTTGAGACTCAAAATGCGTAAACATTTTTGAAAAAAGGGCTAAATGGAAAAAATCCATATAAAACCACATCCAATTTTCTTTTTTTTTGCGTTTTGAGTGACTAAAATCCGGCTAAATATAGCCCGAAAAGGGCTAAGTTGGCATTGCTGCAGCTGACATTTGTTGTGTGTATGAATGTGTATTTGGGTTAAGAAACAAAAAAAAATATATACAAAATGGAAAATATTACTACTTTTTTATGTGCTGAAAAAATTTTGGATGACTTGTTGAATTAATCTTCATCATGATGATAAAATATTTTATATGATTATGGAAAAGTGAAAGGCTTTGTAGAGAACGTATTTATGAATACTCTGAAGTTGATGTATGTCAAATTGCATAGGACAATATCTCCTACTTCTTATGTATATATGTAATGTATATATAATATATATAATTTTTATAGTTTAAGAAGAATTTGCGTGTTAGTCGGGAAGGTGCCATTGGTCTTTTTGATAAATATTCATTGTCTTATTTCAAGCGATCTTACCAGGGAGCAGACAGGCTTCTTCTTTTTTAACAAAAAAAGAAAAAAACAAAAGCAGCTGTACATGAAAAAAAGTGTTACACTGTTGTAATTTTATGTTCTATTCTGACCATTAAAAATGCGACATCTTTAAAATGTGGGGTAAACATTATAAAAATGTACATAATAAAGGTGTAACATTTTATTTCAGAAAAGAAAACACCATTATACATAGAGAGCCATAATGGACAAATGGGCCTTAAATTAGTAGGGTGGTAGATCAGCTCTACGAAGCCTCGTTTTTCTTTGAATTCTAGTAAGCAATCACGCAAGCGGGTTCGGATGGCTTTGCACCTTCAAGATACATATATCTCGTTAAGTACATTATAGTTTGCAACATACAATTTATATGTGTTCGCACGTTTGCTTAAGCTAGCATATGCATATTATAGTTGGACCTTTATACTTAGAACTCAAAACTCTCTGTTTCTGTCTCTAGCCCTATTTTGAGTACATATATATAATATATGTAATATTAAATTAAATAAATAAGTACTTCACTTTAATTTATTAGTTTTTAGAAACTTAGCACAAATTTTTTCAAAAAAAAAAAAAAAAACAGGAATACAACTCTTAACAGAAAACCGCAATTTTTTATGTCGCGGAGATTTCTTGTGCATATTTACATTAGAAATATAAATGAGCGACTTTATAAAATTGCAATGTTTATGAAAATAATACATGTAGAAGAAAAAATTCAAAAATGTATAAAGAAGGTTACAAATCCGCACTTTATTTTGTCTGACAGTTTGTATCCCTTTCAGACCAGACGCAAAACTACCAGGAATTTTTTTCTAATTTTTTGGAATATGTGATCTCTACAGCGTATGAAAATATAATCAATTATTAGATTTTATAATTTTTATATCCTTCAAGGATTTTCAGGACACGCACACTTGATGGATGCAGCTCGGTCGATTTTCATAAATATTTTTAACTAAAACTCATTTTTATTGCATAAGACGCTTTCAATTAGTTTGAAATATTAAAATTTATCATTTTTTTAGTTATAATAATATTATGTGCACTTTATTATTTGCAAACGATTAATATTTTTGTAATTAAAGACACTTACATACTTTCACGGTTCATTTTGCTAAAACTGAAATGTAACTGAAGAATTTCTTAATAATTCAAGTAACCATAAATCAAACACAAGAAACATAAAATAAAAAAAACAATCAGCCAAATCAATGCATGCCAGTCTATTTCAGATTGGGTTAACAGAAGCAAAAATATTGAAACCGAAACCCACCCACATAATCGATGCATCTGGTCGGTGTCATAAATCAATTGACTGCAGGTAGAGAACCTGTCTAACACATCGTTCCTTCACTTTAACGTTTTACTAAAACGGGTAAATAGAAATTACTAATTGACACAAATGTACCACACAGTTATTATAGAAAATTTTACTGCTCAAATAAAATTATCGAAGAAAACTACGTTTCTGAATTTAATGGAGTTTTACAATTACATACTTACATACATTTCTCCTCAAACTTTTTCTTGTTCGTTGTGTCCAACATCTTTTCAATTAGTTTAGTTCGGTTTTACTTTGGCAACTCTTTCTAGTTTGTATGGCAGCAAATGATGCCTCTTTGATAAACCAACAAAAGTGTGGGCGATTTGAAAATGATTTCAAACTAATGAAATGGCTTTTATGTTTGCTAAAGTGCAGATTTTTATTGAATTACAGAAAAATTGTTGGATTTCATTTGCGCATAAATCATTCTATAAAGAAGGCACTTAGTGCTTATTACAATGATGATGGTCAATATTGATGATGATGGTGATACATACAAAATACGAAAATGTATACAAGCACTCAAACGCATACACATTCAACAAATGCAACAAACAATATGTGGTGGCAATGTACGTGAATCAGTTTCATTAAGATAACATTTTTATTTGATTCTTTAGTTTGTATATAGTTCTTTGTGGGTTTGATGGTTGCACCGCACCGCACCGCACTGCACTGCATTGCATTCTTTTTTTTAATTTTCATATCGAAACCAATGATTAGCCCTTGAGCTACTGTTTTGCGCATTTGGAGAGTGTAATGCAAACGTTATGCAGTACAAAAGCAGCAAGCAACACCAACGGAGCGCAAAAGAAGAAAAAAAAAAAAACACAGAACACAACAACCAGCAACTGTAAAGTGCGAAAACTCGTAAATTTTCAATTAATTTTGATGAATCGCTAAACGATAAGATCATTGCCAAACTAAACCAAATAAAAACTACTCAATGGCAACGACCACTTTTTCTGTGTACATTTATTTATACTCTTTCTTTCCTTCCTCTTGTTGTTCTTGAAGTTGTTCCTTTTTTGCATTTTAGCCTAAAATACACACTAACAAACTTTAACTTTGCTGCATGAAAAAAAGGGCCACAAACACTCCCCTTTTGTATACATTGAATGTTTGTTGCAAATATAAAATAAAAATTAAAAGTTGCGAAAAAAAAACCACAAGAATTCCTTACAAAATCCCTTGCGTACACTAACTACTAAAAAAATTACAAACAAAGTTTTATTAAACTGACCAAAGACAGACGTATGGACAACAATTTTTATTTCTTTCTTCTGCTGTTCGAGTAAGTGAGTGAGTAGAGTAAGTAAGTACTTGCTGTTTCTTGTTGAATGTTTTGTGAAGGTGTAGAGAAAGCATAACCTCGTTTGCCGCACCTTCAAAAAGCTTTTGCTAAATGCTACATTGCAACAACATTGACCAGAAATTAGTGTTTGTTGTTGTAAATGCAATAAAACTGCAACAACAAACAAGAAACAAAACAACACAAACTGATCTTTTGCAAATGATTAATATGTTTATTGAGTTTGAGTTTCCTTTACACAACACCATAACCCAAAAAAAAAATAATTGCCTACCCTATGCAAACAGCGAAGAGCAACAAAGTAGCAGTTAGTTAGAATTTCTGTAGTTTTTTTCGGTTGGTGGCCTGCTGCTGCAAGCATTCAAGTGAAATCTTTTGATTCCATTTTTAAAAGGACCACACCACTCGTTGAAATAAATGATGATTTCTGTTGTAGAATTTAACTGAATTTTGTTAGTCATGATTATTGAATTCCGAAATTCTACCAAATTGTTTCTATCGTTATTGCGATTCCTAAAATCCAAAATTTATAGACCACTAGTTACTCTTAATTCTTTGTAATGTTCCTTATAATATTCAGTATAGATAAGGAGAAAATCCGTTTAATAGTATCCAAATTCAATTCCAAATGCATACTAAATATAATGGGTTTAAAGAGAGTCATATTATTCCTCCTCTCCAATCGCATATGCAACTCTTTTCTATCCTATTTTATTTTAAAATGAATTTTATTAAAAAAAATCCTAATCTACTCTGATTTCGTAAAACTGGCATACAAAACATAATGGCCCATAATCATAGTTATAGAAAAAGCATACTTTAAGAAAAGCATGCTTTTGTTTTAAATTCAGAACAAAATTTATATGTTTTTGTTGTTTAAAAGTCTACTTTTACTTAAAGTATGCTTTTTCTATGACTATGATTATGGGCCAATGAATATAAGTCACAATTTACACGTAGCAATTTTTTTTTGAAAAGATTGACACATAGGTTGAGTTCAACCGATAAGTTCGTTTGTGATAATTACAGGTTAAATGCAGAGACGACATGTGGGATTTCATTAGGATACCCATTTACCTTATCTCAAAGCCCATGTGAGATCATAGTTAAAACTCTATGCCGGCCACTTATACCCCTGACAGACATAGGATTTCTATACCATAATATAAATACTATGGTTTTTGATACTAAATTGCCTTGACAGCATAGTTGGGCACATTCCAGTACCAGTAAAATTTCAATTACCAGTAAATTGTTTTACTGGTAATTGAAATCAACTTCAAGTACCAGTAAATTTTTAATGGTAATGAAAATGAAATTCCATTACCTGTAAATTTTTACTGGTAATTAAATGAAAATTGCAGTACCAGTATAAATTTACTGGTAATTAAACAAAATAGCAGTACCAGTAAAAATTTAATAAAATTAAAAAAAATGTATGCATATTCAAAAAAAAATATATTTTTTTAGAAGTTTATATTAATGTAAATTATATTGAGACAATTCAATCAAAATTAAAAAATAAAACAGAGAAAAAAACAAAATTACTATTTATTTTTTTCTAAAAATTATTTTTTTTACCATTACAAAATATACTGCATTACTATTTCCATTACCAATAAACTTTTACTGGTACTGCAATTTTTCATTTAATTACCAGTAAATGTTTACTGGTAATGTAATTTTTGTTTAATTAGAAATAAATATTTACTGGTACTGGAATTTAATCTTCATTACCAGTAAAAATTTACTGGTTTAAATGAAAAATTGCAGTACCAGTAAAAGTTTATTGGTAATGGAAATAGTAATGCAGTACTTTTTTAATGGTTTTTGCCCATCTATGCTGGACAGACATGTAGTACATATACTAGTATTTTTGTTTTTACTTTCCCAATAAACATATTGGCAAGCGTTTTGTAAATTAAGATTGCAGCAAGCTTGCATAAATAAGAGTTTTGCGAATGTCGTTGCAAGTGTTTCATAAATTTAAGCAAAACGTGTCATTCTCGCTGTTAAAAATTGCGCTAATAAGTTGTGTTAATAAATAGTGTTAAATTGTTGTTAAAGTTGTTAAATTTAGTGTCTTTGATACTTTTAATTATCATTTGCTATTAAAAAAGGTAATTATCTGCTTATTTAATCTCTGTAGCAAAAAGGCAGAAAAGTGTTATGCGCAGAAGCACCGAAATTTTTGAGCATATATGAAACGGTGCGGCTGCAAGTTCTGTACTGGAAAATATAGATAAATTTTCCTTGCTTACATTTGCAAGCTTATTTTTATATGTAAATGTTGGCTGGGTTTTGATCAAAAAAAAAATTAAAAGAAATTAAATAAAATATAACTGTCATTAAATGAACTGACAATCGATTTTGTGAGAGGGTTTCCCCTGAACACAGCTACAGACAACATACTACATTTATACCACGATTATTTTCGTAGTATTGAAACCAGATATAAACCAGCTTGTTTTATGGTTTAATTGTAGTACAAGTTAACACACATGCAGTATAGTATACTAATATGGTATGCAAATCCTATGTCTGTCTAGGGTATTAGATAATTCACTATCCATATTTCGTGTTGTTGGGTATTGTTTACGTCAGAACATGGGGTACATGATCTTCCTCTGCAGGATTCCTTGTAGAACTCTGACTCTAAACTTTTTACCAGCCACTCAGCTAACTTACTATACATCTTGTTGTATTGTTGTGATTTGAGAACTTCCAGATGTCATTTAACAGACAGGATCTGTAGGACCGCAATCAGAACGCTGTACTATAATATTTTGTTTCAGTTAACAGTGTTGCTATATTTCTCAACTCTTCTATTTGTTTATTTTCAATGCCGCAATCAGAAACGGACGACCCTTTTTCGCCTCTATGCATTTATACTTCTTCTGTTTATTATTGCCCTTTTTTTAATTCAGATTTAAGTTTCTTTTTTTTTTTTTTTTGTTTATTTATTTTATATTATTGTTTGATTGCAGTTTTGTTTTCCTTTTTATTGTTAAGCGTTAAAAATGTTAAAATTTTAATTGAATACATTCCATTTTATTCAACACAAGAAGAATGAACTCAAAGTGAAAATTTCACTGTTCTTTTCTTACTGCAGACATACATACAGAAACTGACAGCAGTTTATTTGCCAAGATTTTTAATTTTGCATTTGTTTGTCTCGCAGCCATAAAGAGGAGTAAACACCTCTTTTTTTTAGCAGGCCTTATAAACAAAAAATTGCTGTTTTATTTTCTAGCTTTTTTGTATAAATTTTTTTTTATTATATTTCTGTTTGTAGATTTTTTTTATATTAACAACCACGAATTCTAGGCATTACCCACAAACAACACAAATGTAGAAAAATAAAAAAAAAAACTAAAAAAAAAATTGTCTTGAATCTCGCAATGGAAATGTTGAAATTCTCTAAATAACTACAAAAAAAATTGTAAAAGAATTTTAACAATAGAAAAATCGGCGGTTGAAGTTCTTTGTAAAATTAATTCGTATGGCTGGCATTAAAACTTATTTCTTGTTGTTCTCTTGGCAACATTGTTGTGCCCCTTTACCGCTTAAGGGTTTTAAGATAGATGACAGAGTTTATTTTTTATATTTTATAGTTAAGACAACGGCTACTTTATGAAAAGGATTTTGGAATAGGATTCAATAGCTGCTCATGCCTAAGTACATAAGTATGTATGTATGAACTTGTTATATATTACAACAATTGTCGGAAAGTCTAATAATTTTCAAAGGAGTCAGTGAACTGTAAAGATGTTTTAAGCATACATAGTTGCCGAAGATCATTAAAATGATGGAAAATGTTACGCAGTTAAAGATTTTTTTTTTACTTTTGAAAACATTTAAATTCATTGTTTAGTATTTAGTAGGAAGGACATTGATTAAGTTTAGCTTTGATCATTTCTGCTATAAACTAAATCCAAGTGGTCTAATAAGAAACATTTTGTCGATAAAACTACTACATAAGACGCAGTAGTTGGGATTTGTGATCATGTTTGGCCGCTTGAGGGCTACCAGTGCTGAACACTGACTTTAAGTAATTTTTTATGTTTGAGATCTTGAACGACTACTTCGGGATGGTTGAAAATCCCTTGCAGATCCAGTTTGATTCTTTCCAGTTGGATTTTCTCCTAAGAACTTAAGAAGTTTAATATAAATGTTTCAAGAAGCTTAAGATACGGTCACACTTGACAAATATTTGCCGAAAAAGAAGTGACCACTAAATAGCATATATTTGAACTTGTTTATTTAAAACAAGACACAACAAATATTTAGTTTTAATTTATTTGATGCTGTTTGATCTTGCAAAACTCTTGTGACAATAAACAAGCAATCTGGTTTTAGACCTAAACACAATTGCATTACTGCCTTAATCGAAGTCTCAGAGGAGCTTAGAGCAAACGTAGACAACAGTATGGTATCATTTTTAATTTTGCTTGATCACTCTTAAGCATTTGATACAGTCGACCATTTAATTCTTTGTCAAAAACTTAGGCACATGTTCAATTTTTCGGCTACCGCCGTAAAGATGATTTATTCATATCTGTGCCAGTCTGTGCATCATGGGACTGATGAGTCTTATAATTGCTCAACTCTGAGAGGTGTACCACAGGGTTCCATACTTGGCCCGCTATTATATGTATTATATTCTAATGATTTACCTTCTCGACTAAGTTCTTGTGGAATTCATATGTACGCAGATGATGTACAACTTTTTATAAGTTGTGAACCATCTGATATTAATAATTGCATTGGCCGTATCAATATTGACCTAGATAGTATTAAAAAATGGGCTTCAGCCAATGGACTCTCCATAAATGCCAAGAAATCTAAAGCTATGATAATTGGAAAAACCGAATCATTGCAAACTATGTTACCACCAATTCTGATCGGAGACTGTATAATCACAATAGACGCAACTGCTAAAAATTTAGGAGTAACATTTAAGAAGAAATTAGACTGGTCTAATCACATAAATGTTATATGTGGTAAAACATATGCGATGTTGAGAAACCTTTGGATATCGCAACATTACACATTCAAATGTTACTTGCTAAAACATATTTATTGCCTACGCTCTTGTACGGTTGTGAACTATTCACTAACTGTGATACTTTAAGTATGAAAAGGCTTAATGTAACTTACAATAATATTGCCAGATATGTGTTTGGCCGCAGTAGGCGAAGCAGAATTTCACAGTACTCTAGACAAATATGTAATATACCATTTGATACCATTTTATGGCCGAATTCAAGGTCATTAGTTAACCATTGGTAAACTAAAATACTAACTATTTACTTGTTATTCTTATGGCAAACTAAGCATTGCGAATAAAGAATTATTAGTTAAGCCTTTGTCATTAGCTAACTAAAGACTGTGAATTCGGCCATTAATGTGTTAACTTATAATAATTTGATGTTAGTAATAATATTTGCTTTCTTCTTATTTAATTTAAACATTATAATTTTTGTAATTTTTGCAATATCGTTTAATATTTTTGTTTTTTTTCTAAATCTTATTTGATTTAAATTTCTTTTATTTATTAAAATTAGTATTAAGTTATTTTATTTTTTTACCAACAAAATCATATTGTGCCACTATCTCCCCAGTACTATTAGATAAGACTAGTTCTTGTTGTACTGTATTGATTAAATAAATAAATAAATAAATAAACAATGGCAAACAAATTTGTGCTAAACCAAGTGGTTACGCTTTATTGAGTAAATATTTGCCAAATGTACCTTGAGAAACATTTGTGATAGCAAAAATTATTGGTCTCTATTCAAATCTTTTCTCTATGCATCCCACATGCTTATTGACATAACAGGATCGTTTAAAATACAACAATCAATAAGAAGCCATAACAAAATGTGTCTGCAATTAAACTGCTAACGATTATTATTATTCTTTTGCTCTTTGCAAAACAAATGCGTATTTCGCCCCAAAAATATTCAACGCTCTGATAGAACTAAAAAAAAACTAACAATTTAATCAAACAATTTTGTTACCTGTCTTCTAAGACATCACCCTGGGTGGCCAGTCGTCATCGTCATCATCTTTATCTTCACATATCGTTTGATACAACAATCAACAACTTATCAATCAAGTTTTACTACAAAAAATCGCTAAACAAAAACAAAAAGAAACACCACTCTACAATCTACCAGAACAACAGCCACATTGTTTAGTATTGTTTCTGAAACCTGTTAATAGTTTTTGTGCCAAGTTTGTCATATTGATGATCATGGCCTTTAACAATTTACGAGTAGGAAATCGCAAAAAAAAAAAAGACTCACCTTCACCATATTTTGTCAGACAATTCTTTGTATACAACATGGTGTGGTCCGTTGTGGTCTGTTGAGCTTACCAAAAAAAAAATAAACACAACTTTTGGCGGCGGTCTTCCTTTGTCTTGGCGAATAATTAACTCAGCTATTTGGTAAATAATTTTGGTAAAATAAAACAAAACAACTGATGAACTAAGTTAACAACATTCTGGAAGTTTTGAGATAAATTAGTGCACTGAAAGTAAAATTGTAAGAGGACTTAGTAAGGAATACTAAGTCTTTGAATTAAAAGGGCAAAATAGATATTCTACAAATCTTCTATAGATATTTAGCTCTCTCCAAACAATTACTAAATCTGCTTAGCGGACTTCTTGGAAAAGAATTATTCGAGTTACAAGAGTTTCATTATGATCTTCAAAGAGCAGGAATTATAGATAGACATTTTCATAGAGATCCAACCAAACTTTTCTTGCGGTTACCTATACACTCACGTTATAACTACTAAGCCTACGTCTTAGGACCATTGCAATTGATTTGCAAGAGAGCCTGTGATTTGCACTAATCATTTTAGTTACTTTCATCGAGATCGAATGTAAAATAAAACTAAAAATAACAAGTAAGGGATTATATTCGGCTGTGCCAAATCTTATATACCCACTAGGGCGGGTCGATTTAATAATCGCCCATGGCTCAGTGAAAATCGTACTCTAGGGATCAAAATATGAAACTTTGCCGAAGGAACCATACCTCTAAAATGTATTCTACTACCCCCCAACTGTTGACTTTTGTCCCGTACAAACATTTAAAAAAATCACCATTTTGGCACTTTATTTTATTATTAAAGTGCCAAAATGGTGATTTTTTTAAATGTTTGTACGGGATTTTTTTGCCTCCCCACAAATCGACCCGGCCTAATACCCACCCTTCAAATCACCTATTATGGGGCGAACTTCATAAAATATTGTGCCGTAATTTCATTTGTTTTTTCGCACACTGCAGGGTTTTCGATAAATGAAAAGGAGTGCATTTAAAAGTATATTTAAAATAGACCTCGTTCTCGTCTTTCGCATCTTAATTCTGTCTTATGCATAAGTAATTAATAGCGAGAGAAGAGCCCAGAATTATAAACAGTTTTATGATATTTTCCTGCAAAGAATTTTCTAATTTGATATTCTTTGTTACATAAACATGAGATAAAATAGAAATCAGTTGGAAAAGACAAATGTAATAAAGTTGTAGAAGTTCTTTGTTTAAGGGCGCGTTTTCACTATGTCATTTTTGTTGTCAAATTGTCCAAATTGTTGGTAATTTTATGAAAACGGGTTGTCATATGGCGTCATCTATGTTTGCAATCATGATAGATGACATAGATGACGCCATATGACAACCCGTTTTCATAAAATTGCCAACAATTTGGACAATTTGACAACAAAAATTACATAGTGAAAACGCGCCCTAAGAAACTTGTCAGCCAAAACTCGTCAGCAAAGCAACTCGGCGTTCCAGAAAATAAATTAATATTGTAGATATTATAAATGGATTAATAAACCATATAAAATTAACTATAAAACCATTTTTGAACGTAAAAATAATACAAGACACTTCTTCCACCTGTTCTTAGCTCTTTCCCCAGAGTGGTCCTTCCAATCTAAGTTTTTTCGGATGATCATATTTCCACTTTTCTTAACTGTTTACGTTAACGATTTACTACAATTGTAAAATACAAAGCATTTCATTCAAAAGTAGTCTGTCTGTCTGGTTGTTCATCAGTCTATTTGGTTGTTTTGCTTACTTGGCAATATGATTTACTTGCTTTTCTTTCCTTTTAAAAAATGTGCAGGTTTTTTCGCGCTGCATGCGTCTATAGTTGGTAATTTTACTGCAGTTTGTGTGAGAGCGGGTTTTTTTTTGAGTGATTTTTTTTGCAACGTTCTAAACTCTAAACTACTTTAAAGTTACCAACCAGTCATCAGCATAGTGTTTTAGTTGTAACATTATTGTTGCAATATTAGTAGAACGTCGTAATAAGACATCGTACATCAACAAGAACAACTGCAAATGTTTGATATGAAGGAGCAGTGTTGCAAGTGGAAGTGGCAGTTGCAGTGGCAGCAGTAAGTAGATGGTTTGGCACTACCAACTTCTACAACTTGTCTTAATTAATTACTTGCCAAAGTGCAGAACGTGGTTGTTTTCCTTAAGTGTTTTACGCACATTACACACTGTCTAATTAGTTCAACTCTGCTTGTGTGCAACTGCTTTTAGACTACAGTTTCTGTTTTGCAGTTTTTTTTTCTTTTTTGCTGACGATTTAAAATTCTCGTTAATAGTTTTTGCTAAATTCCCAGTTTTACTTTAAAAGCCAGGGTATGAATGAAATTTTATTCATTTCTTCTGCTGCTTCTGCTGCTGTTGTTGTTTGTAACTTGTGTGCAAAATTATGTATAGTATTTTAAATTGAATTGATGTTGATGTGCAAATGATGCAGATTTCATTTCTTTAATTCCTGTTACTTACACTCGTTTTTTTTTCTGCAACGCTTGAAGTAGAAAGGAAGTGCTGCTCCTGCTACTGCTGCTGCCGCTTCTGTTTTGTTAAGATCTAATGAATTTTGACAGGTTTGTTTAATTTTGAGTAGAATTTAGTAGCTTTAGTTGTCACATTGTATTTTTTTCAGTGTGAACAGCTTTTAATGCCGAGAAACTTTTAGTTTTCTGAAAATCAACAAGTTTGAGATTTTAATACGTCTAGTTGATAAATGCATGTTAAGTTTAGTTTGTAACTTAGTAGATATTGTTTGGCAAATTAAGTTTTCATAGAATGGAAATGGTTTAGGCAAAGTAATTACAAATACATAGATTTATTAGCATTTGGGAAGTCATTATTTATAAAGCTAAGTTATTAATTTTAATTAAATGAGACAGTCATGGTAGTATTTAATTAAGATTAAATTTCAAATAATGGCTAAAAAATATTAAAATATTTGATCTTGAGCTGCTGGCAATTTTCTTCAACCCACTGGGATCTTGTTAACTGTGGGACCGATCTCACATCATGCTAACGAACATGTACATTAAGGGTGGTATAGTGAACGACTTTTTGATTTCGATATGCTAGAACCCCTTATTCTGTGGGATTTGGAAAAAATGCATGAGCCAAAAAATTAGGGGGTTGCGATGGGGGTAAATATCCCCTCATCGGGGTCAAAAGTAGGAAAAAACGAGACAAAATCCACCTAAAGCTTCATAACTGTCACTGAGTCGCACTTCTACGGTTAAGATGTGAGACCGACCCCCACTAATATTTCTCCTTCTATATTTTTTACGGACACATCCACTCCCTATCTGCTCTCCTTAAGGGGGCTCCCATACAAACAATTTTTTTTTTTTTTTTAATTAGCCCTCACAGCCCTAACTAGCGCCAGATTGCTCCCAGAGGAGTAAAATGTATGACCGACTTTTATATCATTGTTACCTCAACGTTTTTTCAGCACATATGTACCTTTCCTCCATCTTCAGTCATTAGGGTGAAACACAAAAAATTTTAATAAAAAAAAATATATAGTTTTGGAATTGAATAATGTTTATTATAATGATAATTAAATTAATTCGTTTTTATAATGCGAAAGATATTGTTTCCTATTTTCAGCGAAAATTTGGATCAAAACATTTTTTCTTCCTCGTTATGGTACAATATGTTGTTGTCTTCTTCTATTAATTTTACTCCTCTTTCGGCAGCGTCATTGACAATATGTAATTTACGCAATATTTCTTTAGCTTGCTGGTAATCGTTGCGTTCTTCCCAGTTTTATAGATCGGTAACTTTGTATAAAGTCCAATGATAATCCAAAGCGTACGAAAAATTTGCCTGTTTCAATTGAAGTTCAATTAGAGATCAAGTGTTTTTAGCTCATGCATTTTTTTGACAAACCCCACAAAATTAAGGATTCTAGCGTATCCAAATTTTGTTACTAAGGATTTCTATATAACACTATTCCACCCCAAATGTACATATGTACTTATTATCATCAATAGCTGACTGACAAGAAAAATATGTATGTATTGTATAGGAAAATTATAAATTTTAAATATGTATGATTTTATTTCAGTTGTTCTGTTTACATTTGAAAAAATAAAGACTTGTAATAGTTTTAAACTATTTGATGCTGTTATTTTGAAATTAAAAGAATCTGTTTTATTTAAAGGAAATACTTTAGATACTCTTACACATATATATAAGAATGTTAAAAGCTACTGTTTAAAATATAACTAAACATATTATTTTCAGCTTCAAAGTGTGTCGCGTTCGCTATTGTGAGAGCATCTCTATTCAAAAATAACTGTTTTTATTATTAAATTTTATTGCATACATATTTATTTTAATTAATTCCGTTATGGAATCATAACAAAATCTAATTATACTACTTTTACTTAAGGCCACTAAATTTTAATTTCAATTAAAATGTTCACATCACATGATTAAATCGAATCTATACAAAATTAAGTTTAAATTTGTATGTATAGATGTAATCGTCCTTTAGCACTTACCACTGATTCATTTCAAAAATAGATACAAATTGCAAAATATCTCTTGCCATCACCCATAAATTGCTACACTAATGGGTTAATGCTCCAGTTCAGCTCTGATGGTCTCATGAGTTTAACATTTTTTTTTTGCTTATAATTGATAAAATTCAATCAATAATAAATATTTTTGTTTTTATTTCCACCAGCAACAGCAGCAGCAGTGAGTTAAATGGCCCAGTTAGAGTACAAAAAAAATGCAATAAATAGACAAAAAAATAATAAATATTTAATTCAAACGCAAAATCGTGCTATTTTTTGCCAATGATAACAATACTTATGTATAAAAAAATAACCAGCAGGAGTAACTATTGAATAATAAAAAAAAACAAATACAATAGATAATATACGCCCAAGAGACCTACATTTATACAAACATTCAATTCCAGAAAAAAAACAACCTGGCCACATTTAAATTGTTTTCAATCAACTTTTGATGAGTTTTTGTACTTATATTTCCTTTTTTTTTTTGTTTGTGCTAAATATTTACTTGTTTGTTTATATTTTTTGTCTTGTGTGTTTTCCATTTCCACTATGATGAGGTTGGTTGTTCGTTGTGTCCGTCTGTCTGGCTGTGTGTTCCTGGCATGAATGTGGTATGAATACATTACTCTGGTGAACTTAGAGGTCTACTCAATATGAAACTTCTTCATTTCGCATTCATTTATGCAACAAAATGCCAATATTTTTGTGAAGCAAAAGCCTGGCCAACAAAATTTTTGCAGAAATAAATATAATAAATGTAGTAGACCTTGATGGCTTAAATTTCTGTATTTCTGTAAAGTTTTTTTTCTTTTCGATTAGCATTTAACAAAAAATAACCTTCATCATCACCATGCCACCACCAATGGCCAGCCACTACCAGGCACACAACATACGGAAGATAAACAATTTTGCCCAAGAACAAACACTGACTGGCTGGCTATTAAGAGTTGTTACTCTTGGCCTATGAATTGAGTCAAGAGTTTAAGTTTGAAAACTGTGTGGCAGGCTGACGGCTGGACACACTGACGTTCTTTAGAACTGTTCTAGTTGCAAATTTCCATATGTGTCGATGTGTACGTTTTGACTGCTACGAACTAACCCACCAACCTATTGCTCTCATTAGCAGCTAAAACAAAAGCTACAGGAAAAAAACCAAAAAAAAACTTTAAACACTCTAAAGAAAAACTGTTCTGGTTGTATAGTTACTTGCTGCATTCATTCACTTATTCACTCACTCATATTCCAGGCCATAATGGAATTGAAAATGATGGCTAGAATTTGGTTTTTGTTATGAATAAATTTACATTTGACATCTCATACAAAACAAACACACACAGCTAAATAGGAATAACAAGGCAGACATATTGTCTGTCTGTCCGTCCATTTTTATATGAATGTGGCAAGTACCTACATATGTATATTTTTGGTTGAAGTACATAGTTGGTTTTAATGTTTTCCCAAACGAGGTTTTTGTGTTGAAAGAGATTTATGA
This sequence comes from Bellardia pandia, assembly GCA_916048285.2. Lineage (NCBI taxonomy): Eukaryota > Metazoa > Arthropoda > Insecta > Diptera > Calliphoridae > Bellardia > Bellardia pandia. Next base: position 50,651,573 of record OU696531.1, read on the forward strand.
AGGTTTTATGAAGTGAACCGTTTTTTTTTTCTTTGCAAATAAAGCTGGCATAAATTTGATAAAGGGGGCATATGTTGTAGGTAGTGGACAAGCTGAATTTAGAAGGAAGTACAATGTTGATTATTCATACCGAATTTTGGGCAGTTGTGTGGTCAAAATCTTCTTGCTTTATAATATTGAGCCTATTACAAAAATACTGAGTTTCAAAAACAAATAATTGATTTATAGTTGGAATTATTAGCGATCATTGTTTTTCACCTAATTTCGCTAGTAATTCATGATAAAAATGTGACTTAAGGTTTTCCCACAAACATACAGTGACTCACAGCTTATTTTTGGCAGTGTTTTTTCCCCACCTCCAGAAAATTAAAACTAACAGGAACTTAAAAAGGAAATTGGTGTCATTGAAAATAAAAAATGTTATTGTCTAAGAAACAAAAATAATTCATTGCAAAAATGTACATTTTAATATTAAAATTAAACAATGGGTTTCGAAAACTTGAAATTAAAACTGGCAATTACAGGGGGCTAATTCTCGCATTCGTATGCAAGTAAATTTTCATTCGAACGTTTGAATTTTTTAACATTTGGGATTCTCTCATTCGATAGCGAATAAAATGTATCGAAATTTCTAATGATGGCATTCGATAACGAATGAGTATTCGAACGCAACCTTGTGAGTTTTTACTCGTAAGCAAAGAAGCATTCGAAATAACGTTTTTTTTTTAGCAAACAGAAGCAAAAAAAAGAAAATGTTAGTAAAAATATTATTAATAATTAATAATTTTATTACTTTTAGGTCAAAAATATCAAAAATAAATTTTGCCTATGCTTGCCCCCAGGTTTTAATTAGGCATGTGATGGAAATCGAAAACGAAAACGAATGAGTTTTAGAAGTCAATGTTTTCGTAATATTTCTGTATTGAAAAATTTTTATCACATAAAATATAGAGATATTATGCTACTAAAGAGAATCTTAAAACAAAAATTTTAAAAATTAGATTATAAATGCAATAAAATGTATTTCCAAAACTGATTCGATTTCGATTTCCATCACATGCCTGAATATTTGGTGTGCTAGTCTTTATTATATACAACAGATTTAAGGCAATTTGGCATAGACCACGCCGTCAGTAGCGATTTTTTTTAAATCGTTTTTATTAGAAATTTTCTGTTTCCTTATACTTGTGTCTAAAATTTACCATTCTCGATAATATTAAGGTGTAGCGACTGTAGTGGCGGTGTCATCAAATGTGGGCAGTTATATACAACCTACGTGTTTTGGATCGTTATCCTGGTAAAATCGAAAATCTGATCTTAATCTCAGCTCTCTAAGCTTTCTAAAAAGTTGTCCTTTAGCATCTAAAGGTACTTAAACTAGTCTATGCTTGCTGCAACAAATATTAAATTCCCAGCACCAACAGCTGACATACAGGCCCAAACCATGACACTGACCAAAGTGCTTCACTGTTGCCTTTAAGTTTGTTTTTATTGAGTTCTGTATTAATATACGACATGCCATCTGAATCGAATATTGTAAACTTAGCTTCAAAGATCGGCAAAGATGGCCGAATTCCAAAATGCATTCGAATTCCTTTCGAACATGTTCTTTGGAGAAATTTAGTCTGCACATTCTGTTCTTTCAGATTTATAAACTGTTTCTTGCGCGCAACTCGGCCAACGCAATATTGTTTGATGCTTTTTTGGTTTTGGATGGACTCGATATTCATAGATGAAGCGCTCAATGATTTTTTTTGTATTGTGGTAGCTTTAATGTTAACCATTGCTCCTATTTTTATCGTTATACGCAGACTTAAGCTAGTCTGGATTGAAATTTTCTTCAAAATTGCTCTTTATAATGCTTTAAAATTGTATAAAGAGCAAAAATTATTCAAAATTTATTTTTTTAATAGTTATTAATAGTTATTAAATAAATAGAGTTTGAAAAAAATTTTGCTGTTTACACGAGTTTGAAGCATTTTGAAGAGCAATTTTAAAGACAATTTCAATCGTGTAAATCTAGCTTTATTTGAACTATTTGAAATTGAAACTTGACGTTACAAAATCGGACTAACAACTAAACAGGAAATATTGATAAAAGTAGAAAAAAAAAGAAAAACGAAATACCAACAATGCTGAATTGAGCTATCGGTACAGCTGAAATTTAATGCATAAAATAAGCTGTGAAATGAAAAAACAGCATTTTTTTAGTTTTGTGTACATTTTTGCAATAAATGTTTTTTGTTTGTGGTAACTATAATTTCTTTTAAATGACACCAATTTCTTTATTTTAAGTTCTTGTTGGTTTTCTTTTTTAAGAGATGTGAAATAAAAAAATTCACTGCAGAAAATAAGCTGTAAGCCACTGTTTATATCCGTGATAGCAGATTTTATTACTTTCTGTCTAATTTACTTTTAGTTTTTGAAAATTGCTCTAAAATCAACCAGGATGTTCTTATATGCTTTCAAACAAAAGTATTTTATGTTGATCACAACGTTTCTTTTTGTTATAGCCTCTTGAAATCTCTTAAATGAAAGTTTGTTTCTTTACAATCTAAAAATCAGTTTCAATTCCTTGACAATGTTGTCGTTTGAAAGTCTCAAACTTTCAAATAAAAAAAAAAATAAAGAAACAGCCAAAAACAAGTAATCGACAGGAACCTGATATAATGTCATTATTGTCCTTTCAAAATGTCCATCGAAATGTATGTTACGCATCTTTCAAATACATGAAGTAAATAAAGTGAAAAGCAACAGTTTCGAAATGACAAAAAACTCCGAAAAACAAAACAAAAACTTTAAAGAAAGAAATGAAACAAAAAGACGCAAGACAAACAAGGCAAAAATACACACGGACATGCACGACTAGTATCCACAATATTTTCAACAAAATTTTAAATGTTTTGTTGGCAAAAACTTAAAAAAACAAAACTACACATAACAGACATGTGACAATGACAAAGATTTATTAACTCAAATCAGGAAAAAATTAGGCGATAACACAAATTTCAGAACATTTTTTTTGGAAGACTGGACGTTTTTTTAACAAAAGTATACTCGCATTTGGTTTGGTTTGTTTTCTTGCAGGAATTCATCATGTTGACATTGTGCGAATATTGGACCAATAACTGTTGTGATTCGAACAAGAAAAAAGAAGAGTTGCGAGCATTTAAAATTATTTTTATTTTTGTTTTTATTAATAAACAACAGACATTATTTCCAAAAAAAAAAAGCGACAAACTTTTTTGAACTGATATTGCATTAACACAAAATTAAATTCTTTCCACGTGGCAGGTTTTACAGATGAATGATGCTGATGAGATCTCTTTGTTGATGCATAGTGTAGTAGTGTGTTTAGACCGATTCTGATTGAAGCAACTTAAACTTTAGTTATCAAATATACCACAAAAGGTATATAGTTTCACAACAACAATTGCCTTAGTAGTAGCAACAATAGTACTCGTACTGGTGGCAATAGTTTTTTTTCTCCAATTTTTAAATTTTGTTTAAAAAATATGTTTTTGTGTGTTGTACACAAAGAATTTTTACTTTGCTGTATAAAACGCTTAAATAAAAAAGGTAACATGAAATATTGTAGAAAGAGTAGAATAACTTTGGCAACTGTTTAAAATAACTTTTCGCATAACTTTGGTCTTTACCCAGCACTTAGTGTGTGTGACTAAATGCTGGCGTTTTTCGCTTTTTTTTTTTTTTTTTGTTGAACTTAAAGAACACTTCTTTCGAAAATTAAAACAAAGTTGCCAGATAGCCGTAAAGCATAAAAATTCTATAAATAAATTGAAATATTAGAAAAATTCATTGATTTCTTTTCAAAGATATTTTCGGTGCAGCATTTTAATGAAACGCCTTTATTTCTTCTAATATTCTGTACGTAAAACTAAAAATCAGGTTTTGGTTCTAATTTTGAGATTTTTCTACACAATAGAAATATATTTTGAGCAACTTGGCAAAAGTTTTCCTCTTGTTGAAGTTTCTATGAAAATATTGGGTGTATAACTTAAAAATGCGGTGACGGACATTCAATGAATACAATAAACACCAAATGGTGAAATTAATTTCAAACTTAAATTTTCTGATGAATGGAAAAATTTCCACCAAAAAATAAATGAAAATGTAAGTGCACTAGGGTGGTCGGATTTACACCAACTTCATCAAGAAAGAAGAAAAATAAAGACTAGAAAGTTCGAAGACTTACAATATCTAAAATGCACTTTGCCTACAAAACACCATAAATTTGATAACGATTTGCCATACGAATAAAAATAGTCGTCGCCAGTTATTTTACTTTTAAATCCATTAAAAATTTAAATTAATATTACTTTTTTATAACAGCAATTAAATAAGACTGAATAATTTTTGTTTTCATTATGTACAAGTACTTATATACAAATATCGTAATTGAAATTACAATAATAATGTTATTCATATTTTTGAATAAATTCTGTTTTTTTTACAATAATCAAAACAAACTGTAACTTTTTACATATTATTACCTTCTTCAATAACAACAATAAAAAAGCAACAAAAGTACACTTTCATTGTAGTAAATAAGAAATATAAGTAGAGACAAGTTTTAAGAAAAAGATCCAAGTCCTTGAAAACATCAAACTAAGCAACAGAAAAGGCTCTAAGTCCAAAAAAGCTTTTATCTCGGCAAATACTTATTTTTTTATTTTGCTTTTGCGCAAATAAAAAACAAAGAAAAATACAAAAACAAATTGCATTTACAGATTTCAAAAATGTTTATTCAAAATAGTTTGATTGTTTTTTGTCTCTCCTGTAATATTGTAAAATATGGACTTAGAGCCTTTACATATTAAGCCAGCGATATATATATGGTGAATTTCACGTCAAGTGACCCAATTTTAAAAATCGATGTCTTCCGATTTGGATGAAATTTGCAAAACAAAGGGAGAAAAATGTTCCAATATCAGCACCGATTTTACTATCAAAAGCCAGTCATTTGTATTCCAAAATTTATCAAAGCAATTCAGGTTTCAATGCCAGTGAAGAATGGTTGAAGAAATTTAAGCGTCGTCATGGAATTAGATTTTTAAAAATTACGGGCGAGAAATTGTCTTCGAAACCTCATCTTATTGATCCATTTATGCAAGAGTTTAAGGATTACGTTGATTAGCATGGGTTGATTCTTAACCAAATCTACAATGCTTCCAAATTACACTCTTGTCACATGTAATGAGAAAACGGCTCCCGGAAGAAAAATATGTAAAGAGCGAAAAACTTTTTTGCCTTGTTCAAATGCGAATGTCACTGACAAACTGAAGTTGTTGGTTGTTGGAAAATCGAAAAACCCACGCGCCTTTAAATGCTTTTTCAACAATCCTGTAATATAAAACTCCAGTAATAACGCCTGGATGACATCATTTATATTCAAGAACTGGTTCCATCACGAATTTGTTCCCCACGTAAGTTAATTTCCAGCAATTAGTAAAATTAAGTTCTTCATAATTAAAAATTTTTTAGGTTCGAGAGTTTTTGGCTTCAAAAGGTCTTCCGCAAAAAGCAGTTTTGCTTTTAGATAACGCGACGGCTTAATTAAAGCAATAAATCTACCACCCAATTGCACTGTGCTTATTCAACCGTTAGATCAAAACGTTATCAACTTAGTCAAATTAAATTATAAAAAACAATTGCTCACAAATTTGGAGCTCAAACTAAAAAATTTTAATCTCAAAAATGCAGTTCAGATTCTAGCTACGTCCTGGAACGCCTTGCTCGAATTCGGTAGTTAATGGAGTGAAGAGGATAACATGACCTTAAATATTTTACAAAATATAATTCAGGAAGAAAACGAAGATCTTTCAACTATTGGTACCTACACTTGTAGCTCAAATTCGTACGGAACATATTTTCACGAATGCTGATATAAACAACTGGATCCAAGAAGAATTTCAAGTGGAAAGTAATGAGGAGCAAATAGAAGTATCAGATACGAAATCGGAGGATTTATACGACAGTGGTCAAGTAGAATTCAAAATTAAAGTGGACGATTATATAACATCGATAAACATATGCATACACTGGGCTTTGGAAAATGATAATCCGACAACTGAACTATATGAACTACGTGATTCAGCTGTTATCTTAAAAAATAATTTGCCAAAAAAAAGCAACTCAAAATCTCCAATTTCTTTAACAATCTTTAAAATGTAAATATGTATATCAATAAAAACAACTTTAATTTTAAAAATTACATAAAATTATTGGTTCTGTTATCGCGAAAATTCAGTTTTGGCGACTGGCCTGGTTTTTAATTAGTAGCGAATACCGAGCTTGCACTGTATAACATAATATGTTATTATCCATTGCGATTTGAATATTTTATTTTTAAAATTATATCTCGCCGATTTTTTAATTGTGAGTATATTTGACAGTTGAAAGCGGGAACCTTTCTCACAAAAAGTTTACAGACACACTTTTTCTGTATAGTGACGAGTAATTTATGGCTGCATTTCTGTTTCATTCCACACATTTTAATCGAAAAGTTTCTCGACACTGGAGTTACAGAACATGGGCACTAGTATATTAGTGGCGAATATAAACTCTTACTTGTTTTTGAAATACATATTGTCCTCTTGAAATACTTCATAAATAATGAGAAATCCCGATTAACCAAGTTTGACTTTAACCCTGCTCTAATTCCCACAACACTGGCAACTCCCTTAAAAAAGTCTTGTAAATAACTCTACTGAATTAATTATAAAAATAATTAATTAATTCATAAATTTGTTAAAAAATAAGTTTTTAATTAATTAAAGAGAAGGTCAGCTACTCGCAGAAACAACATGTTTAAAAAGGAAAGAAACCAAAAACATCTTGAGGTAAATAGCTGATACCAGTTCTGGCTAGATTAATCCGTATAAAGTTAGCACCACTGCAGAAGTAGTCATCACTTTGAGAAGCAGGTCAACATTTGTAACATTTACAAAAGTTGAAAAAAAATTAATAAAAAAAAGCACTGGCGGCGAGTAAAGAGTTAAATATTTTAGATGTATTATTAATTTATTTATGTCGTACTACTCCTGTACAATGTACGAATACGTGGCCATCCATGGCTGTGTTGTACACATGTCTGTATGCATGTACATTTAGACGTACATATGTATGTACATAATTTGTGGCATGTAGTAAATATTTCATGTTTAGAGAGAGAAATACAAAACGAGTATAAAACATAACATTTCTACAAATGTTTATCATGTTATAAAATAAATATTCATGAATATTGTTTTATGTTATTTTTGGTTTTGCTTTAAGTATTTGTATTAGTTATTCCATATTTCTCTCTGTGTTCCTGTAGCAATTTATTGATTTTGGTTTTTGTTAAATTTTGTGTGTTTTTTTTTTCTTGTATTTTTGGAAAGCGAAAAGATTGACAGCTGACATTTTGGTATGAATATTTATTTTTTTATAGAATTATATATTTATAAATATTTTTTTGTGTAATATTTTTATTCAAACAGTACGTTAAATATTGACAGTTGGATTTTTTTTGTGGAAACATTGATTGAAGAAGTTCATTGCCCAGTTTTGTTGGAAAGTTTTGAGAATTTGTTTCTTTCTTAAAGTAAAAGTTAATTTGTAGTGGCTTTTGTAATTTAGTTTAGACAGAAATATTTGTTTGTTGCGTTTTTTGGTAATTGTCAGCAAAATGTTGAAGTATTTTTTTTAACTAATTAAGGTTTTATGATTTGTGAATTTAATAAAAAAAAATGTCTTGTTTTGATAAAGGTTTCCTTTACCAAAATATTTAAGAAAGTATAAATGTGGGTGTTTATTTTCTTTTAAAGCAAAGTTTAATTTCTCAAGAGAATTCATATTGCCAAAATAATGTAATTTATGTTGCACTGATTCTACTACTTCTAAGTAATAGAGACGGTATGCAGTAGTCATTCAAAAATATGTTATAGTGATTGCAGTTCATTATCTTATTTTTTCTGAAAGTAAGTTGCATTTATTTATTTCTTTATATATATTTAAAACAACTCAAGCCAATAAACATTACATTTTAGCTTTTTACCTAGTTACTACCTTAACGCAATCTTTTAATTCTCAAACTTTTATCCCCAAATTAAACTGTGCAAAACTTATGTTTAAAACCAAAAACATTTAACACAGCGTATTTGCAGGCAATAAAATATTCCAAATGTTTTATGACTTTTATTACCATAGAAAAACTTGTGTGTTTTCAGCAACAAACATAAATTTAAACTTAATAAGAAAATGTGAACACAAAAATAAATTAAACACGAAAAAAAAAAACTACCGCATGCACCTTAAATTTGTTTGCTAAAATAAGTAAGGTCTCAACGAATTTTAAAAGATATCACTTCAACAATTACACATTAACTCTAGTTGTTCTTAAACTGGTCTTTTATAGAGCATTTGAAGGTTTGGATTTTCTGCTTTCGTAACTAAAATTGCAGCTAGAATTGAGCCATCGCATTCTTTCCAAAATAAATAAGAAAAACACTTTAAAAAAACCTCTTTGCCTTAAACTAATTTTTATCATAATATTTAACTCAATAAACAATTTGTTTGGTTTGCTCTAAAAACAAAAAATTCAGAAAGAATTATCGCTCAATATTTACGAGGGCGGTTCGGAAACTTCTTAGCCTAGCACAGAAAGAGAATAGTTCGTTTTTTAAAAACATATTTATTTTTTAATATAATCTCCTGAAACAATTCTATCCCTTGATTAAAATAGTTTTCCTCTAGGCCTTCAAAATAATGGTTTACAACTGTAATTGCATCTTCATTTGAGATAAAACGCTTGCCAGCTAGGAGTTTTTTAGATTTTGGAACTGGTAAAAGTCACGGGGAGATAAATCAGGATAATAAAGTGGGTTGTCAAGCAACTCGTACCTTAATTCGTTGATTTTAGCCATTGTTAAAACACTCTTGTGCGCGGGTGTGTTGTCTTGATGAAATTTTTTTTTTGTGTTGTAAGACAGGACGTTTTTCTCGAATTTTTAATTGATCCAAAATGTTGGAATAGTGAATTTTTTGTCTTTTGCAGATAGTCAATCAATAAAAAACCTTTGAAGTCCAAAAAAAACCGTTGCCATAACCTGAGAAGTCGATTGAATTGTTTTTGCATTCTTTGGAGCACTTCCTCCAGCTCCAGTCTATTGCTTGGATCTGGGGTATAGTGGTAGATCCATTTCTCATCTGTTTTTATTCCACAATGCTTGTACTACCACGTTTAAATTCAGCAACCCAATTTTTTACTGTTGCATATGAAGCAGCACTTTCACCTAAAGCTAGATTTACACGATTGAAATTTTCTTCAAACTGCTTCAAACTCGTGTAAAAAGCAAAAATTCTTCAAAATTTATTTATTTAATAGTTATTAATAGTTTTTAAATAAATAATTTTATTCTATATTCTTCGACCTTTTTAATGATTTTTATTAAATAATTTTTAAGCTTGAGGTAACTTTTTTGTTTTTTATAAAAGATTTTTTAATTCTTATATATAATTTACTCAATATTTCGATTTCCTTTGGAAATCTTCTTCAGGAGTTAATTTAATATTATAAAAATTTTCTAAATTTTCTAAATTTTCTAAATTTTTATAATATTAAATTAACTCCTGAAGAAGATTTCCAAAGGAAATCGAAATATTGAGTAAATTATATATAAGAAATAAAAATCTTTTATAAAAAACAAAAAAGTGACCTCAAGCTTAAAAATTATTTAATAAAAAAAAAAAAAGTTTTTAAATAAATAAATTTAAATAAATAAATTTTATAAATTTTAATAGTTATTAATAGTTTTTAAATAAATAAATTTTGAAGAAATTTTGCTGTTTACACGAGTTTGAAGCATTTTGAAGATCAATTTTGAAGAAAATTTCAATCGTGGAAATCTAGCTTAACACACTCACTATATCATTATGAATTTCTTGTCCCAATAAACCTTTTTTATTTAAATATTTAACGGCATCACGAATTTCTAATTTTTCTATTGTAAAAAAATTGCGAATGCGCCTTTTTTGAACACCTGTTTCTATATGAAGGAGTTGTCAGATCGAAGAGAAAACATTTAACTTTTTTCTGTTCTAGGCTAAGAAGTTTCCGAACCGCCCTCATAGCAGTTTTTAAATTTTTGAAGATTTCTTTTTTAAAGACTTTTGCAACAAGAACATTAGTCCCAATTTACACGAAGCAATTATTTAAGCTAAGCTGATTACCTTTTAGACATGAGGGTGATGGGAATATAAGACGAGTACACACTTAATTGTACTTGCAATTCGGCTTACTCTCTTATTCGTCTAGCATATGTGTATACTCTCAAATAAAAAATACGAGTGATTTAAGCAATTATATTGTGCTGTGTGAACACCGAAGAAATTTCAAGGGAAAAAATTGTATCAATCTTTTTAATAAAAATTGCTTCGTGTAAATTGGGACTTAAGAAATTAGAATTCTAAATAATCTAATATAATTAGTTCTAACTCATAATATATTAGATTCCCGTAATCTATTTCTCAATAAAACATTGCTGATGATGCCCTTCACAGGGCAGAAAATTCATACCAGTGTGCCAATTGTCTAAAAAGATTACATTACAATGGTATTTTTTGAATTATTAAAATTAATAAAATCTCAATCCAAATAAAATTTTCTCTAATATGAAATTCTAAATAATTAAATCTCTCCAAATAACCAACAATAAGTTCCAATTTACACGAAGCTAGAACAATCAAGTGTGTAGTCGTCTTATCTTTTCTTTACACCGACGTCTAAAAAACAATAAGCTTAGCTTAAGGAATTGCTTCGTGTAAATTGGGAATAAAATATTTGTTCGAACAAAGTTTTTTCATATAAAGTTTGACGTCTCTCTTTTTGAGAGAGCGAGAAACTATTTTTTACGAACAACTCTTAGCTTGAAGTGGTTTAATTTTATATTTGGTCTGGACAAAAATGAACTGAGTTGTCAATAGGTTACATTTTTACATACAAATAATAATATCTTTTATATTTCTTTTTCAGCTTTCTTTTTTTTCATTCATTTTGAATACACGATATTTTAAAACAATTTAATATTTGTTTTTTGACACTTGAAAACCAAAGCAAAATAAATCAATGACCGCACTTGTAAAACTAAAAGATTGGCAGCTTTGATTTTCCAAAAAATCGTTTGAAATGGGTGAATCGTGCTGCAAAAAATTGTCAGTAAAAAAATTTTTGGTCCGGACAAAATTTTTGTTCGGAACAAATGGGTGAATCCACCTTAATTGAATCTCTAGATTCTGGAATAATCTCATTTGTTTATCAAATCTCTCTTGTCTTTATTTTATTTATTAAACCTATAATAAATGATATTTATAGTTGTTAGAACATTATTATTAAATGTTACCACAAAGTCTCCAAATCCCCAATAAATCGATGTTATCTTATCGCTGTAAATAGCACTGAGTATTAAAACAAACTTATAAAAGAAAACGAGCAATTTAAGCATTATGGCCAGGGAAATGCTTACATATGTATGTATGTACTCGTATATACAGGAAAGTATGTATGTATGTACCTACGGTATGTATCAGTATATAACTGAATGGATAAAATAACGCAATTGGAGTTGCAAACAATGTTGCAGTGAAAATTGCATGTTGTGACTATTAGGCCTGGTTTATATACACACCAGCGACACCAACAACAACAACAGCATACTTTTAACATATAAAAACAGCAACAGAAAAAAAAACACTAACAAATGTTTTATGAGACCTTTTTCTCACTTTTTATTATATTTTTGTACTTTGTAAAGTTGTTGTCATGGTTGTTTTCGTTTTCAGCTTTTCTTAATTTTTTTTTTTTTTTTGAAGAACATCCTCAAAGTTTACACGTTCACATTATTAACATTAACTAGACATGATGTGTTTGTTGTTTGCTTTATTTGTTGTGTATTCCCTCATATTCTCATAGAGGGGGTTGTATCGGCTTTAAATTGTTGTTGTTTTTGTTATTGTTTTTTTTCCTTCATAACTGCTGCATGAAGTGGTAAGCAGTTGCAGTAAGTGGTTGAGAGGGGTGTAGCGTGTGTGTGTGTGTCTGCGTCTGCATTTGTTATGAATCTTCTAGGATTTTGATGTAAAGGCGTTGTCGTTGTAAGTAAACGTGTTGTCACCATTTTTGGCCTTATAGTTATTATTGTTGTTTGTACATTCGTTTGTTACACAGGAAATAGTGCTCATGTTATGGATACAGCTCGTTACTGTTATTGCTATTGCAAAAATGCATATATTCATGAAAATATTCTGAGATAGTGGTTACATTTAAAAGTTTCCTAAACGGGTTAAAACAAAAAAGTAAAAAAGAAGGATGCTTACAATTCTTAACTATAAGACGTATTTTTAGTATTATACTTTTCGATCGTTTCTTTTGTTTTTATAATATTAAATCCTTGACGGATTTCTTATGAACATTTTTTCTAACTTAACCGTATATTAATATTTTGTAAATGTTTTAGTTTTTGTTTCATGCAAATATTCTAACTGGTTCAAGAGATATACAGAAAAAAGTTCACAGGCATAGGATAGCCAAATGTTGCAAGTGGATACATTTGTACACGGGTGTGTGTTTAGGGTTAAAAGGAAAGAAATAATTAATTTTTAATAATTTCATTAAAAATTCTACAAAATAACGTCTTGTGGAAATACAAGATTTTTTAACGAGAACTTTGTATTACAAAATAAAACAAATAAGAGTGCTATATTCGGCTATATACCCTTCACCTTTGTTGTGGATGCATAATTATATAATGCATAGTTATGTCGATAAACATCTGTTGATGAATTTGTTCGTACCAATATTAATACACTTTGTGATCAACGCCATCTGTTGATGAAATTGTTCGTAACAATATTAATACACTTAGTTTTTTTGATGAAATTTTCAGAGGTTGTCTCGGATTTTTGCTCATATCTCCGTTATTTATCGACGGATTTTGCTGATTTTAAATAGCAAACTTCTCGGAAGCATGTCTGACAGAATTATTGAAGATTTGGATCCCGAAGATATCTGGGGACTTCAGAAAATTGATTTCAAGAGACAGACAAACGGACATGGCATAATCGACTCCGCTATCTATAAGGATCCAGAATATATATACTTTATAGGGTCGGAAAATTATATTGTGGAAATTACAAACGGAATGACAAACTTATATATATCCTTCTCATGAAGGTGAAGGCTATAATAAAACACAACTTTATATCAAAATCAGTCAAATTTCTACTTAATTAAAAAAAGAAAGGTTATACAACCAGACAAACTGAAAACTTTTTTTGGTGCCTTAGATTTATTAGTCAGTTTGTATGCATCTAGTATTGGGCTTCAATGCTTATAAATCTTTTTTTTGTTCATTCTAGTTGTCGAGATCTTAATTTTTTAACAAAACTACGTAGTTACGCGATTTATGGTAACGTAACTAATAAACGTTTAAGTAAAAATAAAAAAAAACGAAATTCGGATACAATATTATTTTTATGCTGCCTCAACATTATTTAGATTCCATGAAGTAATTTCGGAGATATCGCTCAACTTTGGATGAAAATTTTTTTTTATAAATTTTTTTATTTTTAAAAAATGCAAATAGAGAAGACAATAAATTTTCCATTATTTTCCTTTGGTCATATGTATGTTACGCATATAGCAAGCTATATCTTGTTAAAATCCATTTACAACTGTGGCCTTTATTTGAAATAAAGTGACTGATTAAAAGAAAATACGTTATACAACAGTACACAAAGTTATGTGGTACTTTTTGTAAAACAACAAGCAATAACCACGATGCAATTTCACAAAATTAATAATATGTGACCCGGCCTATGAAAAGGTGGCTTATGACTCAAAAAAAAATTTTCCACTTTGTTTCGGTTTCGATAGTTTTTGAGACGCTCTTTCACGTGATGAAAACTAGAAGTGTACTAAAAATGTAGAGAAAGAAGAGCACAAATGAAAGAAAAGCAGAATTTTATTGAAAATCCAGTTGTGTATCGCAATTTCTGTTTCGAGTCATAAGCCACCTTTTCATAGGCCGGGTCACATATACTCAAAACAAGAAATATTGCATTTTATGCAGGACATAGTAGCGTATATGGCTATAGAAAATTATTGAAACTTTTGTTATTATCTCTAATTTTTATGAATTTTTGAAAACAAACAAATTTTTTAATAATATTTTTTCGTCATATATTCGGCTATGTCTCCAAAACTACTGAGTGGACTAAATATTATGTTAGGGCAGCATGTAGGTAATATTTTAGCTAAATTATGATTTTTCTTCTCACTATGTAGGTTAAACTGTCATTCAGTTATGTTACTCAAAATCGTGTAACTACGTAATTTTAAAAAAATGTATATCTCGAAAACTAGAGCTGATCCAAAAAAAGTGAGTTACAAATTGACTAAAAAATTTAAGGCACCATTTTTCGTGTTGGGCTGTGTTATAAATGAACAAAAAAAAATACATCGAACAGATGTCCCCACGACCACGTATTCAGATGCCGATTCTATTATAAACATTATCAAAAATTTCCCAATTTACACGAAGCAATTTTTATTGAAAATATTGATATAATTTTTTCCTTGAAATTTCTTCGGTATTCACACCACCACTATTCTAATTGCTTAAATTGCTTGTATTTTTATTTAAGAGTATACACACATTTGTATACACTAATGTACATATGTAATACGAATGAGGGAGTAACACGAATTGCTAGTAAAGCGTGATCCATTTCGAGGTTCCCTACTTTTTTAAAGAAAAAAAAAAACACAGAAAATTGAAATTTAATGGGGAATGTTTATTATCTCTTGAAAGAACATTCTTTGACATTTATTTTTTAAAGATTATGTCTATCAAATGTTGGCCGTTGCTACGTCACAGATGGTATATACGTTGAGTGCAATTGTCGATGACTCGTTCGAGCATTTCGACTGGTAAGTGACGACTGACACGCGTGATGTTTTCCTCCAAGGCCTGAATCGAAGCAGGTTTGTCCGCATAAATTTTAGACTTTACATATCCCCACAGGAAAAAGTCTAACGATCTTGGTGGCTAATCGAACCGACACAAAACGTGAAATTATGTGATCACTGAAGTGTTCTCTCGATAAATCCATTGATTGATGTGATGTGTGAGAAGTGGCGCCGTCTTGCTGAAACCAAATGTCGCCGAGATCACAAGCTTAAATTTCAGGTATCAAATAGTCAGTTATTATGGCACGATATGGTCGTTCTTATCTTCCCTCATCCTGATGTCTAAAAGTTAATCAGCGTAGCTTAAAGAATTGCTTCGTGCAAATTGGGACATATTTTTGCAAAATGGCGGCTCTATTTTCTAGTTAGTTTAAAAAATATCCGCTGTTATTTTTAATACTTGTCAATAGCAGTACCTATGTAGGTACTTTTTAAAGAGTGCACAGAAAAAAAAGCCAGAAAGAATTCAACAAAATTGGAAGGTAAAAAATTCTTGTGCATAACAAATGTTACCAACATTTATTACATTGCAATACAAAGACAGACGACGTATCAGGCAAATGCAAGAAAAATGATTCACAAAAGTTTCAGTTTTATTTTGAGCTTCTGGTGCCATATTAGTGGCATTGGTATGTAAACAGGATTTATTTTTCCTTAACTTTGACTAGGACTCTGACACACTCTCTCTCTCTTTCTGTCTGCTCTTTCTACCACCAACAGTCTGATATTTGTACATTGTTTTACTGACGAACAAAAGTAGAAATAGTTTAAATATTTATATTCTTGTGAAATGATATTTCTCAACTTTCTGTGTACTCGGCAACAATTCAAGTCATATATAATCACGGCAGCTGTTGTTATAAGAACGTACGAGTATAGAGGTACGTATGAACGTCTGTATGCAAAGTAAATATGTGGAAATATATATACTATATGTAGAAATATATGCTCCTATTCAGTGTTATATATAGATTCATATATTTTATTGTAATTTATCTTAAACGTAATCATTTCATGCTACAGCGTACATTTGTTTAAATAAATAACTAAAAAAAAGTGCTGAAAAAACGAAAGAGTAATACCTACAACCCAGTTACCTACGTACACACACGTGCTTTCCAAACACGTTTTATTGTACAATTCTTATTTTCTTTGGTTGCCAGAGCAGTGTTACTTCCATATGGCAAATGTTTGCAATGACTTTTATGGCAACTTTTGCTGTTGAAATTCAAATATGGAATTGCCCATATTATCACATCATTACATGCTTCGTGTTCTGTGGCATAAATTTACTTTTACTGGCAAAAAAAATATACATTTTTCTTTATCAGTGTGATTTACAAAAATAAAGTTAAATTCAAAGATTGGATTGGTTTGCTTGGTTTTTTTTTGAGTGTCTTGTGATTCAAATACTCTTATTTAGTAAAATTATTACACAAGGTTGACTTGCAATCTTCCCAAGTTTTTTTTTACTCTTTGTTCATACTTTTTCGCTGTTGCACTTTATTAAGTGGAATTTAAATGCGTTTATACGTTACCCTACTTATGGTATTGATTAAATAGTGTATTTAATGTGAAGGGATGTGCTTTTTAGTGTTCTATTGGAATTGATTTAATTATTTGGGACAAATGGCAGCCAATAATGTGCAATATTGCTAGTAGATTATGGTTGAAAGTTTGTCAATGATGTGCACAACTGAATTATTTTTACTTAAATCAGTTATTTCTGCCATAACTTTGCTAATGCATGTTTTGAATTTAATTTAGTTTAATTTGAGCCATTAAAACAAATCTATGAGTAATTTTACTCGTACGCAGTAATTTTTCTTTATACACAAATTTTCTACAAATATTAAATATAATATTACGGACTAATAACTTTAGTCTTTAGCATAAGACGTAGTACGTCTCTAGTAAAACATGTACGAGTACATCATTATTATTATTATTATGAGACGTACGTCTTTAGTACAGGTCATAGTTCTTAGTATAGCATGTTTTTAGATGTGTAGAACTTTACGTTGGCAACACTTTTTTAACTGGCGGCCATTTTGTCAGCTGTCAAGTGATTTAAGTTTAGCTCAGTTTAGTTTGGCATTTCGACATGAATAGACTGACGCCTGAACAACGCTTGCAAATTATAAAAATTTATTTTGAAAATCATGTTTCTGTTCTAAATACGTGGGTGCTTTTTAAATATGTAAATTTGAAATTGAATAAATCAAACATGTTTTTTTTAAATCACATGAAATTTTCTTAATTCAAAAGACAATCTTCTGTCATTATAATTTACATAAATATGACTTCTGACATATGACAACCACGGCTGGCTCGAATGTAGTCGAATCTGGAGGTCTAATTTTCGATGACTTTTTCCAACATTTACGGCCGTATATCGACAATAACGTGGCGAGTGTTGTCCTCCAAGTGGTCAATTGTTTGGTTTCAACAAAAAGGCTAAACATGTCACACAGCTCGTGCTGGAATTGATTGATGTGAATGAAACGTTTGGCAACCGCATAGTTTACTTTTAGGAAATTTGGCGAATTGGCCTGCAAGAACGTGCGATTCAACGCCTCTTGACTATTTTATGTGGGGACATGTGAAGTCGCCGATAAGCCCGAAACGATTGGAGGACAACAGTATAAGACGTACGTCTTTAGTACAGGACATAGTCCTTAGTAAAGGACGTAAGTGTTTAGTACAGGACAAGGTTGTTAGTATAAGATGTACGTCTTTACAATAGGCCAAAGTCCTTAGTATGAAAATAGCTCCTTAGTATAAGACGTCTTTAGTACAGGATAAAGACGTCGTATATTAAAGACGTACTTCTTTAATATACGACAAAGTTCTTAGTATAGGACTTCCGTCTTTACACTAGGACAAACTCTTTAATATAGGACAAAATCCTTAATAAAAGACATGCATCTTTACTATAGGAAAAAGTCCTTAGTACGAAAGCCTTCAAAATAGTGGTTTACAACCAGTTAGGAATTTTTTTAGATTTGGGAAAAAGTAAAAGTCACTGGGACTTGATTAACAATTTTTTTTTGGTGTTATAAGCCAGGATATTTTTCTTGAATTTTTACATTTAATTGATCCAAAATGAAGTCTCAAAAAACCGTTGCCGCAACCTTACTAGCCGATTGAATTGTTTTTGCTCCATATCATTATGAATTTCTTGTCCCGATAAACCTTTTTTATTTAAATATTTATTGACATCGCGAATTTTTTAATTTTTCCATTGTAAAAAAAAATCGCGGATGCGTCTTTTTTAAACACCTGTTTCTATACGAAGGAGTTGTAAGTTGGAGAATAAATGTAACATGTGTTCATAGCACAGATGGACGTTTCCAAAACATTTAACATTTTTCTGTTTATACTGCGCATTCTGTGCTAGGCTAAAGGCCCAACTATAATATGCATATGCTAGCTTAAGCAACCCTGCGAATACATATAAATTGTATGTGGCAAGCTATAATGTACTTAACGAAGCTTTTCGTTAAGTTTTTCAACTGTCATATGCTTAAGCAAAAAGCGAAACTGATCGCACATTCTGTACGGAATCAGCTGTTTGTTTGTGTTTTGAACAAAATGGAGAAAGAAGAAAATATATTTATTTTAAATTTAATAGAAAATACGGAAAAAATAAGTGCCTTTACAATAAAAGGGACCCTTTTTATTTTAACAAAAAAGTCTTTCTGTCGTGGTTTATTTCTCTGGCAGAACAAGAGCGTCTTCTTCTTTTACAGTGTAGTTCACTTATTTCTTTTAATGTGCACAGGCCTTCAAGCGTTAACTTTAATATTTTTATATTATTTAAATTAAGTTTTTTCTCCATTTTTGCAAACACAATACGAAAATTAACAAAACATATGTAAACGTTTATTATTATTTACAATGTAGTGCTGACACAGCTGTACATTTTAGTACTTTTGGCGATAAATTAAAAAAAAGGAAAAATTATGCGTTTCGGGTACGAAGTTTTCTTTTAATTATAAAATAATATAATAATATTTATATAATATAGTCATTTAATGGCTTTTTGTTAAAATAAAAACATTTTTTTTAAACATAAATGAGCAACTGTGGACAAAAAGTTTCAAAGTCATTGTAGCCACCTGAAAGTTAATTCTGAACTGGTTATGCATTTGACAGCCTTTTCGTTAACTTTTGCAATTTGCTTAAGCTTGCTTATGCATATTATAGTTGGGCCTTAAGAAGTTTCCGAACCGCCCTCGTACTGCTGCAAAACAATATAATTTCTATTCTTGTTAGGGACAATGAAACATTTTTGAAGAAAAAATTAAACAACTCGAATTTTTATAACTTTATAACTTCCATAGAATAGTGTACGTTTAGTAATCGTATTATATAGTTAGTTCATGCACCGGGGTTTTTCACCCCATTTCTAAAGATGTATGACCTAACTATATAATGAGATTACCTATTAAACCTACGCTACTTTATGGAAGTTAGGGCGCGTTTTCTCACTATGTCATTTTTGTTGTCAAATTGTCCAAATTGTTGGCAATTTTATGAAAACGGGTTGTCATATGGCGTCATCTATGTTTGCAATAATGATTGCAAAAAATTAAATTTATTGATATATGATATATCATACAATTGCCAACAATTTGACAACAAAAATGACATTGTGAAAACGCGCCCTTATAGAGTTCATGTTGTATGAGTTTTTGCTTCAAAAATTTTTCATTGACACTTTCGAGGATAGTTATTTGCAAACAGCTTCAATTGACTAAAAAATCCTTTAAGAAAATAATTTTTTTACGGTAGGGTTCCTAAAAATTCGTTGTTTATATTTATTTTTCTTTAAATAGGTATATGGCAGTTGTTGTTTTTCTGAACTTTTTATCGCCTTTTATTATTGCTGTTATTGCTAGTGTGGTTTTTGTTGCAGTTGTTTTCGCTGGTATTTGTTGTTTATTGCATTATAATATTATGCATTGAATTTTCTAGTTGACATTATAAGGTGCTACATGTAAATAATTAATAGCATTATAAGATGCACTCACGAAATCGTACAACAAACATTTTCAGTTGTCGTTGTAATAATTCAGCAAGACGACAACAGCAACACTACGACTAAACAACAACTGACAACAACTGCTGCAGCAGCTATAACAACAGCAAATAATAATAATATACAAAACAATTTTTGCAAAGAACGAGGGTTAGTAAAGCTATGTGTCGACGATGGTCAAATATTACAACGTTGTCATATCTACCAATGTGCTATCAATGTACTGACATTGAAAATTTTTTAGCAAAAGGTAAATTGTCAGTTTAGACGACTGTAAGAAAACTAACAATTTCATTTGTACACAATTGTCACACAATGAATTTATCTGTCAACTGAAATTGTGAGTTTACACGGTTGTCAGATTGTTGAGTGGCATTGTCAAATTCGTTTTGCAGCTCTGTGTGTGTGTTTAAAAATTTTATTAATGCACACTTTAATTTAATTCTTTAATTTTCTTTCACTTTTTTTAAAAATTGTATTAATGCACACTTGTTTGTTTATTATTTATGTATATTTATGTATATGCATTTAGAAATAATTTCTATGACAATGCTGCCATTGGCAGATGCATAAACTTTGCACATATGACAATGAAAAGTGTTTGTCAATGATCTTAAAACAATGACAATGACAAAATTGTGTGTTTACACGATTGTTAGATGTCTGAAAATGTTTTTGTCTTCCAAGGTACTGAAAATGCTTTTTCTTGCAACGTTGGAAGACAAAAATTTTAAGCTTACACGGTTGTTAGACATTTTCTGCACATTTTTCGGACAACGTTGTAATATCTGACCATCGTCGACACATAGCTCAACTCTAGAGGAGCATTTAAGCATTTTTTAGATGCAAAATTGTGAGACTGAAGAGTCTGCCAGGAGATAAAATGCATAAGTTTAACATGCATGTTTTGTAAGTATTTTTATCCACCTATAGGTACATAAATAATTGCTTCAACGTCAATAGAAATCTTGTAATTTTAAAAATTTACCTTGTTTACTGATTCTAAAGACTGTAATTTCTTGAATTATGAAACTTAAGAACCGTCTATACCTTTCCCGACTTTATTCGTCAAGTAAATATGTACAATATATTTACTCGTAGTATCACTAGCCCTCGCATATTTTCCTAATAATGCTACATTTATTTATTTCCATTTTTCTCTTTATTATTTTGTTGGCTCAACATCAGCTGCAACATACTGCCTGCAGTATGTGTGTACAACATACAATAACAATTTTCATATCCCACAATATGTATGTATGTGTGTCTGCTGTTGTTGCAAGTTTGAACATCGTTGTATTTTATATTTAAACATGGTCTTACTCAAAATGACTGAGAAAAAAAACTACAAACAGAAAAAAATAATAAACATTGCATAATGACGCATACATACGTTTTTTGTTTATAGTTTAAATGTAAATTTTGTGCCTATTTTTGCCCCAAAGTTGTACAAACACAAACACTAACATTCACTCACACATGTGATCAAACATAAATTCATACATACATACATACATATATAATATGTATGTAGATATTCAGAAAACTTTTTACATCATTTTAACGCACCTTTAGCATGGTAACAATCATTAAGCCACAAATAAGAGAAGCAAAACAGACAAAAAAAATTGCGCCTTCAACATCATACAGTAGACTCATTTCATAGCGACTCTACTGCTCCCAGGCCCTCTCCCCTTTGCTGTAGTAATAGTAGCAAGCAGCAGTTGTTGTTGTTATTGTCCTTGTTACTGCTTTAGTGATGTTGTTTGATCAAGAGAACAACATTAAAAGGTGTTAATGCAAATGTAGTTGCATTAGCAATTAGTGTGCTGTCATCTAGTGGGAAAAAACATAAAATAATCGGGCTACCACCACTACAACCAACCATTACTAACTACTTGCAACTTGTAAGCTGCAACATATTTACATACGTGCACACTCACATTTCAAAAATTTGTTTATTCAACAAAAATGCGTGGTCAAATGTATACGTTAAAAGAAAAAAAAAACTTAACATCTCCGTAACATTTTCTTAATACGAAGTGTGAAATTTGAAACTTGGCATAAAATTTGCATTGATTAGTTAAAGTAAATGTTCAAGAAAGCAAAAAAAAAAATTACAAAAAACACAAAATTAAAATCAGGATAGTCGTGTTTTGGATTTTTTTGCTTCTACAAAATTTGACACTGAAATTGACAGCAGACAGACTAATCAAGCTCTAATAAGAGATACCAAAATGATAACATACTTTTTAAAGTTTATAATGTGTTAAAATCTATCTGATACTCAAAAAAGCATAACCACTTGGTTTATCATAAATTTGTTTGACGTTGTTTACTCTTACAAGAGTTTTGCAAGTTCAAGCAGAATTAAATAAATTAAAACTAAATATTTGTTGTTATTTGGCCTAAATTAGAAAAGGTTTTAAAAAAAACGACTTCATATACGAGGATAGCGTATTTAGTGGTTACGTCTTTACAAGGTGACCCAAAATTAACGCAAGGGGTTTAAATTCGTTATCACTTTTTATTTAAGAAAAAATAATTATTTTTATTTTAATACATTTTAATATATTTTTAGTTTAGTTGTGAAAAATAATATCTCATTTTCTGCTTCGCAAATTCGTGCTCTTTCCAACACATTTTCCATAACCTTTCGCAAAATTTCAGATGTTATGTTGTTTATTTCGTCGCGTATATTGCTTTTTAATTTCTGGTTGGTTCTAGGTTTATTAATGTTCACTTTTCCTTTCAAATAACCCCAAAGAAAACAGTCTGGGCGGTTAAATCCGGCGAACGCGGAGGCCAATTAAAATCACTTGTATGCAAAATAATTAATTCACCAAAGATGTAAAATAACCCTTGCAGTGTGCAGTGTCCTTTCCGATGAAACACCGCACCAAACCGTACACTTAGGTGGGTGTAATTCTCACTCTTGAATTACTCTCGGATTTTCCGTAGCCCATATCCGGAAGTTTTGCTTATTAACGAACCCACTTAAATGGAAAAGGGCTTCATCGGTCATAATTTAATTATGAATAAAATTATGATTTTCTTCTGCTTTTAGCCCGAAAAAACTACATAATCAAGTCGTCTATCTATCGCTTTTAGCCTTAGATTTATTGTAATTTTAATTATAATACATTTTTTAATAAATAAATAAATAAATAATTCTTGGACAAGCTGAATCTTGTATGGAAACATTCCTATTGTGTGCAAAATGCTCTGCAGCAACGCTCGTGAAAGGCCAAGTTGTGTCGAACGTCTACTGGTTGATGTTTCTCCATCTTCCCAAATACTCCTCTGTACCAGTTCCATATTGTCATCCGTGTGCACCGTTCGTCTTCTGCCAGCACCAGGAAGGTTCCTTACTGCCCCTTGTTGTCGAAAATTTTCAACCAGACGGTTTATTTTTGTCTCTGAGGTTCCAACCCGCACATTTAAATAACGACGGTATGCACGCTGAGTCAAAACAATGGATCGTTGATTTGAAAAATAAAGCTCAACAATTTGGGCACGTTGATCAATTAAGTTCTGCTCCATTTTAAATTCCCCAAGTCTTCTTTACAAAATACTGAAAAGAAAAAAAATTATAATAAAAAAGCTATAAGCAATTCGAACCCCTTCGGTAATTTTGGGTCACCCTGTATTTGCCAAGTGTGACCGTACCGTAAGGAATCTGTACTGTGTACTACGTTTTATACTAAAGACTACGTCTTATGCTAAAGACTACGTTTTATATTAAAGATTACGTCTTATAATAAAGACTACATCTTACAACAGGTTTATAACAGGTTTATAAAGTAAATTTCCATACAAAATTTGCTTTATAAACCTCTTATACTAGGTCTTATTGAAAAAAGAAATACGTCTTGCACTAACTTCTACGTCTTATACTAAAGACTGGATCTTATATTAAATACTATGTTTGTTATTAAAGACGACGTCTTATATTAAATACTATGGGTCATAACCATAGACAAACACTAAAGTCGGTTCTTTTTAAAAACAACTTTAAACTTAAAACCTACTTTTAATTATTTTGTAACTGTAGTCAAATATTAAGGTCGTTTTAAGTTAAACTGACTTTAACTGGGTGCCACTTCATATGCAGAAAATTATTTCATGCAAACTGTAAAGAAAATTAAGCAAGTGGCAGCTTTAAACAGCTGTCATTGGAAATTGAAAAAAAAACAAAAACCGGCAAAATAAAAAAATTAAGCGGAAAATTTAAGAAAAGTGTTTGCGGTGGAAAAATGGAGAAGGTAAGATGAATATCATAATTAGGCTATTTTGGCGTTGATTTTTTGATAACTCTTTACAGGAACAAAAAAAAACAAAGAGAAAGAGAGGCGAATTGGGCTACTGCAGAAAGAGATTTTTTTACTTTTTTATATTTTTGTACACATCCAGATTTTGTACTTTGCATAAACAGCTGGTTGATTTTAAAATGATGTTAAATTATTTAAAAGCAACTTCAGCTGGTATAAAATAAAGTATAATTTTACGTGTCTATATTTAAGTAAAGTGTGCTTTTAACAAAAGTCAACTTTTTAACTATTAAAGTACACTTTTTTGTGACTATGGTTATGGCTCTATGTTTATTATTAAAGACTGCGTCTTATGCTAAGGACTAGGTCATTTACTAAAAACTACGTCTTCTATTAAAAGCCACATCTTATTCTAGACACTATATTATAAAGCAAATGTTGTATGGACATTTGCTTTCTAAATCTGTTATAAACCTGTTACAGCAAACTTAGGAATATTATTTAAAAGTTTAAATAGTTGAAAAGACGAATATTTGTATTTGTAAAGCATTTTCAGTGCAATAAATTTGCTTAGGTGGAAATCAAAAACAAACATTTTAACAAATTTAATTGAAAGTGAATGGTAGTGAAAACAATATGAAACCTTTCCAAGCCATTAACCAAAACTTAATGGAACCAAAGATTATACAAACTAAATGAAACGAACACCTACGAATACTTATGTACATACTTACCAGGCACAATCCAAATTCAACAATCAACTGACCACCACTCTTAATATTCAATACAATTAAATTTCAATACCATAAATAACCTAGTAGAAGTTCAATAAAACAACAAGAACAAATGAAACTTAACGAACGATTCGAATCATAATAATTTGAAAACAATATGTGAATTTCAATTATTAAATGAAAATTTATGATGGCACTTGTAAATCGTACGAAACCAAAAAAACCACAACACACCACTGACATCGCTATAGCCATCTACCAGCGCGCATCTGAAATTCAATTTTCGAAACGTGAAACAATGCTTTTCTTTTAAGCATTCCAAGCAGCTAAAGCCAAAAAGACACACACAGTGTTAGTGACAGTCATAAAGAGAGAGCGAGAAAGAGAGTGTAAAAGGTACCAATAAGTCTAAGTCTACAATAATAATAAATATTTATTCCAACACCTGTATCTAGTAAAGCATACGTTACATGTAGTTGGCCGGGCACGATTACAAAAGCCGCTGCTGCTTATAGAACCTATAAAACCGTAAGTGTTTTAACTAAACTAAATAAAAGAAAATTTATGGAATTTGAGAAGATTGTTATTAAAAACTCTGCAACAACCTTACATTTGCAAAGTGTACAAAACGAACGTTGTTTTAAATGTGAAGGATGATCACAAAACAACAACTTGACAATGTTGTCTTGTTAATGTTCTTATTGTTATTACTGAGTTTTAAAACCAAATCAAAATAAAAATGGGTTCACTGACTTTTATGCAAACTCTACTATTGTCTAAGTTATAGACAATGCAAATAAACGGCAAAAGGTTGCCAGATTTAAAATTTTTTTTTAATATTTTGAGAGTTTTAAGGTACGGTCACACTTCGCCACACACACTTCCTTATGGAATTCGATTGAGCTAAATCCGTCTGTCTGTGTAAAACAAAAAACCGTTTATGACTCTCCTAAGCAGTTTGGTATTGAAAATCAGCAAAGTCGGTATGGTAGAACCAGAGTTATGGACCAAAATGTGAGACAACCTTCATAAAAATTTTTATTTTTAAAAATTTTTCTTGCAATTTTTTATGATATATTGCATGAAATTTTGTAAACGTTACTTTATGATAAAAGAAAAAAGTATAAGGAAAATAGTAAAAATCGGTCCATTATTTCTCATAACCCGCCAACACATATTTTCCCGAAATATGGCTTAATGATATATACAGTCATGTGAAAAGTAATAGGGACAGTGCCCACACAAACTTACAATTTATTTACAACCGGATAAAAAATCGAAATTTCTTTTTTGTTTAAACGGTAGAGAAAAGATTAATAACAAAATGTTTGCTATTCCCATAATATATTTTGATTGTTTTGTGATTTTGTATGAATTTATATAACGTGTGAAAAAAATAGGGACACTTCATGGAATTTTAAAACTATAACTAACTTAAGTAAAACTAAATAGTCATTTATACTGAATATTAGAACTTTGTTGCGGGTCATTTGTTATCTAGAACAGTAGTACATCTTCTAGGCATTGAGTTGACTAAATTTTGACGAGCGTGTAGTGGTATTGCATTCCACACATCCTTTATAAGATTCCAAAGCTCGTCGAAATTTGATGGACACTTTCCCCTGATTGCCCTTTTAACTTCTTTCCACAAATTTTCTATTGGGTTCAAATCAGGGGACTGTGCTGGCTATTCTACAACATTGATTTTGCTGTCCTAGAACCACTTCTTTGTGTACTTTGCCGTATGCTTTGGGTCATTATCCTGCTGGAAGATCCATTTGAGTGGCATATTTTCTTCTGCATACGGAACCATTGTATTTTTAAAAATTTCAGTGTAATCAGCCGATTTCATTACTTTCTGGATACGATATAGAGGACCCACACCATAATAAGAGAATGACCCCCATACTATGATGCTACCACTACCATTTCTGACCGTCTTTAAAGTATATTTTGGATTGAATTCTTGATGGATAGCTAGTTTACTTTTCTTTCATCGGACCACAGAATGTTACGTCATTTTTCTTTAGGCCATTTGATATGATTTTTAGCAAACTCTAATCTTTGCTTTATATTCTTTTTGGATAACAATGACACTTTTCTTGCACTACGGGCTCTGCATTCCTCACCGATGAGTGTTTTTCGAATAGATGATGTGTCAACGCCAATGTTTAAATAATTTTTTATTCGTTTAAATGTGATAAATAGATTTTTTTTTTGGTTTTCCACCACGGGTTTCATCTTTGGGAATTCATTTAATAGCATTTTCAACCATCGTTTTGAAATACCGAGCATTTCTGAAATTTTTCTGTACGAATGCCCGCTTTTACTTAGATTTTTAATATTATTTCGAGTAGCGTGGTCGCAATGCATACTTCTACCCATATTTGCCTAAAAAGTCACAAAATGCAATTTATTTAGCAATTAATGTGAAGCTATGAATTTGTTTTACTCATTCACTTACAAAAAAAAGTTTTTTTTTTTTTAATTTTTATTATTATCTTTTTACCAAAACGAGAAACTGTCCCTATTATTTTTCACAGCAGAAATAGCGCTCTTTACAAATTTATTTCATTTGTTATCAAAACGAAGAGAAAAAACACAAATTGTAAATGTCGTTTACAGTCATTGCAAAACAACTCTCTTTTATCACTAATTCTTTAATTTTATATGAATAGGGAAGCACCAAAGGCGGCGAATACAACTGTCCCTATTATTTTTCACATGACTGTATGTAAATGCCTATAAAATTAGAATATTTTTACAAAACTCGGCAAAAATTAGTGTCATGTGAAAAGAAATTTCAAAACGAAATTTTGTTTTCTTCGGTCCATGTTTGACCTAGACACTATATAAAGTCTACATCTAAAATTCACTTAAATATGTATAAATCTGGTACAAATATAGTTACCAGTTTAAAATTCAAAACAAATAATACTTATAGATATATAAATTGTTGTATTCAATTTTATTAGGTCGGTCCACAATTAATCATAGCTCCCATATAAGGACCACATACGAACAAGTCATTTATATTTATATTTACATTATAAATATTAGTATAGACTCAAAACTTTACACAAGTAATTTACATATACACAAATCTCATACTACAGAAAGGTTTAGGTTTAGATTTGACCATATTCACCATATGAAGCGCTCTTCCGAAAATCACTTTAACACTCATAAAGCTCGTATAAATAAAGATGCCGATCCAAGACTTTATACGGAGTATTGAAATATATTCCAAAAACAAACTGCTGGATTTTAAGATTATCGGTCCATATTTGACCATATGTATCTTAAATACACCGTTATTACGTTGAAATTTGACCTGAGCTATCCTCATATGCATAAAATTCACTGTTCCGAAAGATTGTTATGAATATCAGACAAACTGTGTAAATTATGTTGAGAAATGGTAATTACATCAATTTTAAATGGTCAAAATTAGGTTTCAGGTTCGTAAAATTTACTTTCAAACAATATCAAAATGCTAAGATTAGTACCTTGTATTAAAAAATACTATATAAGAATATTCTAGTCCTAAAACCAGTGTAGTTTTTGTATTTATCATTATATTTACGTGGATGGTATTTAAGATTCAGCACAGCCGAATATTGCACTCTAACTTGTTTGAGTAAATATTTGCCATGTGTGGCCATACCTTAGGTCACAATGAGGTCAGGTCAGGTATCTCTTGCAGAAAAACATCAGTGTCTTAGGAAGAAAACGCCAGTGTCTTTTAGTAGAAAGTTTTTGTCTTTGTCAGTGTCTTTAGGAAGTGGTTAGTATAAAACGCAGCCAACAACGAATGCTCGAATTGATTTTTTTTCGTAAGCTAATTTAATTCGAATTCCAATTTTTATATTCAATTCGGGAATTTAATAAACAATCAGCCATGTCACAGAATTTAATTCCGTTCGAAAGTGGAATTAATTCCGTTTTTTGCTTCTATAGAAAAAGCAAAACGAAAAATTTTTTCGGAATGAAACCACTTTTAATTTGCAATGTGGAATTGTTATTTTAAGCATTTCTAGGTTTCATTCCGAAAAAATTGTTCGTTTTACTTTTCTATAAAAGAAAAAGAATCGAATTAATTCCACTTCCGAACGTAATTATATTCTGTGACATGGCTGAATATTTGTGAAAGCAATTAAATAGAAAGGATGCAAAAATAAGACATTGTTAGTTTTTGTATAACAATGTCTACGAGTGTAACAACGTACAAAAGACTCAGCGTGTCTTTATTAAGTTTAGTTAGCAATTTTACAGATTACGTTCTAGGTCATGCATTCTTATTGTCTGGCCACTCTGTCCTCCACAATCCTTTCATATGAAATCGTCTACGCTTGATTTGATTCCTAAATATAAATAACTAAGTATGTCTTCATGTTAATTTTTATACATTTCTATATCTTCTAATAAATAAAATCCTAACAAAATGATAAATTGTCTAATTTTTTATTACTGTGATGAATAATAAAAAACATAAAAAGAACAAAATTTTATTATGAAATCTACGTACAAGAACTACTCAGTCGCTCACTCATTCTGTCTGTCTGTCTGTCTGTCTGTCTGCCTTCTCACATTAAACTCTAACTGAATGAGTTCTATATGATTGTGGCTTTTGTGGGTTAATTTATGAGATTTTTTGCTGTTGCTGGTTTTGGTTTCTTTTTTTTTTCTTCTTAGATTTGGATTTTCTAGGTTCCAATGACGAATGACGGTAGACGATTTTATGCTTTAGACAGTTTAGATAAAAATAAAACAACCTTCTTGTACTGCTTGTTCTTTGCTGGTAACATTCTAAAATGTATGATGAATAATAAAATTTAAATCTAAAATAAAATAAAAATAAAACAACAACGATTATATTTATGTTTTAAGGGTTTTTTGAAGCTTGTAATAACTTTATCATTTGTATGTATTAAGAAAAGTAACGAAAAAAAAATAGAAATAAACGCTAATAAAATAAAAACAACATGTTGTTCTAGCCATTTATTATAAAATACGTTTTATTTTTGTAAGGGTATAAATATGTTTTTGTTTTGTTTTGTGAAATTTATTTCCATCTATATGACTGTGTCTCTATCTATATCTAGCTGAAGATAATCTGGTGGGCGTACACGCTCTCTCACATTGTCTGCTTACGAGTAATTTAATACACACAATAATTTTAATTAAAAGGTCAGCAAATCTAACATGTGAGTTTATCAAATATGATTATTTTCCCATGATAACAACAATAACAGCAAACAAAAAAAAGTTAAATTAAAGTTCAAATATTCAAATTATACAGCTAGCTATACAATACTTTAGACATCATCTATGATTCAGACACTAGTTATTCTAATGAGTATTCAGATGTGTGTAAACTATATGGTTACAATAGTAAATGTACATGTAATTATGGGCTCATTTGTAGCTAGGGAGTTCCAGCTGATAATTATCTTGTGCATAATCTTGAATCTTGAATAGGTGCCATAATAATATTATCCAAAAATTTATGAATTTTTGTATTATTTTTTCAGAAAACTTTAATTATATTTTTCTTTTCAGTTACATTAATAAATTTGTTTGGTATTAAAACACCAGTATGTTTAATATAAGGACGCCAGTGTTGTTTTACCTTATTTTGTTTGTTATAAACGCAAAACTATTTGCGAGAATCCCTAAATTTCTCATATACATATTCACTAGGGTATTCATTGGAATAATCGAACAATTTCTTTCGAACAATTTCTTTCGAATAATTTTAAAATTACCATTTCCGAATAACGCATAATTCGAGAAGTTTTATGAGGAATAATCGAATAAAACAAATGAATACGTTTATATAAAATTGTCGTTTCTGTTGAAAAATTAAATAATTAAGAGGGAAAAACCAATTGGGTTAAATTTCATGATGTTTATAATCAAGAAATTTCAACTATTTATTTAAGTAAATTCTATGAAAAAATAAAAAAAAAAGAACTAAAATTTTGTCTGAAATTTTCAAAATTTTTTAATTTAAATTTTTATTTTTTTAAATTTTTGATAACCCATTGCATGCACCTCTCAAAGACCTTTCATATGATACCAAATTTACATATAGTTCCTTTGGAAGAAATGTGAAAAAAGAATCAAAAAAACTCTAAAAAGGACCTTTCTATCCTTTGATCCAGCTCACCAAATATTGACCCCAAGACAAAAAAATTGAGAAAACGAAGTCTTAAAATGAATCAAATTTTCATATTAGTCGGGAAAATCCGCAACTTTATTTTGGGGCCACCCTAATGTACATACATACACATGAGTTAGTTCCTTATGTATACCAATATATAAACAGTATAAAGTTATAATTCTTAAAATAAGTCTGATGTTTAGTAAAAAAAAAATACTGAACGAGTTTAAAATGTATTTCGAAACAGATAGTTTAGAATCCACATTTTGGCGAAACATTATATTACCACGCTTCAAAAATAGTGATATTGAAAGTACTGTATAATATGGTATGAGTCAAATGTCAAATACCTATAATACCTATTTACAAGAAATATACAGGAAAACATAATAATAGAAATGGAATCATAATGGACCGCTTCGTTTTCAATATACACCTAATTCCGTTTTTACACGGTAACTCAGTGTAAAAAATAACCGTGTAAAAAAGATTTTTATCGTATGCAAAATTAGTGAAAAACAAGTAAGAGTGCTATATTCGGCTGTGCCGAATCTTAAATACCCTTCACCTAAGCGTAATAAGAAATACAGAAACTACACTAGACTAGAATATCCTAATTCTGTGTTTTCTATTCAGTCTTAGTGCAAATTTGATTAGTATTTGATATATTGTTTGAAAGACAATTTTACGACCAACATAATTTATGTTAAATATTTTGAAATGTTGTCTAATTTTTACCATTTTAATTGATTTAATTACCAATTCTTACCTTAATTTACAGAGTCTGTCTAATGTTCATTATAATCTTCAGTGTAATTTAACAAACAGAGTATAAAAAAGGGGTACAATTCGGTTTCGGTGATTTTGCTCCAAAAAAAAAAAAAAAAAAAAAAAACAAAATCAAATAGGGCTTTTAGAGGAGATACCAGCAAAAAAAAAATTTGTTGGCGGGCACGCCTATTTTCGAGAGGGCGGGCCCGTAAAGTTGAAAATATATAGGCCTATATCTCGGGAACTACTGGGTGCTTGATAATTTGTAATACACTAAATAAAGGGTATTAAAAATACCTTTCCAACGATATATATCATGATTATAAAATGTGGACCGAATATGGGTTAAATCCGAAAAGAATATTTTTTGACCCGAATTTATTTGTTTTTTGGAAATGGTTCTTATATGGCAGCTATGACAAATTATGGGCCGATCTCCGGAAATTTTGGAAGAGTTATTTTCATGCATATGAGGATGTTTCAAGTCGAATTTCAACATAATAACGGTATATATACGATATATATTAGTATTAACGTGGATTTCGAGAGTGGACCTTATGTGGGGGATATAGTCAAATATGGACCGATATTCTCAAAATCCAGCAGTTAGATTTAGGCATGTATGTAAATGATCCGTGTTAAATTTTGGATTGGTACCCTTATTTATAAGCGATTTATGAGTATTAAAGTGATTTTCGGAAGAGGGCTTTATATGGGGCATACGGTTAAAAATAGACCGAAATTCACAAAATTTTGTGGGATTATTTTTGTATATTTTAAAATGATCTGTGCAAAGTTTTGAGTCGGTACCGATATTTATACAATATATATAGGGAAAAATCTATTTTTCAGATGTGGTCCTTGTATGGGAGCTATGACCAGTTCTGGGCCGACCACCATAAAATTTAGTACAGCAATTTATTTGCCTATAAAGAGTATTTATGTCAAATTTTAGCCGTTTAACATTATTTATATCTGTTTTATACGTATTTAAGTGAATTTTGTAAGTGGACTTTATATGGGGTCTATGGTCAAACATGGACCGAATTAAAAAAAAAATCGTTTTGAGATTTCTTTTTGTATAAAACTTATTTTTGCTGAATTTTGAATTGATATTCCAATTTTATAGGCATTTATTTATCATTAAGCCATATTTCGGGGATATATATATTTGTATGGGGGCTATGAGAAATCATGGACCGATTCTTACTATTTTCCGCACACTTTCTTCTTTTATAGTACAAACAACGAATACAAAATTTCATAGTATTATCTGCAATATATTTCAAAATATTGCAATAAAATGGAAAAAAATTATCAACTTTTTATGGAGGTTGTCTCACATATTGGTCCATAACTCTAGTTGACCTAAATCGATTTTGCTGATTTAAAATAGCAAACTTCTTGAAAGTATTTCTGACAGAATTATTGAAGATTTGGATCACGAATATATCTGGGGACTTCAAAAAACTGATTTCAACACTCAGACAGACAGACAGACGGACATGGCTTAATCGACTCCGCTCTATAAGGATCCAGAATAAATATACTTTATAGGGTCGGAAAATTTTTTTGTGGAAATTACACACGGAATGACAAACTTATATATACCCTTCTCACGATGGTGAAGGGTATAACAAGGATTTTTTAAGAACAACTATTCAGGATTATAATACTAAATCACATACATATGTGTAGTACAATGTGTTTTTACACAAGCATAGTTATTAAAGAAAAAAAGATATGGACGCTGAGCTTAAAAGTAATGTAAAAAAATATATGTATGACAAGTTGCAATCAAATGAACTCAAATGCACTAAAAGGGAATTCCCCGAAATGTGTGCTATATACAATTGATCTAAGCAGTAAATTTGCTTGTATCCACAAAATAGGGAATTCTCCTAAATATGTGATATGTACATAGCAGAGATCAGTTATGAGTACTGAACAAGTGAGTATACTCGAATCATGACTTATAATTTATTGTATTTATACGTACTCATACTTGTCTCAATATCATCAAACCAGTATTCATCTTTAAAGTTTGAAGTACTCATTATATTCATACTTAATCTCATGTATGATGTTGTTTATTTTGTCCTTAACTCAATGTACGTAGACGATAAAGAAAATAAGTATGACTCGCATACACTCATGCGAGTGTCGATCGTTTTTTACAGCCTGCTTATAAAAATTATATAAAATAATAAATGTTATATATTCCCCACTTACTTGTATGTTTTTATATTTCTTTTTTACTTATTTTGTATAAATACCTAACGGATTTAGCTGAACATTTTTTTCAATGACTTAACTGAGTTGAATACTTTATGAGTATGTGAGTATTTTTCTTAAAATGTAAATCTGAATACCGCGGTTTATGAATCAAACATATTGGGAATGGTATGAGCTCGATGTCGGCGTAGTACTCATACTTATATCCACTTGCATTTATAAGTCAACGTTGTTGTGAGTTTGAGTAACTCAGAGTAGTTAAATTGCCATGATGTAAAACCACTTATACTTAAAATGTTATGAGTAGTTGTGAATCGTAAAAAAAACGATTCATTGCCGATCTCTGGTACAAACATACATATTTTGCAAAAATTAAATTTAACCAAAAATATTTAAGTCCAAAAGATTTTGAATCTTGCTAAATGAAATAAAATCGTTTAAAAATATTTAATTTGTTTATTTTCAAATTGTGTTAAATCAAAACAGTGTAAAAAAGACTGTGTAAAAACAGAATTATGTAGTTATACATTGATTTTTAATTGAACTAGTGTCATCATTACAAACTAAGCCAAGGTGAAGGTGAATGAGATGCTGATTATGTGGAAGAAACTGATATTTAAGATGACAACGATGATGATAACGTTGAAATAGACAAAAAACATAATTATTAAAATGTATATAGGAGTACAATACATACATATCAATGGCT
This sequence comes from Bellardia pandia, assembly GCA_916048285.2. Taxonomy (NCBI): domain Eukaryota; kingdom Metazoa; phylum Arthropoda; class Insecta; order Diptera; family Calliphoridae; genus Bellardia; species Bellardia pandia. The sequence goes on from OU696531.1 coordinate 50,686,534, forward strand.
TAATATAAAAAAGGCCTAATTCGATTTTTGTTACTTTTACACACGAAGGAAAAAACTTAATAAAATCCGTAAAATTTTAGATACAACAAAAATTTTAATACAATTTGTAATAAAAAATGCAACGCATTTTATTTCTCATTTAAAATTTTTTTTTTGTTTGAATGAAGGTAACGAAGACAATTTTTTCATTTATTTTTTTTTTTAAATTGAGTTAGGCCTTTTTTATATTAAGCCATTGATATGTATGTATGTAATTGATATTACTGAAGGTAATACTTTTTGTAGGACTTGATGAAGGAAAAAACTTGTTATTTTAGTTTATTTAACATTTTTTTAAATTATTCGAATAATTCGATTAATTTTAAATATCTGATCAAATAATTCGAACAAGTTAAAATGTCTCATTCAAATTATTCGTTTTAATCGAATAAATAAAAATTCGAATAATTTGTTTACCCTAATATTCATATAATCTGTAAACAGTTTATATTTTAGCCCAAACTTTTTACACCTTTGGGGTCGTAACACTTTGTTTAAAGCAACAGCACAATGACAATCACTTTGGTTTCTCTGTAGAATCTATCAATTTAGAAAATCATACAATTATCATTATACCACTTCCTTGTTTATTTGTTCTTCTCGGCAACATGTTGTAATCTCAGGTCAAATTCTAGCGCTATTGTTTGCCAAAAACTAAAAGAATGCTGTATTTGTTAAATAAAAATTTACGAGATGCTTTAAAAATGATAATTTTAGCAAGTGCAACCAAACAATTGTGCCACACAATCGTAAATTATAATATTTATAAACAAATTTTCGTAAAAATCTCTGCAGCAGAAAAAGCTACAAACAAACTGTTTGCTAATAAACAGGAAGAAGAGTTGAAAATATGTTTTTGCACATGAATTTGTTTCTTCCCAGGTACTGAGCAAAAAAAAAAATTAAAGAATTCAATGTCAGCAAATTTCTCTTAAAGCAATTTCTTTCTTTTCTTGTTTGATTTGACTGGATTTTGTTTTTCAAATAACAATAGACAAACAATTGTTAGAATTTGCTAGAATGAATAGTAAAGAACATGTTGGCAATTTACACACATATTCGCACACACACACATTTGGTTGGGGCAAAAGATAAAGATTCGGTTAATTGGAGTGACCAGATGTCTAGAGATTTTGGCTTTTTAGAGACTTTGCAAATATGCCAAGCAACACAATCAGAGATAACAATTACATATTTCTGAAAACTCCAAAAATAATTTTGTAAATAACAAACAATCTCCTGGCTACCTTACTCTCAAACATTCATCTCCCCTTAGTTGTAGATAATTTTATAGCTTGGACTGCTGCACATGCGCGCGCGCTTCTTGTACTCACTCATTGCCAATTGTTGCAATGACGGCAAATTATATCGCATCGCATTAACAACCATAAGCACATGCAACAATCGATGTATAGAAACTAAAATTAAATAAAACAGCTAGAAAAACATTACAATAAATACAAATACGAGTGAATACTATTCGTAAAAATAACAAGAAAAAAATTAAAAAAAAAATAGAAAAGAAAATAATGGATGAACAAAAATTTAAACACACACAAACACATTGAGAGTGTCTTAACAATAAATGTTTATCACAATTGTAGTGACCGATCAATGGTACCAATGGTAACAACAGCAACACAAACAATTCAAAATCCCCAGCAGCATTATAAGCCAACAACAACAGTAACAAAACAATTCTATATGACCATGTTACCATTCCTACTCATTGTTATTTGTTAGAAAAGTTTCTCTCCTAAAGTCCGAAATACAGAAAATGATGAACAAAATAAAAAAAACTAAATAGAAACAATTTCAATGTTTGTTTATGCTGGCAATTGTGCAACAAAAAACTTTTTTTTGCTGTTGCTAGATATTGTTTGTTTTTCTGTGGATGTTGCAAGGCAACACATAAACTCTTGGACTGTAATAATAGTTTTCTTTCCTCTGTTATGTGCTCGCCTGTTTCAAAGTCAAATTTGCACTGTGGGGTCAAGCATCACCTCTGCAAGTATATACACATTAAAGGCCTGAAACTGCTGACATGCCTGCTACATACGCCAGTGCCTTACGTATGAAGACCCCTTTCTTATAAATACACCAGTGTCTTTGTTATAAAAACACCAGTGTCTTTCCTATAAAGACACCAGTGTTTTTCCTATAAAGAAACCAGTGTCTTTCTTATAAAGACACCAGTATCTTTGTTATAAAAACACCAGTGTCTTTCATATAAAGACAGCAGTGTTTTTGTGGTCATATAGCAAAAAACTGCAATTGTGTCTTTTTTATAATGAAACCAGTGTCTTTCTTATAAATACACCAGTCACTTTGTTATAAAAACACCAGTGTCTTTTCTATAAAGACACCAGTGTCTTTTCTATAAAGACACCAGTGTCTTTCCTATAAAGACTCCAGTGTCTTTCTTATAAAGACAGCAGTGCTTTTGTGTGTTGGAAGGTCATATAGCAAAAAACTGCAATGGTGTCTTTCCTATAATGAGACCAGTATATTTCTTATAAAGACAGCAGTGTCTTTCTTATAAGGACACCAGTATCTTTTTTATAAAGACACCAGTGTATTTCTTGTAAAGATGGTAGTGTCCTTAGTATAAAGATGGCAATGTCTTTAACAGAAAGCTTACAATACCTTTAATTTTTATTTTTAAGTTGTGGAGGTTTTATGAAGAATTCATTTAAATATCTTTGAAATTGCAAAAGTTCTCACACTTCCCATAGTGCCAAACTATACCAAATATATAAATGCGAGTGATTGTGTTTGCTCGACGCTTCAATAATCCTTTTTTTTTGTGTAGTTTTGGCTCGTTTATTTTTATTTTTGTATGTTTCTTTTTCCTTTTTGCATTTGTTAACCCATTACCTTTTTGTGTGAGCTTTTGCTTTCTGGCTTTGTGGAATGAAATGAAAAACTTCCTGACAATAATGGTGACGCAGCTCATTACTAATGCAAACACTTGAATGCAGCACAAAACCCAACAACAAAAACACTAGAAACAGCAGCAACAACAAAGAGAAGAAAAAAACTATAAGATGTGTTATTGCTTTGTTGCTGCATCACTTGAACATTCCATTTCTTCCTCACAAGCTTCAACGGCTGCTGCTCCAGCTCCATGTTTAGCACCCTCTCCCCCATAACCCAACCGTACACAGCGAAAGTCCAGCAGGCTGCAAAAATAATGTCTATTGCTGCTCACACTGGGCCTGTTCTATAAGGAGGTGTATGTACTCGTATTTTTTATATGTTTGTCTATGCAGCACAAAGAAGGCAAACAACAGCAACTACTCCTGGTATTTGCCATTGACTAGGAAATGTTTCTCTGCTATAAATTCCGACAATGACAATTTGTAATTGTTGGCTTTTACAATTGGAATATAAGAAATTCATGAAATTGTTTTTCTCTACGTGTAGTAGGAAAACTTAAAGCGTATGTTGTTTCTAGAAACTGGACACAAAATTAAATGTATCCATAAGGAAAACTTCTCAGAAAGATTTTTATGGAATGCATAAAAAATCTTGATGGTGTATGTAATATTGCTGATAGTTTGTTTAGAAAGTGGAAAATATAATTGTGTTGAATTTTTAATAATTGTTAAGATCTAAACAATCATTGTAATTTGTAATCATTGACTTACTCATTTACTGATTTGTTATAATTTGGAATACTTTTCTCAAAACATTAAATGTACCTGGAAGAAATAGATCCTTAGACATGCTGTGCCATAGGATAACAGGAAGTGATAAACTCTCACTGACAACAAGGTACTGCGGTGTACCTTGCACATACATATATTGAGAGTAAATACATCAATGAAAACCATCCTGTCGAGTTAGTATTTCTATAGTTTGGATCATTCTCAAATAACTAGTAGAGAAAAATATTTTATCAGAACGTGTTCGGTGATCAAAGAGTTTTATTTTAAGTCTTCGATGACGTGGAAGCTGTAGAGACTTTGTTCTTTGGTCTCCTTCTGGTGGTTAATGCTACATCAAAAGTCATTGCACAAAAGTTGTAGCAGTTAATAGCGGAATTTATTTTCTCTGTGCATTGCAAAGTCTCGATGCGATGTCATTAAAGTTCTGTTATTTCCCACTAGTTATTCAGGTATGATAATATCTATGGAAGATTTGACAGCATTTGAATGTCCAGCATATTCGGTGCTGTGTAATCGGTGATATATGGAATCTACAATAGCAACGTGATTAATTGCTTTGCTGGCATCTGACCGTCAGACTATAGCATGTGACTATAATTCAGTGCTTCTGTTCCCTGGAACAAAATTTAACCTTGGCGGATTTAAGTCTGCAGAAACGTTTTACATGAGAATCGACATTTTAAATAGTAAAACTTGTAAGAGATATTGAGGTAATAGGAAATAGTTTAATAAATTAAATAAATATTGAAATTTCCTTGGGCCTTAAATGATCAAAGCGACAGCTCGCTCTAAATTTATCATTCCTCCTCAAACGCAGCCTCGGTTTTATTGAAAAATAAACAATTTCCTTCGATTTAAATTATCTGATAAGAATAGAAAAATCATCGCACACACACATTTTCCATTTCAAAAATTGATCGATCAATAATCTATTTATTCTCGTTTTTTGTTTTTGTTGTTTAACTTAAACCAATACGGCAGGCAGTACAATGAACCTTTGTTGCAGCCAGTGTACGAGTATGAAGGAAAAAAAGACAAAAATATCTGCATTTATTAAACGAATAAGCGGTCTAATTTTATAGGGTCATATATCAATGGTTGGTGGAATCCTAGCAGTCTTTTCTTCTGTGCTGTTGTGTTGTGTTCAGTTGTCTTGTGTTGCAAACACACAACGGACATTATATCAAATTGACAAGATCATAAGCTTCCTATAGCTGCAATTGGAAAATAAGAAATACACGGCAGGGGTTTTCTTTATCTGTGACTGGTGCTGCTGCTGATGATGATGACGATGAGGATGAGGCGACTGCTGCTCGTTATTCAATAAACATTAGAATACAAATAAACAAACAAAAAAACTCTATAGAAATAGATGGACAACAACTGCGAACAAAAAGCCAGCATAATAAAGAACAAAAGTTACAGCTTAAACTTAAGAAGCTGCAAAAAAAAAACAAAAAAAAAACATTTACAAAAAAGAGCAAAAACTGAAAAAAGACGAACGGTCGGAAGGAAGGACGGACGTAAGTGTTGGTTTGGTTTTGATTTTAATATTAAGCTGTCCGCATGCGTTTCTTGATATACACTTGTTAAACGTAAACAGTTGCATACAAAGTTGGTTCGATGCTGGGCTCATTGTTGTTTTACTTAAGTAGTTTTTGTATATATGGCAACTGGCTAGTGGTTACTCCGGTAGGAAGCCTAGACTTCTCGGGAAAACAGCACCAAAGCAAACAAAGTGGTGTTGGTGCTGGTGGTGGTGTTGTGGCAACTATACTCTCGTAGTTTCTAGATGATAAGCGATCAATTGTTTTGCTGTTATTCTATGCTTTATGGCAACCATCCGACAGACTCTAGCATGCGTCTATCCTTCAGAATTTCTGTTGCCTGACTGCCTGCCTGCCTCCTGCGTGATGGATGATGAAGTTACCAATAGAGTCAACAGAGTCATGCGTTTGCTTAACCAAAACTAACTATTTACTAGCCAGTCGTCATGTTAGAACAGCTTTTGGTGCGTTTTGGTTTTTGTTAACATTTTGTGATTTCAAAAGAGGATCCCTCATTTTTCGTTACTGTTTTGTGAAGAGAACAGTGGCATTTGGCATAGTTTTCATGTCAAAATGTTTGGGTGTACAAATACATCATTCTTGATGGTCATCATCAGTCTTTTGCCCATATCAATTGATCACTAAAAACAAAGTACCACTACCACCACCACCACTAGCAAGACCATCAGTATCGTCATCGGGAACAGTGTTGGCCTCACTTGTTGTTCCTTTTTTTTTTTTATTTGCTTATTTTGTACTTTTAACAAATAGTTTTTCTTTCTTGACTTTATTTGAACAATGAGTTTGAAAAAGATTTACAAATGAATAGAAAAAACTGCATAAATTCGAATTAAAGGCAAGTCAAATGTAACACGCTTTTTGCACATTGTCTTTATTTTACCTTTGGTATTTCTTATTATTGCCAAAGTTTAAAGTTGAGGGGAATGAATTCTTAAGTAAAGATTTCGAAAATGATGGTGTCTAAGCCAAGAGATTACGAAAAAAGATCTTTACTGGGAGAAAAGTAAATAAAAAAAATATTTTTGCAAATGTTTCCGTAACTGGTTCCACTGTTCAATGACTACTGTAAGAGCTATCATACTGAGGAAGAGACATTTACTCTGTCAATGTTCGCCTATATACAGGGTGTTTTTTAGATGTTTAAGTTGGCAACATTTTTTAACTGGCGGCCATTTTGTCAGCTGTCAATTAATTTATGTTTAGTTTAGTTTGGTTTAGCATTTCAACATGTATAGACTGACGCCTGAACAACGTTTCCAAATTGTTCAAATTTATTTTGAAAATCATGGTTCTGTGTGTGTTTTAGATGTACAGAACTTTAAAATGGAATAAAACAAAGATGATTTTTTTTAATTGACACGAAATTTACTTTATTCGAAAGACAGTCTTCTGACATTATAATTTAAATATGATATATGACCGCCACGGCTGGCTCGGACATAGTCTAATCTGAAGTTTAAATTTTCGATGACTTTTTTAGGCAATAACACGGCGAATGTTGTCCTCCAAGGGTTATCGGTGTAGACTAGCGACTTTAAACATAGTTAAATCACTTTACCAAATGGCCGCCAGCTAAAAAGTGTTTTTAAAAAGTTCTATACATCTAAAAAATTCGAATAATCCGTATACTAGAATATAGTGTGCCTGACTATCAGTAAGAGAGTTGCGGGTTCGATTCTCGGCAAAGACTCTGGGTTTTTTCTGCAGAAATGCCAAAAACTATTGTTAAAAAAAAAAGTTAGAAGCCCGGGAATTCGTCCCTTAACTGATAATTGGTTGCATGTACCTTTATGGGTACACGTGGTTTAAATCGCAGGAAAAAGATAATTGGTTAAAAGACTGATGTTTGCGCTAGTGGCAAATTTCAGACCACCAGATGCTGTTGCCGCATAAACAGATCCATTGAAAGTAGTGATGACAGATTGTCCTTGTGCTTGGGAGAGGTGTTGAAATGAGCAGAGCCTGCGGCGGGAGGTGTCGCTGGCCCAAGTGGTCGATCAGTAGAACGCTAGGCTAGTGTGCAGTTCATTTCAGCATTCTTCTTGGCCTGTGAGAATTTGTTAAACTACGGATGGAAGGGATTAGAATCTAATCATTAGATAGTCCGAACTGTTTGTTAATTATAAAAAAACTAGCATAGCCAAGAACCACCTTTTTTAACATTGACAATGTTACAGTCAACAGACCACTGTTAAGCACTTAATAGTCATATTACTTTAAGTTTGAAAAAAGTAACTTTTTGCATGAAATTCTCTAGCAGAATTTGGACAAATATCGAGGTGCACAATAGAGAGGGTAGTGCAAAGGGTTCTAAATGAGACTACATTTAGAATTTCATCAAATACATTTTTTCAAAATCGTTTTATTCAAAATCCAAAATTATTTCAAAAATCCGAGTAATATAATCTTGTTTAGAACCTTTGGACTACCGTCTCTATTTACGTGTGCAACTCGATATTTGTAAAATTCTTCTAGAGAATTTTATTCTAAAAGTGACTTTTATTAAAAATTGAAGTAACATTATCACTGTTTAAAGAATGTAGTGTTTGTCTGTGCTAGTCAAATACAAATTTATCTACACACACATTCTAAAAAAACAGCCTATATTTAGTAAAAAGATGAAAAAGTGTTCGATATAGTGAAATTCAAAGCAATACCAATTGCTTTGTATATATTACGAAGCACCAATAATCAAATGTCACATATTCTAGGCTAGAAAGTAAATCATAAACTTCTTTAAACTTTATAAAATATATAATTGGTTTAAATATAAATAAAACTCTAACCACAAATCCTTCAGAATTCGTCCCTCATTTGTAATCAAATTATTTTAACCAAAAACATAGAAAAAAAACTATTGCTGTTACATTCGCATTGATGTTCCCAGCAAAAACTTTACTTACATTCTTAATTTTAATGACTTCCAGAAATCATTATTTCTTCAAATAAACAGATTTAGAGGAGTTATTCCGCTTTCACACGTTTCAATTCTGATTCTTCAAGGCAAGTATGTTTGGTTGAGAAGGGAAAAGAGAATAAAAAGGGTAAAAACTTGACGGTACTAGACAATTTTCTAAACAGAATTGAACAAAAACTGGGCAGCTAAAACTGAAATGTGTGAAACAGCACTTAGTATATGATTATAAATTTTTATTAAGTTTGTTTACTTATTTTATAATATTTTGTTCTAGTAAGTTTACAACTAAACATTTTTATAAAACTTTTAAGTATAAAAATAGGTTATTAATTTTTTGGTAAAAAGTGGTAAAATTATAACGGATTACTGTTGGAACATCTCGAACAAAAAAAGTACTTTTTCTAATAGATTTCCAAGTAGTCTGGTCCATAATTTCCTACTACTTTTTAACTTAATTTGTAACTAAAGTTTTTTTGCTGAGTATCTTTATTATTTTCTGTTTTTTTAATTTTTTGTTTTGTTTCTGATGTTGTCGTAGTTTTTCGCGTTGTTAAAATTGTTCTTGTTCGTCAGTGGGAATTGGTTTATTTTCTAAATAAAAAAGAACAGTTTTCCCCTAGAACTGTGCTTTTCGTACTACAAACAGTCACTAGTGTCCTGGCATAATCAACAATTGAAAATCTAAAGACCAAGTGATAGAAAAAGCCACAGCAACATGCAACATATAGCAAAAGAAGAAAGTCTTAAAATATTGTTGGTTGGACTAGAGAAAGATGTAAGAAAAATCACATGTAACCTGTTGCCAGAAAATTGAAAACAAGCAAGAACCGAAAATTACAAAAAAAAAAAACAGCGAAACTTTTCTTTTTACCAGGTTTTCTAAGTAGATTTTTTCCGCTTCCTCTTCATGTATTTTTTCAGTTGCTGGCAGTTGTTGGTTGTTTTGTTACCAGCAGCCCAACAACAAACAAAACTTGACCATGTTTTGTCCCCACATATTTACAATTGACAATTTTTTTTTTCGTTTCGGTTTGTTTTCCTCAAGCTCAAAGGCTTTTTTTTAAATCTTTTGTAGTTTTTGTTGCTGGTGATACTGCTGCTGCTGTTGACGATGTTGCCGATGTTGCTATTGTAACATGTTTTGTATAATTGTTTGATGTTGTTGTCGCAACAATTGTAGTCCCAGATGCTTTTATGCAAATGTTGTTGTTACGAAAAGGAGCTTAGAAATGAAAAGACCAAAAAAAAAAAGACAACAAAAGAAATGAACAAAAAAAAAAACACAACAACTACGAAATTATTTCTAAAGCAATTGTAATGAATAATCACTTGGTTTCATGAAAGTTTTCTAACCATGACATGAGTCTACAAATAAACATTACCTGCAGGTTTTGGTACTAGTTTTAAGTTGGGAAATTTTTTACTTGCTTTGCCCTTTTTAGGCCTTAATTCCAAAATAACTTGAAACTTTTTTGAGTTAAAATTAAATTAATTTATCATCCTTAGTGATTTTGGAACCTCTCTCTTTTGTTATTAAAAATGTTATAGATGTCAAACGAGTAGATCCTAATAAAGATATGTCAGTTTTTATCCATTTTTATAGCTAGTTATTTCTTAGTTGATAGAGAAAACTATGGGTTTATTTAAAGACCTGCTCAAAACAGTAAGTAGCTAACTGCTGGGGTTTAATTCATTTCGATATCTGAGAACGCACTAAAACACTGAAGTGAAAGATAGAATTTGAATGTTTTTATAGTTACACTGTTGGCTATAACTTGCATAGCTTTAAGTTCAAATTTGAAGCTTTTATTTGGAAACATTTTTACAATATACATAATTTATTTAAAATATAGGCCATTGTAAGTAGGATAGTGGAAAATGGAGCTGGAAGAGGATAAACTGTTTACCCTCCCCCCCCCCCTTTGTCATCTATTTTTTCACGTGGAGGAGGTTCTGTTGATTTAGCTATTTTTTCTTTACACTTGGCAGGATCAAGAGGAATTACTTTTGATCGAATACCTTTACATGTTGGATCAGTAGTAATTACAGCTTGACTACTTTTACTATATTTGCCAGTATTAGCAGGAGCAATTACTGTTAACAAAACGAAATCTCAATTGATCCAGCAGGTGGTATATAAATTTATGCTGCAGCATATGGATTACATGCCAATACAATTGCACATCTTTTGAGCTCAAGAACGAATCAAAGCGTTCTGCATTGATGGCAATAAATAGAAGTCGGACTGACAAGGTCTGGTTTATAAAGTGGGTGATGCAAAATGTTACAACCAGTTCTTTCGAAAGAATTTTTAACAACACGTGGGATTACGCTTTCATATCTGGCCCAATATTCTGGATGTTTTTTTTTTATCCAATTTGCTATAGGTTCCCTGTGATAATTAAGTTACATGTACGGCAGCTCATAAAAAGTTGGGACCCTTTTTTGCTCACCAAATACTGAGCTTTACCCTAGTGCTATGGATATTTGGCTTTAGTGTTGTTGTAAAAGCTAGACTAGATAAGCTTCAATCAGGTGGTTCTGTAGTGAGGTTCAGACCAATAAATCAGACTACTTCTACTGGGTTGGTCCTTAAATCCATTGGACGAAGTGAAGTATAGTTGGCTAGGAAGTTGAAGATGTGGTGGGGGGGGGGGGGGGAGGTCATCAGGACCCTAGCCACATGCAGGGCATAAGTTTGGGATGGCACAGACTATGCGGGACCAAAAGGCATGAAGCCTGTTGTTTCATACCGATCTTAGTTGTGCCAGAACTACTCTTGTTTTCCGCGACAGTTGTTTTTCAGTTTCTTCAATGTGCGGTGGGCCACCTCATAGTATGAGATTAATGCGGTATCTTGCGACCGCGGTATTGATGGCGTCTCTGTGAATGTCATTCAAAGCCGCTACATACAAGTTTTGATTTAGCAGATCCTGTAGTTTCCTTCGTATGTCTTCCTCGTACATTAGAAGGACCTTCATGACATGCCTCGGGGGGCTGTGTGATGTTAAAGCTTGTTAAAGCGACAAAAACTTGGCTTCGGTTGGTTGACCGGACTTTAAATATGATCTCTAACACTTCGGCTTATCGTAATGGATCCATTTTTCATCTCAAGTAATGATTCGGTGCTAGCGTTTAAGCAGCATTTCGGAAATGCAAAATTATATTTCAGGACACTTTCTCTGCTCCAAAATATGTATATGGTAGCCAATTTCCGTGCTTTTAGTTAAATCCTGCTGCTCTTAAATGTTTTGGAATAGCTGTTTGAATAGTAGACAATGATTTTGCTAGATCTTGTTGAGTTTGACAACAATCATAATGGAGATTTGTGTCCAAGTCTTCGTCTTTACACTTTTTTAGCTGGCCTGGACTTTGTCTTCCCATCACTACTTTTGAACAGCACTCAATAAATGAAAAGAAATATTTTTTATAAAGTATCACGACTTTTCTATTTTGTAAAAATTCTTCATGACCATAAATTCGTTGATTCAGCTTCCAATATCCACCTTCAATGCAATGGAGGTTGTCGGCTGCTTCAGATAATGACATAAAAAAAAACTCAATGCTCAATGTTGATTACCAAGAAGAGCATACATGACTAGAAATTACTTTGTGCAGAGGTTGAATTGTTTTACAGGCTGAATGTAATGTGACAACGTCTTGTTGAAACTACATGTCCTACACATCAATATAATGCGATCTAGACAGAAAAACTCTGCATATAGATGCTGACGCGAAATCTAGCACCAGCAAAAGTCAATGCTTAACCAGCCTTATTTTCGTAGAAGTAGGATCCAATTATACCTGTTTTTCGTTAATTTCATGCTGGTTCTCTGAGCTCCAAATGCGACAATTTTAACAATTAGCAGAGCCAGAAAAACAGTCCGCTTTCACACTCTTCAATTCTGACTCTTCAAGGCAAGTATTTTTGGATGAGAAGGAAGAAGAGAATAAAAGGGGTACAGACTTGACGGTACTATTCAATTTGCTTATTTCCTTTTGCTTTTTTCTTTCATGCAAGCTGATTTGCATGAAAAACTATAAAAAGTTAATTGACGCGTGTGAATGAAATGGCAAGTTTAAAAGAGAATTGAACATAAACTGGTGAGCTAAAACTGAAGTGTATGTAACAGGACTAGAGTAACAATGGAGTAGTATCGTGTAAAAGTCTGATGATATTTGTAGACTATCAAAATTTGCCTGCTAAAGTGGAATTCTTGTAAAAAGTTAAAAAGACTTACCCATAATTCAAATTGCCTACAATTTCTTCATCTACTGTATTTGGATGAATGAAGAATGAATGTGTTTGTGCAAGTGTTGTTGCTTAGGTTGGCGTTATTTGATTTCAATCATTTTCAATTGAAACTAACTGTACCTGTTGTTGCAACGACTCTATGTATTTCAAACATAGCTAGCAGCATGTACGGTTGGGTGTTCTTTTGTTCAAGAAACTGAAAACATTAGAACAAACATCTCCATGGTCGCCACATACATGAGCAACACAACATGAACCTACAACAACATCATCATCATTGACAACTCTCTAGAGTTTTTGTTTGTTGAAAATAACAAAAGCGAACTTTGTCAATTGTGAATGAGTAACAATAGCAACAACAATACTCACTCATCATCATCATCATCATGGTCGTCATCATTCATTGCTTGAATGCATTATCAAAACATGTCACTTGGGAGTGCAATCTATTGCTCACAGCAATTATCATTTCTTTTAGTTTCTTTCCTTGCTTTTATTGGATTTAGATTTCCTCTTTGAAAGTACAATTTCCAACATATGGCGCTTGATGATCTAAAGATTGCTATTCTTCTTATATTTCATTTTGATTTTCATTTGTTTAATTTTGTAGATTTATTAACCCATTAAATTCATTTTAATTACTAACAAAATCTTCTCACCATATTCACAAACATATTGTTGAAAATTAAATTGTGTGTTTTTTTTTTGTTCTTGTTGCATTTAAAGTTTTATACTACACACCCCTTTTAGTTTTTCTTTCTATAATGTTGTTTGTTGGTTGCTTGTTTATATTATCTCGTACATATTTAATATGAGTAGTGTGTGATTTTTTTTTCTTTTAGTCGTTGGAAATACATTTTCATTTTGTAAACCTATAGATTTTTAACAAAATTTCATGAGATTTATTGACAAGATAAATTTTATGTTTGACGTAGAAAGCTCAAACCGCCACAAAGATATTGAGTCAAATAAATCAAAGACCCGTTAATTATATTCGTATGCAACACAATACATGAATATGTATGTATGTGTACATTTGTTTTTCTTTCATTTATCAAATCTTTAAGATCTTGTCATAGAAAATAATGTTTAGGGTGTTGGTAATACCGTAAGGAATTTTTAGGGCTTGACTTGTCAGTAAATTATAAGAAAACAAGTGATTTTGATAGCAATGCTATTTTAAAGTTATATGACTGGAATCAAAGTTTTGAGTTTTACTCCAATCGCCAAATCCCGGTATTTGTGTCAAAAAGTCCAGGGATTAATTAATTTCGAAAGCTAGTATTTGTTTACAAAGTCATTAACAATTTAAAGTATGTCGAAGATATAAAGGTGAAAGTATTAAAATTAATTTTGATAATGGTAATGATAATTTTTATCCAGTTAAAAATAAAATTCGTCTTTATTTTTATAACAAATTGTATGACAAATTGTAGTTTTTAATTGGTCCTAACTTCCATATAATTTCTTCCTCACACATAAATTTAATGTCATTATTTTCTTTATCTGTCTGCATATAAGTACATACATATATGTAAGTATTCATTTTCAGTTTATAATTAATTTACAACAGTTTACTACCCGTTTTATTTATAGTACTCCCCTTCCCCCACCCCCTTTTAATTTTAAACTTAAGTGCGTATGCAGATTTATCAACAAATTTATTCATTTCAATAGTGATACTTATAAGAGTATCATTTCAAAATAAACAATTAAATTTTGTAAACACCATGAAATTTTGTTGTTTCTGTTGCTGCTGGCATTGTTTATATGAATGTGCACATCTTAAGAGGAAATTAATCACTTTTGGTTCAATTATACACTTCTACACGCACACAGATCCAAACAAACATACATACACGTACTCTGACAATCACAAACAAAGCAATTAATTATACATTGATCGATAAGTGTCGTTGTCGTTGTTGTTGCCATTGTCACTATTCAAAATCATATGCGTTGACATTTATGTGACAAGTGAACCCACATTTAAAAGTTTAAAATTCAACAAATACAAGCACATTCATTCATACAGCTGCGTGCAACTAATTAGGGAGAGCTGCATTCAATGTTTAAATCGTCATGTTAAAGGTAATATTCAGCGTTGTCAACTTGGTGCTTTTTTAAATTTTTGGTGCGAAAAATTCTTTAGTTGGTGCGCGGTGCGCATTTTTTTAAATTTTGGTGCGCTTTTTAATTTTTGGTGGCACCAAAGCAAATTCAACACAACTTTTTGTTTCAGTGTGAGAAAAAAATCTTTCTACAATAAAATACACCTGTTTGAGTACCATTTCATTCAACACTGCAAACATTTTTTTTTTTGTATTTTGGTGCGTTTTTTTCCTTAATTTTTTGGAAAATGTGATGAAATCTTTATTTTTACTAATTTTTATAATTCATAACTCATAAAATTTATACGATGAAAAAATGTATTTTAAATACGAATGTATGATAAATGAAATCAAATTCTTCAAAAATATTTGTTTGAAAATCAAATTAACATTTTAAACATTGAAATAAAAATGCTTGTATAACCTACTGAACTGTAGTCGAACAACCAGGGTTAGAGTACCAGTGGAATCCTAACAAATTTTATTGGAAAAAATCAAATTAGAAGTACTTTAACTAGAAAACAAAAATATATAAAAAGAAGTACCAAATATGTACTGAAATTAGCTTTTCTACCAATTAGTACTTTAGTTCCGAATATCATATTGTGAATTAAATTTTGAGTGGTTAAATGCTTATTTTATCTTTATTAGCTCATTTATTAAAAAAAAACTTTTACTATTACTACTTTTAATAATAATCGTTGATAAAAAGTTCTTATAGAATTTATAATATTAAAAAATTTCAAATTAATCAACTAGAATTTATGATATTAAAAAATTTCAAATTAATCAAATCAAATATTTAAAACAAAAACGAAATTCTTAACTTGTTGCGTTTTTTGTAAATGGTGCGCTTTTTTCTCCATTTTGGTGCGTTTTGAAATTTCAAAGTTGACAACGCTGCTTCTATCAATCAATTAGTCCACGTTTTAATCCCAACGAATTAACATTCAACTAAAGAAAACTAAAATTGAGTATCAGTTTAAATTAAATAAATCTTAATAAATACTGAGTTTGTTGCTAAAATATATCTCAAAATACAGCTTAATATGTCTACTATAATATTATTAAAAAATTATTAAGGAAAAAGTGAAAAAATCAGGTGAAAAAAATGTGTAAATAGTTTATGAAAAGAAATTATTGCAAAAATTGTCAGCTTGCATAAAAAATGCAGAAGAAGACAAGCAGTAATTTAGTGAGTTTTGTTGTTGTACGAAATAAAAATAAAGCGAAAGCCCGAGTAAATAAACTGTGTTTGTTGTTATTGTTTTTACAAGTGCATTTGCTTTGTTACATAAATAAAACAAATCATTACTTTGTTAGGCTTGTTGTTAGTGTTTTTGTATATTTGTTCAGTGGAATGTGTAAAGGAGTGTGAGGGAGAGCTAATGACCATGTTAGTTCATGTGTAATGATCATTAAGGTGTATAAAGTGAGGTGAGTAGTTGTTTTCTTGTGATTTTTTGTTCTTTTATATTTTGTTGGTATTTATTGTTGTTTAATTGGTACTTTTAAAGAGTTATTAATAGGAGTTCGCTTAATTTCCATATTAAGAGAATTTTTATGTAAAATTATGAGATCTATTATTACAAATTAATATGTATGCAAATAAAATTATTGATTTGACGCTTGGTTTATAAACCTTAAATTTATATAAACTCAAATATATACATTTTATTATACCTAAAATTATTATAAATTTCCGAGAATGTTTATTACTTTTAATATTTTCTTTTCCTTTGTTAAGTCTTACATCAGTCTCCAAATTTAACAAATTCCCCATAATCTACATACTTATGTATGCATTTTAATTTAGAATTCAAACAGAGACCGCTTATAAAGAAAACTAACTTTGAAAATAGGAGCAAAATAAAAAAAGACATTGTTGTGGCAGTAGTGTGGCAGATGACTGAATTCCAAACTCAAAATGTTATTAAAAATTTAATAAACTATGTAAATTGTTTTGACATTGTAATTTAACCTGAATTAATAAAATATGCTAAATGCAGATATTTAATTATAAAATACTGTAAGTCTTGTTTCACACTCTTCAGTTTTAGCTGGCCAGTTTTTGTTCTATTCTCTTTTGAACTTGCCATTTCATTCACACACGGCAATTCAATTTTCGTACTTTTTAATGCAAATCAACATGCATGAAAGAACAGAAGAAAATGATATAAGAAAATTGACTAGTACCGTCAAGTTTGTACACCTGTTGTTCTCTTTTCTCTTCTCTTCCAAAAATACTTGCCTTGACGAGTCAGAATTGAAGAGTGTGAAAGCCGACTAAGGTATTGTAAAAATATTACACAAGTTGAGTTTAACATTATATTTTTTGTGATTTCTTATTTAAAAAGAGACTAATAAACTTGAATTTTTATGTTTTCGTTTAAATAAACATTTCAAAATACTAAACAATTTTATTTTTCGAGATTAAGGTCAGTTTTTATTTTTATTTTTTATTTTTTTTCCAATATTTCGCTACACAATATTGGAAAAAAAAAATAAAAATAAAAACTGACCTTAATCTCGAAGAATAAAATTGTCTAATTAATAAAAAGGTCGAACAATCAGTTAAATAATTTCAAAATACTATTAAAATTGGATTCACCCATTCGTTCTGAACAAAATATTTATTCGGACAAAGTTTTCTTCATATTAAGTTTGACGTGTCTCTTTTTGAGAGAGAGAAAATATTTTTTACGAACAACTCTCAGCTTTTGTTTGTTTTTATATTTTGTCTGGACAAAAATGAACTGAGTTGCCAATAGTTTACATTTTTTCATGCAAATAATTATGCATTAAATATTTCCACGGCCATCAGCACACAATATTTTAAAATAATTTAATATTTGTTTTTTGACACTTAAAATCCAAAGCAAAAAAAAAGTCAATAGCCGCAGTATTATCACTTGTAAAACTAATAGATTTTTTTTACATAAGGCAGCTTTGATTTTCCAAAAAAATCTTTCGAAATAAATGAATCGTTCTGCAAAAAACTTTCAGTAAAATATTTTTCATCCGACAAAATTTTTGTTTGCAACAAATGGGTGAATCAAAAAATGAATAAATTTTTTTTCTTTTAAAAACCTTTTTTATGATATACATATGTCCATACATAATATGTATGGACATGTGTATGGACATATGTACATATGTCCTTCGCCTTTAAAAAGGTTAATTATGCTAGGAACACTACTAGGAATAACGATGAATTTTTAATCACAAATATTCGTCTCTGAAAATAAAACACTTATGTGTATGAAAATACATAAAATAACGGCGTCGGCTGTATACGTCATATGCGGCGAATTCTGAAATAGAGTATATTTCTTACGCCAGCGAACGACAAACAAACAATACGGAGTAACCATGTTTCGTTTTAGTTTTTAATGTTTTAGTAAATAATGTTAGTTTTTGTTTAATTTATTGTTTTGTTTTTTATTTAATTAATTAAATTTACATAACGATTTGCCACCAACTAATGCGGCCTGTTCGGTGAATTTCGTCGTTCGTCCCAATTGTGTTCTAGCATCACGCATTTTTAATTTTGTCCTCTCTTCACTTCTATCAATCAATTAGTCCACGTTTTAATCCCAACGAATTAACATTCAACTAAAGAAAACTAAAATTGAGTATCAGTTTAAATTAAATAAATCTTAATAAATACTGAGTTTTTTGCTAAAAAAATGTCTACTATAATATTATTAAAAAATTATTAAGGAAAAAGTGAAAAAATCAGGTGAAAAAATGTGTAAATAGTTTATGAAAAGAAATTATTGCAAAAATTGTCAGCTTGCATAAAAAATGCAGAAGAAGACAAGCAGTAATTTAGTGAGTTTTGTTGTTGTTGTTATTGTTTTTACAAGTGCATTTGCTTTGTTACATAAATGAAACAAATCATGACTTTGTTAGGCTTGTTGTTAGTGTTTTTGTATATTTGTTCAGCGGAGTGGTGTGTAAATGATTGTGAGGGAGAGTTAATTACCATGTTAGTTCATCTGTAATGATCATTAAGGTGTATAAAGTGAGGTGAGTAGTTGTTTTCTTATGATTTTTTGTTCTTTTATATTTTGTTGGTTATATGGTATTGGTTAAAAAATATCAAATGAATTTAATAAATATTTGAAACAAAAACGAAATTCGTAACTTGGTGCGTTTTTTTTGTAAATAGTGTGAACCTTGGGTACAGTTAAGGGTGTTGGAAGAAAGTCGCCATATACATAAATATATGAATTTATTAATTTTTTTCAAAGATGTGAAAATGAATAAAGTATCAAAAGCTAGAAGCTCTCCAGAAGTTTCATGAACGATGGTTATCAACTTCTACAAAAAAAAGAAATCAATTTCAAAACGCAATAGGTGCCCGGGTACCTTGTCAGTCACATAAGGGTTAAATAAAACGCTAAAATTTAACACTTTTTTTTAATATTTTTCTTTGTGAGTGGTGTTCATAAATTTATTAACATTTTCAAATTCAGGTAGTTTTTAAAAGTTAGATTAAATATAATTCATTTAATAATTCATTACGCACATTAAAAGTTCTTAATACTTGCTTAACAAGACGCACTTTTTTAGTTTCTTGAAGTCAAATATCTCTGTATGAGAAGATGATTAATTCTTTGAGGGATGTGTTAGACTGTATGTTATAGAGCTGTGGTATAAACAAAAAAAAAACGCCTTTGCCTCAATAGTTTTATTTTGTGTAATAAATAAAAAAAAACATTGTTAGAATTCAATAAAGGTTAGAGGTTTTATTTTATTTAGTGTAAGTTGGATGCTCAACCATTTCTTCAGCGTTGCCATTTTGACGCTTTTCGGGTATTTTTTGGTGCTTTTTTGCTTTCCAAATACCCGAAATTTTATTAAATACCCCTTTTTAAAAAGCGGGTATTTATATATACCAAAATTGTTGGTACTGAAACATTTTACTAGTATTATTTAAACACGGCTAAAACTTTTTTAACAACTGCGTATTATTTACATTTCTGTTTTAAGTAGTATTCGCAAACGCTTCTAGAATTCTTTCAGGCATCTATTTTTTTAATCCGTACAAAAACTTTTATTTTAATTTGTTAAACAGAAACAAAAATTTAAAGGGTCTCTCTAGATGAAAAAAATGTGTTAGGCAATCCCAAGTAAACCCGCTAAGTGGAGCTTGTCAAGTCGTTGAGGGAAATACGGTTAAGTTTTAGTATGCAAGAATTTTAAGCGATAAAATGATGCTGTATACTGATAAGAACATGTCAGTAACATGGATATGGCAACAGGATAACGATTCGAAGCATACAGCTTATCACGTCAAGCAATGGTTTTTTAAGAATTCAATTACTCTTCTTTACTGGGCTTCATGCCCAGTGGTATGTGGTATGTTCTGATTAATTTTCCACAACATGCAGTTATTTTCTAAGAGTTAAATTAACTAACTCCTAAACTACGACAAATTTTGAGAATATCATTAAAAATTTCGTAATATTTGCTTGAAGTTTACATGTTAGTCCCAATTTACACGAAACAATTTTTATTGAAAAGATTAATGCAAATTTTTCCTTGAAATTTGTTCGGTGTTCACACAGCACAATTTAATTAAATCTTAATCACTCGTATTTTTATTTGAGATTATACACACATTTGTATACACATACATATGTAATACGAATAAGAGAGTAACACGAATTGCTAGTACAATCAAATGTGTTCTCGTCTTATCTTCCCCTCATCACGATATGTAAAATGTAATCAGCTTAGCTTTAAGAATTGCTTCGTATAAATTGGGACTTGGTATCGTGTCCTTAATTAGTTGCACGGAGCTGTACGTAAATTGTCTTACACTAACACACACGCTAACCCAAAAACGGATAGAGAGAAAAACAATTATACTGTTAAACAAATTTTGGTGAGTATGTGCATGTGTGTAAGGTTTTTGTGGAAAAGTCATTAAATTGAATTTCCAGGAAATCTACACTAATACTTACAAGTAACAACTTGTCATCCTCCCAACCCCTGACTAGAATTGTAAATGACTGAGCCAGAGTCTGGGTGTGCGTTAGAATATTGAGTATCTATGTACATGCTAATGTGTATATTATAATTCCCTATTGATTTGTGGTGAGAGGTAATAAATCAAAATTTAATTTTTGAACACACAGAAAAATTGCTGTGACATATTACTCAAACAAATATACATTTATATGTTAAACCTTGTTCAGTGGCAAGAAAACAAAGAAATAATTAATTTTTGTCACATTTTAAGGCCATAAAAATATTGTTATTTGAGTTCTTTGAGTCATTGTTTAGGTTTATGGCTATAGACATTAAAAACAACTGATTTAAAGTCGTTCATGTTTTAGATCACAGGAAAGTGATATGTAGTAGTAAAATGTTTTAAAGTTTTAAAAATTTTTCTGTCAGATATTTGTGGGATAATAAAAATATTGTTCGTGTTTGGAGTTTTATACACTTACCGTTGAATTTTAGGTAAATTTTCGTTGTACCAGTTATTTGTCGCTACTTTGACAGGTATTCGTGACGAACGTGATATAATCAATGTGTTACTTAAGGTTGTCTTTAAATGTGCCTAATATTTGAATTAAATAGAATATATGGTTGTTTTCTTTTCATGAACTCTGTAATCATGTCGCTATATCGAGCAACAGTAACAGTTAAATAGCCACTTTATCAAACTATAACATATTGTGGTTGCATATTTCGACAACTAAAGGGCCCGCAAATAACTTTTTTTTCTGAAAATGCTATAAAAAAACTACTGAATATTTTCTCAAATTTCTTTTTTTATTTGAAAGTACGATCCTTCTGGTTAATAATGGAAAATAATTTCATTCAAATGGCTGGCTCGGCTGGCCATGTAGTAGCCTACACGATCTGTCCAATTTTTAAGCACATTATCGATTGTGTGCAGCTGTATTTCACCAATTACTTCACGAATATTGTCCTTTAAAGCGTCAATTTTCTCTGGCTTGTCGGCGTTACACTTATCTTTGATGGCACCCCACAAATAATAGTCCAACGGTGTCAAATCGCAGCTCCGAGGTGGCCAAACGACATCACCTCTGCGGCTGATAATGTGATCTTCAAAAACAGGGCGCAAAACATCGAGTGTAGCTTCGGCTGTGTGGCACGTAGAGCCGTCCTGTTGAAACCAAATGTTGCCAGTATCCTCCTCTTCAATTTTTGTGAACAAAAATTCGTTCAACATGGCCCGATAACGATCGCCATTGACTGTAACGGCCACTCCTTGCTCATTTGCGAAGAAGAATGGTCCAATTATGCAAAATTCGTCTCAATGATATCTCCGAAATGTTCAATTGTTGAGAACGACGGTGAGTTGATGTTGATGGCGCTTCACGCACACTTTCTGCCACAGCAGCAATATTCTCCGGCATACGCACTGTTTTTGACTTTTCACGCTTTGGTTTACATATGAGTTCTCTGAAGCTATAGGCTGTGATCAGCTGTTTATATGAGGTTACATTGCATAAATTCGCGCTTGTATTTAGCAATGAATTTAGTGCACTGTCTTCATTATTCGACATTCTTGGTTCTATAAAACTCTGTAATCATAGAGATGAAAATCTTCACTAAGTAGAGAGAAGTGTAACCAAATTTTTAGAATTTCTTTTGATCACATATAATTCGAATAAGAGATTTTCAGTTGTTTGAATAATTCTATCAGATATTTATTTAATCGAATTATTTGAATATTTTAAAATTTAATTGGTTAGCGCATTTGATCAGTAAGCATGAGTTGGTATTTGCAACCCGGGTTCGATTCCCAGCCGCTACCACTCAAACAATATCAGTTTCTGATAATTATTAGTTTTCTTTCTATCCATCATAACTAATATTTATCACAGCGCCCTCCTTCGGTGGTATAGCATTGAAACGCCACCGAAGTAAAATAATTAAATAAAGGTTATAAAATCAAGCTTTAACATTAATGCGCCTACTCACCACCAGAGGCACTGCAATGCTGCACTAAATAAACATAATGCACAATTGCAGAGTTGTAATATAAAGCTCTCTTCTACTTTCACCACCTTTACTTCTTCAATCTATCCCCTTTCCAAAGAAAGTAACGCAAGTAATATATAGGCATATTAATTGCCTGAGTGTTACTTCTCTTTAAAAAAAAAATAAAAAAAAATTTTAAATATCAGTTTTTTCCTTTATCAACTAATATAGTCTAAAGCCATCTTTCGTAATATCATTTATATACATTTTAATAATTACATTCTTTAACTATTTGCAAATTGTCATCTTCAATGTAATCCTCAATATCACCTTCTGCGATATATTGATGTATTTAATAGCTTATTCACCACCATCATTTTTGGGTTAGGTGGATGACACTGGCGAAATTTAGAAATACTTTATGAATCCATTTGCGTTTTTTTTTAATTATAACTTATTGCAGAACATTTTTAGAACAGAGCACTGTGACTGAAATACTTTATTCAACTTTCGTTTATAGTAAAAATTCTTAATATCCCAGCATTCGCCAATTTTTGTATCTATAATTATAACTTAAGAAGGCCCTGCTTATGAAAGCCAAAAAATTTACTTCAAATAAATAGATTTATAGAAATTATTATATGATTATAAATCATTTTGCAATAAGTTTCCTTAATATTTTTTAAGTTGTTAAGTTATTTATTCTATAACATTTGCTTGTAATCAGTCTACAACTACATATTTTTATAAAGCTTTTAGGTGTAAAAATAAGTTATTACTTTTTTAGTTAAAAGTGGCAAAATTACAATGGAATATCGCGAACAAAAATATACTTTTTCTATTGTTGTAATCTCGATGCCACCTTATAAAGTAATTTCAGCATGATTTTTCTTTTGCTATTTCGAAGGTTTGACTATAAAAACATACGACTTTGCTTAAAATTGTGTTCACAATCAGATAGTTGTAGCATACAATGTACAACATACAACATCACTAGTGAATTGAACAATAGTTTTTTAAAAGAAACTTTTGTATCGTTTACGATGCTACAGAATGGTTATTGATTGCAAAAGTATTTAGAATTTATCATGTTGCTACAGGCATATAACTTTTTGGTCTCTGACCTTACGCCTTAAGCCTTCGGATTTCCTACAACATTTGTTTCTAGCTAATGTAAAAAATGTAGACTTGAATAAAAGAAAACTTTACATATTTTAAAACCGACATTACTCTTAACAATTACTTTAACGCCAGTCTCCCTGCTGACCATTAACCCTTTAACGATCCTTGGCATTCTTTTCATTTGATTTAGTTCAATAAATACCAGTAGCTAATTGGTGCTACAACTGCATGATTGAGTGCAGTTTTAAATTTTAAACACAATTAATTTTATTTCAGCTCATTTAGAACAGGTGTCGCAATAATCAACATCACCACCATCACGACCAAGCACCAGCAAGTAGGTGGCAAGTGCCGGGCAGAAAATCCTTCAGTTACATTTTCTTCATCTTATATTTTTCCTTGAATTCTTGTCTTGTGATTTTACAAAGTCTGTTTTTAATAATTTGCATATTAAATGAGCTGGACACGACAAAGTGTCTGGGAATATTTTGCCAACGTCTGGTTGTAGTTTCAATTTTTATTTAAGTTTAATTTTTTGCAGCAGCAGTTTCTTCCTCCAAAGAATTGAACGTTCGTTCAGAGACATGATTTTGTTGAATTTGTGTTTGAGTTCATAAAATGAACAACAGATTCAACCAAGTCCAAAGTGATTGAGTGAGTGAGTGAGCGAGTGTGTAAGTGACTGACTGGCAAGTGAACGAGTGAACGACACTAATTTGAAATGTTAGAAAAGTTAAAAACAGGGTGGCAGACAAATGCTGGCACGGACACACAGTTTGGTCTGCCTCTTAAGTCTACTAAGAGTTTTTCTACATAAATAAATAAAACATTTTTTTATCAATTAGAATTTAAAATAAAGTAAAACAACATAATAATGTTTGTTGTTTTTGTCACTATGAAGTGTTAAATTAATTATTCAATATTGTAAAACTGAGACATTATTTTTGTTTTATTATATTGTCTCGAGTTTGTTTCTTTAATTTAATGAATATTTAAATAATTTCTCAATTATATTTTATTGTCTCACCCCTTGTTTTTCTTTCTTTTGTTTCTTTTCAGTGAGTACTTGTTTGTGAAACAGAAGCCTGAGTATGTTGTTTGGATTAATTATATTTTATTATTAAATATGCAGTGTAATATTATTTATTTATTCAAGCTTACTATCAAGTTTAAAATATATGTATGTAATTATCATTGCGATTACTGCCAAATTTCTTAAGGTACGATCACATTTGGCAAATATATACTCAAAAAAGCGTAACCACTTGTTTTGCAACAAATTTGTTTGACGTTGTTTACTCTTACAAGAGTTTTGTGAGATCAAACAGCATCAAATAAATTAAAACTGAATGTTTGTTGTGCTTTGGCCTAAATAAGAAAAGTTTTTTTTTTAATAAAAAAAAAAAACGAGTTGAAATATATGTTATTTAGTGGTTACGTTTTTTTGGCCAAATGTTTGCCAAGTTGACCGTACCCTTAGTTACAGATTTGTTCACTTAAAAAATTGCAACAAGTTTTCCTATCAAAGTTCATTTACATAATAGTCACAGTATGATCAGGGTTATTTACGAAGAAGCCTGGGGCCAAATTACCGCATTCGATATCGAGTAAAATTTATCGTAATTTTCTTATTTCAGATTATGACATTCGATATCGAGCCAGAAATTTATCATTATTTCGCTATCGAAATCATTTTTCGTTACGATAGCTCATTCGATCACGAATGCGGTAATTTGGCCCCTGATCCTATGATGCCTCCAGCTCTTGACAGTTTCTATAAATATCGGCTTTAGTGCTTTGTTTTTCGACAATATCTTGTCTCAATCTCAATCTAAACCGCAAACGCGGCAATTTTGAAGATTAAAAAAGTCATCAAAGTGACAACGTGCTTCATCGCTTTTTCATCATGCTTCAGTTGCTGTGTCAATTAAACATTGAAAGTTTGAAGATGCAGAACATCTATGAGCATATGCACGTTTTAGAAAGCTTCTTAAGGTTTTCAGTTATTGTTCACTTCTTTTTGTTTTTAGCATCCCCAAATGATCCGTTCTCCCTGAATTCTTTTATTCCGAATTAAAAAATTGTTTACAAAATCGGTAAACTTTCATTATTTTGTAAAGAGTGTTCAACAGTGACAACTTTTTGCTCTATTTCTATAGAAATTATTATAATAACTGTTGATTGCCAGCTGTCAAACTGTGTTTGTTATACCCTACACAACCATAGTGGGATTGTGCTGACTCTTGTAATGCTTGGTTTTCACTATGTCAGTTTTGTTGTCAAATTGTCCAAATTGTTGGTAATTTCATAACAATTTGGACAATTTGACAACAAAACTGACATAGTGAAAACCAAGCATAACGCCCATAAAAATTAGTCCAACACCCGGTTTAAAGTATACCGATCGACTCAGATTCACTTACTGTCCGTCCATCCAACTGGCTGGTTGGCTGGCTATCCATGTAATGCTTGTGCGCACAATATAGGTCGAAATTTTAAACATATTTTGATACAATTTTTTGTAATATTTTTTCGGCCCTAGGACAGTTAGGATTGAAATTTATTGAAATTCACCTAGCCCTTATACAAATGCCCTCTTGAAATAGGGGTTCATCGGTTATAAATGTTACATTTATACAGGTATCTTAACAAATTTCTCCAAAAATATGATGCACATGAAGCCTAATCTCATCAACAAATTTTGTGCAGATCGGTCGATAATTGACCATAGATTCCATATATGGCCCACTGCCGAAAATCGTTGGATAATGCTTTACTTTTCATGTCATCAAATTCGATTTATGTTTTTTTCTGAAATACAATTTTACTTAATGGTATTCTCTGCGTAACGTGATTTTCAATCCAAATAGAAAGCAAGGACTCCATTTCGATCATTAAAGCACTTCTTGTACAGGTCATCGTTTTAGCATCTAATGATGTTGCAGATTTTACAAAAATTTAAAAAAAAAATCTTGAAGACTCAAACCCAAAACACACACAGACGCACAGTGAAAATTAGTACTAATTATTTATTTTATAACGGTCGGTTCATAATTAGCGAAACCTCCCATGTAAGACCCCCGTCGAAATTCACTTTAAGATGTATAAATCTTTTTTTTTTTTTTTTGGGTTTTTTTTCTTCTTTGCAATCTATTTAAAATTAAAATAATAAGCAAATTGAATAGCTACATTAACAAAAAAATAACAGTAGCATTAAATTCCATTAAATTTAACAATAAAAACTTAACAATTTTAAAGAAATTTCACGTCAAGTGACCCAATTTTAAAAATCGATGTCTTCCGATTTGGATGAAATTTTTTATAATCTATAATTTATATAATCTAAGTTTAGTTTTTCTTTTAAACTCTTTTACTAAATTATGTTTTGTATGTGGGCAACTTTAGACAGATGACCTTCTGATGTCATCTGGTACTGTTAAGAATTTCTATAAAATTTAAAACAACTATTACCTTGGGCATTTCTAAATTGTAATAACCTTTTTATAATTAATACTTTTAATCTATTTATTTATTAAAACACGTCTAAAATCATCATTAATCTTTGTTTTAATTAAGAGCATCATTTCCATAAACATGTTCCACACTTGTATAATTAAACCCTTTAGTTGTTTTAATAAATATTTTTATATATTTATTTTATTATGTTCTTAATAATAAACATTAGTTTGGCAAATAGAGTGTTAATATTGATTATAGATTAGGTATTTTAATATCTAGTTTTATATTAACCCAAGGCTATGATTAGATGCCGCAAAAGACGTGTGTTTATTTGTGAGGGTAGAAAGTCATTTTCATAAAGACTTACAAATGTCGTAAGAAGAATAGTCAAGGAACATTGTTACCTGGAAACATTCGGCATTGCAGATACTGAAGCAAGATAAATTAATCTGGGGCGTCGTTGCTCAACATAATTTAATTCTGTTTTGACATAATTAGTAAAGTTTATTAAATTTGTTTAAAATTAATTTTTGAATTGTTAAGTTTTTGTTGCATTTGGAACTATTTTTACAGGTCAGGCCAGAACATTGACTAGTCCATTTTCCGCAGTTGCCACAAAGTTTCCTCATTGATGTTTCCTTTAAAAACTTAAAAATTTCCAAGAGAAAAGTTTTTTATTCAGGCTAATAGTTCGAATAATCAAGAATACTATTGTAAAGTACTGGAACAATTGGCAAATTGGAATGCATTTTCTACCCGGCAAAGGGCGTCACCAGCAATCTTCATTGTCCACTATCAATCTGTAAATATCATCTATTTAACTATTAGCCTGAATAAAAAACTTTTCTCTTAAAACTTTCCATTAAAATCAAATCAAAACAAAACGAAATAACTTTTTTTCCGTACTAATAAAAACTGTGTAGTTTTAAAAGACAAGATGTATTTCTTTAATTTCTTTCAAACTTAATTAAAAACTAAACCAACAAGAAAAAGGCGTTAATAATTTGATCCAAGGCAAAATCAAACAAACTGAAAGCACAAAAGGTGAAGTCAATATTGAAACAAATAGATCGCTCTTTTTGAAAGCAATTGTAAACATTTCACAAACGACATGTGTGTATTTCACAAATTCTACGATTAAAACAGACCCTGAAACATTGTATGTTTCGATGGCATAAATTCCCTTGGAGTTTACAAAAAAACAAAACGAAAAAAAAAATTACCACAAAAATTCTTGGTAAAATTTGCAAATTGTACAGATTTTGTAAAACCAGAAAACGAAAAATAAACAAGCAATTTAAGTTGCTGCTAAATAAAAACAATTTAAGAAACCAACAACAAACTACAAATTTAATAGAAATACTAAAATCAGCAGGGAAAAGTGGCAAGGGGGCAAAGAAACAAGGAGAGCATTGAGATAGAGGCCATAATAAGAAGTGTAGAGTGGAGCAGAGTGACTTGCTGTGCATTCGTACAAAGTCTTTTTCGTTCCATATGCATAAATTGTCAACAATTTACAAATGGCAAGTAATTCTGTGAATGGTTTTTCGGTATGCAACTAATGCCTCTTGGTGGTTCTTTAAATGGTTCGTTCCTTAATTGTGGTTTCTGTGGTAAAGTTGATTCCTTATTGCTGCTTCTGCTGTTGTTGTTAGTACTATTTTGTTGAGGTTGTTTTTGTTGCTGCTATAGCTGGTTCATTTAAACCACAAACAGTTTTTTTTTAGCTTCTTTTCATTTGTTTCATTTAACATAAAAATCTATAAGGATACGGGGTGTTTTAAACGCAGGTGTTTTTTTTTTATTGGTTCTTAATGATTAACAATTTTCCAAAATGACTTTACATAATTATTTAAAAATCAGCACATGCCGATTTACGTCATTTCGATTTTATTTGATGTGTCGCTTTTTTATTTTGGCGAACTCGATTAGCGTTATTATTAGTCGTTATGACTTAAACAATCACCCCTATCGTGAATAAAAATTTCACATGAAATTTGTGCCCACACAACCTATTGAAGCAGGAGTACCTAAAGGAAGCATCCTGAGAACTTTCTTGTACTTCTATCTATACATATGACAGGCCAACAAACAATCGAACTCACACATCAACATTTACAGATGATACTGCTATTCTAAGCATTCATGAAAACCCGCAAGAAGCAACTCGCTAACTACAAATTCATATATTTTAATTAGAAAACTGGTTAAGCAATGCCGGATCGAAATTAAAGAACAGAAATGCACGCTATAAATAAGTAAATAAAATAAATAGAAATAAAAAAAATTATGATAACCCGAAGCATAAAAGATTGTATGTGAAACCAACCAGCCGAATCGACACCTGAGCCAAATATGCAAGGATCTAAGGTAATTGTAAATGTATTTGTATATGACAACGCTCAATCACATGTTGCAATACATTTTGAAAACAATTTAGAAAGAAGTGGCTGGGAGGTTTCGCCTCTCCTGCCTTCTGGTCCAGACTTGTCCGATAATAGATAATAGTAAGTACAGTCCAATTAAATTGCCCACCAGTAATATCGTTGGTCTCATGTAGAAAGGCCCTAACTCGCTGTTTTTTCGAAATTTGTTTTTTTAGCGATTCCAATGCATTTAACGCAAATACACCTCCCCACAAAAATTTATTGCAATAGTGTAAAAAATAACGCTTTTGTACAAAAAAAAGTTACATGTTGAATATTACAGTTTCTATTAAGCTAAGTATAGACGATATGTTGAATCAGCATATTTATGCGGAAAAATTTGTGTCAAGTGCTTACATATCGTGTAAACGCAAAATTTTTTCAGCATACGTATGTTTAACAACATTTGCTAACAGTTTGTTAACAATGCCAACAAACGTATGTTGGTAATTTTAGCATATCGTGTAAACAGCATATTATTAGTGTTTGACAAATTTCCTGCGTATGTTGACAGATATGTTATTTGCTGAAAAGCGTATGCCAGCTTTTCAGCATATGGCAAATTCATATGCGATCAGAGTTGTATTTTCTAATAAAGCTGATAAAAAAACAACAATGTCTTGATTTAAATCACAAATTATAGTCTAAACTTTAGATTCTAAAGGACAGACGTTTAATATTTTTTAATTGTTTGTATAGTTTATACAATTTATTATATTCACATATAACAACAAAATAATTGATCACAAATATTAATTTAAATGGCGGAAAACTGCGTTTGTTTACATTAACAAAAACATATGTTTTTGCATCTTTTTTGTGTAATAGTGTGGCACCTATGACATAGTTTGATGCGATTTTAGTGTGATAGAAATCGGTCAGATTTTCCAGTGAATGAATCGTACGATTGTGTGGGATAGTGTATCACGACCTTTAATCCCAGCCGCCGATAGTTTTTTTTATGCAAATACACTTCTTGTTGCATATGTACCTACAAACATACACAAACAAGAACACAAAACGCAATATAATGGCCGGCGGCATTGTTTAAATTAATCGATACAGGTCTCTGGAAATAAACAATAACCCCCTTATTCAAAACCGATTATTAAATTTAACAAATGTTTATTAAGACAGATTTGCATATAAAAATTTGCTTAATAAACGTTTGTTAAATTTAATAATCGTTTATGAATAAGGGGGTAAATTATTATAAATGTTTTACATGTTTTCGTGCATTATTTGCATATTTAGTATAGAATTTACCTCGATTTTTTATATAAATATTTTATTATTTATATTATTGCTGTTTTTTTTACAATAAAATATGCTCTATTTCTTTATACCAATTCCTTGTATAATTTTACACAATAACCTTCTTCCTCTCGTCGTTCTACCCATTTCTTTTCCCAAACTCTGCGTCTTATTGCTTTGAATTCCACTTCATCAGCACTGTACAAGCAATAGCTAGACCAATTTCACCCAACGTCATCATTTATGTATGTTTTTTTTATTGATATTATTTTTATTATTTAATTTTATTTCAAAAATTACACATAAAATACAGAAGTTGAATAATAATTGAAAAATTTTTCCAAACTGACTAATTTCACAAACAAATGTTTATACGACTCAGCATATAACCACATAAAATTCAACATATCGTATAAACACAAAAATCGTATGCTAACTCTTATGTTGACATTTCATTTGCTGACATATGCTGACATCAAAAAATTTGCTACTTTCAACATATCGTGTAAACGTCTAACATATGACATAGGAATTTGCTGCTAATTTTAATCATATGTCTGTCAGCATATATATGCTGATTCAACATATCGTCTAAACTTACCTTTATGTTTTTACCTTCTCCTGTAAAGTTTCAGATATGCAAGTTAGGACCTTTCTACATGAGACCATCGATATACGAGTACATGTTCAAAAATGTGTATCCAAGTAGTTGATGAACCGGACATACGCAGATGAGACGAAAAACAGTTTATTACTTTTCGCGATCCAGGCAACAGTTAAAGAGAAGTCCGAGTCTGTTAGCATGCTTGTCAATCGTTAACACTGCTAGTAGCAACAAACTGTGCTTTCGTTTACTATTCAGGAGTTGTGTATTACATTTCTCGATGAATGCTGGTCACAATTTTCTGGTAGTTTGGCAAGTTCCCAATTTACGCCACTTATTGTCACGGCGGCAGATACTGCGTTTGAGACATTTAAAGCGAATATTTTTCTGTTCAGTCGGACTCTTCATTTTGCTGCAGCGACCTAAACTAGAATGATGTCAGTTAGACGACCTTGTCATCGTTCTTCCTTACAAGTAAATGTCATAATATATAATTTAAGTGACTTGAGTGCCGCCTGACTGTCGACACTTCTTTAAACACCCTTTAATTAAAATACATACAACACACACTTAAGTTTGAAAGTGTGTGTTTAAACAAACACATGAATAGATTGTACAATTTTTAAACCCGTAATACACCCATCCATTTATTTGTGTAGTAACGGAGTACAAAGTGCAGCACATATTTACTTTACTCTGGCAGGGAGACAATTTAATTTCTTTGGCTTCGATTTGTTTAAGTTCGTTAGGGTTTTTTTTCTTTTTTGCTGAATTTTTTCTCTTTGCGCTTTTTGTGAAACTATTTTGTGGCTGTTGCTGTTGTTGTTGTTGTTGATATTGTATGCCACTCTATTGCACTTGCCGCATTGCTTTTTAAACGTTAACTACTTGTGCTTTTAAGTTTGTTCACATTTATATTGGCGACAATTTTCGCTTGTTTTTCTTACCCTTTACTCTCTTTCTAGCTGGTCCCTGCACTGTCCAGCTATTGCAGTTTTTCACTTGATCTCCTCTGTTTCTTTTTTTTTTTTGTGTTTTTTGTGAACTTAATAAGCACCGCTTTGACTGTGGCTCTGTTATTATATTTAAAAAGGAAAAAGAACTGAACAGAACAGAAGAGAAAACCAACGAACAGACAAACAGAAAAATGTTCATTTCATTTCCTGTGACGACCTCCACCAAAGTTTTAATTTGCTTTTTTTGTTAACTTGACTTCAAACAATCAACCCAGCTATGAAACCGTTCAAAATGAACAAAAAAAAATCCAATTGCATTTTTTACTGTATTACTAAATATATGTATGTATATGCCAGAGATCTTATAAACCAACTTCTTTTGCTTTTCTCTACCATTTTTTCTCTGCTGCATTGTTGACATTTTTTGGTGACTTCGTTAGAATTCTTATTGTTATTGGCTTGTTAAGTTTCTCAGTTTAATATGACAATGGCAACCAGCTAGCCAGCTTTTTCCAGTGCACCAGTCAACACTGCTGGTCTAACTGTTGGCTGTGTGTGCTTCATTGCCCCAGTAACTGCGGCCGGTGCTGCAATTACTGCTGCTGCCGTTCACAAGGCTCTAATTGTCTTTGAATTCTAATTGCAATATTCTTTGGCCATTCCTGGTCTTTAGTTGGTTGGTTTGGTTGGTGTCTCTTGCTCTGTTCGCTGCTGATATTAATGGTGTACAATTATTATCCTACTGATTTCAGTTTCCATAAATTTTTATGTTCTTCTCCTCTATACGGAAATTTAAATATATACATAGTTTTTTTTTTCGTAAATAAATATTTGTAGGTGCTGTCTGGAAAATTATTTTACACTTTTTGTTCGCTTTTTTCTTTAGACATGCTAATTAACGGCTTGTTATAAAGACTGTTTGCATATTTTCATAAATTAATTGAAAATAATGTAATGGATTTAACTTTTAATCATTAATTGCTTATAATATTTAAATTGAAAATCTTTTTTTTTAATGACAAATATCGGGGACTGGCTGGCATATTGGAAAAAAACTATACAGTCCATAAGCAGCTTTCGAACCGGATCAGGGATAGAAAAATAGCTGTTCATAATATGAACATACATTTTTATTGGAAAATCAAAGTGATCACAGATTATCGTCAAATTGGAGCTGTATTAAGGAAGCTGAAGCCGTATATAAAATTCCATATAAAA
Organism: Bellardia pandia; assembly: GCA_916048285.2. Taxonomy (NCBI): domain Eukaryota; kingdom Metazoa; phylum Arthropoda; class Insecta; order Diptera; family Calliphoridae; genus Bellardia; species Bellardia pandia. The sequence continues at coordinate 50,720,105 of OU696531.1, forward strand.
AATCCATGTTTAATAAGAAATAAAAGTGATCACAGTATTACAGGAAAATCAAGAGCCGATTTAAGAATTTCAAAAATCCAGTTTTATTGGGAAATCAAAGTGATCACAGATCTAGAGTCGATTTTAAAATTTCAGATAAAAAATCCATTAAATAAAAGTGATCACCGATTATCGTCCATTTTCAATTTGGAGCAGTATTAAAGAAACTAAAGACGATATTACAATTTCGGATAAAAATCAAATTTTTAGTGGGAAATCAAAGTGATCACAGATTATCGTATATTTTCTATTTGAAGTAGTACTAAAGGATCTAGAGCTGGATTTAAAATTTCAGATAAAAAATCCCTTAAATAAAAAGGAGTATTAAAAGAAAATCTAGAGCCGAATTTTTGATCACAGATTGTCGTCTATTGGGAGCTGTATTAAATTTAAAATTTCAGATAAAAAATCCATTAAATAAAAGTGATCACAAATTATCGTTCATTTTGTATTTGAAGCAGTATTAAACGAAAATCTAGAGCGGATTTAATCATTAAAAAAAAACATTTTTATTGGGAAATATAAGTGATCACAGATTATCATCCTTTTTTTATTTGGAGTAGTATTAAAGGATGTGTAGCCGATTTTACAATTTCATATAAAAAACTAAATCCAAATAAATCACTTTCTAAGTCGATTTAACGATGTCCGTCCGTCCGTCCATCCATCCGTCTGGCTGGCTGTCCATGTAAAGCTTGTGCGCAGAGTACAGGTCGCAATTTTGAAGATATTTCGATAAAATTTGGTACGTGATATTTTTTCGGCCCAAGGATGGATTGGATTGAAACTGGTGGAAATCGGTCCATTATTTCACCTGGCTCCTATACAAAACTCCTCCCGAAATTGGGGTTTACCTATCATAAATGTTTAAATTATACAAGGAACCAAACAAATTTCATCACAAATGAGTGGTAAGTGAAGCCAAATCACATCTACAAATTTTGTACAGATCGGTCTATAATTAGTCGTAGCTCCCATATAAGGCCCACTTCCGAAAATGACTTTAAAGAGCATATCTCACTCAGAAATGATGGTATCCAAATAATATTTAACACAAATATATCTTATATGTATGCAAATAATACGGTACAATTTTATAGTGATCGGTCCATAATTAGTCGTAGCTCCCATATAAGGCCCACTTCCGAAAATCACTTTAACGATCATAATTTTTTTAAGAATGTTGATAATCAAATAAAATTCAATACTAATAATATACAGAAATGATGACACCTAATTTTATAATGGTCAGTCTGTAATTAGTCGACTCTCCCATATAAGACCCTCCCCGTAATCAACTTTAACCTCCATAAATATTTTAAAAGTATTTATATCGAGATAGAGTTTAACATATGTACACAATATTTATATTCACAGACACTAAATTTTTGGATGACTGGTCCATAATAGGTCATATCTGCCATATAGCGCATATTCTGAAAAACTATTTTATACATATACTGGGTGTAGGGTATTATATGGTCGGGCATGACCGACCACACTTTCTTACTTGTTTTTTTTTTTAATATCTATGATACAGTCCAGCAACCTGCATTAAATTTTACTTATTTAAGATAAATTTAGAAAATATTTTCGCCATTAATTCAATATTTTACAATTACTCTTAATGAAAACACCCAGTTGGAAATAGAATCCTAGCATTTTTAAGCTGTTACTTTAAAAAACTTTACGTAAAACATCAATTTTTGAGACTTGTGTTCAAACAGCTACTTCTAGAAAGAGTGTAAATAGAACAGACTTGAAACAGTGATTCTGGAGGTTGCAAATTTAAAACAAATATCACTGATCGCAACTCCAAAAAATAAATACTTCCGTACAAAGTCAGTTATTTACAATTACACAACACCAATATCGATGAAACCAATAAAATTTAGAAAATGATAACAAACATTTGAATGAAAAATATTAATATGTAGCATTTTCTCTATGTGACGATCTGGTTTTTATATTGTTCAATTCTAATTGCCTTTTTTGAATCAACTGAATTATTAACAAGCACATGTTATTTCAAGTGAAATGTAAAATGACATTTCTTAAGCTTACAATGTTAAGTAATAATTTCCATTTATGCTTGGAAAATACACACACAAAAATATTACCACAGGCAATTGCCAAATAAAACCCTCGACAACAAGCATTTATTCGTCATTAAAATTTATAAGTGTTCTACTCCCCAACATAAAAAGAAAGGCCAACCTCAGGACATACAGCTGAATCAAATACCCTTTGGCCAAATTTTCCAATTGGCTGCATTTTTACTCGTCATGAATATTTAAACGCACTATTTTTTTCTACATAATTTTTCATTTGCTCATTTTTTTTGTGTTTGAGCCATCATTATTATAAATTGTAATGAAAAATTCTGCCGGAAAATAACGATAATGTTGCTAGTGTTGTTTGATGTTGGTGGTAGGAAAAACAACTAATTGACCTGTGAATTTTATAATGTAACGGTTATTTATCAAATTATTATTGTATGGTGGACGTGCCGCAAGATGCATTGTTTAAATAATGGCAACAACAACAACAACAACAATTTGTAACCTATTCAACATGTTTTCGTTTTTTTTCTGCCATAAGCTTTAGTTGACTTTTTGACTCCTCTATTTGTTTGTTGCAGGTCATACTACTCCTCGTACAAATTAATTAATTAATAAATTTATTATAGTAAAATATTTTGGTGCATTTTCAGCAACGATAAAACCAATCAAAAATGCTTGGTAATTCGAGTGACAGAGGGGTTGCTTGTGCATGTATTAAGTTGATGAAAAACTCAACACACAACAAACACTTGTTGTTTTTTCGTACAATACGTTTCTTTAGTTGCAACATTACACGCACACACTTCTGTGTGCTTAACACAAAGGTAATGTGTGCGTGGGAATATGTACATTAGACTGCTGCAGAACTGTATATACATACATATATGTATATAAAAAGAAATTGAATGTTATTAAACTTTTTAAATAAGTGACCGATTATAGGCAATAATTATTAAATTATTGGAAATAAATAAACGTTAAAATGCAGGAGCTGGAAATGTCCAATTCCCTTAAATATCCATTTTGTGTCTTCAAGTCTCTTTAAGGCCGCGTTTTCACTATGTTTTCACTATGTCATTTTTGTTGTCAAATTGTCTAAATTGTTGGCAATTGCATGAAAACGGGTTGTCATATGGGGTCATCTATGTCATCTATCATGAAGTTTATTAATGAGAAATATGTTCATTCTCTCTCTCTCTCTCTCGGTCTCTCTAATTTTTTCTAACCCTAAACTGTCAGCTGTAATTTCTGTAAGAAATAATGGTTTACTTTATCCTGGACATTGTTAATCTAGAAACTCATACTCTGAAATCAATCAAAGTGTTCAAATATGCGCTTATGCCGATAATCACAAGAGACGTTCGAATAGACATTAAAGAGGAAAAGTAAGGTAATCAAGTAAGAATCACAATACATTTTAATGGACTGCCGAATAAAATCTTATTTCATTCGTCAGTCAGAACTTTAAATAACTTGCACAGAACTTGAGTGAAAGGAAAAATACAGCAGTCATGATAAAGGAAAACAAATGCAAAATTCTTCCAACCTACCACAATATAAAAATGCATGACTCTGCTGAAAACCATAATTATTTAACAATACAATGTCAGAACAATCAAATCTACAGACTTAGCAGCTTAACAGCTTTTGAAAAAAAAAATCCCATGACAAACTTACTAAATTATATAAGTGAAAGATGTCTTCATAATATGATTCTGCACTACATAAAATCACAATGACACACGCTTAGTAAGAATGCCTGAGAAAAGTGTAACCAAATCCAAATAACAACAGTTATTATGGACACCAAACAACAGATGGGAAAACAATATGTAAAGAAATTAAGATCAAAAGCTCAGGATCAAAGAATAGTTGAAGCGTTTGATTAATAATTCATACAGCAATTTTCGTAAACAGGGGCCAAATTACCGCATTCGTGATCGAATGAGCTATCGTATCGAAAAATTATTTCGATATCGAAATTATGATAAAATGTACTAAATTTCTTGTTCGATATCGAATGCCATAATCTCAAATAAGATAATTACGACCAATTTTACTCGATATCGAATGCGGTAATTTGGCCCCAGTTCTGTATTTTCGAAAATCAAATGAACCAACGGTGCTCTTTTAAATTTTTCGTTTCAAATGGAACTTCCAAAGGTGAATTTTAAATATTTAAAAGAATTATTATGCATCAGTCTAATATGCATGTTGTATTTGAGTTTATTGTAATTATTACAATTACTACAATAGAATGTTTCCGGTATAATGAACAGCCAGAAATTGTAGCCAACTGAGTTTAACATTGTGCGTACATGTTACGAGGGTGGAATGTAAATTAGCTTACTTCAATTGCTTTCTAAATGTTTTCTAAACACAATAAAAGCATGAAAATGTTGCACCAGTGTATTTCAAAACATTGCCAATATACATACATACATACGAGGCCAGATAATTCTGCAATAGCAGATACATACATTATTTTTTATGACACAGCACAACGAAGTCTTTGCATTGTAAAGACATAACATGACAATGTTTTTGAGTTAACGTTAGAGTAACGTGCCATGCTTGGCACAATCATTTTGTTCAGTCAAAATTCAATAATGTTATTAACTTTAAAGATCCGACCAAGTTTCAAGAGATAATTTTTATAAATCAGAATGTACAGTGGTTCACAGCTTATTGTATGCAAGGCATTTTTATGTTTTCATATCTCCATAAAATGAAAACTAACAGGCACTTAAAAAAGAAGGAAATTGGTCTCATTTAGAAAAAAAAAAACAAAATTTATAGTCTAACAAACAAAAATAATTTAGTGCAAAAATGTACATTTCAATATATTACAACTAATAAATGCTAATAGTTTCTTTTAATAAGCAATAAGGTCACTTGAATTTTATATAAAAATATTTAATTTATTTATATATTGAAAAAGGTGAAATAAACGAACTAAATAACTAATAAATGCTCGTATTTGTCACAGCTTTTTTTATGCAGGCACGTATGGGTTTTAAAAACTTGAAATTAAAACTGGCAATTATACGATTTAAAAATTTACAACAGATTTAAGTTGATTTGGCATTTTTGATAACATTAAGGTCTTGCGAGCGACTATTGTGCGGTTGTCATCAAATTTGTGCAGTTATATATTAGCTACGTGTTTTGGATCGTTGTACTGGTAAAATCGAAAATCTGATCTTATACCCTGGTTCTCTGCGCTTTCCAACAAGTTGTCCTTCAGCATCTAAAGGTACTTAAACGAGTCCCTGGTTGTTGCAACAAATATTAAATTCCCAGTATCAACAGTTGACATATAGGCCTAAACCATGACACTGCCACCACCATGCTTCACTGTTTCCTTTCTGCTTTCTTTGTTGAGTTTTGCATTTGGTTTGCGCAAAACATACGACTCGTCATCTAAACCGAATGTTTGAAGCTTACATTCGAAGATCGGCGAAGATGACCGAATTCAAAAATGCAGATTCCTTGCAAACATGCTCTATAGCGAAATTTAGCCTGCCCAGTCTGTTTTTCGGGTTTATAAACGGTTTCGTGCGTGCAACTCGGCCATTAAAGTCATATTGGCAAGGCAAGACAACCACATTCAACGCAACATTGTTTGCCCAGGTAAACTGCAACTTCGGGGGTCAGTTGTGCAGCTGATAGTCTTGGAAAATTTAATTTAGTGTCTTTCTGCCTTTGTTATATACCCGGTTATCATGGATGAATTGCTCAATGAATTTTTTGCCTATGGAAGCTTTATTGTTAATCGTTTCTATTGTGTTTACTGCGATTGGCCAATTTGGAAATGGTTTAAAACCAGTTCTTGTTGTTCCATCATTGTATGCGAACTCATTTGAACTATTTTTTCTTTCAAATATAACCAGTTTCTTTCTTAAGTTCCTGTTAGTTTTCTTTTTTATTTTATATGGAGCATTGAAAACAAAAATATGCATGGCATAAAATAAACCATAGTATATAAACAATAAACTTTATTTTAGTCCTTCCCATGGCAATTGGATGTGCGCTCTGGAACAGTCCTATGCTCAATTCAGTAATACTTCCACGAGTCATTTTGATGTTTGTCGGACGAGTGTTTTTTTATGTTACCCCACAATCGTCGTTTAAGTATTCTTTGCTCATCGTCGACGATTGGAAAGGAAGAGTCGCCGTCTTGACACAGATACTTCAGTTGCTCTGAACATGCGCGATTGGAATACGACATCGCGCACGATTACTTTAATCGTCGGCTCCGATCGTGAAAGAGTCGTGCACGATTGAAAATGCTAGCTGGGAAGCCACTTTTGGGCACTCCTGCTCTAGATACTAGATAAAAAAGAAACATAAACATAACAATTTAATTCATAAAAAAATAGTAAAAAAAAAAACAAGTTCAGGTACTCAAGATATGAGATAAAAAAATTTAAAATTTAATTCATAAAATATATAATATATTTTAAATAACTATACTAAAATTTTAACGGCTTAGGAAATAACTTTTTAACACACTCAAAGCGTTTATTGAGTCGTCACAAAGTCTATTTCTGATTTTATTTACAAATTGCCCGCTTTACTGAAAAAACTCGTTCAATATTTTGAGTTCTTTGACCGCTTCCTTCAACAAATTTTAACTCATTTTTTAAGTATAAGGAGCGTTTTTGTATTTCCCGGAATCCCGCAAAAAAATCCCGGGAAACGGGAAATCATAACAATTGAAATCCCGGGAAAAAACCCCTATTGACTACATAAACATACGACTTTGCATAATTGTGTTCGAAATCAGATAGTTGTATCAACATTACTGGTGAATTGAACAACTGTCTATTTAAAATACATTTTTCAAAAACGAAATTAGTTTACTTTGTTACAAAATCGGATTAAAATTTATATTCTTAACAAATCTCTTTAAAATTTATTAATATTTGTCTTTTTGACACAAATTTCCTGCCTGGACACATCTGTAATATTAAACAGATTTTACATAAAGATTTGTTCAAGGAATCAAAGTGAATTATCCTGAAAGTTGTAATTTGTTTGTGGTCTACTGAAAAATAGCTTTTGTTAACTTTTCACACCACCCTCGTACACAACAATTTCATTTGATATGTTATAAAATATTACCCAAATTGCTCATTCTAGCTATGGGGTCGTTTATGATTTGTTACATCATGATAAAAATTTAATTACTCAACTAATTATGTTGTTTCAAAACAATTGTTTAGAATTTCACTCAAAACATTACAGTTAGTAAGTGTAACGAGAAATGTGCTTTAGAAATGTTCACCCACCATTCACTCTGCAACGCCAATGAGAAACAATTACAAATATTTTTGTAGAAATTAATAAAAGACTTGTTCAAAAATTGTGTGCAACTTGAACTGAAAAGAAAACTGATTTGGAAATCTTTATAAAGGCTACAAGTAGAAGAAATATCAAATCTTATCTCAACATTCATCTTTTTGTTGTTTGGCAAGGAAACGTGATCAATGTTCAATAATATCACATAAATTTTTTTTTAATTTTTTTTTGTATTGTTTGGCAAAAATCTTGTTGCAAGTCTGGAAAGAGAAGCACATACTGATGATGAGATTTTGTGATTATTACAGGTTGTTATTATACAGCATTGAGATGACCTTTCAAAGAAACACTCTCTTTTTTCTACACACAATACTAACTAATATCAGTGTTGATGTTGATGATATTGTAACAACAAGTTGTTTATGTTGTAGCAACAAAAACATCAACAGCATACATAAGTATATATTTAGAAATATGCTCTATATAGTAATAAACATTCAATGCAACATGTGGAAGTGTATCGGCTACATGTAATGTTGCACACATATAAGCTCATACCCAACATCATTAAGACAGTTGACTAGTTGGACAGACAGCTCGATATTCATTTCATTTACTGTTTATTTTGTTGTTGTTGCTGTTGTTGTTTGGGTTTATTTTCGAAAATCTATATGTAATCGTTACATATACGAGTACTACATAGTTTTGTAGATGAAAAAGAGGAAGCCTATAAAAAACCTTTATAAATGGCAGCAAGATAAATCTCATGTTACCCAAATGCAACCAACACAACCAACAGCCAGAACAACAACATTAACAACAAAACAACCCCATCATACCAACAAATTGTTGAACATACCAACAAGAATTGTTGTTGTACGTACTACACAGCAAAGTATTGTACGAATAAATATACCTGTACTTAGGTTTTTTGTTTAAATTTTCTTTTAGTTGTATTTGTATGACCCAGTAAGCAATTTGGCCTATTTGTAAGTCCGACTTCTGATATGGAAATTATTTTCTTATGTCTACCTTATAAAAAAGAAAAAACTTACAAAGCATTTGTCCCGCTATAGGATCCTTAAAGATCAGAGCGATTCTTTGCAACAAAATTATAATTTCTGTTAGTTTATACGAATATAATGTCCAATGATACCTTTAGCTCAACATCCGTACCAAAGAGTGACACGTTTTCAAACAATCGCATGTGGGTTTTATAAGGTCTAAGTCTGGAACTGAAAAAGTTATCAAGTTGGAAATCTGCGAAATCCCTGCAAAAATCTGTGGAGTATGCGGTCCATTGTAGCTGAAATATAGTGATTACATCATGGTCCTATGGAATGCACTCATGGACCATTTCATTTTCAAAACAGAACTTCTTATTACACGACAATTATTTGTGCTTAAACGACCGTAATCGTTGTTGTAAAACATTTGAAGTAGTTACAAGGAAAGTTTTGTCACTAGTTCCGTGTTATGCAAAGCTGGATTATATAGTCCAGTTCTAGAACATCGTAATGTTAAATGGACTAGTTTTTTTTCATACAAATGTATTATGTTTGGAGTAGTCCAGGGGGAGTTACTCTCTATTGCATACAAATTGTATGCTTATCGCATCGTAACCCCCCTGGTCCATTGTTTTTTGTTGTTTTATTAGGGATCGTTTAGGATAACATTTATCGAACTGTGGCCTTCAAACTTTTGCTACTTTTGAAATAGCACCTATTTTTGCGTGGTCGTGTGTTGAAATGAACTCGTTACAATGAATGAAGTTTACTTTAACTTTGAACTTTGAGAAAAATAAAGATTGAATAGTTTATTTTTAATAATTTTCCACATGGCTTAACTCAACTCGTTCAAGGAGATTCGTCTTTTGATGATGAAGCATCATTATTAGCCACCGTGAATTCAATCAGGTTGTGGATAGCATATCGATACTCTCTGAAAACTACTCATGCAATTTCGTCAATATATTTATTATTTCTTATTATTCCTTAACAATTAATGTTTCTAAAGCTTTTTGTAATGATAAAAGTTTAAAAATTGAAGAAGTTTCACATTACTTCCACCTATTATACTTCAAATCGTATAGACTTTTCAAAAAAAATAAAATTTGTATGAAGATTCAACCACTTTTCAGAGTGACCTTTAAAGAGATTTTGTTTAACAGTAGAGCTGTGTCGTTCATGAACGAACGGGTTAAAATTAACGGATCACTTCATTGAACGGAATGAGCCGCTCATTTAACTGAGCGGTTTTCGTTCAATAGTGTACGGATCAATTTCGTTCAGCTGCTGTTTGTATTCATTCATTCAAAGTGAACGATTGAACGAATTGAATGAACGAATGTTCATTCATCTAAGAAATCTAACAAAACCGCAATCAATGTGAAATGAATGTCGCTTTGAGCCACTGTTACTTCAAAGGACGACCAGAACTCCCAGAACTCATATTAACTCGACAAGTAGTGGTCTAAATTGGAGAATAAATACAATCGAGAAAACATTTCGATCGTATTACGAAGGAGTTGAGAACTCTGATTGATGCAAGACTGACCACGTGTTTAATAATGGCCGATGTTTCGATATCACTAGTAGTCATATATCTAAAAGTTTTCAAATATTCTGAAGTTGTACTTCCTATTTCGGTTTACTGTGTTGTCTTAAAAATCAATAACAAGATCATGATGTAACTTGTAATGTTCATCAATGCACCTGCAATTTGGAAATCTACCGCCAACCAACAATATTTATGTTTCAGAGAGTGTGTTTACATATAGAATTGTGTATTAAATGCACAAAGTATACGATTCCTTTTCTTCGTTTTTGTTGTTGTCGAAATGGTAACAAACATGTACAACTATAAAGCAAATGTCAGTTACTGGCAAACAACACTACCAAAATAAAATTTAAACCAAAAACAACACAACACAGCCAACCAACTAAACAAACAAACAAGCAACTGACTAACAGACTTGACTCTGTTGGTGAACAGCGGAGTGTGGTGTATGTTTTTTGGGAACATATCAAAATACCGCTGCTGAACCGTCATTTTCTTAAAAACAAGCCAAGCTGTGTATCAGTAAATGTGCCTGAATGTGTAAGTAACCAAACCATATGAAGACATATTTTTGTGCAAACATTTGGTGGCTGTCTCAGTTTCCGTTCCCATCTTGTTTGAAATTCAAGCCAGCCAATGTTGTTTTTACGGTGTATGTCCACATAAACTTGATCTCCTCGCTCGCTGACTCTCTCTCTCCAAGGATTAATGTTTTGATTTTTGCATCAACAAAAGTTGCTTTTGTAGTAAAATTTATGATTTCTTTTATATTTTTATATATTTATTTCATAGGGGGTTTTATTTTACAGATACATACATTCTTTTATAGCTAAACAATATTTAGCAGGGTTCACAGAAAATCCGTTTTGTTTTTTAAACATTATTCAATTAGTTTCTTACTCTGTGTCGGTAACTTAGAAATCAGGTCGACGTAATAGAAAAATCCTATTGTCCCGTAGCATCGACCAATTGCTTTTCAGAAGCTCTAATGCGAGAATTTTATCAACCAACTTCATAAAAGCGGTCTCAGCGGCCATTTTCACCACAATTACAAAGCCTCACTACCATTAAACTTTCTTGTTTTTCAATTTCTCCTTTCTGGACAGCAAAGATCCTGTTGCAAAATAAATCAGTATCAATTTGTGGTACAAAACTATTCAATCACTTTTCCTGTGATTTTTTATGCGAACGGATTTTAAGTGAACTATGCTTTAGTTACTAGTGAGTGAGTGTTTGAGCAAGTATGTATGTATGTTTCAATTTCAATACATACTTTATTTTATGATCATAACAAGGGAATTTTCTTTTGCAAATAAATCTTAAAGATTATATTTTTTATGGTTGTTAGATCTTCAGATAGATGTTAAAGATTCAAGTGCGTAGCAGATTTATTTCGTTAGACTCATCGTATACAATTGCAATGACAGGCCATGTTAAAGTACAAGTCAGGAGGATTAGACAGATACATTGATTTTCTGTTGGTTTTTGTTTTTAGTTTTTCTTTCTTTTTTCGAAAGAAAATTTTTATAATTTAGTTGGTCTTTTAGCAGTCAGGAATTTATGAGTATGTGGCTATTTTAAAAGCACTTAAGGGATTTGCATTTTGTTCTAAGTAAAATATAGTTTCCGCCAAAAGAGAACACAAAATGTTTAAAGAAAAATAAGCAAGAATTTATAGACTGGTCAGTTAAATGAAGGAGTTTTAGAATTTCCTAAAATTCTTTGAGTATTAATAATAATAATTTTTTCAAATGAAATTAATGAACGATTTGAGTTTTTAATGTTTTTTAGGAAAAGCTTTAAAGTCTAAATTTGCTTTCCATTGAGAGAGAAGTGTAGCCAATGTTTGCTAGAATCACTTTCTGAGTCGATTTAACGATGTCCGTCCGTCTGGCTGGCTGGCTGGCTGTCCATGTCAAACTTGTGCGAAGAGTACAGATCGCAATTTTGAAGATATTTCGATAAAATTTGGTACGTAATATTTTTTCTACACAAGAATGGATGGGATTGAAACTCGTGGAAATTGCTACATTATTTCACCTGGCCCCCATACAAATGTCCTCCCGAAATTTGGGGTTTACCGATCATAAATATTTGAATTATGCAAAATATATCACCATAAATGAGTTAGAAATGAAGCTAAATCACATCTATAAACTTTGTGAAGATCGTTTCATAATTAGTCGTAGCTCCCATGTAATGCCCACTTCCGAAAATCACTATATCGATCATAAATTTCATAAAAATGTTGGTATTCAAATAAAATTTGACACAAATAAGTTTCTTATACACAGAAATAATGACACCTAATTTTATATTGGTCTTTTCATAATTTGTCGAGACTCCCATATAAGAGCCTCTCCGTAATACAATTTAAGCTCCATAAATCTTTTAAAAGTATTTAAACCGAGATAAAGTTTAACATACACAATATTTATATTCACAGAAATCATGACACTAAATTTTTGGATGATCGGTCCACAGTATAATATAACGCCCATTTCTGAAAAAATGGAATAATTAGAAATTCGTGGTGTCATTAAATATTTAAATAAAAAATGTTTATATAAAGGGTGTCCCAACTAGAACGCAATGGTGTTCGGTATCGTGAAATGATAACCAGTTTTTTCTTGCCTAGAATTGCAGAAATAAATGTTGAGGACATGTGGTTTCAACAAAACGGCGCCACATGTCATACAGCCAGACAAAATGCATCAGTCATTTCCCGGTCGTGTTATTTTGCGTTTTGGAAACCAGAATTGGCCGCCTAGATCGTGCGATTTAACACCTTTAGATTTTTTCTTTCGGGTCTTTTGAAGTCGATGGTTTACGCGAATAAGCCGAGACGACTCAAGCTTTAAAAGAGGAAATTGGACGCTGCATTAATGAAATACCGCAGCATTTATGCAAAAAGGTCATTGAAAATTTCATTAAAACATCGCGTGTGTGCCAGCAAAGCCGCGGCGGCCATATGCACGATATCGTGTTCCATACATAACCTCATTCTGACTACTTTACGACATAATAAAGTTTCACGATTTTTTTTAAATATCTGTGTGTTTTATTTAAAATTTAAAAATTGCGTTCTAGTTGGGACACCCTTTATAAAAGAAAGAGGCTTGATTCGTTCTTGGAGTCAAAATTTGAGCAGTTTTTTTTATCGTGAAATCCGTATGTTGCCAAAAAGATAGGAAAAGCTAATAATAGCCTTTGAATAAATTTATAGTTTACAAATATTTCAAAACAAAACCTAAACATTTGAAAAATAACGCATTTTTATGTTATACACTCAATATTATTTCTGTATTTCTTAGTCCCAATTTACATGAAGCAATTCTTTAAGCTAAGCTGATTGTGTTTTAGACATTGCGGTGAAGGGAAGATAAGACGAGTACACACTTGATTTCGCACCATTTTTGGTGCTTTTTTAATTTTTTTGTGCGAAAAATTCCTTAGTGCGCTTTTTTTTAGTTTCGGTGCGTTTTTTGATTTTTGGCGGCACCAAAGCAAATTCAATACAACTTTTAATTTCAGTGTAAGAAGAAATCTTTGTAAAATAACATACACCAGTTTCAATACCATTTCATTCAACAGTGCCAAATTTTTGTTCAATCAATTTTACCGACCACAATAAGAACAATAAATAATGATGTTTAAGACATAACAAATTATATGTACAGAATAAAACGGTCTCGTTGTTGTAGATATTTTGCATTATGTGAAGAAAATGAACTATTTCATTGTATGAAATTTGCTGTCTCTTTTTGATTTTCATAGTACATAGTTGTTTTTGTAGTAAAAGTTGCTGGCGAGTCATTGTTCGTTTTTTAAATTGTGTGGTGTAAAAAAAGTGTGAAACATTTTTATAAAGTGCTGTAAAACTAAAAGTAATAAAACTTCTGTTTTAAAGAAATCACATTTAAAAATAAAGCTTTCAATAAAAAAAATCTAAACTTGATGCGTTTTTATCTCCATTTTGGTGGGTTTTGAAATTTCAAAGTTGACAACGCTGACTAGCAATTCGTGTTACTCTCTTATTCATATTACATATGTACGTATGTATGTGTATACATACTCTCAAATAAAAATACGAACGATTTAAGCAATAAGAATTGTGCTGTGTGAACGCCGAAGAAATTTCAAGGAAAAAATTGTCTTTTCATTAAAAATCTTTTCAATAAAAATTGCTTCGTGTAAATTGGAACTAAGTTTATTTTTCTACTTTAATAAATGAGTCATTTTCAATTATATTCTCAAATTATGGAATTTAGTTCCAACTTTATTCATTTGAACAGCCAGCAACAGATTCTGGTTTCAATCAGATTTTAACTAATTGTCATTTGCCTATCTCTGAAATCTTTAAATAGTGACCTCAAAATTTCAAAGTTTTTTTTTCTGAATTCTATAGCATACTGATTCATTTAAGTAGAATTCAGAATTTTCTTAATTGACAAACAATTGTTGAACAAATAAGTTACAAAATTACTCGCACAACATCCATACAAACATTTACATACAAGTATAAATTCCACTTCGAAAAACAATTGTTTTACAATAATCATAGATAATAATCAGCTATGGTTTGTTGAATTTTCTGTTCTTTTTTTTTATTGTTCGATTTGAATGCAACTGTTTAATTATATGATTTGGTAACCTTTAATAGCACAGAAATATAAAAGTGGTTACTTGTTAGCCACAAATAAAAACTAATAACAATTTGAAATAAATAGTTACAAATATGTGTCTATTGAAAATTATTAGTTACAGAAACCAACACTAATTTTACACTCCGTTCGTTGTGTTGTCCGTTCCATGGCTGATTTTTCTGACAAGGGCCCGCATACGGGCTTGCAACGTCAACGCGACTTGTATTCGCACCAAAGAAAAATTTGTATTGTATTTCTTTTATCTAATAATCATTAAATTTTATACACACACATTTACTGTTGTTCTATGGATTTTTAGTGCTGTATAAGAGTTTAGTACATATATGAAAAATATTAACAAAACTGAATTTGACCCAAACAAATCTGAAATGGAATATGGTTGGTTACAGATTTTTTTTGTAGAGTTTACAGGTGTGGAAAATGCAGTACTGTTCTGTTTCATACAGTCAAATTTTTATTTATTGAATAATGTATCTACATATTACCTTCAGCTATATATTAAGGTAAAGGAATACAAAGTATTCACGGTTGTTATAGAATCCAAGTCAGAATTGTCATTTATCATAATTGAATATATTGAAGGTCACAGCAATCCTTTGGAACTGGATGCTGTGATTTGGCGTACATTTTTTTTATCATATAATGTACATTAATGATTCACAAATTTATTGGAAAGTATCGTCTAAATAAACTGTTTTATCAAAAGTTGTTTCTTTAGATCGAGTTCAAGTTGTTGCTTTTTTTAATTTTTTTCTTGAATGGCATATAGCATTTGAGAACTGACACTCACAAGTGCATCTTTTAAATCTGCTATGGACTCGTTACTCTTTTCTATTGCTCGCTATATGTATACGTCTAAGGGAACTGGCATTTCCTTTTCCTACAGCTATTATAAATCCCAGTAAAAAATGTGCTACAAAAGGAGCAGGTTTTATGTATGAATTCATACTTTAAATCGCTTCAAACCTGCTGATGAAATGCATGATTTTTGTATGAGGTGTTCCCGGTTTGGAGGATTACTTGCTGCTGACAATAAGCGCTTCTTTTAACCTAATCAAACATGCAAATAAAGCACTTTCCTAAAGTGTTTTACGTCACTTCTCGCCCACCAATCAGAGAACAAATTCTATCAGAATGTTTTTGCTTAAGAAAAATTTATAGTAACTGAGAAGCGCGATATTCATACGTAAATCTGTAGACTATAATTTCATTTTTGTTTTTTCGCTTTAAAACCTTCTCCGTTGTCAGCACTAAAAAAGCATATTTTTTGTATATTTTATTCGTAAGCATTTAGTGCTTCAAAAGAGCGCCTTTATTGAAGCGCTCGATTATGCCCTTTTTCTCTTAAGTGCTTCAAAAAACACGATTTTTTTTCTGGGATATTAAATATTTGTGTAAAAAACAGTTTAGAATATATGAAAACTCTTTTATCATACCTAATTGTTTATTTTTACTTAAGAACCAAAATAAACAATGCAAATCTGCCAGCTACAAACTAATCGGATTCTATGACATCAAATTCTGACAAAAATTCTGATTCGAAAATGAAATCGATAATATTGGTTGCTATGATACAAAAATAATTTTTTTTGTCGATTTTACTAACAATCATGTCGCTTTCTCATAACAATCATATTCTACATATTGGACTGTCTAAGGCCTGGTAAGTTGTTCCAAAATCGGGAAAATTCCGATTCTACCCGAGAACTAATTCGTTCCATAGTGTAACAACGTGGAATTCCGGGCCTATGAATGGTCATCATGACCAGATACCCAGCACAAAGTAAGTTTATTATGCGTGCCGCGTTCATGTCCAGCAATCCATAACTACCCTAGACCTTATTTCATATGAAGATAAGGCTCTGAGAGCAGCTTGGCTATCAGACATAATAAAAATCCAATTATGCCTAACTCTACGTCTCAGATCGTTAGATCATATAAGAATGGCCTAAATTTCCGTCTTAAATATAGATGGGAATGTATCCATTGGGATACCCCTTTGAAAATTGGGCCCATATATGCCAGCCCCAGTGTCACCATTAGTATGTTTGGAACCATCGGTAAACCACACTTGATCGGCATTAGTCTGCTACCATGTCTGTTTTAACCATTCATCCCTTTTACGTATAAGGACGTTAAACTTCCTATTTAACACCAGAGTCTTTGACATATAATGTGGTACTGCAATACTAGGATCATTCGCAAATATACATAGTATGCTCATGTGTCCAACAAGATCTCCCGGCACTAGTCGGGATATCTCCGGTAGTCTGGATGCACACCTATAGTCCTCCTCCATTATCAATAAATATAGGGGTGGAATATGTACGATTGCACCCACAGCATGAGTGGGGCAGGTCGTCATGGACCCAGTAATAGAAATACAGATGAGCCGATAGTCCTTGTCAAGTTGCGATCTAGCAGTCAGCTGTGGTCGGACCTAATTGACTAGTGACACATATTTGTCATTAAAGTATCTGGTTCCACGATATATTAGTCTGCTCTCCTGTAGAGTGCGATAAACACTTAACACGAGTTCTTTATCCAGACATCTTTTGATGGTGTTTTGAAAAATCATACAATGCCCAGTTACTTTACCCATAAAAAGATTTCTTCCTTTCCCGTGTCATAGCATTTTGTATATTATACAACTGCCCATCGATGATCGCTTGAGTTCATTAGCTTTTAATTTGGAATATGTTAATTGTATCGGGAAATTTGATCAAAATAATCATGATTGAATGGAAGGAGTACTCTTAAAGAAGCTAACAAAGTTCGATATAAGTTTGCTGCAAAATATTTGTAGGATCTATACTTTTTGTAGGATGGTACCGTGAACAGTACAGGCACACAGCAGACTGCCAGACTCTCTTGGCTGCTTCAAGATTTTTGCATTTCAATATTATAGCTTATATGTTAAATTTGTAGTTAATATATTTATTTGTGCGTTACATTTTCCATCCCCGCAATGGATACATTTATAAACATTTATGACACACATTGTTCTTACACTTTCATACACATGTGTAATGTTTAGAATAGTGGTAAATAAGATTTGGTTGTTATTTGATTTTATGGTCAAATTACTTGAATATTTGCAACTATTATTGCACACATTAAATATGTTCATACTTCTGAAACAGTCATACTTACTACATGCATTGTGTTCAAAAATATAGAACTATGTCTAAAGCCATATGTATCTGTTGTGGTAGTTTGACAATACCAAAAGCGGGGAGAATGGCAGTTGGTTAAAAGATTATTATTTGTTTGAGCAGCAAATTTCGGTCCACCAAATTGTCCTAGGTGCTGTTGCTGAACAATATTGAAAGTAGTGGTAACTTAGTTCTGTGCTCAGTTTTCACTTGCAGTTGTCATTGACAGGATCTATTGATTTGCTGTCAATGCATTTCGGTTATTGATTCGAGGCGATTGCTGCTTTTTCGGCATTGATCCCTAGGTCATGATAAATGACTAAGCTATTAAAAGTAGTGGTGGCAATAGGCTATATGTGCACAGGAAATGTATTGGTGAGGTGGCAATCGTGTCAGTATTTGATGGGGTCTTGGATGGGGTCACTGAAAGCTAAGTGATTCAACAGCCCGCATTGATTTCTGATGTTGGCATTAATGGTAGCTACTGCGGTTGTAGACTAAGCTATGGATGGCAGGGATTAGATAGCCCAAGCTCTTAAGAAAGGTGCTCTTTACATTGATCGTTGCAGACATGTATCGAGAAATTGCTAAGTCCTAATTTATACGAAGTAATTCTTTAAGATAAGCTGATTGATTTTTTAGACATCTAGGTGAGAGGAAGTTAAAACGAGTACACACTTGATTGTACTAGCAATTCGTATTACTGTTTCATTCTTATTACATCTGTGTATACAAATGTGTTTATATTTTCCAATAAAAATAAGAACGATTTAAGAAATAAGAATTGTGCTGTGTGCTCAAGGAAAAAATTGTACCAAACTTTTAAATAACAATTGCTTTGTATAATTTAAGTAACACTCAGGCAATTAATATGCCTATATATAATTGCGTTAGTTTCTTTGAAAAGGGGATAGTTGAAGAAGTAAAGGTGGTGAAAGAAGAAAGCTTTTTATATCACAACTCTGCAATTGCGCATTATGTTTGTGTTTAGTGCAGAATTGCGCATTAATGTTAAAGCTTGATTTTATAGCCTTTATTTAATTATTTTACTTTGCTTAATGATCAAATGCGCTAACCAATTAAGCTACAGCACCTCTTTAATTCAGACTAATTGTATGTTCCTGACAATTTCATACAAATATGCTCTTTGCAAGACATACATGAGTATGTTCTTGCTGGAACATACAATGCAGCCGAGTTTCTTCTGCGTTTGAGTGCACTCTGAGGTTTGGGCGGCCTAAAAGGCAGGTGTCCACGTTAAACTTAAACACATCTTTTACAATCACCACTGCTTCAGAATACTTGAATGCTTTATTTAAAGCGTAAGGTGCACTCATTTTCCATATACACTTTAATTTATATGCATATCTCATATTAAGCATCTTTAGTGTTATTCTAACACTAATGCTTTATTTTTTATTTCCTCTTACAAGTTTCAAGAACAACTGCAACTTATTCTATTTGTGTAATGTGTAATCATATTTGATAATCAGTTATTTTGTTGGTTTAAAACTAAGTTTCACTATTATTTTTCATGACCTAAGTTAAGCAACTATCACATACTTAGCTTACATGAGTTTGATATTTGCTCCTTTTTTTTTTTTTTAAAAAAAAAAGAAACACTTGTATTTAGAAGTTAAAATTTCAGACCATATGTAGAAAATATATGGACAGCAGCAATTGGTTTAGTATTGGCTGCGTTTTCTAGTATAATAAATAATTGATTGTGTTAAATTATTAATTAATTACAACACAATTACAAATTAATATTATTATCTGATTTGTTGAATATGGTTAATAAATATTGAACAGGTTGGTGTGTAAGAGATCAGATATGGTGTTGGTATTTAAACTATAATTAATTGTGAAAGATTGATCAATAAACTATGGGTTAGGCAACCGGAGTTTTAAGTTTTCAATATTTGATTTCAAATCTTAAAAAACAGTTTGTTTGTTGAAAGAGATATGTGATTCTATAACGAGGTTTGAGAATATGTGAGAGGCATCATTTGTTCAGCTGCACTGTCACAACCTATCAGTTGATATTGGATTAAAAAATATTCTCAAAAATGGCCAGACAAGAAATAAAAACCCTCATTTTAACTCTGGTAAATTAATTTGTATTGGAACTTTTGTTACATTATCAGTTCTAAATCAGTGTTTGGCAGTCACTGCCACCAGGGCTCATACATACTTGGTTACTTGTCTGTGAACAACAAATTCATAAACATTATCAAATAAGAATGCAAAATTACAACCCACAGCTGGTCACATTACAACAGAAAAAGAAAATGCATTTTATCTTTAGACCAACAACTGTTTCAAGCTAATCAAACTTGATGAGTCTGTGAATAATGAATAATAAATAACCATTAAATCTTCGATCTACTCTAGTGTTGCTATTTATCATTTCCTCATATAAAACTATAATTTGTTTTAAACTATTTAACTTCATTTCATTCATTCCTCACTCTATCACCTAGCTGATTTGATGCAGTTGCAAATACAAACTTTCCATTACTCCCATGGTTTTTCCCTATTCATTTGTAATACAGTTGTTGTTATTTTTTTTCTTTCTTGTTTTTTAACTAATAAAGTTATAAACATTTCGTAGAATGTTGTTGAATTGTTGGTTGCAATTTACTGTACTGCACTGTCTGACAATACAACGACAACATTACTTGTACATGCAACATTCATTGTATTTGTACTGCAGTTGTAACTGGTAGTTGTAGTAATTTTAAAGTGTTATTATTCCCCCTACAGTGCAATGCAACCAATTGTGTTGTACATAATAAGTTCAGTATTAATATGATTTTGTTTAGATTTTTTTTTCTCCTACTTTGGTCAACTGTTGTTAGTTTTTTGTTGTTAGTTTTTTTTTCGATTTTGCTTGAACTTAAATTACAACCGGGCTGTTGTTCTTTTGTGAACTCAAACATATAATTGTAATAAATAATCTAATATTATAGTTTTTATCTCTCATCTAAATAATGTTTGATATGCTCCAGACAAAAGCAACAAAAAAAAATTTATGTATATAAAAATAATTCTGGCAAATAAAAATATCTTTGTGTAAGGAGTTTGTTCATATGTATGTGTGCATTAATATTAAGTTGAGAAATATTTATAACTGAGTAAAATCAAAACTATGTAGGTATATGCAGAAAATTTGTTTTAAAATTTGAGCAAATTGTTAGTCATTGTTAAATTTCTGCAATTATAAATGATTAGTAAAAAGATTACTGAATAAATAAATAAATAAATTACTCAATTGAAGAACATTATCGAAACCTTTTCTACAATATCATACTCGTATAAGGGCATTTCCACAGAAAGGTCTACCGGGACCCAGAAAATTTAAATGTTAATAAACAATTTATTTTTCTAATATTTTATTAAGAAAATTCATAAATTTTTCTAACTTATAAGCAACTAATTTTAGTTTTTTATCTTCAAAAATTAAAAGAGCCTTAATTAAGTCATGCTTATCGATCCAGCAAGTGGCTTAAAATTGTAATTTTAAACAATAATTCAGTGGTTATAACTAAAAGAATAAAATAAGATAAAGAGCAACAACAATCCCGTATATTTTTTAAAAATTATAGAAGAATATTACTTGAAGAGCTAAAGAAATCGACAAAAATAAATTTTCTTATTTAATTTTTGTTTAAAAAAGCTGTGTAAAATGAGCTCTATTTTTTTATAAACATTAGATGTTTATTGCTAAAAAAAAGTTGGAAACTAATTTTAATTTACCCACTTTTAGCCTTAAACCAGTTCTACGGTAAACCGTAAAATTGAAACAATTAAAAATATTAGAATTTATTTTTTCACTTCAAACGTGTTCGAATGTCACGTTCTTTAGCGTGAAATTGCTCATATACCAAATTTAGTACTGAATTCGTGAAAAAACTGACTACAATATTTTCAAGAAAGGATATAGCAATTTGTTTATATAACAATTAATCAGAATAATTATAAGCACAATTCACTAATCACCGTCTTTCAAGATTAAAAATGGTAAAACGTTTAAACTAGTCCTTCAGCCCAATGGTTTGCAGACTAAAATATTAATTCACAAGATATTTCCACATAAAAATTTCACATGAGAATTTAAATAAGAGTTATTACCAGTCAGCTATTTCAAATTTGATAATTAACCAAATGAAGTACTTCTTCTTCAAATCGATTATTGTTTAAGTTTTCTTAAGCATAAAGCGAGATTTACACGATTGAAATTGTCTTCAAAATTGCTTTTCAAAATGTTATTAAATAAATTAAATAAATAAATTTTGAAGAATTTTTGCTGTTACACGAGTTTGAAACATTTTGAAGAGCAATTTTAAAGAAAATTTCAATCGTGTAAATCTAGCTTAAGTGTTTATTTTTTGAGCAATGTTAAGTTAATTTCTTTGACAAATTGGTACAAACAAAATTTAGTACTTTTTAGAAAGTGTACTAAAGAACATTTGAAATTAGTTGATTTCAATTACACCAAAGATTCAAAGAGTTTTCTAATATTTTAAACACACATGGGCGACTTTTGAATTATAACTAGTCAATTCAGGATGATTTTTAATTTATTAATATAGAAAATTAAATAGTTGTTTCTTTACGGTAAATAATCTTATCCTTGTAAATTGGTACTTTTTAGAAAATGTACTGATTTAGTTGCTTGAACAGATGTGAGAATTATTGTCCTTTTGACTATTTTTGCTGTTTGTATTTCAATAAACCTAATATTCTGTAGAAAAAACAAGGAAGACGATTTACGCCAACTAAATAATTTAATCATTTAATATATTTTTTTATTATTGTGCTCATTGTACAATTCAAGCTTTACAAATTGTCTTCCATTTTTTTTACTAAATTACGTAAGAGACCCTCACAAACGAAAACATTTTTTACTTTTCCTTGCTGTCTTATTTTCTACGAATGTGTGTTATGTCTAAAGGATGTTTGTATTATATTAGTACTTTTCCTAAAAGTAGAAAAAACGCATTAATTTCTTAATTTTCTAAAGGCTGTAATCTGTTTATTTCACAAATTACTGCAAAAATCATCACTTCTCTTTTGTATAAAATACGGACATTGTAATGATTACAAATTAAGCCAAAATAATAAATAAACTACTCGACTTCAACTTCAAACTACATAAAGACATACAACCATGATGTAATTGCAACAAACAAACAAAAAACTTAAACGTTCAATTTAACAATCTCATGACTTGTATGAGTATGAAATGAAATGATCCTCATACTCTAGCGTGTATAGATATGTAAGTAAGCGCAACTAACTACTCGAGAGCATTTTTAACAATTAAGAATTGCATTGAAAATTGATCTGCAAACATCAACTACCAATTGAAAGTTTTTTTTTTTCTTTCTTGTCATATAAAATACATAGTATATGCATATTATGTGTTTGTTGTTAATTCTACAACAATTGTTGTCTTTTTGCAATCGTCCTGTCTGTTTTTGTGTCTATCTTATTGATCTTTTGTATGAAAGTTACATGAATATTTTACTCCCTCTGTTCTCCTCGGTGTATTAACTGAAAAATATATGGAAAAGTCTACTTGAAATCTGAATGGATTTTCTGTAAAGATTATTGAGCTTAAACAATTAGATAAAAAAAAAATTATATAAAATCTGTACTAGTGCAGAGTTGAGGTACCACGTGGCCCGATCTTTTATTTACTCAGAATATTAGTTTAATATTTAGTATTATAGCGTGTTTAGATATGAAACTTAATTGAGTCAATATTCGGTTAATTTACAATATTATTTTAAGTGTTCAAGCATACGCAATTTTCAGCTTGCTCAATAATCATTTGACAGTTAGAAAACAATACAAAAAATACTCTAAATGGTTGTTGTGTTTCTATGTAAACAAACTTACCTTCACATTGACTTTTCAATGATTTCTTTTGTATTCTTTTGTTGTCATTTGCCATTTTATACAATTTTGTTTACTAAACACAGTTGTGAACAGTGTTGCATTCGAAATCTTACTCAATATTATAACAATTTCGTACTTATTGCACAATAATTAATTGAGATTTTATATGGAACATTAAGCTCAATAATGGCGTTAATTGCGATTAACGCAATTAAGGTTCATATGTGAACACGGTATTACTCTTGCGAGAATTACGCCAGTAATAATATTTTTCAAGTCTTGGCAGTCGATAAAGACTTTTAATTTCCTTATTGGAATTAAAAATTACACTTTTAACATTAAAGAAATTGTCACTTGTCGAGTTATTTCCAGTTGACATGACCAAAATTTACCTAGAAAAGATTATAAAAACACCCATTAATAGTCAGCGCAGTTGGGTTCATCAACCCCTTGGCATGCCCAAAAAATATTATGTGTGTGTAGCCAATCAATTCGATTAATGATTCTTGATAGATCCATCAGGTCCTCTAAGTCTAAATCCTCTTACCAGAGCAGAGACATAAGCGGTGCTTAAACCTCTCCTTATCGTCTTCATCAGGACAACTACGTCAAAGCTGTATTTATCTTGCAGCATTTAGCATATCTCCTTTCGAATAAAGAAAACGACTCTCATAATAAGGCTGAATGACTCTGTTTGCCAAAAGCCTTTCTATGAAACAAACAATCGACTGGTTTATACCCAATCACTTCAAAGCCTTCCCGATTTTATGTTGTTAAGGGTCCATCCAATATCCTTGTGACTTGAAAACTTCAGGATTCAATGGCTTGAAATTAATATTACGGAAGTGCATGATCTACTATTATTATTATTGTTATTATTACTGAAACGTGCCCCTGATTTCTCTACCCAGTGAGACATATACAATTTCGAGACGATTGTTAACGAAAAATTGTAACATTTTCAAATGACAACAACAACAACAAAAAGAAAATCTAAAATCAATTGAAAAAAAAACGACATTAAGACAAAAAATTGATTGTCTCATGTGTAGAAATAACATCTTGTTTAATTGAACATTTAACATACAAAATGATGAGACAAGACACAACAAGATGACTTTGGTAATTTTTCTTTAATCTGCTTTCGATAACCAGCAACAAATATCTTCCTATAACCCCCCTCGTTTACAGCGACATCATTGATATTTCGGCAAAAATTTCAAAACTTACAAGAAAATCACAAACCACAAACGAAACTATGATCGTTGTTCCTTTATAAATTGTGATTGTTGGTTGTTGCTGCTGTTGGTTGTTGTCATTGTCGAAATGATCGGTGGAAAGAAAAATCATTGTAATGGCTTTTGATTGGGATTTAGTGGCAATAGTAAATTGTTGGCATGTTACTTGGTTTTGCAAAGGTTTCCTGAGATAATAATGTTGTTGTTGTTGTTGTTTCATTGTTATTATGGTCGTTGTTGTCTTGGTTGTTGCCTTGGTATACAATGGCCTAAACGAAACACAGCAATTTGCGCTCTTGTCGATTGTTAAACAACATTACGCGCAATTGTTTACTGTCAACGCAGTAAAACTCACAATTCTTTTACTGCTGCTGCTGTTGCTTCTTCTACTACTTGCCACAAAACAAAGTACACAAAACAGCAACAGCAACTACAACAACATCAGCAGCAGCAGCAGTATCAACAACAAAGAAAGTTTGTCGTCATTGCGTTGCATAGATATCGCTAGTATGGTTTTGATGTTGCAGTTGTTTAGTTTTCTTTCTTTTTTTTTTTGGATGTATTTAAGTTTTTGGTATCGATCTAATGATGTGTGCAATTGTTTTTCAATTGTTGTTGTTTGTTATTATCGCTGAATGGCTGCCTGGCTAGCTGGTAGTTGCTGTTGTTCTGGTTGCTTTGTACTTTCATTGATGTGCTGAAAAGTTTATGTTACTGATAGTTTCATTAATTTTACTTTTTTTCTACACACACATACTCATACTAACATCCTCTTTGTCAGCAATATTTATTTGTATGTATTGTTGTTGTTACACATGAGCCTGTATGTAGTAAGACCAAAAAAAAGAAAGAAAGAACATTTTACCAGCCGCCACTGTTATTTCCATAGTCATCAACATCATCATGTTAATGGAGACAGGTATAAAACTCAATAACACACATATGTATGTATGTATGTTTGGACGTTGTGAATACAAACACAGTTACATTCATGCTGCCAAATATACGACCAAATTTCTAACAAATTTTCCAAATAGAGTTTCGGTAAAAAGCTAAGCCAAAAAATTGCAATCTTGTAATGTATTGCACGGTGGGTTGGAAGTAAAAGAATCCTAGTTTAACACGGCAAGAGTCGCAATAAACATTGACAAGTAACGTCTAATTCTTGAAACATGCTCTGCATGACATCCGAAGGCAATGACAGACACATCTGTACAATTCACAAAAGGTGTCGTATGTTGTACATTGTAGGATAGAATTATATGATTGTGAGCACAATTTTGAGCAAAGTTGTATGTTTATTTTGTCATACCTTCAAAATGACAAATATACAAAACATAAAATATAAATATTTTCACAAAATTAAAACATACCGTAGTATTTTCAACAATATTCAACATTCTTGTTTATTAATTTCATTTTCTTGTTTCAAATTTGGTTACATTTTTTAACTACATATTTGAACTTTTGGCAACACTTAAACTTTCTTGCAACATTCCAAATACATATGTTAAAATATCGTAGGTGTTGTACAAAATATAGCAACATTTATACAACTATTGTAAATTCAGACAACGTACAACTCCTACGACACTAAAACATTAGTTATTTATTCAATCAATCATATTTATATCTTGTTTACACAGATCTAGCAACAAAATAGTAACAAGTCCAAATATAGCTAGATTAACGATACATTTTTAGTTGTGCTTTTGTTTTGTTCTTGTATCTAATTTCTAGTTTGCTAGCGATCCACACTACATGTCTGTTATAATCAAGTGGAATTAGATGAAATCTTACATTTAAATACAAATATTTATATAGAGTTTTTAAAAACTCGAACAAAATTAAAATCTCGGTTTTGCTATTATGACATTATAGAAACACGAAATTTTTACTAACATGGAAAAGTGCAAAGTTCATAAATATATTTAAAACTCTTAAGGGAAAGATGGTCAATTTTATATTTATACCATTTTGACTTGAAATAAATTGAACTTTTAATAAAGTTATGAATATTTTGTTTTGTACTCCGTCAAATTTTCGATCTGTGACTCAGTTGCTTGTTCCTAGCCATTGAAGTTGTAATTTTCACAATCAAAAAATATGATAATAAGAAGCATATTAGCTTATTCCATCTTGATCATTTTGGAAATTATAATACTGTTATAATAAAAACCATTTTCACAGAATGATTCAATGAAATCTTTTAATTACGAAAAAAATCCGGCCAATTTGTCTTTGTCAAGCCTTTGACTTTCTCTTAAACCACTGTGCACATTTTGTCTCACACAAATATTCCCACATGCTGCTGTACATGTTGTTTTCTCATCATCACTGTTTGTATGTTGAAAGTTTTTTTTTTGTTTTTTGGAGAAAAAACAACGACATTATACGTAGTCTTCTAAGTTGTAATCGTCTTCACCGACTTCTCCTGGTGCTTACAACAGGACATCAAAATCAACATTATCAAACAACAACAACAACAACTACAAAAACAACAATATCAGTAACATCAAAACCATCACATGACATTTCTTTGATACTTTACTCATTACTTTAATAGACGTTGGCTTTAGTAGCAGTAGTAGTTGTTGCAGTTGTCCGTTGACGGAATGCGAAATGTGACATTAGTATAGTTTTGTTGTTGCAGTTGTTTCAGTTGTTGTTATTTGCAAAAATTTTGCAATTTGATTAGAAGGAGAAATTGTTGTGGTGTTGTTGTTATTTGCTGGCTGCACATGTGGTCGTTTATTACTGCTGTTGTTGTTATTCTCCTGTACTAAAATGTAAATGGCCCTCACTTGCTAGCTTGGCTTGATAGTGTCAGTTTGAAGAATGACATCGGTCGGTTCCAGTATCCACATCTACCGCATGCATACATTGTTACAAAGCCAACATACCCAAATCCATATACAAACACACAAACAGACACACTAACACACACACAAACATTTAAACATCCATTTATGTCACTCATTGATTGTTATTTTTGGCTACATGCCGCATTTTTGTGGATTTTTCGTAAATCACTGTTTCGGTTGTTGGTTTTGTTGAATGTTTACTTTTATCCATTTGGTGTATTATACATGTACGTACGTACATACATACTAAATGTTTGTGCAATTTTGTGCTGATTTTATGTGTAAAAAAAAAACAATTTTATGCTGGTCATCATTGAGAAATAAAGAAAATTTGGAAAATTTTCTTCTTTTTAACTTTTTTTTTAGCAAATATTTATGTTTACATTACATATTGTGTCAAATGGCATTTTACTGTTCTACAAGATTTTGAAAATTTTCAAAGTTTGGCCTAAAAGTTCATTGCATACATAAGTATGTATGTATGAAAAATAAATTGTCATCCTCTAACTGTATGTGTGCGCTCTTAAAGGTTATGGAGTACATGTTGAACTGCAGGCTGCCGTAGCAATACACAGCTCACTTGGGTCATTATACCCTCCACCACCAAGAGTGGTGAATGAGGGTATATTACGTTTGGCATTTCGTGTAAAACTTTGTTAATATTCATCTGAGACCCAACCAAGTATATATATTCTTGTCCGTCTGTGTAAAACACTCTCACGTCCAAAATACACAACGTAATTTCACAGAATTTGCAGAAAACTATGTTGTATTTTCTTAGGCAGTTTGGTATTGAAAATAAGCAAAATCGGTAAAGCAGAACCAGAGTTACGGACCAAACTGTGAGACAACCTCCATAAAAATTTGATATTTTTTTTGTCGATTTTATTGCAATATTTTTAAATACATATATTGCAGATAATACCATGAAATTTTATATACGTTATTTTTGTGATAAAAGAAACAAGCTTGAGAAAAATAGTGCGAATCGGTTCATGATTTCTCATAGCGCCCATACAAAAATCTTCCCGAAATATTGCTCAATTATATATAAATGCCAATAAAATACAAAATTCAGTAAAAATAAGTTTCACGCAAAAAGAAATCGTAAAACGAAATTTTTTTTTAGTTCGGTCCATGTTTGACCATAGACCCCATATAAAGTCCACTTCCAAAATTCACTTAAATACGTATAAAACTGATATAAATAATATTAGATGAATTGGATGAATTATAGTATATTGTGTTAATTTTAACGCACTTAAGAAAGACTTAATTACAGTCATATTTTTATATAAGTATGAAGGGTGTAGGGGTTTGATACCCTTTTCGATTATAGATACAAGCTTACAATGTGATGTTTAGGAATCATCATAACATTGATGTTGCGACAGAACATTTTAAATGCTTTGATTTCTTGAAGTGGACATGCTGCTGACATTTATTTATACACTATCTATATACTTATATATACACCACCAAGGTCCAGTCTGGTGGGTGCTGGACCAACCCAATCCGAAATAGAGCGGTGGATCTTATAAGAGACTAAGCTTGGACAAGATCTATTGATATTCTAAAACATCGTGGCAAAGTGACCTTCATATACTTATTTTCTAGATGAATCAACAACTGATAAAATATATGAATTTTAAATACTCAGATGACTTAAAAGTGATTTTAAATTAAATTATATGAGGCTTAGGTCGATTTTTGCTATGAGAGCATCTAAAAAGTTTGTGAAAACATTTCAAAATTGTCACTGACGTTTCCCTATCCACTAGACATCAAGAATTACTTCCTTCAACTTTAATCTAAGCGTAGATAATAAAAAAATATCCAAAAATAAATTTAATATATTATAGTGAAAATATTTTCTTTGTTAAATACATCGCATTAAGTATTTTTACTTTTTCTTAATTAAAAATTCCTTCCTTCTTTCCATCAAAATTCAAACAAAGCATTTTTTGAACTTCTAAAAAAATCATATATTTTTGACTTTTTTACAAAAAAATAAATGAAAAAGATTTTTGCTTCCCTCTACTAATTAAAATATTACATTAATAAATACAATTTTCAAACTTTTCTATTTGTTCTCGTTTTTTTTTTCTTTGCTGCTCAGTTTTTTCTTGAAGTCATTATGACAAAAATCAAAATCATTTAAATTAGTTTTAAAATAAAATCACGATGATGTGTAGGATGACTTCATCAGCAATAACGAAAGCAATTGTTAACAAACTGCAGCGAAACAACTCTATGAGGATGCTGATCGTCGCCATCATCATCATTATCATTATTATTATCTTCATGTCGTCATTACAAAGACATCTTGTATTGTCACACATACCAATTGTGATGAAGTTTAAAGTACGTGAACTACTCAAAGGAAAACTAAAAATTTAAAAAAAAAACTAAAAAAAATAATAATAAAACTTTTATAGATACTCTGGCAAACATAGAAACACACACTCCTGACACTGAGTACAGACGTACAGAGCAACAGACAGACTTGTACTCGTATTAAATGACTGACTGTTCAATTTAAATTGACAGCAAAAGCAACCATACAGTCATGTTTTGTTACAGATCCTCAAATTGAGAAATATAAAAAGAAAACGAATTAGTTTATGTGCGGGTTTGGTGGACTTTCGAAAGCGGTATCTGGCAAAAATGTGTTGAGTTGAAAATTGTTAAGATTTGTGCAGACGATTGTCAGATCTTACAACGTTGTAAGAAAAATGTTCAGAAAATGTGAACTAAAAATTTTTGTAAGAAAAAGTATTTTTAGTATTAAATCTTTGATATTTCTTTATTTAGGCTCGAGTTCATTAAATTTAATTTACATTAAATTATTTTTACTGAAGGTAGGAATGGTTACATGAAAATTATTATTAAAATTTATTGATAATTTTTCTTGGGCTAGGATTCGAACCTGGGTTGTTGGTTGAATTTACATATGTTTCGAGAAACACCACTTTCTCTCATCAGAATTATTTACGTTCTCACCCTCGGCACCACTGCGGCGCCCGCTATTATATTAGTATATTATAGTATATTATAATACAAAAATATTGTCAGATATCTAACAATCGTGTGAACACATTTTTTGTCATTGCTTTAAGACACTTGTCAAACACTTTTAATTGTCATATGTGCAAAGTCTGTCACTGGCAGCATTGTCAGAGTAATTATTTCTAAATGCAAACAAGAGTGTGCATTAATAACATTTTGTAAAAAAGTAAAAGAAAATTAAAGTAGTTCAAAATAGAAGCGACGTTTTTTTTTTTGTTATTTTGTCTTCATCCTCGCTACTTTCTAGGACTTATGCAGATACAATTGTTTCAATTGCTGTTTTTTGTTCCATGACAATATTTAAAATTTTTAAACACACACACAATGCCTCACAACGATTTTGACAATCTTTGCTACACAACAATCCGACAACCGTGTGAACTGACAATTTCGATTGACAGATAAATTCGTTGTGTGACAATTGTGTACCAATGAAATTGTAAGGTTTTCTTACAGTCCTCGGAACTGACAATTTACCTTTTGCTAACAATTTTTCAATGTCAGTACAATGCTACATCTGACAACATTATATGATCTGACAACCGTCTATACATACAGGCATGTGACGGAAATCGAAATCAAACACGAATCAGTTTTGGAAATACATTTTAATGCATTTATAATCAAATTTTTAAAATTTTTGTTTCAAGATTCTCTTCAGTAGCCTAATATCTTTATATTTTATGTGATAAAAGTTTTTCAATACAAAAATATTACGAAAGAATTGACTTCTAAAACTCATTCGTTTTCGTTTTCGATTTCCATCACATGCCTTTGCTTTAGTTTAAAGTTTGGTTTTTGGCGTTGGTTTGACCAATACTTATCAAGTTACAGCAAAGAAGCAGTCCAGTAAGGTCTTTAATAACTCAACTTAAATATGACTATGAAGTCGCTTTAACTCAATCAAAATGCAAGTAATACTATTGATAATACGTATCTACTGATTCATTCGAGGACTGCTTCCTTTGATATCTATTTCACCGCTACGACCGTTACCTGGCTTAGATTACAACTCTAAGCCAACTAACCATAGTTTGGTGTTAACAAATCTAAAACGAAAGCTAACACAGTTATTTTAAGCACTAACATAATTTATAATGATTAAAAGATGCTTCGATTAAAGTTCATTTGGATGAGTGTGTAAATAGCAAAATTTCTTCAAAATGTATTTAAATTTAGTTATTAATAGTTATTAAATAAATAACTTTTGAAAAAATTTTGCTGTTTACACGAGTTTGAAGCATTTTGAAGAGCAATTTTGAAGAAAATTTCAATCGTGTAAATCTAGCTTAAGTTGTTTCAGTATAGAACTTTCTAAACCCCTACAAACCACACGTACCATCATCTGCTGTAGCGTACCCAGCCAAATAGACATACAGTCAAAAGAATTTGTTTAAATGAACTGAAGTCAGTTGAAAAAAAAAACGTCAAATAACAACAAAAAAGTGAAAAAAATTGAGATTTCATGAAATTGATCGTGACATTATGGGGATCGTGAGGTTTTAAATTTACTAATAAAGCGGAACTAAATGAAAATGAAAATCTTTATATAAAATGATTAAAGCCCTAACAAACTCTTAAGACCAAAATAAATGAGGAATATTAAATTAAGCAAACAAAAATATGATATTTCTAAATACAAGGAAACAAACAACAGAAACCAAAATGCAACATTGTCAAATTTGTGATTAAATAAGCAGGTTTCAAAACAAAAACTGCAGTTCCAACAAACTGTCACCTTTTTAACAAACCAATGTTTTTTTTTGCATGTTCTTCCTTAAGATCTGTCATTTTTGCTGTTCGTTAAGGTGGCATGCCACAGAGTGGAGTTGTTGTTGGCAGCGCAAGTAGTAGTAGTTGTGGCGTTGGTGATTTTTGTGCTGGTGGTGGTGGTGGTGAAGTATGCAAATTTGTCTTTTGTGCGCTAATGAAGTTATAAAACTGCACGACATTTGGTGTCTATCTTAACACTCCATCACAACATGGCCAAAGACGTTGACGACAATATTAAGGACACTAAAATAAAACTGATAGATAGACAGGCAGTTCAGCAAACATACTAACATACACTGCAATGCACTGCGCAAACAGAGCAGCCTTTTTTCTTTTTTTTAAATGTAACAGACAATCCAATCCCCCAATACAATAAAAGACAATGCTCCAAAGTAATTTTCTCTGTTCTGTAGTTCAAGGCATGTTTTTTTTCCTTCTTATTGCAGCAGCTTTTCATTTATTTTCACTTTAACACCAGGTTTTTTTTTTAAGGGGGGGGGGGATGGACAGACACAAATTCATACCAAAATACAATTGTCAGTTTGCAATCCTGTGCAGCTTCCTCAATTGTTTATGCCACCATTATTTCTGTTGTTGTTTTTTTCTTACACATACAGTAAAATCAAGCAACCATGCAGCAATCAACAGCCAACCAAGCAACCAACCCAGGCAACCAAACAAAACTTATCAGCCCCAAACAACCAAAAGTACACGACGAGTCCAATAATTTTCTATATTTCTTTTCTCTGTTGCCTGTTGTTATTGCAATTGTTGTTGTTGTTGCTCTTATGAATGATTTGCAGCGTAACGAAACATTTCGTTGTGGATTTCGTTAAGAAACCAAAAAAAAAAAAAAAAAAAAACCCAACAACTGGAAAGGCATAAATATGGCATGTGTCCCATTCTGTTTGCCTTTTGAGTGAGCATTTTGTATGCAAAAATTTTTGGTTGTAATTTTTAGGTGGCAAAGTTGATAATTAACTGGAGTTGTTTAGGTGATTATAGATTAAAAAACATCCACAATGTCCTTAAAAATCCCACATTGTCATATTTAATGATTTCAAAAAAGTTAAGGCAAAGAAAGCTTAAATTTTATTTAATAGCAACCCAGAACAGAGTAAGAAAATAAAATCTTCACTAAAGTAAATTTCTGGGGTCTCTTTGACACTGAAATTAAGCGTATGAACTTCAAACAGCCACCGGAACCAAAATATTAGGTTGCAGCGAAACCCCTTTTATTACTTTTTCAAGTATGACTTCAGATATATTTGTTAAAGAATAGGCTATTACACATACTCTGTTGTATTTTATATACCGGTATGTATGATACAACATATGCTCAATTCACAAGTGATGTTGTATGTTGTACATTGCATGATACAACTATATGATTGTGAACAGAATTTTGAGCAAAGTTGCACTTATTTTTATGTTGTCAAACCTTCAAAATGACAAAAGAAAAATATTTTAAAAACAAATATACAAAACATAAAACATGAAGATTTTCCAAAATTAAAACATACCGTGGTATTTTCAGCAATATCCATTATTGAAATAGTTTATTTATTAATTTAATTTTCCGGTTTTAAATTTTGTCAATCAGTTTATGATTTGAGTGTTACTGTTTGGTTTATTTTTTTAACTGAAATGAGTAATTTTTTGATTGAGATACATAATTGAAATTTTGGCAACAATTAAACTTTTATACAACATTCAAAAAACATACATATGTATGTAAAAGTGTCGTAGGAGTTGTACAAAATATTTAAATACAAATTACCAACAACATTTGTACAACTATTGTAAATTCGGACAACGTACAACTCTAACGACACTACAACATCACTTGTAATTGGAACAGTAATGTTGTATTTAAGTTAGTTGTAAGTTTGTTTTGCTGATGATGACCAGTCTTATGTATTAGATTTCCTTAACGATTATATTGTAGATTGATAACATCCAAGTTTTCAGCTGGTTGGAAGCCGCACGCGTTGTCGGTTTTAATTCATCTTCTATGGTAATGAAATTAATAAATTAAGTTCAGTACGTAATCATTCAAAATAATTTAACTACAAATAAAATAATAAATAATTTAAAATGTGAAAATTTTTCGAAATCTTACTTTTTATTTTTAAGCATTTGTACAATATAAATTTATTCAAAGTATTGGTCATTGTTAGCTATTCCGAGCCGAAAGAACTGAGGGATGACTTTTAAGGTCAAGAAGGAATCAAGACAGTTTCAGAAGTATACGCTTCCCTTCAGAAAATAACTTTATGTATCGATCAAAAAAATTAGGGCGAGGTAAAGCTTTCTTTCACTTCTGAACAGCATAAACAATCTCTCACATGTTGAAACCGATTCGACTTAAGCTTTCGTGAGCAATCGATGTGCGTGAGCGGCACTTAAGTAAAACAAAAATTTCCCGCATTTGATGCATCGTTGGCGTAAAATTCAACATTCTCGAAACTAAAAAAATAATAAATGATAGATAGCTATGTACCCTAAAGACAAAAACTTATCTGTTATGAATCCCGCATATTTAAGTTCCTTAATCGTCTCGAACTGACAAGCTTTCCGAAAAAAAATATTTTGAAATTGGAAGTAGTAGGAATCTACATTGCTTTCAATTCACAATAATGCTGGATTTTTTTTATAAAAAAAACATTTGTTCACAAATATTAGTCATCACCGATCGAGCTATTTTGCTTCATTTGAGAAATTGAAAACATTTTCACCTTCTTCGACAAAATGTTCGCATTTGTATATCATTTAATTCATATGTACGTGATTGTCGAAAAACAGATGCATTTACAACGTATCACTGTTTAATGTGGAACTTGGGCTAAAGGGAACATTGAACTTCAAAAATAAGGCTGGTCAAGCAGTGATTTCTGCGTAGGTTGAATGATATTGATTCAACAAGACGTTGTCACTTGCACTACAGCTCGTTAAATAATTCAATTACTGCATGTGATTTCGGTGACCAGAATCGGGCTCCAATATCTTGTAATTTAACATTATTTGATTTATTTTAATGGGGTTTTTGGAAGTCAAAGATCTATGACAACAAGCCGACAAGCAACTCCCCATATTGAATAAGGAACTTTAATTCTTTACATTTATTCCAAATGGTCATGGAAAATTTCGACATAAGAATATCTATGTGCCAGCAAAATCTTGGAAGCAATTTGCCTGAAAAGTTATTCTAAACAAGAAGCTAAAAGCCAGTGTAACTTTGGGTGTAAACAAGTTATGCCACTGATATAATTGAAACTATATTGTAATTTTTAATTAACCAAGAATTTCCCAGCTAACTTTTCAACCAGCCCACTTTATTGGTAATAGTGTGCAGAGCAGTCTCTTTCGATTTCGATCTATTTTCTTTGTCATCATCCTCAACATCGTCGTCGTCATCATCATCATCATCATCAGCAAGCAGTATTGTAAGCAGTTGTCATCATCTGGTGTTTGTTTGTAAGCAATATGTGTGTATTGTTATTGTATGTAGTATAAAAAATATTTTGCCAATTTCGATCGTGAGTCGTGTGACATACTGGCACATGCATTTTTTTTTTTGCTTTCTGGTATGAATATTTTCCTTTTATTTATTTACTTATTTGTTTTTTTTTTTGCAAGATTTTAAGGCATTTTAAGTCATATAGAATTTTAATCATTTCTCTCTGTCTTTCTTTCTAACGCTCTCTGTCTCCTCAAATTATGCAAAAATTTTCTTTCAATACAATATTATTATATTGTATTTTTCGTTCATTCCTTATCTGAATTTTAAAGCATTTTCCTATTAACGATTAGGTTTTTTCTTACGATACTTTTCATATTTTGAAGTTCATAGTTTGTGGTTTTGTTTTTTTGCTGCATACTACATATTTTAATGGCATTAAAGTTAATCGTGTCATTGCATTTGGTCACCAACATATTTTTTTTTTTCATTCTATAAATTCGTTTTGTTTGTTTTGGTACTTTTTTTATGATCGTGCTGTTTCATTATGATTTTTTTTTGTTTTGGTTTGTTGGTGACCAGACAACCTATATTTCGATTTTTTGTTAACAGGATTTTCTATGGTTTTAACAAATTTATGCATAAACTCCATGTATCATAAATATTGGTGGTTAACAACCAGCCAAAGCACTGTGCTTGAGTGAGTGAGTGAACGGCAGCATCAACGAGCCAAAAAAAAAAATAAAATAGAAGAAATAATGACAATATTTCAGTTAGTGACTTTTACTTTTTGCCTGGCAAATAAAAAATGAGCAAAAAATGTGAAATTGAAAAATATTGATTATGAAGCGTTTTTTGTGTTTCCTTTGTGTGGCAGTCAACTATGTATGTGTCCCATTTTTTCATGGTTTATTAACATGGCTTGTCATGAAATGATTATTGATTAAGTGGGCTTTTCCAAATTAAATTGAATTTTTGATATTTTTATGTGGATTGTATCTGTGACACTAAATTTCAATTTGAAGTGTTGCAGTTATAATTGATTGCTAAGGCTAATTAAGGACACATTTATTTTAATGAGTAAATATGGGTAACATTCGCATAAACATCTTAATTAAATGCTTAACGATATGTTTATATCTTCTGCTGTTGCCAATACGAAAATCACTGTTATTTACTATGTACAGTGGTATGGCTAGATGATTATAACGATTTTCAATTTTTAAGGTACGATCACACTTGGCAAATATTCGCAGAAATAGACGTAATCACTAAAAAAAATATATTTGTACTCATTTATTCATTAAAAAAACTTTGTTTATTTAGCTAATATTTAGTTTTATTTCATTTGATGCATAACTCTTGTAAGAGTAAACAACGTCAAACAAATTTGTGCTAAAACAAGTGGGTTACCTTTTTTGTGAATAAATATTTGTGTCACCGTACCTTTAGACGCTGATCAATTAATAATTATTAATTTTCTCTTTAAAATATTAACCCTCCGTCTTACACATGTTTTGATTTTCACATTCGGCACGCATGAGCTTTAGCCAGACCCACTTAGAGATTTTCATGTACTTAAGTCCAAAAACAACATTTTTTTTATTTAAATGTGAATAATATACAAATGTATATGCGAGTATGTATTAAACTTTTTAAATAAATTATGAATAAATATTCATATGCCAAAAGGGGAATCACAACTTTTATTATCATCAACACAAACATAAAGCAGCGATGGTAAAAAGTGTAACGACAGTTTCCATAAAACTTGTAAATTATAAATAAACTGCATAGATGGCGTTACTTGTTAGTATGTATATTGGTATTTTCCCGAATTAACCTAACCTAACCCTGTTTAATAGAAATAAATAAATACTAATAAAACCAGCAAGAAAAATATAAAAAACAGCATTTACAATACAAAATATATATATGGGTCTAACCAGACCCATGTGTTCCAAATGTGATGTGTGAAGGAAAATATTCGAATAAGTCTCCTTCGATATACTTTCAAGAATTTCTTTTTTAAATATTAATAGCGAACTAAATTGTAGAAGGGTACCTGAAATTTCAAGTCTCTACCGAGTGACCGATGGCAGTTTGTAAACATTTAAATGTTTATAAACACTTTCACTGAATGTTTTTAGACATTTTACTAAATTCAGCAAACATTTAGTAAAATGTTTATAAACATTGAGTAAAATGATTATAAACAAAAGTCTTAAATAAAATGTTTATAAACATAGTCACTCAGTAAAATTGTTTAAAGGCATTCAGTAAAAATATTTATAAACATTCAGTAAAAGTGTTTACAAACATTTAGCAAAAGTGTTTATAAACATATTCAAATGTATACAAACTGTCATCCCTCACATTTCTGGAAAACTTGACTTATTTTATAAACATTTTACTGAATGTTTATAAATATTTTACTGGATGTTTATAAACAATTTACTAAATGTGTATATTTTACTAAATGTTTATAAACATTTTATTGAATGTTTCTATAGACTTCAAAATCCGTGACGTGATAAACGAAATAGAGCTACAATTTTGCAAAAATGTTATTGAAAATGTTAATAATGATGTGATATCTGTCTCATAAAATTTTCAATATAATAACAATTTGAATGATTTTCAAATAAGTTCTTAGTTCGCATTGAAAACCTGATCGATTTATTTTTTCAAATAAATATATTTTCATAAAAATTTAATGTAAACTTTAAATGTACTTTAAGAAAATTTTGTCTAAAAGCACACTTCAAACCTACTTTATTTTTTATGAATACGGCACTATGTTTTTAAATTTTTAAATTCTTATCGTTATTAAAATTTTAGAATTCGAATGTTAGAATTTGAATGTTAAAGTAATATTGGACAACTGAATATTATTAACGATGAATTTTGCTGGAAATTAAACATCTCAAATATCAACAAAGTTCACAAAAATTACCAAAAATAAATTAAAAACTCAATACATAGCCGGTCAGATTAAAATATGGAATACAAATTATAAAAATACATATGAACATTTTAACACATGTTCCTTTTGTGTCGACCACTGGTCTCGAAGGTCTAAGCGTGCTTTAAAATTTTATTTTGGATTTAGAAATGTATTTAACATTGAAAGTAAAACACAGAATTTGTAAACATTTTTATGGTCTTAATAGTGCAATTCACAACTGATGTTGTATGTTGTAAATTGTATGATATGTTTATGTTGTCAAGCCCTCAAAATAGGAAAAGTAAAATATCAAAACAAATATACGAAACTCAAGAAATAAAATTCTTAATACAAGTGAGACAAAGAATATAATTTCTGCATTGCATGAAAAATACAATGCAGACATTTTAACAATTGAGTCAAGTTAGTAAAAATGAATGATCGTTTTTCATAAATTAAATACAACAATCTCCATTATTTAAATTTGTTGCATGGTGTAATTATAGAAGGGGAGCGTAGTAGCACAGCTGACTGACTTTGTTTACAATTTACTTATGTCGAAAGTAATACTTTTTTAAAGTGTTTTTAATAGATGTATGTACATTATTTTACACAAACAATCTGCTTCTGTATTCGCTTACCATTGAAATGATTTTTGTGGCAATGTAATAAAAAATAAATGAAAACCTTACTACAATCCCTTACAGAGAAGCAGGTTGTAAGCGAAAAAATTTAAGAATTGTCCCACTTACTCTGTATTGCAAAGACATGAAAATAGGCAATTTTAGCGAGTTTTTGCCGAAAGTAAAGATAATTTTAACGACCTAATTGAAATAAGTATTTTGTACAACACCTACGACATATATATCGACATATATCAACAACATTTGTACAACTATTGTACATTTAGACAACATACAACTGCTACGACACTACAACATCATTTGTGAATTGCACAAATACATATGTCCATATATTTAATATAAAAAACCTACCTTTTCAATTATTCTTGATGTTTTTTATAGTTCGTCTTTCCTTTAGTCAATAATAAAACACTTTATAGTTGGAAATTTATTTTTCAAATGATTTTCTTTTTATTTTGTTTAATTTTCTTTTTTGAAATTTGATTAAATTCTATTATTTTAATATATTTTGTTGATTTGTGGTTGTATTTTTGTTTTTCTTTAGTTTGGAACTTTAAGAGTTTCATTTAGGTTTTATTTGTTCTTCACTTGCTTTACTATAAATTTGTGATACTAACAAAATTTATTTAATAAAAAAATCATACAATCAAAACACAAAAATACTTAAAATGAAAATTACTAATTATTTATTAATAACTAATTATTTATAATAATATATTGCCATAAGAAAAAAATAAAAAATAATTTTTTAATAAAAATACAATTATATACAGCAGGCTCGAATAATATTTTACATTTATTTAAGTAAAAATAAACTCATCAATTTTAAATTAAAATAAATTAAAATTAAAATAAAAAAAAACACACACTGGACTAGTCTTTGGTTTCACAATAAATACAAAATATTTAAATATATTAATTTTAATAGTAGAATAATTAAGAATGTTTAGGTAAAAATAAAGACACACGAAGAAAATATCTCTCTTAAACAAATAACTAGATGTCAATGCTCTAAACTACACAGAAAGAAAAATGTCATTCTAAAATTAAGTTTATTTTTCTCAGTTTTAGACTGAAATTCTCAAGTACGTTTTTACTAGTTCATACTTAAAATAAGTAAAAATCGGGATTGATTTGACAAATCAAGCGCAGATTTTCTTTAAACAAGAATAGTGTTCTTGATTTGTTCTTAAATCAAGAAGATTAATCTTAAAACGAAAACTAAGACTTATTTTACTTAAATTAAGAACAAAAATCTTAAATCAATCCCACAGAAGAAATGAGTAAAGTTAAACTTACTCTCTCAGAAGCTGTCAAAATCATTTTTTATAATTTATTGTGTAAGAAATTCTTACTCTTAAAACGAAAATGAAGACTTATTTTTACTTGAAGCATTTATAAATGCTACAAAACCAGTTATTGATTATTGTTTGCTGTTACCAAGTTTGGTAGAGTTGAATAAAGTTTAAAGAAATATTTGTTTATGTGTTTTTATTTCTACTGGTTTTCTTTTAATAATAATTAATTATTAATAAACATATGTCTTATTTTGTTTTAAATTTAATAGTGGTTTGTTTGTTTGTTTATTTGTTATCTTTAAGTACTTAATTTGTGTTTTATTTTGCTTTAATTAAGAAAATTTTATTAAGAAACTTGAACATGTTTTGTTTAAAGTAGTTATATTACTTTATTATTTAATTAATTTAATTTAATTATTTTGCGTTTATAGGTATTTAAAGGAATGTTTAAGTTGCAAAGAATTAATGATTTGTTTATAATTAGGACGTTTTGTATTTTATGAAATCATTATTTCTTGTGTTTAATAATTATTTTTAAAGTAGGAAAAATTCAGCTATTTACATTGAAGATAATTTAAATATCATGATATGTTTTTTTTTAAATATATTTTTAATTAAATTTAATTTATGTATTAGAAATAATTTGGAATGTTTTCTTTTATGTGTTGCTAACCTGTGAATTATCTGTTTATTTTTAAAATGGTTTTTTGTATTAAATTCTTTCTGATAACCTTAACAACCTTTTAGATTTCTTGAGTCTTTAATTTAATTTTAAGGGTGTAAAATAAATATATTTTCGTAATAATGAAAAATTCTACAATGCCATTAAAAAATGTAATAAAAGGACAAGACGTGACATGATTTTTGTTTTCTTTCTTATGTTTTTGTTGTTTGTTTTCTTTTGCTTGTTTTTTTTTAACAAATAATTCTCTAGATACTTTATTTCGTTTTACCTTTTTCACTCACTTTTGCTATGTTGCTGTCTGTTTTACTAAACGAAAATTTAGACAATGTCAATTAAACTTTTTACACATTTTTTTTTGGAGAAATACGAAACACGAAATATGTTGTTTGTACTTTTATGCTGAAATTTGTTTTAGGGATTACTTTTCTTAAGAGGTTTTTTAAAGGTCATAAGGATATTAATTTCAAATTTATGCTCCAGAGATTTTTTTAAGAATCCTGGCAGCTAACGCCTAAATTACTTAACAAAAATTGTGAGCACCTACTATATGTATGTTTTAGATGATAATATAGTGACTGTTTATTTCTCATCCTTTGATAAAATGGGGATTATTTGCCCCATATACTAGCAAATAGTGTCTCAACTAACCCATTAATAACTACAAATAACTTAAGTTTTCCTCAATTACAACGGAAAGTCGGTTTGGTTTTTAAAATATAAACATGATATTACTTCGTACTTCGGCAAAACTATATTGGTGAACAGCAACCCCCCCCCTTGTGTATTTCGATTCGAAAGCAAAAGCTTTCGAAATACTTTTTACATTCACCCCTATCGTGAATAAAAATTCCACATGAAATTTGTTCCCTTTTATTTTTTTAACATTGAATTTTAATAGGAACGATTTTCTTTTTGAATCGAAATACACTTTAAACCCCCAGGTCGCCAAAGACTCATTTGGCCGTGAGGAATAACAACTAAAGAGTGTTCTTGCAATTCTCACAATATTGGAATTTGCCGCCATTTGTGCAGTTCAGTATGTATAGCCAACCAGCAGAATTACGGACATAAATTTGTTCATGTTCTTTAGTATGGAGAAAACATGTCGATTTACTAAAATTACCTCTCTGCGTGAATGACTTTGAACGTTGTTCAAACAATAACATTTCATAACATAACATAGGCAAGAGTTGTCCACATGCGACAAATTGTTGTGCAGACAAGATATTCTTCGCTCAGTGAACAAATTGATGGTTTGTCAAGACGAATCAATTATAGTTTATATCACAAAAGTAAGGAAGTTGGTTGGCGGTCACAGTTTGAGCTTAACCAGCGATAAAGCACATTTTTTAATCGTCTTAATTCGAAAAACAAATACTGGTAAAATGGAAACTGGTGCTTGATATCGCAAAATGATAACAATTCATTCTGCCTGAATGCTGATACTGATGTAGACGACATGTGGTTTCAACAAGACGATGACATATGTCATATAGTCAGAGACCTGCGCCGATCAAATTTGATGGCGGCTGCGACTGACTCTAAAAATTGACGGTGACGGCTTAAGATCGGCTGACAGCTGGCTTAAGACCAATTGCTCAAATTATAAAAAATATAAAAAAGGTAAAACTGAAATTTGGACAATTTATTGAAATTACTAGGAACTTATATCAAAAGCGGCGGCTATTTCAAGCCGTACAAGTTATCGGCGGCTCGGCTTATAGCCGTTCGGCGCAGGTCTCTGCATATACAATTCTTTGACTGCATGAGACATTTCCTGCTCATGCACTCTCTCATTTTGGGTTATTAGAATTTACTGCCTAGATCCTTTAATTCACCACCATTGAATGTTGCTCAACAAAATTCAGCCATGGTCGCGTAAAGCTGTGTAGACCATTATAAGAAGAGAATGCTTACTTTCACAGTTTGAATAAAGTCCAATTCCAAAAAGATTTAATGACGACACATTTAACTTATATGACAGAAAACTAACACTCACCCCTATCGTGAATAAAAATTCCGCAGGAGTTTTTCCCTTTTCCTATTAAAATTCAATGTTAAAAAAAATAAAAAGGAAAAAACTCCCGCGGATTTTTTTTTTCATGATTGGGTCGACTGTGGTAATTCCTCAAGAAAAGACAGGATCTAGTTAAAAAAAAAAGAAAAATCTCGCAATTTTTTTTTTTTTTGTTTTGGATATTAAAATATGAGTAAGTGCTCATATGATATGAATCCTTGAATTGCAAGTGAAGACATTGATTAAAAATGAATTAGACTTCTTTCAGTTTTGTTTGAAGAACGATTTCTTTAATTTCATCAGAACATATTCCATACATATGTAGATAGATAGAACATTGGGATACAAGCCAATTGTGACGATACTCCAATGAATCAGTATAATGAAATTCTTTCTACACTAAATAGTAAACAACAATGTTACAATGTATCAAGAGACTAACACTCTTTTGAGCAGTAAAAATTTTGGTCGGATGTGTTTGCTGTAAATAGTAAACACATCAGATGGAATGTTTCTGTAGACATTTAAAAATTTGTTAAATCCATCAAAATTAATTCATATGCTGCAAACATCCAGAGCTTCCTTTATATGAATTTATACGCGCTCATAAATACAGAAGGAATACATTAGAATATATCACTAAATATACGGTCACACTTGGGAAATATTTATTTAAAAAAGCGTAACCACTTGTTTTAGCACAAATTGTTTACTCTTACAAGAGTTTTGCATCAAAACATCAGATAAAATAAATATAAATATTTGTTGTGTCTTCTTTTAAATAAACAAAGTTTTTTTTTGAATAAATAAACGAATTCAAATATCTTTTATTAAGTGGTTATGTCTTTTTCGGCAAATATTTGCCAAGTGTGACCGTACCTTAAGTATTGAGAGCATTGAAGCAAAGAAGAATTTGTCGATTTCTTTTTTATTATTGCCTCAATTCTAAAGAATTAAGAAAAGGTTCTTTTTGAAAACAAGCACCAACAGAACATTGATGATTAATCAGTCTATATGTGCAACACATACATTTTGAATTG
Source organism: Bellardia pandia (assembly GCA_916048285.2). Classification (NCBI taxonomy): domain Eukaryota; kingdom Metazoa; phylum Arthropoda; class Insecta; order Diptera; family Calliphoridae; genus Bellardia; species Bellardia pandia. Next base: position 50,764,834 of record OU696531.1, read on the forward strand.
ACTCTTTGTCGAGAAAACAAATTCTCAAATCAAGAATTTAAAATTTTAAACTTTAGAAAACTCCTTCTCAACAAATCCAGTCAAACAATTACCTGTGCTGCATCTAAATATTACCTGGTCTCCATGTGTAAAAAGTTTCCATTTTTATATTAAGCTACCTACTAAGCTTACGACTCTCAACAGCACCTGATGTATAAACAATTTCGCTTAGAACACAGATAACCAAATAATAATTTTAGCATTTAAATCTCTTCTACGAGTTGTTTTGTTTTTTCTTGTTTTTTTGTTTTTGTTTGTTTTGTTTTGTTTGCAGTAATTTTTATTATTAAGGTAAATGGCCTTTATTTTGTACGAGTATTTTTCACTGCCAAATCCAGTCATTATTTAGACTTTTAAAATTTTTGGCTCGTGTCCATTCAAATTCACTTGTTTGGGCTAAAATATCAGCAATGTCCACAGTTTGAGCAACAACGCTACCAATGCCAGCACCAACACCACTGCCACCACCACTGACACCACTACGACCAACATAATGCTGTTCACATTGAGGCTGGAGTTTTAGTTGTTGCTGGTGTTTTTGTTGTCATTTAGCTGCATCGGTTGCAGCCTCCTCGACTCAGCTGGTCACGATTGATGTCGCAGTAGGCCAGTGGAACATATTGTCATGTAAATCTGATGATGATGACTGTTCTAACTCTAGATCTTGTTCGTGCTGCAGTGGGTTTGGCTGCTGCTGTTGTTGTTGTTGTTGTTGTTGTTTGTGTTGCATGTGGACATGTTGTGGTTGATTGCTTGACTGTAAATGTATTTGTTCTGGTATTTGCATTTGCAAAGGCTGAGTTGACAATGAGGGCATTGAATTCGTAGACGATGAAGACATGGACGCACTATGCTGATGATGTTGATGATGTGCTCCATGCTGCAACGTACTAGCCACCGCTACTGCTGCTGGATGTTGTTGAGTATGATGATGATGATGGTGAAGATTATTGTTGTGCTGTTGTTGATGATGTTGTTGATGATGATGATGATGGGCATGCGGATGATTAAAATGAGTTGATGGTTGTGGTTGCAGCTGCAATTGTAACTCTTGAGGTTGATGATATTCATGTTCATGTTCAAATTGTTGCAAGTACTGTTGCTGCTGCTGCTGCTGCTGTGGATGATAATATGGCATTTGCGTTGTGTTCGTAGCGGGAGCAGCAGTAGGAGCCACAGTCATGGCTGTTGTCATTGCTGTCATAGACGATGAGGCTGACAATGAATTGGGCTGTTGCAGGCCCCTTATGCTATCGGCTGGGTGGGCCGTGTATATATTACTTCTTCTCAAATGATTATTGTTGCCATTCGGACGTTTATTGCGTGACCACCATTGCACATGCGTGTCTGAACGAAAACGAGAACGAGAAGAAGAATAAAGTATAAAAAATAAGCACCAAATTTTATTATGATTTTTTGTTAAGTTTTTGGATTTTTTGGTATGAGTATATGTGGAAATAGAGGGGGAAAATTTGGTAGTTTTTTTTTTTTTGTTTAAGAAGCACCCATGCCATTGCCAGAAGCAGCCACCACCACAACAGCCGTTATTGATTCCTGCATGGTTGGCTCTTCGTATACATATTGCTCCGGCATTAGACTATCGTCATCATCTATATCGTCTTCGTCTTCGTCCTCATCATCGTCGTCTTCGTTCACTTCTTCTTCGCTTCGCTCATCCGGTCTCGGTGGCAGTGGCCGTTTTAACATGGAATTTTCTCTTTCAATATTCAACGATTTCAATTCGTTGTGAGATTTTGTTTGATACAGTGTGCTTAGACTGGTTTGTGTGGTACAATTACTGCTGTTATCGTTCGAGGATGATGAAGAGCTTACGGTGCGCGGATGATGATGCAAATGATGATCCAATTGTTGCTGCGGGCGTTGCTGATGTTGTTGTATATGATGCATCATTCCTAAGGGTCGTTTGTGACTGTGATGGTGTTGTTGGTGCAGCTGTTGCTGCTGGAGGTGGTGGTGGTGACTGTTCAACGGTAATTGCTTGAAATTTTGGGTAGCCTCTGATGGTTGTAACAGAAATTGATGTGATGCTGTTGTTATTGTTGGAGAAGGATAGAATAGATTGTGATGTTGATTTATGTTTTCATGATCGAGATGATTATGATGATTGAGATGTTGTTGCTGTTGTTGCAAACGATTGTTATGCTGATCGATAGAGGGAAGCGGTAGTTGCTGTTTGGGAGAATGATGTTGACACTTACCACTACGTTGATGTGAAGTCTTTTTTCTGCAAGTGAGATAAATAAGCGAATGGAAATTTTGTTGTTTAATATTATAATATTCGATAAAAGTTAAAGTAGAACTAAAAAACTGGATGTTTACATACAAGTATCTAAATTAACAATGTTCGTCTGATAGTTGCAGTTTATTTTGTGAAAGCTACTTTATTAAAAAAGTTTCCAGAAGAGCCTCTTTTTTTTTAAATAACTTATTTGAAGTGTATTTTTTTAAATGGACTTTTGTTAAAAAGGTAATTTTCTTATAAGTCCTTTTTATGTTAAATATTACAATCTTTGGAATAAATTAAAGTAGAATTAGAAAAAAAATAGTTGTGCATGTTTACCACAACTATTTTAACATTTTTAAACAGTTTATTAAAATATTATAGTCACTGTAATTATTTATATGATTTCTGCAACCATGATATGATTAAGTTATCATTCATATGATTACAGCAATCATATATATGTTTATATATATTATGTAATTTTAAGGTCATCAGTTTTATGATGAAAAATTATGTTGTTCAAAAGCAACAAATTATGATAATTGGATTCATCATAAACATGATTCCAACAAATATATACATAGTAATCATCTGAATCGTAAATTAACCATATTATGGTTACCGCAGTAATATAAATAATTACAATAACCATAACATTGTTGGAAAACTTGCCAAAATGTTGAAAATGTTGTTGTGGTAAACATGTACAACTATATTTTTTCTCTGTTTGTGGATGCATTAATAAAATTATCTCAAACTATAGTTAATTAACAAGATTCCAGAAGGGAGCTACTTTTGTGAATAACTTTTTAAAGTGTGTTCTCAAATGTAGTTTATTTGAAAGATACCCCATGTGAAGGGTAATATTTTCAAAAATACGTTTTGGAAGGCACTTTCTGTAAAAGATTACTTCTTAAGAGATACTTTCTTGAAAAAGGTACTTTTTAAAAAGTTCTTTTTTAAAGCTACTTTCACAGAAATATGTTTTAAAAGATACTTTAAAAAGTACTTTTGAAAGGTACTTTCTTTAAAAAAAGTAGCTTCGTTAAGAAAGTACATTCAAAAAGTACTTCTTTAAAGGTAATTTTTTAAAAGAAGTAAGTTTTGAAAGAAACTTTAAGAAAGTACTTTGAACTTTCTTTACAAAACTACGTTTTAAAAGGTACTTTCTGTAAAAAAGTACTTTTGAAAAGGTATTTAAATAGTACTTTTTGAGAGCTACTTTCTTTGATAAAGTACTTTAAAAAAAGCACTTCTTGAAAGATGCTTTCTTTGAAAAGGTACTTTTTGAAAAGTGATTTTTAAAAAGGTACTTTCTTTAAAAATGTACGTTTTGAAAGGTACTTTCTTTAGAAAACTAAAAAAGTTATTGGAAAAGTTACTTTTTGAAAGGTGCTTTAAAAGAAGTACGCATTGAAAGATACTTCAAACAAGAACTTTTTAAAAGGTACTATCCTTAAAAAAGTACTTTTAGAAGGGAAAATTTTGAAAATAACTTTTTGAATGATGCTTTCTTTAGAATAGTACTTGTGGAAATGTTTCTGGTTTGAAAAATTATGTGGTTCTTTGGAGTTCAAAATTTTTATATGAAATGAACGCATAAGTTTATGAACTGTCCTTAGGTAGTCCTGTACATATTGGGTATTGTGGACTTAATTAATCTCATATATGTATATTATATGTATGTATACACATTCATAGATGTATGTATGTATTTCTAATATTTAAGTAATCTAAATTCAGTGAAACTTAATGAAAGTTGTATTCACTTACCTTCTGCATTTGACAACGGCTATCATAATAATGGCTCCTAGAATTGCTGACAATATGGAAACTATAGTCAGAGTTAATGGCCAGCCTAATTCGGAAGCTTTTTCTGCAAATAGAAAAATAAAAATATTGTGTTAAAAATAAGTAGCCAAATAATTTAAAAGAAAATTTTTCTGGTTTAACTTTATCAATTTTATTGCTTCTCTGAATTCATCCAAATCTCTAATCTTCTATTTATTTCACTTCCAATTTTATATTTCAACAGGACTATATTTAAAAGTTTCAATTATGTAATTCTCTGGCATATTTTTCAATGTCACCAAGTTTTGCTAACATTTTTTTGTGTGTGTCAAAACAAATTGAATTGCATTTTCTTGTTCCAGAAAACTAATAGAAAACTGTTTTCCTCTTTTTTATATTTTTAACTGTATAAATTTAAATTCCATTTAAATACTTTTTAACAGCATTTGCAAGTTTGAATATTAAAATTTCTAGCAGGAAAAAAAGTCAGGCAAAAATGCATTGAAAAAAAAAGAAAAAGAAAACAGACTTTCGAGCTTAAATTTATTTCGCAACAATTTAAACAATATTTCCTCTACATAGCCCATGTATCACATGTATTTTTATATACATGACCAGTCAATTACTGGGGGTTTAAAATAGAGAGGAGATAGTGACTACATTATTTTCAGCGCATGAGCGAAGGGAACAGGTTGGCTTGATTTTTATAATGCCTGAATTTGTCTGAAAGTTTAATATGTTGACTTCAGATGAATATATACCACTTGTAAATCGAAATATTTTGATCTGTATAATCAGTTTGTTTCAAAACAAGATCAAATAATGCAGCAAGAAAGCTCTGGCCCTAAATATCTTTAAATATTGAAAACTTTCTGCTAAAGACGTCTGAAAGTTAATTTTCAAACTATCAGCCATGTCACAGAATTTAATTCCGTTCGGAAGTGGAATTAATTCCGTATTTGGCTTCTATAGAAAAGTCAAACGAAAAAATTTTATGGAATGAAAACTTTCTGAATATGAGAAAGAAAAGGAATAGTAAGCGGAAAATCACTCACGCTCTCATCTCTAGTTTTGGAATGCATTTTTTGTATTGCCATCTATCACACTCCCTTAGCAACTCATCTACAATACTATTTGATTTTATTGGCAAATAAATTTAATTTTACGTTTGAAACTTGTCGTTTAATACATTTTGTGCAACTTTTTTTTGTTATTTTATTGCATGCCACACACACACACAGAAAGAAACACACTTGTAGCAAATTCCAACATACAGCTTTTAAACAAAGTTCTACATAGTGTGAGCGACTGACTGGGTCCCTGTATTCATACAATATTCAAGTAGTCATACTGCATTGTCATTCATTCACTCATTCATTCAGCCAATGCCTCACAAAAATAAAATGGAAAAACAACAACAACAACAACAAAAAAGAAATATATAAAATAAATGTGGAAGTAGTACAACAACACGTAGAGCATATAAAAAAAAGGAGCATAAAACAACAGTTCTATGCTAGAAGTTAAAGAATCATACAATCAACGATTACGTTACTTACCCATTGTGCCTTCAAATATAAATGTACTTTTTGTTGGCATTGCCCAGGAGCACAAATCACATGTTGTCAAACCATCACTCAATACCGGTTCATCGACGAAGAAGGGTGGTCGTGGTGGTGGCGGTACAAAGCGTCCATTCCACAGGCCGTTTTCACTGGCATCGAATGCCAATGGTGAACCAAACAAATCGTTGTCATTGTCATCGAAAATATCAAATGATATATCCCGAAAATTATTGCTAAACTCCTCAGCCGAGCTGGCAACTAAACTTTCAACAACTGGCGGACTGTATGAGGGATAGAATGTTGCTGTTGTTGTTGCTGTTGCTGACGATAATGGCAATGATGATACTGATGCGGATGATGCTGATGACGCGGCTGCTGCTGTGGACGATGAAGAGTTAGAAGAGGAAAATGTTGTGTCATCTGCAGACGTTGAGTCGTCAGCACTGGAGGATAAGGATGTCGCTGATAAAGGCAGGAAATTCGATACTACCACGGATGCTACATGGGATATAGAGGTTAAACCAGTCGGGTTATTGATTTCACTTGCATCGAATGCTGCTGATGCTGCTTCGGCTGCTGCTGACGATGATATTGAGAATGTTGTTGCTGAGGGTGGTGTTTGTAATCTTTGCTCTAACGAGGGCAACAATATGGTATTATTGTAACGATATGTTGTTGACAATGAGGCAAGGGCTGCTGCTGCCGATGATGTTGCTGATGGTAAAGCATCAATTGCTTTAAATGTTGAGGGCATTTTTGTGTATTTCTTTTCTAGTAGCTGTTGCCTTTGTCTAGTTCCTTCCGTTTTCTTCTTTTTTTGAAGTTGCTGTTGCAGCCTTTTTGTCAGTTTCGTATATGGCCAAAAGGATTATGGCATTGAAGTGTTGTAGTAACTAAAATGAAAGCAGAGATGAAAATAATTTGATGGTTAAAAGGATGTTAACAGAGTATTGTTGGAAATAAAATAAAATTTAATTGAAATTTAATGAATTTAATACAATTAGGTGAAATTTCGGTAAATTCGTTAAGTAACGATATTTCTGATTATTTCAACAGCAAATACGATTGCCGAAGTACTAGATTTTTGCTCAAATCCTTCTAGTAAAAATTGACTCAGTTTTTTTTCGCCGAGTTCGGTGTCAAAATTTCATATTTCCTCTATTTGGGTCTCCCTACATTTACCTTGCCAATTTATAGTCCCCTTTAATTGCTTTAAACATTTAACTGAATTTGTTACATTATTGTTGCATGTACCAATAAGCATTTGTTAATTGGGGTTTAAACCTTCTTTTATGCTTTATAAGAGTGTAATACTTTCATATTTATTTATTATTAGATACCGTAATATCGATTAAAATAAAATATAAATAAAATAAAAAATAAAAAAAAATGCCATCATCAACATATTTATAATGTCATATAATCCCTTTTTGGAAAATCTATTGTTTGTAATTAAAGTTTAATCCCCCATAAAATTGTCACAATTACGTTTAAGACTGTTAGTTTATGGCTAAATTATCACAAATACATTGACACGCAAGTTGGCCACGATTAAATGTTCGTTTCACTACACACCTTCCTGTTTGTAGACCCTTTGCATTCATTGGCATCATCACAAGCATGGAATATTACGGCCACATGTTTAAACTTATGTTGTTGTTGGTGTTGTGTTTGTTGCTGTTTTATTGTTATAGCTGTGGCATAAAGTGTTTGTAGTTGTTGTTGTTGTTGTTATATTAAACAAACTCAATTTGCCAAATGACAACCACCACAATCTACAAACCTAACTGTGAAGCCTACAAATGAATATAAAACGACCGCGTGAATATAAAATACCTTCCTTATGGTCTTTAGAGAGTTTTGAATACAAATACTAGTTTCAGTGCCCACAAACAAACGTTTAAACATACTCTAACGTACGTATGTACGTTCAACTCTTCTGGTAGGCAGTAGTTTAAAGGGAATGATTCTTAACTTAGGGAAATTGTTTAGTTAAAACAAATTGTAAATAGTTTATAATAAAAAAACTACCTTACTGTATTCATATAATGAACAATAATAATTACATGAAATCACGTTACAAAACATACATTTGTCACACATGTCATTTTGCTAGACAAAGAAGAATTATGAAAAACATAAAGTCTATGCAGTGCCAATCGTATCAATTACAGCCTTAAAACTCAACATCTGTAATTTGATTAATTAATTTACCAAAACGTGTTAAAAATTCTGATAAGAGATGCTGTTGGTATGCATGATTGTGTTGGACAACGGACAGATGTCATCATTTTTAATTTTTAATTATCAAAACTTATCTTTCCAATACAATAAACATTTGAATAATTTTCATATAATTTTTTTTTTTTTTAAACAAAGTTCTTGATTAAAAACCCTGTATAAATTATATGGTATGTACTCTTAAAGGGATTCTACGAGTTACTTAAATTTGGTACGACTTTGACTTCGTACGTCGTGAAAAACACGGCATGGCTTGACAATGTTTAATGTGACAGTTGGTCTTCAAAAATAACTTGAATTAAGCTTTCTTAGTCCCGGTTTACATTATGAAATTTTTGTCGCTGCGATTCTTGCTTTGTAGGCAAGAGCGGTGAGTCGTACATGCATATTTTAATATGACTCACCGCTTTCGCCTACAAAGCAAGAATCGCTGCGACAAAAATTTCATAATGTAAACCGGGAATTAAGGTACGGTCACATTTGGCAAATATTTGCCAAAAAAGACGCAACCACTAAATAACATATAATTGAACTTGTTTATTGATTTAAAAAAACTTTTCTTATTTATGCCAAAGCACAACAAATATTTAATTTTAATTTATTTGATGCTGTTTGATCTTACAAAACTCTTGTAAGAGTAAACAACGTCAAACAAATTTGTGCTAAAACAAATGGTTACGCTTTTTTAAGTAAATATTTGACTAATGTGACCGTACCTTTAGTCCCAATTTACACGAAGCAATTTTTATTGAAAAGATTGATAAAATTTTTTCCTTGAAATTTCTTCGGTGTTCACACAGCAGAATATAATTGCTTAAATCATTTTTATCCTTATTCAATACGAATATGAAAGTAACACCCTTATTTTCACCGATGTCTAAAAAGTTATCATCTTAGCTTAAATAATTGCTTCGTGTAAATTGGAACTTAGGAATTTTCTTTAGCATGTTCTTCCACATACCCTACAATTCACTCTTTTAATCTACATCTCTAAATTTGTAAGTGTATTGTTCTGGGTTCTGTGTGCAGTTTTCGTTGTCTGGTATGCTGGTATATTTTCAAGCCTGTGGCAATTTTATTTTTACATGTACCTTAAGTTTTTTTCTACGACCACAGAAAGACCACACACACGCACAGGTGCCACTGCCACAGCCACCACCAATGCCACAATAAATAAACACACACACACACACGCACACTCTTTCTCTCTCACTCACGGTTGGTCAGTGTGTTTGCAGACGTTTATTTGCAAATAGTCATAGATATTGGTTTTGCTGGTTGGTATATGTATATGTGTGTATCTGTGTACGTATTCTAGCCAGTTTATTTACTTAGGCCGGCTTAAATGTCGCGTGTGGCTGTTTTATAGTCAGTCATTTTCAAGACCATAAATATCAAATGCCTATAAAGATCAGATTTATTTTTTTGCACTTTACCTTAATTACACTTAAGATCCTGGCGTTTGTTTTGAAAGAAGGAATAATTTTGTTTCTTTAAGTTTAAGACAAAAAACATCAATGTCTAAAACGTATAAAATCCGATATTTATTTAAAAATATATTGTATTTGGAATATAGTTTCCAAATCAGTAGCTTTTCGAAATTACACAAATATATGAAAATTTTATGAAACTCCTTGAAAGTATTTGAGGACCTAACATTAATATAATGATTTTAGTAATATCTTAACAATTATATCAAACAATAATATCCAAATAAAGCTATATTTACACGATTGAAATTTTCTTCAAAATTGCTCTTCAAAATGCTTCAAACTCATGTAAACAGTAAAATTTCTTCAAACTCTATTTATTTAATAACTATTAATAACTATTAAATAAATAAGTTTTGAAGAATGCTTTTTAATTGCTGTTAACACGAGTTTGAAGCATTTTGAAGAGCAATTTTGAAAAAAATTTCAATCGTGTAAATCTAGCTTAACAACAGCCTTGTTTTAATTCGTTACAATTGTTAGTGGCTGGCTTTTCCCCTCGATTTATTTTCATTTATCTCAGTTGTTAATTTATTTAGCAATTTTTCCACCTCTAAATGTAAAATATTTAAAATTGTGATTAATGCTAATTTTTCCACCGGCTGTACCATGTACTAATGCTAAGCTTTGCCAAGAAAAAAAAAACACTACATTTTGTTTCTAATATGCATTTAATATTGGTTTATTGTATTTAGTTAATAATTTGTGCACGTTTTAAACATTAGTTTAACCGCAAAAGTTTAGCAAATGTTAAACTAAACTAATGCAAAAAAATAACTGAAATTATGACAGGCTTTGAAAGGTGACCAGATACTCTATTAAATATAATGCAAACTGAATATTTGGCTCAAACTCCGGTGCAGTAAGTAGTAGAATTTTTTTGTTCTTAATTAGAGCCAGCTAATCCAACTGATACAATTACTTTGTATCATACTGAAAAATATTGTCATACAGACATTATTTTGATACTGACAGATTTTTCTTGCTCGAGCTATGTACATTTCACCACGGAATAAACAATTTTACAGCAAAATTCAACATGAGTTTCGGGCCAATAGTTCGTGAGATTAATTTGTAAGTTAACAACACATTGGGTTCTTAATGGGTAAGATGCATATGTTGAGACGTACTTTTGGAATGTGGCTGTCTGTCATGGCCGAAAAATTGCGTCTCAAGTCAGAGTCATTAAAAAATGTATTTCGATCAACGTTCAGCACTACAGAACCATGCTTACCGACATTTTGAAGACATAACTTGGAAGATCATCCAGCTGTATGGAACACCATGCCACACATCTAATCAAACAATCGATCTTTTGTTCATTGGGTTTAGTAATCATGATTTAGTCTTCTTAAACCTAGAACACACAGCAGGGTTACAAATGTGTTCACTGGCAACTTTTTTGGACATGTCCGTGACATTTTTTGCCTATATCTCTTGAACCAGGTGGAATATTAAAAATTTTAAAATAATGAAATTGGACCATTAAAACATTAGAAAAAGCCAAAATAAGCTATTTAATAGGCACAAGCAAGTGTGTGTTCTCGTAGAAAAAGTTGGATATGGATTGTATCGGGTGCCCCGATAGACTAGGCGATAGTGTGCCGGACTATCAGTCAGAGGGTTGCGGGTTCGATTCCCGCCAAAGACTCTGGGGGGTTTCTGCAGGCAAGCCAAAAAGTTTCGCAGTTTGTGTTTGTTTAAAAAGAAAAATTGATTTTATCGGCATTGGTGAAATAGAGCCAGGAATCGTTAATAAATTTAGACAGAATTTATATGCTAATGCAAAGCCAAACTAAGTTTAAAATTGCATCAAGGAATGTCACACATTGGAGTGCTCTACATAATCTGGATCTTAATTAATTTAGTAATTGTCAAGAATTTTCTGTCGACTATTTAAATAAAGATTTTTAATTGTTGAAACATTTTTGTTTTTATTAAAATCATATCCTTCTTAAGCTTGAGGTGAAAATTTTTTATTTACTTATTTATTATATTTTCTTCAAGACAACAAATTAGCAATATTTTCAAAAAACAACAATAAAAATATTTTTCAAGAATGAAAATAATATGAATGAAAGAATGAAATTATATATCGCTGGCTTAACATGCAAAGCCTCTAAGTCCACTTTTTTTAGAAATTGAGATTTTGATGCAGTTGTATTCAATAAGTAAAAATATATCGATTACAAAAAAAAAACACAGTTATCTCATTTGTTGTTGTTGTTTTGTAGTGATGAGTAAAGGCGCTAAGTCTAATTTATCACATCTTTGTGTAATGTCGCACTTCTTCCAATGTTGACATATCAACTGTTTCGCGCGGAATAGTCTGAGAGTCCTACCAATTGACATAATATTATTTCTCATTGGCTACACTCTCGTTGTTTTGAGTATCAACACCATTGACAGTCATGAGATTAATCGTCATGATGTTACTTATTTGAATCATTCATTTTTTTTTTTTTTAAATTTAACAATGTACAATTTTGTGAAAATATTCGCCCTGGTCGTGGAAAAGGCGATGCCAAAGTGACGGACATTCGAGGAATACAATACACACCAAATGGTGAAATTAATTTCAAACTTAAATTTTCTGATGAATTGAAAAATCTCCACCAAAAAATAAATGAAAATATAGTCGCACTAGAGTGGTCGGATTTACACCAATTTCATCAAGAAAAAGTAAAATAAGGACTAGAAAGCTCGAAGACTTATAATATCTAAAATCCACTTTGCCTACAAAACACCATAAATTTTATGACGATTTGTCATACGAATAAAAATAGTCGTCGCCAGTTATATTACTTTTAAGTCCATTAAAAATTTAAACTAATATTACTTTTTTATAACAGCAATTAAATAAGACTGAATAATTTTTGTTTTCATTATCTACAAGTACATATGTATATATTTACAAATATCGAAATTGAAGTTACAATAATAATGTTATTCATATTTTTGAATAAATTCTGTTTTTTTTTTACAATAATCAAAACAAACTTTAACTTTATTAGCTTTTTAAATAACAACAATAAAAAAGCAACAAAAGTACACTTTCATTGTAGTAAATAAGAAATATAAGTAGAGACAAGTTTTAAGAAAAAGATCCAAGTCCTTGAAAACATACAAACTAAGCAACAGAAAAGGCTCTAAGTCCAAAAAAGCTTTTATCTCGGCAAATACTTATTTTTTCATTTTGCTTTTACGCAAATAAAAAGCAAAGAAAAATACAAAAACAAATTGCATTTACAGATTTCAAAAATGTTTATTCAAAAAAAAGTTTGATTGTTTTTTGTCTCTGCTGTAATATTGTAAAATATGGACTTAGAGCCTTTACATGTTAAGCCAGCGATATCCTTTTCCATTTTTATAAATTAGGTGTCTGTAGTTGTGAACAATATTATCTTTATCTGCTTTAAAATTAATTTTAAGATTTATAATTTCTAACATTTCTAAAGGTGAAGACGCAACCACTAAATAAAATATATTTGAGCTCGTTGTTTTTTTATTCAAAAAAAACTTCGAACAAAACACAACAAATATTTACCCCCTGGCCCACGATGTCGAACGATAACGTTCGCTTAGATAAGACTTAAGACACAAACTTTTTATCGTATCTATTTTTTTACTCAATCAAGTTTGTTTATTCCACAATCAAGTTTGTGTCTTAAGTCTTATCTAAGCGAACGTTATCGTTCGACATCGTGGGCCAGGGGGTTAGTTTTATTTTATTTGATGCTGTTTAATATTGCAAAACTCTTGTAAGAGTAAACAACGTCAAACAAATTTGTGCTAAATTAAGTGGTTACGCTTGTTCCAGTAAATATTTGCCTTTACATATGTATAACGACAATGAAGTTATCTAACAAAAACTTCACTTAGTTCACGATATAGAAATGTATGTATAAAAATAAAAATACGAGCAATTTAAGCAATAACAATTGTGCTGTGTTAACAGCGTAGAAATTTCAGAGAACAAATTATATCAATCTTTATAATAATAATTACTGTGTGTCAAGTGAAACTTACCAATTACAGTGACATTTTTTAATATCGTTTAATGTGCCACAAATTACTTGCTTAAAGAGAGTGAGACGTTTTAACCACTTAGACTGAAATCGTGAGCTTATTTTGCACGAAATTAAACAAAAATAGTTGCAAACTTATTTAAAGGTCTTTTGACAATTAAAAATATGAATAATACGTTTATAGATAAACTGGTACAGTGTTCAGAAATTCTCTAGAAAATTGTTTCTAGCTCTAATATTATCTTGAAGAGAACCATATGAGGAACAGAAAGCCTAATTTATATTTAACGGTAGCCAATCTTGAACATTATTAATAGCCTATTTTGTTAGCAAGACATGAAACCATTTTTAATCAAAAATAATTTTCTTTGTTGCGAAATTTTTAAAATATATGTAGCTCCGGAATAATAAATGTTGCACAGATTTCATTAATAAACATGACTGAAAAATTCTTGTTTAATTTAAATACAATAATTTTATATAATTAATTTTATTTTTCGTTTTCTTTTTCACTTGTCTGCACATCTCTCCCCTGAAAATCCACCAATACAATTTCTTTTTCTCCTGATACCAAACAATTTTAATTAAATTACTTTGTTATGGCCACTTTATCCTGCCTTATCAGTTGTTACCTGTTAATTTATTCATTCAATGTTGTTGTTGTTTTTTGTTTGTATTTTTTTTTTTTGCAAAATTTATTATTTTTATACTACCGAAAAAAATAAAATAATATAAAATAAATGAAAAGCAAAGAAAACATAAAGTAAAAGCTTTTTACACTTGTTTTCCTCACTTGAGTGTTGCTATGGCGAGTGAGAGAATTTTAGTAGGCAAGTGATTGGGTGAGTGAGTGAGTGAGTGAGTTGAGTAAGTAAGTGACTTTATATTTTAACCCTATCTTTTTAACTGTGTTTGTGTGTGTTTGTGTGTTTATTTTAACCAGATATTTTTGCACAAGATGAATATTTAATATACGAGTTTACATTACGAGTAAATGATATTTAGTCATTTTGTAAATGAGAAAACGTGAGGCGCATAAACTGCAAGCTCTGGTGGGGGCTGGCTGAACTGTGTCTTTGTTCAAAAACGAAAAACAACAAACAACAAAACAAATCGGAAAAATAGCTGCAAAAAACATGCTACCACATGGATAATGAAGCTGATGCTGCCTCATACTGGCAACATACATTCATACATCTCCATCATAGAAAGTTAGTTTCTGACAATAGCAATAGCAATAACAGCAACAAAAACAAAAACAGCAACTAACCGTACAGGGAATAGATCTCTAAATACTAGTGATATGAATGGAGCTTTTGGAGGTATGACTGTTTAGTTGTACGTTGCCAACCAAAAACTCACTGTAAATATTTGTGGACTTTTTTTCCGTTTGACTTGAGAGTCTGTCTGCCCATGAATGAGTGACTGAGTGATATTGTTGTTGTTGTACACATTATGTGTCTAGGGTAAAAAATGTGTTGCTGCCGCGTTGGAGGCAGCCAGTCAGTATGTTGTGGCGCGTGTTGGATACCTAATGAATTTTTAGCTATTTTTTCCCCCCAGTTAAACCAAAAAATAAGAATATTTATATAGAGGCAAACAAAAAATACTATTTATATTCCCAGAGTCTACCACAAATGTTTTTGCGGTAATGTTGTTTTGCTGTTTTTGTTCAAGTGATGCTGCTGCTTCTGTTGAATGCTCTTTGGTGTATTCCATAATTAATATAAATTGTCAAAACATCAATTGTATATTAAAGTAAATGTGCTACTATTTTACTACTACACCAGCAATGCATGATGAATTTTAAGTACCTCAAAACAAAATGACAATGATTTAACAATTGTTTGTCTGTCTTTACAATAGACACTGAAAATGTTATAGATTATCATAACAAAGTTTAAGGCGAAGCCTTAACAAATTAAAATCCTTTTGCGACACTAGTATTTAAAAAGTTTATTTTATGGTTTCAGAGTAATTTATAAAGCTCTTTGAATGTGAACATTAGGGAAGTTGAAAGTATATTTAATTGAGTGAGACAGTTTGAGTGAGATACAGAACTCAGCACGAATGTCAACGGTTTTCCAATTAGCATTTATTTGTTAATTTTCAGTTTAATAGTTATTTTTAAATGAGATAGATTGATCCACTTATTTGGTTGCTAACAAAAGAAAAGCTTTTTATTGGATTTGTGCTGTTGTTTGTAATGCTAATTAATATTGGTCCAACACCCAGCTTAATAGCATGTTCAGATATGAAACTTTATTGAGTCAATATTCGGTTAATTGACAATATTATTTTAAGTGTTCAGGCATACGCAATTTTCAGCTTGCTCAATAATCATTTTACAGCTGGAGTTGTGTTTCTATGTAAACAAACTTACCTACACATTGACTTTTTAATGATTTCTTTTGTTTTCTTTTGTTGACATTTGCCATTTTATACAATTTTGTTCACTAAACACAGTTGTGAACAGTGTTGCATTCGAAATCTTACTCAATATTATAACAATTTCGTACTTATTGCGCAATAATTAATTGAGATTTTATATTGAATATTGAGCTCTATAATGGCGTTAATTGCGATTATCGCAATTAATGTGCATATCTGAACACGCTATAAAGTATACCGATCGACTTAGAATCACTTCCTGAGTCGATTTAACGATGACCGTCCGTCTGGCTGGCTGGACATGTAAAGGTTGTGCGCAGAGTACAGGTCGCAATTTTGAAGATATTTCGATAAAATTGGTACATGGATTTTTTCGACCCAAGAATGAATAGGTTTGAAACTGGTGGAAATCGGTCCATTATTTTACCTGGTTCCAATACAAATGCCCTCCCGAAATATGGGTTTAACGATAATAAATATTTGAACTGTGCAAATTTCACACAATTTTCACCACAAATGAGTGGTAGTAAATGAAGCCAAATCACATCTACAAATTTTGTGCAGTTTGCTTCATAATTGATCATAGCTGATGACTAATTTTATAATAGTCGGTCCTTAATTAGTCAAAACTCCCATATAAGCCCCCCTCCGTAATTGACTTTAAAAGTATTTATATCTAGGTAAAGTTTAATATAAACAATATTTATATTCAAAGAAGTTATGGCACTAAATTTTTAGACGATCAGTCCATAATAGATCATAGCTTTTTATGCATATACTGGGTGTAGGGTATAATATGGTCGGGCTGGACCGACTCTACTTTCTTACTTGTTTTTTATTGAACAATAAATTTTCTTTTTTCAAAAAACTGAACAATTTTAACAGTAAACTTTGTAAGTTGAAAAGCTTTTTTAGGAAAAAATATTTTTTTTATATAAGAAAGATTTTTTGTAACAGAAGACCTTAAAGCTTTTTACTAAAAAGCTTGATTTATAAAACATATTTAAGCTTTTAGTAGGAACCTTAAACTTTAACTAAAGTAGCCTGCTGCATGCAAGCAGTCAAGTGAAATCTTTGGATTCTGTTTTGAAAAATTAAAGTAGCTAAAAATAAACTCTTTTTTATTGCAAAAAGCTTTTTGCGCAAAATGTGAAAAAATTATGCTTTTTAAAACAAAGCTATTAGTAATACAATTTTTATAAGAAACTATATTTCCCGAAAAATAAAAGCTTTTGCTAAATAAAAAAAGTTTATTTGAAGCTTTTTTGTCTCAGAAGCAATCTTTTGTAAAAGTAACTTACATACACAAGCACTTTTCGACCGATTTGACTAATTTTGCAATCCTTACAATCCATAAAATTTATTTGACAAATTGGTTAAAAAGAAACGAAAGTTTCAGTAAAAATGCTTTCAAATAAATACATCACTGAGTGACAAATCGTTGCTGATATATAAATTGAAATTTTAGTCTCCAAAGAGACAGTTGTGTGAAAGCGGAATTTCAAAACGTTTTTTGAGCCTTTAGATAGTATTTTTTGAGATCTTTGTGACACAGTTTTCTAGAGCTGTTGTCAAGTTATTATCATTCAAAAGCGATGAAATATTTTTGACCATTAAACGTCTTTTACAAAATGCTTAAGAAATCTTAAATGTTAGCGTTTGCAACTAATGTACAAACATGTTTTAATTTCAAGATTTTCAGCTGACAGTTTTTCACCAGACCTCAATTGATTTCGGAAAGACAAATGTTATTTTACAAAAATATTCTAACTTGTAAATCACTAACATTTTGCACCTTATTAACTATTTGCCGTTTTCCTTCAGTTTCATTTATGTGCACAATGTTCAAAATATTTCCTTTTTTTCACGCTTAACAATCACTAGGAAACTGTACACTGTGTTGTGTGAGTGGCTGAGAAAAAAGAAACTCTTTTGCAAAATCATTGTGGGTGGCCGGCCATCCAACACATAAATAATCGTATGTTTACGTGACATTATTAAATTCTAAAAGAGTATGAATTGTCAAAGATTTATCAGATGTCTGGGCCAACATAAACGCTTGACAATTACCACATCACATTCCTGGGTGGTTTCCTATTATTAAGCGCTTTAAAACGCAAAATTTTCTGGTTTTTGTTGTGGAAATGTGTTTTTTTATTTAAACTTTACTTTGCATATTTATTGAATTAACGAAGATTGTCAAGATTAATCAAAAGTTTAATCAAGAAAAAGGAAAAAATTATTATAAAAAATAAACTGTATGTTTATGATGAGAATATTAAGAGGTATTAAGTGAATGGTGGTGGTAGAAGACTTATTCTGGTGAAAACAAAGGAATTGTTTGTAAAATAAACAGCTGGAGATTATTTTCATTTAAATATTTTAAACATTGAGTCTAAAGATCTACTTGTATGAGTAATAACTTTAAAACTAGTTTAAAATATCAGTCAAACACACTTTTTGCTGATCTAGAGCACTGTGGCCATTCTTGTCGTTGAATAATTTATTAGCTAACTGAACTTAATATACATATTTATATATCAAATACTTGTGCATTATTCTTGCAGTGATCATGAAAACTCCAAACAAATATGTCATTAATTCCTTCCAACAACTGTCTATAACTGGGTTACACCAACCTCTACATTGTCTATAAATAATTTATATAAAAATGTAAATACAAAGTAAATGTATTCATTAATAACTCATGCGTAATTAAAAACCAAATTTGATAATGACAAATCGTTTATTGATTTACTTTACAAAACAGTAAAAACAATATTGTTTTTTTTTTTTTGTCTACAATATAAAAATAAAACGTTTCTTTGGTTTATGCTTGTTAATGTAAAAACAATAATTTTTGCCAATTTCTTTATATTTATTCACTGTTCCGTAGAATTGAAGCAGAAGTAAAAAAAATATTACAAGCCATTAAAGCTACCTACCACTTCTTCCATTATAAATATGTATTTTTTTTTTTTTTTAATATGTATTTAGGAGTACAAACGAGCACATGTTTATATTTATGAAGCCTGCTACTGAAGCAGCGTCAGTTGATGTTGGCTTGGCTCATTCATTATATTGTGCTTTTTAAGCAGTCAACATGATGATTGATCATTATCTGTCCAAAGCCAAGACAATTATAGATCGTTTTACAATTAAATAGTGAAAGATAAAAATCAATATACACACACACACACACACACAATCTACAAATAGCCACTCTTCCATAAATGCTATTAAAATTATAGAGTCGTATTAATTTAGATTGCGTACAAAGTAAAATAACGTTTTTATATATTTTTTGTGTGAGCTTTATGTATGTCTCAAATCAGTATTTTAAAAGCCAGTTTTTAGGATGTAGTTCAACCATGTTTATTGTTTTAACTTAGTTTAAACTTCAAATTAAGTTTTTAGGATATAGTTTACTTTGTTTTAATTGGCGTTTAACCCTTCAAGAATGGGCGTTTAAACTCGATTCATATTTGTCAAAACATATCAGCTGTTTAAAAGTACTATAAAATAAAAGAGCTGATTGTTTTAAGTTTTACCTTATAACATAAAATAAATTATAATAAAATGGATTTTTTCCTCAGATGATCAGGATTATAGTGATTCGGAAGTATATAATAATTTAAAGTGCGGTCAGTTTTCTTACACTCTATTGTGTACCTACTTTTGTTTGTTCACCAAATCAATTAATGTTTCTATTTCTTTCGAAGTAAAATTGGTTGAGCGTTTAAACTATAATCGATTTTGTTCATTTTTATGATTTTTCATTTTTTTTTTCTTTGCCGCTTTTAATTGCTTATGTTTTAGAGAAATTTTATAATGCTACCACATTTATATAAGAATTTTTAACGATGCCATATTTTTATTATGTGTAAAATATGGTAACATCAAATAATTTGACGTTTCTTAAACTACCACTGAAAAACGACTAGGTGGATTAAAATAAGTTTAAATGTTATTAAAGTTTAACTAAACCACTAACAAACCAAGTTTAATCCTTCTCCTAAAAACTGGCCCTAAGAGTTATTGAGTTGGTATAGATCGAATAGGGCGATCAACTACATATAATTCAGCTGGTGTTTTGGAAATATAGTGAAATTTACCAAAAAATTTCAATGATTGGCAGAGTTATACGCAAAGAAAGTTTCTTTATGGAGTTAAATTTTAACAAGCTTTTTTGTACAAAAAGCTTTTTCAAAAAAAGAAGCATATTTATAAGAAAGAAGTTTTTTTTACTTTGTAGTTTTTTCCAAAAAGCAGTTTTTTATACAAAAAGCTTTTTTAAGCGTTTTAAAAAAAAGATTATTTTTGAATAGAAGGAGTTCACATGCTGCGACTTTTACCTGCGACACTTATCTCCTGCGACTCGAGGTTTTAGAGGAAATACGTAGTGGAGTGTACGGGGTAGCTAGAGTCGCAGGCTTTGTGAAACGAAGCGACAAATTCGATATTTCTTTTTTTCTTTTGTATTATTTTTATTACATTTACCAGCAGTGTTGCCGCGATGAAATTTCATTTTATGGGATTACAGAAAATTTTTGCAACACTACTATGCGGTCAACAAATTTAATAGAAAATTTAATAAGAAAATATCAGGAATATGAATACCTGTATAATGTACTTGTAATGTAACTAGGTCCTATATGGCAACATATCTGCAAATGAGCGAAATAGGAGAAATGAACAATTTAATATCAAAATGTCGCAAGAATGTTGCAACAAATGTTTTATCATGTGAAGAGACGATGAATTTAGAAGGGGCACCAAAAGAGAATGCCAGCGACAAATCCCAGCATGTGAACTCACTCATACAAATAAAGCTTTTTTAAAAAGCTTGTTTTTGTTTATAAACAAGTACATATTTTTAAAACAAACCTGTTTATACTTTTTATACAAGATCTCTCGCAAAAATAAGTTTTTTATACAAAAACTTTTTTAAGCTTTTTTTTTACAAAAGGGGCAAGGTTTTTATGCCACAAAAATTTTAAAATTTTTATGGAAAATAGTTTTTTCATCGAATTAAGATTATTATACAAAAAAGCCTTTATAAGAAAAGCATTTTCTTATTTTTTACCAAAAATGATTTAAAAAAGTTGCTGTACTAAAATCTTAGCGCTTTTATTTAAAATATAAAATAATTTTTCACCGAAAATCCTTTCCGTTAAAAAAAACATCTTTTACAAAAGGATTTTATTTTTTGATTTTCAAGTATAAAAGCTTTATAAAAAACAAAGCTTTTAAAAAAGATTTCTAAAAGAATAAAAAGTTTTTAGCAAAAAAGCTATTTTTCCATAATTTTTTTTCAGAACAATACAAAAAAGTTTTTTTCAGGATTAAAAATAAAAGTTTTTCAAGAAAGCTTGTTTTGAAACACTTTTTTATAAGAAAAGCATTTTCTTTTTTTAAAGTTGCTGTACCAAAATCTCTTGCAAATTTATTATTTTTGTTTTTGAAAACTTAGTGCTTTTATTTAAAACACATAAAATAATTTTTTCACCGAAAGTCCTTTCCGTTAAAAAAACGTTTTTTTACAAAAAGGCTTTTAATAAAAACGTAGCAAAAACATGTTTCTTTTGATTTTAAAGAATAACAGCTTTATAAAAAACAAAGCTTTTAAAAAAGATTTCTAAAAGAACAAAAAGTTTTTAGCAAAAAAGCTATTTTTCCATAATTTTATTTTTTAATTTTAATTAATTTTATTATATTTTTTTAAACGAAAAACAGCTTTTTCGGAATCAAAAACCCAAAAAAGTTTTTCAAGAAAACTTATTCGGAAACAATTTATTTTTATAAAAAAAAGCTTTTTTTTGCCAAAAATGGTTTAAAAAAGTTGCTGTCCCAAAATCTTGTGCAAATTTATTATTTTTGTTTATGAAAACTTAGCGCTTTAAGTTAAAACATACAATTTATATTTAACATTATATATTATTTTACATTAAATAAGTGCAAGTAGTTATGTAACTAGTACTTCTTGTACATACATATATTTTTTATTAACAAAGCGTAAAAATTAATATATTTAACATTTAAATCTTGCAAAACACTTCATTTGTTTTGTAATTAAGCATAATTTATGAAAATCAAATAGTATTTTTTTTTGTTAAACAATTTTTCTTGAATTTTATTTAGCAGCCGTAATGTTAATGTTTGTTATCTTTATTGCAACAACCTCTCAGCTTGGTGAAAACGATTAATTTCATTAAATGTACGACGTTTTCTATTTATGCCTCATTCATTAGAATTCATTATTTTTTCTATATAGATATTTTTATTTTTTCATATACATATTTATCTAGCAGTGAATACTTTTTTTTCTACGAAATTTTGCCTTCTTTATTTATTTTATTTATTTTTATTAGATGGCAAATAAATAAATAAATAAATGTGGTTGGTTAAGTTGAATGGTTGTTTGTTTTTGGATTTCTTCGTTGAAGGCATGATATTTTATGCTGTATTTTGTTGGAGACAACCAGCCAAAAAGACATACAGAGAGACAGACAGGCAGAACAACAAAACAAAAAATGTTTTTATAGCTTTAAATGTAGTTAAAGTGTCACTTGATTTTGTAACAATTAATCATGCGTTGACACCGTGTAATATTAGACATTTAAGACAAAAAAGAGGCAAAAGCAAAAAAAAAAAAACAGAAAAAATTAAACGACAAAACAGGGTGTGTGTGTGTCTTTTTTTTTGCCAGAGTTATTCTGTTTTTTTTAAGGAGTTTTCTGCCACTATCACAACAACGAAAAAAAAACCCACATTCACTAAAACCATCAACATTGTATTAAATTGAGAATTCTAGTTAATTTCTGTTAAAGCTTTTTAACTGAAATTAAATACTTTTTGTTAAACAAAAACGCACAGACAAATATGTAACTCATTGGGAATAATCATTGAATCATTGTGAGTTGTGTCAAAAAAAAAAAACAAGAAACAACCAACCAACCCACTTTCATTGATTCCAAATTGCGAGAAGAGAAAAATAAAGATAAACATGTGTTTTGTACACTGCCAAAGCTCTTGAAATTAACTATTTTAATGTCCTACAGCCAGTACAAATTGTAGTTAAGATTCAGTTCAGTCATGGTGACTAATGAAAATATATGACTCAAAAGAAAAAATTTAATCTTAAAAACTTACATTGTTAAAGATCTCTTTTTATTGATTAGTTTACATTCTTCTGACTAGCCAAATATTATAAAATTAGGCAACATTACATTTACTATACTTTACATTCGATTTATTAACTTTTCTGAATCAGCTGATACTCGCAACCTTTCCCTTTGTTGGACAAAATTCATTTGTTTAAACTCAAAAAAATATTTCGATATAAAATTTTTATAAAGAATTTAAATGTTTTTGTGCAATAATTTCTTGTTAAATAATAAAAAATCCTTTTTACTCTCATAGTTTTATTTTACTGTTTGTAAACGTTGACAAACCATCTCCCTTCTAATTTAATTATTTTCAGTGGCATTACAAAAAACCAACGGATGTTACACAGACACGCCAGAATTAATAAACTTTATACAATTTTTGAAACGGTATGGGGTAAAAGAAATCGATTGTTTTCGAAGAGCAATTTAATTTAAAGTAATAACATAATGAGCCTTGACAGCAAAAAAGCGTAAAGCTTTGTATAGACGGTTGTCAGATCTAACAACGTTGTAAGAAAAAGCATTGACAATTTAGTTTTGCTAACAATTTTTCAATGCCAGTACATTGCTAGATCTGACAACATTATAAGATCTGATAACCGTCTATATATTATTGTTATTTGATGAATATCAGTCATTTAGGCTCACTAAAAATGTAATAATTTTATCCGCTATTTCCAGGATTTTATAGCTAAAGCAATTTTAAGCTTCTTTGAAATTACAAATTGCAGTTAAACACAAAACTGATTGTTTTGTAAAATTTGTGCTTTGCACTTAAGATTTATGCACTGTTATGCATGCAGTTTGGATTTTGCATATTCCATATTCCATTTTACTCGATTACGATAGAACAGAAGAAGAAAGCTTAAGATTTTTAAAAATTATATCGATATGCAGCTCAGCTTTAACTCGGTATCTTACATTTCATAGCCAAACGCGGCAACCACTCAGCCATAGATTGTTCTGCTATTGTTTTTCTTTGTTCAAATTTACACGAAGCTATTTTTATGGAAAAACAATTTTTTCATTGAAATTTCATTTGTATACACTTATTGCATGTGTGTAATACGAATAAGAGAGTAACACGAATTGCTAGTACAATCAAGTGCGTAGTCGTCCTATATTCCCCTCATCCCGATGTCTAAAAGGTAATCAGCTTAGCTTAAAGAATTGCTTTGTGTAAATTGGGACTTTTCTTCGTTCTCAACTACATAGATATCGAACTAGCGATACTAGTGAAAGGTAATGCAAAACAAACATTGTTGATTTGTCAGTATGTAGTAGGAATTGCTACAGCTTTTCGCAACACTTAACTTCCAAAACTGTTGAAAAAGCATGTAATATTTCAATACAACCGGGAGAGCATCAATAATTACTCTCGATCCAGTAACTTTTGCAAATTGTTCGAATTTAGTTTGAAAACCATAGTTCAATTATAGTTATGAACTCTTCGAGACATATACTTGAAGCATTAAAAAAACAACCGTCTCTTGTGATCCCTAATAAGTCTAGCATTGGGTAGAAAACATGTTGTTTTCATAAAATATTGACTTAATTTTATTTTATATTCTTCGACCTTTTTAATGATTTTTATTAAATAATTTTTAAGCTTGAGGTCACTTTTTTGTTTTTCATAAAAGATTTTTTTATTCTTATATATAATTCACTCAATATTTCGATTTCCTTTGGAAATCTTCTTCAGGAGTTAATTTAATATTATAAAAATTTTCTATGTGTAAAAATTTTTTGATATAAGTTTGAAAGGGGTTGACAAAATTGAATTGTTTTCAATTATAAGAATAAAAAAATCTTTTATAAAAAACAAAAAAGTGACCTCAAGCTTAAAAATTATTTAATAAAAATAAAATATTGACAAAATGGTTGTTTTCTTTGTGCCGACCTCTGATTTGTATTAAAATGATTTTAATATTGATAAATTGATTGTTTATGAACTGTAAACATAGTTTGAGTTCCGCAAGTAATCAAAAATTAGTTAAAAACAGCAGAATTAGTTCAATATTAAGAAATTAATTGTTCCCTTTGTGCCGACATTTTTGGGTAACTGGTAGCTGTGACAAAGGGTTAAAATACCAACCGGTTATGTTAAACTTCAAATGACTACTCATTTAATATCTAATTACCATTTATACAATATACATACAGTGTATCGCAAAACTATTCTGCCTACTTTGTTTTGAGAAGAAATTTGTTTTTCATTTCTAAATAAAACTGTAAAAATCAAGTAAAAAATTAATTTTTTTTTTGCAATTGATAATAGATATCATGTAGTATAAAAAACTTTAAAAATAGTAAGTTTTATTTAGTTATTGTTGCATTTTACTAATTTTCACTAAAGTATTTTATATTTTTTTAATTCCCTGTTATTTTTTTTAGTATTTTGTTTTAATTTTTCACATAATTGCTTTATTTGTTTTGTTAAAATATTCCAATTGTTATTAGTTACAATTTGTTGCTTATTGTCCTCGATTGTGAAGATCTTTGTGTTAAATATGCCGAAAGGAAAATAATTAAACACGTCCGAGAAAAAATATATTATTCCTCCCAGAATTCTATGGGGCACAGGTGCGCGCAATAAGGTGTTATTGCAAGTTTTTGGTACTGAACAAAAGCTAAATTTTCACATCTACAACTCAATATTTTGCGTCATTGTAATGTTCAAAATAACAATATTTTTTTTAGAACTGCCATGGATTTCATATTGGCTTCCACTAGATGCTGAACAAAAAATGTTGCATTTTAATTTTTATAAAACTCAGCGAATGATAACCTTTGGTTTTTACCTTACCACACGGCCATGTATATATTTATTTATGACTCTCAGCACCATGTAGACTTTTTCGTTGTTTACATTGGTATATAGGGTTCTCTTTAGTTGGTCGTTTAAATCTTTTATTAAGCATTCTGCGGTAAATTTTAAATTTTCAGAAACTATAGACTATAATTTATTAAATTTTTGACTGCTGGACAATATTTACTAAATATATCACAAAAGTTTTCAATTTATTTTCCCCAGTTTTAAAGCCGTAAAATAATTGTTCCTTCGGAAATGATAAATCTACTTTACCTACGGTCTTTTTAACGCAAAGATCTTCATACCTGTGCACAATAAGGACAAAATTATTACCAATAACAATTTAAAAATACATGCACGTATCCTTTAACAAAAATCAATAAAAAATTCCCAGAAAAAATAAAAGAACCAACAAAAAAAACCCAATAAAATTAACTTGGATTTTTAAATGCAAATGCCTGAAATTAATAAAATGCCACAAACAATGCCATAAACAAAAAAGAACATTGTTACAATTTTTTGGGGATTTCCCCAATTTACACTATGTCTACTATCAACTGCAAATAAGAAAAAAAGTATTTTAAACTGTTTGTATGATTCTATGTTAGAATAAAAAACAAATTTCTCTTGAAAATGAAGAGGCAATTTTGTTGTGTGACACACTGTATGTATATATGTACATACTATTTTAAAAAATAGCCTTTGAACGATTAATTTGCTTAATTTTCCATTGCCTAAAAACTATTATTATGTAAAATATTTAATAATAGCTGAACAAATTTTACAATAATTTAAACACCTTCTAATTCAAACAATTTTTTCAGTCAGTTACCCATATTTAAATTCATACATACATATTTACATTTAAATTTACATTTCTACATATGTACGAGTACATACTAATAAATGTTAATATTTCTATTTATATCTACGTAACCTTTCACAACGTACCTTAGTTTTTTTTATGAACCATAAAGTAATATTTAACGTTTTATATGCCTGCAAAGAACAAAAGAAATAAAAAACAATCAATTAAAATAATTTTCTATGGTCGAAATATAATAATAAATCATTGCAATACAATTTTTTTCTATTTTTCTGTTTAAATAAATCTTTGTCTGTCTGTTTATCTATTATTACAAGATAGTCTATGAAAAAAAATGTATAAAAAAAAAAAATTATCATATTTTAACAATACAATTAAGATTGTGGTAACAGTAATAATCGTAAACCATATTTTTGAAAACTAATAGAGTTTTGAAATAATTTATTGCATAGGTTTAAGGAAAATATAATTTGTAGCAGTGGTGGGCTTTGGTAAATACCAGGGCCAAATTTTTTTTGTAAAAGTACTCATGAAAATTAGCTTATGAGAAAAAATAGTCAGTAGCTTCTGAGCAAGATTTACACAAATCTGGGTTAAAAACATTGTGACAAGTTAACGGTTTTCTTTGTGCCCACCACTGATTAATATTAAAATCAATTTAATATTGTCAAATTCATTGAATATTCTTTAAATTCATAGTTTCTGCTCCTTAAATAGTATCAAATTGTATAAAAAAATATACTTTTTAATGTAGTATTTACAACCTGATTGTTCTCTTTTTGCCCACCACTGATTTATATTAATATCAATTGAGTATTAAAACATTCATTTAATATTCTTCAAATTCATAGTTCTTTAAATAGTATAAAATTGCATTCAAAATATTCCTTATAATTTAATGTTGACAACTTGATTGTCTTCCTTATGCCGACCACTGATTAGTATTAAAATCAATTGAATATTATCAAATTCATTAAATATTCTTTAAATTCATAGTTTGTGTTCCTTAGATAGTATAAAATTGTATTAAAAATATTCTTCTCAATTTAAGATTGACAACCTGATTGTTCTCTTTGTGCCGACCACTGAGTTGTATTAAAATCAATTGAATATTGTCAAATTCATTTTATATTTTTTAAATTCATTGTTTGTGTTCCTTAAATAGTATAAAATTGTATTGAAAATATTCTTCTTAATTTAATGTTGACAACCTGATTATCCTCCTTGTGCCGACCACTGATTTGTATTAAAATGAATTGAACATTAAAAAATCATTGAATATTCTTCAAATGCATGGCTTGTGTTCCTTAAATAGTATAAAATTGCATTAAAAATATTCCTTATAATTTAATATGGACAATACTGAGTTGTATTAAAATTAATTGAATATTAAAAAATTCGTTGAATATACTTCAAATTCATAGTTTGTTCTCCTTAAATAGTATAAAATTGTATTAAAAATATTATTCTCAATTTAATATTGACAACTTGATTGTCCTCCTTGTGCCGACAACTGATTTGTATTAAAATCAATTGAATATTAAAGAATTCGTTGAATATACTTCAAATTCATAGTTTGTTCTCCTTAAATAGTATAAAATTGTTTATAAAAATATTCTTCTCAATTTAAGATTGACAACCTGATTGTTCTCTTTGTGCCCACCACTGAGTTGTATTAAAATCAATTCAATATTGTCAATTTTATGGTTTATTAACTGCAATCATAGTTTGAGATGGTCTAAACTCGTGTTAAAACATTCAATTTTATTTCAATATTAATATTTCTCTTTGTGACGATCGATCACTGATGCAATAAAGTCAATTAAATATTTGCAAAATTACTGATAATTCTCAACGAACATAGTTTGAGGGTTGAAAATAGTCTAAATTAATTCTGCATTAATTCATTATTAATGGATTGTTTGTTGTGTTTGTGCCTACAACTGATTTCTTTACATCTATAGTTTGAGGTCGTTTAATTGTGCCAAATAAAGTTAAAACAATTTTGATTTAAGTCAATATTTAAATAAAAACGATTATTCCAGACAATAGATTTATTTCAAACAGGCCTTTTTTATTTATAATATCTTCCCACAAACAGCAGCAGAAGCGGTAATTTGGTAATTTGGAAACAATCGACAATAAGTTTTATGCAGTAACAAACTTTGGCAATACTCCTCCCAACTTACATCCATTATAATTGCCTAAAAACTTTATTCATTAATTAAACCAACTAATTGAATTAATCATAAAAATTTAATTATAACCTTCTTGGCAAAAGAAAACTTTTGTGTTGTAAACGGTAATAAAACCCATCTTGTAAAATAATTTACATTGACTTTTTATTTTATAAATTAATTTAACTGGCAGGCAAATTTCGAAATCAATTTATTAAACTGATAAGAAAGACTATATTTTGCGCTTCAAAACAAAAAAAAAGGAATCATAATTTAATGGCTAAAATACAAAAGAAATATTTATATACTGAGACAATTTGAATGGTCAGAATTGAATTTCTTTCTTTCTCTTTTTTTTGTGTTGTGTTTTGTTTTATTTAATTCAATTTATTATTTTAGGGCCTTAAAGAACAAAATTAAAAGAAAAACAAAATCAAACTTCAAAAACTTACTGTTTTCATTTTTCAAATTCATCTTGATAGTGATGCTAAGGCAATGATATTCATTCCAATCTTGTATTTTTATTTTGGCAAATGATTGCATTATGCCTCAGTTTATTGTTTAAATTATTAAGCTCGCTCAGCTGTAATCTTTAAAGTCGCATCTCTCGTTCCAGTATAAACCATTAAGAGGGCAGGCAGTCAGTCATTCAAAATTGTTTTGTATTGTACGACTATGTCTGCTTTTTCCCATTCATTTATTTCATTTGATTTCGTTTAATTTCAGTTCATTTCATTTCTGTTTAAGATTTTTTTTTTTTGTTTTTAAGAAATATGACCTGGCCAACAAAAGTAATTTCTCAAGAATAAATTTGCGTATACGCAAATATTGAATGTTTTTTTTTTGTGGGATTTCTGCTCATTTCTAAATTTATGAGCCTCTAAAAAAAGGAGCCAGCCAGCAAGAAAAAAGGAACATATAAAATAAAGAGCCTTTTATTTCATTTCAAGATTACAATCGAGAACAGTAAGTCTTCTTTTTTTGCAGTTCTCTTCAGTTCAAAGATGAACTGCCTAAAATCTGGTATAATTTTTTATGAACATCTTGTTTATAAGACACACGTGTTTTGTTGCTGCAGCTTTGCCATTTCAAACATGCCAAATAATAAATCTGAATTTGCTCTGATATCAACAAGAACAACAACAAACTGAAGCAAAAAAGAAAAAAAAAAGATTTAAATACAACACAAAATCACAAATAAATAAAAGATCAAGCTCAAATACCAGGCCAAATTGAAATATGTAACTTCTTAAACAAATGACAATACATATCTGGGTTAGCAATCAGCTTTTAGTCACTCCGGTTGTGATCCCCCCAACTCTTCCCCTTACTCTGCAGCATTCTATAACTGCTGGCTTTTTTCATAAACATTCTTTAGCCCGGTCTTCACAAATTATTTCAATTGATAATCTTAGTTTCAGTTTGTGTTTATATAGAGGAACAGCATCTTTTTAAACACAGTTTAAAAGAATAAATTGTGGAAGTAATAAATAGTGTAAAAAATGCCTTAATTTAACCAGTAGTATGGACGCACATCATTACATGGACTTAATATGGTCAGGAGTTATTCACCCCTATCGTAAATAAAAATTCCACATGAAATTGTTTCCCTTTTATTTTTTTAACATTGAATTTTAATATTAAAAATGTGAAAAGGCAACAAATTTCATGTGAAATTTTTATTCACGATAGAGGTGATTTTTTTACAATGGAAAAATTAGAAATTCGTTGTGCCATTAAATATAATAAAAAAAAGTTTATCGGGACAAGAAATTCATAATGATATGGTGAATGTTTTAGGTGAAAGTGCTCCTTCATATGCAACAGTAACAAGCATTGATGATGAACCACGTAGTGGACGTCCAAAAACACCAACAATAACAAAAATTGAAATGTCGAGTCCATTTAATTTTGCAAGAAGAAGTACGATTGAAAAAGCCTTCTGCAAGATGGGTGCCGCATTTGTTAACAGTCGACCAAAAACGCATAAGAATGAAAATTCCACAAGCTTGTTTGGATCGTTTGAAGAAAAATAAAATGGATTTTAAGCGCCGTTTCGTAACTCTGGATGAGACATGGCTCCACCACTATACTCCAGAGACAAAAGAACAATACAAGCAAGCAATGGACTGGAGCTGGAGGTAGTACTCCAAAGAAGGCAAAAATAATAAATTCAGATTACTATTGCAATAACGTGGATCAATTAAATGTAAAAATTCGAGAAAAAACGTCGTGGCTTACAACACAAAACAATAATTTTTCAACAAGACAGCACACCAGCACACAAGAATGTTTTGACAATGGCTAAAATCAACGAATTAAAGTACGAGTTGCTTGACCAGGCACCTTATTCTCCTGATTTAAGTCCCAGTGACTTTTACCTGTTCCCAAATCTAAAAAAATTCCTAGCTAGCAAGCGTTTTACCTCAAATGAAGATGTAATTACAGTTGAAATCATTATTTTGAAGGCCTGGAGGAAAACTATTTTAATTTAAGTTTCAGGAGATTATATTGAAAAATAAAAATGTTTTTGAAATATCTAAATATTCTCTTTCTGTGCTAGGCTAACAAGTTTCCTCGAACATGATTTAATTTTTCATCTGAGTCGCATGTTTACCACAACTCTTCCAAAATTTTTACAATTATTTTTAAAATATTATGGTCAGTGTAAATATTTACATGATTGCGGCAACCATAATATGGTTGACAGTAATTATGTAATGTTTGTGGTGATCAGTTTTATGATTAAAGATTATATCATATTATGTTGTTCTCAATCATAATTCAGAAGCAACGTATTATGATAAATGTATTCTTCATTAACATGATTGCCACAAATAATTACATAGTTACTGTTGTAGTAATCATGTGAATCGTAACTTTACCATATTATGACTACCGCAGTCATATGAATAATTACAGTGCCCATAACATTGTTAAACAAAATTTGTAAAAATGTCTGAAAACTTTTAAAAATGGCGAAGTGAACTTTATACCAACTAGCCCACAAACTCATGTGCTTTAAAGCAGGAGGCCTGGTGGTCAGCCTCTACTAATTCGAACACATTTATACAAAATCTTTAGTAGTTTATGATTCCATAAAAACCAACAAAACTTTGGTTTCTAATTAATTGAAAATTTGCTTACAATTTGTTACAACCTTTATAGTTAATAAAGCACTAAAATTGCGAAGATTACACTCTTTCATACTTCTGTTTAAAAAAAAGCATTTAAACACACAACCATATAGACACATAATATAAATTCAAAGCTTTTACAAACATTTGCTTAAGCTCGCTTATTGTCGCTTAATTACAGGTCTTAACTTCATTCTTGGCCTTCATACGTTTGTTGTGTTTTTTTACAGTGTTGTTGTTGGTGTCTTGTGTTGTTGTTGTTGCTGTTATATATAACTTAAAGCAGTACATAAATATGTCGGTTTGTCTGTCTGTTATACTGTTTGTCCCGTATAGAAATGTCTATAACAATGCGGACAAGATCCTTTTAAACAATTTTATTTTACTTTAGTTTAGTTATTATTTTTTTTTCGCAGGCCTACTGTTTTAAACACACACACACACACAATATCCTACAAATTTACCAAGTGTAAGTTGGTGGTTTAAGTCTTGCTGTTGTTCTTAGTTGTTATTGGTTGTTGTTTTTTTTTCCTAACCAACCGTCCAAAGCAATTAAGTGTATCAAGATTACTTAATATCAGGCCTCTACTCTTTTAAGTAAAAGATGAAACCATAGTAAAAACATACTTAAAGACACACACTCAGATACTTTGCAAGAAAATAACGAATATTGCAAGAAATCTGTTGGATTGCAACCATCACTTTAGTTGCTTAGTGATTTTTTTTTTTAATTTTGTTGTTATTTCTTGTAATATACAGGAAATCAGGTAACCACACTTGTTGTATTTAGTGCAAGGCAGCAGAAGTTCATACAAAATAAACACAATATCGACCAGCATCAAATCATCAATTGATATTGATGTTTATTATTCCAGCAATCATGGAATATTGTAGTTTCCAGTTACTTGGAGGTATTCAACATGGATACTTCAGACAATGTTACAAGATACTTTTAGACGCATTGAAGTTATAGTTTTGTTTTTTTTTTGTCATTGCAGTGGTTTAGTTTTTCTTTTGTTGTGTTGGTTTTCTGGGAGAGTTCTTTTCGGTTTGCTAAAGTTTTTTTTTATATAATTTGTCAATTTTCTAATTTTGTTGTTTAGTTTAAGTGAAGATTTTTGTTGAAGGATAAAAGCAAAACATTAATATGCGTTTGGAATTTATAGAGAGCGGTTTAAGTCATAAAGTATTTATTGATTCCAGGTTTATTATTAAATTAGAAATACGAAAAAGTATTATTAGATCTACATTTCGCTAACGAAAATCCAAAAGGTCGTAACTACACATTTTACTTTTTTAAAGCAGAAGCAAAAAACTTTATAAATTTAAGACTATTTCATTTTTAATTGGCCAAATTTTACAATTAATCTTAAAAATCAATTGCGGATTTGGTTTAATAAAAAAATATAAAATAATAGTAGTTTTTTCATAATTGTACTTAAGGACTTTTGAAATCGTTTTTTCTGAAACCGAAAAGCCGTAACAATAAAATATTTTTTAATAAAAGTTAAAATTATGATGAAACAATTGCGCTTTTCACTCTTATTAAACATTTTTTTTTACTTTTTGTTTTCTGTGTTTTGAATATAAAAGATACAAAACTCATTACAACAAGTTTAATGAATTCAAGAAAAATATACTTTATTTAAGAAAATAAATCAAAATTACAAAAAACAAGTATATAGTATATAACAAATATAGAGAGTACAAAACAAGATAAGATATACGGTGAGGCTTTTTTGTTTGAATTTAATCTCAATAATTTTATTTACAAAAGATTTATGGGTTTCATAGTGGAAGCGCACCAGTTATGGACTGATAAATAAATCCAGTATCCACTAATGTGACTCTTATGTATTTAAGTCCTGTTTCACACTCATCAGTTCTGACTGTCAAGTTTTTTCAATGAGAAGGAAAGAGAAAATTATCTTTTATCTTATTGAATTATGAATATTTTTCTCAGTGTCTCTTTTTTGTCAGATAATTTGCAACAAGTGTTTACCACATGTAATTAAATTAATATCGAACTACTGTGTTTTATGTCACAAAGCAAACACATACTAATTTAACGGTAAACTTTGATTTTTTTGTGAAATGTTTCAAAAGACACATTTGTGCAAAATTGAGTACATGCAAGCGTTTATTTTCCGAAAATTATGATTTTCTATTTTGTACTTACTGTAAATTATTTTGTTTAACATTCAACTAATGGTGTTTTCTTTTCTGAAATAAAATGTTACACCGTTATTATGTACATTTTTATAATGTTTACCCCACATTTTAAAGATGTCGCATTTTTATTGGTCAGAATAGAACATAAAATTACAACAGTGTAACACTTTTTTTCATGTACAGCTGTTTTTTTTATTTTTTTTTTTTTAAAAGAAGAAGCTAGATAAGATCGCTTGAAATAAGACAATGAATATTTATCAAAAAGACCAATGGCACCTTCCCGACTAATACGCAAATTCTTCTTAAACTATAAAAATTATATATATAGACATATATTATATACATATATAAGAAGTAGGAGATATTGTCCTATTAAATTTGACATGCATTAACTTCAGAGTATTCATTAATTATGTTCTCTACAAAGCCTTTCACTTTTCCATAATCATAAAATATTTTATCATCATCAGATGATGAAGATGAATTCAACAAGTCATCAAAAATTTTTTAAGCACATAAAAAAGTAGTATTATTTTCCATTTTGTATATTTTTTTTTTTGTTTCTTAACACAAATACACATTCATAAACAAAAAAAAGGTCAGTTGCAGCGATGCCAACTTAGCCCTTTTCGGGCTAGATTTAGCCGGATTTTAGTCACTCAAAACGCAAAAAAAAAATTGGATGTGATTTTATATGGATTTTTTTTCATTTAGCCCTTTTTTCAAAAATGTTTACGCGTTTGAGTCTCAAAAGTTGGCATCACTGGTCAGCTGTTTTATCGTGCGATTCTCCCCCTCTAAAAATACAGAGTGTGAAAGGTGCACCATTTTTTTAATTTATAGTGTATCATTTATAGAAAAGAACACACTACACTTTAGCAGTGTTGATATTTTTTCAGAAAAGAACACAAAAAAATTAAAAAAGATGCGAAATGGGAAAAACGTGTAACATTTTTGCCATAAAAGAAAACGCCATAAAATAAATGACCAAAAACAAATTTCAATTTCAAAGTGCAGGAGGCACAAACATATAATCAATTGTGCTTCCCACTGTAAATACACAAAGACTCAACTAGTTTCTTTAAAAATTTAATACATTTTGTTGCTGGCTTTTAAAGAACCAAAAATAAAAACAAAAGTTTTTTAGCATTTCTAAATGCAACATTGTTGCAATAACTAGAATTTCTGCTTTTAAAACAATTTTAAAACAATCATTCGCCATAAGTGGTATATAGGTTTGTCATTCCGTGTGTAACACTGAGAAATACTACTCTGAGAAACAACAAAGTATATATACAGGCATGTGATGGAAATCGAAAATGAAAACGAATGAGTTTTAGAAGTCAATTTTATCGTAATATTTCTGTATTAAAAAACTTTTATCACATAAAATATAATGATATTGAGAATCTTGAAACAAAAATTTTAAAAATTAGTTTATAAATGCATTAAAATGTATTTCCAAAACTGATTCGTTCTCGATTTCCATCACATGCCTGATATTCTTGGTCCTTGCGAAATTCTAAGTCGATTGAGTCCGTCTGTCTGTCTGTGTAAAACACTCTAATGGAATTCATATGCACACGTTCAAAGTAAAAAGCCATTTATATATATATCGTAAATATCTTCTTTACCGACTCAAAACTTTGCACAGATAATTTACATATATACAAAAACCATCCCACAAAATTGTGAAAAATGTGAATTTCGGTCCATTTTTAACCGTATCCTTCATATAAAGCCCTCTTCCGAAAATCACTTTAATACTTAGAAATCGAAAATTTTACACGGATCATTTACGTACATGTCAAAATCAAACTGCTGTATTTTGAGAATATCGGTTCATATTTGACAATATCCTCCATATAAGGTCCACTTCCGAAATCTACGTTAATACTAATATATATCTTAAATATACCGTTATTATATTGAAATTCGACTTGAAACATCCTCATATGAAAAAAAATCACTGTTCCAAAATTTAAGAAGATCGGCCCATAATATGTCATAGCTGCCATATACGAGCCATTTCCAAAAAACAAATAAACCCACAAAAATGTCTAATAATTATCGATATCGAATCAACTTTAATATAGATCAGTAATTTTAATCCAGAAATCATACTAATATCGGTTATAAGGCAAATATGCTACTAGATTTTATGGCTATCAGTCAATAATTGGCAATAGCTCCCGAATTAAGTCCACTTCCGAGTATGCTAAACTCTTGTAAATAACGTTAGTGAGATGAAATTCAATCAAAATAAGCCTCAAATACTTGTACGTAGAAACCACATTAGTGGATATTGGAGTTAGAAGCTATCAGTCCATAAATGGTCACCTTCTACTATGCCACCCATAAATCTTTTGTAAATATTATTACTGAGATCATATTCAAACAAGAAAGCCTCACTTTATATTTTATCCTTTTTTATACTCTGTTTCCTAACTTGTTGTGAATATGGAAAAATGTTACATATTTTAATTTTATGAATTGTTAAATTCCACTCAAGATTATTATGAAAATCAGACAAACTCTGTAAATTACAGTAAGAATCGGTAATTACTAGGGCTGCGGTTTCCATGCAAATGTCTATGTGCGATGTCGACCAAGTATCTATCAGAATCAAGATATTTGCGTTAAAATGGCATCGATTTGTTTTTGCATATTTTGGTTTAAAATGCATATTTTTTACATATTTTAAATTTATTAATACATATTTTTGCATATTTTGGAATTTTTGAGTGATTTTTCAAAAAATTTCCAAATAAACAAAAAAAAAATCAATAAATTCTTTTAGATAAAATTTCAAAACATTTGAAATGAATTATGTTGGTCGTAAAATTATCTTTCAAACATCATATAAAATACTAATAAAATTTGCACTAAGAGTGAATAGAAAACAGAGATTAGGGATATACTAGTTCTATAACTAGTGTAGTTTCTGTATTTCTTATTACGTTTAAATGGAGGGTATTAAATATTCGGCACAGCCGAATATAGCACTTCAATTTGTTATTTTTAAACTTACTTCAATTATGTGGGTTATATTTATGCTTTTATTTTTTTTTTGAATTTATTTACTCAAAAGTAATTTAATACTGCAGCAGTATATTGCTTTTCATTTCGTATTCTATTGTTAGAATTTATATCAAAATTATTTTTTATTATATCTTTTAGATTTTTGTTAGAATTTTACTTTTATTTGTTTTAAGTAATTTATATGTAGATTTATTTATTTCTTGCAATTTTACTCTCTATGTAGTGTATTACATGTGAATATTGTTTGTTTGTTTGTTTTTTATAACAAAATACATTTATTTTTTCATGCATTTTTGTTTTCATACGAAATTGTATATTGTATTGCAGGAAATCTTTGTATGACGTATACGAGTATAAATGAAAAAGAAAAGTATAACAATAAAAAAAGTTTCTATTTTCATAAAATTGCTGTATGTAGTCATAGGAATTGTGTACAAAAAAATAGATATTCGTAAATAACAAAAGGAATTTCGTCTGTGTATTAAGTTACGTGTTGTTTTATTTAGTGTTCTTTGCAAGAGTTCAGAGTTGTGTCATAGAAACGGCAGAAAATTTGGTGATTGCTGAGGAAAGCTAGGTAAGAAATAGGGAAGCAAGGTCTTCCCCTTTCACTACTTTGCATAAAAATTTTGTTGTAATTTTTTGTTCCATAAATAGACATATAAAGATGTTAAATCATACGATCTGGAGGGTAATTTTTATCACAGAAACGGCCGAGTGCATGAACTCTTGACATCCAAACTTGCATTACTTATTCAATAATGCCAAAATTTCAGTTATTTAGTGCTATCATACAAAATTAAAAGACAGCATTAGATTAGTTATTTGGTCTAAGTTATGTTTGAAAAATTTTCTTGGTTTGATAATGCAATTCTATAATTTTAAAATTTTAAAATTTTAAAATTTTGTTGTTGATTTAAAGAGAAGAATTTTGATGGATTTGTATGTCAAATCATCGAAATGTCATTTATAGAGAGTTGTTGAATTCATAAAGCATTTAATGATTCTTGGTTTATTATGATATTAGTGCCTCTTACTACAAGAAACCATGTTTCTTAATTGAAATGCACTCAACCAATTAAAGTGATCATCAGAAGGAAAAAAGTACCAATTTACCATTTCTTTTATCTCTACCCAAATAAAATGCAATATCATTTGTATGATAAAATAACAAAATATCCCTGAAGGAAACCTGGGGCAAGTCTCTCCAAGTCATCACTTTTGTCTACTATTTTTGTATAATGGTTATTATTATACAGTAGGCGATAGTGTGCCTAGATGTTTTTTTAGTTTATTTTTAATTTTTAATCGGCCAACAACCGATGAAAACATTGAAGCAGTGAAGAAAATGATTGTGGGTAATCGTCGAATCACTAGCAGAGAGGTTGCTGATGATGTTGGCATATCGTTCGGCTTATGCCAAGCAATTTTTATGGATGTTTTAGGCATGAAACGTGCGGCTGCGAAGATTGTTCCAAAATTGCTAAATTTTGAGCAAAAACAACGTCGCATGGACATTGCTCAGGTGCTGTTGAACATCGTCAACGACGATCCATATTTCCTCAAAAAGGTTATAACTGCTGACTAATCATGGTTGTATGGCTATGACATTGAAACCAAAGCCCAATCATCCCAATGGAAACGTCCAGAAGAGCCAAGACCGAAAAAAGCACGCCAAGTTCGGTCAAATGTGAAGGTTTTGCTGACCATTTTCTTCGACTGGCGTAATGCATCATGAATTCTTGCTACAATGTCGTACGGTCAATAAGGAATACTACCTTGAAGTTATGCGCAGAATTGTGGAAACACCAATCATGGATTTTGCACCATGCACCAGCTCACACATCGATGCTTGCGCGTGAGTTTTTGGCCAAAAACAAAACCGTTATCATGCCTTAACCACCGTATGCACCGTATTTGGCCCCCGCTGCCTTTTTCCTCTTTTCAAAACTGAAGACACCGATGAAAGGAAAGCGTTTTGCTACGATTGAGGAGATAAAAGAAAACTCGAAACAGGAGCTGTTGGCGATACCAAAAAGCGCGTTTCAGAAGTGTTTTGAGGATTGGAAAAAAAAGTTGGCATAAGTGTATTATATATATCTGAGGGGGCTTACTTTGAAGGGGACAAGATAGTTATTGATGAATAAAAAAATACTTTTTGAAAAAATTTAAAATAACGGTTATTTTTTGATCAGACCTCATATTTAGAAAGAATTCCCGAGGCCGGGCCAGGGTTGGTACTTCACTGGATCAATTTATGTGAGAACGTAGATACAAAGAATTTTTAGAAAACTCTAATAGACTTGTAAAACAAGTTTATTATGTTTATTTTGTGTAGTTGTTTTTATTTTTATTTATATTTCGTATCTTCTTTTTTTTTGGATTTTGTTTTGGTTTTTATATGAAGATGTGTTACCATTTCGTTATTGTTGTTGTTTTTGTTATTGTTCTTGTTGTTTTTACTAACCCATAACTAACAATACCCATATTTTGTAGCAGCACAAGGAGTAGCAGAGCTGGTAATAGTACAACTCTCTTACAATTGGGGTATTCACAAGGTGTGCTATCATGTTATATTGTCATAATGTTCTAACATTTTACAATGGTTTAAAAATATTGTTGTTGCTTTGTAAACAAAAAGTGTCTTAAATTAATAGAACTTTGCTTGCTATGTTTATTGTGCTGTCGTAATTAGTCAGAAGAGACCTGCGCTGAGCGGCTGAGCCGTTTATTTACTTGAGTTTGCCATCACAACATCTCAAATGTATTTTTCGCACAAACTGGCTATTATTTTAGTTTTTTCACTTATTTTTGGCATTGTGGAAAACAATATTAATTTTTATATTTGTTTTAAATCAGCTGATTTAAATTCAAAATAGCACACTGAATTATGAGGGGTTGTTCACAGCAGTCGTATTTTTTCATGTTATTATTTTAAGACATATGACTTTATGACACCTTGTGAATCCCCCAAATGTATTAGACTCGAACTTCTTACACTACCACTTAGTTTTTATAATTTTTTATTTTTTTGCTGCTGTTGTTGTTTTCTATTAAGATAAGCTGTAGCATCACACATTGTTGTTAAATTTGTTTTTTTTTGTTTTTGTTAAATAAAATGAATTTTAAAGATTTTGTATCTCCTTGGTAAATAAATTAACAAATTTCTTTTCAAAAGTTAAACTAGAAACATTTTAAAATAAATTTTAAGAGAAAAGAAATAAAACGAAGCGAAGAAATAAAAAATTAAAATAATTTCAAATGACAAAGTGTTGAGAGTGCATTTGTAAGTTTACATTTTGTAAACGATTTTATTAAGAGCCCAAAAAGTTACAGACGGACAGGCAGACAGACAGACAGGCAGGTGTGTTGTAAACGGTGTTAACACATAGCCAACCAACAACACACAGCACAGTATGTAAGATGTGTTTGAAATGTTTAAAAAGTAATAGAATCATTTAGACAGCAGACCATACATAGTTAATGATCTCCACAGAAATGAAAATGGTCAGCGTAAAATATTTATTGTTGACCGGCCGACCAAACGAATGACCCAAAAATATAAATAACAAAATAAAACTGTTACATTTTTTTTTATTATCTAATATCAAGTTGTTTTTGTATTGTAACACAGGTCATTTATTTCAAGAGTTTTTTGTGTCTACGAGTGTTTTATTTTCTTTTTTTTTATATTGGAAAATGTCATATATAAAATGTATTTCTTTATAAAGCGGCTTGTTCATCTAATACAAGCTTAAAAATAACCAAAAATAAAAGAATTGATTAAGCCATGTCATCATTAAGTCACAATTGTTGTTCACTTTCCTATTTTCGAAATTTGATCACGACTTTTATTTATTAAGTGTAATGTCATGTCTTTTCAATTTTGTTATATCTTAGCTTAATTTCTTAACCGAACATAATATCATTAAATGGTAGTAATGTTTTATTATTCCGGGAATAAATTTAAAAATTCCAAAAAGGCTTGAAATATACATATGTACATGCAGACATACTCGTATATATTTTTTTTAAGTTAAAAAGACGCGTTTTTTATATTCGTTATCGCTTGACAAATTATTCAGGTTTGTTGCTGTTGTCTTGAATATTTTAATTTAAAGATTGAAATTTTATGTTTCAATTCGTCATGTCTATGTTTTTGTTTTTTTTTTAATGAATAAAAGATTTATGGTTTCATTAAGGAGAAATATAAAAACAATTAAACTTGCATTAAGGTTTTATTCTATATGGAAAATAAGTTGTTTATTTTAAACAACTAATAACATTTAGGATTATAATAAAGTTCAAGAGGATAAGTTTTCATTCTTTTCAAATAATACTAAAATAATAATAATAATGCTAAGATAATTGTTCAATTCACAAATGATGCTGTATATTGTAGGTTGTATATGGTAGGTTGTATGTTGTGAACAAAATTCTGAGCAAAGTTGTATGTTTTTATTGTCAAAAGTAAAATAGCAAAACAGATATACAAAACTGTATAAATAAAAGTCATAATACAAGTACGAACAACAAAACCATTTCCTCATTTTGCAGACGTTTTAACAATTGATTTAGATAAGTAAAAATTAATGATAGTTTTTCATAAATTAAATAAGCGCAACATGTGCGTTAAAGTGATTTCAAGCCTTAAATGGACCTATGATCTATTATAGACGTACTATGCAACTGATAACCCGCAATAGGAAGGATATATCAAGATTGCTGGCAGTATTAACGGGACACTGGACGTTAGGCAAGCACGCAAATCGCCTGGAACTCCCTTTTAATGACCATTGTCGTAGTTGTAAGGATAGGGAAAAAGAAGAAACGATTTTCCACCTTCTCTGCGAATGCACAGCCCTGTGTGTCTAGAGACATAAATTCATGGGAAGTGTCCGGTATATTTCACTATTGGAGTCTTGTTTTACTCGACAGGCGCTACAAGAAAAATAATATCCGATCCCAGGTTTTTTGGACTATCGCACCGTGTAATTGATTACGTTATAACTAATAAAATAAACATAAAAGCAACCAACAGTGAAACAAATAACATATCTGATCAGGAAATAATTGATAAGAAAGCCGAACATAATGGCGCATATTCAGAAATCGTAACTAAAGTCGAAACTTATTAAACAGAAACTAAAAAATAGTTCACAAATAGTTAAAGATCTTATTCACAAATCATAACTAACTTAGCAACTGCTTTCAGCTGTTAAAAGAAATGCAACACTGCATTTAGTAGATTTTTGTTGACGAAAAACACATCTCTAGTTTGTTTTCTTTTTTTTTTGTGATTTTTTTTTTTGGTCAAAATTGACACAATTAGCAAAGAAAATAAGAAAATTTTATTATTATTGTTAGAAAAAAATATGTATTTATTGCTTTGTGTATTTTAGAGAGACTCAAATTGGTCGCCAGATGAAAAAACTACATTTAAAGAATCGGTGGCCAAATATGTTAACATCATCGACGACAAGAAATAAAATCAATCAGCTGTTCTTTAAATGTATTTGTTAGTTGATATTTAGTTACAGCGTTACCCATAATTAAGTTGTAGCTTTTCGTGCTG
The DNA here is from genome assembly GCA_916048285.2 of Bellardia pandia. Taxonomy (NCBI): domain Eukaryota; kingdom Metazoa; phylum Arthropoda; class Insecta; order Diptera; family Calliphoridae; genus Bellardia; species Bellardia pandia. The sequence continues at coordinate 50,807,534 of OU696531.1, forward strand.
AAAGTAATCAACTAAGAATAACTTAAGTTGGTACTTAAAAAAGTTTAAACTAACCCCCTGGCCCACGATGTCGAACGATAACGTTCGCTTAGATAAAACTTAAGACACAAACTTTTTATCGTATCTATTTTTTACTCAATCAAGTTTGTTTATTTCACAATCAAGTTTGTGTTTTAAGTCTTAAATAAGCGAACGTTATCGTTCGACATTGTGGGCCATGGGGTTAGATATCATTTCTGAATATGCGCCAATGTATGTAAGCTCTTCTGTTTCTCAGGACATATAGACTGCAGGGGCATAAGAAATTTGTTTCTATGATTTCTAGGAACTAAATATAACACACCGAAAATTTCATCCAAATCCATCAACTTTGAAATTTCTTGGGACGGAAAGGGATTATTTTAAGTTCTTTTGGATTTTATTATAATAGGGGTGTTAGGAAAATAATAGGTTTGAATTGTCTGTGCTTTTTTTTAATTAAAATTTTTTGAAATTTTTCTTAAAAGAGACTATAATAGCTTTGACTTTTCCCATTGCAAAACATACTCTCACTAGTTTAATTTGAAACGTTATTTTTACACCACACTTACTACATACGAGTACATATGTATGTATGTAAGTATGCATGTATAGAAATATTATTAAGACATTTCTATAGAACTGATCAAGCATACAAAGGAGTAAATAGTGTTCACATATTTATACTTTAAGTAGACAATGTCTTAAAATGCAGTTATGTAAATGAATACAATGCTGAAAACAATGTAACGACATTTTCTCAAACAAGCCAACAGTAGTATATGTATAAGAATCATTATAAAAGCATTTGCTATTATTATTAACCAACTTTCAAACAGAAAAGTTTACATTATTTTACACAAATGTCTGCATAGTTACATGTCTTCTCGAATGGTGTTGTTGCAAGTACATACTCGTACATGTGTGTATCATAATAATAATCCTGACATTGTTGTTATAAATACAAGTAGATTTTTAGATACTATAACTACCACTGCAAACCACAATTATTACGTAGAGGAGTAAATATACCTACATAGTTACATATGTATGCATATATATACGAGTACATATATGTTGTTAAGTAAATACACAGATGTTTGTATATTTACTATTATTATAGTCTTAATATAATTTACGTATGAATGAACTTCTTGTATGTAGCAAAACTGTTCGAACAGTATTTATAGCAAAAAGCAAATCTTATTAAAAAGGAAGTACCTAGATAGATATTTTAACTTTAGTTCTTTAAAGATTGTTAAGATTTTTCATAAAACTTGGTTGGTTGGCTGCATTTGGTTTTCCTGTGAGATAAACTATAAATATATATAATTTTAGTCACGTCTTTTAACAAAATTTTTCTTTTCTAGCTGCTTCGTAGTTATAGATCCATATAAGATTACTGCTGCCTTGTATGTAGGTCTGTTTTGTACAACATGTTGTTACAAGTACCTAGACATTCCTTAATAAAAACTACATTCTACAGTGTCTTACACCTATTAGTATATAAATATACGAGTATGTATATTTTGATAACGTTAGATATATTGTTTTAGGATTAGGTTGGGAAGAAGGAAACAAAGACACTATTGATATTTTAGTGTAATGCGTTTGTTGAAATTGGTTTTTACTGGTGTTGGGAAAATGTTCTTAAACAACTTAATTATTTCCTTTAAGAGTGTGTTTTTTCTTTCTTTTGTAAAGCTTTATTAAACACCTACACTTGTTTAAGTTTATTTAACTCTGGGAAATACTTTGAGATTTAGTAAGATAAATTTGTAGGCAACTTTTCAAATTTCCTTTCAACAGCAATAAAAAATAACTAAATAAAATCAAATCGCATTAATGTTTTAGTAACAAAAAAAAAAACACAATTGAATACTTTTGAACCACAAATTATAACTCATGTGCTATTGCAATAGTCGATTTGATACGGGATGCGAGCTGAGTTGTTCGATACCAATTCATTGCTGATTTTGAATAATGATAGGGAACTAAATCGGCACCATGCTTTGCTAACGCTTCAGCCGGCCTTTTTGTTATATACTACATACATAAATATCCAAAATCATTTTTAAAGTGTTGACAAAAGGGTTGCTTTTCAGAAAAACGACAAGAAATAAATTTCAACGCTGTTTTGAAACTAAAACTCTTGGCTGTTGCTGCTAATAAATTCATACCAAACTTTATTGTTGATATTATAATTAAAGCTACATTAAGTGTGAATAACAATTTCACGTTTGCTACTCAACTGGTCACATAAATAGCATCTAGTATTCCTCAGGACACGCCACAATATTTTGCTTAAATTGTTATAGCACAACATGCCAATGTCTTTGAGTTGCCATAACAAGGCAAAACATCTGGGGCCAAATCGCGGCATCATATCGAATAATATTACGCTGCGAGTCGTATTATAATTTTTAAGAAATTATCGTAATTTTTAAGTAATTGTAATAGATTTATAAACATATCGCACCCTAAATACAAAAGGGTCACAACTCAAAATTTTCCAAAACTGACTTTTCTTCATAAATTAATTCAGAGTACACATCTACGAAAGAAGAGTGCTCCCCTCTTTCTCTTTTTTCCCCCTCTCATCCACAAACTCAACAGTTGCGCAGCAAAAGTGTCAGTGTGTGATCCGGGACTTAGATATCGTATACCATCATCTCAAATTACGATATTTCTTATTCGATATCGAATGTCATAATGCCAACATAAACAATTTCGATACATTTTGCTCGATATCGTATGAGGCGATTAGACTTCTGATTTGAGTCATTACAACATAGCAGAGCTTGATATATTTAACTATAACTATTAACTATGTTTTATTAAGAACTTTTAATTGAATCTTAACAATACTGTATGAACCTAAACAATTTACAACAATTGTTTTGTTGAAGATATACATCCATACATACATATATTTTAAAAGTTCCGGCATAGTTTCAGGTAAATAATATTAATATTGCTGTGAGTTTTTCTTATCTTTATAATTTATGTATTTAAATCTAGAAAAATTTTATTTTAAACTGAATTTATATTTGAATAATCGTTAACCAAAAAAAAAAAAACTATGTACATTGCCATTCACATTCAAAACATACTTTATAAGTATGTTTTTCTAGCAAATGTAACTTAGCATTGTATTTATTCATAAGTGCAAACAATTACTAAATATGAAAACTGTGGCATTATTGAATAACAACTTAAGTCCAGCAAAATAAAGATTTTTCTATTTAATATATCTACATACATAATTTTTTTAATAGGAAATTTTTCATGCAGAAAACTTTATTTAAAACTAAATCTGATATGTTAAGAACACAACTGGGACGAACGTCGAATGTCGCCCAACACAACGAACAATTCGCAGTGTAAACGATTTTTTAAGAACTACTATTAAGCTTTATAATATTAAATCAAATATATGTACATACAATGCGTTTTTAGACAAGCAGAGTTATTAAAGAAACATAAAATATGCACTCTAAGCTTAAAAGTAATGAAAAAAATGCACTAAAAGGGAAATTGCACACAAAATTACTCTGACCAGCAAATTTGATTGTATCGACAAAAAGGGAATTCCCCAAACTTTAGGCTGTGAACATATTTCGCAAAAATTAAATTTAACTAAAAACATTTAAGCCCAAAATATTTTGAATCGTGCTAAATGAAATAAAATTGGGTAAAAAATTAAAAATTAGTTTATTTTCAAACCATAGAAAAAAAGGCCGTGCAACAACAGAATTAAGTGTGCAGCTATGTGTATGTACGTTAGGGCGGGTCGATTTAATAATCGCCCATGGCTCAGTGAAAATCGTATTCTAGGGATCATTTTTAATTTTTTCTCTTAATAATAAAAATAAATAAAATAAATAAAAAAAAATAATATAAAGTGCCAAAATGGTGATTTTTTTAAATGTTTGTATGGGGAACCCCTCAGGGGAGTTCCAGGGGGTGTGCCATTGGTGGATCGGCCCTCCAAAGTTAGTTTGGGTCGGTCATACATTTGGACTCGATTGGGGCACTCTAAATGGGTCAAAGTGGGATTTTTCAAAACTTGACCCTACGGGACAAAAGTCAACAGTTGGGGGGTAGTAGAATTCGTTTCAGAGGTATGCTTCCTTCGGCAAAGTTTCTTATTTTGATCCCTAGAATACGATTTTCACTGAGCCATGGGCGATTTTTTTGCCTCCCCACAAATCGACCCGGCCTAATGTACGTATGTATGTAAAACTTTTGCAATTTATTCTCACTGCATAATCCCATAAAATTATAAAAGCATTAATTTTTTTCACTATTTCAATTAAAATTTCACTTATATCCATTTTATCGCAGTGCTCAAATAATTTTGAATAATTATTTAATTAAGTATTTTCATATTTTATTTTTAGAGACGAATATTTGTAACCAAAAATTCGTCGTTCGTCCCAGTTGTGTTCCTAAGTCCAATTAACACTAAGCAATTTTTATTGAAAATGTTGATACCATTTTTTTCCTTTAAATTTCTTCGGTGTTCACACAATACATCTTATTGCTAAAATCGCTAGTATTTTTATTTGAGAGTATATACACATTTGTTTACACATATGTATGAGCAATCCCGGATGTCTTAAAGGTAATCAGCTTAGCTTAAAGAATTGCTTACTGTAAATTGGGACTTCAATTAATAAGACTACAAGTCTAAAATATCTGTTAAATTATATTTAATTTAAATTGTAAACATCACTAAACCAGCATAATCTCGAAACTATGATTTGGGACTTGAGTTGTTTTAATGTTTTGCCACAAAAATGTTTATGTAAGTACATACATATGTATATTAGGTAAATATATCTGTGGAAAGCATGTTTCATAAAACAAATCCATAATGAATGTTTGTTTTTTTTTTTTTGTAGTTTTGAAAAACTTTAACACAAATATGATTACATTCATTTATCATTTTGTCCAGTACTTACAACCAACAGAATATGTATCATACATGAATAAATTTTAATGGTCATTACTACAAAATATAATGAAGATAATGATGACTAGAATGTTGCAAATAATGTTACAAAATGAGTGCTTGTTTTATAATCTGTGTGTATGAGAGTGTGTGTCACAAGGATAATCAAGGATAATAAAACTAGACATTTATTTTTACATGTAACAAAAACTTTTGAATATGTATTGCATGGTATTACATACATACATACATACATACTCGTACATTGAAAATTTAGCTAGAAAATGTAAAAGTTTTTCTCTTTAATGGTTTTAAATTTTATTCCCAAAAAAAAAAGAAAATAAAAACGAAAATGTTTTTATTGCCGGCTCTAATTTTACTTTTACATTTTGTTTTATGTTTTTACACCTCTAAGCTTTTGAATAATTTGTATCCCAGATAAGTTTTCTTCTGAGTTCTGAGTTCATGAGCATGAGTTTGTAATCTTGAAGGCATAAAGATATTTTTGGAACAAAGAAATTTGCATTTAATGGCAGTAAAAGTAGGTAAAAAAAAATATCAAAAGAGAAATAAATGTAAAAAGAAGCATAAAGGAGCTTTAGCAAATACCGAATGCCGGTCTGTCTGTTGGATGGTCTTAATGATGTGTCCTAAATATATAAATAAGCACAGGCAGGGGCAACCGGCAGTAAATGCTAGGATTTGTATTATTAATGATTGTAGGCATTAAAAGCGTTCTTTTAATTTATGCTTTAAATTAAAGTTTTTGAAAAAGAAATTTTAAATTTAATGGCACAAACATTTTTCAAAAAACATTGTATGTAATAGACATTTTAAGGGATATTTTAATAACAAAAATGTTTCTAATAATCAATGTGTTAGATGGAAAACTAAGCTCCAAATTTACTAAAATAATAATTTATATCTTTTGCGGCATCAGTATATTGAAGTTATTTTAAAAGACATAAATGTATGCGATGTAAATGAGTAAAGATCCAGGGGGGTTACTCTCTATTGCAATGCGAAAGCAAAGTCGTAAGAGTATCAATTTATACGCTTATCGCATCGAATTTGCTTTCGCATCGCAATAGAAAGTAACCCCCAGGTACAATTATTTATTAGTTTTTAGATCTTAAATACAAAGCCGCCATATACAATTTCATTTTTGTTTACTAATAAAAAGACAATAACATAAATAAAATATAGGTGTAATAATTGTAGTTAAGATAACTATAAGCAATAATTAAACACTTTCTACTCAATTTGAAACATTGACAGCAGTTACTATTTCCCATAATACGCTAAAATAATTTGCATAAATTTTCCTAGCATAACATGACAATGTGTTTGAGTTGGCATGGCAATGTACGGCATCTCGTTTGAGTCTTAGAAAGATATCAAAGCTTAATAGTTATATTAAACTTTAACATTGTCTTGTGGAGACATATAGTTAATTATTTTATTAATATTCAAGTAACACAAGAATTATAGTTGAATCCTGGCAATATTGCAAATAACTTGAAAGACAACAGCACAAGTCTGGTGCTACTGGTGTAGTAACTGCTACTGGTGCTCGATATTCTTGCAATTTTTTTTTAATTAACATCCTGCTATTTCCGGCATATAATATAGCATATAATGCTTTAGAATCTTTAAAGGATAAGTTTCCTTTTTCGAACGGTTCCAAAACTAATTATTTTATTTCTGTTAAAAATTGTCATGCTTACAACAAGTTATGGAGAATAATTCAAGAATTATATTATATATAAAACATGCTGACCTTGAAATAATTTTAACAAGTTTTCCAAAAAAGATTTACAATTGTACAATTATCCGATGAACACAATATTTTAGTACTTTCCATTAATGGATTCGTTAATTTATTACAAATCTTTGATCCGATTATTATTATTGCCATTATTCTAAATTTGCGATTTTTAAACTAATTGCTACAAAAGCTTCCTCTAACTTGTTCTTGTAGATCATCAGACTGAAATGTTTGTTTTAACTGTTTCCATAAAGTTTTTCATAACTGTATTGTGATCAGCAAAACTGATCTAGAATTAATGTGTAACTGGAGAAGTATTTTATAATAATAATACTTTTGCACTGGACAGAGGTTCACGAAATGTGTCCCAAACCAAGTCAATGCTAAATTTAAGTTGTCTACTCTGTTGTGTTGTTTTCCACACATGCGGTATATAAACTTATTATTAGTAACATAATTTTCAACAAAACCTGTGTACCTACCACAAAAAGTAGGGACACCAATCGCGAATATCCCGGAATTCAGGCTTTGCTAAATTCCAAAAATCCCGGGGATTGAACTACTTCTGACAAATAAGTTGATATAGCGCATGTGTGGAAAACAAGACATCAGGGTAAACAACGTAACTAAATCCCGAAAACTATTACATATTTGTTTACAAAGTTATAAAAAAATTTAAATTTTACAAAAGTATGTTGAAGAAATGAAGATATGTAAAAAACTTTAATTGATTTAAAAGCTCAACAGATAAAGAATTTGTTTTACTTAAATGAAAAGTTGTCATTGTAAATCTGATTAATGTAACAAAGAAAGCCCTTTGTCGCAGTGATATGAATCTCTGCTGGCAACATTTATTCTTAAACAGATATGAAAAAGTGATCTGATGAAATCCCTCCTTAAAAGAAACCTAGAAAGAAGGATGATTTACTCAACAATTTTACATGTTTTGACAAAATCCAAAAATGAAGAGTGAATTTGAAAATGAGATAGAAATAATTGTTATTAGAAATTAATTAAAAACTTTGATTGCGGAACGAATGAAATAATGAATGGAATTTAATAAAGTTAAAGCACCCCCCCCCCCACAACACCTAATAATGTCTGTAATAATATGGAATAAAATATTGAATAAGAATTATTTGTTTTGGAGGGTGTGAAAGAAATGTTTAACCAATCAGAATACAAGGATTTGCTAACAATTTTGTCTACAAACGATGTTTTTCGCCAGATTCATTTATTGGGAAGAAAATTAATTTAATTTTTTTAATTTTAAACTAAAATCCCGAAATCCCTAAAAATTACGGGATTTGAAAAACAAGTCGCCTTTGGCACACTGTACGATTTTGAGCTTTTAGCGGGATTTAATCCATAAAATAAAATATTTTATATTTCAACAAATTTCTAATAAAATGTATAGTAAACATTACTGGATTATTTTACACGAGTTTACTTAGTTACACAGTTATTTAGTAATGGTTTTTATCAAGCTTTTCTGAGTACTTTTAATGCTATTGGTTTTGATATATGTAACTGCATTTATAACTCAACTATATACCAAACACTGCTGTCAATATTGTACATAATTAGTTAATTAATTACTTTTAAACATGGTTACATAAGTTGGTGGTCAAATGTAAAACTTTTCAACATCGGTCTCCTAGCAGTTAAAGTTAATTAGCATAAATTTGAAACTTTTTAAGAATTTTTAAAAGTCACACTTGTGTTCTTTAACGAACCACATTATACTCAGCATTAGACTTAAAAGACTTAACAAAAATTACCTTCTTTATATATTCCTTAACAATATTTCCAATAAATTCTCTTAATGTTTAAACCCGATTGTGCCAGAACAAATCACTCATTGTTAAAAGAAACACTTCAAGAAACACATTGTTCCAAAAAATGTGTGTTCGAAATATTATCTGTAGAGATGTGTGTAAATAAATGTAATCTAGCTAAAGAAAAAGAAAAACATCACACATCATTTTCTTAAAACTCATAAGATCCGTATTATTAGATTGTTAGTTACTGAACATGTTTTACAAGATAAAGGCGTGTTTTCTAAACTCCAATTTGTGTGTAAATTTCTAACAATATTTTACATGTTCTTCTCCTCTAACACTTGAACATACATACGAGTACAACCATCCATCCATCCATCCATCCGCTCATCCATCTATCCATCTATGTCTACATGTTTCTAACTGTGCTTTTTTGCCGGTCTTTATTTTGCTCTATAGCAGTGATGGAAAATGGGTTTTTGCATTTTGTACCAACGTACTTTTTAGACCTCCACGGTAACATTTTTAATATTTGCAAATTAATAATAAAGCTTAAGCATAAACTAAATCCATCATTACTTTATATAACGAATGTTTAAACAAATTTATACTCAACTGGTATTGATTTATTGCAAGTGATAAAAAAGAAAACGGTGTAGGACTTCTTCAAAGAATCATTATCTAATATATATTCTACATAACTGGTCTCTATTGGAAAATGCTGTCAGATAAAGCGTTTGCTCACGATATGCAACTACTGTTCCAGGAAGGAAAAAAGGCAATGAAATAGAGTTAGTTTCGCAATAAAATGTTTCCTGTAAATTATCTTTATTTTAGATTTGTCTGTATTTGTTTAAATATAGAGTTAGACGGCCACTTCTGATTCTTTAAGAATATTATTCGCGATTATCTAAAATATTCTTATTTATGAAGTATCGGTTTATAAATTCACCTTGTTAAATATATTTATATATTTGTATATATGTATATGTATATTAGGCCGGGCCAATTTGTATGGAGCCGAAAAAATCGATTAGAGCCGCCCCCTAGGATGATTCTATGGACAATTCTAAGCAACTTTGGTGAAGGAACCATAGGTCTATCTCGATTTTCGAGTCTCCCACTTTTCAAAAAATGATTTTTTCCCCTATAACATAATTTTGATTCGAAATTCGATTTTTTATTCATCGTTATATTATCTTTTTTGTGTGTATATGGGGGGTTTTTGGGGTCGAGAAATTCATTTTTGATCTTTATTTTTACCTATGAACACCACCAGAGGGCGTTTCATGCATATTTGTAATATTTTTCGTCTATTTTCCGAGAAAAAATGTTCGGTAAAATTGATATTTATTTTATTTTTTTCAACAGAAATTCAACCTAAAAAATAAGAACATGTGTAAAAAAATTAATTTTGTGGAAGAAAAGCGGAATAAGTTATTTTTGAAAGTCGTTCTTGCTTTCAAGTCATTCAGTTTTTGAAAAGTGGGAGACTCGAAAATCGAGATAGACCCATAGTTCCTGCTTAGAATTGTCCATAGAATCATCCTAGGGGGCGGCTCTAATCGACAAAAAATTTGGCCCGCCCTAATGTATATTCGTGCATCCTTCGATTTTATTTCCAAAATTACTAGATTTATTATTTCAAGAATACAAGGGTTAACTTCTAACGATTTTGAAATCCTGACTAACTAAAGTTTAAGCTTTAGTTTTTTGATTCAGCCTAAAAATCATTTAATGTGAATTAATATGTCAGAGACTTCCATTGCTCGATAATTCAACCAAACATTTCTCGTCTTATAGATGCATATTTCAAGATTAACTGACGTATTCATAAAAAATAAAGTAGGTTTGAAGTGTGCTTTTAGACAAAAGTTTCATACAAAATGTTCTTAAAGTACATTTGAAGTCTACTTTAATTTTTTCTGAATAAGACTGTAAATTGATATCAGTTCCAAATTTATTAAAATCTCTTGGCACATATAAATGAATACCAAATTTAGAATCAGCAGTATTTTGAAATTGTACCAAATGACTCGTGGTAGTACCATGGTGCCAACTGTGTCTAAAATGTATCATAAATAGGTACAATTGTACCATGTTTGCCAACACTGCTCTATAGTATTTTAGATAGGAAGATATACACAAATTTAAAAAAATAATAATAAAAAAAACCGATTTGCTATTGTTTGCTACATCAGCTAAAGGTACACTTTGTTTAAAAGATAGATAGACAGACAGACAATCAAACAGTTTTACAGATAAATGGCAAAACATAAGAAATCATACACACCCAACCACCCACTTGTAAGTGTACTTTATCTATGTTAAGTTTGGATGTGTTGTAGTCGAAGGTTTTAAATCTTTTTCTTAAATAAAAACGTATTTTGAAAACATTTCCTCTATAATAAATAAATTCTTGTACACACTTTTACAAGTACGAAAGATTCTAAGTACTAGTGGTAGTTGTACTCCTCCAAAATGCTGCCTTTTTTTATTCGGTCTGTCTGTAGGTCCCGCTCTCTCTCTCTCTCTCTTCCCTCCTCGTGTTTGTCTTGTCTGGCTGCCTGTCCGTATGTCTGTCTTTCATTCTTTCTAAATATATCTGTTTGTCTGCTCAGTACGAACAGTATAAAGGAACGTGGTTAAATAAAATATAGTAGATAGGAAAATAAAAAAAATATATATAAGAAGGAAACATTGTTGACTAATTTTAATAAATTTTAGCTTTTAGCAGTTTGTTTTGCAAACATGGCAACATAGCAGCGGCAGCAATAGCAACATAATCAGCAGTACAACTATGCAGCAAAGCCAGCAACCATTAGGCACTATGGGCTCAAAATGCACAAATATTGTCATTAAATTACAAAGTTGTAGAGAGAATTTGTAAGTGCCTCTTATACAATACAACCTACATGATTTCGAAATATAAATACAGGAAAGTCAAAAAAAGTTGTCATTTCATGCGTTCATCAGGAAATGTTTTAATCAAATGACTTGTAACTAAAAACTAGTTCTGTTTACAAAACAAAAACAGAAAAATTATTTTCAGTGCAAAATACATATCAATTGCATTTGTGTGGAAAACCACGCATCAGGATAAGAAACGATACTTTTAAAATATATTTGGTTATAAAGTAATATTTATGAATAAATTAATGCGTTTTTATGTCATGAAATTTAATGAACATCTCTTAACAAATTCATACAAGGTGGCGCTAAAGTAATCCTCCTATCAGAAAATGCTATAAACTTTGCGAGGCCCCTAATGTAAATGCTGTCTGTAGATGCTCCCGACTTCTTTGATGCCTCAAGTTTCTTTTTTTCTTTGCGAAAAGCGGATCTTAAACTGTTTATTTTTGACAAAATAGATTTCTTTTACGTGTCAGGTTCTACTTCTTGTAATTTCTTCGCCAGCTTGTTGTAGGCAGCATCTTTTTTGGCGCAATCATGGTACTCGCTAGATTGAACTTGCCATATGCAAGGTTCAGATTTATATATTGCAATAAAATCAACTAAAAATATAGACATTTTAAATTTCTCAGTTAAACTGAACAGTTGAGTTGAACTGTCAGTTATTACTGAATAGTTGAAACCGACAGTTAAAACTGTACGTGAGTGGCCGGCTAAATACAGTAATTAATAAGATATTGTATCTTGTTGTATTAGAAAAGCAAATAATAAATACAAATACAAATTATTTCGTTTCCCACTCCAGCGTGCGATGACGTTTAAGACTTTCTTTTGAGAAACCTTTAAAATCATAAAAATTTTCTCCCAACCCATAGTGCCAAGACAACATTAAGAAGAATATATTTTTGTTTTGTTGTTAGAGCAACCTTTACATTATTTTTATATTCAGAATTTCCTCCTAGTTTACTTCTACCTCCATCCCACCCCCTCCACCATAGTTCCATTTAAAGCTTTTTTTTTTGTTCATTTTCACATTTGATTTTATTGTTTCCTTACATTTTACACTTTCTCCTTCTTGCTGACTATTATAAGGTTTCTTCCTTATAAATTTAAACACACACACACACATTTACACGCACTCAACAACAAAAAGGAAAACAGCAGAAGAGAAAGCATTATTCTCTTACTTTGAATTTGAAACGCACTTGTATTCAGACATCTTTAGTTTAAACATACTTAAACAACAAATAACAACAATCTTAACTTAAACAACACAATAATAGCAAATATGTACAACAACAACAACAATAAAAACAACAAACTTATACAAAAGCAACAACACTAAAACTAACACCATAGAGAATAAGGAAAAAGCGTAAAGAAATAAATAAATCTATGATTTGGTGAAGCAAAATGAAAATTACCAATAAAAAAAGTACCTTTTTAAGCGAAACTTAATTTTTTACAAAAAAACTCAATTTCCAAAATAAATTTGCAAATGCAGTTAAAAAGTTAAATTAAAATAACAAAAATTCTGTTCGCAGCCAAGAACCAAAACTGAATTATTATAAAAAATCTAAATTTTTTTACCCAAAAAAGTACCAAAGAATAGTTGTTATCCCTTTTTTATTAATATATAAAAAGGGATGTCTATACGTAAATATCTGTGCTTAAAGATTAATGTAATGTTGATCTATACACAAGATAAATTGTTGTTTTCTTAAAAAAAATCTTACTTACATATATGACTGTATGCATATACAGTAACGGCAAAAATAATAGCACAATTTGCACAGAAACACTAAAACTGGCCCGCTAGTAAATAGCGAAATATTTTATGGACGGACGAGAGTAAAATCATTTTATTTAGTGGAAAAGTTTCTTGTTTATATGGTAGACATCCTCCAAATACAAAATACAATCCGCAAATCATTTCTAAGACGGTAATTCATATAGGTTTTAGGGAAATGCTTTTCATATTACGGAGTGGGACCAATACATTGCATAATATCAGCAATGACTCAACATGTTTACATTGATATACTAAATAATGTTGTGCTTCTCTATGACATGTAAGAAATGCCATTTATTTGGGTCTTCCAGCAAGACAACGCGCAGTGTGGTAGATCGCAAATCTAACTGGACAAAATTAATAAATCGCGTGGGGTTCATTTCTCTCTTATGAATTAAATAAAAAATGAGTTCAAATATATAAATGATTATAAAAAAGCAACTTTTTTTTAAAGAGAAACATTTTTTTTAATAAAATGAGGCAAAAATTAAACAGTTCTCACTGTCAAGAAAAAATACATTTTTGAGATAAAAAATGTTGCAACGACCCAAAACATACAGTGGTTCATTGGTTCATTGACAAAAATATTGAGGTCATGGAATGGCCAGCGCAATTACTTGACTTAAACCCAATAGAGAGTCTTTAGGAAATCAACTAACAATGGGCATCTTTAAGCCGTAGTGAAAGAGTCGTTGGTGAAAATACCTAAAGAAAGATGTGAAAACTAAATTAACTCCATGCCGCAGCGCTGCGCCGCCTTTATTGCCAACAAAGGTCATACAACAAAATATTACTAAAGGTACGGTCACATTTGGCTACTATTTGCTCAAAAAAGCGTAACCTAAAAAAAGCGTGCTAGAGCCAAATTTGTGTGACGTTGTTTACTCTTACAAGAGTTTTGCATCAAATAAATTAAAACTAAATATTTGTTGTGGTTTGGCCTAAATAAGAAAAGTTTTTTTTTTAATAAATAAATGAGTTCAAATATATGTTATTTAGTGATTACGTCTTTTTGGGCAAATATTTGCCAAGTGTGACCGTATCTTAAGTTATTTGTTTCATTAGCTTCATTTTATTTCTATTTATTTTATTTATTTGCAATATAGTTTAATTGTTTAAAATCTATAATAAATAGTGCGATTTTTTACCATCCAAATATTCATGATTCACCTGAAATTATCAATCTTTTCAATAAAAAGTCAATAAAAGTTACCCAAATCGTTTTTACCTTGAATAACTGCTTGACATATTTCAATTATGTCTCACAGGAATAACTATCAAACTAAATCGAAGAAAAATTTATATGTACAGTCGAATCCTGTGTTATTTTTTTAACGCAACTGTATGTTTGTACTTGCAAATACACATGTACTCACTCAATTGAACACAAATACTCGTACCAAAGTACAAGTACATACAATCAGTAACAACAATTGTTACAAATCCATGTTTAAGCTTCAGATATATTGTAAAGGAGATGCTGGTAAGTGTGAGATTGTCAGGGTAACCAAGAAAGGCAAGAATTTTTTTTTTGAAATAATTCAAATTAAGTTCTAAAAGTCAATGCCACAACCATATGCTGCCTAATTTACTCGACTTCAAGAATAAAAATTTCCACCAACAAAATTTTATAAATAAATTGAATCGCAAGGAAAATACGCTTCTATACCGTTTAATTTGTGGAATTTTAAATAAGAAACAACATACATAATTTATTTAATGTATGCCACTTCATCAGTTGCCTTTCATTTATATTTATGTTTGTTAATCTATTTGCCAAGCCAACCATATTACTCGCTTTTTGATTTCCCTGGCGATTATTCATCATCATCATCATGAGAATAATGATTAGCAGGATGTTGCTGATGTCTGAACAACAATGAGTTTGTCTTCCTGTATGAGTAGTGAGCAGATTTACGTAGAAAATAGATTCTTACTTACATCATACCTACTCATTCTTTCATGATTTTTTTAACTTTAAATAAAGTTAAAGTGTGTGAGCCTTTTGAAACGGGCTTATTACACAAACACATGCAAGTACACAATAAAAGCAACCAATGACAACCAATGAATGGTATAAGAAATGAGCAAAAGATTTTCTTTTGTATAAGAAAAATTATAATTGGAACCAAAAAAAATTATAATTTACAAACATACATACTTTATGAAAGCCAAAAATAAAATTATTTTTAATAAGGTTTAATAAAGGTTTAAGAACTGTAAAAGTACTCTACAGCTTCATGAGCGGTAAGGTTATACATACGTTTGTCATACCGTTTGTAATGCTTACAATATTGATTTAAGTCATCGAAAATGGAATACAACTCTCATGAATGTATTCCGGTGCTTCGAAGTCTATTTTGGAGTTACTCGACCGCGTTTAGGATAGGACAAAGATGCTTATCGGTGACAGTAGGCTATCCAACTCTATTGATTCATTGGAGCATCGTCGCAATGTGGGTTGTGTTTCACTGTTCTATCGATACTATATTGGAATGTGTTCTGCTGAAATCAGGGTACTTGTTCCTGAAACACGTAGTTTTTTACGTAATACACGTTCTTCAGTCAGGGCTCACCCATTTGTGATCGTTCTTTAGCCGTACTGTCCGTATGTGGAATAAACTACCAGCAGAAGTATTCCCTGCCACTATCAATATAGGAAAATTCAAGTCAAATGTTCACAAACACTACTCCCTCTATCCTCTCTCCCATAACCTATTTTCCTAGTTCCAACACAATTCATTGCATAAGTAGGGGTCGTCTCCTGAGTGCTGGTCAAAGAAAAAAAAGTATATGAAATATCGTTGTGGAAAACCCAAAAGTACGTAACATCACTTTTTCCATTTTTACTGGAGAAACAAAAAATTTTATAAAATAAAAAATACTTTACATGAAACAAATAATTGATGCAGTTATTTCCTTAAAATTTCTTTTATTTTTACACAGCACAAATTTTTTCTTACATCACTCGTCTTTTTATTTGAGTGAAAGTAGATACACATGTGTTACGCTCTCATTCGTATGTAACAAGTACAAGAATTGCTAGTACAATCGAGTGTGTACTCGTCTTATCTTCCCCTCACTCCGATGTCTAAAAGGTAAACAATATTGCTGCAATATTTTCGTCGTGTGAATGGGGACTTATAGAAACAATTGATGGAATATGGAATTAAAACAGAACAACTAAAATATTTCACGAGAAAAAACTCGAAATGATCACGCATGGCAAATATTTATTTTTTTAATTCAGATTTGTTTGACATTGTTTCCTCTTACAAGAATTTTGCAAGATCAAAGAGCGTCAAATAAAATAAAACTAACTATTTGTTGTGTCTTGTACTAGTTTTTTTTTTAAATAAATAAACGAGTTCAAATATATTTTATTTAGTGGTTAGGTCTTTTTCGGCAAATATTTGGCAAGTGTAACAGTAGCTTTTCGTTATTTTGTATTTGTGTTTTCTGAAACAAAATGACGTATCATCATAATTTTTTTTTAACGAACATGAAAAAGTTAAAAATATGAAATATGTAATTTTTTAATTCCTTTTATTTTTAATGCTTTAAGTTTAATGAAAGATTAAATGCATTTATTTATTATTCTTGTTTTTTAATAATTATCTGTTGATAAGTGGAATGAAGTTTTTTTTTAAATAAATACTAACAATAAGAGTAATAATGTTCTAGTTTTAATAATACAAAACACAATACATACATATGTATTAAATTCAAGTTCATAAAAAATTAGTATAAAGAAAGCAAAGTAATTCCATGTTCGATTGAAATATCATAAAAGTAATGACAGTCCGAAGGAAGCAATAATTTAAGGTCCTGTAAATGCTGTCATTTCTTTTTATTTTTTAAGGATGCAAGAGGTTATGATAAACATGAATCTGATGAATTTTTTATAGTGAATTTGTAATTCAAGTAGAGATACTTTTTTTAATAATAGTAAAAACTATTATACATACAGTAGATTTTCTAAACAGAACATTTTCAAACTTCTCATTTGAGTCTTTACAATATAGTCTACGTCTGAACGAACCGTCGTTTTATACGCACAATTACGGAGAAACCATGTCGATGTTCTTTTTTTTTTGAAATTGTGTTCTTTTTGTGTCAACAAGCCATTTGATGGCAAACATAGTTGTGCAAACAAGAACTTGACTAATAATTGTTCGCCGAATGAATGCTTGTCAAGTTATTTAATTATAGCATTTATGTACAACACATTATCTACCTTTTTAATATAAAATTGTTTTTGTTTATTCAATTCAATTTATTCTTTAACAAAAAGCTGCTTTTAATTTTTTAATTATTAATAAATTAAAAAACAAAAAACTTTCATATGCTACGTCCAAATGTCAAAGAAACATTTGTTTCATACCTTCAAAAACAATCCTTTAAATAAAAAAATGTTGGTATATTTTTACACACAGCAACATCAGAAACAGATATTTATCTTAGTTGTTGTATATTTAAGTTTTTTTCCTGTTTTTTTTATATTTTTCCTCTTACCTTTGTGTTTATTTGGAAAAGTTTATAACTCCCCCACTCTTTGTGTATATTTCTATGAAAATTAAAAATATTTCTTCTCCTACTTCCCATTTCATGTTTCTAACGTTTCAACATTATTAAAATTTACTTTCCGTTTTTATTTTTTTTTTTTTTTTTTGTAATGCTGCTGTTGCTTTAGTCTTTTTATAAATTATAGAAACCTTTAGGGGTTTGATATTTTATGTACATATTAATTTTGCAAAATAAAAGTTTTAAAACAACGTTTTATTTCATGGACTGTAGGTGAAATTAAAGCAGCCTTTAAAGGCAAGTAAAGCTTAATTGTTAAGCTTAATATTTTTGACAAAACTTTTCAGTTCATCTTGAATTTTCTTTGAAATTTTAAAGAAATTAATAATAAATTCTATTTAAAGTAAAGCTTTACACCTGTATCGTATATAGAGAATATTAAAATATTTTTACAGAATTTCTAACTTACTGATACATTTGTTTTGTTAGAAAGTTATTTAGTTATTGTAGCTTTTGAAATGATTTCATAAAGCTCCCTCCATTTCAATTCGTTGTCTGCCTACCCGTGTCATGTCAAACATTCTAGAAATATAAATAGCTTTTATTACATTTTGTAAGACATATCATGTTGTGTTTGCTGCTGCTCTCTTCCAATTTACTTTTGATTTCAAGTTAATATTTTCCATTAGAATAATTTACTCTTACTTTTAATTACAAACCTGAAGTTCATTTGAATTGAAAATTATTAGTATTTTTGCTATTGCTGCTGATGCTACAATTTTCAATTTGTATGAGCATAAAGAAATATTTGCATAGTTAACTTTAAATTCATATGTAGAAGGTAAGATTATGCTCACATCTAAGGATTTATCCTTACATTTGTTAGATTTGCCGTTTCAAACGTACTAAGGGATGTTAATAAATTGTGGATAACTCCGGCCGGGTAATTTAAAATATTATTGAATAAGAATTAATAATACATTCAACCATGGTGTAACTATACAAGGTGAGTGCAAATCGGCCACAAATACAAAACACTACAGAAGCAACAGGCATTTTGTTGGTGTAAAATTATGTACTACTGTCAAAAACACTTGAAAAAGTATTACTTTTGACATAAGTAAATTGTAAACAAAGTCAGTCAGCTGTGCTACTGCACTCACCTTGTATAATTACACCGTGATATTCGACGTTGAAAGTAGTTGTTTTGAAACAAGTAAGAAAGTATAGTCGGTCAAGCCCGATCATATAATACCCTACACCAAGTATATAAATAAAACAGTTTTTCAGAAATGGGCGCTATATGGGAGATATAAGCTATTATGGACCGATCATCCAAAAATTTAGTGCCATGACTTCCATGAATATGAATATTGTGTATGTTATACTTTATCTCGATATAAATACTTTTAAAAGACTTATGGAGGTTAAACTGAATTACGAAGGGGATCTTATATGGGAGTTTTGACTAATTATGGGCCGACCGTTATAAAATTGTGTGCCATCATTTCTGTCTACATACATGAAACTTATTTTTGTTACATTTTATTCGGATAACAACATTTTGAAGATATTTATAGTCGTTAAAAAGATTTTCGGAAGTGGGCCTTATATGGGAGCTACGACTAATTGTGGACCGATCTTCACGAAATTTGTAGATGTGATTTATTACTCATTTGTGGTGAAATTTGTTTATATACTTTCATAATTCAAATATTTATGATCGTTAAACCCCTATTTCGGGATGACATTTGTATTGGGGCCAAGTAAAATAATGACCAATTTCCACCAGTTCCAATTCCATCCCTCGTTGGGCCGAAAAAATATCACATACCAAATTTAATCGATTCAGAAAGTGATTCTGAGTCGATCGGTATACTTTAAGGTTGATGTTGATTAATATTTCCAAATCCAATATACCCTCCCCCCATTGTGGTGTAGGGTAAAAATATGCTACAATGCAGTAGAGTAGTGTTCGATATTGCTTGATTTGATACAGCCTGACTTGACAAAGTTGGGTGTGACACTTCACATTTTGGGTAAATATTTAACTCATATTTATGATAATAATGTCTTTATATACTCATACATTTGGTCAAATATAATCCGAAATTAATATTGGAATACACAGCACTATATTAGTGTTAATATCAGCCTATTAATCTTCTGCAACTGACATTTCAACAAATATCTGAGAAAGTCATAAAGTGTGAAAGCAAAATTCAACATGAATCACCAAACCAAGTTATTATGAAATGACATAGAAAATATATTGAATTGATCAAACACAATGTCGTTAGACTCTGTTATATATTTAACATTCCATTCCGTATCCAAAAGAAGAATTACAAAATTCCATTTCCAACATTTCAAATAACTTAACGGTTTGATAATCTCTTTAAATTTATCATCGTGATCATTAATTTCATATAAAATCTTTTATTAGTCATGCGTGTCTTGAATAAATTTTCCAATAACAATTTCTAAGCCGCCCCACTCTCCTGCCAACCAAAATCACTTTTATTTTAATCACACTAAAAAAAACACCCAAAACCGGCAACCAACACTTACTGCTACTGCCAGCTTTTAAGCTCAGAAGCTTTTAAGTCATAATCAGTGTTGCCACGAAAAAAAAATTTTTCTTACCAACATTTATGAAAAAAATAACCAAATTAAAAAAAAAAAATAACCAAATTTAAATGCATGTACTATTTATTTATTTTTTGTAATTTTAACTATAATTTGTACTTTAAGGTAACAAAAAAAAACATAAAACAACGTATTTTACAACACAACTCCTAATACTAAAAAATAATTTTCAAAAATTGACTACATTTACTTCGAGCACAAACAAAACCAAGCAAAACCATATATGTAACTAAATTCCGTTATGAAATGCCCCCATTACAAGGCACTGTAATTTTTTACACTCAGAGTTGATTATGTTATATTAAAGTAATTTAATGGGTGTTGCCAATGCAACAATTTTGCTGATTGGACTTTTTTAATTAGAAGAAATAAAAATGTTTGTAAATTCACATAGTAAATATTTTCAGTAAAAAAAATTACCAAAACAGAAAAAATCTACACATGTACACATTGAGAAAAAAAATAACCAATTTTGGTTAGAAATAACCAAAAACGGCAACGCTGGTCATAATTAGAAGATGTTGAGAACAAAAACGTAATGAAAACAAACAGCAGAAAGCCATATATTTCTTATCTAGTGGTTTTAAACGCTGCATGTCTGATGAAGATACTGCACCAGTTATTAACATTTTTTTTTCGTTTTTCTTTTACGAGTTTGTTTAAAGTAAAACTTATCCCGGCTACTTAATACAGTCATTTATTTTAAATGTATTTTGTTACCACTTATTTGCGTCTACGGAATTCTGTGTATCTGTTTCTTTTTTTATTCATTTTTAGATTTTTATATAAATATCATTTGAAGAATATTTTTGTTGTTTATACGTGTGTTGAGCTGGCTTTGTTTTTTGGTGTACCATAATATTACTAGTAAGTTAAACTGAGCTGTATCAATAAACAGTGGAATGTAGAAATGAATATTTGATTCTTTTAGAATTTTAAAGCAACAATTTAAATTTGACTTTTAACAACACAACTTTGTTTTTTACAAACTTAGAAAATCCTTATCTAGGGTTCTAATTTAAATACTTAAAATTAGATTACTTTTTTATAAATAGCTTAATACTGTGTTCAGATATGAAACTTAATTGAGTCAATATTCTGTTAATTGACAATATTATTTTAAGTGTTCAGGCATACGCAATTTTCAGCTTACTCAATAATCATTTGACAGTTGGAAAACAATACAAAAAATACTCTATATGGTTGTTGTGTTTCTACGTAAACAAACTTACCTTCACATTGATTTTTTAATGATTTCTTTTGTTGACATTTGCATTTTATACAATTTTGTTCACTAAACACAGTTGTGAACAGTGTCGCATTCGAAATCTTATTCAATATTATAACAATTTCGTACTTATTGCGCAATAATTAATTGAGATTTTATATGGAATATTGAGCTCAATAATGGCGTTAATTGCGATTATCGCAATTAAGGTTCATATCTGAACACGCTATAATTTAAATTTAAAATAAAAAAATGTTTTCTAAATAATTTGACAAAAACAAATTGGTACTTTTTCTGGTACTTTACAGAACGTACCAAAAATTGTACCCATCACAACAAGTTCCTGTTAAATAAGTACGTTACATTCAAATATGTGTTAAAAACGCAACATTTCGAATGATTTAGGTTTACTTTTAATCGTACAACTTTCTCGCCGTTTTGGTTTTTGCAATCTTTAAAAATTCATATCTTTTGTTCTAAATGAAATATTTTAAAGTTTATTACTGATTTTCAAATAGTACCATTAGTACAATAATTGGTAAATTTTCTATTTATTTTAAGAAAGTACCAAAACAAACAACCCCACTTATTTTAAGTGCTATATTTTATATATATAATGTGATAATGAAATTAAAGTGAATTCAGGTATCCTTAAAAAGAGTGTCCCAAAAATAACATAAATTTTTAGTTTGCCACCATTTTGCAGAAATTATTAATAATAAAAATAAAGCATTTCAGGTGTAAACAAAGAGATATCATTTGTTGAACGACATTTCATATATTTTAAAAGTTTAACGGAAACATTTCGGTACAATGTATCACTACTAACAACTTAACCTTATTTTTGTAATTGATTTAACTGCCTAAAAATGCTTTCTACTCTACTAATCGTAAGTGTAGCAAGGAAAATCCTATAAACTATAACTTACCCCCAGGCCCACGATGTCGAACGATAACGTTCGTTTAGATAAGACTTAAGATACAAACTTTTTATCGTATCTATTTTTTACTCAATCAAGTTTGTTTATTCCACAATCAGGTTTGTGTCTTAAGTCTTGCCTAAGCGAAGGTTATCGTTCGACATCGTGGGTCAGGGGGTTAATACATTTATCCCACTGTGCATTTCTTTGTAGATTTGTTAATACAGACATCTTAAAATTTGTATATTTAAAATTTGTTTTCAGTTTTATATCATTTACTATATTTTTGTTTTTTTTTTTAGTATTTTCCTAACAATTTTCTGCTATAAATTTTTTATATATTTTTCGGCTAACATATTTAGAGAGACACAGAACGCACGGACAGAGCAAGAGAGATAAAAGCTTTTCCATGTTTTCTATTATGTCTATTTTAATTTTTACTGTTGCTGATTTTTGTATTTATGTGCTTTTTCATACAATTTTTCAGCCATCCATCTCTGTAGTTTTGTTTATGCGTTTTTGTATTTTTATAACTCGCTTCAAATGCTGATGATGATGAGTTTAACATGAAACATATTTTAAATGCAATATTGTTGTGTGGCATTTAGAGTAGTTCGTCGTTGATTTATTCAGGCAAATGTTAGTTTTGTTTTGGGGATTGGTTTTATACTACACAAAAAATTAACAAAAAGAAGGAGGCTTAACAAACATTTTATTTACATTTAATTAAAAAAAAAAAAACTTATTTATATTGAATTTTTTTTTTCTCCAAAAACTACATATTTCCATTTGTACATTTTTTTATGTTTATATCTATGGATGTATGAAAAGTAAATAAATAGATACATAAATAAATATGTACATATGTATGTAAATATATTTGCAGTTATTTAAAATACACTAAAATAAATTGTATTAAAGAACATCTGACAAAATCTGCAAACAATTTTGTTTGCATTTGAAAATGTTGTTGTTCTGTTCTATAAATCTACAAAACTAGATAAATTTATTTTGCATCATTTAAATGATAAAATAATATCTTTCATTTATATATTTTGTTTACATTCATTTAAATACCTAGTATTTAGTATTTATTTATTTATTTTACTTATGCATACATACAATAGTTATAACATTTTCTTACAAGTCCTTATTTGCTATAGAAATTTTAGGTTTTTTTGTTGAATGTTTGTTGTTAGTTTTGAGGTAATTAAAAATTTGTTTGGTACTTTTTTATAGACAAAAAGTACCTTTTTGATACTATTGTACAAATGGTTACATAGCTGCCAGATTTAACGATTTATCGTCATTTTGACGATTTTTTGTTTAAAAATAGCAATGTCATGATTTGACGTTTTTTTTCATTGACAGTGATTTTCTCAATTATTAAAATTTTTATCATTTGTTTGTTTTATTAATGTTTTTATTACAAAATTCTCTTTTTTTTAAACAACTATTTTTCTCATTTGATATCATAAATATTAAGAATAACATGACATATTTCAAAAACAAAACTAAGTAATAGTAGCGTTTTCTTTGATTTTGGAGCTAAAAAATTATCTATAGTGTATGGTTTCTAATAAAAAAGAAGTGTGTAAATATTTAAATAAAGTATATTTTTACCCGTTGAAATGGCAACAAATACTAATTTTATTAACAAAAATCATAATGCTTCTTGGGAACGCGAAGATTGGGTAAAAGCTTTGAAATATTTTTAAAGGGTAACGCTTGCGTTGAACGCGTTTTTTCAATAATGAATACAACCAAAACAAAAATACGTAACAAACTGTAATACCAATTATTGGAAGCACTTCTCAGAATAAACACATACATACTTTAAAAATAATTAAATTTGTTTTAAAAAATTTAATCCATCTGCTGATATGCTAAAGCTTTTTATACAAGCAATATGTACAATAAAATTTCTGAGGCTGATGAATCAGAAGATTTTGATTCTTAAGTTTTTGAAATGCTAAACTCTGGAAAATATTTTTTTATAATTCTATATATTAAATTATGTGTAATTTTTTCTTTACAAGATTTATAATTACAAATCTAATTAGTTTGAATACTAATATGTAGCTATTGATAAAAATTAATTTTTATTATTATTTTTATATTATTTTTTAAATAAAATAAAAATTTTGCAAAAAAAATTTTAATCAAAAAAAATCAGTTTGGGGATGTTTGGAGATGACAAATCAAAAATTGGGGATAAGCTCTGAAAAAAATACTGGCAACACTGCTAGCATCACGCATTTTTAATTTTGTCCTCTCTTACTTCTATCAATCAATTAGTCCACGT
The DNA here is from genome assembly GCA_916048285.2 of Bellardia pandia. NCBI lineage: Eukaryota > Metazoa > Arthropoda > Insecta > Diptera > Calliphoridae > Bellardia > Bellardia pandia. Next base: position 50,832,389 of record OU696531.1, read on the forward strand.
TTTAATCCCAACGAATTAACATTCAATTAAAGAAAACTAAAATTGAGTATCAGTTTAAATTAAATAAATCTTAATAAATACTGAGTTTGTTGCTAAAAAAAATATATCTCAAAATACAGCTTAATATGTCTACTATAATATTATTAAAAAATTATTAAGGAAAAAGTGAAAAAATCAGGTGAAAAAAATGTGTGAATAGTTTATGAAAAGAAATTATTGCAAAAATTGTCAGCTTGCATAAAAAATGCAGAAGAAGACAAGCAGTAATTTAGTGAGTTTTGTTGTTGTACGAAATAAAAATAAAGCAAAAGCCCGAGTAAATAAAGTGTGTTTGTTGTTATTGTTTTTACAAGTGCATTTGCTTTGTTACATAAATGAAACAAATCATGACTTTGTTAGGCTTGTTGTTAGTGTTTTTGAATATTTGTTCAGAGGAGTGTGTAAAGGAGTGTGAGGGAGAGTTAATTACCATGTTAGTTCATGTGTAATGATCATTAAGGTGTATAAAGTGAGGTGAGTAGTTGTTTTCTTATGATTTTTTGTTCTTTTATATTTTGTTGGTATTTATTGTTGTTTAATTGGTACTTTTAAAGAGTTATTAATAGAAGTTCACTTAATTTCCATATTAACAGAATTTTTATGTAAAATTATGAGATTTATTATTACAAATTAATATGCAAATAAAATTATTGATTTGACGCTTGGTTTATTAACATTAAATTTATATAAACTCAAATATGTATATACATTTTATTATACCTAAAATTATTATAAATTTCCGAGAATGTTTATTACTTTTAATATTTTCTTTACATTTGTTAAGTCTTACATCAGTCTCCAAATTTAACAAATTCCCCATAATCTACATACTTATGAATGCATTTTAATTTAGAATTCAAACAGAGCCCGCTTATAAAGAAAACTAACTTTGAAAATAGGAGCAAAATAAAAAAAGACATTGTTGTGGCAGTAGTGTGGCAGACGAATGAATTCCATACTCAAAATGTTATTTAAAATTAATAAAGTAAATTCTTTTGATATTGTAATTTAACCTAAATTGATAAAATTTGCTAAATGCAGACATTTATTTATAAAATACTGTAATTCTTGTTTCACACTCTTCAGTTTGAGCTGACCAGTTTTTGTTCAATTCGCTTTTGAACTTGCAATTTTATTTACTCACGTCAATTTAATTTTCGTACTTTTTAATGCAAATCATCATGCATAAAAAAAACAGAAGAAAATAAAAAAATTGACTAGTACCGTCAAGTTTGTACCCCTTTTGTTTTCTTTTCCCTTCTCTTACAAAAATACTTGACTTGACGAGTCAGAATTAAAGAGTGTGAAAGCGGACTAAGATATTATATACAAATATTACACAAGTTGTGTTTAATATTATATTTTTTGTGATTTCTTATTTAAAAAGAGACTAATAAACTTGAATTTTTATGTTTTCGTTTAAATAAACATTTCAAAATACTATTATAAATAGTGGCTTTTTATTTTTCCGATTTTTTTAACGATTTTTAAAATTCGAAATGACGATTTTTTTTTCTTTTTTATCGGGATTTTGACGATTTTTTCCGAAATACATCTGGCAGCCCTGGCTGCAATACGTAATTTATTGTAAACTAAATTCACCGATTGCATAATTTTACGAATTGGCACCACTGAATCCGTGCCGTGATTAACGATTAATAGACCCACCATTTTGCCAAAATGTTGATAAAAGAATCGACATCTGTCGATCGTAGTGGACATCTGTTCAATATAATTTTTCATTTATAATTGACAAAAACAAATGCTAAATGCTTTTGTATATACATTTAAAAATTTTGTTTTGAAAAACAAATTACTCGTTGAAACCTCCTTTATTATGAAAAATTTAATTGAAATATTAAAAGTGGATTCACCCATTCGTCCTGAACAAAATATTTATTCGGACAAAGTTTTTTTCATATTAAGTTTGACGTGCCTCTTTTTGAGAGAGAGAAAATATTTTTTACGAACAACTCTCAGCTTGAATTGGTTTGTTTTTATATTTTGTCTGGACAAAAATGAACTGAGCTGCCAATAATTATGCATTATATATTTCCACGGCCATCAGCACACACGGCCATTTTGAATACACAATATTTTAAAATAATTTAATATTTTTTTATTGACTGTTAAAATCCAAAGCAAAAAAAAAATCAATGGCCGCAGTATTATTACTTGTAAAACTAATAGATTTTTTTACTTAAGGCAGCTTTGATTCTCCAGAAAAATCTTTCGAAATAAATGAATCGTTCTGCAAAATACTCTCAGTAAAAAAAGTTTTCTCCGGACAAAATTTTTGTTCGCAACAAATGGGTGAATCCACCCAAATTTTTTCATTAAACTTATCTTTTAAAGACCTTTTTTATGATATACATATGTACATATGTATGGACATATCGACAGCTCAATTCCAAAACATGCTAAGTCGAAAAAGTGAGTTTTGCAGGAAAAGCTCCTAAAGTTTACAGGCGATTTCTAAAAAAACATATGAGGTAGAACTTTGTTGTTTATAACTATTGATTGGACTAGCCAATCACAACCAAAATTTGACAGAATTTAAGTTGAACAAATCTAAATTCAAAAACGCAAAAAAATTAAAAGAATGATAAGTCGACATAGCATGGTTTGGAATTGAACTGTCGATATGTCCTTCGCTTTTAAAAAGGTTAATTATGCTAGGAACACAACTAGGAATAACCATGAATTTTTAGTCACGAATATTCGTCTCTGAAAATAAAAATGTGTTTTATGAAAATACACACAATAACGGCGTCGGCTGTATACGTCATATGCGGCGAATTCTGAAATAGAGTTATTTCTTACGCCAGCGAACGACAAACAAACAATACGGAGTGACCATGTTTCGTTTTTAATGTTTTTAGTAAATAATGTTTTTTATTTAAATAATTAATTTACATAGCGATTTGCCAACAACTAATTCGGCCTGTTCGGCGAATTTCGTCGTTCGTCCCAATTGTGCTCCTGGCATTACGCATTTTTATTTTTGTCCTCTCTCACTTCTATCTAGCGTTGTCAACTTGGTGTGAAAAATTCTTTAGTTGGTGCGCTTTTTTTTAAATTTTGGTGCGCTTTTTAATTTTTGGTGGCACCAAAGCAAATTCAACACAACTTTTTGTTTCAGTGTGAGAAAAATCTTTCTACAATAAAATACACCTGTTTGAGTACCATTTCATTCAACACTGGAAAAATTTTTTTTGTGTATTTTGGTGCGTTTTTTTAATTTTTTCGAAAATGTAATGAAATCTTTATTTTTACTAATTTTTATAATTCATAACTGATGAAATCTATACGATGAAAAAATGTATTTTAAATACGAATATATGATAAATGAAATCAAATTCTTCAAAAATATTTGTTTGAAAATCAAATTAACATTTTAAACATTGAAATAAAAATGCTTGTATAACCTGATGGTTTGGTCTACTGAACTGTAGTCGAACAACCAGGGTTAGAGTACCAGTGGAATCCTAACAAATTTTATTGGAAAAAATCAAATTAGAAGTACTTTAACTAGAAAACAAAAATATATAAAAAGAAGTACCAAATATGTACTGAAATTAGTTTTTCTACCAATTAGTACTTTAGCTCCGAATATCATATTGTGAGTTAAATTTAGAGTGGTTAAATGCTTATTTTATCTTTATTAGCTCAGTTATTAAAAAAGGCTTTTTTCTATTATTACTTTTACTAAAAATCGTTGACAAAAAGTTTTTATAGAATTTATAATATTAAAAAATTTCAAATTAATCAAGTAGAATTTATGATATTAAAAAATTTCAAATTAATCAAATCAAATATTTGAAACAAGAACGAAATTCTTAACTTGGTGCGTTTTTTTGTAAATGGTGCGCTTTTTTCCATTTTGGTGCGTTTTGAAATTTCAAAGTTGACAACGCTGCTTCTATCAATCAATTAGTCCACGTTTTAATCCCACCGAATTAACATTCAACTAAAGAAAACTAAAATTGAGTATCAGTCTAACTTAAATAAATCTTAATAAATACTGAGTTTGTTGCTAAAAAAATATATCTCAAAATACAGCTTAATATGTCTACTATAATCTTATTAAAAAATTATTAAGGAAAAAGTGCAAAAATCAGGTGAAAAAAATGTGTTAATAGTTTATGAAAAGAAATTATTGCAAAAATTGTCAGCTTGCATAAAAAATGCAGAAGAAGACAAGCAGTAATTTAGAGAGTTTTGTTGTTGTACGAAATAAAAATAAAGCAAAAGCCCGAGTAAATAAAGTGTGTTTGTTGTTATTGTTTTTCCAAGTGCATTTGCTTTGTTACATAAATGAAACAAATCATGACTTTGTTAGGCTTGTTGTTAGTGTTTTTGTATATTTGTTCAGAGAAGTGTGTAAATAAGAGTGAAGGAGAGCTAATTACCATGTTAGTTCATGTGTAATGATCATTAAGGTGTATAAAGTGTGGTGAGTAGTTGTTTTCTTATGATTTTTTGTTCTTTTATATTTTGTTGGTATTTATTGTTGTTTAATTGGTGCTTTTAAAGAGTTATTAATAGAAGTTCGCTTAATTTCCAAATTAAGAGAATTTTTATGTAAAATTCTGAGATTTATTATTACAAATTAATATGTAAATAAAATTATTGATTTGACGCTTGGCTTATTAATATTAAATTTATATAAACTCAAATATACATATTTTATTATACCTAAAATTATTATAAATTTCCGAGAATGTTTAATAATGTACCTATTTCTTATCCTTTGTTAAGTCTAATGCTTGGTTTTCACTATGTCAGTTTTGTTGTCAAATTGTCTAAATTGTTATGAAATTACCAACAATTTGGACAATTTGACAACAAAACTGACATAGTGAAAACCAAGCATTACATCAGTCTCCAAATTCAACAAATTCCCCATAATCTACATTTGCATTTTAATTTAGATTCTAAATTCAGAATTAAAGAGTGTGAAAGCGGACTAAGATATTATACAAATATTACACAAGTTGTGTTTAACATTATATTTTTTGTGATTTTTTATCTAAAAAGTTAAAATTTAAGTATTTTGATATGTATTGTACAAGAGACTATTTAAACTTAAATTTTTATATTTTCGTTTAAATGAAAATTTCAAAACACGATTAGAAATAGTGACTTTATTTTTCCGATTTTTAAAATAAGTAATGACGATTTTTTTATTTTTTTTTTAAATTTCAAAATATTGTTAGAAATAGTGACTTTATTTTTCCGATTTTTTAAATAAGTAATGACGATTTTTTTTATCGTTAAATATTTTAAACTTGGGCAAAACATGATTTTCAAAAGAGAACTTTTTGGGTACTTTTCAGCAGAAAATTTTATTTTATTACCGAATTGATTTGCTGTTACAATCGTAAACATAGTTTTAAAATGGGCAATACACGACTTCAGAAACAGTAACCCAGGAATTAAATTTATCTTAAAAAATTATTTAATTTAAAAGTTCTTGGAAATGCTTCTTTAGATCTCAAAATTGTTTCGAAAATACCGTTGTCATTTATAGTCCTTTCAAGTCGTTTTTCGTTATCTACAATAAAATATACAAAAAATTGCATAAATTTTGCCCTGCATTCAAACATTGTTTTGAAATCCCCAATTATGGCTTTCCAAATCTGGGAGACCTGATAGACACTGACCTTCATCGGTAAAAAAAATCTCGAATTCTTAAGTTATTTATTTAGGATAACGCTTAATTATCTACGGCAGATTGAATCTTACATTGGCTTAAAATTTTACTTCCTCCTTAAAATTTTTTTCAAGTGTATTTCTTTATTACAAAATAAATACATAAAATATAAGTTTCATTATATCGATTCTCTTTAGAAGCATATTTTTACTAATTTAAAATGCCCTCAAGCTAAGTTCTTATTTCCATATTCTTCTTCCTTGTGTTCCTACTTGCTACACTTTGCCACATGTAAATTACTGTGGCGACTTGAAACACTGAAGTGTAGAAAACTTGTACACCGTGGGCTAAAATACGAACCATATAAGAACTGCATTGTTTGGAGTAAAGTGTGTGAGAACATCTAGTGCTATACCAGCACTACCAATGTTACGCATTATTTGTAGACAGCAAGGTATTATGATTTTTTCAAGAGTTTTGATTTAATGAAGATGTCATTTTGCTTTAATTTATGTTAAGAAAGGTATCAGTAACTACATTCTTAGAGATGCTAAGGAAAAAAGTTTGGTTTGTTAAACCTTAAATTACAATAAAGTTTAAAGCAGGTTTGTCATATTTATTATGACAATTGAAATTACTATTGCTAAAATTCACATTTTCACAAAAGCCATTCACCTCTATCGTGAATAAAAATTCAACATGAAATTTGTTCCCATTTCACACTTTTCCTATATAATTTAGGTACCTTAATTTAAATCATTTTGTGACTGGTTTTTTCGACCTTTAAGGAGAAAAGAACACCCCCACTTTCACTAAACACGGCTGGTTTTGATAGGTAACAAGTACTCTGAAATGGTACGACTCTTTGCGACCGTTACATAAATATTTAACGTCAATACTGTTAAAGTACCCAGTTTAATTTTATTTCAATACCACAGTGATACAGTAAATATTTTGTTTTTCTTACATCTATGCTGATGTCTCATAATTTTATCGTGGATTAATTATAAGTAAAGTAAATTATAAGTAAAATTCAATGTTAAAAAAATAAAAGGGAACAAATTTCATGTGGAATTTTTATTCACGATAGGAGTGATTGTTTACAAATTTTTTTTTACATGTTGATTATAAATCTTAATTATTACTAACCAAAAATAATTACATTTACACAAAACATTAAGAAAACATGCCTAACATTTATACAGCCCTAAATATTTTGTTGATTCTTTTAAAGGCATTTTGAAAATTTCCAAACTGATTTTTGCATTTTATTCGATTTGCCATTGATTTAATTACCTTAAAATCGTTTTTCAAAAATCCCTAAACCCACAACTGCTCACCAAAGTTTCGCATCCCTTTTTACTATTTGTTTTACAAACTTTGCTACCTTGTACTTCTTATTTGACTTGTCAAAGCCAACAAAAAAGTCTTCAATTTGAGTATTTTGAACTCCCCAAAGTATCATAATGAATGTAATAAAAACTTAACAATAAAATAAAATACAATCAAGTGGTAAAAAACACCCTACAACCCCCACAACACAACACAACAAAAATATATAAAACCAAAGTACAATAGTATAGCAAGTCCTCCCATAATCACACACAAAGTACCAAAGTACAACAAACAATCCTCCCTTTTTCAGCACCAAGAACAACAAGGAAAACGCACACCAAACTGTTTATGAGTTAAAGACAAAAGGAACTGCAACAACAACAATAGCAACAGCAAAAATACTTGACTTCTTAGAATAGTGGAAAAACAACAAAGTGTAATAAACCCCAAATCCCTTGGCTAAAATCATAAATATGAAAACTGTGTAATGGATCGAAATATTTTTGCTCATCTCTAATTCCCAGAGCGCACTTGCTCTTTTTATTATTTGTTATTATTGTGATTGTTGTTGTTGTTGTTGTTCTTGAGCTTGTTTTTAGTTTTTATTTCCGTTCATTCCCTCACTTTTCTGCGTCATCTAAACAAAAATTACGTGTATCATCCTCAACGTCATCATCAGCAGCAGAAGCATTATCACCATCCGGTACGGCTTCAGTTGGAGCATTTGAGACTCATCATCATGTGAGTGGGCAGATAAAAAATAGTAAATAGTCAAATATTCACTCGTACAAAATCGTTTTAAGAACAAGCCCTCCAGTTAAAACTACAGTACATTTTCATAACCATGCATAAGTAGTAGATTTTTCTACATGTATACATACATGTTTATTATTGTTGTAAGTGTGTTTGTAAGTAACATCGTATATTTAAATGTCAGCCTGAAAACAAAAGCAATTTTGTTTAATATCCGAACACAAGTTTATGCCAAATATTTCTTGGTCCTTCGAAATAATGAACTTTTTATTTTTTTTTTTTGTCTATGCTAGGAAAAGTTAAACAAATAGGGCAAATTGATGGCAAGATGTTGGTTAGCAACGATTTGAACAACACTCTACTGGCCACAAATTTTTTATAATGACCCACATAAATCAGAATGATGATAATTTATTATTTCGAGTTTCCTCAAAAACTTTCACTGGCCTACTCATACAATTTCAAAACAAATGATAATTTACCCTGAAATTATCGGAAATTATCAAGAAATCGTCTGAAGTAAAATATCACTCTTCACTCTCAATAATATCCAGATGGAGAGTGTAGCGTTGACTTCTATATTTTAACTTAACATAGTAACAAATTTACCAAGGGAAAGCTTATGCTATGCACAAACCGTTGTCAGATCGTACAATATTGTCAGATCTACCAATGTGCTAGCAATGCTTTTTCTTACAACGTTGGAAGATAAAAATTTTAAGTTCACACGGTTTTTAGACATGTTTCAGACAACGTTGTAAGATCTGACAACCGTCTGTACAAAGCTTAAATTGTATCTCATCATAATACCCAATTACTACAAAGCCGAGATTCATGCATTTTGGACTATATTACTCTCTTAACAGACAAAATTATTTAAGTATTCGACCCAAGAACTCATAAATTTCATGCATTTGGGACTATATTACTCTCTTAACAGACAAAATTATTTAAGTATTCGACCCAAGAACTCATAAATTTCTGAAATTCTATAATAAATAAGCTACTTTTTAATAGAGGCGGAGCTTTAAGAAATCTAAAAGTCCGATGTATAAATTTCCTGAATCTTGGTGTTTTAAACCTAGTTTAAAGTACTTACTTAATTTAGTAACCAGTATTTATTCTTGTTTTAATAACTCACCTAAAAAGAGAATTAAAAGCATAAATATTATTAGTAAATTAAGTAGAAGTAAAAGATAAATAAGTTCTGTGAAATATTCAATATGGTGATACTAGAAATATCTTGATATTTAATGCACGTGTAGCAGTGCCCTATGACACCAAAGCATTTTTTCTTGTCGGTTTTAAGACCAATTCTGACAATATTGTTTTCTATGACACCTCTAAATAAGATGATGCTTGAGTATTTCGCGCGAAGATAAAAATTGACTATTTTTTTACTGGCTCTAAAAGTAACCCTATCTTCTGCTAAATTGGTCTTTATTACAAGTTGATCTATTATTTAACAAATTATACTCACTTTGTCATTAATATATAGAAAAACTTAAAGGTCAATTCACCCATTCGTTCTTAACAAAAAATTTGTTTGAAAAATTTTTTTATATGAAGTTTGACGTCTCTCTTTTTGAGAGAGAGAAAATATTTTTGCCGAACTTGAATTGTTGTAATTTCAAATTTTTTCTGGACAAAAATGAGTTGAGTTGCCAATAGGTTGCATTTTTTCATACAAATAACAATGCCTTATGTGTTTCCATGGCCATTAGCAAAATCAACTTTCTTTTTTCATTCATTTTGAATTTATATCTGTGATTTTGACTACACAACACTTTAAAATAATTTAGCATTTGTATTTTGACACTTAAAACCCAAAGCAAAATAAAACTAATAGATTTTCTTTACATATGACAGCTTTGATTTTTCAAAAAAATCGTTCGAAATGGGTGAATCGTGCTGCAAAAAACTCGCAGTAAAAAATTTTTCTCCGGAAAAAATTTTTGTTAAGAACAAATGGGTGAATCCACCTTAAAAGTTGTGAGAAAAAATGCGCGTTTTTAATTACGTGCCAAAAAAAAAATCAATTGTCAAAATAATATTTTTATATTTGTTTTTAAATTTAACTGAGAATTCAACGTGTTGTGCAACAACAACAATGTTGATTGTGTACTCATTGAATAACGGTAAAACCAATTTACAGTGTATGTCTTTAAAGAAGCTACACAACGATCTTATTGTACCAAAGCATCGTTTCTAATTATATGGCCACTACTGTACATATGTAATACGAATAAGAGTAACAAGAATTGCTAGTGCAATCAAGTGTGTACTCGTCTTATGTTCCCCTCATCCCGATGTCTAAAGTGTAATCAGCTTAACTTAAAGAATTGTTTCGTGTAAATTGCGACTTATTGCCACACTTGGTGGGTGATGTGTCATTTGTGTACATATCACGGCACTTGTGTGTTAAATACAACAGACACAAATTTCCAGCAAAATTATATTGACTAAAACCACAGCAATATTAGATTTCCCCCAGTGTTGTTTTAAATCCAACAATTGACACAAATTTCCTAACAGAATTATAATTTTTACAGCCACAGGAATTTAAGGTTTGCAACAAATTCTTCAGGAAGGTTATTTTGAAATCAACGAAACGTTCGTCTCATTAGAAAATATAGAAAAAACTGATAAATCTGCTCAAAAATGCGGCCTTAATAATGAAAATACTTTTTTAATTTTAGTTTGATTTGCATTAAATGCAGCTGATAGAACTTATTAGGGAACATTGACAAAACTGTTAAAAATATTTAAAAATGTAAATTCACTTCAACTTGACTTTTGTGTTAAAGTCAGCTGATAGACCGTTAAATTATGAAATGTTCATAACTAAAGAGCAACGACTATAAAAATTAGCTACGGAAATTTATAAGAAAAATTACAGTAATTCTGAGAGACTGTGTTGTGTGTGTATGAGTTGTGCACGCGTTGCTTAATATCCAAACGTGCCACAAGTACTTTTTCGACGCATTTGAAAATCGTAACAATAAGTTTTGTTATTACGTTTCATTTCATTTTCTTTTAAAAGTTTTTATACTGTTTTTGTTGGACGTTGCTGATTTTTGCGTTTGGGTTTGTGTTTGGCTTCTAATGTTTTTCTTTTGTATTTTTACGTCATTATCATTATCCTCATCATTATAATCATCAAATTCAGCATGGTCATAACAATTTCGCAGCGATTATTATCATAAATTTTAGTAAATACGAAAAAACGGAGAAGAAAATATTTTTGGGTAAAAGAATGGAAAATAAAAACAAAGTAAAATATGTACTTACATACATACGTAGATATATTTAACGGTAGGGGCTAACGGAAAGGAATGTATTCGTTTGCAGGAAAAGAAAGCGAAATAGATAGTGTAAGTCTTCATTTTATTCAGAAGTTGTTCCTTATACTTGTGACAAATGGCCAAACAAATCCAGATGGGGTTGATAATTTAAATTTATTTGTTAGATTTTGTACTAAATCTTCTGACCTTGAGAAAAGAACTAATTCTGCTAAAACTCTGTTTGATATTGTCTAACGTAATAGCTGCTTAAAACACTGGTGTATTCATATTCATGCAGCTCATCCTTTTCATCGGTCCTTTGGACCGTCACTCTTGTCCATTTTGACGGTTTTATGGTTGTTGTTACCAAAACAACAGCAACAAAACATCAAGTTAAATAAAATGTTAAAGTGTGTGATAGAAGTTAATGTTTTAGATATTTTATTTTTACTTTAATTTTTTGTTTTTTTTTTTTACTTTTACTCCAGCCAGTCACAGCCAGTCAGCATGAGATAGAAAAGCAGAAGACCATGATGAGGGGGAGGAGAAAAATGCTGTTGTTTTCTTTACTTTTTGTTGGATTTTTTGTTTTTTTTTTGTCTACTTAATAATGATGGTAATAACAATAATAATGTTGTTATAGTTGTTGTTGCTGTTGTATATAGTGTTTACTTCTGCCATTGCCAATGATGAAATTGTTATTGATAATTATTACGTTGATGTTGTTGTTGTTGCTGTTGCAGAAGTAGCAAAGGATGATGATGATTTGTATAAATCAAGCATATAAACGAATTCAAGTGGAAAACAATCTAATTTGTTAGAAGTTGATGTTATTACCGTAAATTTGTTTTATATATTTTTTGTTTTCGCTCTCTGCGTTGTTGTGTTTCTTTAATTTTTTCTGGCTGTGTGGCTAGTTGGTCCATGGATCGTTTAATTGTGTAAGCTGTGAGTGCTTCCCTTTAACAAGTAAATTTTGATTAAATTGGTTGTAATGTTTTTGCTGTAGTTAGTTTATTTTGACCAAAATACAACTTTAAATTTATCGCCGGTCTTAAGGATTTCTTTGAAAACTCTTAAGTACTTTGCTATAGTACGAGAAGAACTTTTATGGTTAACGGAAGGAAGAAAATAATTTGTTATTAGTTAAATAAATATTACGAATTTATTGTTTGTACAAAATGTTTTTGTATCACTACAAGAAACATGGAATTGTATTGACTCAATGAAAATTAGGAAAACAAATAATTTAGTATTATTAAATATAGACATGAAATATTTAAAGCTTATGTACAATTGGGTTTTAAGGATATTTACAAAGAAAAATGAAAGCACCTGTGCTATTTTGATATGTATGATGTTGAAAATTCCAAACTTTAATTTATTTCGTCGCAGAAATTTCATTTGGATTTTTCTAAATTGCTCACTGAAATTCTCAACTTTAACTGCAATTTTCAAAATTTTAAATTGATATTCGCAGGTATATAAGATTTCTTAATTTTAAAGTCATACTCTTAATTAGATTTGAGAAAGTTCCAATTTAAAGTTGAAATTTTTTTATTAATTCTTTAATTTGGAATTTTCTCACTTTCAAATGAAATTCTCAATTGTATTTGGAATTTTCTCAATTAAAAATCAAATTCATAGTTTCATTCATTTTTAGAATTTACTCAATTTTCTTTGAAGTTATAAAATTCATTTGGAAGTTTTTTTTAATTCAAAGAATAGTTTCAAAATAGGCTTGGCATAACTTCCAAAGCAACATAATTTCAAAACATGCAAAAACAAATCTGTCCAAAAGTATTGTTCTTTCCTAATCTATATTGTTCTTTCCCCTATATGTATTATCAATATTTGGGATCCACTGATTAGATTATCGTTAAAAATATCACCCGAAATTACATACTTACTTATCGATATTTTTTTTTCAAAAATATCAATGAGAAAATTAGATAACTTTATTAAAACAAAAATAAAAAAATGAGAAATAAAATGTGTTGCTTTTTTTTATTAAAAATTGTATTAATTTTTTGTTGTATTCAAAATTTTACGGATTTTATTAAGTTTTTTCCTTCGAAAAATTGAGTTAGGCCTTTTTATAATAAGCCATCGATATGTACATATGTTATCTCATTAATAAGTTCTTCCTTTATTCTCTTTTCTCTATTTATAATCAATCTTAAAGGCCCAACTATAATATGCATGTGCTAGCTTAAGCAGACGTGCGAACAAATATAAATTGTATGTGGCAAACTAGGTATAATGTACTTAGTGATACTTTTCGTTGAGTTTTTCAACTGTCATTTGCTTAAGCAAAAAGCGAAACTGATCGCACATTCTGCACGGAATCAGCTGTTTGTTTAATTTGTATGCAGTACATACTTATGTACATATATGTACATACAATAAAAATTACCATCAAGGAAACCTATTTTCAAGTGTCTCAAAGTCTACTATTTTGGTGGCTGTTTGGCGACTTTGTCAACAAAGTCGGCACAATGGTTATTATAAAACAATTATTCTCTCAATTGTGTGCCCCGATACAGTAGGCGATAGTGTGCCGGAATATCTCTCAATGGTTGCGGGTTCATTTCTTGGCAAAGACTCTGGGTGTTTTCTAAAAAGTGACCTAAGCTTAAAAATTATTTAATAAAAATATGATCCATTAAGAAAACTACAGACATGCATACATATGTATGTATGTAAGTGATTTCTAATTTGTGTTGGACTTTTCTCATCGTTTTCCTTTTCCCACAATACGAAAATAACAAAACATAAACTTTTTATTATTATTTACAATTTAGTGCTGCCACAGCTGTACATTTTAGTACTTTTGCACATTAATAAAAAAAAGTATGCCGTTTGCGGTTCGAAGTTTTCTTTTAATTATAATATTTATAAATTATAGTCATTTAATAGCTTTGTTAAAATAAAAACATTTATTTAAACATAAATGTGCAACTGTGCACAAAAAGTTTCAAAGTCACATACATACATATGTAAGTACATTGTAGCCACCTGAAAGTTAGCTTTGAATAGCTTATGCATTTGACAGCCTTTTCGTTAACTTTTGCAATTTGCTTAAGCTTGCTTAAGCATATTATAATTGGGCCTTTATTTTTTTACCTTCTTCCCATTACTCCAAAATATCTTCGTTTAAATCTCCGGCATTGAAGATTGTGTGACAAAAATATTTTAAAAAGTACAGTGGTTCAAACGCATAATTGGACACTTATGTAAATAAGAAAAAATTGTTGTAAAACGGTTCTTTGGACCGTTATTTTTTCTGCTGAGTGAGTTTATGTTTATTCAAATGCAATTAATAATTAGTATGCAAGTTTAGTATTAACAGTTCAGGTCAAAGTTATCCAAATAAAATTTAAAATATCTGTTCTAAAAATATTACAAAAAATATTACAATATAAAAATAAAGTGAAGAGTGTTTTTAAAAATTACATGAAATATTAAATGTAATTTCTTGTAATAACTAACTAAGTACGCAATTATATTTTATTAATGAGTAAAATAATGCCGTTATTCTGTGTGTTTTGTTGTTATTGAAAAGAGTAAATAAAACGAGAGTAAATTGAATTTATAGTTTTTGTTTAATATTAATGATTAATTGTATAGGTACATATATGTTGGTGTGTTTGCCAATGTTTACATATATCGTTGGTCTCATGTAGAAAGACCCTAACTCGCTATTTTTTCGAAATTTGTTTTTTTTGCGATTCCAATGCATTTAACGCAAATACACCTCCTCACAAAAATTTATTGCAATAGTGTAAAAAATAACGCTTTTATAAGCAGTTGTACAAAAAAATTTACATGTTGAATATTACAGTTTCTCTTATGTTTTTACCTTCTCCTGTAAATTTTCAAATATGCGAGTTAGGGCCTTTCTACATGAGACCATCGATATGTATGTATATATTTTGCTAGTTCATGTTAAACACAGTTGGTACCGTGGAACTACCACGAGTCATATGGTACAATTTCAAATTTGGTATTTCAGATGAAACAGATAAATATCAGACATGTCACAGAATTGAATTCCGTTCGGAAGTGGGATTATTTCCGTATTTTGCTTCTAAAGAAAAAGTAAAACAAAGAATTGGTTTCATTCCTAACAAATTTTTCGTTTTGCTTTTAACTTATATATCATATAAGTTACTATTTGTGTAATAGTGCAAGCAAAAGAGATTTTATTAAATTACACGAACATATTGGAACAATAAATTTTTGGTTAAATTATCGAACAATATTAGTCTTTGACATATTCATTTACATTAAATGATGTTGAGGCTGAATTCAAAAACTAAAGCTTAAAATGTAGTTAATCAGGATTTCAAAATCGTTAGAAGTTAACTCTTTTATTTCTTTTATTCTTACAATAATATTTCTAGTTATTTGGAAATATATATATTTACCAAGGTTAACTTTTCGCAAATGACTCGATACTTCATAAATAAGAATATTTTTAGATAATCGCGACAATTAATGTAATAATGTGCTATAAGATATATCGAATTTTCGATAAAGTAAATTTGTGGTAAAGTCTTATGATTATTTAACAAATATTATAAATGGTACCATGGAGGTCTAAAAAGTACATTTTATTTATATAGTTGGTACGAAAAACAAAAACCCATTTTCCATCACTGGTGCATATGTTTATTTACATATTTTTCTACCTACATATACAGTCGCACAGTAAATTATACATACCCCCCTGAAAAACGGAGTTTTGGGTTATCTATGAACAATTTAGCAATAAAGTTCATTTGAAACAAATTCAATCGAACAACAAACAATAAATTTTGACCAAAATTTTTTTCCACACAATCTTTATTAACAAAAATATGTACCTACATGTGCCAGGGGATTTTGATATAAATAAGTAAATTTTCTGTGAAAACAACATCAGTTTTGTTAAAAATTATTGTAATTAATGTAATCCCTTAAATTACTTATTATGCGTGGGATCTTTTTTGTAGACGCTCAAACATTTCAATATACATGTATGTATGTAGGTATGAATCTTGTTTTCACTCAAACTAATTAATCTGTGTAACTTGTTAGTACATAATTATAAATAGTTGTTAGTTTTTGTCAGTTATATTTTTCATAATACAATTATTAAGACATTTTTCATATAAAAATATAATTAAATTTCTTCTTTTCAACCTAATGGGCCAGCAACTTAAGTCATCATCTCATAAAAAGTAGCACTAAAACAACATTTTAACTGTTTTAAACTTTAAAGAAAAGAAACTATTCTGGGTTAATGTTAATAGCAACTGTCTTTAGGTCTTAATATTAAGACAATTTGAGCATTTTTAAACAATGTAAAATAATTTACAGGAAAAATACTTAAAGAAACTATTTTTGTTGTTGTAGTTTTTGCTGTTAATTGTTGTATAATTTAAAGATGACCTGCCATTAAATTATAAAACAAATAAGTAGACATGAAGTCTCACATAAACATCAAACATAATTTACTAACTAGAAATATGAAAATAAAAAGAAATAACAAATAATAAAAACAAAACACTTTACCAAGTAATTTAATTTATTTTTTCGTTTTTGACAGATTTTATTTGTATTTCTTGTTAGTTGTTTGGGCTTTTGGTGAGATATTAAAACAAATGGACTCTAAATTAGACAGCCAACAAAAACTATAGATAGGCACCTCTAACTGTTTTTAGTAATTTTAGACAAATAACGACTTTTTATAAAAGTTTTACCAAAAAAAAAACAAAAACAGCAACGAAAACGGAAAAAATCCAACTGTCTGGGGAGGGGAAAGTTTATTTGTTAAATTAGTTTTCTTGGGAAAAAAAAAACAACAACGTAGAATATCAGCAAACAGGGGGCCATAACAGGCTTCTTTTGTATAGCCTATTGCATTTGTTGTTGTGCCAAAAATAAAAATGACAAAAATAAAATACCGGTGTTAAAGTGTTCAAATTATATTGTCAAGAGGCGAGAAATTTCATTGGAATATATATTTCATGAAATTTTTCACACTTCATACCTACATACATGTATGTATGTATATGTACCTAATATGTATTGTTGTATTCAGTATATTTTTTTCAGTATTTTTTATGTGAAACGTGCCACAATATATTTAATGACATGTTGTTTTGCATTGTGCCGTTGTCATTTCTTTTTACTCAAACACACACACTAAATTGTTGTTGAAATTTTGTGAAATTCAATATCATTTGTTTATATTTTTGCAGGTTTTCTTTATTTTTTGTATTTTTTTTTATTTATATGTTGTATTATTGTATATTTAATACAAAGGTATGCAAATTTATTAAGGGATATTTTTTAAGTATTTTTAACCACTGCCTGCCTGCCTTCTTACCCCAATATACATACATACATTAAAATAAAAACAGGCTGTTTGGTAAATTGTTACGCTGAAGTCGAATTGTGGAAGCACTTCACAAAAGAGGCCAACAGTTTTCAAATAAGTAGTGGACATTAATAGCCTCTAGTGGCAGAACGCGATCGTGCAGTATGTAAAAATCGGGTATTAGGAATATAAAACAGGCTTTATACCAGTGGTCGGCATTCATATCCTTAAGTAACAGAAGACGATAGCGGAGCATAAAAATCGTGTATTGGACTTTCTTGAAAATTAATATAAAAAGGCTTAAAACCATTGGTCGCCATTCAAATCATCCAGGGTCCAAAGGTGATCGAGGAGGAGTATGATTGAGTATTAGGAACTGCCCTTTAGACTGCATCAATTAGCCTCCTCTTAAGTAATGTACATGATGAAGTAAATTTTAAAACTAGTTAGGTAATCTACTATGTGAATTCTCATGCGTTGTCTACACATAGCTATCAAACAGTTTCTTTGCAATCTATGTACAATCAGTTAAATGACGCCTAAGACACAAACATGTTTAAACAACTAGTCGTATTGACAATTCTTTAACCAGTGGCCTTAGCCCTAATTTTCAAATGTAACCATTATGCTTGATTTGCACTATGTCATTTTTGTTGCCAAATTGTCCAAATTATTGGAAATTGTATGAAAACGGGTTGTCATCAAAAATTTAATTTTTTGCAATTATCATTGCAAACATATATGACGCCATATGACAACCCGTTTTCATACAATTGCCAACAATTTGGACAATTTGACAACAAAAATGACATAGTGAAAACATAGTGAAAACGCGGCCTTAGTTCTCAAGACAATCACCCAGAACTGCTAGGAGATGAAAGATAAAAACCCCACTTTGTTTCTAAAACAGAGAATTCTAAAATATTCTATCTGCAACTTTATTACCATTCATTATTACATGCAAAAAAAAAAACACAACCTACATACAACTTATATAACTCCTCAAACATATATAGTGTTCAGACTACGTGTACCATATACATAATGATATAAAAAAAAACAAAAAAAAACACCACTCGTCTAAATTTAATGTTTTTTTTTGGGGTATTAAGGCATTGAAAAACGGTGCAAGTTCAAACTCATACACATGTATGCATGTTGATATTGTGGTCTCTGGCCATGTTTGGTTTGGAGTAACACTCACTTCCAGAACAAGGGTAGAGGAAACCTTTAAAACCTCAAATAAAAAACAGATGGATTTCTTGTTCCCTTTTTGTTTAGCATATAAAGTGTGTTCTCATTTCACAAAACTAAGTGTTAAACATAAAAATGATGACATATTTAGGTTCATTTTTTATTTTGCACATATTTACTCGTTCGTGAGTTCACAAATAAAACTGGTAAAAGGAAACTTCCATTCTGAATTCTTTAAATTACTTTGCAAACATACTTACTAGTACTTGTAATATGGTACATTAACAAGTACGTATATACATACATCGTACATACATATATGAATTTATGTCCGTCTGTCTTTCAGACTGTCTTTGTCTCTTTATGATGAATGTAAAGGAGAGAAGGATTCCGACAGAGGTTAGTTGTAATTCAAACTACAAATTCTTAAAATCACCTCTTATTTTAGTTTGTAGGTTTTATGTTAAAATTAACTTACAATGAACTTTCAAATCCAATTGAATTGTATGTTTATGGCAATTAAAGTTTAAAGTAAGATAGCGGTTTTCCAAAAGTCCCAAACTGTTGTGAAAACTTAACTGAAACATATTTTCTTTTGGAAAATATTTTTGACACTGAAGCGAGATCTCAGGACGTGTAAGTGTAGTCTTAATTTAAAGAGTTGTGCAAAATTTTATAAAACTTTTATTTTATGATATCATAATATTTCGGCTTTCAGTCCCCTCCAATTTTTCAAATGCAACCTTCTCCACTTAAATAGTAGTGCAAAAATTGCACAAACAAAAAACCTTCAAAATATGTACCTTAAAAATGTAGAAACAAACAAACATGTTGGCACATTTCGTTATAGAATGAAGTATTATATTGCATAAAAACTACCAAAAAACTTTTACATACATCTATACATTTTTAACAGGATAAATCGTACAACTAAACTAGCGAAAATATATATAAATATTCACCTACACAG
Source organism: Bellardia pandia (assembly GCA_916048285.2). Taxonomy (NCBI): domain Eukaryota; kingdom Metazoa; phylum Arthropoda; class Insecta; order Diptera; family Calliphoridae; genus Bellardia; species Bellardia pandia. Next base: position 50,851,987 of record OU696531.1, read on the forward strand.
CCAAACAAATTGAAGACCTCAAAAAAACCCCTGCTAAATATATGTTGAATTTCACGTCAAGTGACCCAATTTTAAAAATCGATATCTTCCGATTTGAATGCAATTAGCACCAAGGTTAGTACTATTGGATAGGAGGCCAGACACAAATTTTCAGCTCTATAAGTCAAGAATTGCCTGAGTTAGAGGGGGTCAAAGTTGAACATTTTGGTCCATTTTGGTCATACTGGGTTTTTTTAAAATGAGTGTAACTTTTCACCTATTGGTCCTAGCAAAAATTGTCCAAAGGACTTTAGATAGCTATTTCATCAATCATTCCAAAAATGTTTTTTTTTTAATTTAATTTTTATTTTTTTTTAAATTATTTTTTTTTAATTTTTTTTTCAATTTGAGCCCTTTTTTTTCTCAAATAAAAGCTTATACAATTTACTTAAAGGCCTTTATAATCGCTTAATGGGATAAAGAAACTTTAAACCATTTCCTTTAAGAGCTTTGTGGTCACTTAATGGGATGCGAGTGGGATATCTATCAAAAAAATTATTTTTTAACTCAAGAATAGCATTTTTCAATATTTGGCACATGTATCATTTTCATTTATATATTAATTTTATTAAATTATTTATTACTATTATTCTTATTTAGTATTATAAGTAATAAATAGGAAAAAATTAAAATATTGCATATGGTAAAAATTGAAACACTTTCTTCTTTGAGTTGCAATTTTTTTTTATAGATACCCCACTTGCATCCCATTAAGTGACCACAAAGCTCTTAAAGGAAATGGTCTAAAGTTTCTTTTGAAAAAAAAATAAAAAAAAACTCCATTTTGAAAAAAAAATAAAAAAAATTTGGGAAAATGAACATGTGCCAAATATTGAAAAATCCTATTCTTGAGTTATAAAATATTTTCGCATTATATTTTATTCGCATCCCATTCAGCGATTATAAAGGCCTTAAAGTAAATTGTATAAGCTTAAAATTAACATTTTAAACATGGAAATAAAAATTTTTGTATAGTCTGATGGTTTGGTCTACTGAACTGTAGAAGAACATAAAGTGAAGCCCCAGCAAATTTTATTGAAAAAAATCAAATAGAAAACAAAAATAATGGAAAAAAGTACCATATATATACTGAAAATAGCCCTTTTTACCAATTAGTACAGCAGTTCCAAATAGCATATTGTGAGTTAAATTTTAAGTGGTTTAATGCTTATCTTATCTTTATTAGCCCGTTTATTTAAAAAAGGCTTTTGCTATTTTACTTTTACTATTAATCGTTGAATGGTTTTTAAAAAGTTTTATATAAAATTTATGAAATTAAAAAAATTTTAAATTATTGAATTAATTTTAAACAAAAAAGAAATTCTAAACTTGGAGCATTTTTTATTAAATGACGGGATTTTTTTTTGTCCATTTTGGTGTGTTTTGAAATTTCAAAGTTGACAACACTGATGGTATACATTATCACTTAAAAAATTACAATGAATAACTGTCACCTGAGAAAGCTGTTTTTATGTCAACCACTGCTTAGCTTGTGCTGTGAGTGAAGACAGCTTAAATGAATTCCAATTTATTTGTATATTTCAAAGTGTTACATATACTAAAGATTATACTCTAAAGGTAAAAACAGAATTAGGTATATATGTACATACATATGTAATTTGTTTGTCGATTCTGCGTTTTTTTCGAATCTAACATCTAAAACTGTTAGCGAGATCTCGACACCAAATTTCTATAAAACTGTTCAAGTCATATTTTTTAACAAATCATTAACTATTATTAATTAACTTTTAGGTATTTTATTATTTGTCTCGAAAAGACCTGACTATTTTTGCACAAGTCAAATTAAAAATATAAACTTTTTAAAACTATTTGGCAATTAGTTAGTTAAAAATATATTGAATTTTATTATTTTTTATATATTTACAGAATAATTCATACTTTTACATGCACGCAAGAATTATGAAAAAAAATATTATCTCTGTTTGATTTCCATTAGTTGTTTTACAAATTCTATTTTTATAACAAAATTTAATAATTTTCCTTATAAATTTACCAAAGCCCTCAAGTATTTATTTATGTATTTATCTTTATCTATATGTACGAGTATGTGTTTTGTGTTTTTGTTTAGTATACGTGTGGGTGTCCTTAATATTATTGTCACAACAAATTAAATTCTACGTTTATCTTCATTCTTAGAAAATTGTAAATTATTTTGATATATATTTCTTAGCTTCCCTGTGGCCAAAGGATATTTTAGGTGTTATGGGAGATTATAAATTTTACATCATTTTCATTCAATTAGTTGGGGATTTTGCACATTAGAGATAAATGTACTTAAATACATTATATAGTTGACGGTATTAATTAAACCATTAGCTAAAAAGGATACACAAGGTAGTTTTGTTTGACAATTAATTTATTTTCATATGCTTAGTTAACAGAAGACTTAAAATTGATAGTATGTACAATAGTTGTAATCATAGGTAAGGGAGAGAGATATAAAATTAAAATATTTTTTTCTTAAGGCTTTTTTCGTAAATATCTTAATTTTTTAATAGACACAAGTAAAATTTGTGTTAATATCATCTAAACTAAATTGAACAAAATAATTCAAATACATACTTAAGTCTTTGAAGTAAAAATATAGCAAATATTTACTACAAAAAACGTAACCACTTGCTTTAGCACAGTGTTTGACTTTGTTTACTCTTACAAGAGTTTTGCAAGATTAAACAGCGTCAAATACAATAAAACTAAATATTTGTTGTGTCCTGTCCTAAATAAACAAAGTTTTTTTAAATAAATAAACGAGTTCAAATGTATTTTATTAAGTAGTTACGCCTTTTTCGGCAAATATTTGCCAAATGTGACCAATATTTTAAAACCCATTTAGTAGACATGTGTAAAGATAAAATTATTTAGAAAAGTAGTTTTGAGTAGTTATAACCATTGCACCCTCACACCATCAACAGAATGTTTGCTGGGCAATTACTTTTCACACCCTCCACCACCATAAGTGGCGAATGAGGGTATACGAGTATATAAGTTTCTCATTGAGTTTGTAACACTGAGAAATACTCATCTGAGACCCAACAAAGTACATATATTCTTGGGCCTCAATACTAAGTCGATTGAGCCATGTCCGTCTGCCTGTCTGTCCGTCTGTCTGTGTAAAACACTCTCACGGCCAAAGGACACAACCGAAATCAAAAAAGTTTACAAAAAACTACTTATAGTAGTTTTTATAGCAGTTTGCTCTTGAAACCCAGCAAAATCGGTATAGTAGAACAAGAGTTATGGATCAAAATGTAAGACAACCTCCATAAAAAATTTATATTTTTAAACATTTTTCTTGCTATATTTTTAAATATATTGCAGATATTCCCATGAAATTTTGTATACATTGTTTTTATGATAAAAGAAATAAGTTCGAGGAAAACAGTAAGAATAGGTCCATGATTTCTCATAGCCCCCATACAAAAATCTTCCCGAAATATTGCTCAATTGTACATAAATGCCTATAAAATTGGAATATCAATACAAAATACAGTAAGAATAAGTTCTATGCAAAAAGAAATCGCTAAACGATTTTTTTTTAGTTCGGTCCATGTTTGACAATAGACCCCATATAAAGTCCACTTTCAAAATTCACTTAAATATGTATAAAACTTATATAAATAATATTAAACGGCTAAAATTTGACATTAATAATCCTTATAGGTAAAGAAATTGTTGCACTAAATTTAGTGATGCATTTATAAATATCGTATAAATATCTGTACCGACAAACCTTGCACATATTATTTACATATTTTTAACCGTATCCTTCATATAAAGCCCTCTGCCGAAAATCACTTTAATACTCATAAATCGATCCAAAATTTTACACAGATCATTTACATACGTGCCGGATTTTGAGAACATCGGTCCATATTTGACAATATCTCCCATATAAGGTCCACTTCCGAAATCTACGTTAATACCAATATATATCTTAAATATGCCGTTATAATGTTGAAAGTCGACGTGAAATATCCTCATATGCATAAAAATCACTTTTCCAAAATTTCAGAAGATCGGCCCATAATTTGCCATAGCTGCCATAAGAACCATTTCCGAAAAACAAATAAACCCACAAAAATGTCTAATAAATATCGATATCGAATCACCTTTTATATTGATCAATAATTTTAATCCAGAAATCATACTAATATCGGTTATACGCAAATATGCAAATGGCTTTTGTAGCTGTCTGTCAATAATTGGGAATAGCTCTCGAATTTAGTCCATTTCCGAGCATACTAAATAACCATATAACTCTTGTAAATAACTTTAGTGAGATGAAATTCAACCAAAATAAGCCTTAAATACATAGAAATCGCATTAGTGGATACTGGATTTAGAAGCTATCAGTCCATTATTGGCCCACTTCTACTATGCCACCCATAAATCTTTTGTAAATAATATTATTGAGATCAAATTCAAACAATTCACCTTATATCTTATCCATTTTTATACTCTGTTTCTTAAATTGTTGTGAATATGGAAAAATGTTGTTTTAATTTTATAAATTGTTAAATTCCACTCAAGATTACTATGAAAATCAGACAAACTTTGTAAATTGAAGTAGGAATCGGTAATTACATCAATTATAAATGGTCAAAATGAGATAAAATTTCAAAACATTTGAAATGAATTATGTTGCTCGTAAAATTGTCTTTCTAACAATGTATCAAATACTAATAAAATTTGCACTAAAACTGAATAGAAAACACAGAATAAGGATATTCAGTCCTATAACCAGTGTATAGTTTCTGTATTTCTTATTACGTTCAGGTGGAGGGCATTTAAGTTTCGGCACAGCCGAATATAGCACTCTGACTTGTTAATGTTCTTTTTTGTTTGCATACACATTTTCGAAATCAAAGAAATCAACAAAGGTGTGAAAATTACTCAACGAACAGGACAATAACATTCATACAATTCTAAACAATTCCAAGCATTTATTTTGTATAATTTTTTTTTTTTTGAAAAGAAAAAAGTCTTTAAATTATAAGAAACAGGAAAAAAATCCGCAAAAAAATACATAAAAATGCTGGCTTTTGTTTGAGTTTCCGCTTATAGAACATAAAGAAATATTAAATACATATAGAAATACTAATAACAACAGCAACCACAATAAGACAACAATAACGCATAAAAACAAAAAAAAAGGTCATATTATTTTAATATCAAAGTGTTGTTGTTTTTATTTGTGTATGTGGCATGTAAACATTGACATCTTCTTCTACACAAGTGTGTTTGTTTGTTTGTGTTTTTTTTTATTTTCTTTTAAGGATGGTCTCCTTTTCTCCTTGTTGTTGCTCTTCTGCTTATTGTTGATATTATTTATTTAACTCATCTTGAAGGTAAATAAATATGAGCGCAAAAAAAAAAAAAAAAAGTGAGTGAGTAAGTGGGGGTGAGTTGGAGTGAGATGTAAATATGTGTTCAAGTCCTTAAACTAGTGTGTTTACACACAAACCAGTAGCAAGCAGAGTTTAAAATTTTATTATATTTTTGTGATTTAAAAGGCAGTTGCACACACACTGTCACTTGATTGAGTAAATATTTGCATGTGAGTGCTAGTGTTTGTTTGCTGCTGTTAAATCCCAGCTAGCAATTGGAAGATTGTTAGTCTTTTAAGATTGCCTTAGATGGTCAAAAACTGATTAATCAGTTTGTTGATAAAAAAAAGACTAAAAAAAGACTCATAAATATTTAGAAAGCGACTAATTTGAAGAACAAAAACAAAATCTGCTGAATGTGCGGAATCATAATTTAATCACACAGATGTTCATAATATGACTGTGTCGCAAGAGTTCAGAAAACCGAGTCATAAAAGACTCTTGCAGAAGAGTCGCGTTTTCTCCCGACAAAACATTAATTTTCGACTCAAAAGCGAGAGCACAAGTGATTATTTAATCGCGCGGGGGAGTCAAAGAATTTGATTAAAAATTTAAAAAAATGCTAGCTGGGATTTCCTAAGAAAATAAATCCAATAAATGTGCGTTAATATGTTGATAAACATTACTTAAACGCCACTTAAATGTGATAAAAGATTTGGTGAATACCCTGCAATCCATGGCACTAGTTTCACATTTTCGAAAGAGAAGTACGGTGATATCAGGAATAATTACTTAGACTTCTTATGGAATGAAAGAGAATCCTGTTGGGTTGTTGTAATATCCTTTTTGGTTTAGTGGTTGTTGTATTTTTATTAATTTTCATTATACATAATTTGAAAAAGCCTTTTTCATTTTGAATTGATTTTCATTTATTCATTTTCAACCCATCTTTATTTAAAAAATTATATGTACATATGTATGTATATACTACATATGAAATTAAAATTTTCGGGATATTATTTAGAGATATACATAGTATATGTATGTATATTGGATTTAAATTATTAATCACAGATCTTGACTATAAAATATTTATTTATAACATGTAAAACCTTTATATAAACGATAAAATATTTAAATTGAGTTGGAAAATATGCATGTATGGAGTAAAATTATTTAGAAACAATAACTTAAACATGCTATTTTTAATTTAGTAGATGGTTTTCAATGCCGGCTAAATACAATCCTGGGGCCAAATTACCGCATCCGATATCGAGTAAAATTGGTCGTAATTTTCTTATTTGAGATTATGGCATTCGATATCGAGCAAGAAATTTAGTACATTTTATCATAATTTCGATATCGAAATCATTTGTCGATACGATAGCTCATTCGATCACGAATGCGGTAATTTGGCCCCTGTATCTGTTGATGACAGGAATTTTGTATAGATTTGTAATATTTAATATTTCTTATTTTTATGAAGTCTAAAATTCGTACATATCCATATCCATGTTGTTAATTATCTTGAAACAGTTATTTTGAATGATTTGAAGTTTCTTCAAATGAGTTTTTTCTGCATTCTACCAAATTGGGTTTGCATATGTCAATATTGGGTTTATTACACTCTTAAATAGTAAATTTTAGCTAGGTTTTTTGAGACTTGAATGTTTATTGGCCATAGTGTTCGAAGCTTCTTTGCAAATTTCTTCAAAATATTTTGCAAGATTTACTTCTTTTATCGAGACATATACCAAGATATTTAATATCGTTTTTAATTGATAGAGTCTTGTTCTGTAGCTTTAACTCATGCTAAGGTAAACTTTTGGGTGATTTATTAAAGGGAAATATAATTGCTTGTGTTTTTAAGGGAATTTTGTAAAGTATTTTTGGGTATATGAATAATTTTTGACACTAATCGTAATTTGTTTATATCCTAATCGTGGTTTATTTAAACTTGAATTGTCGATCATATGCAAGGAAACTTTAAAACAGGAATCGTCGTTTACGCAAATGGTGGGTCGTTTGTGGGGAACGTTAAACACTAATATATTTTTATTGAAACTATAATCGTGGTTTATTTAAAACACAATAGGGAATACTATGTTACAAATTTTTTAATCTCGGTTTATTTAAAATTAATCGTGGTTTATTTAAACACCAAGCATGCATTAAATGTTAGTTTAGTTTTAGATAAAAATCGTGATTTCTTTAAACTGCAACCATAAACTTATTATCAGGAAAATGTTTGATATAAAACGTAGTTTATTTCAACTGAACCCTTTATTAAAACTTCAACAGTGAATCCTTTATTACGCCATTGTGGTTTATTTTAACAGCAATATTGGAATTTTATAAAGAACATTTAAAATGTAATCATTGGTCCACAAAGAAAATTTAGATCGAAATCAAGTATCTTTTAAATAGAAAAATATTGTATTTAAATATTATTTCATATATTCATGAAACTGTTTTAATTTCAATCCTGAATTCGGAGTTTTATCACATTAATTAGCATAGTTTGAAAGTGCAATTGTTACATCTTTATTGAAGTGCTAATTAGTTTTCCAAAAACTTTTTTTTTTTAAATCTTAGACTAGAAACGAACTCTTTGTCTAAACTGCGGGACAAACTTGATTAATGCATTTTCGAGCTAACTTTTGAAAACTGTCATTTGATCTTTACTTAGTTGAATTGCTCTGATTGTTGCAAAATTTGTTAACCAGTGTCTTGTAAATTATGTGGAATTTCCAAAAAAATATAGGTATTAACTTTTCTTCAGTAGCACAACATTTAAGAAAAATTTAGTTTATTAAAGCGTAACTAACTTTAGATAGAATTTTTATTTATTTTTCAAACTGAAATTGCTTCAACTTACCTTTATAATTTGTTTAAGTTTTGTAAAATTTCTGTTTTGCCACTTAATCCACAAGATGTTTTTATTTTAAAATTTAACCACAAAACGTTGAAAACTTTTTAGTTGATCTTGTTGTTATGATGGTAGTTGTTTAAAATAAAAGGTCGGCAACAATTTAACCTTATAATTTGATGGTTTTCTTTTTTCTTAAAAAAAAAACTTTTTTTTGCTCTCTTACTTTCTTCTTGCTTTTTTTGCTTATTATTATATTTATTTTTTCTTCCAACACTTTCCGTTACAGCGTAATAAAAAGAAAATTTTCAAATTGTTAAACTTCCGTTTATTTGCGTTTTTTTTTCTTACTTTTTTTTAGTAAAAATAAATTCTTCTAACTTTTCTGGTATTTGCAGCAAATTATTAAACGTTGGTGGCTGGTTTGTTACCTTTAACACTGGTGGCTGGCTGTTGTTACACTTGACAAAGTTTTCTTTTATTTTTCCGTATGTGTGTTCTTTTTTTTTGTTTTATTTTTGAAATAATTTTCTTTAAACTTTTTATGTTAGTAAGCAAAGAGTTTTTTTCTGAGAGTTGGGGAGAAGAAAAGCAAAACTTTTTCATAAATACTTGATTATTATAATTCTTTTCAGTGGAATATTGCTCTTGCTACTTATTGTTGCTGGTATTTTTAGTGTGTTGTTGCGGCACAACCCAGAAATAGTTACGTGGTATTAAGACGAGAAACAAGTGGAAACTTTGTTGATTACTTTATAATGTTAAAAAATTGTTTTTCTATTTTGGTTTTTTCAGCAAAAATTTATTTCCAAGTTTATTTTTTTTTGTTTTGTTAAGAAAAAGCGGGTGTTGTTTGAGATTGAGTGAAAAAAAAAACGGAGGAAAAAATCAGTTAACAACAGAATTTAAGGCCACTAGAAAAGCAAAACTGGTAACTTATATGGAAAAAACAAACTTTAAGTAACAGCTTTTTTTTAGCCGTTATTGGTTGTTGTTGTTGTTGTTTGTATTTGGCTGTAAAAACCGTAATCTTAAGACCGTGATCAAAAGACCAGAACGTTGCTGTTGCTTACATTGGGGCAACAACAAACAAAAAAGAAAACGAAATACTGAAAACAGCAACTAAAAAACACATCCAAATGATGACGATGATGATGATGATATGCTGATGGTAGCTTTTTTTTAAGGCGGAAGAATTTTTCACAAAGTTTTTCTTAAAGTTTTCTAAACTTTTTTTTCTTCTAATTTTGCCTAGATTTCTTTTCTTTTAAACAGTTTGTTGTGTAGTTGTCTATCGTTGTCTTAAGAAGGCGGTGAAGGACGTTGATAGTTTTTCTTTGTTGCTGTGTTGTGTTGTAGTTGTGTTAAGTTATTCTGGGGTTCTGTTTCTTTTAGATGTTGTCAACGTTTAGTTGTTGAAATTCCTTTGTGGCACTTGCTGTTTATTGTATGTAGATGCTGGAGATAGGTTGTTTGATTGTTGCTCTATGTTGTTTGTTGGGGTTGAGTTTATTTGCGGCAGATGTTGTCTGTTGATAGCAAACAACATATTTTTTTATTTTAAATCTATTTAGAAACTTTTTCCCATTTTTTTCAAACTAAATAACTTGTTTTTGTTGGCCAGCTACCCTACCAACTTTTTTGTTTTTGTATTTTTTTAATACGTTATAATTTTCTCTAACAATTATTTGGTAATTTAATCATGTATAGTTTTATAATTTTTTTCTTTTTGTCTTCAACTTTTTTTCATAATTTCATATCATAACTTTAGAACCGTAATTAAACGCACGCGATTTTTGTTTGTAACCAAAACCAGCCGAAAACCAACGCACATGCACTAAATATTTCATACAACTTCTTCAATTTCATTCATCAATTTATTCTTATTTTTAATTCAGAACCGCAGGAAAAAACACACGAAATATTTTTTTCCATCTTCCACTTTTTTTGTAACACGAGCGTTTCATATATCATGCGCTTTATGGTCTTCTTTGGGTTTGTGAGTTTGTCTGGTTTGTTTGTTTCTTGTGTGTGAACAGCGCGTTAACAGCAAAATTTTGCTTTTAAACGTTACGTACGAACCGGTCTCTAGCACTAAACTAAATTCATATAGGAGCAGGTCATTCATACAACCACTAAACAATATAAAAATCGTTCGAAACTATTCAAACAACCATCACACTCTTTTACTCTGCTGCGAAATATCCGCTCAAACTTTAACCATGTAAAATTCCATGTGTTCCTATCAGGTCTCTTGAGGTTCGATCAAACACTTTACAACCTTTAACGACTTTTGTTAGGATAATTTCAATTCCAATTTGTTTGTGTCGTTTTGAAAAGTATCTCAAAGATTTTTTACTCATTTACAATGAGTTTGTTTTTGTATCTTACGATTTGTTTATGTTTACACATGGTTTCTGTTTATCATCGTTTCTGGTACTCTTTTTGATGTTAATCTTCAATAATTTTTAAAGCGATTTTAGGCTTATAAAATAATTATTGTACCTCGTAATAATTAAAAGATATTAAAGATAAAAGATAGTACAAAAATATATCTTATATAGATATTGGTATTAATACATCATACTCTATGGATCAATTTAAGCAGACATTTCCATATTTAGTTTTTTCAATTAGGAAAAATTCGCGATTAAATTGAGAACTTGTATCTATTGAATACTCTAAATATTCGTAGATATTTTATTTTGATATTGGTATTTCTTTAAACTAAAGTCGAGGAATTACAGCAGCTTAATTAACGCCTTTATTTAATATATGATATTATTTTTAATGTGCATTCAGAATGTAAATGCAATTTCTCAGGCTGTTTTAGAGAAATTAAGAAAAGTTGAATATTTAAAAATTTCCTACATAAAGCTTAAACCTTGTCGATTTAAATTAGTTTTTATGAAAACAAGCCTTGTTATACTTTACTGCTGTTTAGTTTCGAAATCAACTGCATAGATCCACGATTAGTCGTCTTTCATGATCATAAACGTCTCTTGAAGAACTTTTATAAGGAAATCTACAATCTGTTCATGCAATATTAAGCATATGTATGTATGTATGTCATTGAAACTCAATTATACTTAATTAACATAATATATTTCCGGGCTGTGATCAGAATTGGCTGCTTCGAGCATGATATATAATACCATTGCATTTATTTTTGTGATCTTATTTAAAGTCAAATGTCTATGCCAAAAAGATCGTAATAACTCGGAATTCTTGCAAATTTGTTATGGAAAAGTCGTGGTGGCTAATTGCCCGATGTCCTATTCCATACGTAAAGAGATGTCGAACTTTGGAATTTGATGCAAAAAAAAAACAATCTAAAATATAAATATAAGTTTTCTTTAAATTCAAATACATATTGCATAAATTTCAAGACTCTCTTTAGAATTAGTCACTTTTCAATTAGAAAGCACATACTGTGCTTTCTAAGTGTGTGAAGGTTTTTTGTTATCGATCTGTAATTCTGTTTTAAATTTGAGTGCTTTTAATATCAAAACAACTGTATAAACATTTTTAAATTGTAAACAAAGGCTTTATATTTGTCAATTACATGGAATATAGTCCACAGTGATCATTATTGCTTTACAAAAACTGGCATATTTAATTCATTTATATTGATTTTATTTACAAAAACTCAGGTACAGGTAGTTGCCGTAATGCTATTGAAGAATCTGAATAGTCTATGCTTATTAGTATACATATATAAATAAAATATATATAACTATAAGAATTATTTATACCCTACACCACCATAGTGGGGAGGGTGTATTGAATTTGTGCTGATGTTTGTAACGCCCAGAAATATTGATCCAACACCCACCTTAAAATATACCGATCGACTCAGAATCACTTTCTGAATCGATTTAACGATTTTAGTACGTAATAGTTTTTCGGCCCAAGAACGGATAGGATTGAAACTGGTGGAAATCAGTCCATTATTTCACCTGGCCCCCATACAAATGTCCTCCCGAAATAGGGGTTTAACGATGAAAAATATTTAAATTATGCAAGAATCCAAACAAATTTCACCACAAATCAGCGGTAAATGAAGCCAAATCAGATCTACAAATTTTGTGCAGATCGGTCTATAATTACACAGTGCAACAACCAAAATCCGAATGGGATGAGACCAAATACAAATGATAGCTGGCATTGTCCATAACAAAACCTCCAAGGGATTTTTTTGGTTCAGTGCTAGAATTTTTTTTACAAGCATTTGAAATTTGTGATTTTGGAACCCTGGCTAACGAGAAAAACTCATTACAATTTTGATAAAATAATGGGTATATATTTTTAATATCCGGGAGAAATGTGATATATTTATGTTTATGGGGTCGGGAAATCCATTTTTGATATTATGTTTTACCTAAAACTAACGCTAGGTGGCGCTGTCACACAATTTGCGTTATTATTTGTAGACTTTCATAGAAAAAATGGTGCATATGCTTTCTTGAGGCTGAATAATCAATTTTTGTTGTTGGATTTATTTTAAAATATAATTATAATGATTTTGCAAAGTACATTTTATTATTGCCAGTACGTTTCTTTAAAAAAAATGCTGTTTTCATGGAAAAAATTAGTTTTTATTGGAATTACGTATTTTCTATTACAAAAAAAAAAAAACGTTTTATTTCAAAGTATTATATTTTTATAAAAATGTACATATGTTACTTTATTTATCTTTTAAAATTTGCAAAGAAAAAAAAATATAAAATCGGTTCATTAATTTATTTCGTTTGAAAATACAAGTTTTCTAATTTTACAGGTATGTTTAATGGTTCAGACATTAGAAGATCGATGAAAAATAGTGATTTTGATAATTCGTTAAATCAAAATGAGTTAATTGCATGGAATGAAATTAAGGACGTTATTGGAAATGTTCTTGGTAGAAAACGAGAAGCAGACAGTTCACAAAGAGTAAAACGTCTCTTACAGGCCTTTGAGGAACTAGGAGTAAACATGTCCTTAAAAATTAATTTTCTACATCGACATATGGATTGGTTTGAAAACCAACTTTCAACCGAATCAGATTAGCAAGGTGAACGTTTTCATCAAGTGGCTTTAACAATGGAAACCAGGTATAGAGGAAAAAAAACTAGACGCTATGTTTGGTGATTTATGCTGGTGGTTAAAGAGAACCACAGATGAAGACAATAGTGACGAAGAACAAGAACTAGATATATACACAGATCCACAACCCTCTACTTCTTCAAACAATACAAACTGACACTGATAGTAATGCAGATCCAAAATGATATAATAGATATAATAAGTTATAATTCATTTTAAAAAACATTTTTTGTAATAGAAAATATGTAATTCCAATAAAAACTAATTTTTTCCATGAAAACAGCATTTTTTTTAAAGAAACGTACTGGCAATAATAAAATGTACTTTGCAAAATCATTATAATTATATTTTAAAATAAATCCAACAACAAAAATTGATTATTCAGCCTCAAGGAAGCATATGCACCGTTTTGTCTATGAAAGTCTACAAATAATAACGCAAATTGTATGACAGCGCCACCTAGCGTTAGTTTTAGGTAAAACATAATATCAGAAATGGATTCCCCGACCCCATAAACATAAATATATCACATTTCTCCCGGATAGTAAAAATATATAGCCATTATTTTATCAAAATTGTAATGAGTTTTTCTCGTTAGCCAGGGTTCCAAAATCACAAATTTCAAATGCTTATAAAAAAAAAATCTAGCACTGAACCAAAAAAATCCCTTGGAGGTTTTGTTATGGACAATGCCAGCTATCATTTGTATTTGGTCGCATCCCATTCGGATTCCAAAAGTTTCATTTTGTGTCACAGTGTTATCATACCTCCCATATAAAGCTCACTCCGAAAAATCACTTTAACGACCATAACTCTCTCAAAAATCTTCGTATCCACATAATATTGAACACAGATATTTTTCATATATACAAAAATAGTATGATACAATTTTATTTTGATCGGTCCATAATTAGTCGTAGCTCTCATATAAGGCCAACTTCCGAAAATCACTTTAACGATCATAAATTTCTTTAAAATGTTGGTACCTAAATCAAATTCAACACAATATATACAGAAATGATGACACCTTATTTTATAATGGTCGCTCCATAATTAGTCGTAACTCGCATATAAGACCCTCCCCGTAATCAACTTTAACCTCCATAAATTTTTTATAAGAGAATTTATATCGAGATAAAGTTTAACATATATAATATTTATATTCACAAAAATCATGACACTAAATTTATGGATGATCGGCCCATAATAGTTCATATCTTCCATATAGTGTCCATTTCTGAAAAAGTGTTTTATACATATACTGGGTGTAGGGTATTATATGGTCGGGCTTCACCGACTATACTTTCTTATGGCCAGTTTTTAAATTGATATTTAAATACGAAATTAGTTAATTTTTCCTTAAACTTAAGTTTTATTTAAATATGGTTTCATTTTTTCAGTCTCAAATTGAGTTTTGTATTAAATGATGATAAAAGTATGGTAGCACTATTAAATGTTCAAAAATATAAACAACTTCTTTATTTAACAGCTGATTTACTATTTAGTTTATAAATTGTTGTAAACTAAATGGACAAAAGCTACATCATTCATATCCTCTTCATCTAAATTCATTGTTTTAGTTGATATTGATAGTAATAAGCACAATGTTTTTATTCGCGGTGAGTTTATTTATTGAATATTTTTATCAAATAATAAAAAAAACTTCAATGCGCAATTTTCATAATTTGCAGAACTGTCAAAATCATATGGTAATATGAACAACTTAAGTTGTATTTAAATGGACGTAGTGATTTAAGTTATATTTAAATATGATGTATAAAAACAAATTTGGTATTTAAACAGAACTTAAGTTTAGAAACCCTTTGATTTTTAAGTTAAAAACTGGCCATTACTTGTTTTTAATTTGTATTAATACATAATTACTATTTAAAATTAGGAGATTCATAAATTTAATTTATCTTCTAACCAGATTAAGTATAAATTATTTAATTTACCTCTCATTTTCACCTCAAAATCACTCAATTATTAATTCTCTTTTACTCAAATAAAATTCTCTGTTTATTTTCTAGTTACTCATTTCCACTACAACCTGTTTTCCTATTGGAATCTTGACATTTTGTTGTTGCCGCATTTTCATTAATCGTACGACGGTCGTACTTTTAATAAGAACCATAACATACCAACCATACTACACTCGTACCATCCATACACCAGGTGAGTTTTTCCATTTACATTATTAGTTTTTCCTGTCATTTGTTTGCTCATTTTTTTTTTGCCTCGCCTTTTGCTTCTTCGTCTTTATTATATTCTGATTTTCTATACAATTTGTGTTGTTGCTGTTGTTGTTGTTGTCGTTAGTGTTCTCCACCTTGCTGTTTTCTATTGTTGTTGCTCTCACAGTGTGCGAGTACGAGAATTAACTTCATTTAGTTCAATTTAGTACTTTTTGTGGTTTTTGTACTTGTTTGTTGTTGTATTGTATTATGAAAGAAGAAGCAGAGAAATGATTTTTCTTTTTTGGTTTAAATCCTGCTGCTGCTTTTGTTGTTGTTTTCTTCCCTAAGCAGGTGGAAATTCATGGCAGGGCAACACTGCTGGATGCTGCCACTGTCATTCCGTCACTGCCTTGCCTCTCTAATAGAATAGAAAATAATATGAAAGCAACAACAAAAACAATGATATAAACCATAAGACATCGTTGTAAGAATAAACTAAGATATTATTTCAGTGATAATCTGTGTGGTTAATTAGCTATTAATTTTAATGTGATTATAATGATTTTGTTCCTTTTTAATATGTTTATTCGTTTCATGTCTTTAGGTTTCTGCTTTTTTGTTGTTTTTGATTCTTGCTACTTGCATCCTTTATCTCCTTTGAGGTTAAGTGTGTTGAAATAAATGTAATTTTAATTAATAACTTATTAAATTTTATACATTAAGCTTATCTTTTATTGCATAAAATATATATGTGTACGAGTACAAAAATACTTTTGCTGGGGCGTAAAGAATTTAATTTATAGATAATTATTTATGCATTTCGTATAAAGGACTATTTAATCGATTTAGATCCGTTGAAGCGAATATAATGGATAGTAGGTGGATGATAGTATAAATTCATAACTTTCGGCATATTTTTTGTGTTTGGAAATTTTTGTTTTGGGAATGACACTTGAATGAACAATTTGTTTGCAAAAAGTTTGATGCGAAAATCCGAGAGACTAGTTTTTGATCCTTACCTAAAAATTTGAGAGCAATATTAAAAAAAACCGGATCGTTCTTCATAGTTCCGTCGCAGTATTAACTCGATCGTGTTAAGCAGATGTAGGTGTCGTAGTCATAAAATTTTTTCTCGTTAGATAAGTAACGACAGCATAACAAATCGCTTTGTCTGTATGTATAAGCTCACATAAGGGCAATGCCGCAAAAAATGTCTATCAGCAACAAAATCACACTTATTTTGTAAGGCGTTGGCGTAAAACGGCACCTAGCATTGTCATAGTAAAACGTCAAATTTTTCATACGCCAACGCCTTACACAATAAGGGTGAATAATACATAAAAACAAAAAGAGCTAAAACAAAGCCAGATTAGTGCAAAATTTTGTAATTTCATTTAATTCAATCTAATGTTGCGTTCTTGCACCTAAATCATTGTTTGTTATCAGCACTCGACGATTACTATATTTTAATTTCAATAAAAATTTGGTCATTGCACATTATAATCATACTCAACATTTCATTTGATTTTCAAAATGTGTCTATGTTTTTTATTATTTGAAAAAGTGAAACAAATCTAGGGCACATTTAAAAAATTAAGAGACAACCACCAAATTATAAAGAATATTACGACAAACTAGCGCCCAGATATCTTTAAGGTACCAAAAGTAGAACAATAGAACAAGAACTTCTGCTAATGAAAAGTCAAAGAACAAATAAGGCAGAAATTTAAGTTCTTTATAAAATGAGGTGGTATCAATAACTAATAAATAAAACAAGAACTTTGTTATTCAACAGAAGCATATTTGAATAAAATGAAAGTTAGAGCTTTGATAGTAGCTTTGACAATTGTTACAATTTCCCTGAAAGCTTCACTTGAAAATTCACAACAGGGTGTTGCCGCGTGTCATGCAGGCACCAAAACAAACTTATTGCAAAACAAATCGCATAATTTCACGAAATTCAGCAAAAAAAAAAAAACACCCGATCGATTTATTGCCACTAGATTATTTTTTTTTTGTAGAACAGTGTTAAAGATAAAATCTGTAACGTGATTAACGAAACAGACCTGCCATTTTGTCTAAATACTGTGCGATATCATTTTCCATTTATATTTATCAAACCTTACTCTTTCCAATACAATAATAATTTGAATGTTTTTTGTATTTTTTTTTTTTGTCATTAAAAAAAAAAACAAAGTTTTCGTTGAAAATCTCCTTATAAAGCTTTTGCTAGATAATTTGAGTTAAATTTACTTCAACTAATGATTATTTCGCAAGTGATGGGAAAATAGCAAGTCGTGTTATAAATGTCGCGTGTATTGTAAAATTGCACATTTTTAGATGCAGTCAGAAACTTGTTGTAGGTTCTTTTCGCGTTCTTGATTCCTGTTTTATTACAAATATAGTGAAAACAAACAAAACGCCAAAACTTACAAGATAAATAATTGTTAAGATTTTGATCCTTACCAACAAAAATGAAAAAGGCATAGTAATGTCAACAACATGGCAACTGTAAACAGAAACCCGCATTATTATATTTTAGTTTATACTAAATTTTAAATTATATTCCAATTGGTAGATTTTGCGTTTTTACAGATGCAGACGAAATAAAAACAAAACGCCAAACATTAAAATGAAGCGTTAAGAAATGGTTTTTTGTCGCGTTCTTGATTTCCTCAAGCAATAAAATGAGTTGCTAAGATTTCTTTTTCTTTTACTTAAAATGTGTACAAATGTCGCGTTCATTACCTGGAAAATGTCCATATATGCATTTATGATTCCAAGGTTTTATACATATGCACGGAATTATACCTAATCATGAGTTGATAGATTGTCTATTAGTTAATCTGAAGTATATATTTGAACCTTTATAAGTCACACACTATTTTTTAAATCTTATTAAAAACATATAAGTACACACATCATAAGTCGATATTGTGTTGCCGTTTCTTACTTAATATTGAAACATATTTAATATTTATTTTGCCATAAGAGCGCAAGTGTTGAATTTTTATTTGATTTTAAAATTTGATAACATGTTGTAAACTTTTTCAAAAATTTCAATTAAAAGCAAAAAAAAAAAAAAAACACAGTAAACGAGAAATGACACAGATTTTTTGATTATTGAATTTGGAACTGACAACAACAATTTCGTATGCACATTTTTGTACCTTTAAAAATTATACGCTTTTTGCAAATAAAATTCCAAATTTTATTTTAACAATTTAATTGCATAAAATTTCTATTTTTAGAATTGTGTATGCTGTTGCAGCAGCATACATATTGTGGAAAATTAAATCAGACACATACATATGTATGTAGGACCTACATACGCTGCTGAACATCACTGACATACATATATTGTATGTATGTGGCATTTGTTTCTGATATTTGCTCTCTCTCTCTCTCTCTCCCTACCCCTTCATCATAGTGGCACCATTTGTGTACAATAATTTAAATCTCTCAATTCAAATCTTGTTAATTGTCCTACAAAAAATCCGTTAAAAACATTTTCTAATTAAACAACATGTACCACCATCGAGAAAAATAACCGTTGCATACAACATCACTGCTACTTACTACAATTACAGCAGTAGCAACAGCAGCAGCAAAAACAGCAACAAAATACCGAAAAAACCAAAATGTAAAAAATGGTCATTTGATTGGAATTTTCATTAATGTTTATAATGGTTAGCAACAACAATAACAACAATAACAACAACAACTACGTTTGTAGTTGTTGGCTGATGATTGCTGGTTGGTTGGCTGGTTAAAACGTTTTTTGGTTTTAGATTTTTAGCTTTTAGCCATCAGTATTTGGTTTTATTGTGTTTTTGTAACTAATTACAACAATGTTTGTGGTTTTTACATTAACACATTTCGACTGAAAATTAAACTTTTTTTTCTTTTTGTAGACTTTGTGTTTCACCGTTAAAGGTTTACGAGTCTATGTTGGTTAATAGTGCGAATTTAAGGTATTTGCCTTTTTTATTATATTAGCCACAACAACAAATAGAAAATGCTGCTCCTGCTGATGCTTAAAGTTTATGTTGTGGTAATTGTTGTTGTCGTTACGCATTGATTTCATGGGATTTTTTATTTTGTTAAAAACCAAGAAAACTTTATTTGATTATTGTATGAGCTTTTGTTGTGTGTTGTCTTAAGCGTTATAAAAATTAACTAATGGCAGTGCACTGAAGGAGTGAAATCTTGAAATTATAAAACAAGTTGCAACTGTTACACTGCAGAATATCTTTTGTTTTTTTATTTTTAAAAAATGGCTTGACAATGCTTTGTCGAATTTGCTAACTTGTGGCAATTTTCCATAATAATTTGCATTTTTGTGGCTGAATTTTGTTGATGCGTTGTTGAATTCCATCCTTCAACACAATGGTGACTAAGGGCTTGGTGCCATGGAAAGCGACTTCAAATTGTCCCATAAAAAATAATTCATTTATGTTAAATTACACAATCTAAATGTCAAATTCTGATAAACGCATGGACTGAGTACACGATCAGAAAATGTAATATGCAGTAATTGAATTGTTGCACAGCTGTATGTCATGTGAAACATCCTCGTTGAAACTAGTCCATATGAATATCAGCAGATATAGTCATAAAGAAGTATGTTATGTCAAGATATGAAGCAACAGTAACTGCACTGTTTTAACACCAACAAATGTTCGCATCAAACAAGAACACGTATGTTTATGCGCTTGTTATTCAACAATCGCATGTGGATCTGCTGAACCTGAAATTGGCAATCTAGACGATGAACTTTTATATGAAAATTTCGAACTGTGGTCACCATACTTTGAAATATTACTTGTTCTCTTATTGCTGCAACACGTTACCCGGGAGCCTTATAAGTAGTGAAATTGAAAAAATAGAAAACCTCCTATATTAAGTTGCTTGAAAAGAACTTTTCGCTAACCTCAGTAATTTTATGGACTTAAATACATTAACATGTACTACGTACGACGCTACAGATAAAACACAATTTTGAAGTATTAGGCTTACATTAAATTTGTGTTAGTTAAATAATTAAATAACTCCTTTAGTAAACTGCTACACAATGCAACACCACACATAATCGTATTCATTGCATTTAAGGTCCAAATACATATTAGTGGCTAAAACAATAAACAAAAACAAAACAAAACAACGTTTCTTTATTTAAAAACTAAACAAAACAAAAAAAAAAATACTAAAATAACAAACGGTCATTGTCTATTGAATAAACAGATTGTTGTTTGACTATGAGTTCGAGTACATATTTGCTTCTCATTATCTACGGTAAAAGTGTTGCGCATGCGCAACACTGACAATAAGCAACGCTAAGCTGCTGATGACGACGCCGATGATGATGGCGATGGTGCTGATGGTGGCTAAGTAAACTCCAGATACTAATGCTACGCCAAAATTGTGTACACAAGCTGGCCAAAAAGCTTTTGGAGTTTTATGGGCTGCTTTTAGGTTTTTTTTCTACTCTCTACATCTTCTTGGTACTTTGCTTCCTTAAAAGTTGTTAATAAAAAACAAACCAACCAATTTTTGTTGTGTTGACTTTTTTTGTTTGCAATGCGTCGCTAATAGAAAAATAACAATGTAACGATGTAACGGTTTGGTGAGAGATGGTGATTGTATGATGTTGTTGTTGATGCTTTTTCCCCTGCTTTTTTCTTCTGCTGTTGTGGTTGTTTTGTTTATTGAATTGTTTAAGGTTATGGTTTCATGCGTATATTATTATCATTATTGTTGTATTGTTATATTGTTTTTACCAATTACCCAGTGAATGTTTATTTTAAAAAAGGTGTCATTTCTGAGCCTTGTACTAGTGTTTTTAATTGCAACAAATATGTATGTACATATGTATGTATATGCTTAGAGAGACTTTCAAAATGGTTACTTTATTAATTAATTAATTTATAAAAAAAAATATTAACTATCTATTATTAGAAAAGTATCATTTGTTCTCTTTTGCCTGATTCTTGCTTCGAAATAGGAACATTTATGAATACTGAAGGATTAAAAAAGTACCACCAGAATAGTACCATTTAGTACTTACTGCCTTGCCTGATTCTTAATTCATACAGCGACAAATAAAATATGTTAACCCTACGTCTTACATATGTTTTGATTATCACATTCGTAATCAGGGCTGCCAGATGAATTTCGGAAAAAATCGTCAAAATCCCGATAAAAAAGAAAAAAATCGTCATTTCGAATTTTAAAAATCGTCAAAATAATCGGAAAATAAAAAGTCACTATTTCTAATAGTATTTTGAAATCTTTATTAAAACGAAAACATAAAAATTCAATTTTATATAGCCTCTTGTACAATACATATCAAAATACGTAAATTTTAACTTTTTACATAACAAATCACAAAAAATTTTATGTTAAACACAACTTGTGTAATATTTAATATCTTAGTCCGTTTTCACTTCTATAATTCTCACTCGTCAAGGCAAGTATTTTTGGAAGAGAAGGGAAATAAGAACAAAAGGGGTACAAACTTGACGGTACTGTCAATTTTCTTATTTCCTTTTGTTTTTTTTCATGCATGTTGATTTACATTAAAAAGTACGAAAATTGAATTGACATGTTTGATGAAATGGCAAGTTCAAAAGAGAATTGAACAAAAACTGGTCTGCTAAAACTGAATAGTGTAAAACAGTATTTTATAAATAAATTGTTGAATTCAGCATATTTTATTAATTCAGGTTTAATTACAATGTCAAAACAATTTATTTTATTAAGTTTTAAATAACATTTTGAGTATAGAATTCAACATATTTTCAAAGAATTCCGTATTTTTGTTATTTAAATTTATTCGGCTGAATATGCTTTCGACGTTTTGTTAAAATAGGAGAAGTTTTTGTAGAAGAATTTCCCCGTGGAAATTCAGAAATTGTTTCCTCTTAAAATATTAGTTCGTGGAATTCAGTATTTAAAATTGATTTTTATGTTTACAGATAAATAAGTAATTTGGACTATCCTGTCTCAATATTATTTGGAATTGTTTTACTTGAACTTAACAACAATAATTAAGAAAACACTACTTACTATCACTTAGTTTTGTTTTTGAAATAGTTGTTGTCTCAAAAAAGAGAGAATTTGGTAACAAAAACATTAATAAAACTAACAATTTATAGAAAATTTTAATAATTCAGGAAATCGTCATTTTCAATGAAAAAATCGTCAAATCGTCATTTTGCTATTTTTGAAACCAAAAATCGTCAAAATGACGATAAATCGTCAAATCTGGCAGCTATGTTCGTAATGCATTTTCATGTACTCAATTCGAAAAAAAATATTTTTTTTAATTAAAAAAACGACTCTCAGAGAAAACAGGCCCATAATTGAAACGACGGCTGCAACTTCACGAACTGTCATTTAATGTTTTTATTTTTCTTGCGCCAAAGCTGCAAAAACATATGGTTTTGTTTACAAAATGTATACAATTTAATGAAAGTATGGCAATAATGTTGCGAGCATTTGTCTCTTAAACTGAGAGCATAAGAAAAAACGCTGTCAAAATAAAATAGATTCTATTTTCACGACCGCATTCTCTGGCATAATTTTATGTCAAAGTGTATGGAAAAAAACGTTCAGCCCCAGTTCTGTTTCATCATTAAATGTGAATAATAACACACTACAACACAAAAAAAAAAATTACGGGGTTCCGACGATTGATTGTTGTTAAGGAGACAAAAAAAAATATACGTGTGTCGGCGTTTTGATAGATCACATCAGAATTTCATTTAAGAAGCGGTTAAAAATTCCCAGCTCTGGCCTGTTCTTGCAGCATATCGGTATATAAAACTATGTTTTGTTTACGTCTGAGGTGTAGGGTAACTCCCCCCTGATAACGGCATTTTTGGCTTTATTCTAAGAAATTGTAAAAAAAACACCCCGAAAAAGGGCGGGGGCCAACATTTTTGTAGAACATTTCATCCCCGCCCTTTTTTGGGGTGTTTTTTTACAATTTCTTAGAATAAAGCCAAAAATGCCGTTATCAGGGGGGAGTTAGAGGGTTAATATGTTCTAAAAAAAAAATATTAGCTTAGTTTTCAATTTCACAATTTGCACAAATTATTCGGTGGTGCTTTAGATTTTCTAAAGTGCATGATCTTCGCTTCTGGGTGTAAATATTTCCGTATAAAGAGAAACTGCGCTCGACATCACATGAGGTTGTAGGACAAAAGGCAAATCTTTCCAACACAGCTGGCTTCGGCTTTATAACAAATATTGTAAATATCCAACATACTTTTAAAACCTTTGTTCCGTTTTAAAATTCTTTCAAACTTTGCAGAAAAAATTTTATTTTCCAATCCATTTAAATGTTGCCATATACCTTGAATTATTTCAACGGCACCGAAATTTGGTGATTGGAGTTTTTTTATTCCAATCTTAAGGCTCGCGAAATTTGATTTCATAAAAGCCAGTTCGCTTTTAATAATAGCTTTCGAAAATTGCTCTCTTTTAACAGCGTAAAATTACTACAATAGTATAGAGCTGCATTCAACCATGAACCCCACCGCGTAATGCATGGCTCGGGTGGTAAGCCTACTCCCGGGAAAGCGCGTTGGAATCCCGGCGGCGCGAGGGAGCCTAAACTCACTTTTTATGGCACACACGAGTTTTTGGTTAACGATTGTTCGTGCATGCCGCTTTTAATTATTATTACAGAAATATGTACGAAAATTAAAAAAAATGCAAATATGCTCAGAAAGATCAAATATGCAAATGCATATTTACGATATGCATTTATATGCAAATATCCGCTCTGATCATGGCATAAGGCAAACATTTGGTCGCGTTGCAATGGCATAACATGACAATGTGTTAGTGTAAACATTTGTGAGCAATACCTTTTATTAATTTTGATCTCTTCTATCTAATGCTCATTTAAGCTGGTCTTTGAAAATTCAGAGCTATATATACGCAATTTTATTAATTGAATTTTGTTAATTTCGATCCCTTTTTAACCCTCATTTGACCTGGTGCAACCATTATATCTTATAAAGTTATTATTTAAGGAAATTGACCCTATTTCTCTACACACAATCTGTTGGGTAACTGTTTCTTGTGGTAATGGTGGCAATTTGTGAATGTGTGTGGCTGACGTTTTTTAGTTTTTGTGTTTTTTGTTAACTTTTCAAACGTTTTTTATACTCGTACATATAATTTCTCTCTGCTTTTTTATACTCTTTACCCAATAAACCCAGAAAACAATGGCTAATTCTGAGATTTAATCAAGCGCGTAATATAAACTTAACAGGCGCACAAGAAAGATACAGAAAAACTGTCATACCACTCAAATGAATGGAGAGGTGAAAAAATTCAAAAACCAAACCAATCTACCGGCCTAAAAGCAATAAAGCTGAAAATTTTTCTTAAAACTTAAATATATGTATGTATATAAAAACCAGCCATATATGCTTAATGCATTTTAATTTTTCTTGTTTATGTTACTGTTGTTGCAAATATTATATATGTATGTATAAACGTCGTTGTTGTAATAACAAAAATATTATTTTATAATTGACATTGACTATGGTGGGAATGCTGGTTATTACCAAAATTGAAAGTTTTAATTTTTTTTTCGTGTGCAAACTTAATAAACAACTTTAAATAATAAGGCAGATAAAAAAAAAGAAAATACATGCAATTTATATAAATTTTTTTCTTATTAAAGCTGAGATTTCTAATTATTTGCAATAACAACAAACGGCAGTACATACAGCCCAACCAACAACTGAAGGAGTGATGGGGGGCTAAAGATGGCAAGAAAGAATCCATCTACTGATTAAATATTTATGCCTTGCATACCAATCATCATCATCGGTCATTCTCATCAGCATCGCGCTGATCGTTTCATCATTATGATGATCATTGTTGCTCATTATCTCCATTATAATCATCTGTATTATTGGTATTTATCCTTAAAGTTGTTGAGTTTTTTTTTTCCATTTTGTAGTGTTCTTGTTGCAAGTCTCAGACGGATCTGTGTGTGTGTTAGTGTGTTTAAAGAAGGATTTATACAATTACCTTAAAAATTCAACTACAATTAAGTGACAATTTTTTGTAGATGTTGTTAGTGTTGCAGCATGCTTCATGTAGTTTATGTATTTTAAGTTTTCTTACGTTTATTTGCAGCAGCAGTCTGCATGTACGTGATTACAATACAGCTGAGAGCTGTTTTGGACGGCGGTTTAATGTTTACTTTAGCTTATTAAATATATTGACTACTGGGGTTCTTATTTTAAAATTAGACAGTGGGGCAAACTATTTAAGAAATCTCTTCAAGGTTTTATGTTGTACAGAACTACTTTTACGTATAGGTTAAATTTTGTGAAGGTCGCTTGGAATTGATGATCGTGTAGAATGACTGAACCGATCAAATTATTTGTAACGTTAAGCTCGTATTTCATTAGTTTTCCCAATTCAGTCTTCATGGTATGATTTTGTAAGATTATTTATGACTTCGTGGTACATGTAAACTTTTGATCACTCAAGCAAATAGTTGGCAGGCTCAATGATTTTATTAATATTTAATGTATCAAAAATTATTTATGATCACAACCTTTCAATGTAAAGAGCGAAAAATTAAATATTGAAACAAAAACGGCCCACTGTTCCCCCAGTAAATTCAGCAATGCTGACTGCAATTAACTCAACATTTTCCCTTAAAGGCCACTAGTCAGCTATCGTGTTTGTTTGCTGGTTTTAGTCTTTGTATAG
This sequence comes from Bellardia pandia, assembly GCA_916048285.2. Lineage (NCBI taxonomy): Eukaryota > Metazoa > Arthropoda > Insecta > Diptera > Calliphoridae > Bellardia > Bellardia pandia. Next base: position 50,878,254 of record OU696531.1, read on the forward strand.
AAAGAAGTGCGTGTATTAGTCTGCATATCTGTGCGAGAGCGAATGTGTATTTATTACCAACAACAAGCAGCAATATATTCGAATAGTCTGAGTCGTTATTGTTCTCGAACTACGAGGAATAACTATGATCTTCAAGCTATAATACACATTGTCCTCGTCAACGTTGAGTTGTTATAGTGGAATGTTTAGACCAACATATTCCAAGTTCTATAAAAACCAATAACAATACTAAAACAGTATAAAATGTGCAGCAGCAAAAAAAAGAAAAAAAACATTATACCGCACCTTATGCTCTACGCAATACAACTTGTCCAGCAATGTAGACCCTTCCATACTGCTAAGGAAAAAGATTTTTTCCCTTTTGAGAACAAAAAAAAAAAAAAGAACGTAAAACAACCAAAATAAAATGGTAAAAAGAAGAAACATTTATGTGCCTGAGCCAGTGCTTGCTGCTTTGCAAAATCAAAGAAATAGCTGTTTAAAGCAGCCAAAGTCAGCCAGCCAGCAAGCGCAGTAGCTGCAGCACACGACATTCTCTTGAAAATAGTTTGAATGCATACTTGAAAAACATTTTACATGCCTTTTCTTCCTGTCTTCTATAGATATACACAAGCACATAGTTATAGTATTATACAGTATGTCTATGTCTACTCTACATACATATTTTTACAGAATTACAAGATATATGCGAGGGCGGTTTGTTAAACAATTTTGATATTTGTATGCCCATTTATCCACAATATTCATTTGTTAGTCTATTATATCTATTATCTACTATACCCCCATCGTTTTGGTGGTGGGTATAAACATACTTATGCTCTTAAAATTATAAATTTTAAAATGTTGAACTCATAAATTAAAGTTGTTTATTAAAGTATTAAACTTAGTCACTTTGGCTCCATACAAAAATCAAAGTTTATCTTCATTTTTAAATTTATACCACTATTAAAGAATGTAGAGTCAATTTTATAATTCCATAATGGTTAATCATTTGAAAAAAGTGTTTAACACTACCTTTCGAGATTCGAGAGATTGAAAAGGCTAGTGTTGATATAAACTCTAAGAAAGTAACTGCTATTGATAACATCAGTAACAAAATGCTTATGGATCTACAACGAATAGCAATAAAAGTAATACTTCTTATTTTTAACGCCACAGATTATCTTCCTTTTTGAATAGTAACTTACATATCGATGGTCTCATGTAGAAAGGCCCTAACTCGCATATTTGAAACTTTACAGGAAAAGGTAAAAACATAATAGAAACTGTAATATTCAACATGTAACTTTTTTTGTACAACTGCTTATAAAAGCGTTATTTTTTACACTATTGCAATAAATTTTTGTGAGGAGGTGTATTTGCGTTAAATGCATTGGAATCGCAAAAAAAACAAATTTCGAAAAAATTGCGAGTTAGGTCCTTTCTACATGAGACCAACGATATTTAAATTATTACCAGGACAGTGTATGATGAAAATGTATGACTGTTTATTTGAAATCATCTTTCCCAACAAGCAACGTACGGATATGGCATAAATTTCCGTAATTTATATTTCAAATCGGCCTTGAAAAGCAACAAAACCGCTCTAAAGTCAAAAGCTTAAAATTTATTTAGAAAAAAAAAATACTTACGAGATTTTACCAAAAGAAAAAAATGATTTGGTCAAATAATCTTGTTTTTCATCAAAAAATCGCTTTTGTTATTAAGAAACCGATCCACAAAATTCCAATATTTACAAAAAATCCAACATTAAATTTGTTCTGAAGAAAAGTTTTTCAACAACAAAATCAATTCCTCTCCAAAAAGCAGAGGTTTCCTAACAAATCACTAAACTGATTTTCCAATCTGCAGTTTTACTAAAATTTATACACAAAAGATACATTTTAAAAGCTCTCTGAAAACTGATAAATCAAAGGCCTTTCCTAGTGGGAACATTGGATTATTTGAATTCGACAATCCATCAATCTTTGCTGCTTTACATAAAATTTATTCACTATAAGTTTATAGATTAATTTTATTCACGTTTAATATGTTAGAAAGCTTACAAATATTAATAATTTGTTTCCCACTTTTTTTTAATTTTACATAATTTTTATTTTTATTAAATTGGCCCTCGTACATTATTAAACACATACGCTTTTATTATGCGTATTCTCAATAAGTTTTTTGTTTGTTTTAGTTTTGTCTCATCTACTTAAGGGCGTTTTGGTTTTATACATGTATCTACAACAATATAAGATGCAGTAGCAAAAAGTAAAAACATATTGATATGTACACTTTAAATATCAAGACACTATGGGTCTATTTTTCAAAAAATGTTTAGCCATTAATGTGTCAATATAAAAAAAAGTGAAAATACTACTTTGGTTTATTTTCATACAAAATAACCGAGAATGTATTATTGTCATTATTACTTTAAATGGATTAAAGTTGAGTGCCCCGATAGACTAGGCGATAGAGTGCCGGACTATCAGTCAAAGGGTTGCGGGTTTGATTCCCTCCAAAGACTCTGGGTGTTTTCTACAGATTAGCTAAAAGCTTAGCAGTTTGTGTTTGTTAATTATTAAAAAAAGAAACTTGTTTCTTTTGTCACGCAAAAAGAAAAAAGAAAACGGATTCATTGAATATTTGGTTTCACAGACAATTTAAATGGGATAATAAAAATTTGTTTTTTTTTCAAAAGTAATTTATTTTTAAGAAAGAAGTTTCTGTTGCTGCAATCAAAACTTCTGAGTATTTTATATTTGATAAGAAACCCGTCTGTCGTAATTGAATAGAAAACCATAAGAATCATCTTAATTGAAAAGATCTTTTGATTTTGCAAAACATAATATATGCTTCTTATACTGTGATCAGATATGCAACTTTATTGCGATAATTGCAATAAACGCCATTATTGTGCTCAATATTCGATATAAAATCTCAATTAATTTCGAATGCAACACTGTTCACAACTGTGTTTAGTGAACAAAATTGTATAAAATGGCAAATGTCAACAAAAGAAATCATTAAAAAATTACTGTGTAGGTAAGTTTGTTTACATAGAAACACAACAACCACTTAAGGTACAGATACACGGTTGTCAGATCTGACAACGTTGTCAGAAAAATGTTCAGAAAATGTCTAACAACCGAGTAAACGTCTTCCAACGTTGTAAGAAAAAGCATTGACAAGTTACCTTTTGCTAACAATTTTTCAATGTCAATGTACATTGCTAGATCTGACAACGTTGTAATATCTGACGACCGTCTATACATAGCTTTAGAGTATTTTTGTATTGTGTTCCAGCTGTCAAATTATTATTGAGTAAGCTGAAAATTGCTTATGCCTGAACACTTAAAATAGTATTGTCAATTAACCGAATATTGACTCAATAAACTTGCATATCTGAACACAGTATTAGACTAGTCTTAGTAGTCCCATTGTGCAATGTAAAGAAATAGTTTTGTTTGTTTAAGTTGATGTTTGGTCAACGGTTACAATGTTGTTATTGGCATATTTTAAGGTCTTCAAAGTGAAGTGAATATTTGTCATGAAAATTTACAACATAAAAATATTTATGTTGGCTGACTTGACGACTGAGTTCGTTTGGTTTTAATGCCTGCTTGTTGCATGCTTAATGCCAAAATCAACCAAGCATCTTCTTTTTATTCTCTTACATACATATATTTTTTTTACAATTTACAAACTTTAGCAAAATGTGCGAAAATGTCTAGAAAATATTCATTGTATGTTTTAAAGAGATTTTGTAACTTTTAAAAAGATGCTAAAAACAACAGATCTTTTAACGACACATTTATAGTAAATTTATATGATTTTCATTTAGTTTTTTTTTCCTATAAAATCTCTCCCTAAACCTGTAACGTGCCTGTCCTTACTGCTGTGTTTTTAGCTGTGAGGAGTGTGTTTTGCTAGTTAAAATATTTAATTAAAGCATAAATTCCTTGTTTTCCTTAAGGAATTTCGTTGCGTTTAACGTTTTGATATTTATGTGCTAACGAAAACAAACCCATATGGTGTTTTACATTAACAAATACCATTTAAATCTTCAACGGGGAAAAACTGTTGGTTTGATTTGAAAATACATAAATATAAAAACTAAACGGAAAAGTGTAGAAAATGTGTTTTTTTTTCTTTCGATTTTCGATTTCTTGTTGGTTGTGGTTTTTTCTTTTCATTTCGTTTGTATTCCCAATTTCCATTTGAATGGTTTTAACTGACCTTCTTGGCACTTAGCATATTGTAATTCGATTAGTTTTGGTTGCAATTGCCAAAAATGGTAATTTGTACAAATTGCAATATGGAATAGTTGTTAGTTTAGCTTTACTAAGCTTAACTAGCAATAGCATTTGCTAAAGCTGCTGCAGCAGCCGTTTGCCCAGCTAAAACTAATATGAAAACGATATAGCAAAAAATAAAACAGCACAAAGCTCCACTAACGAACTAACCAATATATACATACATACATACCATTCTCCCCAAAAACTGCATTCTAAATGGGACCAACTAATTTCTTTTTTTTACAAATAGTTAAAGCCTAATATGTTTCATTTTTGTGCCAGAAATACTTATTAATCCCTAGTTCAGCCACTAAAGTCCTTAGAAAACAAAATAAAATTAAAGCTGGTTTCATCTGTTTTGGCAACTGCACAAACACACACTCTCACCGTTATATTAGAAATTTTTATTGAACTTAAGCTGTAAAGCACTAGAAAAAAAATTGCTAAAATGTTAGTTTTACCCTGTTTATAAGTTAAAGAGAACTTTTTCTATTATTGCGATATATTTTTTTTTATATTTTGGCTTGAAACTTTCGCGTCATAAGCATATCTTCTTTATTTTCCACAAAAAATACACAACTATGAAAAACTATTATTGGCTTCAAAGCATTTCGTGGTGTAGACTTGCTCGTTTGTTTGTACAGGAGTATGTAGAATTATATTCCAGCCATTTCACCCAAAAATGTACAAAATCAGCGAATTATGCGCAGCTGTGCTACTGTTTTCTTTTTTCTGTTCAATTCTACTTCTTTTTGGTCTTTTGTGGACTTCTTATTTGTTGTGGTATATTGAACTAGGAAACGTAGTTTAGTTTAAGGAGCAGTTTTTCGTACAATTTCAATACGGCTTTTAGTCTTTTGTATTGCCTTATACGTACGAGAGTAAAGCGAAAAAAAAACATTTTAAAAAAGAATCGTTATTCGTTGTAATACGGTTTGTTTTAGTAAATTGTTATTGTAGCAGCTTCTGTTTTACTGGCTGGTTAACACAGCCAGCTAGCTTCCACTTCCACTGATGACAACAGTGATGTTGCTCTGATGATGATGATGATGATGAGGACGGAGAATTTTTATTATTCGTACATTTTATTTTGCAGTTTAGGTTTAGTTGAGGTTTATTGATGGAACATTCAAAAATTTGGTTGTTGCAAATACGAGTACGTACTACATTCGTATTAGGGGTATTACAGAAATAGTAATGCAAGCATGTTACTACAAATTGCAATAATTTTTTTTTTTTTTGGTTTTTGAACATTTAAATAGAAACTTCTCAAGTTAATGTATGCTTAACCCTTTAACCCCTTATTCATAAAAACTTACAACAGGTTTATAAAGCAAATTTCGATATAAAATTTGCTTTATAAAGCTCTTATAAACCTGTTGTAAGTTTTATGAATGAGGGCATTAAAGTTTAACTCCACTATTTTTATTGGTTTTTAATTTCATTTCCAAAAGCCTTGAATGTTAAGAAACTATTGTTGGTGTTTTTAGAAAATATGCAAAATGCAAAAAATATTAAATATCAGAATTTAGCTTTATTGGTTGGAAGTTGGGATAACAATTTGAAAATCAAATCATCAATCCTATTTAGCAACTGATTTAAACAAAAAAAAAACAGTTTTGTATATTCTAAGCACTCAGTTGACGTAGTAGATGGATGGATATCTGGCATTAGTTTACCTGAATCCTATTCCTAAATAAATTTTAAAAATTAAATTTCCCTATTTTTGTATTCCTTATTTTAACAGCTAGTCCCTTTACATTTGCTTACCCCTAATATTATTTTCATTTTATCGATGCGCAATTGAAAAAATTTTGTTGCTCAAGTAACACCACAACTTTCTTAATTGGATTATGAAAAACTTACAAAGTAATTTAATATTTTGTTGGGATAAAAGTAAAATTTTGTATTATATTCTCCGGTCCTTGTAGTGGAGGAGAGCTTAACTTAAATATTTTGCTTAAATAATAAGGGAAAATATAACTTATTAAAATTTTGCTGCAAGATTAGATTTAGTACGAAACAGCTGTGAATCTTTTAGCAACAATGAATCAGATGAGAAAAATCTTGTTGTCCTATAATTAAAATATAAATGGGTAGTAAATATTTAGCTTTCAAATTGCGGGTTCAATTGAAAGAAAATCAAAATAAATGAAAGGTATTGAGAGCAAGCTCAAGTGTAATATGAAGTGTTAAAGTTGATAATATTGATTACTTTTTGATTTTTCTTAGAATGGCCTAAATTTGTTTAATGTAAATGAAAATCCAATTTTTTAATTACAATATTTTTCCCGACGTTTCGTCGATTGTTTGTCGACTTTTTCAAGGGATTGTCTATTAAAAATTATAAAACAATAAAATAAGTACAATGATGTAACACATAAACAATATAGACTTACAATATGAAATCTTTTTTTAACACATTAAGAAGTCCTAGATGGAGTATATGTAACCTAATTTTAATACTTAATATCTAGACTTTTAATATGTATCAGCTCAAGTGATGGCAACAATATAACTCGCATTAATGTTGTTCGTGTCTTCCTTCAAATTCATTGTTCTCTTAATTTTTTGTTGTATTCTAAGGCTTTCAATTGTGTATCTCTTTCGATCTTTGTTTTCCATATCCAGAATTTTAACATCTTCGAACTTAATTGTGTGACCAGTATGTAGGATGTGTTGTGCCAGTGCTGTTGTCTCTTTTTTCCGCATTATGTCCATTTTGTGTTCTCCCATTCTTGTCTCCAGTGTACGTTTTGTTGTTCCTATATAAATATTATTTTCCTATATAAATTTATTTTCCGTCAAAGTTGAAAAATAGTGAAAAACGGATAGTTTTTAAATAGTGATTTATCAGGAGAAACACAAAGCAAACAGGTAATTTTTTTTATCAATATACATTTAATAAATACATCAATCAATACAAAGGAAAAATATGGCGAATCGTTACCTATTTTTCGTGATATTACACCTGAAATCGCAACAAATTGACTAAAAATTGTGTGTTTTTTTGAAAACCGAAAGTCGGTCAACTTTGAACGGTCATATCTTCTAAACTAAAAATGTGATATTATTAAGAGTGGCATATTTGAAATCGTTGAAAAGTTTCCTATAACATGGGTTTATTCAAAATTTTGATTTTTGCAACCTCTTTTGCTCTACGGGCGCCACTGTGCGACTGTTAAAAAATGCGGCACCCATCTTGCAGAAAGCTTTTTCATCTGTAGGTCTTCTTGCAAAATTAAATGGACTCGATCATTTGAGATGCCCATGATATTAGCTATTTCACGCACTTTTATTCATCGATCATTTAATACCATATCAGGCACTCTGGCTACAATGTCTGTTATTGTTGTTGTTTTTGGACGTCCACTATGTGATTCTTCCTCAATGCTTGTACAACCACGTTTAAATTCAACAACCCAATTTTTTATTTAAATATTTAATGACGCCACGAATTTCGATTTTTTCCATTGTAAAACAATCGCGCATGCGTCTTTTTTGAACATCTGTTTCTATACGAACGAGTTGTCAGATGGAAAAGAAATTTAACATGTGTTTATAGCACAGATGTAGATTTCCAAAACGCTTAACTTTTTTTGTTTTTACCGTGCTTTCTGTTCTAGGCTAAGAAGTTTCCGAACCGCCCTCGTATTATGACATAATTATTGCTAGTGTAGGTTAAAAAAAACTTGTCTAAACGTCCAAACTTATTTAATATTAAGGCTATTGAAAATTAATTTCTATACAAAATATTAAAGATACATACAGATCAACAAATTTGTATTTGAAGACAAAATTAAACTGCCCGTTTAACTCTTCAAACTCAATCAATAACGATGAATAACACATTGTAGGCAAACTTATCAGCCATACTTAGCCAAAAGCAATAAAAAGTAATTTGCAATAAAAAATCGTCTTGCCAATATTTTCATCATTATAAATTTAAAACTGAATTAATTTATTTATTAATGTGTACAAACAAGCGGCTGTATTTTAAGCACTCAACCAACAACAGCCACAATTAATCTCAAAATCAGTATTATCAATTATGTTCTCAAACATGTATTAAGCTTCTGTGGAAATCTCGTTGCGTTCACAAAAACATCACACTCCCAGGCCTCATCTGCTTATATGTATGTATGTGTTTTTGTTATCTTTTAATAGCTTCTAAACTTGGTAGTTTTTATGATATTTTAATCGAAATGTCATAAATTTCATTTTAACACTTTTCAAATTATGTGGGTTTCTTCTTTCTTCTTTAAAGCTCGTTACACAAATATTTTGTTCTTATTCAATGGCCTTGTTTGAAAATTTTTATATCTTAATGATGGGAGCTTATTAATCACATATCTGACACCCCAACATGAACAGTAAACGTTTCTTTGGAAAACCACAAAATAAAAGCGGCACCAAACCGGCAAAGTTTTGCTCTATACGAATATGTTTATAAATTACAAACTGTCTTTTTAAAATTAAAACACCACTTTCAACAACAACAAAAAAAAAAAAAAATCCAAAAAAATAATTTTATTTTATTTATATGCAAAAAGGCTTAAAACCAAATAAATGGCAGCCCACGTTAAAAGAACATTAAGTTTAAAGAATGTGTTTCAGTTTGAGTGTGTGTATTTTTCTTTTTTGTATTTGTTGGCTTTCTTACCTCCCAAAAAAAAAAAGCTGAATACAAATTTTTAAGACCAGGTAATTTGTTCCCTGGTAAACACACATGTATAAACTTAAATATACCATATGCAACCCCTATAATAAATATTAAAAAAAGGTGAATGTGTACAAAAAAAAATAAAAAAGATTCACAAATACCGCCATAATATAAAAAAGTGATTATGAGGGGCTCATGCGATCGTCGTCATCATTATCATCTCTAAATAAGCAGCAGTCCAAGAATTACCACTAAAACCATAAAGAGAAGATAACTTAATTAAGCGATATAAGTATCATTTTATTTTATTTCATTTTATACCTGCCCTACAACAGTCACATATACAAATATTTACGTATTTATAAAAACAGCAATTTTGTTTGGTGCAAAATACCCTATAATATGACAGTTGTTTTAACAAAAACTTGGTAACAAGTATCAAACCAATGGCACCTTAGAGAGATGACCTCTGGTTTCTTAGCAGCTTCTGTTAAGAAACCTTTGTAAAGAAAGACCGATATATCCTAATGGAACTAAAAACAGAGAAAAGGAAAATAGCACTCTATGTGGATTGAAGCACAACAAAATATTTTGGATCATATTGAAGAGAGACGAAAAATATGCCACCACTATTCACAATTTCAGGTCGAATTTGCTGCAATACCCGAAGTATTTAAAGTCAGAATTTTCATAGAAATCCAAGCTGCTTCTTGCAAACTATAAAATTCAGAACAGTACTAAAATGTAAACATGTAAATATATGTCTACTCAACATGTGGCAGGCAAGAGATCATTTGGTTTCGCAGTTAGCATGGATTGTGGATAATTAAATGCCTGACGCTTTCAATATTGGTTTCACCATGGTGTCCATATAATAAGCATATCAGAAAATGAAATAAATCTACCATTAGAGACAACACTAAAATACTACGTAAAGATTTTGACAGATAAATCATTAGAGCCATATGAATTTCTTAAAGTGTTATTGAGAAGTCTGCCTTGTTTAATTGATGTCGCTATTTACATGCATGGGGCTAATGGACGAAACTGGCTTTATTCAGAAATAATTTTGTTATGAAATCATTTGTTCGAATGCCGAACTTGTCAAGTGGCCGTCTAGATCGTATGATTTGAGGTCATAATTCGCTAAATACTGGTAGCAATCGCAAACTGGACATTCCAAATGGACCTAGTCGTGGTCTTTAAAAGTAAGTTTGTTAAAATTTTGTCATACAATCGTATTTAAAAATAATTAAAAAAAACTCTCTAAAGGTACGGTCACAATTGGCAAATATTTGCCGAAAAAGACGTAACCACTAAATAAAATATATTTGAACTCGTTTATTTATTAAAAAAAAACTTTGTTAATTTACGACAAGACACAACAAATATTCAGTTTTATTTTATTTGTTGCTGTTTGATCTTGCAAAACTCTTGTAAGAGTAAACAACGTCAAACAAATTTGTGCTAAAACAAGTAGTTACGCTTTATGAAGTAAATATTTGCCATGTGTGACCATACCTTAAGAAATATGTATAATTATTTGTTGCGGAGGGTGAGAAGTGCAATCAGCATACAATAATTTGCTGACAATTTTGCCCGCAAACGTTGATTGTGAACGATGTTTTCCAACAAAAATCGCGAAATTCCAAAAAATTTACATTTTCAAAATCCCGAATCCCGGGATTTGCAAAACTAGTTCCGTTTGGCATCCCTAAGTGCCCATTAAAATTCTTGCCCCAGAACTGTTTTTCGTTCTCATTGGTTTTAAACAATTCTAAAAATTTAAGTAACCAAATTCTTAGTTTGCGCAAAGAAAATCCTTGGTCCCAGTTTAATCAATGACTCAAAATAATATTAAATTTAAAGGGGAGTTTGAAATGCGAACAGAACTTGTTATATTGCTGCTACACACTTTATAGTCGTATGTGTGTGCGCCCAACGATTCACATCAACACAAAACAAATTAAAGACAAAATTGTATATAAATCCGGTTTTATATTTCTTCAAAAAAAAGTTACAAATTATTATAATTCATATAAAATATCTTTGCAGTGTCTTTTTAAAGAAAAATATGACTGTTTTTTTTTTATTAAAAGGTGTTTAAAGTACAAATATTTTAGTTTAAATCCAAACATTAACATATAAAATGTATACTTAATATCTTAAAAGGGATTTAAAGAGGTACTTGTCACTTCATATGGCTGTTCAGGTTCGCAAACTATAGAAAATAAAAGTGGGACTGCGGAAAGGAAAGTATTAAATTCACAGAACAAATTAGCTTTTAAAGAAACAAATTTATTATGCGGAAATGCTGAGAAATAGCAAAGTTTACTGTAATAATTAACTTATTCGGTTTCAATTTCTATATATTTTTTGTTTAAAACTGAGATAGTTGAAAAATGTTCAAACTTTTGAGGCTGGTCCTGTCAATCGATCTTAAATTTTGAATCAGGAATACTTTTTGCATGATAATATTTTTGACCATGCACACTTCTGCACCTAATTTTTTACTATGTTTAAACGGCTCAACCAATTACTAAAATATTATAAAACTATAATAAGTTCATTAAAATAAATAGTTTTCTTTTTGTGAAACTTTTTCTTTTCAACAACATACAACTAAAACTAATAAAAAAAATGTCACTTATTTCAAAAGGAATACAAAATTTATAATAGACTTTAAACTTTTACAATCTATTTATTTATTACTATTTTGTTTGGTGTTCGTATCAAATTTCCCAATTAATGGAACATTTCCTGTTTAACACTCGCTGTTTTCAAGTAATGAAAACAACAATTCGTACCAATGTTTACAGACATTTTGACCACTACTTCTAGTTTTTGTTTTAGCTGAGAAATTGTTATGGACGGAAAGGGGGGAAAGGCATAAATTATTAAACTTTGAATTTAGGAAAATAGAAATAAAAGAACAGAAACAACATAAACTTAGAGATAAACATACAGAGACTGACTACCACAAACAGACGAAATGTTGATAAAACTACCGTAAAAACTTTATTGTCACGACATGAGATCTTGTTCGCTCATTTATCTTGTTCAAACTCCATGTTAGAGATATTAATTTTATTTCGGTATTTTTCATACACTTACATATTTAAAAACCACTAAAAGCAACAACTGCAACAACAACAAGCCAATAATGATAATTGTTGCAGGCAGAGCTGGACACTAATGAAGTCTTTTAGATGTTAATTGAATGATATGATAGCCAAGTAATACTTTAATTTTTCAGAAATAAAAACTGCAAAGTTTTAAGATTTTGAGCAGTAGCAAGTAGGGTAACGTTTTTACCGGACTCGGTACTCTCGTGTTATGAATCAACTAATAAAGATTACGCCTTGCGCGGTCCGTTATATTTTACAGAAACTGTGAGAATAAAATTGGAAGCAAAATTTCTTCTTGTGACGTCACAAGTAAAAAAAAAAATAGTTTTATGCTTGCTTAACTTCTCTATAAATTTTAATGCAAGTATGTAAATAAAAGTTTTAAAATAAAGTGTGCTGTTTTTAATTATGGTAATATTAAAAAATAACATAAATTTAAGTGTTTCTCAATTTCCAAAAAAAAAATAAATTAAAAACAAAAAATGGGCACAATTTTGCCACCTTGACCAAAAAAAAATATTAAAGTGTCTCATAGACAGCGTTGTCAACTTTGAAATTTCAAAACGCACCAAAATGGAGAAAAAGCGCACCATTTACAAACAAATGCACCAAGTTAAGAATTTCGTTTTTGTTTCAAATATTTATTGAATTAATTTAATATTTTTTAATATCATAAATTCTATAAAAAAATTTTTATCAACGTTTATTAGTAAAAGTAATAATATTAAAAGCCTTTTTTCAATAAATGATGAAATAAGCATTTAACCACTCAAAATTTAACTCACAATATGATATTCGGAACTAAAGTACCAATTGGTAAAAAAGCTAATTTCAGTACATATTTGGTACTTTTTTATATATTTTTGTTTTCTAGTTGATTTTTTTCAATAAAGTTTGTTAAGATTCCACTGGTACTCTAACCCTGGTTGTTCGTCTACAGTTCAGTAGACTAAACCATCAGGTTATACAAGAATTTTTATTTACATGTTCAAACAAAGAATTTTGAAGAATTTGATTTCATTTATCATACATTCGTATTTAAAATACATTTTTTCATCGTATAGATTTCATGAGTTATGAATTATTAAAAATTAGTAAAAATAAAGAGTTTATCACTCAAACAGGTGTATTTTATTGTAGAAAGATTTTTTCTCACACTGAAACAAAAAGTTGTGTTGAATTTGCTTTGGTGCCACCAAAAATTAAAAAGCGCATCAAATTTATAAAAAAAAAGCGCACCGCGCACCAACTAAAGAATTTTTCGCACCAAAAATGGTGCAAAACGCACTACGAAAACTTGTTCACCCAACTACATTCGGTCGACGACTGAAAAAACTAGCAAAAGTTGTTGACATTGCTAGAAAACAAGGTTACAATGTGAAAAACTCGGTTAAGGGTCGGAAAAAATTTTAAACTGAGATTTTATCAACATTGTTCAGAGGTGCCCCGTGTTCAAACGTGCTCCCTCTCCACTGCGTCTTTTTCAACAAATATTTGCCTTATTATGTGTGAGCGTACCTTAAGTTATTTTAAGGTGAGTTCAACAAAGTGTCAGTGCAAGCCCAGTTAATTATAGAATTTTTGTATTTTATTGTGCGGTCATTGATGGAGAGAAAGAAGACTGTAGAAAGTGAATATGTAACCTGTCTTAAAAATGGATTCATTTTCCAAGTTCAAACTTTCCGGTAAGAAGAACTCACTCTTTCAAAACCTCTTTATAGGAAGAGTACAACTAAATCAAACGAGTTGAAATTAAGAAAAACAAAAAAAAATTATAGAATAACCAACCACAAAAACCGAGTGATTAATCGCACCACCCGCTGTGTAAATTCCATAATAATCAAAAATTACTTGTTCTCGCCCGTAATCAGCCAAATAGTTTAACCACTCAAATAAAAAGCAGCAGCAACAACAACAACGACAACATGAAAAAGTAAATCAAAAAAGTACAACAACCATGACAGCAGCAGCATCACATAAATATTTTAGGTGGCTAATAACTGATTTAAGTTAAGTGAGAGATTTTAACAGCATTAACGTTATCATGGCTGTGAAGAAAAACAACATCATTGTTTTTTCTTCGATAAGTTTGATGGACTACTTCATATTGTTTAATAAAATTTATTTTTAACTCTTTTTTTTATATATTGCTGTTGTTCGAAACCATGTGAAGTGTGTTAAATTTTTGATTGAAAAATATGTAGAAGAGAGCAGTGAGAAAAAAAAACCAACATTCGTCAACTATTTCATTTGACGGATAAGCTGGGAAAGCAGCTCACAAACTAATAAAAAAAATATGATCAATTGATCATTTGTCTGATTTTTGGTTATTTTGGCCCACAAGCTAAAGTTTGTTATTTACAAATTTAGTTACACTTGATTTATAAATTTTTAATATTTAGAAGATTGTTTAAAAGGGAGTTTTTCCCATAAATGCTTAAACGCAACAGTAATGTAGAATTGCCAAAAGGTGATAATGAAATGAAAATGAATGACATTAAATTGATATTTAGCCTAAACGACAGTCGCATATTCTAGTTGATACTTTAGATTAAAAAAAAATAATTAAGGATTCATATTATCATGCTAATCTGTCTTTCGCTTTGGCTTTGGTTTTCTCGCTTAGAGAGATCGTTCATTTGCTTACACAATTGCATCTAAGAAGTGCTTATGTGCATAATCCATAAACTACAATGATGCTTAAAAAGACGCTTCTAGAAATATTAAAATGTTTGACAAAAATCGATCATATTGATAATATTTATAGAAGATGTTGGATTAATAATCCACAATATAAAGTGTTTGACATTACCTCTGAACAAATTTCCTCCACTGTTGTTAGTAATGATCTTACATTGTATTTTTTTTCGAGTAAAATTAAAAGTAATGAAACATATGAAGAAGATAAGCTTAATTAAAACCATGAAATTAATTTAATGAACTCCGTTTTTTTCTTTTTGAGAAAGGTATAAAAACACACACTCGCACCTTTACTTCATTGAAACTACGAGTATTTAATTTGCAAAACCATCAATTCGATGTTTGTTGAATAACAATGTTTAAATTTTTTTCTTTTAATTTTGTTTTTGTAACTCTTATTTACTATTTCTAGTAATAAATAATGAGTAGCAGCATTCACATAGCTTGCATGTTTATTTCGAGTAAAATATTTTCTCAATTCGAGGCAACGACAATCAAAAGCAAAAGAAACGTTTCATATCATAAATTGACAGTTTGAAGGCCGGAGGTCATTTCAATATCTATGGGAACACAAGCGATACTTGTACGCTTAAATGTACAAAACACTTAAGAGTAAAATATACTCGTACAGCAACAACTCGTATTTTAAATGTGAACAAAAAGCATATTTAAGTTTAACAACTATCGATAAAAGCTTAAAGGAACTTTGAAAACTTGCATGTAGGATGCTGCAAAAGTACACACGCAGGCTATGTAGGGGGAGCAGTAAAAAACAACAATAGAAAAACAAACAAAAAAAAATTATTAAGAATATTCATGAAGTTTTTCTTATACATTTTTTTAAAAAATTCTTTTTTAGTATTTAGTATTTTTGGTGGAAAAATTTAAAAATATTTTCTATTTATATTAAATTTTCGGCTTGCCCTAATTATATGCATGTCTTTATAAGTATTTTTGCATTTAATAAATGTTTTTTTTAACTTTAAGCGCCTACATACACTAGACTTGTTTTATTAAAAGCAACTCAATTACATATTTACACCCATCCTTTGAAAATTAAAATATGTTCCTCTGCTCTCTGCTAGTAGTACATGCATGTTTAATATGTAAGTAGTGCTCATTCCCTTGTTATCAATTAAAGGCTGAACCCAACTTATTAAGAACGTAGTTCATTTTTATGCCCTTCTCCATGAGTTACCCGTTTATCACTCAGTTTTTATATAGTATTGAAAATATAATCTGGAACCTAAAATCAGATAACAATAAAGAGTGGAATGACATTGTGGCAACATGATTGCGGCAACTATGTAATTTTCTACACAGGCATATTTGTTTCCGTAAACGTCAATACATTTCATTTTAGTAATAAGTTGTTTTCCACCATATAAAGGGTGTCCCAACTAGAACGCAATTTTTAAATTTGGCACCATTCGCAGTGTCATTGTTTGACATTTGAACAAATTGTTATTGTTTGCTAGTAGAAGGTACGAGGTTAGTAAAAATGGAGCGCTACACGAATGAACAACGCATTCTCATTGTGAAATTGTTTTACCAAAATGGTGAAAGTTTTGCGGCTACAGTTGGCAAATTGCGATCAATTTGGGGTCACAATAGTGCTCCAAAAGAGTCAACTGTAAAGAGATTAATGGATAAATTTGCCGATGATTTTGAATGATGTTGTTATGTTTGGGTAAATTCTAATCACAAGTAAATTGACTCTTACGAAATATTATTATATTATTAATCATGACATGATCACAAATTCTTTATGATGTTATGTCTAGGGTTTTGGGTACGGAAATTCCCGGAACATAATCGGAAAAAATTTTAATTTAAAATAAACTTAGTTTTACATTTTTTTTTTTTGGCAAAAATTATCATTTTTAGAATTTCATTTAACGTAGCTAAATTATTGCTTTAAATATACTCCGTACAAAAAACTTTGTAGTATAATTATAATTATTGCCTAATTTTTGCCAACAAAGCCTCTTATTTGGGAAGATTTTCTACACTTGTTTAATTTCAAAAAAAGTAACTCTGAAGCACATTAAATGCTCACCGCATTTTATGGTGAATGATTGAACACACTTTTTCAACGTGTAAGACATGTTTTGTGCGATTGAGAAGTGGTGATTTTGACACTGCAGTCAAAGATCGACCAGGCCAGCAAAAAAAAGTTTGTAGAACAAGGATTAAGCTGCTGAACAGAAAATCACAGAGATCTTGTACCGAATGGAACTTATTCGTTTGAAGCCACCATTGGCCGAAAATCGTTCACAATATGACAGCGCCCGAAGGAATACATGTTGCAATACCTGTTAAAAACTATTTAGGAAGAAAAGGTTGGGAAGTTTTGCTTCACCCACTTTGTAGTCCGGACTTTGCCTCGTGTGTTTTTATCGATGCAGAACGCTCTCTCTGGGATACTTCACTTCAGAACAGTATATGAAATTAGCTTGATGCCTTCTTGGCCTGTAAAGATTATCAGTTCTTAGGTCATAGCTAACAATGACCAACACCTTGAACAAATTTATTTACACGTTTCAAAATAAAGGCTAAAAATTAAAAATAGATCTCACATTTTTAAGTTATACACCCAATAATACAAAGTGTGTTCTTCAGTTCTAAATTTAATTTTTCTGCTGAAATTAGTTCTAACAGAAAAAATCAAAAAATAATTTTTGGTGTTCAATTTTATGCCGATCACGAAATTCTACTTTAAACGTCATTTAAACGCAATTTATTTTAACTTCAAGACAGAAACAAAATTTATTGGATTAAATTATAATTGTTTCATAATGATTTAAATTAATATTATTACTAACAAAACAAAATAAATACTTAGTTAAATACTGTATTTATTCTTTATTTTGTAAAACTCATACTATGATAGTTAGACGAGGTCTGATCGAAAAATAACCGTTATTTTCAAATTTCGTAAGTTACGTATGTTCGATTTTCGCACTTTTTTTTCTGTTATGTTGCTACACATGTCTGTTATATATATTGGTAATATCAGCCATTTTGGATTGTCAGTTTGTTTTTGACAGACAAAAAGGTTAGTCGTGTTTTGGTGTGCTCTTCGATTTTTTACTATTCGAAAAAATGGATCAAAGAAACTGTATTAAGTTTTGTGTAAAAAATTAAGTTAAATGCGCAAGGATATTTGAAATATTGACTGTGGCGTTTAGCGAGTCTACTATGAGCAGAACACAAGTTCAATTGTGGTATAACCTGCGGTTTGGATAATCGTCGAATCACTATCAGAAAGGTTGCAATTTGTACGGATGTTGTAGGCATGAAACGTGCGGCAGCGAAGATTGTTCCAAAATTGCTAAATTTTGAGCAAAAACAACGTCGCATGGACATTGCTCAGGAGCTGTTGACATCGTCAATGACGATCCAGATTTCTTCAAAATGCTCATAACTGGTGACGAATCATGGGTTACGTCTTTTTCGGGAAATATTTGCCAAGTGTGACCGTATCTGAAGTGCAAAGATAACTTAAAGGTTAAAATCATATATTATCTCGACATGAGCGAAGGAAAAATATGTAAAGGCTAATTCATATAGAATCATAGTTTGACCTGCAAATTATTCAGCTGTATCGCGAAAAACAGCTTTTTTTTAAGAAAAGTTTTTCTTGCACTTCGAGCAACATATAGTTTGCATCATCGTCCTTCCTTCCGGACGGAAAGCCTAGATCGTGTTATAACATTATATGTGGTCTTTGTCGATAAGCAAGCTACGATTCAAGCCAACATTACTCAAGTAATTTGCGAGATACCGCTAGCAATGATGAAAATATTGATCGATATTTGACTTTCAAATTATATTTAAAATGTCAATTGCAAAAATATTATTTGGGGTTATAATAAATATTCTGACAGCCAATTTAATTTTAAGCTTAAGGAAGCCGTGACGGTTTTTTAGAGGTTGGACTAAAAGGAAAAAGGTAGTTAGTTTAACATAACGATAGCTAAATTGGAATTGTATTGAATTATTTATTCAGTAAGAATCCTACAATATAATTCGAACAAATAGTGAAATTATTTTTCTCCTCCGAATGATGCTTCGAGTAGCTTATTTAAAGTTTTGAACTATTTATTTTATAAGCATAATCTATTAAAATCTATTAAAATTCCTCGTTTATCAGTTTTATTATTGGCCAAATATTTGCATCTTTTCAAATTCAAATGACTTTTATTTTTGTTGTGGTAGAAAAATAGATTATAGTTCTACAACTGAATGTACAGCAAACGCAGTATCAGATAAATGTATAACAGATGTTTTCTAAACAATTCTCTAGAAGTTCTTAATGCAATATTTTTTTAAGTAAATTTAGTAGATTCATATCAGTACAAGAAAAAATGCTTTATAAAGCTTAAATTGTTGCACAGAATGCAAAATAATGCAACAACAGTGGAGACTTTAACAAAAAGACAAAATTCTAAGTCTTGTCAGAGAAAATGCCTTAAAAATTTAACAAAATCTTAAGTAAAGGATGGGAATGTTAATGAATGCAGATGTC
This sequence comes from Bellardia pandia, assembly GCA_916048285.2. NCBI lineage: Eukaryota > Metazoa > Arthropoda > Insecta > Diptera > Calliphoridae > Bellardia > Bellardia pandia. Next base: position 50,897,556 of record OU696531.1, read on the forward strand.
TTTAGAGCTTTAACTGTAATGTCAGTTAAATAGTTGAAAGTTGTTGTTTGGTGTGTATTTTCAGTTGTAGTGTCCAATTTAATTGTGTGTTTGTCTGCACCACGAAGGTGTCATATTCATAATTTACTACACAGGGTCACCACAGGGGGGAGACTTTAGCGTAAAATTGCATTTCTACTCCACATATGTATGTCCTCTAGTCTATTTAGTTCTCCTTTTTTAATATTTTTTTTAACTTCATTTCTGCATAAGTTTTTTTTTAATTTATCAAAGCTTTTTTTTTTGCTTGTTGCAAGTATGGCTGTGTATGTGTATTTGAGAGTGACTCAGTAAGTGTGTGAGACTGTGTTGTTGATGTGTAAGTGTGTATCTGTGAATTAATAATGTCCAGAGAATGCGGTTGTGTTGTGGACCATGTTATTTAACAACTTGGTCGACTGCTCTAAATTACTTGTGAAATTACTGTGACAGTTTGGTTTCTTACGCTTTTTTTTTTTGGTTTGGTTTGCTTGTCTCTCCTTCAGTTTATTTTTATGATTTCATATACATATATTTTTTGTATGTATTTTATGGATGGCATTTGTGAGGGTTTGTTTGATTTGTTGGTTTGTTATTTATTTAGTGTGTCTGTCCGAACGTGTTCTCTTTTTTTTATATTATTGTTGCCCTCATCATGTATAAAAGAATTATCACAATTTTTTAATTTGGTGTCTAGCAAATATGAAAGAATGTCATGGAAATATTTGTTATAGTTTTTCTTTTAAGTATTTTATATATTTTTTTATTGCTTAACTCCATAAAAATGTAGAGTGACATTTAGAACAAATAGAAATGGGTTGTGAATGTTGGATTTCAAGGAGATTGTGTAGAGTTCATAGATAATTTAGAATGGGTTTTAAATTTTATTGGCTAATAAATTAAATTGTAATAAATATTAAACTTTAGAGAATTAGTAAGAGATTTGGAATTTTCGATTAGAAAAGTGTGAAAATATTCATACGTACAGGGTGGGCCAACTTGGACTGACTGATTTGAAATGCTTATAACTTTTGCATTTTTAATTTAATACTCAATTGAACATCTCCAGAACATCGCTACGACGTATTCTAAAAGTTGATCTGAAGATGTTTCCATATAAAATTCAATTGGCCCAAGAATTATTGCCAAGGGATGCACCACAACGGCTACAATATGCCAATAGAGTTCAAATCATTCAGTCAAACTTGGCCCACCCTGTATATTACATTCGTTTTGTGCTGTGGTAAAAGTTGAAAGTCAGAATTTTAGTTTCAGAGTCTCATTTTTCCAATATGACGAGCATATTTGCTAAAAGTGTTGGAATTCACTTGAACTCTACACTCGCAAGGAGCCAGGATGATTAAAAGGAGTCTGCAGGTTGTTTTCTAAAATACAACTTGAGATTATAAATTTGTACACTTTGTACAACTGATCATGTCACCTTCAACACAAATTTTAATGGCCCAAAACTAGGCCCAGCATATTGGGCATTTTATCAGTCATGATTAATATATAGAGTCCAATTCCGAACATCGGAATCTTTATTATGATTCGAAAATTCACTGAAATAGTGGCCGCATCTGTGTGGTCCAACCTGCAAAATTTCCATTTTTGAATCTTATCGACGAATGTACCTATAAATCATAGGAGGCCGGTTCGGAAACTTTTAGCCTAGCATAGAAAGAGAATAGTTGGTTTTTCAAAAACATTTTTATTTTTCAATATAATCTCTCCTGAAACTTCAATACATTTAGTCCAACGCTTATCTAGCAATTCTGTACCTTGATTAAAATAATTTCCCTCAAAGGCCTTCCAAATAGTGATTTCCAACTGTAATTGCATCTTTATTTGAGGTAAAACGCTTGACAGCTAGGAATTTACGCCATGCGCATGATTTCCCGTAATGTGACGTAGAAGGGCCATTCTAAGGGTTACCAATAATGTTTCATGTGTTAGAATTAAAATTTCTTGCGAAAAATTTATGTTTTATGTGATAGTTGGCAACCTTGCAATTGAAATCTCTGAGAGTTCTAAAATAAAATCTGTTTAAAAAAGAAAAACAAACAACAAAAAATATAAACATGGAGAGTGCAGTGAGCAAATGCAAGCAAAACATGAGTAAAAAAAACAAGTGAGAAAAAATTAGCCAATAGAAGCACAGAATGTGTGACGTCACAGGGCCTAAATGCGCAGAACATTTTAAAATTTTACGCGCGTTGGCGTAATTTATTTTATCATTCTTGATTTTAGCCATTGTTAAAACACTCTTGTGCTCTGGTGCGTTGTGTTGATGATTTTTTTTTTTTTTTTGGTTTTAAACCTCGAATTTTTACATTTAATTGATCCAAAATGTTGCAATAGTACTCTGAATTTATTGTTTTGCCCTTTTGCAGATAGTCAATCACTAAAATACCTTTGAAGTCCCAAAAAACCGTTGCCATAACCTTACCAAGCGATTAAATTGTTTTTGCCTTCTTTTTGGCACTTCCTTCAGCTTCAGTATAGCAGTGGTGGCTCCATGTCTCATCAAAAGTTATGAAACGACGCTTAGAATCCATTTTATTATCCAATCAAGCTCGAGAAATTTTCTTTCTTATGCGTTTTTAACAAATAAGGCATCCATCTTCCAGAAAGCTTTTTCGTCTTGAGTTTTTCATACAAAATTAGATGGACTCGATCATTTGATCGAGATTGATGATATTAGCTATTTCACGCACTTTTATTCGTCGATCATTTAATACCATATCATGCACTTTGGCTACAATTTTTGGACGTCCACGTTTAAATTCAGCAATATTAAGGAGCACACTTTCATCTTATCATAATGAAGTTTTTCTCCCAATAAACCTTTTTTATTTTAATATTTAATGACAGTACGAATTTCTAATTTTTCCATTGTAAAAAAATTTGCGGATGAGTCTTTTCTGAACACCTGTTTCTTATGAAGGAGTTGCCAGAAAAAGAAAAGAAATTTAACATGTGTTCATAACACAGATGGGAGTTTCCAAAATACTTGATTTTTTTTTGTTATACCGCGCTTTCTCTTCTAGGCTAAAAAGTTTCCGAACCGCCCTCGTATGTTGATCAAATCTGAAGAATTAAGAGACATTGTTGCGGTTTCATTATTTTAGTGAGGAATTCTCAAAAAGTACTAAATAAAAATAAGATAACAGTCACGAGTGATCTTAATGAATCACCTATAACTTGTATATTTTTCTTTTCAATAGTTAAATGCTACTTATTACGTCGACCAACGATTATTTTTTCCCATCCTACAAAATCATTAATAATTCCACAATATATAAAAAAGAAAAAGGCAACAAAAGAAAAGCAACAATGAACTCATTGACAACATTGTAACGCATTGTATTCGTATCGCAGTATTTATAAGCAGCATACACCACTGATATATTTCAATGCGTTAATAAAAATGTATTTCTTTTCAATTATAAATTACTCCATTAACAATAACGCAATTTAAGTCAATTAAAAGACTCCTTAACTGCATTACTGCCGTCCAGTCCACAGCCGTTTGGAGTTTAATGCACAACAAGTTTTGCATTGTGAATAGTAAATGCTGGGATTGTGATCGCTCTTTATCACCTTCGATAAATTTTCGTAAGTTTAACTTCATTTAATTTAAATCACAACAATTATTCATTGAAATCAATGATCATCATCGCTGCAATTAATAATTTATTGTAGAAGTGTAGGAATTGACAAACAGGATAACTAATCGTATATAATAAGGCAGGCACCTGACTGTGTCTTAAGGTAGTCAATGCTCTTTCGCTCACAGTGGGAACGTTCAAATGAACGCAAAGCCAAAGCAAAGCGATGGCGTAATGTAATGCAGCCAATGTTACAACTAAACATACCAGACCCCTGGCTAAAAGGAATTGAAAAGAAAGGATTTCAAAAGATAATTAACTTTTATAAAAATGCTTTACTATGCTTAATGATCAACGATTTTCTATAACGCCAATATATGAATGACAATTGTGGAAATTCCTGCATGCGGAGAACAAGCGAAAACATTTTGCAAGAAATAGCAACAAGGTCTTTGGCAACACAAAAACAGCACCCAAGATATTTCTGCTTTCAACAGTACACTTCATTTGTCTGGCCAAAAGAATGCATTTGTCATTTGCAGCTCAGCAGGTATACAGGGAACTTTTTTTGTGTCTTTTCTTATGGCTTTCCAGCCAGCCTTTACAGCCTTTAACACAATTTTTTTTATTTTCTATTTTGGCATGCCAAAGATATAATAAGAAAATAAACAGGATGAACTGCAAAGTGTTTGAGGTAACCATGTTTAGTATTAAGGAATTGTAAGCTATTGTCTAAATCTTTGTAATATTGCAAACATTTGTGTCCTCCCTTAAAAACTATGTCAGGACTTAAAGTCAATTTATAAAATGTTGAACATTAAATTGTAAATTAAAAAACGGCCAGTTCCACAAAAACTATTGTTGATTTTAGCTCCACAATCCAAACGTCTCAAGCGTTCCATCATCATTAAAAGACATGTCTTGTAGTATGGTCACACTAGGCAAATATTTACTCAAAAAAGCGTTACCACTTGTTTTAGCACAAATTTGTTTGACGTTGTTTACTCTTACAAGAGTTTGGCAAGGTCAAGCAGCATAAAATAATAAATTATAAATAAAAATATTAAAATTAAATATTTGTTGTATTTTGGCCTAAATAAGAAAAGTTTTTTTTTTTTAAAATAAACGAGTTCAAATATATGTTATTTAGTGGTTACGTATTTTTCGGCAAATATTTGCCAAGTGTGACCGAACCTTTAGAAATTAACAAAACTTTAAGCAGACTTGCTCGATATCAAAACTCACATGATCACTCGGGAAAAAGATAGTAAAATCGAGTGCAGTCATGCAGTGCATTACATTTCTGAACTAATGAGTTTTGACATTTTACTAGATCCTGTCAATGGAAATCCTGATTTAAAAGAACGTTCAGAACTGAATGGTACGCCAAATCCCTATCAGACATTGATGTATTTGATGCAATCAAATTGCCATGACAATGTTTATTAATTAGAACCACCACTTAATTAGAACCTGTTTTTTTTTTTTTTTAAATATTATGAAATGGTCACCTCAACCATACTGCCAGCATTGAAGGGTGCCAACTTAAGGAAGACTCAAACTTCAGCCTTTTTATAGCTGCTTGTTAATAGCAAATGGTAGCATCAAACTAAACTAAACTATGATTCTAATATGAGCAAAAAAAAAACCTGAAAATAAAAAAAATTACGTTTAAATTTCTTCAAATTTCAGCTCCCTGTGGTGTGCGGAGCGTAGAAAATAGAAACAGCAAAACTTTTGTATTTTTTGTTGTTGTTGTTGTTGTTAAAATAAGTGAGTTTTGGCAGTAATATTGTGTGATCATTTGTACATGTATCAAACAACTTTTAACATGCACCGAGTCAGTTACAGAATCAAAAATCAAAGAGTCACAATTGCAGTCATAGTTGCTCTATGCCAGACTAACTGCCAACGTCTGCATTATTGTATGCTTATGGTTTATATTGTTGCATCGCATCATGACTGTGTCATGATGCGATGAATTGCATTCAATTTGCAATTGAACTGTTTTGTTTGTTTGCTGGTTTGTCTTATACCAAAGCATATACTTAGACATGCGGTCCTGGTGGCTGGTGTTTCTGGTGTAGACGTAGATTTTGATGGTCTAGCCACCATTTTAGGGAAGTAACTCGTTGTACAACAACAGCAAAAGCAACGTTTACATGTACGTGGGATTGTTGAAACGTCAAGTCAAGCTGTGCCAGTCAGTGCTGAGTTACTTAAGCATTCTATATAAAAATTGCTACGCGTTTAGCATGCTACACACAATCAAACAATTCAGACTAACATACCTTTCTTTACACATACTCGTATACATATAAACAAACATTTCTACATGTGCCTGCCTGTAAGTAGATGATATTAGTCCTAGACTAGAGAAGAGCTGATTGTTGTGAAAAATGCATGAAATGATGTCTTTTAAAAAGGATTATTTATCACCTGTATTTCAAACTTGCATTCAGGAAGCAGTAGGAGACATTTTTTTCATTCCCTTTCATTTATTTGTTTGTCTGCTTGTTGGCCTGCCCCGTTTATGAATAAGTGTTCAGCTAGCTATCTTTATACGTATTTAGGTGCCTGCACCCAAGCAAACCTCTTTACTCTACTCTCTACATGACAGCTTTTTTCAAGGTCTTCAATAAGTGTTGAGTGACAACAGAAAAACAGCAACAACAACACCAAAGGATAACACCAAGGGGGCTTAAGAGTTAAACCAGAACAAAAACAAACAAAAAAAGAACTGAATACTAAAATAAAAATATAAAAAAAATAAAAGTGAAGAGCATAAAAATTGAAAACATAATAATATTTTTTGTTGCTGGTCTGGAACAATAATAAGAGCATTTTAGGTTTTGTCTTTTTTATATTCATACTGCTGGTTATAATCAGCAATTTTTTTGCGGTATATATTTTTTATTTTTTTTTTTTGTTTAACCCAAATTCTTAATAAAAAAAATTATATTTGTTGTTCTATGTTCCTTAAATATGAGTGTCTGTGTATGTTTAGTTGTTTCCCAGAATAACATCAGCCAACTAACTTTTGTACACAAAAATTGTTAAATACAAAGGGCAGACAAATAAATCACATCACCTTCTTTGTTTCCCCAAAAAATATACACCAAATATGCGGATATACACACGCATACATTAAAGGGATATATACATACATACATACATACATATGTATGCATACACCCGAAGGAAATTAAATGTAGAAAACTCAGCGAAAAATTGTTTCGTTTTCCAACCTGAGTGTTGAATTTACATGTATTCATTTTTGAGTTTTTATAAAATAAAGGAGAATTTTTATTTTGAAGATAGCCCAGGTTATTAACAAAATATGTCAAGATAATATAAAAAACTTTGTGTTGAATATCTTCTGTTCTAATTGAAAATTTTGTCAGTTCCTAATCGAAATATACAAACCTTTTTTAATAAACTTTTTTTATTTTTATTTGAAGTACTTAAATTTTACACCTAAACCTTAAAAACTATTTGTTCTCAGTTGAGAGAGAGCTATAATGAACAAATGGGCCCTAAATTAGTAGCCTTGTTTCTGTTTGAGTTCTAGTAAGTAATCTCGCAAGTCAGTTCGGATGGTTTTGCAACTCTCACGAATTTTTCTGAATTCATCTTTAACCAATGGTACTTTTAAATCGAAATGGATGTTCTCATTTCTTATGTAAGAATTTCTAAGAACTTTCGATTGGGTTTCTGTATAAGATCAACACTGGTATTACTTGCAGTTATCCAAACTTAAGCAAAGTTTACATTATGAACTGCTGTTTCAAACAAAAGCCAATTCCATCCAAAAGATGTAGCAGGATTTTACTATTACATCAAAACTTTTAAATAACGAAAACTTATCTACGACAGAAATATAGGAAAGTATTGCGGAAATACTGTTTTTTTTTAGAAGTGTACAACTTTCAAATGGTATGAAAAAGATGATTTTTTTTAAATTGACATGACATTTATTTATTTTATAATTAAAATATGACTTCTGGCATTTGACCGCCACTGCTGGCTCCGACGTAGTCTAAGCTGTAGGTCCATTGCGATAACTTTTTCCAACATTTGTGGCCTTATATCGACAATAACGCGGCGAATGTTGTTCTCCGAGTAGACTAGCGACTTCACATATCCCCACAAAAAATAGGACAATTTACCAAACGTTTCCTTCAATAAATCAATTATTGCACGAGCTGTGTGACATATTGTGCCGTCTTGTTTGCACCACAACTCCTGCACATCATCATTGTTTGATTGATGAACGATAAAGTCAGTAATCATGGCTCTGTAAAGGTCACCATTGACTGTAACGTTCTGGCCAGCTTCGTTTTTCAAGAAGTACGGACCAATTATTCCACCAGCCCATAAAGCACACCAAACCGTCAGTTTTTCTGAATGTAAAGGTGTCTCAACATACACTTGAAAATTATTATCACTCTAAAAACGGCAGTTTTGTTTATTGACCAAAAGTGAATGAAACGCTACACAAAATTCGCTTATGAAAATCGGGATCAACAGCAATTTTGTTTCAGGCTCATTCAGGTGATCTTGTGGCCCTAATTCTGGCACGAGGTTAAGTTTTGTAAGCATGCAAACCAATATCTTTCCGCAAAAACTTCCATAAAGTGGATGGGCATTAGAGTGCCAATTAACTATATGGGAAAATTTTTTTGTAGGAATTTGTTTCACGGCACCCCCCAGATTGGTTCGATTTGCTAAAAAAATACTCCCTTGAAAATTTGAGCTCAATCGGATAAGGGGAAAAGGTGCCCCTGAGCCGCTCAAAATTTGCAAAATACCTGATTTTTGACTTTAATTGTCAATAACTTCTTTAATATCTATTTTACAAAAAAAATTTGTTAGTGAAAGTTATAGACAAAACTCAGAGGAACAACCTTCGTATCTCCAATATCTACTGAATTAAGAAAAAAAAATAAACGAAAAACCATGGATTTATACATATGTTTATATGGGTGATTTTATTTACTTAAGTGTAGGCATTACATGAAAAACAAACTTCAAGCATTGATATTTTAATTTTATTTGTAGCAAGTATTTTTTTGTTTTTTTTTATATTTTTTATTGTTTAAAATGATATCTACTTTGATTTATAGTAAATTTTTCCAATGAGAATATGATGAATTAAAATTTTCAGGTAAGGATTTTGGGATTATATTAAAGAAATGACGGGAGTTGCAGAATTTAAGCCGCACAGGTTAATATTAACCCTTTTGACTTTTATAACCACACCTGCGTTGTACGTAATGATAATGATTCTCGTCATCTCGGGAATTCCCATCAATTGATCCACAGTTAAAAATCATGATTTAACGATAAGAAAAAAAGGGGAATACCCGCTCTTCATTTCTGTATGAAAAAATTAGTGTTTCTCTTGGTAGTGGTACTGGAAGAGCACAAGCACATGCTATTTGCAAATCGCTTTTTGAATGGGGTCTACAAGATTATGTAAAAGCTTTAGTTTTCGATACAACAGCAGTTAATACTGGACGATTCAATGGAACTTGTTCCATAATTGAAAATACACTAGATAGGGATCTACTATATTTTGCTTGTAGGCATCACATCTTTGAACTTATTCTTAAAAGCGTTTTTGATATTAAATTTTTCAAGACAGTTCCTAATGTTCAAATATTTCAACGATTTCAGAAGTGCTGGCCATCAATAAACATTGATAATTTCAGGATCGGTATCGAAAATGAGAAAGTTAAAAACGCTATTAGTTTATGTGATGTAGAGCGAATTACAAATTTTCTTAATAATGTTCTGCAGGAAAAACAACCGCGAGATGACTATAGGGAATTTATAGAACTTGCTCTAATATTTCTCGGAAAAACACCAACCCGATCATGTATAAAATTCCGAGCCCCAGGCACTATGCATCACGCAAGATGGATGTCAAAGGCAATATTAAAAACCTTAAAAATATTTTTGTTTAGAGACGAGTTCGATTTAACAGAGGTTAAACTAAATGCTCTTTGCGATGTTTCCATTTTTATTGTCAAAGTGTACGTTGATGTTTTACGGTTTTGCGCTCCATCACCTATAAAAGCTCCGTATCACGATTTTATGCTTATTACAGTATTAAGTCAATATCAAAGTGTTGAAAGTGAAATTGCTACCGTCGCTTTTGCAAATTTTGCAGTCACCTGTGGTATCTAGGGACACAAAGCGTTGCTTTGGCATTTTTTGATGAAAATGTACCTTTGAAGAATGAATCTGATGTAAATGGCAAAAAGGCCCTAATAAACACTTTGAACGAAGTTTTTTGTTATCAAAAAAGGTATTGCACAGTTTGTGAATATAAAGCGTTTTTAAGCGTTTTGAATTATCTGAAGAGTTTTTAAAAACAACTCCCGCAAAATGGCCGAGTAACAAAAAGTTTATTGAAGCTAAAAAAAACTCTTTCAGGTTTAAAAGTAGTGAACGATACCGCTGAAAGGGGAGTCAAATTAATGCAGGATTATAATAATATTTTATCAAGAAGCGAAGAACAAAAACAATATATTTTAGAAATTGTTAAGGATTACCGTTTACGTTTTCCAAATTGCAATAAGGAAACCTTTTGTAACTATATAAATTAAAACAAAAAACAAAACCACAAAAAATACTTGCTACAAATAAAATTAAAATATCAATGCTTGAAGTTTGTTTTTCATGTAATGCCTACACTTAAGTAAATAAAATCCCCCATATAAACATATGTATAAATCCATGGTTTTTCGTTTATTTTTTTTCTTAATTCAGTAGATATTGGAGATACGAAAAAAAAATTGTGAGCAAAGGTTGTTCCTCTGAGTTTTGTCTATAACTTTCACTAACAAATTTTTTTTGTAAAATAGATATTAAAGAAGTTATTGACAATTAAAGTCAAAAATCAGGTATTTTGCAAATTTTGGGCACCTTTTCCCCTTATCCGATTGAGCTCAAATTTTCAAGGGAGTATTTTTTTAGCAATTCGAACCAATCTGGGGGGTGCCGTGAAACAAATTCCAACTTTGAAAAATAACTGGCACCCTAAAGTGCATTCATTCAACAAGTCGATGTCAAGTGACATACACAGCTCTTGAAACAAGTCATTAGGATCTTGGATGGCTAGAAAATCTTTATAAACCACTTTTAAACACATTCCTATATAAATAAAAACAAACAAAAGCTCTAGAATATTTCTTCCCTAGACTAATAACTGAATATTTTCTCTCGAGTGTAGCTGCCAAAATTTTACTCATGTATTGTAAATTCTAGTAGCCTGCGGCGGTTTTGGTTTTTTTTTCTGTTTTATAATGATTTTTTCTTTCATTTTCCTACAAAATGTTCATGTTTTCGCTGCCATACATTTTACTTCATTGTATTAACAATGGCCTCATATATAAATATAAATAAATAGGTGCCCAAAAATCCGTAAAGGGAAGCTTTGTCTTTGTGTTCGGTTGTTGTTTTTGTTGTTTATTTTTGTTTTGTTCTCATATTTTTTTCACTTCTACATTATCAAACACCAAGTGTGTAGTAGGTTTGTTTTATGGTTGAAATTCAAACAGAGACAAAGTAAAAAAAATATATATGTAATATAAAAGACCTTTAGAATAAAGGATTCATTTGCAATCATCTGTAAGAGTATTTGTATAAGTATCAGTATGTTCGTGTGCGAAGAAACCTTGCTTACACGTGTAAAAAAGAGTTAGATTGCTCGCTTGTTACACGTATTTTAGGCCATGAAAGGTTAACTAAATTAAGCAGCAGGCTTTAGGTAAATCAACACTAACACAACCACTTACATAAAGAGTGTTCCATTTAGAGAGTTTTCTTAATTTGAAATAAAACTGTTGAAATAGAATTGGATGACGGAAACTTTATTATGACACGAAAGAACAATCTTTGACATTTACTTTTTAAAGATAATTGCATAGAAATGTAGGCTGCTACTACGGTGAAGTTGGTCCTTCGGGAAGTTCTGATTTTCGATCACTCTTTCCAGCAATGCTACCAGTGTCTCCCGAATTACGTTAATAATGTTGGCTTGCAAGTCTTGAATAATAGGTGGCTTCTCGTTATCATGGTAGCGGTCGCCATTAGTCTTTACATGATGAATTATCAAACTAAGCACAGATCTGTTAAGCAAAACCTCTAACTGAATCACCTTTTTTATATGTGATAATAAAACCTCGATTATTGATATGGAGAGTATGATGACAGCATGTAATGCTTGAACCAACACTTTGATAATTGAAAATGCTTATGTGAGAAGGGTTTTCATAAAGGACAGTGGACTAACGTATTGTGGGATGTTAAAATCTACATCTAGAAAGATTACTTAAACGATTACAGAATTTTTAGTTAAAAAGTTAAGTAGCTAAATATTGTTAAATTTTGCAAGAAAGCAAGCCCAATTAATCTATACTTTACTACTGATTTAATAGCCTACTGCCGATTTGATGTATTTAAATTCCAATGCGAGATTTCCTACAAATGAAAAATGTTTCTGCTCAAATATTACTTGAACTGATTTTCGATCTTTTCTGCCAAAGAAAAGAGGCTATTTTTAGGATATTATGATGTTTCTTTTGATTTCACAAAGTGACAAAATTAATTAAATTCTCTGCTTAATTTCTAATTTCACCAACTGCTCCACCGTATCATACTTCCATGATAAAAGTGTTTATTTACAGATTTGTTTTCAGTTTTCCTTTATTTAAGAATCTCTTTGCCCTTACACTGTAATATTATAACGATACAAAGAAAGGACCTACAATGACCGCAATAAACCATTCAAATGTACGTCTTATTCCCTTTTTGTTCTGGTGTTCAATATTTGTTTGTTTAATAAAATTTAACTAAAGGTTTCGGTATCACTTAAAATAAAAACCGAAGGTGTTTTACAAACAGCCAAACATTCAATTGTTCCAACTGACAAGCCAATGACCACTATACAACCCGCGGACAGTTGTACCACTACAAACCCAAACTCTTCATCTTGGCTAAACAAAAAGAAGACTGCATAAACCAATACAGGAAGAAGGATGTCAAACCAAACAGCAACTAAATAAAGAAAAAAAAAGAAAAATTAAAAAAAAGGAACATCAACAGCAAAACGTTTGTAAAACATCATGTCCATAGAGCAGCCACCAAAAAGAATTGTTTGTTTTTAAATTGGATGGATGGGATTGGGCCTGAGCAGGATTGGCTACGTTTTGGTTTGGGTTTAAGGTGGCGGTAAAGGGCAAATGACAGAAATACACATAAAAGAAGTGTAAGAATATTAAATGTACTCGTATGATGGTGGGTTTGGCGGTCAATTGTTTGTTTGTTTCTGCGTGTTGAAGATGTTTATCAACAAATAAAAATCTTTGTTAATCTTTAACAAAATGAAATGTAGAAAACAAAATATACCTAAACGACGTCAATTCAAAAAAAAAAAAAAACACAAAATAAATCTGAGAAAAGCATAAAATTGCAGCTCATAAAAAATTTATGTGGAAACGTATGAATATTACCCTACATTCGGTGGCAATGACAAAAGATCAATAATTTTAGTAGCGAGTTAGTACATGGTCAGTTGCGAATCTGCTCAATTGTTTGTTTGGGATTAAAGCCACTGACTCTAAAGGTGGATTCACCAATTTGTTCTTAACAAAAATTTTTTGCAGAGAAAAATTTTTTTACTGAGATCTTTTTGCAGCACGATTTACCCATTTCGAACGATTTTTCTGCAAAATCGAAGCTGTCATATCGAGCCATAACCGCCAAAATAATGTATCCCACACCATAATCGATTGTTGTTTTTTTATCGAAATCGATAGTTCAACATCATTTAGAATTATTAAAATTAAATGTATTACACAAAACAATATTTACATTATAAATTTTAAAATAATGGCTTTATTCAAACTGATTTTATTTAAAAAAAATCTTCCCCTGTAAAATTTTGAGTTTGTGGGATACATTTTTTCGGCGGTTATGGCTCGATATGTAAACGAAATCTGTTAGTTTTACAAGTGCGGCCATTGATTTATTTTGCTTGGGGTTTTAAGTGTCGAAATACAAATGTTAAATTATTTTAAAGTGTTGTGTAGTCAAAATCACAGATATAAATTCAAAATGAATGAAAAAGAATGTTGATTTTGCTGATGACCATAGAAATACATAAGGCATTGTTATTTGTATGAAAAATTGCAACCTATTGGCAACTCAATTTATTTTTGTCCAGAAAAAATTTGAAATTACAACAATTCAAGTTCGGCAAAAATATTTTCTCTCTCTCAAAAAAAGAGAGACGTCAAACTTCATCTAAAAAAATTGTTCGAAGAAATTTTTTGTTTAGATTCTACACTTTAGAACGAATGGGTGAATCCACCTTAACTCCCATGAGAAAAGTACGATTCGTGTACATACTTGTACAATAAATAAACAGTTAAGGCCCAACTATAATATGCATATGCTAGCTTAAGCAAACGTGCGAACACATATAAATTGTATGTGGCAAACTATAATGTACTTAACGAAACTTTTCGTTAAGTTTTTCAACTGTCATTTGCTTAAGCAAAAAGCGAAACTGATCGCACATTCTGTACGGAATCAGCTGTTTGTTGTTGTTTGTTTGTGTTTTGAACAAAATGGAAGAAAATATATTTATTTTAAATTTAATAGAAAATGTGGAAAAAATAAGTGCCTTTACAATAAAAGAGACCCTTTTTATTTTAACAAAAATGTCTTTCTGTCGCAGTTTATTTCTCTGGCAGAACAAGAGCGTCTTCTTCTTTTACAGTGTAGTTCACTTATTTATTTTAATGTGCACAGGCCTTCAAGCGCTAACTTTAATATTTTTTTATTATTTAAATTAAGTTTTTTCTCCATTTTTGCAAACACAATACGAAAATTAACAAAACATATGTAAACGTTTATTATTATTTACAATGTAGTGCTGCCACAGCTGTACATTTTAGTACTTTTGCCGATAAATTAAAAAAAAGGAAAAATTATGCGTTTCTGGTACGAAGTTTTCTTTTAATTATAAAATAATATAATAATATTTATAAAATATAGTCATTTAATGGGCTTTTGTTAAAATAAAAACATTTTTTTTAAACATAAATGAGCAACTGTGGACAAAAAGTTTCAAAGTCATTGTAGCCACCTAAAAGTTAACTCTGAACTGGTTATGCATTTGACAGCCTTTTCGTTAACTTTTGCAATTTGCTTAAGCTTGCTTATGCATATTATAGTTGGGCCTTTAGTTGTTTGAAACAGTGATGGTCATTGTAAAGTTTCTTTTCGTACATGCTTGCTTGAAAAAGTACCAAAATGGCTTTAAGAGGAGTAAAATTGTGTGTCTGTATTTACACGCATAATCTAGCATTTTGACATATGCAGACGTGTATTACCAAAAAAAAATAGGTCGAATTAATCCCAATACAATTTAACATACAAACAGCCCATCACTGGTGTACAAATTTTACGTAAGAACGTTAGAAAATTCTATTTTATACAGGTTGAAACGTTCCGTCAATGTGATATTAAATATTCGGTAAGCATTTGCATTGATTTCAAAGAACAAAACTGGGTCAGCTGTTACGTTACAGTACAGTACGGGACGTGGACGTTCGTCTAAGTCTACCTTAAAACATCACTTGTGAATTGAAAAATTATGACATAACTAATACTTTAATACAGAATTTTAACATCTCCTACTGTTGGTGTCACATATATGCTCTTAAACCCAATATACCTTTAAATTGAAGTAAATATAGACGAAAGGCATTCAATTTAAAAATTCGAAACTCATATGAATACAAAGGAAAACAAAATCATAACAATTGGCTACAAACAACAAAAAAAGGGTCTTCCTGATAATCTTAGGTTTATTTTCATATCAATTTTTTTTTTGGGTTGTTTTTTTGCTGTGTTTGTTGTAATTTTAAACAACAACAACAACAACTGCATGCAAACAGGGGAGAAAAATGTAGATTGAAAATCGTTTATTATGGCAACATGCTTTAGGCGTGATTGTTATAAAAACAGCTTGTTAACAAGTGTTGGCACACTAATTGTATAATCTTTACCACTTCTTACATATTATACAGTCATACAATTTTTACACACTTTTCACTTAAAAGCTGTTGGGTTGTTCTTTGATTTTCTTTTGTATTAAATTGCTGCAACTCGAAATCGAATATAAAATTATACTCGTGCATATTGTATGTATGGAAAAAACCAAACTTAAAATATGTCCGCCCTCCTTTTTTAGCAAGAGAAGTTGTCTTTTTTTGGAAAGGGGTGGGGAGGGGGTTCAAAAAGAATATCCTGTCATCACTTAAAACCAGGCAAAAACAAAAACACTCATGCATATACAAACATAACTCAAAACATTGATGGTGTGATATGTTTGTATGCGAATAAATAAATTTAAGTGCAAAAATTGCTCATGTATGTATGTATGTATGTATGTATGTATGTGTATGTACATATAAGTAAGAGTAGTGAGAGCGTGTTTGTTGTTGGTTGTGTCAGTGTATGTTAAAGTGTCACTCGTAGTTGCCCATAAATTAAATGCTTGTCAGTATTAATTACAACAACTGTCATTTGTATTGACATTACCCGATTGCTTCAAAAGTAATAACAACAATTGTCAATTTATTGATAGAATATTGTAGTTGTTGTTGTTTATTTTTTTCTGTCCGTTCTTTTACGTTATTGTGCACTCTGCTTTTTTCTGTTTTAATTTTGAACACTTCTTTCTTTTTTCGTCATGCTTCATTCCTGGAGTTAAACATGTGTCGATATTGAATGTTGAGTATTTATTATTATTGTTCAGTTTTCAGTTTTCTGTGTTTTTTTTTTCATTTCGTAGCTGCTCTTGACTTCTTTCGTTTCAATGGAAATTCATTGCATGCTATTCATATAAAAAGCAACAACAAGCTGTCATCACTTTTTCTTTTTGCACGAAACAAACTAAACTAAACAGAAACTAAAACTTCATTTCATTGGCAACTGCTCTTTAACTCATACCAATTGTTGTTGCTGATATTGTTTGTGCCATACAAAAAGTTGTCAAAACACAACACCATCTTTGATTTCCTTGCCAGCTCTCTATCTCTCCTCCTCGGCCCACTAGTCATTGTCTAGATTCCAGAACACAGTCAACAGTTTTGTGAATGGGTCAATGATAGATGGTATTAAGACTATAATCACCTACTTGTTGTTGACGTAATAAAACAACAGCAACAACAAATACAGCATAAAAACTAAAAAGCGTCGATTGCAATTTATTAATGTGGGAGATAAACAATGAGACATTGTTGAAAGACAGACTAGATCGACCGTTATAAAAACAAGAGTAATAAAAAATGTTGAAATTTTTTCAACATGTTTTTTAAAACAATATAAATATGATGAATATTATTTCATATTACATTGAATTTTTATGACTCTATAGCATTAAGCTCGCATTCTATATGTGACTCTATAGCATTGAACTCCCATTCCAAAGAGTTTCCAAAATTTACGCAAGATTTTAATTAAATATTGCAAATTATGCAAATGCATAAATTTTGGAAACTCTTTGGAATGGGAGTTCAATGCTATAGAGTCACAAAAACACAGGTAGCCTACACGGCTTTGGTATTCTTCCATAGTCCCCGTTTACACAGTCGAACATTTGGAAGAAAAATATCTGGAAATCTCTTGTTTTTTCATTCCCAGTCACGTTGTCGAACAATGTTGTCAGACACATTTCATTATTATTTGCTTTTTTGACATTTCGCTTATTCGTGCTGTGTAATAATTTGTAGTAAATTCCAGCGTAGAAAATGTCAACAAAGCATGTTCACCGAGTACCAAATTCAAAATTTATTCTCTCTTCCCCACCCGTAATTTTCTATCAAGCTAAATGTTTTTCTTCCAAATGTTCGACTGTGTAAACGGGGACATAAAACGCTTTCCTGTGGCGAATTGTTTGTGAGTTACTCTCTTTGGCATACTAGTGTCATTTTTTTAATAAATCTTCTCAAAGATTAAGTTTTCATCAACAAATTCCGGAAAAAAACCTGTATTATTTAATATAATTACGGAACAAAATACTTTTCAATTATAATTGTATTACAAGTACATTACTTAGAAGTGATTTGGTAATGTCTGGCTTATTTATATAAGGAGTGTCTTAAAATTTACCCAAGATTTGAGTTAAATAGATTTTTGATTCTTAAAGTTGACAGTTGGAAAAACAAATCGTGCAAATGGTTTACGCATTCTATGAAATTTTGCATAAATGTGACAGAATTTCATTGATACACTTTTCCGTCAAAGTGCGTGTTGCAATGGAGTTAAATCACTTGAACTACGAGAACAGTTTTGATAACCGCCAGGAGATAGTATGCGACTGGCAACTTCTCCCAATTAATTAAAAAAAAACCTGTTTATTAAGTTTGCAATGAGTAGCTTGACCAGAATTTCTATGAAGTATAGTCTAATGATGCCTCTAGCCTAAAATCCGCATCAAAGAGTGGCTAGTTAGGTAGGCATCATCTCTGAACTTTAAATATGCTATTTTGAAGATTACCCAAGTCATTGAGGTGATCACTTGCTAATTTCTTTCGTCGTGGTAATTGGTTTCCCGCATCTCATCCAGCGTCGAGAAACTTTTCCATTGAAATGTTTGGAATGAAACAGAAATGCTATAAATTGAAACAAACAGGTTTTTTTCTCACACAACTGTGTTTGTAACTTTTTTTGACGATCGCTGTCACGTAAGAAAATTACTCGTCAGTTTACAAAAAAATGTGTCTGCAAATTTTTTGTGAGAAATGTTTCCGCTTTGAACTGTCAAATATACTCACAAATAGAAATAAAAAATATTAGATATTATTATTATTCAACAACTCTTTAACAATTTTTTTTTAGCAAAGTTTTCTTTTTACACCACGAATCTATTTTTCTTTTAATGCAAATTATTTTGTAAACAACAAACAATAAAGTCGTACTATACATTATTAGAAGTACTATACATTATAGAACGGTTCGAATTGAAATAAAACACAAGAAAATCGTTTTAATGACCATCAATTTGGCTTTACTGGAAGGATAATTTTATGCCATTAATGTTTAAATATGATTCAGGCATGTGGCCGTCGCGGCTGGCTCGAATAAAGCCAATTCTACAGGTCCAATTTTCAACCACTTTTTCGAGCATATGGGGCCGTATGTCGGCAATAACGCCACGAATGTTGGCTTCCAATTCCCCTAACGTTTCTGGTTTGTTGGCGTAGACGAGCGACTTCACATATCCCCAAAGAAAATAATCCAATGGTGTCAAATCACACGATCTTGGTGGCCAATTGACAGTTCCATTTCGCGAAATTATGCGCTCATCGAATGTTTCCTTCAATAAATCGATTGTGGCGTGCGCTGTGTGGCATGTAGCGCCGTCTTGTTGGAACCACAACTCATCCGCATTCATGCCATCCAATTCGGGAACAAAATAGTCGGTTATCATGGCTCTATACCGGTCTCCATTAATTCGGGTCCTCTTCAACACTTTGCTCTACAGCGGCAATTGTTTCTTCGGTGCGCACTGTTCGACGTCTCTGCAGATGCGTATTATCACATAGAGTAAACGTAGTGCGAAAACGATCCATGGTTAACCGAATTAATTGCTCTGATGGACGATTATGTAGACCATAAAATGGACGGAGCTTGCGGTAAACTTCGCGAACTGAACCGTTATTTTCGAAATAAATTTGCATGATTTGCAAGCGTTGTTCTTTTGTCAACCTGTTCATGATGAAATGGCAAACCAAACTGAACATAAATGACATTAGAGTTGCCAGATTTGACCACAAAATGCCAGTTTTATCTCTTTATCGCCGTCCTTTAAAACTTTTCTATTTTAATAAATTTGGTCGCCGTTAACGATATTTGTTATTAGCGGTTTCAAACACTGAAATTTCACATCGGCTTTGATTTGTGTATAATGACATTTTCTATTGTACAGACAGATTATCTTAAATTCATCGGCGTATACTCTTAAGGTACGCTCACACTTGGTAAATATTTGACCAAAAAGACGTTACCACTAAATAACATATATTTGAACTCGTTTATTTATTTAAAAAAAAACCTTTATTTCCTTTGATCCAAAACATGGTGAAATAATGTAAATTTTTCCAACTGGGTTATACCAAAATTTAGTTTTTTATAAAAACAAAACAAAGTATACAAATTTAATTTTTCTTATTAAGTTTCTTTGAGATGTTTGTCTGTCTGTCCGTCTGCCGGTCGGTCGTCTCTGACTCTATTGTTTGCAATGGCAAGTGTAAATTAATTGTTGACAATGTCAACATTTTTATTTTTACCAGCATTTATTGCCAATAAATGGCAAAATAGCTTTAAAATGACAGCAAGTTTTTTAACTTTGTATTCGTTATTTCGTTTTTTTTTTCTCTTCATCTTAGTCTGCTCTTCTAGATCTCCCCACTTGTTTAGTCAACAACAAGTACGTATGTGTGTATATGAGAGATGACCTTAAGTAGTAGTGACTATAAAATTCCAATTTTTAAATTACAAAAAAAAAAAAAACGAAAGAATGAAATGAAATGAAAACAAGCACAAGATGGGGAATTGCAACGGAACAACAACACTAAACAACTAGAAAAGTAACTGACACAAATCAAAATGTTATACAAGATTTTGCTTTCAAACCTTTTATCATTTCAACCTAATAAAAATAAATAAAAACTCATAAAAAATCATTTCTATGTTCTCTATCATTGAAAGATTTCGGATCTAAAAGAGACGCTGTGCTTTTGTTTGTCTACACACGCACGTATTTGAAAAGAAAAAAACCTGTAAACACCTCTTCAAAAATGAAATGTGTTTATGAAACTGTTTGAATTTGTCAGTTCATGTTCTCTTCCTGCCTTATAATATTAAAAAATTTTAATTTTTCCATTTTTATATTTATTATAACACGTAATATGTATGACAATAATCTAACAGAAGAACATGCAAATACTTTAATAACAAAGGTTTACACTTGTATCGAAATATGATTACATACTTTGAATGTTTTAGAAATATATTTACATGCTATACTACATTTTCAATTATATTCAAACTTAATTTAAAGAGCAAAGAAAAGAAACCCTTTGGAATCAGTGGCAGGAATCGAACCTGTGACCCCATACTCATAGATTTGCTCGCTATCAACTACATATGTACATATATTTAATATCTTTAGAACTTTTTAGAGTTTGCCAAAGATAATGAATGTTTAAATTTCACGTACTTATTACTAATCGCGAGTCAAATCTTGATTGCTGGGCAGTAATGTGAGATGTTTTTTAATTTAAATTATTTGTTCAATTCACAAGTGATGTTGTAGTATTGTAGGAGTTGTTGTAAGTCGTCTGAATTTACAATAGTTGTACAAATATTGTTGGTAATTTCTATATAGATATGTACATATTTTGTGCAACACCTACGAAATTTTTACTTAAGTTTTTCAAATGTTGTATGAAAGTCTAAGTGTTGCCAAAAGTAAAAATATGTAGTATCTCAACATAAAAATTACTCATTTCAGTTTAAAAATATGTATAAGCAAACGGTAACACTCAAATCATAAACTGATTGACAAATTCAAAACAAGAAAATAAAATTTTAATTTTGAAAATTATTCATATATTGCGTTTTGTATATTTGTTTTCAAAATATTTTTCGTTTTGTCATTTTGAAGGTTTGACAATGAAAACATATGACTTTACTCAAAATTGTGCTCACAATCAGATATGTAGATGTATCATACAATGTACAACATACAACATCACTTGTGAATTAACTAATTGAGTTTTAATTTAGATTCATTCACAAATTTTAGGGTCTATAAAAAGCTTAAAAAATACTTTGAGCAAATAGTACTGAGAAATGTATTCTCTAATATTGTTTTTTTTTTAAATGGCATTAAGTCGATTTTAAAAATATTTCCTCAGAGTTTTAGCGAAGAAGAAATCAAGTGTTTTAAAAATTAATGTTTAAACAATTTGATGCCAAAGTAAACGCATTCCTTTAAATATGGTCTAGTGTGTTTATGTTTGTATTTAAAGTTAAATACATAAAATGTCAATAAACTGCTGCAGGGATTAAAAATAAAACTTTAACAAAACCATAAATATAAATGTGTATCTACTCCATAGTCTGTGCTATGTTGACCTTAGATATGGTCAAAAGCTGCAATAAATTTATTAACAAATAGGAAGGAGATCAGAATCAGGCAAAAGACGATTTTTTTAATAAATAATTTCTTTAATTGATAATAAATCTGAAACTACTAAAGATAAAGTGCACAATTTGTGGCATCTGATTGAGAACGATTTCAGCTTTCATTTGATATATGTTTGACCCATATATATGTAGCTCATCTCATAGTTGAGATTGATCAACCCAAAATGTAGTGCTTATTTCTTGTTAAATTTATTTCAGTTTATTTAATCACTTTTAGTAACTCTTTTATTTGTGCTTAAAAGCAAAAACGTTATTTATTTATTTATTTGTCTGTTTGCTATTTGAGTTCGCATCCGCATTAAAGTGTAAATATTTTAACTCATCGTTGATTTGAATGCATTTAAAAAATGTTGGATAATTGCTAAGTAAGCTTGACATTAAAGAGCGAGCACTTGCACTAAGAATTATTTACGATGTCAAGTAACTAAATAGGGATAACAAATGATTTATATATTTACAGCCAAACGAAAAAAAGTATAACTTTTGTAAAATATTTTGAAAATTATTATAAATGTTGATTTATTTATATTATAACAAAACTATTGCTTTTTTTTCTTTACTGCTTAACGTAGAAAGGGAAATGGGAACCGAGTGCTGCAATGTGATGAATTTACTATTTTAATAGAAAATTTAAATAATTTATCTTATTTCTTAAACAATATTGTTTACTTTAGTTATATGAGTTGATACAAAATATTTCTAAGGACAAGTAAGCAATAATTTCTGACATTTCATAGAGAAATATGTCGGTTTTCATGTGAGAAAATCTGAACTGTTCATTGCCAAGTTACTGAATTAACAGGAGAACAAAATAAGACAGAAATTGTTTTTTTGTTTAAATACTTATATTATTCATTTCTTATTATTGTTTATTTGACCTTTTTGTGTATTAACCCCCTGGCCCACGATGTCGAACGATAACGTTCGCTTAGATAAGACTTAAGACACAAACTTGATTGTGGAATAAACAAACTTGATTGAGTAAAAAAAAATAGATACGATAAAAAGTTTGTGTCTGTCTTATCTAAGCGAACGTTATCGTTCGACATCGTGGGCCAGGGGGTAAGATTTTGGTAATTAATAAAGCTTTAGGTCTTTTTTATAAAATATTTAAATTTTTATTTCAATATTTTGCTACTCTTTGAGTAGCTTCTTCAGGATAGAAATTTTTTATAATTTTATAAATTTCAAATATGACAAATATTTTTCATGCAAAAATTATTTTAACTGTCAGTACCACTTTAAGTTAGAAATAACTAGACTTTGTGAAAATAGGAGTAAAACTATTAAACATATAAACCCAAAATTTTTCTAATTCAATAAAGTGAGAATTCAGCTTTCATATTACAAATATTTTTAACGCCTACTTTCACGTCTTCTTTTTATTTTATGTAAGTTTAAAGTTGATACCCTTATGTTTTTGGTATTATTTGATTTGGATAAAAACTCTTTTTAAGGAACAACGGCAATATACATATATCGCACTTGTTCCTCAAAAGCGTAACAACTCAAAATTTTTAAATTTTCACTTTTTGCAAAAAACCAAACCACAGAGGTCATATCCTACACACTGTAAAAATCTCCCTTTGATTTGTCTTCTCTTCCGTGAAAAAACCCGTTATGACATTTTTAGTTGTTTGCAAGTGCTTGATCAAAACAGATCAAAGTTTTTTCATACATAGAGCGAGTTGTCGCGTTGTCGTTGTTTTCCACTGTCAACAGGGTTGTCAGATTTTTTTGAGCTTCGTCGCCAAAACGGATGTAAAAAATCGCCAAAATTCGCCAAAATCCGATTTTGTTCAGTTTTTAATTTTTTTATTATTTAAAAGAAATAAATTTTGTTTACACAAAAAAACCTAGTTCAATTTTTAAGTCAAAAATCGCCAAAAATTGCGAAAAAACCAAAAAAATCGCCAAAAATATTTTTTTTTTAGTTTTTGTTACAGTTTTTTTTATTTAATTCATTAATTGTTACTTATTAAACAATATTTTAGTAAAACATATACACATTTATATCCGTTTTTGTATTTTTTACTATTTAAAAAATTTAAAAATTTGTTAAAAGAGAGTTTTAAATTACATAAAAATGGAGATCATATTTAAAAAAAAGTAAAGTTAAGTAGATAAGTCTAAGAGTTCGTAAACTTCATCCTCAGCGATTTCATTACTAGAGTCTTGACTTTCATACATAGTTGAGTTGAATTTTTTTATCATTTCATTAGTCGGTGTAAACGAATTGCAGCATAATTTGTTTACGTTCATATGATTAATTATGTATTCTCAATAGAGCGTCTAAAAGCTCATATTGAATTTTATTACTTAGTCGAGTTTTTGTACAATTCATTATTGAAAATACCCTTTCAACGCAGACATTACTGGTTGGAACTATCAATATAGTAAGAACGGCCAAAGATATTTCCTTAAAATGGTACGTACCTGCTGTATAGTGATAATCAAACACTTTTGGCCAAAATTCAAGTAATTTTGTTGGAATTTCGTTATTAAAATAATTATTTCAATTTATGAACGGAAGTTTTCCCTATTGAGTTTCATACACGCCTATTGCTACATTTGGATCCATAAATGGTCTTAATGTTTCTTGAACAACGTCAAATTTAGTTTGAGATAATGTATTCGCACACTTTGAAATAGAAAATTGTCCAAAAGCTTTAAAAAAGTTCATATTTTCTGGTAATCTGCATATCATCTCTTTTAAAAGTTTTTTTAAATACACAAAACAGTTTTCTTTAAGTACGATTATTTCTACTTCGCTCAATTTCGCATTTCTTAATTCTGTTTCAAACTCTGGTCCACAATCAATTGCATTTAGAGGCAAAAATAATTTTGAATTATCAATAGCTGCATGTAAATCATTGAAAAATTTTTCATTGTTTTCAGTATTATATAAAGCAGAAGGTTTGAAAACTTTTGTTAAAAACATAAGAAGTTTACAATACATTTTTTCATGCATGCTTCCTGCATCCATGCTGTAAGATTGAAATTCCAAATTCAGATGATTCATTTCGTTGACAATTGGTTTTATAAAAACCAAAAAAATACGATTTTTTTCATCACATAATTTATTACAGATGTTTTGGTGAAAATCGCCAAGAAAATCGCCAGTGATATCAAAAATCGCCAAAAAGTCGCCATGTCGCCAAACGGAAAATCTCGACGCCAAACACGTTTCAAAATCGCCACGTTTGGCGAGAAATCGCCATATCTGACAGCCCTGACTGTCAACGGTTTGCATAAGTTGTGTTTTAATTTTGAGTCATTACTCTTTAGTTGATAGATGTAGGTCACTGATGGCAAACATGGTACAATTGTACTTTTTTTTTATACATTTTAAACACAGTTGGTACCGTGGTACTACCACAAGTCATATGGTACAATTTCAAAATACTGTTGCCTCAAAATTTGATATTTCAGATGAAACCGATAAAACATCAGTCATGTCACAGAATTTAATTCCGTTCGGAAGTGGAATTATTTCCGTATCTTGCTTCTAAAGAAATAGGTAGTAAAACGAACAATTGATTTCATTCCGAACAAATTTTTTGTTTTGCTTTTTCTATAGAAGCAAATAATGGAATTAATTCCACTTCCGAATGGAATTAAATTTTGTAACATGAATTAATTAATTTTTTGTTATCTTCGAGCTCGAGGCCAATTATTTCTAATTATTTCTAATATAATACATAATAAATATATTTTGTACAAATAATTTGCCTCGAGCTCGAAAAAACTTTTTTATTTTACAAAAAACAGGTCGAAGAAATCGAAATTTAATTTAATTTTTTGTTATCTTTACTTACATGTACCAATAAATTTAAAGTACTTTTTTTTTATTAAAAAAAAAACAATTGTAAAAAAATTATTTAGTACTATTGGGGTCGAAAAAGTACGATTTTAGAAGTTCGTTGGTACGCTATTAGTTTTCTCTTTTATCTTCCCTGATGTGAATATTATTTTAATTTCTCTCAAGATTGAGTAGCATCAACCCTACATGTCTGCCAAATTTCATACCAATTGCTTTTACCATTAAGCAGATATGACCGACCAACAGCGTTGCCATATATTTTTTTAAGAAAACTTTTTATTTCTAAAAAAAAAACTTTTTTTTTGAAAAAAAAACTTTTTCAAGTAGTAAAATTTCAAAACCCAATTTTATTGAAAACAAAACAACTTTTATTTTTACATATTTACTTGAGTACTCCTTAAGTACATATGTATGTACTCGTATGTACAAAATAAAGAGTTTATTTGTGTTGTAAACTGTTAACATTTTATAAATATTTATATGACATTTACTGTACTTAAGACGTAGACTAAATTAAACATTGTTGCAGTAAAAATGGATTAAAAAATCCATTAAATTACTAACGTAGTGCAGCATAGTAGAAAAACATTGTTTTGTTAATTGTGAAAATAACTTGTTTTATAAACTAAATTAAACTTATAAATAAATTATAAATTACAATTATTGTTTTTTTAGTTGAACTGTTAATTTTTCAATTTTTGATAATTTTTATTTAGGCTTAAATAATAATTTAATGAAAATTAAATTTAATGAACTCAAGCCTAACTAAAAATTATCAAAAATTATAAATTTTCAAAAAACTTTTTTTTTAGAATAAAACTTTAAAACTTTTTTGCATCTCAAAAAACTTGCAAAAAAAGGTAAAACTTGACAAATGGCAACGCTGCCGACCAATAGTTTAAACTTTAAAGATACGGTCACATATGGCAAATATTTGCCGAAAAAGACATAACCACTAAATAAAATATATTTAAACTCGTTTATTTAGTTATTAAAAAAACTTCGTTTAGCTAGGACACCACAAATATTTAGTTTTATTTTATTTGATGCTGTTTGATGTTGCAAAATTTTTGTAAGAGTAAACAACGTCAAACTAATTTGTGCTAAAACAAGTGGTTACGCTTTTGTAAGTAAATATTTGTCAAGTGTGACCGTACCTTATGTCAACTAACTACTTCATATTTGTCAGAAAAATATGAAAAAAGCTTTAAATAAATTTAATGCAATTAACAGAAAAACAGAATCAGACAGAAGGTATTTTTCAACTACACATTTTCCTAAATTCATCAGAACTCTGAAACTACTAAAAATTTCGGCCCCCAAATTTGTTGCATTAGAGAATAGAGAGGGATTTCAACTTTCACCTGACAGATATTTTTAATGCCCACTGCCACGCCACGTCTTCTTTTTAATTCTATATGCCTGATAAGTTTCATATCAATTGTGCATAACATTTACAAGATATGGTCAAAAACTTAAAATATATAATCTGCATGAAAATCATGTGAATAATAAAAAAAAAATTGTTGAACAGAATTGGCTATAAACTATTTTTTAATTAAATATTTTCTTTGATTGCGTAAAACTTTAAAACCACTCAACAGTTTAGTCCAGAGTTTGTGGCGTCTAGTAGAGCAGAATTTAAATTCTCATTTGATATACACTTAATTCTGTTTTTACACGGATTTTAAAAATAAACCAATTTTAAATTTTTTTCCATTTAGCACGATTCAAAATCTTTTGGGCTTACATTTTTTTGTTAAATTTAGTTTTTGTGAAACATGTTCATATGACAAATTTAATAAAATTCCCTGTTTGTGGATACACTCAAATGAACTTGTCATACATTTTTTTTAACATTATTTTAAGATATACAATCTAATATCTTTTTTTTTCTTTAATAACTACGCTTGTGTAAACACATATTGTATACATATGTATGTGATTTAATACTATAAACCTGATTATTTGTTTTTAAAAAAATCCTTGTTCTTCACTAATTTTAATAGTTTTTAGAGATGAGGAACCAATCACCTATTTTGCATACAACCAATGTCTTTTTTTTCACGGGGTTTTACTGGAACTAGTTGCCGTGTAAAAACAGAATTAAGTGTAATTTTACATGGTCCACTGTCCTAATTTCTAATACATACATGCTTAAACTTGCTATAATTAAAATAACGTTTTTAAAGTTTTCAGAGAAATCGTATTATAAATCTAATTCAAAACTTTATAGGGCTTGATCCGCAAATAGGCTGCTTTATTATACATATTAGTAAATAGTTCAGGGTTTATGGCTTTAAATTTCCTTTTCTTTAATGAGTTTTATTAACTTTATTTTTTGTATACATACATAAATAATTAATTTACTTACATTTGTATGTAAATCTGATTCGTTGTTATTGTCTACCGCTTACAACCTGCAAACAAAGAAGACAAAAGAACTTAACTTAACTTAAAGTAATATTACTTTGGCTCATATATTTAAATTTACATTATTGTGGATATTTTTTAGGTTTCTAGATTGCTTTTAAATAAATTTACGTGTAAATCTTGTTGATTTGCAGACATAAGCTTTAGTTAAAGACTAAATTATTTTCAATTTAATAAAATGCATTTGGTAAAAACTCCCACAGGATTGTAGCTGTTAGTATATCAGAAAAGTCATCATTATTTATAGTTAAATTCAGGCTTTTAAAATAAATAACCATCAACATTGATTAGTTTAACAAACAAGTTATAGGAATTATCTATAGTATAGATGCTTTCTACTAAAAGTGTCATATATCCTCTTTAAAGCCTCATCATCATCATCAACAGCAACAGCTAGAGCAGCAACAGCAGCATCACTAGCACTAAAACCATCATCATCTTTGTTGTCATCATCGGCATCATCAGCGTTGTTGTCACTACCAGTGCCGACTTTTACTGGCATTTATTGGTTACAAACGACTACATGTGAGTACATGCGAGGTTTGTTTATACAAGTGGTTTAATTTGTTGACAGCTTTGGTGCTTGAAATTGAAATTGCACAAAATCCAAAGATCATCATCATATGAAAATATTTGCCAGAGTCAAAGAATGTTAACTCAAAGAATGTATGAATTCAATATGTCGAAATATTGGCTCATATTTGGAAAAGACATTAGTTTTGTTCAGTTTTTAGTAACTTCAAACATTTTCAAACATTTTTTTTTAAATATTATGGTCACTGTAATTATTTGTATGATTTCTGCATAACAATTATATTAATTATATAACAACTATATATATAATATATGATTATAGCAATTATGTAATGCTTATGGTGATCAGTTTTATGATGAAAGATTATACCATATTATGTTGTTCTCTATCATAATCAAAGAGCAACAAATTATGATAAATGGATTCATCATATACATGATTGCAAAAAAATATATACATAGTTACTATAATCATATATATAATTGTTGTAATCATATGAATCGTAACTTAACCATATTATGGTTACCGCAATCATATTAATAATTACTTTGACCATAACATTGTTGAAAAGCTCGTAAAAATGTTAACATTGTTGTGGTAAACATGAACAACTATATTATTTTTCACTATCTTAATCAGTTGAAATTATTACTAATTGAATTTCAAAGCTTTATTGATTTACGATAAAAATATACAAAATTATTATGTCCTGTGGTTCCTAGTAGGAACAAAGGGCCGCATTTCACGCATTAAGTAACCTTAAAAATATAAACGGTTTTGTTACATATGTTCAGCATTTAAACGATTTCGAGTTGGTTAATCCTAAAACCGGCCATTGTCACGCCCTATTTTAAAGTTATTACTTGTTTAGAGTAGACAAATTGTGGGAAAAACTTTCTCGCAAGAGCATAAATAATAAAACGATCCTCGTACCAACAAGCTCCTATTAAACAATCATGCAGATGGAAGTCAAAGTCAGGCTTACACAACATTATTGGCGTCATTTTAAGTTTTAATCCTCGTAAGAAAAAGTGACATGTGTTCTAGATATAGAACCTTCCTTACGACGTAACATTCGTGCAACGTTCTTTCTCTGCTGCCTCTCTCGCTAGCAGCTACTTCGTTCTGTGCCTGGTAGGCTAAGGCAAAAGTAGACACTAAATAACATTCGAACAAAGTTGCATATGAGGCCATTATAATGTAATGCAAACACATGCAAACTCTAGACTCTGGGATGCCCATCAGGATGTTAGGCAAAAGGAAAAACTAGGTATGTATATGAAATAATAATAATGAAAGAACTACGGACGTATGCACTAGCCTGAATGGCTGACTGGCTTTTAAGCTTATAAAAATAAAATGTTTGGATTAAGCCAAACCAAGTGCAACAGAAAAATTGACCAAAAGAACTGCCATATAAGCACAAGATATATTTGTATATGTATGCTAGTGGGTGTTGCAATAAATAGAGAAAAAGCGCAAGCCAACACCAAAATCAATATTGTTATTTGCGGAGTGTGCAGTGTAGTTACTAAGAAAACTATTTGTTTAACCAAAAGCTTAAATTGGTTTGTAAGCTTTGAATACCTTTAAGAGCATCTTTGCTTGTGGTTTTTGGCATATCGCTCAATTTCTGTTTTTTTTTGTTTAGAGGTTGTTCAAAGTAACTAGAATGTACACTCGGAAATGAAATCTTAGCTAAATTTTAGAAGAAGCTCTTGCTTCGTTAGCTGCCGTGTCATCAATTTGTTTACGGAATTAATTCGGAGTGTATCTTTTTGAGAGTAGCGTTGATACTTAATGGTTAAAAGTCCTCTTTGAAGACTCTATTTTTATTGTCTTCATATTTTATATGACAATCGCTATAATATTGAATTTAAATGAGACTAACAAGTGTTTCAGTATTTTATTTTATAGATTGTTTTTGATATATTGACTAAAATTAAATAACATAACAATAACATATTGACAAAATAATGGAAACTAAAATTTTACTTCAATAAAAGTAGTTTACCAGTTATCAAAACTTAATATTTTGTTGGATATCCTTTATTTTTGATAACTGCATCACATCGACGATGCATTGACCCAATCAATTTGTCAACTGTGTCTTTTGAAACTTTTTTGCCATTCACTTAAAACTGCAATAAATAAATCCTCTTTTCGTGTGAAATTACGGAATCCTATTTGGCGATCTACAATTTCCCATCAATTTTCTATGGGATTGAGATCTGGGAATTGGACGGGCCACCTCAAAACACGCACCTCATTGGGTTGTAACCAGCCAGCTACAACTATAGAGGAATGTTTTGCATCATTGCCCTGTTGAAATCGCCAAATTAGTGGCATGTTCTCTTCTGCATATGGATACATTATGTCGCTTAAAATGGCTCTATAGCCTACACCAGTTAATGTGTCTTTTATGACGTCAATTGGGCCCATTCCAGACCAAAATATTGCCACCTCCAAACTTGACTGTCTGACATGTATATTTTGGGTCAAGTCTATTTCCCTTTGGCCGTCTCATATAGCACCTTCCATCATTTACCCTTAAATTATATTTAGACCCGTCTGAGAAGAGGACAGCGTTCCATTTCTGTCTAGACCAATTAATATGCTCTTTAGACAATTTTAAACGAGCTGCGCGGTTTTTCTCAGAAATCAGAGGTTTTTTCACAGGGCGAAAGCATCCGAGACTAGCTTCGCGAGCTCGACGGCTAACTGTTCGTGAGCTAATATTTAATCCGAGAACATTTTTAACTTCTGTCGATGTCATTTGCTTGTCTTTTTTAAACTCCCTTGCTATTAATTTATCCTGTCTTGCAGTAGTCTTGCGTGGTTTTCCTCCTGAATGTAGAGTTTTAACAGTACCCGTTTCACAAAATTTCTTAATTATCTTCGAAACTGCTGATTTATTCATTGGATATTTATCACAAATAGTTTTTTGTTTTAATCCGGAATTAAAATCATTTATTGTTTTTACTTTAAGGTCTTACCTTTACTTTAGTCATTTTCACTAATTACTAATTACTAATGTTTGTGTTTAAATTATTTAATAAAGAAGTAAAATTATAAATTTTAAAGATAACAGTAAATTTTTTTCCATTTTGCTTTGTTTTCTCATCAATTCGCTCTGTTTAAGTCATCTTTCGTACAGGAGTGTAAAAGTTTCCATTGTTTTGTCAATATCGCTTCGTAATTTTCGATATATGATATTTTATGTTATTTACCCCCTGGTCCACGATGTCGAAAGATAACATTCGCTTGGATAAGACTTAAGACACAAACTTGATTATGGAATAAACAAACTTGATTGAGTAAAAAATAAATACGATAAAAAGTTTGTGTCTTAAGTCTTATCTAAGCGAACGTTATCGTTCGACATCGTGGGCCAGGGGGTTAATTTTAGTCAATATATCAAAAACAATCGATAAGATAAAATACTGAAACACTTGTTAGTTTTTTTTCGAGAAATAATTTAGATTTGAGACCTCGACCAGTAAGGAAGTAAATTTTAAGAAAGTTTCCATTGTTTTGTCAAGCACTGTATGTAAATGATCTGTGCATAGTTTTGAGTAGGTACCGATATTTATACGATATATATAAAATGATAAATGGCTTTTTCGGATGTGGTCCTTGTATGGGAGGTATGACCAATTATAGGCCGACCACCATTAAATTTAGTACAACAATTTCTTTACATATAAGTATTACTTTTATCAAATTTTAGCCGTTTAACATTATTTATATTAGTTTTACACACGTATTTAAGTAAATTTTGGATATGGGGTCTATTTTAAAACATGGACCAAACTAAAAAATTTCGTTTTGCGATTTCGGTTTGCATGAGACTTATTCCTGCTGAATTTTGTATTGATATTCCAATTTTATAGGCATTTATGTACAATTGAGCAATATTTCGGGAGATTTTTGTATGGGGACTATGAGAAATCATGGACCGATTCTTACTATTTTCCTCGAACTTTTTTTTTTTTTATAATGAAAACAACGTATACAAAATTTCATGGGAATATCTGCAATATATTTAAAAATATAGCAAGAAAAATTTCTTTAAAACATCAATTTTTATGGAGGTTGTCTTACATTTTGTTCCATAACTCTTGTTCTACTACACCGATTTTGCTGATTTTCAACACCAAACTGCTTAGGAGAACTATAAGAGGTTGTTTGTAAACTTTGTTGATTTCGGTTGTGTCCTTTGGACGTGAGAGTGATTTACACAGTCAGACAGACGGGCATGGCTCAATCGACTTGGAATTTCGTAAGGACCAAGAATATGTATACTTTGTTGGGTCTCAGATGAGTATTTCTCAGTGTTGCACACGACTGACAAACTTATATATACCCTCATTCACCACTTATGGTGGTGCAGGGTATAAAAATCAAAAATCCAAAATTTTTAATATCTTTGTAAATAACGATTTAGAAGAGCAAATGGCTTAAATTTGTGATCACTCATATGTTTGACTCAAAATCGATTTTTTATATAAAAACTAAAAATTTAAATCCTCAATATATTTGTAATAATCTGCTTAAATGTCTGTGATTACTCATATTTCTGACTGAAAAATTAGAGTTGTGCCCGGTCGTTCATTTCAGTGACCGGTCATTTTCGTTCCTTTGTCCAAGACTGATTCATTCATACAATTCGTTCAATCGTTCACTTTGAACGAATGAATACAACCCTTATTGAATGTGATTTTCCGTACACTATTGAACGAAACCCGCTCAGTTAAATGACCGACTCATTCCGTTCAATGAAGTGATCCGTTCATTTAAACCCGTTCGTTCATGACAGCTCTACTGAAAATCGATTTGTTATATAAAAACAACCCAAAAATCTTACATCTTTGTAAATATCCGTTTAAATGAGAAAAGGTCTTGAAACTGTGATCACTCATATTTTTGATTCGAAAACGATGTTTCATATAAAAAATCAAATATCCTTAATCTTTAATATCTGTGTAAATAGAGTGTTAAATTTATGATCACTCAAATTTTGGACCAAAAATCGATTTTTCACATAAAAAACTGAAAAATCTTAAATCCTCAATATCCTTGCAAATCTACTTCACTTCTCTTTTTTGAATGTTTTTGCAGTCATTCTGTAAAAAGAGATCAATTAAGATCATTCATCTCAACACAGAACCTGCAATTTTTTACCGCATTATACAAAGTTGCGCCAGCTCTCTCTGAAAATAACTTCCTTCCCGCCACAAATTATTTTACTAACATTTAACTGCACGCGTAAAGATTTAATATTATCCATTGTAACCGTCCATAGACACATATGCCTCACATACATTACATACATACATATATAAATAAATAAATAAGTATATAAATACATGTGAAAATGTGTAATGTGCAACATATACAAATACTTGGACATACAGTGGACACATGAAAAGTGTTGTGTATGTGTGGTAAAGTATGTCTCCTTGTGGTGTTGTTGTTTGATGCCATTTTGGCGTTTTTTAAAAGTGTTCTTGTGTTACTGATAGCAACACTATCAGTAGTGGCTTCATGAAAATAAATATAGCCGGTAGATATGTACGAAACGTATGCAGGCTTTAAAGAACGGTCGTCGTTGGATACTACGGCATACCAAAACTTGAAACCTTTTTTTTTCATTTTAACTTATTATACGCCACAAAAAAAAAAAAAGTAAGAAATAAACCAAACTACTCGTATATTTACAATTTCAATTTGTAAGTGTATGTGGTATGTAGTTCTTTTATTTATTTCATACTGACTCGATTTAAAACGAAAACTGTAAAACCTTTATATTTTTTTTCTTCTGTGTGTTTGCAATCTGAATACCATTTATACAATAAAAGAAAAACCTCATATGATCCCTTACATATTGTTAACTTTAGTTGAATTATTATCGCTTTTTTTCGGTAGATTTTTTTTTTGGTGTTGGTGAGCGTTATTGTTAAAGTTAAAATAAATTTTAAGAAACTAAAATAAACTTCAGTTAGTTTTTGTTTTGGAAAAAAAGGAGAAATAATAAAAGAATTCTTTTATTTTTTAAAAGATACAACAATATTTTACTTGTAACTTACTGTTGCACATACGACTATACTCTTTCACACATGTTGGCTGTTGCATGGCCGATTGTTTTTTATATTTTATGTATTTGGCTTTATTTGGCAAAGTTTCATTATTCATTGCGCTGTCTGTGAGGTGCTGCTGCTGTTTAGTTAAGCCCTGTTTGACTGGCATTTCTCAACTTCTTCTTAGAGTGTTAAGACGACCTTTTGATGACCTAAAAAAAAAAATTGCAAAATTGGTTTCATTTAATTTAACGTCTGATAGTATTTGGCAGTTTGATATCAATAACATAGAAAATTTGTTTCTTTTATTTTCCTCTTCCTCTCAGTTTGCACAAGTTGCGCGGAAAAAACCTCATGAAAAAAAAACTTGAATTGAGATAAAAAGTTTCCAAAAAGTCATGAGTCAAAAAAATATTTCAGTAATGCAACATGCTTGCTACAACAAAAAAAATTATATAAAAAACCACCAAACTTTGTAATTTATAAGACGGAACGAAACAATATTTGGAAATTAGCGAAAAAAGAACTTTATATAGCCACCAATATTTTATGCAGGAATTTCAGCAGTGTTTAAGATCTGCCATATAAAATCAGAAATTATTCAATTGATTGATAGTGAGTATATTGGTGGCATGTAGATAAACTGCAGATAGCAGATATTTATTTTCGTTATTTGTTAATGACTGCAATACCAACTCAATACGAATGGTAATGGTGAAATAACTTTCACTGTAATGGTCTCAGATATTATAAGAGTAATTATTGTAATACATATATGTTGTTAATTAATATAGGGTGTTTTTTTTAGACACATAGAACTTATAAATAGAACCATTATGTCAACTGATTTACTTTTAGTTTAATTTGGTATTTAAACATGAATAGTCTGACACTCAACAAAGCTTCCAAATTGTGCAAATTTATTTTAAAAGTCATAGTTCTGTTCGAAATACGTATCGAGGGAAGCGAACTTTCAAATTGAATAAAACAATGATGGGTTTTTATTGAAATTTATTTTATTTGAAAAATAATCTTTTAGCATTATAATTATACCCTACACCACCATAGTGGGTTTGTCCTGATGTTTGTTACGCCCAGAAATATTGGTCCAACACCCACCTAAAAGTATACCGATCGACTCAGAATCACTTTCTGAGTCGATTTAACAATGTCCGTCTCTCCGTCCATCCGTCTGGCTGGCTGTCCATATAAAGCTTGTGCGCAGAGTGCAGGTCGCAATTTTGAAGATATTTGGATAAAATTTAGTACGTGATATTTTTTCGGCCCAAGAATGGATGGGATTGAAACTGGTGGAAATCGGTCCATTATTTCACCTGGCCCCCATACAAATGTCCTCCCGAAATTGGGGTTTACTAATCATAAATATTTGCTTTATGCAAGTATCCAAACAAATTTCATCACAAATGCGTGGTAAATGAAGCCACATTGCAGATCGCTCGATAATTAGTCGTAGCTCCCATATAAGGCCCACTTCCGAAAATCACTTTAACGATCATAAATTTCTTAAAAATGTTGGTATCCAAATAATATTTAACGCAAATAAGTTTCTTATATACAGAAATAATGACACCTAATTGTATAATGGTCGGTCCATAATTAGTCGAAACTCCCATAAAAACCCTCTTCATAATTCACTTTAAATATTTGAAAAGTAATTATATCGAGATAAAGTTTAATATTGATACATATAATATTTATATTCACAGAAATTATGACACTAAATTTTGGTCCAAAATAGGTTATATCTCCCATATAACGCCCATTTCTGAAAAACTGTTTTATATATATATTGGGTGTAGGGTATTATATGGTCGGGCTTAACCGACTATACTTTCTTACTTGTTTAAATATGACTTCTGGCTCGGTCGTCGTCTAATCTGGAGGTTCAATTGTCGATGACTTTTTCCAACATTTATGGCCGTACATCGACAATAACGCGGCGAATTTTATCTTCCAAGTGGTCAATCGTTTATGGTTTATTATGGCTTATTATAGTTGTAACAAGACGGCGCAACATGTCACACAGCTCGTGCCGCAATTGATTGATTTGAATGAAACGTTTGGCAACCACATAGTTTCGTATCACTGACCCGTAAATTGGCCTCCAATGTCGTGCGATTTAACGCTGCTTGAATATTTTCTGTGGGGATATGTAAAGTCGCTAGTCCACGACGATAAGCCCAAAACGATTAACTACTTGGAGGATAACACTCGCCGCGTACACTGCCACAAATGTTGGAAAGAAAATTATATTTCGAATAAAGTAAATTTCATGTCAATTTAAAAAAATCATCTTTGTTTCATTCCATTTAAAAGTTCTATACAACCAAAAAAAACAACCTATATTAAAAAAGTATACCACAAACTTAAAATCTTTACTTAACAATTCACAAATTAAGTTCAACATTTTCAAAACAAGTTCGGGAGATTATTTAGATTCCTAAAAAAAAATACCCATAACTCAACAAAACCTAAT
The DNA here is from genome assembly GCA_916048285.2 of Bellardia pandia. Classification (NCBI taxonomy): domain Eukaryota; kingdom Metazoa; phylum Arthropoda; class Insecta; order Diptera; family Calliphoridae; genus Bellardia; species Bellardia pandia. The sequence goes on from OU696531.1 coordinate 50,934,850, forward strand.
AAAACTATACAAAAGTTGTCTTTATAATTAATAACAACAATAATCAGAAACGTTGAAAGAATTTTAAAATAGGTGTATTTATTATTATTCTTAAAAGTAGTTCCTTAAGAAAAACTCTGTAATAAAGACCAGACAATTCGACGTACGTACGTCATATAAGACCATGTATGCACCTTTAAACTAAATATGTTTGTAAGCAAGTACGTACTATGTAATCATCGCAAATAAGTATGTAAGTTGGTTTGTACCTTAAAAATTGACTGACTGACTAATAAGTTACTGTGACAAATAATAGTAACAATAATAATCATAATAATAAAAATAATACTAATAATGATGATGATGATGATAGTATAGACATCACTTTAAATTTAATAAACGTTCCATCACAATGCAACAGCAACAACTACATATAATATTTACAGCCATAAGGCCAGACTTATAGATCGCAACCAAGTAGAACTAAAAGGAGCTAAAGCAATAAGTATGTATTATGTGTGTGAAAGTACGGCGAGTGTTTGTTAAGTGTAGGGTAATATATAGTTTTCAGCACGTAGAATAAAACACAGAAAACTATTTAAAATGAAATAATGAAATGAAATAATTGAATTTACAATATATTAAACTTTGCTTGAGTAACAAGTGTTATCTGGAAATTTCGATTATTAAAGATTTCGAGTCTAGACAAATAACAACTTTAATAACAGCAGGGCTCGCGTTAGATAAAACAGGATTGGTAACACCAGTTCCAATTGAAAACAAGTAAGAAAGTACATATAATCGGTCAAGCCCGACCAAAAAACTTTTATAAAATTTTTACTTGTTAAAAAGATTTTCGAAGGGGGTCGTATATGGGAACTTCGACGAATTATAAACCGACCGTTATAAAATAATATTTCTATGTATATGAAAACTTAATTTTGTTGAATATTATTTGGATACCAAAAGAGAATTATGGTCGTTAAAGTGTATTCGGAAGAGGGCTTTATATGGAAGCCAAATGATTTGTGTGCATATATCAACAGTTAGCTGTGGAGCTGTGGTAAATTATGGACCGATCTGCACAGAATTTGCACATGTGATTAGGCTTCATATACAACTTGTTTGTGGCGAAATTTGGTTGGATACGTGCAGAAATCAAACATTTATGACCGATAAACTGCTATTTCTGGAGGACATTGTATGGGGGCCAGGTTAAATAATAATGGATCGATTTCAACCAGTTTCAATTCTAACCTTTTCTTTAGGCTAAACAAATATTATGTATCCAATTTCATTAAAATATCTTCAAAATTTCGACCTGTACTCTGCGCACAAGCTTTACATGCACAGCCAGACGGACGGACGGGCATCATTAAATCGACTGAGGAAGTGGTTCTGAGTCGATTGGTATAATTTAAGGTAACTGTTGGACTAATATTTATGGGCGTTACAAATATCAGCATAAATCTAATACCCATTATGCTGGTCTAGGGTATAAAGTATGGGACACTGGTTTCTTAGCCGTGCACATATTCTGTAACTCCTGCTTTAAGAAACTTTACGATTCAAGCATTAAACACATTCACCACAGCATTCTACAGCTAATTTTCATTACTAAACTGTTTAAGAAAATGCTAAAGGATTTTATATAAGTCTTATTGATTTTGGTTTAATATTTTGGACGCGAGAGTGTTTTATACCGACATGTAGACAGACGGTTTAGTTCAATATATTTAGAATTTCATAAGGCTCATCAATTTATCAATGTTAAGCACGGAATGACAAGATTAAACAAATATTAGCATATTAATTACTGTTACATTTGACCTCACAGCGTATTAGAAATAATAGTTGCATTAAATGTTACTTATACGTGGAAAAACTTTAAAAAAATATCTTTGCATAATGCTCGAAACTTGCCGGACAACCCCTGCAAATGTGTTGTGCATTACTATATGCAATGCAGTGGAAAAATAAGAGTATTTTTTTCCTTTGTTTGTTTTGTTTTAGATTATTTTGGTCTGTCTCCTGTAAATTGAGCACGTTGACAACGTCTTCTAAAAACTTGCATTGCATTAAGACGAAAACTCATGTACACACTCACAAATGCGAGTGAGTATACAAATATATACAGATGTATGTATGTATGTATGTATATACATATATAGCAGGAATATCTAACTATACTACATCAATCCCCAATACACGCACAGCCATACAACCAAACAATGTTTGTTCATGTTTGCCTGAATGTTTCAACAAGCTTTCGTGCTTTATCTTAAGTGATATTAATTAAAATATCGTTTATATCACTGCTCATAAAAATAGCAAACTGATGGAGTAGAGCGTAAATTTTTTAATGCAATACGAATACAGCAAGCAGATAGACACACAGTATTCAGAGAAACGCATACACAATTCCAATTTATACAGAAGACAAGCAAGCGTTGTAAGACAAATGTTGGAACTAAAAACAGATGGTGCCTTAAAAATACACCATGAATGGAACTAAAGTGCCAGAGCTGTGTGCTGTGTATATGTCGTAAAAAGCTATAAAGCTATTTAATATTGAACTTAAAATTATTCTTATGCCTTTACAACATCACATTTTTTTTTTTTTTGGTTATTAAGTTTGTTAATAGAGTTTGCGACACTTAGCCATGATAAATGGAAATATTTTTAGTTAGTTTTATTGTCTTCACCTCGAGCTATGTTTTTTGATACCTGGGTTGATAAGTGAGTTCTACGATAAAATAAATTTTGAAGAAATTTTGCTGTTTACACGAGTTTGAAGCATTTTGAAGAAAATTTCAATCGTGTAAATCTAGCTTTATACTGTGTTCAGATATGAAACTTAATTGAGTCAATATTCACTTAATTGACAATATTATTTTAAGTGTTTAGGCATACGCAATTTTCAGCTTACTCAATAATCATTTGACAGTTGGAAAACAATACAAAAAAATACTCTAAATGGTTGTTGTGTTTCTATGTAAACAAACTAACCTACACATTGACTTTTTAATGATTTCTTTTGTTTTCTTTTGTTGACATTTGCCATTTTATACAATTTTGTTCACTAAACACAGTTGTGAACAGTGTTGCATTCGAAATCTTACTCAATATTATAACAATTTTGTACTTATTGCGCAATAATTAATTGAGATTTTATATGGAATATTGAGCTCAATAATGGCGTTAATTGCGATTATCGCAATTAAGGTTCATATCTGAACACGCTATTAAGAGTTGAAAGTTTAAAGTTCAAAATTATTTATAAAAGCAAATAAGACAAGGGGATTTTTTCGATAATATAATTGCTAAATTTTCTTTTGCTTAGACCACCACATAGAGATGACCCGTACTCATACAATAGACTATAATGGAACCAAAAAAATAGATCATGGGAGAATTGAAACATTTTAAGACATCTCTAAAGTGATGGAGAAGGGTTGACCGTTTAAAGCCTAATATGATTTATAAGTGGCAAAGTATTAATGAAAGCACAGAATCTTGGTTTCACAGTATTAATCTCGATGATCTAGATATTAATCGAGTATTACTTTCTAGTCGACTTCAACAACCGTACAGTTGCTGTCAATATTTCCATCCAAAGAGTTTGTAAACTTGTACAACTGTAAGCTCCTATAAGTTCAAGCAAAAGTTCTATACTTTTTCATTATTATTATTAATTTTTTTTTTCATTTTTTCATACGATGTGGAAGTATTTCTTTTTTTTTTGTGTTTAGAAAACAAAGCTGAACAAAGCATGTTGGTGAAGGGGCACCAGAGTGCATTTAGCGTGCGGAGTATGTATGAGAAGTACTATTGTAGCATTATTTGTAGTTTTGTAATAAAATTAACGTTAAGTGCAGTTCTTTGTAAGGACTTTGATATCATAAAAGTGCAAATAACTGTCAAACTTTACTATACTTTAATTCCTTTTTTATATTTAACGTACGTATAAAGAAATAAAACCAGCAACAACAATAACAAATAAAAAAATAAACAATGCCACACCGAAGGCGATCTTAAAGATACGATACGTATTTCACTTTATTCTTTATTTATTTTCCATTTTTTTTATTGCTGCTTTGGAAGTTTGTGTTGCAAACAAATGCTGCAACTCTTAAATAAGAGGAATTGTTTTGTTGCAGCACAGTATTTGGTTTTTTCTCTCTGCCTCTTCGTTGTGAACTTTTGTTAAGCTCTAATGCTGAGTGAGTGTGTATAAATATAACCGTTAGTTAGATGGAAAAAGATCAAATACAATACATACATACAACGAACAAAACCAGAAAAAAAATAAAACAAAAAAAAAAGAGTTTTTAATGTCTTTTATATTTCAAATTTAATGATTGATTAAAACAGATAAACAAACTACTGGCAACATTTCAAGTCACAATTTTTAAAAGCCTTCCTTCTGTCAACCGAAACATTGTAAACCATTTGATATCTTTGTATTTTTATGTAGTTTCATTTCGAAAGTTCATCGTGGTCCAATTTCAAAAGCTGTTAATGACATTGATGGACAATTTTAAGAAAAGTGTGGAAATGTTTTGCTGTTTAAGTTTATTGAATGCAAGTGTAGTTGAAAACATACATATGAATATATTAGTTCTATTTATTTTGCACTACTTATTGCAAGATACAAAATTAACAGCTGATTTTATCAATCAAACAAATTCTCAAAAAAAAAAAATAAAAAATATGTCCAATAAAAGCTTTAAGGAACTTAGGAAGCTTAAAAGCGGCTTTTTATTCTGGCTCAGTCTTACACCCAAATTAAGTCATCGTTGGCTGCTGTATTGGTTAAATATGAGCAGCAACGATTACTAATCATTTATCTTGGATTATTGTTAGTCAGCTGTTTATTTTCAATTAGATGTTGCATAGTCAGAGCAAATAAAAACTATTGGTTTTATGTGTTGCATATAAAATTAAGTCTAGCATATGCATTGATGCAATACCATTTGCACAAGATTGTGAATTGCGCTCTTGTCCCTAAGATTTATTTGCAACTAAATTTCTTGAGCGCAGAATTAATTAAATCTAATAAAACTCTATCTTTTAAAATTATTATTTAATTGGTATGAAAAATGCAAAATACTACTAACATTTTCAAAAAATTCTTTAAGAATTTTCAAGCAAATATGTATGACAAGAAACTAGCTGCCTTATTTATAATCATAATTTGTATTTTTTATTTACCTATACTCATACACCAGTACCTCGCTTTGCATCTACGAAATTAGTACTGATTTTCACTGTGCGTCGTTAGATTTTCGAGGTTGCGTTGTTTTGGGTTCGAGTCTTTATTTTTTTTTCTGAAAATTTTGCAAAATCTGCAACATTATTATATGCTAAAACGATGACCCGTACAAGAAGTGCTTCGATGATCAAAATGGAGTCCTTGCTTTCTATTTGGATTGAAAATCAAGTTGCACAGCAAAGACCATTAAGTAAAATGGTATTTCAGACAAAAGCAAAAAACTTATTTGATGACATAAAAACTAAAGCATTACCCAACGATATTGCTAGTGGTGGTAATACAGACAATTGCTACAAGGAAATTTATTTTACGTTGAAAAAAAAAACTGTTCAGCAAGCATTGCACCTATTTTTTGTGAAAGAAAGCCGACGACTGCGTTCGTTAGTATTTTCGTAACCTTAGAACCCATCTTTGATCTCTATATGGTTTGCTATAGAAAATCTTAATTCACTCTGCATCGTTTTAATTTGTGTTGTGTTTCATGGAACGTAACCCCGACGCAAAGGTATTGGAGTATATATATTTATAAAGATTGCACATTATTTGAGTTTGTCCATATTTAACAGCAATAAATGTATTTAAAATTCATTGAGTAAACGTTGCTTTTCTTCATTGATTAAGTAGTCATGATTGTGGGCTCGTTGGCGAAGACCTTTGACTTTCACTAAACCCATTCATAGAAATCTAATGGTGGTAAATCAAAAGATTTGGAGTGCCACGAAACCAAGAGAGTGCACAACAAGGGAATATCTCATGCAGTAATTGAATAGTGTCATCCACATAAATATCATTCAAGTAAAGAACTCCGTTATCACGGCATGCCATCAAGCACCTGTCACTAATTGTTCAGCCTCATTTTTCTTAATTAGTGTGGTCCATTCCTTTCAGTATAAAATCCCCCAAACAGTGACAATATATGAAGACATTTGTATTTGAAAAACAAACCAACTGCTCAATATTAATTGATCCTTAACCTGTTGTACTTTTATTCAATGCAAGAAAAACTGGTCTTACACAGATAACGTTCACGACAGTAACTATTTAAAGTAACTCCCAGAATGTTTACATACCTAACGAGGCACTGTTTTTTTAAAAATTCAAATACTCTAGCACTATAATTGTCGTTTTACTGTAAAAAAAAAAATACCACACCATGCTTCCACAAACATTTCTGTCAAATAGGTATTAAAATACTCCTTAGGAAAAAGGTATAATAAGTGTATCATAGAATCATAGAATTTATCATAAAATCTTCTGTGTCTCAAAATAATTAAACAGATTACATTAACTCGATTCCTTCTAGTAAATTCCAATTTACACGAAGCAATTTTTATTGAACAAATTGTTACAATTTTTTCCTTGAAATTTCTTCGGTGCTTACATCGCACCAATTTGGTCCAAATAAAAATTTTGTCCGGAGAAACATTTTTTACTGAGAGTTTTTTGCCACACGATTCACCCATTTCGAATGACTTGTTTGGAAAATCAAAGCTGCCTTATGTGAATAAAGTCTATTAGTTTAACAAGTAGTAATACTGCGGCCATTGATTTATTTTGCTTTGGTTTTTAAGTGTCAAAAGACAAATATTAAATTACTTTAAAATATTTTTTTTTCAAACTGAATGAAAAAAGAAAGTTGCTTTTGTTGATGGCCATGGAAATATATATGTATGTAAGGCATTATTGTTTGTATGAAAAAATGTAACCTTTTGGCCACTCAGTTCATTTTTGTGCAGACCAAATATAAAATGTAACCAATTCAATTCGTAAAAAATATTTTCTCTCTCTCAAAGTAAAAGAGACGGCAAACTTGATATGAAAAATCTTCGCCTCACCCCGATGTCAAAAAGGTAATCAGCTTAAAATGGGTTCACATGCCGCGACTATGCTGACGTTCTCTTTTCGTGTCCCTTGTAAATTCATCGTGTGTTCACATTATGACACATTTTTTGCATCATTCGTACGACATTTTGGCATTAAATTGTTTATTTCTCCTATTTCAGTCATGTGTTGCCATATAGGACCTAGTTAAATTACAGGTACATTTTTTTGGGTCTTCCTATTCCTAATATTTCCTTATTAAATTTTCTATAAAATATTGTGAGCACATAGTATTTATTTATTTAAAATTAAAACAACAATTTGTTTTCTTTTTAATTTACAGTTATTTATACACAGTGTTGCCAAAAAATTTCTGTAATCCCATAAAATGAAATTTCATCGTGGCAACACTGCTCGTAAATGTAATAAAAATAATGCAAGATAAAAGAAGAAATGTCAAATTTGTCGCTTCGTTTCACATAATCTGCCACACGAGCTACCCCGTACTCTCCACTTCGTATGTCATCTATAAACTCGAGTCGCTGGAGAAAAGTCGCAGGTACAAGTCGCAGCGTGTGAACTCCCTATTGCTTGGTGTAAATAGGGACTAACTAAGAAGCAATTGTTATTATTATCTCCAATCCTAAATGAAAGACAACTTGAACGAACAAGTTTTAATACAAAATGTATTTGATCGTTTAAGTCAGTCAATTTCTACTTTTTACTTGAACAAATTTGATGAACTCATTCGATTTTCATTCGAAAAATGCATCAACTCATATAGAATGTTAAATGCATATTCGTTGTTGAATCCTTTCCCAATATGATCGCGTCAGCTGAGACTACTAAAGGGAAGTCAAAACCTGCTTACATATCTAAACAAATTTCAGATTTTAGCGAAAACGGTGTTGACCAAACTGCCACAAATATTTTTGTTGAATTGGTTTTATATGTCTCTCAGATTACCATAATAACCTTATCCAGACTTAGTCAGAAAAAGAGCCAACATTATTCATCTCATAACGAATAATATAATCCAGTTCTGATTTGCGTTTCATTAACTACAATTCGATCGAAAACTTGAACGTTTTCATACATAAAATCTTAAAAACTTTGCAAAGGCAAATGTCAAAATAAATCACTTGCTGTTTGCCTTTGATTTACAAACGTTATACTTTTCTTTTCTTAGTTTTTTGTTCGAGATTGAGAAACAAACAGATCATAGAACTCTGAACTTTTCGAAATAAAAAATCTAGCGACGGGTGTAGTTAGAAATCGTAGTTCTTTTAATACGACATTGTGTGTTCTTACAGTCTATAAAGAGTCTATGGATGTTCCGTTTAGTATGAATTAATTCCTATCCAACTTGTGAGAATGCATGAATGTACTCAGCAAATGCTTCTTAAATGGTCCACTTATTGAATGGTGAGATAGGCAATATTCTTTATTATCTATCAAATATTCTTTCACTATTTCTGTAGAGTTTTAGACTCCTGCACCAATTATGAAGAAATAGGAACGCAAATAATACAGCGGGACAAAAACTTTTATCAAATAATACATACGAGTATATCAAATGGTAAAATTTAGGCATATAAAATTAATTTAAAATTATTCTGATTACTGATACAAACATGTAAGGAGATTGTATTTAAAACCTGTTCTAAACTTATATGTATTAAGCATTTAAGTATAATGCATAATATTCCTTGAAGGCTTTAAATAACTTTCAAGATAAGAAATAAGCAAGCACAAAAAAAAAGAATGGGTAGACAAAAAACAGCATATGAATATCATGTGGCAATTCATTGCAATTGAATTGAATTAAGTATTAGTTCTGTAATCCTTTAAGTCATGCTTTATCTGAAAATGTTTATTTTTAAACAAACTTTTTCTATAAACCCTTAAGGATATAATTCATAAATTGTATAACTCTACGTAGTAGTTGTTGGTGTTTTGTTGTAGTTTTCCTTCAATATTTAAAATACATTTTGTCATACAAATATATGTATGGGATGTTTGAAGTACATACAACATATTGTTGTACTCGTATGTGTCTAGTTCTCGATGCTGTGAATCTTAAAGATTGTAAATATCAAGAACGAGACAAGAGACTTGAGAAATAAGTTTATTGTTATAGCAAAAAGCTTTTACGTTACATTATACAAATGTGCTTAAATAGCAAAAGATATGATGACATTCAGATAAATATTAAGATAAGCCAAAAAACAACAGCAACATCAAAACTGTGAGCTCGTGATAGACGGGAAGACCTACATATGTATACAGGGAAGGGGAACTGCTGCTAGGAGCTGTAAAATAATATTAAAATTGTATATTTATCTTTTACATATGTATGTATGTACGTATGCTATACGAATTGGACAAGATTATTCACGACGGGATATACTCGTATCTTTTTATACCTATATCTATATAAGACGAAAAAATATATGTAATTATGTTTGAGCGAGTATGCAAGCATTTCATCTTTAACACGAAATTTTTGTACAGGTGCCAAGTTTGACATCGTCATAGGGAGGTGCAGTTTCAAGGCCACGATTGCAGTAAACTTGTTTCTAAATACACAAAGTTCTCACCATTTAATATTGTTTGTTGGCGGAACCAAAACTGCCTATAATTTGAGGTTTATTTTTTGAACAACAACAAAGTCAACATTTTGTATTTTCTTAAAACAAATAATGGCATAAACAAGTAAATTTTTAAATCAAAAACTATTTTTTTTTTTTGCAAATCCTGCTCTAATAATTGTGTTATCCCTACTTCTGTTTATCTCTGAATCTTTAAAATAAACTAAAATAAAAAATAAAAAAAAATGTAAATATTAACGAGCGTAAGTGTTTTGTGTTGCCATCTCCGCCTGTTTTCATGCTGTAAAATCACCAGGCAGGGGTGCAGTTTATTTATTATTTTAACTGTTAACGAGCCATAAATATTTGTATAATTTAATTTCACTGATTGTTGCATGCTTGCAGCAGATTTGTTTTATAGTCAAAATACCAGGATGTTTAATAGATTTTCATGTTGTCTCCGGTCTTAATAATTAGTATATGTATTACATATTTTAATAACACGTTGTGGTTTAAGGAATTTTTTAAATAAGCAACAGTGAGTAACAAAAGTTGTAAGTGCTGTTGTTAAAAGTGATTGATTTGAATTTGGAACAATAGCTGTAGTTCGACAACAGGCAGTTTAGGGTTAGTAAAAATTTAGCGTTTTGAGTTTTCCCTACTTAACAATATTAAAAAAAAATATTGAATGTTTGACATTCATAGTGCGAACATTATTGTTCAATTCACAAATGATGTTGTAGTGGCGTACGTCGTCAGAATTTACAATAGTTGTACAACTGTTTTGTAAATAAATATTTTGTACAACACCTACGACATTTTTACATATATTATACGATTGTTGTCTGAAAGTTTAACTATTGCCAAAATTTTAAATATGTATCTCAATATAAAAATTACTCATTTCAGTTTAAATATATAACCAAACTGTGTCAATCAAATCATAAACTGATTGACAAATTTAAAACAAGAAAATTAAATTAAAAATATTCATATTTTTAGTTTTGTATACATTTAATTCACCCAGTCAAAGGGTTGCGGGTTCGATTCTCGCCAAAGACTCTGGGTGTTTTCTGCAGATAATCCAAAAAGCTTCGCAGTTTGTGTTTGTTAGAGTGCATATCTTTTTTTATTTAACAACTATGCTTGTGTAAAAACACATTGGCGCATATTCATAAACAATAAAGTCGACTTTAAGTGTGCTTTTAGACGAAATTTTCATACAAAATTGTATCTAGAGATTTTAGAGATAAGAAACCAATGACCTATTTCGCATGCGATCAATGGCATTTTTTACACGGGGTTTTTCTGGAACCAATTATCGTGTAAAAACAGAATTAGTGTATTTGTTTTTAAAATATTTTTCTTTTGTCATTTTGAAGGTTTGACAACATAAACATACGACTTTGCTCAAAGTGCTGTTTACAATCAAATAGTTGTATCATACAATGTACAACATACAACATTACTTGTGAATTGATTTCGGAATACTGGACAATAGGGAAATATAATGGATCGAATGAGACCAAAAATAAGCCGTTCAAATATGAATATCAAAGCCGTGTATGAGGCTGTTGATTAAAGTTAAGGAACATAAATTCAAGGTATTAATCAACAGTAGTAGACTTCACGACGCTCTTTACAATGTGTACCCACTGAAGACGTAGACGCAGAACTTAGACAGCACCTGCTCACCTACACAGCAGAGAGAGTAGGTGCACATTTCAAGATATTTAAAATGCTTTCATTTGATTTGGTTAAGGGCCCGATTATCGTTCACGACTACAACACAACATGCATTTTTCACACGATAAGTGTTGTGAATCGTAATCGCATTTTACAATATACAACATCAAATTACGTAGTGTTGTGACCGGTAATCGGAGCCTAAATTTATTCTACACCACCATAGTGGGGTGGGTATATTGGATTTGTTCTGGTGTTTGTAATGCCCAGAAATATTGGTTCAACATCCACCCACCTTAAAGTATACCGATCGACTCAGAATAATTTTCTGAATCGATTTAACGATGACCGTCGATCCGTCCGTCTGGCTGGCTGTCCATGTAAAGCTTGTGCGCAGAGTACAGGTCGCAATTTTTAAGATATTTCGATGAAATTTGCTACGTGAAATTTTTTCGGTCCAAGGACTGATGGAAATCGGTCCATAATTTCACCTGGCCCCATACAAATGTCCTCTCGAAATTGGGGTTTACTGATTATAAATGTTTGAATTACACAAGTATGCAAACAAATTTCACCACAAATGAGTGGTAATTGAAGCCAAATCAGATCTATAAATTTTGTACAGATCGGTCCATAATTTATCATAGCTCCTATATAAGGCCCACTTCCAAAAATCACTTGAAGGAGCATAACTCACTCAAAAATGTCGGCATCCAAATAATATTGAACACAAATATGTTTCATATAAATGAAAATAATATGGTACAATTTTATTATGATCGGTTCATAATTATTCATAGCTTGCATATAAGACCCACTTCCGAAAATCACTTTAAAGATCATAACTCTCCCAAAAATTTTGGTATTGAAATAAAATTGGACACAAATAAGTTTCTTATATACAGATATGAGGACACCTAATTTTATAATGATCGGCCCATAATTAGTCGATACTCCCATATAAGACCCTCTTCCTAATTCACTTTAAACACCATAAATCTTTTAAAAGTATTCATATCGATAAAAAGTTTAACACAGAAATCATGACACTAAATTTTTGGATGATCGGTCCATAATAGTTTATATCTCCTATATAGCGCCCATTTGTGAAAAACTGTATACTTTTTAACTTGATCATTATACACTTAATACACAAGCTTTATTTAAAAACCTGGTTTAAAATTTTGATTAGTTCGAATATATGTATTTGTGCGAGTGCTGAGTAAAATGAAAACAGAAAAACATTCGTGTGTATGACTGTAGCTCAAATTACTTGAACATGTTATTTTTATTATATTTATATTCAGGATTTATAATTTATTCTACTGCTAGGTTTTCCCCTGGCAGTATTTTCAAACATATTTGAAATTATTATTTTGTATCGAAAATTGTGGCTTTCTAATGAATAAAATAATGATAATGAATAAGACCCATGTCACTTTACACATGCGTTGAAGAGAGGTATGTACTCTTATTACTTGTGTGTTTGTTTACCACACGCATTGAAAATAACAATAGATAGGACAGTACTAGTACTTGTATTCTAGTTTAGTTTTAAGATTATTATGTTTAGTTATCAAGGTTTAGTTGTATTAAATAAATTTAATATCATATTATCATTGGAAGAATGCATTACAACCATGCCAAGTGTGTAGTCTAGTAATAAATTGAAGAGTGCATTACAACCACCTTCAATTTGGCACTTAAGTGGTAAAATACTTGTTTTAATTACTACAAGTTTTTACAGCTGCAAAAGCGCTAAAGCTACCAAAAAGTACTGTAAAACGATACGAAAGCTTACACACAATCGTAAACAAAGGGAAAGCAAAGTTTTATTAAAGCAAACCACGAACGGGAAACAAAACCCTGACTGGTTTTAAAACCAGCAATTAAATATTCAAAATGTGGTTGAAAGCAGAATAATGTTGCTATAAAACGGAGCGCATTTTTACGATCCAATTTAAATAAAATTGACCAACTGGCTTAATATAATAATGAAACATATGTTGAAATGGACCAGCAAAATGAAATCGGAACCATCAGTTTAAAGGAGTGGATGCCAACCCGAAATATAAATATTGAAAAATAGACACATTTGGTAGAAGAGCAATGATTTGTCAAGCAATTTGCCACATACGAAGAGAACTTTGTTTGTCATCTCTTCAACAATGTCTTATATATGGTGTTTTTTTAAGATGTATAGAAATTTAAGTTGTCAACAGATTTTTAAATGGCTGCGATTTTGTCAGCTGTTAAGTGATTTATGTTTAGTTTAGTTTGGCATTTCAACATGAATAGACTTCCTAATTGTGCAAATTTATTTGAAAAATCATAAGCATGGTTCTCTGATTTTTAGATATACAGAACTTTAAAATGGAACAACTATGATTTTTTTTAATTGTCATGACATTTACTTTACTTTCGTAAAATAATCTTCTGGTATTATAATAATAAATAAATTTTTTAAAAAAATTTATTTATTCGAAGGTTTACTTCTAGTTAAATATAAAAATTTATTTGAAATTTATTCTTTGTATACCTCTGTTATATGTTATACATAGCTTTCCGTTGGAAAACGTAAATGTAAAAACATACAGAGGTATACAAAGAATAAATTTCAAATAAATTTTTATATTTAACTAGAAGTAAACCTTCGAATAAATAAATTTTTTTAAAAAATTTTACAATAATACTCGCAAGAGGAAAAATTCTCATACAGTCAATTTGAAAGTTAAATATAAGAAAGTTTGAAAATTAACACCAATAGACACAAAGAATGCTGACGAAGGCTTTAGCAGGCCAGAAAATGCATTACATTTTGCTAGTGTCTCTTTGTATATTTCTGTATGTTTTTACATTTACGTTTTCCAACGGAAAGCTATGTATAACATATAACAGAGGTATACAAAGAATACATTTCAAATAAATTTTTATATTTAACTAGAAGTAAACCTTCGAATAAATAAATTTTTTTAAAAAATTTTACAATAATACTCGCAAGAGGAAAAATTCTCATACAGTTAATAATAAATAAATAAATAATAAATAATAAAAAGAGAGTTGCGCTGTCTTTGTGCCTACATTCTTTTCTGTATGGGATTGAAATATTTTCCGGAACGTCCCAACAAAATATGATTAAATTACGATTGTGTTTTAACCGTGTAGTTCGTTTTATTTGTAATCTTCGGTATAATGAACATATTTCTGCCCATGTTATTAGCATTTTAAGTTCTGATTTTTATACTTTTGTTAATCAACGTTTATTACTAAAATTTTTTAAGATTATGAAGTTTGGAAAACCTCCATGATGGAGAAATTTGTTTTTGGCAGGTCTAACAGAACGAATACTATTATTTGCCCTAGGCACTCTTCATTGTACATGACTAGATCATTTGTGGTGAGGGTATCCCGAATTTGGAACCACTATATTCCTTATGAAGAACGCAATTTTAGGAGATCAGTTGCAAATTTTAACAGTATTTCTAAGAAGTATTTCTAAAAATAAAAATGTTCTGTTACGTAAAAAAGTTCTAAGATATGTAACGTAATACAAGAATATATATAACTTTAATGTTTGTGCAGAAGTGGGGGGTTTTTTTTTTAAGTACATAAACTGTTTTTATATCAATATCTCTTATCTTTTTAGATGTATATTTTGGAATTTTTTTCTTTCGTCATAAGATATCTAGATTAAGTAGGCATTTGGGCTTGTAATCTCTGAATTTTATAAATATGAATTATGGCATATGACGAGCCAGTCTAATCTTGAGGTTAAATTTTGAATGACTTTTTCCAGTATATCGGCAAAAAACGCGTCGAATTCCAAGTGGGCTGTTCGACGTAGACTGGCGACTTCAAACGTAAATCACTTGACAGCTGACAAAATGACCGCCAGTTAAAAAAGTGTTGTCAACTTAAAGTTCTTTACATACATCTAAAAAAAAAAAACACTCTATATTTATATAAAATAACGCCTACTGAAAAGTTTGCTGCCTGGTATTAGACGCCACCACTATTCAGTAAAGTTTTGTTCTCATTTAGCTTCCTAGCATTCTTCAAAAGCTAGATGAAAAAAATCAGGTCGACATAACAGAACATAATTGTCCCCAGCTTCGCTCAATTGAAAGTTAAAGTGTAATATGCAGTTTTGTAATTATTGATAATCAATAATTTTTCTTTGCGATTTGCAATAAGTTTGCAACGCTGGTGAATCTGTTGGCATTTCATAAATATTAATATACATATGTAGATAAATGAGTATCAATTTGTTGTTTAAAAGTATATAAACACTTGTTTTTGTTGCATAAATATTAAAACATTTAAACGACGGATTTTTTGTGAACAATGTTTTTATTTATTATGATAAAAAAAAACTATTTTTTCCGATTTCTGACGTTTAGCAATTTCACACTCTTTTTTTCATGTTTGCATGTTTAATTAAATAATTCAATATTTTAGTATTCATTACAAAACTAACAACATAAATCTGTGTGAAATTGTTTTAAACTTCCTTCAACAAATAAATAAATAAACAAATAAATAAATTAGAGGTATACCTATGCCATAATTGAAGGTATAATTGAATAATAATTGTACATACATATGTATGCATGTAAATATCAATGTATATGTATATTGGCAAATAAACAATTGTTTTATAGTTAAACTGTTAAACAGCTGTAGCAACAACTGTTTTGTATTTGTACTTGCTTACTGATAATTTGATAATTTGTCATTGATCGCAAAACAGAGTTTTAGCCCCGACAATACATTAACAGCCACACCAGCCAGTCAGCCAGCTAGCCGGCAATCAATTTAGCTTTAATTTTATTAAGGCTTTCTTATATGTATAAATTGTTTTTAATTTTTTTTTGCAAAAAATATTTATATTTTTTTTCTTTGAATGACATTTGTTACGATATGCTACAAAATTTATCTACAAACGTATCAAGCAGTTCTTTTTGCATTTGTTGTGTTTTAGCTCATGCAAATTGAAATTTAATTGCATTTTAATTAAATGCAGTATTTTTCATTTATGTTGAACATATGAATGAACAAGAACACACACACAACTGCACAAATGCACACTCCAATACACTCCCAAACAACAGAAACACACATGCACAAAAACATAAACATGTATGAAACATGACATAAACTTGACATCAAATTGTCATGACATGTTAATGTCACTTTTATAAATAATAAATAGCATATTTAAAGAAATAATCATGTGGTTTCCACAGAAAATTAACAAAAAAAAAACAATACAATAATATTGCATAAAAATAACAAAAACAACAACAGCAACTTAATCGATTTTAAATAAAGATGGTTGCGTTTCAAAACATGGCATTTTTTATTTTCATTTGAGGTTTAAGTTTTTTTTTTTGCTTTACACCACAAAAGTTGGTTTACTTTAATTCAATTAAATGCATATATATAGACTCAACTGACCATGGCAGGAATTTGTTCATTGGTCAATTTAATTTTAAGGGTTAAACAGACATATCTTTACAAAATGGTTTTTAACTTTTGAGATTCTATGTACAAGTGTATGTATGAGTATGTAACATTTTGCAGCCATTTATGGGATTATAGTTGAGTTCTATTTACGAGATCTGCATACACTTAGAACATTTTTCGTATTTCTTTGAATAAAACCAAATGCCATCATACAGGCATGTTCTGAAATCATGGTGATTTTAAATCACGAACGATTTTGAAATCACGGGAGAAATATTTTGGTGTTCTGAAAATCACGAGATTTTTAATTTTTAGTAGTGATTTTGATTGTTCTAAATCACGAGCTAACAGCTGATTTTCTTTGTGTTGACTACTAAATAGTAAAAGTAAATAAAGAAAAAATGTAAACAAATCTAAAAAATGGTCCGCAAAAATACAACGTCTTACTAAATTTGTAAATTTTAAGTTTTTTCTGTGTAAAATAGTTAGTTTTATTTCAAAAACAAATAAAGAACAAATGATTTTAAGTGTATTTGATAATTTTATTACAAGAGTTCAATGAAAAATGTTTAAAAAACTCAAGTGATTTGAAATCATTAGATGACCGGTTTTAAATCGCGAGATTTCAATCATTTTTGTGCACAGAACACCTTTTCAGTGATTTCAAATCACTTTACGAAAAAGTGCTTTTCAAAACATGCCTGCTATTGAAGGTATTTGTATGAAAACCCCTGAAAACTTTAAACAAATAAACCCATTGTGCACATAAAGTCCGGCCATACCAGAGGTACGTTTTTAAAAAATGTTTTTTGTTTAAACTTTTGTTTTTTTCAATGATTTGTTTTTTAAACATGTGTAGCTGTCAAAAAATTAATCCATCGAATTACATATATTTGTAGGCGTTGCAATCAATAACAAAATCATACACAATTTCATAGAAAATCCGACATTGTCTAGCTAAATTAGAAGAAATGCTAAAGCTTCCAAAAAGTATTTTAAATGATGTTATAAAAAGCTTCCACCAAAGATTATGACCTTGTGTTTTGACAAGCCATTAATTAGTTCACTTGGCGAACATAAATTTGTCTCGTGTAGACAACTTTTCTCAATGTTATGTCCTTGTTCGAACATCATTGTCAGAACATTTGTTCGCACAACTACATATGTCTGCCATCAAATGGCATTTTCACACAAAAAGGCAATTTTTTTAAAATTACAAGATAACCCAACTCACACAAAAGAAAATTAACAAATTTGTGGTCGTAATTCCTGTGAGGGTTTTGTTCTTGTGGGCATTAAAGTATGGCTAGCCAGATGTGGGATAAACCAAAAAGAAATCAAAAATGTTATCAACAAAAACAGTAACTTAGAAAGAAAATACTAAGCTCAATAAAGCTAAACTTTAGTAAAGTTTTGGGTCGATTTCCTTGTCAGTATTCAAATGTTGCAGTGGATTGGTATTGAAGAAATCTGGTCGACGTAATGGAAAAACTTATGAATCCATCTAATTTTCCAATTGAACAATAATAGTCTCTATTCCCAAAGGCAAGTTAAAAGGGTATGGTACTCTACTTCTTCACAATAAAAAACTGTTAGCAATTGGAAAGAAGTCTGCAGAATATGAATCGAAATAGAAAGAAAAAAAAAACAGAGTTCTATAAGAGGAACGCTGTGGTTGAATGGTATTAAATCGCTTTTGTTGATACATAAATATTAATACCGGATTTTAAGTAAAAAATGCTTAACGTCTCATTTCCTCCAGAATTGTATTAGTTTTTTCTTCGGATGCAGAACATTAAACATTATAACTATGACAAAAATCAGAAAAACCCTATGAGGCCATCTTTGCCGTTTGATCTACCTCATCAACGCCTTTATTACGGTGGATTCACCCATTTGTTCTAAATAAAAATTTTTTCCGAAGAAAAAATTTTTTTTACTGAGAGTTTTTTGCAGCACCATTCACCCATTTCGAACGATTTTTCTGAAAAATCAAAGCTGTCATATGTAAACAAAATCTATTAGTTTTACAAGTGCGGCCATTGATTTATTTTGCTTTGGGTTTTAAGTGTCGAAATACAAATATTAAATTATTTTAAAGTGTTGTGTATTCAAAATCAAAGATTTAAATTCAACATGAATGATAAAAGAAAGTTGCTTTTGCTGAATTGCCATGGAAATGAATAAGGTATTATTGTTTGTATGAAAAAAAGCAATCTATTGGCAACTCAATTCATTTTTGTGCAGAAAAAATATAAAATTACAACAATTCAAGTTCGGCAAAAATATTTTCTCTCTCTCAAAAAAACAGAGACGTCAAACGTCATATAAAAAAAATTGTTCGAACACAATTTTTGTTAAGAACGAATAGGTAAATCCACCTTAATAAAGGCGTTGATGAGGTGGATCAAACGGCAAAGATGGCCTCATAGGGTTTTTCTGATTTTTGTCATAGTTATTATGTTTAATGTTCTGCATCCGACAATGTTAAAGAGTCAAGCGCATTTTACTGTATAAAACGAGGACACAATTATGCATAGTTTTAAAAATATTGCAAAAAATCCTCTTAAAGCTGTGGTTGACAAAAAAAAAAAGGATTACAAACATCTAATTCTGTTTTTACACTGTAATTGGTTCCAGGAAACTTCCTGTACAAAAAGACACTAATCGTATGCAAAAGAGGTGATTAGTTCCTTATCTCTAAAACCTATTAAAATTAGTGAAAAACAAGGGAACAACTATTCAGGTTTATAATATTAAATCAAACATACATATGTACATACAATAGGTTTTTACACAAGCATATTTATTAAAGAAAAAAAACACACTCTAAGCTTAAAAATAATGTAAAAAAAATGTATGTACGACAAGTTCATTTGATCGTATGCACTAAAAAGGAATTCCTCTAAATTTGTGCTATTTATATTTGATCTGACCAGTAAATTTGCTTGTATTTAGGTGAATTCCACTAAATCTGTGATATGAACATATTTCGCAAAAATTAAATTTAACTAAAAAAAATTTAGGCCCAAAAGATTTTGAATCGTGCTAAATGGAATAAAATCGTGTAAAAAAATTTACAATTCATTTATTTTCAAAACGTGTAAAAACAGCATTAGGTGTATAATGTTATGCTGTTTCTTTCTGATTTGTCATAGATTGAGACTTTTGTTTAGTTTTCAGTAATTTTTGTAAACTTCGTACACATTCGTATTGATTACAAGTAAATAACAAATCAATTTCAGTCCCTGGGTCAATAAGAGCCACTGTTTTCATATAACAGTCTTCAAATATTTACTCTATTTTATTTCACTTCAAATTATAATTTATATTTCTGATACGTTTTTTTCAACTCAGATTGACTCGGAATTACTTCTTGTGTCGATTTATCGATGTGCATTCGTCCGTCTGGCTGGATGACTGTCCATGCAAAATCGCAAAGTACAGACCGCAATTCTAAAGATATTTCGATAAAATTTGGTACATGATATTTTTTTAGTCCAAGGACGGTTGGGGGTTTATATGAAATAAATGTTTGATTTATGCACTTATTTAAACAAGTTTCGTAACAAATTGATTTTACATAAAGCCTAATTACATCTACAAATTTTGTGCAGATCAGTCCATAATTGGCCACAGCTTCCATATAAGGCCCATTTCCGAAAAAGGTTTTAAAGAGCATAACTCTCTTTAAATTATCGGTATTCCAATCATATTCAACACAAATTCTATACATATACAAATGATTCGACCTGATTTTTTGATGATCAAAATTAGTCACAGATCTCATATAAGGATCACTTTTGAAAATCACTTTAAAAATCATAAATCTTTTAAAAATGTTGGTATCTAAATAAAATTCAACACAAATGAATTTCATATATAGATACGAGTACACAAATCACGACACCTAATTTTACAACGGTCGGTCCATAATTAGTTAAAGCTCCCATATAACCCCCTTTCGAAAACCACTTTAACATGTATAAATCTTTTGAAAATGTTTATATTGAGATAAAATTCAACACAAAGAATATTTACATATTTATATGCACAGAAAACTTTTGAATGATCAGTCCATAATAGGTCATAGGTTTAATTACACATATTATTGAGTTTTTACACATGTGTATACTTGAACGCCTACACTTTCTTACTAGTTTCAACTCGTTTTTTTCTCCAAGTGCATTTTAGTTTATTATTTTTTGAATATTTGTGAAGCAGGAAATTCAATTTTGAAAATGCAGTTGTACAAATGTCATTCATTCTTTCCGTTTACTGCTGTAACTGAGTAAATTTTTCTCATTTTGTTTTATGCTAAAAACAAATTAGCATAACTCCATATTATTATGATGACTTCTGTCAACATTCACAGCTTTTTCTTAAACATGAATGCAGAGGCAGCAGTCAGAAGACAGTCGGTTAGTTACTGTGTAACCTGTGTATGAAAGAGTAGTTAAACAGTTTTTTTCTTGTTTTGTTTTGTTTTATTAAAATATTATTTGCAACTAACTCTGACTTCCATTTAATTTGCTAAATTTGTTGGAATACATTAAGCATAACAGGCAACAGAATGATTGACTTAAAAGACCGACAGACACACAGACAGATTAAATTTGCTGGTTAAATGAGTGGGAACAAATTCGTCTGCATTTTAATTCTATTACAATGAGAATAAATTGATAAATTAGCATAAATATGAGTATTTTTAATATATTCCTTCATTTATATATTTAAAATGGAAATGGTAATGATAGTAACTTGTTAAACTTAAGAAGATTGCAGAAATAATTAAAGTAATAAGTAAGGCAGCAAATTTAAACAAATGATTTATTAATGTTTTTTTTTTTATATCGGACAGAGATGGGAATATAAAGAGTAAAATAGTTTTTCACTTAACTTAAAATTCTGCTCGCCATCATAAACCATTTAAGTAGATATAATTCCATTTCTGTATATCCTTTAATCGAACTTAAGAAATTGTTTAATTTATGACATCAAATTTGACCCTCAGTCCCCGTCCATTTTATTTTCTTGTTTTTTTGTTTTTTTGCTTAACAATGAAACAAAAATAAACAAACAAATAATAACCATATTTTATTTTTGGCCAACAAAACTATAACAGTTTATTACGACAATCTGCAGCTTAAAGCTGTTGTGAACACACAAAAATTTCTTTTATTTCGATATTTTCTTTATTCTCCGCACAGTTGGTTGGTCAGACGGCTGGTTGGTTGGTTGTTATTGCTCTCATTGATTGCAATGGCTTGATAATTTTGGCTTCTGGTATTCATTTTCTGTTGCAAGTAGTTACCAAGATCTTCTGTTGTTTGTTTGTTTTTTGTATTTTGTTTTTTGTTCTTTTAATGCTGTAAATGTGGCTTAATAAAATTTTACGCATGTTGTTGCAAGCAACTCAAGTCAAGTTAAGCAACATGCGGACATACGCCAGCCATCCAGCCATTCAACCAACCAACAAACAATAATTCTACTGTAAGCGAATTATGTATTTTGAAATGTTTATTGTACTCGTACTGCGTGTAGTGAGTGGGTAATGGCAGGATATTAATGTATGTGAGTGTCTGGATGTGTTAAATATTTGTTGTCATTGTTTGAATTTTTGTAAAATTTTTATATTGTTAATATTTTTGTTGTTGTTGCTGCTGCAGTTTCTTTCCCATTTATGACACATTTTTACGCATTTAGGTAGTTAACCTTAAATTTTTGTTGATTCTGACACCGGCATAATAGGTGGCAATGTAGTGAATAAGAATTCAATTCTGTATTTTTTCCAGCAACAAACAAACAAACGAAAACAATTACCATGACATGCCATCTTTTTTTAGTATAATTTAACAATATTTGTTATTGTAATGGTAATAAAAATAACAATAATTGAGTTGTTTATTAAAGTATATAATAAATATGCCTGAACAAGGTACAAACATGTTTATTTAAGATAATCATAATTAGCTGCATGTTTTATTAATATTATTGTGGGCTATTAAAATGGTTTAAATTGTATAGGGTGTTTTTTTTAGATGTATACAACTTGCAATTGGCAACAATTTTTTAAATGCCGGACATTTTGTCAGCTGTTGTGGAAATTTATTTTGAAAATCATGGTTCTATTCGAAATACATATGTATCATGGGTTTTTTTTAAGTATAAAACTTTGAAATTGAATAAAACAAAGATGAATTTTTCCAAATTCACATGAAATTTAAAACTTTACTCGAAAATTGATCTTCTGGCATTATAATTGAAATATGACATCTGGCATATGACTGGCTCGAACGTAGTCTAAGATGGAGGTACAATTTTCGATGACATTTTCCAACATTTACCCCCTGGCCCACGATGTCGAACGAAAACGTTCGCTTAGATAAGACTTAAGACACAAACTTGATTGTGGAATAAACAAACTTGATTGAGTAAAAAAAATAGATACGATAAAAAGTTTGTGTCTTAAGTCTTATCTAAGCGAACGTTTTCGTTCGACATCGTGGGACAGGGGGTTATGTTGGATATATCGGCAATAACGCGGCGAATGTGGTCCTCCAAGTAGTCACTCGTTTCGGGCTGATTATGTTTTCACAAGATGGCGCAACATGTCACACAGCTCGTGACACAAGTGATTTATTGAAGCAAACGTTTGGTAACCGCATAATTTCAAGTTTCGGACCTGTGAATTGGTCTTCAAGATCGTGCGCTTTAACGCCGCTTGACTATTTTCTGTGGGGATATGTGTAGTCGCTAGTCTACGCCATTATGTCCGAAATGATTAACCACTTGGAGGCCACGTTATTGTCGATGTAATCAAAGATTTGGAAAAAGTCTTTAAAAACTGGACCCAGCCAGTCAGAAATCATATTTAAGATTATCTGGCGAATAAAGTAAATTGCATGTGAATTTAAAAAAAACCTCTTTCTTTTATACAAAGTTCTATACATCTAATAAAAACACTCCAAATAGATCTAAAAAAAGAAAATATTTAAGAAAGAATTAAGTTTTTGACAAGAATTACGTAACACTTTTCATATCTCCAACCAAACCGTTAAGTTTCCAATAATGAATTACCACATATTTGGATTTTGCAAGAATTTTTTTAATGATCACTTCTTTTAACCGATAAAAATTGACTTCCGAATTGCTTAAAAATGTGCGAAGAAATAGTGGAGAACGTAAGCTGTCAAAAAAGTAGATAAACTCAAGTTTTTAAAATAGGTTAGTTTTCTGTAGACATTAATATGTCATGACAATTTGTAGCTAATGTCAGGTTTAATACAGAGTGTCAAAGTGGACCACGAGTAATAAAAATATTGCCATAAAAATATTAAACCATTTGGGTTAAATTGCATAATAATCAAGAAATTTCAACTATTTATTTAAGTAAATTCTATAAAAAAAATAAAAAAAAATAAAATTTTGTTTGAAATTTTTAAAATTTTTGAATTCAAATTTTTTTTTAATTTTTGGTAACCCATTGAATGCACCTCTCAAAGACCTTTCATATGATACCACAATTACATATCGCTGGCTTAACATGTAAATGCTCTAAGTCAATAAGTGAAAATACATCGAATTCAAAAAAAAAAAAAAAAAAATACAGTTATCTCATTTGTTGTTGTTGTTTTGTAGTGATGAGTAAAGGAGCTAAGTCCAATTTATCACATCTTTGTGTAATATCTCACTTCTTCCAATGCTGACATATCAACTGTTTTGCGTGGAATAGCCTGAGAGTTCAACCAATTGATATAATATTATTTCTCATTGGCTACACTCTCGTTGTTTTGAGTATCAACACCATTGACAGTCATGACATTAATCGTCATGATGTTACTTATTTGGATCATTCATTTTTTAAAAAACTTAGCAATGTACAATTTTGGTCGTGGAAAAGGCAATGCCAAAGTAACGGACATTCAAGGAATACAATACACACCAAATGGTGAAATTAATTTCAAACTTAGATTTCCTGATGAATGGAAAAATCCCCCCAAAAAAATAAATGAAAATGTAGTCGCACTAGAGTGGTCGAATTTACACCAACTTCATCAAGAAAAAAGAAAAATAAAGACCAGAAAGTTCGAAGACTTACAATATCTAAAATCCACTTTGCCTACAAAACACCATAAATTTTATGACGATTTGTCAAACGAATAAAAATAGTCGTCGCCAGTTATATTACTTTTAAACCCATTAAAAATTTAAATTAATATTACTTTTTTATAACAGCAATGAAATAATACTGAATAATTTTTGTTTTCATTATCTACAAGTACATATGTATATATTTACAAATATCGAAATTGAAGTTACAACAATAATGTTATTCTTATTTTTGAATAAATACTGTTTCTTTTTTACAATAATCAAAACAAACTTTAAATTTTTACATATTCTGGCTTGTGATGGAAATCGAAATCGAAAACGAATCAGTCTTGGAAATACATTTTAATGCATTTATAATATAATTTTTAAAATATTTGTTTTAAGATTATCTTTAGTAGCCCAATATCTTTATATTTTATGTGATAAAAGTTTTTCAATACAGAAATAATACGAAAAAATTTATTTCTAAAACTCATTCGATTTCGATTTCCATCACATGCCTGACTATTAGCTTTCTAAATAACAACAATAAAAAAGCAACAAAAGTACACTTTCATTGTAGTAAGTAAGAAATATAAGTACAGACAAGTTTTAAGAAAAAGATCCAAGTCCATAAAAACATACAAACTAAGCAACAGAAAAGGCTCTAAGGCCCAATAAAACAGTGCGTATTTAAGTGTAGTTTTAGTTAGTTTTCATAAAAACTTAAGTTGCATTTAAATACAGATTCATTTTTTCAGTCATACTTAATTGCTGTTATGATTTTGTGGTAAAAATATGGTAGCACTTTGAAATGTCAACAAAATTATCGATATATTTCAGAAAACAGCTGATTTTTTTAATAAAATTTGCCAACAATTTTGTGTTTCGGTTTTTGTGTTTACTTGTTGTATTGTTTTGTGTGTTTTATATATTAAATTTGGTGGCATAAATATGGATAAAAGAAGTCCCAACTTTTGACTTCTTGTTGGACGCTGTTAAAAAATACAGCAGCATGATTGAAAAGAAAAAAAAAACAAAAACAAATGTCAAAACCATATGTTCAATGTTTAAAACTTAAGTTGCACTTAAACGAACATCGTTGGCCATTTAAGTAGCATTTAGGTTTTCAGTGAAAAACAAAATTTTGTACTTAAATGCACTTTAAAAATAAATGGCACTTAAATACGCACTGTTTTATTGGGCCTAAGTCCAAAAATGCTTTTATCTCGGCAAATACTAATTTTTTCATTTTGCTTTTATGCAAATAAAAAGTAAAGAAAAATGCAAAAACAAATTGCATTTACAGATTTCAAAAATGTTTATTCAAAAAAAAGTTTGATTGTTTTTTG
This sequence comes from Bellardia pandia, assembly GCA_916048285.2. Taxonomy (NCBI): domain Eukaryota; kingdom Metazoa; phylum Arthropoda; class Insecta; order Diptera; family Calliphoridae; genus Bellardia; species Bellardia pandia. The sequence continues at coordinate 50,961,114 of OU696531.1, forward strand.
TCTCTCCTGTAATATTGTAAAATATGGACTTAGAGCCTTTACATGTTAAGCCAGCGATATAGTTCCTTTGGAAAAAATGTGAAAAAATCAAAGAACCTCTAAAAAGGATCATTTTATCCTTTGATCCAGCTCACCAAGTATTGATCCAGGACAAAAAAATTGAGAAACGTAGTCTTAAAATGAATCAAATTTTCAGATTAGTCGGGAACATCCGCAACTTTATTTTGGGGCCACCCTAATGTGCATGTGTATGACAACATCGTATTAAGCGGTAAAGAAAAATGATGAACAAAATTCAAAACTCACAGCATAATTTTGTGAACATACAAAACTTTTATTCAATGGTAATACTGTTGCCGCCCGCAGCCGCAGAAATTTAGACATCATTGGCATCATCATCTTCGAAAATTAGCCTGTTCAAGCAGTGACTGTTACTGGTGCTAGCTCTAGCGGCATGATAAGAAAGTATTTTTTGCCTAAATTGATGCGGACAACATGTGACTTCAACAGACGGTGATCAGAATTGACCCCCTCGATCGTATGATGTAAGACCATTGGCTTTTATTTTAATTGGCGTCAAAAATATATGTCAGCAATTCCACGACCACTAGTGTGTTAAAGCAGGAGTTTTAAAAAAATGCAAAAATATTTTTGCATAAAAAGTTTCGTTAAAGAAATGCGTATGCCTCAAAACAAAGCAGTTCAAATATCATTAAGTCACAATAACCAGTTCCAGTTTTATTGTCAATAGAATTTGAACTTTGATACGAACCTGGACAAGCTGAGAAATATCCAGGCTAGAAGCAAAACCACCTCATAAATATAATGTAATAATCTATTAAAAATTAATTTTAAGCATCACTTCTATTTCGGTAAAAAAAACTACAGTGGAAACCAAAACTGTCCGGATGTTTTGCATTAATGTCGCATATGCCAATAGTATTCTTTTCCATCAAACTGGTATCAGTTGACTTTCGTTTCGTCGCTCCAAATAAGCCGTTTCCCGTCATCTACTGTCCAATGTTTGTGGCGTTTTTCACATTTCTATCGGAAAGTGCTGGCTTTTTCTTTTTCACACTGGCTACGAGACAAATTCTATTTAAACGTTCAGGAGCTGACATCCTTACTAATACTTTTAGCAGAATTTTTCGCAGTCTTGATGTCCTTATTATGTAGCAAACGATCAATCTGCCGAGTATCACCATCAGAAAGCAGTCTTGGTCGACCCCCTTGGTTATTTTTGCAAACTACATTACGCCGTTTTTTTGGAGTTACTTAAATTTTATTTTTCAGCACTTTTACGGCATGCACAATAATTTTCCAACGAATTTTTGATATATATAATATAGCAGTTGGAGTTTTTCTCATTTTGTAAACATCTTTTAATTTTTTATTTAAAATCAAGTTAATCACTTCACAGGTCAAACGAACAATAATGCACAAATAGAGCAATAAAAGCTTGATAACGAGATCGCAACAAACAAACAAACCAACGGGTAAAATATCGTTACATTTAAACACAACAATATCGTGTTAATGTTTATTTCTTGTACTGTGTAAAAGTGAATAGTGATTTTTTTTAAATTTTTTTTGAAGCAATTTATGTGACTTTTTGTGCTTTATAATTTAGAATAAGGTTCAAAAAAGAATACATATATATGATAATATTATATTCATTACCTTATTTCCTTAATGCACAACATCCGGACAGTTTTGCTTATCACTGTATATGAATTTGTAAGAGGTTTATGAAACTGTATAAAACCTAAACGCAGATCTTATTGCGGTACGATCACTAGTTTTAGCCTAAAGTAGTTTGGCGTTTTTTACTCTGTTCCTGTTCAAGCAAATATTTTATTTTTTATTATAATGCCATCTTGCTTAACTTTTTCCACCTCCTACTTATTTATTTTTTTTTTTAGTAAATTTCATATTTAATTTCCTCATAAAAGTCTCACACACAATATTTCATAACAAAAATATTCAATAAAATCAACATAAAATATTTGACTTTTTGTTTGCTGCACAGTCTTTAATGGTTTGTGATCTGCACTAACAAACATAAATGTCTGTGATAATAACATTAGATAGAATTTTAAATTCGAAATAAAAACACAATAAATATATAATTTTTATATTTTAAAGCAGGATCTAGTTAGATGGGAGGCATACAGTCAGTATATTATTCAATAGATTGGAGAAATTTGCAATAAAATAAGAATTTTTGCAACAAAACACAGCACATCACAACAACTGAAAAACTATAAAAACAAAACGACATTTTATGGCAAAAAAAATTTTAATTGCTCTCAAAAGACTTGTTAACTGTTTCCAACACAAAAATATGTATGAATTTGCAAAAAAAAAAAACCGACAAAAAAAAGCCAAGAGAATAAAGAAAAATGGTACTTACCAAAAGATACCTTTCTTACTGCCTTCGTTTCGGATGGTTTGAATGGTTTTGTTTGGTCGGTTAGTTTAAATGGGCTGTTCTGTTCTGTTCTGTTCTGTTTATTATTATTTTCAGCAGTTATAAAATAAATTATGCATGTGCATTTACGAAAAAGAGCGTGTAGCCAGCTCTGTGTGTGCATAAATATTTGCAACATTAACTATATACATAGTTATTTTATGTCTGTAAAAAGAGAGAACAAACAAAACAAAAAAAAATATTTATATTACAATTTTTGTTTTTCTCTTTTTATGAATAATATTTTGTGTTTTTATTTGTTTGTTTATAAATATATTATTTTTAATATACGACATCGAAATCTTGTTATAAGCATCTTCAAAAAGGTAATATAAAATTTCGATATGACCGTTGTTCATAGCCATGTGTGTCTGTTTGTAAAGTTTGGTTGGTTGTAGTTTTCAGTTCAAAATAAAGAAATAAATCTCAAACCGGGAAGGGAACAACAAAGTTTTATAACCATTTTTTATTCATCTTGAATATTTTTTTCATTTTTGTGCAAAAAAAACAACAAAAAAATTATTTATATTCGTTAGTGCATCATCGTCATATTGTGTGTACGAATACAAGCATCATTTTCCACAATCAAACAAACAAGCGTAGATACAGTGCAGAACAAAGATTTACTTACGCTGTTTTGAAACTATAACTTGCCCGACTTTAGTTTCTACTGTTGGATATTTTGCTTAAGGGTTTTCATGTTTAAAATAGTTAGAATAGGTTTATAACATAACTTATGTTAAATAAATATTTGCGAAATTTTAAGACACTTTTGCTAGATATAGATTTTTGCGTAAAATCGCCAGAACTAGATACAAAAATCGGCAATTCAATTTTAAAATCGTCCAAACATCGGAAAAACGACAATACACAACTTTTTGATAAAATTTTTGATTTTTAATAAAATAAAAAAGTTTTTTCGAGCTCGAAGTCAATTATTTGTAAAAAATATATATGTATATTATTTATTAAATTATTTTCTATAATATTTCGATATCCATCGGATATCATTATCAAGGAATGAATTACAATTATATTTGTAAGAGATATATTATTATCTCCACACTCAATAATGAACTCTTTTTTTATTTTATTGAAAGAAAAAAGGACGAAGAAATCAAAATTTAATTTAATTTTTGATTTTTATTAAAGAAAATGTTATCCAATGTATCAGTAATATACAACTGATGTTGTATGTTATACGTTGTATCAAAATACTTATGTTTTTTTCTGTTTATACCGCGGTTTCTGTTCTAGGCTAAAAAGCTTCCGAACTGTCCTCGTACAAAATTGAAAATAGTTCGTTGCCGCATCAGGCGATGGTGTTTAAGTTAATTTTGTTATAATATACATATATGAACTTTTTACCGAAACTTAAATTTTCGTGCCACGTTTGAAAACATAAAAATTTTGTAGGCATTGTATAAATAATTTATTTATATAGAAATTACATATACAACATTTGTACAATTACTGTAAATTGAGACGAGTTACAACTCCTACGACACTACAACACCAAGCATATAATAGTATAAATACTCGTAGGTGTTAAATAATTACAATTATTTAATAATTTTTTACAAACGTTAAAAATTAATATTTACATATAAAATATACATATATTAATTGCAAAATTAAAACGTCCAGTAGTTTAAAGAAAATATAACGAGTCTTTATTTTTATAAATGTACACATACACAGTTAAAAATGAACACACTGTCTTTTTACACACTTAAAGTTTTCGAACACTTTGATGTTTACACAACAATGACTCACAATAAACTGATTAACTTGGTTGGCCGTGTTAGTCAATTTATGCAGCAATCATAATTTCTGGAAGGTTCGAAACTAAGATACTATGTAGAATGTTCATGACTGCAAGTCTAGAATAACTTCAGCTGATACAATATATTTTTGATCCTTATGGAATCGATTGAGCTATGTCCGTCTGACCGTCTGTCTGTCTGTCTCTGTAAAACACTCTCACGTCTAAAATACACAACCAAAATCAACAGAGTTTACAAAAACCCGTTTATAATTCTTCTAAGCAGTTTGGTATTGAAAATCAGCAAAATCGATATGATAGAACCAGAGTTATGGACCAAAATGTGAGACAATCTTCATTAAAATTAAAGATTTTGAAATATTTTGCTTCCAATTCCAAAATATATTGCCATGAAATTTTATACACGTTATTTTTATCATAAAATAAGAAATTTTGAGGAAAATAGTAAAAAATCGGTCCATGATTTCTCATATGCCCCATACAAATATCTTTCCGAAATATGGCTTAATGATAAATAAATGCCTGTAAAATTGGAATATTAATACAAAATTTGGCAAAAATAAGTGTAATGGAAAAAGAAATCGCTAAACGAAATTTTGTTTTGTTCGGTCCATGTTTGACAATAGACCCCATATAAAGTCCACATTTAAAATCCACTTAAAAACGTATAAATCTGGTACAAATATAGTTACCAGGTTAAAATTCAACACAAATAATTCCTATAAATATATAAATTGTTGTACTAAAATTTATCATGGTCGGTCCATAATTGGTCAAAGCTTCCATATAAGAACCACAATCTGCTGGATTTTGAAAATTTCGGTCCACTTCCGAAATTCACTTTAATACTAATATGTATCTTATTACGTTGAAGTTCGACATAATTTGTCATAGCTGCCATACAAGGACCATTTCCGAAAAACAATTTAACCCACAAAAATGTCTAATAAATATCGATATCGAACCAACTTTTATATGGAGCAGAAATTTTAATCCAGAAATCATATTAATATCGGTTATAGGGCAATTATGCTACTGGATTTTAAAGCTGTCCATCTATAATAGCTCCTGAATTAAGTCCACTTCCGAGCATAACAACCAACCATACAACTCTTGTAAATAACGGTATTGAGATCAAGTTCAACCAAAAGAAGCCTCACCTATTAATATTACTGCTTTTATAAATTGTTAAATTACAAGAGTATTATGAAAATCAGACAAAGTCTGTAAATTATGGTAAGAATAAATTAGATAAAATTTCTAAACATTTAAAATAAATTATGTTGGTCGTAAAATTGTCTTTCAAAAAATATATCAAATAATAATAAAATTTGCACTAAACTGAATAGAAAGCACAGAATAAGGATATTCTAGTCCTATAACCAGTGTAGTTTTTGTATTTCTTATTACGTTTTGGTGAAGGGTATTTAAGATTCGACACAGCCGAATATTGCATTCTAACTTGTTCCAATTAAACTCTTTTTTGAGAAGCAATTGAGGATTTTAGAATTTTTTTCAGATTTTCATAAAAAATGGACATTGTTAATAAATTTGAGTGCTCACACGTCGAGCTTATTTTCTCATTTACAGTTATTATTGATTTAAACTTCATTGAGGTTTTCATATGAAAACCAGATTTTTGGTCAGATTTATGAGTGTTAACAGATGGAACTCATTTTCTTATTTAAACGGTAATTTACTAGAAATATTGAAATGTTCGTACGAAAAATTAATTTTTGGCTGGAAAAATTCTATCAAACTACTTTGTTTATTATAAATAACTTTATATTTTAGTTTTCTTTGAGTTTTTCAAACAAAAAAAAATCATTTTCATTCAGAAAATTAGGAAAATTGTATAAGGTGTAAGAAAACTTTTCTGCATAACTATGAATATGTGCGTTTGCAAAGATATTGTTTAGTGAGTGCATCATGCAACAACGGCATATGAAAAAAATTAAAGAACCAAAAAAGAAAAAAACAATAACAACCTTTGCGGACAGTATAGAATAAAACAAAAACACAAACTGCACAAAAAAAAACTAGAATTAATGAGGTGTATGCAGAACAATTCTCTAGAAATATGCGAGATGCTGTTTTGTTGTTTGGTACCTTGTAATGGTCTTACAACTAAAACTTAACAATTGGTGAAGAAGGCAACCTAACTAATTGTAGATAATCACCTGAAATTATTAGTCAAAAGAAAAGCTTTCAAAACGAAGCGCTGATCTGAGGAATCTTTTAAACATTTAATTATTCTCATGAATATGAAATAAAATGCAAAACAAATACCTAACAAAATAAACATATGAAATTACATTTTAGTCTTATTTACTTTTAATAATTTTTAAACATGTCTTAAGTAATTTTGAGATATGAAATTTTTTTATAAATATATAAAATCTTATCCATATTTTTCTGCTTTCATACTTCCCTTTTAGAAATATACTTGCCATAAACATATCTGCACATATGACTAACGTATCACTTGACCGGGTGCACGCATATTTTTTTCTTCTAACAATTCAACAAAAGAACAGACATTTTCTCTAAAAAAAAAAACTAAAAAAAAAAAAATTACAAGTTACAACCTTTAACGAAAATAATACTTTGTTACGGATTTTAGGAAAGATGTTTTTAACTCTCCTAATATATCATAACATAAACCCAAAGAATACATATAAATCATATAGAATGCGCATCGTGTATAAGGAAAATTTCTTATGGCAGGTTGTATCATTACGACCCGCTCTCATATAATTTCGCTCTCGAATTTTACAAAGACAATTTGTTGTTGGTTTGTGTTCACACATAGTCCCGGGCAGGGCTGCCAGAAATTTTCAGCAAAAATTTTTTTTTTTTCGAAATAAGTGGTACAAAACGGTTGTTTTCAATTGAACCTAACCTTCGTCTAGACAAAACAAAAAATCTTGTTTTTGGGGAAAAAATCTTAAAATCTTTTTTCGGTTAAAAAATCTTAAAAAATAAGGTAAAATCTTACTTCTGGCAGCGCTGGTCCCGGGTCACACACTGCCACTTTTGTTGCTCGACTTTTTTGGTACCACTCTTCTTTCCCGCCAGATTTGACGATTTTGAGTGGCAAAAATAGCATTTTGATGACTGGACGATTTTTACCTTTAATTTGACGATTTTTATATATTTTGAAGTATATACAACTATTTGCCCAATAGCCTAAAAAGAAGCAACCAATTTGATTATTAACTTTGTTAGATATTAAACAGAAGAAAATTTTACATCCATGTTAAACACTTTGGCTATCGCTTGAAATTCTGGTTGTTAGGCTGCTAGAGTTATTCTAACGTTGGTGCTCAATCAAAATTTTAAAGCTTATAGGGTAAAGTATTTTTGATTTGTTTAAGAATTTTCGGAATAGGTTAGAGGTCGCGCAAATGGATTTTTCATAAAAAACCGCAGTTTTCGGCCTTTTTTTAACTTTACTCATAACTTGGTTAATACCACGGGTTTCTTCACTCCTGAGGAGACTTTTAAAGAAAAGTATCCAAGCTTTATTCCTGTGTGAAAAACTTATAAGTTTTGGTGATGAGTTTACTCCTTTAGATACCCTAAAGTACAATTTTTCGTAATTTTTTAAAAAATGTTGTAATAACGCTTTACAACTTTTTAAGTTTGAATGAAAACGAAAAAAACTAATGTTGCAGTTTGAAAGACAAATTAATTATAATTAATATGAGTAAACAATTTTTAAATTTGTTCTTCTGTTTGCCAGTTCACCAATCATACCCAATCAACAAAAAAAAAAACTTTTCTTTTGCTCTGTGAAAATCATTTGTTGAGGTTCTTGCGATGTAATTCTGTACCTTGCAATAAATTCTAGAAATCAGTTTAAGAAGTTGTGACATTAATATAAGTATTAGCCAAAGACACGCCTCGTTCTGCCACATGATTTACCATTTGTAATTGTTGTACTTTTTTCTTTGCCTCTTGAAATGACTTGTTGGCTTTCCAATTCTCTGGATCTATTTATAAAAAAAAATCTCCTGAAATATTGCAAGCTTCAAAAAAAGTTAAACTGGCTTTTGAAATTAATTGTTGAATTTCTTTATTTCTAAAGTTTTCTTCTGTTAAAGTTACATTTGCTACTCCATAATGGCCGCATGGAGTATCTGCAAGTTTTTTTTGTCATTAAGCGCAAAGTTTTGGTGTCGATACGTTCATCAAAAAACGCTATGGCAGCCAATTTCGGAGTTAAGTACCACTGCTGACCTAGAAAAAATTTAAGCGAGGCTTCTGCAACTGCTTTATTCGTAACTTTATAACTATCCAATTCTTTTAATATTCTCAGAACATTGAGAGGAGCATATCGAGGGCACTGACAGAGGACAGAGGTTTCGGAAAATGCATAGAATAGATAATTTTTATCATCCAGCGAGCCCGATTGATAACACCTGGAGCTTTTACTGTTAGGTAGATTTATCACCCAAAAAGATTAGACTCAGATGGAGTAGTTTTTTAGTCCTTTCTTGGTTGCGTGTCTTCAATTTGGCCTTTAATAAAATTGGTTCCGAAATAATCTCTTCAACAATTTTGTGATTTCTGCAGTCGGAAAAACTAGACTTGTTAATAGACTTCCACCTCTGCTGGAGTGTGGCGAAAATTTTTATTTGCGGTGATGTGGTTTGCTGTTCAATATTAAACCTGAAGATATTGGGAAAAATCCAATTAAACGGCGGATTAAATTGAAATGATATTCGCAGAAATCAGCTTAAAGACCCAACTATAAAAATTTATGGAAATATACAATAATTATAACGAAAAAAGTATCACAATTTTTAAGGAACAAACTATAAAAACAGTGTAACTCGGAAACTGTAGGACAAAATTCCATTTTTATTTTTTTAATTGTTTAGAACTTATCGGTATTCAAAATTGCGTCACTAGTTTTTATACCTTTCATATAAATTTGAAAAGTGATAAACCGTTTTTTACAGAATTTGTTAAAAAATTACAAAAATACTTAACATGTGGAGTCGTAATGGACAAAAATATTGCTGGAACCTAAAGTTTTTGCGTATGGAAATAAAGTTTGGGAAATTTTTTTTTAGAAATATTCGGTTAAAAAATTAAATGAACGTGGTTATTGACAAAGTTATGAGTCAAGTTGAAAAAAAGGCCTAAAAATCTAAAAAAAAATCAAAAATACTGGACCCTATAAGCTTTCAAATTATGCTTGAGCCCCTGACAAAAAAAATTTGGGACACCCTAGTATACATACATATATTTATTTTTCAGCTTTATAAAAAATTTTAGGTTGAATATTGTTCGTCTCCCTGGATGAAATTTAATTATTAAAAGCAAATAATCTATTAGGTACCACAACAATAAGTGCTTTGCTGTTTTTCCATCGAATGAATTTTGCTATTTTTGACATTGTTTTCGCAATTAAGAATTCCAGCTTGTCACCTTTTCGCATTTCAAATGCGATTAAAATAGTACTTTTCGCAATAGAGTAATAGTAGTATTTATTTTCGCATCGCAATACAGAATAAGCCCCCTGGTTTTAACTGCTATACAAACCATGGCTTCCTACGCTTTTAAGTGTGTAACTTAAAATATACGACTACATTGATTCTACTTTTTTAATAGTTGTTTAGAACGTGAGAAACGCATAAACGCTTGGTGTGGACTTTCAGCTTAATCTTTGATTCATGAATAACTGTTCACATTCTTTCTCTTCAATTTACATAGTATAAAAACATTTTTTAAATTTCAATTGTGGACGTAATGAATTTTTGATTTTTTTTAGATTTATGATTTGTAAAATTCTAAATTTATTTTTCAAATTATTTTCATTATATATTAATGACCTCCCTTCGCAGTTATCGCATTATAGTATGCTGATGACGTGCAATTGACACTCGGATTTCCCCTTAATGACTTAACTGAATATGTGGCCAAATTGAATAGCGATCTGTCAAGAATACATTGCTAGGCAACGGCAAATGGGCTCTGTTTCAACCCAAAAAAAATCTAAATGCCTGCTAATACAAAAGAGACGTTCTGCACAGATTTGCGAACTTAACATACTTCTGAATAAGAAATTGTGTCACATTCAAAACAGCTTGAGATAGTTTTCAATGATAGGTTGACTTGGTAAAATCATATTAATGCTATTGTAGGTCAAACGTATGCTAAACTTCGATCACTCTGACGAACCCAACATTTTACCCCGCAAAATATTAGAATGCTACTAGCAAAAACGTATGCCCGGTTTACTTTATGCCTGTGAGCTTTTCGCCAGCTGTGATTCCGTAAGTAAGCAGAAGTTAAATGTAGTTTTCAATAATGCAGTTTGATACGTGTATTGTATTAAACGTGTCGAATTTTTCCCGCTCACTTTATGGCGTTTCACTCGAAAACCTTATAAATGTCAGAACTCTTGTGCTCCTTCATAAAATTATTTATACTGGTAAGTCTTTTTATTTTTATCAGAAAATTAACCTTAATAGAAGCAACAGGGGAAAGAAAATTGTACCATTAAGGCGTTGGAGTCTTCTTTCCGAGTGGCAATTCTTCAGCTCCTTTGTAATGCAAACGTATTTAAGAACAATCTTTTTGAAATTTTTAAGTGATTTTTAAATAATTTTGTTTAAAAAACTTTCTAACTTTGATTTTTACATGGGTAATTGTACATACGATTTCATAACACTTTAATTTAATTTTATTTATTTAATTTTTCTTCATAATTTTTTTTTAAACTTTCACATTTTTTTATGTACTAATTGTTTCAATCGTAATATTATACCTATCATACAATTATTTTTTACTTATTTTCGTACTTTGTCTTCTCTATTTGTATTCATACCTTAATTCAATTAACTTCCAAATTAATTTCTACACATCTAAAGTGCCTGTACTATAATTATAAGATTTAATCTTGTTGTCCAGGATAAGCACATTAAATAAATAAATAAGTAAATAAAATAAATAAATAAAATTATGGATTTTGGTTTTGTTTTTGAGTTTTTGGCAAAGTTTGTGTTCTTGTTCTAAAATTCATAAACTTTTTGTAAATTTTCTATTTTTTGAGAAATTTTACATACATTTATTTATAATTTTTATATTCAGGCATTATTGATTTGCATAAAATGACACTTTGCCATTTATTTTAACATTTCGAAAATGAAAGTTATAACCTGAGCATTACGAAAAAAAAATTAATTATAAATCCTTTATTTCCGTTATTTTATTTCCTGTTTCTCTCAACCACTAATCTAAAAAATGTTTTCGAATAAATCACTCTCTCACAGTGTTATATGTAAGACAAAAAAGAAATTTTAAATCGTAAATGGTGTTATTTTCGGTATCTGGTTATCGCAGATCAAGCTCATTTTGGATTTTGAGCAAACATATGCAATAAGTGACCACAGATCGAAGTTATTTTTCTCGAATGATGTTTTTTTTGTTGTTTGCAATTTTGTTGAAAGCGTAGAGGTCTTTAACAATTAATCAAAACTGAACTTTGAGACATGGGATATGTTTAAGCCAAACAATGTATTGCTACTTATTTACAAAGCCAACACACAATTATTGTTTAGCTTTAAGTGAGTCTTTCTAAAAAAAGAAATGAAAAAGGATGTTTATGTTTAATTTGTATTCCTATTGAAAAAAAAAAACAGTAGCCCTCATTTATGAATAAAAGAATGAAAATAAAAACACATTTGCCACAACTACTTCTTACATACGGGAGCATGTACATATGTATGTCCAAATGTTGTTCTGTTTGTTGTGCATAAATCCAGATGACGCTTGATGAAATGTTGTTGGGCTGTTTGTTGATTGTGCTGATGATGACAAAGAAGATGGGGTTACGGATTTTTAAAATATGAAAAAATATTCTTATTTAACAAAAATCATGCATACAAATTTTTGTACATACGAAGTATTTGCTGACATAAAAGCTGTTTCTACAGCAACAGTAAAGTTGTATGTACATACCCTTTAAGCAGCAACAGCAGCAGCAGCATTAGCACAAACAAAATGTTAAAAAAGACAGCAGCAGATTACCTTTAACTTTAGCCAACAGCCAGAAGAAGATCCATTAGAATGATTCCTTCCTCTAGCTAACTTCTACATACTTTATAAAGTTGGTTTTTTGTATATTTATACTTTGCACTATGCGCTGCGCTCTCCCTTTTTTTAATGCTTTGCCAATATTATTAACCAGAGATACAAACAACAAGAATGCAGGAATCCAGGAACGAATGGTTGGTTGACTGCTAGATGGCTGGCTGGTTGGTTATATGGCTGATGTTTTTCTGTTTGTTTCTTTTTAGTTAGGGACTCATTAAAATTGCAAAAGACATTCGCTTACTAGTCTTAAGCTAAACGCAAAATAATAAAAGAACGATGGAATACGATCAAGAAGGAGTTAAGAAATACCCTAAATTATAAAAAACTTTTTAACTTCTTAACATCAAATCAAATTCATCACAATTCACCCTTTTTAAATGAAGCAGAAACTTGTAACAAACTTAAGGTACGCTCACACGTAACCATATATTTGAACTCGTTTATTTATTAAAAAAAAAACACTTTTCTTATTTAGGCCAAAGCACAAAAAATATTTAATTTTAATATATTTGATGTTTGATTGATCTTACAAAACTCTTGTAAGAGTAAGCAACGTCAAACAAATTTGTTGTAAAACTAGTGGTTACGCTTTTTTGAGTAAATAACTATTTGCCAAATGTGACCGTACCTTTAGTTTGAAATTTAGGACGAATTCGTAGACGTTTTCTATTGTAAATTTAATAGAATTCTTAAATTATTTTGGTTACATTTTATGTAGCCAATTTATTTTGAAACAAATTCAAATTGTAAATATAATCACATACCTCTCCACCATCCGTTATTACCTCTTAGAAAATAGTAGTTAAATGTAGACAATTTACAAGAAAAGTAAAATATGGAAACAGAAATTGTTCAAGTATGCAACCTGCCAGCCGATATTTCTGCATGTTTTTCTTGCCGAAGATGATTGACAACCTGCGTTTAGGTTGCACTGCACTGCTTATACATAGGAATATATATACATACATACGTATGTTATGTATGTGCAGCATACAAACATACAACCAACAACTATGAATATATAAATATCCTCCACTCTGGTGCATCAGGAACTAAGAAAGAAAAACATCCCAACATAAACTAACAAATATTTATGCTAATTTATGAAAATTTTCGTCATTTATCTTTTTATTCATGTGTGTTGGTGTGTTGAGAGTAAGTATGCGTGTGTGAGTGTGTTTGTTTATAAATTTTAAAACATCAGCAAATATGTATGTATGTATGTATGTATGTAGCGACATACGTTTCTGTATTTAAATTGCTGTATTCTGTTAAATTGTATTTATCTACATACTTCCTTTTCATACAAAAATGTTTTCCCAATTTGTTGTTCGTATGAGAGTGCTTGCCGCACAAATAATCCCCGTTTAAGCAGATTTTCTCTGGTTGCCACAAATACTTGTTGTTGTTTGCTTACGCTCTCTTAGGATTTGCAACAAATGTTACATTTGACAGTTGTATTAGTATTTTCATTTAAAAAATATCACAAAAATATTTCAAACGTTTACTCGATGTTGATTTCTGAGTTTTTAATTTAAATGTGACGCAGAAATGTAATCAATATGTGTTTTCTTTTTCTCAAAGAAGCAAACATGTGTAAACGCCTCTTGGTTGAAGTTACTGCATGTGTTTGAAGTGATATTGAGGAACCCAGTAAGCAATTCAGTAAGATACATATGTATGTATGTATATGTATGTGTGTAACGTGACCATACATCCATATATTGGCGGGATTATCCTGTTTTTACAAAGCTCATTCCACCTAGATTTTATAAGCCGCTTTTCAAACCAAAATACCGCTTTTTACTGTTTCAGTTTTTTCCAAATTAGATTTTTGAGTTCATATTAATCACGTTTATTGCAAAAATATCTTTCATATTAAGGAAATTTTATTCACTAGGATGTTATCTACCTTTTAATGTAAAAAAACAATTAGTTTTTTCTTTATGTTTACCTATTTTTCTCTATGCAATAGAGGTTTATAGTGGAAGGACAGATAGTAAGGTATATAGATTAGTAAGGTATATATATATGGACTTAAATATAGAACACAAATTACATCCTATGTTATTTCGCCTCTTGAATGTAATTTTCAAGATTTCGTTAATATAAGATTATTGCTTCAACTATTCAAAATAATAAAAACTGGCTGTCCGCCATAATTGAGAAATATGTTTCATTTTGGTGCATCTTCACGGGCGCATGTTTTAGTGCCTCCGCGTTATAACACATTAATAATGAAGAGGTCATTTGTTGCTAGATCCACTGCTTTGTGCAATTCTACAATTCCTTATTCAGACAGGAAATTATCAATCATAAATTATGAAAATTATTGTGATTGCTGTCTAGGTTACCCAAATTATATTTTCTTTTCTGTCTTATTTTACTCTTAACATTTGTGTATGGGGGGTATCCAAATCCAAATTACTTATTTTATAAAATATTTATCTTTAAAATTTAATTGTATGCCATATTTTTTTGTACCGGTTTATTGGCCATTTTTTTATATTTTTTTTTATAATTTCTGGAATATGTGATCTCTACAGTGTATGAAAATATAATCAATGATTAGATTTTATCATTTTTATATCCTGCAAGGATTTTCAGGACACGCACACTTGATGCATCTCATCATTTTTTTAGTTG
Source organism: Bellardia pandia (assembly GCA_916048285.2). Classification (NCBI taxonomy): domain Eukaryota; kingdom Metazoa; phylum Arthropoda; class Insecta; order Diptera; family Calliphoridae; genus Bellardia; species Bellardia pandia. The sequence goes on from OU696531.1 coordinate 50,976,125, forward strand.
ATATACGTGCACATATTAGTAATTACAGACACTTAATTACTTACACAGCTCAATTTGCTAAAACTGAAATCCGACTGAACAATTTCGCAATAATTCAAGGAACGTTAAATCAAGTAGAAGAGAAATCTGAGAAGCAAATATAAAAAACAATCAGTACAATCTATTTCAAATAAGGTTAACAGAAGCAACAATATTGAAACCGAAACCCACCCGCACAATCGATGCATCACGGTCTGAAAGGGATCCCGCTTTTTTGTAATTACTATCCCGCTTTTTGATAAAAACCGTCTGGTCAAGTTAAGTTTATGGGATATGTAAATTAAGTTGTATATGGGATATTTGTACGAAATTTTGTTTTAATATTTTTCCGTTTGTAAATTTGTTCAGAACCGAATCATTTTTCTTATCGGATTTGTATTCCCTCTAGTCTTAGCCAAGTCTTGATAAGATACACTGCAATATTGTCTACTGGGTTATTTGTAAGTCCCAACTTACACCAAGCAATTCTTATTGAAAAAATTTATACAATTTTTTCTTTAAAAACAATATTATTGCTCGTGTTTTTATTTATACACACATACTTATGTAACACGAATTGCTAGCAGGGTTGTCAGATTTTGTTTACCTACGCCGCCAAAACAGTTGCCAGAAATCGCCAAAAATTAAAAAATCGTAAAATTGTCGCCAGAGTAAAATTTTTTAAATTAACATTTTATTTTCCATTTATAAAGATTATAAATAAAATTTCATTTTACTTTTTGTCAGTTTATTAACATATAATAAACATAAAATTAAGATCAATATAGTAATGATAGATGTGTATGTATGTACATACGTGTATATACTTTTAACTACATACATATATTTATAAGGCCGTAAACCTCTTTTTCATACACTTCACCTTTTGGATCTTGAAAAAGTTTTAAAGAATTTTGTATCAATGAAAATTTAGCCTGTGTTAACGGATTTCCACATTTTAATATTAAACATTTTGCATATACTTTAAAGAGTATCATATTTTCCGGCAATCGATTCAATATTTTTTTTTAAAAGTCTCTTGAGATATATAAAACAATTTTGTTTTACAAGGTTTACTTGGTCCATTTCCATATTTAGTTTGTTTAATTCAGTTGCAAACTCAGCCGCACCATCAATTGCATCTAATGAAAGAAAAAATCGGCTAAAGTGACAGCTGATTTTAAATCAACAGATCAACAGTCAATGTTACTTGTATTTTTTTGTTGATTTTAAAAGTGGTATTCACCACAAAGTGGCGACATAACTGAAATATTATTAATAGGATGCCAGATATATAAAAACGTGAAGAAAAATTAGAAAAAAAATCGCACAGAAATCGCCATGCCGACAAATGGAAATTTATATCGCCATGAGCTCTAACAACTCACCATATCTGACAGCCCTGATTGCTAATACAATCAAGTGTGTACTACTCTTATCTTTCCCTCACCCCGATGTCTAAAAGGTAATCAGCTCAGCTTAAAGAATTGCTTCGTGTAATTTGGGACTAAGCACGTTAAATACTATGCAATAATAAATAGTCATAGATTGAAAATGTCAATCTCTCAATACGTTCATGTAGATTTTCTTTAAGTTGTCGTTTAAGTAAATAAGACATTGATAATGATTGTCGAAGAAGACTCTGCAAAATAAATGGTATTTTCATGCGCCTAACAAGAAAATTAATATCAAAATGCAAAAGGCATAAGACATACTTGAAGAAAGGAAAATCTATTTTAAATTATGTTAAAAATCACGTACATACACAGATTTTCCATTAAGAGTTAGACGGCATAATAAAAATAATTTACGAGTGAAACATGTGCTAAATCTTTGGTAGAAAAAAAAACAAAATTAAAACTAAAATCAATAATTTGTTTTGTGACACAACAAATCTATAAAAGCGTATGTTATTATTTAAAAATTTCAAAACTAATTGAAAAGACATTTTCCGTGTCTGGCTAAAAATGAGAAGCAAATTGTTATAGAAAATCATATTAGAAATAAACCTGTTTACATATATGATTTAAATGGCTTGTTGCCATAATTATCGAAACATCATGGCAGACAACAAGTTTTACATAAATTAATTCAACTTATTTTAAATTTGTAATCTATTAAAATCTAAGCCAATCAAGTATTATATGGCCATTTGCATACCAATTGTAAAGTAATTAAAATACATATTCTAACACTTACATGCATTAGAGCAGCAAAATACAGAGTTTGAAAGGAGTCGAATCATCAAATAACCGTCTGAGTTTAAATCGTATGAAATCAATAAAATTAAATCTTATCTATCAAAGGTTATGTTCCCTTATGTGACTTAGTGGGCATTTAAGTTGAGAATAGTGAATTTAATATAATAATAATTTATTGAATAGTGTGTGTGTGAATCGTTCTATAAATTAGTGAACACTACAGTTTACTAATCTAAAGAGCCATGTCACGAAATTTAATTCTGTTCGGAAGTGGAATTAATTCCGTATTTTGCTTCTATAGGAAAAGTAAAACGAACAAATTTTTCGGAATGAAAGTACATACTTTTAATTTGCTATGTGGAATTGTAATTTTAAGAATTTCTAGGTTTCATTCCGAAAATTTAGTTCGTTTTACTTTTTCTGTAGAAGCAAAGTACGGAGTTATTTCCATTTCCGAACGGAATTAAATTCTGTGACATGGCTGATTATTTCTCTTAATTCTTGTGAGCATTGCCAAGCAACTATTCTCGAATTCAAGTTAAAAAAACAACTTCCCGAAACGATTTTAAAAAATCAATTCATTTAAATCTCTGTTGCAACATTGATTTCTATATTTTTTCTCTTCTCTTTTTTTTTGCAAACGTGGGCAGTTATATAAAAACGTTGGCAATTTCAGATGTAGAAAATCTAAAAAAAAATATTAACGCTACCAAACTGAAATTGAAACTGAGATCGACAGACAAACATGGAGACTGACATGGCCAACACATTTGCGCAGCTAAAATACAGCGCCAACAACAACAAAAAAATCACTAAATAAATAAATAAAAAAATAAGTACGTGTTAGTTTTGTTGTTAATTAGAACTCAGGTATTGGTGGTTAACAAGATACAAAACAGATTGAATGAAAAAATAGACAGACGGATGCATGGCCGGACGGACGGAAGGACGGACAGACAATTAAACTAACATATTTACTCCACTTACATACAAACGAATGGATAGAGCCACCTAGAACAACAACTAATATAATAAACAAAACAGAATATGAAATTAAAAAGCATGACAACTTGCAACTTGTTGTAGAGATCTAAAAACAAAAAATACAATTACAATGTTTGCAATTCAAATGTGTTGGAAAGTTTGAAAGCTTATGTGTTTGTTGCTTGTGAGAGATCTTTAAACAAACAACATTGTATTTAACTATGAATGTGGAATACTTTTTTGTTTGCAATTGCAATATCATGAAATCGATAGAAATTATAGTTTCACAGGAGGGCGAGTAATAGGGGTATTCACACACTTATTGTATGAGACTACATTTGAAATTCTTGAAAATAATTGTAAAATTATACAGTGCAAATTTATTTTGTGACGAGAAAAAAAAACTTCAAGACTTTTCTACACATAAAACCAAATGACAATAACTTTAAAATTGAATTTTATTTTTTTATTAACCCTTATGTGACTGACAAGGTACACGGATTTCTTTTAGGGTGTGGAATTCATTTTTTTTTTTGTAGAAATTGGCAACCATCGTACTTGAAACTTCTTGTGAGCTCCCAACTTTTAATATTTTATTATATTTACACGTTTGTAACATTTAAAATTTTGTTGCAAAATGGATTGTTTTCAATAAGATTTGTATGAAGGCGGTACCCACCCGGGTACAAAACATGGTGTTTTTTTTTTTTTTTTTGTCAATCACATAAGGGTTAATTGTTAATGTTTTTAAAAGACAACTTTCAAATTCAACTTAAATAAATTTATAAACAAAATCAAATGATAGATATCAAATAATAAAAATAGAAACATCCGACGGATTAAAAAGGGTATGTGTTTACCCCTAAACAAATTTATGTTTGTTCAGTGTTCTTTGCTAAAACTCATCATATATAGAAAACCAAACAAAATCTTAAAAATCCCAAATGAACAAATTGGTCGAAACTGCAATTGGTTTTATTTGATTTTATTTACATCAGTTATTTACATCAGAGAGTGACCAATACCAAAGAATTAGTTTCATTACATTGTCTGAAGATAGAAACTCCATAGTTTTGTATAGAACACGTTCCAGAAGTAATTGCGACATCACTAGTTCCAAGGCTGTCATTAAAGAATCTAAAGTGGTTCTGATTATGTACGTTTTGGAATTAGTCAACGTAGAACAACAATAATGCTAGAACAATGCTAATTGATTAATATACTCTTTACATTGATATTGCAGTAATGTTTTGAGAAATTGCAAATGATATGTTCCTGGCGTATTCATACAAGTATGCTCTTTGTAAGACATATTCTCTATGTTCTTGCAGGTCGTACAATGCGGTGGCGAGCCGAGTTCGCCCTGCGTTTAAGTGAGCCGTGATTAATATTTTAAACACAGTTATCAGTGTGCATATGCCTGCGCTTATTTGCTATCCAATTTCAGCTTTTGTTTCGCTCGAAGATAAAAATGTATGATTTTACTGGCTCTACAAATATCTCTATCTTCTGCTAAAGTGGTCTTTCGTGTCCGAAGTTTACTAGCTGGGGTTGCAAACTCCTTTTTATTTTTGTACAAGTGAAAATACCATTTTCTTTGAGCAAGAAAACTTTTGTGCAATAGCCGACATTGAAAGTTTTTTTATTTTGAGAACACTGCACATTGAATCGTCTCATTTCCGAAGTACATGACTTGTTTTTGCGCATTTTCGAAACTTAACCGTATCAAAGATTTTTACAAGTTAATCTATTGTTTAACAAATTATACTCAGTTTGTCACTAATATTTAGAAAACTTTAAAAGTTGAAGAAAAAAATTCGCGTTTCTAATTACGTGACTAGCAAAAAAAAAAATGTGAAAAAATTATTTTTATATTTTTTTTTTATTTAAAAAAATTTAATCGAAGTTGCCTTCAAGTTAAATATACAATTTATTTGAAAATAAATTGTATACACTACATTTATTTTTGAATATTTATTTGAAGGCAACTTCGATTAAATTTTTTAAATTTTTTTTTTTTTAAATTTTGTTTATTAATACTCGCAAGAGGAATAATTCTCATATAATTATTTTTTTTTATTTAACTTAAAATTCAACGTGCAACAACAACAATGTTGTTACTGAATAACTGTAAAAACAATTTACAGTGTAGTTTTTTAAAAAAGCTACACAGCGATCTTATTATATCAAAGCATCGTTTCTAATTATATGGCCACCACAGTAGGTAAAACTTTTCCCTCGAATCATAATTATTAATCTTTTGCACAATAACATGTCCCTAACAATTTCAAAGTGCCTACCAAAGATTTTAACACATATAAAGATAAATTTTTAATCACATCTTAGTGATAATTTCTATAACATTTTATTTAACATCCACAACAATTTGTTTGGGTATGTCAGCAACACTAAAAAACAAATAACACAAAGCATGTACATTAGGGTGGGTAAATTTTTTGTTGTAAGTAGGTGTATAGCAAAAACGTAATCTACAATAAATTCTAATAAAACTTAACTAAGAAAGTATGGGTCTAAAATGAAAACCTAGCTCCCGCCGGGAGCTATGAGACTCCTTTTCCACTAATTTCTTCCCGTGTTAGTGCAGCATTTTTTCTGCCATCAAAAGAAAAAGCTAGTAAGGCTGACTCATTGTTTTGCATACGACGAACGGTGTCCCTGCTTTTCATTTTTTCACGACCTACTTTGGATTTATCCATAATAATTGGTTCCCCATTTTCGTTTTTCGCATTTGTTTCGTTTTCGCATTTCTTTCGTTTTCGCATTTCTTTCGTTTTCGCATTTCGTTTTCATTTCTTTCGTTTTCATTTCTTTCGTTTTCGCACCTCGCGAAGTTTCACAATTAAGGGTAGTGATCAACCTGATCTGTTGAGAAACGAAGACCGTCAATAAAGCCGATGTATTTCAATAAAGCTGTAGCTAAACACGAGTCAACTCTGTCTAAAACATCATAGCAAAATTAATTGCATCGTATCTCTTAATCTTTTGTGCATAATCGGCTCTTTTACAGCTGGCATTGCAAATTTGATTTTGAGACGCGACATCCATTTGTGAAGAGTCGAACATATATGAAGGATCTAAGGTAGCTGGGAATTCGCTGGACAGTTGGTCTACTATATTTAACACGCATTCAGGAATTGTATTCTTTCTTTTGGTGTGTTAGTCAATCATGAATGCTTTGAGAGGATCAGCAATTAATCCACAGGAGCATGGCATTGTTTTTGTGCAAATGCATTTTATTTACAATAAACCTAAGTATAAAAACAAGGTTAAATATTCAATAAATTTCATGTTACAATACTATCAAATGGGCTCCCCAGCCGTGATAAAAAAAAGTGTAGATAGGTATGTCAAGATTTAATAAAGAAAAAGAGACAAATGAAATAGGGATAGTTAGGAAAAGAATTACATTAATAGAAGAGATCACAAAGGGTCTGAAAAATATTGCAAAAGTTTTACTTTGAAAACATTATTAGAGTGCGTAAAAATTCGCAACTCTAATGGCAGACTATTCCAATGGCTTGTGATCCTAACAACAAAAGACCTACTGAAAAAAGATTTAAATATTCTAGGGGGAACAAAGTGAGGATTTCTGTTGCATTTACCGATATAAAATATGTCATTCAACGATGTCTCAAATACTGAAAATGTATTACCTCTTGATATGTTTGTTACCTCGTTATGATATTTGTTGAGAAATATATTCAGTTTTCTTCAAAAATATTTTTCTATTTATCAGTGCAATCTTAATTTTTTCCCAAATTTCAATTATTTTGTTTGCAATTATCGGAGAAAATCTTGAATACGATTGTTGTTGTTTTTTTTTTATTTTGATTTTTTGCGTTTACTTAAGAAAAAATAATACTTTAAAATATCAGGATAACTTGGCAAATTTAATCCACTAAATTCGTAATTCGTATAAAAATTAAAACATAATATCGATGCAACAACAATGTTCAATAACCAATTATTATGGATAAATCCAAAGTAGGTCGTGAAAAAATGAAAAGCAGGGAAACCGTTCGTCGTATGCAAAACAATGAGTCAGCCTTACTAGCTTTTTCTTTTGATGACAGAAAAAATGCTGCACTGACACGGGAAGAAATTAGTGGAAAAGGAGTCTCATAGCTCCCGGCGGGAGCTAGGTTTTCATTTTAGACCCATACTTTCTATGGGTAATTTTCTTAGAATTTTGTGTAGATTTCGATTTTGGTATACGCCTGTCACATTTTTTCTCACCCGGACAAATTGACCCACCCTAATGTACATACAGTATGTACATACATACGAGTATGTATGTACTACCAGCTGGTAAAAGTTCTAAATCAACATAAATTGTAAACTTTGTTTCATTAAACCATTTATGAGTACGAATTTGAAAGTCAGACATGGCTAAAGAAATTTTTATTGCCAAACATATTGCAATATGCAGAGGTAGTAAGTGGTAGTAGCAGAATGTAGTTGTATGTAATGTCTTGTCATAAAATTTCGTATGTCGTATATTGTAAATGAGAGGACTTTCCTCGGGCCAAAGCAAACAACGATGATTTATTATTTTATAATTCGCTTTAGATGTGGAAACTTGACGAGGTGGACGTCTAACATGACCACTGAGCACTAGTGACTACTATGTGGTGTTTCAACTTCTTCTACTACTACAACTCGAGTACCATAAACGTTGCCACAAAACCAACATTATTTGTCTGTCCAGTATTTGTCTCTAGCTAGTGGTGACTATACGTTTGTTTTTTTAGGTTCTTTTTTCTACTTTTTTTTTTTTTTTTTGTTTGCCACAATTCCTTGCTTTCAGTGTCTGTGGAGTAAATTTTCAACTGTTTGCTGCACAGTTCGTTTCTGTTTCATTTTCTATAAATCGCGTTAAAGAATTTACATCATCAAAAGTTATTATTTGTATGTTGGCTGTTGTTTTTGATCCAGTTCTTTAGCTTCTAGTTCTTAAAGTCTAAGTTTTTTATTTTTTGCTGGTTTTTTTTCAAGCAGTTGAACCCAAGCCCAGAAGCAATTTCTGTAATCATAGACATTCGTATACATATATGTAGTTGTTTTATTTTATAAAAAAAAACTACTATAATTTTTTATTAGCGATAATTCTTCATTCTTGATTGAGTTTGAGTGGTTACACAGGAGAATTAGTAATATTGTTTTTTTTTCTGTCTCTTTATATTGCAATAGGAATTTCCATAATAGAAGTACATAGTTTTTTTTTCTGAGGGATTTTTGATAAATTAAGAAAAAATATGGCTTGAAAATATTTTAAGATAAATGAGGGCAAACTATTCATATTTATAAATGATTAGATTGTGCAATAGTTTTAAAATAAAAAAAAAATAAAATCAATATGATGATTCATTGTTGCAGGGTGAGCAAAGTTAGAAATTAAAATATGACTAAATGTTATGGAGCACATAACGTCTACATTCTCTAAGAACCCAATTGCACCTTTTGTTGTGGCAGACTGGATGCAATTGCCCATATATTTGTATGTATGTACATATGAATTTCCGCAAAACCAGGCTGCTTCACAAATTAATAATAACAACGACCATCAACTGTGCTACAAACAAATAATGACTGTATAAAATTTAACGATTTTAAACACTCACTTGTCCCTGGCATTTCCATTAAGATGTATGACCAAACAACGACAACTACAACACCCATGTGATGACTCCGCAATCCAATGTATTTATAAGAAAAAAACAGCGTAAAAAAATAAGTTAAAAGAGGAAGCCAATTTTGTATATTTTCAGAATTACGTTTATATGCAGATTATTAACTAAATTCACAAAAACAGATGAACAATTTTTACGCTGCAACGCAATGTGGTAACAACAACTTGTGGCAAACATCATTAAAAAGAATTTTGCGTAAGCAAAGTATTACAGGCAATAATAAAAAAACAACAAAACATATTCGAAGTTAAATGATTATTGCTTAAGGTTTTTAACACAAGTAACAAACAAAAAAAAAAAAAAAAAAAACAAACCAAAACATCAAGTTTAAATGGACAAAAGCAAAAATGGAATGAAAGTGAACAACACCAGCAACAACCACACAAACAATTTGCAAAATTGACCACAGGATGATGATGACTTTAAATGGCATAAAGTAGAAACAGAGCTTTGAAAACAACAAATCATTTAGTTTGCCCAAGAAGGATTATATGTGTGTATACGAGGGCTATTGAGATCAAATGATTTTACTGAGTAGTTAATATTGGGGGGGGGGGGGGGGGGAAAGAGAATGCCAGCCGACTATTTTCAACCCACTTGCTCAATTATATGTTTCATTACTTAAGGTACGGTCACATTTTACAAATATTTGCCGAAAAAGACGTAACCACTAAATAACATATATTTGAACTCGTTTATTTATTAAAAAAAAAAACTTTTCTTATTTAGGCCAAATCACAACCAATATATAGTTTTAATTTATTTAATGCTGTTTGATCTTGCAACTTCAAACAAATTTGTGCTAAAACAAGTGGTTACGCTTTTTTGAGTAAATAGTTACCAAATGTGACCGTACCTTTACTTACTTACTCATTTACTTGTTTAACTATAATCGTTTATTAAAAAAATTTTAAACAAATTTTTAAAAATTTTAATTCAAATTAGTAACCAGTGATTTACAAGTAATGTTGTATATTGTATGATACCACTATCTGATTGCTTATACACTTTTAAGCAAAGTCGTATGTTTATGTTGTCAAGCCTTTAAAAGTAAAATATTAAATATATTAGAAATTTTTGATATTTCTTTTATTTCGGCTCGAGTTCATTAAATTTAATTTTCATTAAATTATTTTTACTGAAGGTAGGAATTGTTACAGGTTCGAATCCTAAGCCAAGAAAAATTATCAATAAATTTTAATAATAATTTTAATGTAACAATTCCTACAATTCCTATTCCTAGTCTTCTAGGAATAGAATAATCCACTAAGTTTTGGGTCAACAAGGCTGAAATTGTACTGCACTCTTCCTGTAAAGCTATTCTTAGTTCAGTTCTATTTCTTATTTCTCTCTCTGTCTCTTTCTCTCTTTTTCTATATTAACTTTCTGTCTAAATAATCCCACAAGTTATGTAATAATCGTATTTGAATAAAAACTTCTCTGAAATACCCATTTTCTGCACGCTGGTATGGAGATGAGTTTTTAAAATATCAATATACTTCTTTTGATCCATTATGCCATCGATTATACGAGTACATATGTAAATTTCCAACTCCAGAAGCGCTCATACATCCTCATACTAGAACTGTGCAACTCCAATGTTTTAAAGTTGGTAACAAATTTAATTCTTTAAACTCCTCATTGAGTTTTCTCCAGACTCTACATTTCCATCGTTTCCATATACACTCCACTCCGGTGATCACTTATTTAAAGGCACTCAGCAGCCTGAATCTTTAGCAATTTTCAAGCGATTGCAGAAATTTAAATGTCATGATATAAAGAGGTCATGACAATGGTCAACCAAATAGCACATGTTTGGACTTTTTTTTATAAATTGCTTAAAAAAAAGTTCTTTAGTTAAGAAACCACTATTGGCATGACCTTTTTTATATCTCAAGATGTCTAGCTTCCATTGCTATTTATAAAGAAATATAATAAATTCTGCAATCGGTTAAAAATTGCAAAAGATACAGGCTGCTGAATATGAAATTTTTAGTGCTTCTAAACAAGTGAACCGAAGTGTATATTAATTTTCTTCTATATTTACCGCGTAGTATACCTTTTTTCACCAGTAGAAAGGGGCCTGAGAGCGTCCGCATCTCGGTTAATTTGCAAAATTTTTTGTGTTGTTGTATTTGTCAACAATATATTTAATAATTGAATAATACCGTGTTCACATATGAAATTTAATTGAGTCAATATTCGGTTAATTGACAATATTATTTTAAGTGTTCAGGCATACGCAATTTTCAGCTTACTCAATAATCATTTGACACTTGGAAAACAATACAAAAAATACTCAATATGGTTGTTGTGCTTTTACGTACACAAACTTACCTTCACATTGATTGTTTACTGATTTCTTTTGTTGACATTTGCTTTTTATACAATTTTGTTCACTAAACACAGTTGTGCACAGTGTTGCATTCGAAATCTTACTCAATATTATAACAATTTCGTACTTATTGCGCAATAATTAATTGAGATTTTATATGGAATATTGAGCTCAGTAATGGCGTTAATTGCGATTAACGCAATTAAGGGTCATATCTGAACACGCTATAAGGTCTTTTGGCATTTTGATTTCACCAATTTTACGCAACGCGTTGTTCGATTTTCGCAAATCTATTATTCACCCCAATCGTGAATAAAAATTCCACATGATATTTGTTCCCTTTTCACATTTTTCCTTTTTAAATTCAATGTTAAAAAAATAAAAGGGAACAAATTTCATGTGGAATTTTTATTCAATAAGGGTTATTATTTTACGTTCTGTGTGACATTTTTTAAACTCTTTTAATTTATGAATTATTTTGCCAACAACCACTAATAAAATGATTTGAAATTTTTTGTTACAACTTCTACAACTGGCAGTTAAAATATTGATTAAAATACATATAACTGAAATTGGTGAAATTGGCCGTTAATAGCAGATAAAACTGATCCCTGAGTTCCTTGTCACTGAGTATTTAAAGGCTGGCAATTTAACTTCACGCTTTGTATTGCTAGAATGTGCTTTGAAAAAATCAATTTTGGATTCAAAATAGAAATGATCATACATAGTTTGATTCTATGTTCTCAAAAAACGCAGTACTTACCGACATATAAAAAATTTAACTTTGGATTAAAATTTCCATCAAAAGTCGATTTGGAATTCAAAGTAGAATTAATTACAGCTTGAGCTTATTTTCTGCAAAAACGAAATATTCACCGCGTTCGGAAATGAATAGTAGATTTGTTAAGTTTGGTATTCGGCCGAAGAATAAGTTTTTAGCCGCATATTATCATCGGTTTTGTATTTCGGCCTGTAAAAACTTGTTTCGGTCAGACTTTAACAGTTTGGTAGCAGTAGAATTTAGTCTTGCATCAAAATAAGCTTTTGTGAGAGATTTAATTGAATTATTTCCAGATTACTTTGTGTAAAAAGAACGTAAGTAGAAGGTTTGATTAGTCAACATTTTGTCAAACAGTCAACCAACGTAAAAGTATCATCTGTTTTTTTTTTTTTTGTCATCAAACTGATTGATTGACTGAATTGTGAAAAAGGTTTTCATATTTTACCACCCTCACATCCCAGCATACAATTCTAGGAGCGCTGCGAAAAAGGAGTAAGAAAAGAGTCCAACAAAAGAGCATTTTCGGAGCGAAAGAAAAATTGTCTTGTTACTGTCCTGAGTCGGCACGCAGTATGACTCAGAAATTCCACTTAATTATGTGTGTACCAAAGCGTTGTTGTCTTGTTATTTGTGATTTGAACAAAAAAAAAAAAAAAACAAAGCTGTACCACACAAGAATGATAAAAACAAGATTACACAGAGCCTAAAAAAACCTCATAAAAGACTCTTTTCTGACATTATCTAAGAGCTCTTTCTGACGGACCATTTTTGAATGACCCTATTTTCTGAGGGTTTTCGGAGCAATTATGATTGTTTTTTGAGCTCCTAAAGAGCGTTAACGCTCCGAAAAAAGTGTCAGAAAAGACTCTTTTCGGACTCATACGGCTTGCTGGAATTTGTGTCATTAATGGCTTTCTCTATATAAAATGAAAATTTGTTGATTACTCAAGATGTAAAGATATTTGGCGAAATTAGCTTGACCAAATTTCGTAAAATTTTACACTTTTCTTAAAAACAAATACTTTACGAAAAAATAATTTACGAAATTTTAAATTAGGAAATATCAAATGCAACAACAGATCATTCAGTACATTAAGTGTGATCTCTTGTGAACTTTCATATGTTAAAAAAAATTAACTCACAAATTTAAAGAAATCATTTCTAGTAGACCCTGTATTTAAAATTGAATCTTTAAAGGCATTCAAATACTGCAAGTGGTAGTAGACACGCAGAAAGTATGATTTAGAAGTTTAAGATGTGATGATGATCATCATCATTTTTGTGGTTAGGAAGTTGCAGCAAGTATTATACTGTTTTTTTGTATTTTGTACAACTTTTTTTTTTTTGGTATTTTTGTATTCTTCTGTTTTCAGTTGATCGATTTGGGCGCAGTTAGCACCTGTCTTTAACTGACTGGCAAATACTACTACAAAGTGATTATTCATTCTGCAAGACAATTGTACGAGTATAAAGAAAGAAACCTACATATATATAACTTCGCAGATAACTAACCACCAGCCAGTACACTCAAGATACCGAAAACTAACAAGCAGTACGTACAATATTACAGGAAAAACAGTCATCGATAAAATATTAAAATACAATATTAAAATACAAATGCAAACGTACACGCACAGGTAACTAACTAACTACTAGAAATGTATATATGTAAATATTTATTATGACTAAGGATCTTCTTTTTTTTGTGGTTATTCTAAGACAAACTCTTAATATCATATGGCTGTCTCAGAGTTTAAAACATACAAATACACACAGTTTCTGTCTGTCGTAACAAACAACCAGGCGCGCACTTTGCCTTAAAAACCAAACCAGTCTCTCTGATGGCAGTAATGGCCAGATCATGTAAGTACGAACGAGCATCAGGTGCATTAATCATAATTAATAATTCATAACAAAATCAATCAAATAAAGAAAGAATTTTTAGATTTGAAAACCAACAGCAGCCAGCAACAAGAAAAAACCAACCAATGAAAATGATTATTATAATGATTATTATTAAAAATGATTAAGGAAATAAATATTTCCCTAGTTTAATACTTTAGACAACCAAACAAACACTTCTTCATAGCCAAAATGATAGATCTGTTTAAACGTTACTAAATATTTAATGGCATTTTCTTATTTCTTTTATTTATGTTTATACATATTTCTATTTCTATTTAATTATGCATCGGTTGGGGCACAAAAATCCCAATTAATTTTCACATTGCCAGGCAAATGCTGTGAATATTTTAAAAACGCAATATATCAATTTGTTTTAAAGTAAAATATCTATGGAGAAAATTAGCAGGTAACGTAGTGAATGCTGCAAGTGATTTGAACAACAAACGCATAAATTAAATTGGTGGAATACTGTATTGAATATACAAGATATTTCCATTAATATGTTTTATGCAGCCCTTTTTTCGTTATTTGAATATATTGCGAATATTGTAACGCTCTTATATCCATAGAAACTTCGTTATGAGAAATTACTATTAAATAATATTAGTAAATATTACTAAAATATATATTTCACTAATTCATGATCTGTCAAAAAATCTGTTTCTGATCAGTGAGAGAGAGAGAGAGCAAGAGAGAGGAAGTTCTGGTGTTTAATGAAATAAGTTTCATCATTAACAAACATAATTCCAATTTTCTTAAAATAGATTTTTATTTAAATAAGAAATTTAAAAAAATCTACAACATTCTTCACTTTTAATCTTTGCACTTATCTCAATATTAAAGTCAATGATTTGGGAAAATAAATGGGCAAAGTTATGCTTTTTTATTGCTTTTTGTGGGACAGGAGTGTATTAAAGTCTCTAGTGTAACTCCCTATTTGTAAGCGTTTGTAGTAAGTACTAGCATACAATCACATACTGGCTAAGCAGTGAAATCTCATTACTTAAGGTACGGTCACACTTGGCAAATATTTGCCAAAAAAGATGTAACCACTAAATAACATATGTATGTATATTTGAACTCGTTTATTTATTTAAAAAACCTTTTCTTATTTAGTTGATATCACAACAAATATTTAGTTTTAATTTATTTGATGATATTTGATCTTGCAAAACTCTTGTAAGAGTAAACAACGTCAAACAAATTTGTGCTAAAACAAGTGGTTACGCTTTTTTTAATAAATATGTTTTTGCCAAATGTGACCGTACCTTTACTAATAAAAGTTTTCCTGGGAATATTTCCTGCAAATAGTAGTTACGCTTATTTTCTTACAAAAATATCATCTCAACAATATAAAAATGAACGTTCCTTGTGTTAACAACAAAAGCTGTTCAATTAATATTATTTTGTAAACAAAATAAAAAAAAAAAAAACAACTCTCGACATCTAAGTAAAGAAGAAAAACTGAAATCAGGTTGTGTTTAAAATAAGTACAAAAATATAGTTGAAAATGTATTTATTTAAGATGTTGTGAATAATAAATATTAATTGTATGCATCCGAATATTTGCACATTTTCATACTTAAATAAATGAGAAGATGTTGTTATTGTTGTTGCTGCTGTTGTTTCTACAACACATTTTGCTGTTGCTTGCCATTCATAAAAGAAGATGCATTTACTCATTCATTCGCATACATCTCAGCTCAGTTCAACTCAACATAAATACATACATATGTACATAAATACAATACTAAGATGAAGTGGAATATTTATATATATTTTTTTATTTTTTTTTTGTTGCTGGTTTTTTTTGAAGCCTCAAGTGAAGTTTTCAGTTACGCAAAGTAATTTATTTTGCGCCACACGCGCTGTTTTTAATGACTTCATTAAATACTTCTTCACTCCTTAAAAAATTGAAACGGCGAAACGGAGTAAAATAATGGAGGAAATAAATGAAACAGCTCCAGTACCAGTACCAGCATTAACAACAACAACAACATTCAGCTATAATGAACTGCCGGTAAAGGGTGTTTATTTCAAAAAACTAGGTGCTGGCTGTTGTTCTCCTTTAGAATGAGTTAAGAGATCAATTATTTTACAAGGGAACATTTTAACAAACAGCCGCAACAACTGCAACATGGTGTTAAGAACCAACAACAGAAGATGATGATAATGATGATGATGAGGACGACGATGCTCTATAATTATATGAATTTATCTACATACATTCAGACTGATGTGCCTAACTATACCTACACTAACACACAAATCCCCAGTCTATTAAAATAATAAAAGGATAAATATAAAATATGAAGGGAAACAAACAAACAAAAAAGAAAAGTAAACTTAATTTAAATTTAAAACGAAAAATTATTTATGATGGCAACACATTAAATTATTAAAAGGTCAAGGACTAAAGGCAGCATACGAAACTAATTGTTTAATAACAAGCACAAAGTACAACTTGCACTTGATGGCAAAGTGAAGCCGAAAACATTGTTTTACTTTAATTTTTAAGATTAGCTCAAGGCAAAGACTTATAATAAAAAACATGTAAATTACTTAAAGATTCTGGTTACATCAGTGGTCGACATAGAGAGAACAGAGAATATATAGTAGAGCTTTTTTTTTTAATCGCTGAAGACATTTCTAAAGGTACGGTCACACTTGGCACACCGCTAAATTAACTATATTTGAACGCGTTCTTTTTTTATTAAAAACAAATATTTAATTTTATTTTATTTGATGCTGTGTGATCTGGCAAAACTCTTGTCAAACAATTTATTGCTAAAACAAGTGGTTACGCTTTTTTGAGTAAATATTTGCCTAGTGTGACCGTCCCTAGTGAATATGAGTGCCGAGCACTGGTCTACATAAACTAACAATTTCAACATATGTAAATCACAAATCAATAAAATACAAATTATTTTCTAGATGCTACAAAAAAATCAGATCAGGCATGACTGGTGGCACACTGTCATTTTCTTTTCATTATCTTTTGTTTTATGCATTGCGCCTTTATCAAGAAATCATTTTGGTAAGTAGCGAAGATCGTGTGATGTCATCCCGCTATGTGAAATTAAATTTCCAGCATTGCTGGAAAGAGTTTCAATTCGCAAGATACTGGTAGCAATGCTAAAAAGAGTGATTAAGAATCAGACCTTCCAAATGGACAACCAACAACCGTAGTTGCGTCCAGCATTTGAATGAAACTATTTATACCTCACACCACCATAGTGGGGAGGGTATATTGGATTTGTGCTGATGTTTGTAACACCCACCCACCTTAAAGTATACCGATCGACTCAGAATCACTTTCTGGCTGCCTGTCCATGTAAAGCTTGTGCGCAGAGTACAGGTTGCAATTTTAAATATAATTCGATAAAATTTAGTACGTGATATTTTTTGGGCCCAAGGATGGATGGGATTGAAACTGGTAAAAATCTGTCTATTATTACACCTGGCCCCCATGCAAAAGTCCTCCCGAAATTGGGGTTTACCGATCATAAATGTTTGAATTACACAAGTATCCAAACAAATTTCACCACAAATGCGTGGTAAATGAAGCCAAATCACATCTACAAATTTTGTGCAGATTGGTCCATAATTAGTCGTAGCTTCCATATAAGGCCCATTTCCGAAAATCACTTTAAAAAGCATAACTCTCTCAAGAATGTTGGTATCCAAATAATATTTAACACAAATATATTTCATATGTATACAAACAACACGATGCAATTTTATTGTAAATGGTTCATAATTATTCGAAACTCCCATATAAGACCCTTTCCGTAATTCACTTTAAGCTCCATAAATCTTTTTAAAGTATTTATATCGAGATAAAATTTAACACATATAATATTTATATTCACAGAAATCATGACATTAAATTTTGGTCCAAAATAGGTGATATCTTCCATATAACGCCCATTTCTGAAAAACTGTTTTATACATGTATTGGGTGTAGGGTATTATATGGTCGGGCTTGACCGACTATACTTTCTTTCTTATTTTAAAATATAAATGTCAGATTTATTTCGCGCATAATTTTCCCTATATTAGTTACTGGTACATTAAACGTTTCTTCCTAGATTTATTATCCTTTACCTCACTATATTTTGTCTTGACATTGTATATGTAACTGATGGAGAATTTCTGCAAAAGTTTCTCCATTCCTAAACAAAGTACACAAAATTTTATGTAAAAAAACAGCTCTTTTCCTAATGAATAACGTGCTAATTATTAGATATTTCTGTTAACCCATAAAAAAAACCAGCACATCATGAAATAAACACAGAGTTTCTTCTCCAACCTCCAGCTTTTTATCACCATCCCAAAAGTATTAATTATTTTTAGCTTGACAAGTGTGCTAGAGAATGTATCTAAACACAAGCGACACATTAATGATAAAATAAACGACATATGTGTGTACGTATGTTTGTTCTCTAGAAGGAGCATCATGTCTTTTTTTAACCTTTTCCTTTTTGCAGTATTTTGCCTTAATAGCAACATGTCAAAAATAATGATCAAAGAATATTAATAACATTTATGTGAATGTCTTTCCTTGTGGTTTTAGTTGATGTTGTTCTATGTTGCAACAACATCCAATAACCACTACAAACAATATTCTGCATTAACAGCTTTAACAGCATGCAACAACATGCTTTCAAACTTAAAGCTCCATTGGTTACAGCAGATAGTTAAGTTGCAACATGAACCACACAAAGTCTGAAAGAATATTTTTGTTGAAATAAAAAAACCAACTTTACTATGAAAACGTTAAAATTAGAGAATGTCGGTAAAACAGCCATTAAAGAAATATTAAAACATCAACACAAAAAAGTAAAATAATGAAAAATATAATAATTTACAAAATAAATTTAATATTTTTATATTGCTGGCTGTTGTTGTTTATTATTATTAAGGATGATAATCGTAATTTTGTTTTCTGTTTATATACGAAATTGTAAAATATTACTGATAACTTAGAAGCTGTCGTTGGAAATATAACACTGTAAAATTGTGTGCAAATTATGTTTGCATTTTCATTAATTTGTCATAAGTTATGGCATGTCGCAGCTAACACGGGTATTAGCCCAGAGTATGAATGTCTCCAACATATCCCTTGTTTTTAGTATTTCTGGACAAGAGCTTTAAGAGAATTTATTGTTGTAACAATTAATAAAAGGAAAAGTTAGATTTGAATATAATTGTGTATCGTTTGCGTAATCATTAAAATCACTAAAACATAATCAGATATTAAATGAATGAATTATAATGTTACATGGGATTTCAAACTTTAAAGACACTTTGTCCCCAAATCCTTGTAATCACAAGTTCAGTGTTCTGTTCCTACTGTGTGGTCTCAATTTATTGTGGTATCAACGTCTGCAAAGTTAAGTCAAGCGACAAAGAAAAATAATGATATATTTTCCTTTAAAAAATTTACAATCAGTATTCTCTAGAAATTTAAGATCAGGGCCCTATGCCACAAAACAAGTTATCAAAGTTATCACTTTACACTTATGCAATTTTTAGTAAGTTGAAATCGATAAGTGTAATTTACACAGTTTTGAAATTTATATATTCACTTTGCAATTTCTGTTCCATGTAAATTAGGGTGGCCCCGTTTGTATGGAGAAAAAATAAGGTATCGATGTTCCCGACTAATATGAAAATTTGATTCATTTTAAAACTACGTTGCTCAATTTTTTTGTCCTGGGGTCAATATTTGGTGAGCTAGATCAAAGGATAAAAATGTCCTTTTTAGAGGTTTTTTTGATTTTTTCACATTTCTTCCGAAGGAACTATATGTAAATTTGGCATCATATGAAAGGTCCTTGAGAGGCGCATTCAATCGGTTACCAAAAATTAAAAAATAATTTTTTTTAATTCAAAAATTTTAGAAATTTCAGACAAAATTTTAGTGTTTTTTTATTTTTT
This sequence comes from Bellardia pandia, assembly GCA_916048285.2. Classification (NCBI taxonomy): domain Eukaryota; kingdom Metazoa; phylum Arthropoda; class Insecta; order Diptera; family Calliphoridae; genus Bellardia; species Bellardia pandia. The sequence continues at coordinate 50,996,003 of OU696531.1, forward strand.
CATAGAATTTACTTAAATAACTGTTGAAATTTCGCAATTATAAACATCATACAATTTAACCCAAATGGTTTTTCCCGTAAATTGTTTGTTAAAAATTAAAATTCATATTGTTAGAAGTAGTGAAGTTTTCAAAATGTTAAAACATGAGTTCTTGTTCGATGATAGTAAAGATCAAATCTAAGTTGATTTCATTTTAAATATAATTAGAAAAATATAATTTAAAAATATATCGACAACAAGTCAGAAAGTATAGTCGCTCAAACCCGACCATATAATAACTCAAAAAGTGATTCTGAGTCAATCGATATACTTTAAGGTGGCTGTTGGACCAATATTTCTGGGCGTTACAAACATCAGCACAAATACAATATACCCTCCCCACTTGGTGGTGGTGTAGGGTATAAAAATTCGAACACAATACACAACTCAGTCAAGTTTTGTCAGCTAAAAATCAACTGCTACTGTGCTTGCATTAGTTCAGAAATAGTTGCAATACCACCATACATAGCTGCATGGAGTGGCAAAATCCATCGACCATCCATACAGTTGTGGACGTCATAATAGAAGTTTTATTTTAAAACACAATACGGTGGCCCAATGACGTCATATGCGTCTACATTATACGAGAAAGAATATGTGAACCGGCATGAAAATCACTAATTTAATGTGATGATGATATGATTGGCACGTTGAATGATTAAAAATAGGTTTGTGATGATGATATGATTGGCACGTTGCATGATTAAAAATAGGTTTGGCATTCTCAAATTTCATGAAATTTAAACTTTAATATGTTCTAACCTCTTGCAATAATTGTTTAAAATATATTTACTTTATTCTTTTGAAAACTTGCAAATAAAATATATGTTTTTCTTTAATCACATGTAACACTGCAGATTTTTGCCATATTTGTTGTGCGGCTGATTTTACAAGTTCTATTTAGCAATGCAAAGTTTTAAGTCAGAAAAGCAAAGATGATTAAATGCTTTTAATTACTTAATTAAGGAACACTTTTCACATTCACTTTGCAGGAGAACGCAAAAACTTTACAAAGAGCGCAAAGTCCCTGCAAACATTCTTTAGTGCAAAATGAGTTTTGCAAAGAATAATTGATAAATGTTTGTGGAATAGGTCCCAGCTTTTCAAAATCTGAAATCTTTGCGATTACACTAAATTTTGCAATCAGTTGTGATATACAAAACTTTGCCAATCAAACTTTTCTTTAAAAAGCTATGGGATCATACTTCCTATAGAAAACATTGCAATTAAAGTGTTTTATAGAAAATGTCTGCCATGAAACTTTTCCATAGAAAACTGTGAGATTAGTTCTGTTATAAAAAGCTTTGCAATCCGTTTTGTTGTAGAAAACTTTACGTCAGTATTATTAATTTAGAAAATCTTGCCATCAGTTTTTTAATTTTCAATAAGTTTTACAATGGAACATTTCGTCATCTAAAATCCTAAAGGCCGTAACTACAAAAAATTCAAAAGCGATTTTTTTTATTGATTTTTATGTAATTAACCAAAATACATCTTTCTTTAAAATTTTACTCTCATATGCCGAAAAACGTCGATTTTGTTAATACATTTTAAAAGGGAGCAACTAAAATATTGAACTATATAAACCAAAAACTCGTAAGTAATAGTAGTTTTTCGGCACCTTTTAGGTGCCGATTTGCAATCAGGGGAGTTACTCCGTATTTCGATTCGAAAAGAAAATCATTCGAATTTGTATACTTTTTACATTGCATTTCGAAAGCTTTTGCTTTCGAATCGAAATACTTAGTAACCCCCCAGTTTTATACCCTTCACCATCATGAGATGAGTATATGAGTTAGTATATGAGTTTGTCATTCCGTTTGTAATTTCCACAATATAATTTTCTGACCCTATAAAGTATATATATTCTGGATCCTTATAGATAGCGGAGTCAATTAAGCCATGTCCGTCTGTCTGTTTGTCTGTTGAAATCAATTTTATGAAGTTCCCAGATATCTTCGGGATCCAAATCTTCAATAATTCTGTCAGACATGCTTTCGAGATGATTGCTATTTAAAATCAGCAAAATTCGTCCATAAATAACGGAGATATGAGCAAAAATCCGAGACAACCTCTGAAAATTTCATCAAAAAAACTCTCAAACAAAGTGTATTAATATAATATATATATATGAATGTATATAATATAATTATGCATCCGCAACAAAGGTGAAGGGTATATAAGATTCGGCACTCTTTGTTTCTTTATAAAATATACGGTCACTGGTACACTTTGGAAAGAGTAATTGAATGGCACATTCAACGATGAAGAATGTTACAATATTCGATAAGTTTTTCAGACGTTTGAGGCCTTCGTCAGTATCCAGGATTTAAATTTGGTTTCGTATCAAGTTGATAAAAAAAAGAGATTCTTATATTTTGTTCTAAATTGAAATTTCTTAACAAATTTACATAATTATGGACAGTTTTCCTTGAATGATTACAAACAACAAATTGTTCTTTCATGATAAAATTAGCAGCAAAGAAAAGATTTCTTACATTAGTATAATAATTAATAAATTTGTTTAAAATTTAGTAAAGTCTGTTAACAATCCTACCCTTAAGTTCTAGCTCTATTTGAAATGGTAAAACAAAGATGAACAATTTTATTTAACTTTTGGCAACGAATTGATTCCTTATATATGTACATACACATTCCAACGTTAATGAAATGTTCCTAAGTACCTAGTGCATTTATTAGTTTCTTTAAATATTAAAAATATTTTACGACTTTAGCTGTTTAACAAAAATTAATTTTAATGCATGCGTGACTTTATATTTCTACCAAAATTAAAAACAGCAAACAAAAAAGCAAGAAACAATGATAATAAAATAAAGAACAAAACAAAAAATGGAAACATGCAACACTAACAACATGACTGACTGCAAGACTGCCAAACCAAGCAAAAGTCAGACATACTAAACTAAAAGACCTCATGACCAAAGTCAACCCAAATGATTAGCAAAGTAGGAAAACAGCAGCGTAAGTGTTTAAGACAAAGAATTAATAAATTTTGCAAAGATGAATGAATGAAAAAATAAACGCGCTGCTATGAAAGTTTTATGATCGAGTTTGTGGTTAATTTTTATTATTTATATTCCAATTCTGCTCAACACACCGCTGGTACATACAAGAATACCATAGAGAGAGAGAGGGGAAAGGAGATTGTATTACCAAGCTATGGTCTCATGTTTAAACGTACAGCCATAAAAAGTAACCATAAAAATTGTCATCACAGCCAGTGTGTGGCGATTATTCATAATGAAAATTATTTCTAAGCCTGCAGTCTTAGAGCAGTCATCTATCAAAGTGAATTTGTTGCAGTATGGTTTAATTTTTTTCGTTTTCTACAGGACCATCTGTACGTATGAGTTGTGTGAGTTGGCTAAAAACAAAAAATATGTATGTAAGTGAATAAATAAAACAGTAAAAAATATTTAAAAAGCCGTTGGGTAAACCACTTTCGGAAGAAATGCATAAAGATGAAAATTAATAATAACAACATTTGGCTAGAAGGAGCCAACAGATGACCATTACATGGCTGCACGGTGGGGATAAAGACACAAGTTTAACAAACATTTTTATTAATTTAAAAGTAACACTAAATAGTATTTTATGCTAAAATTGAAACTGTAATATATTCCTGAAGAAAAATTTAATATTTCTAACAAGTTTAATGTTGTTATCGTTGATGCAAATGCAAAATATTGTTTCTGTTTACAAAATCTACTGCAAACTATGTTAAGTCACGCCACTGTATTTTTAATTGTTGAAGCAATAACTAAAGAATACTTTGAAAATCATTGATGTAGTTTTTCCCGTTGTTCTACAGTAAGTCTCAATAAGTGTTGCCGGCAGTCAAAGGTCCAACGTACACACTTCAAATCATACAAAATATTACACAATAACTGGTCATCTTTTAAACATGGGTAGTACTCGTGTCTAACAAACGTATGTATGTATGAACATACACATACATACAGACGTACATAAAAACATAAACATATGTGTCTGAATGCGATTAAGACTGTTTCATATGCACAATTTATATTTATATTTATTATTTATTTAGCTGTTTTTATAAGCAACTTATTTCAACACTTCCGCATTTAATAGTTTCAACGAAAGTTTTAAGAAATAAAATCATACATGAGAGAAGGAAAGAGTGGGGAGAGGGGGTTTTCTGGATGATAAGAAAACGGCCAACAACATAAAACACTTGAAATGTTAACCAGGAGAAGTTTATGCTCTTTCTATGACTAGAATTTATGAGGGTTCTTTTATTTTCAATATTCTCCAGTTATAATTCAACACTGTGTAAAACAACGAGTACCAGATAGCGCAGTACAGAGCAAAATACCAAAAAAAAAAGTCCTTCCTTGTTTTAATAACTCCAGATAAAGTTATAAAAAGATAAAAACCAGCAACGACAAAAACAAAACCCAACACAACAGAAAAATAAAAGACTACAACCAGAAATCGTTAAGAACAACTGCCATACCATGTGAGTGTGTGTTAAATTAAATTAACAACTCGCAAAATTCACGAAATACTTTCTTGCAACAACACAAGACAACAAACACTATGTGAAAAACAACAACATAACTCTGAAAAGTTATTGTATTTTCCACGGATGCAGTGAATATAGCAGTGGCAGAGAAGAAAACTAATGAATTCTTTTGCAACATTCTAAGAATAATAAACTGAAAACTAGAATTAAGACAGAATTAAGCCTCAGTTAGCCGACTGTAACGGAATGTAGAGTAATGACGTAAAAATGTAAGGAAATTCTATTTCTTACAGATTCATACATTACGGTGTTGCGTTACTTTACATCTCTATAACCATTTGCATTACTTTACACATAACAATATCCATCAGCTGTTTCTTACTGTTGCAGTTACATTCCATTACAGTCGGCTAACTGAGGCTTTAGTCTCTACTTTCTGTTCCGTTCCGAATCAGCTGACTGGATTCTGTTAAATAGAAAATGTGAAGAAGTCGTTAGGTGTTTTGTTAATTTCCGTGCCATTGCGGACGAACCTGTTGAAAACAAAAATTTTCTAAGTAATTGTAAGTGACAACACAAAACAGCTGACATCTGCACAACAAAACAATTTTTGCTTTATTACAAAAATTTTCAATTTCTTTGATTTTAATTAAGTTTTTGTATAAAAGTTATAAAAATATAAAAAATAAACGATGGATGACGAAAAACTCATTACTTTAGTCGACTTTGATTTGTATTTTTTGATTTATTTTCGCGGTGTGTTGTCTGTTTACCTAAAACAGCTGATACGTTTATACGGAAAAACTAACTACAAAGATTTACCAACAGAACGACACGGAACAGAACAGCAACAGAAAGTTAAGACTCTCTTAATACGGTTAACGTCGCCATATAACTATGAACCACGCCTACTTCACAGCCCCCTTTTTTTAATTCAGATACTTACTTATACCACTAACAATGTTTGCGATACAAAATACTTCTTTTGTAATATGTATTTACCTAAAGTTTTATATACTTTTGCGCCCCATTTTACCTTAAATTATAATAATACCTAATATAAATAAATAATTGTTTGTAAATATATAAATACGTTTTTTTTTATTTTATAACGTGGGGAGGAGGGTAGCGAAGCACACCGGGCTTAGCTAGTTACTCATAAAATGACGGTGAAGTTGCAGTTATTTAAATAATAGTATTTCATGCTAGTAGTCATGCTAAATTTCGTTTTAGAAGTATGCTGTCATTCCTTTATAGTCTGACCTCACCATACTGCTACGAGTATGTAACCAACTTGTTAATGTTGATTTACTACACCTTTTCATTGTAGAGCCGTAGTTATTACTGTTCTGACTGTTGTTTTTGTTATAAGCAAACACTTATTAACTTTTGCAGTAAATAAACAAAACAAAAAAAAAAACAAAAATCAAGAAAAAAAAACAAAAATATCCCAAAGTTTCATATACATTTTGGCTTTATTTCACTTTGGCAGTTCAGTTCGGTTCAGTTGTTATTTGTTGTTGTATTTTTTTGCCATTTTTTTGGGGGGCTGAAACAGCTTGAAATGCCAAAGTTATACACAAAATAATATAGCAATTACAAAATTCCGTAAAAATGAAGCAATATTAAAAGTAAAACATACTTCTTCCCTCTATACTGCGAGTACGTTCATATGTTTATATATTAAGTTTGAGTCTTGGCTTATGTTGTTCACATGTTCTTGATAGTGTTGCTGCTGCTGCTGCAACTTAGCAATACAGTTTTGCTACAATTCATTGGAATCCATCATGTCTACTACGCCTGCAAACAAGAAGCAATAATACATACATTCATGCTTCAGTTAAGGAATCTGTAGTTTGAGATTAAAACGAGGGTGGTTGGTATTAGAAATGAAGCCGTAGAAATAGATTAAGTTTGACCATCAATGTAAGATGAACAAACAAAGTTTAAATTGTATCAATAAAAGTAAAATTCCACAGATTTGCAATAATTCATTAGAAACCTAAACACCCAATCTACATTTTCACAACACAGGAAAAGTTCCTTGAAATTAACATCCATTTCCTTTTGCTTATAGCAACTACCCACCCTCGTTTAACCACCTTATTTTCGCGGTTTGAATTTTAATACCAAAATCCAAATCATTTTCGGTCATTTCATTCAACAACAAAATCAAATGTAAAGTTGGAGGTGAAGCAGCGTAAACACTAACACACTTTCCACACAGGATTTTTCATTGTTGCTTCGTTTGCGCCGATACATCATAGTATTGTTGGATATGCAACGAACACATCAGTTTATGGCGGAGTTGGCAATTTAGTTGTCACAGCATCTTAAGAATTATCGCTTTTGGCCAAGTAAATTTTGTTGTCAACGTGCAGAAAAAAACGCCTAACTGACCTAAAAAATAAAAAAAAACAAGAACAACAACAACAACAGCAGCAGTAGAGGACGTGAAGTGAAGAATAAGCCGGTATTTGTGGTAGAATATTGTACTTATAATTGGGTACTCACTTTAAATGGATCGGTGATTTTGGTTTAAACAAAAATATATAGTATTTGACACAATGTACAGATGCGACAGTGGGGAATGAAAGTGGAGCGAAATTTATGTAAACCATTAATATGAGAGGCAAGCTGCTGTTGTTGCAGGGATCTGATTGAGAAATATATGCAGCTAATCAAACGGTAATGCTAGAACTTCTTCAGTATACAATGTCTGTCCATGCGGGGTGAAGAGTCACATCCTACACGTGGCCGTAATTCCGGATGTAGTAAGTACCTTGTCCATGAAATTAATGTTTCTTTATGATGGCCTCCAGACATGGACACTGTCTGGTTGTACAGCTGTATGATGTTCTGTTTGGTCAATATTAATCTCTTACAGATATTCTTTTACAGATGGTTACCAATAGCATTAAAAATAATATTTAAAAGAAAATTTTATGGAAATTAATGATTTAATAAAAGTACTTTTCTACTACTATTTTGTTTTTTAGAAATATAGAAATATTACGAAAATCATATTTTAAAGTCATTTGTACTCTATATGTATGTATAAGCAAAAATTTATAAAAATTAAGCATTTTCAAAAAGTACTTTTCTACTACTATCTTGCTTTTTAGGAATATAGAATTTTTTATTAAGAAAATCATATTTTAAAGTCATTTTTACTCTATATAAGCAACAATTTCTAAAAATTAAAAATTTTTAAAAAAGTACTTTTCTACTACTATTTTTTTCTTTCCTTAATATAAAAATTTTTTTCAGAAAAATCATATTTAAAACTATTTTTACTCTATTAAACAAAAGATTTATAAAAATTAAGCATTTGAAAAAAGTACTTTTCTACTACTATTCTTCTTTTCTAGATATATTAACTTTTTATTATGATACATATTTTAAATATTTTAAAGCAATTTTTTAACTATCTTAAAGAAAATTTTATGAAAATTAAGCATTTTCAAAAAAGTACTTTTCTGCTACTATTTTTACTTTTTAGAAACATAGAATTTTTATTATGATAAACATATTTTAAATTTGTACTCTATATAAGCATAATTTTATGAAAATATTATGAACCTTAGCTTATACAGACGGCAGATCCACACAAAATTGTGTAACTGAAGATAAGTACTGTAAAACCACAATTTGTTCTCAATTTCAAGAGCCGCAAGTCCACTTAGTGGATACGAAATCAGTTGGTGAAGGTCAAATACACTGATCCTCAAAAGTTCCTGGATCAATTTAGCGTCATGTACCATAATTTCTCTACAGCCGATGATCTGATCATTATCTCTATCAAAATGTCATCAGAAGTAATGAAGCACATCTGCACATTGATGAGTTTGTTAATCATCAATATTGACAAACACTTAACTCCACAAATGACTCTTCATTATATCACTTCTGGTGAGGAAATTAACTGCTTTCTAAAGAAGAGTAAAAAAGTCTCTACGTGCCAGACACTAAAGTGATATTGACTATGTCTGGTTACCTGTAATATATAAATTAACCAATTGACTTATCTTTGCATGACGAACGACACCAAAATATATAAATTGTAGTTAGACAAGTTATCAGGCATTAGTGGATCTTATATAGATTTTCTTACTGGTAAAGCAAGTATTTCCTTTCGTAAGGTTAGATCAAGAACCAGCCCTATATCCGAGTAATCAATCATTCAAATAATTTGACTTGAGCATAACAAACATTTGTTGTAAGGATTGCGAAAACTCTGAATCTAGCATTAAGCAAAAGTAAAATTAAAATAAATTAAAATAAATTAAAATCTAAAAAGAGCAAAAATTAACTGGATTACGACTGATATGAGTGATATTTACAGTAATTGCTGCTCCTTCATTTGTTTGTCACTGTAACTGAAGTACTTCCATATGACAGCAGCCACTTAAACTAAGAGAGAACAAGATCATACAAACTAAAGAATTGGTAGGAAAACAGACAAACAAACACGACAGGACTGAACTGAACTGGCACACAGACAGACAGACGGACGAATATATACTCGTATGCAGGCGTGAGTTTATTATTAGTCAAAAGTATATAGTTAAGTAATTTTGTTTGATGAACGTATAAGGAATTTGTGCACATTTCTGACTGACTTTTTTTCCAGTATTTTATTTAAGACATTTGCTAACTAAAGTTAGAGGTTTCTTTTTGGTTTTAAGGAAAACAGCAACCAGCCAATTTGGTTAAGACAGTAATGCATTTTTGAATTTTGTTGCCAGCAAATAAGTACCAACGAAAAATATACAAAACCACATTTCAAAAGTGATTAAATTTGATGTAGAGTTAATTTTGGGTTTAACTAAAATTTTTCCCCAAAACCAAAAAAAAAAGAAAAGACTGTTAAAGGATGCTTGATATATTTGGCCCTGCATGGATGGCTTGTTTATAAAATCAAAAATTACTAAATAAACCGAAAAGAAATTCTTTGAAATAACACCAAGTGAATTTGTTAAAAAGGATTTGGCAGTTAGTATTCTTCTTTATTTATTTAATTTATTTCTTTATTTTTTTTGTCGGTGAGGTGAAAAAGCAAACACCATTATAAAAACACCTTGTATTCATTTTACACACTGCCACTTAAAGGCAGGCAGGCAGACACTCAGTCATCAAGTTTTATTGAGGAGGGGGAACACTAAAATCACCAACTATCAATAGTGTTTTGTAGACATACGTAAGAAAAAACATTGTGCAATAAACATATTTGTATTAAAACATTTGTCTGACAAATTACTACAACTGTTCACTTGGCACTTAAAATATGTAAGAGAACGAGTACTCAAAGATACGTATAGAAACGTATAATAAAAACTAAATACAAACATACGTATGTATGTATATATGTACGCTTATACGTTTATTGCTACATACTTACATAAGTGTGTAGACAAGTGTTTAGCCTAAAACGTCGGACTAAATGTAAAGGAACGTTCAAACGTCTGTTTGTCTGGATATCTGTCCGTCCGCACGTCTCTGTGTATGTGGTGTTTCTCTAATCTAACATTTTTTTTTATTATTGCTTTTACATTTGAAAGACTGACTGATTGTCTGTGTGAGTGAGTATCGTGTTTGAACAAATGTATTGCGTGCCACAGTAGCCTACCAATGACTTTCAAGTCATAGCCATCAAAATTAAACGAAAACTCTTTCGTCTAATGTTTGCACACCAAACCGTACACACACACACAGTGCTGAATAAAAAAGGAATCTCTAAAATACTGTTCACAACAACAGTTGACCATTTGAAAAGTAATCAATGAAACGATGTGATGTTAAATGTAGTACTGTGGAACCTGTATAAAATTTACACTTTTTAAGTACCAAAAAAATAATAGACCGTAATAAATGTGCCTGATGCAAAACGTCAAAAGCGTCTTAAAAGAACTAAAATAAGAGTTAGTGTACGAGAAGTAAGATCTAGTGCTGTACAAATAGCTGAAATGTTACGAAAATATCTGGAAAACATGTCAGCGAGAATGATTAAAAGATCTTTGCAGCAAAATGGCTTACATGATAAAAGGCCACGTACAACCAAACCAAATGTTTGAATTTCGCAAAAAAAAAAGTAATAAAACGAGTATCAAATTTTTTGGAATAATATTCTTTTCAACGATGAAAGTAAGTTTGAAATATTTGCAGTGTAAAACCAAGATCAAAGCATTTAGTAATAAATATGTTACCAAGGCGATAAAACATGGCGGTGGCTCAGTAATGGTCTGGGATTGTATTGTAATGGTTGGTCATTTTACATTTATAAAATCTACAATAAAATAATATCTAAAACAAAAAATAATCATTGTCCAAAAACCTTAGATCATCCAGCGCAGTCCCCTCCTGACCTCATTGTCGGAATAACTGGCGAAAAAAGTATTTCTTGCACGGATAACCTAAAGGCAGTAATATAGATTCTATGCCTACTCGTAGAAGATTGTCAGCTGTGATAAAGACTACAAACAAAATATTTAATAGAATGTTGTATACGAGTAGATATGTACAGACCTGGGGGATCTCAATTACATTTCAATTACAATTACATGTAATTTGTAATAGAGGTAGTCTAAATTACAATTACAAGTAATTGTAATTGAAAGTAAGGACTTAACTCAATTACAATAAAATGTAATTGTAATTGAAAAATGTCAATTACAATTACTTGTAATTGTTAATTGAAAAAAATCAAATACACATTACATGTAATTGTAATTGAAAATGTTCAATTACTAATTACAAGTAATTGTAATTGTAATTAATCAACAAATAATTACTTGTAATTGAACAAAATTCAATTACATTTTTAAAACCATAAAATAAAACTTAAAATTTTTAAAACGATTTTCTAAATTATATGAAAAAAAATTGTTGGATGTATAAAAAAAATTATAGAATAATTATGAATTTATTAAAATGTATTGTACAAAGTTCGGTAGAATGATGAACGTTTGAATTTTTTTTATAATATGTAATTGATAATTTTTGTAATTAAATACTTTTTTGACAATAAATACTTAAAAAAGTAATGATTACTTGTTTTTTTTTAAATTACTTAATGAAAAAATTTTTTTTCCAATTAAATGTAATTGTAATTGGATTTTTTCCAATTACAATTACATGTAATTGTAATTTAAAAATCTTCAATTACAATTACATGTAATTGTAATTTAAGAAATCTTCAATTACAATTACATGTAATTGTCATTGATTTTTACTTCTTTTTCAATTACAAAAAAAATGTAATTGTAATTGAAAAAATTCAATTACAATTACATGTAATTGTGTAATTATAGGTGTAATTAAATACAAAATGTAATTGAGACCCCCCAGGTCTGATATGTACCTACTCGTTTAATTTTACTATACCTATTTACTTTTGGTATGTTTCTAGATAACAAGTGACTCAAATTTTTCGCCCAAATGAGTACAAAAATTTGTTTTGGGGTTTTATATCACAAGTGTCAATTTCTCTTAAGTGAAAACGTAAGACTATCTTTTCTTATGGTTTCTACATTGCAATTTCAACTGTCACTACTATTATATTTGAATTGTAAATAAACACAGCTGTTTTTATTTTGGCTTCTAGAGTTGCCCCTAAAAAATTAAAATATTGAATATTAACATGGAAAAAATAAACGAAATATGAAATTCATGATTTGGCAATAATGCCATTTGAGAGTACAGTAATATCAACGTAACAAAAGGTAAGTCAGACGAGTGTAATATGGAAACTCAATTGTTTACGTACTCGCACGTGTACCACTCGTTCGCGTGAGAATACACTTGTTATCTAAAAACATGCCATTTATTTAACACTATTTTTATTTGTTTATATTTCTGAATTTTTTAGTTTTTGTTATTGAGATATATTTTGTTTAAATTACTTATGAATTACGCAAATATATATTTTTAAAACTTTATATTTGTAGTATACACCTAATTCTGTTTTTACACGGTAATTGGTTCCGGAAAACCTCGTGTAAAAAAACTGTGTAAAAAAGACATTGATTGTATGCAAAATAGGTGATTGGTTCCGTATCTCCAAAACCTATTGAAATTAGTGAAGAACAAGTTGATATTTATAATATTAAATCAGATATAAAATGTGTTTTTACACAAGCATAGTTATTAAAGAAAAAAAGATAGGCACTCTAAGCTTAAAAGTAATGCAAAAATATGTGTAATTTAGCCAAAAAAATTTAAGCCAAAAAAATTTAAGCTCAAACGATTTTGAATCGTGCTAAATGGAATGGAATGAAATCGTGTAAAAAAATTTTAAATTGGTTTATTTTCAAACCGAGTTATACCAAAACCGTATAAAAAGACCGTGTAAAAACAGAATTAGGTGTATATAATAAAACATTTTTTTTAACAATATTAGTGTGTTTACTTTATATTGATGCTCGCAGTAGAATACATTTAAAAACGATTTTTCATCGTTGATTTAACAGAAAAAGCTTTTCTGAAAAAAGTTCTTTTCACTAACAAAGCTTTTTCCGAAAAAATCATTTCAAAAAGCTTTCTCACATAAAAAGTAATTTTCCTAAAAAAAAACTTTCCCCTAATTCTTTATATCAATGTTTCACTGTTTGATTAAGTTCTCTAAAACACACTTTTAGATACACATAACTATAAATATACTTTCAAGTACAAATAAACGGTTCATATGTTTGTAAATTTTCTTTTTTATACAAATGTTGGTTGTTGCACATTTAATAGTTGTTAGTGATGTTGTTGTTGCTGTTGTACGTTCTACGTGTATTAAATGTGTGATGTGTGTAGATATTTATTGGTTTTGTTTTGTGGGTCCTATGAAATTCCTGTTTGAACATCAATTTGCATCAACGAAACGCTTCATCAATTTACTTAAAAGTCAAGCGCAAAGGCATGCAAATATTTTGTTTCTCTTTAACAGCGTCATCATCATAGTTACTCGTCGTCGTGTTCGTCGTCATCATCATCATCACCGTCACCGTCACCGTCAGCAACGTCAATGCAGCCAGCGTTGTCTACTTTAAACTAGTCAACATGCCACCATCGTCATTAAACTCTTTGCAATACAGGAAAACACAGCAAGTAGAAATATACATATATATTTAAAACTTTTCCACCTTAACCTCAACATTTGGGATGCCCGGACCCATCTGTAACCTACCTACATACACATACTTACATATGTACGTTCCTACATGCGACTACATGTTTTAATAAAAAGATCATTTTCAATATAAAGAAAAAAAAATGTTGGAAAAAAGTTGAAAACAAATCCTAAACACAAAACCGTAAAGTATTTTTACAACTTATATATTTAAAATCATGTTGTAGATTTTCCATACAAAAACTGCAGCAGAGCAGTTCTTTAAAGGAATTTTTTTTTTTTAAATTTTGCTAAAGCTTTTATAACACTACAACTAAATGAAATAATTGTCAAGAGACATTGTAAAATAATTCATCGGGAATTGTATTAAAAAATCGCGGGATTTTTCGGGTTTAATAAATTATGAAAATTAGTATTTGTGTAAAATATCCAGAGAAGTATAACCCCCTGACCCACGATGTCGAACGATAATGTTTGCTTATATAAGACTTAAGACACAAACTTGATTGTGGAATAAACAAACTTGATTGAGTAAAAAATAGATACGATAAAAAGTTTGTGTCTTAAGTCTTATCTAAGCGAACGTTATCGTTCGACATCGTGTGACCATTGGGTAATTGTTTGTATGTTTTTTTTTTTTTTTTTGACATACACAAATACAAAACATCTTCACTAATAAATCAATGCTTTTTTAAAATTTTTAATAAGAGAAATAAAAGAGATCTAATGACAGAATCCACATTAAATCACTAATTGAAACATAATCGGAAACATTTCAAAATTATTTACAAAATCACTAACAAAAATTAAAGTTTTAGAAAAGTAAGTAAGTATGTTGAGAAAATAAAGGTGAAAGAATAAAAATTAATTTTGGATTGCCAAACTCTAACGCACTATTTTATGTGTCTGCGGTTTTTGGAATTGGAAATTCCTATAAAAAAGCTTTAATTGATTTTAAAGCTCCATAAATGACAGATGAAGCATTTGTTTTACCTAAACAACTAGTTGTCATTTTAAATCCGGTTAAAGTAACAGTGAAGGCGTTTACCGCAGTGACATGAATATCTGCTGATGTTGCACTTTAAGGTAAAAGAGATATCAAAAAGTGTATATTAAGCGATGATGTGATGAAACCAGAAATCAAGAAAGTGGGATTATCTACTTAAAACAATTAAAGTTTTTGTAAATATTTGTTATTAGAAATAATTAAGAACGTTGATTGTGAAACGAATAAAATACTGAATGTAATTGAAATATTTAAAAGCCCCCCACAACACCTTATAATATCTGTAATGATATGGAATTAAATATTAAATAAGAAATACTTATGTATAATTATTTGTTTCGGAGGGTGAGATATGCAATCAGCATACAATACGAGAGCGGTTCGGAAGCTTCTTAGCCTAGATCAGAAAGCGCGGTATAAACAGAAAAAAATTAAGTGTTTTGGAAACTGCCATCTGCCAACTCCTTCATATAGAAACAGGTGTTCAAAAAAGACTCATCCGCGATTTTTTTTCACAATGGAAAAATGAGAAATTCGTGGCGTCATTAAATATTTAAGTAAAAAAGGTTTATTGAGACAAGAAATTCATAATGATATGGTAAATGTGTTAGGTGAAAGTGTTACTTCATATGCAACAGTAACAAGCATTGAAGACGAACCACGTAGTGGACGCCCAAAAACAGCAACAACAACAGAAATTATAGCCAAAGTGCCTGATATGGTATTAAATGATCGACAAATAAAAGTGCGTGAAATAGCTAATATCATGGGCATCTCAAATGATCGAGTCCAATTAATTTTGCATAAAGAACTACAGATGAAAAATCTTTCTGCAAGACGGGTGCCGCATTTGTTAACAGTCAACCAAAAAATCATAAGAATGAACATTTCTCAAGCTTGTTTGGATCGTTTTAAGAAAAATAAAATGGATTTTAAGCGTAGTAGGACTGAAATGGAGTAAAAAAATTTGTTGGTGAAAATAGGATGCAACAAAAAGCTTCTGAAAACGTAAGACCAAGAAGCCAGACGATGATCATATTTCAATTCCAAAAAAAAAAAAATATTTTACGACAGCCAGAGATGTAAAGGACTAGAATTAAATATTTCGACTCGAACTGTCCAAAGAACACTTAACTACAGCGGTCTAAACAGTACGTTCGCTAAGAAGAAACCTCTTCTACGAGCTGCCAATATAAAAAAAAACTTTTAGACTTTACAAAGAAGAAATAGTAACTGAATTAAAAATAAGAATATAATTTATTATTATTAGAATATAATAAATACATTTTTTAATTACAAAAAAAAAAACAGGAAATATTGGAAACCGCTCTTCACTTTTGTCCGACAGTGTAAATGGAAAACGAATATTTATTAAAAAGGTTTATGCGTTTTTACCCTTATTACAGATTTGCTAAAAGTTCATTTCAATATACTCGTACAGTCTGACATAAAATAATCCCTCAATTTGAATTTCGTTGAAGAATATTTCAAATCAAAACGGATTTCTTAAAATTCTAAGCAATATTATTTCTTAAGATTTCATTATTTCAAAGCTCATGTAACGTGTCAAATTTAACTAGTATATGATGCAGAGGTAAATAGTAGTGGTTGTAATGTGGTTAAGGAAAAATTATATAGAAAAATAAAAAAAAAAAAAGATAAAAATAAAATAAAATGTGATGCAAGTAGTATTTTAGTTTCTTCTATTAAATACCGTTGTTTAAAATGATGCGACATGGCACGCTTAACATTCACCATTATCATCATCATCGACATCATCATCTGTCACAGCTCCCATCACATTACATATGATGACAACGAGATCGAAAGTAAAGTTTAAAGATTATTACAGTAGATGGTAGATGCTGGCAATGATATGGCGGCAGGATGATGTGTATAGAGAGCGGCATTTCGTAGATTTCATCGTCAACAACATCATCATCTTCATCTTCATTCGCCTCGCAGTCATCGTCATCATCAATGTCGTATGTATTAAAAATCAATTTTAGATTATATTACATCTTGTCGAATTTTCCACTTCTGTAAACTTATGTATTTTTCATAAACTATTTTTCCGTCATATTTATTTCGTTTCGTTTCCATATTTTTTTTACTTCATTTAATGTCATTTTATTATTTTGCTACAGGTTCTCCAACTGAAGCATTTTATAGAAATTTATAAAACTGGATTTTCTTGTATTATAAGAAAAAAATATTAATAAAATATATAAATTTACTTTTTAATATGATTGAATATTGTCAATACATATGAGGGTCATTGAAAATTGAATGTGAGTGAAGTATAGTAAAGTAAAACTAAAAGCAATGATGAGTAAAACATTATTTAAATATGTATATCAACTTAAAAGTTGAGTTCACATTAGCCAAATAATTGACGAAAAATGTGTTTATAACTTCATACATAGGGGAGAGGGGGGCACGTTTGAATACGGGGCACCTTTGAACAATGTTGATAAAATCTCAGTTTAACATTTTTTCCGACCCTTAACTGAGTTTTTCACATGACAACCTTGTTTTCTAGCAACGTCAACAACTTTTGCTAGTTTTTTCAGTCGTCGACCGAATGTAGTTGGGTGAACAAGTTTTCGCAGTGCCATTGTAAATTTGTTCAGTGATCGTTTTCTTTCGTGAAAGAAATTTATTTCAGTCCAAAATTCATTGCAAACAAAATTAAGTTAAGTTATTTGATATTTATGTAAAAAAAATATTTATTATAAATTTCCGTGAAATGGCAAGCCAGTTCAGGTTTGAGCAAAGAAAAAGGGGGCACCTTTGAACATGTTAATTTATCAACCGAAGTACCAAACATTGTTGATTCTCTCTGATTTTCTAAAAATGACGAATCCAATGCTGATCATGATGCTTTAAAGGAAAATGTAATGTCACCTGAAATCGCAAGGCCTTTTCCGTCTTAATAATATAAAAATTATTTTTGATCTGAATTTTTTTTATTTTTTTTCTTAATAAATAAATCGAATTTATTATATATATAAAAGAAAAAATTGTCGTTCAAAGCTGCCCTAGCCTAGTTCAACATTTGAACACAATGACTTCATTCATTAAAAAATAAAAAAAAATATAAATCGAACTAACAATAAGTTACTTGTAGACTTAAACTAAAGTTTATTTCCATATATATTAGTTAAATTATGTGAAAAGTCAATAATTCAAAAATATAAATTTGTATGTAGCTTGAAAGCAAAAAGTGTTCAAAGGTAGAGGGGGCACCTTCATATTTAGTCTAAATGTAGCTTTGGTTTTTCAACGACACCTCTTTTTCCAATAGCGGCACATTGTAATAACATGAAAGTTTTGAAATTTTACTTGTTGACACTACGAAGTGAAAATGAATTCGTTTTCAATTCCGCATTTTCACAGCGTTCTAGAAAACAAGTGAAACTCATACCACGATGCTCCAAACTAAAAATGATATTTTATTTTTCAAATCATTTTGACAAAATTTAGTACAATTTAGTTACAAATGAAGAACCCAGGTGATTATCAGTAATATAAGCTTTGATAATTGTTCTAATAAATTAAATTTTTGTCGAAAATCACATTAAAATATTAAAAATTCAATTTGAAAATGTTGGACCTCTAAAGGCTTTATTTCATAAAGTTCGTCATTTTTTCGATACTGTTGGCCTTTTATTGATGATATGGATATTACATTCAATATTGTACCTTATAGAGGACGAACTTTTTCGTACTCAATATCGAAATTCAAAAATATTGTTTTGCAAAATCTATAGAAGGTGGCTGTAAACATTTACCACAATCCAAATTGTTTTTTTTATTACTTTTAGTATTCAACATTTGTGCAATAGGGGGGTTAAAATTATATATACAGAAATTTTTGAATTTTTTTTTTTTTAATTAAATTATACTTTTGTATTTGCCATATAAATAATCTGGATTAATTAGGCCCTAAGGGCTTACAATCTAAATAAATAAAATAAAAATAAAAAAATAAAATAAATATGTACACAGCCACCGAAACAATAAACTTATTGCAAGACTAGTTTTAGCTGTTAATTGGCCGCCCCCGATCATGCGACTTTAGTACCACCATTTTGCAAAATTGTCGTTAAAATAAAAGAGTGTCAACGAAGCCTTAAAATCCATTTGCACGCTATGCTATTCTTAAGAATATCCTATCGTACGTTTTATTTGAGAAAAAAACACTTTGTTTATTACAATTCAAAATCGGCAGTGTTTATTTATGGATTTTCACTAACAAACTGATACCAGTGTTGAAGCTAATAAAAAAAAACTTGATTGATTTAAATACCTCCCCAAATACTAACATGTACAACATTGATGTTCTTTTGCCTACTACACTTCCAAGAGAAGATCAAAGTTATTAAACCGAAAGTGTCGCATAAACCTAAAGGAAAACTCAAAAGCAAATCAAATTTGTATTCCTCCCTCTGACACTAATAATTTTTTTTCCCAATACTTTGGTAATGCAGCAAGACACACAGCTCAGTATGTGCATGTGTCTGTCACTATCTTCAATAAATGTGACAGGTTGCCTGCGTATACTGACGTCATTGACATTATTGGCCATAACACGCAAGTGACTGTGACTATGACTATGATATGCTTGCTAAGCCGCCGCCTTTTTGTAATAGCTGAAATATTGTCAGGAATCTTAAGTTCGAATCAGAGTAATGAAAGTGAGTTCGAAAATCTGGTTATACATATACATATGTATGTATGTAAGCGTGTGAATGATAAATGATAACTAGCAAATGTTGCTTCTTTGGAAGCATTAAAGAGGGTTGTATTTTCATATAAATATGGTGAATGTGAAGCGTGTGAATGTAAAACTTATAAAACTGACATTTAAGCTAGTATACACGAGCTTATTTTTAATATGTTTAGCAGCAATAAATACTGAATGCTTTCAGTGAATATTTAATTAATCAGGAAAAAGTGATCATCATTACAGGTAATTTATATTTATTATATATTCAGCTCTGTTTAGTTAGAGTTGAATAAGTATTAGAGCAATTGAACCAATCTAGGGCCACAAATCGGTTTATGGCTGAACTCTTAAGACAAGACTGGCCTGTTACTCTTTTCTTCGGGATTATGCGATCCCAATTTACACCGATGAATTTTACCTTCGGAAATCTTTCAAACTATCTAATATTTGCACAACTTTCCAAAAGAAAATTCAACATAAAGTTCTCCAACATTGATATTAACCATGTTTACTACTCCAAAGCTCTTAATTCCAAAGTACTAAAGTTGAAATGTCTACTGGATTATATGCTTTCATTAAATCATCTTGGACATCACTATGTCGCACTATGATGGGTCCAGTGGCATAAAGGCAGCTTTGGAAATAGTAATGCGTATGATTTCCCAATGAATGGATCTATTTACAAATCTGTTGCGCACAGCTACATTCGAGATGTTTTTGATTGCAATGTCAGAGAAAATCATTGAATAGACAGACATTATAGAGACGCAATATGCTGCTTGCTTTTGCCCTCTTTGAGCTCTTAGAAGAACTCGATCAGTCTTCACAAATTAATTAGACACTGTATAATTGGTAGTACACCAATACCTCGCTTTGCGTCGTTTCGTTTTGCGTTTTTTTCGAAGTTGCGTCGCTGCTTAATTAGTACTAATTTTCACTTTGCGTCATTAGATTTACGAAAATGCGTTCTTTTAAGTTCGAGTCTTTAATTTTTATTTTAAATTTTTGCAAAATCTGTAACATGATGCTCTGTAGACTCTTAAACTATGACCCGTACAAAAAGTGCTTTGATGATCAAAATGGAGTTGATGCTTTCTATTTGGATTGAAAATCATTTTGCGCAGAGAATACCATTCAGTAAAATGGTAATTCAGACAAAAGCAAAAAGCTTATTTGATGACAAAAAAAAGTAAAGCATTATCCAACGGTATGCTAGCGGTAGTAATACATACAATTGCTACAAGGAAATTTGTTTGACGTTGAAAAAAACTGTTTAGCAAATATTGGACAAATTTTTTGTGAAAGAAAGCCGACGACTTAGTATTTTTGTAACTCCTATCCTAGATCTTTACATCGTTTGCTATAGAAAATCTTACGTCGTTTTAATTGTGACGTGAGGTTTTGGTGTGCATCATAACGTATGACAGAATAGGAGGAAGATTCGAAACAACAGCTTATATTTTGCTGCCAGGTCTTGACAGGCCAAAACATCATCATCTGGACCGTCCTGAGGTAACATGCATACTAAAACTTTATATATTAACGTTATTCCTCAAATCTATACAATTCAGGCGCACGATTTTCATGAATAGAAAAAGTTTATACAAATTATGTCATATCAT
Organism: Bellardia pandia; assembly: GCA_916048285.2. NCBI lineage: Eukaryota > Metazoa > Arthropoda > Insecta > Diptera > Calliphoridae > Bellardia > Bellardia pandia. The sequence continues at coordinate 51,017,027 of OU696531.1, forward strand.
TGTTTTACTAAAATAATAAAATTAACAAAAAAAAAAAATATTTTCTAAATTATTGATAAAATTCTTTACAGTCTCAATTATCTACATAACAAAACTATTTCGTTAACTTACTTACGAGTAGTTAGGCCTGACTCAGCTCTCAATGGCCTCTTAACAAACAACCTGTTACTTGAAACTTCTGTTTACCCCAAAGTGGAAAATACAAAAAAGCTGAAACAAAAATCATGTAGCTGCATGGAAAAACCTCCTACTGTATAAATATGCTAGCATAACATCAGTTAAGTTAATAAATATATGATACTGTTTCATAAAATTATTGCTATTGCCATAATATTTCTTAATTTCCTAACCAAACGAAAACAGCAACAACATGAACCAGAACAAGCACAATAATTTTACAACACCAAAACTAAATAAATAGCAAAAATAGCATGCCACTCCAATGCCGGATAAAGCATCAACACGATACGATGGACCAACAACTCTAAACGAATTCCTAGCATTTCCATTGCATAAGGAAACTTTAAAATCGTAGAAAAAGAAATTAAATTTAACAGCAAACACAAATGTAAACAACAACTGCAGCAGCAACAACAACCATAACAACAGTAATATTAAATTGGCAGCCAGCAATTATTGTGAATTAAATTGTAATAAAAATTTTTAAATTTATCACAAACCAATGAAGAACAAACAGCATGTCGTAACAACAACGCCGATGAAACAACATTGGCGGCGCCCCGCCCGGGAATTCAACGAAACAAGTTCAAAACACACAGATGTAATTTAAACAAAATTTTTAACAATCCTGGCACGATTTACAAAAAAAAAAACACACACACACACACACAAAAATAAGTTAAAAAAAAAACACACACACACACAACAAAAATTAAAAGCGAAAATAACACTGAAAAGGAAAAACAAAATCAACTCACTTTTCTACTCTATGAATGCTAAAAGATCATTGAATAAATGAAAGAGGAGGCCAACCAACCATCAAGTCAGAAAAAAAAATTGGCGAGAAGAAAAAGCAAACTTTACTACAAAACATTGAATTGGTTTCGTCTTTTATTTTTTTGAGATATAATCGGCACGCACGTACTTGGACGCAACAAAAAATAAAATAAAATTGCCGTACTCACATTTACACACTCTCTTCTCAGTCACTTACACGAAAAAAAAATTATGAACCACCACCATCAACCTCATCATAGTCACAGTCATCGTCACTTGTTCTATTTGGTCTGGATTGGTAGTGTTTTTTTTTGTGCACTATATTCCTCACTAGTTCGTCTAGTCACTGTTCACCAAAATGAAAACTACAAATAAAAGTATTCATACCACCAGGAGTGAAACAAGAAGAGTGGAGTAAAATAAAACTAAATATTGTGTTAAGGGCATTTCGGTGTTCATATGTTTATTTGGAGGTACCCTACATTGATCATTATCAGTGATATCCATATTATAAATAACAGATGAAAATTTTGTGAAAATTTAGTCTCGATAGCGTATTCCATTCATTGTAACCCCATTACCAGCCATATTTTGGAAAAAAATAGCAAAATCATGCCTCCAGATCACATTCGGCTCCATACAGCGACATGTTCAGCATGCAAAGGTTTCTTAGCAATTGCTTTTGGATTTTCAGAAGCTTGAATGCGGTAATTTTAACAATAATATTGAAATATAGCTTTTAATATCGCTTAAAAGAAGTATTTGAATTTCCGTACGATAATTATTTATCATTCCTAGACTTTTGCTAATGAATCACCATCACCGAATTTAAACGAAATCAATCTTCTTAAGAGAAAAGTTTTTATTCAGTCTAGTAGTTCGAAATTTTTAAGAATACTATTGTACAAGTTTTTAAAATAATAATAAAGAATACACACACATTGTAAACGTACGTAAATTTCTTTCTAACTCCACAACACGTAAAACGAAATATGATAATTCTCGTATTCTATTTCTCAAAAAAAAAAAAAACGGTGCGTTAAATAGATGATATTTACAGATTGTTAATGGACAATGAAGATTGCTGATTGTCGGGTAGAAAATGCATTCCAATTTGCCAATTGTTCCAATACGTTACAATAGCATTCTTAAAAATTTCGAACTACTAGCCTGAATAAAAACTTTTCTCTTAAAAATGAAATATTAGTTCAATTAATTCTCTAATTAAATCAATATTCATTAGGAAACAGTACAACAATCGTAAGCCTCCGACAGTAACCGTTGTTGTCGAAAACGCCGATGCTGAATCGTGACATAACGAAATCTTGTAATATTTTATATCACATGTATTACGTAGTAGAAATATAGGGAACCTTAACTCTTCCAAATATTTACTTTAATTTGACTCCTAAAATTCCAATTAACAAAAGGGTATTCCACATTCCGCTCTTACCTATTCCAAACATTACTTGTTTGTTCATATTTGCCTGTTTATGCGAGTGTGCTTGGAGGATAACTTTTTATACCCTACACCAACATAGTGGGGAGGGTATATTTGATTTGTAATGATGTTTGTGACGCCCAAAAATATTAGTCCATAGTCGATTTAATGATGTCCGTCCGTCTGGCTGGCTGTCCATGTAAAGCTTGTGCGCAGAGTACGGGTTTCAATGTTGAGGATATTTGGTACATGATACTTCCGCTAAAGGACGTTAGGGATTGAAACTGGTTGAAATCGGTCCATTATTTCACCTAGCCCTCATACAAATGTCCTCCCGAAATAGGAGTTTATCGGTCATAAATGTTTGATTTCTGCAAGTATCAAAGCAAATTTCACCACAAATAAATTGTATATGAAGCCTAATCACATGTAGAAATTTTTTTCTTAGAAATGTTGGTATTCAAATCATTTTTAACACAAACCATTCGGCCCAATTTTATAATTCTGTAAAATAATATAATTAGCCATTGCTTCGATATAAGGCCCATTTCCCAAAATCACTTTAACGACCATAAGTCTCTTAATAATGTTGGTAAACAAATAAAATTCAACACAAATAAGTTTCATATATACAGACATCATGAGACCTAAATTTATAACCGTCGGTCCATAATTAATCAAAGCTCCCATAAAAGATCCCCTTAGAAAATCACTTTAACATCTATAAATCTTTTAATAGTGTTTATATCGAGATAAAATTTATCACAAACAATATTTATATGCAGAGAAGTCGTGCCATTACATTTTTAAATGATCGGTCCATAATAGGTCGTAGCTCCCATATACAGCTCATTTCTGAAAGACTGATTGTGTAGGGTATTATATGGTCAGACTTGACCGATTATACTTTCTTGCTTGTTTTTTTTGATTTGATATGTTCGTGGAAGTCTTTCATAAACCACCAGCGGAAAAAGAAGCCCGAAAAAAAATAAAATCAAAAACAAGTGAATGAATACAATAGTCTAGTATTAGTGTCGATTTATTGATTTTAATTGTAACGTGAGCCATTTTATAGACTAAAAATTGCTGAAAACGCAAAACAAACAAACAAATGCAGTAGCAGAAAATAACAACTGGCCAAGCACAGAAAATAAAACTGATTTAAAGCTTCATGAGTGTAATATTGACTAAACAAGGCGGTAAAATTGTTTTGAATCTATAAATTCTTGTCGCTGTTTGTGAGAGTCTGACAGATAAATGGCCAGAATAAGAAACTATTGTTGTTTTGCCGTGCGACTTTAGCTGCCGCTGATGGTGGTGGTGTGGTGATGGTGCTGAAGTCATGTTTTATAAAATGTTACACCCAAGGGGGCATATCATGACATTTTATTGTGATGCCATCTTGAGAGGTGCTTATTACGCATGCGCAACGCATTTTTTATGTCTATGCCACCAACAACTGTTTCGCTTTTGATGTTGTAGTTGTTCTTATAAAAGTAACAACCATAAACTCCTATTTTATATTTATGTTTGCGTACTGAACTGCAATAAATGTTATTGTTAAATTCAAAAACGCTTTGTGTTGGGCTACTGTTATCATTTAAATTCGTTGCTACAAATGTTTTGCATTTACATACTCTTTGTCTTAATAGCGCAATTGCCTTTTTGCATAATAACGATCAAGCAGTCATAGAATGCAATAAAAAAAATAGTTGGAAAATTTTTATAATGACTTACTAGGGCTTTATATATAGCTGAAGGTTGTTGCATGTGTTAAGACAAGCATATTCTAAAGGATACTAACTAACATTTGTAATAATTATTGAGGTTTTAAAATAACTAGGCCAATTTTTTCCTCTGTTGGCAAGTTCGTACTCTATTGTTATTTCCTATATTTGCATAGAAACTTGGGTTAAGCATCAAGTAATCATGGGTCTATGCCTTATACATCGACCTTATAGATATTTAAAACTTATAGATATTTATAGAAGGCGGTTGACAACTTGGAACTGATTATGAGAAATATTCCAAAACAGGGTGGAGCCTTATTTTAATATAAACAATAACTAATTAAGGAAAATAAAACTAAGACTCTCGCGAACTTCGGTAGGCCAAACAGCTAATTAATTTTTTTTTAATCTGCGAATGCCAAAATCTTTTAGAATGCCAACTTTTTTACCAATACAAAATTTGAGGTTTATCAATTCATGGCAATTAACATCTCCGATATTTTTTTTTTTTTTTTTTTTTCCGTTTATTTAAATTTCAATCTATCAATAATTAGATAATAAGAAAATTGGGTGAAAAATAATCTAACATTGATAATCGTACTCTTTGTAGTACAACTATAAGTTTGATATTAATCTTTTTAACTAAACATACATAAATACATATATTTTGACATTAAATAATAGATACTAAATTTAAATTTAATATAAACTTAAACTATTATTAAAATACGAAAAAAAAAATTTACAATTTTTACGATAACATTTTACATGAATATGTTTCATTTTAAAAAATACTTCATCTATTTAGGTAATGAAGTCATTATCTACGAAATGGTAGGTCTAAAATATGGTGTCGTTTGAGTCTCTTTATTTCATTGGTATCGTCTAGTAAAGATATTGCTAACGGATTTACGTGGTTGCTTAATCGGTTTAGATATCTTTCACTTTGAGATCGTATGACTTCCTTTACAGTTGGAATTTTTAGATCATTATGTATGGCTTCGTTTGTTATAAACCAAGGGGCTTGACTGATAAGTCTGAGGGTTTTTGACTGGTATCGTTGTAAAATCTCAACATTGGAGTTACTCGCAGTACCCCAGAGTTGAATTCCATATGTCCACACAGGTTTTAGAATTGCTTTATATAATTTAATTTTGTTTTCAAGATTAAGCTGAGATTTCGTGCCCATTAACCAATAAAGTTTTCTACTTTTTATATTCAGTTGCTCTTTTTTAGCTTTTATGTGGTTTTTCCATGTAAGTCGGCGATCTAAATGCATTCCAAGATACTTAACACAATCTGTGTTTGGTATTTGAGTGTTGTTGATTGACAAGGGAGGGCAGCCATTTCTTCTTAATGTAAATGTAACATGAGCAGATTTTTGTGCGTTTACTTTTATGTTCCATTTTTTTAGCCAAATTTCCAAATTATTTAATTCGCTTTGCACTAGTCTTGATGCTATTTCGGGTGAATCATGGGTGGCTAAAATTGCTGTGTCATCCGCATAGGTTGATACATATACGTTTTCAGACAGAGGCATGTCGGCTGTAAATATAGTGTAGAGCACAGGACTAAGTGCGCTACCTTGTGGCACACCTGCCCTGATTTCAAATATTGAAGAAATCTCGTCTTTGACTCTAACGTAGAAAGATCGGTTTTGTAGAAAAGATTTTATTAAAAAATAAAATGGAGCTGGAAGTATAGTTTTTATTTTTGACAATAAACCATTGTGCCAAACTCTGTCAAAAGCTTGTTCTATATCTAAGAAAACAGCAGAGCAAAATTTTTTCTCCTCCAGGCAGTTTCGAATCGTATTAACCACTCGGTGAATTTGCTCCGGTGTACCATGTTTTTGCCTGAAACCAAATTGATAATCAGGTATTATATGAAGATCTTCCAATATTAACTGCAGACGTTTTAATAACATTTTCTCGAAAATTTTTGAGAAAATACAGAGTAAACTAATAGGTCTATAAGACTTTATTTCCCCTTCTGGTTTTTGCGGTTTTTTGATCATAATAATCTCGGCGCACTTCCACTGAGATGGAAAATGATAGGTACGCAGGATTGCATTATATATATTTGTTAGATAAATGATAGCTTTATCTGGTAAAAGTTTGACGATTTTGCCATCAATACTGTCATAGCCGGGAGACTTTTTGTTTTTAAGTTTATTAATTTCAGTTTTTGTTTCTCGTGGAGAAATGTGTTGTATTGGCAGACTCATTTGGCATGGAGCACTTAAATATTCAAGTATTTCTTCTTGAAACGCTGTGTTTTCACTTGGATGTGTATTAAATGTATCATACAGGTGATTTCCGAAAGCTTCTACTTTATTTTTATCAGACCTACACCATTGACCATTGGCGTCTTTAAATGGAGGACTTCTTGTTGCAGGGCGCTTTATATTCTTTGTTGCCTTCCATAGTTTGTGTCCATTGTCACAGTCAGTGTTTATATTATCGAAAAATGAACTTAATGAATTATTTTTAAGATTTTTTAAATGGAGATTTAAATTTTTTGTTACACGATTTAATAGCCTTTTGTCATTTGGATTCCGATTTATTTGCCAAGCTTTTCTTAATCTTCTTCTATTATTTATGAGTTCACGAGTTTCTAATGACACTTGCGTATGACTTCGGGGGGCAACAGATTGGTCTGTTGGCGTTGATAAGAAAGCAGCTTCGTGTATCAGATTTGTGAAATTCTCTACAACATTATCAAGTTCAATATCAGTACTTATAGATCTCTTTAGGTCAACGTTTTTTTCTATCCAATAGCAAAAGGAATTTATGTCGGTTTTATTTGTTAGCATTTTTTTGTTAGGTTTGTAGCAATAATATGATGTGTTGTACGTTAGAATTATAGGAGAATGATCAGAACTCAATTCATAGTTATCTACTATATCAAGGGAATTATTTGATATACCAGCAAATACAAAGAAATCAATAAGATCTGGAATTTTTCTTGGGTCAGATGGCCAGTACGTTGGTTTACCGGTAGATATGGTTGAATATTGATATTTGACGAGGCATTTGTGAAGTTCCCTACCTTTAGGGTTTATGAGCCTAGATCCCCACCATGGGTGCTTGGCGTTGAAATCTCCCCCGACTATAAACCGTGGACCGAGTTTGCTGAAAAAATTGCGATAATCATCACATAATATGTTGTGGCGAGGTGGTAAATAAATTGCTGATATAGAAACATCATACGAGTTACACTTAATTTTAATTGTAGCAGCTTGTATCGATTCTTGAGTGGTTTGTTCATCTGTTGCATATTTTATATTGGATTTCACTAATATGGCCGCTCCTCCATGAGCTCTTTCGTTTGGATGATTTGCAGTTATTGTGTCGTAACCTCTAATTTTAAAATATGATTTTTTGGTAAAATGTGTCTCAGAGATTAATAGTATATCCACACTATTTGTTTGTAAAAATATTTCGACTTCTAGTAAATGGTTAGTTAGGCCGTTAGCATTCCATGTTGCAATACGTAAGTCTACTGACATAATTTTGTACACAAAACTGACATCATATTTAATAGTGTTGTTGTCAATTCCATTTGTTTCTCGAGTAGAGTTTCTATCTTCTGCAAAAGAGAATTTTCATTTGATTTATTTTGACCTTTTAAAACTTCAGAATAAGATAAATTCGGTCCAAAATTTTGATTATTATTAGTTGGTGGCAAGTCTTCATTAACATAATTTATTTGTGTTCTTCTCAAATGATGAGATTTTATATTATGCTGTAACTTTCTTTTTAATTCCTGATGAACAATACAGCCTCTATAGCTTGCAGGGTGTGATTCGTTACAGTTTGCACAAATAGCGGGTAAAGTTTTATTTTTTTTACATTCGGCAGTTATGTGATTTGCTCCGCACTTTACACATCTGCATGGTCTATTACAATATGTTTTTGTGTGTCCATACTGTTGACAACGGTGACATTGTGGAATGTTGTTAGTTTTTCTTGGTGGTTCTACTATAACAATAGCGTTATTTATATGAGTTAAGTTGTAGATGTCTTTATTATTTTCTTGTGGTTCTAGATCTACGAAAAAAATAGATAATGGGTTTTTGGTCACATTGCTTCTAACATTTGAAATATTTCGTACTTTATGTCCATTTTTTTCTATAAAAGTTTTTATTTCATTTATGTCTGTTGTGTAATGAAGGTTCTTAACAACTACTCTATAGGCTTTCTCTTGTTTTATTTGAAATGTATGAAAACTAATATTTTTAACTTTTAAGTAAGAAACAAGTGATCTGTATGAATGCAAAGATTGTCACTAAGGAAATATTTGAAAAATTTGTTGAAATACTAGATGGCATAAGAGTTCCGGCATTAATGAATTGTAGCGAAAAACAGCTGTATCAAAAAAAAAACGGTTTTATAAAAGAAAACAGCTGCGTACAACTAATTAATGGCAGTAGTATTCAATATTTAAATAATCTTATTTAAATAAAACGCTAAAATTTCACACTTTTATTTTTTATTTTTTTTTCTTCGTGGTGGTTTTTATAATTTGTGAAATAAATTTATCGTGTACTAAATTAAGGACAGTGATAAATTAATTATTATTACACAGGGTATTTTTCAGTATATGAAATATTCTAAATACTTGCTTAACATGGTTAAAAGAAAATCCTGTGATGTCAGTACTTGAAAGATTATTATACAACAGCATGGAAACACTTATCGAGAAACCGCAACAAACTCGAATGTTTTAAAAACAATGATTTTTCAAGCGGTGAAATATTTCAGAAAGCTTTCGACTACAGAAAAGGTGGCTCGTAAAAAACAAGTATTACGACAGATCGTGCGCGAGTCGAAAAAAATCTGCATAAATCAGCAAATGAGGTTCGTATTGCAGTCTTTAGCCAATGGGTTAATCCGTTTATAGGTACAGTAGAACGTCGATTGCGAGAAGTTGGACTGTTTGGAAGAATTTGAAGAAAGAAGCCATTATTGCCTGAACGTAGCCGAAGAATTCGAATTCGCAAAAAAGTACCTGAATTAGAAGGATATAGCATGGAAAGGAGTATTATTTTCGTAAGAAACAAAATTTAGTTGGGTCTCTACAGATAGAAAATAATATGTTCGCCTGCTAAGATTGGAAAAATTTGATTCAAAGTACACCTGCGCCACTTTGTGGAAAATTTGGATAAGTTTCAGTATGCAAGAATTCTAAGCGCTACAATGATGCTGTAAGCTGTTGAGAACATGTCATAGTTCAACAAGATAAAATTTAAATTCGGTTACTGTTCTTGACTGTCCTTCAAACAGTCCTGACCTCACCCGATTCAGAACTTATGGCAAGGTGTAAAACCTAAGTAAGGCCTGTAAAAATAAGCAATTTTAATAATCTCTTTGCCGAATTAAAGCAAGTTTGGGAAACCATTCCAAGTAGTGTACGCGTAGTTTGCCATAACAATAACAGGTAATAGTTAAACAATAGTTAGTATTTCAGTTTAGCAATGGTTAACTAATGACTGAGAATTCGGCCATTAGGGAAAGAAAAAAAATCAAAATTTACCTACAATATTAGCTTCATGCTGCCCTAACATAATATTTACTCCACTCAGTAGTTTTGGAGATATAGCCGAATATATGACGAAAAAATATAATTAAAAAGTTTGTTTGTTTTCAAAAATTCATAAAAATAGAGATAATAACAAAAGTTGCAAAATTTTTCTATAGCCATATAGGCTTGTTAAAATGAATGCAATAGTTTTGATTTTATTATTAATTTTGTGAAACTAAATCGTGGTTATTGCTTGTTGTTTTACAACAAAAATTTAAAAACAATAAAAAATAGTGGAAATTTTGTCGTCTTCTCTATTTGTTATGAATTTTTGAAAAATAAAAAAATGTATAAAACATTTTTTTCCATTCAAAGTTGAGCGATATCTCCGAAAATACTCCAAGGAATCAAAATAATGTTAATGCAGCATAAAGACAATATTTAGCCGAATTTCGATTTTTACTGAATAGAATGAATCGTTTATTAGTTACGTTACTATAAATCCCGTAACTACGCAGTTTTCTTAAAAAATTAATATTTCGAAAACTAGAACTGAAACAAAAAACTTGAATTATAGGCATTGCCGGTCTGTGTAACAATTAATTTGAAACAATATGCAGTTGTTTTCTTGGAGTTGAGTTAAATTGACTAAACTAGGACAAATTTTAGGAAAATCATAAAACCTTTAGTATTATTAGGTTCAAGCTCACATGTTAATATCATGTCCTTAATTAGTTGCACGTAGCTGTATTTACATATTGGCCTGACTTTGCCATACATATTAGGAACTAAAGACCTTAACCAAATCTATACAGAAATATTCTTTGATTTATCTTCCGAGCATTCTCCTATAATGTAAGCGCCTTTTATGTGAAAATTATACCAATATAACATGAAAAAATTAAATATCGAGAGTTTAGCAAATCCTAAACATAAGCCAGCGGAAGACGGCAGTATTCTGTTAAAGCTAGATAGTAATTAGACTTGAAATGACAAGCACAAAAGATTAATTTATGTAGAACACTTGAAAAGAAAGCAAATATAATTGTTTACTCAGTTTGTGATATTGACGAGCCTTAACATTGAACCTTAATACGTTTTCAACAAGAATTTTGTCTTTGAAAATAAAGAATTTATATGAAAAGCATTGAAATTTGTATTATAAGTAAGGTTTGACAATTTTTAATAAAAAATTAAAAAAACCATTCAATCATGCTTCAATAACACAAAGCACTCCATGGAACCCATATTAAGATTAAGTGCCGTGTACATAGGCCAAGCTGAAAATGATCTAAAGATTTCCTTTAAAGAAATATTAGAAAATCAATAAAGTCATATTATTATGACTTTATTAATTAATACCAGCATTGATCTCACACACGGGTTGCAATCCAACATTTGGAATTATGATGGAAGCATCAGGGCTAATAAGAAATTAGAACATGCTTAGAGACTTACAGATATCATTGTTAAATGACAAGTTTGAAAGTATAAGTGAATAATACTAATTACTCATATTGCAAAGTCATACGAACTGTCTGACAAAAGTAACAAAACCAGCTCACTTGCGTACAATGCTTCGTAGACCAAAACAGGTTATGTTTCCGGCCACTATTTTATGTTTCATTGTCCTTTATGCAAAAGTGAATCTATGAATCTATTCCTCTTTTCTGTTGCTTTTACTTTGTCTTACTAAGTGATTGTATTGTTTTGTGTAATAGCAGTAAGCGTGTTTAGAATTTAGTTGCTCAGGTTGTAAGGACTGTTTTCAAACTCTGCATTGACATTGAAAAGGAGCACCAAACAAAAGACGGATTACGACCATGACTGCACATAAACCAAAAGACAAAACTTAGAGGTGTGATAACACACGATCTGGGCGACAAGATCCATAAAACCATTGTGCACAAAAAAAGAAACATTTCATACAGAACGCTGATTTTCGTTATACAGCTGAATAATTTAGAAATGTTGTTTCAGCCTTGAGCCTTTCTATGGTTAATTCAAACAATACTGAATGAAAATAAGATGACAGCAGTGAAATTACAAATGAAGAAAATATCTAAATGGATCACCCATAAATTTAATTAATTAAATTGAATCTATAAACTTCACATCACTTAATAGAACACACTGCTACTACAGTGCTACAAAATATCCTATCAAAATATTTACTTGACGTTTAATATAAAACTATAATCAAACATTTTCTGGCCTTTAATAAATAGACAATTCCCACAATCATTTTCAGCCACCATTTAACATTCAGGCAATGACTTAAAGATGATGGAGAACCAAACAGCCAACATTGATACTCACATACATGCAACAGCAACAACAGAAGCAATAACAACAACAATAACAACACTATTTTGTAGTTCATTTTGCCACAATGTTGTTTATTACGGAAATCATGTTGCTGTATCTAAAAATGTTGCATGAATACACATACTACATGTAATGGATATTTGTATGAAATTCAGATAAATTAATATATGTACATATACATACGTATGCAGGCATATATAATCTATGCATGTATATACATTAGGAATACCAATACCGATAATCCCGGGATGGTTTTAAAAATCCCGGGATTTTTCCAAACATTTAAAATTTAAAACGTTCGTCGAAGAAATAAAGGTGAAAAATTAAAATTGATTTTCAATTGCCAAACTGGAACGCACTATTTGATGTGTCTATAGTTTTTGGAAATTGGAAATTCCTATATAAAAAGCTTTAATTAATTTAATCCTTCTTTGCATGATATTTTCTTTATTAGTGAAATAAATCAAGGTCATATACATATATGGTGAATTTCACGTCATGTGACCCAATTTTAAAAATCGATGTCTCCCGATTTGGATGAAATTTGCACCGAGGATAGTACTATTGGATAGTAGGCCAGAGACAAATTTTCAGCTCTGAGTCAAGAACTGCTGGAGTTAGAGGGGGTTGGACATTTTGGTCCATTTTGGACATACAGGGTTTTTTCAAAATGAGTGTAACTTTTCACCTATTGGTCCTAGCAAAAATTTTCCAAAGGACTTTAGATAGCTATTTCTTCAATCATTCCAAAAATATTTTTTTTTTAATTTTTTTTTTTCAATTTGGGCCCTTTTTTCTCAAAAAGAAAGCTTATACAATTTACTTAGAGGCCTTTATAATCGCTTAATGGGATGCGAGTGGGATATCTATCAAAAAAATTATTTTTTAACCCAAGAATAGGATTTTTCAATATTTGGCACATGTATCATTTCATTTCAAGTAATTGTAAAAAAAAAAAATAAACATTCATGTTCAAAATTAAAGGAAAAATGATTTAAAAAAATCTTAGTTATATTAATAGTATAAATTTAGCAAAAAACAATATTATTTAAATTTCCATCATCATGCAATGTTAGATCATTAGCTTAATATTAAATAGAAATAAAAGAATGCATTCAATATTATGATGAAAATTTCCACCATTATGCAAAGAAGGATTTAAACCTCAAGAGATGAAGAATTTGTTTTACTTAAACAAATATTTTGTCATTTTAAATCCGGTTAAAATAACAGACAAAGCTCTTTGTCGCAGTGATATAAATCTCTGTTGATGTTGCCCTCTTATTTATGCTCAAAGAAATATCAAAAAGTTTTATGGTGAAATCTCTACTTGAAAGAAACCACTAAAGAAGGATGATTTATTCAACACTTTTAAATTTTTTAAAAAACCCAATATTAAAGAATTAATTTGATTGAATAAAAATTATTTGTTTCGGAAGGTGAGAAAGGATTGTTTATGCAATCAGAATACAAGACTTTGCTAACAATTTTACATACAAACGATGTAAACGTATATATTGGTGACAAAATTAAATCAAGATGCTCTTTAACTATAGACACCTTAATATTTTTAAGAAGCTTTATGGATCGATAATATTCTGTTGCTTTTAAATTAATACAGAAATTAAAGGCGAAATGACATATTATTTTTGTCAATTTAACATTTCACGGTTTCTACACGGTTTTAATATAATATACATTTTTTTTACACAATTTTATTCCACCATTTAGCATAATTCAAAATTTTTTGGGCTTAAATTTCTTTTAGTTAAATTTTATTTTTGCAAAATAGCTTCATATCACAAATTTAGGAGAATTTCCTTTTTGTGGTTACAATCAGATTTACTGGTCAGAGCACTTGTAAATAGCATAAATTTAGGGCAACTGCATACAATCAAATGAACTGGACACACATTTCTATTTATGTAAAAAATTGAAGTTCACAATCATGATTATTACCTATTACTTTGCAAGTAACCTCTAAGTTCAAGTCTTTTTAACAAAAATTTACATATTTTCATATTAAAATTTTAAAATAACTAGTCACTTTAAAAAAAAATTAAAAATCAAGTTGAATCCTGATTTTTTGTTTATAATCGAAAAGGTGATTTTCGCAAAAGTCAATCTTGAGAAACAAAAGAACATCGTAGTAAGCTTGAATTTCAAATATTTTTGCATTTTTAGCGATTTATACATATTTGTTGTGTGACGCTCAAGATAGAAATCATAGAAAACCTAAAAAAATCCAAAAATATTGATTTTTTGAGAGCCTAAAAGTACCACTGGATTCTTCATCAATTTGTACATAAATTGGCCACTCTTACAGGCGAATTGAAAAAACTTTAAAAATAAGCAAAAAAGATAAACTCGTTGTGTACGTTTTTTTTTTAAATTGACCCGTATAAATATTATGTTGTTATTTATCAATGGTTTATAAACTTTTAATCAATTTAAAATTTTGGTTTTCAAACATATTTATATTTAACATAAGTAACTTTTTTGATATAAATTGTTATTATTTATAAACCAGTTTGTTTTAATATGAAACAAAAGTCCCGATTCCGGGATTCATTTATGAAATCCCGAATACCGGGATTTGAAAAACCAGTCGATCCTGGCTTCCCTAATATACATACATACATATGTACATACATATATGCAATTTAGCTTGTGCATATTGTTAGTGCTGTTGTTGTATTTATAGTTGGTGCAAATTACATTTTTGTGCCAAAGGAAGACATAAAATATGATTAATGGTTCCATTTAAATTAATTATTATATAAATATTTAAATATAAAACTAGCTTGTGTCTTTTTCTCTGTAACTATCCCTCTCTTTCTTCCTCTGACTAGTAAAATGTTCATTACATTGTAAACATGTCTATGAGTACATACAGTGTGCGTATATTGAGTTAAGTAAATATTGTAGAAATTTATGAATAAATGCCTTTTGTGTAGCTAAATTTGTATTTGTATTCATGAGTTTGACAAAATATCATTTAATGACACACAAACTGTAATTTACTTGTGTCGTATTTACATTATGTGCTTAAAAACACATAATGTAAGTGTGTTTGTATGTGCAAACGCATAGCAACGTACCCGTATTTATTTTGCATTTAATTTTCAATTTGTTTCCGATTTGAACAAAAAAAAAACAACCATCATCATCATGTTGGTATTATTTAATATGTGTTTGCACAAATCCTAAGATAAATGTAAATGTAAATAAAAGTAATAATAATGAATAGAAACAAAAGTAATTAATTAATAGAACATAAATAAGAGCAATTGTATGGGTCCAAATGTAAGTCTATATGCATATTTATTTTTGTATAGAATTGAATTTTAAGTAGCATCCGGTGTGATATTTTCTTAATGTTAATATATAGAATCTTAGTACTAATTTGTCATTAATTGCTTGAATTATTTCATGTGGAAAAATGTATTTATTATTAGGTGTCTTTCTAACACAGACACACACATATGTAGATGAAAATAAATGTCGTTTTTGTTCTAAAGTATGTTGAGGCCAATTCATACAGTCGAATATTATTGGTTTTAAAGTGCATGAAAGTATATGTCATCGTTATTCCAAACAATGTTAATAAATTCTATTATTAGGCCTATTCTTTTAAATAATTTTGAAAATGATAAAGAGCTTTAATCAGTAAGTGTAGTAAATTCAAGTCTTACTGTCTCTTGAAAACATATTTAAACACAGTCATAACCATGCTCATTTATTTACCTGTAAACAATAAAAATGTCAGCGAAGTTTATTAAAATTATCGAGTAAAAAGAAAAAACACAAACTATTGCTCTGATCACTGATCTCAAAATTATGCATATATAATCGCATATATGCCAACTACATATCCAGTCAAAAATGCGCTCCAAAAGGAGCAGTTTTTATGTATGAATTTATACCTCAAATCGCTTCAAATCTGCTGATGGAATGCATGATTTTTGTATGAGGTGTTCCCGGTTTGCTGCTGAATATAAGCGCTTCTTTTAACCTAATCAAACATGCAAATACAAAAGCACTTTCCTGAAGTGTTTCTTTTTAATTCTATCTGATTCTTTGCGCTTAAGAAAAATTCATAGTAACTGAGAAGCGCGATATTCGTTTTGCAATTAACTTTCGTTGTCATACGTAAATCTGTAGGCTATAATTTCATTTTTGTTCTTTTTTGCTTCTTTGTTGTCAGCACTAAAAACGCATCTTTTTTGTATATTTATTCGTAAGCATTTACTGCTCCAAAAAGCGCTTTTATTAAAGCGCTCGATTATGCGCTTTTTCTCTTAAGTGCTTCAAAAAACACGAATTTTTTTTACTGGGTACATATCACTTGATATGTCATACACTATTAATACATTACAATTACATGTAGGTTAGGTTAGGTAGGAAGGCTGGTGTGAGTCACCTCACACCCTCACCCAGAGACCAATATGGTCCATTGCGATGCCTTAGATTCTCTACCAAATGTCTGACTATTTAACATATGTCTGACTGGTCTATATATATCTGACTGGTCTACAAATGTGTGACTTATCTCCATCTACATATGTCTGACTCGTCTACCCAGAGTCTTTGGCGGGAATAGAACCCGCAATAATTTGACTGATATCGCCTAGTCTATCGGGGAACCACTCTTACATGTAAGTTCGATTGAAATTGTAGTTCGACTCAGAAATACTTTCGAACTCGTCCTTTGCCAATGGTACCTTAAAGTCTCTAAGCATGTTTCCATTTATGTGCTTTGGAGCTCCCGTCTTGGCTCTAAAAATATTGGATGGCATCCTATGTATAAGATCACTGCTGGTAGTAATTACTAGACGTTCTTTATAATTAATTCCGTTAGGTCTAAACTAGTTTACAAAAGTTCCTTCAAGGAAGACTTTACAGTAAAGGTAGAATTTTAATTTTCCATGGCCACTACTTAATAATCTATCTTAATATGGAAAGGGTTTTGAACAAAGTAGAAGCTTCAATGTGAACTCAATACCACTCGAGAATCTGCGTAGATTCGCTGAACAAACTCAACCTCTGGAGAAATTGTTTTTTTATTTTTTTCAGAAAGTGTCACTGTATAGTGCAATATGTGGCTGGAAATGCGATTACGGAGAATGTATCACGCTAACAGGAGATGTGAATTATTAAATAATTTTGACCTATTATTGATTATAGGCCAAATCAATTGCTATGACATGACATATCACATGCCTAGATATGACATATCACGAGATACGACATAACATGTCATACACCTATCTTTGTCATGACCTTCCTTGAGTCCATAACAAAACCTATTTACCTATTCTTTACTGTTTTGCCCCTACAATCTCTCAAAAAACATAAACAACATTAACATAAATTAAAACAAAACAACAACTACAAGTATCAATGTCAAGATTGCAACAGTAAATCAATTGTTAGCTAAGGCTAACTAACACATCAATCTAGTTATTCCTAGATATAAATCGAGAAAATCTTGCATCGTTTCTAATACAAATGACAAAAACTAAAATTGAATACAATAATTTACAAAACATAAAAAAACCCTCCAACATAAAATCAATTGAAATCAATTTATACAGACATAACTATAACACAACGTCACGTAAAAATTCTGTTTCGTTTGTTGTTTTTAACAACTTTTTTGGCTGAAAACTATGAAATAAAAAAAAACAATAAATTGTGAAGGAGAGAAAGAAAAAAATCGTCAACAAAAACTTTAAAAACTAACAACATTTTTATTATAATTTGCTGCACATGACATATTCTTAACTTGTATAACACGAGCAAAATTCCTGCATAATGTCACAAGTTGTGGCACTGTCTAAACAATTGACTGATGAAAACGATGATGAGCCAGATGATGATGATGATGATGATACTGATGTTGATGATCATGTGTTCAATTTTGCTGATGATGAGAAGGATGACGATGATCAAAATGAGTAGAAACTGCATACAAACAAAAAAATGATGATGTTGATCAGATTTAGTAGTTTAGATGGTTGCTTGATCAGTTGATCGGTTGGTTGGTTGGTGGGTTTGTTGGTCTGTTGACTGCTTGATTGGTTGGTTGGTTGTTTTAAAGCTGCTTTACACAACGAATGAGTTGAGTCCGTCCGACTACTTTGTATTAAATTGGACTTGACTTTCAGTGACTAAAAATTACATTTCGATGATCATCGATCGTGATTTGAGATGACATCATGTCTCTGTAAGATGATGATTTTTTTTAGCCTGCCAAAGTTTTTTTTCGTTCAGTTTTTTTGCACTGCCCAGCATCTGCGATAAGTTTTCGCTTTTAGTTTTTTGTATTATTGGTTTAGTGTTTTTTTTTTTTTTTGTATGAAACTATTTTAAAAGTTGCTTGTTCTCTATGTACTCTAGTCCTGTCTACATGTTGTAACAATGACATTTAAGTTGAAACATTTAGCTGATTTTTTTGTTAGCTGTTGCTTGATATTGCGCAAGTAGAGGAAGATGAAGTTACCACCACTTGTAAACAGTTTAAGTTTTTTGCGGTAGTTTTCCATTTATTGATTTTTAGTTTTTGTTGGAAAATATATTAAAAATATCCATTCGTTTATCATTTATAAAGAAGAAAATGTTAGGGGGCTTGGAAGAATCAGGATCTATAATACATGCCTGAGTGGCAATAACAGAATATATTTGATTTTCAGAGAATCTCAATAGCTAATAATAAAAATAGGATAATTCTGCTGCTATTAAACGAGTAGTTGGCCAAAGAAAAGAAATTTCATTTAATTAGTTTGAATTGGTTAATATTTCCCAAAAAGAGATGACAGATAAATCCAGACTTAATGCAAACTCATTGTAGAGTAGTTTTCCGAAACGTATGCAGATGAAATTCTTTTGAAAATCTATGAACAACAGGACATTGATAAGAGTCTTATAACAGGACATGAAGATCGTCGATATTTTTCTAATGGCAATGGTCTTGAGGAAGAGGATAGCTTAAATTTTTGGCCCTTTTCTTTTATAATAAAGATGACCCACAACTTGTGGAAGCTTTTCTGAATTTCCTTTAATTTAGCAACTCTAAAATTCGTATCGTTAGACACTCAGAAATTTTTTTTCTCGATCTTGTATGTTATAATGTTCCCAGGCTTAGTGATTATGATGGCGATGACGCTGTTGATGCGTTCTGTATTGTTATTTTTCTTTGTATATTCCTGCAAAGTGCAGTGTAGTTTGTGCTTAAAATTTCATTTGAAATGATCTCAAAATTGATTCTTGTCGTGCGATAACCAAAAATCGTCTCTTTCAGGCAATATTGCAAGTTAAAGTTGCTTGTGCAATGTGTGTTATTTTCATAGATTTGTTGGTTTTTTCATTCTTATTATGGCTTTGGAGTGTTATTTAATACCACTTGCTGTTAGTTTTTGGATTGAACAATCATCGTTGTTGAAAGATTGCCTAGTAGATTAAGTGCCACCGATATTGTGGCACAGAGTACTTGTCAAACTCAAACAAGAAACTATAACAAGAAAAACTAAAACATACAAACAATTCAAACAAAAAAATGTATGTATGTATAAAGAAAGCAACAAGCAGACAGGCAACCCAATAAAGTATCAAACAATAACAACTAAAACAACATTTAGAAACGAAAGAAGCTGAAGTCTAAAAAAAACGCAACATGTCAACTAACTTGTCATTGACGTGCCTACTCCAAGCCTGAGTTGCATTGCGCACATAGATTTTGTGAACTTCTCGTGGCTACACGTTGCTCTTTACGTTTTACTGTGACAATAACGAAACAGGTGCAACACATGCCTTAATTTGGCTTACAACTTCAGTTGCGAGTGTATGAGTGCGTTTGTTTGCATGTGTATGTCTTTGCCAAATTCCAAAGATTCCTAACATGGGTGGATGATTAAATTTAAAAAGAATTACAAGCACAACAAAACAACAAAAAACTTGAAAAAACATCAAGGCTGAAAATACAAATACAAGAAAGAGCCAAATTTCTAAAACTATATTTATGGAGACTAAGAATTATGCTACCAAATGGATAGATTGCTACGTAGCTGAACTTCAAAATGGGTATATGTGGCTGTGTGACATTGTTCATTCTGGAGTATTCAAATAAATCTTATTAAAAGTGAGTATACTTAGCAGTAAACTGATCTGCTTTTCAATAAAAAACTTATCAACTTTAGAATGGCAACACAGCAATAGCTTTGTATTGTAGTATCTAGAGAAAGTCGAATTGTAATCAGGGGGGTTACTGCGTATTTCGATTCGAAAATAAATCATTCGAATTTGTATACTTTTTATATTGTTTTCGAAAGCTTTTGCTTTCGAATCGAAATACGCAGTAACCCGCCAGGTGAAATTAGTTTCAATTCATATACTTTCTATTGATCATTGAAATGTAATTTGTCTGAATTATTATATTATGGTTTAGGGGGCATTGTAAATGCAGCGTGATGTAGAAAATATATTTAGGGCCCGATTATCGTTCACAACACTAAAATGTTGTGTTGTCTCGATTGCAATACAACACACATTTTTCATACGATTAAGGCGTTAAGGCTTGTGAATCCTAATCGCACTTTACAACATCCAAATACTTGGTGTTGTGAACGGTAATCGAGGCCTTAAATGATTCTGTAAGTTCTTGGTGATCGAATCGATCTTAAGTCACCAAAAGCTGGGTAGTTCTGTTACATTCTCTTCACATCTTGCTCGATGTAACAGCTCATGCAAAAATCTTTGGATGTAAGTTTTAGCAAGGCATTTTTGGAAAGCTTGGTCTTTGAAGCTATGTCCTATTCAGACCGGAAAGTTGCTTCAGGGCAGAAGTTGTGACACTGCTTTGGTGAGATCTCTTTTGTTGCACCAAGAAAAGGTAAACTAGTAAATTGTTTACCAACTCGATTTACTGGTAAATTAACTCAACGTCTAAATGTAAGCCTCTACAATTTAAAATTAATGTAGGATTTAAAAGTATTTTTTGTAAATTGGTTCATGAATTTGGCTTCTCCTCTTCTCGTTGGAATCCATTAATGCATATTGGAATAACATGAAACTTTTGAGGTTTTACTTGTAGATATATTAAAAGTAGAAGCTTTAAAAATGAATTACAATTAATTAAATTTCGCTCGAAAATCAACGTAGATACACTGAATTCATTCAAGAATAACCCGAAATACATATTAATTTATCTTGATACCTGAGCAAGAACTATTGCTGCATTTAGGCTTCTGAAAAACCTAGCATGGTTCGCTATAGGTTCTAAAGGCATGATTGAGTCATTTTTTTTTTGACTGTGGGTGGAGTCAATAAACACCGAAACACTGAATTTATTCCAAACTAAAATGTCCAATCGCATAATTTCACGAAATTCCGCTGTTAATTGTCCGCCCCGGTCATAAGATCTAAAGACAGAGTCTATACAGAGTCAATCGAATCGCCTTAAAGCATCCAACATGCAATAGTCTTAAAACTGAAATTCCGTGAGGTGATTAACGAAATTGACCAGCCATTTTACAAAAGTGTGATTTAATTCTTTTAAATCGATCTTTGCATGTGTCAAATTAAATTGTCAAACCTTACTCTTTCCAATACAATAAACATTGCGATGATTTTAATATAAATTCTTTGTTTTTTTGTCAGCATCTGAAATAGAGATTTTGATCTTCTCTGGATCTTGGGATCCGCTTAACGTATTGATCACCTAGTTATTTGACATGTGAATGTTCCAAAAGAAAGTAAATTGATCTCAGTTAGATTACAAACTGACAGTCTGGTAGCTGGTCTAAAGTAGGAAACATTCGTTAATGCACTTACGGCTTACAATTAATCAGTTTGCACACTAGCTGCCTGACTGGTGACTTTAGTAACTAATTAGCTTACTTTAGCATTTGTGGATGCTAAGATGAAACTTTAACACTCGACATGCTTATAACTAACGTGACTTATTTTCCCGTCACGTTTGTTATAATGCCCAAAAGGATAACATTTCCTTATTTACCACCCTATCGAGTAGGGTCCCAACAATATAAACAACTTAACTCAAACATAAAAAAATGTCAACGTAACAAGGTCCAACAAGATCGTTTAAATCATATTCCACCCCGAAACCCCATCCTACTTCATGACCACAATGAAACGTTCTAAACATACGTAAGTACTTAACATGCAACTCTACATATAAAATGTTATAATGCGTTGGCGTGATTTACTATCATCTCTGGCAATGACTGACATTTTTGGGAAAAAACTGAAAATGAATTTTCAAGTAAATTATACAAAACGAAAACGAGTATTATTTAACAAACGTAAAAATAAACGAATTTAAATTAGGTGTGGTAAATATAGGTAGCATTATTTAGTTATTGTTTTTGTTGTTATTGCTGTTAGTGTTACTGAGAGGCAAATTACATGTAAACGCGGTTAATTCAAGCATAAAAAGGTATTTTTCTATTTGAAAACGAACTTGTTAAAGAACGATGATCTATATGATAATTTGAACACGTTTACGCTTCTTGGTTTGTAAGATACTACACAAAAAAATAAGAATCTTACTTTCTTCCCGCTTCACAAAAAGAAAATGAACTGAGCAGTATGATTCAATGATTTCAAATACATATATTTTATGGCTTCCCTTCCTTGGCTATTGGTTGTTTGGTTGAATTGTTTATCTATGCCCTCCTGTGTTTGGCCGCTTGTCTGTCCGTCAGTGTCGGTGTGACTAGGTAGTTCTAGCCGTATTTGTCCGAAACGTTCTATTAATTTTTAATGTTCATTTGTATAATTTATCATCATTGCTTAATTTGGGTTGTGCTCTGTTAAATTTCGTGTCCGTAATAATGGTCATAATGTCTATTTCTTTTAATGCCATTAACAACTCACAACACACTCTTCCTCACAGCAACATTTTCAAAATAAAACACAAAAATCAAAAAATTCATAAAAAAGCAACAAAATTTCCTTAACTCAAGTCTTGAAACGCATTTGTTGCGCCTCAATGATTCCTTTCCAAAGTGGCAGCGCGGTCTGTAGTGTGCAAAGAACTATATAAAATGTATTGCTGCCACAAACTACTGCTTGCTGCTAACGTTGCTGTTTGTTGCATTTTGATATCGTCTTCGGTAGCTATAAAAATGTTTTTCACTTCTTCTGCTTGAATTGATTTTGATAGTTTTTGTTTGATATCAAGAGTATCAACAAGATTTGTGTTTAGTATTTTTTGTATTTATTTTTGTGAAAATATCTTTTCTCTTGTGTTTTATTCTGTTCTGTATATTCCTTTACATTGATGATGTTGTTGTTGGTGGTGGTGGTGGTGTTTTCTTTTTGGTATAAGAAAATTTACATGACATGAGAACCACCTACCTTTCGCTGTGATGATGGTTTGCTGTTGCTTTTTTACAGAATATTGCTGCCGCTAAGTGTTTTTGAAATGTCTGTCTGCTGGAGCTGTGTTCTATACAGTTGGATCTTTTATAGAGTTTAGAAAAAGGATTAAAAGTGTTAGACATGCTGTATGAAGAAAGCTAATGTGAGGTCTATGATAAATGATCTTAAGCTCATTGAGAGATAAAGATCTTTTAATAGAGTATTATTTTTTAATATCAAAAGCAAAAAATAACACAAAATACAATGAAATATAATTAAAACTTTGATGAAGGTTAAGGATCTAAGGCAAGATTTGTATATGCCTTTGAGAAGATTTTGGTTTCATTAAGAAATAAATAAATTATAATGATTGTTTTACCCAAAGGTAATTGGGTGGAAAGTTCATTTAATATGGTAAGATCTTCAATTAGAATCTTAAAAATAGTTAACGATAGCTGTAGCTAAAACGTTTTGTTTAAATCTTGATTCTATTTTAAATTGCCTAATATGTATTGATACATTTTAGCATATTATTATTTGCAACTAAAGCCACAAGTTCCCTAACTCAACTTGAAATGGAGAAATGATCCCAACAGATGATACATTTTATTGATAATCAGTGAGAGTATTTGAAAAAACAATAATAATTGTCATAACACAAGCAGTAGCAAGAATGATAAAAATAAAGTTACCCTATCCCGAAAACAAAATTTTAAAGAACTGAGCAGGTCGCACAAATGACGTCACGCAAAAAGCAGTGCTATTTGCTAATACTCCAAGCTGTCAAAATTTCAAAAAAGTTTTTGTAAAATAACAGTGGGTCAATTTTAAATTAATATATTAAATTTTCTTTTTCTTGTAATAATATTCGGAGAACTTTCGACATTAAGTGAACCTATTAAAGAACATATTTTTATATCTTCTGCTGCTTCGATTTCCTTTGCTATTGTCATATGTATGTTATCCAGTTGGCAGTAACAATTTGTTTCCATTTACCATTCTAAAAATGGCTTTGCATTTAATAGTTTAAGCATTAACTATTAAATATTTTGAGGGCTTACATTTGTTTTTTAAAGATAAGTAACACTCAGGCAATTAATATGCCTATATATAATTGCGTTACTTTCTTTGGAAAGGGGACAGAGGTTGGAGAAGTAAAGGTGGTGAAAGAAAAAAGCTTTTTTATATCACAACTCTGCAATTGCGCATGATGTTTTTTTAGTGCAGTATTTTAAAGCTTGATTTCATAGTCTTTATTTAATTATTTTACTTCGGTGGCGTTTCAATGCTATACCAATGAAGGAGGGCGCTGTGATAAATATTAGTTATGATAGGATAGAAAACTAATAATAATCAGTAACTGATGTTGTTTAAGTGACAGCGGCTGGGAATCGAACCCGGGCGACAAATACCAAGTCATGCTTAATAATCAAATGCACTAACCAATTAAGCTACAGCACCCTATGATACCACCTTCGATTTGGTGCATAACCAATGAGTAGGTCATGTCCTCTAGAGTATTAACAGCAATGCCACGATTTGTATTTTTTATTTTTCAAGTCGTCATACTTTAGGTTTCCCAGCTCAATTTCGTCATGTTCTTTTAGTAGTACGTGCTTCATCTTTGGAGAAACTGTAATAGGTTACAGATTTTCTACCAGCTAAAAAAAATTGTAACACTTTTTTAAAAACATTGATCATTTGTTCTTTTAGTACAATTTCTCACTTGATTTTTTAATGTTATTTTGTTTGCATTGTCCCACTGTACAATTCAGGAAAATAAAACAAATGATTGCTAACTCTCACAAAATGCTTATATTTTTTTATAAGAAAATCAAAAATCTTTGGGATTTCTACACTTGGCAAACTTTGAAAAAGCACAACCTTTCCTTAATCCAATACTTTTTTATTGCTACTGAAAACATTAAAGCAATAAAACTTCACTTAATGTGCTTGCGAAATAAACTCAAAGTTGTTTATAATTGTAGTTGATTTTTAGCTATTACCTCTTTTGTTAAATATGTTTCGATAAACTAAGAAGGATGCTTTAAATTTCTGCTAGACAACTAAAGTCCTTTAAACATTGTTTTTAAGTATACGAGCAATTGTATGGTCTAATGACGAATAAACTTATATTCATTAAAGAAAAGTGAGAGCACGAAAAACTTTCTCTGTAATTCTAGTCTAGATATCTACTAAACAAATTAATATAGCTATTATATCTTCCTGTGTCAATTTCTAGGCCAGGCTAGTTTCCTTGGGCAGCCGTTCTCACGAACAGCTCACTTGAGTCCATTTAGTTGGTCCCATTGTGTTACCCTTTTGGTAAACGACTTATCGATTACTCAGCATCGGTTGTTTCCATTTGAAACCATCCAGATTCTTTGGCGAAAGTATTTTAGATCCATCCTTGATAGCTCCTCCAAACATGATAGGTAAGGTGTCCCAAGTACACGCTCCCTCATTATTAGTAGGGCCGTACATTGTAAACCTAGTCTTCTGGCATGAGTGCCTGTAGATACAGAAACAATGAGCCTTATTTGGTCACGACGAAATATAAACAATGAATTCGGCCTTTCCTCATTATAAACGGGCTAAATGGACCTCGCAATAGTCTAAAGAGTTATTGGTCACCTTCTTGGTCATCATTGTACCTCCTCTGGCTAGTTCATCATCAATGTCTGGGGACCCATATTAGCGTAATCCTAAAATGTTCCGCTATCTCGTTTAGAGACAACCAGCATTCTGCGGTTAACCTAGATATCGAGTAGACACCTGTGATATTTTTACGGCCGTTATATTTTCAGTAAATATGCATATATCCCCAGATATGGCAGATATCTCTGCTTGAAGAATATAGCAGAAATCTGGAAGTCTGAAATAGGAATTAATACCAAATTCTTCAATGACAAATCAACCACTAATGGCTAAATTCACAGTCTAACTAAAGACTAAAAGCTAATGACAAAGGCTTAACTAATGATTCTCTATTCGCAATGCTTAGTTTCCCATAAGAATAACAAGTAATAGTTAAACAATAGTTAGTATTTTAGTTTACCAATGGTTAACTAATGACCCAGAATTCGGCCATATCTCTATTTCCCTTCCTGGAGCCGTCATTGAAAACTCTTATGGCTCCATTCGGCAAATAGAGTCATTCTAGCCATAAGTTCCTATTCGGGAGACATGTGGCGAATCACATATCAACGTTGCTATGAGCATATTCATAGTATCTCGTTATAGCAGAGTGATAAGAGTTCCTATGAGACCATGAGTTACAAGCCACTAGTCTCACAGCTGAGTTGAAAGCCATGTCAATTTCACACATTAGGTAGTTTTGAAAATGTATACTTCTGATTTCTCTATATATAGATATAGTAATTTTAGTTTTAGGAGCAGCAGAATCGGTCGAAAAACCCAAAAAAATGTATTCTAAATCCCAGAGCCAATTTATATTAAATTGTTAGGGCCGTTTTTTCAATCATATAAAACAAAATGTTTAAAATTAAATTTTGATCATTTAAAAATCAATCATAAATACAATGGCCCATAATCATAGTCACAAAAAAAGTGTATTTCAATAGTTAAAAAGTTGGTTTTTGTTAAAAGTACACTTTACTTTAACTAAAGACACGTAAAAGTATACTTTAACCGCTAAAACATACTTTTAATTTAAAACCAGCTGAATTTGATTTTAAATAATTTAAAATGACTTTAAAATCAACCAGCTGTTAACGCAAAGAACAAAAACTGGATGTGTACAAAAATATAATATAATTACACGATCATAGCCTGCGGAAGCCACAGCAGTGTTAAACTTGAACTTGTGTTTGAAAAAACATAACTGAATGAGAATTATAACAATTCCTTAAATGTCACTTTACCTATACTCTCTTGTATACATTTAAGTGATCATGAATAAGAACTTATTTTACAAATTACCCAATATTACTAAATTACTTCCAAGTAATACTGATGACATGTCATTATCATGTTATTGTGATGTAGTTTTAAATTCAAATTTTGTAAAAACTTTCTCCCGTTACGTCTTTCATTTCCATTATTTCTCATATTTTGCAACAATAACAGGCAGACTTGACACCAAATGCACGCGTGCATAAGTGCCTGAAATTTTTCGAAAAGAAAAAAACTACTAGAAATATGGCAAGAAATGTTGGAACATAATATAATTTCCTATTAGACATGACTAATTCTTGTATGGATAAAACAAAATTCATATTTAACTACAATAAAGCAACTTTTGCAGGCATCTATAATGGGGAGTAAAGGATTTCAAAAACAACAAAGTCTGTGTAATACATAGATGTGCATTCAAATAATGTGCATTCACCACAGGGATAGAAAATTAAGCTTTCTAAATGATACTAGTGTTAAGGCAAAAACAAGATTTTAGGATTATAAAGTATATAACTAGTATAGAAGAAATCAAAAATTAAAGATAAAATAACATTTAAATTTGGCCCAATGTTCGGTACTAAAATAGACTAAATGTTATACTAAATTATTGGGGTGATAAAAAATTTATGCAAATTTTGAACTTGTCATTATTGGACCGGTATAGTTTGACTTTCATAAATCGAAAATAGGCAAATGGAATATATCAAATGTGAAGACAATAATTTAAAAATCCAGGAAGATTGAATCAATTGGTAGTGCTAAAAGTATGCCATTCAAATGACAATATCGTATCAGTTCGTTGCAATTTTTAAAAAGCTGAAGCTTAGGAAGAATGTCCATGCACTATCATTATTTAAATATAATGTATTATAAAAGAAATTCGTTCAACATACAATCGGTATATTGATTTAACATCATCAACAGTGAAAAGAGTAATTGGAAGATTCTGGGATATTGGATTAATCAGCTATGCAATACACACAGATCGTCCAAAAACAAGCAGTTCTAACGTCAATATCGAAGCAGTCTGTGAAAGTATTAATGATAGCCCACAAGAATCAATTTTACGTCGTAATGCATCGTGGAAAAATTTTTCAAATATCAAGAACTTTCAATATTTGATAAAAATGTAATAACAATAATCACTGATGAAGTCTATTTTCAACTCGATCTCTTTGTAGTTGTCGAAAAACACATACTTTCTAAGCGTGTCTGAGTTTGGTACGTATTTTGAGCTGGAGGCAGCATTTGAACATACTTCTTTAAAAATGAGACTCCGAAGGGCATGTAGTGACTGTTACTGGTGTAAGATATTGCTAAATGATGGTAGAGTTCTTTCTGACTAAATTGGATGATATTAATATGTAAGAAAAGTGGTTTTCACAAACGATGCAATACAGTCCGTGAATTAATTTAATTACAGCATGACACATGCTGAACACGTCACCGTATGATGAGATATATACATATGTCGTCAGGAACCGTGATTGGTATTTATTTTTTAATTAATTAATTAATTTAATTAATGCTTACGGTCAATGGACATGAAATGTGTTATCAACAGGACGGTGCCACATGTCACACAACCATCTAAACAATGAATTTATAGCAACCAAATTTCCCGATCACATAATTTTACGAAATTCTGCTGTTAATTGTCCACCTCGATCATGCGATTTAACACTACTGGATAACTTTTTGTTGGGCTATGTTAAAGATAGAAAGAATATTTGTACAGAGTTAAACGAATAGATTACAGTCTTAAAACTCAAAATCCGTGAAGTGAATAACAACTACTATAATTAATAATTTTTTATTTATAATTGTCTTTTCAATACTATAAATATTGGAATGATATTCATATAAATTCTTTGTTTTGAAAAACAAAGTTCTTATTGAAAACCGTTGAAAAAGTATTAAATTTCCCATCCCTGAAGAGAGCCAGAGATTTTTGCAGTCAGTGTGTCATTCACATTTACACACACAAATAAATAAACAAACTGAAAAAGCAACAGTAACAACAAAAACAACAATATCAACAGTAGACTAAAAGGAAAAAGGAACACAGACACAAAAGCGAAAATTCTTTGACTTTGATTTTTGCCGTTCGTTCGTTTGTTTTGTTTGAATTTAGTTTGTGTCTGGGCGTGAGTAGCTGTGTGTTTGTGCCGATTTCAGTTCTGACTTGCATTATGAGTTTTACTTGTGTATTTATTTTGTATTTAAATAAAAAAAAAAAAAAAACCTTCAAACGCATCTGGCATCTCTTTCTAATTTAGGGTACTCGTTTTGTTCCTAGAGGTGACACAAAACATGATTTGTTGACATTCATATTAAAGTTGTTGTTGTTGTTTTTTATTATTATTTAGCCTCCTTTTTTCAGTCATACATCATTCCATCTATCCAACCAACCCAACCACTTGGCTGAGTGTAAGTGTGAGTTTTAGATTCAAAAGGTCTTAAGCACTCACACACAAAAAACACTTAAACATACAAATATTTAACATAAACAACAAAAACTACTTACAACACAGAAAAATCACAACAACAAAAAATTAAATTGTCAAATTGACATATAAATCTGGGGATTATGTAGATTTTTTTCTTTTCATCTTTTCTACTTGTGCATACAGTTTTATCGGAATGTATGTATATACTCGTATGTGTATGTAAGTGTTTGTATGAATATTTGTGCAATCTGACAAGTGTTGTGTGTGAATTATTCAAAAAACAATAACAAAAACAACATCGAAATAAATAAAAATATATGTTTTTTTTCTTTTTTTTTTTTTTGCAGAAATAAAAAGTAAAATATTGCATCGCTCTGATACAATGACAGAAGATGATGCATGTGACACCAATGATACCAGATGTTCCAAAAAATACCAAGAAGGAGGCAACAACAAAAGAATTGTTTGCAAATGTATCGTAGATAAAAGAAAATCTATAAAACATAATGGGTGCTTATTGGAAAATGAAAACATAGTTTTAATTTAATATTTTTATATATTTTCTCTATATTTGTTTCAGTGTTATAATCAGATTTGATTTGAAATGAACACTTTTCTGTTACAAACATGCATACAAGGTCTTCATATTGTTCAGCTTTATTGCATAATCGAAGTTCTGTGAGAAATATGTTAAATCAATCAATGGATTTATTGGAAAGTAATTTTGGTGAGCTGTTAGCTTCGAGGTACGCAGTAATCAAGTGGCCGCCTTGTTATATCACATCTCCGCCTTTATTCCTCGAGGTTATGTTAAGTCGAAAATCGTTATTCGCGAGTTACTGATAGTAATGCTGGAAAGAGTAATTAAAAATTGCATCTACCGAATGGAGGGTATATATTTGTCATTTATTCTCACTTATGGCCAGTTTTTAAGTTGATATTTAAATACGAAATTAGTTAATTTTTCCTTAAACTTAAGTTTTATTTAAATATGGTTTAATTTTTTCAGTCTCAAATTGCGTTTGGTATTTAATTATGATAAAAGCATGGTAGCATTATTAAATGTCAAAAAAAAATATAAACAATTCTTCATTTAACAGCTGATTTACTATTTAGTTTACAAATTGTTGTAAACTAAATGGACAAAAGCTGCATCATTCATATTCTCTTCATCGAAATTCATTGTTTTAGTTGATATTAACCCTTAAGCGAACACCAGGTCCTGGCCAGGCATTTTTGAGATTTTCTTTAGTTTTTTATATATGTAGATAGCATAGACTTAGACTCAAAATTTTTTATAAATTCCTCAACAAAGGTGTTTTGTACAAAAAAAATTGAAAAAGTAAAAACTTTTTATCTGTGGGCGTGGTAATCACTCTTAGAAAATTTTAATTCACGTTTGAACCACCAGGGTCCAGCCAGGCCCTATACCATTATGTATAAAAAAACTTTGCATACATTAAAACAAAACGTATAAAAAACACAATAAACACAAAATAAGTCTTTGCTTGCCTTTATTTAGAACAATTATGCAAGTTGACAACAAAATGTTTCATATGTGCGTGGTAGCAAAAGAAAATTTTAACGGTAACGCAGAATTGTGCTGCTAGTATATTTTATAAATGATTATCTCAGTTTAACATTTGACAAGTGTAGTGTGTTACAATGAATACTGAGGTAGACAATATTTTAGAAACAATTTCTAAATCTGATCCTAGCTATTTTCAAAAGTTGGCACTAGCAATTGCTAATGATATAGAAAACGAAAATCAGAATGAAGTTCATGGAGATGAAGATGATAACGCAGAAGATGAAGCTTCAGATATTGAAGAAAAATTAGAAGTTGATAATGAAATTGAAGATTCATCAGAAAGTGAAGAAGAAAATGAAAAACAACTAGAAAATCAGGAAACCTCCAACACAAATAGTTTTGTCTACGGAAAAGATGGAACAAAGTGGTCTAAGTTGCCACCAGCGTCCAGAAGATTTATGTCTCATAATGTTTTGAAATATACTGGAGGGCTAACAACTGGAGATGTTTTTGAGCTAAAGATATTCAAACGATTTTTTTCAAATGGCATAAACAAATTATAGTGTGTGAAACAAATAAGCATGCTAAAAAGGTATATGATTTATCAAATGCAAATAATACGGATAAAACTCAAGTTTGGAAACCAATGACTATGGAAGAGCTAGAAGGTTCCGTAGGAATACTGTGCTAGAGCGACCCACAATAATACACAGGCAATCTCGGAGCTCTGGAAAGCTACAAATACACCTTTATTTCGCGCAACAATGCCCTTGAAGAGATTTATCTATTACAGGAACCTAAACAAATTTTGACTCAAGAGAGCGGCCCTGTGGTGTTGAAAAACAAATCAAAGTACGCTATTTGTAAAGATATAGACAATGTTAAACGCAGCACTAGGTTTTTTTTGCACATTTTGTAAAAATCCGGTTTGCCTTCAGCATTCCAAATGTGATTATACATGCTTTAAATGTAACCAAGACTGAATATGATTTTACAAATATGCTCTCCATTTTAAATATTATACTGAATATTATTATTTTTTTACTTGTTTGCTTTTGTTTTTCTTAAATTGTAATATTTTTTGAGCATGAATAAAAGATATAGTATCTAATAATTTGTAATACATTAAATAAAAGGTATTTAAAATAATAAAACTTTGTATGTATTTCAAATAAAAACCAACTATTATTAAGTGCACATTTTTTACATTTTTAGAGCATATTTATTATTTTTAAGTTAATTTGTATTTTTGATAATAACATATTTATAAGCGGTTGCGGTAAGTAAAATGTTATTGTGTAAATATTAAAGAGAAAGAGTTTAAAATTTTAACTAATCAACGACTACTGAACTGAAAGAGCTGCTCGATCTAGTTACGGATCTGGAGTGCAATGAGTGCACTATGTATAATTAACTGGTCATCAATTGTACCTTTATATGAATTTTAATACTTTGCGTGCGCTTAAATACAATATGGCCAACGGCAGTATTTAGTGAAATTATTATTGTTATTTATAAACTGACTGTTGTTCATTTGAAATTTTTGTGGCTGTTGTTTGTATTGTTTTTGGTTGGAAATGTCAATAGAATTATTCGACATGGTAAAACACTTAAAGAAAAAAGTTTTTTTTTTTTTGTTCTGTTTTCTTTCAAGTTGCCCTTCAGTTAAGCGCAGGTTTTATTTCAAGAGACAAAAAGTAAATAGAATAAAGTAAACATACAAGAAAAATAAACTTTAACAAAAATATTTGAAATTGATGGATAGTGGAAGTTGAATAAATAAACCAACTATAAGAAAATAAATAAACAAAATAAAGAAAGTTTTAAAATTTATTTGAAAACTTGTCTTGTGTTGTCTTTGGTTTAAGTAGCTATCTTTTAATAACCATAAAATGTCATTATTCATTTAATCCTTAGGAATTGGGCTAAATATGTTCAAGATACTTTTAATTGCAGTAAGTTAGAAATTGTTTAAGCCATTTTAAGTTAACTTAAAATGTTAGAAACTGTGTCTTGGCCGTAATAATTTTCTAGGTTTAATTTCTTTAACAACAGAAATTGCTAAAGACTTCTATAGATGGCATTATGTTTAGCCCGGTTTCCTGTTTGCTTGAGTACGTACACCTCCGCTGGTAATTGCAAGTTAGTTTTAATTTTTGTTTCAGCTCTGTTCTCGCTCTTGTCATTAAGCAGGTCATAATGAAACAACTTGTTTTTAAGCCATAAACTAGCACACACAGAAACCGCACTAACCAACCAACCAACCCACCTTATTGATCAAATCTCAATCGCACTTTATCTTAATTTGAAAAAGTAACAAAACATTCTTGAACTAATTTCTAACATTGTTCCCATGAAATGTACGACGTATGTAGCAGCAGCTGCAACACAACACTAGACATACATTAAATTTTAAACTCTAACGACTTTTTCCATTTCTGTTTTTTTTTTCTTTTTCTGACAGACTTTTTTATTATTACATAATTTATCTTAATCTCATAATAAATCCGTTAAAAATCATATAAATCATACAAACATATCAGTACAAAATTTCTGATTAGGAAGGTGTGTCATTAAAATCAAGAAAAATAAAGGTAACAAACAACTGTAAGAAAATATGTAACAGAAAATCCAGTTGAAAATTAAATTTAAAAAAATAAAGCTTGAAAATTTTCTTAAAGGACTGACTGAAATACAACAACTACTACGACACTGACTGAACTGACTCAACTTGTTCCCAACCAAAAGGCTGAATTATTTTCAACTCATTGGGATTAATTGGAATTAATTGGAAAATTGGCCAGAACTTGAAAATTAAGTTGAAAAAAGCCGGTTTTTATACGAGTATGCGGCCAAATGGCGAAAAAGAGCCAAGATAAATTATTAAAATACTGGCTATCAAGAGTTGTTTAAATGAGTAAAAGAGAGTTTCAAAATTGCAGTGAGTTAAAGAGTGGTTGAGAAAAATTTCAAGAGTATAAGAGAGAGCAAAATTTGAGTGTAAAAACAATGAGTGATTTTTCAGAGCTGAGGGGAACAAATGGAATTAGATTTTGCAAGGAAGTTTGAATTTGAAAATTAATTGTAGAGACACGTATGAAATAAAAACATTAATTTAATATGTAATAAAATTAATCGTTAACAGGAAATGTGAAAAATCTACTTAATGCCCTGAATTTGTTTTCAAATATTGCCAAAAGCTGAATTCAAATTCAAGACGATCACACAAATAAACATATTTTTATAACTAATGCTAACTTTAACATGCTTTACAGAGCAGATTACAATATAAAATATCAGAAATGAAGTTAATTGTATCAATCTGTGCATCACTGTGGCAAGTGGCAATGTCATATACAAGAACAAGTTCGTATAACTGATTACCTCACATGACTCATCAATCAAAGAATTCAACAATTTCTAAAAATTAATACTAGTTTATTTGTTATAATAAAGTGCTACTCCATACTTTGTACGAAATTATTGGGAATTGCGTTAATTACCACAGATATCCCACGGATCCATTCACGTCCTATTCATAGCCAATCATTTGAAATTTGTTATTTAAAATTAGCAAAATCTATCCATAAAGGGCTGAGTTATATGAAAAAAATACGATGGCCTCGATTTTTTTTTATCATGATTTTACAATAATTATAATTTATTAATTTAAACCAGATTTTAATTAAATAGAAAGCTGTGTTGATTGATAGTTTTATTGAAGAAAAATTATCAGTATATGTGTGAATTAGAACAGTTGACGAAGTTAAATTAATTATTTGTGAATAAATTTGTTGATTTTGCTTATCGTATGCCGTTGCATTTTTACTCTTTTGCCTATCATGATAAATTTGCGGAATTGTTGGTATAGACCTCTGACTTTAAACAACCCCATAAAAATAAATCCAATGGTGTTAAATCAGGACCAATGCTGAACACCAAAACGAGAGTTTGCATGATCAGGAAATGTCTTGCATTTTTTCATGGGCTGTACTTTACAGTCATATGTAGTCCATATCAATACTAATAACAGCACCGGTAACAGTTAGGGCGCGTTTTCACTATGTCATTTTTGTTGTCAAATTGTCCAAATTGTTGGTAATTTTATGAAAACGGGTTGTCATATGGCCTCATCTGTGTCGTCTATCATGATTGCAAACATAGATGACGCCATATGACAACCCGTTTTCATATAATTGCCAACAATTTGGACAATTTGACAACAAAAATGACATAGTGAACACGCGCCCTTTTTGTATCACTGAACTACCGCATTTGTGAAGTTTTGAAGATTAACAAAATCATCATGGTGATAATGTGCTCAATAATGTCCCATAGAATTTCGGAATATCGGAATTCACTTGTTGGTGTTCATTAATCTATTCAGCTCTTGAGTGAATTGAAATTTGTCTGCATAGTATTGATCTTAGCGTAGAAAGCTGCTTGAACTGCTGGACTTTCATCAACACTCTCACAACTTTGATAAAAACATTTGAAAAGCATATTTTTTTTGAAGACCAGTGAATTTTCCCTGGATTTTCCAATTACTCTCTTCACAGTTGACGAAGTTAAATTAATAATTTGTGAATAAATTTGTTTATTTTGTTTATCGTATGCCGTTGCATTTTTACTTACCCTAAACTAATGATAACCAAACACATCCTCAGGGCACGATAATTAATCGCATTTTTACACAAACCCAATACGATCGCCAATAAATCTATCAATAAAGAAATTCATAATATGCAAACATTTTATTGACATTCAAATCTTATTAATGTTCACTTTCAAAACAAAAGACTTTCAACTAATATGAAATAAGTCGAATTCTTCTTTCAAGTTTCAAATCAATCTTGAAACTATAAAAGAAGAGTAGAAAACTTTATGCTATTTAAAAAAAAATAATCTGATTTTTGTGACCTTTGAACTTTATAATGTCTGAGTGACATTCGTTTAGAACATAATAACAAGGAAAAACTTGTTAAAGAAATACAAATTTATGACTTCACCAGTAGAACTTAATGCATATTATGCGGTTCCTGGAAAGTTATTTCAACAATTTCCATAAAAGTCGATATAAATATTTTCACTGATTTTGTTTGAAAAAAACATATTTTGTTAAACAATTCGAGTTAAAAATCAATTTTTTGTTAAAAAATTTTTTGATGAAATATTTTTTTAAAAGAAACTTTAAGGCACAATCCATTCTAAAATAGATTGTCTCAAATGTTGGAAAAAACCTATTGTTTAACAAAATTTTCAGTTAAGAAATATTCCATCGAGTTTGTTAACTTATATTCCAGAATATTTGTCGACCATTTAGATTGATTTTCAATAGCGATTATCTCCAAAGTATATGTAACCATACATTGCAATATAAATGCATTTAAATTGAGTGGAATCCGTTAGAAATTGATTTCAACTAACATATGAAGAATTCATATTCACTTCCAAATTAATTATGCAATTTCTATCAAATTGAACTATAACTATCTATAGGTTCAAGAATATTAACACTTATCACCCTATTGCAGGGCATAAAAAAGTACCTAAAAAAATATTTGCAGCTTAATTACGCTTATACTCGTACATTTAAATATGTATTAAAAGTATGTACATACTAACAATAGTTTAATATCTTAATTGTTTTAATTTGTTTGTTACATTACATTTCTTTTATTTCAATTTCTTTGGCCATTTGTTTTAAAATCATTAAAATTTCAAAACAATAGAAATTCCAATTTGATTTATTATTTCTTACACTTTAATTGCTAAAGGTATGAGTTGCATTTCATTGTCATAACATTCCTCTAACTTTCAAAATTACACATAAAAGTTGTTTGAGTTAAATTTTATGCAATTCATTACCTAATACAAGCCAACTTGTCTGTGGTAAGTTTGCACAAGAAAATGCAGCCACAGTAATCCGGCCCGAACACAGCAAAATATTGATAGACGGCATCAAAACAACAAAAACACAAACACAGATACGAAACATAAACAAACAAACAAAATTCTTGGGTTGGTAATATCCATCAGCTAAAGTTGCAAAGATATATAAACAAGAAACCGGGTGGAATATGAAACAATCTTGTAACTACATATAGAGAAAACTTGTCGATTGTTTATATTCCAGCAAGTTCGTTTACAACCTCAATATTGGTTGGAAGTTGCTAGGGGAGCCCCATTAATACATTGGCTTACGCTTTTCAGATACAAAATTCTTGTAGAAGGTTTTCTGCTTTGCGTTTAATGTTGTGTTAAATAAATATGTTTGGTTCGAATGATGGCTGTTGGCTGACTTTGGGCTCTTGCTGGTGTATTTTGTGTGCTTTTTTTATGGATTGAGTTGAATGGTTTCATGAAATATCCAATGACTTCAGTTGAACTTCAGCGCTTTTTGTCGATCGAACCGCGGAAGTGCTAAATGTTTAAAGCTAAATTAGTAACGCGAAATTTTACGGTTTGAAACAACTGAATTTTGTTTGTAAAAATTTTACGTAAATAATTTTGGTTATTTTACGAAATTGAAAAAAAAAATATATTAAAATTTTTATTCCAAACAAATTTTTCAAATAAAACAAAAGTGCCTAACTAAATATTTTGAAGCATATTTAAAGAAAATTTTCAAATATACATATGTATGTATAAAGATATTTTTGCAATCACATACTACATACATACATGTAAATAAAAACACATTGAGCCT
Source organism: Bellardia pandia (assembly GCA_916048285.2). Lineage (NCBI taxonomy): Eukaryota > Metazoa > Arthropoda > Insecta > Diptera > Calliphoridae > Bellardia > Bellardia pandia. The sequence continues at coordinate 51,054,999 of OU696531.1, forward strand.
TATTAATAGAAAAAAACCCCGCTTAACTTGTTAAAAACAAACTCAGCTCAAAACAAATTGAGAAGTTTTTATGCAAAACAATTATTTTCTTACAAAAATTAAGTTAATATTAAAATTTCATTAAATAAACAAATTTTTGGCGCCAAATCTTAAACAAAAAAAAATCTTATTAGAAAGAAATACATAAGTACTCAACACTTGTTGGTTAAAACATAAATTATGAAAATATTTAAAAATATAAAAAATATACAGAGATCAATAAAAAAATACCGTCCTTGTGTTTTGTAATTGTAATTTGCAAAAAAAAAAAAAAAAAATCAGCCACCATTAAAAAAAATGTTTGAAAAGTAAATTGCATTAAAAAATCAGCATTTTACACAATTTTGTTAAATTAGCATATTTTGTTATTCAAGTTCTTGTGTTTACTAAGCGTTTTTGTAACCGCGCGTTCTCTTTAACCTCTGCTAAAACACGCGCGCGAAAAAATTAAAAAAAATAGAAAATATTCTTAAAGTTTGCGTTCTGCTGTCATTGTTATTATTCGTATTATTATTATTATTATTAATATTATTGTGGTGTTTCTAAAACGGATGTTTTTGCATCATTATTATAAACAAAAATAAATATCAAATATTAAACCTAAAGAGTGAGTGCGTGTGTGTGCGAAAGTATCTTCTCATATTTATTTTATACATAGATATGCAGTTGTTTTGATTTTATACACCCGGTATCTATCTATCTATTGTGCTGTATTTGCAACTTTTATGTTGCATATATTACGTCTGAGAGTGGTTTATATTCATGCATTTCCGGTAACATTTTATAGCTGGAATAAGTAACAAAACAACGGTTTCTTTTACGACTCTACAACGTATCAACTCTTTCTGTAATTTTTCCTTTTTGTTGTTTGCCGGTAAGTGTAAAATGCTTTTAAAATTATAGTATATCAGTTTTTTTTTTTGTAATTGCATATTTATGATGCAATACTAGATTTAATTGAATTCTAGGTTAAAAAGGAGTTTATGGATTTAAAATATTTTTATATTTACCTATAAAAGTAGTTTTTTTTTTAATTTTTTGTTGATCAAATAAACAAATAACGATTGTACATGTAACAACGGAGAGCATTTTTAAAATTAATTAAACTGATACATACCAATCTATAAAGCATATTTATGCAATAATATGTATCTGGAAATCATCAGTGCTATGAAATCATCGCTATGGATATGTTTAGAACTCAAGGAACTTTTTAAAGCCTACAAATTTAAGGGAAGTTTATGTTGATTTATGAAATCCATGTGATTTTAAAGAAATATTTAAGTTTTAGAATTTTTCAAAGTTGAAAAAAGTGTTGAAAAGAAGCATTAAATTTAATACAGGTTTGTCAAGGGATGAATATTGTAATATTCTGTTTCCAATTCTTTAAATTGAAAGTGTTGCTCTCAATGCAATAACAAAATAGCTTTTGTGTTTATACCCAGTTCCAAAAAGTTGAGGTGTATTTGACTTTGTAATTTCGTTTATAACACAACGAAATAGTAGTCGTAGACCAGAAAAGTATGTACAGTGGCTCACAGCATATTTAATGCAGCGCATTGTTTTCTTTACAAAGCTCTATAAAAAGAAAACTAACAGGAGCTCATTTAAAAGCACAACGAGAATTGGTTTTAAAACATTTTCAAAATTGCCACTCGCATCGTAAAATGGCAGAAATGATTAACATTAAAGTTACCACAGTCTAAAAATCATTTTGCGTTTCATCCATGAAAATCGGTTCCATAACAAAGGCAGAAAGGCACCAAATAAAATGTTCAATGACCATGATGAGCAACACATTTTAAGAAAAAAATAAGGGAAAATCCAGACTGTGCAGACCAAATTTCGCCTAAAAACATATTTGCAAGGATTCTGTATTTTGGAATTCAAAGTTTAAAATAGTCGGTTTAGATGGCATGTCATATGTTTGGTGTAAAGCTTGGCTATTAATATTAATAAACTAAAATAACACTTATATAGATTTTCTTTTAATTTTTTTAGATATTAAAAAAAAATCGGGTCAAAAAATATTCTTTTCGGATTTAACCCATATTCGGTCCATGTTTTATAATCATGATATATATCGTTGAAAAGGTATTTTTACCTTTAAATTAATGTACAGGCAAACCTCCTACAACGCGGTGAATAGGTTCCTGAAAAACTCCGCGTTATAGGAAATCGCGTTGTAGGAGACTCTAACTCCATATAAAAATCAGAGTTTGGTTCCAAAGTAAAAAAAATTTCAATAAAATATCGGAATTTGTATAGTAAAAATATAATGTTGTGTGCTTATTTGTTAAGTCATAAGAACATACATATTATGTAATTTAATAACACTCCATTTATTTAAAGAAAACCAAAATAAAATTTCAATTCTACGTAAAATATTCAAGTTGAAAAAATCGTGCATTGAAGTTTGTTTGCTCTTATTTCGCAAATCTTTATAAACTTTTTGATAGGGAGCTAAATTATTTTGAAGATTTCATTTAAATATTTCTGCTCTGTTACTTAAAGGGTCGTTCTCCAAAATGTATTCTTCCAACTGCTTTGCCATATTTAAAACTTTCTCGATATTTTTTAGTGAAAAGTTTTTATTTTCAACATCGGAAAGATCGTCAGAGCTACCGCCAACTGATTCTTCATTTGTCATTGTCGTCCGCAATTAATTCTTGAATATCAGCTATTGTTATCTCATCAAATCCATCAACTTCTACTGCATGCGCCAATCTCACTATGTTCCTTTCATCTTCTATTGGTGTAGAAACAGTGCCCTGAACGTCTATTTCCGGTATTAGTGCTTTTCAGCAAGCTTTTAGTGTTGAAAGACGAATTTCTTTAAGTGACGCATCAACAATTTCAACGGAATTTAAAATTGTAAATTGTTTCCAGACTTCTTTAACCGTAATACTATTTGCTGACTCCATCTTCTCTAATATTACCTCAAAGGATTTCCGAATGCAGTAAGCTTTGAATGCTGCTATTCTAAAGGCTGTAATAGTAAATATTTGAAAAAATTTTCGTAAAAATCGCGTTGTAAGAGTAGCGTTGTAAGAAAATGTCCGCATTTTGGGAACCGCGTTGTAGCGAAAACGCGTTACAGGAAACCGCGTTGTAGGGGGTTTACCTGTATTACAAATTATCAGACACCCAGTAGTTCCCGAGATATAGGCCTATATATTTTCAACTTTACGGGCCCGCCCCCTCGAAAATAGGCGTGGCCGCCCTTTTTGATGAAATTTTTTTTTGAGCAAAGTCACTAAAACCGACTTGTTCCAAGAATTTTAACAAAAGTACAAAGCGTATACCTCAATTCTTAAAAAATAAATAGAATAAAAGTCGCAAGGCATACATTTCTATCTAGGCTGGAAAACTACTATTAAGATATATGTATAAGGAATACTGCTTTTCTTTTGGCAATCCCAGCTTTGGAATTATAGAACATACGGCTTAAAGTTACAATTTTTATCAAAATAAGACAGTTTCGGAATAGTGTAGGGAAAACAAATTTTCGAAAATTAGACATGCTTATTATGTATAATAAAATGTTTTCTGTAAATATACCTTACAGAACAATATAAATTTTAAAAAAAGATATTTTTTTAATAAGAAAAGAATTAAGACTCTTTTTTATCACAGATAAAAATGCAAAACTAGTTTTTTCAACTGAAAATCGTTTATTTTGAAACCAGCTTTAAAATTTTATTGTTTAAAATCGGTTAAAAATTGTGTCCGTCATTTTAAAGAAACCGGACCAGGGTTTGGCAGAATGTTGAAATTTAATTTTTCAAATGCATGCATTTAACTCCAACTATAACATGTTTTTTAAAGATCTAGCGGAGGACTTTCTGAAAATCTTGGAATTTGAAATAATAAGCAAGCTAGCTTTTAAGCAAATTACATGTCAAAGGTGACCTATTTTGATACCCTTGAAATATTTGTCCACTTTTAAAATTTAAACTCGAATACTCCATGTAAAATTTTATCTTGATTGGACCAGTTGTTTAAGAATGGCAGATTAATTACGAAAACATTTTGATTCTGCCCACTGCCATTTAAACTCGCTGCTCACTAGAGTGTTATCTAGAACTACGAGGCAATTAGTAGCCCGGGAACTTGTCCCTAATTTAACCAGTAGGCTGCAAGTCACCTAGCTGAAATTTATTGAGGTTCCTTCGTGCGAGTTAAGTAATTAAAATTACAACTTATTAGTTTATATAATATGACTTTATTGATTAAAGGTTCTTACAAGACTAAAAAACTAAATCATAATTTAAATAAAATATGTTGATTCTAAAAATTATGAAAACAAGTTTTAACGGTATTATGAAGATGATACAAATAAAGTTTTACAGTGATGATACGTACTAAGTGTAATCATAACTACTCCCTCAGAAAGATAATGGACACTCCGGAGTCCATTGAAATACAAAATTCATGATAAATATATATAAAAATAAGGATTAAATGTTAAAATTAGTATTTTTTTTAAAAATAAACTATTATTTTAAATTATATATTCTTTTCTCTTTTTTTTCTTTACAAATATTAATATAATGTTATAAATATATGTACATATATAATTCTAATATATATATATATATATAATAAATTTAAATTATTCTAAAATCGAGTTTTCAAAATTTTTGATATTTATTAAGCCATTATACTTCATTTTCCTTTTTATATTTGAACTATGTACATTTTGCAATTCACTCAATCTAAATTTCGGCTGTTCCTTATGCCTTAATGCCTGGTAATTCTTTATGTATCCTTTGTCTCTTCTCTCCGTATATTCTTCTCTATTACTATTTCTCTTACTAATATAATGTTTTTTACTTTCTAACATAATCTCATAAATTTTTCTTTTATCACAACTTCCTTGTTCAACATTAATGGGTTTCTCTCTCAATACTGAATGATAACTATTGTTATAAAATTCAACTGATTTGCTCAATTTATCCTTTATACCTAAAGATGGTTCCTCAATATTTAAAATTCTGATCTTCTCACAAAGTGTACTATGTAACCTCTCAATATCAGAATTTCCAGTATGACTGTTTGCCCTCACCAAATGTAGTTCTATATTTTCATTCCTTAAGTATTCTCGAATATTTATGCTTTTGAACTCATTATCGGTAATTAGTTTCCCAAATTGTCCTTTCTGAGATTTATATAACCTTAATTTTTCTATTATGGTCTGATTAGTTCTATCTTCTAAATAAAAGGCTGTAGCAAACTTTGAAAATTTATCTAGAAATGTGATAAAATTGGACTTAGAATTCGTATAAATATCCATATGGATTACCTGATTAATGTCGTTCGGAGTTTCACTCAATTTAAATTTCGGTCTAATGGGATTACGGTCAAATTTCGCTCGATTGCATATATCACAGTTATCTACATATTTCTGTATTAAAATTTTAAGGTTTGGATAATATATTACTCTTTTTAATCCCTCATAATTCTCATTAATACCAGTATGTCCTGTTTCATTCCTGTGATAATTATGTATTTGCTTATATGTTTCCTCCTCAGAGGTCATATCCGTGGCATGATATGAACATCTTACAAATTTAATTGCTCCATTGCCCTCGAATAAATTAATAATTTTCAGCTGTAAAATATTATATTTATGATCATCAAGTTCTGTGAAAATTCCAACTTTGCCTTTCTCTAAATTTCGTAATAATATACTTTCCAAATCATTTTCTAAATCCGAGGAGTTAATATAGATTTTTCTGTTACCAAGAATATTCACAACTTCCCTAGTCTTATTATCAGTCAAAATCAGTTGAGTTTTAAATCTATTCACCACTGTATCCAAAATACCTATATGGTCCTGCCTCTCCTCTCGTTGAGAGTGCCTAGTTACATCATCATCAATATTATTATATATAGAAAGGGACGGAGCAGTGTGTAAAACATTAATGTCACCCGAATTATTGTCAATTCTACTGAGAAAATCTGCAACCTGATTATCCTTTCCCTTCAAGTAGTTAACAGTCAAATTAAAATCGCTTAATTTTATAATCCACCTGTAAAGTCTAGGATTTAATTCCCTACTCTGCGACTTTATGAACAGCCATCTTAGAGGTTGGTGGTCTGAAAGGATTTCAAACTTAATTCCATACAAATATGGTCTAAAATAATTAGTGGCCCATACAATCGCGAGTAGTTCTTTCTCTGTGGCAGAGTAATTCCTCTCGTGGTCATTTAATGTACGGCTTGCAAAGCAAATAGGATGACCGTTTTGTTGTAGAACAGCGCCAAGAGCATTTAAGCTGGCGTCAGTTATTAGTTGGAACTTTTTCGTAAAGTCGGCGAATTTAAGTACAGGTGATTCAGTTATTATCCTTTTCAATTTTTCAAAGGCATTAATAAAGTTCGGGTCTTCCTTGTCTAATTTAGCGTCCTTTTTCAAGTACTTAATCATAGGATAAGCAACCTTAGAATAATCCCTAATAAACTTACGATAATATCCTGTGGCACCTAAGAATGATTTAATTGCCTTTACGGAGTTAGGAAGCTTCAGTTTTAGAATTGTATCAACCATTGCGGGATTTGGTTTAACACCCTCTGACGTTAAAATGTGTCCCAAATACAACGTTTCCTTCGAGAAGAATTTGCACTTATTAATTTGTATCTTAAGATTCGCCTCCCTTAACTTTTCAAATACTTTTTTTATATTAATAAGATGTTCTTCAAAACTGGTGGAAAAAATTAGAATGTCGTCTAAGTAAACAACACATATCCTGTTAATATAATCCCGAAGTACTGAATTGATTAGCCTTTGGAATGTGGCTGGGGCGTTCTTTAAGCCAAAAGGCATCCGATTAAACTCATAGTGGCCATATGGAGTGGAGAAAGCCGTTTTCAACCTGTCTTCTTCCTTCACAAGAATTTGGTGAAAACCCTTTGCCAAATCTATCGTAGAAAAATATTGAGCACGTCCTAATTTATCCAATATATTATCTATATTGGGAATAGGAAACTTATCGTCTACTGAAATTTCATTCAACTTACGATAGTCTACAACTATCCTCCATTCCTTTTCTCCAGAATTATCAAGTTTCTTTGGCACAATCCACAAAGGACTATTATATGGCGAATTACTTTCCCTGATAATACCCTGTTCCAACATACGTTCAATTTGTACACAAATTTCTCGTTCATGTACATGTGGGTATCTGTACATTTTCACATATACTGGCCTGTCATTAGTCGTTCTAATCTCGTGCTGAACAATATTGGTGAAACTTAAAGTCTGTCCCTCCAAATAAATAAGGTCGCTATTGGAACCTAAAATATTATCCAATGCCAATCGTTCCTCATTATTTAACCCCTCAAACAAATTATCCAATACTTTCCTGTTAATATTTATTGTTTCCAATTGACAAATCGCATACTGAACGTATGGACAAAACTTTAAAAATTGTATTGTACAGCCATTTATCTCTAAAGTCTCATTCTTTATATTCACAATTGCCCCTAATGGTCTCAAAATATTTTGCCCTAATATTGCATCAAACTGTTTTCCCCCAAATTCCGTTAATTTCCAAGACATTGTGGCATTTTCGCAGAATTCTAAAGGTAAATGTGTAATTATTTCCTCTTGTACGCTTATTCTCCCATTCAGAGATGAAAAATAAATTGGAGTCTTTAATAGTAATCTTTCATATTGAGGCAATTTATTATGGTCTAATACGGAAGTTGTGGCACCAGTATCAATTAGTACTTTCAATTTTTCATTACCAATGGTAAGTTTAACTATTGGTAGTGATTCATGTGGCCCATTGTGTGAAAATTTAATTGTTCCTCGCTAATGAAATTATCATTTCCTTCCTCAATATGCTCAATTTCCATATTAGAACTGTCATTTTGTGATTGATATGTTCTTTGTGAATTACCAGTATTATAATTAAAATTCTGAGTATTAGTTCTTTGTCTAATATTAGAATTATTTTGGCCATAAGAACTACTTCCATTATAGTTTGAGTTATAATATAAATTACGGGGTTTTGCATTAGCAGAATTGTAATTACTTTCATTATTAAATTTTCTATTATTTTTAGATCTACCTAATGAAGTACAATGGTCATTAATATTTTCATTTAATTTTATATTCTTTTCCTTAACCTCATTTCTTATTAAACCTTCTGACTTAAGTAAATTATAAGCTTCCCTAATTTTACCAATATTTCTATTAATAATTACTGAAGCTAAGTTTACATCAATATTATTTATGAAAGTTTTTAATATAATTTTCTCCGCATGTAATGGACTAAATTCTATAGGTTTCTCAACGTCATATTCGTACTTCTCATTAATTTTACACAAAATATCTCTTAAAGTTTTATAATAATTTTCAATATTTAAGTTTCTTGCCTCAAAAGCTTCTTGATATAACTGATGGTAGGTCTCTTTCACTCCAAAGTTACATATTAAGGCGTCCTTCGTTTCTTTCCAACTTGGATTTGGCCCTAAAGTTCTCATAACATGAAGAGCTTCACCTTGCAGCTTATTTAATACTACTCTTTGATAGATATAACTCACAGCATCATGATTAGATTCCACAAGAGCGAGCACACTTTCAACTTCTCTTAAAAACGATGTTAAGGCATACGAATCGTCTCCACGAAACTCGTGTATTCTCTGGGCATCTTTTAAAATATCGTTCATCGATAGTTGCCAGGTCGACTGCATGATGATTTGTTTTTGCTTTTTTTTTATTATATTCCTTGATAGACAAATTTGTATGTTTGTTGCTAATGCAAACGCAATTCAAGGTTATTGATTGAAGTTGTTGTTGTAAGAAAGAATTCCAAAGTTATTTGTTGTTTGTTTTTTTGTTTGTTTTTTTTTTTTTGTTGTTGTTATAAGTACTTTAATTATGCACCTCACTGTGTTGTATTAGTTGCTTGTCTGATTGTTTGTCGTTGTAATTATTATTATTATTAAATTACGAATATATTTAAAAAACATCAATAATCTTTGAATAACACTAAAGTTAGTTATTTTCTATTGGTTTTGAAGATCAGTTTTTGATTTTTTCTTTTCAAAAATATAAACTGTATATACTTAAGTATATTTTGCTTTTTTTTTTTTGTAAAACTTTAGTTTTCTTTTTTTTTTTTAACGGTTCGGTAAGCGACTGCGCCAGTTAAGTAATTAAAATTACAACTTATTAGTTTATATATATGACTTTATTGATTAAAGGTTCTTACAAGACTAAAAAACTAAATCATAATTTAAATAAAATATGTTGATTCTAAAAATTATGAAAACAAGTTTTAACGGTATTATGAAGATGATACAAATAAAGTTTTACAGTGATGATACGTACTAAGTGTAATCATAACTTGCGTTACGTAGTTAAGGGCTGTCATTCGCGTTATGTCCTTGAATATTTATTTGGACGTGGGGCGGTAACATAATGAGAAATTTACGAAAAACTTAGTTTAAACAAAATGGGTTTTGTTCACAACTTTAATTCCATAATATTCATATTAATTCTATTATACCATATTAATTTGCGGCCCAAGAAAGTGGAGTCGAGAAAGCCATGTTCGTCTTTTCCTGTGTTAATTGAAATACTATTATATGCAGGTGATGACGATTTTTGTCAAATTTTGTTAATAAAACAATTTGTTCGCTTCATTAATGTATTTTTATACACATACTACTTTGTTCTGGATATAAAATGAAAGGTATTGCAAATACCTTTCCTGTGACGTCTACTAGAAATTTTAGATATATTTTTTTGCAAAACTAATTTTTATCCTTTAACATATTTGTTCACTAAAGCAGTTTAAGTTCCAACAAGTCAGCCTGTGAAACATGTTTGACAAAGTCAACGTTCTGAAAGATTACTTTACCTTGGTTTATCGTAGTTATTTTATCAATCTTTCACATTAATGGAAGTTTTGTTTGCATTATTTTAATTGGCTTAACGTTAAGAATTAGATCTAGTTGCACAATATTTCAAAAAAATTATTGCTTGAGCTACTATCGAAAAACAAATAATTAGATGAAAGAATAAATAAGATTCATTGCATGAAAACTTAATGGTAGAACGTTTTAAAAATGTCTATCTATTTTAAAAAACTAAGAATTTCCTTAAAAATCAAATAGTTTTTAATACTAATAATATACAGGCAATTTTTAAAATCTAGTTTTATATCTTTTAAATTAGGAGAATTGAAAAATATATAAATTTGTCACTATAAATCAAACAATCCTTTTTAATATTAATGAAAAACAAATCAGTACAAAAATGCTTTTATTGTATTTTACCTAATTAAACATATTTATAAAAGTCACAATATTACCCTGTTGTCGCCACTGATGTTAAAAGAAACACCTCAGCAGAAGTTTAAACACAAAAATCTACTTTAAACGACCTTTCAATTTGTTATTCTAAATAAATTATATATTTTAAAAAGTTAATGACTTAATTTTCAACTCTGATACTAAGAAACACATTAATAAAAAAAAGGTAAACTAAGTAGAAACAAAACTGTCAACATATTTTGTGATAAATATTAAGACCAATTAACTCATCAAATGGACGGACACAAAAAGGCACACACAGCACAAAACTAAGTTAAATTCCAATATTAAGACATTAATTTATTTATATTTCGATATTTACAATCACATATAACAACAATATTGCTTTCTTTTAACAAATCCTACTGGCAATAGTTAGTGTCTGTCTGCAACAACAATAATAGCACAAGCAGCAGCAACAACAGCAAACATTCATGAATTACAACAATTAGTACAATTGTCTAAACAAAGTCATTATATTGTTAACAAAGTTGTTATCAGCACCCCGAAAAACAACAACAAGAACAACAAACAGGCACAATGCAACATTATCATCATAAGTAAACATTAACTTCATAAAATACTGCAACAACAATAATGGACAAAATCTAAATGGAAAAAAGAAAGAAATTTTTAAAAAAATATATAAAGAGACCTTCCACACACTTTAGTGCTTGTGCTAGTTATTGCATATAAACAGATAAAACAGCAACTGAATGAAATTCTAGCATTTCTTTTACTTTTTCTATGGCTGTTGCAAGACTAAATGCAAAAAATATATACAGAAAAAACTAGAAAGAAAGACAATAAAATTTAATCCTTTTATAAAGAAAAAAAAAACATGTAGGATTTTGAAACAAATACACTAGAGTAAATATACTGTGTATACTAATGTACTCTAAACAAATACAAGCAGTATCTTCTCACTCACTTGCAAACATCTAATGAAGTAGTACTTTAGTTGGTAACACACAGTTGGGTACTATTTGACGTTTTTTAGTACCATGCTAAACTGCAAAATAATACAACAGTTATTACAGCAAACTGGCTTTAATTTAGCAATTTGTTAAATTAGATGTCATTGATTTGTGTAGTTCTTTATATAGTTCCACTTTAGCTAATGGGAGAGTTTTTTTATACAGTTCCTTTTAGTTTAGCTTCTACTTAGTTCTTTATACATTCTTAGTTTAACTTTTATATAGTTCCAATTTATGTTTAGGTGTTCTTTTATAAACAGTCAAAGTTTAACTTTTAAGCCGCAGTTGTTTTATATACATAGTGCCAGTTTAACTTTGATCGATGTTCTTTATACTGGCCCAGTTTAACTTCAATCGTATTTTTTTATACAGTCCCAGTTTAAATTAATCGTAGTTCTCTTTTAAATTTTTTGTATAGTTCCCGTTTAACATTAATCGTAATAGTTGTATTCTTTATACAAGTCACTCTTTAATCGTAATTCTTTATCACATTTTAATTGTAGTTTTTTATCGAATATTTTATAAATTAAACTTCAGTTGGAGTTTTTTATTTTTATACAGTCACAGCTTTACTTTAATCACAGCTTTTTATCATATTCTTTATACAGTCCCTGTTTAACTTACAACTTTACACAGTTCGAATTCAATCTCAGTTCTTTATACAGTCCAACTTCCGTCCTAGATTTTTATGCAGCTTAACTTCAATCATTGTTCTTAATACATTTCAGCTCTAATACTAATTATTTAATCATAGTTCTTTACATAGTCCAAGTTTAGGTTAAATTATAGTTCTTTAGCTTTTATCGCCGTTATTTAAATAGTTTCTGTTTAACTTTATTAGTCTCATTATTAATTATTCAACTTTGTTGTTATACAGTCCTAATTTATTTTTAATCTTAGTTCTATATACAGCACGATCTAAACTCGAAAAATCGATTTTGAGTCAGAAATATGAGTGACACAGATTGAGGTATATTTTCATTTAATAGCACATTTAAAAAGTTTTTAATAATTTAAGAAGTTTCGAATTTTTATGTGAAAAATCGATTTTGAGTCCGAGGTTGAGGCGTTTTACTCATTAAAACGCTTATTAAAAAAGATATTAAGGACTGAAGTAATTTTAACTTTTATATGAAAAATTCATTTTGAGCCAGAAATATGAGTGATCACATATTCACAATTAAACGCATACATATTTACAAACATATTAAAGATTTAAGAAATTTTCAGTTTTTTATGTAATATTGATTTTGAGACAAAAATATTGTAAAAACTACATTGTTTAGCAGTCATTCATACAATCCCTTTTCACAAATTCATTTCACTAAATAAAATGAAAATGTACTTTTGGTACCTTTTACATAACATACTTTTAATATTCTAAATATAATGGGTTCCAATATATTTTTTATTTGGAATCCCTGCCATCTCCACATACATTAACAAACTAACTAACGCTATCGTGGTAAAGAAGCAAGTTGGTGAGGAAAAAACATATCTTCTAACTCATAGATTCGAGTGCTTAAGACTAACTCTTGTCTACCACTTTATTCCTGCACTTTTATTTTAAGCTTTTTTCTTTTGTAGTGGAAATGTAGGTATTTGTACGAAACACATGAATATGATTGCTGCAGACAGGAGTTGAAAAGGGTATGGTCAAGGTAATAAGGATCTAATAAATATTCCAAATATAGAAATTATTCTATTGGCTTTTAATAAATTAAAAGTCAAATAATTTGAAAAACAAGGCTGTGATAAGCAATATTTAAAATCTCTTACGCCTGTCCATAAAAACTCACGATGATTTGTTTCTATGTATCTAGAACACTATGAATACTACATAATATATATGTATGTATATTATTATTTTGTACTAATTTTAAAATATTATTTTGTAATAATATTTATATTTTGTAGTAGTTAATTGTTTAGTTATTTTCCACTAAAATTAGTTTTCTAGATTTTTGTTCCCAAAAGTCTGACCACACCCTGTGCCCTCCAACATTAGTTCGTGTTATAATACAAACCATAGAAGATCTTAATTAAAATCTATTCCTTTTTTTCTTCTAAATCAGCTTCTTTTATGAACACTCACTGGTACTGGTTTTTTTTTTTAAATAAACTTTAGTTTAAAATAAATATATATTTATTTTTTCTATTGGAGGTTATATTTTGTTCAGTTCTCCTTTATGTAAGCAAACACATGTATGCACGTAAGTTTAACTAAAGACAAACATATGATATGCACTCTGCTCTTTCAAAAAGCAGTATAAAATAAAATAGAAAAAGTTTCGAAAATTTTAAATTATTAAATAATTTGCACAAAGTTGGCTGGTATGTAGAAGTTTAAGAAGATAAGGATGAAAAGTAAAATATATATTTGTGAATTGTATTAATAAAGCTGGTATGGTTAGATAGCTGTAAATTACCCTCATACCATAATCAATTGCAGTTGTTTTTAAATTCATTAGTTGCAAATTTATTTCATCTAATAGAAAAATACTGTCTTAGTAAAGCTCCTTAAGCACTTTGTTCATCATTAACATCAACATCATCAACAGTAGGTTTTACAATCATTTGTCAAAGTCTAATAGAATTGCTAAAGCAACTTGAACTTTACCTCATTAATCCTCTTGAAATTGTTAAACACACCTAAACTAATCAACTGAATTACCAACACAACATTCACACATATGGTCCTTCGTAACTCGCTTTTTTTCTAACTTTTTTGAAAATCACTAATTAAATAATGGCAAGTATTTATTCATAACAAACAATGTGCAAACAACTATTTAGCAAAGAACCAGGGGGCGGAGAGAGAAAGAATAGTTCCAATTAAGAATTAACAGGAATTTAGTGGTCATCACTTTGTCAACCATTCATCCAGGACGAATTCTAAACGGCATAAACTATTTACAACTTTATATGCCAACGATGATGATGATGATGTTGATAATGTTGATGACGATGACATATTTATTTAACTGAAGTCATACTTAAAAGGTTTTTCCTTTTTTTTTTTATTCGAAACAGGCAGCAGCAGCAGCATCATGCTCAACTCCTACAATTAGTGATTATTTGTTTGCAAAATATTGTGGCCGTCTGTCCTGGTTACTTACTTGGCATGACAAAATACTAAAATCTATTAACGATTCTGGGAATTCAAAATAAACATGAATGACACTATTTTCAAATGAAATTTGCAAATAGATGTGTTTGATGTGTTAGAAATATAAAGAAACCATTCGTACTGGCATTTGTCAGCAACAGCAGACAAATAAAACAGAACAGAAATGATGCAAGTTCATCATTAAAAAAATATAAAAAATTAAAACATCATCATCATCTTCAGTGTCGTCATCATAGCAAGTTGCAACCATCATCTAAGGCAACTACAATACGGCAAACAAAACAAAATCAACGAAAATAAGCAATAATCAAAGTTGTAATAAGGATATTCAGTTTATACAAATTTGGTAATTAATTTCAAAAAAGTTCATATTGTTGAACCATTAAAAATCAATGTTTCTCTATTTCTTCGGACAATAGGGGTTTTTTTTTGTTGGAGATGTTTGTTTTTACAAAAGTCATGTAACATCAAACAAATAATTGCTGAAAATATTTATTTAGTAAAATATTTAAAACATAATAACTACAAATACTTCCAGTCAATAACTTGATGTCAGCTTTTCTATAAATATATTCTTTGTCCACTAATACCTCAATTTGCGTCGGGGTTACGTTTCAAAAAAAAAAAAAAAAAAAAAACACGATGCAAATTGAAACGACGATGTGAATTAAGATTTTTTATAGCAAACCATGTAAAGATCAAAGACAATTTCTAGTGTTACGAAATTACTAAATCGTCCGCTTTTGTTTACAAAAAATTTATCCAATTTTACCATGTTACTTAATGGTATTCTCTGCGCAACTTGATTTCCAATCCAAATGGAAAGCAGGGTTTCCATTTCGATCATCAAATCACTTCTTGCAGGGGTCATCGTTTTAGCATCTAATGATGTTGCAGATTTTGCAAAAATTACAAAGAATAAATTAATGATTCGAACCCAAAACAACGCAACCTCGAAAATCTAACTTTGAAACAACACATAACGTAAGGACGCAAATCCAGGTATTGGTGTATTAAGTTTTTAAGAATTTTACGAATTATATGTATTTATGTATTTGATAAAATCTTTGCACAAAGGTGTAATTTTGGAAGACCCCAATTTAGAGACACCCGATAAATAAATGGGATATTTTCCTAATTATTTACCTTCTTCAGTGCATATCCTGAATATATTTTTGCATTTTCTACTCACGACACCAGTAGCTGCACAAAAGAACTCAATATTTATTTATTTTTATTTTTTTTTGTAGGAAACTCAAAAAGAATTTTGCTTATTTTTATTTAAATACACCAGAATAACAAAAACAGAAAAAAACAAATAAACAAATAAATGTCTGTCCATTTTTTGCTGTATGATGAAATAATGCAACACAACAAAATGTCCATACAGAATGCAAGAAAGACACAAAATTTATGTAGATACAGCAAATGGATTTGCAAAAAAAAAAAAAAAAAAGTATTCAAGTGTAGTTGATGATGTGGTATGTGGCAAGAACGTAGCGTATGCATACTGTGTGGCAAGCACAGCTGTCAAAAGTTATTTTTACTGTTAAATGTAAACATTTAGAATTAACATTAATTTTTGTTTTTATTTCTTGTTGTTTTTTCACGCTCTCCGAGTGAGTGTGTGTTGATTTTTGCAACTCTGCAATTTTTACTGTTCTCGAATCTATGACGACTATTTGTACGAGGGTTATTTGAATATGCGATTTAACCGAATCTGCAATTGAGAGATTTAACTTTTATTCCAACTGTACGAGTATTCTCTATAAATGTAAATTCTCATTAAGCATTTTTTATGGACACCAGCTTCAGTTGACTTGGAAGGACCAATATAATAATCTCGGCCTTTTAGAGACTAAATTTTCTAAAAGATTATTACTACACAGTGTTGACTGATGTTTAAATTTAAAATGATACGAAAATATCAATTACTAATTGTCCTATACGATCATATAAAGCAGATAATTTTTACATCTGCCAAATTTGTAAGACCACATAAACTTCTTTGTTAGCCCTCGAAATAAATTGCCGGCTCTTTTTATTATTTGCTTTAAAAAATCAGTAGCAACAACAGCAATATTAAAAGGGTTTTCTAAATGTATTCTTTTTATTTTTTTCCAGTATTTTTTTGTGAGTAGTCTTCTTCAGAGAATATTTGTTTATATAAAATAAAAATGGAAATGTAAAAAGAATTGTAAAAAAATAATAAATTGTTGTAAATGAAAAGCCCTGCTTCATCACATTTACACTCTTTTGTTTTTGTTTTCTTGTATTTTTTTACATTTTAGCTACACTGACTGTGTTTGAATATTTCTATTTCAATTTACAAGTCTTAAAATGTATAAATTCTTAGCTGTTGTTTGCTTTAAAATTAAACATTTTCTCTAAGTCTAATCACCTGGCTGACTCCAATTCATTTTATAGGTAATATTTGATACGTACATATGTGCTCTTTGTAGTGCAATTGGTTACCTAATACACCCCAGGTAAACTAGCATAAAAGCAATTATCACTTTAATATCTCCAAGTAATCTAAAATTTATACCATCGAATAAAAATTAGAGTTTTTGCATCTAGTACTACTGGGTTTCTTTTACATACACTCACTTAGAGTAATGCAGTAAATGTATGTGGCAGTAAGTGTGTGAGAAGTTCATGTCCTTGTCCTTGTGGCAATATTGTCTGGCTATCAAATGTTAGACATGCTGTTTCCGACATGTTAAGTTACATGAACTCCTTCTTTTTTTATTTTGCACATTTTTCTTTGCTCTTTCTTTTATTTTTGTAAGGAACAAAATATTCAAATGGTTTTTTTTCGGTTAGAATTTTGTAAAACTGGCTGCAAACTTTTCTTTTCTTTATAATTTAAGTAAAATAAGTTTTATTAGTTTGATAAATATTTAATTTAATGAAATTTTTATTTTTATATTTATTTTCTTGTCTTCTTATTATTAATATTAATTAAAATTTATTTATTTTGAATTTATGCTCCTTTTTGTGCTTTGTTGACTCTGACCCATGTATAAAACAGAAAAAGTATGTAAGAACTGCATTTTAATTTAATATTTCTTAGAAAAATTTCATGTTTATTTTGCTGTGTTTTAATTTTCTTCTTATTTTTTTTTTTGCTTGTCCAAAAGCTAACAGTCGTTAAATTACGAGTATACAATATTTTTTTTATGAGGAGTGTTTACTTCCGTTTCAGTGTTTTTTTCGTTCTTTTTTAAATTTTTTTCGTTTTAAATTTTATTGTTTTGTTGGTTGTTAATAATTGTTTTACTGAAGAAGTTTCCAAAAATATATACTATAAGTAGAAAACAAAAAATGCTATGAAGCCTAAAGAAGCGAAACCATTTACAATGAATGTTCGCCAAATTAATTCGAGTAAACAAGACCCAAAAAAAAAGAACAAACTAAATTTGACGAAATAACAAAATATGAAGAGAAAAAAAACTCAGGGACGTATTCAAACAAAGGGAAATAAAAGAATTTACATAATTGCAAAGAATTACAGGGAGTTGCACTTAAAAAGTTAGACAACATTTAAAAAAGCAACAATAGATTAGAGATTCAAAACAACTTGATCAACATTTTAAAGGAAAAAATATTTTAATTGCATTACAAATTTTGAAAAAATCAACTACTTCTATTTTTTTAATATTTTTAACCATAGCACGAAACAAACTAAGCATACAAAATAAAAAATTTAATTATTTTGAAACTAAATATGTACATATTTTTGTTTTACTAAACAATTAAAAATTGCAAAGGAAAAAACTTGAGTTAACCTTTACGTTTAGAACGAAATAAACTAAGCAGACAATTTTAAATAAGACGTTAAATGATGAAAACCCATGATGCACCAAATGTAAATAAAATCAAGAAACATAATTCAGTTATAGAATTAGAAATACAAATTCAAACATTTGTTATAATTAATCAAAGAAAATATATAAAACATTAAAACAGAGAAATTATTATATACCAATTTTCATTTTTTCTTTATGCCGAATACAGTTTTAGAACGTTATAATCTTAGCATACAAATTTTAATTACACGCTTATAAAGGAAATCTTTTAATAATTGCAATAACTATAAAATCAAAAAACATAATTTAGAATTAGGTTCAATATATCCCCGTTTACATAGGGAAACATTTGGAAGGGAAACATTTTGTTTGAAAGAGAGGGACGGTGCGGAAGAGATTTTTTTTTACTTTTTTTATTATTTATTGAATCTGTCTTATTTCCCTAGGCCTAACAATAACTATTTAAATCTTAAAACTAAAATAAATCGAATTACTCTCTAACATAGCTTCAATTTCTTATTGGCTTTTAAGCTCTACGAAGCCTCGACTCCGTCTGGCTCAAAGCTAGAATTCTAGCAAGCGGATTCGGGTGGGTTTGTAGCTTTTTGATGTAGTTCTCGCGGAAGAGAATATGAAATTTGTTTCCCGTTCTCGGAGACACGTTTTGTGCTTTCATTCTTATTGTTTACATTTGCTATGCATTTTGACATTTGCTTTATTTCTTTTCGCTGTGCTTTGTTCTCTATGTTTTATATTTGACTTTGTTTGAATAAAAATAAAAAAATAAATAATGTAAAATAAAATAAATGTTTCTATAAACTTTATCTTTTATAATTTATTTATTATTTCACAAATCAAATATACTTACATTAGCAAATCAAATACAGTAGAAATTATAAAAAAACAACACTGCAATTAGACAAATGTCAAAAAAAAAAAAAATATACAGGGGTGTCATAGAAACCAATATTGTCAGAATTGGTTTTAAAACCGACAAGAAAAAATGCTTTGGTGTCATAGGGCACAGCTACACGTTCAATAAATATCGTGATACTAGAAATTTCTAAAACCAATTCTGACAATATTGGTTTCTATGACACCCCTGATAAACTGGAATGTTTCCGACAACAATGCTTCACTGTATGACCGCAAAGGAAAATACAAAAGAGAATTCCAGATGTTTCCCTTACAAATGTTTCCCTATGTACTTATCAACTCCAAACTTCCCGACTCCAAATTATTCTAATCAAGTTTTTATAACAACGGAAATCAGAGAGCTTTTAAGAAATAAGAGACGGCTCAGAAAAATATGGCAAAACAACAGAAATCCTCATGACAAACAAGTTTATAACAGAGCAACTAAGGACCTTAAAAAAGCGCTGTTTCAAATAAAGAATGAACAAATTGGTAATTTTCTTAGTAATCTTAATACAAATAATACTAAAAATAATGAGTTTTCTTTGTGGAAGGCAACAAAATACATAAAACGTCCTAAAAAAAGAAATGTACCATTAAAAGATGTTAACAATGCATGGTGTAAAAATGACAAATCTAAAGCTGAAGCATTCGCGTGTCACCTACAGAATACATTTCAACATCATTCAAACACAAATTCATGCATCGATGAAATAGTTACATTTTTAGATAGTCCTTGTCCTATGGATTGGCCAATAAAACATATTACACCACAAGAAGTTAAAGATCAAATAAAAAAAATAAACTGTAAAAAATCTCCGGGTTATGATAGTATAAATGGAAAAGTAGTTCAAACCCTGCCTAAAAAGAGTATTTTATACCTAACTTATATATATAATGCAATACTAAGATTAAATTACTTTCCAGTGCAATGGAAGTGCGCAGAGATTGTTATGATTAACAAGCCTAACAAGCCTGAAAACATTGTTTCATCCTACCGTCCAATTAGTTTACTGGCTTTATTCTCCAAAATATTTGAAAGAATATTTCTGAAAAGATTATTACCAGTTTTAGATAAATTTAACATCATTCCTGAATACCAATTTGGTTTTAGAAGCCATCATGGCACTCCTGAACAATGCCATCGTATCGTTGCTCATATAAGAGATACTTTGGAATCTAAAAAATATTGCTCAGGAGTATTCCTGGATGTTCAACAAGCATTTGATAAAGTATGGCATACTGGGTTATATTATAAGTTAAAAAGGCTCCTTCCAACTCCTTTCTACCTTCTGTTGAAATCATATCTTACAGACAGAAGCTTTTTTGTCAAAGTTAATGATGAATCCTCCAAAATATATAAAATCAAGGCCGGAGTTCCTCAAGGTAGTGTACTCGGTCCTATTCTCTATACGGTATTTACATCTGACATGCCAATTATTGAGGATGTTTTAGTTGCAACTTATGCGGATGACACTGCAATCCTGACTTCAGATAAATGCTCTAACAACGCATCAATTTTAATGCAACGACAACTCAACGCAATTGAAAATTGGTTAAATAAATGGAACATAAAAGTTAATACTGAAAAATCTATAAATGTTACGTTTTCTCTACGACGTGGAAACTGTTCTGAAGTATTTCTGAATAACAATCCAATTCCTCAGGCTGAATGCGTTAAATATTTAGGAATGCATATTGACAAGAGATTAACTTGGAAGTCACATATAAAGGCAAAGAAGCATCAATTGAATATAAAAACAAAACGCTTAAATTGGTTGTTAGGACCAAAATCAAAATTAGATTTGAACAACAAAATATTAATTTATAAAACAATCCTAAAACCAGTTTGGACTTACGGTATTCAGTTGTGGGGAACAGCTAGCAACTCGAATATTGAAATATTGCAAAGATACCAGTCAAAAACTCTTAGATCAATTGTCAATGCACCATGGTTTGTATCAAATAATTCAATTCATAAAGATCTTTCTATTCCGCGAGTTATGGACGAAATCAAAAGGTTTAGTGAAAGATATTTGGAGAGATTAAGTCAGCATGTAAACCCATTAGCTATAGTTCTACTTGATGACACTGATGAAATAAGAAGACTCAAAAGACATCACATTCTGGACTTTTTTAAATATTTATTAATACTTTTTATTTTCCTTATAAATATAATGTGTAAGAATATAAAATTTATGTACATATGTATATATTAATTGTTACATAGATAAATTTATAATTTTTATTTGATATCCCTAATGTTTATTAAAGTTTGTTGTTGTTCTCAATGGAGTACAACATAAAGACTATTTTTTATATTATATCTCATTTGCTTATTATCCTTAAATGGATAGATTGTAAATAAAGAAATACAAAAAAAAAAAAAAAAAAAAAAAAAATGTTTCCCTGTGTAAACGGGGACTATTAAAACTAATTTAAATTTGCAATTAAAGAATTTATTAAACGTTTTTTAATTTAATGGTAGTTGATAATGCTTTACTATTTCTCTGATTTCTAAGCTAAGTTTCCAATAAACTTGCATTGAAAAGAAAATGTTGCATTTTGCATGCTTAGATTATTTCCTGTAGAAACTTAAAGTGCAAGTTTACACTTTTTCATTCAAACACACAAGAAAACAAAGCCTTAGATTTTGATAATCGATGTCAATATTAGAGATTTATATTATATATTAAGAGATGCATTTAAAGACACTCACCCTTTATTAAAAGTGGAAACCGGTAAATAAATTGGTATCTGCAAAAAATTCAAAAAAAAAACAATAATTTAAAATAAATAAATAAATTTATGAAATTACAAATAACTATAATAATAAAAGAAAATTAGGTAAAATAAATATACTATCAAGTGCTTTCTAAAGATTGTCACAAATTATATTCAATACTTGCATTAAAATTAAGACAGTCTTTTTTTTAGTTTGCTATTTATACTCCTATTGAATCTAAACTTTATATTCTAATCTACACAGGTTAGGGTTAAGCATTACTATTATGCCAATTCCCTCTTTTCCCTCTTTTTAAATATCAGAGAATTAAATTTTTTATTTTTAATTAATACACAAGAATAATTTTTAAAAATTTAACTTTAAACAAAACTTAAACTTGCTTTACCGCTCTACTCTCGTATTCATTGTTGCATATCAAATGGCTTAAACAACAATTGCAAATTTTTATTTTGTTTATTTTCTTTTATTTCTGTTTATTTATATGACTGAAAAATATTTTCATTGATAAGTGTATTAAAAAATAATTTGGCGTTAGAATAACAATCAACTTTAATGTACGAAGAAAAAAAAAACAATGAAAAACACAACAAAATATATTCTTAAATAAAAACACAAAAAATCGGTTACAATATCAAGTTCAGCAAAAAAGCTGAATTAAAGTATACAACATGATAATGAAAACTGCTGAAAGTAAAAATATTTAAAGGTAGATACATAGAAACCGACTGCAAGGATCGCAACACTAAAGTGGGTTTCTAAAGTCAAGGGGTAACATTCCACGTTAAGTTGAGTTTATCACATTATAATACGTTTATGAAAACCATTTGTCATTTAAGATAATATTCGATTTGGAATAATTTTTAATTTACACCAATTTAATTTCCACACAGCGAATTTGTCAATATTATTAAAAGGTTTGCATAACTACGTCTGCCATCAAATATAATTTTCATATAAAAATGAACATGCAAATTGACACGTTTTCCCCACAAAGAAGAACTTTAATAAATTTGTATCCACAATTCTGTGTTAGCTTTTCCATGATGAATTGTCAAATAAATCTGAATAAAAATAAGATGATAGTACCGCTTGATTTTTGAAAAAGCAAAAAAATTAAAAAGGTCGAAATAAATCAGGCATAATAAAAGAACGCCTGCAGAATCATTTGCTGTCTCTCATTAGACGTCACTATTATTGCGTAAAGCTTTGTCCCAATTTAGCTGCCTATCATTATTCAAAATCTGCAATGCATTGGTATGGAGGTCTACGTAATAGAAAGCAAATAGTAGTGGGGTGGGGAAACGGGCGAAGTAAACGTCCCACTTCTTTCTGATTGCACTTTCACGTCTGCCTATTCTGGGTGTTTTTCGGCCAATGTTCGCTTCAAACGAGTTACTTGTATTAGGTATTTTGTATTATATTGTATTGCTCCTTGTGATTTTGCTGGTTTCAGATTTTAGCAGCTCATGATAAATAGAACACTCCAATTCTTGGTCTTTAAACATTTTTGGTTGGCCTGAGCGATCTTTGACTTTCGTATCAAAATCACCACTTTAAAACCGCACATTTCATCTCTTGCACGTTGTAATAGTGAACACATTCACTATTAGGTTATCGGTGTATTTCAGCGGCACTTTTTTCCAAATTAAAGCAGTAAAGCAAAACTTTCCTGATTTGTTAGTACAAAATTTGTGTTGTAAGGAGCACTTGTTTGAAATGTAGTAGTGGGATATTTGGAATAATATTGAAAACTTAGTAATTTTGACTTTTTAAAAAAAAAAAATTCTGGAGAAGATTTGTAACAATTTTGGAAACTGAAAATTTTATTTTTTTTGGATAAAAAAACCTGAAAAAGATTTTTGAGAATTTTGGAAAAAAAATCTTAAAAAGATTGTTGAATATTTTGAAAATTTGGAATTGCAAATTTTGCAAAGAAAAACTGGGGAAGATTTGTGACCGTTTTGGAGACTGAAAATTTAAATGTTTTTGGAAAAAAATTTTAAAAAGATTTTTGACAATTTTTGAAATCTTGAGTACTGAGAAATTTGGAATTGAAAATTTCATTTTTGAAAAAAAAAAAACGAGAAAATTTGTGACCATTCTTGAAACTGGGTGAATGGTACCAAAACTAGACTATATAGATTAATGTTGTAAGGGGCACTTGTTCCAAATGTAGTAGTAGGATATTTGGAATAATATTGGGAAAACAAATTTGGAGAAGATTTGTGACAATTTTGGAAACTGAAAATTTTATTTTTTTGATAAAAAATTTTAAATTGAAAATTTAATTATTTTGTAAAAACTGAAGAAGATTGGTGACCAATTTGGAAGCTGGAAATTTTATTTTTCGAAGCAAAAAAAAACGTTCAATAGCTATGTAAGTGAGAATAAGTGACAGATATGTATTCTTCAATTTGACATACCGGGTTCAAAAGATAATTCAACAACTAAATGAGAATCAGTGACAGATATGTATTCTTCAAAATAACAATCCTGCATTTGTAAATTAGACATCTAATATTTGCTATATAAACATAGTTAGTTGGGGATATTTGACTCTACTAGAGGTTACACAAAAAAAAAAATCATTGTTTTTTTTTAATTAAACCTTTAATTGATTTTAAAACAATTTTCAATTAAAATTTTAATTGATTCAATTACTTTTTCTGATATTTCTGATATTTTCAATTAAATCTCGAAATTTTGTTTAATTGATACTATCATTTTGTTTACAGGTCCGATTTCAATTACATTTTTAATTGATCCCACAATAATAGTAATTGAAACTAATTTTTATTTTTTTCTGTGTAGGCCGAAGTTACGAACTGCTTGCTCGTTTCAATAGCCCTATAATGACCGTAGGGTATTATTTTAATGTAAACAATAGCAATAAAGTAAAACAAGAACGAAAGTACGTTGTATTGTATTGTAAAACACATTCATATGAGTTGTACAGACATAAATAAATACACAAACATTCATACAATTAACAAATATACGAGAATGAAAGGCAGCAACATTACATTACAATGGCAACAAACAAAGTTGCAACAAACAAAACAGAACAGCACAGAAAACTCAAACAAACGCAAGTAGTTTTAATGGAAGAAATGAAAACAGAACCAAACAAAAAAAAAAAAAAACAAAAAACTTCAAAACTACAAGCAAACATGAGAAATTATTAACTGCTTGGCCAGCAGCCATTATACACTCGAACACATACAAATACAAACAAACACATCATCAAACACAGATACAAACATCCATACACTTACATACTGAACTGATTTCTTTTTTTTTGCCCCATACAGACTCTAGTACCCAGTACTTACTCATTCCTCTTACAACGATTCAATGAACATTGAAATGCTAAAGTATCAGTAAAAACTACTAAAAGCTGAACTGAGCTGCAACAACAAGATATAAAAACTACAAGGACAAAAAATTATGAAATATGGAAAATGAAGGAACTGGACATAAGAGCAAAAGCTCTAAAAAAAAGAAACACAACACAAAACAAACACTACATGGCAGAAGCCAAGAAAGGACAGAATTTTAAAGTTTATGTAACGACATTTGTAGTACAAGAGCAAACTCCTAGAAAATCCTTTTGGCAAGATGTGGAAAAAAGATTAATTTTGCTAAAAATGCACTTTGCAAGTGCATATTTGCCAGAAAACTGAGAAAATACATGTTGTATTTTGTTAGCAAGCAAAGAATTGTAGTTAATGGATTCTGGAGTTTTCATTTTAGGCAAGTTAGGAAAAATAAATAAATAATTAAAGTAAAGTACGAGGTTAGCAGCTCAGCGGGAAGTGTGTGAACTTGCTATTCAGTTGCTACCGATTAAATTAATTGATCTCAAAAATAGCAGGACTTTATACTGATTGCAGCTTTTATCTCAATAACAAAATCTTGCTCATGAAAGTTTATTTTTTCCCTATACTGCTGGAACAAGCCTCGTTGTTAAATAGTAATAACAGTAATGAAAAATATGTTTGTGAAATCCCTTAAAAATGCTAATATTTGTTTGGTAAATTAAAGAAATCTGCCAAATAAATATTACGTAAGTTGTAATTAATTTGAAAATCTTAATAAAAATCACTTGATATTAAAATCAAATATTTTTTCTTCAAAAAATGCATAAAAACAAAACTTTTTAAAAGCCTGGACTCTTATTTAAATTCGCTACTTATGCTGACTTTAACTTTAATAATTTCTAATATCTAATATTTCATAGATTCTTGTCAATATGTTTTTATTAACTTCATTCAGACATCTAAGTGCATTTTTGCATTTAATGTTAAGTTTAGCTTGTGGGCAAATATAACAAACAAAAAAAAAACACAACAACTTGTATCCATAATATTTATGGACATTAGACTGAACTATTTCATATTAGTAATATCATTGTATTTGCAAAGTTCTTGCATCATTTTATTTTATTTTTTTTAAATACATATTTTTACTCTCCAGCAAATAAAATGGAATAATAGATAAACAACTTGGTTTTAAGTATTTATGATTTGCAACAAGTTTTACTTTTTCTGCTTTATCCCATAAATATTTTCCATTTCTTATTATAGTTTTCGATTTTCGATTTTTTCTATTTCTTTTGACATTTGCTAAAAAAAAATACTACACAGTGTATGTTGTTGCAGATAGACTTG
The DNA here is from genome assembly GCA_916048285.2 of Bellardia pandia. NCBI lineage: Eukaryota > Metazoa > Arthropoda > Insecta > Diptera > Calliphoridae > Bellardia > Bellardia pandia. The sequence continues at coordinate 51,081,617 of OU696531.1, forward strand.
GTATAGATTTTATATTGGCACGCATAACATGACCAAGAGTTTCTAAGAAAATTTATTGAAATGTTGAAAGAAAGGGTCAGGGGAGGGGGGAAATACCAACAATACTTATAGTATGTTGTTGCATAGATACAATAAATGTGTGTGAATGTGAAGTATAAGGTTGTATAAACGTGTCTATAAGTATTACAATCAGTATAAATATAAAGTAGTTTTAGATTAAATACAATTGAAAACACAAATACAGGGTGTAGCCACATACAGCCATCATTAGGTATTTTTATTAAATGCATAATTTTAAATATTCAATGAACTTGTTACTTTTATAAGATTTGAAACAAAGCTGCAGCTTCAAAAAAAGGATATGAAAATGGAAAAATTGGACATCATATTCGGCATCGTTTATTCCAAATAGCAAATCATTGTTCTTATCTTATTTTGGACTCGTGTAATCGTTCTTCACATATTTATTTATTTAGAACACAATAAAAACTTTAAATTAATTCATATGAACGTTTATGAAAAAGTGCTCTGACCTTAGAGAAAGTACTATTTGCTAAGTTGCACAGTAGGGGCCAAATTACCGCATTCGTGATCGAATGAGCTATGATATCGAAAAATGATTTCGATATCGAAATTATGATAAAATGTACTAAATTTCTTGCTCGATATCGAATACCATAATCTCAAATAAGAAAATTACGTTCAATTTTACTCGATATCGAATGCGGTAATTTGGCCCCAGATTAAATGAGCTAACGCAGTATTCCGTAATTCGTGTAAGTGCATCGTCATCAAGTCTGCGGAAGGTGGTCTCATCAATTTCTTCTGTCACAGCACACCACTTTGGCGTTACCATAAGCGTATTACCGTCCAAAAAGATTCTGATGTTAGAAGCTAGTAACCCACAAGTGTTTGCTCTTCAATGTTTTAAGATCGAGAGTAAGAGTTTTTAACTGTGATATGAAGGATGAATCCGATGCCTGGAGCGGTCTTTCATATGAACTTTGCATACATTACAGCTATACAGACTGAAATTACTCGCCAGTTTTGTCTACTTTAAAGACAGTGCTGTAGAACTGCATTTATATTATTATAGGATGTGGAGCAGCAATGCCAGAATATGATGCTTTTGACCCAGTAACTTCCGGTGTATAGCAGAGGATGTCATGACCGCATACTTTTACAAATATTAAGTAATTTAATCAGAATTATTAAAGCATTGTTCACATAACTTCTGGTCACATTACAGAAGTTTTTTTTTGAACATGGTAGTCATGCTTTCGTGTTATTCAGTGATTAGTTTTTAGAACATAGCTTCAGTTATCCTGGCAAGAAGTTTGGAATATACAGTGCCGGCAAAAAAAATAGCAATTCGATAATTTATTTGATATCAGTAAATGGCGAAATATATAATGGACAGACGAGATTAATATAATTTTCTTTGGTGGAAAAGGTTCTCGTTCATATGTTAGACAATCCACAATTCACATATAAGACGGCAAAGCATGGAGGTTTTAGCATTATGGTATGGGGATGCTTTTCATATTACGGAATGAGAACTATACAATGTATACAATCAACAATGACTCAACGTGTTCACATTGATATAGGTACTAAATAAAGTTATGCTTCTTTATGACATGGATGAAATGATATTAATTGGGCTCTTCCAACAAGACAACGACCCAAAACATACAAGCAGAAAAGCACATCAGTGGTCCCATTGACAACAATATTGAGGTCATGGAGTGGCCAGCGCCATTACCTGACTTGAACCCAGTAAAGAATCTTTGAGCTGACGTAATGAAAAGTGTATATCAAATAAAATGGACTAACAATGAGCTTTTTTGGGCTGTAGTGAAGGAGTGGGCGAAAATACCATTACTAGAGAAAGATGCAAAAACTTAACTATTCCATGCCGAAGCGCTGCGCCGCCGTTATTACCAACAAAGGCGACATTTTATTTGTTTTTTATGTTATTTATTTGAAATATAATTAAATTTCTTAAAATCTATAATGAATAGTGGTATTTTTTACCGTCGAAATTGATACTTCACCTGAAATTGTAAATCTTTTCAATAAAAAGTCAATAAAAGTTACACAAATATTTTTTACGATGAATAAATGATTGGCATATGTATGCATTTCAATTATGTGTCACGGGAATAACTAGGCAACTAAATCGAAGAAAAATTCATATGTACAGTCTTGCCTTCAGTGCTATTTTTTTTACCGCAGCTGTATGTCAACAAGTGCCTACGCCTAATCACTGTAAGCCAGAATTTAGTTCTGCTTAAATTGGCTGTTTTCCATTAATTTTTCGGAAATTTAGTTTTTATAATAAGTCCCCGTTTACACAGGGAAACATTTGGAAGGGAAACATTTTGTTTGTGAGAGCGGGACGGGTGGGGAAGAGAATATGAAATTTGTTTCCCGTTCTACACGCTTTGTGCTTTCATTCTTATTGTGTACATTAGCAAATCAAATACAGTAGAAATTAAAAAAAAAAAACAACACAAATGTCAAAAAAAAAACAAATATAAACTGGAATGTTTCCGACAGCAATGTTTCCCTGTATGACCGCGAAAATATAAAAGAGAATTCCAGATGATTCCCTTCCAAATGTTTCCCTGTGTAAATGGGGACTAAGCAATTCTTCACTATCCGGTTAACAGCCGATTTTGAGCCGCTGCCGAAAATCTTCAGAGTCTGCTGCCGTCAAATTTATTTGGCTCCCTGGTGCTATGGAAAATCAAAACATGAAATCATGCAGAAATTCCTTAAAAATCCTGATGTTATAAAAACATTAAGAAGGTAAAAATTATATTTAAATAACTACGTTCAATAAAGCAAAATCCGAGGCATGCCGATAATGAACGCGAAGCAATAAAAAGAATACGTTTAGATGCAGGGGGGTTACTGTGTATTACGATTCGAAAGCAAAAGCTTTCGAACTACAATGTAAAAAGTATACAAATTCGAATGATTTTCTTTTCGAATCGATATACACAGTAACCCCCCAGGTTTCCAAACCTACCCAACAATTAAATATGAAAATCATAGTGAAGAGCAGAGTGGTTTGCTATAAAACGAACGCGAACAAAGTTTGAAATAAATCCAACAACTGCCTTATTATGAAGGATGGACCTTTACATTTTATGTTGTAACAAAAAGAGGGCCATCCAGTTTGCAGTTCTGGTCTGAAGAGCACCACTTTTATCACCTGCACAGCTAAGATAAGAGGAGAAACGTGCGTTGTCTCTAATTAGAGGTATGCACTCTTTCCTGGCATTATTCAAAACCTGCAATGGTATCGGAGAAATCATGTCGACGTAATAGAAAACCATAACAACTCCCCTAATTGTAACCAGCTTCGGCCAGTTGAACAATATTAGACTATTATCAAAGAAAAGCAAATGCCAAGTGCACAAGTCGATCTTGAGAATAAAAAATGTTAGCGATATTGAATAAATATGCAACAGTTGATGCGAACCATCAAAACAAACACACGAATTTTCTATTATAAGAGGAAATTACTTCTTTTAGCTTTTCTTAAATATTAAAAAATCAGTATCAATTTGAGTTCCAAGAGTTCAATTACTTTTTTTGTTATATGAATATTTAAACAGTTATGCGAGCTGATTTTATGTGAACATTGCTTTAGTAGAAATATTAGCAGTAATAAATAGTTTGCCGGGCTCAACCTGTACAAAATCTATTTTCAATTCATTGGCAAACGAAGTTTGTTTGTTAGTTTTTTGTTTTCTTCTTTTTAACATTTAGTTTTTCGTTAAAGTGAAGAAAAGCAAAACAAGACAATTGCAAATATTTTAACAAACGCATAAGGTAAACAAGAAATAGATCTTGTTTCCAAGCCCTATTTGGTATTAAATGACCGTCTAAAGCCACATTGAGACGGAGGCCACTTAGTGGCCAAGCCAGTTTAAACCGCTTGCTCGAACACATGCATATGTATGTATGTACATGGTAACTAACTACCAAAGAATCCCTACAAACGTGGCAAGCAAGCAAACGCATAATACTATATGATTATTATTATAATGATAAACATGATGATCATCGAGATAATCATCATTACAATGATGTTTACTAACTAACGATATTGTGTGTGTTAACGATATTGTGTAAATCGTATTTTGAACTCACTTTTTATATCGTCCTCAATAATTGTTGAGAAGAAAGAAAGACAGAGAATTCATTTATTTATTTATTTTTAAGTATGTTACTGCGATCGATATATGTACGAGTACCTTCACTGTTCTAGTTTTCTATAGATTTACGAAGACTTTATCCCTTTTTTTGTGAGCAAAAACTGGTAGACTGTTTTTGTGTTTTTGCTCCTTTCCAAAGTTATAAAGTGATAAATGAATTAGTAATAATTTTTAGTTGCTGGCCTTTTTTTGCGAAATGTTTTCTTTAATGTCAACAACTTTTGTTGTCATTGCAGACAGTTTATTTCTGTTTTTCAGTTTTAAGTTTTTGTTGAGTGGCTTTTGTATATTTTATTAATGCTGCTGTAGTTGTTGTAGAATTACTGCCTTCTTGCAGCAGCTAGTTGCGTTTTAATGTAGATTATAAGTTGCCTCATTTCTGTGCTGATTTGTTGTGTTGCAGAGTTTGAGTATAAAGTTTTTGCTGTTCTATCTAGAGGAAACCTGTCTAAAAATTTTCAATTGCACCTGTGTTGTTGCCGTTTTGTTGTTGTTTTTTTTAAGGAAGTTATTTTTTTAACAGGAAATCTTTAAATTTATGGTTATCTTTAGCAAGAATTCATTACACTATTTCTGTATACATATTCTAAAGTTAGTTATGGGTCTATTAGTTAGTAATTTTTGTTGGCTTTTCCAAAGAAATTTTTAAAAAGTTACAAAACATCATTTTAATTTTTAAATATAACAAATTGTGCAACAATAGAAAACAAAACACCACACAAATAAAAAACCAACATCTTGGTTTTCAAAAGTAAATACACACTGTTTAATTGTTTCAAAAATCCATACATTTCACCAGTACTTGTTAAAGTGCTTATGGCAAATCTCAAAGACCTCACAACAATGTCTGCAATCGCAGTCACAAATTACTTTCTTTAATACAACCTGCTGTAATTGCCCTTTAAGTTTTCACTATTAATTAAACTCCATAATTAACAATTTCCCAGGTCTGCTTTGAATTATAATAAAAAGTCAACAAGCAGAAAATTCTTGAAACATTTGCCTTAAAAGGTTTTCTACATATTAGATTTTTTTTCCTCATCAACTCATTCACTTGTCAGTATTTGTTTCGTTTTGTATTTTTTCCTATAATTGCAAATTTTTATTTAATTGATTTTAATTAAATGTCGCCATTAATCCAACAATATGTCTGGTGACATGTAAATTTTCTATACCAGCCATAAATAACTTGCCATAATTATGAGAATTAAGTGCATTGTATACAAAATGTTACTTATGAACTTAGTTTTTAAGCTTCTAAATAAATTTAAATATATTAAAATTTAATTTAAAATGCCAACATAATACCTAATGCTGAATATGTTTAAGCTCAGAATAATAAATACTAACTAAAGTCTTTAGTAACTAATTAAATGCAAGAGAAGGGGAGTTAGATAAAGAGAACGCAAAACGGAAATTAATTACGAGGAATACTAGTTTTATTTTGTGTAATAATTAACTACGCTATAATAATTCAATATTGAAATTATCAATTCAATTTGATCAAAGCATCGTTATTTTTTTTCTTCTTTAATGTCATTTTGTCAGCTGTCAAGTGACTTATGTTTAAAGTCGCTAGTCTATACCTATAAGCCCGAAACGACTGACCACTTGAAGGACAACATACGCCGCGTTATTTTCGACATACGTCCACAAATGTTGGAAAAAGTCAACGAAAATTGGACCTCCAGATTAGACTAGGACAGTCATATAGAAGTCATATTTAAATTATAATGCCAGAAGATTATCTTTCGATAAAAGTAAATTTCAGGTCAATTGAAAAAATTTTTTTTGGTTTTAATCCATTTCTTCTAAAAAACACAAAACCATGATTTTCAAAATAAATTTCCACAATTTGGAAGCGTTGTTAAGGCTTCATTCAGTCTATTTATGTTGATGTGCCAAACTAAACCAAATACAAATCACTTGACGGTTGTCAAAATGGCCGCCAGTTAAAAAATTATTGCCAACTGAAAGGTATATACATCTAAAAACAAGTAAGAAAGTATAGTCGGTCAAGCCCGACCATATAATACCCTACACCCAGTATATGTATAAAACAGTTTTTCAGAAATGGGCGTTATATGGGAGATATTACCTATTATGGACCGATCATTATTATCGATTTATGAAGCTTAAAGTGAATTACGGACAGGGTATTATATGGGAGTTTCGACTAATTATGGACCGATCATAATAAAATTGTACCGTATTGAAATATATTCGCGTGCAATATTATTTGGATACCAACATTTTTGAGAGGTTTATGCTCTTTAAAGAGATTTTCGGAAGTGGGCCTTATATGGGAGCTATGAGTAATTATGGGCCGATCATCATAAAATTTGTAGATCTGATTTGGCTTCATTTACCACGCATTTGTGTGAAACTTGTTTGGGTACTTGCTTAATTCAAACATTTATGATCGATAAACCCCAATTTCGGCAGCGAATTTGTATGGGGGCCAGGTGAAATAATGGACCGATTTACACCAGTTTCAATCCCATCCATCATTGGGCCGAAAAAATATCACGTACCAAATTTTATCGAAATATCTTCAAAATTGCGACCTGTACTCTGCGCACGACTCAGAAAGTGATTCTGATCCGATCGGGTGTTGAACCAATATTTATGGGCGTTACTAACATCAGCACAAATCCAATATACCCTCCCCACTATGGTGGTGTAGGGTATAAAAACACCCTATATTTGAAAACTAGAGTGCGCCGATATACTAAATGATAGCGTCGTTACGTGGTCGATTTCCGCTCAAGAATCTGAGTGTTTCTGCGTAGTGAGAAAGTTTCCCAAAAGCTTTCAAAAGCTTGCTTAAAAAATATTGAGTGTATAACTTAAAAATGAGAATTTGTTTTTCAAATTATTAGCTTTTACATTAAAATATTTGTGCAATATAAATTTATTGAAAGTATTGGCTCTGACCCTGCCCCATATTTCTGGCTATATAAGGATTCCGCTCCATAATTTCCCTGCCACTTCTTTCTACATATGGAATATTACGCTTTTACATATGTCCGGCGGCATATTTTGGGCGCTTTTCGGTACAAGTTGCCAGATTTTAGCAGCTTATAATATACAGAACCCTTTTAGTGCCATCAAATACAGCGCCATGGATATTTGGCTTTGGTACGAGCTTCACACACGATCTCCATTTTTCATCGCAAGTAATGATTCGCTGCAAAATTGATTTCATTTTGTAGCGTATGCAAAATCGTCTTTCAAGTTCTCTCGGTTTCAACTCATATAATACTCAATTTCCCTGCTTTTAGTTGCATCCTGCTGGTCTCTAAAGCTTTGACATTGCTGCTTGAGTAGCTCTCAATGATTTTGCCAGCTCTTGTTTAGTTTGAAAACAATCTTTATGGAGTAATGTCTCCAATTCTTGGTCTTCAAACTTATTTGGCTAGCCTAAGCGATCTTTGTCTTTCGTGTCAAAATCACCACTTCTGAACCGCACAAACCATTCCTTGCACGTTTAAACCGATGGAACACATTCTCCATAAACTTTGAAAAACACTTCTGGAATCCTTTTTTGAATTAAGGAAATAAAGCAAAATCTCCCCAATTTAATGCATCGTTGGCACAAAATTCGACATTTTCGAAGCAAAATAAAACTTTGTTGTTTACTCTATAATGTTTAAAAACTAAATGTGAATAAATGACATATCCCCTCAAAATGACATGATAGTTTATGAAGACAAAACCCACGTTCAAAAGACGTGTCATGTGTAATGAATACTGCACTTTTAAGTTATACACCCAATATATTCATAAAATTTAGTATTTTTGAATATTATATACAATTTGAATTCGACTTCCTCTTGCATAAGCACTTGTGTATTGCGCAAACTACTCTTAAATATGACAAATCATTCCATAATTATCATGACTTTCATATGAAAAAGTTTAACAGTAATTTTCTCAGGCTCTGTAAATAAATCGAACATACTTACTTGTTATTGTATTTCTATTTTGTTCAAAATAAGTATTCAAAACTATTTAAGCGCAAAATTTAAATTTGTAGACGTTGTAGGGTACAAATTTCACCAATGCAAATTGAGCAAAACAAAAATGGCAAAGTGCAGTGCAACTCAAGTCTTGTTGCAATTATGAACTTTTTTGCATTACTTGATAATTGTTTAACAACACTTGATTAACTTTTGCAATTAAAAACAAAACCTACACAACACAAAACCATCAGCAATATGTACGGAATACTTAGATAAGCAGCTACGCAGATATGTATACTCTCTTGCACTCATGCAAGCTATAGAAATTGTTATTTAGTTCTAAGGAATAAATATAATGATGTTGATGCTGATGATGACGATGGTACAGAGTTCAAGCACTAAATAAAAATATACAAGCAAAACTACTCTGTATTTGAACCCAACTGACCAGGATACTCGAATATTGTAATATTAAAGAGCTTAAGAGCGAAAGTCTCTTTTACAAACATTCGAGAACGTTTATGATAAAAGATTCGAAAAGTGCTCAGTTCTAGAATATTCTCAAACGATATCAATACAAGTTATTGCTATATCGTGTGGTATTTGTTTAATATTTCAAAAATTCTTTAAAATTCTCTACAATTGCTGCTATTAACCTTTTGCAAATATATCGTGATTTATATGTTTTTCCATATTTACTTCAATATTTTTCCATAATTCTGGATAATTCTTGTTTAAGATGTTGTTTTGATTTTTAGAATTTTTGGTTGTTTGGTCGGTTGGGAAATAAGAGATGGCCTGAAGGGGGAGCTTAAAGAAAACTAGAAGACATAAGATTACCACAACTACTTTTAACGCATGAAATCTAAAACCAGCGTTGTTATACTAATGATTACGCTGATATGGTGATGATGATGGTTTACTTTATACACTAACTTTATGACTTTATTTTAACAAATAGTACAATTTTAATTAGTACCTGTAATAGTACTTTTGTATATCAGGACTGTAAGCATAAGCTCACTGGTACTTATTTTTGGTATTTTCAAAGTCTTCAAATAGTTCTTCATAGTTATCTGTGACTTTAATTGCTTTTTAGCTTCCTGGGAAGTACTTTTTTCATATTATATAACAACATTGTAAAATATCCTCTACCATTGCCATTACACATCTCTGGAACTTTCTTTATACAAAGTTTATAACTGAAAACAATAATATGGCAATAAGTACGAGGAAATATCTATCCGTACAATCCAAAAGAGTATTTTAATGTAGGGTCGGTCTAGGTCACATCATCATGGAAACGCGCGTATTGTTAACAATTTTTAAATACAATTCATATTTGAAATTGTAGCGCATTGTATGTGTGTATGAAGAGCACAAGCTGGCAACCAACTTACTGATATCATGAGACTGTTGAATCGCATTACAGCTTACAGCAAGCACATCAAAGGTGGAAAATGAAGCTGAAGACGTGTAGTAGTAGAAGATTCACATGAACAAAAGACGAAGCAGCCAGTCAGCCTGGCAGGCGGTTGGTTTTCTGTTTCATGAGAGTTGTTGGCTGTTGGCCTGGTGGTTTGGTTTGGTTGCATTTATTTGCGTCTGCTAAGAAACGCGTGCAACAAAAGTTAATTGAGATTAGGGCAGAAAATGATTAAGAAGAAAATGCGTTACTTCAAGCACGTGTTCGTATTTAAACCGGCTAAATTGTATGTTAGAAATAACGGATTAATTTTATATGCTGTTTTTTTTCTTTCAAACCGGAAATATGTTTTAAAGAAATTTATTAATTTTGTACGCTTAGGTATGTGTGAAATTTTACAGAATATGTGTAATGCAGAGATAAGCGTATGATTAGTCCGACATAGGAGCATATGGATAATGAAAGTTTAAGGTAATAATCAGGGATGGAAAATTAAATTTTATTGTAAAATATTTCAATAATACATATTTTTTCAACTTCAGAGTAGAAATGGTCTATAGAAAAACTATTATACTAAAGATTTTCTACAGAAAATATTGTTATTGAAAATGTACTGCGATACTAATAATTTAGATTATTTGTTTGTCAAAATGCTCAAGTAGCTAATTTTAGATTCGTTACTGCCGAACATTTATGTATGTATATTATTACATAATTTAATATCAATCATATTTTTAATTTTATTGCTTATATTTTAGCTGGGTTAAAAAAAAAACTTAATAAAACTAAAAAAAAAATCCAAAAAATCTAATGAAATAAAGAATTTTGTTCGATGTTACTAACGTTATAATCAAATACAGTTTGCATGAATTGAGTGACGACTGTCTGTCAATTTGATTTTGTAATTTGTTGTACAATATTCACAAAGTGATGTGACGATGATGACGACGGTGGTGATGGTGTTGATGATGATGTTGTTGATGGTTGTTACAAATGACAACTACGATGACTGCAAGCAATGAAGTTGCAAAAGTACAAGTAACTTTTCGCAATTTCTCCATATACTCTAGCATATTTATAATATACATCATACATACATGCATATCTGCTGATGATGATGACGACGATGTGTTTGTGTATGTGGAGTTTATTGGGTGAAATTGCATTTATTTCAATCTTTTCAAATAAATAACAGCCAGCCACGAAAGCAAAAACAACCGCAACAACAATAACAAACATCAACTGACTGTTTGTAATGACAACGTTGTAATAAAACAAGTAAGAGCATGATGATGATGTTGAGCTATTGGCCTGATGTTGATGATGGGTATGGTCTGTCAATATGATGACATTTGTAGTACTTTTCAATCATTCATTCATTCAACAACAACAACAACAACAACTTCGTCATTACAGTTGTCATCAATATATATATGTACATATATATTGTTGCTGTAGATGCATAGAAAATACCAACTTCTAGGCTGCTGTATTGCCACCAACATTGACAACAATCACAAACATCATTTAATGATGATGTTTTTGTTTTAGTTGTTGGTTTTTTGTGAAGAAGAAAAAAGTGCATTTAAAAATCTGGCATGTTTACTGTATACGGCGCTGCTGAATTTCAAACACTCTTCATAATTTTTATGAAATTATTTTCATTTGTAATTTAAAATGAATCATGCGATTTCTTGATATTACACGTTTATAGAAATTCTCCTTTAATTGCTTGTGAAGCTGTGAGCCCTATCACTGATGTCAAATCCATTAAATTTTTCCAACATTGCAAATCATCTGTTTTTTGGCGACTAGGTGAATGTTGGTTTTTGGCAAACTCTTAATATTGTCTTTTGTCGAATACAAGATGAACAATAAGTCCGCTTTCACACTCTTCAATTCTGACTTGTCAAGGCATGTAATTTTGGATGATAAGGGAGAAGAGAATAAAAGGGGTACAAACTTGACGGTCAGCGTTGTCAATTTTGAAATTTCGAAACGCACCCAAATGGAGAAAAAAGCGCGCGTAATTTAAAAAACGCACCAAGTTTAGAAGTTTTATTTTCATAAATTCTATATAAAACTTTTTATCAACGATTAATAGTAAAAAGCCTTTTTTTAATAAATGAGCTAATAAAGATAAAATAAGCATTTAAACACTCAAAATTTAATGGTGTTTTCTTTTCTGAAATAAAATGTTACACCTTTATTATGTACATTTTTATAATATTTACCCCACATTTTAAAGATGTCGCATTTTTAATGGTCAGAATAGAACATAAAATCACAACAGTGTAAAATTTTTTTTCATGTACAGCTGTTTTTTTTTTTTTTGTTAAAAAATGAATATCTCTCAAAAAGACCAATGGCACCTTCCTGACTAATACGCAAATTCTTCTTAAACTATAAAAATTATAAATATAAACATACATTACATATATAAGAAGTAGGAGATATTGTCCTATAAAATTTGACATACATCAACTTCAGAGTATTCATTAATTACGTTTTCTACAAAGCCTTTCACTCGCGCTTGTGGATTTCTTTCCAAAATCATATAAAATATTTTATCATCATCAGATGATGAAGATAAATCCAACAATCATCCAAAATTTTTTCAGCACATAAAGTAGTAATATTTTCCATTTTGTATATTTTTTTTTTGTTTCTTAACACAAATAAATATTCATAAACAAAACAAATGTCAGCTGTTTTATCGTGCGATTCTCCCCCTCTAAAAATACAGAGTGTGAAAGGTGCACCATTTTTTAAATTTATAGTGTGACATTTGTAGAAAAGAACACACTACACTTTAGTAGTGTTGACATTTTTTCAGAAATGAACACAAACAAATTAAAAAAGGTGCGAAATGAGAAAAACGTGTAACATTTTTGCCAGAAAAGAAAACGCCATAACTCACAATGTGCTATTCGGAACTAAAGTAGATACTAATTGGTAAAAACGGGACAATTTCAGTACATATTTGGTGCTTTTTTAATTATTTTTGTTTTTTATTTTAAGTATTTCTATTTGAATTTTTTAAAATAAAATTTCTTAGGCCCCAGTAGGACTCTAATCATGGTTGTTCGTCTACAGTTCAGTAGACTTTTTATCAACGATTAATATTTTAAATACATTTTCATCGTATAGATTTCATGATAATGAATTAATTAAAAACTGCAATTAAAAATTAGTAAAAATAAAGATTTCATCACATTTTCGGAAAAAATAAAAAACGCACCGAAATTAACAAAAAAGTGCACCGAGCACCAACTTTGGAATTTTTCGCACAAAGAATTTAAAAAATTACCAAAAATGGTGCGAAACGCACCAAGTTGACAACGCTGTTGATGGTACTAGTCAATTTTCATATATCCTTTTGTTTTCTTTTTCTTTCATGCATATTGATTTGCATTAAAAAGTACGAAAATTGAATTGACGTGTGTAAATGAAATGATAAGTTCAAAAGAGAATTGAACAAAAACTGGTCAGCTAAAACTGAAGAGTGTGAAACAAGGCTAATATGTGGAACGTTGTCTTCTTTCATAAAATATTCTAAATATTATAAGAAATATTCTAAAATATTGTATTCTATAAACATCTTCAACTGTGTTTGTAATAGGACGAGACAAAATCTTAAATATTGTCCGATTTACTTACTCGCATATAGTCGCAACGGTGTTATTACTGTTATCCCAATGTACATGAAGCAGTTTTTATTGAAAAGATTGATACAATTTTTTTTTTCTGAAATTTCTTCGGTGTTCACACAGTACAATTCTTATTGCTTAAATCGCCCGTGATTTTATTTGAGAGTATACACACATTTGTATTACTAATAAATTTTATTAATATATTTATATATACATACGTACATATATAAGCATATTTGTATAATTATATTTGTAAGACGAATAAGAGAGTAACACAAATTGATAGCACAATCAAGTGTGTACTAGTCTTATCTTTCCCTCACTATGGTGTCTAAAAGATAATCAACTTAGCTTAAAGAATTGCTTCATATAAATTGGGACTTAACGAAAAGTTAAGCGACATTTTTAAGTAATCTCCTTTCAAATTCTTTTAACGACAAAGTTAAGACAGTTGTTGTCTATATACTTAGCCACCTGGGAAATACTGATTTTTGTATATATCGATTGTGGATTGTTCATCATTCAAGGAACGGTCTATATATTCTAATAGAGAGTAGGGTATAAAAACAACAGCAAAGTTCCTTTAACTCGATACGTCTGTCCAACTGTCTATTAGAAATTGACGTCTGTATTTTTATGCAGTTTGTTTAGTGGTTTTTGTTATTGCTGTTTTTGTTGTTGTTTAATTTCTTTTACTTTTGAGTGGGTTTCTAGTTGTTATTGTTGTTGCTGTTTGAAATATTTAAATTGATTTGCTGTGATTAATTTATTTCTGTCTAAATGCTTTTTTTATGTATTTCTTTATTTATACTTTTTTATGCAATTTGCTACTGTGTTGATTTTCTAAGTAGTGCAGTTTGCTTTAAGCCGATTTTGTTGTTGTCTTTTTTAAAATTCTTTTTTTTTCGTATTTTTTTTTGCGAGTAATTACTGGGTTGTCAAAGTTGTTGTATTGTTTGTTACTGCAGCCGTCGTTGCATTAGTTAGTTGTTTAATGTAGACATTGCACTAATTGAGTCGTAATTATTTACTTGACATTTGTCAATTACCAACAAAATGCATCAGTAGTAACAGCAACAATAGCGATAACAACTAAAAGGGGCTGTAACAACAAATACAAACGTGTGTGAGCCAAACGAACGATTAACAAATATTTAAATTAATCAAGAGCTGCCTGGTTATAGTGGCGGTATGTGGCAGGGGTTGTATTTGCAGCAAAAATTCTTAAAAAGAATTAAAACTTAGTTTAAGTTCAAGACAGACAGCTTTAGACAGTTAATTAGCTGTGTTTGTGTATAAATTCGTAGTTTGCAAAGTCAGAAATTAAATAAGTTAATACACAATATAAATGACATAATGAAAATAGTTAAACAAAAAATTATTAAAATTAATTTTTTGTTGAAATTTAACTACCAATGTGAAATTTTTGAGTGATCATTTGCAATATTAAAATTAGTGGGTAGTGCTAACAGTATCATTATCAATCATTATTTATTATTTAAAAGACTTATTTTTTGTTAGCAATTTCTGAAAACTTTAAGGAAGCGCTTTTTTAGCTAAAAATACCAATGACCCAGCATTTTAATGAATCTCATGTTATTTAACTATATATATCTGTATAAATAATTTAATAACTTTTTCTGTTTAACGAAAAAACTACTAAAATAAAAAACCAATTAGTAAAAACATAAAATTAATTAAAAACAGCATTTGCGGTATCTATGCAATTTTTGAAAAAAAAAACTTTTAACAGCTTCATGCACATAATTTGCCACTTTATAAACGTTTAATTATTTTTTCATTAATTTAAGAAATAAAACCCAAATTGTTTTAAAAAAAATATTATTAATAAACAGCGTTTTTAAATGTATGAAACTAATAAGTCAATTGTTTATAATTAAGTGCAACATCAGAGCAATTTATCATTAAATAAATTGGTAGCACACCTACATATTAATAAATTATTTTATAGTGTATATGAGTGAACATGGGTTTTTCACTTAAACTTAAAAGCAATTATGGTTTAGAGTGACCTTACTTTAGTTTTATTACCCATAAAACAGTGGCAATTTAACCCCGTAATCAAAGTTCATTTGAGATTATATCCCCTAAGGATCAGTCACATATCTGATGAAAACAAAGCCCGTGTTAAAATGTTTTATGTTAAGGAAAATCCCTGCCCAAATCAATGTAATTAACAAGTATCTATAGAAATTATGGTTCGGAAAAAAAGGAAACTGCACATGATATTTCTAAGATTATTAAGTAGAAATTTTCATTGTTGTCTGCTGTACCAAGCGAAGAAAAACTCCACGGAAATCATTCCAGTGGAAAGAAAATCTAAAAGAAAATTGATGCACGTGGTGAAAAAACACACAAGAACATGATCATCGCAATCATTTCAACATATTTACTAGTTTATAAGATTGCGGCCACCATAATATATTAAAGTTACAATTCGCAAGATGAATCATTAACATCATATGCAGCGTTGTCAACTTGGTGCGTTTCGCACCATTTTTGGTGGTTTTTTAAATTTTTGGTGCGAAAAATTCTTTAGTTGGTGCGCGGTGCGCTTTTTCTAAATTTTGGTGCGCTTTTTAATTTTTGGTGGCACCAAAGCAAATTCAACACAACATTTTGTTTCAGTGTGAGAAAAAATCTTGTACCATTTTTTAATTTTTTCGAAAATGTGATGAAATCTTTATTTTTACTAATTTTTAATTGCAGTTTTTTAATAATTCATAACTCATGAAATCTATACGATGAAAAAATGTATTTTAAATATGAATGTATGATAAATGAAATCAAATTCTTCAAAAGAAGTACTTTAACAAGAAAACAAAAATATATAAAAAAGTACTAAATATGTACTGAAATTAGCTTTTTTATCATTTGGTACTTTAGTTCCGAATATCATAATGTGAGTTAAATTTTAAGTGGTCAAATGCTTATTTTATCTTTATTGACTCATTTATTAAAAGAAAGGCTTTTACTATTATTATATTTAGTAATAATCGTTTATAAAAAGCTTTTTATAGAATTTATGATATTAAAAAATTTCAAATTAATTCAATAAATATTTGAAACAGAAACGAAATTCTTAACTTGTGTGCGTTTTTTTGTAAATGGTGTGCTTTTTTCTCCATTTTGGTGCGTTTTGAAATTTCAAAGTTGACAACGCTGATCATATGTTGGTGTCAGATAATTTTCTGTCATTTGTATTAAAGTAAGGCCAAAACAATTTGTCCGCAAGTTCATGAAAAGGTTAACATTAATTATTTCTTTCTTTTTTAATAAATTCTAAATTTTACATTTTAAAAGCATTTCAGTAGTCTGAGAATTTAGAAAAAACTATATTAATTTTGTTTGATCCTTAATGCTGTAATGGGATAATATATTTGAATATTTTATTTTAACAAAAAAAAAAACAATTATTTCAAAATAATACTTGAAAGGGAAAAGATAAGAATTGCTTCATATGGATCAGTCATATTTTTGATTTACACCATTTTTAAACGAAATTCAGAACATTGTACATGATATTGAAGATATTCTAAGTGGCATTGCGAATTTTCCAAATTAAATTGACAATTTCTATTTAAAATTGAGCAAAATCCTAATGAAAATAGAAAAAAATTCTAATTAAAATTGAGAAAATACCAAATGAAACTCCAAAAGGGTTGCTGGTGAGTTGTAAAAAATTGACTGTATTAAGAGGCATTGACACAGAAGTACGGATAATTGGCACTATTTGGGCTGATTCCTTTGTGCTTTCGGCCACGGAAAGTAGATATCGTAATGACTGTTTGGGATAAATTTAAATGATTTTCAATTTTATGTAAAATGTTCTATAGATGATGTTTACAGATAGATCGTAAACAATGAAAATTGCTAATGACGCCCTTGGCAGGGTAGAAAATGCATTCCAGTTTGCCAATTGTAGTAGTACTTTACAATAATATTCTTTGAAATTATTTAAAAATTTCGAACTATTAGCCTAAAAAAATAAAAAACTTTTCTCTTTAAAATAATACTTGTTCAGTAATTTTTCCAATTAATGTTCTCAATTTCATTTCTAATTTTTGAAATACCAATTTGTTTGCAATTTTAATTCGAAATTCTAAATTTCGATTGGAAACTTCGTGATCTAAAATTTCAAACTGAAATTCTAATTCATTTGGTTTTAGCTTAATTTGAATTTGAAATACTCACTTTTAATTTCAAACTGAAATTCTAATTCATTTGGAATTATCTTAATTTGAATTCAAAATACTCACTTTTAATTTAAATTCTAGCAATTTTAAAATAAAATTCTTGATTTAATTTGAAATTTTAGCAATTTTTAGTTGTAATTTATTTGGAACTTTCTCAATTTTAAAGAAAAGTGGTGTAATTAGTACAATAATAATATTCGGCAATTGTATTCAAAATAAGCGACAGTAAAATTTATTATCATTTTCACAAAGTAAAAGAGTTAAAAAGAAAGCTAAATTAGCAAGATAATTAATATCTTAAGGTACGGTCACACTTGGCAAATATTTGCCGAAAAAGACGTAAACTTAAAGAGCAAATCTGAATTTATTTGAATTTGTTCAAAACGTTCTTAGGGAGTTTCGTATTGCTTCTAAAAATATTAAAAATTTACACACAAATATCTGATTATTTCTGAATCTAAAAAATGTTAATTTTAATAGTCTTTACGATGTTATGCATTTTATAATTTTAATTAGGTATATGAAAGAAACTACTCTAATTCATTCTCATTTCTGAAATTCCAATGAATATGTGGAAAAGGAAATTTAAACACTTGATATACTTAAATTTATTTCGTGCCCCTACATCTGCAATCTTTGCTCATTTAATTAATTTTAAGTCTATTCAATTGAGTTTTCCAAAATTCACAGCCAAAATTAATGAACTTCACACAAAACTGTTTATCATTGTATACTAGGCTGTTTGGTATTGAAAATCAGCAATATTGCTTCACAGAAGTTATGATACAGACAGAAGATACTTTTATATATAAGATGATCACAATACGAAACTTTAGTTGCAAAAACAAGAGGCTCGTGATGAATTGTCTGAGTCCAATTGTAATTTCTTGTTAAGATTTACCCTTAATTTTCCTGAAACTGGCCACTCTTTGTTAAATCCATATCCATTTAACATAATTATGAGTATAAAAAATCTCAACCTGATTTCCAATATAGTGCACACAAATATGTACACAGTTTTATTTATAACCCAGGCTTGACATACACATTGTCATCCGTCCACTTTTGAAAGTGGCCAAATAATCAACAACTATAAAAATGACAGCCATAAAAAGGAGTAGAAAAACACAACACAACTTAACTCATAATTGTATTGTTCTGTTCTGTAAAATGATGATGATGATGATGACGATGTTGTAGATTTTGTTTTATGTTGCCACAATTATTTGTTATGATTTTTAGTTGCTGCTACTATGAATTGCTGCTACTAGTGGCCTTGTATCACAAGGTGGTCTTTTTATGATTAAACTGAAAACAATAAAACAAAACAAAAAAACATTGACAGACAGCCAGCCACTCTACTCATACCGATTCTCTTCTTTTTTCGGTCTTCATTTCATTTAATGTCAATAAGTCAATATTGTTGTTGCCACAGTTTTTACAGCAGTTGCAATATTTAAACTCATATTTTTGTTGTTGTTGGTTAGTTTTCTTCTGCTTTTTCTGTCTGCTTAAGATTTTATTTTGAAAATTTTTTAACTACAAGTTCAAAAAAGTTAAAGTTTTTTGTGTGTTTTGTTTTTTTTTTTTATTTTTCTTTTGGAAAAAGAAGTCAAACTATTATAGCAATTAGTTTAAATATGCAAAAACCTCAACGGCTATAGCAGCAGCAACAACAATAAGTTGATGAAACTTTAGTTTAACCACAATTTGTTTTATTTTTTATTAGCAACTGCAGAAGGTTAAAAGGGGTTAAAGTCGAGATAAACCGTTTAAATATAGACTAGGGATGCCAAACAGGAATGGTTTTTCAAAATCCCGGCATTCGGATTTCTGGATTTCTGTTTCATGTTAAAACCTATTGGTTTATTTATAATAAAATCTATTTATTTTAAAAAAGTCACTATGCTAAATATGAAAATGTTCGAAAACAAAAATATTTTCTGTCCTCATAGCTATAATTTTTACGTTTATTAAAAGTTTATAAACCATTAATATTTTAAAAACATATGTTCAATTCACAAGTGATGTTGTATGTTGTACATTGTATGACACAATTATCTGATCGTGAACACAATTTTGAGCAAAGTCGTAAATCGTCTTTCTTTCTTGGACAACAGATGTATTCCTAAACTAACTCACCCCCTTTAACATCACCTGAAGATATCCAACATCGTACTATTGAAGTTGAAATTTATCCCCATTCAATCAAATAGAATCATAAATAAACCTAAACAAATCTAAACAATAATCGTACAGATTATTTGAAACTTAATTATTTACTATCTAATGTCAATTGGAGTACCATGACTTTTGGAGATAATTTTGATAAAATCGTTTCTAACTTTTATTCTAAACTTCATCAGTTCATTTCGGAAACTGTTCCTAAATCATTAAATTGTAATAAAAATAATAATAGTCATTTAATTAATGCAAAAAATCGAAAATATCAATTTTACAAGAAAAATTATTTTATATTTAAATTCTTAAATGTACTGTGTTTAAGTTATTTGTATTAATTCATTTCTCTGAAAGGATTTATTTTAATCTATAGACCTAATAAATAAATAAAACATCATCAGAGATTCATATTACTGCGACAAAGAGCATTGTCTGTTACTTAAACCGGATTTAAAATGACAACTATTTGTTTAAGTATCTTTAAATTCTCATCTGTCATATCGCACCCTAATTACATAAGGGTCACAACTCAAAATATTTCAAAACTGACTTTTTTCCATAAATTAATTCAGAATACAGATCTCTAACTACTGCAAAAATTTCTTTCACATATCGCCTGAAAATTTTAGTATTTTGAGTTGTGATCAATTCATATTTAAGATGCGACATGTTTAAATCAATTAAAACTTTTTTATAGGAATTTGCAATTTAAAAAAAAAACCGTAGACACATAAAATAATGTGTTCGAGTTTGGCAATCCAAAATTAATTTTAATTCTTTCACATTTATTTCTTCGACATACTTTTGTAAAATTTTAGTTTTCCGGATTTATAAATCCTGAAAACTCCTGGAATTTTCGGGATGGGCTTCCCTAATATAAACATACATACTACAGTGGGTGGCCAAATTATTAGTTACACTTATTAATTAAGATTCAACCGCTTTTAATACGTAATTTCTTTTAATACTTATTTCTTCTACCAGATGTTTTCGTATTTTAATTCTGTTAATACTGTTAAATATTTTGTGCAGTGTCAATAATGATTGGTGACATTAGAGTGCAGTTGTATATCATTATCTGTCATTCTGCTCTGAAGTGTGAAATATGCAATTTTGATAAAATTGATTAAAGGCTGGCATCACAATTAAGACCTAAAAGAAAATGTTCCAAAAACACATTCAGAGCATGCCAAAAAGGGTGC
Organism: Bellardia pandia; assembly: GCA_916048285.2. NCBI lineage: Eukaryota > Metazoa > Arthropoda > Insecta > Diptera > Calliphoridae > Bellardia > Bellardia pandia. The sequence continues at coordinate 51,102,493 of OU696531.1, forward strand.
AAGCTGTAATTGTTGCCAAAGAAGGTTCTACGAAATATTAAGATTTAAAAAAAAAAATTTAATATTTCTTTTCCTCAAATAGATATTTTTAAAACAAAAGAATTTATTTTTATTTGAATTAGAAACACTTAATTTACCTAAAAGAACAAATAAAAGGATAAATTTCCACTATTTTAAAATGTTATACGGCTTCAAACTAAACAATTTTGCATGTGTAACTAATAATTTGGCCACCCACTGTATATACATATGTATATAAGATGTGTAGTTTAAGAGCAAATGTTTATTAAGTTTATAAAAACTTGGACATTGCTTTCCAAAGAAAATATTTTATCAGCTGGGCGTTGTAATATTTATTCTTAAGTACTTTTATGTCTTTAAAATAGATAGATACACACAGTGTGGAGAATATTAAAAGTTGTAGTAAAACGTAACTTGTCAGCCACAACTTACATACATATATGTATATGTTAAAATATACCCTGCAAATAACGCGACTAGTCCATACATGCATGTAAAGACTAGTCCAAAGAGGAGTAGGAGTACTCCAAAACTACTCCAAATATATGAAAAAAATGTGGTCCATTTAACATTGCGATGTCCTAGGACTGGACCATATAACCCATCGGAGTAGTCCCAAAACTACTCCATGGAGTACTCACGAGGGTTAGTTTTAAACAACAACAACAACTCAATATGCAATCGTGTTAACACGAAACCATGTCGTTTAACTACAAACTCTTGTTTAACTATGACATGGTTTATGACTGCATTACATTGGACCATGTTGTGAGTAGTCCATATCATCTAAAATGGATCACGTAGTCCAATATTATTTGCAGGGTATGTACGAGTAATATATATGTATGTATGTTGAAATTGTAGTAGACTTTTATATCCTTTAAAAATACATATAAACAAAAAAAATAATAAGGAAATAAAATTTCAAACCTTTGGAATACTCCAAGCTTTTTAATTTTAAGTCAATAATAATTAATACCCAATGCAGACCCCCCTCAACATTATATTAAAAACCATAATTCAAAGCTCGAATAGTTTAGACGTGCCAGATTTTGGTCAAATATTCGTAAGCAAATAGATTATCGCACTTGGACATAATACATATTCTGTTATTATTCCGGTCGATATGGTCTGATGGTTGAGTTTAGATTAAGATTTCGTTTAAAAAAAATAATTATGAGAAATACCTTACTTTTCAAACTTTAGAGCCCTCTTGACATTGGTTGATGATTTCCAATCATACAATTTTTTTTTAAACAACATTTAAGGCGGAGCTACCAACAATAAGCTGTAGTTTTTTTTTTTGAGAATTTAAGATAAAACAGTTTTACTTCCTCCTTCAGAACAGGTTGACGTTGACGAATATATTTTGTTAATTTGTAAAATTAATCAGTTGACATTTTATTTAGACTACACCATCGTGTAACTATACAAGGTGTGTGCAGTAGCACAGCTGACTGACTGTGTTTACAATTTATTTACGTTAAAAGTAATATTTTTTCAAGTGTTTTTGACAGTAGTACATAATTTTACACCAACAAAATGCCTGTTGCTTCTGTAGTGTTTTGTATTAGTGGCCGATTTGCACTCACCTTGTATAGTTACACCATGGACAACACTGTTTTTAAATAAAATTGAGAACGTTATACATGACATTGCGTAAAAACAAGAAAAAGTTTCTTAAATCAAATATGCGTTTAAAAATGAGAAAAAGGCTTATATCAGTGATCAGTCATATTTCAGACTGAAATTTGATTTTTCATTTAAAATGCATTCAGAAAAAGTTAGGTGCGGCTTTTGACCCGACTTGAACGTTATAAACGTGGAAGACATGTGGTTCCAACAACACTACTACAAAGACATATGTATGTATGTATATCATTTGGACGACGTCATATTCCATGCATAATTACATACCTTTGAATATAAAAATATTCGTTGAGCCTGTTTTATTCCATTTCACTATTTGTTGGAATTCATTGTCAACCACATTGAACTAGCTATGTTATTGGTGAAAGGTAATGTAGAGGTAGCCAATTGTCATGGCCTGAATAAGTTTGAAAAACAATAGTTTTAGTACAACTTTACAACTTCAATCAACATTTATATTTATTTTTAACATCTTTAGTAGCAACATTTGTTGCTATTTTTTGTTATTGTTTGTGTTGGGATTTCCTTTTCATTGAATATTCTTCCAGTGCTGTTTGTTCTTTAGATAAAAATAAAAAATAATCCCAACTGATCTCGGGTGTGTGTGTGTGTGTGCGTGTGTGTCTGTGCCACAAGCTGTCTATCATTTGAAAATCTTATTTTGGTGCAGTAGGATTGTGTTTTTTGTGTTGTTATTATTTTCCTGCTCCATCTGGTTACTGAGTGAGTGAGTGGTTGGTTGGTTTCTGTGGCTGCTGCTACAAAATGTTCGACTGCCACATTTTAACACTCGTCAAATTCTCGCATGTAACTTGTCAGCAACGAGTGACACTCGCGCCAAACATGCTGCCGCTGCTGTTGCTGCTTGCTGTTGCCATCAGGGAGGGTGAGACTGTACTCGTATGACTGACCAACTTGTCGGTAATGGTTGTTGTTGCTATTGTCGTTTTTTATACGTTTGTTGGGGTTTTTTGTTGTATTCCAGGTTGAACGACAACGAAAAAAGTAACTTACAATCCGTGCTTTTTGTTGCTTTTTGCTGCTTTGTAATGTAGTTCATGCCACAAGTTTTCTAACTGAGTGGTCATCATTCATAATACTTTGGCTGTGGCTGGCTGACTTTTTTTTACTGTTTGGGTGTTTTTCTTTTTTTTTGTTGGGGTTTTTTGTAAAATTTTTTTTTCTTGTTTTGCTATGTGATGAGCTGTTTTATTTTTTTCCTTTCTTTTAATAATTTTTTTGTGTTTAGTTGATAAAAGATCAGGCCTTTTGCTTTGATATAGTCATTTTAAGAGTTTATTATTTTAAAAAGTCGTTTTTATTAGCTGTGGTAATTTGGTGACTTGTTCACCTTAAGTCAGTGTTAATTTAAAAGAAAGTTTTAGGTTGTTAAACTTTAACCAAAATAAAAAAGAAATTATAAAAAAGTTTACAAAGTTATTTTACAAATTGATTGAAATATAAATTTAGTATAATTCTATCAAAAACAAATTTATTGTTTCTTATATATCACTTGAATAAACCCTTAGCACATTAATAATTCTCATTTTAAGCCATTAAGAAATCAAGTTGTTAAAACGTTTTAAGCATAAATTTCCTTTAATGTGTCATTTTTTTACCGCCTTAGCCGACGAATTGTGAAATAAAAAGCCTTTTGTTTTATTTAGCAGTTCACATTCAATCCAATATCCATCACACAATTTACGCTTTTTGGTCGTGTCTTTTCAAAACTATTTGTTTCGATTTTGTATGTCAAAACATTTTGCTGTAAACAAACCAAGACGCTGAAACAGAGTGATTGGTTGGTTGGCCGGCTGGCAGACTGACTGACTAACTGAAGTATGAGTGGATGGAGTGTGAATGACTTGAAAACAAGATGTATGATCAGTAATTTAAATAGACAGCTTAGGCCCAAAAGTGACAAACACTGGTGTTGATGCAGACACTAGACTTTTTAACACAACTATGAAACAATAGCAACAAGAACTGCAAAAGCATTAAGACCGTATTTGTTCCTTAATGCTGCTATGTTGCCTTGCAACAAGTAGAATTTTTGCCTTCCTTTTTTTTCTTTGTTTTCTCTACTAGATTGTGTTGCAATTTAGCTGAGTTTCGTTTGAAGGTTGCTGCTAAGCTCGTCTAGTAGCAGTACCGCTTGTGAAATATTGTCATTTTGAGTTTAGACTTTGACGTTGTTGTCTCTGTCATGTATGTATGCACATTATGCAATTAATCAATTTGTCTTTGTGTATTTTATGTTGCAAATAACATGCAACAATTTGTACTGCCACAACAATGTCTTGTTTTATTTTGCTCTTATTTTCAAAGTTAATTTTCTTTATAAGCGGTCTTTGTTTGAATTCTAAATTAAAATGCATAGATTATGGGGAATTTGTTAAATTTGGAGACTGATGTAAGACTTAACAAAGGAAAAGAAATACATACATTATTACATATTAAAAGTAATAAACATTCTCGGAAATTAATAATAATTTTAGGTATAATAAAATGTTTATACCTATGTACATATTTGAGTTTATATAAATTTAATGTTAATAAACCAAGCGTCAAATCAATAATTTTATTTGCATAATTTGTAATAATAAATCTCATAATTTTACATAAAAATTCTCTTAATATTGAAATTAAGCGAACTCCTATTAATAACTCTTTAAAGGTACCAATTAAACAACAATAAATACCAACAAAATATAAAAGAACAAAAAATCATAAGAAAACAACTACTCACCTCACTTTATACACCTTAATGATCATTACACATGAACTAACATGGTAATTAGCTCTCCCTCACACTCCTTTACACACTCCTCTGAACAAATATACAAAAACACTAACAACAAGCCTAACAAAGTCATGATTTGTTTCATTTATGTAACAAAGCAAATACACTTGTAAAAACAATAACAACAAACACACTTTATTTACTCGGGCTTTTGCTTTATTTTTATTTCGTACAACAACAAAACTCACTAAATTACTGCTTGTCTTCTTCTGCATTTTTTATGCAAGCTGACAATTTTTGCAATAATTTCTTTCCATAAACTATTTACACATTTTTTTCACCTGATTTTTTCACTTTTTCCTTAATAATTTTTTAATAATATTATAGTAGACATATTAAGCTGTATTTTGAGATATATTTTTTAGCAACAAACTCAGTATTTATTAAGATTTATTTAATTTAAACTGATACTTAATTTTAGTTTTCTTTAGTTGAATGTTAATTCGTTGGGATTAAAACGTGGATTAATTGATTGATAGAAGCAGCGTTGTCAACTTTGAAATTTCAAAACGCACCAAAATGGAGAAAAAAGCGCACCCTTTACAAGAAACGCAACAAGTTAAAAATTTCGTTTTTGTTTTAAATATTTGATTTGATTAATTTGAAATTTTTTAATATCATAAATTCTATTTGATTAATTTTAAATTTTTTAATATTATAAATTCTATAAAAACTTTTTATCAACGATTATTATTAAAAGTAGTAATAGTAAAAGTTTTTTTTAATAAATGCGCTAATAAAGATAAAATAAGCATTTAACCACTCCAAATTTAATTCACAATATGATATTCGTAACTAAAGTACTAATTGGTAAAAAGCTAACTTCAGTTCATATTTGGTACTTTTTTTATATATTTTTCTTTTCTGGTTAAAGTACCTCTATTTGACTTTTTCCAATAAAAAAGGTTATACAAGAATTTTTATTTACATGTTTCAAATGTTAATTTGATTTTCAAACAAAGATTTTTGAAGAATTTGATTTCATTTATCATACATTCGTATTTAAAATACATTTTTTCATCGTATAGATTTCATGAGTTATGAATTATTAAAAAACTGCAATTAAAAATAAGTAAAAATTAAGATTTCATCACATTTTCGAAAAAATTAAAAAACGCACCGAAATTCACAAAAAAATTTTGCAGTGTTGAATGAAATGGTACTCAAACAGGTGTATTTTATTGTAGAAAGATTTTTCTCACACTAAAACAAAAAGTTGTGTTGAATTTGCATGGTGCCAACAAAAATTAAAAAGCGCACCAAAATTTAAAAAAAAGCGCACCGCGCACCAACTAAAGAATTTTTCGCACCAAGTTGACAACGCTGGATAGAAGTGAGAGAGGAAAAAAAATGCGTAATGCTAGGAACACAATTAGGACGAACGACGAAATTCGCCGAACAGGCCGAATTAGTTGTTGGCAAATCGCTATGTAAATTAATTAATTAAATAAAAAACATTATTTACTAAAACATTAAAAACGAAACATGGTCCTCCGTATTGTTTGTTTGTCGTTCGCTGTTGTAAGAAATAACTCTATTTCAGAATTCGCCGCATATGACGTATACAGCCGACGCCGTTATTGCGTGTATTTTCATAAAACACATTTTTATTTTCAGAGACGAATATTTGTGACTAAAAATTCATCGTTATACCTAGTTGTGTTCCTAGCATAATTAACATTTTTAAAAGCGAAGGACATATCGACAGTTCAATTCCAAACCATGCTATGTCGACTTAGCGTGCTTTTAATTTTTTTGCGTTTTTAAATTTAGATTTGTTCTGTCAAAATTTTGGTTGTGATTGGCTAGTCCAATCAATAGTTATAAACAACAAAGTTCTACCTCATATGTTTTTTTAGAAATCGCCTGTAAACTTTAGGAGCTTTTCCTGCAAAACTCACTTTTTCGACTTAGCATGTTTTGGAATTGAGCTGTCGATATGTCCATACATATGTGCATATGTATATCATAAAAAAGGTCTTTAAAAGATAAGTTTAATGAAAAAATTTGGGTGGATTCACCCATTTGCTGCGAACAAAATTTTGTCCGAAGAAAAATTTTTTTACTGAAAGTTTTTTGCAGAACGATGCCTTATGTAAAAAAATCTATTAGTTTTACAAGTGATAATACTGCGGCCATTGATTTTTTGTTTGCTTTGGATTTTAACAGTCAATAAAAAAATATTAAATTATTTTAAAATATTGTGTATTCAAAATGGTCGTGTGTGCTGATGGCCGTGGAAATACAGAATGCATAATTATTTGCATGAAAAAATGTAACCTATTGGCAACTCAGTTCATTTTTGTCCAGACAAAATATAAAAACAAACCAATTCAAGCTGAGAGTTGTTCGTAAAAAATATTTTCTCTCTCTTAAAAAGAGACACGTCAAACTTAATATGAAAAAAACTTTGTCCGAATAAATATTTTGTTCAGGACGAATGGGTGAATCCACTTTTAATATTTCAATTAAATTTTTCATACTAAAGGAGGTTTCAACGAGCAATTTGTTTTTCAAAACAACATAAAATTAAAAATTTTTAAATGTATATAAAAAAACATTAAGCGTTTTTTTGTCAATTATAAATGAAGAATTATATTGAGCAGATGTCCACTACGATCGACAGATGTCGATTCTTTTATCAACATTTTGGCAAAATGGTGGGTCTATTAATCATTAATCACGGCACGGATTCAGTGGTGCCAATTAACAGCTGAAATTCGTGAAATTATGCAATCGGTAAATTTAGTTTACAATAAATTACGTATTGTAGCCAGGGCTGCCTGATGAATTTCGGAAAAAATCGTCAAAACCCCGATAAAAAAGAAAAAAAATCGTCATTTCGAATTTTAAAAATCGTTAAAAAAAATCGGAAAAATAAAAAGCCACTATATCTAATAGTATTTTGAAATGTTTATTTAAACGAAAACGTAAAAATTCAAGTTCATTAGTCTCTTTTTAAATAAGAAATCACAAAAAATATAATTAAACACAACTTGTGTAATAGGTATTTGTATAATATCTTAGTCCGCTTTCACACTCTTTAATTCTGACTCGTCAAGGCAAGTTATTTTGTATGAGAAGGGAACAGAAAACAAAAGGGATACAAACTTGATGGTACTAATCAATTTTTTTTTTATTTTCTTCTGTTTTTTTCATGCATGATGATTTGCATTAAAAAGTACGAAAATTAAATTGACGTGTGTAAATGAAATGGCAAGTTCAAAAGCGAATTGAAAAAACTGGTCAGCTCAAACTGAAGAGTATGATACAAGACTTACAGTATTTTATAAATTAATGTCTGAATTTAGCAAATTTTATCAATTTAGGTTAAATTACAATATCAAAAGAATTTATTTTATTAATTTTAAATAACATTTTGAGTATGGAATTCATTCATCTGCCACACTACTGCCACAACAATGTCTTTTTTTATTTTGCTCCTATTTTCAAAGTTAGTTTTCTTTATAAGCGGTCTCTGTTTGAATTCTAAATTAAAATGCATACATAAGTATGTAGATTATGGGGAATTTGTTAAATTTGGAGACTGATGTAAGACTTAACAAAGGAAAGAAAATATTAAAAGTAATAAACATTCTCGGAAATTTATAATAATTTTAGGTATAATAAAATGTATATATTTGAGTTTATATAAATTTAAGGTTAATAAACCAAGCGTCAAATCAATAATTTTATTTGCATACATATTAAATTGTAATAATAAATCTCATAATTTTACATAAAAATTCTCTTAATATGGAAATTAAGCGAACTCCTATTAATAACTCTTTAAAAGTACCAATTAAACAACAATAAATACCAACAAAATATAAAAGAACAAAAAATCATAAGAAAACAACTACTCACCTCACTTTATACACGTTAATGATCATTACACATGAACTAACATGGTAATTAACTCTCCCTCACACTCCTCTGAACAAATATTCAAAAACACTAACAACAAGCCTAACAAAGTCATGATTTGTTTCATTTATGTAACAAAGCAAATGCACTTGTAAAAACAATAACAACAAACACACTTTATTTACTCGGGCTTTTGCTTTATTTTTATTTCGTACAACAACAAAACTCACTAAATTACTGCTTGTCTTCTTCTGCATTTTTTATGCAAGCTGTCAATTTTTGCAATAATTTCTTTTCATAAACTATTTACACATTTTTTTCACCTGATTTTTTCACTTTTTCCTTAATAATTTTTTAATAATATTATAGTAGACATTTTATTTAGCAACAAACTCAGTATTTATTAAGATTTATTTAATTTAAACTGATACTCAATTTTAGTTTTCTTTAGTTGAATGTTAATTCGTTGGGATTAAAACGTGGACTAATTGATTGATAGAAGTGAAGAGAGGACAAAATTAAAAATGCGTGATTTTAGAACACAATTGGGACGAACGACGAAAATCGCCGAAGGCCGCATTAGTTGGTGGCAAATCGTTATGTAAATTAATTAATTAATTATTTAAATAAAAAAAAAACTAACATTATTTACTACAACATTAAAAACTAAAACGAAACATGGTCACTCCGTATTGTTTGTTTGTCGTTCGCTGGCGTAAGAAATATACTCTATTTCAGAATTCGCCGCATATGACGTATACAGCCGACGCCGTTATTTTATGTATTTTCATACACATAAGTGTTTTATTTTCAGAGACGAATATTTGTGACTAAAAATTCATCGTTATTCCTAGTAGTGTTCCTAACATAATTAACCTTTTTAAAGGCGAAGGACATACATACAGTGGCTCCATCGCATAATCGGACAAGTGTTTGTATGATATTTACGTTCTCTAACAAATCGTAATAATTTTTATTTATTTTTTGTTTTTATTTGCACTCTACACTCTAATCTTTCCAAATATAAAAAAAACATCAATATTCTCGATGATAACTGTAAATTTACATAGAAAAACAAAATTAACTCAATTTTTTGCGCTCAACGCATAATCGGACAAAGTACATTCACATTTATTTTACCTTCTCTTTCACTAAAATACAGTTATAAAATCAAATGTTTCTTTTTTGCTACAAAGAAAACCACATGTACAAGAGGAATGCCAAACACAAACTGAAGTGTGACCTTTTTTTATGTTAATTGCTCAAGTTTGTTACGAGAGGTCATAGCGTCACAAGCATCTGTATTACCGTTAATTTTTCGATAATTCTCTCCGTTCTTAGATCATTTTGTAGAGATTTAAGAAAAGAACATTTCTGCATTACTAACTCGAAAACCTAAATTTTGAGTTGTGACGGTCTTGCACGAAATGAGCGATATGTATGTATGTCAAAAAAGAGATAATTTGGTAACAAAAACATTTATAAAACATACAAATGATAGAAAATTTTAATAATTCAGAAAAACGTCAATGTGCTATTTTTTTTTTGAAACAAAAAGTCGTCAAAATGACGATAAATAGTCAAATCTGGCAGCTATGATTGATTGTAGCGTTTACAGATCCACAATTTTCACAGAAAATTTTGAGTGATATTGGATTTATAGTAACAATTGTTAAAGCTTCTACTACCTTAACAATACTACTGATATGTATGTATGTACATACATATGTATATCAACAAGTAAAGGTGCCATCAGACGGGATGTATTTTACATATGTACTGTCACTTTTCTTACCCATATGTAATTCCGTATGTATGTCAAAATTTCCATTTTACATACGATTCATAATTTTTGCTATCACACCTGCTTATGTTTTTCCGTATGACATAACCTATAAATGTAAACAAAAGCTGACTTTTTAACATGTATAAATTTCAATAATTGCTTCTTTTGGCCAATCTAACTGCAATAAATATAATAAACATAATTTAATTTATTAAAAATTAATTTTCTTTAATTTTTTTTACAATATATTTTTTCAAACAATTTTGTTTCAAAACAAAACAGCTGTTTTGTTTATGTTTGTCACAGGAAAATAGAGCGTGTTCTAATCGAAAAAATTACATATGTATTTCCACATGTATTTTACATATGCAAAGTTTCATATGTATCACACGATGTGTACAACTTTTACAGATGGAAAATTTGACAGTACATATGTATGTAAAATACATCCCGTCTGATGGCACCTTAAAATGTCAAAATGTTTATGTTATTGCAATATGTCCCTGTTGGAAAACGAAGTTCTTGTTGAAAAAAACTCGTTTGTAATCCGCCTAACTGTAATTGTGTTATTTCGTACAACTTTAATATTAATTTGCAACAATTTGTACATTATTTTTTTAAATTTCAATTCAATTTTCCAAAGGAAAAAAGCATCAAAACTAGTTTAAAATAAATTGTTTGATATTACATATTTCTATTTTTCTATTTTATTTTTCTTGCAAAACTATTTCATTTGAAAGATTGTTGCTGTTGCTATTGCCGGTTGAGTGTGTGTGTTATTTCAAATGTTGCTGCTGTTGTTTTATCTTTTTTTATGCAGTTACAAAAGCAATTATTAGCAGCAGCTGTTGCTGTCAAAAAAGGAAACAGCAACAAAAAACAACACAGACATCACCCAACTAACAAACTGCTAGTTAGGCAGACGGACAGACCGATGGACAGACTAACATATATGTATACAGCCATAAGTAAATATGTATATGAATGTATGTGTGTGTGAATTAAAACAATTTAAGCCGGCTAAATGGACAACATTGATATGAACCGTATTATTCTGTATATCTGCTGCTTCTCTGTTTGTTACGTGGAGTAAATGGCCAAACTCGTCCAAATGTTTGTATATTATGGCAAATGCGTGCATGTGAAAAAAAAATTATGTGCGTGAATAGGTCTTTTTGCCAGTGTTTGCCCGTATGAGTGTGTTAATATGTCTGTATTAAATATGCCGCCAATGTTGCAAGCTAAATTGTAATTCATCATTTTAAACGCTCCCGCAATGGTTTTTGTTGTTGTTCTTGTTTTTTGTTTTGTTTTGTGTCTGTTTCAATTCATTTTTTTATCCTAAAACTATGAAACAATTTTAATGAAAAAAAAATCATTTGCAATTTTTTTACTTATAGTTTTTGTGTGTCTTTCGGTTTAAGAAGTTGTTGTTATGCGGCTTCTGCTATTTGTTGTAAATATTTGTATATGTTTGCTGTTGTGCTTTGGCTACTTGTATGTTAGGTTTAAGGTACAGTGAGGTTTTTGAAACAAAAGTACTTTTGGCAAATATGACATAAAATAGTAGATACTTTGTATGAAATTTGATATTTTTCTAAATAAATATCAATTTTTCAATAAATTTATTGAACAAATGTAAGGAAATTAAAAAAAGAAATTTTAAAATTAATATAATTTGTAATAAAACAATTTGAAAATATGTATAAAAGAAAATGGTAAAAAGTACATTTTGCGAAGAGTACCTAATAAGTACTTTTTAAGCAATTTTATTATATTGTATATTTTTTTCAAATTAAAATAATTTTCAATTAAACTGTTAAAAAATATATATGAAAACCGTTAAGATCCTTTTTGGAAAGTAAATGTATTTTTTTTTTAATTTTATATTTTTATATATTTTTTATTATAATTTTAATTATTAATGAAAACTCATCAACAATTTTTAGAAAATATTAAAAAGTACTCTTTGTAAAAAGTATCCTTATGAAATTTTATCATTTGGTTTTAATATTATTAAACAATAATATTTAATAAACAGGATTTAAAAAATATGCTTTCTATTAAATTTGATATTTTTTAATACTTCTTGATATAAATTTACATTTTCTTTAAATTTATTAAAAATATGCCAGAAAAACATAAAAAAATGTTCTTGTTTATCAAATTAATATAATTTGTAATAAAACTTAATGAAGATACGTAAGAATAAGGTAAAAAGTACCTTTTTTAAAAAAGTTTATAGAAAATATTTAAGAAAAACATAAGAAATACTTTTTCTTAAACAGAACCCTAAAAAAGTACTATTAGTAAAATTGTATATGTTTTTTAAATTTAATTTAAATTTTATAAAAAAAAATATTGAAAATTTGAAAAATGAAAATTTTAAGAAAAACATAAAAGTACTTTTTTGTAAAAGATACGTTTTATGAAGTTTTATAAAATTAAAATTTTTTAAATTAATATACATAACTAAAAAAATTATTTAAAAAAAATATATATAAGAAAATGGAAAAAGTACTTTTTGCAAAAAGTATCTTTTTTGAAATTTTATACTTTGTGCATATTGTTCAAATTAATATGATTTTAATAAAACTTAGTTAAAAAATGTATGTATGAAAAATATAAAAAGAACTCTTTGCAAATATGCCCTAAAAACACATTCTAATAAATTTAATATTTTTGCTTATTTTTTTAACCTAGTTATAGAGTTTTAAAAACCTAGTTATAGAAAATATGCTAGAAAAACTTAAAAAGTACTTAAAATGTACTTTTTCCAAAAGTACATTAAAAGTAAAAGTAGCAATTTGGAAAAATATACAAAATTATAAAATATGAAAGAAAAACTTAAAAAGTACATAAACACACTTTTTGTGTGAAAATACAAAAGTATTTTAATAATGAACATAAAAAGTACTTTTTATGTTCTTTTGAAGCTTTTCTTGCATATTTTATAATTTTGTATATTTTTCCAAGTTGCTATTAATTTTCGAAAAATACAAAAAGAAAAACATAAAATTTACTTTTTGCAAAAAGAATCTGAGTACGTTTCATGAAATTGATATTTCTGTACATTTTCATGAGTCAAACAAATACAATTTTTGTAAATCATAAACTTTGGTTTTAGTAAATCAAACTTTTAAATTTCGAACAAATTTTAAAATTTGTTTTGCACTACATTTTCTCCACGGTGTCTTTGATTTTACAAAAACTGACCACGTCTGGCACTTCAGCAGCATAGTTTGTTAACTTATAACGTACATATATGAAGCAACATACGCAATATTAAAAGTGAGTACGCGGTGGCGGTAATACACGCACCCGGCGCGGCGGCTTGTTTATTCACTTTGTATTAAACGATGGTGTTGTCTTCTTTTTCAATTCATTCCTTTTTCATTTTCACAGACGCTTGTTTGCCAGTTTAGCGCATTTCGTCTTACAAAATAAAGTTAAATTAAAAGTTTAAAAATTAATAAAGAATGAAAAGAATACACAACAACACACAAACTCTTTTGGCAAGTGAAGTGTGTACCTACGAGTATATAGCATAAGTGACTGAGTAAGTGGGTACCAGTACTTTGAAGTTTTGTTCTCTTTTGTCGTTTGCGGCTACTTTTTAATTTCTTGCAACTTTGCTTTCTTACACGAGCCAGATGAAGCTGCTAAAGCACTTGATTACTGTGTATGACTGTGATGATGATGGCAGTCTATTTTCAGGCCTTAGATACAAAACATGCTGATGATGATCATAATGCAACAGCAGCCATCAGCTAATATACGAAAATTGCTGATGGCGAGTCACACAGTAACATCACAATTCTTCTTATAACCTCTTAAAACTGCCTGTATGTTTTAATTTCTGCTACTTCTTAAGAAAATTGTATTATGTATTTAATTGTCCTAAATAGTGGGTTCTTATAGAACTTATTTAATATTCTAAACATCATGTTTATCACTCATTGATTTGTACGCTCGTTCGTTTAATTTATATTGGCCCAGCCAACAACTCTTGGCGATTTAAGTGTTCAATTTGGCGGCAAATATTTTTTTGTTTTCTTTAACGCACACATCCTTTTTTGCTCGATTTTATTTTAAAATTTTTTTCTTTAATAGTTTTAATTCAATTTTTTCTTTAGTCAGTTTTTTTTCTCATTTAGCAGCTCTAGCAAATTGAAATGAATATTTTATGCAAAATAGTTTTTCATTAGTTTGTTCAACATCATAAATCATATTGCCTTGAGTCCGTTCGCTCTTATATAAGGGGGGAAAAAATACTCATTACGCCCACCAACTGACATTAATTGCCGACATTAAACACGCATTTATTTCCAGTGCGCTCGTTCGCTGCCCCTGCCTCCAACCAGGTTAATTTTTGTAGTTAATTTTGTTCGTTTTTTTTTCAATTCCGTTTTTGTAAATTTATATTTTATGCAGTTTTCAATTCTCCAGCGTTGTGTTCTTATTTGAACATACACACATGGTTTAGAAATAAGGCTGCACTATGGGAAAGTGTTGTTGATGAAAAGGTAAAGGAAATGTTTTTTTTCAAGGAAAATGAAAAGTTTTGTAATAGATAAACTTTAAACTATTGGACTATTTTGCTAAACTGTAAAGAAGCTGTTTAAAGAGTTGAATTATTTAGTAAACGAATAATCGTTTAACAGAATAACAAACCAAGTTTATGAATTGTATGAAAAAATGGAAACAATTTTATTTAAAAATACAAAATTTTTTAAAAACAAACATGATTTTTGGAACACTGGGTTTGAGACTAGACGATTAATTAGTTAAAAAACTTAAACTATTATTTAAAATCGGGCTTAAAATTATTCGAATACAACAAACAATTTATATAATTTTAATCACATTTTCTTCGGTCTTTAAATTACTCTATTCAAAAAATATTTTTTATAAAAATAAATATTAAAAAAAAAAACGAATTATAAAACCGGGTTTTTAATTATCCATAAAAAATGTATTTTATAATTAAAAGAAAGTAATAAGTAAACAATAATTTAAACAGTACAAGCTTATTCGAATGAAATGATAATTTACAGAAAACAATGTTTGAGTTAAAAATTTATTTTTCTTATTCTTTTTCGAAAAATCATGAAAATTACAAAACAAAAAAATTAATAACATAACCGAATAACTGGCTATTATTCGAATAATAAAAACGTATTTTGAATTATACGAATAAAAAATAAATGTTTCAAAAAACTAAAAGAAACCAAACGATTATTTAACAAAAATGCTCGCATTGATTTCTTTCGCGAAAGAAATTAATTCGATCGAATTTAATTTGTGAATTTAATACGAATTTAAGGATTCGATTAGCGAAATTTATAAATAAAATTTGCGAAAGAAATTGCAATATAAGAATGCAAAATTTATTTCTTTCGCGAATTGAATTAAAAAGAATTAATCGCGAATTTTATTTTTCTATAGAAACCATGTGATGCAAAATTAAAATTATTTTTTGTTTGTTTTTGACACCAATTCGAAAATATGTATGTATGTAGATACAACCCAGCATACCATTCTAGGAGCGCTCCGAAAAAGGAGTCAGAAAAGAGTCCAACAAAAGAGCATTTTCGGAGCGCTCCGAAAAAAGGAGTCAGAAAAGAGTCTAACTAAAGAGCATTTTCGGAGCGAAAGAAAAATTTGCTTGTTACTGTCCTGAGTCGGCTCAGAAATTCCACTTAATTATGTGTGTGCCAAAGCGTTGTCCTGTTATTTGTGCTTTGAACAAAAAAAACATAGCTGTACCACACAAGAATGATAAAAACAAGATTACACAGAGCACAAGAAAAACCTCATAAAATACTCTTTTCTGACATTATCTACGAGCTCTTTAAGAGCCCACAAAAACCCTCATAAAAGACTCATTTCTGACATTATCTAAGAGCTCTTTCTGACGGACCATTTTCGAACATAATGACGCTCTTTTCTGAAGGTTTTCGGAGCAATTATGATTGTTTTTTGGGCTCATAAAGAGCGTTAACGCTCCGAAAAAGGTGTCAGAAAAGACTCTTTTCGGACTCATATGGCTTGCTGGGAATATGGATATACATATATATATGTAGTTATATGTATGTTTACATGTGCGCATAAAATATACCCACCATCTATAATATCAGTAGTGTGATCTATGCGGACTTGAAAGAAACTTGTGTAACATTTTGTATCAAAATCGATGTTTATACGAGTTATTGCATTTTTTGGATTCCTTATATGGGATCTATTACATTTTATGTGACGATCGTTATAAAATATTTAACTGTATTTGAGTCTTATAGTGAATTTCAATAATTCTCAATACAAACGATATTTTTATCTCAATAACGATATATTTTAGATTTTTTTTTATTGAAAATCGATCTTGTAAGGGAAATGTGATTAATTATAAACTGACCTTCACAAAATTTAATTTCAATTTTTTTACTTACATCGGTGAAAAATTTGAGTTCGATATCGATTTTTATAAAAAAAGTGGTCACTATATGGGAGCTATGACCAATTACGGCCCGACCACCATAAACTTGATTACTTCTTATATATATGTACATATATGTGAGTTATTTCTGTTGTATTTCAACTTGATAAATAGGTTTATTTGCATTCAAAATATTTTCGGATTTTGGTCTTTATATGGGGGCTATGGTCAAATATGAACCAATCATCGTAAATATATGTACATACATATATGTGGAATACATTTGTAGAATTTCAACTGGATAGTGATGTTGTTTATAAGAGATTTGTGTTTACTCAAGTGATTTCCGGAAATTGACTTTATATTGGGACTATGATCAAATGTGAACCGATTCAAGCATGATTGAAGTGATTTATCTTTACGTGAAACTAATATTTGCTGGATTTTGTATGGATACTGCTTTTCTAAAGACATTTATGTATCATAGAGCCATATTCCAGGAAGACATTTATATGGAAGTTATAAGAAATCGTAGCCCGATTCTTATCCTTTTCAACAGAACTTTTTCCTCTATAGCAAAAATAAAGTGTGTAAAATTGTATGGTATTATCTTTATTATATTTGAAGAAAATAGCAAAAAATATGTGAAACATATTGAGTTTATCTGTAACTTTGGTCTATTCGGTAAAAAAACAATGTTTGGAAAATTTCATTGGCCTCACAGTTTTTTTCGAGTCTCTATCGTGCCTTTAACAGACGAACAGACTGACGGACTTGGCTAGAATTAATATAATCTTAGTATTTTCTAAGGGCCCAGAAGATATGTATACAATTTTTGGTTCTATGATGAATATATCGATGTCAAATTAATGACAATGGTAATGGATGTAAAAATTATAAGATTATTAGAATGAAAAGATAATTTACAAAAATCAGAACTACTAGTATAAGATTATTCGAATATTTAGTGATAAAATTCGTTTTCTACAAAAGAAAAATACTTTTTTTTTTGAAAAATCTGTAAAATTTGATTTTAATTGAAATTTTTTTTTTTGTTTTTTTTGCCATAAATAAGATTTTCTTTTGGCCAAAATTAAGGTTTCTTAGACCAGCCCTCTTCATGCAAGGAATTGTGTTGGAACTAGGAAAATAGTTTATGGGAGAGATGATGGAGGGACTAGTATTTGTGAACATTTTTTTATTTTACATAAAAAAACAAAAAATTTGTGCGAATGTTTACATTTTTGTTAGAAATTACAATATTTATTAAGAAAATACTATTTCTGAATATCCCATAGTGCACTAACATATTCTCTCTATGCATTTCCCCAACATCAACAGAGTATTTTAATGTTGGCTATATAAACTCTATTATTTTCCCAACTCCACAGCATATATGTAATACTCCTCCATCTACCCCGTCCACCTACCGCTAAATATGATTTTCCATGTAAAAGTCTAACTACCATCAGTCGGTCTTTGGCATACAAATTTTGTGTTTAATGTTTGCCAACCTGATTGTCTGTTTAGTAAAATGTTTGTGAGTGCGTTTTAGTGTTTTTTGTTTTGTGGAATCTAATAATGACAAAACCGATATATGTATATTCCCAGTCCCGTACTAGTTCCTGTTTTTTTTATTCCCGTACAAATTTAGATACTTGCACACGAAAGACCACATGCAGAAAATTACGAGTTGCCATAAAAACGCATTTTTAATTTCACATGTTTGAATGCAACAACAAACAAAATAGCAAAAAAAAAAACACAAAAGTAACCAACTACAAAAAACCACATGCTCTTGTCAGTCGTCATCAGGCTCATTTGGGGAGTAAACAAGCGAAATGTTTTGCTGTTTAGTGTTTGTCTGTGTGTCTGGTATTGAACATAAAATCATGCCAAATACACAAACAAATTTTAACCGCACATACTTAAAATTAAAATATATTAACTAGTTTCACAGGGAGGTGGTAAAAAAATCACAACATTTTTAACATTTTTTTTAATAAAATCTTTTTTTTTTCAAATAAAGCTATGTGCCCACGATCGTCAGATATTACAACGTTGTCATATATAGCAATGTACTGACATTGAAAAAAATTTTAGCAAAAGGTAAATTGTCAGTTTAGACGACTATAAGAAAACTAACAATTTCATTTGCACACAATTGTCATACAATAAATTTATCTGTCAACTGAAATTGTCAGTTCACACGGTTGTCAGATTCAAATTCATTTTGCAACTCTGTGTATGTGTTGAAAAATTTTGGAACAAAACACACACTTTAAAAAACACACTTAATTTAATTCTTTAATTTTCTACTACTTTTTTCAAAAATGTTATCAATGCATACTTGCTTGTTTATTTATGTATATACAGAGTTGCATTTGGAAATAATTTCTATGACAATGCCGCCATTGGCAGATGCATAAACTTTGCACATATGACAATGAAAAATGTTTGACAATTGTCTTAAAACAATGAAAATGACAAAATTGTGTGTTGACACGATTGTTAGATGTCTGACAATATTTTTGTCTTCCAATGTACGGAAAATGCTTTTTCTTACAACGTTGGAAGTCAAAAATTTTAAGTTTACACGGTTGTTAGACATTTTCTGAACATTTTTCGAACAATCTGACGATCGTGGAGACATAGCTTAAGTTCTACTAAAAACCTTACAATGATTATCCGAAACATTAATAAAAACTAGTTTATATAAATTAGCATATAAAACCAAAATCAAACAATAAAAGCAATTAATCAGCAATTTCTTAGTGGTGTAAACTTGTTTTTTTTTCAAGATGATGTATTCTCTGACAAATAAACAATATTTTTAAATAAATTAACGGTTTTTTCCAATTAAAAAGTCTAGGCCGGCGCTGTCGAAAAATATGAGCGCAGAAAGTGCACACAAACAGCGCTTGAGGATTCTCAAGTTAAGGCAGCCGTTGAACACAATGTACTCCACCAAAACGAAGATGGTCAAACTTTAGTAGACCTCTACCCTCCCCCCCCCACAACTTTTCACCTACGCCCATCCTCTTTTTAACGAGATTTTGAACCCACTATTTCACTATTGAAAATGTTAATATAAATATAGACAGGACACACGTACTATGGTCAAATCCAACAGCAACAACAGAACAAAAAAGACCTGCAACAAAAACACAAACGATGAGTTAAAACCAAAAACTTTAACTACTAAAAGAAAAAATTTATTCAATGGGCTTTAAATTTGAAATTCCAGCCGTAAATTATGCCAAACAAACAAGTTGATATGTCATTTTTATGGCAGTCATTCAGCTCATTTGACCAGGCGTTTGGTTGGTTGGTTGTTTGTTACAGCACTCAACACACAAAAACAAAATGCATTTTTATAGACACAGACATTTATTTAAGCAGGTAAAGTGGAGTAGTGGAGTATTAGCAAACATTATTTAGAAACTGAAACACTAAATTGTTTTTAGGGTAAGTGAAAAAGGCCTTAATATGGCAGAAAAAATATCATTAAAATCAATTAACAAAGCACGATTATTCGTATACTAAATTTGTCTTAATTTATGTTTATCTTTATAAATTGTTAAAAATTATTCATTTTATATCAACACATTTCTCTCTACATCAGCTAACTAATTTAAATCTCAGCTTAGTGTCTGACACATTTTATACGTACGAGTACTTAGCTGCTTCCTTGCACATAAGTCCTTTTGCGAAAAACTATTGCCAAAATATGCTTAGTTTTCTAAATAACTTGGCAAATTTTACTTCAGTAAACAATTTTATGCTGTTTACTGTGTTGGGTGAGGTTAAGTCCAAAGAGATCTTTTATTTCGTTTATTACTGTGCTCCATTTTAATACCCTATACAACCATAGTGGGGAAGGTATATTGGATTTGTGCTGATGTTTGTAATGCCCAGAAATATTGGTCCAACAACCAACTTTAAAGTATATCGATCGACTCAGAATCACTTACTGAGTAGATTTAACGATGTCCGTCCGTCAGTCTGACTAGCTGGCTGCCATGTAAAGCTTGTGCGCAGAGTACAGGTCGCAATTTTAAACATATTTCGATGAAATTTGATACGTGAAATTTTTTCGGCCCAAGGACGGATGGGATTGAAACTGGTGTAAATCGGTCCATTATTTCACCTGGCCCCCATACAAATAGCCTCCCGAAATTATGGTTTAAAGATAACAAATATTTGAATTATGCAAGTATCCAAACAAATTTCACCACAAATGAGTGGTGCTTGAAGCCAAATCAGATCTACAAATTTTGTGCAGATCGGTCCATAATTTATCACAGCTCCCATATCAAGCTCACAGCCGAAAATCACTTGGAAGAGCATAACTCACATAAATATGTCGGTATCTAAATAATAATGAACGCAAATATATTCCATATGTATACAAATAATACGGTACAATTTTATGATGATCGGTCCATAATTAGTCAAAGCTACCATATAAGGTCCGAAAATCACTTTAAAGAGCATAACTCCCCCAAAAATGTCGGTATCCAAATAATATTGAATACAAATATGTTTCTTATATACAGAAATGATGACACTTAATTTTATAATGGTCGGTCCATAATTAGTCGAAACTCCCATATAAGAGACCGTAATTTACTTTAACCTCCATAAATATTTTAAAAGTATTTATATCGAGATAGAGTATAACATACATAATATTTATTTTTGGATGATCGGTTCATAATAGGTTATATCTCCCATTTCAGCGTCCATTTCTGGAAAACGTTTTATACCTATATTGGTGTAGGTATTATATGGTCGGGTTTGACCGACTATACTTTTTTTACTTGTTATTTATGTTGCCTTTCTATGGCTTTAAATATTTCTATTCATAAAAATTTGTATTTTTTTCTGAATTTGTAAATACAATCTATTCATAAGCGCCCTGGGTTGTTAGTGTTGCCAAATGTGCTCGTAAAACATTTGCGCGCTGTTACAGCTGACATTTTATTTTGACATTTACCATAAAATGAGTTGTGTATATTCTTTTATACATATTTTAATTTTGTAAAGATATTTGCTAATTTGGTTTTGTTTTCCTGGTACTATTTTTTAGAGCATAGAAAAGGTACACGCTGAAAAATTTAACATTTTTAATACACTCCCACAATTTTAAAAGTGCTTTAAAGTAAACTTCTTTATTTATATAAATTTGTGTTTTTATTTGTTAGAAATTTTGCCTTCAATTTAATTTTTTCTTTCTGTGCAGTTTCCTCATAAAAAATATTTATGTCTAAGTTTATCCATTTCTAAACTTATTTAATTTTTATAGTTTTTTTTTCGTTTACCACTTCCTTTTCTCTTCCTCATACTACCAGCAATACAATAAAGATGTATGTATGTTGGTATATGTACATGCCGTCCACCTACTCCCAAAATATAAAAAATATATTTTATGAAAGCTGGTTGTGTCTGTGTCACAACCTCTCCCGCCTTGACTGTGCGATGCAGTTAGATTGTCAGTCATTCATTACGGCAGCCAGTTAGTCTGTGAATAGATGATGGAGTTTTTATGTTTTGTCAAGTGTTTGAGTGATTTGTGCAAGTGCATGTGTTTCACGATGTATAGCAACAGTAGAATATTGAGTAACTTATGATTAGTTGGTATTTCTTCAGGCCTGAAATTGATAGTATATTCGTACGCTTTTTGTTACTATGTACTATGTTACTAAAGCAAATTCTGGTAATTTCTATAGTAAATTTTTTAATTTGTGAATAACCGTTTTTCTATTGAAAAATTTCTGTATAACAGTTTTTTTTCTACACAAAAATATCTGTATAACAGTTTTTTCTATAAAAAATTGTTTGTATACATATTTGTATTTTTTTAGAAATTTATTAAGCATTGTTGTTGCTTCTTGTTGGATGGAGCATAGCAAACACACTAAATTCCATTACAAACGAACACGAAAAATAAAAAACAGTTTTAGATGGACTTATTTTTTTTAATTTTTTTTGATATTGACAGGTGTTATTTATGGTCCCTGATATTTTTTATAATGTGTTTATATCTGGCAAAACTCTTTCTTTTTTTTCTTATTTTAAGCGTTTGAAAATGTTTGCTGGGCAAAATCTCTCAACAATACATCTTCATTTTTATTTTTGAACACCCCTGCTATAGATATATTTCTTTATAACTGCTTTTTGTATAGGAACATTTCTGTATAATAGTTTTTTTATATAGAAATATTTCTGTATAACACTTTTTCTATAAAAACATTTCTGTATTAAAGATTTTCTATACAAAAATTTGTATAAAAAATATCTGTATAACAGTTTTTCTGTACAAAAATTTCTGTATAAGAGTTTTTTATATAGAAAATTTTCTGTATAAGAGTTTTTTCTATAGAAAAATTTCAGTATAACAGGTTCTTTTGGGAATATTTTCTATATAACAGTTCTTTCAGTAGAAAAATTTCTGTATTAAAGTTTTTTTATAGAAAAATTTTTGTATAACAGTCTTTTATAGAACATTTTCTGTACAAAAGTTTTTCTATTGCAAAATGTCTGCATAAGAAGTGTCCTTATAATAGTTTTCTCTAAAAAAAATTGTCTGTATAACAGTTTTTTCTATATAAAAAATTCTGTATAACAGGTTTTTTATGGAAAATTTTCTGTATAATAGTTTGTTTTATAGAAAAATTTCTGTATTAAATTTTTTTTATAGAAACTTTTTTGTATAACAGTTTTTTTTATAGAAAATTTTCTGTATAAAAGTTTTTTCTATTGCAAAATGTTTGTATAAGAAGTGTCTGTATAACAGTTTTCGCTAAAAAAAATGTCTGTATAACAGTTTTTCTGTAGAAAAAATTTATATGTATATACAATTTTTCTTTTGTACAAAAATCTCTGTTTTTTTTATAGAAAACTTTCTACATAACAGGTTTTTTATAGAAAATTTTATATAGAAAAACTTCTGAATAAAAGTTTTTTGTCTGTATAAGAAGTGGCTGTATAACAGTTTTCTCTACAAAATGTCTGTATAACTGTTTTTCTATAGTAGATTTTCTGTATAACAGTTTTTTTCTGGAGAAACATTTCTACATACTAGTTTTTTTATTTTAACAGATTTTTTTTTTATTTTTTATAGAAAAATATACGCAGAAAGTTTTTTCCTTCGAACATTTTCTCTATAACAGTTTTTTCTGTTCATCCAACTCTCCATATTCCACTGTATTTGCTCAAAATCTTTATTTACCCATTGTATGCATTTTCTTACAGTTTGTTTTTTTTTTTTCTTTCTACTTCTAAACTATGCAATTTATTTAAGAACATTATCCAGAAAAATATTTGACATAATGTTGTAATTTTTACACAATGTCTTTTTCTTAAAAAGCAAAATAACAACAACAACAATAATAATAATAATAATAATAATAATAATAATGGCAACAACAGAAAACAAGGAATGTCATAAAATTCAAATTTATATTTTTATGCGTCATTTGCATGTGGTTTAAGTGTGATAAACTTTTCATAGTTTTTCTTTATGTCAAGTGAGTTGGAAATATTTTTACTACCATCATTATTAGTTAACAATATATACTACGTGTGTTTACGTTTATACATACATACATATTATAAAAGTGTGTGTTTTTTGTACAGGTCTTAAGGAATTTTTTGTGGGTAATTTGTAGGAATTTTTAACAAATTAAATTTATTTTACACAATCTTGTTGAAAAGACAAACAATTGGATTAAAATTTCAGCATTATTTTAGCTGGAAATTTATAAATTGTTTAAATTTAAAGAATTGATGGCTGACAATGAAGGCTGTTAGTGTAAGAAATCTTTCATAGAGCTTAAGCTTTAAGCTTCTGTAGCAAAGTTTTAGTAGAGCAATGATTGATTGAGATATAAAAATCATTATTTTGGTTAACTGGTCATTGTCAAGCTAAATTTCGATAAAATAGTTCGTATTAATACATAATGGTATAATCCAGTCATTACTCTACTACTTCTAAGTAATGCAACAAAACACATACTTATGTAGATAGATATTAAAAAGTAAATTCATTATGTCATTTTAAACTGCTATATATAGTTCTTTAATATGTAATTCTGATCTCTGGATATCAGTTAAAATCAGACACAAACTAATAACAATTCAAACATAATGTTACTAATTTATATATTTCTACTCTTGTCCATCCAAAAGCCTTTCCACCGGAAAGAGTTAGCATTAAGCTTAAACCATTCAATAACTATACTGATTGTAAACTACATTTGGCCATAACTGTAACATAACTTCTAAAACCATTCAAATTACAACACACAGATGCCGCAATCAAACTGAGAGACTTAGAAAGAATGAAACTTTTTGCACTTCTTTAGCCATTAATAAAACATAAATTTCAAAGAGGCAACAACACACTAACACGGCTAAAGAAGAAAAGGTGGCAAGAAAATCCATATGATTTTTAATTTTATTAAATATTAAGTTAATTAACTTAACGATAGCCGTATCTAAATTATATATAGACAGCAACAGCAACTGCAACTGGTTGAAGAACAGGTATTAAATAAATTTACAAAATTATGATGATTTTTATCTTTTTAAAAAGAAGTAAAAACGAAAAATAAAAACAATTGCCTGATTTCCTTTTAATAATGACATTTGGCAAACAAATTTTTTATGAGTGGAAATTTAAATAAAATTATTTAATATTGTAAATTTTAATAAACATTAATATTTTTATTTTTTTTTTAGATTTAAATCAACCAGCATTATTTACACATAATATTACAAAAGGTATGTATGCACATAAGTTTAATATATTTAGATAATTATATTAAAAATATAGATAAAGCTCTTTAAATATTTGCTTTATCTTTTAAAATCATTAAAACCGATGTTTTGTTTTAACAAGCTCAGAAAAAAATTCCTTAAATATAAACTCATAAAAGTCATCGTGTAACTTTTAACTAAATTCAAAAAAAAAACAAATAAAGCGCCAATATAGTCTTTGGTTTCATTTGCGACACACCACTACAAATTACTGCCGCTGTTTTTTTAGTGTGACTATGCCAGGCTGTTCACTGCGTTTGCAGTTCAAGTCTCAGGCTCATTTCCCACAGGAGAAGACAAATTTTTATGGGAATTTATTAAAGAAACGCATTAATGTTTGAGCATTTAAAAGCAACATACACAATGTTCATATTTATATATATACATACAAATACAGTGAGCGTCAACATAAAGTAAACACCTAATATTGTTTAAAAACATTTGTTTATTATATGTATATACAAAATTTAAAACGAAATATATTGCATAACTTAAGCAAATTATAACTCATTAAGGGTACTCACGATACAAGGGCGGTTCGGAAACTTCTTAGCCTAGCACAGAGAGGGAATAGTTAGTTATTCAAAAATATTTTTATTTTTCAATATAATCTCCTGAAACTTAAATACACTTAATCCAATGCTTATCTAGCAATTCTGTCCCTTGATTAAAATAGTTTTCCTCAAGGCCTTCAAAATAGTGGTTTACAACTGTAATTGCGTCTTCATTTCAGGTAAAACGCTTGTCAGCTAGGAATTTTTTTAGATTTGGGAACAGCTTAAAGTCACTGGGAGCTAAATCAGGAGAATAAGGTGGGTGGTCAAGCAACTTTTACTCAAATTCGTTGATTTTAACCATTGCAATGGTTAACCAATGCATTGGTAAAACACTTTTGTGTGCTGGTGCTTTGCTTGACGCTTTTCTTGAATTTTTACATTTAATTGATCCAAAATGTTGCAATAGTACTCTGAATTTATTATTTTGCCCTTTTGCAGATAGCCAATCAATAAAATATCTCTACAGTCCCAAAGCACATAACCATAACCTTTCAGCCGATTGAATTGTTTTTGCCTTCTTTGGGGCACTTTCTCCATTGCTTAAAATTGCTGTTTGTGCAATTGTTTCAGGAAGCGCCTTTTTAAGTTTTGCGCAAATTAACAACGTCAGTTTGTTAGAAACGTTTTAAAAAGTATATGTAGTCGTACATATTTATTTTTAAAAATGCCTTCTTTATTTAACAGCTGATTTACTATTTAGCTTATAAAATGTTTTAAACTATATGGAAAAAAGGTGCTGACATTCATATCCTCTTCATCTAAATTCATTGTTTTAGTTGATATTAATAACACAAGAGTACAATGTTTTTATTCGCAATGAGTTTATTTATAGAATATTTTTATCAAATAATAAAAAAAAAACTTCAATGATTTAAGTTATATTTAAATATGATGTATAAAAACGAATTTGGTATTTAAACAAAACTTAAGTTTGAAAACCCTTTGATTTTAAGTTAAAAACTGCCCATAAATTGCTCAAATTATTTCAAGAAGTTACCGTTTGTGCTATGTTAACACTTGAATTTTTTGGTAAAAATGTTGGTAAGCATACATCCTTTTGTATGTGTATGTCACTATGATACTTTTTCTTTTTTGGTTGTTTATACTCGTAGATAATCAACGGAAGAAGAGATTTTGACAGATTTCACTTATATTCTTGCAGCTGGAGAAAATTTTCGCATATAATGCTAATTGTTCATCATTCAGACCCGAAATCACAAAATTTTATTTTTCAAATGTATTTTTCTTTCAAAAGTAAGTTAAAATCAGCTGTTGAGTTAATTGCACAATTGAACAATGCAAGTTTACGTGTCAAAATTGTTGGGCAAATTTACAGCAAATTGTTCATGTAAATTTTGAACAATTCATTTACGAGGACGTAAAAATGCACAGTTTGCACAGTTTGCGAGACTTTTAAACGATATCATGAGAACCCTTATTAACAAAAACTAGAAAGATGAGGAGCATAAAAAAATAATTGCATTTTAAGGGAACAGTAGCAGATTTTTCGCGTCAAAATAAAGAAAACCTAAATATTAAAATTATGTAAAACATTGTATTTAATATTTTGTTTGTAGTCCTTTGGCTTTATCACATTTGGCAATCATCTAGTCATAGAATCGACGAGTTTTTTTAGTAGAATTAGACAAAATTTAGTTCCATACATACTGTATTACTGCCTTTAGGTTATTCTTGCAAGAAATATTTCTTTGCCTATTTTTTTATCCAGATGATCCAATAGGTTCTCCATTGGATTGAGGTCTCAGGGACTGCGGAGTTGAATCTAAAGTATTCGTGCAATCATTGATCAATCACTCTTTCATAATTTTGGAGGTATGCTTAGGAACATTGTTCGGTTGGAAAATCCAGTTCCGCTACATTGTTTTTTAAAAATGTTGAGTTAATCTTTTCAATTTTCATTGCAGATTCTATAAATATAATGTTCCCAACCTCTGATGCCGCCATACAAACTCAGACCATTACTGTTTTTGACTCCAAACATCTCAAACTTACTTGCATCGTTTTTATTTATATGATTACGAAAATATTTAGTTAATTTTATATATTTCTTTTTGCCAAAGTCAAACAAACGTTTGCTTTGCTTGTTCTTGGATATAAAGGCCATTGTGATGCAAATATCTTCCAATCGTACACGCGCTTACAGGTTTTCCAGAAATTTTCGTAACATTTGCAGCTATTGTTACAGCATTAGATGTTGGGTTGGCTCTTTCTTCAGTTTTTGTAAGACGATTTGGTTGTTTTGCACCAGGCATATTTTGTACGATATTGTGTTTGGTACACTTGTCTATAATTTTTTTTATTTTACAGTGATGCCTTCCAATGATTTTACCTATTTTACAGTTTAACCTATGTAAGTCTATTATGTCTCAATGGATGTTTGTCTTCCCACTGTCTCTCTTTAATGTAAAATTATAAAACTTGCAATTATTTGGAAACGGTACTTTATCGTTATACTTTCAAACAAAGACAGGGGTTTTTTTTGATCTATTTTAACAATAAATGAATTAAATTTGTATACGCTTTTGTTTTTTTTATGAACTCAATTCAACTCAAATAACTATATAAAACTGCAATATAATTTCCTAATATAATATTATTTATATTAATATAATAAAGCTTATCTTTAAACAATATGTGGTGTTGAGTTTATTTTGACGCTCACAGTACATTAATGTACGATACTAATAACTGCAACAACAGCAAGTTGTCAAGCGTATGTATACGGACTTAATGCAACATCAACAGCATGTGGCAACTTTGACAGGGTTTGAAAGCAGCAAAAAATAAAATAAAGAAATAGGCACTATTTCATAACAATATTTCGATACCCTACTTAAAATGCATGAAGTATGTATGAAAGTTTTTGTGCGGTATCAAAATAATTTTTAAAAATTTAATCATCTAGAAAATTCTGTTATTCACAAAATTTTCCATAGAAAATTCTACTACATACCGTATGCATTACTTAGAAGTATTTAAGTAATGAATGTATTTTAACTTAATTTATCGCTTATTATTGCTAGATGGCTGCAGTCATATTATGATTGGATTTAATGCTTCTTGTCAAATTTTAATGTGGCTCGTATTATAATATGACTCTACTTGAACATAATCTAAGTCTTTTGTTATAATTAATCTGTTCAATGGTAAACATAATATAATCCTGTGTAAACATATTATGGTTCAGCAACCATATATATGATTGTGTATAAACATATTCTGATTACATTTTAGCCATAATATGATTCAGTAAAAACATAATAAGTGATATTATCCAATATACATATTACGTTTCTTAACTGTTTGTTTAACGAGAACTTTGTTTTTTTTTTAATAAAACAAAACAATGAATTTATACAAAATCACTCAAATTTGTATTTTACTAGATAGAGTTGAGTTTGACAATTATAAATGAAAAATGATTTATACGATCACGCATAACTTCAACATTTTCAAGTACAGTTTTTCAATATGTCGGGTCTATTTCGCTAATCATTTTACGGATTTTAAATTTTTCGGCGGTAATCGATTCGATTAACTCTGTGTAGACTCTATCTTTAATATAACACCACAAGAAGTAACTAAGAGGTTTTAATCACATGATCGCCCCGATCAATTAACAATGTTTTGCAATAAATTAATTATTTTGGTGGCTGTTTGGCATGAGGTACCGTTTTGTTGAAACAGCATGTCAGTGATATCCTTAACATAGGCCAAAATTTAGCAAGCCGAATTTTCGAAACCAAAATGTTCCAATCACGCCTACAGATCACAATACATCCAGTAAAAAAAATTCGTGTTTTTTGAAGCACTTAAAAGAAAAAAGCCCTCTTTTGAAGCAGTAACTGCTTACGAATGAAATATACAAAAAATATGCTTTTTTAGTGCTGACAACGAAGAAGGTTTTAAAGCAAAAAAACAAAAATGAAATTATAGCCTACAGAATTACGTATGACAACGAAAGTCAATTACAAAACGAATATCGCGCTTCTCAGTTACTATGAATTTTTCTTAAGCGCAAACATTCAGATAGAATTTGTTCTCTGATTGGTGTGCGCGAAGTGACGTAAAACACTTTAGGAAAGTGTTTTATTTACATGTTTGATTAGTTTAACAGAAGCGCTTATTGTCAGCAGAAAGTAGTCCTCCAAACCGGGAACACCTCATACAAAAATCATGCATCCCATCAGCAGGTTTGAAGCGAATTGAGGTATAAATTCATACATAAAACCTGCTCCTTTTGGAGCAGAGTAACACGTTCAGCATACAAATGCTTCTCAAGAATTGCTATTGGATTTTCAGAAGCCCAAATGCACAAATTTTATTAATCTCCTTATAGCGGTCTCAGAATAACGATTATGTTGATCAAAAATACCATGAAATTTCAAAATGTAGCTTCTAAAGATCTAATATATACATAGCAAGGTTTTGAGCGAAATTGAATTCGTTGTGACAATTGTCAAAGCTTCTAAGGGCGCGTTTTCACTATGTCATTTTTGTTGGCAAATTGTCCAAATTGTTGGCAATTGTATGTCATCAATAAATTTATTTTTTTGCAATCATCATTGCAAACATAGATGACGCCATATGACAACCCGTTTTCATAAAATTGCCAACAATTTGGACAATTTGACAACAAAAATGACATAGTGAAAACGCGCCCTAATACTGAAATATCAACAAGTAGAATGTCAAAAAATTCAAGTTATATCAATATGCCACTGTTTGAAAACAAAGTTCTTGTTAAGAAACCCTATAGTTAACCTTTATGATAAATTGCTAAAAATTTACATATTAGATGACGTATTCATGTTATAGTTGTAACACAATCATGATATTATCATATTATGTTTGTAGCATAATGAGTTAAACGATAATATGATTATTTATAAACATATTAGGAGTTTTTATTATGGCTCTAAGACAATCTTACTGTGTTAGCTGCATCATATTGTCATTTCAGTTCAACCTTAATTAGATTACGTTTAGTTAATGATGATTTTATTGATATACTAGTATTTACGATGGCATATTTTCTCTGTGTTTAAGCATAAATCCAAACTATGGAACAATATTTCAAATATAATGGAAGTTTAGTGACCGAAAAATCATCCTAAGGCTGAAGCAAATGTTCATCTTGATAAATTAGTTAATTGTCAAAATGTGCAATTCAGAGATTTATAATTTCGAATAATAAAAGCAGACACAACGTTTGGTGCGTATTTTGGCAGTGGCTCTTCATTCTGCATACGCGCGGAGTTCTTTTTATTGATATTGATGTGATTGACAATTGAAAATTAGTCAATTAATACAATTACTTTCGGTTATCCGAATTGTGCACCCATATCGTGTGATTTAACATCTTTGGATTAATTCTTATGGTATTATTCAACAGTGCTGCCATTATTTTTTCAGAGCTTATCCCCAATTTTTGATATGTCATCCCCAAAAATCCCCAAACTGCTTTTTTTTAATCAAATTTTTATTTTATTTAAAAAATTAAATATTTATTCAATTTTTATCGATATTAATATTAACATTCAAACTATTTCGATTATAAATTATAAATCTTGTAAAGAAAAAATTACACATAATATAATTGTACCTATGTAGATAAAAAATTATTTACCAGAGTGTAGCATTTCAAAAACTTCAGAATCAAAATCTTCCGATTCATCAGCCGCAGAAATGTTATTATACATATTGCTTGTATTAAAAAGCTTTTGCATTTCAGCAGATGGATGAAATTTCTCACAACAAAATGAATTATTTTTAAAGTATGTGTTTATTATGGAAAGTGCTTCCATGCCAAACCATGGGAAAGAAATCATCCACTATAAATAATAACACACAATTTTAGACATGCCAGACGCACATTTTTTAGCTCAAAAATCATTCTTGTTACCATCGGTTAAAAAAAAATCTCAAAAAAATCCCCTAAAATTGTGTTGTAATCCGCAACAAATCCCCGGATCCCCAAGATGAAATTTTTATCCCAAATCAGGAAACAAAATCCTCAATTTGGGGATAAATCCCCTAAACTGACAACGCTGTTATTCAAAGTCAAATGTATATGCCAACAAGCCCAAAATCAAAACGTGAATCAAATGCTGTATTAGCGAAATTAAGCCACATTTATGCAAAATGGTCATGGAAAATTTCTATAAAAAAGTGCGAATGTCTCAATAAAGACATTTGCTTGATGTACTTTTCCCTAAATAACACTATATGTAACCTTTGTGATTCAACAATCTAAAGAAGAAAAAACTGAGTGTTCTGTTTAACTTTCATCTTGGTTAAATTTTAGGACATCCCTTATATAAAAAAACTGATAATTACCAAATTACTTCTAAGTAATGTCATTAGTATGTAGCATTAATTGAACAGTAAGCTGATCAGTAATGATATGAAAGTACTTAGGTTTTGAGGGATCTGTTGGCCAACATCTAAGTTTTGAGAAGATTTATTTGAAACACACAGCAACACTTATATGCCAAATAGAGTAACTTCCTAATTTCCTCCATTTTTATTTACATAACAAATTCATTATTTAATTCTTCAAAAATGTGTAGTTAAATCATCAATAAAGGCCTTATGACACTACATTTTTAATGCATTGTTCAAGTTTTGGTGAACAGTACAAATATAATGTAATAGAAAAATTTACCAAGTGCAAAGAGTTCAGCAGTATTAACATAAATGGCAAACTGTCAAACATTTTACTAAAGTTATCGATAAAAAATGAATTTATGTCAAAAAAAATGGAAAATTGTTCAACTTAAAATTGACATTTCAAACTTGAAATATTAAAAGTGTTGCTGAATCAGCGGTTTATGGGAAAATTTGGCGATTAACCGTTTTTTTGTTCGTTTTGTTTTTATGTTTCTCATAAACAAAAAGTTGACAACATTTAATAAAAAAAACTAAAAGGCTTTTTTGTTTACATTTTTTATAGTTTGCTTTTTCTAACATTTTCTGTTTCTTTCTATCAATTCTATATCAATTCAATTAACAAAAAATGTAGTGTCATAAGGGCTTAATTGAGGTTTTAAATTGGATGCTATAAAGTAGCCAAGGCACAACAAAACTGAAGGTGGAGTTAATCCATTTGTTTAAAGAAACATTTCTAGCAGTTGTATATACCGTAGGGTATCCTTAAAACATCATCAGCCCACAAACAAATAATCATCTTAACAACTCAAACTTAAACCTGGACTCTGGACGAAGTTTCGACTGCATAAGCATGCCAATCTGCCATAGACAGTGATATTATTGTAAATTTTGTCATAATTTTACAATTCTTATGTTTATTGAATTTTCATGTTGTTATAGATGGATGACAAAAAAAAAAAAAAAAAAAACACAAACACAAGAAGACTTAACAGCTCCAGCTGATTTTTATACACTCTCAACGAAAAAAATAAAATAAGAAAAACAAAAACATAAACGGCAAAAATAATATACAAGATGCATTTGTGCTGCATTTGTATGAGGTTTTTTCTACAGCGTTTGTTTGTTGAGTTCGTTTAGTTGAAAAAAGTAGCTGCTAAAGGGGAAACGTATTATTTAATTTGTAGTATGTTTATGTCATTATAAAAACCATCAAATGCATAAATTGAAATTAAATTTTTAAAAAATTTTAATTGAAAACATAAACATAAACATAATTTCACAAACACACGCACACACAAACTGGGGAAAATAAAATAATAATAAACAAATCATTTATACACAAAAATACACACATTTAAGTACATACATATTTAAATTAATAGAGAGCAAAACATTTGCTGGAAATACTCTGCTCCAAATTAAATTAGTTTTACTTAATTGGCCATCAAAGCCAAAGCAAAACAGAAACAAAAAAACAAACACTGTGGCAACAAATAAACACTAATTTGTGCTGGATGTTTAAAATAAATAGACCAGTGAAAATTCTCTCGAAACAGGAAAAAAGTAAAACAAAAAAAAATATGTAGAAATTTTATTGATATTATGTATTATAATAAAAATCAAAGTAAAATCTAACAAAAACAACTGTTATATCTATAGCAAACAAATACTTAATTTAAATTAATTCAATTGTAAAAATAAATAATTAAAATAGAATAGAATAAGTGAAAGAAAAAAAAAGAAATCATTAAATCGCATAAAAATGATCTATATGAAAAAATACACTAAATGGGCAGCGACAATTAAATCGTAAGGTACTTGTACCAGTATATCAACTTACCATTGTTTAGCTAATGCGAATAATCGCCTTAACGTTTGCTAAATCGTTTAGATTTGTTTTTCATCATTCTAAGTCTCAATTAAATCTCAAATTACCAAAACAAAATATACAGGTATGTGAGGCCGGCTTGTATTTAAAAACATAAACTGCGTAAAGAGTTTTTCAATGAGAATTTTGTTTTTCAAACAAAGAATTTATTTGGAAATCATTCAAGTATTTATTGTATTGGAAAGAGCAAAATCTGACAATTTTAAATGAAAAGTTTTATCCGGTAGATGTCGATTTTTTTAATCAAAATTTTGAATCATATTTTGGCAAAATTCTATTCTATTTCGTTAATCATGGAATTTCACTTTTAAAACTGTAAACGGTTTGATTGTGTCTGCATATTGTTGAAATCATGAATCAGTGATATCCATATAATCAAAAATCATCAGAATTTTCGTACAAATATAAATCACTCCAATCACGCTTCTAAAGTCTAGACACTTAGCTTAACGATACAGTTAATGTTAGCATGCAAAGGTTTCTTAACAAAACTTCCTAATAGCAGTCTCCGTAGGACAATTATGTTGACCGAAAATAGCACGTGAATGAAATGGCCAGTTGAAAACAAAAACTAGTCAGCTAAAACTGAAGAGTGTGAAACAGGACTTACATTTTGGCTAATAACTTTATTTTTACTAAACTGCTATGGCTGAATTTTAATACCAAACTTCTTAGCAGTATGATAAAGACTTTGCAGAAGGAAATCTTTATTTTAGAGTTGTGTTATGGAAGCGAGAAAGTTTTCCACACACACACAAGGACTTAATAGATAGATTGGTTTCGCATATATTTTATGAGGACGCTTATACATATATAATTCTAGATGTTACACACGTAATAAAAAATTTATGTACATACATTCATAACAAAAGCCTAGAAAAAAAACTATACAAATCACCACAATTGTAAAATTTTAATTTTCTAATTTGTATACCCTGCACCACCATAAGTGGTGAATGAGGGTATATATAAGTTTGTCATTCCGTGCGTAACACTGAGAAATACTTATCTGAGACCCAACAAAGTATATACATATATTATTTATCCTAATGAAATTCTAAGTCGATTGAGCCATGCCCGTCTTTCTGGCTGTGTAAATCAGTCTCACGTCCAAAGGACACAACCGAAATCAACAAAGTTTGCAAAAAACCTCTTATAGTTCACCTAAGCAGTTTGGTATTGCAAATCAGCAAAATCGGTATAGTAGAACAAGAGTTATGAATCAAAATGTAAGACAACCTCCATAAAAAATTGATATTTTTAAAAATGTTTCTTGCTATATTTTTAAACATATTGCAGATATTCCCATGAAATTTTGTATTCGTTTTTTTATGATAAAAGAAATAAGTTCGAGGAAAATAGTAAGAATAGGTCCATGATTTCTCATAGTCCCCATACAAAAATCTTCCCGAAATATTGCTCAATTGTACATAAATGCCTATAAAATTGGAATATCAATACAAAATTCAGCAGGAATAAGTTGCATGCAAAAATAAATCGCTAAACGAAATTTTTTTTTAGTTCACTTCCAAAATTCATACGTATAAAACAGATATAAATAATGTTAAACAGCTAAAATTTGACATAAATAATCCTTATAGGTAAAGAAATTGTTGCACTAAATTTAATGGTGGTCGGCCCATAATTGGTCATGGCTTCCATACAAGAACCACATCCGAAAAAGTAATTTATCATTCTATATATATCGTATAAATATTGGTACCTATTCAAAACTATGCACAGCTCATTTAAATATATAAAACAATCATCCCACGTTTCCTTCATATAAAGCCCTCTTCCGAGAATCACTTTAATACTTATAAATCGATTCAAAATTTTATACGGATCATTTCCATAACTGCCAAAATCAAACTGCTGGATTTTGAGAATTGACTATATTCCCCATATAAGGGACACTTCCGAAATTCACGTTAATACTAATATATATTTTCTTAAATAAACCGTTAGTATAAAAATCACTGTTCCAAAATTTAAGAAGATCGGCCCATAATTTGTCATAGCAGCCATATAAGAGCCATTTCCGAAAAACAAATAAACCCACAAGAATGTCTAATAAATATCGATATCGAACCTAATTTTATATGGATGAGAAATTTTAATCCAGAATTCATACTAATATCGGTTATTCGGCAATTGTGCTACTGGATTTTGTAGCTATTTGTCAAAAATTGGCAATAGCTCCCGAATTAAGTCCACTTCCGAGCATACTAAATAACCATATAACTCTTGTAAATAACTTTATTGAGACGAAATTCAACCAAAATAAGCCTCAAATCAGGTGCCGCAACTGTTATGACTTTTATCGAAAAAGTCAAGAAAAAAAGTTATTTTTTAACTTTTATTTTTTAAGGCAGAATTAAAAGTTATTTTTGACTTTTATTATTTTACTCAAAAAATAAAAGTTATTTTTTAACTTTTAATATTTTAATACTGAAACTTAATTGAGTCAATATTCAGTTAATTGACAATATTATTTTAAGTGTTCAGGCATACGCAATTTTCAGCATACTCAATAATCATTTGACAGTTGGAAAACAATACAAAAAATACTCTATATGGTTGTTGTGTTTCTATGTAAACAAACTTACCTACACATTGACTTTTTAATGATTTCTTTTGTTTTCTTTTGTTGTCATTAGCCATTTTATACAATTTTGTTCACTAAACACAATTGTGAACAGTGTTGCATTCGAAATCTTACTCAATATTATAACAATTTCGTACTGATTGTTCAATAATTAATTGAGATTTTATATCTAATGGCGTTAATTGTGATTATTGCAATTAAGGTTAATATCTGAACACGCTATAAGGCAAAAATAAAAGTCATGAATTAAATATTGCATAGTAATACATAGAAATCGCATTAGTGGATTCTGGATTTAGAAGCTATCAGTCCATACCTGGTCCACTTCTACTATTCCACCCATAAATCTTTTGTAAATATTATTATTGAGATCAAATTCAAACAAAAAAGAGCCTCACCGTATACCTTATCCTTTTTTACACACTGTTTCTTAACTTGTGGTGAGTAAGGAAAAATGTTTTTTTTTTAATTTTATAAATTACACTCTAGATTATTATGAAAATTAAACAAACTCTGTAAATTACAGTAAGAATTGGTAATTTCATCAATTATGAATGGTAGAATGTAGATAAAATTTCAAAATATTTAACATAAATTATGTTGGTGGTAAAATTGTCTTTCAAACAATATATAAAATACTAATAGATAAAATTTGCATTAAGATTGAATAGAAAACACAGAATAAGGATATACTAGTCCGATAACCAGTGTAGTTTCTGTATTTTTTATTACGTTTAGGTGGAGGGTATTAAAGATTCGACACGGCCGAATATAGCACTCCAAGTTGTTTTCTTTAGATTTTCACAAAACAAGATAAACCTATTTGAAATAAAAAATTATAATAATAATAATATTTAAATGCATATTTAAATGCATATTTAAGCACTTTATTCTGCATATATTTCTCTATTTTTGTGATAATTCAGTTTTAAGCAAAAAAAAAAACACAGAAATCATAAAATTATTTATTTAAAAATAGGCATAAACTGAAATCGTGCAGAAACCAAGAAGAGAAACAAAATTATTAACACTATTATTTAAATGTTTTTGCTCACATTTTCATATTCTGTACAATTCATTTGTATTTTTAACACATACTTCTACCTACAGAGTATGAAGTTCTTGTATGCGAATTATTTTGCTGAATTGGCAACATTTCATGTGAGCATAATATGGCTTATTTATAATAAATAAATAAATAAATAAATAAATAAAAGTGCCTGATTGTTAAATAAAATTATTTAAACAAAAACTAAAAATTACATTAAGCAAAAAATTGCATAAAAAAAGACTTGTGGTTTTAATATTTAAATTCATTGTTTTTTTTTTACATATTTTTTTGTGTAAATTTTGTTGCGGATTTTCTTCAGTTTTAATGCAACAAAAGGTCGTAATAATAAAATATTTAAATAGTGTGACAACAATGTTGAAATTATTAACAAAAACAACAAAAAAAAAATATATAATAATAAAAAATAGCAGAAATAATTGTAAATTATATTATTAAGAGTTTTTGTTGATGTTAATGTTGCTGCTGCTGATGTTGTTGTTGTTGTTGCTGTTATTATTATTATTGCTGTGGCAACAAAATCGTGGACATATTGTATTAATTTTTTTGTAAGCTGTTGGATTTTTTCCCAATAAAAATCATTTAAATTTAAATAAATATGTAGGTTCATTCATATTTTTGTGTTTTGTTTGAAGTATGCAAATAACAAACAAAAAATTAAATAAATGAGTTTATAAATTTATGTAAATGTCTTTTGCCACGAATTTTCTTTATGCTATAAAAAATACTCACAATTTGTGTTACTTTTGCTTAACGTACTAGTCCAGTAACTAGTGAAAAGTGGCCATACAACTGAAATGATTTAAATGCAAGGGGTGTAATAGCTAGAATTATATACAGTGGCTCACAGCTTATTTCGTGTGCCTAACTTTTAGCGATTGATTTTATATACTTTTATACTTTATATGTTTACTCAAGAATTACAGAAATACCTTTAGTTATTTAAAGATTAATAAGTTTTGATTTTGATTACTAAAGTATAATACGCAAAATGTTCACTCATATATGTAAATATATTTAACATATGCAATACTAAAATTCAACGTAAAGCAGCATCATGGCTTATTTCGTGTACATGTTAAAAAAAAACATATATACAGTGCACTCGCGATAATATGAACTAATGAAAACAAGGGCAGTTCAAATTTTTGGGATTGTTCTACAAATGACACAAAATTTTAATAAAATCAAATCACCTAAAGTTCTTTCCTCTATAATGTATTATTAACACATATTGAAATTGCATTTTTATGCTATTTTATTCCAGATGCTGTGGATTTTCTCACTCTATATTTCTTCGCTAAATTAGTAACACTTGCACCTTTTTGTAAATTCTCCAAAACTTGATATTTGTTCTTTAAAGTTGGTAATTTATGTTGTTTTGTATGCATATCATACAAATTATTCACGAAATGTTTTTTATACTGCTAAGTAGTTTGGTATTGAAAACCAGAAAGCAGAATCGGTTTTATTAGAAGAAAGCAGTAAAATGAACCTCGATGTTTGAATTCTAAATCAGTTTAGCAAAGTCCGTAT
Source organism: Bellardia pandia (assembly GCA_916048285.2). NCBI lineage: Eukaryota > Metazoa > Arthropoda > Insecta > Diptera > Calliphoridae > Bellardia > Bellardia pandia. The sequence goes on from OU696531.1 coordinate 51,141,951, forward strand.
ATGTATGTGGAAAACATGCTCGCCTGCTAAGAACGTCACCCAAGGAAAAGTTTCTTTTTACGGAATGTTTTTTATACTGCTAAGTTATTCGGTATTGAAAATTACCCATATTGCTTTAGTAGACAGAAAGTTATAAACTAAAATCTAACCTCGATCATATGTTTGAATTCTAAATCAGTTTAGCAAAGTCCGTATATGTATGTGGAAAACATGCTCGCCTGCTAAGAACGTCACCCAAGGAAAAGTTTCTTTTTACGGAATGTTTGTTATACTGCTAAGTTATTCGGTATTGAAAATTACCCATATTGCTTTAGTAGACAGAAAGTTATAAACCTACCCTCGATCATATGTTTGAATTCTAAAAGCGTTTAGCAAAGTTTGTATGTGTGTGGAAAACTTACTAGTCTGCTGAGAATGACACCAAAATCCACAATTCTTTTCACAGAATGTTTGTTATACTAATAAGTGGTTTGGTATGGAAAACCCGCAGAATCGGCTTAGTAGAAAGAAAGTTATAAACCAAAATGTAACCTCAAACAAATAATTATATTTTACGCATTTCAAAATCGTATTTAACTATTTAAAATTCTTGAAATTGTTTAATATAATTTAACTTTAAGCTTAATATTTTTTATCAAAACTTTGGTGTTTTTAAACATATTTGTCTTTCAGTTTTTAACTTTATAATTAAACTCAACTAAGACCTTGCAATCGTTTCTCCAGTGTTACATTTAAACTGACAGCTTCTTATATATATATCACCTGCGTTGCAGCGTACATATAATGTATAATAAAATAATAAAAAAAATAACAAAAAAAAAAAAAAAATACCATTGAAACAGTTATTGATAATAAATTTTTAATTTATTATTTACTGAAAATAATGCAGTACAAAATCCCACATACACATAAATACTATGTATGTATGTATGTATTTGCGTTGCATTTGTTTGTGTGAATAAATTATTTTAATTAGTTTTTAATATTATGAGCATGTGAGTTCTCATGTCTTTATTACTATTATTATTATACAGTAAGTTGCACAAGAATAGTTTGAAAGAAACTGATACACAATTGGTTCCGTAACTGGTACTTTGAGAAAAGGACCGGTTCCTTTTTATATGTATACAAGAAACTTATAATTTGTGTACCACATTCTCCTGCTAAGCAAGAAAGTTGAGCCAACATATTCAGTATCAAATGGTTCGTAGCAAGGGACGCGTATCATCGATCGATGTATCGAAAATATAACTGCCGAGAGAGCTTCAGTTTTAAGTGAGATACATAAACCGTTCACCAGAATTAGGAATCTGTCTGGCGTCGAATTTATATAAAACCTTAGCAAACAAAACATCCTTGTGTGGAAAATCACACATAATAATTTTTTTCATACATTTCAACAAAATGTGCTTAGAGATGTTTATGAAATTTCCTGCCGCAAAAATATATTTGTTTATAACAAAATATTAAAAAAATATACGTAACTTACCCTTGTGTGTGGTTTTCAACACATATTTGTTTTTCAAGTATTTTGTCGTAGGAACTCTATTTATAACGTCAAATGTAAAAACCCGAAATGTTTGTGAAATATGTTTGGAAGTTGATCTAATTTGATGTAACAATATAGAAATAAATAAATATGTTGTTGATAGTTAATCGAGTTGTTGACTAAAAAATTAGTAATTACTGGTATAAAATACATACCGTATGTGTGGAAAACCAAAGACCAGGGTAATTTAAAGTAGTATGTTTATTTGTTCAAAGATAAATGAAGATTAACTTAAAAACTGAGGCAAAACGTTTGATGTGAAACATTTAAAGAACTGAAACTTTTCCGTTTAAACTTTGCAGCGTATTTAGTATCAAGACTTCTTTATATTTTCCTAGCACATATTTTTATGACCTGTAGTGTATGATTAAATATATAATTTATTGGACCAACATAAATTTAATGCAAATCGATAACAATTGTTTATAAATTGTAACAGAAATAAATCACAACAAAATTTTTATAAAAAAAAATCTATAGAGCACGTTTGTGGTCTGTGAAGTGAATTTTAATTCCCCTAACTATAATAAGTAAAAAATAGTTGGAAAAATAAGGAAAAATTTAATTATTACCAAAGAAAACAACCTGGACTAACTACAATATAAATATGGGTAGGATATATATTTATGTGCACGTTATACACTTTACACATCCCCAGTAAGCTAGCGTGGTGACAATCAGAGAATGACAAGCAGTACTCAAAATAAAAGTTACTCGTGTATTTATTCATACTTGCAGTTATTTCTATACTCAAGTATTTTACAAAAAAAAGATTCACTCTTACGTTTTTGTTTTGCAACACATACGTGTATGTACAATACATGCTAGCAAGAATATTTCTGCGTATCCAACTTAATAAAATAAAATAGCTTGCTTTTATGAATACTAGTGAATGTGTGTAGATTTTGTTTATTTATTCATTTAAACTTGCAGCTAATCAAAATCCATGGGTCCAGTTACAATCCCGCGGGTGGCAAGGGGTGTCTGCGGTTTCTAGCCTAAGGCACTTGAGAAGAAGATTGTTGGTTAATTGACTGATGTTTGTGCCAGTGACAAATTTCGGGCAACCAAATAATTTCTAGGTGTTGTTGCTGAAACAACAGAGCCATTGAAAGTAGTGTTGGCAATTGGCTTAGTACTTGAGTCTACATCATAGGTCGGCATCCTATAGCACAATTGTGCAGAGAGCACTTCACACATACACATATCTTTTTCATTCAGTCGTCATTCAGACAACAATGTTTGCACATGCGGCGGATGCTTTTATATTTTTTTTCAGAAATACTTCCCAACAAACATTTCAAATTAATAATGAATTACGAAAAATATTTTATGATTGATAATGCATTTGGTAACATGCATGTAATCACCTTTTGAAGTATTAGAAGTTCCGTTTGTATATCAATCTCGTTGTTAATTTCTTATATGTTACGGAAAATATATTGTGAGTGTATGTTTCCTATCTAAGTTGTCTTGTATAATTTATATAATTATGTTTATGTTTGCTGGGTAGTTCGCTCACACACACAACCTCATTTTACGCTTTGCCTACCTCTGGTCTACATGATGAATGGTCGGTGATCGGCTCTCGGAAGTATTCAACGGTGCTGTCTGGTTAGGGGCATGGGTCGAGTAGAGGTATAGGTGGGTCGACGGCTTGCTGTGCTAGTGGCAGCGGTGGCTGTGCAGAACTACTTTCGTTTCAATAATTGTCTCAGGCTATATTAAGTGACTTAACTGGGAAATGCTGGGATAAAATGGCTCAATCACTTTAGCAAAGTGTTTGTACATTAGTCTGTCCAATAACCAAATTGTTTGTCTTTCAGGACATGCAATATTGTAAGTTCCTTGCAGGTCAAACACAAAGTTGGTTGGTAGTTAGTCAATCCAGTGTGCAGAACACCATGTGGTCATATCCTCATGGATGACACAGCACATTAAACTTTTGTCACTTTAGTGTCTCCTAGTAATCTAGAATGTAGTCACTTTAAACCTTTTTTATCCAGATTGATATGTTTTAAAATGTTTATACAAAATAAATAAAAAATATTTATTCAAATTATGGTATTGTTCGTTAAATGTCGCCAAAGTTGAAAAAGAAAACTTTATTATATTAAAAAAATCAGTTCAATTAAAAGGATTTAAAGTAATTTCTTTTCATATCATTTAAAAAATATTAAATCACCTTAAAATAAGTATGAGAATTTCAAATGTTTAAATGTTTTAACTATTTGTCGTTTAGAGTTTTTTTTAGTTTTATTACATTATAATTACTAAGCAATCATTATTGTACAAATAAATTTCAATTTAATTGTTGTCATTAATATTTTTTTTTTTTTTTCAATGAATTTTCGAAATAAATTTCGTTTGTAAATAATAGGTTTAAATTTCAATGTACATAATTATTAAATGTAACAAGTTTTATTTAATTATTTAAATTATTTTTCTTTATTATTTTTAATTTGTTTCCTCTCGAAAAATACTCGCACACACCCTCCACAAAAAAAAAGACAAATTATTTTAATAAAATGCAATTTTAACAAAATATTCCGACCAATATTTTTCAGCATTTTAACTGGAAAAAGATAAAAATAATAATAAATATGTTTAGAAAAACATGTAGTGCAAGTAAAAAATTGGTTAGAGTAAAACAGTATAGCTTAGTTATGATGAATTTGTAATAAGTTGAAGATTATAACCTTCAGCAGAAGATTTAGATGTAGTTAAATTAAAAAGGATTAAAAAAATACTCTCCAACTATTTAAATCAGAGGTGGAGAAACACACAGCAGTTTAATGTTTATAAAGGGTGTTTTTTTAGATGTATAGAACTTTAAAATGGAATAAATCAAAAATGATATTTTTAAATTGACATGAACTTTACTTTATTCTGGCAGTATAATTTAAATATGACTTCTGGTATATGACTGGCTCGGACCGGTCCAATTTCAACATGACTTTTTGCAACATTTATGGTCGTATATCGGCAATAACGCGGCGAATGTTTACCTCCAAGTGGTCAATCATTTCGGGCTTATCGGCGTATACCAGTGACTTCACATAACCCCACAGGAAGTATTCAAGCGGCATTTAATCGCACGGTCTTGGAGGCAAATTCGAGGGTCCGAGAGTCTGACTTGGTGAGTCTACATCATTAACAATTTTTTTTGTGCGACGTCTCTCTGAATGCGTGTTATCATTTGGAATATACGTGGTGCGAAAACGATGGACGATTACGTTAACCGTAAAATGAACGTATTGCGCGATACGTATTTCAAACAGAAAAATGATTTTCAAAATAAATTAATTTTGAAATGTCAAACCCAACTAAACATATGTAAGTCACTTGACAGTTGACAAATAAAAAGCATTGCCAACTTAAAGTTATATACATCTAAAAAGAACACCATTTATTTGTGTTGGTTAAGTAGCAGAGAGCTTTGTTGTTAACACTATGTTTCCACGACGACTTGAATCACCTGCTTCGCCTTCTGAATCATGTTTATGAATCATGCTGATTACATGACTAATAAACTTGATTCGATTTGATAGTTGTCTTTAATAAACAAACAGAATAAAAAAAACAGAATTTACAATTTGTGGAAAATTATTTTTTTTAATGGACAAACAAAAATGAGTGGAAATTAGTTAGCTTATTTGAAAAAAACATACATTCGTACGTATTTACTTTCTTTACTTCCAGCAACAAGAAAATAATTTGCTTTGTTTACAATAATATTAAATTTTTACAGCTAGTGCAAATAAACTTGCGATAAAAATTAGAGAAGAGTGCTTCGCAAGTAGATTCAATATGAATCTACTTGATTCGCTCTTAAAATTTTGTATGGTGAAGCAAGTTGTTTCGCACATGATTGGGGTGTGAAGCATGAATAGAGAGCGAAGCATGTACCGTGGAAACATAGTATAAGAGATAATATCATAAGAGACCTTGCTTGCACAAGTACAAACTAGCAACTAATTTATGTTGGATCTCTGAGATCAGTGTTGCCAGTATTCTTTCGGTACTCATCCGAATTTTAAATTGTATTATTTTTAAGATAATTCATAAGCATTTTATTGTGAATCATTGTTTTATTAATATTCATTATTAAAAAAATGGTTTAACGCAAGTGTTACTTGTTGATACACAAAATAAATTCGGCTTGAGCTTGCTTTGTTATGAAACCGCAGCATCTGTTAGGAATAAAAAGAGCTTTTATCTCTTATCAGATCCCTAATATGGGATCTATTTCATGTTATGATTTTTATGTTTGAGTCAGGGCTGTCAGAAATTTTCAGCAAAAAATCCTAATTTCGCCAAAAAAGTGTTATTTTTAAAGAAAATATTTTATTTTTGAAAATAAGTAGTTTTTTTTATTATAAATAATAAAACCAATTCATTTTTTATTTAACACTAACCAAAAAAATAACCACGTACTCCGCAGATTTTTGCAGGGATGTGCTGGCAAATTTAAATTTCGCCCATCACTGATTTAAATGCATACATTTTAAAGATCAGTTTGTACCGTCGAACTTGTTCCGCAGTCAAGAATTTAAAGCTATTTAAAACGGCCACCAACCACTCACCAATCTACTTGCAAGGCTATACACTGGCGAATTAAATAAGCCCCAAAAAATACTCAAGATATGTTTGCAGTCAAACACGCTGTCTGTCAATTTTGATGGTGAAAACTAGTGCAGAGGTAACTAAACGATACTGTCTGTATTACTAAGAATTTCTGAATCATTAAAGAAATTTTTATTAAATAAACCTTTTCCCAAACATGTCGATCATCAAATCCTTAATCGCCTGTAATTCACTTAAACAAAAAAAAAATTGTCTAACTAAACAAATACTATACATGTTTAAACAGCAAGCAATAATATTGATAATACTATTTATTATTTATGCATATATTTACATTAGGATTATGCCAAATATTTTAAATTATAATAATAAAAAAAAACTAATAACTTGCATATATTTAAATTTAACTAATACATAAAATTCTATGTACAATTTTATAAAACTCACCCGCATAATTTGTAGTTGTAAGCTGATTTTTTTTTTCTTTTTTGGCAACCAATATATTGTTTTTTTTTTGTTTAGCAAATATTTGAAAATAATGGAAGTTTTAAAACATAAAATACTGGCACAAAAAAGAACAAATTATATTAATTAAAATGTACATGCATGTAGTTTGTTATATAAAATATAATCATTGCAATGAACATAAAATGAATTAAATTCTTTTATCAATTTTAATAATTCAAAATAAGTAGAGATAAATTGAAGTTGAATAATTTTTATGTGGAATGAAGGGGCACAAAATTTAATAAATAATTTAAATAAAATATTTGTTTTAATAGATCAGGTAATGAAACGAATTTGTTTAAATATATACTTATGAATGTATTTAGTTATTTAAATCACAGAGAAGCTTTCTTATCTGAGGTGAAACAGAAAAGTCATAACAATTGAAAGGAAATTGTGTTTAATTTACATTCAAATATGAGAATAAATAATTATAACAGACATTAGTTGAAAAATTTAGAAATATTAAGATTCTTTAGACCTTTTTCTAATAAAACGTGATCCATTTCAAAGTTCCCTACTTTAACAAAAAAACAGAAAATTCAAATTTAATGGGGAATGTTTTTTATCATTTGAAAGATTACACGGTGCGACAGTCCAAAAAACCTGGGACCCGATATTATTTTTCTTGTAGGGCTTGTCGAGTAAAACAAGATTCCAATAGTGAAATATGCCGGACACCTCCAAAATCCGGTTTTACGGTTAAAAACCCGGTTTTTGTACCTTTGCGCACTTATAAGCCTGTAATTTTGTTGATATGAGAACAAGCAAAATTTTCGCATTCGGTGTGAAGAGCAGCCAAATGAACTGCCAACGCATCCCGAAAAATGGTTGCTTTGCATTGCTACGACTGTTTGGTGAGGATTATGGGCCGGTGGCATCATTGGACCGTACTTTGTTTAAAGACGACGAGGGCAGGAACTTTACTGTGAGTGGCAAGCCTAAAATGGAATATCTCGACTTGGCTCATATGTGGTTTCAACGAGATGGTAAAGTATGCCACACAGCAATCGAAACAATGGCCTAATTAAGAGGCGAGTTCAGTGAACAGTTTATTTCACCTTTGGAGCCGATCAATTGACCGCCTAGATCGTGAGATTTAACGGTTATCAAATCCGAAAGCTTTTAAAAAATCACTCTTTAGAATGTTGAGAATTACGATTATTTCCAGCATTGCTACCGGCACGACTTGGCATTGATACGACTTTGCCTGAACATAACCCCAAATATAAAACGTAGAGATATCATACGATATCAAACGATTTGACCTACCAGATTAATTTTAGTTTCTACTTTTAAATTTTTAAACTTTTCTTAAATATTAAACAATTTGAGGTTTCAATCGTTTTTGCGTCAAATAAATATTAAAAAATTTCTACGAACGGATATTATGTGAACAATGATATTGTACAAGCGGTTTAGTACAAGTATAACACGGGAAAGAAACGTATTTTTATTGTTGATTAATGTTTCATGAATATTTGCAATGAAGGTTTGGCTAACAGAGTTCAAAAAGAAAGTGTCATACAAACTAAGTTCGGATAATGGTTTTAAGCCTTATACGACTGACAAAGTACCCATTGGCAATCATTGAACTTGAAACTTCTTGAGAGCTCCAAACTTTTGATATTTTATTGCATTTAAACGTTTGTAACATTTAAAATTGATTGTTTTTCATAAGATTTGTATGAAGTTGTCAATCACAAACTTCGTCTACTGTGAAGAGGGAATTAAAACCTTCAGAGAGAAAATGTTGGCAGTAACGTGCAAACATATTTGTTAATATTCTTCTAAGAGGGGAAAATGTGTCGATGTCTCTGAATAACAATCTTTTTGTGTGAAAATATCAAGTGTGGTGCGAGAAAATGTTCTTCGTTGGTCGTTTGTTAGATGAAGAACATAACATCAAGAAGAGTTGTCCACACGAGACAAACTCATGTGCGGACATGTCTTTCTTTAAAGAGTCAACAAATTGAAAGCTGATCCAGACGAGGGGTAATAAGGGTAATGGGGAGTTATATATAAGCATTCATCAAGAGAATTTCAGCTGAAGTTGTAAATATTAAAGTTTTTATAATTTATTAAGAAAAAACTTTCAAAGTTAACTAAACTATACAAAATATGCTTCAACTAGAATTTATTTTTTAAGCCTACTAATCCTACACCTTGTACAGCAATCGTCCTGCAATGTAATTTCTAGAAGAACTTTTTACAACGCTTAGCAGAATGATTCTCTAAAGACGTCCTTAGTTTTCTTCTATTACTGAAGAGCACTTGTAAAGATTGTTGAGCTAAATATAAATGACTTTGGTTAATAAAAGACTGCTGGGGAAAGTTGTAGTGAATTTACTAAGTCTCTAAAATACTTTCTCAACATATTATTAGATTTATTACAATTAAATGAGCTATAAAAATAAATTTACTTCATATCACAGAACTTTAATAAAAATCACTATTTATCTGCAATTGGAAGTATTAAATTCTTGGCAAATTTAAAACAAAAATATTCTCAAACAAGTCTTGTGCCTTAAGTAGTGGCCAACGAATGCCTATAACTAACTCTGACTTTGTACACTGATCTTTCAAGCTAATAAAGTTATTAAACCTCACAGAAAAAAAAACATATTTCTTATAAATATTTATTCAGTTAAACAACCAAAAAAAAGGAGGTGGGCGTAAATAATTTGAAAATTATTTTTGGCAAAAACTCTCAAAAATAAAATACCGCCAAAGCACAACTTAAGGCCAATAACAGGCATAATACAATGTATTCATAATGTCATAAAGAATCTGTTTGTGTGAAAATATTGTGTCTTAAATTAAGTTATTAAAAAAGAATATGTATAAAAAACAACTCTTTTGTTACTTTAATATGGCCGTTGTATGAATTTAATTATTAATTTTTATCTTATTTTTGAGTCGGTTGCTGGCGATGGTGTGATTTTTGTCCACATTTCATTATAAATTTATGCCGCTTTTGTATGGATGTATGTTACGCCCATTTTTATTTTGACACAAACACACAAAAAATTCTTCAAACTGTGTCAGCAAAGCAAAAAAAGGAAAATGTCTTGAGTGAAATACATAAGAAAATTTTAAAAAATTTGTGTTGAAAAACAAAAAAAAAAAAAAAAATCAAATTTAATGAAAATGTTAGTTTATGCTGGTTGTAGAGGATTTAAATGCATAAACCAAAACATAACAAACATGTTGTTTTTAAAGATTAAAGTACTTGAAAAGTTACTTATGGCTACAGAAAGTGCATGTACTTATTACAATTATTATATGTATGTATGTACTCGTACTTGTTAAGAGTGTTTGTATTATTTCCTACAGTGAGTGTCAGAATTACTTTTAATAGAGCGAAAATCCCCCTGGCCCACGATGTCGAACGATAACGTTCGCTTAGATAAGACTTAAAACACAAACTTTTTATCGTATCTATTTTTTACTCAATCAAGTTTGTTTATTCCACAATCAAGTTTGTGCCTTAAGTCTTATATAAGCGAACGTTATCGTTCGACATCGTGGACCAGGGGGAATGTTTAAAAGATTTCGATCCATAACAGCTAAAACAGCTTAATCAATAATGTCAATACAATCTGCCAAAATTTCATATCAGATTTTATATTTAATGCAATTTCAGCTACATATTAAAGCAATGTTCACATAAAATCCGTTCAATATTCTCCATAACGTCGACCAGATTTCTTCGATACAAAGTCTGTGTTTCGCACATAGGATACTTGCACTTTTAGCCCCAGTCTTGACGATCCATAGTGGGAAGGGTATTTAAGATTTGTGCTGATGTTTGTAACGCCAATAAATATTAGGCCAACACCCACTTTAAACTATACCCATCGTTTCAAAATCACTTCCTGAGTCGATTTAATGATGTCTGTCCGTCTGTCTGGCTGTCCATGTAAAGCTTGTGCGCAAAATACAGGTCGAAATTTTGCAGATATTTCGATAAAGTTTGGTACAAGATATTTTTTTGGCCCAAGGACGATTGGGGTTAGAAATTTGTTGAAATCAGTCCATCACCTCGTCCCATACAAATGTTCGCTTTATAGTTTATAAATGTTTGATCTATGAATATCTTCAACAAAAAATTTCACCACAAGTAAGTCGTATATGAGTCCTTATCATATCTATAAAATTTTATGCAGATGGGTTAATAATTGACCATAGCTCCCATATAAGGCCCACATCCGAAAATCACTTTAAACAGCATAACTCTCTTAAAAATTTTATGCAGATGGGTTCATAATTGACCATAGCTCCCATATAAGGCCCACATTCGAAAATCACTTTAAACAGCATAACTCTCTTAAAAATATTGGTATCCAAATAATATTCAAGCCAAATATGTTTAATATATACACAAATCGTTTGGCCCAATTTTATGATAATCAGCCCATAATTAGTCATAGCTACAATATAAGCCCCACTAGGGATATTAAATCTCTTGAAAATTTTGGTATCCAAATAAAATGCAAGACAAATAAGTTTCACATATACAGATAACATGACATTTAATTTTATAACAGTCGGTCTATAATTAGTCAAATCTCTCATAGAAGAACCACTTCGAAAATCACTTTAATATGTATAAATCTTTTAAAAGTATTTACCTTGAGATAAAATTTAACACAAAAGAAAATATTGGAACAAGTCGGTTTTAGTGACTTTGCTCAAAAAAAAAAAATTCATCAAATAGGGCCTATAGAGGAGATGCCAGCAAAAAAATTTGTTGGCGGTCACGCCTATTTTCGAGGGAGTGGGCCCGTAAAGTTCAAAATATATAGGTTTATATCTTGGTAACTACTGGGTGTCATATAATTTGTAATACATTAAATAAAAGGTATGAAAATACCTTTCCAACGATATATATCATGATTATAAAATATGGACCGAATATGGGTTAAATCCGAAAAGAATATTTTTTGACCCGAATTTTTTTTAATATCTAAAAAAATTAAAAAAAAATGTCTATATAAGTGTTATTTTAGTTTAATATAAATAGCCAAGACATTAAGCTTTAATGTAAGGTATCATATGTGTCTGTAGATACTATAATCATAGAATTATAAGATCTGAAAAATTTAAAAAACACATTTTTTCAATATTTTGTATTTTCTCCTCTATGGTATACAGAACACCGGCTTCGCATAGTACAGATGCTCTGTATTGCCGGCCTACGGCCAGGCGGAAGGATTTTCTCCTCTATGGTATACAGAACACCGGCTTCGCATAGTACAGATTGTATTTTGTATGGTGAAATGTCAGAATCGTTCTTTAATATATTCGGATTTATATTACCTACATGGTCATGTTATACCTTAAATTGGTATTAAATTTCTTGACTTGAAAATATTGTAATTTATCTACTTACTCATATAGACCTTTTTTCCGGATTTTTTAGATTTTTTAAAAAAATTCGGAGCAAAAAATAATTTTGCGAAATTTATCAATAGGTGGTCCATATAAATAGGTCATGTTACATATCGTTGGAAAGGTCTTTAAAATATCATATCATGTCCACACAAGACAAACTCATGTGCGGACAACAAATTGTTTGCTGAGAGAACAAATTGATGTCTTGTCAAGACGGGGTATTAGAATTCAATATATTGCTCTGCAGAATATTATTAATTAAGTCTGTAGCGGTTTAGAAAATACATTGCAACGAAGCTTAGCGTTCAATATATTGTTAGGGAATTGTATTTTAATTTAAATTTAATGGCTGGTATCAACATACAACATGTTTATCAAACTTTGCATTAAAGAAGCTTATATTTGCAAACATAGTTGAAAACAGCCTGTTAAAAACATAGCTGAGCAATACGGCAGCATTAAGTTTTAATGGCTTTGACTGAACATTCTAGTATCTTAGCGCCGAACCATACATGGTTAGTGTATAAATAGACTAATAGGGCCACTCAAGTTAAGGTACGGTCACATATTTGCCGAAAAAGACATAACCACTAAATAACATACTATATATTTATACTCGTTTATTAATTAAAAAAAACTTTTATTATTTAGGCCAAAGCACAGCAATACTTAATTTTAATTTATTTGATGCTGTTTGATCTTGCAAAACTCTTGTAAGATTGTACAACGTCAAACAAATTTGTGCTACAACAAGTGGTTACGCTTTTTTTGAGTAAATATTTGCCAAATGTAACCATACCTTTAATTTAGTTTATTGTGAGTCGTCGTTGAATAAATATCAAAGTGTTGTCAAACTGTAGTAAACTGTAACAGAGTAGCAAAAGACTGTGTTCATTTAAAATTGTTTTTTTTTGGAACATTATAATAAATAAAAACTTGTTATATTTTCTTTCAACTAATACTAGACGCTTTCATTTTACAATTAAAAGGAATCCGGTTTAATTAAAAGAAAAAAAGCTCCGTTTTTTAACGGTAAAAACGTAACAATATTGTCGGAATTATTACAAGCAAAACTTACTACAAACCGATTAATAATTCTTTACTTAATTTTCCTATTAAATGCTTAATATTCATTTTAAATGAATACATTCAGGCATGTGATGGAAATCGAAAACGAATCAGTTTTGGAAATACATTTTAATGCATTTATAATATAATTTTTAAAATTTTTGTTTTAAGATTCTCTTTAGTAGTCTAATATCTTTATGTGATAAAAGTTTTTCAATACAGAAATATTACGAAACAATTGACTTCTAAAACTCATTCGTTTTCGTTTTCGACTTCCATCACATGCCTGATTGTTAAACAGAAACCATAAATTAGAGAAAACACATTCAGTAATAACGAAAATTCAATGACGAAAAATTACATGGCACTCAAAAATGCTTCGTCTTAAATGCAAAAATGTTCCTTTTACTATGACACTCACTGTCTGTCTCTACATAAATAATGCATGTAATAATTATTTCATTTACATATACAACATAGTAATGATGAGTATATATGTATGTATGTATGTATATAAATTATAAGTACATTATATACACATGTCTACATATGTATGTTATGCGAACATAATCAAGGAGGTTTTGTATTTTTCCCTCTGTCTTTACAAAATTATATGCTCGCCCTCTTTTCCAACATGTCTCTCAGTATGTCTGCCGGTCTGTATGTTTTTGAGGTAATATCTGTACATAATCGTACAATATACATGTTCATCTTCATCGAATTTGTTGATAATGCTTTTTTTCAAACACCTCCCGCTGGTTTAAAACAGAAATTAAAAAAAAATAAAAACAAAAAACAGAATTAAAACTTTAAACTTTACAACAATATGCAGCTTGCAAACTTTTCGATAGACTACATACTCAGTTAAGTTTGAATATTAATAAAGATGCATATATTTATGTGGTTTTTCTATATCCTTTATAAATTAAAATAAACTGGCATGGCCAACCAGATTTTAATTGTATAACATTTAAAATTAGAACCGCTTTTTAAAATGTAATAACTGGAATTAAAATATCAACAACTGAAATTAATTTCAATTCTACATTAACTGGCAAGTATTAATAGGGATTGCGATGCCAATAACATATCACTAGATAAACCTTTTTGGGGCAGGAAAATGTTTTACTTACAAGGTAGGGAAGTGTTTAGGTTTGGTCAAAATAAAACATTACCCGAGAGAATAACGCTTTTTCGTTATTGTATAACTTTTCCAAATACATATAAAGAAAGTTTGGCGGCCCTAGAACAAAATATGGTAGGAATATTGATATAAATCAGTAACGGAAAAATGGGTTTTTGATTTTTTACCAACTACAGTCGAAACTCTCTATAACGTACTCCTATATAACGAATTTTCTTTATTGCGCAGCAATTATAAGAACACTGTGTTTTAGATCTACTTTGAGTGTATTATATTCTCCATATAACGAATTTCCCTATAGCGTATATTTCCTTATAACAAAGCATTTTTGCTACCGTAACTTCTAGATTGAAGCGTTTTCAATCTCCATATCGTTGGTCTCATGTAGAAAGGCCCTAACTCGCTATTTTTTCGAAAGTTGTTTTTTTTGCGATTCCAATGCATTTAACGCAAATACACCTCCTCACAAAAATTTATTGCAATAGTATAAAAAATAACGCTTTTATAAGCAGTTGTACAAACAAATTTACATGTTGAATATTACAGTTTCTCTTGTGTTTTTACCTTCTCCTATAAAGTTTCAAATATGCGAGTTAGGGCCTTTCTACATGAGACCATCGATATAACGAATTTATTCAAATAATTTTTCATTATTATTTACATCAGTGGTAATCAAAATCGAACGAATAATTTTTAATTTTTTTGCTTAAACAATATTCTTGTTATTATAAATAACTTTTTCTTTTACATATATTGTTCATTTTGTATTTCATTATAAATTATTTGTGAAGAATAACTTATGTTTGTTAAGGGTTTATTTGGCATATATACAAAGCTGTCAAATGGACTCTAAATGGGATTGCGATTTTCTCTATATGTAATATAAACTTATCTTTATTTTTAATTTCTATTTAAATTATAATTTTAATTATTGTCAAATTTAAAATATACTTTTGTAAACTTTCAATTAATCAGTTCCATACTGAAAAATAAGACCTATGGTCTTGTGTATGGCACAATACAAATACCAATAAATAATAAATAAATAATAAAAATAATAATAAACGCACGCATACAAAAAAGAAATCGACGTCGTTTTGTTGTATTACGCTACCACCTGGTTAATTACACCAAGATATTTACCATAAAATTGAAAGTGTATTTTGGGGAACCACCGAACCATGCGAGTGCCAACTGGAATCATTACCATCTCTGTGGTAATCTCTATAACTGTGGAAAAAAGCTATTGATCATAAGAGAAGTTGAAAAGGAAAAAGCTTAAAAAAATGCATTGCTAAACAATTTGGAATTCCGTCCAGTAGCTTATCTACGATTTTAAAAAACAAGGATAATCTTTTAACCAGTGTCACAGATAATGCATCCAGTATTAAACGCAAGAAGCTTCGAACTTGTAACTTTGAGGATATTGACGAAGCAATGCTAAAATGGGTATTCGCAGCACGTTGTAGGAATCTTCCAATACTGAGAGAAAAAGCCTAACAAATCGCTGAAGAATTTGAAGCAAGTCAGGGCTGGCTTGAAAAATTTAAAAATCATCAAGGTTTCCGTACCTATTTGAAAATGAAAACCAACTTACCAAATACTGTGATTACTTCTCTAAATGTATCAGAAAATTATATTGAAGAAGAAAAGTGGAAAAATGTTCTTCAAACCAAAATAACTGACTACTACAAATAAACAATTTTAAAATGAACAAAATTGTTTTTCTTTTCTATATGGCGAATTTTCTTGATAGCGAAATAAATATCCAGTCCCTTGGAATTCGTTATATAGAGATTCCATTTTATATTTCTTGTCAAGGACTTGAGGTTGGCTATATCCTTCAAAAGCTACAATAAATTTTAACCATTTGATTTTCATTATAACACAATATTAATGATGGTTTAAACACACTGACTGTTTCGCTTGAAATGTTTCAAATGGCAAAATATTTTAATGTTGTTTTTTTTTCTTTATGCAACAGCAAATAAAACAGAAAACTAAAAAAACATTTTCATAAACGTCATACTGGGGAAAAAAGAGAGAATTTTATGCTGTAATAAAATAAAACACCAGCAGTTTAAAATCCCCACTTTTGTATAAGCAGTGATTTGTTTTTATTTTGTGTTGCTAAATGCGTTTCTTTAATTTATGCCTCTATGGATTTCAAGCAATTTGTATGCAACCAGAGAAGAAACACAGAAAAATGGGTGTGGTTTTCAGATCATTCAAGCGTACCTAGAATGTTTATTTTTCAGTCTGTTTTTGTTTGGTTTATTGCAACGGAAATTATGTTGAAGGTGTCATTGTTGACACTATTTGACAAGTCATATGAACGTTGCTGTTGCGTTGCTTTAAAAAATCCAGTCATTGTCTCTGACTGGCTGTTCGTTTCTATTGCCTCAAAGAAGAAAAAAAAATCCAACATAGAAATAAGGCTTCCATTATCTACTCTATGTAGCCTGGTTTTCAAATATTTTTGCAATTTTTTCCTAAGCATTGACAAAAAAAAAAAAAAATGAATATCAAACGATAAAACATTGAATTGATTGAATTGCATTCAACCCAAAATGCATTTTGGGTTGCTTTGAATTGTGTCTGCAAGAGGTGGCATAATATTTACTGTATTTAATGTATTGCATAAATTTGTTGCTTTTAAATTTCATTAAAATTAAGTTGTCGTCTTACAAAATGATATACAACTCATACATACATATGTATGTACATACCTTTACATAGATAGAATTTTATACCAAAGACATGTGTTTGTCTTTTTCTGTGTGTGTGTTTGATTTTGATTGGCTTTGCTGTGTGTTTCAGAAAATATTTAAAATTTTTCCTATTTATTTTTTTATTTTCTGAAAATTATTTCTATTGTTAAACATTGTATTGAAGCAAACAATTTAACAAATTATTTTACAAAATTTATTTTATTTATTTAAAAGATTTCTTAAAGATTTAATGAAATATTTAAGGAATTTTAACTAAACGACATGTGTACTTACCCAATAGACCAAAACCCTTTAGAAAAATATTATAATAAAGCTTGCGAGCATAAGCCTTAAGCTTTAAAAAAACTTGAGAAACTATAGAAAAACATTTTTAAATTATTGTAGAATAATCAAAAAGGAACCCTCGTGATAATAGTACTGAAATAATTATTTAATAAGCTTATATTCACAATTTTAGAAAAAGCTTCTCCAAATAATATTTTATTAAACTAAATAAAGATAAGCTTATACCTACAATTGTAGAATTAGCTTATGCCTACAATTGTAGAATTTGGTTAAGCTTGCAAATAAGAAAACTCGGAGCTTTGGCTACCGACGACAAGTCTTTCTCCTTAAATAAATAAATTAAAAAAAACCTTTAATGGCATTCATAGTTAAAAAAGGAAAAAGTTACCCCTTGGCCAACGATATCGAACGATAACGTTCGCTTAGATAAGACTTAAGACACAAACTTTTTATCGTGTCTATTTTTTACTCAATCAAGTTTGTTTATTCCACAATCAAGTTTGTCTCTTAAGTCTTATCTAAGCGAACGTTATCGTTCGATATCGTTGGCCAGAGGGTAACTTTTTCCATAAAAAATCAAAACTTTTTGGATAAACAAAACATTTTTACAAATATAATTTTTTATTTTAAATCAAAATTAACAATGACAAAATATGACAAGCATGTTTAATATATATTTATTGTATACTATTTATTATATACTATGTTTAAAATCATATTGTGAAGGATAATAGTTTCTCAAGCATGATTAAAAAAAACTTTAGTATTTTTTTTAAAAAAAGCTTCTTCTAAAGTACTATTATACTTTACTTATTTTTTGGTCTGTTGGGTAAATATGTACGTATACACATGCATACATACATATGTATAGATTTTTAATTGAATTTATTTAAAATTTTGTTTAAATAATTCATGTCTACTCATCTAAAAAGGTTATGTTATTAACAAAAAGTCAGGCTAATATTTGCAAAGTAATAATTTGTTTAGAAATTAGCATATTCATATAATAAAAGGTGATAAGGGCGGCCGACTGACAAACGAATTTGGTCGGGAAATATGGTTTGCAATAAATTCATTGTTTTCTTGGTTAATATCACATATCGGCGATATCCAGTCAATTATACTTCAAAATAGTGGCCAATTACACCTCCAGACCACATAGCGTAGCATACAGTAAAGTGACACTTTCTTAGAGGGATGATTATGTTGACCAAAAATATCAGGAATTTTACGAAATTTAGCTTTACAGATCCACTATTCTCATAGTGAATTTTTAAATTTGTCGCTAGTGTGATCCATACACAAAATCAAAAGTTTGAACAAACTTAGCCAATCACTCTCCAAGACCACATAGAAAACAATACAATCACACGATAAGGCTTTCTTTTATATAGATCCACTATTTTCATCTTTTATAGATCCACTATTTTCACAGTGGATCTTTTATAGAACCACTATTTTCAGGGTTAATTTTCGAGTGAAATTTAAATTATTGCAACAGTTGTCAAAGCTTCTACTATTGAGCAACAAGTAAATGTCAAAATGTTCACGTTATTCCCAAGTTCTTATTAACACTCCCCTTTAGAAAACATAATTTGTTAATTTAGATTGTTTTTTGCCGTCTATTGTTCTTAACCTTATTTTGCAAGTTCGTCTGCTATCCTATCATTTCCATGTATCTACCGCTTTTGTACAATTTACATATCTTGTAGTCCACGGAAAGCTGTCCATAACTTCCTTAGATTTGAATACCAGGCTTTTGAAACCTTTCCAGATTGTACAGATAAATAGTCCCAACTACGTTATTAAAAAAACAAGTCCTCAGTGCCTCCTGATTGCTGACATTCTCCTACTGGCGTTCTGCACTATCAATTCCAAAGCATTTTGGGTCTTCAAGATCCAATACGCCACCTGGAAGACGGTCAAATGCAGCAGTCTCATCTATGAAGCCATTAATACTTACATGCGTCTCAGAATACTGCACAACCATCAAAAGAGAAGAGGACTAGTGTTGTCAACTTGGCGCATTTCGCACCATGGTTAATGCTTTTTTAATTTTTTTGTGCTAAAAATTCCTTAGTTGGTGCGCGATGCGCTTTTATTTAATAACGGTGCTTGTTTTAATTTTCCCGAAAATGTGATAAAATCTTTCTTTTTACCAATTAATTGCAGTTTTTTGATAATTCATTATCATAAAATCTATTCGATGAAAAGGCCCCTTTGTTTGAAAATAAAATTAACCTTTTAAACATGAAAATAAAAATTCTTGTATAGCCTGATGGTTTGGTCTACTGAACTGGAGACCAACAACCATGGATAGAGTCCCAGTAGAGCTTTAACAAATTTTATTGAAAAAAATTCAAATAGAAGTACTTAAAATAAAAAACAAAAAAATTTTAAAAAAAATACCAAATATGTACTGAAATTTGCCCTTTTTTACCAATTAGTACTTCAGTGCCGAATATCATATTGTGAGTTAAATTTAGAGTGGGGTTAAATGCTTGTTTTATCATTATTAGCTAGTTTATTAAAAAAAAAGGCGTTAGTATTATTACTTTTACTATTAATCGTTGATCTCTTTTTAAAAAGTTTTATTTAAATTTTACTAAATTTAAAAGATTCAATAAACATTTTAGATAAAAACGAAATTCTAAATTTGGTGCGTCTTTTTTAGTGGATCGTTTTTTTCTCAATTTTGGCGCGTTTTGCTATTTTAAAGTTGGCAACGCTGGAGGGGACTATCCCTTTATGAAAACCAACTAGCTCTTCCAAACAATCGTCTACTAAATGAAGTAACAAACTAAGATCTTATTGAAAGCTGTATTAAAATTTACACACGATTTTAATTTAAAAGAAAATATAGTTATTTTCTTGAGTCTATGGCGGATTATTTATAGAATAGCTAATCGGTCAAATGGCCTTAACGGCATTACTGATACTTACTCTCCTTTTTGTAGAAATTATCCATAATTATTATGCGAAATGTGGCTGAATTTCATAGTGGCAGCGTTGAATTTCCTTATTCAATGCCTGGATGGTTATTGTTTTTTGTCGTAGATTTTGACTTCAAGTAATTCCATAAAAAGAAATCTAATGATGTTAAACACAACGATCGATGGGGGCCAAATTCTTATCATAGAAACGAGAGTACTCGAGCTGAAAATGTCTTATGGTGAAATTAATGTAATTAATTGCCGTAAAATAGAGCATCAGTTACAATTATTACTTGACCAGCCTCATTTTCGAAGAACACCAAATTACGCCTCTAGCCAGAAATACGCACCAATCAAACAATGACAGGTTGTGAATAAATTTCTTTTTTAACAATTGCATGAGGGTTGTCTGCACCCAAATTGTGACAATTTTGAAGATTAACAAAACCATCAAAGTGAAAATAGATGGCTGGAGACTTAGGAACCCTTTGTTCAATAATCTATTCAACGAATACTCTTCGTTGTGTATGATCTGCATTTGTTGTATAAAATTGCAATTGGTAAACATGAATTCTGGGGCCAAATTACCGCATTCGTGATCGAATGAGTTATCGTATCGAAAAATGATTTCGATATCGAATGCCATAATCTCAAATAAGAAAATTACGATCAATTTTACTCGATATCGAATGCGGTAATTTGGCCCCTGATCTTCAGTTGGTATATGCAGTAGAGAGCTTTTTAAAATTTGTAATTATTGTCCTGGATTATCTGCAACACTCCCAAACATGACTTTTTTGACAATAGATTGACTTTTTATTTTTAACCACCAGTGAGTTTAGCATCACAAATTGGACCAATTCCCTGAATTTTTCAATTTCTATTCTGACCGATGACAAAGTTAAAGCAATACTTCAACCTTTTTTGGTAGGAATTTTCGAACTGTGCCCTCAAAACTTTTAGTTTTGCAATATAGTCATTTGACAAGACTTTATTGCCCAATTGGCGGTGAATTCATTTTCTTGGGTAAATTTTCAAAAACCCGTGACTTTGCCCCAGATCTTGATGGGCCAAAGTTTTGTTGTTTTGTATGGGGAAAACCTGTCTATGTTGATGTCCATAATTCTCTATGTAATTTAGCAAACATAGTTGTTCTAACAAAAACATAACATCGACATAAGTTGTCCACACAAGACAAATTCAGGTGCTGACACGATATTATTTGACGATAAACATAACGCAAGCAGCGTTCAACAGTATGTAGTATAGGAGAATAAAATAAATAATTTATATGCAAATTAAGTTAGCATTTATATTTCCAAGTTTACTTAAATTATTGATTTTAAATTAAACCTATGAACAATTGTATACTCTCCACAAGTCAGTAAATCAAAACTAAGTAGCAAAACATAACAATACAACAAAATTTTGTTATAATTGCATTAAATATTTACGCACAATCGAACCTTCTTACAAAACCTAATAAAGCGCGCACTTTAACACACCAGCACCTGCCCCACCAGCAACCAATAAAAAACGATACCAAATACCACCCTCCCACTAAGGTGTCAACAAAACGTTGAAACATTTCATTAATACTCTTAAATAAAAACTTATAATTTTTTTTTCTTTTTGCTGAAATAATTACTAGACCAGAATAAGTTTATGCTTGCAGTCTTAAGGTGTAACAAATAAGCAAACAAAAGAATATATAACTGGGAAACATAAACCCAGGCCACAAAATATTGGGGAGTGCTGAAATGCAAGGCATACCCAACATAAACAACAAAACCATAAAAACTTGACACGTTTGTGTCAATGTAAATTGTATACGCGTCAAAACAAAAATATACAACAATTTGCTGAACGCAATAATTAACGGAGTATACAATTTCAAAATCCCTCCCAAATTGTATGAAATTCCTTGCTCCGGTTTTGTGTTGCTTTATTACCCTCTAGGATCAGTCATTAATATGTATGTTTACATACATACCTACATTACATAGAAAGCATAGTGTGTGCCTAAGTATTTTACACATGTAGATATAAAATTTACTCAAGGTGTCTAGACAGTTTAAAGAAAGTAATCGTTACCTTTGCAACTTTTATAAAATACAAACACATTGTTGCTAATACTTACATACATATACATATGTATGTATTTTATGTAATGGTAACTGCATGTATTCATGCATTCATTCATTCATTCTCGAGCATATTAGAGTATTAGAGAGACAAGTAGATTATGGTTAAATAACAACACAATAACAAAATGCCAGCCAGCTAAAACAAAAAAAGGGGACTATTTAAAACCGTATGGTGTTATTGTTTCCCAGTAGAAAAGGGGGGTCCTTTAAGGTAATTCTCTTATTACTCAAGGTGTTGTGTTAAGATATTTCCACTACTTGGGGGAAATATTTACATACATATGTATGATTATAAATGATTTATTCTTAGCAATACACACATATGTACATACATATGCCAAACAGTTTTAGAAAATATTGAAACTAATGTTTTATTGAGGGATTATAATGCAATTAATTCAGTGTTGTTAGCTTAAGGGGGACTTTTTGAAAGGTATTGCAGCGCTATAAGCAAATTAAATGAAATTAGTTTAATTTTAATCATATTGTGTAGAATGACTACATTTCCCGTTATATTTCTGAACAAAAATTAATCTTGAATTTGACGCCAAATTATGCAGTAAAGTAAAGCACATAAATTTGTCTAGTGTGGACAACTCTTCTCGATTTTATGTTCTTGTTCGAACAACATGGTTAGAACCATATCTGCCATCAAATCTCAAAATCCCAAAACAAAAATATCGTAATTTTTAAAGAAAAGAATACTACGAATACGAACATTGATACGTTTTCACCACACAGAAGTAGAATTAAAAAATTACAAGGAAAACTGTGAACATAAACATGGAAACGTTTTCTCCACACAGAAGAACATGAACAAATTTGTGTTTTTAATTCTGCCTAGAGTTTGTTATTGTTTGCACAAAACTATTATTGGTATACTACTGGGTACAGTGGCTGATAGCTTATTTTATTTAGTGTATTTTTTTGTTTTCAAAGCTCCATAAATATGAAAAGGGGACAAATTTCATGTGGAATTTTTATTCACGATAGGGGTGAATATAAATTTATTTTCCCATTTATTTCCCATCTTTCTGACAACATTCGGATTATGCTCCAAAAGAATTACTTAAGTCAAGCAAATTTCGGATACCCATGTTCTCAGGATCAGCGTTCTACGTCGATCGCAAGTCGAACGGAATAAGGTCTGGACTAAAAGGCAGTTGAGGTAAAATTTTCCAATCACTTCCTTCGAAATACATATTGACAGGTATTGCAACATATAATTGAGCATTTTCCTGTTGGAATATTACGATTTTATGTCGGGCCGCATATTCTAAAAGATTTTCAGGCAAATGCGGTACAGGTTGTCTGTGTTGGTCTGGCCAGGTTTTAGCGGCTCATAATGGATAGAGCACTTTAATCACGTTAACTATGAAGCATTGTCTTAGAGCCATTCGTATTTATTGCATAGAGCACCATAGTGGGGAGAGTATAGAACCATTTTCTGAGTCGATTTAACGATGTCCGTCCATCCGTCCGACTAGCTGTAAACCTTGTGCGCAGAATGCAGGTCATAATTTTAAAGATATTTCGATAAAATATGGCTCATGTCCCAAAGACGCTAGGGATTGAAACTGCTTGGAATCGGCCTATTATTTCACCTAGCCCCCATACAAATGTGCTCCCAAAATTAAGTTTTATCTGTCATAAATGTTTTATTTATGCACGTATCTCAGCAAATTTCTCCAAAAATAAGTTGTACATGAAGCCTAATCACATCTGTATAATTTTATGCAGATCGGTTCATAATTGACCATAGCTACCATATAAGGCTTGCTGCCGAAAATCTCTTTAAAGAGCATAACTCTCTTAAAAATATTGGTATCCAAATCATACTCAACATAAGACTGTTTCATATACATATACAAAAATCATTTGGAGCAATTTTGTGATGATCGGATCATAATTAGTCATAACTTCAATAGAAGGGCCACTTCCCAAAATCACTTTATCAACCATACATCTCTTAATAATGTTAGAATATAAAATTTAATACAAATAAGTTTTATATATCCAGAAATCATGACAATTAATTTTATAACGGTCGGTTCATAATTAGTCATAGCTCCCATAAAATCCCCTTCGAGATAAAATTTAACACAAAGAATATGAAATCATGCCAGTACATATTTAGATGATCGTTGCATAATAGGACATAGCTCCTATATAGAGCTCTTTTTTGAAAATCAGTTTTTACACATATACTGGGTGTAGGGTATTATGTGGTCGGTCTTTAGCGACTATAATTTCTTACTTTTTAAAGTTGGTATCGATTCGGCTGGTTGGCCTTGCTTGCTTTTTTCTAAAATCTATTTAATTTTTTTACAAAAACTCAAGGTATTGCCACATAAAAAATATGAACAGCAGTCAGTTGATTGAATTTAACTGTACAACAAATAAATAATCGGCAGATGAGGGCCGGTTAGTTTTGCGCCAGAATAGAAGCAAATGAGATCTTGAGAAAACCAAATTTTTTTAATCGGCAGTTTTTCGTTGGGAAAAAAGATAATCGCCTAATGAGAAAACAGCCCTAAGTCTCACATTATTATATTTTTCGTAATCATGTTTTATTAATCTTAGTTTTATGAAATTACTTTTAAATTTCAGTAGACAACCAAGTTCTTTAGAATAATATAAATGAAAAACAAAAAGTTTAGTTAATATATTTAACAAGTGAAGTGATGCAAACGTTTTAAGTAGCTCTTTAAAAAACACAACTTTTTTTTGTGTTTAAATTTTTATTTTTACAAAAGAAATGCTTCAAAATTAACACTATTCCCGCATTTTTAAAAACTACTATTTTTTATATTTTTCTTTGTAAGCAAAGCAACCTACTTTAGTTTTACAATTTTTTTTATTCTGCTATTCAATAAAACCGAAAAAAAAACTACAAATCATTGAAACTAAAAAATGTTTAAGTTTTCCATTTACTGTAATAGAAAAATGAAATGAGAAAATGTAAAGCACAAAAAAAAGTGGTAACTTTTTGTATGGTTGGGTAAACATTTTCAACATATTTCCCTTTTAGCGGATTTTCTTTCGCTCTTCTTAAATAATGTTCATACTAATTTAACACTTGTAGTTCATAGAGTTTATTTTTGCAAAAAAAAATAAGTTTGTTAAAAAAAAAGAAAAAAAATTTTGTGTTTGTATATAAAACAAACTTTTTTATTTACTACTTAGATACTTTAGTATCTTAAATACTTAAATTGTTTGTTTTTTATAATGAATTTTTATGCTTTTCTGTTTATATTACTTTTGTTATTTTAAATAGATCAGTAAATATGTAGTTTTTGGGGGGGTTTTTTATTAATAAAAGGAGAGATGAGTTTATAAATATTAAATTATTTATTTACTTTATTGAATGTTTAATAAGTTATTAAATATGCTAATAGAAATATCGTAAAATCTAGGATAAGCCAAAGCAGGGATATACAGTGGCCGACAAAAGTCTACATATGACCCATATTTTTGCAATTTGGGCATTTTGAAACCATAATGAAGAAAATTAATAATACAGTTTTGTTTCAGATGTATTTTTAATAATATAAAAAAAAAATTAATGACAAAAGTCTACATACGAGCTGTAAATTAACACAAAAAAGTTTGTTTGGGTATTGAAACTTATTACTTTCTATTAAAATTAATATATTGTTGGGCCACCATGGGCATCTATAACTGCCTGTAAGCGTCTGGGCATCGAAGCAACTAAATTGTCGAGTTCTGCGGATGTTATGTTTAGCCATTCTTCTTGAAGCTTCTCTTTAAGCATTGGGGCACTAGTAATAGGAGTTTTGCGAATTTTTCGTTGTAGAATCTCCCACACGTGCCCAATAACATTTAAGTCTGGCCTTTGAGGTGGTGTGTACAACTGTCGTGGGGCATAGTAGAGCAGCCAATCCTTGACAATCTGAGCCGTGTGCTTCAGATCGTTATCTTGCTGGAAAATCTAACTCTGACCAAGATTTAAAATATCAACCGAGGGTTTCAAATTTTGCCACAATGTATTTGTACAGATTGCGATCCATATTACCCTCAATAAACACTAACTTTCCTGCTCCAGAAGCAGGGACAGCACCTGAAACCATCACGCTGCCTCCACCATGCTTAACTAAGTTCTTCGGCTCCATCGTAGTATTTTTTTTCGCCAAACTTTATGTCTCCCATCACTTCTAAATATATTATATTTAGATACATCAGTGAACAAAATTCTCTTCGAGACATACATATCCTTCTGAATATGCTTTTGTACAAATTCCAAACGAAGTTTGCGATTTTTTCGCTTATGAGAGGTTTTTGCGAGGAGATCTGCTATGGTAACCAATATTATTTAAAATTCTTTGTATAGCTCTTGTATTTGTATAGTTGATTGGATGAAATTTTGTTTACGCTAAAAAAGAAAGCTGTTCAGCAAACATTGGACCAATTCTTTGTGAAAGAAAGCCGGCCACTTAGTATTTTCATAATCCTAGAAGCAATCTGCGATCTTAACATGGTTTGCTATAGAAAATCTTAATACACTTTGCTTCGTGTTTTTTTGGAACGTAACCAAAGTGAGGTATTGGTGTAATTAAATTATTAAACGAAATTGTTTTTAAATTAAAACCTATAGTTAGTGCTAACTTCTGGGTAAGTTTAACGTGAGCAAATAATGTTTATATTCAACTTATATAAATAATGGAACAACAAATTAAGTAACTCTAACAGTGTAGAAATTAGTTGTCTGTAAAAGTTTAAAGTTGCCTTATATGTTGCTTCATATCTTTTGTTTAACTAAACCGTTTTTGCTAAATTTCAATACCATACTACTTATAACAATGATTAATATTTCTACTGAATCTCTTTAATTTTTACATAATAGTTAGAACATAAGTGTGTTTTACACACACACAAATATCGATTAAACGCTTTAGAATTACTTAAAAATTAAGAAAATCTATGCGATTTCTAAAAAATATTGAAGAGAATAATGTTATAAAACTTCAAAGCTAAAAATATGATTCAAATCAAGTTAAAAAATGAGTTTGCCAATGAACAAATTTAATATTTGACAGTTTTCCTAAGCAAATATTTTTAATATCGGCTTTTTAATTGCATGATAAGGTAAACTTTATCTAAATAAAATTAAGTTACAAAAAAAAATTGAACAAAAAAAATCTTTTAGAAAATGTTTGAGTTATTCTAATTTAACCTGGACTTTAAAAATCATACGAAACACGATAAAAATGTAAAAAATCATAATTTTTGTTGGAAATTTTTTTAATTTAACACTAGCTTTTTATAATTTTAAAATTCATGTATGAATTCGTATTGAACTAGAATAACGTTTAATATTTTTTCGAGGCCCAAAAAAGTAAATTTTTTTCTAACAGTTTTAAAATTCAACCTTCACATTTTTAAAACTTTTGTTAAACAAATTTTACAAATTTAAGAAATAATCTATTAAAACTTATTAATAATGTATTAGAGAATAAAACATAAAAATAAATATGTCAACAGCTTTTATAATTTGTTAGTATGTATATCTGATTTGAAATCGTAAGATTATTTATTCAACAGGCCAATTATTTATGTTATTGCTCAATTTTAATACAAT
This sequence comes from Bellardia pandia, assembly GCA_916048285.2. NCBI lineage: Eukaryota > Metazoa > Arthropoda > Insecta > Diptera > Calliphoridae > Bellardia > Bellardia pandia. The sequence goes on from OU696531.1 coordinate 51,169,899, forward strand.
AATTTTAGTATTAATTTTACTTTTTTATTTTAAGCCAAATTTGGCAACATTTTATCTAAAGGGCCAAAGGTCAAATTTTAATATATTTCATATTTTTTCTATGTATTTTTATTAAAATTTACAAAACTTATTCTGTAAATCTTAAGATTAAATTGCAGTACAAATGAAATTCCTAAATAAAGTCGAATTCTAAATTGATGCCATTTTTTATAAACGCTCATTAATTAATTAACGTGCCAGGGCTTATAATAAAACAAAAGTTCGTTGGGGTTATTTAAGCCTCAACTGCAATTAATGTTTCATATTTTGCCTCCAAAATCAATTTCAAATCCAGTTCAACACTTTTTTGAAAATTAAAACATTCTTTAAATATCCTAAGTATTTAAAAAACATAACCTTTGATCCTGCAGGAGTGAACCTAAGAATTGCCCTGATTTTGTTTAAATATCCAATATATAATTCCTTTTCTTATGGTACATTAATAATCCAAAATTTCCATACACTAGCCCCGCTTTGCATAACTTTTTCATAACGTTCAAAAACCATTGTGTTATTTTAACACATGTCTTAACATGTTTCTTTGCTTTTTCAAATACATAAATGAAAATGTAGAGAAATATTTGACAGCATTTATACATCAGCAAACATGTCGTATAAATTTCGTATATCAAACATGAACCAAAACCCAAAAGCGTTGAAATTGACACCTTAAGAAGAAAAAAAATGCAAACAAAAAAAGTAAAGAAATCACAAAACAAAAACCAAACCCTTTTTTCCATAAAGCCAAGGAAACCCACTGAGACTGCATTAACAAAAATTAAATGAGAAATACATAGTAGGTATTTAAGCAAAAAAAAAAAATTACTGAAAGCAAGCTATAGAAACACCTAAAACTTTAGTAACGATATTTGAAATTAAAACAAAAAAAAAATACTTGAAACGAAAACTGTTGAGTATAAAATAATGAGTTTAAAGCTATGTGCAGGCGATTGTCAAATAATACAATGTTGTCAGATCTGGCATGTGCTAGCAATGTACTGACATTGAAAAATTGTTTGGAAAAGGTAAATTGTCAGTTCAAACGACTGTGAAAAAAACTTACAATTTCATTAGCACACAATTACAACTTAATAAATTTATCTGGCAACATAAATTGTCAGTTCACACGGTTGTCAGATTGTTATATGATAAAAAGTTGTCAGGTATTGCCAGAATTATGTGTGTTTAAAAATGTTGAAGAGCAATTAAAACAATTTTAGCTGCATATGTATGTATGTACTAAAAAGTAGCGAGGATGAGGAATAAAAAAAAATATAAAAACGCTGCTAAGTTTGGGTGGAAAAACTGTACGGAATCTGCGACCACTTGACATAAAATATCATTGGGAAGCTTTTGTTCAATGTAACTAGCATACTTTCATGTGACCACATCGATTCTGCCTCTTAGCGGTAGGACTTTTGGTTTGGCCTTTCTCGCCTTCAGAGCCCGTTGACGACTGAATAGGAAAATTAAATTCAATGGGCTCATAGCTGCACTTTATGACACAAGATTCATTAATTGAAATGTCGCTATCCATTTTTTAGTTTATTCAATTTAATTCTTAAATTTTTACACACTTTTGTTTGTTTATTTATGTATATACAGATTTGCAAATAGAAATAATTTCTGTGACAATGTTGACACTGTCAGATGCATAAACGTTGCACAGCTGACAATAAAAAGTGTTTGACGATTGTCTTACAACAATCAATCTTACAATGGTAAAAAATGTGTTCACATGATTGTTAGATGAATGACAATAAAAATAATTTCTGTGACAGTGTTGACATTTTATGATGCATAAACTTTGCACATCTGACAATAAAAAGTGTTTAAACATTATATTACAACAATCTGACAATAGTAAAAAATATGTTCACATGATTGTTAAATGTCTGAAAATATTTTTGTTTTACAATGTACTGAAAATGTTTTTTCTGACAACGTTGATACACAAAAATTATAAGTTCACACTATTGTTAGAAATTTTCTGACAATGTTGTTAGATCAGACAACCGTCTGTACATAACTTAATGTAGGTATTTAGTAGTACTGTTGTTAGGTTGTCGTACATATTGGCTTATAACTCTTGTTCAACTAAACCGACTTTATTGCATTTCAATACCCTACTGCCCAGGACAGTGATTAATATTTGTAATGATTATCTTTAATTCCTGCTTAGTATGTATTTTGGTTGTTAGACTGTTTTACACAGCCACATAGTCAGTGTTATGAAATTATGCTGACCAAACTTTATTGTCTTATAATAAAAAGTAAAAAGATGTTCCTATAAAATAGATTAAATTTCTGGTCGATTTTAGTTTAAACAAAATTTGTATTGAGGAGTCACACAAATTTTAATGATGTTAGTTAGTTTGGCTTACAAGGCATTCTGTAATATTTTAAAAAACTTTTATTAGTTTCTCGACAAACGTTAAACCAGTCTCTGGTGTTAACAAAAGATCTACAATAATACATTTATCCACATAAAAATATCATACGAATTTAGCTTTTTCCACAAAAAATAAGATTGTTATTTGAATATTACACCACTTGTGTATGATTTTTTTTCCTGTCGCAGTTTCTTCTCCTGAGTTCAATATTTTTTTTACTCGTTTTTTTGTGGCTTTTACTCTTGACACTTCATACAAGAAGAATTCATGCAATTTTTTTGTGTAGATATATTTTTGTTTAATTTTTAACACTTGAAATGATATGATTTCTTTTTGCAGAAGTGCCCATATGCATAAATAAATCTCCATAAATATTTTAAAAAGTGATGTGTGTGTTTTTCGTTGAATATAAATAATCAGGTCTACATATTTATAAGTATATTAAAATAACATCAACACTCTACCACCATGGCCATCAGCAACAGATCTACTACAGCCACCACCACCAACCAAACAACCGACCAACCATCATCAGCATGAGTTTTACTAATAACCAAAGAGGCCAACCAACCAGCCATCATCAACACCATCTCTTCTTTTATAATTCTGTTTTTCGGTTTTTTTTTTTTTGGTTCTGGTGCTCATAATTATAATAATAATCGTCATCATCACTGCAGACATTTGAACACATGCAATAGACTGAATGGCAGACCATAAAATACGAAACGCAAATTCAAAAAAGAAAAACAAAAACACATAATGGTGCATATGAATATGACGAAAAATATATAAAAGAAACCATTACAGACTTTTGACAATTACACCTTTAAGGGACGTTGATTCTTAAAGGCCTTCAATTGTCTGGTTTACAGATCCCTCTACATCAGTTGTTTAATTTTCTTTACCATTCCGAATTGGCCAAATATGTTCGAAGGTCGAATAAAAATTATTGTGAATTCAGTATTGTTTACCATGACTATTTTGCATAAATGTATCGTTGGCGTCCAATTTTGATGACCGAAACGCAAGAGTACACGGCCAGGATATGTCCCATGCAACAAGGAAATTGTTTCGCGGGCTTGTTGAAACCATTCGTCGTCCTTATCCATATTATCCAATTTAGGCTTTTAGTTAAGGGTTGATTATACAGGCAGCCAACTTGAAATTGACAAACGTTTATTTCAACTAAACCACTCATAGCCTGCTGATGTCCATCTCCGACAGATCACCGCAGCTGTGTAGGAAAAATTCGATTAGATTTTTCAGTCTCTGGCTTTTCAGCGCTGGGTATTGGCATTTTTTGCAGAATTCTTTATAAATGATATTCAATATCATAGCATGCATTCGTATCAGGCAGTGATTACTGATAAAACATTCCGCATTCGATCATGTAGAATATTCACCAGTGACCAAAACTTGCTTCATTTGCACGGAATACCAAACAATCGATCAGTTGTCTCCTCATACTTTTTTGGTCAAAAAATCTGCAAAACAGTTTCCTGGGATAGTTTGGTGTCCCAGTATCTGGAAGGATCCATAGAATGAAGTACGATTCGCCATCCCAATCGTTTCAATTCTTTCTAATATAGATTTAATCTACTAGCATGCACTCCGTAGCCGTTCACGTATAATATTCATCAGTGTTATAATTGGACCATATGCCAGGTTATATTAAGCGAGCATCTAGTTTTCGCGCAATTGTAAAGTTTATTAGAAACCAAAGCTTGCTTTATGTGAACGGAATACCAAACAATCAATCAGTTGACTCCACATCCGTGGGTGAAGCTCCTGTTTTGGCTAAAGAATCCCCAACACAGTTTCCTGGGATAGTTCGGTATCTAGAAGAGTCAAAGGAAGAATGAAGAATGCTACGCCATCTTAATCATTTCAGTTCTTTCTAAAGAAGTTGCAATCTCCTAACATGTCATAGTTCTGCGACATAATTGGACCATATGGTCAAGTTTATCATAAATGCAACGCTTGCACGATATACATATGTGGAATTCCAACCAATCGATCTGTCTCCCAAGAGAGACTCCTCTTTCGGCGAGTGAATTCCCAATACAGTTTTCTGGGAAATTTCAGTATCCCAATATCCAGAAAAGTCCAATTGAGAAATATCTCGTCATCCCATTCAGAGATAACTGGCATTTAAGAATCTAATTAGATCAGCCTCCTCATCGAAGAGTGAGACTCTTGTTTTCGCCAATGAATCCAAATGAACCACCAGATTTAACTGTCTTGGATATTTTGGTGTCGGAGTTTATAGAAGAGCCCAGCTGAAATTAAATTAGGGTTTGCGAAAATTACTTTAGCCGATGAGCTGCGAATTGCACACGTAATCATCATATGTAGAAGTAACAAGAACCAGACAAGAACACAATATACTAGTATGAGCTTTACGACCATGTCGAAAAGTCATTTGGTGTTGCCAGGTGTGATATCCCAAGTTCATCCTCTAGCCTTAGTACACGAGATTATAAACTCTCTCCTTAGTATTCTGATTCCAAAATAACCTTGAATCTAGGATGACTCGCTGATACTTTACGCTATCGAATAGACTAAATTATAAAAAGTGATGCAGATGTTGTAGTTTCTTGTGAAGAGTACAATATTCGGGATTCAAACTCTTGATGCCCCGGGCGCATAGTGTGCCAAGAGCTATATTATATGCTTTGTGACAGAGTGTACAAATATTTACAAGACACTGCCAAAGAAATTCAACAATTAACGACCAAAACTCAATGTGTAGGACCTTCGGAAGCGTTACCAGACACTGCCAGGGAAACTCAACAGTTAACGACCAAAACTCAATGAATAGCAGCTTCAGAAGCGTTAAGCTAGAGTCACACTTGGCAAATATTTGACGAAAAAGACGTAACCACTAAATAATATTTACTTGAAAGCTTTTATTTATGTCAAAAACTTAATTTATTTAGGACAAGCCACAAGTCAGTTTTATTAATGCTGTTTAATCTTGTAAGATCCAATAGTGTCAAACAAATATGTTACGATTGTGTAGGTGAATATTTGTCGTGTGTGGCCATAACTTTAGACTTTTGAGTTACTAAATAGAACTAACTTGGCAAAAATTGTTAATAATGCTGTTAATGGTTCCTTTTCAAACTCATCAGCTTTGGTTCTTAATGGGTTAATGGAAATATTCTTTCAACTCACATGCAGACATACATATGAAAGTGTGCAAATGTATTTGATATATGCAAACATATAACCATATTCCAACCAAATTCAATTCATAACATTTTGTGTATTTAATATTTATAACATACTTTGGCAATTCTTTTAATTATTATTTTATTTCGTTCTTTTTTTTCATATTTGTTTGTGAGTTTGAGTTTGAAGTTTTAAATATAAGTGAGTGTGTAATACAAAACAACTTTACAACACTCTTGATGCACATAAATATATATGAAATAATTTGTATATAAAAAGATTTGTTTTTATTAAAATAAAGAAATATTTTTTATGTTTTAAACGTGTACAAGTACACAGGAATTATTAATACAGGAAATGTGAGCAATTGGTGTGGAAGAAGAGCTCACAAAAGCATTTGACAGGATTCTTAAACAAAACAAGACAGACAGACAATATACACAAACACAACGATAAAAAGTGACAAAACTGGGTTTAAATTAAAGAAAATGCATATAAAAGTTTTGAGAGTCTTTCAGTCTTTCAAGCTTGCTTTTAGGTGAAAGCTTCTTTGTTGTTTCTTTAAGCCCATCATCATCTTCTACTTGTTATAGCCTTTGTTAAAGATCTGTATTTAATTTTATTTATACATATTTATTCCTTTATTTGCTGCAATTCATTCCATTTCATGTTTAATGTTTGTCATATAGAGAGGTTGGTTGTGAGTATAAATGTGTGTGCTGATTGTGTGTTGAAATTAATCTATAAACCGCGTGAATTTTGATATCTTTTTAAGATTGAAATATTGTGGTTTTTATCAAAGGATCCTTTTACTTTGTTTTCAAAACAAGTTTTACTTTAACCAGCTTGTTTCTGTTTCTGTTTCTGTGAATATTTCATAAGCTTATATGAATATTTGCTTTTTTATTGTAGTCATGTTGATGATGTTGGCCATTTATCTGGCCAAGAATCCCATAAAAAAAATGTGCAAAAAGATCGTTAAGAATTGGTGAAACCTTAAAAATGTCAGTAAGCTAATAAATGAAGAGATAAATATTAAATAAGAAAAAAGAGGCCATAATTCTGTAATTCTTTTGTTATTATTAATAAAGGCTACAAACAAACCAAAAAGAATATTGAAGAATATTACATATTTTTTAACAGCAACTTTATGGCCGGGGAATGTGGGAAGTAATAAATCAAAAAAAAAAAAAAAAACTGGTTTAAAAGATTTTGCAAGCAATTGTTGTGAATAGTTTGAAATTTTTTAAAACAATAAAAATGTATACAAATTATTTTAAGTAATTTTTATTGTTATTTATAGTAAATAGTGCTTAGTTTAGTTATAAATTTTTAATTTGCAATTGTATAAAAATATGTAGACTTTATTATTTTTAAAAATAGAATTCCAAAAAATCTAATTAAAAATTTTTAAAATTCCAAAAATTATTTAAAAATCTCGGAAATTTAAAAATATATTTCAATTTCTAAAAATACTATTAAAAATTATGAACATTTAATAAAAATATTAAAATTCTTAAATATTTTTCAAACGTAGCCAACAAATTTTTTTGCTCAAAATTACAGCAGTTATATAAAAATCATGAAAATTGAAAAATACATTTCTATATTACAGCACAATAGCTTTAATTGCCTTTAAAAGGATTAAAAATTACAAAAAAAAAATTTCATTCTTAAACATTTTTAAAAAATTCCCAAATTTGTCTACCAATTTCATTCAAAAATCCAGCAAAACTACAAATATTAACATCAATCATTTCAATCAACAAATCAAAATTAAAATAAAATTCTCAAAATTTATACAAAAACCTCAAAACTAATTATTTTGTAAAATTTATGTTAAAATATATTTCATTATCAAAAGCATCATAACAATAATTATCCTTAAAAAAGTGTTAAAAATTATAAAAAATAAATTTCCAAACATTTAAAAATCCCCAACAAATTTTGTACTAAAATTATGGAAATTATATAAAAATTTAGAAAAATTAAAAACATGTTCCACTATTAAACCATAATGACGATGGTTTCTTTCAAAAATGGTTAAATTTAAAAAAAAAAATTTAATTCCCGAACTTTTTAAAAAATTCCCTAACTGATTTTTGATTATATTTTTTAAAATATTTGGAAATCTACTAAAAATTTTATTGGTAATACAAAAATATAAAATAAAAAAAAAAATAATTCCCAAGAATATTTCAAAGGAATTTATTGACTTTTCAAAAATTTAAGGCCATTTTCATGTAACTAGTAAGTTGAAAAATGTGTTGCACTACTAGACAATATTACCTTTAAATTTCATTAAATGATCTGAAAATTTATGAAAAAAAATTAAATTCCAAAAAAAAATTTGGCTAAAATTATTAAACAAATTAAACTTTTTTTATTAATTCTCAAAAATAAGTAAAAGATTTGGATTGCCAAAAATGTCGAGCAATTTTCATGTAAATAAAAAAAAACATTTATTTCAATACTAGAAAATATTACCTTTAAATTCTATTAAATATTCTGAAAATTAATTTTTTAAAAAAATAAAATTCCCAAAAAATTCCCAAAATAAATTTTGCTAAAATTATTAAAAAATGAATTTTATTAAATTATCCTTTGATCCAGCTCAGCAAATATTGACCCCAGGACAAAAAAAAAATTGAGAAACGTAGTCTTAAAATGAATCAAATTTTCATATTAGCCGGGAACATCCGCAACTTTATTTTGGGGCCACCCTAATGTACATACATATATGTACGTACAGTGAAGCTAATAAATTTGCATACTAAATTCACCAAATTTAATAAAAGAATATTATTCGCGAACATTGATGAAAAATCAAAACACAGAAACCAATCACTTTCCTAGTTCTGTATCGTTTCCTCTCCCTATAGAGAAATTTGTTTTTCTAAGTATGTTTTCTACTTTAATAAATAAACATACATATACATATGTACATATGTACATACATATATTCCTCTTAATTTTTGCAACTAACAATTACTTTAAGCTTTAACTACCCATCTATAATCCTCTGTTAGATAAAGATTACAAATGTTTTACTTTTTTATGTTTTCGTTTTGTATTCCAAAACAAAAGTTAATAGAGATTTACTTGAATTTAACAAACGATTTTGATCTCTTAACCATGAGGCGTAATCACAAGTACCGCAAAACAGCGACACAGATACACACTTGCATTTCAAGACCAAATGAAAGTTTTATTTATTTGGATGAAGAAAATAAAACGAAAAAAGGGTATAAGGAATAAAAGTAGCTGAAGAGTAATAAGAAAATTTAAAAAAAAAAATTAAAACACAACAAAATCACGTACGACAAACAACAAGCTTATGCTTGCATTTTACAAACACGTGATGTATGCATTAAACAAACAAGTAAAAAAGCTTAAATAATGCTTCCTTTTACCATTCTAACAGTCATAATGACTTAAAAATTGAGCTAAATAGAGTTATTAAGGCAATTTTTTTAACCTTAATATGCAAAACAAATTAGTCATTCTGTTTGTAATATCTACAATTCTTATTTACTACCCTCATGTTAGTGGAAATCAGTTATCCTAAGGTTAAACTTATCTTACGTACCGAAATCTTTTTGCAAAATATCAGATGTACATTCTAGCCTGATTCTAGCACCTGCTAGGAACTTTATCAGGAACTTTTTCGTAGCATAAAAAATTGTAGAATCTTTTTACTTTTTACAAACATTGTTTAAACATCATTCCTAGTTTATTGAGAATGAAATTAAATTAAAGATACTATTAAACATTGCTGTTATTCCAAAGACTTTAAAAGACTATATCAAACTTTTATTTTAACTTTATCATAATTCCAAAGTCTTCCGAATGTGATCTTCTTTTCTAACAAACTCTATTTACCACCCTTTCATATGTAGTGCAATAAAACATTTCTTAGAAAAACCAGAAGACAAGACAAATTCAAACAATATATTTATTCTTTTGCGTTTTATATTGTAAAAATTATTTTCTAACAGAAAAGTAAAATGTATGTTCAATGTATTTAAGCTAACAGCGAAAAGGGGCTTTCACAAATGGAATACAACTTTCAGAGCCAGTCCAAGTGGCCGGCATAAAATCTTATTCTATTCAAATAATTGTAATGTTTCAGTGGATTATGTAGATTTCATTTCATTCTTGGGAAAGAAATCTAAATTTGAACAATTTAGAAAGTATAGTCGGTCAACCCCGACCATTTAATATCCTACACCGAGTATGTGAATAAAGTTTTTCAGAAACGGGAGCGCCCATAGTAGCATAATTTCTGTACAAATATACCTACAAATTATTTGCATTACATATTATCTCGATATCTGTAAATGATTTATACATATTAAAGTGATTTTCAAAAAAAGGGTCTTACATGGTAGCTATGACTAATTATGGACCGACCGTTATAAAATTAGGTGTCATGATATTTGTATACATATGTATATGAAATTTATTTGTGTTGAATTTTATTTGGCTATCAACATTTGGTCGTTAAAGTGATTTTCGAAAGTGAGCCTTATGGGCGCTATGGTCAATTATTGACTGATCTGCACAAAATTTCTAGGTGTGATAATGCTTCATGAGCATATTATTTGCAGCGAAATGTATATGGATACGCACATAAATCAAATATTTATCACCAATAAATCCTATTTCGGAAGAACATTTGTAGGGGGGCTAGGTGAAATAATGAACCGATTGCAATCAAATTCAATCCCAACCGTCCTTGGGCCGAACAAAGTTCTCGTATTAAATTTTCTCAAAATAACTTTCAAATTGCGACCTGTACTCTGCACACAAGATATACACGACAGCCAGCCAGACGGACGGTCAGACATCGTTTAATGGGCTCAGAAAGTGATTCTGAGTCTCTCGGTATACTTTAACATTTCTGAGTGTTACAAATATCAGGATAAATTCAAATTCCGCTATAGTAGTGTAGGGTATAAAAAGTTTAGAAGTTTTTAAAAAAATTTTGGGAATTAATATTTTTTGACGAATTTTTCTAAAACTTATAGAAAGCTCTTTATAAGTTGTGACTATTTCTGCTAAGTTCAAAACTATATTGGTAAATTTCCTTAAATTTATTTCGTTTTTTAAATTTCTGGGCAACACACATTCTTGTGTTAGAAAAATTTGGGAATTAAATTTTTTATTATTTCTTTTATATTTTCAATGGTAATATTGTTTAAATTCCATTAATTTATGTACAATTCTATATAATTTCTGCAATTTTATATAAAATTTTAGTTGAGAATTTAAAAGATATTTGAATTTTTGCATAAAATTTAGGAGCTTAAATTTTTTTTTTGGGGAATTTTGCTTGAAAACTATTGTTGCCACAATGAGATATACTGTGAGCGTCAATATAAAGTAAACACTTAATATTGTTTAAAATGTTCTATTCTATATGCCATAAATACAAATTTAAAACAATATTTATTGCATAATTTATATGGAGCTTGAGCAGAATATAACAAAATAAAGTAACATAAAAAATAATTCAATTTTAACGGAAAAGTACCAGATTTTTCGTGTTAAAGTAAAGTAAACAGGTACATATATTAAAAAAATTTTTTATTCGAAGGTTTACTTCTAGTTGAACATAATAATTACAATTAGTACTCGCAAGAGGAAAAATTCTCATTCAGTATACATATTTCCTTTTATTTATATAAATGAATTAATATTGTACATATCGGTCAATTACATAAAAAGTTCATTTTGAACATAGGGCGTCTCATGTAGATGTTTCAGTAATAAAATTTTTTTCCGGGAGACGGATATTAACCCGCAGCCCAACCTGCTTGAAGGCGAGGGACCTGTAGTTAGCATTGGTTATTGCATGGCGCCAATATTTCACCACGACAATTGGAGCCTCTACGGCACTCAGAACTTAAAGTCACACGTTGCCAGGCATGTCCATCTGTGACCGTCTTCTCCAATCCGCTGAGTTGTACGCCACTGCTTATTTAATTCTCAGTTACCCCGCCTACTACATGGTAGGGCTATCCGCAAGCTGCGGAGGCGTCCCGTAGCACCTCAGCTATGCTTCCCGAAAAGGTTCTTTTATATTTATATCTGCGTGGGCAGAAATTCCCATGAAGAGAAAATATAAAAAAAACTCCGGGGCCGGTAGGAATTGTTTTTACATTATCTTTAATCTTAGTGGGTGACTGACACAACTTTTTTTGTATACAAAGCGAATCACTCTAATGACAGGGGTTTATTGCTAAAAATACTGCGGTATGTTTTAAATTTGGAAAATATTCATATTTTATGTTTTGTATATTTGTTTTTTAAAATATTTTTCTTTTGTCATTTTGAAGGTTTGACAACATAAATATGCGACTTTGTTTAAAATTGTGCTCACAATCAGATAGTTGTATCATACAATGTACAACATACAACATCACTTGTGAATGGTACAATAATTTCTGCAATTCGAAGCAGAAAACTTTATGAAATTTTGATTGGCAATTTTTGGTTTGAAAATTAAATATATTTTAGAATTTACTAGAAGTTGTTATATCTGCATTTTGAACCAACAAATGGGAAGATTTTTTTAAGTTTTTTGGGAATTTTAATTTTTAGTGTAATTTTAATTGATAATCATAATAGAATATATATTAGAATTGCTTTAAATTTGTTATAAAGGAAATATCGACAAATAGAAAAAAAGAAATTTGTGGTCTAATTATCTCTATTTAAATGCCGCTCAACATTTCATACTTAAAAAAACACCCTTTTTAAATGTCTACAAGTTTTAAGCATAAGTCAAATCCTAGAGTAAGGAATGAGTAACAATACAAAACAACAAGAAAAGAGAAAACATAAAATAAAAATAAAAACATCATATTAAAATGTTGAAAAACAATGTGTTTACTGTCACATATTGTCGAGGAATATGTAACTTTTAAATTGTTAAAACATGAGAAGTCACAAAAGGTTCAAAAAGCAAAATACAAAGCACATACATACATACATATATACGTACATAGTTGTTTGTTTTAAACGACATTAAAACAAAGAAAGAAAAGACAGACAGACAGACATTTAGACAAATCATATCTAAACTATACATACACAAAGATGGATATGTTAAGGATGGCCAGACAGACAGACAGACAGGCCGTTTACAATCGCACAGAAAGCCTGCCTCGTAGACAAATGTTACAGCAGCAAAAGCAGCAGTAATCATTGTGCATTAAAAACGTTAATCCCACAAAAGGAGAAAGATTTAATATTTTAGATTTCGAATGGAACAATGGGCAAAAAACATATAAACAAAAAAGTGGGTGGTCTGGCCATGTTGTTAGTTGGATATTCCTGTATAGACTTTCGTTTGCTTCGATGCCGTTTTGGCTGTTTGTTGTACGTTGCTGCTGCTTTAACAACTTTAAACCAATAAAACATAAAACGTGTTATGAATTTACTAAAAACTAAACTAATTTCTTTGTGTGTGCTTGAGCTAGTTAACTAAATATGTAATTTTTCTCTGGTTTTGTGCAAAATATTCATAAAATTGAGCCAAAGAAAAAAAAATAACATTTTATGCATTGTGGCAACCAATAAACTAACTCGTTTTGATCATTCGTTCATTCAAATTCAAAAATGTTTCGATGGCAATTTGTACATGTTGATTGTGGCCAAAACCAATAACTGGATAGGTTTTTGCATGTGCTATAAAAGCTAATTTGTGGTTAAAGATACAAATGACTGAAACAATTAGTACATTAACTGTTTATGAGAATTGTGTAAAAAAAAAATATGAACATTTAAAGAGATAACAAAAAGTATTGGAGGTTTAATTAAAAAGACAATTTTTTTTAATTTGGGAATTGAAAAATAAATTGCTTCCACTGCAACAAAAATAGATTTTATTAAAGTTTTCTAAAAAGACAAATTGATAAATTAACCATTTTATGCACTTATGCGACTTCAATATTATCCACCGTTTATTTGGAAAAGATTTTTCCTGAACTCTTGATCTACTTTTTATTCAACAAAAGGATTAGGAGATCACTTGAATTTAAACAATATACAATTACAGCTTTTACGAATTTCTTATTATAGTTTATTTGACCTTTTTTATTCTTAAAATTTTAGCAATTATTTAAGCTTAAGGTCTTTTTTGTACATTTAAAATTTATTTTCAATATTTTAAAAATTAAAAATTTTTTCCTGAAGAAGCTACACAAAGACGTAGCGAAATATTGAAAATCAAATTTAAATTAAACAAAAGACAATAAGCTTAAATAATTGCTAAAGTTTTGCGATTATACAACGATTTTTTCTATTGCAAAATTTCTGTATTACAATTCTTTGTACAGAAAAATTCGTGTATAACGGTTTTATTCTATAGAAAACTGTCTGTATAACAGCTTTTTCTATAGAAAACTGTCTGTATAACAGCTTTTTCTACAGAAAACTGACTATATAACAGTTTTTTCTGTAGAAAATTGTCTGCATAACAGTTTTTTTCTATATAAAACTCCCTGTATAACATTTTTTCTACAGAAATATTCGTGTATAACATTTTTTTCTATATAAAACTGTCTGTATAACAGTTTTTCTATAAAAAGCTGCCTTTATAACTATCTTTTTATAGAAAAATTCGTGTATAACAGTTTTTTCTATACAAAACTGTAGGTATAACAGTTTTTAATAGAAAATCTTGTATATAACAGTTTGTTCTATGGAAAAATTCGTGTATAACTTGTTTTCTATAGAAAAATGTTTGTATAATAGTTTTTTTCTATAGGAAACTACTAGTATAAACGTTTTTTCTTTAGAAAACTGTCAATATAACAGCTTTTTCTATGAAAAAATCGTGTATAACAGTTAAAAAAAAAAATTTTTGTATAATAGTTTGTTGCTAAAGAAAACTGTCTGTATAATAATCTTTTCTGTAGAAACAGTTTTTTCTATAGAAAATCTTGTCTAAAACAGCTTTTTATAGAAAAATTTGTGTATAACAGTTTTTTCAATACAAAAATGTTTGTATAATAGTTTTTTTCTAAAAGAAACTGTCTGTATAAAAAATTTTTCGTTAGGAAACTTACAGTATAACAGTTTTTTCTATAGAAAAATTCATATATAACAGTTTTTTCTGTAGAAAACTGTCAGTATAACAGTTTTGTTTTATAGAAAATCTTGTTTGAAACAGCTTTTTTTATGGAAAAGAGCTTGTATAACAGTTTTTTATACAAAAATAGTTGTACAATATTTTTTTCAATAGAAAACTCTCTGTATAACAGTTGTGCATAGAAAACTCTCTGTATAACTTTTTTTCTATAGAAAAATTCGTGTATAACAGTGTTTTCTACTTTCTAACTGTATAATAGTTCCTTCTATAGACTATTTTGTGTAAATAAAATGTACATTTTTCGATATGTGCAGACAGTCCCCTTTCCATTTATAAAATGTATTTTAATTTGTCTTCAATATTAGTCGTCACTCTTATCTCTATTTAAGCATAATGTCTGCTTACTTTTTACTTAACTTATCTTTAGAAAATTCCTCTACGAAATACAGTCATTAATGACACCCCTTTCATTTAAAGTTTTTTAAAAGTTCATTTTTTGCATTATTTTGAGTGGTAGCATTTAGTTCTTCTTTAGCATATTTTTTTCTGTTTTAAACTTTCATTGTTGAAAGTCAAAACATTTCTGTAATGAAAAGGTTAAATGCATTCATTGAAAGTTGTTTTTATTTATGAAACATTATCATCATCATCTTTATAGTCATTGTCAGCAACATCACATCACAAATTCGCCTGATTATATAATTTGTTAAGCATCACTTGTCTTTAACAGAAAAAATTAAAACCGAGTGAGAGAAAGAGAGAGAGAAGGAAAAAGAAGACATTTAGAAACCCCCCCCCCCATCATTCAGTTGCAGTTTGAAGTTGAATGACAACTTGTATGTCAACATTTGTAAAATAACAACAAAAACATAATGTTGCATTAACGAACGCACTTTATGCCCTCTCTACCACACTCTGTTTGCCACAGTGCTATTTTTTTGTTGTTTTTTTTCGATATTACATTTTACAATTTAGCTGCATTATTACTCGTATTATTGCTGATGATTGTTGGTTAGTTGGTTGCTATAGAAAAATTATAAAAAAAAAAAAATATTTATGTTTAAAAAAACCCAAGACTTATGCAGGAATTTAATGTCAACATGTTGTGGCAACAACGTTGTTTTCTTTATTTTCTTTTGGTTTGTTGTTGTTGGATTGCGTTCAATAGTTGAGGTTTATAAACAGACTGTATGGCAGCTTAAATTTCTTCTTGTTTGTAACCCTTTCAATATTTCAAACAGAACATATGAATAAAAACATGATAAACGACATATAATATTTCCAGACTTCATTTACACACATATTCATTTACAACACGTGAAAATGTAGGCATTTGGCTTTTTTGTATTGTACCTTTAACCACAGATGCGTCTGGAATATTTATTGAAATGGATCAAACTTCTAAGAGTGCTGGCAATTCTAACTGATTTCCATGTATTCTCATTTTCGTATAAATTCATTTGGCGAAATATCAGCACAATAAAACTGGTGGTTATACTGTGATTTTAACAATATAAGAACATTTTTTCAAAGTGAGTTTAATGTTTTATCTACAATCTAAAAACTTTATGAAATAACAGGATAATAATAACGACACAAATTCAAGCGTTTGAAATGTTGATTTTAAGATTTTGAACTAAACTTTATTGATTTCATTTTAATAAAAATAAAATATAAATTAAAATAATTGCTGGTAGAATATTCATTTACAAATAGGAATAGCAACTTTTAAATAAATTGTGTATGTAGCATAACTTGACAATGTGTTTCAGTTGGCATACACAAACATTTGTGAATGTTGCAATGGCATAACTTGACAATGTGTTTGAGTTGACATAGCAATAAACAACAGCTCTTTGGAGTCATTATAACATATCAGTGCTTATTGGGACGTTTCATTATAGAATTTATTGCAGCAGGTTTGAGTTTTGATTAACCCCCTGGCCCACGATGTCGAACGATAACATTCGCTTAGATAAGACACAAACTTTTTATCATATCTTTTTTTTACTCAACCAATTTTGTTTATTCGACAATCAAGTTTGTGTCTTAAGTCTTATCTAAGCGAATGTTATCGTTCGACATCGTGGGCCAGGGGGTAAATATACAAACAGTGAATAATCATAAATATTTGTGGATGTTGCAATGGCATAACTTGACAATGTGTTTGAGTTGGCATTGCAATAAACGTTGAGACGTTTTAGTATAGAATTTATTGCAGCAGGTTTAAGTTTTGTTTAAATAAATAGTGTTTTGTGAAATAATTTCATTATAATCTTTGTGCCATGAAATCCACTCGCTATTACGATGTTCAACACCTACGCCCCTGCTTTTTACACTTGTGCGTATACATTTTTTAAGTACATTTTTCTTTAATGTTGTTGCTGCTGCTGTTGCTATTGTTCGTTCGCATTGAATGCGTTTTTGAATTGCTCAAAGTATCTAAACTTACCTTCACATAATAAAAAACACATTGCAGCTATTTAGTTGTTGTTGGTTGGTTTATTTGTTTGTTTGCTGTTGCACTGCAGTTGTTTCTTTTATACCCTGTGAGTGATCAACAACATGTTTAATTTTTTACTTAATGTAATTCTCGGTGAGTTTTTTGCTTTTCATTTTATTGTTGTTGATTGACATTTGACGACTTTTGATGGGCACGCTTAAGTTCTCTTTAACCAATAATACAATAATAGCAACAGCAACAACAACAACAATAAAAACAAATGTATGAAGTTGAATTTGCTGCAGCAACTTGCTCAAAAAACAAAGACGTTGAAGAGTTTGCTTTTTGTTTTGTTTTTTTTTTTTGTAAAAGAATAAAAACGCTTGGCAATAATAAACATTTTACTTAATTTAGCACTTTTTTTGTATTGTTTAAGTTGTGTATGAGGGGTAGAGAGGCCACCTTGTTTATGTGAGCAAGAAGTGAGTTGGAATATTTAAGAAAATTTACAATTCAAGTAAACAAATTTACTGCACGCATATTTTTTAAGTTTTTAAATATGCAACTTTAAACACTATTGATGATGAGGATGTGAAGTACAAAAAATCACAAGTTGAGATAGAATTTATAATACTCTACTGTTAAGTAATTTCTAGTACCGAATTTACAAGTAACACCCCTTTTTCAGCACCTAAAAAGTATTAATTAAATAACTAAAGTCCAGCTCTGCTAAAGTCTGTGACAACTCCAACAAATTGCTGTGCATTGCCTTGCCAACTCACAAACATTGTCATGCTATGCCATTGCAAGGCAACCAAAAACTGTTTACAACTGCATTACAGGCCGACAGTTGTTTTGCAAAAAAAAAAAACTTAAAATTGTCAATTGTGTTTAAAAATTGAAATGACCAAACTTCAATTTGGATTTTTCTTTTGGCTTTACATGAAAGAACCAGTTTTAGAAGCGGTTTATGAATAGAACAATGAGATACTAGAATAGTAGAGCAATAATTGTATATGATTGGAACGGGTGCCCTGATAGACTATGCGGTAGTGTGCCGGACTATCAGTCAGAGGGTTGCGGGTTCGATTCCCGCCAAAGACTCTGTGTGTTTTCTGCAGACAAGCCAAAAGCTTCGCAGTTTGTGTTTGTTTATAAAAAAAATGTCCTTTTCATGTCATAGAAGTTTTGCTTAACTCATTTCATTCATAGCAATTAATCACTTAATATCCCACTTCCCCTCCCCTGTAGCACTTTATCTTTGTGGGTGTTAAGTTCTTCTCCATAATATACTTTTAAAGCGTAACAAATGCTATGACACAATCAAAATACCCACCACGTTTCCTTTTTCCCAACACATGATGATGGTGATGAGTATCATCAAAGAAATTTTGCAAATAATATTAAATGTTGTGCATACATTGTTGCTATGTATTGCTGCTCCACTCGCCATAATTATTGAAAGGGAGAATTGTAACTTTGCACAAGTATTTTTAAACGTATGTATTGTAACGTGTATGATGATTATGTTAATTGCATTTTTAGTAAGTGGCTGATGATGACGAAAATGATGATAATGCGTATTTGTGAAGCTTTTTTAACACGCAAAAATAGAATAGCAGGCAATCCTTTATGTTGCCATTATTAAAATACTAAATGGATTCCTGTAGATTGCATGTACTTGTTTGTTCGATTATCATCATTATCATCATCATCATCATCAGCAGCCAGCACATCATCATCGTCGTAAACATCCTATAACTTGTTGATATGCCAGTGACAACAATTGCTTAAACTTAACTAAATGTATGATGATTCAAAAGTCTCACTCTGTCGGTTTGTCTGTTAGTCTTTCTGTCTGTTTATCATGTGTAAAGGACTGCATTTGTTTTGTATTGTTAGTTGGTTTGATATAACTGAATGACTGACTGACTGACTGCCTGATTGAGGGACTGTTTGGGGCTGGTTGCTTTATTCATTTGTTTGGCTTGAATGGGCTTTCATTTGTTAACGATTAGCTATTTCCGCAGCTGTTTCTTCTGCTTCTACTTCTGGCAGTTTACAGCTTTTATTTTTATATTTTTTTTACCATTTTATTGTTATAAAACCCGGCAACGTGTATGAGAAGTGTTGCAGTCATTATTATGAATTTAATTCTGTAAATGAGTGACAAATGTACGAGGATAGTAGAGAAAGATAGTAATGAGTTGCACAATTGCAGCAGTTCTTAAATGATGTCATAGAAAAACATAATTTGATTATTGGAAACAAGCTTACATTTAGTACAAATGGTCCTTCGAGCCAGAAGTTACAAATAAATTACAGTAATAGAAATTTCAAACTAAAATATTCAAAAAATTCTTTAAAAATACAATCTTAGACTCTTAAATTTTGCTGAACTGTTCTTATTTTAGAAAATTTATTGACGTCTTTGTAAGTTAATTATTGGTCCTTTGAACACAGTTTTATATGTTTCATCACAAACACGATATATTCAATATTTAAAACTTTATCTAAACTTATATTTTAAATATTGGGTGTATAACGTAAAAATACGGGATCCATAACAGAGCGCGATTTTTGTATTTAATACAACATGTCATTTCCATAATTTGTTCCCACTTAGTTATTGAACATTATAGTGTAGGAACAAGTTTTTTGCTTCGAAAATGCCGAATTTTGTGCCAATAAAGCGTCGTATGCTGAGTGTTTACTTTACTTCTTCAATTTGAAAAAAGTACCATTTAAGCACATCGATTGATCACCGAAGCTTATGGTGAATGTGTTCCATCGATTTCAACGTTTTAAAGATGATTTGAGTGGTTCGGTAGTGGTGATTTTGACACGAAAGACAAAGATCGCTTAGGCCAGTCAAATAAGTTTAAAGACCTAGAATTGGGGGTATTACTCCATGATGATTACTGCTAAACTCATAAAGAGCTTTGAAAAGCAGTGGAAGCTACTTAAGCATCAGCTTTAAAACGTTTGCAGGCAGCAGGATTCATGTAAAAGTAGGGAAATACAAAATTATTGATATATAAAATGGTTCTTCGGACCTTGTGAAAAATTGTTTCAATTGAGACTTGATATATAAAATGGTTCTACGAACACTGTAAAAAATATTTTTTGGAAAAGTACCAAAAATTTTACTTTTATTAAAATAGTACCAAACAAAAAGAGTACTTTTTATAAAAAATTGCGAAGTTGTAGAAGGAAAAATTACTTTTCCTAATATTTCCTACTAATCAGTAAAAAAATACTACGAGTACAAAGAGTTTTTAACTACTACCAAAACTAGTACCAAATAGAAAAAAGTACTATTTACTGAATATATATTGTGATTAGATAAATTCCTTTCTAAATATTTTTTTCTTTTTAAAGTAGCAAATAAGATGAAGTAGAAAAAACTAAAAGGTATAACTTTAAAAAAAAAGTACCAAACAAAAAAAATACCAAATTTAAAAAATGTACTTTTTACCGAAAGCTGATTGTATTAAGTTGGTAAAATAAAATCTCCTTGTGAAGCAAAAAAATATATTTTTTTAAAAAAGGCCAAAAATTGTAATAAGTAGAAAAAAGTACTTTCTAGCAATAAAATTATAGAAGCGGAAATAAAAGTTTTTCGAACATACAGAAAAAATGCCAAAAGTGTTTCTTAAAACTAGTACTAAATACAAAAAGTTGAAGTTCATGATGACCTCTTTAATAAAGTAAAAAAAGGCTTTCAACATAAATTGTCCCAGATTCTTCTGTCATTTTGTAGATTCTTGGAACCACTTGAAACTTTTAAAATAGCTTCTTATGAGACTTGCTCTTCACTTTAACAATTAGTGCTTCAAACCTATTTAAGATTTATTAAATTACATCTACACAAGTTTTTTTATTCTGTCAACAATATTTCGTTTTTGGTCCTTTGAATCTTATAGAAATTTTTAAAATCTGTTATCACCGGATTTCCATTAACATTTAGTCTTTCGAAGATCACATAGATTATACCATTTCATTTTCGAGCCTATAAACAATTAAGAACCCCTGTTTTTTTAAATAAATACTAACTGCCAGTAAAATGAGTAAACAGTTGCAGTTATCGATGTAAAAATGTTGAGGAAAAAATATACATAAAGAGAGAGAGAAAAACTTATTGAATTATTCCAATTATAATGGTGCTTATTGAGCTGTCTATTCAATACAATACAATGTATTGAATGGAATATAAAACCAATCAGTTAATACTTGTTTCGTTTTTGCCTCACTCACTCATAACAATGAATGCAATAGGAAATATTCCTAATAGAATTATTTATATTTAGACATTAGACATCATGATTTAATGCCGAGTTGTCAATAAAACTAAATAGGATTTAAAACTTAATTAATGAATGTGCAAGAATTCTCTAGAAATCTCTAGTTATTTTTCAAGCAATTAATATGCCTATATACAATTGCGTTACTTTCTTTGGAAAGGGGATAGATTGAACAACTCTGCAATTGCGCATCATGTTTATTTTTAGTGCAGAATTGCAGCGCCTCTGGTGGTGAGTAGGAACATTAATGTTAAAGCTTGATTTTGTAGCCTTTATTTATTTTACTTCGGTGGCGTTTGAATGCTATACCACCGAAGGAGGACGCTGTGATAAATATTAGTTATGATGGATAGAAAGAAGACTAATAAATATTAGAAACTGATGTTGTTTGAGTGGCAGCGAAAATCAAACCTGGGCTACAAATAACAACTCATGCTTAATGATCAAATGCGCTAACCAATTAAGTTACAGCACCCTCAAAAAGGCATTTTAATAGAAAGGGGTTTAGTTTGTTGATGAAATCTTAATTTATTTTTAGAGGTTGAATATCTTTATAGTTGTATAAAAGATTACATTTTTCAAACCATTTTTAAAGCATAAAATTCGTTTTCCTTTACACTATTCTATAATTTATTATGAAATAATATGTTAGTAACTAGTTGGTCCTTCTGTCCTATTTCTGTATGCTTTGATGTTTTGTCTTTATTCCACAGACCGACTGACATTTAGAAACAAATGTTTTAAATACTTCCCTTCTCTTTCTGCACTACTACTTTATTTTCAAAAATTAAATTAAGTTTTTATTATGCCAAACAATAAAAAGAAGATAATTTCATAAAAAAAAAACTTTTTTTAATCATTTTTTCCCATGATCATAACAAATGTTATTCCCTGTTTTGTTTGTTTATTTTTTTTTTTGTTTCTTGCATTCATTCATTTTATAACTTTTAAACAAATTCTGCATTTAAGGAATATTTTCTTGGTAAAATAATTGAAACAGAATTTTTGCTTATATTTTTCATTAGTTTATAAATCAAACATGACACTCGAGGCATTGTGGTTGCATGGTTCTTTTGGAAACCAGGCAAAACCAACAACAACAATAAAAAAAGTGCCACATTTACACAAAAATTTGTACAACTTCCGTTGAAGGAATAAACAAAAGACGATATTCCCCTAAGTTTTCTTTTAAGTTTCTTTATTTTATTTATTTCTTATTTTTTGGTTTTGTTTATTTATTCCGTATTGTTGTCAATGCATTTCGCCCAAAATGTTGTTAATTTTTGCATCAACAAAATCCAATTAAGTTCTCAACAGAAATAAATATACAGCTATTAAAATTAGTCAGTCAGTCAGCAAGTAGGAATAGTCAGCAGGGGTGTTAATTAGAGAATTACAAGGCACTCTACTGTGATGAAAATAATAAAAAAATTGCATAAAATTTGAAGAAATTAAATGAATTAAAAAGCGTTATAAAATATTTACTTATTAACACTTAAACATTTTAAATAGTTTAAAGTCATTTATGACTACAGAGATTAAAACTAAGGATTTAATGTATCTACTATCAACTATAAATGAACATTAAAAAGTTGGTCCTTCGAACCCGTATAATGGTCCCTTGAAACCGTTAAAAGTTTGTAATATTGAGAATTCATTAGCTTTTAAATGTGTACATAATTTGACATGAACATTGCCGTTTTTATATTGTAAGTATGTATTTATTCTCCTGCAAATAAATAATAATACTTCCTGTAAGTTGTTTCTAGGTGATAACATGGGACCAATAGGTTGTCTCAAAAAAAATTTGTTTTTTTATTTTCATGGTTGCTCAAGCATAATTTGAAAGCTTATAGGGTAAAGTATTTTTGGGATTTTTTTTCAGAAAAGGTTTTAAGGTCGCACAAGTCGAATTTTTGCCAAAAATCTGCTTTGCCGGATGTTTTTGGAGTTTTCTTCATAACTGCGTCAAAAACCACAATTTTCTTCACTTGTGATGAAACAATTTAAAAGTAAAATTGCCAAGCTTTGTCTGTGTGTGCAAAAACTATAAGTTTTGGCAATGAATTTGCTGATTAAGTTACCCTACATTACAATTTTTCATAAGTTTTTCCCTAAGTCTCGTAAATAACGCTTTATAACTTTTAAAATTTATATGAAAATGAAAAAAGCTAATGAAAGATCTATTAATTTTAAATAATTTAGAGAAGATAATTTTTGAATTTGCATTTTTAAGGTTTGTTTGTACCCGATGAATATAAAATGTTTAAATTTAAAATTTTTTGCTTTGTAATCTTCTTGCACGACATGAAGAGCTGGTTCGGAAAAAAGCTCAACTCCCCTAGGTGACAACATAGGGACCAATCAAGTCTAAAAAATCTACGAACCTCTGTTAAATACTGTCTAAGTGAACGTTTAAAATGTGGCCCTTCAAATGTCTTAAAAGAAAAATTAGTAAACTTTTAAATTAGCAATTAAATTTTAAGCAATGTTATCACAATTGTTGTAAATAATGAGCAGTGATTTTTAAGCCTTCAAATTAAATCTAACTGAACATTGAGAAAAGAGATCCAGCTAACCAATAAAATATACGAAATATCTGAAGGAACACTTTTTTTTAACTATTTATACATATTTAATCAGTTTTTAAAGGTTTTTTAAAGGTTTTTTAAAGGTTCTTTAAAGGATTTAGTCCATCAAACTTAAAGATAAATATGATTTCATTTCATGTTTAATTTTGTTTAAAGGAACCATACTTTTGGTCCTTTGAATCCTAAACTTGAAAAAAAACAATAAAAATACTGTTTTTGTGATTTATTCGAGTCGATTTTAGTTAATTATTTAATAATTTTATTGTTTTCTTTTGTTTCATTTTAGGTAAAGACTTAGGCCTGGAAAGCCAAATATATGATCTGAAGTACATTTAAATTTAGTAAGTTTTATTTTAATAATAAGCTCATAAAAAACAATATCATTCCGGAGAAATCATTACAAACTTAAAGAAAAACAAAGAAAATTATCTTCCAACTACTTACAGTGGGTCCTCGCTTTGTACAGCTTATTAAAATCAAGGTAGTTGCAAAATCCCAAGTTTTAGCAAACAATTAGCTATTAATTTTTTTTTGTATATAACAAGTTATTTCCTTAATATATGTTTCCTAAAGTAGAAAAGTTGCAATTATAGAAGGAATACTGTATTTTCACAGTTTCAGGTTTAGTTTCCTTAACTAATTAGAGTTATTAATTTAACACAATTTTATTTTAAGTTATTAATTAAATGAGTGTTAATAACATATTATAAAATATAATTCCTTTGTTGATTATACCAAGTGTAGCGTATTTTACTGCCTTTCAAAGATATATATCTTAATCAGCTTGAAGAAAAATAAAAGAAACCACCGACAATTGAATTTGACAGATGGGAAAAACACAACATCTCAGCACCACTAGTAGGGCAAAGCTTTAGCATAGAGATGAGCTCGTGACAACTAAAGGTTTTTTTTGTAGAAGGGTAGGGTTTTCTTTAAAGAAAATATAAGGCGAAATGAAATATTGACCTAAATTTCCTTTTGATATAACGATTTTTGTATATGTATGGACTGGACTATTTGTGTTGAATTCTAACTTAATAGTGGTTTCTATAAGGGATGTGTGCGCATTTAAATGTTAAATGAAACTGGACTTTAAATGGGGGTATGGTCAAATATAGGTCGCGCATCATGAAATTGCGCACGACAATTTAAATGTGCATTTGAATTAAATTTGCTGAATTTCAACTTGATAGTGATTTTTATAAAAGATTTATGCCCATTTAAGTGATTTTCATGGTCTTTGCATTGGGCAATGTTAAAATATGGGCCGATGCAAAGAAAACATCGTTTTGGGATTTCACTTTGCATGAAACTAATTACTGCAGAATTTTGTATGAATACGGCTTTTCTATAGACATTTATGTGCCATAAAACCATATTCCGGGAAGACATTTGTATGGGGGCTATGAGAAACAGTAAACCGATTCTTACCATTTTCAATAGGACTTGTTCTTCTGTAATTAATATAAAGTGTAAAAATCTCATTATATTATCTTCATTATATTTAAATAAAATAGCCAAAAATACCTGCAAAATATCTAGGTAGTCTGAAACTTTGATCTATAACTCGGTTCCTGTTAGACCGATTTTGCCCATTTTCAATACCAAACATTTCGGTAGATCAAAGAATGTTTGGTAAAAATTTCATTGTTCTGTGTCTTTTTTTTTTTTTTGAAACTCGATCGTGATTTCAACAGACGAACGGACATGGCTAGATCGTCTTAGAATCGTATAAGAACCCAGAATATATAGACTTCTTGGCTCTACGACCATTATTTCGATGTGTTACAAACCCCGTATTTTTAGTGTTGGGAAGAAGCAGTACAGTTAAGATTAAATTGTTTAAAATCTGTGCAAAAACAAAAATGTTTAAATTTTTTAAATTTTTTTACTATATAAAGGGGCTTTCAGCAAGAACTTTGTTTACAAACAGGGGCGTATTGGAATAACATGATCGAAAACCTCCTTAAAATTCGCTGGATAACTAAATTTTTAATTGTGTAATTTTTCGAAATTCAGCTATTAATTGGCAGCCCCCACCAGGCGATTTAGCAGCATTGAATTATTTTTAGCGGGGCTATGTTAAAGAAAAAGCCTACTGAGAGCCAATCGACCAACCGGCCATTTTGATATGTTTGGTCGTAGTGGACAACTGTCCGAAATCATTTTAAATTTATAATTGTCAAACCTTACTCTTGCACAATGTAAGAAACACTTGCATGATTTTCATATAAATTCGTTGTTTATTTTGTTTTAATTTAGGGGACTTTTGAACACGGCCCCGATGGTGTTTCAAAATAAAATTTAAGACTTTGACTCAACTGTACTTATCTCTGCTCTAATAATGAAAAGTTTTTATTGAAATTGTATTAACGATTTAGTAATGTGTTTTGCAATAACAGGAACTTTCCAGATGGGTGTTGGGGTCAAAATTCACAAATATGTTTACTTAAGTTCTTTAATTATTTGTATAATGTACATAATAGCGAATAAAAATTATGATATAAACAAACACCTTTCTTTTCTTGCCTTTACTTAACATATTAAATTTCTCCCAAAATTGTGCAAATAATGGATTTTTTTTGTATGATCTAAATTTTCAACACTTGACCCTCTCTAATAATACGAACAAAAAACCACTACATATTTCTTACACTTTCACAAAACAAAAGCCATAATAAATTAGTGTTTATTTAGAAGAGTACGACGACAAGTGTCGATTGAAAAAAGGCACTCTGAGTCACACAGCAGTAGCAGCAGCATTAAACACAATGGTCTATAGACATGCAAAAATCAACAACTAAACATACACACACACACCCAAGAAAACCATTATAACTTAATAGAAGGTTTCAAATTACAAACTTGAGGCCAACAGTAATGTATGGACGGACGTGCGCTGGACTGGACTTAATTTCATAGTTATAATGAAAAAATTACAAATGTAAATTGGTTGTTAAAAAAATAAATTTGCATCCTAAATATTTCAAGCATCAAACATTTCGGACAAGAAAAACACAAAAATGTCATTAAACGTGTAATTTTTTTTGTTTCACTCTTCTTAATTATTAAGCATAGAGTTACACAGGGAAAAGACCTTATGGTCCACCCTACACCCTTTGACCGGTTGCTTAAATCAATATATGTATTTGTGTTGGCAAGGGGTTCAAAGAGCTCTCATTATTATTTCTTTAAGTTAAGGTTTTCCTGATGTTACAAAAACTGGCCTAGTTACAGAGTAAATACTTAAACAGCCAAACGGATGGATAGACAGACAGACAGACAACCAGCCAGACAGACATTTTCACCCCACATTACTACACCTTAATCATGGACTGTTGTTGTGTAAGTTTTTTTTTTTTTTGCTTTTTCAGTTACTGGCCATTAATGAATTTAATTGTTAGTTTTATATTACAAACACTCAAACGTTCATTTATTCATTCATTCATTTGTTCTTTCATTCGTTTAGGTTGGGGCTCATTTATTCTCATATTGTTCGCATTCATATCTTAACAGCGCCTTGTAAACTGATACAAGTTTTGATGTCTTGTTTTATGGCCATATTATGAGAATACATATAATAATAATGATGATGATAAACATCATTATGATGATCATCATTAGCATTAATTCAGAAATTTAGTTGGGGTTTTGCTAAAAACAACGTACATAAGTAGAAAACAAATGAGCAAAAAAAAAACAATTGTAGGTTTGAGAGATTGTTAAGTTTGTAACTACTGTTTTATCAAAGAATTTTATGGTCCACTAAAAGTAACAAATCTTTTAGATAGCGAGTAACAAAATGAATGTAATTTACACTCTCAGTAAAATGTTTAGATAATCAGGTGCCATAATATCTGACAGGGCGAGTTTTGAAACAATTTTTTTTTTGACTTTTCCGAAATTCCAAATTTAAATTTCTTGGGAAAAAATAGGCGGAGAACTTGCTGAAATTTATAGATTAAATGATTATCATAGTGGGAGAGTTATCTATAAGTTCCATAAAGTTCCATCTGCTCATATTCCTCCGCTTTCCTGGAATTCGGATTCAATCTCTCAAGAATATTAAGTTTTGAACTTCATAAAAATTAAGAAGCTCGTATCAAAACTCAGTCTGTTAATATGGCCTTTTTTTATAAACACAAACTGCGAATCCATTTGACTTGTCTGCAGAAAACATCAAGAGCGGAAATCGAACCCGCAACCCTTTGACTAATAGTCCAGCACACTATAGTTGAGTCTAAGGGGGCACCCACCCTGATTATGATAGTAGAGCACATGAACTACAAATACTATCAATTTCAAACAGCCCCATCTTCCGAAGAAGCCACATCTTCCTAAGAAGATGGGCGGGGCTGTTTCCCAAGGATTATTAATTTCAGAAAATTTTTAAGTTCTACATCAAAACTAGCACTGTTGAATGGATGGAGCAACATAATATCTATATAATTCATCGGGGACTTGATGAAAATGAAATGAAATTTTAATTTATCATTCAAGAATTATTAAATTCTAAAATTCTAGCAATATAAAAATACGTATGACATTTATAAGTTGTCTTAGTTTCTGGAAAACGCAGCAGATTAGCATCCATTTTCATCATTAGTATTTCATTTCGTTACACCATGGTCCCAATTTACACTAAGCAATTGTTATTGAAAATATTGATACAATTGTTTCCTTAAATTTTTTTCGATGTTCACACAGCATAAATCGCTCGCAGCATAAATCCCTCACATTTTTATTTGAGAGTATATACACATTTGTATACACATATGTCATACGAATAAAAGATTAACATGAATTGCTAGTATATTCAAGTTTGTAATTGTCTTATCTTCTCCTCACCCCGATGTCTATAAGGTAATCAGCTTAGCTTAAATAATTGCTTCATGTAAATTGGTACATGTGGTCATAATTCCATCTTAAACACACTTGCCTGGATTTAGTGTGTTTAACAGTGTTATGTTAGCATTTAAACAGAACTCTGTTAACTCGAAATTTAACTTTAACATGCGATTTTTTAATGGTTATATATAATTTTTTAAATATTTTATGATGCACCTTGCTTTGCGTCGTTTCGTTTTGCGTTTTTCGAAGTTGCGTTGTTTTGGATTCGAGTCTTAAATTTTTTTTTAATTTTTGTAAAATCTGCAACATCATCAAACGATGACCCGTACAAAAAGTGCTTTGCTGATCGAAATGGAGTCCTTGATTTCTATTTGGATTGCAAATCAAGTTGCTCAGAGAATACCATTCAGTAAAATGGTATTTCAGACAAAAGCAAACAGCTTATTTGATGACATAAAGCATTATCCAACGATAATGCTAGCGATAGTAATACAGACAATTACTACAAGAAAAATTATTTTACGTTAAAAAAAGCTGTTCAGCAAACATTGGACTAATTTTTTGTGAAAGAAAGCCGACAACTGGGTATTTTCATAACCCTAGAACCTATCCTTGATATTTGCATGGTTTGCTATAAAAAAATCTTAATTCACTTTGCGTCGTTTCAATTTCCTTCGTGTTTTTTTTTAAACGTCACCCCGACGCAAAAGTGAGGTATTGGAGTATTTAAAAATTAAATTTCACTATTTATTAGAAAAACTTTTCATCTTAAAAAACATTAAATACGCAGACATTATTTTGAGTGTAGTAATACAATATTAGAAGTAAATAAACTAAAGAAACAAGGATATTGATGATTGAACTAAATTACAAATGCAATAAAAAAAGTTTTTAGAACCTCATTTAACTGCTAGAATGGTATTTCAAAATACCCACACACAATTAGTTATAATAACTTAGGTAATTGGCAAAAAGTAAACTTTAATAATGTATTTATGAAGATTTATGTTTCAAAAATTATAAACATTGATCTGTTCATACCGGAAAGATATAATTTTAAGTTAAGATTGAAAAACTTGCAACCTTAAATTAAACGAATGGATATCTATCAATTCATGAAAAAAAGACTCACTAATTTAAAACCGTAAATATTGGAACATGAAACAACAATACCAGAATTTTCAAGCGAAAAGTGAAATAACTTGCCCTATTGTTGTTAAGAATTATAACAGTTTGATGGGAGGATCGTAAATCAAAGAAATGGTGGCATAGAATTTTCTGGGCGTTTGTAAATTCCTATATTGTATTCTGTCAGCTCAATGCTAAAATACCATTGCTCCAGTATAGACCAGGATTAATTAATTAATAATACAAGCAGCTTTCTGATAAATATAAGCGAAATTCACTTACGGATCATTCAACCTCTAGCAATAAAAGACGTAACTTTGGCCAACATTTGTAGAAATTAGAGGAAGATGCAAGCTCTGTAGCAAAACAAAATCCAGTCAAGGCCATATTCCAAATGCAGCCATTGCGGCGTATTTTATGTTGAAATGATAAAAAAATTATTTCACTAAGTAGCAATAAATACTCAACATAGGGTAAAAAAGGCAACGGTGGCCTATTATACCTGCCGTAAGATGTTTGGTAGAAAATGGGGACTTAGTCCCAGCATAGTTAAATGGATGAATACGGATGTAGTATGTACGTCCAATTCTTACTTACGGATCTCTTGTATGGTGAACTGCAAATAGAAGGAAGTACATATGTCGTAGAGCAACTATACAAAGTCCTGAGATCAGCCTGCATTGGTATAACCGGCGCACTAAGAACTAGTCCTTCAGAGGCACTGAACACTATATTGCACCTTGTGCCAATTGACCTTCACATAATGGCCACTTCTGCCTGCAGCGCAGCGATGCTTCAAGCGTCTGGTTGTTGGAGATCGGCCACGCGGGGATTCTGGGCCAATTGCCTTCGATCGTTCTCCAACCATCTGACTATATTACTCCATACACAGATATTGATAGGGTATTCAAGGTCTTAATTCCCTCCAGGAGTGAGTGGAGTAGGGGTAATCTCGTGCACAAATATGACACTAGGATATACACAGACGGTTCTGAGATGAGCTGCGGTGTTGGTTCTGGGGTCTTCGGTGACGAACCTGAGGTAGGCATCTCGTATCGTCTTCCGAATAAGTGTAGTGTTTTCCAGGCGAAAATTTTTGCAATCATGGCAGCTTGTAATACACAACATGATCATAATATCCGCGGCAATAAAGGTATTTTTGTCACTAAATGCCTACACAATTTCATCTTCACTAGTTAGGCAATGTAGGAATTCTCTATTAAGGGTATGTCGTCTATTTGATAGTACTTTGGTTTGGGTACCTGCGCACAGGGACCACTACGGCACTGAACGGGCAGACGAACTAGCCAGAATGGGAACTGCCTTAGATATCTCCGATGCGGTCTCAGTAGCAATTCAAAGGTATCATCTTCAGACATTTTCTTAAAAAGGCTGAGTATAGATGGCGTAATTTAGACACATGTAGGGTAGCCAAGTTGATGTGGCCAACGTTTAACGAGAAACGTACTATGCAACTGATAACCCGGAATACAAAGGATATATCAAGGTTGCTGGCAGTATTAACGGACGTTAGGCAAGCACGCTAATCGCCTGGGACTTTCTTTTAACGACCATTGTCGTAGTTGTAAGGATAGGGAAAAAGAGGAAACGAACGATGGACGAATGCCCAGCCCTGAGTGTCAAGAGACATAAATTCATGGGAAACTATACACTAAACAACCTTGGTGAGGTAGCCGGGTCAAAACTCAATGACCTACTGAGATATCTCACAGCTTTGGGTCTAGCAAGCACGACTTTTTGTACACATTTTAGTTATATTATGATGTAAACGACATTAAATCTGACGAGTGGTGTGGTCTTATTAAAACGGGGTCCCTTCGACTCTACTTAAGTGTTCGCACGTAGTGAACTACCACGTAAACCAACCAACCAACCATTAAATTAAATAATTTTTTTATTTATTGAATTATCTATAAGATGTACAAATGAAATAAGATATCTAAGCATCAAACAGCAAGTAACTCCTTTATGGAATATATTTTACCAGTTAGGTTTAAACCACTCGAATACTTAATTTTGTTAATAGCTGGCTTTTAGTATTCAGGGGTTTAGTATTCAGCATACAAATTGTACGCTTATCACATCGCATTTGCTTTCGCATCGCAATAGAGAGTAACCCCCCAGGGTTTACAGGAAATTTGAAAAATTGTTGTTTAACTATTTTTATTTCGGCTGACATATACATAAATTAGTAGCTATTTTAACAAAGATATCCTTTATTTTATCCTCCTCCTCCTGGATCAGCTTCTATTAACACACAGTTCTGCTTCATCACAGTATTGTATAGTCGGTTAAAATAAAATTCGATAACCGTAACTTTTATAAAATTTAAATTTAATACAATTTCATACTTTGGGCTGGCTTTTATGTTCATGTTTTTCCACTCGTATTTATGCAACTGAAATTATTTCAACCATAATTTGATAGAATATTTACAACGGTTAAGATTAATGCCATGTTAACCACCAAGTAAGACAAACAGACAGACAGCGATACTATGACAACATGTCAGTCAGTGTCTTATCTGAAGGCAGACGAAGGAAGACACAGAAGCAGCTTAAAAGAATCAGAAGAAGCAAATGTACAGAAGAAAACAACAAACAAAAGCCAGAGAGATCCTGATTATTCTTAACAAATGTTTCAGCCGTTCCAAAGATGAGTTCATGTGTATGAAGGAAGAGCCAAAACACACAGTCTCATACATGAATAAAAACGTACTGAAAGTATAAAAGGATGATGGCAGGCAGGATTGTTGGTTGGTTGCCTGAATAAATGAATGGATGGATGAATGAATGGTTGGCTGGTTTAGATGGCAATGGATACATGTTTGACACATGCTCGTACGATATGAGTTTCACTATGAATGACTGGCTGGCTGACTAACTGACTGACTGGATGAATGGCTGGCTGTTGTATGAATGAATGTTATGTTGTGTTATTATGAATGATATTTTGTTTCAAGTGTTTGAATGAACGTATGATGCTACTGACTTTTTCGTCTGAGTGCATAATTTGCTGTTGAGACATTTCATTTCTGTTTGCAACTAACGGTAAAACAGTTTGTCTGTCTCTCGGTCTGACTGGCTTTCCGTCTGTCACACCAACAAGTAGATACAAAGTCCTGTTAAAACAAACCTATGAAATCATAATAAGGGTATCATATAACATTTAACAGGATAAAAGTGTTCACACAGAGAGCAAGTTGGTTTGGGAAGTTGCAGGCTGTAGAGAAATGCAGTTTGCATTGTAAGAAATATAAATTTAAAGTCAAGGCACTTGCTAGTATTTTTATAGCCAGCCTTAAGTTTAGAGAGGGTATTTTGATGTTGTCTTTGTGTTTGCAACATCGAGAATTATTGGCTAAGACACCTTAAGTGGCCGTCTGTTTACCATGATGAGTACTATGAGGCTACGGCAATGAAGGCAGGTGAATGAAAACTCATAAGCCGGTTTATAGAAAAAGTCTAAACGAAATAAACTAAGCATACAAAAGCAGACAAAAATTAAAATGAAAGTTAAGCACTCGTGTACACGTTTAAAGCATGCAACTATCAATTATTAGAAGGAAAAAAAAACGTTGATCATGGATCAAAAAGTGCAAATAACTGTGTTCTGCCTTTTGAGAGAGCTCCCCCGCGCAAAGCCTTAAATGATCAAAATTGTTGAGGAAATTGATCACTGAAATTATGAATCATAAAGTATTTGATCTTTTCGTTCTAAGACAGTAAATTATTTTATAACGGGATTAATCTCTGTCCTGTGTTTTGCAAACAGAGACAATATTTAGTTGAAGTGTACATAAGATTCGGCCCATTTCAATATAAAATTTGTATTTATTTTCGTTTGTTTAATTTTTTGCGTGTTCCCCAGCGACTGCTATCAACCAAATTGAAGGAAAAGCCAGCCAAGCCAGCCTATGGCATGGTTGGGGAGGAAATGGTAGGATGTGTTAACGGGTGTTAGGACTCTACTTTAGTTACATATACAGCTTTATCCCCAAGGAGTCTGCAGATTAGTACAAACATATATGATGGTTGCTACTGCTGCTGTTGATGTTGTTATGTTGGTGTCGTTGCAAGCAGTTAAATTATGTTGCTGTTGTTGTTGTTGTTGCTGTTATTGCAATAAGAACCAAAAAGCAGTTTACAAGTACAAGATGATGAGGACGATGAAAATTGCAGTTAAGCAGTAGAGTAAAAACAGAGTTTGTATTGCTGAAAGGATGATGACGCTTGTTAAGGCTGTTAAAGCTAAAACTGAGACCCAGTCTCAGTCAAGCTGCTACAAAATGCAAGTCAAATTTTGCTGTTGTTGTTTTTTTCGTACTAGCTGCTGTTTTGTTAAGTTTGTTTTCTGTTTCTTTATTCTTGTTGGTGTTTTTTTTTTCGGAATATAAAATGTTTTTTAACTATGTTAGGCGTAGAAAAAAGGAGTTAAAAAATACAAATAATTTTTGTGTGTTTATTGCGTTTTTTTTTTAATGTTTCACAAGTTTTTTTCTGTTTGTTTTTGTTTTACTCTCCATATTTATGTTGTTTATTTTTATTTGTGTAGTTGTTTTTGTTGTTGTTATTTTTCATAACGTTCAGCCAAACGTTATGATGGCGTCCCATTGAAAGTGCATTGACTGCATTTGCTGGCATTGCGGTTGCATTTTTAGTAAAATTTTCTTTTTTCCCGGCAGCAGACTTAAACGAAAATATTTCTGTAATAGACGTTTTGTTCATGCTGAGAAGGCGGTAGGAAATTTTCAGTAACAAAGAGAGTATTAACATTAAAATGAGATAAATTTGAACGAAACAAATTGTAGGCAGTATTTTTAGGTTTCTGAAGCAAAATGCAGCAATTTTTGGATTTTTGACAGATTTTTTTGAAAACTATTGTTTGGTGAAAAGTTTAACAATGGATAAAAGTTATTCTGTTTAGTAAAATGCTCTTTATGATATTAATGTTTCAAATGACCAATTAATAGTTAATGTCTATGAACAAAAATTATAATTGCAAAAACCAGCTCGTTTTAT
This sequence comes from Bellardia pandia, assembly GCA_916048285.2. Lineage (NCBI taxonomy): Eukaryota > Metazoa > Arthropoda > Insecta > Diptera > Calliphoridae > Bellardia > Bellardia pandia. The sequence goes on from OU696531.1 coordinate 51,204,964, forward strand.
TGCTCATATCTCTGTTATTTATTGACCGATTTTCTTAATTCTCAATAGCAAAATTCCCTATAGTGTATGTGATATATTATATAGACTTTCGAAGTGCAAGTTATCTATTGACTGTGGAAAGTTGATTTACACTAACAGAGGAACATGTCTACATCAATATTAATTTGCCTATTTAATGTTTGTCCCAAAATCAGCTTCATCGCTTCTAGAATTTGCTGAAAACTGTGGCCTTTAAACTTTCAATAATTGTAATATTTTAACATTCAAGGCAATTTGTTAAAAATGATTTATTCCGTCAAGAAACTTCAAACGAAATCTCAATCAACTTAAAGACAACTTTGCAGCAGATGTCTTAATTCTAAAGTTCACATTTCCTAGAAGGTTCTTAAATTTTCTGAAATAATATAAAATATATAAAAATCTGCAGCAGCTTGCTTCATAAATACAATATTATTATTGTTGCATGAAACTTATGATTTTGAAAAACTAAAGGAGTTGTAAACTTTTGCCAAGCTTTAGTTTGTTGGGCAGGAAAAAACAACAATAGATTTTTGTTTTCCTAAATTAATGCTGATGAGGAGCCGCTCTCACTAACTAAAAAAAAGCTGAACATAACTCATGATGGGTGTATAGGCAAAGGCTGTTGGGCTTAAAATTAATTGCAGGGAAAAAAAACTGCAAAAATTGGAACAACGTTACTAATTGAAAAAGAATATAAAACACAAGCAAGTTTATTTAAACTTTAATTTTTATGAAAACATTGTTTGTTAATAAACCTTATACATTTGTATGTATTTGTGTTTGTAACGTCATCAAGCACCTTAAGCTTCTGAAGAAAATAAAGAAAACAAAATGCTCTTAGATAATAGACAGTAGCAGGCAACAAACTCAGACAGTTGGTAAATTTTTCAGCAGGGGAAGAATGAATGCTTGCAGAATAATAATAATGTCGTCTGGTTACTCCCAGTTTCTTTACATCTGCTTTGTTTTCTTCTGGTATTTAAGTATGGAAGTTTCTTTTTGTTGTTGTTTTCCTGTCATATCTTCATATGTGTTTGTTTAGTTTGAACATTTTCATGTTTCCCTCAACAATTGTTCCAATTTAAATTCAAGTTTTTTTTTGTAAAAAAAAAGTTTTAAGACTTTATGTCCCTAAAGTGTCTGGGATCTTGCAAACACTGTGGTTTATAATTATAGAATTAGTTAGAAGATTTCCAGCTGTCTATATCCGAATATTATATATCGTTGTACTTAGCTAAGTTCAATTAAACTTCTTTAACGAAACAATCTAAGCATACAAATGCTTAGAAAGCTTAAAATTAATAACTAGCCAGCGAATAGTTAGTGAGCAAATATTTTACACTCTCTACTCCAAAACAATGTCAAGGTATTTGCTATATTTCATTCTTTTTGAGAGCAATTTCAATTATTAAAAATTCCATTTCCTAATACACCATAGTGTCGTTGTCTTTGCAGCTCTTTTAAGCATATGTAAATACTCAAACTAATACAAAACTACTAATGCTACAATATTTGTGTACAAAACAAAAGAAAACAAAAAAAGTTCATGTTTGTAATCTCTAAATGTCCTTTATTTTATAAATTCCTTTTGTTAATTCACAATTGCTTTTAAAACGACTGTTAACAGTCTTTTTTTTAATATTTTCTGTGTCTATGTGTGCAAAGGCTTCAGGTGCTTATCCTTTCTGCAACACATTCATGTATCACTTACATAAATATAGATACATACATATGTATATGTGCATATAAATGTTTGTATATTTATGTATGATACACAAGAATTGTGTATGGTTGCTAAAAGCATTTTTATCTAAATTCAAAAATCTAAAAATAGTTGGAAAAAGATTTTCATTTAAACTATGTAGTTACTGGTATTTTCTTTTGCAGATATTTATTTTGCTTTAAAGTTTTTTCTTGTAATACAGATAGAGATGTTTAATTAAAATTAGTATTTTTAACCTAAATTTTTATGTTTTTAATGTTTATAAAGGGTGTCCCAACTAGAACGCAATTTTTAAATTTGGCGCCATTCGCAGTGTCATTGTTTGACATTTGAACAATTGTTATTGTTTGCTAGCAGAAGGTACGAGGTTAGTAAAAATAGAGCGCTACACATATGAACAACGCATTCTCATTGTGAAATTGTTTTACCAAAATGGTGAAAGTTGAAAATGCTGATTTTGCCGATAAAATCATATTCAGTGACGAGGCCCATTTCCATCTTGATGTGTTCGTCAATAGGCAGAATTGTCACATTTGGGGTGAGGAAAATCCTCGAGTGATTTACGAGAAGCAAATGCATCCTCAACGTGTCACTGTGTGGTGTGGTTTTTGGGCTGGATGAATCATTGAACCTTTTTTTTATGAAAATGAGGCAGGTCAAGCGCAAACAGTCAATAGTGTTCGGTATCGTGAAATGATAACCAGTTTTTTCTTGCCTAGAATTGAAGAAATGAATGTGGAGGGCATGTGGTTTCAACAAGACGGCGCCACATGTCATACAGTCAGTGAAACAATTCAATTTCTGCATCAGCCATTTCCCGATCGTGTTATTTCGCGTTTTGGAGACCAGAATTGGCCGCCTCGATCGTGCAATTGAACACCTTTAGATTTTTTCTTTAGAGTTTTTTGACGTCGATGGTTTACGTGAATAAGCCGACGACGGCTTAGAGGAAATTGGACGCTGCATTAATGAAATACCGCAGCATTTATGCAAAAAGGTCATTGCAAATTTCATTAAAAGTTCGCGTGTGTGCCAGCGAAGCCGCGGTGGCCATCTGCACGATATCTTGTTCCATACATAACCTCATTCTGTCTACTTTACGATATAATAAAGCTTCACGATTTTCTTTTTTAAATATCTGTGTTTTATTTAATATTTAAAAATTGCGTTCTAGTTGGGACACCCTTTACAATGGATATTTAAGACCTTTTTTCAATAAAATGTTAGTTAAAGAGATGATATTTATGGCGTTACACTGTGCGCAACTGCACAGTGTTGACGAAGATCGTAGCGAGAAAATTTTGACAATAGTTTTGTTTAAATAAAGTATTGTTCACTCACTTAAATGTTTTAATATTTATATAACAAAAAACAGCCCTACCATATAATACCCTACCCTACCAATATACATATGTGTAAAAAAAGTTCTTCAGAAATGAGCTACGTATGGGAGCTATGATTAATTATGGGACGATCATTCAAAAATTTAGTGGCATGACTTCTATTCTCGATAAAAACACATTTAAAAGATTTAAACATGTTGAAGTGATTTTCGAAAGGTGTCTAATTTAGTAACTTTGACTAATTATGGACCGACCGTTATAAAATTATGAGTCATGATTTCTGTGTATATGTAACTTAGTTGCGTTGAATTTTATTTGGATACAAGGGTGTCACTCTCTATTGCGATGCGAAAGAAAAATGAAACGTAATCGAACAATTGGTACACTTTATTGCGTTTTCGTATTTTCTCTTCGTCCGTTGGGCGCAAATCTCTTGCAGTAACACAATATCAAACGCAAAGGGAACAACATCATGTAAGTAAGCAAAAACGCAAACTGCCCAAAAATTTGTTTAAAATGTTTTTTGATTTACAAGTTTTGACATTTAATTTTGTCATTCTTCGCTATTGTTTACTTTGTGGTACCAGTGTTGCTACTTTTTCAAATTATTTTGTGAAATCGCAATAGAGAATAACCCCCCAGCATTTTTAAGAGATATATCCATATCCAACTTATTTGTGGTGAAATTTGATAGATACGTACGGTGACCATTTTTGGGAAAGGAAAATACAGGACATATACAAAATAATGTTAAAAGTGAAAAGAAAAACAGAAAAAATAATCATATAATATATTTATTATTATTGTTATAAAGTTAAGTAACAACAAAAACAATTCTTCTTGATTAGAATAAAAAGCTAAATAAAAAGTTTTTATAATATTATAATTTAAAAAAATAAATTTGGGTTTATAAACAGTCTTCTTGACTAAGGCTAACAAAAAAAATAGAAAAAAACTACATAAATGATAAATTTAGTTATGAAGTTTGATATTTTTCCACAGAATGGATTTTTTTAAAACATCTGGATTGTTAATTAAAAATCCTTTAAATTTTGAGCAATTCATTTTAAAATTGCATTTTGTAATTAATAGTGATCTTAAAGTATTTACTTTTAATTGCGATTTTTCGGTGGTCCAAATATTATTCATTATTGAAAACACTCTCTCGGTAGCAGCATTTGAAGCTGGTAGACATAGACAAAATTTAACAAGTATCAATATATTTTTATATGCAATCACATTTGTCTTAAAGTGATTAAAAATGTCAATCCATCTTTCATCTACTGATATATTTTTTACCCTCCAGTCTTCTATTTTTTCATTATTTGCAAAATTTTTCACGCAGCTCACTTCATCAAATAAATCTTCATTATTTATTTTTAAATCATTTCTAAATTCATTTAGATAGGATAAAGTTTTTTCAATCTTGTCCCAAGATAACATATTTCGTAACAATATCCAGTCTAAAATTTCTACATCTCTAAAAGCTTTATCCCACTGATTTAGGTAATCAATGCATGTTTGGTAAAAACTTGTTATATGTTCTTTAGTTATTGTTTCATCAAAATCATTACTTTTCTGTAATTCGAGAATAATATTTTTGACGGTAAGGGGTAAAAACAGTTCCTTTTTCCGTTCGACCAAATTAAATTTTAAATCTTTTAAAATAGTTGAAGCCTCAGGCATTGAAATATTTTGTGATTCTACATTAAGAATAGCTTTATGAAATGTTGAAGCTTGGCTATATGCAAAAGATAATCATAATTCAGCACAAGGATTCATAAAAAAATTTCGTAATATTGTCGGACAAATGAGACATAAAATATAATTTTAAAGCTTCAAATAGTTTTATGATTCTTTCCAAAGCAGTCATTAAAGTTAATCATCGAGTTTTGCTATGTCCTAGTAACTTTTTATATTCTATTTCAAAATCTTCACATATTTCTTTGAAATTTTCAATTCTAACTGTATAAATATAAAAAAAGAATAAATTTTGACAATAATAACTTCAATATCAATAGGTAAGCATTCTGCTGCAGTTTGTATGCAGTTTTTGGCCAATGAAGTTTTGCATTTTGTGAAAGATATTATTCTGACCTTTTCTGGCTGCACCACCAAAATTACAATTTATGCTGTCTCCACAAAACGCTATCATTGAAATTACATTTTAATTTTGTTTGAGCCATATCTCTAATAAAATGAATGCTATTTTAACTTTTGGAAATGTAGGGAAAGTATACAGTTGAATTTTTATGATAATTTTGTATTAATGTTCGTGCAATGTATATGCTAAAAAGAGGACATTTGCATATCAAATTAGGAAATAAGGGGCATTGTACTGTCCTGTATTTACAAAAAAATCTCAAGGGACAGCATGTTAAAAAACAGGACTGTCCTGTAAAATACAGGACGGATGGTCACCGTATAGATACGTCATATTTCGGGGCGGGACATTTGTATGGGGGCTAAGTGATGAAATTTCTGCAAAATTGCAACCTGGGACCTATTCCACAAAACAACTTATCAACTTTTCACTTCACACTTACGCAATTTGCAATTCGCCAATTTTCAAAACTTTATGTTCCTCAGAACTATAAAATTTGATAAGTGCTTAGTTGAAACTGTTAACAGGTAATTTGCAAAGTTTGTGCAATTTTTATATTCTCTTTGCAACTTCTATTCCACGTGCATACGTCCTGTTGCGCAAAGTGCAATGTTAATATTGAAGATAATAATATTTGCAAAGATTTTACAAATAATTATGACATTTCGTTTCACAAAAATTGTAAATTCAATTTTTGAAAAGCAAATTTTGATAAGTTTGTTAAAAATTTGCAAGATAAAGTGAAGCTTTTAAAATATTAAGACGTGAGATTTTGCCAAACCATACCCAGTAAAAAAATTCGTTTTTTTTTTTTGAAGCACTTAAGAGAAAAAGCGCATAATCGAGCGCTTCAGTAAAAGCGCTCTTTTGAAACAGTAAATGCTTACGAATAAAATAGATGCTTTTTTACGAAGAAGGTTTTAAAGCGAAAAAACAAAAATGAAATTATAGCCTACAGAATTACGTATGACAACGAAAGTCAATTACAAAACGAATATCGCGCTTCTCAGTTACAATGAATTTTTCTTAAGCAAAAACATTCAGATAGAATTTGTTCTCTGATTGGTATGCGCGAAGTGACGTAAAACACTTTAGGAAAGTGCTTTATTTACATGTTTTTTTTTAGGTTGAAAGATGCGCTTATTGTCAGCAGATAGTAGTCCTTCAAACCGGGAACACCTCATACAAAAATCATGCATCCCATCAGCAGGTTTGAAGCGATTTGAGGTATGAATTCATACATAAAACCTGCTCCTTTTGGAGCACATTTTTTACTGGGTAGTGAAGATGCGGTTATAAGAATAAATTATCGAGATCGAATTAATTTTTCGGGACTAAAACACGATAATTTTAATGAGTGTAATACACAGCGCAGTCATGCCTTGTCGGCTGAAAATCAATTGCTACTGCGCTTGCATTGGCTCGTAACTGCTTGCCAGTACCATGGAGCTGCAGCTATGCATGGCATTACAAAATCAACAGTTTGCAGGACCATCCATAGAGTTGTTGACATCATACTGATAGACGTTTTATTTCAAAACACGATCAGGACGACCGATCACGTCAGTGGTATTGCTGAAAAGTTGGTTATGTTGGGTGGATTCCATTGTGTGTGTGTGTGGTGCATGGGTGGCACAAAAATTAAAATTCGTGCGCCTACATTACACGAGGAACGATATGTGGACCGACATGGAAACCACTCATTGATTTTGATGATGATATGCGGGCCAGACTACACAGTTTACCGTACAAATGCAAGCGTGTTTGCGTAATTTAGCTATAAGTTAAAGCATTGTCAATGAATGGAGTCGATTTCCTAAATTGTACACATAAAAGTTGCTCATTTTAGTTTAAAAAAAAAAAGCAAACAGTAATACTCAAATCATAAATAGATTGACAAATTTAAAACAAGAAAATTAAATTAATCAACAAAAATGTTAATAATGAATATTGTTGATAATACTAAGATGGGTTTTAATTTTGCAAAATATTCATGTTTTAAGTGTTGCATATTCATTTTTAAAATATTTTTCTTTTGTCATTTTGAAGGTTTGACAACATAAACATATGACTTTGCTCAAAATTGTGCTAACAATACAATGTACAACATACAATATCACTTGTGAATTGAACAAATGTGTAGGTAATTTCAAAATACATAATTCCTATAAAACTATATTGAATTACTTAACATAATGTTCCTAATTCTTAATAACTAGTTCCTAGATCAAAATTAGCAAATAGTTGAAAAATTTCCGTCATTTAAGCAAATTTACGTCAATAATTCGAACCACATACATCAAGGTTAACCACGCAGCAAACTGCTGGTTATAAATTCACAAAATCCGTGACACTCATTGCCACAGCGATGGCAACAACATGTTTCTCTAATTAGTAGATTATTGAACGGAAACATAAAGATTTGCCACAAGCAACCAACAAACAACCAATCATCAGGGGGAGCATATTGTCAAAAGGTCATTAAATTAATTAATTTCAACAATAAACAAACAAATGGCAGAAAAAAACTTTAATCATTATTAATTCGTATTATGTCTTAGAAAACAAAAAAGTTTGACGACGATTGACTGGGCCTATAATTAAATTTTGGTAATTTTTGGTTTTTTGTTGGCAGTTTACAACTTAAAAATGTCTCTAGTCTTACAATATTGATACACACACACCTGGATAGATGAGTGAAAGAAATAATAAAATAATTATCTTATATTAATGGGCAACAAAAATGTCTACACAAAACCAGAGAAAACCAAATACTTGTAATGAAATAGAAAGACGGATAGATGTTATATTTCTACAGATTTGAAAGGCGAGAACAGAGGTATAGAGACAGAAAGACAGTTAATAATATTAATTTGATCAAATGTGGTGGCCAAGCAGCATATTAGCTGAGGTTTATGGCTAATAAGAGCAAGAAACACGTTAATAAGCAACTTTCAATAATAATGTCAATCAATGTCTGCTAGAAATTTATTATATACAATCATACATACATTCATCAATTAATAGAAACTTATACACGTATTTTAGTGTATTAACAGTGAGAATAAATGATGTTAGAGGGGAGGGGTGGATAATTGTTAAAAAGAAACTTAAACCGCCTCCAGCCACACACTGGAAAGGCAAACAAACTGGTAATTTTTTCGTCAATTAATAAATTTTTAAATTTTATTGTTTAACTGCAATTAAAATAAATAGCAAAGTTTTTTCACCTGCCTAATACATTTTTTTAATGTTTGAACTCAAATCAATGTAGCTAACAAAGTTTCTTTGACTGTGTGGTAAACTGGCCCACTGTGCACTGAACAGCAGCTCCATAGACAGACATACACATACCAACTGATCCACTGTGCACTAAACAGCAGCTCCATAGACAGACATACACTCAACGTAAAGTTTTTAGCACATTGTTCAAATATTGGACGAAATGCTTGATACCAGAAACACAATTTTCAGGAAATGTTTACTTGACTTTTGTCACAGTAATCCATGAAAAGCTAAACGTGATATTTTCTAAATTAAAGACTGTTTTATTAAAAAAGTAAATTAATATATGGTGAATTTCACGTCAAGTGACCCAATTTTAAAAATCGATGTCTTCCGATTTGGATGAAATTTGCAAATATTTAAAAAAAAAATTAAAAAAAAAATTTTAAATAATTTTATTCTATATTCTTCGACCTTTTTAATGATTTTTATTAAATAATGTTTAAGCTTGAGGTCACTTTTTTGTTTTTTATAAAAGATTTTTATTTCTTATATATAATTTACTCAATATTTCGATTTCCTTTGGAAATCTTCTTCAGGAGTTAATTTAATATTATAAAAATTTTCTATGTGTAAAAATTTTTTTGATATAAGTTTGAAAGGGGTTGACAAAATTGAAAACATGTTTTACAGAAAAATAATTTTAAATTTTCGATAATAACATTGAACAGTAAAAAATTATAACAGAAATATACATAGTAACATTTTAAATAATAACATTTTGGAATTATAACATTTTTTAAATACATAAATTGTGTTAATTTCTCCTATTGTTAATATTTATATATATTTATATTGAACAAAAATATAAATATTAACAATAGGAGAAATTAACACAATTTATGTATTTAAAAAATGTTATAATTCCAAAATGTTATTATTTAAAATGTTACTATGTATATTTCTGTTATAATTTTTTACTGTTCAATGTTATTATCGAAAATTTAAAATTATTTTTCTGTAAAACATGTTTTCAATTTTGTCAACCCCTTTCAAACTTATATCAAAAAAATTTTTACACATAGAAAATTTTTATAATATTAAATTAACTCCTGAAGAAGATTTCCAAAGGAAATCGAAATATTGAGTAAATTATATATAAGAAATAAAAATCTTTTATAAAAAACAAAAAAGTGACCTCAAGCTTAAAAATTATTTAATAAAAAAATAAATTTTTTAAAAATTAAAAAAAAAAATATTTTTGAAATGATTGAAGAAATAGCTATCTACAGTCCTTTGGAAAATTTTTGCTAGGACCAATAGGTAAAAATTTTAAAATTTTTTGTATGACCAAAATTGACCAAAATGTCCAACTTTGACCCCCTCTAACTCCGGCACTTCTGGACTGATAGAGCTGAAAATTTGTCTCTGGTCCAATAGTACTAACCTTGGTGCAAATTTCATCCAAATCGGAAGACATCGATTTTTAAAATTGGGTCACTTGACGTGAAATTCACCATATATAAATGATCACACTTATTTCCTAAAATATTAAAAAAAAAAAAATACAATTAAATTTGCTAAACAAATGCACCAAATTCCCAAGACACGCAACAGACAGTTGTCTAAAATCAAACCAAACCAAATGCAATATCATGAACAAAAAAAAAACAATCTATTGGTCAACCGATTGATGATGTTGTTTGTCAGTTGTCATAAATTTTCAAACCCACACATTTCAGGTTCTCATTACTTTTTATTTATTTCTCACAAACTCATGCACAATCAAAAATACATAACCGTATCTGACCATATATATATATTTATATATAAATTAAGTTATAACCACTGTCTGAGACAGTAATATCCATTAAAATACCAGCCTACTACTGGTTTTTTTTTCAATCATTTGTTTCAGTTTTTTGTTTTTGTTTGTCTTATGGAAAAACACCCATTAAAACAAAAAATAACTAAAACCAATTTAAATGTATTTGTTAAATACACTTTTTTATTTTTGCTAATAACTTTTAGAAAATGAGTAAAAAAAATTAATATTTATACAACTACATCTAGATACTGTAAATAAGCTACACTAAGTACTACAGCAGTGGTCATCTGGCATGGTTCACATAAAATCTGGTCGCATAAATGTTTTAATATTTATCAAACTATTGTAGACTTTTGAACCACAAATTTATACTCATTTGTTAACATTTAAGAAAAGCTAAAAAAAACTAATCAGGCATGTGATAGAAATCGAAAACAAATCAGTTTTGGAAATACATTTTAATGCATTTATAATCTAATTTTTAAAATTTTTGTTTTAAGATTCTCTTTAGATATTGGACTAATCTTTATATTTTATGTGATAAAAGTTTTTCAATACAGAAATATTACGAACAAATTGACTTCTAAATCTCATTCGTTTTCGTTTTCGATTTCCATCTCTTCTAGAAATAAGTTTTGTTGTCAGTAAGTCCTGTTTCACACTTCAGTTTTAGCTGACCAGTTTTTGTTCAATTCTCTTTTGAACTTGCCATTTCATTGACACGCGTCAATTCAATGTTCGTACTTTTTAATACAAATCAACATGCATGAAAGAAAAAAAAACAAAAGGAAATAAGAAAATTGACAAGTTCGTATCCATTTTCTCGTTTTATTTCTCACTCAAAAATACTTGTCTCGAAGAGTCAGAATTGAAGAGTGTGAAAGCGAGCTAACATTTCATTCCATCTGCACTGCATACTTGTTCTAAATGGCTAACATGTTTTATGGACAAGAAATACGGTAGTAATCCGCCTTAACTTTTCTTTGACAATAGTCCAATATTGCTAAAGCAGGGGGCTTATAAATATTTCTTCTATTGCAACTAAATCTTTAGTGAAGTAACGTCGACGCAGGCATTCTTTTATAAAGTATGATTTAATTCGAGTTTTTCTTTAATTTTCAGTAAAACACTGAAAATAGAACTGGAAGTTGAAATGTTTATTATTGCCCGAAAGAACAGTTATTGGCATTTACTTTTTAAAAATAATTTCATTCAAATGTTGTCTGCGACTGAGCTGTATGTAGGTGGCCCATTTAGAAGGTCTTATTTTCGATTAGCATCTCTGAGTGTCGTTTTGTACCACAGTTTTGCCACAGGCGACTTGAACGCATTGAATGCATTTATCAATGAATTCATTTTACACTAAAGCTAGATTTACACGATTGAAATTTTCTTGAAGAAATTTTGCTTTTTACACGAGTTTGAAGCATTTTGAAGAGCAATTTTGAAGATAATTTCAATCGTGTAAATCTAGCTGAAGTCTTCATTTGAGTTTTTTCTAAATAGAAATCAGAGGCACCCATAATTTAATTTAATCGAATTTAATTTGAGTTTTATTGCCTTAAATAGTTTGTTTAAAGTCTCCGAGAATCGCTCTTAGTTTTCCGAAGTATTTTAAACAAAATTTTTCCAAATTAAAGATTCCAAGTTTAAAATACATCTTCTACTTTTTATATCCTACACCACCATAGTGGGAAGGGTAGTTGGAACTAGTAGAGACATTTATAAAATCAACTTACTGTTGGGTGTGTTTAAAAGTTTGTCATATTTCAATAATTACTTAATATTACAATATTCCTTTGTCTACTAATGATTATTAAAAATATTAAGGCTGGTTTTATTTTCGTGTTTGTTTTCTTTGTATTTTGAGGTTAAGCTACTGTTTAGATATTTTCTGTACAGATATTGATCTCATTAAAATTGTTTATTTTTACCAAAAAAATTCTATCAACATATTTTCTCTTGTTGAAAATACCATTTAAGAAAAACGAAAAATATTTTAATCTTAAACAAAAAATTCATTTGAATTTATCAAAAAACAAAAAAAAAAACACCAACAAATATCAAGTGTCTTCTCAGTACACTTTAACAAAAAAAAACAACAACACTCAAAAAAAACAAAAAGATAAAAGATGAAAATAAAAATAAAAATTGTAATTATCACAAAAAAAAAAAAAAACACTTGTGTATGTTTTAAAGTGGATCACGTTTCCCCGTATGGTTTATTTGGAATTGTTGCAACTCGTTTGCTTTAAGTAAAGAGTTTGTTGCATTTATTTTTATTTAAATCGATCATTTGTGGCATTTGTTTGTATAGAACTCACACACTTATTTTCATTTCTTTCTTTTATATCTTAGGGGATTTTCGTAAGAAGTGTCCCAGAAAACTAAATAGACAGAAATAAATATTTTTTAAGCCCAAATAATTACAAATGTGTCAAGTATTTCGTCAACAGTGTGTTGAATGTTGAATCAATGAGTTGTTTCAAGTGATTTTTTTTTCTTTTAAATTTTCAATATTTTTTTGTGGTAGAGTGTGTTGGTTGTTATCATAAGACCACCTAGAAATTTTTGGGGTTTTAAAACAGTTGGTTTATTGTTTTCTTAAGAACTATTAAGAGTAAATGTAACATATTGGCTTTAAGATGTTTAACTTTGTTATAATTTTAAAACCTTTTAGAGCGTTTTGTTGGGATTAAATACATTTGAGTAAATATAACAGCATAATTCTTTGAAATTTTCTTAATATTATTAACATTTATTTTAAACCAAAAATACATGTTCCAAAAACTTTTTTCACAACAAAATTTTGAATTTTCTTAAAAAGAATTTCCTTCTTGGTGAAAAAAGCCTTTTTGGTTAATGATTATAGTTTTAAAATAAACACTTTTTTACTGCTAAAAAGCTGTATCACCTAAATAACAGCTCTTTAAAAAGCTTGAATATAAACTTACGCTTTTTGAAATAGTTTGTATTTTACCCAAAAAAGCTTTTTCACTAAAAAAGAGCTTTTTCAAAAATAAAAAAATTTTTCATCATAAATGCTTATCATCAAAAAACCTCTTTATCAACAGCAGCTTTTTTACTTAAATGAGCTTTTAGGAAAAAAGCTTATTATTGACTTTTTATTTTCAAAAAGCTTATTTATCAATATACATAGCTTTTTTAACTATAAAATGGCGTTTTAAAATTAAATATTTTAGAGCATAGAAAAGTTTGTCTCTAATAAAGTTCGACTATAAAAGCTTTTCTTCCATCATATGTATGTACAAGCCAAAATAATATTTTATATTTAAACTTTTTATATTATTAATTAAATATTTTAAAATTAATAAAAATAGTTAACATGACAACTTGGCTTTTTAAAATAATGATTAGTTGAAGATAATCAATGTCTAAAAAATGCTTATCGCTTAAAAAGCTTTTTGTATCAGAAAAAGTTTTTTTAATAAAAATCATTTTTTTGCAAAAAAACGAATCAAGCCTTTTCTGATATAAAAACCTTTTTATTTGATAAGCATTTTTTAGACCAGCTTTAATGATGGAAAAGCTTTTCACTGTAAAATAAATTAAGTCAAAAAGCTTTTTAGTCATACAAATTAATAAAAAGCATTTTTTACAGCCTACACTACAAAAGAAATTGTTCCATTAAAGCTTTTGGTCCATAAAGAACTTTATAACCAATATCACTGTTGGCAACTGTAAAAAACTTTTCCCTAAAAAATCTTCTCGACTATTTTTAAAGAAAACAAAACAAATTATTTTAATTTTTATATTAAACTATTTACACAATTTATTTTTTTTCTTTTTCAGCATAAAACTCAACATGTCTATTTTCTGATTTCAAGGTAAATTATTAGATAAATCAAGATTATCATTAAAGAGTTTCATTTCAAGATTTTAAATAAAATTCACAAAAAAATTAGGACTGCTTGAAAATCAATCAAATTCACATTCATTGCTTTGCAAACGGTATTTAGTGGCAATAACTAATATTCAAACTAGTTTTAAAATGTAAATAAAACTCTACTCTATTTTCAATATTTTCCAATACAAATTTAAAGATCTTTTAATAATCGTTTTGAAATTCCTAGAATTTATATTAAAATTAGTTCTTGTAATAAATACATACTATCGCACTTATTAACTATTTTAACCTTTTGCAAACTACTCAACAATAAAAAGAAAACAAGAAAAACGAAATAATAACAATAATTGTTTATTTGAGCAAAAGTAATAATAAAAATTTTAATATTTTATGGATTCCAGTAATCACATCAACACCTCCCGTGTAAAAATAAGGTTTGTGTTGTAAATTAACAAAAACCTTACAAGAAAACTGCTTAAAACAACAACAAAAATAAGCCTCAAATAAGAATACAAATCATTTTGTACAATCGATTCTTTTTTACTTGGAATTTTAATTGCAAAACAATAAATTTTTACAATCATAAACAACACACACCAGAAAAACAGACAAACTTTGCAAAATACCAAAAAATAAAAACAAAACAGAACTAAAACTACAGTATGTTGCTATATAATGATGAAATGGTAGGGGGAAAAATAATCCCCGAGGACCTTAAGCAGAGCAAACAATATCACCATCAACAGCAGCAGCAGCAGCAACATCATACTCATCTTGCTCTTCATGAAACAGAAGATGAAACTATTTTATGCTTAAGTAACAATTCATTTTGTTACTTTTATAGGATTTTTTTTAGCTTTTTTTGTGTTGTTCTTTGCTAAGAAAACCAATCAACATTATAATTTCCATTACGGTCATGGTAGAGCATCATCTTTTTACTACATTTTTACTTCTCTACCCGGCTTAAAATTTGGGAGGGGAGAGGTAATACTCGTACAAGCAATTGTCCTCTTGCTCACATGTAACAACTGTAACTCAAGAACTTGATGCAGCTACATGTGTGAGAAAAAATTATGTTTATGGTAGGTGAATTGATAAGAACCTGTTAAGAACTTTCTTTGTAAACCATTTAGAAGCTTTAAGATATAGCTTTTATTTAATTTTTAAAATGAGCTTGATAATCTAAAAGTTTTCTAAATAAAAAGCAATTTATCTGATTTTTTAGAAACGCAGAACATATTTCTAAATTTTAATGTTTAAAAATAAAACTTTTATCGTAGCAGTTTTTTAAATTTTACAAAAAATTTTTAAGCTTGTAATATAAATTTAGTTTAGTTAGTTTTCTACTTAAAATCTTTCTCAATTAAAAACTGCTTAAAGGTTTTTAATTAAAAGCTAATTGGAGCTTTATTAATTAAGAGCTGCTTAAAGCTTTTTCAATAATAGCCTGTTCAGCGATCTCGAACGATAACGTTCGCTTAGATAAGACTTAAGACACAAACTTGATTGTGGAATAAACAAACTTGATAGAGGAAAAAAATTGATATGATAAAAAGTTTGTGCCTTAAGTCTTATCTAAGCGAACGTTATCTTTCGAGATCGCTGAACAGCTATTTTGAGTAAAAAGCTATGTAAAGTTTTTTTGAGTAAAAAGCTATTAAAGCTTTTTTGAGAAAAAAGCTATGTAAAGTTTTTTGAGTAAAAAGCTATTAAAGCCTTTTTTGAGTAAAAAGCTATGTAAAGCTTTTTTTGAGAAAAAAATTAAGTGTTTTGAGTAAAAAGCTATTGAAGCCTTTTTTGAGTAAAAAGCTATTGAAGCCTATTTTGAGTAAAAAGCTTTTGAAAAGTTATATAAAGCTATTTTGAGAAAAAAAAACTACAAAAGCTTTTTTGAATACAAAGTCATGTATATTAAGTTGTTTTATAAAAAGCTATTTAATACTTATTTTAATAAAAAGCTGTTTTATAGAAATGATTTTTGAAAATATTGCTGAATAAACAGCCGTTTTTCTAAAAATATTTTTTACACCCTTGTTTCTAAACACTTTTTTAAAGCTTTTTTTTATTATTTTTTGCATTTTTTCTTATTAACAGCTTTTTTTTAAAGGCTTTTAAAACTTGTTTCAAAGAAAAACTCTTTTTGTAGTCGTTTGTATATATTTTGCTTTTGAAAACATTTAGAATATGCAATTTTTCTCAATTTGATTTTATTTAAAATTCCTTACCAATTTCACCACTTTATTTAACCAATAACGAAAATAAAAAAAACCATTATAACATGCATGTTACTTAACACCCTACCAAGAGTACGCCACCTATTGCCCAAACATGCAGACATGCATAATGATCTCTCTACCAAGAAACCAAAATTTCCGAACTGAAGTGGTGTTAAAACGAGTGAGAGATCTGCAGGAGAAAAAAAATTTAAACGTTTAAGAGGAAAAAGTGCAAATAAAAGCTTAAAAATTACACTGCAACTAAGAGACTACGTGTTGTAGAAAAAGCCGTAAACTAAAAAAACACACACAGAAAAAATATACAAGAATAATAACACTAAAACACTACATAGACAGAAAGACAGACACACACAGTTATATAGACAATAACATGCTACAGTTGGACTGACTCCCTTTTAAAATTACTTTTCGTTGCTTGTATGCCAGAATTTAAAGCCAGGCTTTAAAATCTTTGCATTAGTTTCTTGCAATTTTATTGAACCAACGAAGTCAAATAAAAAAAAAACACTTGCTTTAGGTTTGAAATTATACTGTTGCAAATTCTATATGCAACATGAATGTTGTGTATGCCGGCAAGAATCTCGAGAAAATAAAACAAAAACAAGTGATAATTACTTTGAAGCGTTCAGAATTAAGTTTATTGTATCGTAAATGTAGTTGGTTTCGGTATAATATGAATTACCAAATGAAAATCGTAGGTACAACAGCAACGACAAGAATAATAATAATTTTTTTTTTGTTAAGCGAGAGGGAAGAAAGCATTTCAAAATAAAAATAATTGTCCAAAAGGTAAAACATAAATAAATTTTGTAGCAAATAAATAATTTCAGAGGAAATTTCGTTATGGAATGAATTCATTTTTTAAACTACTGAAGTAAAACTTTAGGTTTTAAGAAGAAAAATTGTTTCCAATCAAGTCGAGTTAAAGGTTTAAATGAATTGTTTATTTTGAGAAATTTACAAAAAAAATGGTAATTAAAAAATATTTGATATTTTCTAAAGGGAAATCAAAGTTGTTTGTTTGATATTTAAGTTATGAATTTTTAAAGCAAAATTGGCGGGGATCAATTCCTAATAATAAAATTTAAATCTGTAGCATAGTTACTGCGTTGAGAAAAGTTGTTTACCTATTTTTTTACATTTATAAATTATGCTAAATGAGCTTGTAATTTATAGAACATTTTTGGTGCTTTCTTAAAAGTACCAGAAAAAGTACTAAAAAAAAATAAAAAGTTAAATTTTTAAGTTTAACAAGAGTGCAATATTTGCTGTGCCGAATCTTAAATACCCTTCACCTAAACGTAATAAGAAATACAAAAACTTCACTGGTTTCAGGACTAGAATATTCTTATTTGAAAGACAATTTAATTACCAACATAATTTATTTTAAATGTTTCGAAAATTTTTCTAATTTTGACAATTTATAATATATGTAATTACCAATTCTCACCATAATTTACAGAGTTTGTCTGATTTTCATAAGACTCTTCAGTGTAATTTAACAATATATAAAATTAAAAGAAAAGTTTTTCATATTCACAACAAGTTAAGAAACAGAGTATAAAAAAGGATAAGATATAAGATGAGGCCTTTTTGTTTGAATTTAATCTCAATAACATTATTTACAAGAGATTTATGAGTGGTATAATAGAAGTGGACCTTTTATGGTCTGATAGCTTTTAAATCCAGTATCCACAAATGTAATTTCTATGTATTTTAGGTTTATTTTGGTTGAATATCATCTCAATATATTATTTACAAGTGTTATACGGTTGGTAGTTATGCTCTATTTAGGAGATATTATAGACTGACAGCTTTAAAATCCAGTAGCATAATTGCCCTATAACCGATATTAATATGATTTCTGGATTAAAATTTCTGCTCCATATAAAAGTTGGTTTGATATCGATATTTATTATACATTTTTGTTGGTTAAATTGTTTTTCGGAAATGGTCTTATAACAAATTATGGGCCGATCTTCTTAAATTTTTGGAACATTGAATTTTATGCATATGAGGACATTTCACGTCGAACTTCAACGTAATAACGGTATATTTAAGATTTATTTTAGCAATAAAAAAATAAAATATATCTTTTTAAAATTAATTAAATAAAAATATAATTAATATAATTTAATTAGATTAATAATAATAATATACTATAATAATTATTTTAAATTGGTAAATACTCCCAAATTTTAAAAATATCCCCTAAATATTTATTATTTAAATAAACTATTATTATAAAATAATAATAATAATTAAAATTAAATAAAATAATTTATTTTAGCAATAAAATATTTAATTTTTATTTTAAATTACAAATCATAGTTTAAAAATAATAATTATAATTGAAATTATTTTTAAAATTTAAATTTCATAAATATATTTTTTATTTATTCCCATAATTTTTTTTTTTTTTTTTGCAAAAATAAATTTCTATTGCAATAGAAATTATACAATAATTTATATCTATCTAAATTTTATATTACAGCGTGCAGAAATTTATTTTTGGTATATATACCAATAGGGATTAATAGATCATCTATTAAGTGAATTTTAGATGTGGACTTTATATGGAGTCTATTGTTGGACCGAACAAAACAAAATTTCGTTTTGCAATTTCGTTTTACATGACACTTATTTTTGCCAAATTATGTATTAATAATCCAGTTTTACAGGCATTTATTTCTCATTAAGCCATATTTCGGAAAGATATTTGTATGGGGCATATGAGAAATCATGGACCGATTTTTACTATTTACCTCAAAATTTCTTATTTTATCATAAAAATAACGTATATAAAATTACATGCCAATATATTTTGGAATTGGAAGAAAAATATTTCCAAATCTCAAATTTTAATGAAGGTTATCTCACATTTTGGTCCATAACTCAGGTTCTACTGCAACGATTTTTTTTCAATACCAAACTGCTTAGAAGAATTGTAAACGGGTTTTTGTAAACTCTGTAGATTTTGGTTGTGTACTTTAGATGTGAGAAAGTTTTACACAGACAGATAGACGGACATAGCTTAATGGATTCAAAATTCCATAAGGATCAAGAATAATCAAGATTATTGGGTCTCAGATGAATATTTCTTAATATACCCTCATTCACCACTTTGGTGGTGAAGGGTATAAATTTAGTATAATTGCCAGGAAAGTAATATGAATTGATGAAGAATATGTAGAAATATTGTAAAGTTGTGTTGCTTTGTAAATCTGTTTTCATATACAAATGTAGAACTTCTTTAAGATTACTTTGCACTCAGAGGTACTTTTTGGGTACTTTTTTTCTAAAAATGGCAACTATTGAAAAAGTTAAAAACATAGCAAAACTAGCAGTGCATTAATGTAAATAGGATGATGATGAGATGAGAGATAAGATGAGATGATTATTGCTGCGGTGCCTTTTTCGTGCTTTATTAAAGTGAAGCAAGCACCTATGAAAAACGTGAAATTACCGAAGTTATTATAACTCATTTTTCCCATTTTGTATATTTGGTACTTCCTTTTTGGTATTTTCTTTAAAGTACCACAAAAAAGCTACTAATACAATTAACCTCTAAGATATAACATCTATGTTACAGTTGTAAAATTATTCCACAGTTTTTATTATTTTATTCAAATTTACCTGTTTTATTAATAAACAATTTTTTGTTTGCAATTTCTCCATTTTGTAAGCAGCCTAATTAGAAACTCAAAAGAAAGCTTACCTGGAAATATAAAAAAAATTAATTAAATTTAATATTAAACAACAACAAATATAAGTGCGAAAGAAAATAAGCAGCAAAAACACCACGAAAAAAAATTAAATTAAAATTGAATTTCAACTCATTACAATAAAAATTCATTACGAGTGGCCAGTTAACAATAAACAATTTTCTGATTTTCCCCCTCAAACTCAAGCACAATTTACAATTTCCAGAGAAATCGTGTTGAAAAAAACACAAACTTTAATTGAAAAGCAATAAAAATCAGAACACAGCATTTTATAAAGAAAACAGAATTAAATTTCAAAAAAAAAACTAAATAATAATAACAAACGTGTTCTCCATACTGGCACTGAGTTTTCAAGTCATAACCCATATTACGCATGATTATTGGTCATTTTTGTTACGGCTTGTTTAGAGGAGCAACATGAGTTTTGTTTGCTTCTTTCACAGCATCAGCATCTTCATTATGAGAACTTTTTTGTGTGAGTTGTTTTCTTGGTTTAGGAATGATATTGTAAGAGCAATTCATGTTTTGATGATTTCGTGTTTTAAATTATTTTCCATTTTATTTTGTTTATAAGTTTCAATTATTATTTTTTCCTCTGTGTTAGAGTTAAATGCAAGAAAAATGTTTTAAGTCCCGTTTAGTGTAATAATGTGAATTATGCGTGTATTTTTTTATTATTTTACTTCACATATTTGATTCACACCTTTTTGTTGTAATAATCAATTGAAATTTATTAAATTTAATGAATGTTTTCTCATCACTAATGAAAAATATCATAAACTTGTAATTTAAATTGAAATGGTAGTTTGGAAAGCATGTTTGTTGTGTAATGTTGCGAGGACAGTAGAGAAAAAACATGAAAGTTGGAAGAAATTTTATTTTAACAAAATAATTTTAAATTATCTTGAATAAAAAGGAATAATTTTGTAAACTATAAAAGATTTGTTTATGAACAAGAAATACCACAATTCTCCAAATGAATTCTACTACTACTTATACAACGCACTAGTTACTTTTGTATACACTAGTTGTTCGTATAGTACGGTATTAGATAAATAAATGCAATAAATATAAAAAAGCTTTTAATAGCTATTACGAGTTACATATCGTAAAAATTCATATAACTGAAGGTCATAGCATTTTGACATACATAGCCTACCTTACTTAGAGAAAAAATATTATTTTTTTTCACATTTATTGGAATTGACATTTTTTCTAAAAAACTAATTTTTATTCTTATTTGAGTATTTGAATTATGTAGTTTATACTATTTATAATCAAAGAAAAAATTAAAATTTTGTTTTTAAAGTTGGCAAAAATATTGGAGGGGAAGACATGTGACCGTTATTAAAACATGATACTTTAAAGTTGTGCAGCTTTTCGGGTAAGTTTGGATATGCATTAACCTTTTTTTTCAAATGATTTTGTACTCACTGGTACTTTTTTTATTGTGCTTTAGTAAAAGTATCCAGAAAAGTACCAACAAATTTGAAAATATTAAAAATATATAATACTAGTACTGAATACTATTTATAATCAGTTAGACAATTTTAGAAGTTAAATTTACAACCGAAAATATTGATTTTTAAATTTGGCAAAAAACATATTTAGAGGGAAAGTTATGTGAAGACATGATACCTTAAAGTTGTGTTGCCTTTCTTGTAATATAGTTTATACACGAACCTTTTTTCAAATGATTTTGTACTAACTGGTACTTTAGTAAAAATACCTGGAAAAGTACCAAACATTTTAAACATATTAAAAATATATTTTTTATATTTTTAAATTGTACTAGTACTAAATACTATTTACAATCAGTAAGAAAGTGTGGATTTTTAAAATGTGCAATATGGAAATTGGTGGAGAAGTTATGTAATTAGAAAAAAACATGTAATTTTAAAGTTATTATGCATTAACAAGCCGTTTTTAAGTATACAACTACTTTATAATAAGTTTTTGTATTCACGGGTAAATTTTTTTGGTACTTTCGGTAAAGTTCCCAAAAAAGGTACCAACAAATTTTAATAAAGTTAAAAAAATATATGTTATATTCGAAAATGATATTAGTAGTTTATACTATTTATAATCAAACAGAAATTTTAAAATGTTTTGTTCGAAACCGAAGATATGGATTTTTGAAGTTTTCAGAAACTAAAATTGGTGGGGAAGTTATATGATCAAAAGACAAATATATAGTAATTCTAAAGTTCTGTTGCATTGGCAAAACATTATAATGTATAGAACTACTTTAATACACTATTCTGTATTTAGTGGTATACTTGTTGGTACTTTAATTAAAGTACCCGGAAAAGTACCAAAATTAAAAAACAAAATTAATTTTAATTTTAAAATTTTAGTAGTATTTACTTTTATTAATAACCCACAATATGGAATTTTGAAGTTTGCAAAAAACCAAAATTGAAGGGGAAGTTATGTGAACAGAAGTGAAATGTTAAATTTAGAAGTAACTCTCACTTTACATGAAGCAATTTTTATTGAAAAGATTGATACAATTTTTTCCTTGAAATTTCTTTGATGTTTACACAGCACAATTCTTATTGATGAAATTGCTCGTATTTATATTTGTATCCGAATGAGAGAGTAACACGAATTACTAGTACAATAAAGTGTGTACTCGTATTATCTGCTCCTGATAACAATGTCTAAAAGGTAATCAGCTTAGCTTAAAGAATTGCTTTGTGTAAATTGGGACTTATAAAGGATTGTATTTAGGTATAGACCTACTTATTGCGCTAACTGATATATTTTTTTGGTACTTTCTGTAAAGTATCAGAAAAAGCTGCACAAATTTAGAACGACAAAAAAAAATTCATTCATAAATTACAAAAAATGTTTCTTTTATTATAAATTTTTTACTTACAATTTTCATCACTTTCTCGTTTGTAGAACAAAACTTTAAATTTCATTTCCGCCACTGATTACATTGCAATTATAACATTTTTTTTTTTTGTTTGGTTGCCCGGCCAAAGCAAAATCAAATATATTTTTTTTTTAAAGAGAAGTAACACTCAGGCTATTAATATTCCTATATACTAATTAATTAATTGTGTTACTTTCTTTGGAAAGAGGATAGGTAGGCGAGGAATAGGTGGTGAAAGTAAAGAAAAGCTTTTCATATGACAACACTGTATTTGCGCGTTATGTTTATTAATAGTACAGTATTGCAGCGCCTCTGGTGGTGAGTAGGCGCATTGATCAAAGCTTGATTTATAGCCATTATTTTAATTATTTTACTTCGCTGGCGTTTAAATGCTATACCACCGAAAGAGGGCGCTGTGATAATTATTAGTTATGATAGGAGAGAAAAACTAATAATTATCAGAAAGAGGGGTCAAATTACCGCATTCGATATCGAGTATAATTTGTCGTAATTTTCTTATTTGAGATTATGGCATTCGATATCGAGCAAGAAATTTAATAGTTTTTATCATAATTTAGCTATCGAAATCATTTTTCGATACGTTAGCTCATTCGATCACGAATGCGGTAATTTGGCCCCTGATGTTGTTTTTGAGTGGCAGCGGCTGGGGGGAATCGAACCCAGGCCACAAATACCAACTTATGTTTAATTATCAAACGCGCTAATCAATTAAGCTACAACACCCTAAAATCAAATATATCAATTACAAATAACCATCAGAGTCGTGATATCTTCAAAAATATTTATTGTTTAATTATTATGGGTCAAATCACGATCTATCATTTAAACAATTAACAAACTGTTACTCAAAATTTGTGTTTTTTTTTTCTTCGTTATACATATGTATTTAATGCTTTGTTAACAACATTCCTTGAAATTATTATAGTCTTTTTCATAAATTTTAACAAACAAGTAACAATTAAATGTGGCTGGTATAAGTGCAGTTGCAACATCAGCACTAGCAGCCCGCCATGCTACAAAAGAAGGGAATTCCTAACAAATTCTCACATGCTTCGAGAAACATTTTAACAAACATTTAAAAAGTTACACACATTCATACAAGCACACATGCAGTTGCAACATGCAATAATTATAACAATTTTTATGACTTTTTTAGCGAAAAATCTTTGGAAATGCCTTTTTGAGTAGCAAAAGTACTTGCCACAGTACTGGTACTGTTGAGCTGTAGTAGCTCTTTAAACATTTTTGTAACTTCAGTAGCTGCAACATCATCATCTTCGTTGTCGTTGTCATGTATGTTTGTTTGAGTGTGTTTTTGGTAAAAGTATTGACTGTACAGTGTATTAACAAATATGTATTACAAGTCAACTTTAAGCTTAGTGAGGAAAAAACTGTAAAGGACGTTTTTAAAAGCTGACTCACGACTTTTTCATTTTAGACCCATCAAAAGTGAAGATTTAGCGAGCAGCTCGAGTGTGTGTGTGGGTTAACATGATAATTAAAAATTGTTAAATTTCTGGATTTTTTTTTTTTTTTTTTTTTTATTTCATGTTTTGACTTTTGTAGTGCAGCAAGCAAAAACTGCATCCAGGCTAAACATACAGTGAGGTTAACAAATGTTCGAAACATTTTTGTTTGGTAAGCGCAACTAAACTAGAACTAGAATAGTAAAGACTTAAAAATGCTTTAACTAAAAGTTAAATCTACCTTTTTACCCTTCACTGTTGCCACATGCACAATAATGAATTGATGCAGATGCCGTCTATGCATTACAAACAAGTAAGAAAGTATAGTCGGTCAAGACCGACCATATAATACCCTACACCCAGTATATAAATAAAACAGTCTTTCAGAAATGAACGCTATATGGCAGATATTACCTATTATGGACCGATTATCAAAAAATTCAGTGAATATAAATATTATGTATGTGTGTTAGACTTTATCTCGATGTAAATAATTTTAAAAGATTTATGGCGGTTAAAGTGAATTACGGAGAGGGGCTTATATGGGAGTTTCGACTAATTATGGACCGACCATTATAAAATTAGGCGTCGTCAATTCTGTATATATGAAACTTATTTCTATTGAATTTTATTTGGATACTAACATTTTTAAGAAATTTATGGTCATTAAAGTGATTTTCGGAAGTGGGCCTTATATGGGAGCTACAACTAATTCTGAACCGATCACAATAAAATTGTACCGTATTGTTTGTATACATATAAGATATATTTGTGTTAAATATTATTTGGATACCAACATTTTTAAGAAATTTATGTTCATTAAAGTGATTTTCGAAAGTGGGCCTTATATGGGAGCTACGACTAATTATGGACCGATCATTATAAACTTCTACCATATTATATGTGTATATACGAAACATATTTGCGTTCAATATTAATTGAATACCTACATTTTTAAAAGAGTTATGCTCTTTAAAGTGATTTTCGGAAGTGGGCCTTTTATGGGAGCTATGACTAATTATGGACCAATCTTCACAAAATTTGAAGATGGGTTTAAGCTTCATTTACTATTTATTTGTGGTGAAATTTGTTTGGATTTTTTCATAATTCAAACATTTATGATCGTTAATTTCCTATTTCGCGAGGACATTTGTATAGGGGCCAGATGAAATAATGAATCGATTTCCACCAGTTTCAATCCCATCCGTCCTTGGGCCGAAGAAATATCACGTACAAAATTTTATCGAAATATCTTCAAAATTGCGACCTGTACTCTGCGCACAAGTTTTACATGGACAGTCAGCCAGCCAGCCAGACGGACAGACGGACATCGTTAACTTGACTCAGGCAGTCGATCGGTAATTATGGGCGTTACAAACATCAGCACAAATCCAATATACCCTCCCCACTATTATGGTGTAGGGTATAAAAAAAACTAAAATCCCAACAACAACAACAGTAAACTACACTTATCTTTTAACAGCAAAATAAAGCAAAACACAGAGAAGAAAAAAAACTTCAGCAACTCAAAGATTGTGAATCATTTTTCTTGTTGACTTTTCGCTAAAGAATGACAAGCGTAGAAGGTCTTCTCAGAAGTCATTGACAATAATCAGTCGACACCATTTCAAATTGCAGTCACAGGAAAACCAGCCAACAAAATTGGACCACCAATTGTGCTGCAGTGATTAAAACAAACAAACAAAAAAAAAAAAAAAAAGACTAAAGTTGCTTAACTCTTAACTGAAATGAAGTGACTCCATTGCTCTGGGTTTTAACCCTTTATCTAAAAAATTTAATCATTTAACCATATGTTATCCTGACACTTCTCTTAAACCGTACGATTTAAATTATTTTCTTTAGCTTAACAGGCAATTCTTCTTGCTTTCTACTGCTGTAGAATTGTGTTTTTCTTTCTTAATCTCAATCGATAAAGTCTGGCAAGAAGAAAGAAAAAGATGAAACTCTGGCTTTAAAGTGATACTTTCACTTTGATAATATTATTATCATTAACAAAAACTAAAATAAGTTGAAAAAGGAAAAAACAACAAAAACAACAACAGTTAGCATGTGACACTAACTACTTAATGACACATGCTATGTGTGTCTGTCTGTCTGTCTGTCAGTCTGTCCGTATCTTTGTTGAGTTTGTCTTTCTCTTTGTCCTGTATCATTTTGTAGTATTAGAATTGCTTTAAACATCGAACCAGGTTTCAGCAGCCAGCTGTTGTTATTGTTGCTTTGCTAATGACATTAGAACCTTTTCAGATAAACAATAGTTAAGTAAATGTGACACGCTGTACGGCGGCAGAGGTCGATCTCTCTAATTAAAGTCATTTGATAGTAAAAATAGCTGAATAGAACAATCCAAACAAAAATGTCTTATTTTGTTTGAATTAAGTTTTTGAACTGAGTGTTAAAACAGTTGCAGAGGTTGCAAGGTATTAATTGTGTTCAACGATAACGAAAATTGACATTCAGTTAAAGTATTTAATGTTGAGATGTTGAGTTACGATTTATTTAAAATTTCAAATAAAACAAAGATTTAGAATGTGAAAAATGGGGTGGCCCGATACATTAGGCGATAGTGTGCGGGACTATCAGTCAGAGGGTTGCGGTTTCGATTCCCGCCAAAGACTCTGGGTGTTTTCTGCAGATTAGCCTAAAAGCATCGCAGTTTGTGTTTGTTAATTATAAAAAAAAAATAGCAGAAAGATAAAGAGGTAAGGAAACTGCCAAAGAACACCTAGTTACGTGATGGGTTCTTTGGGGTTAGGTTCCGGTTACTTTAACAGGGATTTGGTTTAGTAGATCATAAATTGACAATTTATCGCATTTTTTAATAAGTTTATTTAAAACTACTTGATAAATTGTCAACAGCTTTTAAAGTTCCTAATTATGTTTAATTTCATCTTATTTACAAACTCAAAAATGAATTAATTCTTTGCCATGATCACACCGCTTCAGAGAGTTTCTTTCACTTAATAATTCCCGAGTAAAAATAGCTCTTACAAGTGTTTATATAGAAGAGTGTAGCTACCATTAATGTTTGTCAATATTTCAAAGTTAACGAATAGTAACCCAGTCTTAGGTAACCATACGATTAACTAACCAAACACTTAAGTAAGCAATAATGATTACACTACTTACTCTTCTAACCAATTACACTGAAATGGTGAGAGCTAGAGTAAGAGAAAACATTAACCAGGGGGAAAAATATTAACTAGAGTGTGACAAAACTCTATAGAAGAGATCTTTTCTTGTAATAAGATAAGGCCTCTGTTTATTAGTTCTTTCATTTTTTTTATATTGTTTTTCTTTAACTAAAGTTAAACCTGTCATCAGGTGAATTATTTAACTGCTTAACCAAGTGTATCGTTTGTAGTATCATTATTATCGTTTGTCATCTCTGGCTGGGTTTTATTTTTGTTTGTTTTAGTTGAAAACTTTTTCTTTTGGAAATAATTTCGGTAGATTCTTTTTTATTATTTTGTTTGAATAATGTTGGTTTAGCAGGTAGTGCTGTGTTTTGTTGTATTTGTTGCCATTTACAACTCATTTTGACATATCAGATTGTCACCTTAAGTGGCGTTGTGTCCATTTATTGTATAGATTTCAAACTATTTTATTTTAGAAACTTAAACTTATACTTATACTAACACTCTGACCATAGGTATGAGAATCTGTTGTTTACAGCATAAAACAACTCCTATTTATTTTCCACTTAGTTTTTGCTTTCAAACGTTTGTTTTTTGTTGATTATAGCGTTGACACAAAAAGGGTTTTTCTTTCTTTATTTTCTTAGTTTATTTTTTGTTCTAATGAGCAAAATTTACGAGGGGTGCTCGCTCACCTGACATGTGTGTCTGTCTATTCCTTATGTTGTTTTGTTTTTTGTTATTTAAGATCTTTTTCTCAAAGTCATTTTATTGGAAAGTTTATTATTGTTGTCTGCTGTGTTGTATGTTGGTAAAACCTTAAGATATTTTCGAAATTAAGTGATAGATTTTTATTAACAGATAATGTTTTCTTTTGTATTATTGTTTTATTTTAGACTTTGGGAATCAATTTAAATAAATTGTTTAGATAATTTCGATTTTATTGCCAGGTTTCCTAAGAACTTTGCATGTATTTTGATATATAGAAGAGAGTTTTATGATAATAAGAAAACGTTTTCTATGTGTAAGAAGTGGTATTATCTATAACAAGTTTATTTATAATGTACACATACTCGTAATTAATTTTGTAGAGAATTTATTAAACTTAAATAAACTGTTATGATTATATTCCAATGATTAATATGATTTTAAACAGATATGTTGGTGAATTTCACGTCAAGTGACCCAATGTTGGATAGTAGGCCAGACACAAATTTTCAGCTCTATCAGTCCAGAAGTCCCGGAGTTAGAGGGGGTCAAATTTGGAAATTTTAGTCATACAGGGTTTTTTTAAATGAGTGTAACTTTTCACCTATTGGTCCTAGCAAAAATTGTCCAAAGGACTTCAGATAGGTATTTCGTCAATCATTTAAAAAATATTTTTTTTAATTTAATTTTAATTTAAAAAAAAAATTTTAATTTTAAATTTTTTTTTTAAATATTTTTTTTAATTTTTTTTTTCAATTTGGGCCTTTTTTTCAAAAGAAAGCTTTAAGGCCTTTATAATCGTTTAATGGGATGCGAGTGGGATATCTATCATTAACTCAAGAATAGGATTTTTCAATATTTGGCACGTGTAACATTTTCATATTCCGCATTTTTTTTATTTTTTTTTCAAAATGGAGTTTTTTCGTTGTAAAAAGTATTATGCCAAGCTAGAGAGCAATTCCTTTGCATCTGCAATTATAAGTTGTAAAGTTCGTGAGATTCCTTCCAACAATTTAAGATGGTTACAGTTTCAGAAGAAGTGCAACATACTCGTACATTAGTATGAACATAGTTATGGACTTTTTCAGAGAAGCATCTCCGACAGTATTTTTGGGAGTAATTCTTCTTTATGGTCCTCTCTCAGGTAATTATAATGGTTCGTAATGCAACTACGAAGGTCGTAAGACTCTGTCCAACGATTTACAGCATATGACTTTTAAACACGATTTTTCAGAGAGCCAACTCCAATAGTACTCTTTAGGTTATTTTCCATGTATACCTAAATAGTGTTCAGATACCATGACTGTTTCGACTCGAGGATTATATCCAATCGATCGAATTTTAATACTTTTTACATTGTATTTCGAAAGCTTTTGCTTTCGAATCGAAATACACAGTTTGTTGGCTATTCTCTATTGCAAAATCTAAGTAGTACCCATTTCAAGCAATACAGAGGAGTGAACTTACAATTTTTCATGAACAACATTCAGTTTGCTATGCTTTACACTGAGTTCACTCCTGTTGCTCCATTATTTGTTATATATAGTATCCAGATATTTGCCAAATATTGCCACAGAGAGAACATCCGTATACACAATAATCTTTAAACTTAAAGAATCCAATTCCAAGAGTAATTAGATCAGTGCGGAACTCCACAGAAGTGGAGAGTCAGCAAGGTGTTACCTAGTAGAGTAGCACGATTCGTTATCTTAAAGATGGCGCATCATTACGTCGTGGATGATCCTTTTGGCCAGAGGAGGACGGACACTCTATGAAAACATTTAACACCAATTACGATTAGCGTCTATGTGATTGACATTCAGATCTCATCTCCTTCGTATTCTCAAAATCGTTTAATTTGGAAATTTTTTCGAAAAAATTAAAATTTTTGTTTCTTTCATTATGTCATTTTATGTCTTTTGTTTTCACAAAAACTCCATAATTATCACCTAATTTATTTTACTGAAATCCCCCACAATTATCCAGATGCTAAGCCAAGTGAAAATACGGCACAAACTAACAAAGTAACAACATTATTAAATAATACCTACAACTATATAATTAAACAAATCATAACAGCTGAACTAATATGAGGGAGAAAATTTATACAAATCACGACATGTAAAAACATAAATTTTAGCTGACATTTAACAGCCAACAGAAAACATTGACTGCATCAAAGAGGAAAAAAATAACAACATGACAAGTCAAAATCACACCAAAATCATCATGAAACAGTCAGTCATTCATTCATTTATCCTACTATGGCATAAAATAAATGCAAGACGTAAGCAAAAAAAAAATTGTTTAAAGCAAATAAACCACCCAACAATGAAATCAGCCAAAGTAACCAACCAAAATTAAGCGACCTTTCAGCCTCAAACAATTTTTGAAGAAATATATACAGAACTAAAAATTATATAAGGTCGGGGATCAGTTGATTAAATGTTGATAAGTTATTTGTGGTGTTAAGTTATCCAAAGAAAAACTTGTTACATGACCTGCCATAACTGATTAGCATACTTTGTAATGTGTTGGCATAACTGCAAATGTATTGTGTTGAAAAATGCAACAGTGAAGCAGCTGATGCGCAAACAACATAAAAACAAGCATCGCCAAAAATGGATGATGTTATAAATGAGCATCAGCTGATTTACATTAGCATCGCAAACTAATCACAGATTCGCATCAGATACAGCGCAGTGATGCATTTCCGAAAAGGTTCTATTTCTACTGCTTTAGTTTAACTAAACTCAGTCCTTCTTGAACATCAATATTATATTATATTATATTAATATTATAGAAAATGACAGTCGAAATAACAGTTATTTAATATACAGAAATGTATCTACACAATTCACATTTACATGAGATGCAAAAACGAATTTTCCTGAAAACAGAGAGGAGAGGTTGGAGAGGAGAGTCTTGCTTAACTCACCTCCAACACGCCAAATTCAAATGAAAAACGACATTATTGTGTCCATAATTTTATAGCTATAAATTGAGGTGGTGTGTGTTAGTGTGAGTGTTGTCTATTAAAGGAAAGTGAATTCATTTTCTGGCAATGTAATTGTTATTATTGTTGTTTGTGGTAAATAAACACTATATAAATATCACACCTGAGGGCAAAATGGCAACAAAAACAACAGCAACAACATCATCATTTACAAATAAAACCAAGTTACGTCATGTTAGAGGCAAAACCAAAAAAAGAATTAAATAAAGAAGGAGAGAGTGAAAAAAACACACGATTTAAAATCGAAAACAATCAAAAGCATTTATAAAAATTTAAGTTTTTATACGATTTGTGGCATAATCAGTGGTGGGGGCAATTTTGTATTGCCAGGCAATGCACAGCAACAACTGAAGCAACCGCAATACAACCACTACAGTATAAAAATCTTCGTCATTGAATAATAATGGTGTAATGGAGGTACACTCGAAAATTAAATGTTGGTAGAAAACATTTATTGATGAAATTAAAAATCAGTTCAGCTGCTAAACAATACTAAAATGCTGCAATGATTCCATGTATTCTTAGAAGAAGGTCTTGCTACCTGCCAACATAGATCGATAGAACTTTGTTGGGAAATACAACTCTAGTTTACTAGAACTACACCATTTCCAATTGTATTTCAGAAAATTTAATCTGCATTTAAAATTTTCTGAAATACAATTAGAATATTCGAAAATACAATTGGAAATGGTGAAGTTTAGAAGACTTTGATGTGCTACGAAAACTTCGGTATACCAGTTTAATGAACGAAAACTTCGTCCTAAATGATTCACAAATGTTATTATGTGTATTCTATGTGGACTGTTTTATTAGTTGATTTTCTACCAATAGGTACAAACATCGAAAGTACTACATTCAACTCTACTTATCAGATATAGGTTAAGTACTATAACAAACAGAGAAAAAATATAACAATGTCAAAATTTTTAAAAATTTTTCGACAATGTTATGGTCACTGTAATTATTTATATGATTGCGGTAACCATAATATGGTTAAGTTACGATTCAGATGATTACTGCGATTATAGCAGCTATGTACATATATATTTTTTGCAATCGTGTTTATTATGGATTCATCCATTTATCATAATTTGTTGCTGTTTGATAGAGAACAGCATAATATGGTATAATCTTTAATCATAAAACTGATCACCATAAACATTATATAATTGCTATAATTATATACACCTAATTCTGCTTTTACACGGTAATTGGTTCCAGGTAACCCCGTGAAAAAAAAACTTTGATCGTCTGCAAAATAGGTTCTTGGTTCCTTATCTCTATAACCTGTTGAAATAAAAACAAGGATTTTGTAAGAACAACTATTCAGGTTTGTAATATTAAGTCACACATACAATGTGTTTTTACACAAGCGTAGTTTTTAAAGAAAAAAAGATATTAGAGTGCATATCTTAAACCTAATGTATGACAAGTTCATTTTATTGTATCCACAAAAAGGGAATTTTCATAAATTTGTGATATGAACATATTTCACAAAAAATAAATTTAACCATATCAAGAGAAATCATATAAATAATTACGATGACCATAATATTTTAAAATGTTGAAATAGTTATATAGTTTATATCTTTGTGTAGGGTCTTATTAATGAACGAAATAGTTCAATAGAATTTAAATTGAAAAGAACAGTGATTAGATTGCTGTTCGGTAGTCATAGCCACCAGGATTATTCCCGATATTTGCAAACTTTGATAAGTTTTTCATAAAAACTTAATTTTTTAGAGATTCGACAAATACGTAATATGTAACAAAATCATTATTTATTACCTTAATTTTCAAAATAATATAAATTTTTTATTCTAAATAATAAAATGTAAACAATTCCCAAATGTAACAAAGTCCCAATTTAAAAATTGCTTTGGTGTTCACACAGCACAATTCTTATTGCTTAAATCGCTCGTACTTTTATTTGAGAGTATACAAACACTTGTGTACACATATGTATGTAATCCGAATAAGAGAGTAACACGAATTGCTGGTACTCGTCTTATCTTACCCTCACCCCAATGTCTAAAAAGTAATCAGCTTAGCTTAAAGAATTGCTTCGTGTAAATTAGGGCAAAACAATAAAGACACAAAATATGATTTTTTTATAATTTTGCTTTTAAATTCAACATTTCCTACGGTGCTAACGGCTAAACTACTTTAAGGATAAACAAGAAATACAAGAAGGTTTCGAAAACTGCTGAAATATATAAATTTATTATAAGCTCTGAAAGAAAGTTTTTTTAAAGCACCTTTTCAAAATCCAAAAAAAAAAAATTAAAAATAAAAATAAGTAATTTTTAAATCTAGAAAAGATATTGCTTTGAAATATATTTCGTACAGTGTACAAATATTATTGTTTAACTATCAGAATAAATTTGAAGAAAATCCAACAAAAATTCTGCCGCTAATATAAAAACAACGCACAAGGGTTGGGCAAAATTTCAAAATTGAAAATTTCAAATGCGTATAACTCAAAAACCATGAGGGTGATGTAAGACACGCATGCAAAGATCTTGCTGAGGAATTTTAGAAAATATAAAAATCTTCGGATGAAAACGAATGACAAACGTTAAAATAAATTACGTGTTAAAGGTGCCCTATTTTGAGCCTACACAGCTCCGGCCTTTGAGTGTTTGTGTGGTCCATCTTCGAAACTTAAACTCGAATATTCCTTGGCTACGTCCGTGTAATATTTTATTTCATTTTAGAAATGTCACAATTATTTAAAAAAAAATTTCATTTCTGCCCCGCTGTGTTGTGGTATATTTTTTGCCCGGTCATTTTCGGGGAGACCTGGCAGTTTTGCTTACAATTTGTACTTAAGGTTTGTTTGTGTTGTTTTAGAACATATTTTACAGTAGTTTTTGAAAGCTTTTAAAATCATTGAATGCGACAATGTCAGATTTTCAAAGAATTTGTACACGATTTTGTTTCTATTTTGATTTTCCATTGCGTAAACAACCTTTGACCTTTTTATATAAAAATCTATATAACGATTTTAAGGCAGTATTTTAAACTTGTAAATAGTAGATTGGTTCGGCTTGAACTAGTTTAAAATGATTAGGAACTGTTTTCTTCAGACTTTGGCAAATGCTATTTTTTTATTTCCTATGTTTTACACACAATCATCTTTGAGTGTCTAAAATACCGGCCATGCCTAAACCAACACTTTAATATTATTATTATTTTTCTATTATATAAATAACTATGTTGTCTGTTTGTCCTTCAAATCAAATATAAAATTTATAACAGACAAAAAATATCTATATCTCACTACACAAAACCACAACAAAAGAAACGCGCCCCCAAAAGGTTCCCCTTATAAAAAGTAGACAAAAGAACAAAATCAGACAAAAAATCATGCACAACGAATTGTAGCTTCAGCCGCAACATGAAAAAACAATTTGATTGTTGCAGTGCAAAAACAAAAACCATCAGACAATTACTTTGCTGTTGCAGACGATTGACTAAACATGTTGCTTGAATTTGCTGCAGATTATAGCAAGTTGCAACAATATTTTGTTGTTTTTTCTGTTGAGCTGTTTGCCTGTTTTTTTTTTTTTTTTTTTTGAGAAAAATTTT
This sequence comes from Bellardia pandia, assembly GCA_916048285.2. Lineage (NCBI taxonomy): Eukaryota > Metazoa > Arthropoda > Insecta > Diptera > Calliphoridae > Bellardia > Bellardia pandia. The sequence goes on from OU696531.1 coordinate 51,239,879, forward strand.
ATTGGTAAAAATTTTCTCAACTCAATTTAAGGCAATCAAATTGCAATGAAATGCTATCGATGTCTGATACGATGAAAAATTGCATGAATTTGAAAATTTGTTGAATGACGCAATGAAATATAGGAGATGGAAGCGAGACGAACAAAATAAGAAAAAATCTTGAAAAAAAACAGAGTTAGCAAAAAATATATATTAAAAAATTAGACACTCTGCAAAAGGGGTTTAAAAGGAACGTATTTGTGTATGTAGCTGGGAAGGAGTGTTACAGAATGATAGAAAAAATAAGGAAATATTTGATATGTTTACAGATTTTACACATTTCAAGTAATACCAAATTCCTGTCTGTTATTTCCTAAATTTGTTTGTAGCTAGAGAAAGTTTCCCTTTTCTTTAATTGTTTACGCCCCTGTTTATTTTAGTTTTTTTTTTTTTTATTTTGTTTTGTTTCCAGTATATGTGTGTCTCGATACTTTAAAGCACTTTAAGCAGGCGCTTTAAATTCATCTAACTCTTTTGGTTTAACTTAAAAATAATTTTCTATAATAGTTTACCGAAAAACTTTGCACGATTTTCATGTTATTTTTCAATCATTAAACATTTGAAAACCGAATGAACAGCACAATGGAAAAAATCTTAAAAATTACCTTCCTATGACTTTAGCTTGGAAAACTAAAGTATCGCAAATAACCACAGACGGACGGACAAACGGACAGACGGTCGTACGTAATAGAGTATGTGTCATGATAGGAAAATTGTTTGGCGAGTGAAAAAGAATTATATATTTAGTTATAAAAAATCTATAAACAGTTTGTAAAAGAATGATAAGAGGGCGAGTTTTAAGCTGTTACTTATTTCAATAAAATTTTATGAGGAGATCCTACAAAGAGTAAAAAGGCAACGTATTCTTGTAGTTTCTTTCTCAAAGTTTCATTTTTACAAATATATAAAGCATTGTTTACACAAAATCCAGCCACAATACCGCATTGAAAAAAAACTTGTCAACTCTCTTGTTATTTTGCATAAAAAATTGGTCGGAAGATATTTCTATAATTGCTGAATATGGCATGAATTCAAAATATAAAGAAAATCCTGGACAAATTTCATAAAAATCCGACATTATCTTCTTTAATGTTTGCAAAAAAGTTAAAGCTCCCAAAAAGTACTAGAAATGTTGTTGTTAATTAATACATGCAAAACTTAACGTACGGTCACACTTGGCAAATATTTGCCGAAAAAGAAGTAACCACTAAATAACATATATATGAACTCATTTATTTATTCAAACAAACTTTTTTTATTTAGGACAAGACACAACAAATATTTAGTTTTACTTTAGTTGATGCTATTTGTTCATGCAAAACTCTTGTAAAAGTAAACAAATTCAAACAAATTTGTGCTGAAACAAGTGGTTACACTTTTTTGAATTAATAATACACAAAAAAACCAGTAACTTACAAAGAAATCACTGTGTTTAATAAATTTAATAAACTTTATAAGTACCTCAAGAATTAAAAATTGTTTTTGTTAGACAAAATTCAAAAAGTCAAATTAATGTTTTTTTTTTTTTTTTTTCAAAAATGTGGCATCAAAGTTGGAATAAAAAAGGCCGCGCATCAACTATTCAGCGAAATCGAAAGATGTTTAAAATAATGAAAAATAAAATAAATTGGAGATTTTACGCTAGAAAAATCAATCATAAAATTTTCTGTTTGTGCACATCACTAGTGTAAGATATTATGGAAATTTGTTTTTATTTGAAAGGTGGTGCAAGAAGAAACCTTTTTTATATCACAACTCTGCAATTGCGCGTGATGTTTTTTAGTGCAGTATTGCAGCGCCTCTGGTGGTGAGTAGGCGCGTTAATGTTAAAGCTTGATTTTATAGCCTTTATTTAATTATTTTACTTCGGTGGCGTTTCAATGCTATACCACTGAAGGAGGGTGATGTGATAAATATTAGTTATGATGAATAGAAAGAAAACTAATAATTATCAGACACTGATGTTGTTTGAGTGGCAGCGGTTGGGAATCGAACTCTGGCTATAAATACCAACTCATGTTTAATGATCAAATGCGCTAACCAATTTAGCTACAGCACCCTTATTCATTCTGTCGTTTATCTGAAACTATTATCAATCAATCTGATTGCCATTATCGCTGATTGTCGAGGAATTGTAGACAAATGTTTGCGATAGACTAAAATGTTTTGCCACATATTGAGAAATAAACTCATCTGAATAAAGTAAAACCTCAAAGAAACATAATTTTTCTTCACTTACAACTGCAAACAGATTTTTCATATAAAAAGCATAAATATTTAAATACTAACCCCATTATTCATAAAACTTGTCAAAGGTCCATACAAAATTTGCTTTATAAGCCTGTTATAAACCCTTAATAAGTTTTTTTTTTTATAAAACAAACGCAAACTGCGAAGCTTTTTGGCTTGTCTGCAGAAAACACCCAGAGTCTTTGGCGGGAATCGAACCCGCAATCATCTGACTGATAGTCCGCCATACTATCGCCTAGTCTATCGGGCACTCTGTTAATATCTTCGATATTATGAGTTTAAATGAGAAAAGTTGCAATCACATCTTTCTAACTCCAAGTCTATTTTTCACATAAAAAAGTCAAAAATCTTAAATTCTTAAAATATAAGTAAAAAAAGGGTCAATGCTGGTCCTGATTGCAATAGCAAACAGCTCTGATTAACAAAGAATATTTTGAAAAATTATCTATGGTTTTTTTCGAGGCTCTACCGTGTCTACAACAGATGGATGGAAATTGCCTGTACATATTTCGGTGAAAGAAATAATGTTGGGAAAAAATTTTATTGTTCAAAGACTTTTATCGAAGCTCTAGCGTGCCTTCAACAGACGGACAAACGAACAGAGATGGCTCTATACATACAACATTTCGATGTGTTACAAACAGAATGACAAACTTTATATACGCCCCATCTTTTTGGTGGTGCGTATAAAAAGTCCAAAACAAAACCGTTAATATCTTCGTAAATGTGTGTTTAAATAATAAAAGGACCTCAATCTGTGTTCATATAAAAAGATTTTCTATAAGAAATCGAAACCAAAATAAAACTAGTTGTTTTTGTAAAATTAATAATTAATTTGAAAGGTTTCGGTTTGTTTCGGATTAAGCCGAATAACAATTTTTTTTTACCGAATATTAGGTTCGGTTCCGTTAGGTTTCGACCTGAAAAAAAACGGCTTCGAGTTGTGTCTTGCAAACAGCTAGAAGTGTTTCAAAGTGAAAAATTAACCCTAAAAGGTACTTTTTCTGTACCATATGGCTTTTGTAAATTAACTAAAGTAGATAAACGAAATAGTAGGTCTTAGTAAAAAAAGTACTATATTTTTCCAAATGGTACTTTTTGAGATTTCTCAGCAAATTTACAAAAAAAAAAATTGATTGAAGTAGTTTCAAAGACTTCTGAGTAAAATAAACACAAGGAAAAGGTAGCAAATAGTACTTTTTCACAAGGTACTTTTTTTAATTTTCCCGAATTAATGGCACTGTGAACATGAAATTAGGCACTAAGGTGCCACTAGATAAATTAAGAACCTAAATTGCACCGTAAATGGTACTTTTTCATATCCTATATTTGTTTTTAACTACAAAAAGTGCTAGTTAATAATACTTTTCTCTAAAGATTCAATTATTTAACTCTGCTGATCACATCACATTAAAATGGCAAATGAATGAACAAACACTGCATAGCAGTGCCACCTATATAATTTTTATTTGCAAAAAAAAAAAATGTAAATAAAATAAATTTTTGTAAAAAGTCATCATCATTGAGGTGCTGGTTGGTTGGTTGTTGAAAAAAAAAATCATTTGACTCCTAAACAATTTAACAAAAATAAATACATACAGACAAATAAAATAAAAACCAAACGAAACGATTTAAATTGTTTTGTAAAATCAGAAAAACTACTTGTTGGCTTAAAAAAAGATTTTGTCAAATTTGTTTTAATTTTTTGTAGTTTCAGCTAAAAAAACAAAACTTTTAGACAAAATGTGAAACATTATAAGGAACGACGACGACCACATTTTTGTGTGTTTTCGGAGAGCAGTTTATTAGGCACACGGATCATTTTCGCAACTCTCCAACACAAACAAACCAACATTTACTTGAAACATGAGGGTCCATGCGGGCTATTTTAGCAGCAGCTTATTTCCAAACAAAAAAAAAAACTAAAGTTTACCCTTTTTTTGTATTAATATAATAGTTTTAACAACAAATGCGAATTGTTTAATCATGTAGATGTTGTTTTTTTTTTGTTTTGCTTCTTTTATATATTTTAAGTTATTTTTGTTGTTACTTTAAAATCATTTTTTTTTGTTTAGTTCCTACTTTTTGTTGCCAACAAAAAGTTCTTGTTGTAGATCAGTGATCATGATTTAAGATTAACTCTCGTTTAACAATTTTAAGATAAATTGTTGTTTGTTGTTATTGTTGTTGGCCATGTTTGTTGTAATGTAACAGATGTATGTTCTGTTTTTTTTTGTTTGCTGTTTGCCGATTTTGTTGTTGTTGTTTTTTGATTTTTTGTAGGGGATTGAAAATTTAACAATTAGAAAAATTTGCAGTTAACAGCCAGTCAGACGGACCATTAATGAAAAAAAAAAAACAACTGAAAACTACAAAAAAAAAAAAAAAAACTTTAGTACGTGAGTCACGTTACATATGGCAAAACATTATGTTAAATTACAACAACAAATACAACCACAAATTAACAAAAACAACTATAGGTAATAACAAACCAATGAAATTTAACAAAAAAAAAACGAAAAAACTTACAATTACAACTGATAACATTTACAATGTACGAGGGAGAGGCTTAAAAGTTTTTTTTTTTCTATTTTAATATAGGATGCTACAAAAGCTTAATTGATTAACTAAATTTACGGTCACACATGGCAAATATTTACTCAAAAAATCGTAACCACTTGTTTTAGCACAAATTTGTTTGACCTTGTTTACGCTTACAAGAGTTTTGCAACATCAAATAACATAAGAATAAATATTTGTTGTGTCTTGTCCTAAATAAGGAAAGTTTATTTAAATAAATAAACGAGTTCATATATATGTTATTTAGTGGTTACGGCTTTTTCGGCAAACATTTGCCAAATGTGACCGTACCTTAAGTTTTGTTTAGTTTTGCATTTCAATCTGAAATTACTCGATTGTAACCTAAATGTTTGTATATAAAAGAAAATATCTTGGCATTAAGAGACATTCTGCACTTTTATTCTCTGTTGTAAATTGACTAATTTTTGTATTATTTTTGATAATTTTTCAAAAATTTATAAAGCGTGATCCATTTCGACATTCACACAGAAAATTCAAATTTAATGGGGAATGTTTATTATCATTTGAAAGAACATTCTTTGACATTTCTTTTTTGAAGATTTTGTCTATCAAATGTTGGCCGTTGCTACGTCGCAGATGGTCTATACGTTGAGTCCAATTTTCGATGACTCGTTCTAGCATTTCGACTGGTAACTGGCGAATGACACGCGTGATGTTTTTCTCCAAGGCCTGAATCGAAGCGGGTTTAGACTTTACATATCCTCACAGGAAAAAGTCTAACGGTGTGAAATCACACGATCTTGGTGGCCAATCGCCCAGCCCAAAACATGAAATTATGTGCTCACCGAAGTGTTTTCTCAATAAATCCTTTGATTGATGCGATGTGTGGGAAGTGGTGCCGTCTTGCTGAAACTAAATGTTGCCGAGATCACGAGCTTCAATTTCAGGCATCAAATAGTCGGTTATTATGGCACGATAACGGTCGCCATTAACGGTTACGTTCGCAGCGGCATAATTTTTAAAGAAATGTGGACCGATGATTCTACCGGCCCACAAACTACACCAGAGTGCTGGACGTGGTATATTAGGTCGAATATTATCCAATAATGAATGCTGGGTCTCAAAATGGGTGATGGTGTTGCGAATAGTATGCTCAGTAGGCCGATTATATTGACTTAACTTGAGCAAAGTGCACGAAACACATTCCCACAGAACGTGGGAACGATTTGTAAACGTTGTTCAGTATTTCCATTATGAAATGCCAAGCAATACTAAACAAAAGTAACATGACAGCATGACACGACTTACACGTGATCTGTATAAAAAAGCTATTGAAAAAAGTATCTCTACTTGAATCACCCATTATAAACGTTAATTACCAAGTAATAAACTCACACAAACACACGAGATCAATAAAACAGATTGTGTTCATGTAAATGAGTGAAAAATAAGCAATTAATAAATAAGTCATTACCAGACTACGTCTTAGTAATGCAAAATGTATGCAGTAGTCATTAAAAAGTATGTTATCGAGTAATAGAAAGACTTATTCATAAAAATATTTTTATTTTCTCAATATTTTATAAAACAAAGCTTGTATGGAAGTTTTTTAAGAAAACCTGCCACAATAGCAATAGTTAAGAATACTGTCTTACAATCAAACTACTTATAGTTCCTTATAATAAATTGTTAAATACGCCTTTTGCACCAGTCAGTATGATATTTTAAAAGGAGTCATGTTTTATAAAGCAATCAAGAAAGCTGAGTGGCAAATTTAGACTTTTCTAAAATCTTTGTTGTTTAAAAAAAATACACAAACTATGTCAATATGCTACAACCTCTCTTAATTACTTAAAGCCAGAGAAAATAAACAAAAACTATGAATCTATATTTCTCTTATAAATCTTCAAAATTTTTAGCTTTTTGTTTTATTTTATTAATATAAAACAATGAAAAAAGCACAACGGCACTTTACTTGTTTACTAAGATCTTATGATTTCTTTTACAAAAATATTACTTAAAAGTTGCTAAACTTTAAATGATTTACAAATATGAAAACAAATATTTGAAAAAATACTTAAAACCAGCATCAGGCTTTTAAAAATTTAATGCATTTAAAAGTTGTTGAACAAAATGTTTACTTAGTTTTTATTTGCTTTAGCATTTGGCTACATTCGATTGCCAATTCTTGACATCAATGCTGCACCAGGCAGTCTTTTTTCTTCTTATAGTTGCTTGAAAACTATAGTAAATTCATTATATTATTTCAATTAAAACAATTTCCTTTTTAAATTGTCCTTTTGAACTCACAAAACATTTTGTTAAAAACTCTTAATTAACAGGCTTTTAAAACTTTTTGTTGCAAGAAAATAAGCTCAAGGAAAAAAGTAAAACACTAAAAAGAAAACCCAAAAGCTGCAGCAGTTTTTCTGTTTTGCTTTGCTTGCTAGCTGAAATAAACTTTTTGCTGTTCACAACTTGGCAGTTTCTTTGCTGCTGGGGGTAATCGATGTGAAGTGTCATGTTCAGTTGAGAGGCAAAGAGTTTGAAAAGTATCAGGAATAACTAAAGGAAGATGATGATGAAAGTAAAACAAACTCACTGCAAGAGTGTGTGAATGAGTGCAAAAGAAAGAGTAACTAAATGAAAAAGTACTTAAAGAAAGCACTTTAAGTAAATGGGGTTAAAAGGACTCGGTGCCAAAAAGGATAGAAACACTAAGGCCATAACAAAGGCTTCAAAAACAAAAACGAAAGAACAAAAATTTTACTTTGATTTCTTTTTTCTACTTCTCAATTTTTAGTATGTTTGTAATTCCCAGCATACCATTTTAGGAGCGCTCCGAAAAAGGAGTCAGAAAAGAGTCCAACAAAAGAGCATTTTCGGAGCGCTCCGAAAAAAGGAGTCAGAAAAGAGTCCAACTAAAGAGCATTTTCGGAGCGAAAGAATAATTTGCTTGTTACTCTCCTGAGGCGGCTCGCAGTATGACTCAGAAATTCCACTTAATTTTGTGTGTACCAAAGTGTTGTTCTCCTGCTATTTGTGCTTTGAACAAAAAAAAAAAACATAGCTGTACCACACAAGAATAATAAAAACAAGATTACACAGAGCCCAAGAAAAACCTCATAAGACTCTTTTCTGGCATTATCTAAGAGCTCTTTAAGAGCCTAAAAAAACCCTCATAAAAGACTCTTTTCTGACATTATCTAAGAGCTCTTTCTGACGGACCATTTTCGAATGTAATGACCCTCTTTTCTGAATGTTTTCGGAGCAATTATGATTGTTTTTTGGGCTCATAAAGAGCGTTAACGCTCCGAAAAAGGTGTCAGAAAAGACTCTTTTCGGACTCATATGGCTTGCTGGGTTGTGTCTGTGTGTGTGTGTGTGTGTGTGAAGAAATTAGCAAAATCATGATAAACTGCTAAAACAATAATAAAATTCTAGTTAGTAGCAAAATCCTGGCAATAAATACGGAAATAAATGCAAAATAAAAGGCCAACCAACAAAATGGAAATGTGCCAAAACGAAAGTAGAAAATCTGTTTTAAATAAAAACAAAATTCCTATAAAAAAAAAGATATAAAACGTTTTTAAAAGTGTGAACAATTTTTAAGATTTAATGAAATTATAAGGAAGACAAGTGTAAGAGATAAACAGTGAACAAGCTAATTTCAAGTACACTAAGTAACTTTATATGCAATAAATTCAGGATATTAGTTAGTTTTTTTTTTATTATTTTGCAAAACTTTCATTACAGCTTTTGCCCAGATTCAATTTACTTTAAATTACTTTGTAAAACAACTTTTATATAATTTTTTGTTATTTCTGTGTTCACAAAATAATTAACAAGGATTTCATTTCAAGTTTTATTACATTTTTCGTTTAGTTGTTATATTTGTTGTAATGTAAATTGCAAAAAAAAAAAAATAACTTATCATAAAGACAAAAAAAATTGTAATTAATTGCAACATAAACTATTAAGAACTGGCATTCATATTTTATATTTTTTGCATGCAAAAATCTGTGTGTCTGTCTCTATTTGTGTGAGTTTGATTTAAAAGCACCAGCAACAACAAATTAATAAACAATGTCTAGAAGTCTTGGAATGAAAATTTAAAAAAAAAAATAAAAATATTTTATTACTTCACTTTAAAAACAAAATCTTAACGAGGTGTGTTTGCTAATGATAGTGTAATGTTGACTGGAATTAAAGTTAAAAGAGTTGCCACATGTTTGGGACAAATGGCCGGATTTTTAATTAGGAAAAGGTATTGAAATTTGTAGTTTATAGAAAATTTGTACACGATCGCTGTTTCCGGTTTTAAGGAAAAACGTAGAAAATGATATAAATCATTTGTGATTTATAACCATTTAGAATAAGCTGCATGAAGTATAATTCTATGTTAGTCCTGTTTCACACTCTTCAGTTTTAGCTGACCTGGTTTTGTTCAATTCCCTTTAGAACTTGCCATTTCATTCACACACGTCAATTAAATTTTCGTACATTTTAATGCAAATCAACATGCATTAAAGAAAAAAAAAACAAAAGGAAATAAGAAAATTTAATAGTACCATCAAGTTTGTAACCCTTTTATTCTCTTTTCCCTTCTCATCCAAAAATACTTGCCTCGACGAGTCAGAATTGAAGAGTGTAAAAGTGGACTTACAATTAAAATGAACACAAACTTCAAACTTTAACAACTTTAAAATGATATGGCAACTTTTAATTTCACACTATTAAATAATTTACAATAATAATAATAATAATAACAAAAAACTTGTTACCACATTTTCAACAAGTCAACAAATATTAAGCAACAACAATTTAAAATAAATGATACTAAAAACAAAATTTTTATTAGAGTAAAAAAAAGGAGTGAACAGAAATCAAAGTATAAACTCAATAATTTAGAAACATCAGCTAATAAATCTAAAAGAAAAACAATTTAAATTAATGGCAATGTTAATTACGATACAACAGAAATTAATTTAAATTTTAACACAACAAGAACAAAGTACCACCAAGACATTAAACTCAAAATATTAAATTTAAAAAAATACTAAAAAATGTAAAAAGAAATTATTAAGCCTCAAAACAAATGAAAGAGATTTTTATTTAAACCATCATTAGCAGCATTATAATATGTAGTACTCGTATATATTCTTTACAGTTTATAATAAATATTATTACTTAAAAATAGTATTATTATTATTATTAACATAAAGCCTTAAAACCAAAAAGAAAGAATAATCAGTTTGATTAATTTAAACCGCCACCATTGACTGACTGCGTATTGTAATTTTTGGGGTTAAATTCAAAATTTAGGTTAAAGTAATAATTTCTCTTCTCTTTCTTTTGCTGATTCGTAATTCATTGCATAGTTATTGTTGCAGTTGTCCAGTTAATGTTCAATATAAAACTGTGAAAATAAAAACAACAGCAAAAAAAAAATAAGTTAAGCACAAAAATTATTTTAAAACCATAATTCAACATGATTTGCAGCAGACATTATTAACCACAACAACATATCAACAACAACAACAGCTTCAGCAAGGAAAAAATAACAAGCGGCATTCAACATTAATGCTAGTAACAGCAACAACAAAGACAGAAAGAGCAACATCAGCAGCAACAACATAAAGAGAACAACATTTTAAACAGAGATGTAAATTAATGCGATGTTACTAAATTTACGGTCACACTTTACCAATATTTACACTTACACAGCATAACATAATAACATAAGAATAAATATTTATTGTGTCTTGTCCTAAATAAACGAGTTTAAAAATACAGTGGGTGGCCATTCATTTTTTCATTTTTCAACTCATCTTTATTTAAATTTTATATATACATATGTAATTAAATTTTTCGGGATATTATCTATAGATATTACAACGATTTAAATTACTAATCACAGATCTTGAGTACAAAATATTTATTTATATCATTTTCGAAGGAAAATTAGGTAAAACCTTCATATAAAAGAGAAATGTTTAAATTAAGGTGGAAAATATGCATGTATAGAGTGAAATTATTTAGAAAATAATAACTTATACATGCTATTTTCGATTTAATAGATTTTTTTTCAATGCTGCAATTAAGCCGTCTGTATGCAATCCTGTATCAGTCGATGACAGGAATTTTGTATAGCTTCGTAATATTTAATATTTCTTCTTTTTATGAAGTCTAAGATTCGTTCATATCCAGTTTCGTTGTGGAGAAGCGCTGTTGAGTATCTCCAATGTTTGTTGTTGATTATTTTAAGACATTTATTTTGAATGATTTGAAGCTTCTTCAAATGAGTTTTTGTTGCATTGTACCAAACTGGGCTTGCATATGTCAATATTGGCCTTATTACACTCTTAAATAGTAAATTTTTATTAGCTTTGTTGAGACTTGAGCTTTTATTTATTATTGGCCATAGTGCTCTAATAGTTCTCGAAGCTTTTTTGCAAATTTCGTCAATATGTTTTGCATAATTTAGTTTTTTATCGAGACATACACCGAGATATTTAATATCATTTTTAATTGGTATATTCTCGTTTTGAAGCTTTAACTCACGGTTAGGTAAACGTTTGGGTGATTTATTAAAGGGAAATATAATTGCTTGTGTTTTTAAGGGATTTATTTTTATCTTCCACTTATAAAAGTATTTGTTACAATTAGAAAAGCCTTTTTCCATTTTCTTTAACAGAGTTTTGGTTAATTTGCTGGATGTTATAAGCGCGGTATCGTCGGCGTAGTAAGCAACTTTCATGTACGAGGGGGGAGAAAAATCCGATGTATAAATGGAATAGAGTAATGGTGATAATATTGATCCTTGAGGGCCAAATTATTAGTTACACATGCAAAATTGTTTAGTTTGAAGCCGTTTAACATTTTAAAATAGTGGAAATTTATCCTTTTATTTGTTATTTTAGGTAAATTAAGTGTTTCTAATTAAATTACAAATAAATTCTTTTATTTTAAAAATATATATATGTATTTGAGGAAAAGAAATTTTACAAAATTTTACAAAATTTTTTGAAAAAAAAATCTTAATATTTCGTAGAACCTTCTTTAGCATCAATTACAGTTTTCACCCTTTTTGGCATGCTCTGAATGCATTTTTGAACATTTTCTTTTAGTTCTTCTATTTTCTTCTATCTATAATTTGGCCACCCACTGTATTTTATTTAGTGGTTACGTTTTATTTTTCGGAAAATATTTGCCAAGTGTGACCGTACTTTAGCTTAAGCTAGCTAGCGAATACATACATACATATAAATTGTATGTGGCAAACTATAATGTACTTAATGAAACTTTTCGTTAAGTTTTTCAACAGATAGCACATTCTGCTGTTTGTATGTTAAAAATTTTATTTTAAATTTTTAAAATGTTGAAAAAATAAGTGCCTTTATGATAAAAGAGACCCTTTTTATTGGTGTCAACTTGGTGCGAAAATGTAATGAAATCTTTCTTTTTACTAATTTTTAATTGCAGTTTTTTAATAATTCATTATCATGAAATATAGATGATGAAACAGGAACCCATTAAATGTATTTTAAATACGAATGTCTGATAAAAGAATATATACTATTAAATTCGTCACATAAAGGTTATTGCTAAAGGTGAATAGGGTGAAAATCTTTGTTTGAAAATAAAATTTTAAACATGAAAATAAAAATGCTTGTATAGACTGATGGTTTGAACTGTAGACGAACAACCAGGGTTAGAGTCCCAGTAGAGCTCAAAAAATTTTATTGAAAAAAATTCAAAATAGAAAACAAAAAAATTAAAAAAGTACCAACTATATACTGATTTTAGCCCCTTTTACCAATTAATACTTTAGTTCCTACCCAGCAAGCCATATGAGTCCGAAAAGAGTCTTTTCTGACACCTTTTTCGGAGCGTTAACGCTCTTTATGATCCCAAAAACAATCATAATTGCTCCGAAAACCTTCAGAAAAGACGGTCATTACATTCGAAAATGGTCCGTCAGAAAGAGCTCTTAGATAATGTCAGAAAAGAATCTATTACGAGGGTTTTTTTGGGCTCTTAAAGAGCTCTTAGATAATGTCAGAAAAAGAGTCTTTTATGAGGTTTTTCTTGGGCTCTGTGTAATCTTGTTTTTATCATTCTTGTGTGGTACAGCTATGTTTTTTTTTTTGTTCAAAGCACAAATAACAGGACAACAACGCTTTGGTACACACATAATTAAGTGGACTTTCTGAGTCATACTGCGTGCCGACTCAGGACAGTAACAAGCAAATTTTTCTTTCGCTCCGAAAATGCTCTTTAGTCGGACTCCTTTTTTCGGAGCGCTCCTAGAATGGTATGCTGGGTAATAGCATATTGCGCGTTAAATTTTGAGTGGTTAAAATGTTATCTTTATTAGCTCGTTTATTTAAAAAATTATTACTTTTATTATTATTTGTTGATCTCTTTTTGAAAAATTTTATATAAAATTTATGAAATTAAAAATATTCAATAAACATTTTGAATAAAAAAGAAATTCTAAACTTGGTGCGTTTTTTTAAATGGCGCGTTTTTTCCATTTTGGTGCGTTTTGAAATTTCAAAGTTGACAACGCTGACTTTTGCCTATAAATTAAAAAAAAGGATAACGTATGCCGTTTGATTATGCATTTGCAATTTGCTTAAGCTTGTTTATTCATATTAGCGCAATTCACAATCGTGTGTAAAATTATTCGTGTAGAGCAAAAATATGCTAAACCTTTTTGCAAATGCAATACAATTTGCACAAGATTGTGAATTGCGCTATTATAGTTGGACCTTAAATAACTAACTAACTGAACTCTCCCAGTATTTGCGCAGTACTGAAAGATTGCTGAGAAAGTACTGGGAGTAGAAAGGAAATGTGATGAATCCTATGCTGATAAAGGGTTTGCATGCCAATTATTTATGGGAATATGATTTCATTATTTGAAGCCTCTGCTGCACTTTATTAGCTTTAAACTTTTAAGCATTTTATAGAACATATTTCTTTATTTTATAAATTTCTGTTAAATTGGTAGTAAATAATCTGTACGCGCACACAAACTATATACAGTACAGATTAAAATGAATGGTTGGTTAGTGGTAAAATACAGTGATGTTGGTTATTTGCTTGGTTATTTAAAAAATAAAAAAAGTTCATAGTAAAATTTATACTTAAAAAGAAAATATGTATATAGAAAAATAAATATATGTATACGGGATGTGGTATTAAAACTTATTATTAAAGTGATTATAGAGAGCACCAAACAACGTCAACTAAGACACCATAATCGACAACGTCATCATAATTTCAGCAAAATCAAAGGTCGATGAAATTATTTAAATGATTTCTTATTTATTGTTAATTTAGAGTTTGGTGTTTGGTTTGTCTATTACATCTGTGTATGTCTGTATGTATGTATTAATATAGCAAACGAAATACAAAAATTAAACAAATGTTTAAATACTAACATTAATAATATGAAAAAAAACAATCATTATTTAACATTTAATGTTTGCAATGTTGGCCAGTTGAGTTTTTTTTTTTTGTTTCATTGTTAAACTTTAATTGAGTTTTGGGTTAATTACAGAGGTGAGTGTGAAAATGTTTTGATTCGTTTCGTTATAAAAGAAATAATGATGTTTAATGACACCTCAAGTATCTTGTGGTTTTGATTAGTTGCCATTTGTTATAGACATCTTCATTCATCTGCTGATAGTTTTTGTGTAGCTTTTGAATGGATTCATTTTTTGTCTGTCTTACAGTTTAACGAATTAATGCCAATGTTAAACATGGATGAAATTTTTTTCTGAAGTTTAAATAAATTTGTATACAAAAAAAGGTGGTTGGTAATGACTTACTTATTAACTTCCTAAAATACAAACATATGTATGTATAAATATTTGTTATTACTATGTATATTGAATCAAAGTAGCTGGGGGATATTGATGAGTTGTTGGGTTGGCATTATAAATAATGTTATGAATAGTTTATTAACACTTTTGTTAATAAAATGTTTAATTTTGAAATTAGTTGCAACATTGTTTTTACAATTTAATAGGTGATACCCTGAACTGCAAAATAAATAAAAAAATATTTAAAAAATTTCCATAAATATCTTTGAAATTTTAACACTAATCTTGACATTTAGCTGCATCTTAAATTGTCTTAAACCTCTTGAAATCAAATTGTAATAAGCTATTACCTACAAAATGCAGCAAGCTTTTCTTTACTAAACTAAATAGTTTACTTTCTTTAAAGGTTGAAAGTTATTCACCGGATTTCAAAATTACACAAATATTAAAAAACAATAAGAATGAAAACAATTTTATTTTCATTCAGCTTTCCCTTTCACTCTCGCTCCCGCCACAAAATCCTTTGCTTATAAATATTGAAATTAACAAAAAAAAAACAAACTCTTTACATAAATATTCATGGTAAAAGTGATATTTAGAAACAAAAAGAAACAACTGAGAATAAAAATCAACAAAAAAACGGTCATTTATCAAAATCATGGTGATTGATTTGTTCATTATTAAACATTTTTAAAAAGGCAATGCAGAGCAATCAGTTGCATGGATAGACTTTGTATGTTCCCGGCTCAATTGATTGAACGAATATAAGTGAAACGATGGACGGACAAGACTTGAAGTCTAGATGTACAATGAATAAAGAAACATTTTATATAAAATAGCTTTTGTAATAATGAACCGTAAACGAATAATTTTAAGTTTCTTTTTATTTTTTTTTTTTTTTAAACTTGTTCATTTATTTTGTTATTTAAAGCATAAAAAAAGAAACAAGTCATCAAATTGAGTGAAAAAATGTAAATAGCTTAGTTGTAATGTTTAAATATAACAAGTTTAAATGTGCGTGAAGATAAATTTTAAATTTAACTCCCTAGACACAAACCATTTACGTTAACATACATAGTCATGTTAACTATTTAACAGAGAAAATGTTAAAGTTTCAAAATTCGATATATAACTTTATTAATGATAATGATCAGAAGTTCTAACAGTTTGTTTTTTTTTTGAAATTTATAAACCTATATAAACCTATATAAATTCCAAAAAACAAACTGTTAGAACTTCTGAGTATAAGGCGTTTATCTAGACCATACCAGGAATTGCTCCCAATACTTTTTTGCCGCCCACTCTCAAAGAATTGAGAGAAAAGGAGCAAAGTCCTTTTTCAAATTTCAAAAGTTATTTTTTCCAAAAATCTTTATAAACAAATTTTTTAGTGTAATATTTTTACTTATTTAAATTTTCTGGGACATTTTTATAGATGCTGATTTTTTTGAATTTTTTCGTACTGTTTTTGTGTAAAAATATCATTAATACAGTTATTAATCGAATTTTTAAACTCTAACATTTTCTCTGTTAAATAGTTAACACGACTATGTTAACGTAAATGGTTTGTGTCTAGGGAGTTAAATTTGAAATTTATCTTCACACACATCAAGTTTAAAGGGTTATTTCCGTAAGTACTTAATAATTGAAGGATTCATTCGGCATACATGGGCTTTGCACCTGATCTGATATTTTGAAGCCATAATTAGTAAAATCGCCTTTATTATCATTAATTTCGAGAGACAAAACATGTACACTAACAATTTAATTTTGATAAGACTACACTACTAAAAAAAATTAAAATATTAGATCTAAACTGGTTCCTGAAGAGATAGGTACTAGATCTAATGATTTGCATATAATGCTTCAATCACTGTACATATTATAATTGTAACACAAACATAATATGATTGCGTTCACTCTTATTATGATCCCTCTATTGCGGTTAGATTAAAATATCATCCTATTTTAATTGGTAACAATCATGCCATGATTTCATTTCAATCATAATATGGTTGAGATCAATTATTATTTGTATGATCATTTAATGATTGTACTCATTCGGCCATATTTGTAATAATGAGTATAAATTTAAAAATTCAATATCAATCAATCAGTGTTCAAACCTTATAGCGACTATTGTGTCTTATTACATGAAGAACCGGATATGAGCAAGAATATGAAAGAATATTTTAAAGAATGTGTTTTCTTAACAAACCAAAACTGCGGGAATCGAATCCTCTGACTGATAGTCTATCGAGCACTCACTCATATTACTTAATGAATGCTGACTATGATTCGACTGTCGCAGTAGAACAATTTCTCGGCTAATGCTTTCAAACTCAACGAACGCTTTGAAACCATTCCCTCTAGTAGAGAGGTATACATGAAGATACCCATGAGGTAGGCTGAGAGCCTTAAACATTTCGATGAGTTGCCTTATGTATAAGTTAAATCTGTTTAACATTTGGGTTACAAAATTCAATAATCTATCAGAATTACTCCCTGGAACTTGTCTCAGAAAATTGCTTAATTAGACAGGTTTTTCCATTAAATTTCGATAACGATGATTTAGTATTTGCTGTTATTGCGGTAGTGGTGATTGTATACAAAACTGTTTTCAGGAAAATAAATAATTTTTTAGTAAAAACCGTTATTTAATAAAAAAAAATCGCTTTTCACGAAAATCGTTTTAAAAAAACCCGTTCTAATGAATTTTTCACTAAAAATCGGTTTTCTATAAAAACTCTTTTAAATAAAAAAAAAACATTTTTTTACTAAAAACACGTGTTCACTAAAAACTGGTTTTCATTTAAAATCCATTTTTCACTAAAAAGCCATTTTTTATTAAAATCCGTTTATTTATTAAAGCACGTTTTTTACAATGAAAAACATTTTCGCTAAAAACCGTTATTCACAAAAAAAAAACAAAAAAACATTTTGCACAAAGAAAACTTGTTCACAAAAAACAACCCGTTTTTCGCTTAAAACCCGTTTTAAATAACACGCTAAAAACAACCGTTTTCAATAAGTTTATCACTTAATAACCATTTTGCACTAAAACCCGTTTTTACTGTTTTCCCTAAAACCCGTTTTTTAGTATAAACCATTTTTCACTAAAACCCGCTTTTCATTAAAAACTGTTTTGAACTAAAAAAAAAAAACATTTTGCACATAAAAACTTGTTCACAAAAAACAACCCGTTTTTCGCTTAAAACCCGTTTTAAATAACACGCTAAAAACAATCGATTTAAATAAGTTTCCACTTAAAAATCATTCTTCACTAAAACCCGTTTTTTTCACAAAAAATCCGTTTTTCACTGTTTTCCCTAAAACCCGTTTGCAGTAAAATCTGTACTTCACTAAAAAAAAGTTTTTCATAAAAACAATCCGTTTTTCGCTGGAAACGTTTCGTGTTCAATAAAATCTAAATAAGTTTATCTCTTAAAACCCATTTTTTCACTAAAAACCGGTTTTTATCAAAAAGCCGTTTTCACTAAAAAACCAGTTTTCACAAGAATTCTAGAATTCACTATGAAACCGATTTTCCCCCAGACAACCATTTCGTTTTTACGTTTATTTCAAAAAAAAATATTGATTTCTTTATTTAAAAAATATACTTTCTAGTGTTCGCCGGTCATAAACCGGGTTTTGTAAAATTATTTTTATACCCTACACCACAATAGGGGGGAGGGTATATTGGATTTGTGCTGATGTTTGTAACGCCCATAAATATCGATCCAACACCCACCTTAAAGTATACCGATCGACTCGGAATCATTCTCTGAGCTGGCTGTCCATGTAACGCTTGTGCGCAGAGTACAGGTCGAAATTTTTAAGATATATCAATAAAATTTGGTACGTGATATTTTTTCGGGATTGAAACTGGTGGAAATCGGTCCATTATTTCACCTGGCCCCTATACAAATGTCCTCCCGAAATTAGGGTTTAAAGATCATAAATGTTTGTATTATACAAGTATCCAAACAAATTTCACCACAAATGAGTGGTAAATGAAGCCAAATCAAATCTACAAACTTTGTGCAGATCAGTCCATAATTTATCACAGCTCACATATCAAGCCCACTCCTGAAAATCACTTTAAAGAGCATAACTCCCTTAAAAATGTTGGTATCCAAATAATATTGAACACAAATATGTTTCTTATATACAGAAATGATGACACCTAATTTTATAATGCTCCGTCCATAATTAGTCGAAACTCCCATATAAGAGACCGTAATTTACTTTAACCTCCATTAATCTTTTAAAAGTATTTATAACGAGATAAAGTATAACATACATAATATTTACTTTCACACAAATCATGACACTAAATTTTTGGATGATCGGTCCACAATAGGTTTTATATTCCATGTAGCGCACATTTCTGGAAAACTGTTTTACTTATATACTGGGTGTAGGGTATTATATTGTCGGGCTTGACTTGTTTAACAATTAAAAATATTTAGTAAATTTCAACATAGATTTCACTGATTTTAAAATAACTAATATAGGATAATAAATGAATACAACATGAATACATATGAAATTGCTTCTAGAATAGTTTTTTTAAGTGTTATAAATAATAGTTGTTGGAATATGCATAATAGTCCGATTTTACTGATTTTCAGCAGCAAAATCCTTTTATTAAATTTGTTATACATATGTATTTATGTATGTATGTATATGTATGTATATACCCTGCAAATAATATTGGACTACGTGATCCATTTTAGATGATATGGACTACTCACGACATGGTCCAATGTAATGCAGTCATGGACCATGTCATAGTTAAACAAGAGTTTGTAGTTAAACGACATGGTTTCGTGTTAACACGATTGCATATTGAGTTGTTGTTTAAAACTAACCCTCGTGAGTACTCCATGGAGTAGTTTTGGGACTACTCCGATGGGTTATATGGTCCAGTCCTAGGACATCGCAATGTTAAATGGACCACCTTTTTTTCATATATTTGGAGTAGTTTTGGAGTACTCCTACTCCTCTTTGGACTAGTCTTTACATGCATGTATGGACTAGTCGCGTTATTTGCAGGGTAAATTGTCCTAAATACCTACTTTTCTTACTCAAGTAGCAAAAAATTTAAACGTGTTTCACTACTGTATTGAGAAATCTGTATTTAAAGATACATAACAATTAGCAGTAAATTATTTAACAAAATATTTAATAATACCGCCAAAAAACAAACCGAAATATTAATTAATTATTTTTTTTCAGTTTTAAATATTGAAAATAAAGTCAAAACTCGGCATAACGAACGATATATTGTCTGGCCCTTAGTGAAAAATTCGTTGTATCGCAAAGTTTTTTTTTTGTATCAAAATGTGTTAAAAATTATTTAAGTTGGTGGAGAAAAATCATTTATAGACGTTTTTTTACAAGTAACTTGAAGACTCATTTGAAGAGCTTCTTCCTGTATTTCTCGAAGTACTAATTGTTTTGAAATTTTGATATTATTTTGGGAACCCCATTGTATACATTTATCAAAACATTTTATTACTTTAGAATGCTTTATTTTCGTTTCATTATTAGAAAATTGGTCAACAATTCCAATATTTTCCTCATTTTCGTCATCTCCATCCATAGAATTTTCCAAAACAAACCTGTTTCATCAGCATTAAATACAGAATCATGTGATAAACCTTCTTCTCGAATAACTCTCTGCAACTTCCTCTTAAACGGATCTACCAAATCTTCTCTTGATGACAATTTTTCTCCAGATTCCTTCAAAAGTCGTACACCATACCTTCTCTTAAATCTGGATATCCATCACTAGGATGAAAACCACCAGTGCAGAACTGGTTTTGAGTTTCCAGAGCCTTCAATTTTAATGTTATCCCTTTGACCGGAATAAAAATCTTTCTTTGATTAAGAAACCACTGATAGAGCTTTTCCTCCATTACGGGATATTCTCCCTTTCTGAGGGATCGACGGTTTTGTGATCCATTGTTTGTAGTTTCAAGATTTGAAAATGTACATTCCATTTTTTAAATCATTCGTTATACTGAGCTTGAAAATTATAAAACATTCGTTATATAAGGTAGTCAATGTAAGAAATTTATTCATTCGTTATATCCCCAATTCGTTAAAGTGAGTATTTGTTATACCGGGCTTTGACTGTACTACGTTTGTTTAGCTCAATTTTATTGAGTTCGTTTATATTTTGTTTTGTATTATTCCCCTGCCATGAAGACATTTATTGTAATAATCATTATAGCCACATCTTAATATAAATTACGTGCAAAAATCAGCGAAAAAAAAACAAAATTTTGAACACTAAATTATCAGCTTATAAATAAAGAAATGTAAGAAATAAAGAAAACAAAATCTGTAACTATATAAATAACAATAAAAACCAACATGATGATGAATGTTGAAATTAATGTCGGAGTTTTTAATAATTTCTCCTCAATGTCGAATAAATGGATGGTTGAAGAAATGGTTGGTTGATTAAGTTTGGGATTGACCAAGCAACCGACTGACCAAAGAACCAAACAAAATAATCACAATCATTATATGTATTAGCAAGAAGAAAAACAATTACCCAGCAGAGAGAGATGAATGAATGACTTACTGACTGACTGACTGATCGAATTTTGTTGTTATTGTTGGTAAGAGTGAATGTACGCATTTTGACCTTAGCATAACACATCATTAGCACAGGCTTTCTCCATAACTACCACATGATCCTCATCATAATCATCATCAAGATGTTCGTTCTTTCATTGATGATTAGCTTGCATTTATTGATTCAAATGGTTGGTTTTTATTTCTTATGATTACTTGTATTTTCGTATGCGATTTGTTTTCTTTACTCTTGGTTTTATTTATATTTTTATTCCTTTTTTCATAATCTCAGTCATGCATTTTTATGCCTGTTAATGCATAATAATGTGATTTTGTTGTTCTGTTTCTTTTGCAATCAATTACATTTTAAAACTACATATTTTTCTGTAGAATTTTGTTCATGATTTGTTTAGGTTTTCGTTTGGTTTTGTTTAAGAAAGAGAAAATTATGCTTAAGTGCAGTGAATGATTTTGTATGGCCTAATTTTGAATGTTTTTAATAAAATGAAGAAATAATAGTTTTAGAAAAATACTATAATTATAAAGATTGTTTCAAAATCCAAATACGATTTGAATTTTCCGGCATTTGTTTAGTAAAGAGTTGACAACTAGGCGTATAACTCGGCAAGTATAAGGCATAACAGCACAAGCTTGACTGTTTTTTAAAGATCTAGCCAGGGAATTTCAAAAAAAAAATATAAAGGTCATTGAAATGGAATGGAAACAAAAAATTCCACGGCTTTGAAAAATGTAAAATGTAAAAACTAGCCTATTTGAGCAACCACAGCGCCGCCCCTGGAGGGTGTGTGTTGGGTCCATTTACCCATTAACTTAAACGCAAATATTCCTTGTACGTAGCGTGCATATACAATTTGTTCTCTATCGTGCTTTACGCTTAGAAAGAGTAGATTTATTTACCAAAATTTTTGATTCTGTCCCACTGTGCAGTGTGCTCTTTCGATCCTGTAATTTAACTCGAAATTTTTTAATATAATTAATTTGTTTAGATAAACATTTAAACCTATTACAGTTCAACATTGGTATAACGAATCTTAAGGGGATTAGAAAAAAAAACGTTATATCGAATAATTCGTTATAATGAGGTTCGTTATATCGAGATGAAGTTGCACTTCTATTCGTTATAACGAGGTAATACAATATTTTGTATATTCATCATCATCTGCTTACCATGCTATAGCGAACAATTTCGGCTTAAGCTAGATTTACACGATTGAAGGTATTTTGAAGTCTTATCAAAATTTTGAAAATTTATTTTGATGTTTCAAAAATTTGATCAAAATATTCTTTCAATATATTTCAAAATCTTTTGATAACAATTTGATCAAAATTTGTTGAAGCTAATTAACACTATCAGTAAACTTTTTATATTGAAAATATTGACTTTGATCAACTGTTTTGCTTCTTTTATGAAATAATTTATTATTAAAAACCAAACAATTAATAAGTATGGAAGGTATGTCTCTTTTAGGGAGCGATTGATAAGGAATGATCCTGACTTATACAAAAACTTTGTGCGAATGTCACCAGACGATTTTGATTATTTGCTTAATCTTGTCACCCCATCAATAGAAAAGGCTAATACTAATATGCGGGAATCTTTATGCGCCGGAAAACGCCTGGCAATTACTTTGAGATTTTTAGCGACTGGGACAGTTACCGAAATCTAATATTTTTGTTTAAAAGATCAAGATCATCGATATGCAATATTGTGCCTGAAGTTTGCGCTGCATTACATAAAGTATTAAAAGAAGAATTTTTAAAGGTAAAACCTAATTTATTAAATAAAAAACATATCAAAAATAATATCTATTGGTACATATGCCAGCAACAGAAGAGGAATGGGAGAGTATTTCCCAAAGTATAAATAAAATGTGGAATTTTCCCAATTGATGGAAAACACATCAATAGTATAGCACCAGCACATGTATATGTATTGATATGGTTTTGAATCAAAAGAATGAACATGCTCTCAAATTATTTATTATTATCAATATTGCCAGATGCGATTTTGATGCTCATTTACACGGCATCAATAAAATCTTCAAAAGTTTTGTTCAATAAATTTTGAAAAAATTTTGCTGTTTACACAAGTTTAAAGAATTTTGAAGAGAAATTTTGAAGAAAATTTCAATCGTGTAAATCTAGCTTAACAAATCAAAACACATTTGAAGGAAAACATGTTAAAAACACAATAACTTTGTGTGTATCTGTTTCATATAATTTGGATTAATTAATGGGAATCGTTATGCAAAGGTTGTAAGTTGACAAAATTCGTTAAATAGAGGTAAATAATTCTTTATATTTCGTTAGTCTGCAGTGAATGAAAATTCGTTATAACGAGGCTATTGACAAATGTATGCGTAAAAGAGAGGTTTATTTTGTATTAAATCTTATTGAGCGTTGTAGGGGATTTCAAAAAATTCGTTATATCAAGGTTTGACTGTACATACATGTTTATTCCTATAAAGTCTTTGCAAGCTAAAATTGTCATTAATTTGTTGCTCTGGAACCATTATATTCATCCTTTATAAAGCTTTCTATTTATTCACTTATTTTTTTTTTTTTTTTTGTTTATTTATCTTTGCCAACAAATTATTATATCGATTATGTTAATTGTTAATAAATTTTAAAGTGAGTGGTAACTGTTTATTTAGTTTTTTTTTATATTTTTACGCTCATTCATTTTAGCAGACCACCCTGCCTGCCAGTTGGTCGTCTTTAACAAATAAACAAACATTTACATTTACAAACCAAAAATCAAAAAAAAAAAACTACAAATTTCAAAAACTTTTTATTTAAAATGTTTTAAATTGCCACCATATACTACACTTGAAGTGCCACATTAATGTGGGGGCTTGCTGTAAAATACTTACGGTTGGTTACTTATTCTCTATACACAAGTTACCAACCAAAATCATTATAAACCAAAAAAAGTATTGTATATTTAATATAACTACAAAAAATCATACATAATTTTAGCTTTGCAAAAAATAAAAACCCAACATAAATACTTTATAAAAAGTCGTGATCAAAACCGTGCGCCACTTCAATGAAGGAGTAAAAAAATTATCAACAAAAAACAAAAACATTGAAATTTATATAAAGTGAACAAAAATATTACCTACCAAAAGAGTAGAGTATGTTACAATAAATATGAAAAACAAAACTAAGGAAAAGCAAAAACAAAACCACCTTTGAGCCCAGCTTACCACTTGAAACAGCTATTTTTTCCTGGACAGAAAAATATTTAAAATAAAGCTACAAAAGGAAGTTATGGTCGCATAAAGAGATCAATATGTGGAAATTTTTAAATGTTAAGAAAATTTTAATTATTAATTTATAAAGAATCTTACAATAAAAATTCATTAATTTTCAATAATAAATATTAACTTTAAACAGCCCGTGCATTTCCACTGCTCTTATACTGCGAATTTTAGGACAAAGTTTAAAGAATGTGTTTAAAACACACACAGATAGACAGACGGACGGGCATGGCTCAATCGACTTAGAATTTCGTAAGGACCAGGAATATACATACATACATATATACGTTGTTGGGTCTCAGATGAGTATTTCTCAGTGTTACACACGGTGTGACAAACTTATATATACATACCCTCATTCACCACTTATGGTGGTGGAGGGTATAAAAATGTCTGACAAGTTTATTTCATTGTATGCACTAAATGGCAACTCCCCTAAATTTGTGCCATGTTAATTGCTCTGATCAGTAAATTTGCTTGTATCCACAAAAAGGGAATTCCCCTAAATTTGTGATATTAACATATGTATGTATGTATGTACATATTTCGCAAAAATTAAATTTAACCAAAAAAATAAAGCCCAAAAGATTTTGAATCAAGCTAAATTTTATTTTCAATTCGTTTTAAAGCAAAACCTGTAAAAACAGAATTAGGTGTATTGAAGTTACCACGGCCACTGCATCTATTCCATTCAATTTTAACCCAACTTCGTGCAGTGTTCAGAATTTATTTCATAAAAAGTTTAAAGACAGTTTAAGTTATAGTTATACAAATATTCAAAAATGACTAGTTACATTACATGGGAGTTGCCACACCCACTAATACTGAACTTACTTAATTTCCCGCAAACTACGATACTTTACAATGGTAACAAATCATGTCTAAAGATATTCGATAATTTTAGTTAATTTAATTTGTATAAAAATTTAGAAAATGCCACGTCCATTAGGAATATGTTTCTTTTAGTTAATGAGAGAGACACTATGAAAATTTCATGAAAATAGGTCGCATAAAATACAGATAAATAATTAAACTCAGATTAAAGTTTATAAAGGGTTTATTTTTTCTTCACAATATTGTCGAAATTTTTTGTAACCATTTCGCATACATGCGGCAATTTTAAATTTCCTGCTTCAATCAATAGGTTGTTGTGGGCTTGTTGTTTCACTTGAAAAAACACCATTGAAAGATATCAAATGGTGTTAAATCACACGATAGGGACCAATTCTTAAAAATTCAAATGAGAGAAAGTCATATTTCATGAGAAGTATGGCTTGCTAATACTTCATGTTGTCCATATTGATATCATACAAAGTAAACAAAAATACCTAAATTATGAGTTCGCGATCGTAAGCACAGGAAGAGTCAACTTTTGACCAGCCTAATCTGCGCAACAATACGACCCATTGATGCCTCCAGCCCAAAATTCGTAAAAAAAAACAATGACGCATTTGTATTGCAACAATTACAATTAGTCGTTGTTTCGCAGAACACCAAATGTGACAAATTTTTATGATTTACAAATTCATTAGGGCAAAATTTCGCCTGAAAAAATCATGGTCTACAAGATAAAGTTCGATTATCCGTTCTCTTTATTCATCTCTCTTTGATGTGCATGATCATTAGTTCTTGTGTCTATTGCTAAGACATATATTTTAAATTCTTGTATACCAACACTTTCAAGCACTGACATTTGAATGGATTATTTTGGACCAGTCCAATTTGCTATATTTGAAATACTCTCTTTAATATTCCGACAATATGTTGGAGGAAATTTTCGTTGTGTGGCCAACAAACTTTGATTATTTTTGAAAGGAAAACGCATTGTTTGCTTGTCTAATGCTACATTTTTAATGTAACTATACAGCAAATAAAGAAAATAACTTTATGTCACGATATCGATATCGCGTGTGGTCCCTGAAAGACAAATGATTAAATTTTAATGATTATTAAAGCCATCGAATTGGAAATGTGCTGCGGATGATTAGGAGATTTTGCTGGAACTTTGCCAAACTTTTGCTTTGTTTTTGAAATATTGTACAACAATGAAAACGCGCTAGTTTGCTCTATTTTTGCTAATCTGTCAGCTATAGAACTGCTTTTTTTTTTGGTTGGCCACATTTTAGTCCACAAATGGTTCTTTTGACAGAATTCTCCAACATGAATGACTATTACAGCCTAACTTACTTTTTTAAGGCTACTAAATACGGTTTGCATTACTTAGAAGTAGTCGAATAATGACTTATTTATTATTTCTTATATAATTGCTTATTTAAAAGTTTTAAATTTTTGGAATGATGGTTTTAAATCAGTGGTACATTGAGTAAATGCTATAGAGTGCTCAAAAGTAGCTTTATCTCTTTTCAAAAATATTAGCTGTTATTAGTTTACTTGCGTTTTTTGCTGTTTGCTTTTTTTTCAAAATTTACACACACAATTATTTAGAAAAGTTGTCTGTTGGTGGTGTTAGTTCAGTTTAGTTTAGTTTATTAGCAAGGGGAACATAATCACAATGACGAAAGGGAGTCAGTCATATTCATGATTCTTTTTTTTGTTTTTTTTTTTTTTTGTTTGAGCGTTTTGATTTTAATACAGCCTACACCTACTTATTGCCACCAAAGTATTGTTGCTGTATGCATTTATAGTCAATAGGTTTAGTTAAGTTTTTTGTTGCAACTGTTAGAGTGTGTTGGGTTTTTTTCAGCTTTTTCATATTTCTAAACTTCCCTTTCAAAGTTTATGTATGGGAAACACATGCTGCAGCAATTGCTAAATGCAACAAAACAATGCAATTGTTTGCCTGTAATTTTAAACATCACTTGTTGTAAATGCTATAATATGTACAACAATACGTTGTATCATCATGGTATGTTTTAGCTGTTTGCTTTTGTTGTTGGCCATGGTGTTTCTCGTTGCAAGGCCTTAATAGAGTTATTATAATTTTAAGCGTTATGATAGTTAGTTATATGCCGCTTCTTTTAGCCGCCATCAACAACGTCATCTACAACATCTTGGCAGCTTCAAAAAAAAAAAGTAAATAAAAACACACAGGCAACTATGCCCCTGTCAGGAGGCACACAACCACCAACAGTCAGTCAGTTTTTTTTTTTTTTTTTTTTTTTTTTTTTTTTTTTTTTTTTTTTTGTAACTTAAACAAGGGGAATTATGAACTAAAAAAAAAGCGGAAAAAACTTAAAATAATAGTGAATTTCCCAAACAACATGGTGGTCATGTTGTTACCACTGCTGTTGCCGTTACTAAAAACGCTGTAGCATTTACGGTTGCTCCTGCTTTAACTATAAATGTATGAGTTTTCCCTTTATTGTTTGCTGCATGTTCTCCATCATCCTCTACATTATTGTTTAACTCTGCAGTCTTTGGGTTATCTTTGTTTTGTTTTTGTTGGCTGTTTGTTCCAGCTCTTACTGTGTTTGTACCTTTAAACTATGATGGGATTTTTATAGTTGACTCCAGTTAGGGGCCTATTTTTAAATTGCTACCTTGAATCTCACTTTTTTTCTTTTCTTTTCATTTAATTTATTATTTTCAAATTTGCTTTCGAAAGTGCACCTTACTTGAGTAGTTTAGTACCATCAACTTGTTATATGCTGGCTTTATAATAATTTTTTTTGTTGTCTATGGCTGTCTAGTGCAATAATGTATAATTTTACTTTCAATTTGTTGTTTTCTATAAAATATTTGTTTTAATTTTTTTGGGGTTTTCTGTTCCAACCTCTCTGTCCCTAAAGGAACAACGTTTTTAAAACGTTTTTTTTTTTTTTAGAAAAAGAAAAACAAACATAAAAACTGTGAAATCTTAATATGGAAAACGTGAACTTTTGATTATTTGTTAGAAGCAACAAAAAATAATCATGTGATATTTGTGAAAATATTCAAGTACAGACGTTGAGATAAACTGAGTTTTACTACTGTTGAAAATTTATCAAAATAAATATTTCTAATAAAGTTAAAATTAAAAAAAAGTCAAGCTTTTAACAGAATCTACACCTTTTCAAATTGAAATTCAGAAGTCCAAATTTATATTGAGAAATAACAAATTGAAGTTCAGAAAACCAAATTAATGTTGAGGAAAAACTAATATTTAGTAATAAATACAAAGTAAAAACAAATTGAAATTAAGAAATGTAAATTAATATTGAGAATATACAAATTGAAATTGAGAAACAAAATTTTTTATTAAGACTTGCAAGTAAAAAGATATTTGAAAAATTTCATCCAAATTTCAATTTCTTAATAACAGTCGAAAGATGCTCATTGTTAGTCGGTTTTATTTGAGATACACTTTTCTTTACTTAGCCTTCAAGTCAGGTGATTGCGCTGGCCACTCCATGTCCTCAATATTGTTGTCAATGAAACACTGACATGCTTTTCTGCTTGCATGTTTTGGGTCGTTGTCTTGTTGGAAGACCAAATCAATGGGTCTTTCCATGGCATGGGAAAGCATAACATTATTTAGTATATCAACGTAAACATGTTGATTCATTGTTGATTTTATGCAATGTATTGGCCCCACTCCGTAATATGAAAAGCACACCCATATCTTAATATTACAACCTCCATGCTTTACCGTCTTAGATATGAATTGTGGATTGTATACTGAATTTGAGGGACGTCTAACATATGAACGAGAATCTTTGCCACCAAATAAAATGTATTTACTCTCGTTCGTCCATAAAATATTTCGCCAATTACAGATATCAAATAAATGATCGAAGTGCTATTCTTTTTGCCGGCACTGTATTTCAAAATTTGTTTTCAGTGAAATAGCCATATAGCAGCCGACCATATAGCAGCAGCCTACACCCAGTATATGTGTAAAAACAGTTTTTCAGAAATGGGCGCTGTATGCGATCTTTGACCAATTATGAACCGATCATTTAAAATTTAGTGCAATGACTTATGTGCACATAAATATTGTTTGTGTTAAATTGTATCTCGATATAAACACTTTTAGAAAATGTATACAAACATGTTAAAGTGATTTTCGATGGTAGTCTTTGATTAATTATGTACCGACCGTTATAAAATTAGGTGCCATGTTTTCTGTATAAGAATATATGAAACATATTTGCATTGAATATTATTTGGATAACAAAATGTTTAAGATATTTTCGGAAGTGAGTATTATACGGGAGCTATTGTCAATTATGAACCGATTTGCACAACATTTGAAGATGAGATTACTTTTGGCTAAATTTGTTTGGATACGTGCATAAATCAAACATTTATGACGGATAAATCCCTAATTCGGGAGGTCATTTGTATGAGAACTAGGTGAAATAATGCACCGATTTCAAACAAATTCAATTCCAACCGTTTCTAGGCCGAACAACAGTCTCATACAAAATTTTATTAAAGTATCTTCAAAATTGCGACCTGTACTCTGCGCACAAGGTTTACATTGACAGTCAGCCAGCCGGACGGACGGAAAGTGATTCTGAGCTGGGTGTTAGACTAATATTTTTGAGCGTTACAAACATTAGCACAAATCTAATATACCCTCCCCACTATGGTGGTATAGGGTATAATTACATAAGACGCCAAACTAAGTGGGATGACTTGTAACAAATCCACCCACCGTATTTCCTTTTACATTCCTTTTCATAAAGCTGATCTCAGCTTCAGGTTTTTTTAATTATTAACCTCGTCGTCATATAAACTAAATCAATCTCAATGAACCTCTCTGTAATGCTCAACTTGTTTCCGGAAAAACTTATGTCACAATTGGCAAATATTCGCCAAAAAAGACGTAACCACTAAATAACATATATTTGAACTTGTTTATTTATTTAAAAATACTTTTCTTATTTAGGCCAAATCACAACAAATATTTAGTTTTAATTTATTTGATGCTGTCTGATCTTGCAAAATTCTTGTAAGAGTAAACAACTTCAAACAAATTTGTACTAAAACAAGTGGTTTGTCAAATGTGACCGTACCTTAAGAACGTTTCTCCCTACATTGCTATTTAACTCGATACTACTGGCGTATGGGACGGTGCATATTCAACCATGCCACCACAAAATATCGCGGTGAACTATCGATTAATATCGACTTTTGCCAGATGTTTCTTTAACAGGGGCTTTAATGTGCCGGTCTTGAAAAGAAGGACTGGAGAGACACACTTTTATTAAAGCGAGCATATTTGAGATTTTCAGTTATGGCTCGAATATGAAAATGGGGTATGAACTAGAAAGCCTATCTTTAAGACTTTTTGAACAATATGGGATTTATTAAGAGCTTCAAGGCTAAGGTTTCACCGAATAATCAGAAAGAATATTCGGATTTACACTGATAGTGAAACATCCCTTATATGTGTCTTCATTCAATCATGCCCTGGAAGGACCTGGATCTGTAAACGAGATAGTGGGATATTCTACAGTTGGACTATTCTGGGTACCTGAGCAACAAAATGACCCTGGCAACTATATTGCGTATATTCTAGCCAAAAGAAGAGCGTAATGAGGTTTAATGAGATTAGCCGCATTCAACGTGCAAATGTGGTCACATATGTAATGAGATGTTTGTAATAACTAGTCAGGATTGAATCTTCAATATAATGATTTCGGCTGGAGTTGCCATTATGGAGAATGTGAAATGTATATAGAACAACTTCTGGGTCACTAGAGATTTTCAGAGCTGGATAACAAGCATGATTTTACAGATCTGTCGGAGAAGAACGTCAACAGTCTGGATACCTTTGTATGTGCAACTGAAAGGTTTAGTTGATAGTTTGTTTTATAAGCAGAATACCTGAATATGAACTGATCTCATGAAAAGTTTTTTTGCTTTAAAAAATTATTTCAGCAAACGGTTTTGCATTTGTTATTATAATTTATTTTGATTTCGATACCAATACTTACATATTACTATAGATTTGGTTGTTAGCTGTGAGAAATTGCTGGCATTTCTGTATATATGAAACTTATGTTTTTTAATTGTATCTGGAATTAGTGTATAAGCCTCAAGCTATTAAAATTTAAAAATAAATTTTCCCTGTTAAGATTTAAACACATTTAGGGCCATTATTACAACTTGCCTCTAATGTTCTTAATAGTAAACGGTAACTTTAATTAAAGTGAGGAATAAAGTGACCTTTAAAATTTTTCGTTATTACAACTTCCTTGTAAAATAAAATTATTTTTTTTTTCTAAAATATGGCAATACCAGTGAAAAACAGATTACTTTTGACAAATTACTGACAAGAAACAGTAAATTGCTTGTGTTTGAGAAAACATTTGTTTTTGAATAAAATATAAATCAATCGTCTGCATTCCATTTTTGCTTATCAAATTATTTATTAGCAAAACAAAATTAAAATTAATTTATTTCATAATTAATAAACCTCACTATAAAATTTAATGGCAAGATGATCTTCCCTTTAGCTTATCGGTCGGTTTTAGATTAAAGTAAACTTATAATAACCAAATACTTCTTATCTGTCCGATAACATCATACCTTTAACTATTGTTAAGTTGTAATAATGGGCCTTATTATACTTTTGATTTCCTACTTTCTAGTTTAGCTTTGGACAGCTCTGGAATGAAGGAAACTTATATAGAAGCCAACTATTTAAAATATTTATTTCTTATTAAAATTTACATAAAACACCAGCAATTAATTAATATTCCTCTTTAACTGTCTCTTTACAGCAAAATTTTCTTTACATGTTGCCACTCAACAAACCCAGCTTTAGTTATACAAATTAATAACAAAAAATAAACACAAACAAACAACACTTTAAAATCGCCCGCCCCATACCAGAGTTGAGAAGAATAAAAAACAATGTTTCCCCGCCTACCAGGACCCATAACAGATGACATATTTCTGGGTGCCACAACCACAGTACGAACAGCATTTCCAAATTCACGCTTAGACTCGTTAACAAATCACAATCAGCAAACAACATCACTGCATCACAGTAACAGCAACAGCAACAACAACAATCATCAGCAACATAATTACGCTCAGCCAACACCAACACCGGCCAGCAATGGCCACTCTCAATTGCTATCACCTTACGATCCAACGATATCGGCTGATTTTCTAGCCACCGCAACATTAAATGAGGCGGCCGGAGCAGCTATGGAAACTGTGGCAAATAGTTTAGCGTCAGGCAGTGGCAATAGCGGTAGTATTAGTAGTTTTAGCAATAGTTTTTTACCCGCCAACAATGATGACGATGACTTTTGGTTAAATGCCATCGAAGAGGATACCTTCGAGTCGCCCATGGCGTTCGATGCCAGCGAAAATGGCCTGTGGAATGGACGTTTTGTACCACCGCCTCCAAGGCCACCCTTCTTGGATGAGAGCGTGGCTGCGGATGGTCTAACAACCTGTGATCTATGTACTTGGGCATGGCAACGTAATGCTTATTCACTGGATGGCTCGATAGGTAAGTGGGAGTTGACATGAAACTTAAAGCTCTCTAGTTTCTTTTTTTTTTCAATTTTGTTTAATAATGAAAAATGAGTTTGAATTTATTGTACGTTAGTTTGTTTACAATTTTATTTGTAAAAAAAAAGTTTCACTTTTCAATTTACAGAAAAATATTTTCTATTAAATTTTCAAATAATGAAAAAAGCAAAAACAATTTAAATGGATTCCACTAGCAACAGGCCAAATGCTTGGAGAGGCGGCTTTTTGTTTTATCGTTTCTTACAATCGATCGAAAAATAATTTATCGCTACAATCACTGATGGCGATTTATCATATTTCCAGCTTTGCCTACCATGTATAGAGAGTTGAAAACAAGAAATGTAGGCACAGTGTTTTGCAGAAAAATTATTGCAATAGACAATTTTTGGGGTTTTAACAATTTCCATTGAACGGAAATAGTTGAGAATGTTGCTTAAAAAAAAAACTTTAAAGAACTGTTTTTCCCTAATCTGCAATTTTAAGTAATTGTACTGCTTGAAAAGCTTTGAAAATTATTATGTAAATCCATTGTGAATTATTTAAAAGGGCAACATTTTAAGAGAATGAGTGCAACATTTGGAAAATTTTACAATGTATTAAAGCGACATTTCTGATATTAACAATAACTGTATGCAATGTTACAAACATTAATTTGAGTTTTAGTTTAATGGAATCAAAAATAAACATCAACATGAGCTATTTATATCATTAAAAGGGCAACATTTTAGGTGGGTGAGGGCAACAATTTTGGAAATGTTATACTGTAACAAAGTTCTAAAGTTAAAGCCTTAATTAAATTCACAGTAACTCTATTGAAATTTTTAGCCATGCTTATTCAGTTAAGTCATCATGATACAAATATAGTTTTAATATTGAGTGAAAGCAGCCCTGTAACAGGGCAACATTATCATCAGCTGATATAACATATATGTAAATCTCACATAAATTAATTTTTTTTTTAAATTTGAAGCCCAATACACATTTACATTTAAAAACAAAAAACTCGAAAATGTCTACTAACATATTGTTCCCATTTAAAATTCCCCTGCCAACCACTGTAACCACTTGCAGTAGTAGTGTTAATGCAGAAATATTTATAAAATATTTTTCAACCTTTTCTTAATGCCAACTGCAGCATAAAGGAAAAAGAAGTCTGCAAAGAACTATAAAGAATGTATGTTAAAGGCCAGTTGTTTGCCACTTTTTTATATATTTATGTATATACAACTGCTGCGTTTGTTTTTCTATTTTCTAGACAACCAGTAGATTTAAATTTTTTTCATATGAGCCGGGAATAAAGGCACAAAAAAACACATTTGCAGAAATAATTGAAAAATCTGTCGCTTATCTTTATAATCAATATAATAAATTGAAAATAGTTGGTTTGGTGGGTTTTCAAGAAATAATGAAATAAAAATGGTGGGGGGAAAAATTACACTTGAAATGAATTTCTAAAGAAGTAAAGAGTTAAAAACGAATGGTCAAGCAGAGAACTGGCAGTTAGAGGAAATTAGCTCAATTTAAATTAAAAAAACACAAGGAATCTTTGCAGTTAAATTCAGTCGGTTTTCTAATCGAATATATGTACGAGTATTTAACTATTTTTTGGATTTTCCTAGCATAAAAAAATAAACTGCTACAGAACGATATATGTGACTTTTTTTAAGAGTTAAACACCAAAAATAGTTTAAACTCATTGTCCCAAAAGACACTCTGTGATAGGCCACTGAACTCACTCAAACAGAGTTGTTCTGTTTTCAATATATGTAGTAATATTGTCAAACACATTTTATTAAAATTAATAAACAAAATGACAAAATGTCAACTTTTTTCTACAAATTGTGTCCAAAACAAATTTCAAATTATGGCAATTGTTGGTTTTAAAAACATTTATATAAACTTCAGGTATAAATTTTCATAAAAACGTATGTATAATATATGACAATCCGGGATTTTGACTCAAGCACGCCTTTTGGCGAAAACTTTATAGTTGAATAAAACAATAAAATTTTTATGAAAAAACTGGTTTTGGGCATTTTAATGAAAACGTTTCTTTTCTGGTTAATTTTTTTGTGAAACGCTTTTAGCTGAAAAACCTTTTCATGGAAAATTAGAAATTAAACAATCTTAAAAAACAGTTCTTTGCTTAAAATAGTTTTTGTAAAAAACGTTTCTTAAGAAAAAGTTTTTTTTTTTAATAAAAACAACGTCTTTTAAATAAAAATGTTTCTGTGAAAATGTTATTTTTATGAACATCTATTTTTGTTAAGATTTTGTTATTAAAACGCCTTTTTTTTAAAGACGTTGGCATGTCTTTTCTAAAAACATTTTTATGAAATAAGACATATGTAAAAAACGCCTTTTTAATACAAAGTTTTTTTAATTAGAATAATTAGTATTTTTAGTTGAACTGTTAATATTTTAATTTTTGATATTTCTTTAGTTAGGCTTTGAGTTCATTAAATTTAATTTTCATTAAATTATTTTTACTGAAGTAGGAATTGTTTTACAACTTGAAAAAATTTTTATTTTTGATAATTTTTCTTGACTGGGATTCGAACCTGGGTTGTTGGTTGAATTTACATATGTTTCGAGAAACACCACTTTCTCTCATCAGAATTCTTTTTGCGTTCTGACCCTTTGCACCACTACGGTGCCTGCTAGTCAACAGACAACATCAATCCTTCAACCAGTGACTGGTGGTTCGAAGTTTTTCTGTAATTATCGTTTTTTATTAATTTCTATTTATAGTTGTTTTTTCCTTTTCTTCAGTTTTTTCTTTCGACTTCGTCTCGAAAACCTGAATACATTTGTTATATATTTGCACTTTTAAAACGTTAATCAAGATAAAAAATTTTCTTTAAGGTATTTCACAGGAATAGCCCATAGTATTTATAATTTTAAGATACAAATAAATCAAAATTATTGAAAGATACATATACTCCCATGGAAATAAACACAAAATTGGAATTTTTACATGTAAATAAAATTGTGAATGTTCGAGATATACGACTATAGAAGAACTTCTGCTCGTATGATTACAAATGACAATTTTTTAGTTTTATTTATTAAAAAAAAAAATAAATGGGTTTAAGCTTAAGCTAACCCACCTGAAAATTACCAAGAAATTTGAAACAAATTAAAACCGACAAAGCATTTAAGGTTTTTTACTTTCCCTGGCTAATTTGACTGAACTTGAACTTTTGGGACTCAGTTTTTTGTTTTAATTTTTACAACTAATTTCTGTTATAGTAGGCTGGAATACGTCTTACATGTTCTGATTATTAATACATTAATCACCACTTGTGATAATTCTCTTGTTCTGCAGTTTTTGTAGGTTATGAACAAGACAAACCAGCAACCAACCACCTCCTGTCCCATCCTCATTTAAACAGCAACAGTTTTGCTCTCGTGTACATTTAAGTTTTTTGAATGTCCTACAGCATGTTAACATAAATTAATTTATGGTAGACATTCATTTTCAATATTGTTTTCTGTTTTTTTTTTTTTTTTGTTTTTCTTATAAGATGCTGCACAATGTTCAGTCTTGCTTTTAACTTTAAATCAAAGTAGGCGGAAAATCTAAACAATTTTAATTTGTGCAATTTTTCTTATTACTACAATATTGGAACCACCTTTTCCCCTTAGTAATCTTAAGTTTTTGCTTTTTTTCTTTTCAATTTAACATGTTTCAGACGCGTATGTTGCATGTTGCATAAAACAAAAAAATAAATAATGTAAAAAAAAAGAACATTTAAAATCTGAAACGGCAAGCAGCCAGGCATTTAGTCAGTCAGTCACTTGTACAATAAATTCAATTGCAAACAGTATTTTTTTTTGAGCATAAATGTTGTAACAAGTCAAATACTTGCTGCACTGTGTAAAATGAGGAGTTAAGGAAATGTGCATGTCTATTTGCAATTATGAAAAATAAATGAATTTTAGTACAACCTTATTAAAAAAATTTATTTTTTCTGCTTTATGTTGGTATTTTTTTTAAATAGACAATTGCTTTTATTACGAAATTTAAAAATCCAGACAATTTTAAACGTTTTTCGCACGTTTTTACACAAAATGTTGTAAAATGTTGTGGTAAAAACAAAACAAACCACAAGATTTCAAAAGAGTAACTAACTAGTCTGCCATCATTTGTTGTTAGTTAAAGATAAGTAATATTTTTATTTTATACATTTTTAAACGATTTATGATTTCATTTCGTAATCATAACAAATTGTGATGAATACAAAGAATTTCATAAGATTTTAAACGGAAATGTTGTAGGTATGTAGTGGGAATTATGTCTGAAATGTTGACTTATGTGGCAAGAAATGTGTGGGTATGAAATGGTTACCCCAATTGCTATGAAAATGTAGAAAATAGCAAAAGTACTAATGTGATTATAGTTGATAAAATATGTGGAGTTTGCAGAAGATGTTTCTCTTAAGACATTCCCCTTTTACTGCTATTACTCTTACTGCTGTTTTTAATGGAATACTTAAGAAACAGCTCTATAAAAAACTTTCTTAAAATCACCATTCTGTAGAATACTGTTCTATTGAAAGCTCTGTTAAGTATTATGAAAATCAATTGTTATAATTTCCTAATACTATATGATGATTGATTTCCATCCACCCACTTCCACAAAATAAAGAAAAAAAAAACACTTATATAGGTCACAAATTTTTTTATAAAGTCTTATTTCTCCTCAAACTAAATCTGTTATAATAAAAAATTTATATTATTTTGTTTGTTCTGCAAACATAATTTCTTTGGATTTAAATCCATAGCCACACTCCAAGTGTCTGTTCATATGATAACAAATGTCTAATCGTATTTGGCCACACTACAAGATCAAACGTAACTGCTGCGTTTACATTTAAAAAATCTAAAAAATTCACATTTAATTAAGACATTAAAAGAATTGTAGGCAAAACTTAAAAAGAACCACAGCTCTTTTTTCTGTTTTACTTTTTTTTTTTGGTTTTGCTCAAAGTGTTTGTTGGCTGCTTCATTTATTATTTCATAAACATTATTTGTGTAAAAAAGTGTGTGTGTATGTGTTTTTGCCTGAGTTTGAATGTATTCTGGAGATATCAGCCATCTCTAATCAACAAAAGTGGCATGTAGAATTTTTGTTCAACACGATAAAAGCAAATTACTAACAATGAAATGAGCTCTATATATATATATGTATATGTATATATGTCTGTCTGTCAGTCCGTTTGTTGGTTGCTTTAATTCTCCACATATTCTCAGACATTGGAGTACAACATGAAACATGTGTTAGAAAAAAAACTAAACAAATCTATATGTTGGAACAAAAAAAAAAAAACTAAAACGTACGAGTTATAATTCAACATCATCGCATTAGAAATGCTGCACAACAGCAAAGGCCAAGAGTTGCTAAAAAAAAACCCCCAATAGGAAGGAGAGACCATTTCAAAAATCTTGTCTTGTGTAGAAACTTTTCTTCTGCAGACACTTTTTTTTAGAAAATTGTCTGCTGAAGACACTTTTCTTTAGAAAATTGTCTGTTGTAGGCACTTTTCTTTAGAAAATAGTCATTTGTAGAAACTTTTCTTTAGAAAATTTAAAAAAAATATTCTTTAGGAAATTGTCTGGTTAAAGACACTGTATTCGTAAAAACATTGTCTAATTAAAGACACTATTCTTTAGAAAATTGTCTGCTTAAAGACACTTTTATTTAAAAAACACTTTTCTTTAGAAAATTATCAGCTGAAGACACATTTTTTTAGAAAATTATCAGGTGAAGACACTTTGCTTTAGAAAATTGTCTGCTGACGATGGTTGGTTGGTTGGTTTACGTGGTAGTTCAGTACGTGCGAACGCTTAAGTAGAGTCGAAGCGACCCCGTTTTAAAGGACCCCACCACTTGTCAGATTTAATGTCGTATACAACATACTGTAGCAAATATGTGTGTACAAAAAAAAGACGTGTCTTTCTAGACCAAGGTGTGAGATATCTCAGTAGGTCATTGAGTTTTGACCCGGCTACCTCACCAAGGTTGTTTAGTGTATAGTTTCCCATGAATTTATGTCTCTTAACACTCATGGCTGGGCATTCGCAGATAAAGTGGAAAAATTTTTCCTCTTTTTCCCTATCCTTACAACTATGACAGTGGTCGTTAAAAGGAAGTCCCAGACGATTAGCGTTCTTGCCTAGCGTCCAGTGTCTCGTTAATACTGCCAGCAATCTTGATATATCCTTCCTATTCCGGGTTATCAGTTGCATAGTACGTTTCTCGTTAAAAGATGGCCACATCAACTTGGCCATCTATACTCAGCCTTTGTAAGAAAATGTCTGAAGATGATACCTCTGATAGTCCCCAGTGGAATTGCTACTGAGACCGCATCGGAGGTATCTAAGGCAGATCCCATTCTGGCTAGTTCGTCTGCCTGTTCAGTGCCGTAGGGGTCCCTATGCGCAGGTACCCAAACTAAAGTACTATCAAATAGACGACCTAGCCTTGACAGAGAATTCCTACATTGCCTAACTAGTGAAGATGAAATTGTGTAGGCATTAAGTGAGAGCAAGCCGCCTGACTGTCGACAAAAATACCTATATTGCCGCGGATATTATGATCATGTAATGTATTACAAGCTGCCATGATTGCAAAATTTCCGCCTGGAAAACACTACACTCATTCGGAAGACGATACGCGATGTCTACCCTAGGTTCGTCACAGAAGACCCCAGAACCAACATCGCAGCTCATCTTAGAACCGTCTGTGTATATCCTAGTGTCATATTTGTGCACGAGATTACCCCTGATCCACTCACTCCTGGAGGAAATTAAGACCTTGAATATCCTATCAAAATCCGTGTATGTTGGAGAACGTTTGAAGGCAACTGGCTGCTGACGATACTTTTCTTTAGAAAATTAACTTGTGTAGAAACTTTTCGTAATGAAATTGTCTATTGAAAAATATAATTGACTCCAAA
Organism: Bellardia pandia; assembly: GCA_916048285.2. NCBI lineage: Eukaryota > Metazoa > Arthropoda > Insecta > Diptera > Calliphoridae > Bellardia > Bellardia pandia. The sequence goes on from OU696531.1 coordinate 51,279,821, forward strand.
GAGCTTTTGAAGTTCCTACTGGGTCTCCATTTCGCCTGAAAGTGTTATGATTTTTTTCTTTTCATTTTTTTGCAATTTTTGTATAAATCGAATTGAGTATATGCTTAATATAATTCCTGGAAAATTGTTACCTGTGCGCTAAAATGTTGTATTTTAACTTTCAGTTTATTGCTGTTCCTTTTTCGTTTTTATATTTTTCTTTTTTACATTTTGTGGCATTTAGTTTTCGTTGCTCTACCATTGTTGGGGCTTTATGGTTTTGGTTATTGTGTGCTTGATGTATTAATAAAGTTATTATGTGGTGGTGGATACCTAATGCGCTACACTTCCCCAAACACAAACGAACACTTAGGCCCAGCCGCATCCACCACCAACAAATAGCCATCATTTATACATATTTGCAAATGCATTCATTCATTCACTCATTCTATTTCATATTATATTCATATACTATTCATGAGTATTAATGTATTTTGCTGTATATTGTTGTATTTGAAAATAAATACAAAAACACTAAGAAATGGCGCTTTATTCACACATATTATTTTTATGGTAATTATACGTTAGAGTACAACAATAACACGATTTACTTTTGATTTGACTTGACGTTTTTCAGTTGTTGACTTTTTTTTGATGACGAATTCAAATGAATTTTACAAATTTGTATATATTTGTTTGGTTCTTTTCTTCACATTTGATTTATTTAGTTCATAGACATCAGACTTCAGTCAAATGCAGGAAGTACTAATGAAAATGAGATGCCAGAATAACATTTGACTACAGAAGTTTAAATGTCTCAAAATTTAAAACATAACAAGTAAAAGTAATTAATATTCTAAAGAAAAAGGGTTTTTATTCATACTACTCTATAGAGAACAGTGTTGCGAAGACACTTCTCTATGGAGAACTGTCCTGTGAAGACATTAGAGAACTTTCCTGAGAAGACACTCCTCTTTGGAGAACTGTCCTGAAAAGACACGTCTCTATAGAGAACTTCTCTATGGAGAACTGTCTTCTGAAGACACTCTTTTTTCTAGAAAACTGCCTTTTAAATACACTTTTATTTGGAAATCTTTCTAAAGATACTTTTCCGAAAAACAAAAATCCGGCATCTCTTGTTCGTTTATTATCCATTATTATTTTATGAATATGGACGGACCAACAATCTTTTTTTTTTTTTTTTTTTGATTATTTGTTTTCATTTCTTATTTAAGCATAATTCGCACGCTATAGTTAAACTAAGTTGCAATAATTTTGTTGCTGTCGCTCTAAAACATACATATGAAATAAACATAACCATAGTTGGTGTCAACTAATTGGCAACGACACCGAACAACAAACGTGGATGTTGATGATGATGATTTTTTGCTGCTGCCACGATTATTGCCGCTTTCATTGCTAACTCTAAATTAAAAAGAAAAAAAAAAACTAACAACTAAAAATGTGTGGCGTCTCAATTTGAACAACAGCAACAACAAAACAACTCTCTCCCTTCAAGTTTCAAATTATTAGTTTTATTTAGAAGGACGTCCTGCTGCTGCTGTCAGTATTTTAAAAGTTGTTCAAAAAGTGTATGTCTGTATTAATGTCTATATTTAGTAGGTTTGTATTGTATGTAAAATGTTTATATTTGGGTTAGACTTGGCGGCAGGTTTAACAAATGAAATTAAAACGTAAAAAGGCGTTGTTTGATTATATTTTTTTTTCTAACTTTTTTATATTTTTGCAAAATATAACTCATTGTAGTTGCCCTGTCCTTGTATGTTCATATGTATGTCGTTTATGTTTTTCAAAGCAATAACAAATTATACAGTAGGTGATCAAAACAAATGGAAACATCTGTGTTGTGCACACACTTTTCTATAGAAATCTGTCTTGTTAAGACACCTTTGTGAAGATACATTTCTATAGAAATCTGTCTAGTGAAGACACATTTCTATAGAAATCTAACTTGTGAAGACACATTTCTAGAGAAAACTGGCTTATGAAGACACATTTCTATAGAAATCTATCTTGTGAAGACACATTTCTATAGAAATCTAACTTGTAAAGACACATTTCTAGAGAAGTCTATCTTATGAAGACACATTTCTAGAGAAATCTGTCTTATGAAGACATTTTTCTATAGAAATTTCTTTTGTAAGGAAACTTTTCTATAGAAGTCTGTCTAGTGCAGACACATTTCTATAGAAATATATCTTGTGTACACACTTTTCTATAGAAATCTGTCTTGTGAAGACACAAATTAGCCCGTGAATTTTTTTGTAGAAATCTGTCTGTCCAGAAATTTTTCTATAGAAAACTGCCTTGTGCAGACACTTTTGTGAAGACAGATTTCTAGAGAAGTCTGTCTTATGAAGACACATTTCTAGAAAAATCTGTCTTATGAAGACATTTTTCTATAGAAATTTGTTTTGTAAGGAAACTTTTCTATAGAAATCTGCCTTGTAAAGGCCATTTTCAATAGAAATCTATCTTGTGCAGACACATTACTATAGAAATCTATCTTATGAAGACACATTTCTATAGAAATCTATCTTATGAAGACACATTACTATAGAAATCTATCTTATGAAGACACATTTCTATAGAAATATATCTTGTGCAGACACATTTCTATAGAAATCTATCTTGTGAAGACATATTTCTATAGAAATCTGTCTAGTGAAGACATATCTGTCTCTGTCTGTCTCATAAACTGTCTTGTGAAGACACTTTTCTAAACTGCTTTGTGCAGAAACTTTTCTATAGAACACTGCCTTTTTTGTATATTAATATCTAATTTATACAGTTTTCTTAGCCACTGTTTTAGTATAAGCATAAATACAAATGGATGGTTATTATTGTTTTCAATTTTTTTTTCGTTTCTGCTGTTGTTCTAGTTCAAAAAATAACTAATGTCTTAATTTAGTTGGAAACATGTCAAGTATTATTGTTCTAACACACAAACTTACTAATACACTTTCAAAACAAAATAATCCATGCAGTCCTGGGAACTAGTTTCACCCTGATCAAGGCTTTAGTTGCTAAGTAAAAGTCATTGGTTACCCTCTAACCAACTGCAAAGGAGTTTAACTGGCGATCTTTCAACATGTTGAAATTTTGTTAATGGCAACCTTTTAAACTGCCGGGCTACCAGTACAACATCGAAATAACGTAAAAGTATAAACAAAACTTTAAATAAAAACCTTTTAGTATTCTAGGCTTGAATGATTTTCTTTATGTTTTTATAATTGTTGTGGTGTTGTTGTGTTTGTTGTTTAAATGTTTAGTTGTTGTTGTTGTTCAAACACCTTTTCGTAGTATTTAAAGTGATGGCAATCAAAAGGTGAAAGAAAAAAATTAAACCAAACACACACTGTGTGTCGTTGTGTTTTTTATAAATATTTATTAACACATATGTGTATTAGTTCATAATTCATTAGAATTTTCAAATGCCTTTTTATGATTTCTTGGGAATTTGCAAATTATTGCTACAATATAAAATGTATTTATACATCTATTTTTATATTTAAGGTGATGTATTATTTAGTCATTACTTACAGCCATCCCTAAATACCGACGGTAAGCGTTTTTTAAATGTCAAAATTTCTCATGCTCATACATTTTGTATGGAGCATACCGAAACAACGCGGCGGTAACGCTTTGCTATTGGAAAATTAGATTTTGACAAGGCGTTTCACAGTGATGTTAGTTGCAAAAGAAAGAAAAATAAAACAGCAATGTCCAGCTGTTACAATAAAAGGGTCGTTTTATTTATTTGTTTGATAACTCTGTTTTTATCGTTTTGACATAATGTTGACGCTTTTGTTTAGTGATGGGGTATCAGCATTAATGCTCAGCGTAAAAAAACGTTCCGCTTACCGTCGGTATTTAGGGATAGCTGTTAGACAAAACGTTTTGGTTGGATATACAATTTTTAATTAATTAAATAAAGTTGGAGTTATTATTTTTGTTAAATTATTTAGTAAAGCAAGTGCTTAGAATGAAATATATTTTAATATAAATTATTTTAAACTAATGAAAGTTGTATTAAATGAAATAGGATTTGCTGTTAGTTGATAGTTTCACTAATATAAATAGATGATATTTTAAAAGATTTCTTAGGTTGAGTAATGACTGCGTTATATGCATTATGTTCAAATGCTGGTTTACATTGAAAAAGAGCAGATCAAGTCAACGTGTAGTTCAGCTTGTTTCAATAAGAATGTGTCTTTTGAAGATACTGAAGACATTTTTCTATGTAGAAAACTGTCTGTCGAAGATACTTTCTATCTATCTTGTTAATACACTTTTCTATCTATAAAACTGTCTTGTTAAGACACTTTTTTCTCTAGAAAACTGTCCTGTTAAGACACTTTTCTATCTAGAAATCTGTCGGGTGAAGAAGCATTACTATTTTTATCCCAAAAATCCATTACAGTTTCTCATTACCCCACTAATTGCCATGTTTAGTAATGAAAATCAACTCAAAATGTTTTAATGATTCATGCAACACCAAAACTACTAAAAAGTAAACTTAAAATCCGGCTCATAAAGCTTAGTAATTTATGACAACTTAATGTTAAATAAAATTAAGATCTCACTGCTTGTTTTTCGTTTTTTTTTTTTGCATTTTAAATAATAATATAATTTTTTAAGCTTTTACAACTTTGGACAGAAATATTAAGAGTTCTTTTTGTCTGAAATTGCTTATTTGTCATCTTAACTATAAAACACACACAACCTTTGCAAACACTTACAAAAAGAGATTTAATTTAAGCTGCTTTTAGCAGGAGGTTCAGTTTCATGTTTTCAAATTTTCAATAAGAGTTTTTTTCAATATTGAACCGGATTTTCTTTATTTTGTTTTGCAGTGGCAAAAGTAACGAAAATAAAGTTATTAAATGATCATAAAAATCAGCAAAAGGTGTAAATTATGGGATATTACAAAAGAAATTATAAACTAAAGCCTACTGAATTTAGTTGTTTATTAAATTGATTTGAAATTTATGGTTTTTTAAAACCTACGTTGTTGTTAATTTCAAATTAAAATAATTAACAGTAAAAGTTTTTAGCTTCAAATGAGGTAATCCCAAAAAGTGTTCAATAAAGCCTGCTGTCGACCTTGTTAACAGCTCCACATAGATGAATGTTTTGCTTTCAGAAAACCAGCATTGGTTTCCAATAAATCTACTGGCTAAGCTTTAAGTGGTTTTCCTAAAATATTTATATTATAAGCTAGAATATTTTACAAATATTGCTCTAAAAGAATGGTCGGCATTCATAGCCACCAGGGCTTGGCAGTAAACAACGACAGCCTTGCAGGTGGTTGTATTAGCTTCCATAAAACCAGCATTGGTTACCCACTTAACTACTTGAAAGGCTTCTTAAGAAATATATGATAAAAGTTAATACAGTGGTCGGTCGGTACTCATAGCCACCAAGGATTGGCAGTAAACAGCACAAAATATAACAAAGTTGAGCCAAATTATGCAAATTCACTATAGATAGTTGAGCAGAATACAACAGAGAAAGAAAGTTCATGTAGGGTATCAAATCAAACACTTTTCAATTTAAGCAATTTCATTAAAATTACAGTTCATTTATTAGTTAATTTTTCTTTAATTCTAAGATATTACTTAGTCCTGTTTCACACTCATCAGTTCTTACTGTCAAGTCAAGTATTTTTCAATGAGAAGGAAAAAGATCGCTTATATTTTCTCTTTCCTTCTGATGGAAAAATACTTGACTTGACAAGTCAGAACTGATGAGTGTGAAACAGGTCAAATAAAATGAAAGCCATCACTGAGTTGTACTTTGTGACTGAGTTGTTCTTACATTAGTGTTCACTTTGATACTGATTCATTTGACAAAAATCATTAAAGTCCTGTCCTAGGTAAAATGCAACAACTTCAGTGAGTATATTATATGTTAAGGTCCGTTATGTTACAGTGGGTCAAACGTACAACCTGCATTCATAAAAAGTTATTATAATACAATCAATCTCAATCTCAAACAACTGACGACATAAAATGTTCTTTCTAATAAACAAGCCAGCTAAGGTCTTATTTAGTTTCTTAAGTTACATCTCTATCCAAAGGCAATTCTCTAAATGTTTTAAACGGGTGCTAAATTTAGTTTTATACGAATTGTTTATTTTTCTAATGAATTCGAATTCCAATTATTGTTGCAGCGTTTGATCTTTTGCTTAATTTTATAAGCGATGTTAGTAAAACTGAAAAACCAAATAAATTTTTATGAAAATAAACACATTTTGAAAATACATATTAATAAAAAACTGAAAATTATGGCACAAGTAAATTGAGCATGAAATTTCTCCAGTTTAAATATTAAAATTAATAAACTAAATGCTTCATTTAAAGTAAAAAGAGGGGTAGAAATATGGTAAAGAAAAAGGAGTCAGTAGAAACTGTTGGCCTTATTTTAAAATTATATTATATTTTCATGTTAATTAATTTTAAAATTATGTTTATTAAAAAGACTATGACTCAGTGGTTGGCATGATACTTAGATTATATATATATGTACATACGAGTATGTATTCCTACCAAGTATTAATTGTTGACATTTGCTAAATGTTACCGTACCTTTTGTATTTGTTTTAAATTGAGAGTTGTTTCACAGATTTAACCTTTTCAAATGGTTCCTCACATTCTTCATTATAATTTTTAATAGAATTGAAAATTGTTCTTCAAATTTCCTACAGAGAACTTTAAAAACTGTTTATAAAACATTCCTTTGTTTTTTTCTCTTATAGTTTTTGCTATTATTCCCCAATATACTATGTGTGTGGTCTCGTTGCAGGGAAAATCTTCCTGGCTGGCTGACTGCATGGCATAATACTAGTGCAGTGCTGTGCAACAATTTTTTATAAATATTTAGCATATCTTCATGCACAATACTTCTTTGTACTATGAATATGAACATTGATGAGCATTATTATGGTTTAGTTTACTTTAGTTTAAAAAAAAAGAAGTCTCTTAATGGAACACATTTCTTCTTGTGCCACCAACTGAAAGTGTTGAAGACACTAAAAAGCAAATGTTGGGGTTTACATCATAAAAATATAGAAATATTTTTTTAATATTTCATACATATGTATTTGTTTATCATATATAATTCTATATATTAAAGTTGTTTATTACACAGAAATGTAACATTTTAAAGTTAAAAATAATTATTACAGCTGTTTAATAGCTTTGGCAAGGCTTCGGATAAGAGACTTTAATCAAGACGCTGCACAATAAAGTCTATAATTATTTTCTTAAGTATCTGCAGCAAACAGTTTTATCTGGCTTGTTTTCTCTTTGTTAATTTTGCATAAAATTGCCGCAGGGTTTTGCAGTTCTTACTGCATTCATTTTAAGCAATTTTATTTATTTGCAACGTCAGATTGCCATGAATAGGGAAAATTAGTTGATTGCATGCCATTGCAAAAGTGCACCTAACAACCATAAGTGTTGCTGCAATAACATCAATTAAATTAATTTTCTAAACAAATCATAAATAAATATAAAAACAATTATTGCAACTAGAGTGCAAATATGCAGCCAATAAGTCATGAACTTTGTTAGTAAATCTAAGAAATTTAAAACACCCTTTATTACAAAAAAAAAACGCACAAAATATAAACAAAATGTTTATAAGCTTTCATTTCAAATGTTTATAAACATTTTAACCATACTTTCAAACAAATCATAATGTCTATAAGACTCCCTAAAATATTTGTAAATATTAACAAACATAAAAAAATCTGCATAAACATCCCAGAAAATGTTTATAAACATTTCGTAGAATATTTACAATGATTAAAAAAATCGGAAAGAGTTGATGAACATTACAAAATGTATAAACATTTAACAAAAAATTTTATAAACAGTTAACGAAATCGTGTTAAACTTTTACCACAACAGTTTCCAGAATGTTTAGAGAAACATTTCTAAAACAAAACATTCAACAAAATGTTTGAACACATTGAACAAAATGTTCTACACAATATCGAGTAAAATGTTTTTAAACATTTCAAAACTGTTTATAAATATTCGGCAAAATATTTGTAAACGTTCTAAAATGTTTAAAAACTTTCAACAAAATAAAATGTTTGTAAACGTTCGATAAAATGTTTATAAGCATTCAATAAAATGTTTATAGACTATATAGATTTGTAAACATGCAATAAAATGTATATAAACATTGGAAAAATGTTTATAAACATTCAACAAAGTGTTTTTAAACATTCCATAAAATATTTATAAATATTCAAATGTTGATAAACATTCACCAAACTGTTTTTAAACATTTAATAAAATATATATAAACATATAACAAAATATTTAGAAATATTCAATAAAATAATTATTATTTTTATTTGAACTGTTACTTTTAAATCATTGATATTTCTTTTATTTCGGCTCGAGTTCATTAAATTTAATTTTTCATTAAATTATTTTTACTCAAGGTAGGAATTGTTACATGAAAATTATTATTAAATTTTTTTTTGTGGACAACAAACATGATAAAAACTGAAGAAAAAGGAGGCAACATGTAAAATAAATGAAAAATGATAATTACAACAAATTTCGAACCACCAGTAATACTGGTTAAAGGATTGATGTTTGACTGTTGGCTAGCGGGTGCCGCAGTGGTGCAGAGGGTGAGAACGTAAAGAATTCTGATGAGAGAAAGTGGTGTTTCTCGAAACATATGTAACTTCAACCAACAACCCAGGTTCGAATCCTAAGCCAAGAAAAATTATCAATAAATTTTTAATAATAATTTTCATGTAACAATTTCTACCTTCAGTAAAAATAATTTAATGAAAAATTAAATTTAATGAACTCGAGCCGAAATAAAAGAAATATCAATGATTTATTCAATAAAATGTTATAAACATTCAACAATATGTTTATAACCATTACGTAAAATATCTATAAACATTCAATAAAATGTTTATAAACATTTAATAACATTTTTATAAACATGCAGTAATATTTTTATGAACACTCAACAAAATAGTGAGTCAAATGCTTATAACACTGGTTTACAAATTTTTAATTTGGAAAAATACCAAGAACGCCACTTGCCTAGATAAGTTAATTGGGACCTCCTGAACACGAAAAACGCTGTAATTTTTTTTTTCTAAGTACCGTTTTTTAGATAACGGTACTTTTGTGTTTTTCGGTGTATGGTCCCATTCAAACCCTTGTGGAGCCCAACCGAACAGCCCGATCGAGATGAGTGGCATATCGTTGGAAAGGTAATCGAATTCTCTGCGTAATCAGGACTTCTGTAATTTCCCAAAAAGTTGTGAACGATGTCCTGGAATGCTTCCCATGCCTCCAAATGAGCTGGACCTTAACACTCATTAAATGCTTGGTCACCGTACAGAGCCCGAATTTGAGGGCCATCAAATATACCAGCTTCAATTTTGCTCGCTGTGGCTCTCGGAAATTTTTGTTTAAGGTAATTCATGGCAAGACTGTCATTTGGCAACGTTTTCACAATCTTTGTGAATAACCCAAGCTTAATATGTAATGGAGGAAGTATTATCTTCTCCAGAGGAATAAGTGGGTCATTTTTGATATTGTACACTCCCTGCGTACGTTCACTTCGCTCGGGCCAAACTTTTCGGGTGTAGTGATTCTGACGGTCACGGCTGTCCCATAGACATAGAAAACAGAGAAACTTCGTATTGCCCCCTTGCAATCCAGATAGTATGGCAATTAATTTAAAATCAGAGCAAACTTTCCATTGATGTTGGTCATAATGTATGAGATCGAGAAGTTCTTTCATTGTTTCATATCTTTCCTTTATGTATTTTCCATATCCGATTGGAATTGATGGTTTCGTATTCCAAATTCGGGCTCTGTACGGTGACCAAGCATTTAATGAGTGTTAAGGTCCAGCTCATTTGGAGGCATGGGAAGCATTCCAGGACATCGTTCACAACTTTTTGGGAAATTACAGAAGTCCTGATTACGCAGAGAAGATCGATACATTACTGCAAAAATTCAATGCCATTGGTAAGCGTTGAGTGAAAACATGTATATCAAAAAGGCCGTTATGATTTAAAATTTATTCTTTTTAACCTTTAGGTTCAAATATGACACCTAAATTACACTTCTGATTCAGTCATTTGGATATTTTCCCCACCAACTTGGGCTCCGAAAGTGATGAACAAGGTGAAAGATTTCACCAAGAAATGGAAGAAATCGAGAGACGTTACAAAGGCTGGTGGGACGAACAAATGATGGCGGACTATTGTTGGTTCCTCATTCGCGAAGATCCATCCGAAAAAAACGTAAGAGTTCAAGTTGCTCGTCATTTTAATTTAAATTTTTTGAATTTACGCCGAATATAGTGTGTAAGCAATGAAGATGAAAATATTGTCGTTCCACAAAATCCTTAATAAAAACTATATTTTTCATCCGATTTTTTTCAAATTACGCTTAAAATGTTGGTAATTAAATAAACTATTTGGATAAAAAATAAAACATTCCAGATATTAACTGTAACGTAGAAAAAAAATTAAATAAAAAAGAAAAATTTTGAAAAAAACGTAAAAAATAGGCAAATTTCGAACTTTGAGGTGCCATAACTCAGCTATTTCTTATCAGATAGAAATTTGCAGCATATCGGCGGAAAAGGCATTCGATTACCTTTCCAACGATATGCCACTCATCTCGATCGGGCTGTTCGGTTGGGCTCCACAAGGGTTTGAATGGGACCATACACCGAAAAACACAAAAGTACCGTTATCTAAAAAACGGTACTTAGAAAAAAAAATTACAGCGTTTTTCGTGTTCAGGAGGTCCCAATTAACTTATCTAGATAAGTGGCGTTCTTGGTATTTTTTGGCTGTAAACCAGTGTAATCATTTAATAAAATGTTTACAAACATTTAAGAAAATTTGAAACAATGTAACAACTGCAAAATCGCACCCAGTATACTCTAAATTTTCACTGAACTTTCTAAAAGTTTTACATTTATATTTATCTACATATATACTGTATTGCATTAATATTCATTCTTTTTGTATATTAATGTGTATTTATGAATATTTAAGAAATTAAGTAAAACAATTTGAAAGTAAATATTTTATTGATTAAAATAAATATCAATTACTTGGAATAAGAATTCATAAATAATTAAATTAATTCTGTATATACTACAAATTTTACCTATACAAGCATAGCCAAACTCACATAAATAATGAATATAAAATAAATATTTGCAGTGAAAACAAAGTCTATATCACACAAGTAGATGTTTTTAATTAGAGCTGCAACTCTCCAGGCACTTTCAAACTAATTAAACAAAATATTTACAATATCAAAGAAATCTCTGCGCAAAGCTAATATATTGACAATTCAGACCTCCCACTTAGTTTAATAATTTTTATTTCTTTTATATCAAAAGCTATTTATTTACATTATTTTTAGTTATTGAATTTATCACAAGCAACAAATTAATCAATCAACTTTATGTTCTTTATTCTCTGGAAAAATTTACATAAAAGCGTTTATAATTTAAACATAAAAGTATTGTTTATAAACAATAAAATTCCAATAATAAATTTGAATGTTTAAAATAAAAAGAAGGCCAATTTGTTAGAAGAGATATTGTGACTAAACCGCATAATAATAGAATAAACCGGATTGAGAAATTAATGAAAAATAAATATAAGAATTATTAGAAAATAGCATTGGAATAAGCTCACACATTTATTTGTTTATTATGCAAGAATAAACAGTATTGTAAAGTAAATATGTATGTGTATAATGAAAAGTCCATTAACCCAGTTAACAATTGTGCAAACAAATGTATAAGAAATATCTTAAATTGTGTAAAAACTTATCAAAAACTGCTTATAAACACTGCGCAAAAAGTTTATAAACTCAAATAAACTAAAACATTGCACAAATAGTTTATAAACGTTTCACAAAAGATTTCGGAACATTTTACAAAATGTTCATAAACATTTAAAAAAAAGGTAATAAACATTTAACAGAGTATTTAGAAACATTCCACAATATATTGTTACGAAATTGTATTTCAATGTAAATTTATCTTTATCAACATACGGAATATTTATCAAGATATACCACTTGTTTAGCAACATTTGCATTTGTAGAAGTTTCTATTTATAAACATTGTTGATAACAGTCAGTTATAAACATAGCTGAGCAATATGGCAACATTAAGTTTCAACGGCTTTGGCTAAACATTCTAGACATGAACATTCTAGTATCTTAGCTCCAAACCATCTAAAAATTATAATTGGTGTATAAATATACTAACAGGACCACTCGACTTGAGATGAGTTTATTGTGAGTTATCATTGTGTGAACATCAAACATTCTCAAACTGTATTTTAAGTGTGGTGTAAAAGACAGTGTCCATTAAAATTGTTTTTGTGTACATTAAAATAAATAAAGACTCGCTATATTTTCTTTCAAAGAAATAAATCACCGTTTTTAAAAGGTAAAAACGTAAAAATATTTATAAATATTCTACAACTTGTTCATAAACACTTCACAACATGTTTATTAACATTCAGTAAAATGTTTATAAGCATTCATCAAACTGTTTATGAACATTTATGAAGTGTTTAGGAACAAGTTTTTAAACATTTTGTGGAATGTTTATAAAAAATGAGAAATGTTTATAAAAATTCTCCAAATTTATATAAACATTCTTTTATTTATAAACAATCCTCAAAATGTTGATAAACATTGTTGAATTTGTTTATAAAAACGTTGGTAAATGTTTATTGACATTCAGTAAAATGTTTATAAGCATTTTTCAAACTGTTTATGAACATTTTGTGAAGTGTTTAGGAACAAGTTTTTAAACATTTTGTGGAATGTTTATAAAAATTAAGAAATGCTTAGAAACATTCCTCCAAATGTATATAAACATTCTTTTATTTATAAACATTCCTTTAAAATGTTTATAAACATTCTTGGATTTGTTTATAAAAAGGTTAGCCAATGTTTGTAAACATTACACATAAAATGTATATAAACATTTTGAAATGTATAATAAATTGTTAAGTTTTTACTCAAATTTCATGTGCATATTTAACAAAACTAATAAAAATTTAACTGCACAAAAATTCCCCAAATTTATTTATGGGGTTTTCGTTTCCGACCATCATATAAAGAAATCAAATCAATAAAAGTCGGTTTGATGTTAAATCAAAAATGATTCACAATAAAAAAAAACTTAAAATTTAACACAAAAGAATTCATAATAATTTCTAAAATATTTAATTTTACAACACACACTCAAACACACAAATAACAAACCTATTAAAAATTCATTTGAAAGTCATCTTTTTCCACTTCGAAACCAACAAACTAATAATAATAAAAAAAGATCTCTTAAAAATAAATAAATAATATGAAATAAATGTGAGATACTCACTCGTGTTTTACTACTACACATTTGTAAATATTTAAATGTAAAATTTAAATTTTCACCCTTTTTGATTTGACAGATAAAAAACATACATACATAAATGAAAATTGAATACATACATATTGGAATATCAATTTATGTTAATTCTATTGATGTCAAATATGTTGAAAACATTAAATATAACTAAATACTGTATTAAAAAACCATAAAAAATAATTTATTTTGAGAGAGTTTTTCCTACGTTTTTATATTCAAACCTAATTTCTTTTATAGTGTCATGCTACATTTGGTCGAGTTTTTAATGAAATTTTAAATTATTTAATGACTTATTTATTTATTTGAAAAAATTTTCCGTACGACATAAAACACAAGTTCTGTAGAAAATTTAATTCATGTTACTGAAAAGATAAGCCCACGTAGATAAAAATTTAGATGAGATTTTTATTTTCAATTAAGTATTTTTTTTATTTTATTAGTTATTTTTTTGGATATAAAAATCTTTAAGTTAGGTAGCATTATATAAAAAAAATACTGGAATGATATTTTGGGTCTACTGGATACTTAATAATGAATATCATTGTGAAAAGATTTAGTAATAATTATAGTAGCAATAAGTATGTATATTTTTCTATGGAGTCTATTTTACTTTTTTCATCTTCCTTTCACGTTTATTAATAATTGCTTTACATTTCTTTTTTAAATGAATTATGACAAATAGATTTCACGGGTTTTAAATATTGATGATACTTTTATATTTCCTTTATGTCTGCCGCCATTTATTTTAATTTTCTTTTCTCTTCCCTTTTGTTTTTTATGAAAATTCTAATTTAAAGTAATTAAAACTTTAGCTTACAGTTTGTTTTCTGTTTTTTTTTTTTCTTTTGTATTATTGATTTTTCTGTTGTTTCCTTTCTATTTTCTGTATAAGAAAAAATTGCCAGTAAAAGTTTTAAAACAAACTTTAAAGAAAAGCAATGGCAACATTTTATTCTTTAGCTAATATAATTTGTCATTTTAACTCACTCTTAACCCATCAAGTGTCATATAGTTATTTTTGTTTATAACAAATATTTAATTTGTTTCTGTTATAATTAATGATTTATTTTCTGTCATTTTAGGTAAATTAAACCTTTTTAAACCTTTTTTGGAAAATATACAACTTTTGAAATAAAGTAAAATAAAGAAAATGGGAATGGTATGAGACCAATTGCAAATGAAAGTTTAAATTATCCATAACATAAACTTCAACGGTTTTTTTAGTTAAGTTAAAGGATTTTTTGTAAACAGTAAGATACCACACCTTTCCTTTAATAGATATTAATAAGCATTATTTTATAAAATTTTCAATGATTATTCCTTGTTAGACAGCGTTCCAAAATTTCAAACTTCAAATGTGTATAAAAAAATCTCTCACTGAACAATAAAAACTCTTTTAAGTTTTCATTATGGATAATGTTAAGTTTCATTTGTAATTGGTCTTATCCTATTCATATCGGAAATTATGAATTTGTATCACTTTGTTATTATTTATATTATTTTAAATTAAATAAAAGTGTGTATTATAAACATTTTACTCAATAATTCTAAAGATTTTAATGAATGTTAATAAATATTTTACTGAATGTTTATAAACATTTTACGAAATGTTTCTTCACATTTTAACTAATGTTTCTAAACATTTTAATGAATGCATCTAAATTTGTTAATGAATATTTCTTAACATTTGACGGAATGTTTATAAATATTTTACTGAATGTTTATAAACATTGTACGGAATATTTCTTCACATTTTAACTAATGTTTCTAAACATTTTAATGAATGCATCTAAATTTGTTAATGAATGCTTCTTAACATTTTACAGAATGTTTATAAATATTTTATTTAATGTTTATAAACATTTTACGGAATGTTTCTTAACATTTTAATGAATGTTTCTAAATATTTTAATGAATGCATCTAAATTTGTTAATGAATGTTTCTTAGCATTCTACAAATTGTTTATAAATATTTTACTGAATGTTTATAAACATTTTACTGAATATTTCATAAAATTTTAGGAATAAAAAATTTTTTAATTAATGTTTCTGTACATTGTACAGAATGTTTATAAATATATTACTGAATGTTTATAAACATTTTACTGAATGTTTCAAAACATTTTAATAAATGCATCTAAGTATTTTAATGAATGATTGCTTTTTATGTGCTCTGTAGACCTTTTATATTGAGGTCTGTTTTATTAAAATTATAAAAACTCTTGTACGTTTTAAATTTTTATCGTTTATTTTCAATATTTCAACCAACTTTGTTGGTCATCTTTATATTTTACTGAATGTTTCCAAACATAAATGTTGAATGTTTACAAAAATGTTGCTGAATATTTAAAAACATGTTGTTGAATTTTTGCAAACATTTTAATGACTGTTAAAGTATTTAGTTGAATATGTATTTATAAATATTTTGTTAAATGCTTATAATAATTTTGCTTAAAGCTTATAACACTTTTCGGAATTGTTCGAAAAATTGTATTGAATGTTCCCAAAATTTTGTAAGAAAGTTGATGAAGATTTTATTGAGTGTTTCTCATCATTTTATGAAATGTGTATCTTTAAATTTTTTGCTAATTATTTGGAATGGCTATAAAATATTTATTAAAATTTTCTTAAATTCTAATCATTTTGTGAAATGTTTTCAATTATTTTGTTAATCTATTCAATTGTTAATAAACATTATAAACATTAGTTAAATCAAGATTATTTTAAAATCTGTTTAAACCTAATTAACAAGGAAAGCTTAAACAGCTTCTACTGTTTTTATTTTACTGCTTATACTCTTAATCTCTATCAGCTAAGTTTCAAATAAACCTGATAGCATATTAAACATGATCTAATAAATCTAATGTCAAAAACATAGATAACTATTTACATGTTTGTATTCATTACAAAATCTGTAAGTTCCGTTGATTTATAGTTTCCTTTCTCAAAAAACCAATAAAATGAATTATTATTAAAATTTACACATGCATTTCCTTGAGTGTAGGACGTTGATAAACACAAAAACCATAAAATGAAACCAACTAATAATTTATGTTTAATTTAAATAACTTACATGAAAAAACTGTTGTAATTAAATGTTCGTACAACATTTAATTTGTCAGCACCAACTAACCGTTACTGTTGCTGTTGCTCGTGCTATTTTTCGTATTCATGCGGCAGGTTGTCACAAAAATAAGAAAAAATACAAAAATTTTTATTATTTATTTTT
The DNA here is from genome assembly GCA_916048285.2 of Bellardia pandia. NCBI lineage: Eukaryota > Metazoa > Arthropoda > Insecta > Diptera > Calliphoridae > Bellardia > Bellardia pandia. The sequence goes on from OU696531.1 coordinate 51,296,511, forward strand.
ATAGTTAAATAAATTTATATATTTTTAATTTCTTTTTGGCAGTGTTTGTCAAATAAACAGTAAAAAACTAAGAAAACAGTTGTGCTCATTGGTGATATACTCGTATGTTGGTAAAGGAAGGTGTGGTGACATGTTGTTTGTTTGTTTTCTTTGAGTATTTTATGATCACACTATTTATAAAACACGTACTTATGTATGTCTTCCTCCTGGTGGAAGAATTCGTTCGTTTGTAGATATATAACAATGAAATATTATGGGGAGTTGAGTTTTATGACATGTTCTGTTTTTTTTTAGTTAGATTACCTTAAAGATAAACAACCAACTAATTCGAACTCTTTAGTTTGTTTTTTTTATTATTTTTATATGCATATATTGTGAAAACACATAATTTTCGGACAATTTACTTATGTTTAAGTGCTTTTTTATATTGTTTTTTACGCATATGTATTAGAGAAATGTTGCTGAAGTAGCAAAGAACACAAATAGTCAACAACAAATATATTTATTTTTATGATCTTTTTATCTAAATAAAGATATGTAGAGAGTTACAACCCAAAATAGAAACAAAAAACATTATAAGATTTATAAAACATTCTCAAACATTGACTTAGGGGTAAATAAACCATAAAAATTCTTAAATAAATGCAAGTATCATCAATTTTGTATGATTTAATGATTAAAATCAGGTGGCATTAGTAGCTACAAATAAACATGTTATTTTTAAAGATTATTAGATATCAAATAAATTGTTATTAAACTTAAGTTTCAAGCAACAATTTCAAAATATAACTACCAAAATTCTTGATAATAAAATCAAATCTTGTTAAGAATTTTTTAGTTGATAAAAGTATGTATTTGTTAAAAAATGAGTTTTTGCAAAATTAAAACAATTCTGTGTAAAATTTATAAGTGAACTTTTTATGAATGTTTATAAATTATGGTGAATTTCACGTCAAGTGACCCAATTTTAAAAATCGATGTCTTCTGATTTGGATGAAATTTGCACCAAGGTTAGTACTATTGGATAGTAGGCCAGAGACAAATCAGTCAAGAACTGCCGAAGTTTGAGGGGGTCAAATTTGGACATTTTGGTCCATTTTGGTCATACAAGGTTTTTTTAAAATGAGTGTAACTTTTCACCTATTGATCCTAGCAAAAATTGTCCAAAGGACTTTAGATAGCTATTTCTTCAATCATTTCAAAAATATTTTGTTTTTTTAATTTTTTTTTCAATTTGGGCCCTTTTTTTCTTATACAATTTACTTTAAGGCCTTTATAATCGCTTAATGGGATGCGAGTGGGATATCTATCAAAAAAAATTATTTTTTAATTCAAGAATAAGATTTTTCAATATTTGGCACATGTATCATTTTCATTTTCCCCCATTTTTTTTTTTTTTTTTAATGGATTTTTTTTATTTTTCCTCAAAAGAAACTTTAGACCATTTTCTCTAAAAGCTTTGTGGTCACTAAATGGGATGAAAGTTGGCCTACTATTCAATAGTACATACTAACCTTTGTGCCAATTTCATCCAAATCGAAAAACATCGACTTTTAAAATTGGGTCACTTGACGTGAAATTCACCATATGTATTACTGAATGTTTATAAACATTTCACTGGATGTTTATAAACATTTCACTGAATATTTATAAACACTTTACGGAATGTTTTTAAAAATTTTACATTCAGTTGCATTTTTTACTATTTTCCTAACTAAACTAAAAATAATACAATAAGTAAATATGTTGAAAACAAAAGATAAAAATAATTATTAAAAATAATTACCAGGCACTAAAAGAAATTTTTAGTTTTGTGGCCGCTATTGTTATGCAAAATGGTCTTAAATGGTAAAACAACTAAGACACATAGACAGGGAACTCGTAGTTGAGTCATAAATTTACATATTTTATCACTTTGATATGTAAATCAATTTTGTTGCGTAAAGAGAAGTTAGAAAAAAAAGTAAAAGTTTATATTCGGCTGTGCCGAATTTCATATACCCACAACCTAATCATCTCCGCCCCGGACGTCATAAAATATTGTGCCGTAATTTATATTTAATTTAGTTTCATTTTGGTTGAATTATATCTTTATAACGATATTTACAAGAATTTTATGTATATTCCAGTTATAATCAAGAATTGTCTCTTATTTGTCTTTTAAAACTGTTCTGTGTTTTTATATTTTATATTTTGTGTAATATAAAGCGATTTACTTTCACACACAATAAATAAAGTACCAAAAAGCCCTGATTTTGGCTTTTTGAAATGTCAAAATCGTCACCACCATAACTCTGTGGTTATTCTCGGAAGTGGAGCTTGTAAGGGAGCTATGATCAATTATCGATTAACTTTAACAAAAGTCAATAGTATAATTTGTACATGCTTATAACTGATCTGTGTAAAATTTCGGTTCGAAATGGATGTTTATGTAGGTTAATGAGTTTTCGGGAGTAAAGGAGATATGACGATTTATATGTATGTATATGTGAATTATTTGTAAGTTTTATAAGAGATTTTTTTTAAATTTTTATAATTCGCATTTAAATGATTTTTTAAAGTGGACTTTATATGAGGACAACGGTCAAATATGGACCGATTGTCATCAAATTGGGTATGAGTATTTCTATATATTATTTCTATATTTCTATATTTATTTGCATCGAATTAAAACTTGTTGCTGATGCCTATTATTTACTTATGGGCATTTAAGTGATTTCCGGAGGTGACCTTTATGTAGGGGCTATGTCAAAATATGGACCGATGCACACAAAATATCCTTTTGAGATTTCACTTTGCATGAGACTTATTATTGGAGAATTTGATACGGATACGGGTTTTCTATAGATATTTATGTACCATAAAGCCATATTCCGGGAACACATTTGTATGGGATATAAGAAATCGTGTCTTTCTATAATAGACATAAAGTGTAAAAAATTTCATGACATTAGCTGAATTAGATATGAAGAAAATAGCAAAAAAATATCTAAAAAGTATCAAGATAGTCTGAAGCTTTGCTCTATAAATCAGATCCTACTGGACCGATATTGCAAATTTTTAATACCAAACATTTCGGTGAAACAAAGAATTTTTGGCAAAAATTTTAATATTATATGTCTTTTTTCGAAGTACTTTTGTGCCTTCAACAGGCGTGGCTAGATCGTCTTAGAATTTTCTAGGGCACAGAATATATAGAATTTTTTTCTCCAACCACATATTGATGTTACAAACGGAATGACAAACTTAATATACCCCCAGCTTTTTGTTGGTGGGTATAAAAGTAAAAACAAAAAACAAGTCTAGTCTTCTAAGGCAATCAAATGAAACATGTCTAATGATAAAAAAAATTTAATTCATGTCTTAATAACGCAACTAAGAACCGCAAATAAATAGAACTAAAACTTGTTTTAGAAACTATTTTGCATTTTTAATTAGAAACCGAAAAATGTGTGTATGAGTTAATACTTAAATAATTTATTAAACTGACACAAATTTAACAAAAAAAAAAACGAAAAAGAACAACATCTCAATTTTGTAAGTGTAAGGCATAATAGTAGCTTGGGTCAGTTGAGCCGTCGGTAGAATTTCCTTTGAAGGGATTTAAAATACTTCAAATAATTTTCTTAAACTATGGTTTATGTTTTGTTTTTTTTTCCTATCTTTAGTTTTCTATAATTGTTAGTTTAGAGTTTTTGTTTCAGTTTTTTTTAGTGTTGATGTTCTATGTTGTGTTAATGTTTGTTTTTTTTTTTTTTTGGAGTTGTTGGATGTGTGTTATTTTCAACAAAGTAATAAAACTATTTTAAAATTAGGCTTACGGTCAGTGGTCACTACAGTGTTATGAGCACAGTGTCTCGATTGCTATAATAAGTGAACATTTTTTCTCAAGCTGTCTTCATTTGAAGACAATTTTTATAGTGCAGTATTTTTTATTCTAAAGATAATTATCATATAGGCAGACAGTGTTTTCATTACAAAAATCATTTTCATTTAATTTAGAAGAATAGCTATTCATTCTGAACAGTACAATTTATATATAGAAAAGACAGTGTGCTTATTTAGAAAATAGTTTTAATTTAAGTTAGACAGTGTGTAATCTGAAGACAATTTTTAAAAAAGATTGGGTTTAAATTTTCTAGTCTGTTTTTATATAGAAGAAACTGTTCTTAACACAGGATTATTTTAGAAAACGCATTGCCTTTATTCTGAAGGCATTTTTCATAAATAAAAGATAATGTCTTCATTCAAAAACTTTCTTCATTCCGAAGACAGCTTTAACAAAGAATAGACTGTCTTCATTTTGATAACAGTTTTGAGTATAAGATTAAAAGACGTTGTCTTTGGTATAACACGTAGTCTTTAGTATAAACCACAGCCTTTAGTATAAGACGTAGTCTTCATTATGAGAGTAGTCCTTTTATATTATATAAAGTCTTTATTCTGAAAAACATGTATTTTGACGATTTAAACGTGTTTTTTGCTTATTGGCAGCCGTATATTAATTCAAGAATTGACGAGACTTAGCTACTGATGTATCATGCATGTCCTTAAGTTATATGCAACAACAAAACTTGACGAGACCGTATCCGAGGCACTGAGATATCATAAATGTCCCCAAGTTATATGAAACAAAACTCTATTACTATTTTTAGTTTGCACATTTCATCCGCCATCACATCACTGTAACTAATCTATTATCAGCTCATATATATTCAAGTAGTTTGAGTACAAAAAAAAAAACTAAATAACATTTTTAGTATGTGTCTACATTTCTCTCCTTTTAGACAAAATTTTGTCGCTTACACATGTTTAAGCTGTGTAAAAATTATTTAAAACATAATTAATCAACATTAATGTCTTTGTTAATGTGGGAATTATAAATGGAAAAAATAAACAAACAAAATTAAAAAAAAAAAACCAAAGAGAAAAAAAGAAAAATGTTTTACATTTAGTCTAACTGCCACTGACACGGACTATATCTAGAAGCAACCACCATCGCCAACATTAACATAAATATTTTACCAACGCCATTAGTGTGATTTACGTTTTGTACCCATTTTACACCACTGTTTTTTGTACATACTACTGTCATTGTCTATACCTTAGAAGTCTCATTTTATCTTATTTATTTCCTTACTTTTAAAGTTTCATCTCAAAATTAATTATTGTTTTAATTAATTCACACAAAAAAAAAACAAAACAAGATACACAAGCAAGCCAGAAGTTAACATATTCGTTGACTTCTAATAATAAATTGAAGTTTATTAAAAACAGGTATTAAAAACAACTAAACAAAACAAAAAACAGAATGACAAATGGTAACAAACGTATCAAATTTAAGGCATAGACCCAGACAATATACGGACTTTATTTGTCACTTTGGGCTTTAAGCCCTTAGAGTAAGTTTCTTTGTTGTTTTTAATAATTGATTGTAATTTTTAAATTAATGAGCATTGTAATGGTTTTAAGTTTAACTCGTAAGTTAACAAGTCTATTAATTTTTAAACACCATTTCCAAGACTAACAGAAACTCATAATGTTGGTATAGTGAAAACAGTTTCAAAAAGTTCTGTTTTCTGTTCTTGCTGAGAATAATTTTTAATATAAAAAAGGCAGTTTTTATATAAAAAAATACCGTCATCAGTTTAAAAAAAAAGACAATGCCTTCTTTCTGAAGACAGTTTTCATATAACATTTCATAGTTTCTTCAGTCCGATAACAATTTATAGTATAATAAAGACAGTGTCTTTATTCTGAGGGTAATTTTCATATAGAAAATACTGTCTCTTAATTCTTTAGACAATTTTCATATTGCAAAGTGGGTCGAATTATTGCGGAAAGAAATTTTTGTGCGGAAGCATAATTTAAAATTATTCGGTATGTGATGGAAATCGATCAGTTTTCAAATAAAACCGATAAATAAAAACGAACATTTTATTGCAAGATGTTATTAAAATCGAACGGTTTTATTTTCCATTTTTTGTTTCTTTTCAAATTGTTTCAACTGAAAATAAGAACTTTTGTTAAAAAATTAAAGTTGTTGTTAATAGAAACAAATTTATCAAGGTCTTTTTTAATAATAAATAATTCGAAACGCGTCGAAAACATACAACAAAAAAGATTGAGGGATACTTCAGACCCATTGAATGTGGAGTAAACTAGGGTTAAATAATATTTTCGTATAAACAAGGTCGGTTATATTTGGAATATACAAATCCTCCAAAGGTGGACAAGCTTATTTAACTCCTGAGCGAAAGTTTGCCAAAGCCTTTCTACTTCACTCTATCACCTTTAACCTTTGTTTCATATAGAGAAGTCAGAGTCTTTATTCTTTCATATTTTTTAGACATTTTTCATATGGCATAAACAATGTCTTCATCAGCGTGAAATTTCAAAACGCACCAAAATGGAGAAAAAAACGCGCCATTTGAAGAAAATCGCACCAAGTTTAGATTTTCTTTTTTATTTAAAATGTTTATTGAATTAACTTTACATAAAAATTATAATATTTTTGTATTATAAATATAACATTGAAACCATGGTGCAACTATACAAGGTGAGTGCAAATCGACAACAAATACAACACAAAATAGAAACAACAGGCATTTTGTTTGTGTAAAATAATGTACTACTGTCAAAAATACTTGAAAAAGTATTACTTTTGACATAAGTAAATTGTAAACAAAGTCAGTCAGCTGGGCTACTGCACTCACCTTCTATAGTTGCACCATGATTGAAACAGTTTTCAACAGTTCAGTGTTTAAAAAAAAATAAAACTTAACAAAAACAAACTAAACAAATGTGTTTATATTCCTTTGTACTAGATATGTATGTAATTATTTTTTTCTTTTTTTTACTTTTTAAAAAGAGATCAACGATTAATAATAAAAGTAATATTTTATTTTAATTAACGAGCTAATAAGGATAAAATAATTATTTAACCACTCAAAATTTTACTACCAATATGCTATTCGGAATTAATTGGTAAAAAGGGGCTGATTTCAGTACATAGTTTTTAAATATTTTGTTTTCTATTTTAAGTACATCTAGTACTTTGTTGACCCTATTCAATAAAATTTGTTAGAGCTTCACTAGGATTCTAACCCTGGTTGTTCGTCTACAGTTCAGTAGACAAATTCGGCTACACAAGAATATTTATTTTCATTTTTAAAATGTTAATTTTATTTTCAAACAAAAATGTTCATCCTATTCAGCTTTAGCAATAACCTTCATGTGACAAATCTTTGATTATCATACATTCGTACATACATAAAATGCATTCAATGGGGTCCTTTTGCATCGTATAGATTCCATGATAATGAATTATTAAAAAACTGCAATTAAAAATTAGTGAAAATAAATATTTTATCACATTTTCGAAAAAAAAAATTAAAAACCGTACCGCACCCCGCACCAACTTAGAAATTGTTCGCACCAACAATTTCAAAAAGCACCAAAACGCACAAAGTTGACAACACTGGCCTTCATATTGAGGTCAGTTTTCAACATACAACAGAAAGTCTCTTCATTTTTACGACAGTTTTCATATAACAATACTGTGTCTTCATTTTGAAGAGAGTTTTCATATAAAAGTGACTGTCGTTATTCTAAAAAAAAGTTTTCATATAGCAAATATACTCGTAGTGTGATCTGCTCATTCCGAAGACAGTTTTCATAAGAAGAGAGAATTTTCAGATAGAAAAGTGTCTATATACTGAAGATAAAAGTCTACATTCTGAAGACAATTTTCATATAGAAAAGACAGTGTCGTCATTCTGAAGCGGTTTTCATAAAGCAAACCTTCTACAAAATGAATGCTTATTTCAAAGTTTTTAACTATTTAATAAAGTTATGTCAAACTGCCAGGAAACATTGTAAACTTGTTTAATTGAAAAGCATATTAATTCGTAATGCTATTGTAACGGTTTAATTGTATTATTTGTATTGTAATAACAACAATTACAAGCAAACATTAAAATTAACATTAAAATATATTCATTTGTTTGTTTACATGAGAAAAATACATATGTATGTATATAGTATTTCTCTTTTACTCTGTGTATTAAAGATTTACAAGTGCGAGTTACCTGTGAACTTAAACATGTTAAAAGCATTACAATTGTAACATTAACATGCCACCAAGTGGCAGTCAAGTTCGACCTGCTTACATTCACACACAAGCAAGAAAACCAATAAAACAGACAAACAAATAAATATGCCCCCGTTTGCATGTGAAATATGTATGTTGAATATTGTAACTAAGTAAATGTTCATTAAAAAGTAAATTAAGTAATTAAGATAATTAATGTTGTTGGGCTGTTGTCTTGTCTACTTGCACCAGAATACAGCAGAATAATACAACAGCATAAATAATAGTTAGTAGTAGCAAAAAGCAGTAAGTATTACTTCCACCAACTAGCTTTATGTATAATTCAAACAAATCTGTGAGTTATTTGAATGTAAAATTGTATGTAAATGTGTTTGGAAATGTGATACACTTTGTTAGACTCTTTCATTACAATTACAATAATAATGAATATTATAAAAAACGAACAGCATTAAATTTAAATAATATTGTAACATTAACATTTATGTGTAAGTAAAAGAGAGACAGAGACAGAACTTTATAATAGTCAATGTCTAAAAGAATTTAAATAAATAGCAGGTATTGTTTATTTTATACACAGGGCAAATATTTCATTTTTATAACAATAACAAAAACTTCAACTATATATTTAAATTTTTACATAAAAATGTCTAGATTTATGAAGGAAAGTTATTTTAAAAACGGCACCAGTCTTTTGACTCGCACTTGTGCTTTACTGTATTACAGGGTTATATTTATATACAATGTTGACCAAATAAGGAATTGGTGATTAATTATGTAAAACATTATTTATAATGCGGGTATATATTTAAAATTATAATTGCAGCTACTTCTTATATTAACGGGGATATTGTATTTAGTTACAATTAATGAACAAAACCTGTCAGTTATTTCTAAGAATAAAATTGTAGGCATTTTGGTTTTTAATTAATGCAAGCTTTATGGCATTTAATTGTAGTTCCTACATTCTGAGGACAGTTTTTGTTTAGTTGTGTCAGTGTTTTTTCATATAGAAAAGTCTGAGTCTTCATAATCAACAAAGTTTTCATACAGAATAGAGAAAACAATTTTCTCGTAAAAATTACAGTGTTCTGTAAACAGAGTTGATGTCGAAAAGACAGTGCCTGTGAGTTTTCATCTATAATAGGCTAAGTTTTTAATCTGAAGACGAAAAGACAGTGTTTTCATACTCAAAACAGTTCTCATCTGAAAAAATACAGTTTTTTTTATCTGACGACAGTTTTTAAATAGCAAAGTCTGTGTCCTCTTTTTGAAGAAAGCTTTTAGGAAAAACATTGATTTCGTTCTAAATATAGTTTTAATATTCTCAAAACAGTTTTCATATAGAAAAGAGAGTAAGTATCGGCATTTTCATATAAACAAATGCATTAAATATGACTTCAGATTTAAGATTTTACTCTGAAGAACCTGTAGAATCTATAATTTTACAGCATAATGATCACATAATGGACAGAATTTGAAATTGCTTTACTACGATTGTTATCCATAGGAAGTGGATTCTGTAAGGATTATTTCTTCTGAAATTATAAGATGATTTGAGACAACACCTTTAACTTATTTTTATAACCTGCCATGTCTATTTATTTAAAATTATAAATATTATTTAAAATTATAAATATGATTATTTGGAAGTTTTCATTTGCTTCAATTGAAGATTTGTGTTGAGTAGTTGGTAAGCAAATTCGCTCTACACGATCCCAAATTTGGAAGCAATTTAGTGATATCTATGACAACAATGTCGGTTAAATAGTCTAGTATGAATTATCAAATACGTTTGTTTCCAACATGTCCCTCATTTTTCGGCCATACCTTATAAGAAAATAATGTACGAGTAATCATAAAAATCCTAATACCACTTAATTTCCTTCTCAGACACTCAAAAGGGTGGTGTAAATCGCCGCCTTATATATAGACGTATCAGCTCCTATAGAAATACGACTTTTAAAGTTATTTTGAACAAGTTATTAGTGGAACTAATTAAATAATTTATGTACTGAGAATTGTATTCCTGCAAACCCATTAAAATGTAGAGACATATGTATCTTAAAGTAAAACAGACATGCATTAAAAATGCCATCATACTGTAATGCACACAAATTAATAACACTGCTATACAGTCATTTTGCGGCAGGCATACTTGAAGTCGATTTTGTATAAGACGAGTGTGCTGATAACGGGAAAAATACCAGAATTGTCAATTTGACTCCAGTTTTTGAGATAAACGCTTCTAACATTTTCCATAAAATACTTCAATAAATGGGCCAAAAGATGTATTTAAAATTTATTTTTATTGTTTATCTTTACAAAAATACACAAAAATAATAATTTGGGGTACCTTTAACTAGAATAAGTAAATGAAGATCATAAAAAACTTTTTCTTTGGGATTTTCTCTTATTTACTTTGTCAGGACAATCTCTTTTCAAGGTCCAGCAATAGTCAGCCATCATATGGCTGTCCCATCGACCTTGATATCTTTCTTCCATTATCCTGATATCCTGATGGAACCTTTCTCCTTGTTCCTCACTGTAATCACCCAGATTCTGAGCGAATCGGTCCAAATGGCTGTGTAAGAAATGCAATTTTATGCTCATGTTGACTCCTACGCTGTTAAAATTTTGTAGCATTTTTGCAACTAGTTCTTGATATTCCGGCGCTTTGTGATTCCCCAAAAAGTTTTTTACTACCAACACAAAGCTTAACCATGCTTCAGATTCAATCTGTGTCATATGGGCTACAAACTCAGTGTCTTTTATCAGTGATGCCTGCCATCAAAGATGCCTGCTTTTAATTTTTCCAAGGGCTGGAAATTTTGCAGGAAAAATGCACTTTAACACAAAACAACCGATTTATAACTGATAAACACAAATGCTCTCAACAGTATTACCATACTTTTATATAATTTCATACATTTTGTAAACAAAACCAAAGAAAAATAAAAACAAAAGAAAATAGGAAAAAACTTTTGAAATTCCGCAGATTTTTTTATTTTTTTTGTATAGCAGTGTAATCCTTCGAACCGAATTTATTAGTGTAACATGGTCAAAAAGAAAAAAATTTTCAATATTTCTTATTATGGTTTATTTGACCTTTTCTATTAACATTTAACTAATAGTTAAAGCTTAAGGTCTTTTTTAATAAAATTTTTATTTTCGATATTTCGCTACTTTCGAAGTAGCGAAATATTAGAAATAAAGTTTTTATTTAAAAAAGACCTTAAGCTTAAGCAAATATGAAAATATTAATAAAAAAAGTCAAATAAATTATATTAACCCAAGTGCCGGTGGATCGAAGGACCATTTATTAAAATATTAAATATTTAAGCTAAGCAAATCAATTGCAATTTCGTTGTGTAACTTCTTCTATAATAATTTTTTTAACAGTAAACATGCACTGATCCCTTACAAACTGTATTTCTCATACAAACCACTTTATTGACCTTATTTACATTCTCATAGCACCCATTAAAAGGTAGTGGTATATTTTTAAGTAAAGAATGCGCACAAACAATGGTCCTTCGAACCAGACTTGAAATAAAAATGTCAGCAGCATATTATGCACACATGAATGGTCCTACGAACTACATTTAATACTGTTACATTGTTAAAAATATTAATATTTAAAAGAAATTTGAGTCTTCTAAACAAATCAATTTGAATTTATTGCGTAAAAATGTATTGGTTAATCATTATTGACTTGATCGACATTATCATTCCAGCAAGCTTGTTCTGGCCTCTTCCTTTAGGGAACATGTAAATCAAATTAGTTCAGGAGAACTAATTATTCTCATTATTCAAATACATGTTAGAACTATTGTCCATCCCAATACTTAAGCAGCATAGATTACAATTGTTATGTATGGGCCGGCGCTTAGAAGTCTCTATTTAAGTTTCTCGAACATGTGAATGTGCCTTTCCATGACAATAGGATTTCTAATCATTTAATAAATCTAATCACAATGTGACTTTTGTTTAAGAGTTTTGTCAAACATTGTGTTGTATTGAGAATAAAGAGTTTGTTCCCGAAACCTAGATTTTTCTACGTTTCCTTACTCAAGAAGAGTCCATCAGTATAGAGAATTTTTCATTATCCATAACCTATTTTACCATTATATGAATGTTGATACAAACAACCACAACAGCTATTAAATGAACAATATTTCATGTTTAAATTTAATTTAGAAAATAAATTTCAGTAAGTTTTCAGACATGAAAAAAAACAAAAAAAAAATGTATTGAACACCACTCACAAAAAACAAAAATCTGTTACAATTACAGAAAATTAGTGGTCCCCACTGCAAGTTCATATTTGTAACAACTATAACGGAGTTTCATCATCATCGTTGTCGACGACAACAGCACGTTGCACAGTAAAAGTTGTCACTCGTTGCAACACACGCACATACAAGTATACACTCATTCAAGCAACATTATCACAAGATGCAAGTAGATGTGACGACATACATATGTGCCACTAATGAGAGACCAATTTGTTTGGATCATTAGTAACCATTGAACATTGGTATTTTTTCTATACAAAAAAAAAAAAATAAGCAGCAAAATAAAACATTACAACAAATATTATTTATAAAAAAACATGGTTTATTGTTTTCACAACAACTAAAAAATTCAATTGTTTTTGGAACGCAAACATTTGTCTCCAAGTCATTTAATTTGTCAATGATATGGCCAATTTTGGAAGAATTTTTGTGTGTAACCACCAAGCAACATGGATGGAATGCTATGGATGGATGGCTGACTGGCTGAATATATGTATGGTTGAATAACGGCATTTAAGTCTGTTAGCAGAAATACAAAAGAGATTTAAAGGAATTTATTTATTTCTTTATCCCCCCTCCCATTTTGCCAATCAATGACATTTAGCAGGATGATGATGGCTAACACTAATTACTTCAAAAGCTGAAAAAGCCGCAAATAAACTCTGAGGCAAAAAAAGCACATAAATGAAAACCAACACGCTAAACTATAAACAAATAATTGAGATTTTTTCATTCGTTTGTTCTTTAAAGGAAAAAAAATGCTGATGCCTCATAAAGTTTTGGTACCCAAAAAAAGACAATATTTAACAACAACATTCCTTTTAAACGCCAGCGCCTCAATTTTTTTACGGTTTTAATTCATTCTTTTATTATTTGTTGATTGTTCGTTCTTGTAGCATGTTTGTTTTTGTTTTTGCTTTTTTTTTTTTGTTTTATCATATTCGAGAAAATATCATAAAATTTTCAAATTACATACATATATTCGTTTTCATCTTGGTTTGGTATGACTGAATGTTTAAATATGCATTGAGAAGTGCTGAAAATATAAAAGAAATACATAATACAATAATAAAAAACCGGCCGGAGAAAAACTTACACCAACGTGACAATTAATTGTATAACAAATGCCTGAAATACAAATGAATTCGAAAGACGTACATATTAATTAGTTTAAAGTGTAATACACGCAGAGAAAATAGCCTGATTAACTATAAAAAATGTAAACAATTTATTTTAAAGAATTATGGTCCTTCTAACGCATTAATTTGCCTTTAAAATTATAGAATATACACAAAATATGGTCCTTCGAACCAGAATGTAAGCTACACTAATAAGGGTCCTTCGTATAAGCTTTTATAATGTTACATTAGCGATAAATATTTCTAAGCGAATCAATTAAAATTTGTGCTGTAACTTTTACTGTAAAAATCTATTTACTCCTTGAAGCCACAATTCCACATGCTCCTTTCTCTCAGTGTCCATCGGTATCTTAAACATCTACACAGACAATTTGACAGTCAAAGCAAAATGGTGAAATAAAAAAGAAAACTAAAACACATAAACTATATCTGGATGCCGGCTTATAAGTAAATACCGCTTTCATTACAGACAAAAGGCAAAAATATAAAAAAAAAACAAAAAAAAACACAAACCAGCAGGCGCTTCGTAAATAAACACATACTCGAAGAAACAAATGCTGGCCACATGCAGACAGACGGACAAATAAACATTTCATTTCATTATAGTTTATTTAACAACTTCATTAGAAATCGCAAGTCAAGTCGAACCGAACAAACAAGTAAAACCAAAAAAATATGAAGAAAAAAAACGTCTAAATCGAAACTGGCTTAATGGCTAATTAGACTAATTAGGAGGCTTATTACATACATATTCCCATACATTAAACTCTACACACAAGCAGGCATACATTTACTCTTTAATGTACATGCACATGTCTAGAAATAGGAGTTTAGACGAGTGCATTTTGTTTTATTATTATCAACAAGAACAACTGCAACAGCAAAAAATTTATGAAACAAAAAAGTGCCAGAGTATAGAAAGAACAGGTTCAAAATAGCAACACATTTCTTAAGAGTCCGTAAGAGGGATAACTGTAGCAACAACTACAAACTTGCCGCTTACAGATTGTTTACTGTTGATCTAATAAATATTTTTTTTATTTTATTATTAAACATGCATTATTAAAAAACACATGCATATCTGTTACCTCTACGAGAGTAGACTTAAAAGTCTTTGTTATTTTAAAGGCAGCAATTATAGGATTTCCGTTTACAAACGATTTGTAATGAAATATTACAAGCTATGTTACTGGCTAGCAAGATCTATAGGGTTTTGGTAAACTATGGAGCGATCCATATCCATGTTATTATTACTGAAAGTTAGGCATGTTGAAATATTTTAATAAGAACAAATTTGTTCAAGAAATATGATGCAGATACACGTTGCTAAAAAAATATTACACATCAACATGTTGCCAAATACTTTTGTTAAAGCAGTATGTTCCTAAAAACTAATGTTGTTACAAAAAATGTTGCAGCAACATCTTTTTAAAAACTTCTGTTATTAAGAAGTAATGTTACAGCAACTAAAAACTTATGTTGTTGAGAAAAAATGTTGCAGTACATCTTGCTAGGAAAATATGATGCAGCTACATGTTAAAAAAATATTACAGAAACAAGTTGCTAAGAGAAAAATTTTGAAGCAACAAAATCTAGCAACATGTGGCACCAAAATATCACAGCAACATGTTGATAAACAAAATTTTGCATCAACTTGCTTTTAAAAAGAACATATTGCTAATACAAGTTGCATAAGTCTGTTTGTTACTGATACAAAATGTTTGGAGTTAGTTATCTCCATCTTTTAGTTTTTAAGTGACATAAAGCTAAGTCGAAAAACAAATCATCCAGAATTTGCCAAGAAAGTGCTGAGATGCAACAGTTACCTGCTAAAAGAACCCAGTTCTAGTCTAGTTTATATGATGGTTAAATATTGTTGCCCTATTTTTACAATAGTTCTGACATATCAAAAGCAACTCACATAGAATGACTTTAAATTTTACAAACAAGTCATTCCGCTTTACTGTGCTTAATCTCGTTTAAATAATTGTAGACTTAAATCGATTGTTAGCGAGACAAAAAGGCTGTTTTTATATCGGTTTCAAATTGTTAATATATTGTAACGTTACAGCCCCATATTTAAGTCAACTCTTAAACAAAGAATTTAATTTTCTTCGTGAAGTAGTCTATTCTAGCGACACAACCAATAGCAAACAAATTTTGACATCGGACGGATTGCTCTGCAATATGAAACGACTTATTATACCAGCTGACCAACACAAAGTATTTAATTTACTTCATAAACACTTTATTTATGAACCATCAAATTATTAATAAAGTAAGGAGTTTCTAACCAAAACCCATATTATTTACAAGTGTGAAGATAACAAGTCATTTATTTTATAACAGTATTAGCAACATCATGCTTTACTTTGATGTATCTATTCCATATGATCGAAATAAACTCCAATATTGGCAGTGAGACAACCGCAAATTTTGACAACGTCTCGAATTACTCTCTATAATTGAACGACTTGGGACAAAAAAGTACTTATTAATCCCACCTAACCAACACAAATAATTTGATTTACTAAAACATCCAACCAATACCAAAAGTCCTAATCATTATATCTAAAACACTTTATATGTATATTACTGAAACTTTCTATATTTTACATTGATAACAACTAGTTACAGTTTAGTTATCTTTATTTTTTTTTTAGTTTTTAACACAAGCTTAAAATTAAAGTCTTCTAGGTGCTGAAGAAAGGACCCAACATTTAAGTCGATTCAGTAATAGTGCAGGAGATGTCAGAGAAAATTATTGGTGTTCTCTTCTTAATCATACAACCTATTGCTAATATTCTATTCAAAGATCATGTGTATAAATCTCGATGAAGAGGGAGTCTGGCTGAACTTATTAAAACTTTCCATAAATGTGTTTTTATAATTCAGAAAATTTTCATCTTTCATAAATTAAAAAATCTAAATGCTGACTTGACACCATGTTTTTTTATATTAATGCTACGTTTTTACCGTTTAAAAACGTTGGGTTATTTCCTTTAAATAAACCGGATTGCTTTTAATTGCAAAATAAAAAAAATATAACGAGTGTTTATTTATTAAAATGTACAAAATAATTTAAGTAACCACTTTGTCTTTTTATACTCTTTTACACACATTTCAATTACGCTTTAAGAACGCAACACTTAAAAGTTTCCTTAACGAAGACTCACAATAAACTCCACTCTGAGTGGCCCTGTTTGTTCTATTTATACAATAGCACCAACTTCTAGTAAATTCCGGCGTTATTTAGCGAAGACAAGCGAAAGTTCCCTTCTATGAACGTTTTAACTTAATGCATGTTATCAACAACGTTTGTATATAGAAACTTTTACTATGGCAAATGTTGATAAACGCGCTGTATAACAGCCGGTACAAATCGTTAAATTTAAATTTACATATAATTTCGTAACAATATGGTAACAATTTGAAATCCTAAAATTTCTTTGATTATAAAAGGACTTTAGAGATTGCTCTCGTATTCTATTTTACCACATATTAAAATGCCAGTGGCTTTAGGTGTTGTTTCTAATTTTCACACACTGTCTTAAAGTGAAGGGGTGTTTTATGTTGTATTCTTTCTATTTTTTTTTCGGTTGAAAAATTTTTTGTTACCACCACCAACAACACAAACAACAACCATCCAGCCAGTTACAACTGCAACAATTGTCGGTGAAGCAACAATTAGGCTACTGGTTGTTAGTGTGACCATTGCGTGAAAATATGTTGTCACACTAGAACCAGGTGTGTAGTTTTTTCGATTTTCTTTTTGATTTTAGTTTTACATCATGCCCACTTCTAAATGAATATTAATGAATGCTGCGTAGAGACTGGCTCAATTATTGTATGAATGCGACCGACCGACCGTCCGACCAAACGACTGCTTATTACGTGCAACGTGTGTTACATTTCGATTCAGCTATAGTATAATTTTAGTTTGATTTTTTATTTCATTTTCGTCTGTTATGAATACTAAATTATTGAATTTTTATTAATCATTATGAGATTTAATTAAAACAAAAGCAAAATAAATACATAAGTGCACAAGTGTCACAGCAGAATTTTGATTAAGATATTTAAAATTTTACACGGTAAAACAGTTGGACATTTTGGAATAAATTTGCATTTAAAAGTTGTTAATCTCTTAGACTCTTGGAATTGAAATAAAAGCCATATTGTTACAGAAGCAAATGAATAAAGTAATAAAAATAATGAATTTTTGCTATAAATTCCAATATTCCAATTTAAAGTAATTCAAAGAAAAAACTTCAAATGTCAACTACATACATACATATTTCAAAATAAACTTTTATGCTTACTTTTGCCAATAATATGCCTTTACTGGCATATTCCCTAAATACATACTAAGAGTATAATGCAAACATATGTTTAATCTTACCACTATTATTTATTTAAAGTGTGTGTGTCTCATTTTAACTAAAAAAATTTCCTTTATTAAATGAAGCGCCATTCCCAAATTCCCTGCTAAATTTTCGTAATAATTCTGTATTAATAAACAATCCGAACAAATACAAAAAGAAAATGAGATTGTATCTTTCGCTTTTTATTTAATTTAAGCACTTCATTTTTGTTGGCTGGTTGTTTGATTCGCTGTTTTTTATTACTTTGACTTTTGATTCACGCAAAAATTGTCACTTAAATTTTTCAAATTCTGTGGGTATGAGCTACATGGCGCCCTTGGGGGTCCGCAGCAAAAACAAACCAAAAAATGAAAATAAACTTAAAAGAAATGAAGTTGGAGCGGGAAAAAAATAAGAAGACAGATACCGTTTCAATTGTTGTTGGTTGTTAAAAAAAAAAGAAACAACAGCAACAACAAAGATTAAAGAAAGCTAAGAAATAAATTCCTGGAGTTGCATGTTCAGAGTTTTCAAGAGAAATTCCACATGGCAGGAGAATTTCGCGTAAGTGCGTGTGTTTCTGTGTCGGTTTTTTAGCAACTTTATCTGGTTTGAGGGAGAACGAAAAAAATTTGTTAAAAACAAATAAAAAACCAGCAACAGTAAAAACATTGGCATCTTCACATAAATTTCATTTGTGCCACAATTGTTTAAAATTTAATGAAAAAAAATGAACAACTTTTTTAAACTTAATTTTCATTTACGCACTCAGATATGTATACACTTTTGTCTTTAGATACCCTACAATTCCGACTCGTTACAATACAACGAATTGGCATGAAACAGTTGCATAATCAACCCATAATATTGAAGCAAAGAATCTGATCTTCCTTGTAAAGATTTTTGCATTACGACAGCAAGAACGTAATTGCATCAGGGGGCGTTATTCAACAACGGACGCTGCTAATGCGGCGACCTAACCTATGAAATCGACAAATTTATATACAATCGTATTAACTCTGATGTGTCTATTCTATATGCTCCGTACATCCTCCAATATTGTAAGAGAGACAACCACTAGAAAGCAAATTTTGACAATGGCTCCGATTTCCTTACACAATGCAAGGACTTTGTACAAAGCAGTCCACCTTCACTTCGATCTCCTACTGTCCATAGATTCGCACATGGATTTTCCTATATACATTTTCGTGAATTATATCACAGCGTGTCTGCATCAAGTCCGCATTGATCCCTTAACATCTCGTACAGAAAATCAAGACTGAAAGTGACAGAAATCTTCGTCAAGATCCGCCTTCAATGTATCACCTTTAATGTTATTGGTAACTGATAGCCAGCACAGTTTCAGCACTTCTCATTAAAATCTTTACTTGTCGTTAAATTGTTCAGTATTATAATTTATTGACTCCAAGTTTTTTCTTGGCGGCAGTTATCTATAAGTGATATTTGCATATTAAAGATTAGTATTTCCATCTTATAATACTGAGTTGATCATTCTGTCTCAATATGAATTTAGTTATAAAAACATATTTTTTGAAATAGAGATGCAACTGATTTATTTTCCAGCTACAGATCTTTAAGCTTCTGTAATACTTAGAGCCACTCTTCTATTCAAACGTTTACCAAATAAAACATGGAAACTTAAAACTTAAATTTGCGCAGTATAGTGTTGTCAACCAAAAAACAGAAACAGTTTTACATCTAACATGTAAGGTTTTTTATAAATTGAACATTACACTATACAACAAGAAATTCTCATTACTGAGCAAAATTCTAATAAAAAATAACATAATTGGTGGCAACAGTTCGATAATTTAGTACCTCTCTCTACTCAGTGAAGATCTGTTTCTCCATGATTACAAAATTTAATTGACACAAGAACTGAATTATAATCAACATGTAGCAGAGAGTTCATTGAAAGGAATGGAATTTTCTAGTCAAATAATTCTAAGCGAAAATTCGAAAATATTGTACAAACTATAGTGAGAATATTGATTTCTCTTCGCCAACTGTGAAAAGAGTAATTTAAAAATTTAGGGAAATTGGATCAATTGCTAATGCTTAATGCAAAAAGAAGCCGGTTAAATGTCAATATCGAAGAAGTTCTTGAGAATTCAGGAACATCAATACGGCGTCATGAACAAGAATTTAAAATTTCAAAAGCTCTGTGTAGATCCTTCCATTGAGACAACAACGGTGCGACAGTCCAAAAAACATGGGACCGGATATTATTTTTCTTGTAGGGCTTGTCGAGCAAAACAAGATCCCAATAGAGAAATATGCCGGACACCTCCAAAATCCGGTTTTCGGTTAAAAACCTGGTTTTTGGAAAGAAGAAGCTGAGGTCTTTTGAATGCTATATAATTTATCTAAGAAAACTTGAGTAATTTTGGTGTTATTGTCGAGCAATCACAAATTTTGTAGATTTTTCAAAAAAAATTCAACTTTGGTGAAGTTTTAATACATTATTTTATTATAAAACTATAATACTATTGAATTTATTCAAAAAGTACGTTTATTTGCGATTACAACGCATATTTGGGTTTAAAAATAGATAAGTAATTGACTGAGTTATTTAACTTTTCATGAAAATAAACTTTTTAACATTTTATACACATTGTATTAATCAATTAACACAGTTTTACAAAATTTAATGAAATTGAAAAACCTAGAACCGGATATTATTTTTCTTGTAGGGCTTGTCGAGCTAAACAAGATTCCAATAGTGAAATATACCGGACACCTCCAAAATCCGATACAACGTGTCAATCTTCGAAAATGAATAGCAAAAAGTCGCTGGTTAGCGCGTTTGATCATTAAACATGAGTTTGTATTTGTAGCCCGGGTTCAATTCCAAGCCACTGGCACTCAAACAACATCAGTTTCTGATAATTATTAGTTTTCTATCTATTATCACAGCGCCCTCCTACCGTGGTATAGCTTTGGAAGGCCACTGTAGTTAAATACTAAAATAAAGGCTATAAATCAAGCTTTAAAATAGTGCGCCTACTCACCACCAGAGGCGCTGCAACGCAAGTAACTTAATTAATTGCCTGAGTGTTACTGCTCTTTAAAAAAAACATGTCCGCTCATAGTAAATTTTTATTTATAATCTTTTAGCTAAATTTGTGACAAAAAGTTGTTTAAAGTCGACCTCGATTATTTATATTTTCCATGAGTATCACACATCCTGTGACAAAGAGTCATATACACTTCCTTTCCTTTTTCCTTTATTTATTTCACATTTTATATTTCTTTTACTGTCTGTTTCTTTATCATTTGGAACACCTTGATTTTTATTTGATCTTTTGGAGTTTATTAAGTAAAAGCAAGATCGGTTTTAGTAGGTTTACTTCTTTTGTTTAATACTTCTGCCGACTTTTCTTTATAATTTATTTTTATGCAGCAGAACAATCTTTTTTGTTTAATTTTTGTCCAATTCTTAACAATTCATTTTACTACACAGCTTCTTATAAAGTCAGGCCAATGTCGCGTAAATATTGCTCAAGTACGTTATACTATGTGTGGTTTAAGAAATTTTTTTTCGTTATAAATTGTTTGTTTTTCCTTTTTTCTTCGGCCAAAATGAACATTATTCAATTTGTCATTTTGCCACAATGTACCGGTGTCATCGCATCCCATTTAGTTGACTGTTTGGCTGGTTGTCCTCTTGTGTTTTGTATGTAGTACGTGGATTATTCATAGTTGGTGGCTGCATTTTTTAACAACTTTGGTCTTAATGGCAGATGAGCCCTCGTCTTAAGGTCATTTAAGTGAAATTAACAATTCCAACAAAACATGTTGGATATTGGTTGTTGGTGGCTGGCTGGCTGGTTGCCTGGTTTGTATGTTTAGTTTAATGTTGTTCGTAGCTTCCTATAGTCAGCTGCAAATTTCAAAGATGCAATGAACTAAAACAAAAAATAAAAAACGAACGCTACTGCTTTAAACACGTAAATGACTTTTGACCAAATTCAGTGAAAACATAATTTTTTCCCCCTCTTTGTTTCATCTTCCTTTTTTAAATGTCCATCCAATACAACCAACCAAATTGTTTCAAGATGTTAAGAAATAATATTGAGAAGTTGGCAAAAAAGATATGACAATAAAATTAAAAGAATTCGCCTTTATCTTGTGAAAGGGTTAAATATTCATTGTTTTTAAAACAAAAAAAGCAACATAAATGAATTGCCACTATAACAAGTTTATATTAAAGTAAAATTTTAATTTGTCCCAGAGCAAATAAACAAACTGAAATGATTTAAGTTGTTTAACAAAGAAGGTGTTAAGTTTGGTTCAAAATTAAAAATTTGGTTTCTAACAGAAAAGAATCAAAAGATATATAAAGAGTGCCCCAAAATGCATACATTATTTGAGTTTTCCTTTTTGTGCACAAGGTTTGCAATGTTGGCAGTTCGAAAATTTCGTACAGTAAATGTTAGTAATATTGATTTAATTTCGTCAACTGTAAAGAGAATAATTGAAAAAATCTGGTAAATTGGATAGATTCATGATGCCACAAGCCATTCAAATATCAATATCCAATTAGTTCGTAAGTGTTGGCGATAGATCAGGAACATCAACTACAGATATTGATCTTCAGTAAACATGCTTGTCCACTATGACAAATTGTTGTTCTTTACAAAGTTCAACTGATACAGGAACCGAATCCTAAAATTCAGAGACAGTTTGTGAAAGAGTTCGCGGGAGTCCAGGAACATCAATTTAAAGTCAAGGAGAAGAATGGCCAATTTCGAGCATCTGTCTACAGCGTATGCTTCGGTCTACTCATGCATTTTTACAGAATTCAATTTATACAAGAACTGTGAGAGTATTGAATTGAAACGAATAATTTAAAAATGTTGGTTTAAAAAGATTGAAGGTATATGAATTGATGGAGAGGTAAGTGGAAGTGAAGTATTGGGTCGCGAGGAAATTTAAGGAAAAACCGCGACTAGGTTGGGAGGGCATATAGAGAGACTAACATCTGTCTCCAAAAATGAATGTGGTGTGGTATTGTATTGTTTTTTTTTTTTGTAGTTGTCATTGTGTTTACCTTATCTAACCCTAACTCACCAACTTCGTATTCCGAACAAGAGAGTCTAGCAACATTGCTAGTTTCGAGAAGTTCTCTATTAGCTCAAAATCGCAAACCTTAAAATTTCTTAACTTAAAGGTCCCTACATCCAAAATAAGAATTAAAGAAAGCACCACACATTTCTCAGAAATCTTGCTTATTTAGAACTAATTCCCTTAACTTTACACACAAGCCGCGTTAGCAATAAACCTTTTAATAATTCCCATTCAATTTTATGCCTTTAGGACAAATTAAGACTTATTACAGCCGATAGAAAATTAAATTAAAATCATTTAACTCTGAGTGAATCCGGCAGCATGAAATTAAAAACTAATAGTTTCTGCATTTATTTTAGGCACAACAAAAAATAGACAAAACAATAGCAACATTGAAGAATCCTTACAGAAATTACAACATTACAAGTTATATTGATTGTTAAATCAGCCACATCTCTTCAGTTTTCACAGCCATGTCTGTAATCGCGCACAGTTTAGTGCTGAAGACGAAGGACGTATAGAGAGGGAGAGAGTGAGTAAGAGGAAGGAATTATTAAAACAAACAATGTTTAAATCAAATCATGCTGTTGTATTCATTTACCTCCCTAAAGCTACAAATTTTCTTCATCATTCAACATCAGTCAATCATGACCACAACACCAAATGCCAACCAAACAAGCAACGAACCAAACGACCAACAAGGAAGGAACAATTGACCCAGCAAATAATTTCAAAAATTTGGAAGACATTGTAATCACATTAGCTTACTCAACTGGTTCTAGTAGAGCGTTTAGTAATGTTTAGACTCCAAACTAACACACTATCAACTAGATTACCGTAACCCATTGCTTTAGAGCAATTACGAAGAATTACTTAAACAAATCTCTTAACTACATTGTTTCTCTAGTAGCTATTAGGAAAAGGCAGAAAGAAGTTTTCCAATTCCTTTTCAAATTACCAACATAATGTTGCTGGGTTATACAACCGCCAACCTTGTACGAGACAAAGTCATGGATGGTTGTGTTTGTTTGTTTGTTCTATTGTAAATGTTTAGGACGAAATTGAAAATTGTTTCTAATCAATCATCATTGAACAACGATTTGTAGTTGTTGCTGTTCAATGATGTTGTATCTATCTATTGTTGGCCTTTTGTTTGATGCTGATACTGATAGTTAAAATTATTTGTCTTATTTGTATTTCAAAAACAATGTTCTTTTCTTGCCTCTTACTTAGGGTCTTTGTTTTCCTGGTGATCCAGAATTAATGTTCGAATGTTTCGAGGGAAATTGTAGCATAAATTAAGCTAAGCTGATAGATGCTTGAGAGTACTTAAAGGAAACGAAAAGAGGAGTTTATTGTTGTTGGCTTTTTTTTTTCTTGCTGTGAATTATGAGTTCAAAAACTCTAATGGACTTTTAAATCTTGCTTAATGAGAAGACCAGCTGTTTTGTAGTTTTATTTACTTTTATATTTTTTAAGTAAATAGTAAAAAACATTTTATGTAAATCATTTCCTCTATCCTGGCCACTCTTTTTATTATTTTGTTTTTTTTTTTTTTTTTTTTGCCAGTTTACCAGTACAACATGATTTCAGGGAAACATTTTAGTTTAAACAAATCTCAACATGCATATACAACAACATTTGTGTACGAGGATTATGTACGTGACAGCTATGCAATATTTTGACATTTTACGCCGAATTTGTCAAAAAGAGTCAAGCAAAAGAACAAAACGTGGAAAGCAAATGTTAACCAAATAACTATAGCACAACGGACGCCTTACAAAGAACACGAACACACAAATGCCAAAAGGAAAGAAAGACATAAAAGAATTTAATGAAAGTCAGTAAAGATGTACGTACGTATCTTTATGTAGAAAGTAGTGCTAGAAATTATGTTCGGTCAAGTTGGAATGAGAGCAGTGGTGGTTACAAAGCTGAATTGTGGATTATGGTTTTTTTATATTTATATCAGTCCCAGTAGCTTACAGGTAAAGTCAGCAGTAAGGAGCTGCATTTGTTTTTTCAACTCTCAATTCATTTCAAATACTTTTTGTTAAATGCCTCAACACTGTTGATGTTCTGCAACCTAGGGATTATGTAGCGGAATATGTTTTTGACTTCTGGAATTGTACTTTTGAAAACTTTATGCATATAAGATAGCTAACTGTTAGTCTTAATACTTCATCATATTCACTGTAAATAGAAAAAAGTTTTGACTGCATTTCGGATTAATTTAAGGGTGTCAAAATAACCCTCAATGCATGCTGGTCTTATTTTAGTAACAGCATGATCATTGCAGAAGGTATAAGACCTATTATTTTAACTTGTACTCAGTTATAATAAAACATTGCAAATTTCTTTGAATGAAAATCAAATCAAGGATCCTGCACACATTTTTGTCCCACTCCTCATAAATACGAAGATCTTTACTGATATAACTCAATCTATTTTAATTCGATTATGGCCTTCAATGAAAACCTTTAAGAACTAAAAAAGAAATAAGATGTTTTTTCATCATGTAGTAAATTAAATTCTGAGCTTTTTTATAGGTAGATTGTACTTCACCTGAAGTCTGAGGGGGCCTGCTAGCTTTCTTCAAGACCCTTCAAAACCCTCATGGTACGTACGTAGCGTACCCAAAGAAACAAGCGAAACAAAATCTTCTTAAAAAAAAGAAACTTTTTCCTCCATTTAACAGCCAAACGACAAAACATAAAAAGAACAACAAACGTTGAAAATCCCATTGATGATGGCAATGACGTAGATGAACATGATAAAATTTCCGCTGTATGAAAATAACAACAATAATAAGTTCCAAACTGAAATAACATGTTTCCCAGTTTAAGTCGTCTAGTAATTTTTTGTTGATGAAAACTGTTGATGTGGTAATATCAAGTTTTAGTTGCAAACATTTGCAACGACAGACGGACAGCCGCAATGAAAACAATATATTGCACTACATAGTAAAAGTAATTCTAGTGTACATTATACAGCCTATCATGATAAATGGCTAAAATACTAACATTTGGCGAATATGAACATCGAACAAACGAAACGGGCGAGTGAATTGAGCTTATGAATGAATGAATTTGAACGTTACCAATTGTGTGTAATCAGAGAACATAAATCTTTAAAACAATCATTTAGTTTTTTTTTTTTTTTGTTTTTTCTTTTCTGAAGGTTTTTCGAAAATAATTTTGCTTTTCAATACTATTGCTAGACACAAAAAAAAACACAAATAACAATGTGTGTCTAAACTTGGGATTTGTTAATACTTATGCGAGAGGAAATTCAATTGAATGAAATCATATTTATTTTTTTAGTTCTTTGGAGTTTAAGAAATCGCATTTCTAATGGTATATTTTAAAAGGATTTTCTTTTATTTACTCTTACATAAAATTACATGTTATTCTTTATTATCTTGCAGCTTAAAACGTTTAAGTTAATTTAAACGACGATTAATGTTGACAGCATTAGGAAGTGAAATAAAAACTAACGTTTTTGCAAAAAGTGACATTATTGATAAAGAATGTTCTTTTGTGCAAATCTACAAACTTAAAGTGCTTTTCTTCTCTCCCATTATTATTAAAACAGTTGGTGACAGGCAGTGGTTTTGCAGTGTTAGTTTTAATTTGAGTTTATTTAAGGTTTAACATTTATTTATTGAAAGAATTTTCGTCAAACAGTTTTCTAATTATAGCATTGCATAAGTAATTTCTAGTTTATTAAAGATCCTCTGAAGCTTACAGCATAAAGCCAGATATATCGGAACACCTAGTTCCACAATTTATGCAGAATCCGAAGGACCATGACTTGATAATGATTAGCGAATATTAGCAAAGTATATTTTCATTTTAACAAAATTACAAAACGTATAGTTTTTTATATTAATTATTTATTATTTTCATCTTGATAACTTGATTAATAATGAAATCAATTGTTCTTTATGTGGTATAGAAATGTATTGTTTGTTATTTATTTCAACTTTCTTATATTATAAAGTAACTTAAAAAAGAACTCATAGAGGTCAAGCAAAATTTATAATAATAGTTTTTTCTAAGAGTTCAAATAATTCACTGTAAATAGTTACGTAGTTTTGACCGCATATCAGAATAATTTAAGGGTTTAAAAAGAACCCGGTTCCACATGCTGGTCTTATAATAGTAACGCAACGATCTTTGCAGAACCAGAAGGAATAAAACTTAGTATTTCATTTTGTCTTCAGTTATGTCAAAACATTAGAATTTTTTTTCCATTCCTCATTTCGTTATCCTCATAAACACGAAGAACTTTCTGACATGACTCGTTCGGAATCCAAACCTTAATTTCCTCATTTGGAGCTGCGAACCCTTCCATTCTCATAATAGTAACGGTCTGATCTTCAATGAACTGAAAGGTATAAATCCTCTTATTTCATCTTGCTCTCAGTTATATTAAAACATTGCAATTTTCAGAGAATATCATTCAAAGCTGGCATGTACAAGATGTGATTAAAAGGATCCTGTACATAACTCTTTTCGTACTTCTTATAAATAAGAAGATCTTTCTTGACTGCCTCTTTAGGATACCAAAATTTTTAATTGAAATATATTCTACAAAACCTTTAAGAATTGAAATGTCAGCCAGATGTGTTTTACTTAACCAAAAATTCTTCATTTCCTCATGTAAATGGAATTCTTATATGGAGCTTATTTGCAGGAAGATTGTGAGTGATCGCAGTGGATATGAGATTCATTGACATGGTTGCGTTTTGCCTTATTCATCTATATCAGTGATAGATGACTAGTACGTAGAAAGGAATAAAACAATTTATATTCCTACTACCGACCAAGATGAGCAATGAAAACCAAGTGCAACTAAAACCCACGAAGTCATCGGCTTCACACTTCAAGGTTCTTCTTGTTAGCCACCTACATACAATACAAAATATATAGAGGAAAATATTCAAACATGATTTAAGAAATGTGACAATTTGCATGCAACATAATTTGAAACATTACCTAAACGAGATAATTAAGATTCTCTCAGTCATAGAGCATATATGTTCCTCCTAAAATATCATCTGAGGAGTCATCCAACAACACTATGCAATGATTGTTTGGAAGGAACTTCATATGTATGAGGAGAACATACACACAGTTCTTATATGCCAGCTACAACCTGTAAACAAAAAAAGCCTTTCTGGCAGATCAGTTCCTGAGGCGTATAAATGATCTATTGAAAATCTGCTTCCGGCCAACAACCATTTGATCTTCAAGTGGAAAAGACATCTCGCATATAAACATCATAAATTATGCACTTTCTATCGCAACTCTACTAAACTACATATTTCCTTTATTTTCTCCACTGCTAATCCTGATGAATTCTTTAGAGATAGAAAAAAATAATCTTAAACTACAACGGCAAAAGTCCACCTCTATATATTTCCCACATCTTAAAGTGTCATTTCTGTTTTTAGTGGCATCACAACGAAAGAGAGAGTGCAAGTTCATACATCGTTTAATGCAATCAAGTGTAAAATTACTCGTATCGTAAGTATCGATAAAATAAAAAAAACAAACGAGTAGAAAATAAAATACTACTTGTGTTCTGACAATTGGCATTTTCTTACTGCAACATACGAGTACAAACAATATTTCTTTCTTTCTTTCATACCGTATAACGTTTGATACGGTAACAAGGATGCTTCACTTTAAGAAAATCCTTTATAGTTTATGAGTTTTTTTTTTTTTCTTGAGAAAAGTAAATGTGACTTACAAATAAACCACTTGGCAACGCCACATGTCACTACATGCAAGTAGTATGAGTCTTGCAACATTCACATGCTACATCTGGTCGTACCTACAGCCACAGTTAACCAAGTGCAGTGTAGTAGTAGAGTTCTTGGTGGTAATGTTTGCATTCATAGTCGTTTATAAAATGGCCACCATTAAATTGCAGCCTCATTAAATTGTAAACGTAAACTTTGCTGTAGGTAAAATGAATTATTGCCACTATGTTACAATTGCTATTGTCACTAGCAATGATTGCTAAAAGGTAGACAGCAGAGCAAAGCAGCAGCAGCCAGCCAGCTTTTTGGGATACGTTTACGACGACATACGGCCAAAATATGCTTAAGGGTTCTAGACTTACAAATACATAGTTATTTATGCTTGTATGAGAGACTGTATAATATATTGTACAAGTATTTACATTTATTTAATTTTTATTTTCTGTTCAAATGGATTCTTTTATTTAGATAAGGATGGAAGTAAGGTAGAAACTCGTTATTTCAAAATACATACTTACAAAATTGCATTTGCAATTTAAAAGATTTTTTTAATAAATTATTCGGTTTCAAAGAAAGCAATAAGACAATAATCTAAAGTGATCGTAAGGAGTTGTTTTAATTAAATAAAGTTTCTTTAGTTTTCTTAATGTCTAAATTTCATAAAAATATCTTCCCTCTTTATAAAAAAAACTCACGTTCCACAAGTTTGTTGCTGATTAGACTACAAAATTATGACTGTGGCTTTTATATTATTTTTAAATAATTCCCACATTATAATTCATAAATCTATTATATTAACACATTCTTAAGTGTCTTCACCTCTCTCGACAACAAAAAAAAACTTTAAAAGCCGAAATAAATTAAAAAGAAACTCTACAAAATAGTCAGCATTGAATGACTAAACTAAACTTAAGAAAACAGTAGCTTTTTGCTGTAGTAATTATAGAGTAATAACTGTATGTATAATGAGTTCAGGTCTGTCTGTTCATTATTAAGTTTTACAAAATGTGTTTTATTATTTTTATTTCATTTTTTGTTTAGTTTGTTAATGTTAAGTTTATGCAATTAGATCTTAAGAAAAATAGACATGACATGAACAATGACTTAAATTATTTTATACACACAACAATTGTTGCACAAAATTTAAATATTAAATACACCGAGTAATGGCTGACATAATTATATTCAAAAAATGTGAAACATTCGTAATTTTACAGACCCCAAATAAGAGTGAACTAAACATCACATATGTTATGCTATGACCACTAAGAGGGGATCACCTGTTGCTCATTATTTAAGGGACAGCTAAATTTATGTTTGTATGTTAAATATTTTAAATTTGAATTTAAAATTGAATTGTCATGTTGTTGTCTGTATATTTTGTTGCAAAGACTCTTTACAAAACGCTGATCATAAAAAACCAAAATCATAACTAAATATGTAAATAAGTTACAGGTTCAAAAGCTGCAAGTCTTTGGGACATAACATACGGCCAGGAAAAAACTAAACCCTCTTAAGAGATTATTATAAAACAATATGAATATAATATATATATATATATATGTATGTATATGTTGGTATGTTTGTAGTTTTTTTGCTTTTTTGGTAAATAGAATATTTGTATGTTGCTTGAAGTACAAGTACCCAAGTCTTTGTGTTGGCCTGGCATAGTCAGTAAAGGTTTGCATTTTTTTTTCAGGGCAAAAGCAAATAGTTTTATACACAGTGGTTAAACAAATAAAAAGAAATATAATAAATTATAAATGATCAGACAGACATACAAGGCTTACACTCGAATTTAAAATACAATTTGTTTGCAGAAAAAAAGGAGGAATTGCAAATTTCAGGGGAATGTCATTGAATCTAAAATCATAGTTTCAAAATTGTAGAAAAATCTTATTTGCATTCAGAATGTCCTGCTTCTGCATAAACTCATGCTGAACTTCTAAATATGTGAAGATGCTTACCACGATAACGCGCTTTCAAGATCTTAAATATAAAACCCTTTCTTGGTAATAAAGGGATGTGGCGGGTCTTTTTTTTTGGCACTAATTGGAAGTTTAGAATATCTCCTTTATCTACGTGGTATAGTCCTACTCAGTCTTACTTTAAAGAACACAAAACACGTATCCTTTTGGCTTGTTTGTAGTTACATCTGTCTGTGGTTGAAATCGAATCTGCAAATCTCATATTGATAGTCCAGCTCACTAGTCTAGTCCTTAAATGAAATGATATTAAAAAAAGGATTCCTCTCTGAGGAAATCTATGAAGTTTTAAATTTATGTTATTTCACATTGTTGGCCATTGGTGGTTTTGGAATATTCAGGACCAGAGTGGCATGACTGAGAACATGGAAGGTCTCATATGAGAGTTTGTGGATTCTATATGTCGTGCTATGCAACTTGTAGTATCCAAACTGTGACTATCTGCAGCTACTTTGAAACTCCGCTAATGAAAATATTCTGGAGATATCATTATATAATACTTCACGGAAGTTTAGAAGCAGAATCGCGACTCATTTAACAGGCTACTCTCTAACCCAAATATATATTTAGGATAAGGTACAGTTGTGATCTAGAAGATTGTGGTATATCTAAGATAAGAAGTTTGTAAAATTTCTGAATAACATGTCCAGAAGTCCATCAAGATCTTCCGGATTTCTAGAAAATGGTTCATTCTGATTCGCATACTTTCTGAAAGTCACCTGCTTCTCTTGTTATAATTTCCAGTCAGATTTACTCATTACTCAGTGAGTTATATTAATTATTTGTCAATTGCGTACTTGAAGCTTTTCCTGGCAAGGTTTTCATATGCACATCATTATGTCCGGGGGTTTTTGCTTCAATTATGGTATTTGCAAATTCATTTGCGACAAAAAGTAGTTCCACCCTATCTTTTCATGAAGCCAACTGAAGGCTACATAGCATTTATCAATGTATTTGATAGTAATAGCGTGATTGATCACAATCATTCCATCACCCTAAACAGAGAATATTACTCCATTATGGTTTCATAACACTTTAGCGATTTTGAAGATCATGGAAGCGGATCATTTAAAATCGCGGAAGCAATGTCTGCTTTATTTGGTTAGGTTGGTCCTAAATATCGTTTATGGGCAAGTCTTCAGATGTTAGAGAAACTATTGCTTCAGATCAAAAAATACTAAGACAACGTAAGACTAGGTGCCCCGATAGACTAGGCGATAGTGTGGCGGACTATCAGTCAGAGGGTTGCGGGTTCGATTCCCGCCAAAGACTCTGGGTGTTTTCTGCAGACAAGCCAAAAAGATTCGCAGTTTGTGTTTGTTTAAAAAAAAGAAAAAAAAAACTAGCACAGTTAGCTGTAGCGTTTGGTTGCGGGTTCGATTCCCAGCCGCTGCCACTCAAACAACATCAGTTTCTGATATTTATTAGTTTTCTATCCTATCATAACTAATATTTATCACAGCGCCCTCTTTCGGTGGTATAGCATTAAAAAAAAACGCCACCGAAGTAAAATAATTAAATAATGGCTATAAATCAAGCTTCGATCAATGCGCCTACTCACCACTAGAGGTGCTGCAATACTGTACTACTAATAAACAAAACGTGCAATTACAGTGTTGTCATATGAAAAGCTTTTCTCTCCTTTCACCACCTATTCTTCGCCTACCTATCACCTTTCTAAAGAAAGTAACACAATTAATTAAGTAATATCTAGGCATATTAATTGCAATAGTGTTACTTCTCTTTACAAAAAAAAATATTACTTGTGAAGGATTTATAATTCAGAGTGCAAAGTGTATTTCCCTCGAAACTCGACCATGTTTGGTCTTTCCAGGGTTTGATTTATAAAACTCAAACTCAATTTCCTCTTATCTGACTTTTACATTCAAATGTTGGTATGTAGTTCGAGAGAAATCTGGGTTATAGATAGCAAATTAAATTATTCTATCTACAGTGTTTTCTGGTGCAGTTTTTTGAAGACATTAATTACATATGTTAGAATTATACAGACGGGTAACAATATTGTTTTGATAGTAATAGAAATATTACTCTTGGTCTTGCGAATTCAAACGATGGTCTGAATGGTGGTGGTGTTATTAAAAGTGTTGAAGGATTTTTTTGGTGGGATTTGCACCATTATTAACTTTCCAGTAGTTTAACAACACACTTAATTCCACGAGTGTATTTTCCTAGTGCAGAGTACCTTGTTGAAACTAGTACAGACTATAAATTTATTTGAATTTTAGTTAGTTAAGAAAACCTTTTTTTACTTACTACATACAAAGTAGTGTAGAATTTATTTCTATATGAAACTCGACATATAAAATAAGCAGAAATAATTTATGTGAATTGATTTCTGTTTTGTATTATTATTTTTTTTTTTCTAGAATTTCCGTAAAATAAACCAAAATCATTTGTAATGATTTGCAATACACTTACATACATATACATATATGTATGTGTATGTATGTACATATATATAAATAGTTGGTAAAATACATGAACGAGCAGGAGCACAAAATGGTTATATGTGGTTATCGATTGAGATAAATTCTTTACTTTTAAAAATGTTTAGTTAGGGAAACAACAAAACAAAAAAAAGTAAATCTTTTGTTTCGTATGGTTTATGTGTAACTCTGAAAACTTTCAATTTTTATTACAATTTCAATTTACATTTACATTTTATTTTTTGTACATGTTTCTTTCAAAACTAAAGAAGTTGTTTTCATTAGAACAATGAATAATAGATAATTGAAATGTATTTGTATGGAATTGTAATATCACTACAGTTATTTAAATGTTTTCGATATTTATATTTAAATGTTATTTTTATATTTAATTTTCTCTTGCAGATACATCTGGAGAACTTGGTTGGGCTTTTACCTTGATTGTAGTTTCAATTCTATCAGCTCTTATTGGTGCTATTGTTATGGTTGTAGTACTGAGGTGTAGAAGGTGAGTAAATCAACAATTCACAAAATTTGTATGAAAATTTAAAACTACATTTTCGTTTCCATATTTTTTGAGTGTTATATACAACAATAACGTAATTAATAATAGTTTAATTTTACTATTTAATAATTTAAAACAGTGACTTGAGTGAAGTTTTTCTTATAAAGGGTGTTTTTATATATATTATATGTATAGAACTTTAAGTTGGCAACACTTTTTTAAATGGCGGCCATTTTGTCAGCTGTCAAATGATTTATGTTTAGTTTGGTTTGGCTTTGCAAATTTGTTTTGAACATCATGGTTCTTTTCGAAATACGTGTTCCGCGAATTTTGTTTAGCGATGAAGCTAACTTTTTGTTAAATTGATACGTCAAGTGTATGTTGACAACGTTACAGCCAGAAAAACTGACTGTTTGGTGTGCTTTATGGTCTGGTGGAATAATTGGTCAGTACTTCTTTAAAAACGAAGCTAGTCAGAACGTTACAGTCAATGGTGACCGCTATAGAGTCATGATTACTGACTTTTTCGTTAATCAATTGAACAATCATGATGTGCAAGAGTTGTGGTTTCAACAAGACGGCGCAACATGTCACACAGCTCGTGCCACATTTGATTTATTAAAGGAAACGTTTGGTAATCGTATGGACCTCGAATTGGACCCCAAGATCGAGCGATTAAACGCCGCTTGATTATTTCCCGTGGGGTTATATGAAGTCGCTAGTCTACGCCGATAAACCCGAGACGATTGACAACTCGGAGGATAACAATAGGCACGTTGTTGCCGATATACGACCACAAATGTTGGAAAAAGACTTTGAAAATTGGACCTCCAGATTAAACTACGTCCAAGCCAGCCGTAATGCAAGAAGATTATCTTTCGAATAAAGTAAATTTCATGTCAATATAAAAAAATCATCTTTGTTTTATTCCATTTCAAAGTTCTATACATCTATCTTTACGATGGACCCAAGTGAGCTGTTTTCAAGAACGGCTGCCCACGGAACCTAACCTAACCTTCTATACATCTAAAAAAAAACCCTTTAGAAATTTTTATTTTTTTTTTTACAACGAACACGTAAAGCTGAAGATATGACCCCGTGTGGTATTAGACCATCTAACTTTTTTTAACTGTGCTAATGGGGCGACTTATGAAATAATTTAAAAGGTCAAAACTTTATTGAAGAGGGGTAACTTCCAGTATAGGCAGCTAACGTAGTTTTTCTTTGTAATGCTTGGTTTTCACTATGTCAGTTTTGTTGTCAAATTGTCCAAATTGTTGGTAATTTCATAACAATTTAGACAATTTGACAACAAAACTGACATAGTG
The DNA here is from genome assembly GCA_916048285.2 of Bellardia pandia. Classification (NCBI taxonomy): domain Eukaryota; kingdom Metazoa; phylum Arthropoda; class Insecta; order Diptera; family Calliphoridae; genus Bellardia; species Bellardia pandia. The sequence continues at coordinate 51,331,548 of OU696531.1, forward strand.
AAAACCAAGCATAAGTTTCTGGTTTGTCTTAATAACATGTGTTACTTGTTATATGTTTACTAAATGTTTCTAAGATATACTTGTATCATTTTATAACATCATTTACAGTACTCTCTGGAAGCTTTAGTTTCTTAACAATCACAGAACCAGTTGGATGTCGGATTTTCAAGGAATTTGTGCACGATTTTCTTTCTACTTTGATTTTTCGTGGATCAGCACTTGTGCAAATTTATATCACACAAACTAATTAAATCTTTTGACAGAATAGCGCTAAAAATCATTTAAAAAAAAACCTATGTAGTGTGGTCGGATTTAATGTGAACTATGCTTAAATCGACTGCATTCGTCTTTCAATGTTTGTTAAAACCAGAAAAAATTTGTAATACATCGATAAGGATTGAATATTTCTTAAAATTATTTGCTTGTTTTGTTTTAACTTCAGGTTTCTGTTAAAATTTTAAAAATTCGTTTGCATAAATCTAAAAGTTAAGTCTAGTAAAACCTAATATTTATTTTAAGTTAAATTTAAAACAAAAATGTTATACTTTCAAAAGAATTGGAAAACAGTTAAATGCAATGTTTAATAAACCATTAAATTACTTATTAATTTATTTGATTTAAATTTGCATAATTACACCTTTCTTTCAACCAAATTAAGAGCAAAATAAAAAATACAACATAAACCAATATTTACTAAACAAATCGTTTACAAAAAAAAAGGCTTTGACACTTTGCCGCACCTTTTAAAACTGATGGCAACAAACAAACAGCTATTAACAAAGCCAACATTAAAATTTCAAAACAAAAAACATTGTTGCAGCAACAATGTAAAGCTATACAAACCAATATACAATCAAAAGACAACAAACATAGACAGCAGGCACACTTCATTAAACAAACACACTCACTCGCGACTTCAGTCACTTGAGAATTCACTCGTTCACTCACTCACTTTAAATTGTTCACCAACAATAAACAGCCAGAACAACACCAAAAAATTTACTTTTAACATATTATTTATTTTAATTTTAAGAAGTTTCTTCTTATTATCTGTAATTTTCTTTCAAAATGTATCTTCATTAAATTTATTAATTGATTAAAATGAATGACTGCCAATTTCCTTATTTTTATTTTATGCTCTCCTACACACATTTACTACACGACTCTTACACACTTTGCACCATGTAAACTTTTTCATTTTGTTGTATATAATATGGTAATTTAGTTCGTTTCTTTTTTGTCTCAAATAATTTACTTCAATAGCTCGTTATATTGTTTTTTATTGGGTTTTTTTTGCCAATTAATAATTAACTAATTTGCAACAAACACAAAACCGCAGTCTCTTTTGTCGCAGGCGCACTTGTGAAAAACCACGCATGAAACTAATTTTGACACGTGATAGAGGGGATTATACCAAGGAGTGGGTTTGCCATATTAAGTAGTTAGAGTGCCATTATAATTAGATAAAAGCTAATTTAAGCTAATTCTGCATTATAAAGGGTGACCCAAAATTCACGCAACAGAGACCAACTGGATGTAATAGTAAAAATTGAAACATTTGATTCCAAAGAAACCGTTCATTGCTAAGTAATGAGATTTTAACTAATTACTTGATAAATTTGGGCATAATTTTAACACTGTGATATTATTGGAGGCAAGTTCTTACTAAAACTTCTTATTAGTAAGTATGTCATTATAAATGGGTCTCACAGAAGCCATTAGCAATAACAACAAAATATACTCTTGCTAATTATATAGAAACTAAGCTATTATACAACAGATAATAAATAAGACATTATACGACTACTTTTAAGTAATGCAGGCGGTCATTAAAAACTAAGTTATTGAGTAATTGCAAGTCATTACCGGTTTTTTACTTGGGTGTGACTGTTGGTTGCCGTTTGGGTGGAGGCCATACTTTTCGAAATTGTGGCTGATCAAGCTCTGACTGTTACTGATGTACAATATAGCGACATCATAACATAGTTCGTTTCGCCTAAGTTAGACGATATTGATGTATGAGACATGTGGTTTCCACAAAACGAAGCCATACAGCTAATACAGTTTTGCAAATACGACTCCAAATGTAGGAACAAAGTGTTTCAAACTTTTTTATGTTATACTTTTTCTCGATATTAATACTTTTAAAAGATTTATGGAGGTTAAAGTGAATTACGGAGAGGGTCTTACATGGGAGTTTCGACTAATTATGGACCGACCATTATAAAATTAGGTGTCATCCCTTTGGTATATATGAAACTTATTTGTTTGAATTTTATTTTGATACCAACATTTTTAAAAGATTTATGGTTGTTAAAGTGATTTTCGGAAGTGGGCCTTATATGGGAGATGCGACTAATTATAGACCGATAATCATTAAATTTTACCATATTATTTTTATATATATGAAACATATTTCTGTCCAATATTATTTAGATACCAATATTTTTAAGAGAGTTATGCTCTTTAAAGTGATTTCGGAAGTGGGCCTAATATGAGAGCTATGACCAATTATGGACCGATAATCATTAAATTTTAAAGAATGATTTGTATATAAAACACATTTGTTTGCAATATTATTTGGATACCGACGTTTTTAAGAGAGTTATGCTCTTTAAACTGATTTTTGAAAGTGGGTCTTATATGAAAACTACGACTAATCATGGACCGATCATCATAAAATTTTAACATAATATTTTTATATATATGAAACATATTTGTGTCCAATATTATTTAGATACCAACATTTTTAAGAGAGTTATGCTCTTTAAAGTGATTTCGGAAGTGGGCCTAATATGAGAGCTATGACCAATTATGGACCGATCTGCGCAAAATTGTTTGATGTGATTTGGCTTCATTTACCAATCATTTGTAGTGAAACTTGTTTGAATAATTGCATAATTCAAACATTATGATCTCCCCTATTTCGGGAGAACATTTGTATGGGGGTCAGGTGAAATAATGGGCCGATTTCCACCAGATTCAATCCCATCCATTCTTGGGCCGAAAAAATATCATGTACAAAATTTTACCGAAATAGCTTGCGACCTGTACTCTGTGCACAAGCTTTACATGGACAGCCAGACGGACGGACGGACATTTTTAAAACCACTCAGGGAATGATTCTGAGTCGATCGGTATACTTTAAGGTGGGTGCTGGACCAATATTTATGGGCGTTACAAACATCAGCACAAATACAATATACACTCCCCACTATGATGGTGTAGGGTATAATTAAGGGATTCAGAAACAATCAAAGTAATGTTGAACGCCTAATTCCCCTGCTATTTAATTCACCGCGTGACATTCCTGTACAAGGCGACTGAATGTTAGGAAAATTCCTCTTTCTGATTCTGTGTCTATCTATCGATTTTTATAAGAAAAATACAAAAAAAAAATATTTAACTATTTATACTTTGTAATTTAGAAGGACACTGATATTTTTCCCCAAAAATAAATTTGCTTTTAATTTTTTCAAACCTAGGGTTTCAAAAGAAAATAATGAAAACTTGTAATCACACAACTAAACAATTTATACAATTGGTTTTATGTTTTTCTAACAAATTTTAAGACAAATTTATTGACCACAAAAAGAAATTCCCATCAGAACATAGCCAAGACTTTAAATTTATAGCAAAATAATACCTCAAACGTTTTCCAGCCATTTAGTTTCTTTGACAGAAATTATCTTAGTTACATTTTGTTCCTGGTTAAAATCTAAGTTAATCTATAAAAATCACTTTTAACAATTGTTTAATACCGTTAAAATCATGTGTAAAGATGGCCAATTATCTTGTCACTGTAAAAACATGAACGTAAAGAAAGAGGGAAAACTTAATTTGACTTTGTTGTTGTTGTTGTTGTATATAAGAAAATTTATGGGAACGGAAATGAAAATTTACTTGCATTATGTATTTGCGTTAGAAAATACTTAGAAGAATAAGAAATAATAAGTCGATTTTATTTGTCTGTTCGAACTAAACATAGTAATTTGAAATTGAAACTTTTTTAATTTATTTATTTTTCATTTTGTGTTTTTTTCTCTTTTCGTTTTTTACAGAATTAAATCAGCCAATGCTAATGGTAAGTTAAGTTTTCGTATTATTTTAGTTGTATTTTTTTTTCGTTTGTTTTTTTTTTCCTTTTTTTTTTTGCTTGCTATCAAACAGTTTGCTAAAAATTTACTTGCAATATCTTAAGTATTTGTTAAACATACAGTATCTACGAGTATTGAACATGTTCGAATGGCATAGTGAGACATTATCTATAAAGTGTTTTTAAATAATACTTATAAACTCAATACGAATTTTTAAATGTACATATTAGCAGAGGTGTGGCTAATAGTTTCTGAAAGATGCTTTTTATAATTTTTGAAGTTTTTAAGCAAATATATAAAAGGCTTAATTCATTAGTCTACAAGAACTTAATTAGAAAAAGTATCAGTTATTAAGAAACTAAATTCGTGCGATATCGTGCACTTTCAAGTTTCGCTGATAAGCCCTATTAGAACTATTAGATGAATCCCCCAGGATAACAGTACTTAAATTTGAGGTCTAAAACGGGCTGATCCATTATCTCAATCCTTGTAGACTTTTTAAAATAAAATATGAATATGTATATGTAAATAATAGTTGAAATTAACGAATTTTCTTTCTACGCTCCTGCCTTTGCACAACACAACTGATACACAATCATAAATGTTGTCACCTATTTGAACATGACCACTGACTTGGACTCTGTTTTTTTTTTTTTTTTGAGTTTCTTGAGTGGTGGGGAGAAACCATAGAAAACCTACAATAAAAAAACACATGCCAATTCACAAATTTATGTTGGTTACTGTTTTGTTTTTAATTCATACTATTTTTTTTGTATTTTTGGCTTTTAATTCCAAGATTCTTATTAAATATGACCAAACCGTTCATTTGCAAGCAAAACGAATGTACAAATGTCTAATAAAAGTATGTGTAATGCGTAAAATATTTTTCCTTGAACAATGTATTATGCAAATTGTTAAGTAGTGTTTTGCCTAAAGGCAAAAAAATATAATTTATCCAATAACCACCATAAAGCATTTATCAGTTACAGACAAAATTTGTTTTGAAATCCTAACGTAACACAGAAAAGGAAAATGAAATCGAAGCGAAGCGAATAAAACTAAAAACCCAAGAGATTGTAAAGCGTCAAAATGTTGGTTGTTAAATACTTGGCTGGAGTTATTTTTTTATAGTTTTCTTTACTTGGAAAGCCAACAAGCAAGCACCAGGAGCTTGTAGTAGATATTAACTGTAAGGTAAAAACAAAAGTCTAGTAAGTTTTAAGGTGACATAGAGTGGTGGTAGGTTCAAGCTGCGAGATATTAATATTAAAACAATGCCAGGTTTAATGTGAAGAATAAATAATTTTAATATGTAGTTAAATTGTTTTATATGAATTTTAGCTAAAATACCCTACACAGGGTAAAGGAGTTGTTATAAAACCGTCTTGTAAAATGAAGATGTGATGCTATTTCAATATTTATATAAAATAAAATACAGATTTTTATAGTACATATTCATATTTGATGAAACTTGTTTAACAATTTTTTCTCGTATTTTATAAGGAGCTTCTCATAGACACACTCAAAGACTTACAACTTTTCATATCAAATCGAAATATGTACATTAAGGAAAAAACATTTGGTATAAGCAACCATGTATACCTATCTTTGTACATACTTTATGTAATTGCTGTAAACGTTCAGAATTTGATCGTGCAGACTTGAAGCGTAGCTAACATGATCTAAGAAATCGGATCTTTTAAAGTTTCGTATATCGTTAAGAATAATCTAGGAATAATTCACCTGATTTCCATGTAATATCGCCTTAACATCTTGTCTCCCAACTCTCCGATAACAGTTTTTTATGTTAAGGTATCTTGATCTTCTTTATATTGTTATTAATAATTATTAGGAAGAATTCACTTTCTTCCCATAGCTTGGAATCAAAATAATCTAATAATCTTAAAGGCTTCATTTAATGTGAAATTATTTCAAATTAGGAAAAAATTTCCCAAAAAACTGGTCTCCATTATTCACTTTCATATTAATACATGCTTCATTGAGGATAATTGCAGTTCAAATAGCTAGGAAGGAAGCCCGTTTGATTATGGAATTTAATATTTCAACGTTTTAAAAAGAGTTACACCAAACGGTCTTCTTATAATTTCTAGTAATTTCTCTCCTTAATTCAGAGATATAACTGTTTATAGCAGAATAGTGTTCGGAAATGAATTTAAAAGATTATTAACCAAATTTTATAGTTGGAAAATAATTGGATTATTGACGACAAATACTTTCATCTTTATTAGAAAAATGTTTTCATTGTTTTCTATTTTATATTGCTAGATTGGCGAATGTCAAGACTTCTAAGAAGCAATAGCTTTTCTCGAAGTTCTTGTGTTTGAAATAGTCTCATTATTAAAATCCAGACACTATTCTTTACTTCCACACTTTATGTTCTTTTATCCAGTTTTTTTCATGAACCAGTTATCCATATAATCGCCATAAGTTTTCTTTAGCCAACAGTGTTTTTTATCAGTCTCCTATAAGTTTACAGCTTCAATTGAGTGAAAAACTCTATAATTATTTGAGACAGGTACTACCACTTTTGTATGGTACTTACATGCCAACTATAATTTGTTTATTTCTTATTTATTCAAATGCATTTTATATTGTGGTTTTAATGCTTGAGCATTTGAAATTAATTGATGCTTTAAAAGCGATAAACATTTTTTTCTGTATGAAATTTTCAATTTGCATTTAAAAATAGACAAGACAAACTAAATTTTAAAGAAAAAAAATAAGAAAAATACCTATCAGCAATTTTTATTTTTTGTTAACAAGCTGATTTTACGTTAAAGTGGCAACAGCAACCGACAACAACAAAACACATGTGGGTTGTCTCACCAAACTAAAGGTACAGACAAATGTGTCGGTCTGTCTGTCTCTGGTTTTTTGTCTGTCTGTCTGTCTGTCTTTCTGTCTATCTATCTGTAACTAAAGAGTTTTTATTTTAATTTTAACAGGAAATTATTTTAATTTTTTTGTTTTCATTTATACAGTCACTTAGTTTGAAAACTGTATAGGAGACAAAACAAAAATATATATGTATGTATAAACAAAATAACACAAAAACAATTTTGACTAATTTTACACTTGTTGGCAAGTGCAGTATGTGGCATTTTACACTGACTGCGACATGTATATGTTATTCAGCATCCAACCATGCATCCATTCATCCATCTCCATCCTCCATGCTCTTTTTCACTTACTAAACCAAGTTACGCTAACTAAGTATACTATTCGTACAATGTGGCAACTATTCACACACAGATCTTTACACATGCGGTTGCATACAAATGTAGTGAATACGAGTATGTACTTTCGAAAAGGGGAGAATAGATCTACAAAACAAAAAAAAAAACAGCAGCAGCAAAATGTTGCAATTCATAAGTTAAATGAAGCTCAAACTTTAACTACACATGACGTACTTGATGGTGGCTGGCATTCACACACTAAAACCTAAAATAATAAATTAATCTGAAAAAAACTATCTGATAGAAAAAGAGATGTGCAACAAATACTTTATGCCAATGACTGGCAGGAAAATATGCTTTATACTCTTGGAAAACAGCGGCAAAAAAAGATAAATAATATTGCATATAGAATTAATAGTAATAAGCCTTAAGCCTAATTAAGTGAAAGTTGTAAAAAATTAAATAAAAAATATAAAATTTTTATTTATGAGCACAATAATTGCAGGAACAAAAATAAATTGCTTCATAACGAATAAAGTAACCAAGTATAAGTAAGTAAGTAAGTACCCGTAAGTGTCTACTATATAATTGAGATACAAGTTTATATTATTAGTACAAGTTCATAATGAAGGTTTTGCTGCGTTTAAGCTTATGCAGGATTTTTTATTTTAAATTAGTTAATTACACAATATAGCCACTGAGGATATGAGGGGCATTAAGTTGGAAAATGTATTTAGATTTTACTACTAGCTATTATCCTTTAGAATTTTTATGAATTTGTATAATTTTGCATTTAGATCTAAAGCTGATATAAATAAAATTGTAACATTTACATACATATGTATGTATGTAGTATTTAGGTATGTATATTGCAGTTTGTGGCTTCTAATATAATTAGTATCACTTGTTTAGTCTCTAGTGGGAATTTAATATTATTTTATTTCGTTGGTATTGTCCTATCGAAAATCTATTAACTATTTTTAGAATAGACTTTTGTGGTATTCATAGTTTTTTTGCCCTTAACAGTACCGAAACGTTTATGTTTATTTACTCTTTGGTCTACTGGCAAACATTATTAGGTTTATCCTTAGGCTTTAAACTTTAGCTGACATTACCTATAAATATGCAGATTGCTGGAAAATTCTATCTAAAAGAACTTAGAAATCGGAACTTTAATTTTCAGACCGGAAACAGATTTTTATCAATTCCAAAGTTACGCTTAGTATAAATATTGTATGTTTTCAGCTCCACCAGATCATACATATTATAGGTTATTTCATGTCAAAATTCGATTTTTATATGGAAAATGTACAGGGTGGCGCAAAAGTAATCCTCCTATCAGAAAATGCTATAAATTGTGTAGTAAACACATGCGAAAGACACTTTAATAAACAATGTTACGCTACACTGCTCCAGAACGCGGAATATTGCAGAACTGACATTAGGGGCCAATCGCAAAATTTATAGCATTTTCCTGATAGGAGGATTACTTTTGCGCCACCCTGTATAATACGTCAAATAGTGGTCCTTGATCAATTTAAAATTTTATATCAAAAATCGATTTATGTAGTATATATGAAAAATCTAAAATCACTCAAAATTCATTAAAAAGTGATCCTAGAGCCTTCTCTCATGCATCTGGCTTAAAATTCAAAAGAGCTTGAACCAAAACTATGAAAATCTCGAATTAATGACTCTAATTTTACTAAGATAATTCTGTACCAGCAGATACCATCGATTCTTTATAAGTGTATTAATTTCTATATATTATCTGAATGATTGATAATGGCATTTTTTAGCCGAAAAAATGTAGCTCTGTTAACTTAACAGTCCATTAGTAGTAAGTTTGTTAATTTATACATTAACATGGGTAATGTTAAAAACGGAACTAACTGACGGAGCTAACTTCACACACATCAAGATTTTTGCAAGATCAAACAGCATCAAAAAAATAAAACTAAATATTTGTTGTGTCTTGTCCCAATAAACGAAGTTTTTTTAATAAATAAATAAATAAATAAACAAGTTCAAATATATTTTATTAAGTGGTTACGTCTTTTTCGTCAAATATTTGCCAAGTGTGACCTTTACTCACTTATTTTTCATGTGCAGTCATACCTAAATACATGCCATCTGTGTGAATCTATTAATACTTACAATCCGATTAGGGATAATAATCTGTAGTCACACAATTTTCCTTTAAAATTCTATTTTTTTGTTTATTAAAAATCTTAAATCGGTCATAATTCGGTAAATATAGGTTCTAGAGCTAAAAAAAATGATCTGCGATCACTTAAATTTTCCATACAAAATCGATATTACATGAAAAATCTAAAATTACTCGTAAATCGGTTCTAAAGCAAAACAGCCTGAAAAAATGAAAACTTTTTTTGGTAGCTTAGATGTCTTAGTCAGTTTGTATGCATCTAGTATTGGGCTTCAATGCCTATAATTCACTTTTGTTTGTATCAACTCTAGTTTTTGAGATATTAATTATTTAAGAAAACTATGTAATTACGCGCTTTATAGCAACGTAACTAATAAACGGTTCATTATATTCAGTAAAAATAAAAAACCGAAATTTGGCTACAATATTATCTTCATGCTTCATTAGCATTATTTTGATTTCATGGAGTATTTTCGGAGATATCGCTGAACTTTGGATAGAAAATTCTTTATTATACATTTATTTATTTTTAAAAATTCATAAAAAAAAAAATAGAGAAGACGACAAATTTTCCATTATTTTCCTTCAGTCATATAGGAAAATATGTTACGCATATAGCAAGCTTGTTAAAATCCATTCACAATTGTGGGTTTTATTCCAAATAAAATAATTATATATTATTAAAAGAAAATACGTTATACATACAACAGTACACAGAGGTATGTGGTACTTTTGATTAATTGTTTTTAAATTTTTGTAAAACAACAAGCAAAAGCCACGATGTAGATTCCAAAATTAATAATAAAATCAAAACTATTGCGTACATATTAACAAGAAATATACATATATGGCTATAGAAAAATATTGGAACTTTTGTTATTATCTCTATTTGTTATGAATTTTTGAAAAAAAATTATAAAAAAAATTTCGTCATATATTCGGCTATATCTCCAAAACTACTAAGTGGAGTAAATATTATGTTAGGGCAGCATGATTGTATGTATATTGTAGGTAACTTTTTATTTTTTCTTTTCACTAAGCAGGTTGAACTGTTCTCCAGTTATGTTACTTCAAATCGTGTAACTATGTAATTTTATAAAAAAAATATTATATCTCGAGCACTAGAGCTAATCCAAAAAAAGTGAGTAAGAGGAAATGGAGCCCTATATATACATATGTACATGTATACAAATTGATTAAAAAATTTAAGGCACCATTTTTCGTGTTGGGCTGAGTAATCTATAATCATTTATATTTTCCATCATAAATCGATTTTTATGTGAATAATTCCAAAAACGTTTTCTAGAGTAAGATCTTCAAGATAATATATTGACCAAAGAATATCAATGCTGTATATTATAGTTAGGAAAAATTATGTTTAAAAAATTCAATCATGGTGATTTTAAAATATAAATTTTTCACTCATATTTTCTATCAAAAATCGATGTTTATATACAAATCTAATATTACTCATAATTCGTTAAATAATAATCTTAGAAAAAAAAGTACGATAATTTGATCTCTTATATTTTCGCTTTTTATTCGAGTTAAAAATTTCAAATTCTACTATGTATATTGTTTAGAAATAAAGAAGATATATTTATAAGCAAAAGTGGTTTAAATTCTTATTAATAATTACCACCCTACACTTTTGCAACGGTAAAGTATATTTGCAATACAACATATTTAGTTCCAGTTCTAATATACCTTTTTCTTAATTTATTAGATAAGATTTATACTTTTATATTCGGACAATTTTATCTTTAACTAAAAGTTGCAAAACTAATTGCAACAAATTATATTTTCTCTAAAATCACGCTTAAATTTTGCTTTTTTTCTAATAGATTACGTTTAGTTGTGTTTCGTTGCCAAGTATATAAAAATAATGTCACACTTTAGCTAATATTCACTTGAGATCAGAGCAAATACTTGCTTGGTTTGGCTTGGCTTGGCAAAAGACCTCTGAAACGCACCTTAATGTTTGACCCCAAATCAAAATGTTGTAATTTGTTTAAAACAGTGTTGTTGTTTTTGCATCTTTGCATTTTGTTATTCTCAGTTTTTTTGTTTGCTTAGCAGTTTTCTACAACACTTTGCAAAAACAAAATGAAGAAAAAAACAGATTTTCATGTGCCATTTGTCTCCTGGTGTAGTATAATGGATTGTTTGTTTGTTTATTTGGATGTTTGGTTGTTGTTTTTAGGAAACTGAGTGGGGAATTTCATTAAACATATTGGAGGCGCCACTTTTTCGCCTACATCTCTTGACTTGTTAAAGTACGAGTCATTTTTTTTCTTAGTTTTTTGGGATTTTGTGTGATTTTGGGGGAAATGTTTAATCGGTTTTGTTTTTTTGTCTACTTTTTTTTTTGGTTGGGTTTATAAAGTAAAAATAAGTAAGTAAGTAGTAGTATCTGGGTAGTGAGTGTGTGTGAGTTTGTAACACTGCCTTGACAATTTAACGATTTGTAGCGGTAATAGTTGTTGTAACATTGTTGTATTTGTTTGTTGCAACATCAATGAAAAAAAATCTTAAAAGATCTCTTATTTCGTGGTGTTTTGTTTTTGCTGTCTTGAAATTACATCAAAAGCTTTTTGATCATTTACAAGATTTGTTTTAATGCTTCATTTTTTTCTTTTTGGTTTGCTTTATTGTAGCGATATCTGTTTTTTATTGCTGTTGCTGTTGTTTGTTACTTTTCCTGCAAATTGTTTTTGTCTTTTTGTTTTGGACATCATTAAGTGCTAATTGATCTTTGGTAAGCGTTGAAGAAAAAACCTTCCAACAAAATAAACTTTAAATACAGCGAAGTAACGAAAAAGGTTAAACATCGTCTGCTCCCCCAGATAATCAAGGAAGTTTACAATTTTTGCGTGAGATGACATGACAAAATGTTTTTTCTTTTGGTTTCTTTAGATAGAAAGTTTTTCCTAAAGCTTTTAATTGTTTATGTTGTTGTTGTTGAATATGCGTTGGAATTTTTGTATTTTACATTAAAAGAAGATAATTTTTTTTAAATGAAGATTTTGTAAATGATATTGGTAAGTTTTGTGAGTTAAAAAATATGATATTTTTGTATTAGTATGACATGTTCTAAGAAACATATACGAAACTTAATGGGGTATTTTAAAACTAAAACGAAATCTGATGTATTGAAAAATTACTACATTTACAACAGTGCCCATGAATACGAATTTATATATTTAATTTATATGTATATTTAACGAATTATGTGTGATTTTATTGTTTTCATAGATTTTTGATGGAAAATTAAGTGATTAAAGCTTGTCTATCGTCTTTTTTCTCTAGAGCCACTATATGACGATATTATGAGTGATTTTAGATTTTTATATAAAAATCTACTTTTGATGGAAAATGTAATGACTAGAGATTTTTAGATTTTTCATAAGAACCTAAGAACATTTTTTAAGGAAAATATCAGTGATACACAGACTATCATCATTTATTATCAAGAATCATTCAATACCTGTTATTGTTTAACTAAAATGAAGTCCTATTCATAAGCCCTGCTGTCCAAAATTTGTATAAGGATTGGTAAACTATAGTAATTACTCGAGGAGTCTTAAGAATCTGAATTGTTTTAATTAAAACAAATACATACATAATATCAATATTTAAAGAAATCTTGAAAAAAAAAAACAAGCGGAGTCCAAACACTGCAAATCATGGACTGGGAAGCAAACTTAAAATTCAAGATGTTTTAATTCTGAATGCAATGTTCTTCGATTTTATTTTTAGACTACAAACTTTTATTCTTTATTTTCTATCCATTATATTAAAAAACCAATGTTTTAACTAAAAAAAACTACTTATTAAATCGTTTTTATTTTATATAAAAGAATATAATACCATTTTCCTCTTTTTATAAAAGGATTACTGCTCTATTATCAATTGCATTCCACAAATCCAATTGCATTTGATTTTTTAGAAATTGTTCATTCTGTTTTTTTGTTGTTTGAGAAAAAACACAAAAATTATTGTATACATTTTATACCAACAACAAATCGCCTGTCTCTTCCATGGAAAAAAGTGGAAAATGTATTTACATACAACATATAAAATCTGGCATGAACAAAAATAAAAATAATAACAATAACAGCAAACCATGATAGCTTAACAATTTTACGATATGTTTTTCATTGTTAAAGCAATTGCTGCAACAACTAATACAAAATAAATACAACATCGGCAACAGCAACCAACAATGAATGAAGGAATAGAAACCGAAAAAATAACGAAAAAAGAAATAATAAAACAAGAAACTAAAAACGTATTAGCAAACGGCAACAATTTAATTAAATTGCCCATGGAGGATGCGGTTGTAAACATTTTGCATGCACTTTGCACAATTTTTAGTTTTACCCAGAGACACAATCATCAAATAGTTTTACAATGCCAAATGAAATAAAACGAAATGAAAAAAAAATGTATATCTACTGCAAGTAATGAAGATAGACAACAACTTTTAAAACGCACTACCATATAGGTACATTTTAAATAATATAACAAAGTTAAAGACAATTTGTTTTATTATTACCAAAATTTAACCCTATAATAATATAGGTACCTATTAAACCTTTTGAACCATTAATATTATCCTATTAACACTTAAAAATGTACTATGTAAACATAAACACACTTACCTTATTAGTTTGCTTCTTATTAAATTGCCTTGATTTAAACTTCTAATATTTATTCTCACTCCTCTCATTCATCTAACACATACCTAAATAATAATTTTTCACAAATCACAAATAAACACTAACAACAACATCACATACATAATTACATATATGTATGCGTGTTTACATGCCTTGCAAAAACAAATGCACTCACTCTCTTTATTCTGATTTTTATTTTCTTTTGATTGCTACAGCAACAACACACTAACTAACGGCTTTTTATTCTTCTTCTTTACTCTAACTAGCTTTACATTGAATGATATTGCACTTTATTTCAACAAATTTTCACACATTTTTTTATATATTTTCACACATTTTTTTTATATATTTTTATATACACTTAAAGCACACATTCTAAGCTTCATTTTGACATAACTTTTACGTTGAGAGTCTTATTACTTCTTAAGATATTTTTAATTAAACTACAGCACTAATTTTCACAATGCAAATTCGTTGAAATTAATACACGGACTAATTTGACAGTTTTAGTTAAAGGATAGAGATGGCAAAACAAGAATGACAAGAAATTGATCGATTGTTGTTTAGTTAATCGATTAAGGTATAAAGGGTTAATATGGTTTAAATAAGGTAATAACGGAAAATTTTGCAGGAATTAATAAAAACTGAGGAAAATAAGATATGTACTAAAGGGAATTTTATGTTTAATTAATAAAAAAGTGATTTTTTTATTTGTAGAATTTACTATGTTATTGAAAGTGAGAATTTTAATTTTTATAATTTTTTTGTCTATATATATAAAATTCAATGTATGTATGTATGTATGTATGTATGTAACGTATGGACTCCAAAACGGCTGAACCGATTTTGATGAAATTTTCACAGCATGTTACTGTGACCCTGGAAGGAATAATAGGCTATATGAAGTTTTGATTGTACAAACGGGGGTGGCACCGTCCATATAACCCACAAATTTAAATCGCCATATTTTGGGCAGTTTTTGACCTACGTCAATGATGTGTGGTACATATGGAATTAACATAATTAGGAATACGTACCAGGAGAAAAGTGGGTGGGACCACGCCCCTTTTTAGGAAAATTAAAAATCGTAATATAGTCTTAACTACTGGACCGATCGTCATTAAATTTGCATAATAGGATATTCTTACGAAATAATAAATTCTTGACTATGTAAGTGGACAAAGGGGCATGGTCTCGCCTAAAGCATTGCAATAAATACATTAAAATAAATAAATAAATGTTTGTAAATATATAAATACGTATTATTTATGACGAGAGGGGGGGGGGGGGTAGCAAAGCACACCGGGTTTAGCTAGTATTCTATACAATTTTAAAATTTTTTAGTTGATATAATTATACAATTGTTAATTTTATTAAATATAAAACAAAAGTATTTATTTTAGCAGTTTTAGCATTAAAAAAGAAAACTGATAATGTTTATATATTACTGGATAATAAAGGAGTTTTTATTCAAAACAAAGGAAAATAAAGAGTTTATATGAAAATCATTCGAATTTTTATTTAATTGGACAGAGTGAAATGAAAATTCCATCGCTTTTTGGCAAAATTGCGGGTCTATTTCGTTAAATATGGATTTACATTTTAAACGGGAAATTATCAATTATTATTTGTGGGTGTTTTTGTTAAAAATGTAACATGTCTAGAGAAAGTTATCAATCGTAGTTGTAAGTTATTGAAAAGACTAGACTAAAATGCTGATTTATCATAAAATTATTTAAAAATAGCAGAATATCGATTGCAAAGGTTTGTTTATATAAGTACGCGATATTTTTCGATAACCCCCTATCATTGTATGTCATATGCAGTTTTCCAAACATGCTATACTTTAAAATTTTACGTAGCGCCTTAAAACCAAACAACACCCAACACTATATGAATGTAGTTTAATTTTTCCATGAACATATTCATACCACCACCATTTACACCAGCAGCAGCATCCACGTCTATATCGTCAACCATTTGTATGCAGCAAACAAATTTCCACGATTGAGTTGCACATTTGTTTATTACACTCCTTTTGTTTGTATGTTGCCGTAATGACGACAACCATGATGATGACGATGATGCCTTAACTCTGCCGCTCCTAATAGTAGTCGGGAGTTTTTTGTGTCTACTTATTTTCCTGCCATCTGTATTAGTGTAGTAGATGATGTGTCGCTTGATTTAGTTGATTTTAGTTTTCGGTTTGTTTTTCCTCCTCCATTTTGCATTCAGTTTTTAAATCGCAGCAAAACAAATGCCGGCTTGAAAATGATTTTTATTTAACTGCTGCTGCTCTGCCTGTTGTTGGAGTATAGTTTCTCTAAAACTCCCTTTCTAAATGGAAGGAAAAGAAAAAAATGCATGTTTAAAGCCTCAGTTAGCCGACTGTAATGGAATGTAACTGCAACAGTAAGAAACAGCTGATGGATATTGTTATGTGTAAGGTAATGCAAATAGAATGTCCTTACATTTTTACGTCATTACACTACATTCCGTTACAGTCGGCTAACTTAAGCTTAAGGCTTTTAAAATAAAGATGAGGCAAATAGTAAATAAGCAATATGGCAAAAATAGCTTAATGAAAACATTCGAACTGTTCGTTTACTTATGTACATACTCGTGTACGCTATTCATTTGCCGGTTTTATGCATTTTTTGTATTACATACTTAACAGTTCATAATTTGTTTTAGTTTTCCTTTGGAGTCTGCATTTGAGTTTTCCAATTTCAAAACCCTTTTGTAGATAAGAAGAATACATCATACATACTGGTACAACAAATGACTTAAAACAACTACTGGATTATTTTTGTTTTTTTTTTCTACAATTCCATTTTATTTTTCTCAAGTAGTATTACAGTATTTTGTAGATGGCGAATTTGACGTTAATCAAATTAAACGGCTCATTCGAATGCGACTTAAAATAAGCAGCCCGTTGCACCGCTCATTCCACTGTTATGTTAGTAGCTGCAATAAATTCGGTAGCAACGTTTCTGTTTTTTTATTTCTACTGAATGAGTGAGTGATTTTGAAGTAGAGATTAATGGGATTTAGTTTGTTTGTTTTAATACTTTTATTTTAAATTAAGTGATCAATGAATTATGTAAATAATAGGAAAAGGAATTTGTTTTGGTTTATAGTGGCATTAGGATTGTCAATTAATGTCAATTTGATGGAAGATAAGAAACCACCAACCATGTAGTTTCGTGCCTTTACTTGCTTGTATTATCTCTTAATTGGATTTAACTTATTTGTTTGTTAAAGATTATTTTATTTTAATACTCATTTAGTATGGCAACATTATTAAAGAGATTTAAATTAAAGAAATTTCAAATTCGTTTTATAGTACATATGTATATACATCCTAAAATTGAGGGCCCAGACCATAGTTTTACTAACAATAACTTTCTGAAATAGAGACGATTAATTAATTCATGAAAAAATTATTTGTTTTTAATAACTATAAGGATTGTTGACTTGCTACGAGTGAACACAGACTAAAGGCGGGTTTTTGACTCGAAGATTAAATTTAATCAACAAAAATTTTGGCTCGTGGATATTAGCCGATTTCTACAAAGTTTAAACTAGAAATCAACTTTAACTAAAATTAACTAATTTGTCTACTAATTAGTCCGCTTTCACACTCTTCAATTCTCACTCGTCAAGGCAAGTATTTTTGGCGGAACATTTTTGAGAAAATAATAACAAATTAAGGGAATTTAAAAGAATTAAAGTTGATTTTATATGAAATAAATAAAATATTTATTTACCTCATTAAATTCATTCATTAAATAATTGTTAATTTTATTTAATTTTAAATTAGATTGGATTTATATTAACTAATCTAACTACTAATTGGCAATTGATCTTAAGTCAAAAATTCAGCCTAGGAGTATATAAAAAGTGTAACAAAAGTAACACCTGTATTTAACTACAATTATAAAAGCTATTAGGGAATTTGTTTTTGCAAAATTTGTTTTATTGACGCCGGCTTTTCAAAATTTGACGGCATCTGTTGATACCGCTGTAATATGAAAAATTTGAATTGAAACTGAAGTCAAAATTTCGATTTTTATCCAGCCCATATTTTGTTAATGAATAATGACATATTATGAAATTCTTCTACTCACTTTATAGTTAAAGCGAAAAAAAACTAGATTTTTAGCTTGTTATCCTTTATCTTGTTAAATATTGTTGCTTTTTAACTTGTTAACAAATATGGTAAAATAACTAAAGAAAACAACTACAAATAAATAAAGTAGTACAAATTCCGTATTTGTAATATTCATATGGGAATTACTCATAGATACAGATACCAATACTCGAACGCGCAAAAAAACACATGCAGTACAAATCAAGCAAACAACACGCCATGTTAAAGCCAAGACATGGAGGTGCTAGTACCTACCAGACCCAATGTAAAGGAAATAATGTAACCAACACCAGCAATAATAACAAAGGTGACAACATTTATGGTTTTACACCTTTTTGTAGGTTGGTTGCTGCTGCAATTGGACAACAAACAACAAAACTGTTGCATTTAACGAATTGACAGATACTTAATTTACGCTTTATACAATTGACCAAGCAGACACGAAAAAAACCCAAAGTTTTGAGAACAAAAAAAAAATAAATTAAACGAAATCGAATTAAAAACCAGGTGATCAAATAACAAGAGATTTATGAGAAATGTTTGAGCAAGCAAAAAGATAGAAAGAAACAAATTGTTGAATTTAAAATAGTTTTGTACGAGTATTTATAACAGAAATATTTGATTGTTTGCCATTTTAGGACGACCCCAGCCCTGGTGGTGCCGTAATAATCGTAATGGTGCCACAAATGGCCGCAATTCATTGTCAGCCAAACATTCGGCCGACAGTATACGAAGGCCCACCAGCAACTCGGGCGTTTGGACTTGGTTGGGCGGTAGTCGACGCTCGTCCGAAGGTCCTGATCAAATAGGGCCACCCTCTTCGTCGCCGGCTGAAAATCATTACACCCATATGGATGATGCTTACAGTCCAGTGGGTGTGAGCGAGGCTTTATATGCGGAATTGGATCGTGAATCGGTGCGCTCTAATAATCCATCTTATCAAAATACCGGTTACAGTCAGTGTGGAGATGTAAGTGGTATAAGAGATGTTAATCTTAAGTTTCTTTATATTTTTTATTTATATTTGCAGAAATACAATTTCCAACATCAGGAACAAGACATACCCATGGTGGTCTCTTCAGCCCCTAGTAGTGCTTACTATTCCGATTTATCGGTGACCGCTGTGCCCAGTGGTTCGAGCGGCTCCAACGAAAGAGCTTATGAAATTGTGGGCCTAACAGTTATGAATCAGCCCTTACCCAATTGGGATGGTGGCGGTGGTGCTGGTGTTGCTGCCACTGCTCCTCATT
Organism: Bellardia pandia; assembly: GCA_916048285.2. Taxonomy (NCBI): domain Eukaryota; kingdom Metazoa; phylum Arthropoda; class Insecta; order Diptera; family Calliphoridae; genus Bellardia; species Bellardia pandia. The sequence goes on from OU696531.1 coordinate 51,351,094, forward strand.
TAGTGGCGCCCAATGCTGAGGGTATGGCCTCGCAGCGAAGGATACCACGTTTAGCGGCCATTAATGAAACCAGTACAACTACGGTACCGTCTGATTATGTATGAGATGAAAGTAAATTTTAATTAGTTTTGTAAGTAATAATAATTATTATGGAAATTTTAACGGGGATAGTGTTTGTCATGTGGGGAACTTGGTTGTTCGAACAATAAGATTATCACTGGGCAAACAATATCTGCTCCACACACGAATATCTCTCGTGTGTCAAGAGTTATCGATGTTGTGTTATTGTTCTACCAACATTGTGAAAACATTTATTTGACATACATCATCAAATGAGAAAGAAAAATATCGACAGGTTTTCCCCACACAACATGAATAAATGTGTGTCCGTTAAACGATGTGTATGTAACATCGACAAGAGTGACATGATTGATATCAGGACAGTCAAGACTGAGTATCTAGAAAGAAATTTTGATGAAGAAGTTAGAGTTGTTGTTTGACGTTTAAATTCTGGCCAAAAATTATACGATTTGTCTAACTTTTAATAGCAAATATTACCGAAAGTATAAGTGATATATAAATGAAAGCAAAAGGGGCCTAAGTGGTAAGTTGGCTAAAGAAAACTGATTGAAACACACAGGCGGTATATAGACAAAACTATAACTGTTACAATTTCCATGATTTTTGACAAAAGAAAAGAGCTTAAAAAATATTGCTTTGAAAAAAGTCTTTAAAAAAATTAAGATTTCATAAGAAAATACGTGCAACATGTTTAGAAAAAAAGTTATAAACAAAATTTAAAGCAAAAATAAAGTTAAAAAGTATTTTTAAAAGAAAAATAAAATAAACAATTTAAAATTTAAGTTTTAAGTAAAATAAAACGATTTTTTAAAAAAATCGTTAGTGATATTTAGACTTTAAAATCTAATTAAATATACAAACAAGTTTGAAATGTATGTAATGGAAAAATCTTATATATTATTAATATTATTATAACTATAAAAACCACAAATTCTATATATACATAAAAAATAAATAAATAAATATTTACGAGTAATTATTATTTGAATTAAAATTATATTAAATAAGTAGTTGTGAAAACAGGGCAAATAAAAAATTTAACAAATTTAATGAAAAGATATTTAAATTAAAAAAGTACTTAAAGAACAATTTTATATACAACAAAAAACAATCATTTTAAATTGTCTGCTAAAATATTTATAAAGTTTCCTTTTTAATCTGTTGTTTTTCGAATAATTTTATGTTTTTAAATTTTAAATATTTAAATGGTTTCCTTTATTATTATTATTATTAGTAATTTCTATTTGTCTATCAGTGGTAAACTTTTTTTAGACTTTAAGTAGTTGAAAACAAATAAAATACATTTAAAACAATACAATATTTATATAAATAATACAAAAAAATTATTAATTAATTAATTAGAAATCTTAGAAAAACAGCACACAAATTATTCATATTTACAATGTAAAAATGCAATTACAAATAAATGCAAAATTCAGAATCATTATCATTTTGTTAATTGTGTTTAAAATATTTCTATAAAATAATGAAAACGAAACAACAACAAAAAAGAGCCACAAATATATGTATAGATTCAGAATATTTAAAATTTAATAAATTATTTATACACATTTAAGAAAACATTAACGGAAAAACGAATCGAAGAGGAAAAAATTAAGCAAAAATAAAACAAATAAATACTTATTTACAAAAAAAAATAGAAATTGTTTTATTAATTTACATATATTGAATTTGGCAAAGGTTGGTATTAAAATAAATACAAACACAATATACTTTTTGTCAATACAATTGGTCTTTTCGCTATTAATCATTATTATATTTAATAAATATTTATTGTAGAAATTTCCCAATGAAAAAGTCCCTACGTCTTGGCAGTATCTTATCACAAATTTTATTTTAAAACTCACGCTTATTACACACATAATCTAACACACAAATGTATGACTAAATATGTATGTACATATGTATGATTGTACTTATGTGAAATTGTAATTATAAACCAACCATAATATAAAAGTAAGTCCCCAACTTTTTCATTGTAAACAACCAAAAAATCCCATTTAATTATAACCAAACTTTAGTATACTAGAGCTGAAGAACTGTCTGACAAAATAAATAGCAAAAACAATCTAAATAAAATCATCAGTATCTTCTTAGCAACGCCAAATATCAGATTACTCTAAACGGGTTTTAAAAATAACTAAATCATCCACAAAAATATAAACAATAATACCTATATTAAAATGAAATTCTTCGTGGTATTTGCTGTTACTTTCTGCTTGGCTATTTGCTTTGCCTGCCAAGCCATGGCATCGCCTGCTGAGCCTGCCAATGAGGCCCAATACGTTGACGGTTTGGAGTCTTTGAAGGCAATTGAACCAGAACTACATGGTCGTTATAAGAGAGCTACTTGTGATTTATTAAGTGCCACAGGACTTAATCATTCGGCTTGTGCTGCCCACTGTTTGCTGAGAGGAAATCGTGGCGGATATTGTAATGGTAGAGCTATTTGCGTATGCCGTAATTAAACATACACATGTACTTTAAATAATTTAACTATAGACATAAAATAATTATAAGTGAATATATAATTAGAAAACATTTTCAGAAAACTTGTAATTAGTAGTGTTAAAATTTAGAAAAGGATGTGAGAAACGATTTTTAATATTGAAAATCTGTTTCGGAATAGAATAAATATCACAAAAAATCGCTTTATTTCTGTAAATCGAGTGTTCTCAAATTGATGTTTTGCATATACATATGTAAATATATAGTAAATAGGTTTAATTACTCGACAATAAAACTGTTTGGTTTCGTAAATTCAAATTATGAGTATTCATCTTAAAAACGAAAACGTACTTTTCTCCGAAATATATAACACATTATTTTAAAATTTCAAAACAGACTTTCTAATTACCCTGGCTATATACCAATAAAAAATGTTTTTGAAACTTATTTTTTATTAAACCTTTAAAAATCAATTAAAATTTTCATTTGTATCACTTAAAATCTCAGACACAATAGCCTCTGTTATAAAGTCCGCATCCTGCTCAGAATTTTGTACTTCTTTCGTTTCATTCGCCTCCACACACTTCCCCTTTTCTCTAAAATTTTCCTTTTGCCTTAAATGTATCTTACGATGAGTCCTTAAAGCTGCTGGTTGAACAAATCTCCGACCACAGTCCGCGCATTCGTTAGGCTTTTCTCCAGTATGAGTCATTTCATGATATTTTTTGGTGTCGGCTTTGGCAAAAGTCCTGTCACAAAAACGACATGCAAAATCTTTGGCTCTTTCGTGCATATTTTTCACATGCATTTTTAAATTGCCCGCACTATTGCAGACTTTGGGACAAAAACGACATGGCCATGTTCTCTCCAGGGTGTGATAGTTAATGTGTATTTTAAGTTCATTGCGTGTTGTCTTACGCATGCCACAATAAGGACAACTGAAGTTCTTTATGCCCGCATGACGCATTTTATGAACTTTTAATTTTTCCTTATTTGAAAAACGTTTGTTGCAGCCTTCCTCTTCACAGGCATAAGGCAGTTGAGTTTTATCAATGTGGGTATAGTGGTGATCATTTAAAACGGCCGATGATTTAAATACTTTGCCACAAACTTCACACATGTGAGTCTTGAGTTCTGGACCGAAATTGTGAAATTTACGTTTGTGTATATTAAGAGCAGATTTATTTTTGTACACCCGTTCGCAGTTGTCTAGATCACATTTGAAAATTTGCCCTGGTGCTAGCTTGTGTTCCTTTTGATGTTTGTTAAAGAAATGCCAGCGATTAAAGGAACGTTCGCAACCTTCGAAGGTACAGGAGTAGGGAGGTAATCCATCATGTTGCCTTTTATGGGCCTCTAAACGATGTAGAGCATTGAAGTTTTCACCACAACGATCGCATTGATGGCAACGTTTTTGGGCTAAGAATTCTTGTGTAGATGAACAGCTTTCGGTATCGGAGAGAGGCTTTAATTAAATTAAAAAGCTAATTACTAATAATCAATAGTGCAATCAATATTCGATTTTTGTTTAAAGGTTATTAAAATTTTTCATTTTTTCAAATTGTATGAAAAAATTTTAAAACTTCATATACCGTTCTGAATTGTTTAGATCTTGTTAAGTTAAAAAAAATGTGTTTACCTTACTTTCTGTTTCCTCTAGAGACTTATCTTCTTTATTATATTCAGCAGATATTACATCTTCTTTTGCTGTAAAATTCGTGGAAGATATTTTGTCTTTACAAATTTCACTTTTATTATCTGTGAAGTCTTCATTAACAGCAGTATTTCGAATTTCTAAAGTTAATTCAGTTTCTTGTTCAAACTGTAAATGTTCTTTCAAGATCATTGACGCTTCCTGTTTTAGAACATTGCTATTACTTTCGCCCTGTGTTATAATAGTTTTACGCTTCTCAGCTTTAATTTTTTTCTTCTGAGCCCTGCCTCGTTTTTTCTTTACCGAAAAGTTTTCTACGACGTTTTTATTAACTAGCGGCTCAATTGATTTCTGCTCTATATGATTTTCCAACTTGTGGTCTTCATTTAAGGGATCCTTGGCTTCACCAACAACTAGATTCTCACCCTTTAGATTATCCTCTTCTATTGATTCCTTAGTTTTCAATAGTTCATTAAATTTATCCAATGATTTGTGGCACATTTGTTGAAATTCATAAAACAACAAAATTTTTTCATAACATTGTACGCAAACATTTTGAGAATAATCATCCGTGGCTTCCACCGGTAGCGAGGAACATAACATTAACTTTTTGGCCAAGTCGAAGGTATTAAAAATGTTAAAAAACTTTGTTTGTGTAAAAGTTTGTAGGCAGGTGCGACATAATGACATTTTTATATCTGTTTTTAACATTTTTTAAGATGTTTGTTAGTTTAGTAAATATTTTTAAAATTTTTTAATTTTCTATTTTTTGTTTTACACATGGCCAGCTGTTTATGTTTATTTACAATTTTCTCTTTTCGTGCTTTTTAGTACAACTCTGTGTTTGCTTGTAAGATGAGCCAGCTGTTTTTAGATAATTATTATCTAACAGCTGTAAGAAATATATTTCTTTTGTTTTGTTTACATGTATTTTTTATAATAAGACTGTGTAAATTTTTTATTTTTTATAAACATTTGGTTTAAAATGGAGCACTCTGTACATTACATAGAATTATCCAAAAACCCCATACGTTTTGATGCAGTTAGTCAATTGACAAATGTGTTTTTTGATGATTCTAATAAGCAGGTAATTAGAGGATGTTATAAAGAGACGCCTCTTTTATTAGATTCAAGGTCGAGCATTTTTAATTGCAAATTGATAATGTTGATAAACATTTTAGATCTTTGCCGTACGATCGGGTGGGGCTACCGGTGTAGTCGTTAAAGGGCCCACCGAAGATAAAGTCATATCATTTTGCATGACCGATCGTGGTGCTATACGTTCCATAAAATTTTCTCCCGATAATCAAATATTGGCGGTACAAAGACGTGAAAACTCTGTGGAGTTTATATACTTTCAAGGTGATCAGCCAATGTTGCAGGAAATCATTGTACATCAAGTCAAAGCATTAATCTATGCCTTTGTTTGGGTTCACAATAGGGAATGTGCCTTGATATCGAATTCGGGTGTGGAGATATTTACCATAGTAGCCGAAAAAAGTCAAGTTAAATCCGTAAAGGCCATGAGTATGAGTATTAAATGGTTTGCATGGTGTTCGGAGGCAAATATAGCTGTTTTATGTACAGCCGATAGTAATAGTTGTTTGATACCGGTGTTAATAAAACAAAAATCTATAACAAAATTGCCTAAACTGGATTGTAAGTATTAAAATTAGCTTTAAAGATATTAAAATATTTATTTTTTAATTTAAGTAGGCAGTTCCAATCGTGAAGTCCAGGAGAGTAAAGTTACTTTAGGCCAAATCTATGGCGTTATGGCTGTATTGATTTTACAGGCCAGTGCTGCCGGCATGATTGAGGTAGAGGTGTATTTATTAAATGGTCCTGGTTTGGCTCCACGTAAATGTCATGTTTTACGCTTGGGTTTGGTGGGACGTTTTGCCATAAATACTGTGGATAATCTTATAGTGGTGCATCATCAAGCCTCTGCCACTTCATTGTTATTTGATATTTCTCTTAGCGGTGAGATAGTGAATGATATAACGTATCATTCTCCCATCACATCTGGCCGATCGATTAGACCTTTTGCCTTAAAATTGCCCAGTTTGCAGCCGGATGGTCAAATTTTACAATGTGAATTGTGTAAGTAATTTTACTACGAATAAAGTAGAATATTTTTATAAAAAGTAATTTTATGATTATAAAAATTCTTTGATCATGATTTTTAGACTCCACAAATTGGGTACTGTTTCAACCCAATATAGTCATTGATGCCAAATTAGGCTGCATGTGGTATCTACACTTGGATATTGAATCCCTGTGTACTTTAATCTCAGACCGAATAAGATTGACAGAATTTCTTTTGCAACGTAACAATGGCAAACAGGCTTTGCTTAGAGTACTCAGGCAACTAGTAGATGACCAATATAATGGATCGTTTTTGCCAGTATTGGAGACCATATTCAATAAAATTAATAAAGTCTATGCGTAAGTAAATCTCAGCCACACATCAACACAATTAGACATACATATTTATAAAACTCTTCTAGCTCTTGGGTCCAATTAGAACTACAGAATCAAACAGCTCAGCCCTCAAATGTCAAAACAACTCCCAAATTGCCTACTCCCCCGAAAGTGTTAATCGAACAAATCGACATGCATACTCAAGTATTTCAATCGATTGTGGAGAAACCCCAATGCCAAACCGTACTCTTACTTTATCTGCAATCTTTGTGCAAACATAATATAGCTGCCCAGGAAGATCTCAGTAAAATGTTAATAAATGAATTGATTTTGAACAAAAGCTTTGATACTCTCAGACGTTTGGCCGAGTATTCCCTACTAATGGAATCGAAATCTATAGCCTGTTATTTACTTTCACATTCCAATGAAGATCCTGCAGTCTCACAAGTTGCCTTAGATATGCTGACGAAAATTAAAGCTCATGAAATTATTATTGAAGTTTTGCTGGGACAAGGTAAAGTAGTAGATGCCTTACGCCTGGCCATTAACACCAGCGATGCCGGACTATCGGCTAGAAAATTTTTAGAGGCGGCTCAAAAATCTGAAAATGATATGACCTTCCATAGCGTATTTAAGTATTTTCAAATGTGCAATTTGAAACAGCATGGCTCACTGGAGTTTTTGAAAAGCAAGTAAAATGTTAAATTTAATTTAAAATTTTCTATTAATAAATATTTATATTTTCTGGTTTTTCTTTTAGCTGAACAATGTTCGGAATTTGTTCAATATTATAATAATTTATATAAAACTAATTAGCCAAAAGGTTTTTAAAACCACAATGTAGTTTAAAATTATTTTAAGGTGAAGTTTAATGAAATTTTTAGTATTTACTATGTATTTAAAGTAAATTTGTGTTATTTTTTCAAATTTCAGGTGCTTTTTTTCATAAGAATAAAAACTAACAGTATTCTGGAAAAGAAATGTGAAAATATTAGTTGTTTTACTAGTTCGTCCTTATACAATATCAATTTCTGTAGACAGTTTTTGAACGAGATAGAAAAGTTTTCTAAAGAAATAGAAACTCTTCCAAGGTGTTACGGATTTAGAGGGACAATTGTCTTTCACTCTAAACCCTGTCCCTTCACCGCACCCAACATAGCGTACATACAACGGTACCACTTGAATATGCGCCTCATGCTCATATTTTGTTAAATGCCACGTACCCATTACATTTGCGCTATGACATGTTTAAAATCCCATCTTTATTTCAGTTGACAACAACTTCTTTTTTTTTATCGTTGTTAAAAATCTGGAAGTATTTACAACAGAAAAGAATGTTCTAGAAAAGAGGGGAAAGAAAAATGTAACGTGATTAACATGCGCATTCATGACCCATTTTTTCTCTCTTTCTCTCTTCATAAAAAAACATTCACTCTCACATTTGCGTCTCGTGTTTAACACACACACAACAGACAAATAATTGTGTAGAGATTTTTTTTACCAGTACCTCTGCCCATACACAAACACATTCTTGCTGTGAAATGCCATGAATTGAAAGAATGTGATAACAGTTATTTTTTTTCTGATTGGAATGTGCATTTTCAATGTATAAAAACGCAAACGAAAATATATATGTAATGCGTCGTCTACGAAAAATATATAACAATAAAAACTGCTAAAAATTCGCCTTATGAATATGCTTAAATTTCTTGAACACTTGGTTAAGGGCAAAACAAATGATGTTCGACTAGCTCAGTGGTACAAAATGGTTCTTAACCCGGTTTCACAGACGCTTACATATAATACACTATTTGCCTTGAAATACCATAGTGTATTTAATTTTTATAAAAAGAAAATAAACAAATGCTCAATTTTTTTTAGCGTGTTGTTGGCAAGATGTTGTGCCGATTTGGGTACATTTTTCCCTCCCTACTGACTACTGGACTGTCAGACGCCTTGACAGAATGTATACCCTGAATTTCTATTTCTGTCCCTAAAAGTGTGGTGATCTTTACTTACTTTTCATGATAACATGTCCCTAGCATTCCTCCTTTAGAAAAAGACTTTAGCAATTCATTTCAAAATTTAATTTAATGCAAAAACTTTATTTAAATTTCTTTTTTTTTCTATTTTTCTTAGCCTAACATTTACAATTTTAGTTTTCTTATTTCCTATTTCTTTGTATATTTTCTTTTATATTTATAAATTCATTTTTCTTTATTTTTTTAAATTTTAAGTTTTTTTTTTTTTTATATTGAATTTAAATTTCTTTGAATTTATTTATTTATAAATTTTTATCATTTTTAATTCATTTACAACAATTTGAAGTATTAATAAAAAAAATTCTACATTAAAAAAAATTCCTTACAATTATATAAATAAAAAAAAATCTTAAAATTATCTTAATTTTACCTTACTTCTATTCTGGATGCGTTGAAACAGCTACCAGCAAATGTTGTGTTGTATTCCACGTTGTTGATAATGTTGTTGTTGCAAATGGTGTTGTTGCTCATGTTGAAACTTGTTTTGTTGTACGTAGCTATATTTCCCGTTGCAGTAGTAATTTTGTTGTGGTTTTTGTTGTTATAATTGTTGTTTTAATTGTAATTTGTCTCACTTCATGTAATATGTTTGTATATTATTATTTGTTATAGCAAAAATTTTTAAAACAAAGTTACAATTTTTCCTTTTTCTTTTAATACATTATTTTTATTTTTTTCAAGTTTGCCTCACTTTTACATTTCTTTGCTCTTTTTTTTTTATTCGTTCTAGTGGTTGTTTTCTTTTCTTATTTGCTTACTTCTTTTTTTCCCACCAACATTTCTTAAATTTTTGTTATGTTGTGTTTGTTTTGAAATGTGGAACACTTTTAATTTTTTCTTTATTAAAGTTTTTTTCCTTTGAGCTTTTATTTTCTTGTTACAAATTTTGAGTTTTTAAATTTTTTTGTTTACAAATTTTGAGTTTTTAAATTTTTTGTTACAAATTTTGAGTTTTTAAATTTTTTTGTTACAAATTTTGAGTTTTTAAATTTTTTTGTTACAAATTTTGAGTTTTTAAATTTTTTTGTTACAATATATTAAAACTTATTTTGCACTATCTTTCTGTTTTTTTCTTTCTTTTTTTGACTTGGTTTTCCTTTCTCATTTCTCTTTTCTGTCCACTTTTAGGTATTAAGCTTTCCCTTTCTTTTTTTCAAAAATTTTTTGTCTTATTATATGTGCTATGTTGTAAGTTTATCTTTTTCCTACCGAGTTTATAAAACACATTTTGTTATTTTAGGTTATTGTGTTGTTGTTGATTAATAAAATAGATATACTTTTAATGCATCTAACTGTGGATCCTCTTCGGATTCCTCAGAATCATCTTCAACCGAAATTTCGTTCACGTGACGCGTTTTGCTCAGTAGGTTTGTTGAAACCTTACTTTCTTGCAGAACCTTCTCAGCCTTCCTTGCAATTAAGCGAAGTTCTCCTAAATCTTTAGGGTCAGCGATAAAAAGCATGATTTTCAATTCAGGGTTGACGTTTTTCTTGATTATTTCAATCAAGGAGATATCGGACATTGGAGTTCTAAGTTTTAAATTTAAATGTGTAACCGAAGAATGGAAATCATCGTAACTTTCTCTTGAAAGTTGTTTCCGAGTTGAAATTTTCAACAAAATTTCATTTTCTGTTTCAAGCGTCCCGAATTCTTTAATAAGAGCTGTTTTTAACATGAAATAAGTTGCTCTGGGGTTCTGTTTTATAAACATCCAATACCAAACTTCAGCTTTTTGGGAAAGAAACATGTGGAAATTTGCCATAAGGTGATCTAATGGACATTGGGAACGTTCGGTTAGTGTATCTATCTTGAATAAAAAGTCACTTACACTGCCTTCGCCATTGTAAACAACCTTCCAATCCTTCAACTTAACAAAAAATGCTGAGGAGGCATGTGAAAATGAATTTCCTGCAAGGTTTCCCGCTTGACTGCCTAAACTACCTGCTCTAGGAGAGCTTCTTTCCTCTCGTGGTTGATTTATAGTCTCTCTAATTGCACTGAGTTCTTGTCTAAAATCATCAAGTGTATGTCTCATGGTTTCTTGAACATATGTCATTAACGCTTCCATGTTGTTTACTTCTAAATTTCGGTCGCTTCTTGAACCTGAAGGTCCCGTATCTGTATTGGTATCACGTGAAGCCATAATGATTTTCTGGTTTAGATTATCTTGGTTATCTACAAAACCCTTTTCTTCAATTAAACTTTCTAATGACTGAAAATCCAAGTCTCGCAAGGATCTATCTAACAAATCACAATTTGAAACACTTCCAATTTCAATAACCTCTTCACTAGCTGCTATATCTTCTGAATCTAAGGATCTTGCAGTCGATGGTGACCTTACAGCCCTAATACTAGTACTAGAGTGGGTACTTGGAACGCTAGCAGATCTTTTCTGTTTTGGGATTGCACCTAAAATAGACGTACGGGTTTTTATTGGAGTTTTTCCTCTACCTCTGACAGTTGGTAAAGTCGAGCTTAGTTTTTGAGTAAGTGGCTTGGATAAATCTGATTTAGAACGAGTATTATGTTTGTGCATACTGCACTAAAACGCAAGAAAGAAAAAAAAAAATTTAAGTTTGTTTGTAAACGCAAGACGAAATGACCGGTAAGAAAATTTTTAAAGCAATGATGAGAGCAGAAAAAGAAGAAGTTTTCAACAGCAAAAAAAAATTTAAAAAAAAATTTTTTTTCCATCCGCAGAACAAATCCCGAAGGTAAAAGAATAAATTTACAAATTGAAGCAATTATAATAATAAAAAAAAATTGTGAAAAAAAAACGAAGTGAGAAAAGAAAAGTACTAAATCGAGATATTTTGAAAAAAATAAAAATAATGTATTAAAAGAAAAAGGAAAAATTGTAACTTTGTTTTAAAAATTTTTGCTATAACAAATAATAATATACAAACATATTACATGAAGTGAGACAAATTACAATTAAAACAACAATTATAACAACAAAAACCACAACAAAATTACTACTGCAACGGGAAATATAGCTACGTACAACAAAACAAGTTTCAACATGAGCAACAACACCATTTGCAACAACAACATTATCAACAACGTGGAATACAACACAACATTTGCTGGCAGCTGTTTCAACGCATCCAGAATAGAAGTAAGGTAAAATTAAGATAATTTTAAGATTTTTTTTTATTTATATAATTGTAAGGAATTTTTTTTAATGTAGAATTTTTTTTATTAATACTTCAAATTGTTGTAAATGAATTAAAAATGATAAAAATTTATAAATAAATAAATTCAAAGAAATTTAAATTCAATATAAAAAAAAAAAAAACTTAAAATTTAAAAAAATAAAGAAAAATGAATTTATAAATATAAAAGAAAATATACAAAGAAATAGGAAATAAGAAAACTAAAATTGTAAATGTTAGGCTAAGAAAAATAGAAAAAAAAAGAAATTTAAATAAAGTTTTTGCATTAAATTAAATTTTGAAATGAATTGCTAAAGTCTTTTTCTAAAGGAGGAATGCTAGGGACATGTTATCATGAAAAGTAAGTAAAGATCACCACACTTTTAGGGACAGAAATAGAAATTCAGGGTATACATTCTGTCAAGGCGTCTGACAGTCCAGTAGTCAGTAGGGAGGGAAAAATGTACCCAAATCGGCACAACATCTTGCCAACAACACGCTAAAAAAAATTGAGCATTTGTTTATTTTCTTTTTATAAAAATTAAATACACTATGGTATTTCAAGGCAAATAGTGTATTATATGTAAGCGTCTGTGAAACCGGGTTAAGAACCATTTTGTACCACTGAGCTAGTCGAACATCATTTGTTTTGCCCTTAACCAAGTGTTCAAGAAATTTAAGCATATTCATAAGGCGAATTTTTAGCAGTTTTTATTGTTATATATTTTTCGTAGACGACGCATTACAAAGGATATTGCAAAATGCTCAAAGATATCGAAAATGCTTCAATAGAAAATTAACATTTTCTCAACATTTCTCTTTACTGATGTGATCTGATAAAACATCTGTTAAACCATAATTTTTACCCGAAAATCTCTGCGAAATAAAAAACTTTATACATTTTGTTATTTTTCAGTTTTAATGAGTCAATTTTCATTTGTTTAGTTACATAAAATATACATATATATGCAAAAGTATAACTTATTTATATATAGTTAATAATTTTTAATAATAAATTTAACAAAATACAATAACTAATAGTATGAAAGTATGTGTATTAAATAAAATATATTGATGGTATAAGGTTTTTTTGATTGTTTATACCTGACAACATAGAAAAAGCCATTATTATGTTAAACAACTGAAAGTCTTTATAAGAATACTGGTTAAATAAACATTAGTTTATTTTTGCTTGTTTATAAGGTAAAGGAAAAAATAAATAATTAATAAAAAAAAAATACTCGCACTTAAATATTTAGCTTAAAAACTAAAAAAAAAGAGTACCGAGTTTTAGAGTGAGAGCAAAATAGAGATGATAACAAGTGCAATGTTCTCTAAAAGTTTTAATATATAATTACTTATTAAGCGTACAATAAGGATTATTGTTGATGCCCCCATTTGTTTGATTAGAATTTTCTAGGTGGTGACTTTAATTGCAAAACTCCCAATTCCCTGCTACAGTTTGTATTATGATCAGTTGTTGTATTATGATAATATGCAGTATTGCTGGTGTAATTGATAGCATTATGACTAGGTTTGGCGAATTGTAAAGGCTTATCAAATATCCTAATATCGATTTCATTAAGGCAGTAAGGACATTCTAAGTAATTCTCATCTGTGGACGATTCGTCGTCATTCTTCAAAGCCAAGAAGGGAGGTTCGTTTTGTTTAGTTAGATAGTCTTTGGAGCATCGCTCATGCATGGCATGGCCACAGGAACCTAATACCAAAACGGCTGATTGATTGTACAAACGTTGGTTGCACACCACACAACGCATCATGGTTATCCAAAGGCCTCGCGTGGCCTTTTTATGACATTTTTGGAACTCTTGTGCCAATTCTTTCTCCAATATTTTCTGGCATATTTCCCGGGCATTCGTTTCCTGTTTCGACTGGTTTAACATGCTTAAAAGCAGCTCCTTAATATCACCAAAACTACCCGAAACATTGTGGGTGTTCATGATGAGTTGCACCAAATTGGGTAGATCTACATGTTGAGAAGCTTCATGCAGCATGGATTTTGTTATAGTTTTAAATTCTTCTAAGGGTAAAATGAATCTCAATAAATCCATCCACAATGTTTCACGCTCTTTGGGCGTTAAAGGTGATTTTGGGCAAGTGGAAGAGCGAGCACATAAAGCTGACAGACATTTGGCACATTCGGCCATATCGTCTGATTTGGCACTTTTCAAAATGTCCATGGAAATGCTAAATGCTAATTTATAGTCAAAAAGTTTTTCGGCCAAATATATGGCAGCCTGTAAGAGTTGATATTGTTGTACCATTTTTAAAGCGGCTTGAGTATGATAACCTTCAGTATTCTTTAAAAACTCCTCCACTACTGTGGGTTCAAACTTACACAACAGTTCTAAAAGCTTAAGCTTTTGTTCGCTGGCTAAATTTTCATTTCTTTGTTGCAAATGCTTTAGAAAAATAAACAAAACCTTTTCATCATCTTCGACCAGTTTTAACAATTCCACGATTTTTGTATTAAAATATAAATCCACTATACGTGTCGTTTCTTTGGCATCTGTTATCAGCAATCGTTTGATATGTTTACGCAATTGTTCATAGATTTTTCTGTGTTCATCTTTGTTGTGACGTTCCATATAAACAAACATGGTTTCATGCCTCAGCGGATTGTTGAGATAGCACTCCAATATAGTGTCGTAGCGTTGTAGTTTTTCCAATAAGTATTCTTCTACATAGTGACAATGGGCCTCCTTGGCCAATTCCAATTGCTCTTCATCGTTGGTTATGGCATCCAGGCAGTTATTGACCAACAGCTCATGCCAGGCATTCTCACGTTCGGAATGTAAACGAGCACTTTCATTTTCTATAGTCTCTTTAGATAGATAGTTTAGGACTTTTTCCAGGAGTTGTGTGTCGGCTGGCAAGCAGGATTGTGAGATCTGTTGGGCTATGAAATTGAGAAGGCAGCCAATTTCAGACCACTGTAAAGGCAATTAATAATGTATTTTAATAAAAGAAACAAAATTTTTATGGATATCGAAAAATGTTCTACAAAAATAATAGTAACCAGAATTACAAATATAAAAATTAATAGATTTAGTGATTTTTAGAACTTTTCAAAAATGTAAAAAAGTAATAATATTGATAAATTAATTGTCCTTAGAAGTGTAATACACACCGTATTATTTTCAGGGGTCATTATTTCCAACAAAATATTTATAATCCTCTTGCGATGCTGAAAACCCAACTCACAGTTGAATTCTTTCTCTTGAAAAGCCAACGATATCACATTCAAAGTTTCTCGTATATCAAATTTCAACAAAGCCCTCAAGTAGGGATACGGCAACTCATTCGGTTCACTGGTATTGGAATGCAGCGAAGTCAAACACCGCAAAACATCATGTTTAACATTTTGCCTGAGATCTTCGGGTATATCGCCTTGAGGATAACCACGGCCGGCCAAACAGCTAGAAATATAAACCAATAGGCAATTGCCCAAATCGGGATGTTCATAGTCCAGCAGTGGTATGAGTTCAGTGAGCGACATTGTGTAGTCATGCAAAGCATTGGCATTAAGAAATATTTGTGCTTTATAGAGTTTATATTTTTTGGCCGCTTTAAGGACTTGATTTAAATCCAAACAGGTCCAATCCATTTTTAAGATAATTTCTTCCAGCTGTGAGGGGGATATTTTAAGCCAATATTCTACGAGAGCCTGGGATATAATGGGATTAACGCAGTGTATATCATCGTTTTCTATGTGTGCTGTAATGTGGTGCAGGAATAGTTCTTTATTTTGTAAACGTTCCCACAATTGAGTCCATAGCAGTTCTAGTTCTCCTATGGTTATGAGACATTTGATAATGGCTCCCAAGCAGTAGTCGGGTGCACGGGCAGAGGCTGCTATATATTCTTTAAAAAGCATGATGATACGTTCCTTGGCTTGTTGCTTACGCTTAGGACGATCGCCCGCAGCTTTATAGCCATCTAAGGCTAAATCGCAGGCTTCCTGCCATCGTTGATTTTTAACCTATAATAAAATTTGTAAAAATTAACTAGATATTAATCAAACTGGTAAAAATGTTATTTTCCATATAGATAGATATTTTACCAAATACGTAATTCTTTCCATCCATGTTCTTACACCAACCGAATGCATTGACTTTGAGCCTAGGACAAACAATTGAACACCACGGCAGGCCAAGGAATTATAGCAAGCATGTGTGCCAGCCAAAGCCAAGGCGGGCGAAACATTGCCACCCGTAGCTAAACCCTTAAATTGTGCGGAACCATACACCATGCCAGCATTTGCCAAATCTATACATTCCAGTTCTTTGCTAGTGCGTACATCTAACAAATGTAAAATTTCCGTAGTATCCAAACAACCCACACATTTCGGTCCCAGCCAGTGAGCGGACAAAAGATTAGTTTGCATGGTTATATGACGCAGCAACAGCAAAGTTATGCGTCCATGTGATATAAACAATTGATGAAAATAAAGTTGATTACCACGGCCTACAACTAAAACGGGATCTACAGATCTTGAGGTATCGGCAGCTTGTATTAAGACCATTTGCCAGGCTAAGACAGGCAAACAATCGGGCGGCCCTTTTAGCAAATGATATTTAATGACTTTTAAGCGAGGTCTTATGGTCACTATGAAATATTTAGATAAAGTAGCTAAAGCCACTATGCAATATTGATCCAAATCATGATGTTCATTGGTCTGACTTAGTAAAGGTTCCACAGCACATACTTCACCACGAGCTCCAGAAAAGAGACAGCGAGTGGAACAGCCTCTGACGCCCAATTTACGCGTAAAACTTAAAGACCACACCGAACCTCCGGAATCAGCAGCTAAAGCCATGGCAGCTCTGGAAGTCCATTTAACATGCAAGACCCCCGTATTGGGAGTAACCACATCAAACAATTGACGCATGACATCACCCGATTGGGTATCCAGCATTATCACTAGGCCACGGGCAAAACCAGCTAAAAGTCGATTACACTCGGGATTAAACGACAAAGATGATACTGCTCCTTGACCATTTTTATCTTGGTGAGCCCATCTTAAGGTTTGTGTGATATCAAAGTTGAGTATATGGCCATGGGAGGTGCCCACGGCATAATAATGACTGCAAACACAACACGATGAGGACATGCCGGCATTAATTCTATCCGCAGCGCAGGAAACTTGTGTAGAAATACCCTGCAACATGGTATAACGCATTATACTGCCACCCCCACCAGAACCCGACATACGCACACTGCTTTCATCTGCTATAGATGGTGTGGGAGTGGGCGGGGGGATTCCCAGTTCAGAGGCAATATCTGAATCAGCTTCAAATTCACTTAAAACTGTTTCCAACGAAGGTAAAGCGCCTGTGGGTGGTATGGAGTATTCCACATCATCCAACTTAAATAAAAATTAATAATTAGTCAAAAAAAAAACACACAACTGCACTTTCTTCGCTCACCTCTTCCATATCGAGTAACGATTCTGCCAACAAACTGTCCGTGGATCCTCGATCAGAGCCCAATAGGGAATTCAAAGATGGAGCTTTTAACTCATTCATTATTCTTAAATTATATTTAAAAAGATTGTTTTTGATAATAAATCTATTAATTAAATTTGATACTTTAATGCGGCTTCAATCCGCCCCTCTCTTAAATTTAGATGCTGTATATTTTTAGTTATTTAACAATTATCTTATACAATTTTATAACGTTTTTATAAATTTCACATATTTTAATGGTTTTCTTTTAAGAAACTTTACAGTTATTTAATTTTTGATTTAAATCTATGAAAATTGCACTTTTTTATCAAGAAAAAATCTTTTATTTATTTTTTGCAAAAACAAATTAATCAAAAGTGAATAAATGAGAGATGTCAAAACCCGAACATGAGAGTTACCAGACAATAGAAAATGAGAGAAAGGTAAAATATGGGTAAAGGGAGTAAATAATGGGTATATTATAACCGCCATTTGTCAATAACTGGTCGAAATCCATTTTTTCAATACAAGTATATGAGATGTGGTAATTGTTGCTAAATAAAACTATATTGAATATAGAGTAAGTTTTACAAATACATATTTCTCTTTTAATTTTAGTAAATTAAACATTATATGTAACTCAGGTTTGCTTAATAACCACTAGTCACTAGATAATAATTAAAAAAAGAATTTATTGATTTATTATTTATGTTTATTTAAAGAAAAATAGTAAATATTAATATGATGACAATTATATAATTAACTAACGTTTGAGTTGTTTATTGTTCAAATATAACGGCTTTTATCATCAAAATAAAATGATAACGTATTCATCTTAAATTGATAGCCCTTGAAGATGAGACTGATACATGTCGCAATAGTATCCGTGACTACATATTCAGTAAATAAATTTATTATTTCTTTGTTTTTGTTAAATATAATTTGCATTTGTTAAAAAAAATCTGTAAAACAGTCAAAACTGTAAGTTGCAACTACATGGAATATATATAATAATCACTAAAAAAATATTTTTAAATTTTTTGTTATAAAAAAATACAGAGATAGGTAAATTAATAAAGAAAATGTGATTAAAACTGACACGTACTTAAAAAATTATGAAGTCGCTAATAGCGATTTAAGAAACTTGTAAAAAATAATAAACAAATGTAAGCTTTCAAAATTAAATTTCCTAGATTTACAGTCAAGATTTATTTATTATTTATTAATAAAGGAAATTTCTTTAAATATTATTTTGCGCAATTTTAATGAAGGTTTATGATATTCTAAATTTACAATTTTTGTGTCCAAAATGTCTTAAATGTTAATAAATTGCAGTTGGCTACAGGAAGGAATGGAATTTTTTATTTGTTCTAAAGGAAACTGGAGTATCACATAAAAAATATGCATAATAGCTACCTATAACGTTTTAAGATACCCCTACATTAATGTTTGGTAAACAACAATGTTTTGTAATGGAGTTATAAAAACAAGTGAAATTTACAGTCGGTGTTTCAAAATATAATACATCAAAATTAAGCAAACATTATCGGGATGGAGCAATACTCTTAACGCCTTTTCGTCCCGCAAAGACCGTGCCGTCACCAACCTATGCCCTGCATGTGGCCAGGGTCCTCACGACCACCACATTATTGCAGAACCCCCGCATTAAAAATTTATTATTTCTAGCTGTTACAACAACAACAACAGCATTAATGCCTTACCAAATAATAATTACAATTTTGTCAAATATTACTAACCGATTATTCACTTTATTTTTACAACACTAATAGTTTCTACGAAATTTTGTTATCATTTCCAATAGATTAGAATACGAGCAAAAAAAATGGGAATAAAATCAAAACAACTAAAAGTTTTAGACCTTAAAAGTGTCAAAAAGACGCAAACCAAGAAATTTTTGTTCTTTGGCCTAATTGGTTTTGCTATAATCCTGCTGCTGGTAACTTACGCTGCAACTGCCACAACCAATACAATGACTCGTTGTATATTCTGTGATATTGTGGCCGGAAAATCGCCCAACACTAAAATTGAAGTTGAAACCGAAGAATATGTGATATTTAAAGACATAAAACCAGCATCGACTTACCATTTTTTGTGTGTAGCTAAACGGCACATAGAAAGTCTGAAAACTATGACCAAAGAAGATATACCATTAGGTGAGAAAGGCAATGTATTAAAATACTATAAATAAAAATCCTTTATTTTTTCTAGTTAATCGAATGGAAGAGGGTTTAAAGGGATTCTTCAAGTCGCAAGATATTGACATAAATGATGCTTTATTCGGCTTTCATATGCCACCCTTTATAAGTGTCAAGCATTTGCATATGCATGGGATATCACCACGTTCTAATATGTCTTGGACGAATAGCTTTATGTTTAAACCTTCTTCGTATTGGTTTAAAACGGTAAGATACATATATTAAAGATTGCTTTACAGAGTGCATTTGAAATAAATTTTATCTTTTTTAGGTTGAGGAAGCTAAACAATATTTGGAAAATAAATCCTAAAATTGACAACTTTAGTGTTGAAATTTCTATTATTACTAAATTATGGCTTTTAGGTACAAATTTATATTAATTAACTAGCAATACTTTTTCATTTATACATAATCAATTCTGTAAATTGTATATTTTTGTTATATAATTTAAATAAAGAAAGCAAAATGAAAATACAATAAATATAAATAGTGAACAACAAAGGTACTTTGTGACTAGACCTTAATAGTTTAAATAGCTAAACCAAGTGTTTTTGTATTTTGTCTAAAACAGTTTGGCAACAATCGTGCTGATGATAGCATACTCCAAAGCTGTCCCAAAAAAGCAATGGCCGGTTGTGTATTCTGTAATATTTTGGCCGGAAAAATCGCAAACACCAAAATTGAAGTTGAAACCGAAGAATATGTTTTATTTAAAGATATCGACTTACCATTATCTATGCGTATCTAAAATTCAAATAAGAAGTTTGGAGGTAATGGCCCAAGAGGATATACCATTAGGTGATTATAATTAATGTAGATAATAGAAGACAATAATTAAAAAAGTTCTTGCTTTTATTTAGTCAATCGTATGGGAGATGGTTTAAAAGAATTTTTTAAATCGCAAAATATTGACATCAATGATGCTATATTCGGCTTCCATTTGCCGCCCAATATAAATGTAGGACATTTGCATATGCACGGCATAGCACCTCGTTCCAAGATGTCTAGAGAGAATAGTTTTTTGTTTAAAAGTCCCTCGTACTGGTTTAAAACGGTGAGTTTTCTGTTTCAAAGAAGTTCGTAATGAAATATATTTTTTTAGATTGAGGAGGCTAGACAGTATTTAGAAAACAAATCCTTAAAATAATCCAAAAAATCGACAGCAGTAACTAACTTACATATATTTTTTTTACAAATTTATATTAATTGGCAATAATTATTCACTCAAACATATTCTATTATGTAAAATTGTTTATTTTGCTGTGATATTTAAATAATAACAAAATGAAAATGCAATAAATTATAATGAAAACAAAAAATAAAAAGATTTGTTGTGTATATCGTAATGACGTCAAAATTGTACTTTGTGGTCAAAATAAGAGAAGCATTTACAAATATGTACGAATGCCGACATAAAATGAAATAAACAATAAAGTACCGTTACTTCCTGAATCTATTGCAATTATAAATCTGGCAACTTTGTTTGTTTTTGCAAAGTAGTTTGACATTTGCGCCTTTTTGTTGTTTAGTTTCCTATTGTTTGTAGTACAATCCGTTTATTTTTTTCTTATGGTTTTAAGATAAAAAAGTTTTTAGTTGTTAAAGTGTTATATCTGTGGTTAAAGTGTGAAGAAATATTTATTTAAAAAAGAGTTAATTTTAAATAAATAAAAGCCACGTTGGCTTGTGTGTTTAAAACAGGGGCTTCCAAAAATTTTTTGGTACTGTATTAGTGAGTACGAGAGAGTAATAAAATTGAGAGAATGTATTTATTTAAAGCCGCAGAAAAATTTTAGTAATATACATATTTTATAATTTGCTATGTATGTTACCAAAAGCATTTTTGACCGCACAATATTTTTTGAGTGTCATCTGTTAACCTGAAAAAAAAACCATAGCATCCGCTAGACATGTGCACTTGTCGAAGTCACATCGACGACTGAATTGAAGAGCATAAAAATATGTCTTGGTAGTGGTAGCTCAATTGAGCTATGAAATGGAAACCCCCAGGGATGCCAACTTTTGAGACTCAAAACGCGTAAAAATTTTTGAAAAAAGGGCTAAAAAGGGCTAAATTGAAAAAAAATCATTTAAAGCCACATCCTGTCAAAATTTTCGATAACGTGCGAAAAGGGGCTAAATTATAAATGTTTCTTTTAAAAATCAAAACAACAAAGACTTTTTTATAAAATAATTTATTAAAAAAAAATATTTTTACTTAATAAAAAGATTTTTAGCAATATTAAAGGTCTACATAACACATAAAAAACAATAGAAAAAAAATTACTATAATGAGATACATATCTAAATTATCTACATTTCATATTACATTTTAATAACTAAGGAACATACCTAGATTAAATAGTATACATTTAAAATTGGTCGTTACTGAACAAAATTTCGATTTCTTGTTCATCATCATTTTCAGTCCATAAGACACTATCAATAAAAAATTTAGATTTTTTACATGTTTCGTTCGAATTAATTTTAATGCACACTTCGGCAGGTATTTTGTAGTTTGAACAACATACATTATCTCTTGTTAGGCTATATTTAATGTGTATTAAACTGTTACACGTATTTATTTTATTTTTGAATAAATTCATGATACTAAAACTCCTCTCAACTTCTGCGTTTGAGTACGGATATGTCAATATGTGTAAGGCAAAACTGGATAATTTAATTACCAATAGCATTTTTGTAATTATGAACACCGATCCAAAACTTGTCAGTTCTTTCAGTATTATTCCATTCACATGTTTTTAAACTAAGAAGACAATTCTCTAAACAATCAATTTCTTTATCATCAACAATAAACTCTTTTTTAAAGCTTGGTAGAAGGCTTTTCATATTATTCGAAAAAAATATTTTCAGTACTTAGTAACGATATTTTTTTAAATATTTGTATGTTGGATGGAAGTTTTGCTCTAATTTCAATTATGACGGTTAAATTTGTAGAACAATTTTCAAAGCACATCAATTTGAAAGAAATATATGTATGTAGATTATTTTAGATTCCTCTTCTTTTTATAAATTGTAAAGCAAACTAACGTTATTTCGATATTATTAGATTAAAGGAAGAAAAAGTACGAAAAAACTAAAATGTCGAGCAAAAAGTAATAACGGGCTAAAAGGGCTAAAAGATAATTGTAAAAAGTGCTAGATTTACGCGTTTTTTAGTTTCGGGCCAATTTTCTTTTTTCGCGTTTTGAGTGACTCAAAACGGGCTAAATCTAGCCCGAAAAGGGCTAAGTTGGCATCGCTGGAAACCCCTGGTTTAAAAAGAGTAACAAATCTGTGGAAAGTGAAAAAAGAAAGTAGCAATAAAAAAGGTTTTTAATAAATCAATTAATAATTAAATAATTTCAAATAAAAAATGTAATAATAATGTAAATTATAAAGCGAAGTCAAGTGTGTTAAGGATTTTTTTAAATGCACTGATGATCTCGATGCCAGCAGCAATGATACACTTTGTATGTAAGGATTTGTGTGCATTAGATTGTAAACTTTGTCAACAGTATCAAAGGTATTATTTTTCAATTTGTAAGAGGTTTTTGAACAAAATTTTCCTCAAGACTGTTTTATTAATAGCTTATTTTTTCAATTAATAGATTTAAATTGTTGTAATACTTATGTAAGTAAAATCTCATAACTCTGTACCTTATTAGCCTGTAAGACTTGTAAATAAAATAAAAAATAATAATAAAATAAATAATAAAATATTCTTTCTAAATTATAGAAATTACATTTATTCGAACATTTTTGAGACAAATAAAAATTAAATATAAAAATACTAAATATCAACTAAACTAAACTAAGATGTTTATTTAAAAAAATAAAATTCAAGGCATTAATATACATAAGTTAAATCAACTGATGTACCTACATATATGTATGACATTTTGACAGTTGCCGTTATTATCTACAAAATAAACGTTATAACAAACACATGTTACTTGTAAATGGTCATGCTTACTTTGACACTTCAGTTAGAAACTTAATCGTCCTGCATAAACAACAAAACAAATTAATAATGTGGCAAAATAAACAACAATTTACTATTTTCACAAATCTAATATTTATATTGGGGCAATTTTTAAGTGAAGTTTCCTGTCTTCAAGAAAAGGGTACCGATGGCAAGCCCTTGGCCAAAGTAGCAACATTTCATTTCCCCGAATATGCCTACAAGGAAACTAGTAAAAATGTAGGTCATTAATAAATACCACAATAGAAAAATTATTGATTTTTTATACATACAAAGAAAAATATTAATTAATATTTCTTTATGATAACAAAAAAGGAATTAACATACCATGATTTCGAGGTTACCTGTGAACATCATGTAGCCTGTGAAAATCTAGAGAGTGTAAAACGAAAAGCCTGTGTGAGACGTTGTATATCGTACTCCTGCTATCAGGATATTTATGCATTCGATGAGGTTTGTATTTACTGAAATTTGTTGAATTAATCAGTTTTAATCCGTTTTTTGTTTGTTTTGAGCAAGCTGGAAGAAGGTGAAATTGATGTACGCCTTAATTCATTTAAGGGCTGTGTCATTCAAAGAACCGGCAATACAAATCGCCGTGCCACCTAGCATAGGGCTTTGCGTTTACAATTCGATGAATTTCTGCATGAGTTGCATTGGAAATTTTCAAATTTACTTAAACATTTTACATAGGAAGCAGTATTAATTGTTATTATTTCCTTCATTATGATTTTAATGTAATGTGTTAGAAGGGAATGGAAACTCATCTTAACTCTAGTGAAAAAGTATTAATTTATAGACAAGTACATAAATGTGAGGTACATACATAAATATATAGCAATCAAACAGAAAATGTAACGAAAAAGTATTTTTCTTAGAGTAGAAAAACTGTTTACAAGATATACATACATATACTTACTTAGTATTAAAATATATATATTTTCAATAATCTTTACAAATAAAGCTAAACCCTAATAAAAGTACATCAACTAAGAAACAATTTCTTAAAAGAGTTAATTTATAAATTTTAGAAATTGTTCCGAATAAAAACAAAAGGAAATAAATTTTCAACTTATAAATATGTATAAATGTTTTAGTCGACATTAAATCAGATTTCCTGTTTCGAAGTTGTGTGTCTTAATTTTTCCAAAATCTCACAATGGGTCTAACTTTTTAAAATTAATTTGAAATATGTATAAATTATGTACATTACTTTTGGTTAGGGTAAAATTTTTGGGTTTTTTATAAAATGCTAACAAAATTATTGATGTATTTTAAATAAAACTCTGGACAAGTTGTCGTACCAAATATTCGTGTTATCTTTGTCCTAATGACATTAAAGAGAAAATAGATATAAGATATAAAATAGATACACAACTATAACGACATAGAAATGTTGAAGGCAGGGACAGAAAATAACTGTTATTTTTAAAAATTTACATTAAAAAATCACACATAAAAAATGATCGTAGAAAATTTTGGATCTTATCATTATGGTACATAGGTGATGTACATGCAAATTTTTGGATGACTTTTAAATTTGTGCCTTTTTTGATAAAAGTCAAAAAATAACTTTTAATTTTAACTTTTATTTCTGCCTTAAAAAATAAAAGTTAAAAAATAACTATTTTGTCTTGACTTTTTCGATAAAAGTCGTAATAGTTACGGTCCCTGGTTGAAGGTAAATGAAAACCTAATTTAAATAGAAAACTATAAAGTATGTTGGCATAATGTATTTTGTTAAGATACAAAAGAAAGTTCAAGTAAAATTTATAAAATGAAGAAAAGATTTTAAATTGCGGGGTCAAATATAAAAGTTTTGAAATTTTAGGATTTTTCTTACAAATATTTTATATTGGGTCGCATTATTCATTCCGTTCCGCGATTGCGGAAAGAAAGTTTTTGTGCGGAAGCATAATTTGAAAATATTCATTCCGTTGCTGCGGTATTTTTCCTTTTTGCGGTATCATCTCTACACAGACAGTATTGCGGTATGCCGCAGGAATGAATAATTACATTTTACATATCGATCGACATTTCTTTCCGCTTTGTTTTCCTTTTCGTGAGGAATCAATAATACCACCCATTCATATATTAATATATTGTTTGAGTGAAATGAATTGGTCAAAATTGGCTACAGTTATGGTCCCCATAACATTTAAAGGTTAATTTCAATCTCTTAACTTTCAATATCAATAAGTAGATTATTGAAATACTTTGTATCATATAGACGTTATTGTATACAAACTCGTGTAACTGAAACTCTTTTAACTCCGGGATCATATCCATACAATTTTAAGACTTAGTGTTTCACTTTTATCAAGTTTAACTGTTATGGGCCTCATGTTCCTCTTGATAACTCTAAGCCTTTTAATATCAAATTCAGTTAAATCAGTTCTAAAACTAGTTGATGTACTTCTCTTGCAATTGTCTTAAACGAGCCATTTTGTTTTTTCTTTCTTTTTTTTTAATTATAAATTATAAATGTATGCATTTATTATACACAGCTTATTACATATTAATTAATTAATATTATAAATTTATTAAAACATAGAATTAAAAATTAAAAATAATAAAATTTTAATAATATATTTAATTAATAAGTAACTACACATAAAAGTAAAATTTTATTTTCACAACAAGGTATGGCTGGGTATGTGTTTTTAAGTTTTTTGTTTAATTTGTTTATACATAATAATTTTTTTGTATGTATTCTGTTCCCAATCAACTACTCGCCTTTTATGTTTAAATCCAAATATATAGTACTTATACAAATCCGTAGGCGTTCTAAGTGACTTAAAAAACAGATTTCATTAAAAACATTTAATCTCTTCTTAAATATCTTTTTGTTTCTTTTATCGTTTTTGTTTTACAAAAAACACTTGTTAATTACATACATTTTATTCTGTGTGCGTATGTATGTGTTTAAACTGGGTTAGAAATTAAATAAAATTTAATAATTTAATTCAATTGGATTCTGGTTTCTCGTGTAGCCAGGGTCGAAATATGGGCAATGTTGAGGGATAATGTGTATCTGGTTTAAGCACCGAATCTGGCCAAGTATTCGAGATATCATTGCCGGTGGAACGGAATGGATAGGTGGCTAAAACAATAGGCAGTTGCAATTTAATTTCTTTTTCCAAAGACTTGGGTTCAATGACAAAGAACACATCGTAGGATATTTTAATCAAATGACAGCCATGGAGATTTGTGGGTGGCAGTGGTGGCACATACAGACTATCATTTTGCCATTCATCTTTGCCGCCAGGACGTATTTTACCGCGTACTAATACCGCCAAAGCACGTTTTTCCGTTTGCACCACTTTGCCGCGAGCTAAATATTCAACGGTCTGGATAAAAGAAAAATGTCAGAATTGAGAAATCTATAGATAAGTATAAACGAATTATTATAATTTTACCTCCGTTAGCGAGGCTTTGGTACGTTTTATGGTGGCATTGCTGTGATTAGATATAAAAGCTGTTACTAAAACACTTTCACCAGGCACATAACCTCCACGATCTAAGGCTACTCGACATTTTACCATGCCACCGCCTACACAAGCCACGCCCATTTTATGCTCCACCTCACAAGTAAAAGGTTGCTATAAACACAATTATTTTATTATGCATTATATATGAAATAAGCTATAAAACTGTTGAAACTATCTCCAAACTTACCGCTAATATCGGCTTCTCCATATTCAAATCGATTGGATTCATGACAATAAAAACTTGATGATTTTTATGTATCAAACCATTGGGCTCTCTTAAAGCGGCCTTACAATAGTACTGTATCCAGCCATAACGGCCCAGAAATGTTGAAGGTAAACCCAAAGGCAAACCCAATTTAAAGGGAAAACTATGTATGCCGGGTGACAAAACTGTGGGTCCCTGATCTACATCACCCAGCAGACGCATACGAAAATCTATATAGTTTTCTTTATCATAAGTACCACGTTCCTGGCGTCCTGTACCCGCCCGTACCACACCTTCGCCCACTACATGAAAGTGTAGACCCAAGGCCGGTGTGTCATCTTGCAATTCCAGTAGTACACGGCCCGATAGAAATTGTCCCGGGAAATACAGCAGCGATGTATTATCGAATATAATGAGAAATTTTAAAAGTTTACGAGGCATTTTTTTGTATTACTATTTAATACTGCTGGCTGGCTGATGTGTGTCATGTATTATTTTACGGCCAATAAAATTAGTTTAAGGTCATGTTTCCAGTCATGCAATTTATTGGGGCTGTAAATAAATTGTTTATAAAAAGTTTAAATAAAAATGAGAACAACGTTATTTTGATTTACTAGTTAGTTAACTATTACGAGTTTAAAAATTGACCTACATTTTCCGTTTAATTGAAAATGTTTTGAAATTATCATTTAATTACTTATGTATTTGTTTGTTAAATTTCCACCGGTTAATCAAGTTTTATTGAAATGTAGTAGAGTGTGGAGTATAGCTAAATATGGGTGTTTTCAGTTTGATAAAAGGGTTGTGCCTTAGTAGGCGATATTAAAATTTAAACTGGCTATACGGGATAGTTTTATAAATAAATTTTATCATAAACAAGAACAATACGTACGTGTGTCCTGAATTTTTCATATGTGCTGATGACATGTGAGCAAAACTTTAAAAAGTCTAAATTATGGAAAATAGCAGTTTTATTTTTCAATAAATTAGAGGAACTAGATTCGTGCCTGGTTTGAATATAATTACAAAGGAGTTATTCGATCTTTTCACAACAAATTATTCAATATACATACATAGAATACAACTAATAAAAGAAAAAAAAAAACATTATTTTCGGATTGCACACACTATTGAACAATTTCCAAAAAATTTTCTAATGTGATTTAGTTCTAACGCAGAATTCTCCATAATAACTTCGAAAACTGCAGATCGATATGAATACTCTTTCGACTACTTTTTTGACATATCTGCCCTAAATAATGACATTGACATTGTACAAGATGGTGATATCAGAAGATGCTATAACTTTTGCAAATTTATGAAGTTAACCTTTGCAACGAGCCATATATCGATGGTCTCATGTAGAAAGGCCCTAACTCGCATATTTGAAACTTTACAGGAGAAGTTAAAAACATAATAGAAACTGTAATATTCAACATGTAACTTTTTTTGTACAACTGCTTATAAAAGCGTTATTTTTTACACTATTGCAATAAACTTTTGTGAGGAGGTGTATTTGCGTTAAATGCATTGGAATCGCAAAAAAAACAAATTTCGAAAAAATAGCGAGTTAGGGCCTTTCTACATGAAACCAACGATATAATGCTATACTTCTGAAGATCGAGGAATATTTGATCTGCTGAACCACAACGCAATGGATTTTCGTTCGAAGTTTATAATGCCGCCAAAGCCCGTTTTTATCTGAATTGATTTTTAAACAAACAATATTTTTGCTTCTGATTCAGTGTGAATTCACGTATCTTTTACGAAGGAGTTTAGGAAAATAAAAAGAAATTATCCGAAAAACGAATACAGAATACATTTCAAACTTTACTTCAAAATCCATCTGAAGTTATCCACACCGAAATCACTCTTCGGATTTAAGGTGTCTCAAGTTATGTTATTTAAAACCAACTTATAAAAATGGAACTTGAGACTTTCTGTCGAAACGTTATATTATCGTAATCTGTAGCCCAAGGGTGTCCAACACAATCCTTAGGAAAGATGCCGACACCGGTGCCATGAGGTGGCAAGAGCTCGATACTGGTAAGAGTTTGATTGTTTCACCCTTTTTAATCTTGCAGCTGACTTGAGTCTTATCTAGCACCACGGAGTAGGTTAAAAGCCCGGGAATTCGTCTCCTAACTGATATTTGGTTGATGTCGCAGGAAGATCGAAGAAATGCGAAGGAAGAAGATCGTTACCTTAATGGGAAATTTCTGACAACCAATTTATCTCTAGGTGGCATGTGTGCTGGGAACCTGCCCTGTACAGGGTCACAAAATCGGTTTGATAACCCGCAGTGATCTGTCGTCCTTGGCAGTAATTGTTGGCCAGTGCAATGCTAGATCAGTTTGTAGCTGGAGCGATTGCTAAGTGTCTAATTGTCCTGGGCTTTGTTGATTGACTAAGCTAAGGATGGCAGGATACGTTAATCGTGGTAGTACGAGAAGCTGCGATTTGTATGTTCCTTGCAAGTTCATACAAGTATCCTCCTTTGAGACATACATTAGTATGTTCTTGCAAGACATGCAAAGCGAAGGCGGCCCGTATGTTTGCCAGCTTTAAGAGCTATTACTGTGACTAGTACAACAATGGACCTCGACCAACAATGGACATTTTTCAGAATTCATTTTCGAGTCTGGTGTTTGTGATTTAAAATTTAACTGAACTAGATTTCATTATTTAGCAGAGAGAAATGCACCTCAAATTCTAATTACACTGTACTTTATTAAACCATTGTGTAGTATGTACATACTTTAATATTATTTTTAATGTGAACACCCGGGATAATTATACTATTCGATAGCTACAATAAAAAAGTAATGATTGAATTCTAAATATGTGATGTGTCGGTCAAAAAACATTAATAATATTGGATCTCGCTGCGTACAAGCATTCAAGTAGAATCTATTTAATTACGTTAAGAAAAGAACAACATCACGTCAGATATGTGAAACCTAGATAAAATCCAAATGCTAGTAAGTAAGGATTACTATATCCAATCGATAAAATCGCATATGTTAAAGAATTTGTGTCTAAAAATATGAAGAGACGAGCATTCACAGAAAAAATGAAAACCTTTTGCTTACTTTCCACGATCCAGACAACTGAGACAGTAGCTGTTGAAAGGAAGTCTGAGTCTACTTGCATGCATGCCAATCGAAGGATTAAAAAACATTTGCGGACGAAATAAGTAGAATGGTGATGCTTCAGTTCCGAGGTTAAACGGAATTATACGAATTATAAAAATTGTTTTTTTATAAGCCAGAACTAAGTGATGATCTATAGAATCTATAAGACCTAGCTGTTACAATTGAAGTACATACATATACAGTAGATAAGAAAATTATTTCAATATTAAACTTATTAATTTTGATTATATTGAGCAGGCTTATTTTCATTAGGAGCTGAATACAGAGTCCGCAATAAGAGTTAATCTATAATACCTTAAGGCCTCACAGCACCAATAAAGAGTCTAGATCTGAATTTTAATTAAGTTAGTGCAGTAAGATTTTAAAAAGGAGAATAATTTTTATTTTGTAGTTTAACTAATTTTAAAAAATTACTTAAGGAATAGGGTAGTTGCAAGTCGTTTATAACCGTTAATAATTATCATTTATTTATGTATATACAAAAACACATGCATGTATGTACATATGTATATTTTTCAATTTTATTTATCTACGTTTATAACGCCTCTACAAAACTCCTCGTTTTGATCTCTCTTTATGAAGAATTTCAGTACAGGAAATTTCAACTAAAGCTTGTTCTTAGCACGAGTTTGTTTGAGTGATGCTTGTAGAGCGCGGGTAGTCAACCGTTTTGCTTGTTTGTTGTTTTAAAATTCTAAATGTAATTTGTTGTATTCGCTGATGTTGTTGTTGATGTTGCAGATATTTTTAAGTTTTTATAAGTATATATGTATCTTAAATGTTTGTTGTTGCCATTTCTACAAAAATGAACAATACATACCTACGATACGAAAAATGTTTGTGCATTATGTGGGCTTAAAAATCAAGGTCAAAAACTCACATCATCATTAACTTGTTACGTACATACATATTGTACACATGTGTGACTGAGTGCGTTTGTGTTAATAAAAGCCGGGCTTTTATGTTACTTACTTCTTTGTAGTTAAACATTTTTGTTATTGTTGTTGTTGAGATTTTTTTGTCAGTAATATAATGTCTGTGTATTTTTTTGTTTAGAGTATCTGTGGTTTTTTGAATATGCTCGGTTCAGTTTATCTTACATTTTGCCTAAGCATGAAGGCAATAAATGTCTTTTTGTTTACGGTTTAGGGTATATTAACAATGAATAACACACAGGGTTTGGCCAAGTTTATGTGAACAGTGGTAGTGTGAATGCATTTGTAAGGTATGTACAGTGAAATTTCCTGTAGGCGGACACCGGTCGTCACAGTAGATTTGACCGTTAATTATAAAAATGTCATCCTACAATAAAATTTCTTCAATAACCAAAGCTTTGTACAGACGGTTGTCAGATCTTAAAACGTTGTCCAAAAAATGTTCAGAAAATTTCTAACAACCGTGTGAACTTAAAATTTTTGTCTTCCAACGTTGTAAGAAAAAACATTTTCAGTACATTGTAAGACAAAAATAATGTCAGACAGAAATAATCGTGTAAATACATTTTTTTTGTCATTGTAAGTTTGTTTTAAGACAATTGTCGAACACTTTTAATTGTCATATGTGCAAAGTTTATGCATCTTTTTTTTTTTTTAAATTAGCAAACACAAACTGCGAAGCTTTTTGGCTTATCTGCAGAAAACATCCAGAGTCTTTGGCGGGAATCGAACCCGCAACCCTCTGATTGATAGTCCGGCAAACTATCGCCTAGTCTATCGGGGTACCCTGTCAATGGCAGCATTGTCAGATAAATTATTTTAAATGCAACTCTGTATATACATAAATAAATAAACAAACAAAAGTGTGCATTAATAACATTTTGGAAAAAAGTTGAAAAAAATTAAAGAATTAAATTAAAGGAAATAAAAAATGGATAGAGACATATGTATCTATTGATGAATCCTGTTTCATAAAGTGCAGTTATGAAGCGCCCGAACTTTGCGGCGTTTTTTATTATTTTTTTTTTTGTATTTTTTTTTTTATTTTGTCTTCATCGCCGCTGCTTTCTAGGACATATGCAAATAAAATGGTTTCAATTGCTCTTTTTTGTTCCATGACAATATTTAAAATTTTTAAACACTCACACATACGAATTTGACAATCTCACCACACAACAATCTGACAATCGTGTGAACTGACAATTTCGGTTGACAGATAAATTCATTGTGTTACAATTGTGTGCCAATGAGCTTCATAAATAAGAATATTTTAGATAATCACGATAATTAACGCAAATAATATTCTTAACGATTCAGAAGTAACCGTCTAACTATTGATTTAAACAAAAACGAGTAACGACAAATCCCAAATGACGATAATTTGAAGAGGTTTAATTTTCTTCAATTCAGTTGCATGAAAATCCAATTGTTAGCGTATGCTTAGGTAACTTTCTTCCTGCAACACTAGTTGCATATCGTGAACAAACGCTTTATCTGGTAGCATTTTCCAGTGTTATAGCATTTATAATATCACCAGAAGTTAGATAATGATTCTTTGAAAAAGTCTTATAACGTATTCTTTTTTAACAAGAGATCAATAGCAATCAAGTATAAAATTGTTTAAACATTTGTTATACCTATAAGGTAATGTTAAAAATGTTGGTAAAAGATATGTCGAATTTTCGATAAAGTATGTTTGAGGTAAAGTTTAATTAATATTATTTAACAAATGTTAAAAATGGTACCGTGTAGGTCTAAAAAGTACATTTTATTTATATAGTTGGTACGAAATCCAAAACCCCATTTTTCATCACTGCTGTGGGGTATGTTTAATTTTTTATCGTTTAACATTTTTGAATTTTGTCTGTCTACTGGTGGTGTTTTATGGAAAAAAGTGTCCGTGCTCGGCTGTGGACTGTCCGTTTAGAAGAGAGTAATCTATTCTAAAAATTCTTGTAGAACAAGGGGACTAGGAAAATTGCCCGTTTAAAAAAGGTGATTGCCTAAGGGTGGGGTCCGTTAGTAGAGTTTTCACTGTATATACATAGGAGGAAACAAATTCGTTTTTGGCAAAGTTAAGCAAATTTAACTACCTACACATATTGGCATTTAGGTGCAGTATTTTTTAAATTATTCGTAAACTAACTAACATAAGCTAGATTAGTTATTAATAGTTATTAAATAAATAAATTTTGAAGAAATTTTGCTGTTTACACGAGTTTGAAGCATTTTGAAGAAAATTTTAATCGTGTAAATCTAGCTTTAGTCTGTACTTAGGAAGTACAGGAATAGTACTGAGGGAGTATTGGGAGAGCCTTGGGAGTGCTATGCCTCTTTCCTAGATTGGTATCACATATCCGTCATTTTTGTTGTTGTTACCGGCTGTCATGGAAATAATGTCTGACAGTCCTATGGGAATATTAAAACGATTACAATTGCAAACACAAATTTATAGTATGTATACAAACTCTTAGTACATGTCGAGGATATTAAAAGAAATTGTAACTAACCAAGTAATAGGTTTCTTATCTAAACAGTTTTACTAATTTTAAAAATACATTTGAAGTAATAAGGACTGAACAACTCTATTCGTCAGTAACGGGTTAAGAACATTGTACAATTTACCATTAAGAAAACATTAAGCAACAGCCATATGTATTATAGGTATAAACTATGTTTTAAGTTAGAATTTTATTTAATGATTTAAGTTAAAATTCTATTTTTTGCTTTAATATTAAGTATGAATTTAAAAAAGATAGCCCCGAGATTACTTTATTTGTTAAACGAGATCTAATGTACTAATATACATACATATGTATGTACATATGTATGTATCTGTAGCTACATATCGATGGTCTCATGTAGAAAGGCCCTAGCTCGCATATTTGAAACTTTACAGGAGAAGGTCAAAACATAATAGAAATTGTAATATTCAACATGTAACTTTTTTTGTACAACTGCTTATAAAAGCGTTATTTTTTACACTATTGCAATAAATTTTTGTGAGGAGGTGTATTTGCGTTAAATGCATTGGAATCGCAAAAAAAACAAATTTCGAAAAAATAGCGAGTTAGGGCCTTTCTACATGAGACCAACGATATGTGGGTCTTACATTAAATTATTTTCCCATACGTTTGTTTACTAACTCACTCACTAGCTTGATGACAAAACGGGTTAATAACTGGTTTGCAGTTTTTGGTAATAATGTTTTTTTATTTGTTTGTTTGTTTAAGCTTGAAAAACATTTTGCACGAGTATGAGCTATTTTTTTTTATACAAAACAGTGTTCTTAGATATTTTGGTTGACACAAGCGAAAATTCAGAAATATTTTTTGGGTAAAATGCTGAATTTGTTTAAGAGATTTAAAAGAAGGTAAGTTACATTTGCATGATATTTTAATATAAAATCATTTTAATAATGCACTATAAAATATTGTTATTTGGAACTTGAAATCAAAAAGTAATAATTTCGTACATTAGAAAAGATAAAAAGTCCTTATTAATTGAACATTTTTATAACCTAATAATAAACATCTAAAACAAGCTTTATTAACATTAGCTAAAGATTTAACAATACGTTAATAAATACAAATTAAAATTAAGTTTCTTTGATCTAGACTTAATATTGTTTGTTATTTTAATGAATAAATCGAATAATTAATCATATTAAATGACATAATTTAGCCATTTGCAACAAATGAAAAACTTTGGATTTAATAACAGCAAACTTCGTATTTAATAATTTTCAAATTATGCATTCCATTTAGAAAAATATTGTATTTCTTTAATTTGTAGCTATAATTTACAAATTACACAGTCAATGACCAAATAGTTATTGCATGAATCAGTCAGCCATAAATCGAGGGGGTCGGTTACAGTTTAGAAGAAAAACAAGGTTCACTTTAGTTAATTATAAATTTCCATAAATTGCCATTTATTATTGTATTTATACAGTATTTTTTTATATTACCTACAATAAAATTTTCTTAAGACCACCTTTTAAAAACATTAATTTAATATAATTATTTAAACAATTTCCCATTGCGTTTAATATTGAATATACTCGTATATGCACATATGGTATGTATGATTGAGTGTTTTTTTAATTTAGTTTTTTTTTTTGTTTAGGAAGTTGTTAATAAAATGTATTACACACTTCATTCACTCACTGGTTTAAACGTTATTATTTATTTATTTATTATTTGTTTTTTTTGTTGGAATTTTAGCATTTTTTGTTGTTATTGTAGTATTACATATTATAATTTGTATTTGTCTATTCCATCCCATATTGACTTGAATTTTAAGTCTTAAAACTACAACCACTGATGTTTTTGTTGTTGTTGTTTGAGATACGTTTTTGGCTCACGTAATTCACATTCAACTGGTTATACAGGGTCTCTCCTTCATTTTTGTTGTATGTTTTTTAATTATTTTTGTATTATTATGATGAGTTGAGTTGTTGCAGTAGTAGTGTTGGCAATAATAGTGACGTTAGTGGTGGCACTGTGCAATGCAAAATGAAAATTATAAAATGGTACCAGAGAAGTTGAAAAAAGTTGGGTTATAAGAATGGTTATTTTCTTTCTGTGTTGTAATATGACTTTTTATGAACTTTGTTGAGATTAACCGCCATACTTGTATGTATCTATAGTGTGATCTAAGCATACTCGTACTTGAACAAATTTTTGGGTATTCCAGATATTCTCGGAAATGAACCATCACAAAATCCAAGAGTAAAATATTTCCTTACATACATATGTATGTATTTCTGATCTGTGTAAAATTTAGGTTCTATATCGATTTGTATAAGATATTTACGTAGGTTAATGTGTTTCTCGGAAGTGATCCCCTATAACCAATTTGGGTGTTATTGTCGAGCAATAACACAATTTTGTCGACAATAACACCCAAATTTCTCAAATTGTCTTAGATAGTATATATATCATTTAAAAGACCTCAGTTTCTTCTTTTCAAATCTAATAAGAAATTGAAAAATAATAAACTCGCATTTGGTAAATGTTAATTTTTCTTAATTGACATTAAAATTATTTTGTATATACCTTTGGCCTTTTTCTCTATCTAAGAATTCGGATTTGGGTTTCGTTAACTCCAATATCGAACAAGTCAAACGAAAATGTTAAACGTTCAAAATCATTACATATTCTTTATTATCACATATGAAACCAATGATAACTAAACGACTTTTAAATCTCGCTCTGTGGAACAATATTTTAAAGCTAAAGCACTTCTGTAGAGTATAAGATGGATTTGTAATGGTCTACAACAATATATAAGATATACCCATTTAATTTTTCCAAAAGGAATTTCTTCATGATTAAAATTGAATGAAATTACTCTTAAATTAAGCCTTGAGATCAGTGTCAATCAATTGAATACTTTTTACTTTATAAAGGAAATGTAAATTCAAATATGATCTCAAATCTTGTTCCCAACGACATAATTTTGAGTAAAAACACAAACGAAATTAATAAAATTTAGCTTGAAAAATTATATTTTATCGTGTAACTTGACAAGACTTAAAATAATTTGATAGTCAAGCTCAAATATCTGTCATATGACAACCCAAGTCAGGCCATTTTAATTACGAAGAAATAAGGCTGTTAGTGGTTTAAACTACCGTCTATTTAATACAGACCTACTACTAGTCTGCATATAAATATATTGATATATAAGCATGTAAATGGATTGAAAGCTGATCAACAGCTTCGTCACTTCTCTTATTAATTAGCAATTAATCCTTGACTATAAAGTCATTCTGCATAAAACTTTTTTAATTTGGACAAATAGCATTCAATTGCATGTAACGCCCAGTATTACCAATAATTGATCTTATACAAAGATACCAATATAAAGAACATACATATACATATGTATGTACATGAGAAATAAAAAATTCCACTGGGATTTGGAAGTACTAGTGGTAATAGATCTCAAGAAAGTCTATTAGTAATATATTATAAAACTACAAAACTATCTGAATCAGAGTTTGGCATTTGATACAATTTTAAAATACTGTTGCATCAAAATTTGGTATTTCAGATGAAATCGATAAATGTATCATTTAAGTTACCATTTGTGATGATTTTTTTAAATTTCATAAACATTTTGGAACTGATATCAATATGAGTTTTAAATATGCATCAAAAGTTTACGACAAGAAATTGTTGGTTGGAACAATGAGAGCTTCTAAAATATTAATTAACATTAAATGATTTTGAGGCTGAATCCAAAAACTAAAGCTTAAAATTAATCAGTATTTCAAAAACTTTAGAAGTCTAAATAATTGTGTTCTACATAGAGAATCGTTATAATAAACAAAAATAATATTCTTAATGATTCAGAAGTAGCCGTCTAACATCTAATTTCTTTAGAAAAAAAATACAGGCAAATCTCGGTATAACGAACAATACATATGTATATATGTATAATTTATTTGAATGAATATAATTTACTGGAAACATTTTATTACTGAGAATAGGAGTTTAATTTTCTTTGTTTTAGATGCATTAGAATAATATTGTTAGTCTTTCCTTTGATAACTTTCTTGCTCAAACACGCTTTATCTGGTAACATTTTCTTATAGAGACCAGTTTTGTCGCATTTAGAACATCGCCAGAAGTTAGATTATGATTCTTTAAAGAAGTCTTACACCTTATACTTTTTTATCACTTGTAATAAATCAATCATTACAAAGCCTTGTATTTCTATGGCTTTGATTTTTAATTAACTAAAACAATGTACATATGTTTTTCCTTTTGTCGAGAAATAAATACCATTAGAGTTCCACGGTATTTGGAGATATGTATTATTGATATTTTGATATATAATTGTTATATCGAGTATAAAATTGTTTAAACATTCATTATATGTATAAGGTAAGGTAAAGGTTAAAAATTTCGCCTATATATGTACTATATATGTATTATTTAACAAATATTAAAAATACTACCGTGGAGGTCTAAAAACATTTTGTTCATAGTTACAAGTTGGTACAAAGTCCGAAAAGTCATTTTATGAAACCATTTGACCTGACCCCAGAGATGAGAATGATAATTTTAGTATTTCACTTCAAACTGAAATTATACAGATTCTAGTATTTTTTATACAATTCAGAAATGATAATTAACTTTTGTTTAATTGTAACATTAAAACTTATTAAGCATTTCAACTTTTTTCGAAAATCATTTAAAACATTGTGCATTGTGAAATGCATATAAAAATTAAAGACTTTTTTACCAAAGCATTGTGTTGGTTGTATTCACTAATTCGAAATGAAAATACGTCGTCGTATTTTTAAATACTTGCATAAAGACTCCCACTCTAAATCGAACAACTTCATCAATATTTTAACTCTAGCTTGAACTACTTTTTTAGCATGTGTTTTCTCATAGGTACTTAAGGGGCTGGTTTCATTTTAATTTAAATACTTTTGGGGATATTTTACAGTAAAAGTGTGGCAACAAAAAAGGACCGATAGTAATGTCTTAAAAATGTATCAAACTTAAAACAGATTGCAGATTGCACTAGTCGTTTTGAAACTTTTACCAATTTCACACAATTTGTGCACAAAAAAGTACCTCTAATAGTACCAACATTATTTAAATATCTAACAAGTTGCATTAGTAGTGGCAGTAGACTGGGTGTTCAAACATTTAAAAATACGAATGAATTGTACGTTACATAGGTTTTGCCAAATGCTTCACTGCATTTTAAGTACTTTAACTTCCCGAACAGCAACAACTACAACAACAATAGCACTCGCACACACATACACAACAACAACAAACGTTCAATTAAACTTATTATAATAATCATCATTATCATCGACTTCATCATTATTAAACAATTTTTTCCTTTGTCGTCTTTTGGTAAAAATGCATAAAACACGAAAAAATAAATAAATATAATTCCACGCACTCCATGAATTTATCGTAATTTATTCTTTCTAACTAAAACTGCGGGGGAGTTTTTTATATTTCATTTCTTTTTGTTTTATTTTTCTTAAAACAATTATTTGAAATTCAATTTCGTTTTCTTCTTTTGTTTAAAACAAGATTTCAGTTGAAATACTTTGATTTTATTTTATGTTATTTTTTTTTTGTTCTGCTAAAAACCCAAAAAACTCACTTTATTAATAAACAAACGAAAAAAACAATACTAAACTTGAAAAACACGTCTTTTAGTTAACAATATCAAAGCAAATAGCAAAGTTAGTTTAACAGCTTAATGCCTCGACGTTTATTTAATGACTGATCTCTGTGTTTAAAGTCTAAATTAAACAAAGCTTAGAAAATTATGTTTAGGCCCTGTTAACAGAGAGTAGAGACAAAGCGGAAGCTCAAATTAGGCAAGAGAGTGAGCAGAGTTTACAAGTGGAGGTAATTGTGTACAAAATAATGGGGAAACGCAATTAGGAGAAGAATTTAGTCATAGCTAACAACCAGCGTTGCCACGACCAAAAAAATTTTGTAACCAAAATGTAAAAAAAAAGTAACCAAAAGCAAAAAAAAGTAACCAAAATTTTTATATATTTAAAATTTTATTTTATTTATACTTCAGCTAAAAAATATATATGTAAAATATAAATTAACCATTGCATTTCAGTTTCTAGTTTAGTCTTATAATTAGGTACAATTGAAAGAAGAAAATAATTCAGCAATAACAATATTAATAAAAACCAAATGTAATTAATTTCATTAGATTTGTTACAAAACACTAGTAGATAAAGTTTAAGTAGATGAGGCTAAAAATCTGTCTTGAATGTTCTTAGATGATTTATCCATATAGCGAACGACTAGAACTAGTGATTTCTTTGTGGATACGTATGTTGTTTCGTCTACTATTAACGAAAACTTTCCTAACATTTCTGTTAATTGAGTTGCTTTACCTGCCACATTTAATGTGTTTCGCAATTTTGAGAGTCGGGACAGCGCTCCTCTAATAAGCCTGGTAGATAGTCCATTAATAAAAAAAGGCAAATTGTGGGTAATAAGAAACATTACTAATGTTAGCTCTGTTTGGTGCACTTGCTTATTAAGAGTTTCTTTTTGAGAACTTGCAAATGTTGTTTTTATTTTCCACATTTTGCTTATGACACTTTTTTTGTGTGCTTTCGTAAATAACTTACGTGATTTGGAATTTTTTTTCACAGGCAGCGCAGAAACAACATCGATCTTTGTTTCTTAGCCACGGAAACTCATCCAACCACAATACACGGAATTTTCTTTTCGTGCTGTTTTTAATATCACTAAACAACAAAATATTATTTAAAAAAAGTTATTGAAATTGAATGCAAATATGCCTATTCTCATCATCACTTCCAGAAGATAACTCGACATTATTAGTTTTACTTTGAGCAGCCTTTTTAAATAAAAATCTAACAAAAATAAAAATTGTGCTTAAAACCAATATTATTATTTTTTAATTCGAAGTACATACAAACTTATCCATTTTTTACGAAAGAAACCCAATCTTAACTATTTAAAAAACACTTTATTAATTAAAAATTAAATAGCACGCTAATTTGTAAAAAGCTTTTTTTGGTTTTCTGATAAAAAACATAATTTATGAATGTTTATTAAGGTCCGTTCATATCTAAAACAAAAGAATAATTAACTTGCTCCGATGTCAAACATCAATATGAAAATGCATTTAGTAGCATGTTTTTAGATGGTTTTTGTGAAGAACCTTTTACTCGTTCAACAATACAATGATTGTGTTTGTTATGTTTGGAGACAGGCATGTATTTTTTTGTAATCTTGTGTTTAGTGTTTTATTTTTAAAACACTTAAAATGTGGTAGTTTAGTTCACAGACTAACCAGAATCGTCAAACGTGACTTTTACAAAAGTGGATTATCAGCAGTGCTTACCACGATAATGTGATAGAGAGAAAAAAAACGCTACATGCGTATAGCAATGAGTTAAAGAAAACAGCTATACATTACCATTTTTACCATATGATGAAAAATAAAAATTAAAGTAAACAAACATTTTTTTGGGAAAATTTGTAAAAAATTTTATTTTTCGTTTTTTCCTGTACAAATATATAAAAAAACGTACAAAAGTTAATATTTAAACATTTATTTTGTTGTATATTAGGGGTAAGTAAAATTTAAAATAAAAAATATGTATGTACATAATAAAAAACCTAAAAATAAATGTTGTTTCGTTATAGTTGATGTGGCTGATGGCCGGAAATTAATATTTGCCGAAAATCTTCCAAAGGATTGTCCAAAGTGGCAGGGAATTCACCAAAATGTCAGGATTATATGGTAAGTAAGCTGAAAATGAAATTTTACAATGAAAATAGTAATTATTTTATATTTTATTTTTAAGATAAGATCTAGTGTAAAAATGAAGAATACTGACCGGAAGATATAATGTTTGCTGGATCACTTCATCCCAGGATTAACGGTAAGTAACACATGTCATCTAAAAATAGAGGAAGTAGAACAACAATTATCCATTTAGCAAATAATTTTTTGTTTATTCAATGTTTTTTTTTATAATAATAGAACCACTAATGGACAGAAGTACTAACCTGAAGCATTGCAGTTATTGGACCAATTCTTCACAGGATCAACGGTAAGTAGTCCTAAGTGCTTGAAAATAAAAATTTTTAAATAATTAATCTTTTTTTAAATAAAATTATTGTGTTTAAGGATACCTACCTCGTGAAAAATAAAATGCGCAAAGTATCTTGTCACTGGAAAATGTTATCTGCAAAAAAAAATTTTATGATAGATTTATTAATATAGGTACCTATATTATGTATAAAATAAATATTAATTTATTAATTTATATTGTTTGTTGTCTTTACATTTATTATGAATGATGAAACATATGTACAAAAAAGCTACCGGGCTACAGGAATTAAAAATATAAATATACAAATTTGGTATAAAGGCAATAGTTTGGCAATTTGCAGTTGTGGTCTGAAGACAACTTCTTTTGTCAACTCAACAAAAATTTGAGAATTATACTCCACTTTAACTTTTACTTGCCTTTATACCAAATGTATCCAGGCGGCTCCTATTCACTATATGTAAAATCAAATGATTCTAAGAGCTAGAGCTCCATGCATTGAAAGTACATACAAAAAACACT
The DNA here is from genome assembly GCA_916048285.2 of Bellardia pandia. Taxonomy (NCBI): domain Eukaryota; kingdom Metazoa; phylum Arthropoda; class Insecta; order Diptera; family Calliphoridae; genus Bellardia; species Bellardia pandia. The sequence continues at coordinate 51,393,503 of OU696531.1, forward strand.
ACGGCCGGCCATAAAATTAACAAATTAAACAATTACGATCGCAAATACACAACACAAATATAATAAAACACATCACATAATTTTGAAAACAAACTCTAATTGGTATACATTTACCAATTGGAACTTAAGTCGGAAATACACAAGAGAATTTACATTTTAAACGGAAAATTATTCCATACAAATTGCATATTCTTTATGCAATTTCCGCCTTAATTAAAAACCTGATGAAATTAAAAGCACTTACCTTTTGGGATGTTTCGGAAAGCATCGGAGATTCTCCACATTTGGGCAATTTATAACAAACGTGTCCTAAATTTTAATAAAACATTATTTAAAAAGTCAAAATCAATAAAAAAAATTTCATAGGTACTTACACACATTTTACTTTTCCTAATGTTTTAGCTATTCAAACTTGTTGGATGAAATCCAACTCACAGACTAAAATCCAACTGGCTTCACTTAATGGCACAACAAAAATGCGCCAAAATTTATTATAATTTTAGCGCAAAATTACAATTTTCCTCATTTTGTTGCGCCAAATTGAAGAAAATTTTCACAAATAAATGTAAACATTGAATTTCCATTGCCACCATCGAAGAACAAGGATAGCCATACAAATAACAAAATATTTGCTATCCCTTACCTACGATGGTGGTAAATGTGTGATGCCACTTTGACACATTTTAGTTCTTTTAGTGGCCGCTTGGTGGCCGTGTCTATTCTGGTTAGTCTGTGGTTTAGTTTATCACCAAAATTAGTGGTAAAAATTAAGTCAAAGTAAAAACAATGTAAAAAATGGTTACTTTTGTGTTAAAAAAAAGTAACCAAAACGGAAAAAAAGTACACAAGTACACATTGGAAAAAAAAGTAACCAATTTTGGTTAAAAGTAACCAAAACGGCAACGCTGCTAACAACCGCAATTTTATACACTCCACAAAACGCTGAAGAAGAACCATAGAAGTATAAAACTTATATTTTGTGATTTTTTAAAACAAAACAGAAATACATTTATATATTTTATATAAGTAGAAACTTATACCTTATTCCAGAAAATTAGATCATTCTGATATCATCATTTTTTTATAATAAAATCAAAATTACTCTGATCACTCGACAAGGCAAAATTTATAAAAAAAAGTTTTAGCTTATTTTCTAAAAATAAACGAAATACGATTATAATGGTAGACACAAGGTTAGCACTTTATAGGTGTATCTGTTGCCAATTAAAAAATATTTTCTGTTGTTCAGTATTTTTTAAAACCTTCTATTTTTCAAAAGATCACACCACTCCACTTTTTGTTTTATTAATTTGTTGCATTCCGGTTGTTTTCTCTCCAGAATTTAACTACTCAATAAAACTCTGGACAGTAATTTAGCACTAAATACAAATTTTACTTTCATAAGCTAAATAAAACAAAAAACTTCATTTACATCTTAATATTTAGTATGATATCCTTTGTTTTAGCTGCACATCTCCTGGGCTCTTCCTCCACCAGAGTCATCATGCAGCTCTGGTCTTTGAAATTGCGTACCAAGCATTTAGATGTCATTCCACAAATCGGTCAAATTCTTGGATCTTACTGCCGTTATATGTTGCTCCAAATCATTCCATAGATTCTCAATGGGATGAACCAAACGTAATGTTACGGTAAGATTGGGCTGCCCATTTCAACACATCAATATTATTCAGCTCCAAGCAACTGCTCACGGTGCGTTAGATGTGTGTTTGGATTGTTGTTGTGCATAAAACGCCACCAAGTGGCATTAAAGTATGCTTTGATAATCATACTGATCCATTCGTCAATCGATCTTCTGTATAGGACCACACCATGGCCAAAAAACACTGCCCACGCCATTACATTCCCACCACCGTGCGTTATGGTCTTAGCAGTATACTTTGGGTTGTTCTGCATGTTTGGAGGACGCTTTACGTATCTTTTTCCATTAGACCCGAACCTACAAAATTTATATTTATCGATCCATAGAATATTCTTTCAAAAAATGCTTGGTTTTTCTAAATGCTCATGGACAAAAAAATCCAGCACTGTAAGTTCTTTTTTAACAAAATACGTGGCTTGTGCTGAACAATGCATCTACAGAATTTTGTTGAAAGATCTCTTAAAGGGGACTGCCACTCAGGCCTTGTAAATTAAAGAGTTACAAGATATTTTTCTACTTCTTGGAGCCTTTAAATAACCTAATGTTGTTCCGGTGTTTAGGTGCACAGCGTGTAAATTGTGTTTTATGATCCTTAATATTGTGTTTTATAAAATATTTTCAGAACTAACAAAATGTATAAATTTACATTCATGTTCTAAACTATTGTTCAGCTCAAATTTCCTGTAAATTGCAATTAACCACAAATATAAATATGAAGAAAAAATGCAATAAAAAACAAGTAAGAAAATATAGTCGGTCAAGCCCGACCATATAATACCCTACAGCTAGTATATGTATAAAACAGTTTTTCAGAAATGGGCGTTATATGGGAGATATAACCTATTGTGGACCGATCATCCAAAAATTTAGTGTTATGATGTCTATGAATATAAATATTATGTATGTTAAACTTTATCTTGATATATATACTTTTAAAAGATTTATGGAGCTTAAATTGAATTAAGGAGAGGGTCTTATATGGGAGTTTCGAATAATTATGGACCGACCATTATAAAATTAGGTGTCGTTATTTCTATATATAAGAAACTTTTTTGTGTCACATTTTATTTCGATACCAACATTTTTTAGAAATTTATGATCGTTAAAGTGAATTTAGAAAGTGGGCCTTATATGGGAGCTATGACTAATTATGGACCGATCATAATAAAATTGTAACGTATTATTTGTATACATATGATATATTTAACCCAAAAATATTTGGATACCAACATTTTTGAGAGAGTTATGCTCTTTAAAGTGATTTTCGGAAGTGGGCCTTATATGGGAGCTACGAGTAATTATGGACTGATCTGCACAAAATTTGTAGATGTGATTTGGCTTCATTTACCACTCATTTGTTTGAATACTTGCATAATTAAAACATTTATGATCGGTAAACCCCAATTTCGGGAGGACATTTGTTGTTGTTGTAACAGAAGTAATTGCTGAGTTGACAGCCCTTGGCCGAGTAATATCGGGTCATTCCGGTGCGTAGAACCGGCTGTCGTGGGAGGGGGAGGACATTTGTATGGGGGCCTGGTGAAATAATGGACCGATTTCCACCAGTTTCAATCCCATCCATACTTGGTCCAAAAAAATATCACTTACCAAATTTTATCGAAATATCTTCAGAAAGTGATGCTGAGTCGATCGGTATACTTTAAGGTTGGTGTTGGACCAATATTTCTGGGCGTTACAAACATCAGCACAAATCCAATATACGGGACATTATTTTCAAAAGAAAACATCCGATTCATTGAAGTAGTTTTTTAAGATAATTTTCATTTATTTTTGTTTAATTTCTTAATAATTTTAAATAGTGTTTTATTTTTATTTTCTTTAAAGAAATACACACAAAAAATATGTACTTTTTTTTAATAAACTTAAATTTTTGCCACTTTTAATTTTTGTTTATTTTTAATAATATGTAGTTTAAGAGATATTTTCTATGTAGTAATAATAAAGTGATGCAGGCCATATTCACAACAATGTAGTGCAATATTTATTTGTTTAAATATTATAAGTACTGCTGAAGGAAGTGCAGAAGAGTTTAACACCAGTAAGCAGTTTAAATGTAAATTTTGGTAGAACATGTATTTATATAAATGGCAAAAAACAAAACAACAAAAAAACATTTATCAAAATAATTTAAATATTTGTTTGTTTTTGTGAATAAAAACCTGATAATTCAATATCGTATTATATATATTTAGTAACATGTTGTTTTGTATTATGTTATGGGCTGGTTTACTTTTTTGTCTTGTCTTGCTTTGTTTTGCTTTTTATATGATGGCAGTTTATTTATGTTTATGTTTTTGCTCTTTTAAGGGGAATCTCTTTAAGATAAAGTGGAGTATTATTCACATTTATTTAAAAATTTTTTGTTTTAAATTGAGTTTTATTGTTTCAAAGTATAATTCTAGTGGTTCAGTTAGTTTTATTCCTATTAACACTTCAAGTTTAACTTTAATGGTGTGTGTGGTTGGTTGGTTTTATTTTTAAATAAACTTATTTTGAGTTTATTCATGATGAGTTAAATTTCTTTGTTTATGTATCATTTGTTTGTTTTATAACTTTTGGCTTGGCGCAGTTCTAATTCCTAAGCTAATTCTAAACGTTTCATCTCTTTATACAATTCCTTGCCCATTTGTGCAGGACTCCTGGTGACAATGACATTGGCCTTTTCCAAAGCCTTGATCTTGTCACCAGCACCACCTTTGCCACCCGAGATAATGGCACCAGCATGACCCATTCTTCTGCCGGGTGGGGCAGAGATACCGGCAATGAAGGAGACCACAGGTTTGGCTTTAATGCCCTGTTATATAGAATTTCGAAAAATGTATATAAAATTAACGAAATAGTTTCTTTACACGTGATTTATAGCACTTACACTGTTGTGTTGTATCAAATATTCAGCAGCTTGTTCTTCGGCCACACCACCAATTTCACCAATCAATATAATACCCTTGGTATCGGGATCCTTGAGGAAGATTTCGAGACAATCAATAAAATCAGTGCCGTTGAAGGGATCACCACCAATGCCAACGCACAAAGTTTGACCTAAACCAACTTCAGTGGTTTGATTGACGGCTTCGTATGTCAAGGTACCGGATCTTGAGACTACACCAATTTTGCCACGCTTGTGAATGTGACCGGGCATAATACCGATCTTGCACTGTAAGAAAATGAGTAGGAGGGAAATAAAATACGTTTGATTTATAAAGAAATCTTTGTACATAATAGATTTTAAGCTAAACATTAAGAAACAGCAATTCAGAAAAATACTTTTTTTTAAATATACAACCATGTCACAGAATTTCATTCCGTTCGGAAGTGGAATTAATTCGGAATTTTGCTTCTATAGAAAAAGTTTTTTTCAATTAGATTTTATTTGCAATCTATTTTTACAAAATAAAATAGACGTTCATGATATCTTCCACTGAAACGATTTATTTCAGCTTTGACTGTTGGGATTCCAAGATCTTTATGGATATTGTCGTTTTTAACGTACCATGGAGCTTTTACAAAAGAGCGAAGGGGTTTTGATTGATACCTTTACAGAATCTCAATATTTGAATGACTGGCGGTCTATAGAAAAAGTAAAACAAAATTTTTTTTCGGAATGAAACCTAGGAATTCTTAAAATTACAATTCCATATAGCAAATTAAAAGTATCAAAATGTTTCATTCCGAAAAAAATTCTATAGAAAATACTTTTTCTATAGAAACAAAATACGGAATCAATTCCACTTCCGAACGGAATTAAATTCTGTGACATGGCTGATAAACAAATTATGAACAATATTTTACAAAGGCTTGTGTTGTGAAAAGATTAAAAAAAAAAGAAGTAATTTGTACTCTACTAAGTAGGGGATAACCCAAAATATTTCTACAGTATTAACAATATGATAATTTTTTAATTTGCAGACATAATACAAGATAATTATTAAACATTCAATCTGCAAGCAAGTCTATTCAAAATCAATTTGTTTTAAATTTTCAAAAACCTTTCATCTATTTCCTGTTTCCCTAGAATTTATGAGGTATTCAAATACTTGTTGCCTAGTGTTGCAATATTTGCTGTATCACATAACAATTTCAAAAATAATTAGAACCTTTTAACATTTTTTTTAATAAAGCTAAATAGAATTACTTTACTTTTTGAGGTATACATATATGAATACATAGAAATAAATAAATATTGCTGTTCAAAAGATAACTAACTAAACTTTTACATAATAATGTATATGTTTATTATTTATCTTTTTAATATAGTCATATCAGGTTTTTCGTCTTACTAAAAATATTTGTTTAAACTTGCCAAGAAAGTGTAAAAAATCTATAACAAAATGACTCATTAAATCAGCAGTCAGCTGAGTATTTGTCAAATAAAAATGCTGTCGTCATTGAAAAACATTGTTTACGTAGCAAAACCGGCATTTAGAAACAGCAAAAATTTATAAAACAATAACAAATCTATACTAAAAAAATTGAATGCGTCTACTTAGAAACCTGCCAATCTCTTAATAAAAGAAAATAGAACTGAATCCTATAAAAGATACCAATAAAAAAAAACAAAGTTCATTTTTATTATCAAACAACATGAACTTTGATCTACATATGAATATAGATTGTTGTTTTTATATAGGTACTTTGCAATCAACAAATACTAAAAGCTACAAGAAACAGCAAATGTTTTAATTATAAACAAATAAATATGTATATTTTGCGCTATGGGCTTATCAATTTATAGACAAATAGGGAAAAATATAAAAATAATATTAAAGGCATAATGTGGTTGCATTGCAGTTGTAATTGTTACAGTAGAAATTTAGTTTATTAGATTGTTTTGAAAAATTAAATATTAATTAAAGGTTAAAAATCATTTAAATTGTTGAAATTATTTTAGTTATTATAAATGAAACAATCACAAGACTTTTGCTGTTAATAAGGTGGTTATGTGAAATTTGTATGAAATTTTTGAAAGTTTATTCACTATTTTATGTTATGAGACTGGAAAAAATTAAATAATTGGAATAAAATGCATGTTTACTTTTAATAAAATTTTAATATACTATACCTACCTAGATATAAAAAAGGGATAAGAAAATGCAAAAATAACTAACATATGGTAAATTTTATACAAAAATAACAAAACTACTTACTCTTTCGGGAGCAATAATACCAGGGCAGTTGGGGCCAACCAAACGCGATTTGTTTTGGCTCAACAAGGCATTTTTGACGCGAACCATGTCGTGTTGGGGCACACCTTCGGTGATGCAAACGATTAAAGGAATTTCAGCGTCCAAAGCTTCCATAATGGCAGCAGCGGCGCCGGGTGGAGGCACATAAATTACGGTAGCATGAGGATCTGTGGCCTTCTTGGCTTCAGCCACCTTGAAAAGAAAAACACACACATACATAAAATTTAATTTAACTTTAAAAATACAATTATAAACTTACGTTGGCAAATACAGGCAGTCCCAAATGTGTGGTGCCGCCCTTTTTTGGGGAAATGCCACCCACCAATTTGGTGCCATATTCCAAAGCCTGTTGGCTGTGGAAGGTGCCTTGTTTGCCGGTGAAACCTTGGCAAATGACCCGTGAGTTTTCGGTCAACATTAAGTTGGCACGTGTTTGGTTATACTGGGAGCTATGGCGTACAGCGGATACCAAGCCATCTTTAAACAAATAAATTACCATAAAAATAAAACAATTGAAACTAATTAAAATCACATTCTAAATTAATTTTTCCCTCTGCTTCATTCTCATTTTCACACACACACAAACAGAATTTTTCTAAAAAAAATCACGGTCACTGACAGTTCACTATTTTTTTATTTGCATTCTATTCTTTATCAAGGTCTTGTTGTCATCTTTTTTAATTTTTATTGAATATATTTGTTGTTGTTTTCTAATAAATAAATTTAATTAATATACACATCTTTTTGCCCTCATTATTATTTAACAGTCGATTTTTTCATCCTCCCTAAACACCGGTGCAATTTCGTTTTTTTTTTGTTCAGTTCGCAAATTTTTTCAACCTATTATATAATTTTTGGTGATGTTGTTCCACTTTAAAATTATATTTCTTTTGTTTACAAAACTTACCGCGTACTTTAAGCAAAACTCTCGAGCTAGCAGCCATAGTTTGTTTTGCAATAATCTGGTATTATTAAAAAATTACTTTATGCAAAATATTTGACAAATGTTGGAAATTTGTCTATTTTTCGATCGTTCGTACGCGAACCAACACACTTTCAGCTGAGAGCAAGTCGTTTGTTAGTGATGGTAATAAGAATTATTTATTTTAGTATTAGTGATGGGAGTAGTACCGAATGACAACTGGTTTAGAGATGGCACTTTGGTGGGGTGGTTTCTAGTAACATAGTTGTATTTAAATGGTAGTGTTGGTAAAATAGTATTTTAATGATAAAGAGTGAAAAACAAAAATATAATTGCTTGAATAATTTTTTCTGGGATTATAGGAATTAAAATATTATTTTGGTTAATATTAGTTTGTAAATAAAAATAGGAAAAAAAAATATTTAAAAATTTTACAATTTGTGTTATTTAAATAATTTGTTTTGTAATCTGGCAATTGTTATTATTACATATTTTTATACCCTTCACCTTTATGAGAAGGGTATATATAAGTTTGTCATTCCGTTTGTAATTTCCACAATATAATTTTCCGACCCTATAAAGTATATATAAAGTATTCTGGATCCTTATAGATATCGGAGTCTGTCTGTCTGAAGTCCATAGATATCTTCGGGATCCAAATCTGCAATACTTCTGTCAGACATGCTTCCGAGAAATTTGCTATTTAAAGTCAGCAAAATTCGTCCACAAATAACGAAGATATGAGCAAAAATCCGAGACAGTCTCTGAAAATTTCATCAAAAAAACTATGTATGTATATTAATATTGTTACAAAAAATTTCATAAACAGATGGCGGTGATTAAACAAAATGTTTAAGTGTGTTCTTAAACCGTAATATAAGTGTAAAAACACAGTGTGTTCATTTTTAATTGTGTTTGTGTACATTTATATAAATAAAGACTCGTTATATTTTCTTCAAACTACTTGACGCTTTTATTTTGCATTTAAAAAGAATCCGGTTTATTTAAAGGAAATAAACCACCGTTTTTAAAAGTTAAAAATGTAACAACATAATATATATATGTATGTATGTATATAATATAATTATGCATCCACAACAAAGGTGAAGGGTATATAAGATTCGGCATAGCCTTTGTTTTTACTTGTTTTTCATAAAATAGAATAGAGTTAAAAGTTCGAAAGCCTGCTATGCAAAGTGTTCCTGTTTTTAGTTTTCTTTTAAATTTTTAAAAATTACAGTATTTTTGTGAAAAAATTAAATTTTAAATACATATGTACAGGAACATAACATTGGCAAGAGTTGTCCATACGAGACATATCCATGCGGGCAAAAAATGTTCACCGAGTGAATAATTTGATGGCTTGCCAAGACAGTTGATAATAATTAGATAGCTTTAATTTTAATTTTAAGTTTTCTGTATTTGCAAATTATTAAATGTATGAACACTTTATCACGAGAGTATGACAAACAATTGTCTTTTTTATAAAATGATCAAAAATAAAAGAGAATGTTTACCCCACCAAAAAAAAATTTAAATAAAACGACTCAGCACCTACACATTTCAGATATATTTTTTATTGTTGATGAACGAATAAAAACAAACAACAACAATTAGTTCAATCGCGTGTATGGGTTAACAACAATTTAACTCATACATTTTGCGTATAAAAAAAAACATCAAATTTAATATATTTCCCTTAAATATACATAAAACCAAACAAATGCACAAATACAATGTTAATTTGTTGTTGACTGTCTGTGATAATTTTGTGGTGTAGATGCTGGTGTTGTTGTTGACAGTGATGGTGGGGTAATGGCGTATTTAGAAAGTTGACAGCTTATTAGAAAAGTACCCTACAATAGAGAGAGAGAGAGATTTAACATTTCTTTTAAAATATTATTTGATATGCATTTATTAATTTAAAAAATTCAGCAAAATGTTGCCAAAAAATTACTCTAAGAATGTTTAGGGGTTTTTAGGTATCACATTAAATTCTACTTTTTTTAGACTACTAACCTCCTTATTCATAAAAACTTACAACAGATTTAAAAGAGGTTATAAACAGCGTTGCCGTTTTGGTTACTTTTAACCAAAATTGGTTACTTTTTTTACCAATGTGTACTTGTGTACTTTTTTTCCGTTTTGGTTACTTTTTTTTAACACAAAAGTAACCATTTTTTAGATTGTTTTTACTTTGACTTAAATTACAACACTAATTTTGGTAATAAACTAAACTACCACAATTTAAAAGTTTTTTAAAAATAAAACACTAAACACAGGTCGCAAGCGTTCGACAAAGTTTGGCATGACGGTTTAATGCACAAAATAAAATTAACTCTGCCTGCTAACACCCATAAACTCATGGAAAGTTATTTATACGGTCGCAAATTTAAAATCAAAGAAGGTGATTTTTTAAGTACCGCTCAGCCAATTGAATCAGGTGTGCCACAGGGTAGCATACTGGGCCCTACTTTATATTTGATATATGCCTCCGACATGCCGTCAGACCCTAAAATCCATACGTCAACTTTTGCAGACGATACAGCCTTTATCAGCGTCCATCAGGACCACCAAGTTGCATCACAGAATTTGCAGAATTATGTTTATAAACTAGAGAATTGGCTAGAGCTTTGGAAAATCAGGGTTAACGAACAGAAATGTATTCATATAACTTTCACATTGCGAAAAGATACCTGCTCGTTCATCAGAATAAATAATCAAATTATCCCGCAACACAATGAAGTCAAATACCTCGGCATTCACCTCGACCGCCGTTTAACTTGGAAGTCTCATATCGACGCAAAACTTACACAAATGAGATTAAAAGCAGTGCAACTTAATTGGCTAATCGGCAGAAACTCTACATTGAAATTGGATTGCAAACTTTTGTTGTACAATGCAATACTAAAGCCAATCTGGTGCTATGGAATTCAATTATGGGGTACTGCCTCAGCATCCAACATTGAAAAAATTCAAAGGGGTCAAAATAAAATTCTACGTATAATTACTGCAGCACCATGGTATGTTAAAAATTCTCGAATCCACAAAGATCTAGGCGTGCCATTAGTAAAAGTCGAATTTACAAAATATGCGTCAAAGTATGTCAGCAAACTTGAACACCATCCAAACCCCCTTGCACGAGACATCCTTAACTTTAGTGGCCACAATCGGTTGAGAAGGAGGGATACCCTTGCTTTAACTCAAGCGCAAAATAGATGACTGGATCAGTTGATGTGAAATTTTTTTAGTATCATAAAAATTTTTGTCTAGCACTGGCTGGGCTTATTATTTTCTTTTTAGTATTAAGATTTGAATACTTATTGTCATTTCATTTTGAAGATTCAATAAATAATTAAATGCAAAAAAAAAAAAAAAAAAAAAACTAAACACAGGATTACAAAAAAAATACGTGCCTGTCTCCAAACATAACAAACACAATCATTGTATTGTTGAACGAGTGAAAGGTTCTTCACAAAAACCATCTAAAAACCATCTAAAAACATGCTAGTAAAAGCATTTTCATATTGATGTTTGACATCGGAACAAGTTAATTTTTCTTTTGTTTTAGACATGAACGGACATAAACATTCATAAATTATGTATGTTACCAGAAAACCAAAAAAAAAGCTTTTTACAAATTAGCGTGCTATTTAATAGTTAAAATTGGGTTTCTTTCGTAAAAAATGGATAAGTATGTATTTCGAATTAAAAAATAATAATATTGATATTAAGCACAATTTTTATTTTTGTTAGATTTTTATTTAAAAAGGCTGCTCAAAGTAAAACTAATAATGTCGAATTATCTTCTGGAAGTCATGATGAGAATAGGTAAATTTTCATTCAATTTCAATAACTTTTTGTTAAATAATATTTGTTTAGTGATATTAAAAACAGCCCGAAAATAAAGTTCCGTGTATTGTGGTTGGATGAGTTTCCGTGGCTAAGAAACAAAGATGGATGTTGTTTCTGCGCTGCCTATGAAAAAACTTGCAAATCACGTAAATTATTTACGAAAGCAAGTGTTCATAAGAAAATGTGGAAAATAAAAAAATCAAATAAAAATAACATTTGCAAGTTCTCAAAAAGAAACTCTTAATAAACAAGTGCACCAAACAGAGCTAAAATTAGTAATTTTTCTCATTTCCCACAATTTGTCTTTTTTTATTAATGGACTATCTACCAGACTTATTAGAGGAGCGCTGTCCCGACCCTCAAATTGTGAAACACATTAAATATGGCAACTCAATTAACTGTTAGGAAGTAAATCTAAAGCAAATTTAATTTCCAAACTAAAAACGACAAAGTTTTCGTTAATCGAAGACGAAACAACAGACGTATCCACAGAAACCACTAGTTCTAGTCGTTCGCTATATTTATAAATCATTTAAGAACATTCAAGACAGATTTTTAGCCTCATCTACTTAAATATGATATACTAGTGTTTTGTAAAAAATGTAATGAAATTAATTACATTTAGTTTTTATTAATATTGTTATTGCTGAATTATTTATTTCTTTCAATTGTACCTAATTATAAGACTGAACTACAAACTGAAATGCAATGGTTGATTTATATTTTACATATATATTTTTTGGCTGAAGTATAAATAAAATGAAATTTTAAATATATAAAAATTTTGGTTACTTTTTTTTGCTTTTGGTTACTTTTTTTTTACATTTTGGTTACAAAATTTTTTTGGTCGTGGCAACGCTGGTTATAAAGCAAATTTTGTGTGGAAATTTTTTGTAAGTTTAATGAATAAGGCCTTAATACTTATTTAAGGTGCTATCAGACGGGATGTATTTTACATATGTACTGTCACTTTTCTTACCCATATGTAATTGCGTATGTATGTCAAAATTTCCATTTTACATACGATTCATAATTTTTGCTATCACACCTGCTTATGTTTTTGCGTATGACATAACCTATAAATGTAAACAAAAGCTGAGTTTTTAACATTAATAAATTTCAAGAATTGCTTCTTTTGGCCAATCTAACTGCAATAAATATAATAAACATAATTTAATTTATTAAAAATCGAAAAAATACTTGCTTTTCCATGTTCTTTAATTATTCTTTACAATTGGGGGATTCACAAGGTGTCATAAAGTCATATGTCTTAAAATTGCTATTTTGAATTTAAATCAGCTGATTTAAAACAAATATAAAAATTAATATTGTTTTCCACAATGCCAAAAATAAGTGAAAAAACTAAAATAATAGCCAGTTTGTGCGAAAAATACATTTTAGATGTTGTGATGGCAAACTCAAGTAAATAAACAAAAAAATTTTAATTACGATTAATTACGACAGCACAATAAACATAGCAAGCAAAGTTCTATTAATTTAAGACACTTTTTGTTTACAAAGCAACAACAATATTTTTAAACCATTGTAAAATGTTAGAACATTATGACAATATAACATGATAGCACACCTTGTGAATACCCCAAATATATTTTTTCAAACAATTTTTTTTTCAAAACAAACCAGCTGTTTTGTTTATGTTTGTCACAGGAAAATAGAGCGTGTTCTAATCGAAAAAATTACATATGTATTTCCACATGTATTTTACACATGCAAAGTTTCATATGTATCACACGATGTGTACAACTTTTACAGATGGAAAATTTGACAGTACATATGTAAAATGCATCCCGTCTGATAGCAGCTTTAAGAAATACACTGTTTGCTATATTTTTTAAAGTGGCTGTGTTTTATTAATAATCGTATCGTTTTAGTTTGTTAGTCACTTGTTAGCAACACAAGTTTGTATATGTGTAAACAAATGTGAAGAAAATTGCAATATCGACAATAAACAAATAACACTGTACTACAGATATAAGAAACTTGCTGAACACGCCTAAAACTCGAAGATATAGTCAAACATTTATTTTTTGTGACTGCATAAACTTAGTTTGTGTTTACATCTTCATTTGTAAACGCCAAAGAAAGTTCGAAGAAAAATTAAGATTCTTATCAATAAAACTTGCAGCGTGTGAACACAGACTTAGCGAATTTTAAATTAGGCATTTATTATTCTTTCGAGAATTTAAAAAATTCTAGGACTTTTAATTAATATACACATTTACATATATACGTAGAATGCAGGTACAACTTCTAAGAATATTCGTATTTAGAAAAAATATTGATTACATTTTCTATATTCATTCATATAGTAGATATGTAAATTCAATTTCGAGCGAAATCGAACTCATTGTAACAATTTTCAAAGCTTATGTTACTGTCAACAAGTAATATAAAAAGCCTTAAATGTAATATGTATATTGCAGAGTTATTTGCTGAATAAAGTATATAATCTAAATTCAAGTATGTAAATTTGTAACGTGTGACTCAAGTAGAGATGCTTTTTTCAATAGCCTTTTTTTTTGACAGATCACGTGTGAGTCGTGTCATGTAATTTTTGTTTAGTATTGTTTGGCATTTCATAATGGAAAGACTTACCACAACGTTTACAAATCGTTCAACTTTTTTACGAAAATTCACGTTCTGTGAGGAATGTGTTTCGTGCACTTCGCTCAACTTATGGTCAACATAATCGGCCAACTGAGCGTACTTTTCGCAACACCATCACCCATTTTGAGACCCAGCATTCATAACTGGATAATATTCGACCGAATAGACCACGTTTAGCAAGCGTTGAAGAAAATATGTATAGCAGCCGTAGTTAAGAGTGTACACAAAGACCATGGATAGTCGATTCTTCGCTGTTCGTAGCAACTCGTACTGACGTATGGAAAGACTTGGCGCATTTTACCTCGTGATCTTAAATTGAAGCGTACAAAATACAGCTTGTGCGGTTGATTGGCCACCAAGATCGTGTGATATGAAACCGTTAGAGTTTGGATATGTAAAGTCTAAAGTTTATACGGACCAGCGTTGGCACCGGCTGAACCAAAAATTACACAGACTCATGCCAAAAATAGTTCAAAATCAAATGAAATAGTGCAAAAAAATTTTAAGGATAAACATTTTTTATTTTATTATTTTTTAAACATAACATTTAAAATGGAAAAAGAGATAATTTTTTGTACTATACATTATGTTTCTATTTAAATAATACATGTGTATGTAAATAACGGTTAACAAAACAAAACTATAACAAATTCATTGATTAATTTAAAAAAGTAGCTTACATATTTATGTAGTTATCTATGTATTTTCAATACTTTGAAGAATAGATATCGCTCCTTTATCTCAACATAGTCATATCCAAGAATGATAAAATATTTTATCATTCTTGGTCATATCTCTATAATATATAATATAATAATCTAGTCATAGTAATTATTTGCAAATTTAATATATGTAGCATCAAATAGCGGTTATGTTTATTTCGTGAAATATTTGAATAAAGCGAACGTTCATTAAGGTTAATTTAATATCATCATCACTTCTAGTTCTTCTCTATGTGCCTGACATTTTTATACACTTACACAAACTTTAATAAGCACTCATATTCATATTTTTTACTCTTTGTATATGTACAGTGGTGGCCATATAATTAGAAACGATGCCTTGATATAATAAGATCGCTGTGTAGCTTCTTTAAAGACCTACACTGTTAATTGTTTTTACCGTTATTCAATGAGTAAACAATCAACATTGTTGCTGATACACAACACGTTGAGTTCTAAGTCAAATTAAAAAAATATAAAAATATTATTTTCAGAATGTTTTTTTTGTGCTGGTCACGTATTAGAAACGTAATTTTCTTTAATTCTTGAACTTTTCTAAATATTAGTGACAAAGTGAGTATAATTTGTTAAATAATAGATTAACTTGATATAATTTTGATACGGAAACCTAGGACACAAAATACCACTTTAGCAGAAGATAGAGTTATTTATAGAGCCAGTAAAAAATCCATTTTTATCTTCTCGCGAAATAAAGACGCTTAAATAAGTCAGGACTTCGTGAGTGAATGGCACAAACAAACCTTATGTCTCAAAAAAATATCAGAAAAGATCCTCGTTACTGGAATAGAGTTCTCTAGAGCGACGAATCTAAGTTTAACTTGTTCCAATCTGATGGCAAATCCAAATAAAGCCTTAGACACCAGGTACACTATTAAAAAAGTGAAACACGGTGGCGGGTCTATTATGGTCTGGGGTGCCTTTTCTTGGCGTGGTTTGGGTCCAATTGCACGAGTGCAGGGAATAATGGATTAGTATCAATATAAAAATATTTTCGAAAATGTAATAAAACATTATTGCTTTGAGAATATGCCCGTTCAATACATTTTCTAGCATGATAATGACCTAAAGCACACTTCACGGTTAGTGAAATGTTGGCTTTTGGATCAAAATATTGATGCTCTTGACTGGCCAGTGGCCACCACAAAGCCGCGATCTTAACCCAATTGAAAACTTATGGGCAATTGTAAACAGAGACCTTAAGGGACAAAAATCCACGAAATAATGATGAATTGTTTCAGTTGATGCAACAAAACTGGAAAAACATCTCTGCAAATATGCCAGCATTTAATTAAGATTTTACCATAAATATTGGCGAATGTTGTTAAAAACAAGGGTCATCCAACAAAATATTAAAGGAGAAGTCCGTTTTGTTAAACCTCACTAAGGTTTTTTGCATATATTTTTTTAGTTTCTAATTATGTGATCAATTTGATATTTCGTTTTTTTGGCGTTTAAGTTAATTTTCCTTTTTTAAGGATGCTGTGAACTTAATAATAATTTATTACTTTACTATTTCTAGTTATTAGTTTTAATATGTTGAACTTAATTTTTAAATACATATATGAACAAATTATATACTGAAAAGTTGTTTCTAATTATATGGCCACCACTGCATGTATATATAAATAGTTTTCTTAGCTTCTGCTGCTTCTGAGAGGAGTACAAATGAAAATAATAATGTGGGTACATGATTATTATTATTGTTGTTGTTGTAGTTGTTAATGTGTTTTATTTTGATCGCGTGCTGGTTTTGTTGTTGTTGTTTTAATTGTTCTTTTTAACTTACTATAACCCTCTTGATTTGTTTGTTTGTTTGCATATTGATGTTGATTTGGCAATGCTGTTGCTGCTAATAATCATAATACTAATAATGATGATGATATATGTATTTGTTGTATCGTTTATACATATATATTTTTCTATCTTTTTTTTTCTTTCACATTAGATCTTTAGCTAGATGTTTATTATTTTGTTTGTGGCTCTTTTGTTTTTTAGTTGTCTCGTGCACTTAATAACGTTGGTTCAGTTTCAGTTGGGTTACATTTTTGCGTTCTGCCTCCTCGATTGCGGCGAGAAAATCTTTAAAAAAAAATTTTATAAGTAATTTTACTTTTCCAAAGAAAATTAAAAAAGTTATACAAAATATACTTTAGTTAAAGTGTAGTAGCTTTATAATCACAAAAATATATATGTATGTATACATATTTTATACATATACGAGTACATATTCAAAGTGTGGACAGTGTTTGTTTAATTATCTAAATTGTGTTTTATAAAAATTTGCCAAAATTTCGGAACAACAAGCAAATATCAATCCTCTGGAGACGGTAAGTGTATATTTTAGGTGTTTTTCTGTGTTTTGTTTTTCAGTTTTCATTTTGTATAAAAATTAAAGTAATGTTGGGGCATTTTAGTTTTTATATCTGGAAAATTTTGCAAATATTTTAGCAATAGCTTCATACATACATACTATATTTTTAAATATTTATAGTAAACAAGTTGATTATAATTTTTTAGTATAATAAACAAACATATGTATGCTTACTACATAAATATAAAGAAAAAAATATAAAAAACATTCTACAAGTGATTTTGAAAAAATGTCACATTTTGACCTTGTCTTCAGAGATACATTAGAGTGGCCTTTATTTTGAACTTTTATTCCGACTTATAAAAACCAAATGCTGAAAATTTAAGGCAAATCTCTTAACGGTAACCGGTTGCATATACATATCATTTGAAGTTTTAGTCAAAGTAAATAGTTTTAATTACGAAACAAGTGAAAAAGTTGTAATTGTTTTTCGGAAATGGAAGCTATGACTGATCGCCATATGAATATTTGCAACAGATTTATACATGTTAAAGTGCTTTTTAAAAGTGGGTTCTATTTCCGATCTTATGGCTGATTTTGCTTAAACTTTCAGCAATTTTTGACTTTGAGAGCATTTCTAAAGCATAATGTGAAAAATAAGAATCACCCTAAGAAACATACTAGTACGTACATACATATATTGTGGAATCCTTTTTTGAAAAATTTTAAAACTATTGTCTAATTATATTCGTTTGTTTATTCATGCATTAATTAAAAAAATTAAAATTAAAAATTGTATGCATTTGTTATTTATATTTATTAAGAATAAATTAATATATCTATATATATAAAATTAAGTGGCAAAACTTCCTGTTCGCATACTCCTCCTAGACGGTTTGCCCGATTTCAATGAAATTTTCAGGGGTGATTGGGGTCTGTGTGGAGGGTGCACATAAGAAATTTAATGTGTATATCTTTGCGCGTTTTGCGAGGGGGTAGCGAAGCACACCGGGTTTAGCTAGTATAGACATAAAAACAAATGAACAATATAGTACACACTACTACACAGTGCACACAGGGACAGATTAATCGATTTTCGGTCAAACGTTTTCTTTTGGCAAATTCAGGAAACACAAAAGTTTATATTCTAATGTACCCACCTCCTATATATCAGCAGTAAAAACATATTTGTGTTACATTTTGTATCGATAACGATGTTTATACTAGTTATTTTACTTTTCGGATCTCTTAGTCCGCTTTCAGACGTTTCAATTCTGACTCTTTGAGGCAAGTATTTCTGAGTGAGAAATGAAAATAGAACTAATTTCTTTTGTTGTCTTCTTTTATTATCTCTGCTTAATCTACACGATGATTTGCATAAAAAAGTAGAAACTTGATGGTAAAGAGCATGCAAATTTAAGATGCACGTGTGAACGAAATGGCAAGCTCAAAAACTAATCGCGTGAAACATCACTTACATATTATATTTAAATTATAATGCCAGAAGATTATCTTTTGAATAAAATAAATTTCATGTCAATTTAAAAAAAATGAATTATGGACCAATGACCATAAAGTTTTTTACGATGATTACGATGTCAGAAAAGAGTCTTTTATGAGGGGGTTTTTGGGCTCTTAAAGAGCTCTTAGATAATGCCAGAAAAGAGTCTTTTATGAGGTTTTTCTTGGGCTCTGTGTAATTTTGTTTTTATCATTCTTGTGTGGTACAGCTATGTTTTTTTTTTGTTCAAAGCACAAATAACAGGACAACAACGCTTTGGTACACACATAATAAAGTGGAATTTCTGAGTCATACTGAGACTCAGGACAGTAACAAGCAAATTTTTCTATCGCTCCGAAAATGCTCTTTAGTTTGACTCTTTTCTGACTCCTTTTTCGGAGCGCTGGTATGGTATGCTGGGGTACTTCTCTGTTCATAGCTGTATATGTATGTAGATTACTTGTGTCAAATTTCAACTTGATAGTAGATTTAACAAGAGATTTATGAGCATTTAAGATATTTCGGAAATGGTCTATATATGGGGACTGTGGTAAAATGTGAACTGATGCAAACAAATTTTCGTTTTATAATTTCTCTAATCATGAAACTTATTTTTGATGAATTCTATATGAATACTGCTTTTTTATAAGCATTTATGTACCATAGAGTCATATTCCGGGAAGACATTTTTAACCAGACTTGTTTTTTTATAGTAAAAATTTATCCCCTAATTCATAAAACTTGCTTATATAACATATAACAGGCTTATAAAGCAAATTTTGTATGGATATTTGGAATATCGAGGCTGTCTGATATTCTATAACTCGGATACTACTGGACCGATATCGCCCATTTTCAATATCAAACATTACGGCGAAACAGGAAATGTTTGCGAAAAATTCATTCATTTAATTTTAATTCATTGTTTGTTTCCATACATTAGTAAAATGTCTGTTGGGTCAGATCGCATTTAAGAAATTTTAACCTTATTATTGGCTCTAATATTTGAAATTCTTTACTTTTCTATTAACTTTCTATTCTACTCATTTCGTTAACAGAGCAGATTTTTGATCACAACTTTATTATTATGTTCCTGTGTGCACTGGTATCATCGTATACAAATGTACGATCATCTTGAACAAAAGAAAACAAATTTCAATTTAGCAAAACAAAATTTCTTTAATTGTGTCTTTAAAAGATTTCTTGCCTATTTCAGTTGATAATAATTGTTGTTAATTGAATGGGTTGAAATTTTAATTATTATTAATAATACAATAAACAATTACACTAAGCTACAAAAAAAAACTAAAATATACATATTCGCCAAGTGATTTAGTAAAGGTTGTAGGCGTAATTGAGTATTTGGTTTAAATTTTGTATATTTCACCCATAAATTTGAAGTTAGTCCACAACATAGTGTATAACACAAAATGAAATGAAATAAATAAACACAAAATTTAATCGATTTAAAACTCTTAAAAGGAAATGAATAGTAAAGAACTTTATAGCAATTGCTCCCAGTGTATGCACCTCTGCTTGGAATACTAAACGTATGATTAATATTTAATTTTTTACACATTGCTCATAATTTCTAAATGCCTTGCAATACTCTCTTTTCTAAAAGCTTACAAATAGTACGTACAAATCTTGAATAATTTTTACTACTTTTATTTACTTTTTGTATTAAAATAAGAACATTAAATCAAAACTTATATACTTATTTATTGTTTAAAATTATATAAAATGTTGCTTATGACTTTTTACTTAGCTTAATGCCAACTCAATAAAAACCATTTAAATACACAGTTATAAAGCTAATTAAAACCGAAAAAAATCTCTTTTTACAATTGCAAAAAAATAAAATTACACCGCAAAATAAATATACTGAGAAATATTTATCTGAGATCCAACAAAGTATGTATATTATTGAAGCTTATGTAACTCTAAGTCGTTTGAGCTATGTTCGTCTGTCTCTCTGGCAGTCTGTCTATCTGTCTAAAACACTCTCACATCCAAAAGACACAACTGAAATTAGCAGAAACCGTTTACCGTTTAGTTTGGTATTGAAAATCAGCAAAATCAGAGTTATGGACCAAAATGTGAGACAACCTGCACATACGAGGGCGGTTCGCAAACTTCTTAGTCTAGCACTGAAAGAGAATAGTTAGTTTTTCAAAACCATTTTTATTTTTAATATAATATCCTGAAATTTCAATAGACTTAGTCCAACTCTTATCTAGTAGGTATATCCCTTGATTACAATAGTTTTCTTCAAGGCCTTCAAAATAGTGGTTTACAACTGTAATTGCATCTTCACAGGTAAAAGTCACTGGGAGCTAAATTAGGAGAATAAGATGCATAATAACTTATTATGCATCTTATTATTAATAAGCAACTCTTACTTTAATTCGTTGATTTTATCCATTGTAAAAACACTCTTGCGCTAGTGCGTTGTCTTGATGAAAAATTATTTTTTTGTGTTGTAAGCCAGGACGTTTTTCTTTTTGCAGATACCTTTGAAGTCCCAAAGAGTCGTTGCGATAACCTTACCAGCCAATTGAATTATTTTTAACTTCTTTGGGGCACTTCATCCAGCTTCAGTCCATTGCTTTTTGGATTGTACTTTTGTCTCTGGAGTATAGTGGTGAATCCATGTCTCATAGTTATGAAACGATGCTTAAAATCCATTTAATTTTTCTTAAAATGATCTAAACAAGCTTCAGAAAATTTTATTCTAATGCGTTTTTGATGCGAAAGCCTTTTCATCTGTAGTTCGTCATGCAAAATTAAATGAAATCGATCGTTTGATATTAGATATTTCACGCACTTTTATTCGTCGATCATTTAATACCTTATCATGCACTTTGGCTACAATTTCTGTTATTGTTGCTGTTTTTGGACGTTCACTACGTGGTTCATCCTCAATGCTTATACGACCACGTTTAAGTTCAGCAATCAAATTTTTTACTGTTGCACCATATCATTATGAATTTCTTGTCCCGATAAACCTTTTTTATTTAAATATTTAATGACACCACGAATTTTTAATTCTTCCATTGTAAAAATATCGCAGTTTTTTTGAACACCTATTTCTATATGAAGAACTTGGCAGATCGAAAAGAAATTTATCATGTGTTCAAAGATAGCACAAATGGAAGTTTCCTAAACACTTTACTTTTTTCTGTTTATACCGAGCTTTCTGTTCTAGTTTCCGAACCGCCCTCGTAAATTTAATATTTTTAAACATTTTTCCCGCAATTTTTTGAAATATATTGCAGATATTGCCATAAAATTTTGTACACGTTATTTCTATAATAAAATAAGAAACTGTGAGAAAATAGTAAGAATCGGTCCATGATTTCTCATACAAATTTCCCTACAAATATCTTCCCGAAATATTGCTTAATTATAAATAAATGCCTATAAAATTGGAATGTCAATACAAAATTCAGCAAAACTAATGGCCGAATTCACAGTCTTTAGTTAGCTAATGACAAAGGCTTAACTAATGATTCTTTATTCGCAATGCTTAGTTTGCAATAAGAATAACAAGTATTAGTTAAAGAACAGTTAGTATATTAGTTTACCAATGGTTAAGTAATGACTGAGAATTCGGCCATAAGTGTCATGTAAAAAGAAATCGCAAAGTCCACTTCTAAAATTCACTTAAATACGCATAAATCTGGTATAAATATTGTTAGCAGGTTAAACTTCGACACAACTTATCCTTATAGACATAAAAATTGTTGTGCTAAATTTTATGATGGTAAGCCCATAATTGGTCATAGCTCCCATATAAGAACCCACATCCGAAAAAGACAGTAATCCTAATATTTATCTTATAAAAAAACTTTACATAGATCATTTACATATACACAAAAATCATGCGACAGAAATTTGTAAATTTCGGTCTATATTTGACCATATTCACTATATGAAGCGGTCTTCCGAAAATCATTTCAAAACTCATAAATATTTTATAAATAACGATACCGATCCAAAATTTTACAAGGAGTATTTACATTCTGAAAATATCGGTCCATATTTGACTTTATCCACTATTTAAGGATATTCTAGTACTATAACTAGTGTAGATTTTGTATTTCTCATTATATTTAGGTGGAGGGTATTTAACATTCGCCACAGCCGAATATTGCACTCTAACTTGTTACATAACAGATTTATAACCAAAAAAAAAAAAATAATAATCAAACATTATTATAGCAGCAGTCCACACCAGCCAAAAATAAAATTTGATTTAAAAAATCTCAACTCAGGCGTAATATTTTTTGGCACTAAACAAACTGCTAAAATGGCGAAGAAAAGAAAATGAAAATTTAAGAATTATTAAGGCTATTTAACATTGTAAATCATTCTAACTAGAAAAACACATATTTGTATTTTTAATTTGATTTTTTTTTAAATTTCTTAAAATTTTTATTTTAACTCGTTGTTGTTGTATTTGTGGGGAAGGTATATTTAACATGTCAATTTAATTGCACAAATTTGTAAAGTAATCAATAAATGAGTTTATTTAAGATTTCTGTAGTATTTCCAAATTATTATTACTGATAATGACAAAATAACACGGTTTAACAAAAAAAAAATATTTATTTCACACATTCTAATATTGTAATTAACATAACTGATGAACTGGATGAATGGAATATTCTACTAGCAATAACCATATATGTACTTAGATTTCATATTTTTTTTAATAATAATTTAATATTTTAATCAATTATTCCCTTTCTTGTTAAACCGTGTAATTTCTGTTTCAAGTTTCTTTTATTTTGTATTTAAACAGCTTTAATTTAACCGTGTTTTCTTTATTTGTGTTGCCATTTTGTCATTGATGATCTTGTTTGACAGTCTGATTATTAGATTATTTTGTTTATACAAGTTTTTTTTTTGCAAAAAAATACACTTGTTTGGCCATTAATCAATATTGACTTTAATGATTGTTTACATAAAATAACAACAAATAATAAGAAAGATATTAACGAAATGAAGAGATCATTTGCAAGATAAGAAGGAATTGCGCTCAAGGTAATCGTAACGAATTTGTTAGCACACTTTATTAAAGCATTAATAAAAGAAACAGAAAACTCTAAAAATTAACATGACATAAGTCACGGTGTAAAAAGTTGCCCTTCAATCTTCAGTATTTCGTAGTTGCAAAAAAAAAACAGAATCTACCATAAAGGAGAAATGACAACAATAACAAGCAATGCTGATATTGTCAACCACCGGTAGAAGCAACAATAAAAACACCAACAAATTTGAATTTATACCCAGCCGGAAAAAATGCTGTAAAGAGGCCTGCTGTCTAGAAGGCCTTCTTTGGCACAAGTATTTTTGTTTTATTTTTTTTTATACAAGAGAAGTAACACTCAGGCAATTAATGTGTAGAATTGCAGCGCCTCTGGTGGTGAGTAGCAGAGAACGGATTGATTGGTTAATTTTAGATTTTGAATACAATCACAAAAAACGAACCTCATGTTGACAACACAAATCAATTCCGTAAAGCAATACATGTCATTATTCACAAAACGGAGTGTAACAAAAAATGATTTTGTATTGCATGTCTTGTACAATTGTAAACGTATACTCCCAAAAACGATTGGTATGAATGGTTTCAATGCTGATTGTATAAGTTGTACATACTAACAAAAAATATCAAACTTTACTAGTTTACTGTCAACAAATCACACATAAAGCAACAACCAAAAAATATTTATTTTCTCATTAGGCTTTGTATTGTGTTTGCTCTTTCTTTATGTTTTCATTTACTGAAAGCAACGAATACTGGACGAATGGTGTGAATGTTTTTAGTTTTTTCATGTGGCATTTATTTATTTCGTTGCTTGATGTATAACCGCATAACAAAAAGGGAATGTAAAATAGCAAACAGTAATAAGGAATGAGTAAACAAACAGCAATGCACATTTTTATTATTGTCGAGTAAAAGCAATGCAAAAGCAATGAATTTGCGAATGGTTAGCAAATGAGAATGGTCTCTTTCTGTTCTGTGGTGAGTAGGCGCATTAATGTTAAAGCTTAATTTTATAGCCTTTATTTAATTATTTTACTTCGGTGGCGTTTGAATGCTATACTACGAAGGAGGGCGCTGTGATAAATATTAGTTATGATAGATAGAAGAAAACTAATAATTATCAGAAACTGTTGTTGTTTGAGTGGCAGCGCTTAGGAATCGAACCCGGGCTACAAATACCAACTCATGCTTAATAATCAAATGCGCTAACCAATTAAGCTACAGCACCCTCACCCGACTTCCAGTCTTATTGCGAAATCGTTTAATTTTTACATGGCGTGTCATTGTTAGTCAAGGCCTTGCCTACTCGCAACTGGCTGCCTGCTAAAAGGCCTACTTGAGAATGGCAATTAGAAGATCTACCATATAAGGCGTAATTAAAGCTCTGCTAAATTAATAATTACATTAAGGAAAGTGAAAGAAGGGGTTTTAAATATAAGACGGATTTTAAAGTAATATGTAATAGGAGTAATATGTTCTTACCCACAATGTGTCACTGTTTGTACGGATTTCTTAAATTGATTTTAACTATTTTCACGTCATGATTTTTACAAGACATACAGCCCTTAAAGTAATTCCTATAATGCATTTACTGTGTAATCCTGTGTTTCAGTGATAAGTTATTCCAAGTATTTTCAATGGACATATTTTGGAAAGTCTGTAAATTATTATTTAATTGAGTTTTCTCCAAACATTTCGTATAGCCTAATATGCTTTGCAAATTTTAGCGATATTAAAATCAAGTACTTAAAATTAGCTTGACATCGCCCGAAAAAACAAATTTAATAAGAAAACTCCCACCTATAAATATACATATGTATGTATGTAGATCGTTTAATATTTATATTTGTTAAATAGAAAAAAATCTATAAATGAATAAAAACTAAATACAGTCGTACAATACAAATAAGAAAACAATTAATCATGCGTCATTTATTGTTTAATTCGATTTACGTTATTTGACAATTTTTATACATGTTTTTTCCTGAGAAATTTATATTTTTATTAAAATAATTTTATAATGGAGTATTTGCAAAAATGACCCAGCAAAATGTGTAAGTTTTTGAGATAATTTTTTAAAGTGGTAGTAAAATTAAAAGGAAATGAAAAGTGCTATTGCTTTATTATATTATTAATGTTTGTTAATATTAATTAAATATACTGATTAACATAATTTTTATGTTTTATCTAAACATTTGTTAAGTTTCATTTGTTTACTTCAAACATTTCTCAGAGAGCATAAGCAGGGTTGTTAAAAACTGCAGTTTTTGCACTTAAACAGAGTTGTTCAATGAAACAGAGATTTTCCATTTATACTACGTTTCCACGATACATGCTTCGCTCTCTATTCATGCTTCACACCCCAATCATGAGTGAAACAACTTGCTTCACCATACAAAATTTTAAGAGCGAATCAAGTAGATTCATATTGAATCAATTTGCGAAGCACGAAAAATTGCACTCTTCTCTAATTTTTATCGCAAGTTTATCTGCACTAGCTGTAAAAATTTAATATTATTGTAAACAAAGCAAATTATATTCTTGTTGCTGGAAGTAAAGAAAGTAAATACGTACGAATGTATGCTTTTTTTTCAAATAAGCTAACTAATTTCCACTCAGTTTTTTTGTCCATTAAAAAAAATATTTTCCACAAATTGTAAATTCTGTTTTTTTTTTATTCTGTTTGTTTATTAAAAACAACTGTCAAATCGAATCAAGTTTTTTGGTCATGTAAACAGCATGATTCATAAACATGATTCAGAGAGCGAAGCAGGGGATTCAAGTCGTCGTGGAAACATAGTATTAATCTGGAGGTCCACAACTCGTGTTTTAGCGTCAACGCGTTTATAGTTTTCTAAACGTTTTAAGTATTTCAAGTGACATGTAAAGATTTTACGCGGCAATGCACTTTCATAGGTGAGGTCATAAGTTCAGCTGATTTTTTTATATGAAGTTTTTTATCCATTTGTTTGTCAATTTCATATAAAAAATATTTTTTCAACTGTCATTTTTCCTAGTGGCATCACCTTTAAAATAAATTTGCTTTTCAATTGTCGATGTCAGCTGTTCGACGCTTTTAAAAGTAGAAAGATTCTAGTTTTTTGACAGTTGCTTAGAACGCGAGAAACGCGTAAACGCTTGGTATGGACTTTAAGCTTTAAGTTCAATGAAATTAAAAATTTATTCAAAATTAACTTATTTCGACTTAAAAATTACTTAGTGGGAGATGTTAATAATCAAAGAAATAAGATATACATATATATATATATATATATATATATATATATATATATATATTTAGACGTTATTACAGGGAAATGCTTGCTGGGTTAACGTTTTGCTTATAAAAATGTATTTATAAAATAATTTTATATATCTATTTTAGCATGACCAGACTCTTTTTTCTACATTTCTAGAAATTTAATTTTTACAAATCTCCTGCCTGGTTTTTTGTTGCAAATGTAATTGGTGCATTTATTATTAATGTGTTGTGTTTATTTGTTTTCATTGTTGTAGGTATTTGGTGAAGAATTAAATATTATTTAATTAAACTTTGTATTGTTTTTATAGAATTATAAATATGTACATATGTATGTATGCATGTCTAATATATTTTAGTTGGAATTATACAAGTTATGTTATTATTTGTATGATGATAATACTAGAAATTGAATAACACTTGCAGTAAGAGTAAGAAATTGCCACAGAAAGAACATAATTTGATATAATGACTTAATTGGAAATTATTATCTCCGAATATATGCTTCAAAACCTTAAAGCATCTTAAATTATTAAAATCGAATGATGTTCTTGAAAGAAATGTTACCCTTTTAAAAAAAATGTGGATATGTATTGCAGAAATGAACAGAAATAACCACATAGCGTTTAACATCCTTTAACTCTCTAAAATAAGTATTTTAGACTCTAAAATTTAGAGAGAAAATTTACTTAATAACAATAAGATTGCTTGTTTTGTTCGCTCATTTTACTATAATTCTTCAAAATATGTTTGTTTTTATATTTTTCTTCATTCTTGGCACAATGTAAACAAAAATATACAGCGAATTCACAATTACAGTAATTTTGTTCTTTTTGATTTATTTTTGTTTTGCTAAAATGTATGCCATAAACAGCGGTATCTATCACACGGGTTTACGTCTACACATCTGTTCGTTTGACAATACTAGTCGTTGATTTACCGTTGTCTCACAATTGGTCAGGGGATGTTTATAAAGAAAACAAAGGGAAGAGAGAGTACTAAAACATTATAAATCTTGTTGTTAGTGTTTCTGATTGAGAACTTTATAAGAAGATTAATTGCTTTTTGCTTTGTGAAGTCTTTGTTGTTGAAGCTTTCTGGTATGTCATTTTATTTTTGGCTGGCGTTAAGATTTTTGAACGCGTATTTTAGAATTTTGATTAGTAATTAAATAAATATAATTAGTAAATCAATAAAAATAGACAAATTTAAGTTTAATATTTAACTAGGTACCTACATAAACAACAATTTGTGTTATTTTATTACCAAAAAGTTAAATTGTTTAATTAGGATACATTTTACTACATACATACATATCGATGGTCTCATGTAGAAAGGCCCTAACTCGCATATTTGAAACTTTACAGGAGAAGGTAAAAACATAAGAGAAACTGTAATATTCAACATGTAACTTTTTTTGTACAACTGCTTATAAAAGCGTTATTTTTTCCACTAGTGCAAAAAATTTTTGTGAGGAGGTGTATTTGCGTTAAATGCATTGGAATCGCAAAAAAAAAAAAACAAATTTCGAAAAAATAGCGAGTTAGGGCCTTTCTACATGAGACAAACGATATGTATTTAGGGATTTTAAGAAGAAAAATGATTTTATGTTTTTTTTGTCAAAATAATTTTTTAATTTTTAATCTTTTAATGTGCAATTAAATAATCAACTATAATAATAAAAGTTTTCTAAATTTCTGAAAATAAATAAATTTCAACATATTGTCATCATACTGGTAAAATGTTACATTTTTGTTGATCACAATCGAATAGAAAATACAACCATATTTATTAGTTTGAAAGCTTATGTGCGCCTCTATAATTTTCGGATAGTCAAATGCATTGAGACAAATTTAATAGTCACTTTGAATACATTACATTACAATACAGTATTAAAGCTATTTATATACATATTTTTAAGTCCCTTTTTTAAGAATCCTCATTTATTGCAGATAAATTTAGTATCAATTAAGGTATTTAAAAAGACTTGTCCTAAATTTATCCACATCAAATACTTACCCCCTATTTCACGATGTCGAAAGGTAACGTTCGCTTAGATAATACTTAAGACACAAACTTGATTGTGGAATAAACAAACTTGATTGAGTAAAAAATAGATACGATAAAAAGTTTGTGTCTTAAGTCTTATCTAAGCGAACGTTATCTTTCGACATCGTGAAATAGGCCATTAATAAATAAGCCTTTATTGAAAAAATGCTACATTTTTTATTTAGCAAACATTTTAGCTTCCAAATTATTATTATAATTATGACTAAAACATTAAACAGATAAGGAAATTAACACATTTAAAAATACATTAATTAAACCAAAAACTCTGCTGGGTTTTCTTAAACTAACAGTAGGCATAGATCTCTTTATAAAAACCGTCTAAGAGAATGTCTCTTTTTTGTTTCGTTAAACTAATTTTGCTCTCTGTTTTGTTTCGTTGTGTCTAATTCGCCGCCATACACAATTTTGTTGTGTAGTTGTTGTTCAATGGCTTTTCGCCGTTTGTTATTGATCTTTATTTATTGTGATATGATGAGGTTTTTAGCCGATCACAATATTCAAATATATTTATTTTAAATTTCAACGTGGACCGGGTAGCAAACGTTTATTGTGTAAAAGACAAGAGGAATATTTAAATTACTAGCGTGTTTTGATTTTATTTTGATATTTTGTGTTTCAAAAATATCTTAAAGTTCAATGGTTTTTAAAAAGATTACAAAAAATATTGTTTAGTGTTTAAATATTAAAAAAAAGTTTTACAACTTTTTAGGAAAATAAAAAAAGAGAAATTGTAAAAAATTAAGAATATTAAATTAAAACAAATAAAATTTCTATTATAAAGTGTTTTAAAATTGAATGAGCCCCATGAGTGGTTTTCGTCAACAGCTTAAGGTAAATAAATGTCTTTTATAAATTGTATGCCAATTTTTGTTTCAAGTTATTTGTTGATAGTTTAATTTAAATGGTGTGAAATAAATGGGAAACAAATTCTATAGATTTGCGAAATTTTCAAATTGTAAACAATAATAAAACGATTTAATTGCATAATGATCAATATAAACAATTTTTTAGATTATGTTTCTAATTGTGAATAGTGATTTCCTACTATTTTGGCGGTTCAATAATGTTCTAATTACGATAAAAGTAAATATTCATAGTTATTAATGTTCCTATTTTCAGCATTTATTCATGTTTGAAAAATTTTACGAAGTTGATCGAATATGTTTAAACATGACAAGACTAACTAAACCATGCAATTGTGCAATGCTACTGTCTCGAAACAAGCACATTGTCATGTTATGCCATTGCAACACTATAAGTTTACTAGCATTGTTTTTAAGAGTTTCTCATATGTTGAAAAGTTTGCATTGTCACCTGGCAAATAACTAGATTAAAACTTAATGCCAAATAATAAAGGTGGATTTTTTTTACTGATAGTTGTTTGCAGTACGATTTACCCATTTCGAATCAATTTTCTGGATAATCAAAGCTGCCATATGTAAACAAAATCTATTAGCTATCCATTGCTATCCATTGATTTACGAGTATTTTGCTTTGGTTTTTAAGTGTCAATAAAACAAATAGGTATTAAGTTATTTTAAAATATTGTGTATTCAAAATGTATGAAAAAAAGTTGCTTTTGGTGATGGCCATGAAAATACATAAGGCATTATGCAGTTAATTTTTGTCCAGACAAAATATATATATATAAACGGGACTGGTTTTTCAAATCCCGGGATTCGGGATTTCATAAATGAATCCCAGGATCCCGAAATCGGGATTTTCGGGATTTTTGTTTCATATTAAACAAATTACAATATTAATGAAAAAACTATTTATTTAATTCACAAATTTAAATAAAAATATAACATAAAAAATATAATATAAAAAATATAACAAAAAACAATTGAATTAAAGTAATAAAGAAACAAAAAATAACATATAATTAATATTCAGGGGTGTCATAGAAACCAATATTATCAGAATTGGTTTCTATGACATCCCTGATTAATTTGTTTAAAAACAAAAAATTGTCTCAAAGCTATAGTTTTTTCATTTATTAAAAGTTTATAAACCTTTAATAATTTTAAAAACAAAATTACATTACATAGTTTTTTACACTGTACATACATATATGTATAAATTATTAGGTTTACAAAAATTATATGTCATCTAAATTTAAAAATAATAGAATATTAATGATCGTTCTTTAAAAAGCTTCTTAAAAATATTAAGGCATCTAAAGTGTCATCAAATAATCTTGATCTAATTTTGTTAACAATATATGATGCTGACGAAAAACAGCGTTCACAATCAACGCCCATAAGCAAAATTGTTAGCAAATTGTTGTATGCTGATTGCAAAAACAGTCCTCTCTCACCCCCAGAAATAAATAATTCAATTTCTTTTTCAATGTTTGATTCCATACCATTACAGACGTTATTAGGGGTTTTGTTTGGACTACTGCACATTTCAATTGCATTATTTAATTTTTTTATGATTGAAATATTAGAATCATCATTTGTTTCCTCAATCATTGATAAATCCGAATCAGAATCATTTGAAGGTGAGCCACAGATCTCATTTCCTTTAAAATTAGCATTTAACGTTTTCAACTCATTTCTAATAACAAACATTTCTACGTTGTTATCAAATTCTGATTTCAATTTTGGGTTTTTCAAAAAAATTAAGAGTGTTGAGTAAATCGTTCTTCTTTCTTGGATTCTTTTAAGGAGAGCTTTCACCAGTTCATCACTTAATTTGCAATCACTTTTTGAGTCCTCTTTTAGCATAAATGAAAGTTCAACATCGGCTTTACAGAGATTCATATCACTGCGACAAAGCGCTTCAACTGTTACTTTAATCGGATTTAAAATTACAACTATTTGTTTAAGTAAAGCAAATTCATCATCTGTCATCTGTTGAGTTTTTAAATCAATTAAAGCTTTTTTTTATTGGAATTTCCAGTTCCAAAAACCGTTGACACATGTCAAATAGTGTGTTCCAGCGGGTTTGGAAATCCAAAATTAATTTTAATCGCAAAAATATTTATTTATTGAATACCAACCATTCTGTTCACATTGATTTATGTTAAGTGTAGATGTTTTGTATTTGTGTATGCCAAAAAAGCAAGTAAAAACAATTGTCTGTATCTTTTACACAAATAAAAATTGTCAGGATTTATAAATCCCGAAAAATCCTGGGATTTCGGGATTGGCATCCCTAGTATATATATACCTACTTCCTATGAAAAAAACTTTGTCCGAACAAATTTTTTGTTTAGCACGAATGGGTGAATCCACCTTAAAATTGCAATTTTGTAAAATTTGCAACAAGTTTTATTGTTTCAAATAAAGTTTTTTTTTTTAATTTGGAAATATTTTAAGATTTTGGGTATTAATACTATTTAAAACTTTAAACACATTATTAACAATTTCTTTATTTATGTTTATTTTCATATGTATGTACATGTACGAGTATCTTTTCAAATAATTTTCTTTTGCTTAATATTTAATTTTATTTGAATTTTATATAGTTTGCAATTTTCCCTCAAACAGAAATTGTTATTATTTTAATCTTCTGTTAATAATATTTTCTTTATTTTGTCTTAGCGTTGTTGTTGTTGTTATTCTTACTATACAAATATGTACATATGTATTTGTTTATAAATAAGTTCGTGTGTATGTGTATTTAGCCGGATATTTTACGTTAATAAACTTTTGTATTGTGTTGTTTTATTTTTAGCGTTCTAGCATTTGTATTTTTTTATTTTGTATTTTTCATAAATCCATTATATTTTCTCAACGATTTTATTTTCACATTTATTTTCAGTACATATGTATGTACATATATTGTATTTTAGGTTTTATATGTTTATAATAAATTGTTTTATATATCGTTATTATTACGTGTAGATTTTCTGATTGTTTGAATTTCCCCAGCAAATTACATTTTCATTGTA
This sequence comes from Bellardia pandia, assembly GCA_916048285.2. Lineage (NCBI taxonomy): Eukaryota > Metazoa > Arthropoda > Insecta > Diptera > Calliphoridae > Bellardia > Bellardia pandia. The sequence continues at coordinate 51,426,613 of OU696531.1, forward strand.
GCCAAACATTATTGATTTTTATTATTTGTTTTCAATATTTCTTGGCGAAATTATTGTATGTACTTATGTTTATTGTTTTAGTGGTTTATAGCTCATTGTCAACTAAGAAATAAACACATACATTTTTGTACATCGAATGAAATGTTTGCAATAGAAATTTTAACTAAATTTACCGAGATAGCAAAGAAATTTAAATAAAACATTTGTTTTCAGCGAAATATTTTTTTTGTACATCTAATTGATCACTTGGTTTTACGTCTTTTTAATGCATTTCAAAATGATTTTTTAATTTTGTGAAAAATATTTTTTTGTTTGGTACTTTCTATAATTTCCACATGCGATCTTATAAAGTATATACTCTGAGCGTCAAAATAAAGTCAACACCTTATATTATTAAAAGAAAAGTATAATTACATATATTAATATAAATAATCTTATATTAGCAAATTATTTTGCATTTCTACAATTATTTAAGTGTAATTAATTCACAAAAAAGTAACAATAAGGCGTATACAAATTTAATTGATTTATTGCTAAAATAGACCAATTTTTAACGGGTCAAAATAGACAAAGACACCCCTGTCTGTCCAAAATTAAAAATTTTTTAAATTTAAAATTTTTTGTTTGACAATTGACGGTAAAGTGACGCTTAGAATAATTGCAAGTTTCATAATTTATCACTAATAATGAAAAATTCACAATGGGAAGACAAACATCAATTGAGACTCTGCAAATCATAATAGACTTACATAAAAAAAATAAAATCGCTTGAAGGCTTCACTGTACTAAAAAAATACAGACAAGTACATATACCAAAGACAATACAGTAGAAAGTTTGCATGGTACAAAACGACCAAAGCGTTTTACAAAAATTTAAGTAAGAAATATAGTAAGACAACATCTAGTGCTGTAAAAGTAGCTGAAAATGTTACAAAAACTTTTGGAAAACCCGTAATCGTGGAAACAATTAGAAGATCTATGCATCAAAATTAGGGATGTTAAACTGAACTGGTTTGTCAAATCCAGTGATTCAGGATATTGTAAATGTTAGTCCCGGGATTTCGGGATTTATGTTTGATATTAAAACAAATCGATTAATTAATAATAAAAACGATTTATTTCAAAAATTTAACTTTTGTTAAATATAAAAATTTTTGAAAACAAATATTTTCTATCTTCATATGTAGCTATAATTTTCAAACTAATTAAAAGTTTATAAACCATTAATAATTTAAAAAGATAATAACATTACATTGAAATGTTAGATTTACAAAAATTATTTCGTCTTCCATCTAAATTCTTTCGTAAAGAGAATTTTGATTTAATTTTGTTACCAATTTATAAAACAGACGAAAAATATCGTTCACATCGTTTGTGTGAAAAATTCTTTCTCACCCTACGAAATAAATAATTATATTTCTTATTCAATATTTGATTCCATATCATATTTGAATTTCATTTCTTATTTCATTTGTTTCGCAATCAACGTTTTTAACTCATTGCTAATAACAAACATTTCTATCTCACTATCAAATTCACTATTTAATTTTTTTTTAAATTCATGCTTCTTTGCTTTATATGCAATCATGAATTAAATAATAAAGATTGCGCAAAGAGTGTAAAAAAAATTTCCTCTCTCTCTCTGCGCATGACGTCACAGGTTATTTTTTTGTTAACAATATTTTAAAAGAAAATAATTTTTCCTAAATTTTTTGGTGCAAAATAAAACATTTAATTATTTATTATATTATACATATTAACATTTATTTTTATATTATCAATTTATTATTTTTGTTTGTTTCCGTTTGTGTTTTTTTTTTGTCTCATCAGTCAGGAGTTGATTTAGTTTTCTTATTTGAAAAAACATTCTTGATCGAAAAAAAAGTGTTTTAGCTAGAATTTCCACATTAATAGTACATAATGTATTTATATGCTTTTTCAAATACTTGTTGCAACTTGCAATAATTTATTTTCTTTTGGAAATCGAAAAAAATTTAAATTTATGTTATTTTTTTAATATTTGCACAAATAAAAAGGGTACACTTAATTTTAAAACTTTTATTTGCATTAAAATTTATATAGAAGTTAAGCAAACATAAAAATATTTTTGACTTGTGACGTCACAAGATGAAATTTTACTCTCAATTTTATTCTCACAGTTTTTGTAAAATATAACGGACATGCGCAATGCGTAATCTTTATTATTTGAATTATGATATGCAATCACTTTTTGATATCTTTTTGAGCCTTAATAGAAAAGCAACATCAGCAGAGATCATATCACTGCTACAACCGTATTAAAAATGACAACTATTTGTTTAATTTAAAAAATCCTTAGACATATGAAATAGTGTGTTTGAGTGTGGCAATCTAAAATATATTTTAGTTTTTTCACCAATATTTGTTAATGACTTGTAAACAAATGCGGACATTCGGAATTTGCCAAAATGAGCTATATGGTAGAGTGCCACGTAAGAAGCCCTTTATATCAAAGAACAACCCAACCAAACATTTGAATTTCGCAAAAAAATATATAAACGAGCCTCAAATTTTTTGGAATAATATTCTTTTTACCGATGGAAGTAAGTTTGAGATACTTGGAGTCAAAGACTCCCCAAAACATGGCTAACCAAAAATAAAGCTTTTAGTAATCAATATGTCATTAAGACGGTAAAACATGGCGACGGCTCAGTAATGTTCTGGGATTGTACGGTTCTGGGATTGTACAATGAAAAAGGAAGATTATCTCGGCATTTAAGTGTAAATAAATTAGTACTAGCACAGAACTGGATTTTCCAACAGGACAATGATTCTAAGTATATCCCCAAAATTGTGAAGGAGTGGTTGATCAATCATTGTCCAAAATTTTAAAGCATCCTCCGCAGTCCCCAGACCTTAATCCAATTGAGCACCTGTAGGAATATCTGGATAAAAAAATTAGGCAAAGAAATATTTCTTGCAAAAGTTTTATTGATTTTATTAAAAAACTCATTGATTCTATGTCTAGACGATTGTCAGCTAAAAATTTAATTACTTTTTTACGTTCCTTATTTTCATAACTTTTACTAATGACTTATATTTTGCTTAACTTGCTTATGAATTATGCAAAATATTTTGTTTTAAATTTGCACTTTTAGTATATATAATTCAATAATATTAGGTGTTTACTTTATATTGACGCTCACAGTATGTACTGGATCTTTATAGTAGATAGCGGAGTCGATTAAGCAATGTTCGTTTATCTGTTTATTATATAAAATTTTCCTAAGCCCCTAAATAACTTAGGACATGAATGATACTTAAACATATGGGGTCAGGAGGTTTGGCTATAAATCTGTTAATAAGGTGGTAGCTTCAAAAAATTAATTGTGGATAAACATGTCAATCAGAAATACTTATGCCTCAAAAGACAGTTAAATAAATGGCAAGAGTTAAGTAATTGCATCAAAGTTATGGAGCAGGACTCACGCTAAGCAAAAACATGGTTGTAGTGAGCATAATCAAACAGCGTTTTGGATTATCTTTATAATCATAATTTTATTCCTTGTAGCATATGATGATTGTGTTATTATGATTCCACCTTATAATTTGGTAATGTAAAAAAAAAATATAGAATGCTTGAAACCAACCATGTTATGATTCCGACAATATTCTTAGTTATCATAATTTATTTTTAGTTAGAATTTTCTCAAGCATAACATTGTTCAAAATCAATCATATTGCTAACCATATCCCCACAGTCATTTAAAATTAAAATATAAACCTAAACAATGCTGTAGTCAACAAGTTAACAATACGAAATTAAATTTAAGAAAATTCTTTGGTATATTAATTTGAAATTGAGAAACATTTTATTAAGACGATGTTGAGAATTTTTATTTAAAATTCCAATATTTAATTGAAGGTAGTAGAAATTAAATTACTAGAAATTAAATCTCAATATATTGAGCAAAATCTAATTTAAATATAAAACTTCAGTTGGAAAAATTCCGATTGAAATTTAGAAAAATTTAAATAAAATTGAGAAATTTTTAATTTAAATACTTAATGAAATATGAAAAAAATTGTTACTGACCACCAACATGATGTAGGATAGGATAGGATAGGAAGGGTTATGCACTAAGTGGACTTCCACTCGGAGACCCTGTGGTCCATTGTGATTCCCTTCAGTAACATGATGTAGTTATACAAAACTTTGCATCTTTATTTAATTCTTCAAGATTTAAATGTATGTGATCTTTTACATTAGAAGGATTTATGGTTGGTTTGTTCAATCTTGATTTTACAATACTTTTTAATCAGTCGTTGTAATGTAGCTGGAGTGTTATCGAAAATTATATTAAGGAGCCTGTGACTAATTCGATTAACTGATTCCATTACTATTTCCATCCATGAAGAGCTCTTTTCAATCATTCGTTTGCGCTTTCTGCAGTGAACGAAACGTGACTATCCACTTGAATAATGCCTGCGATATCAATTATTTCTATATGTTTGAAAAGTGCCAAGGGAAGTAGGTGTAGAATGAACTGATCGGGATATAATCATTTCTTAATTTTGAATTTTCTAAATTTAAATTTTAAGTTCTCAATTTCATTTGAAATTTTAGAGTTTTAAATTCTCAATTTTATATGAAATACTCGCAATAATAAATTAAAATTCATAAAATTTCCTCAATTTGCAATATATTACTTAGGACAAAGTTTGTACAGTTCATGAATGTTAATATGCCAGAAACTATTTCGTTAGTTAGAAACAAATTGTGGTATATATGCCTCAGCTTCAGTCTTCCTTATACTTCCTGGCAGGATCGCCATGTAATAAAGGGTGATTTTTTAGCTATTATCTTTTTGGCAACACTGGTTTAAACAGCTGACGCATGTTTTGTGTTTTGTTTCACTGTCAAACATCTTCAGTTTAGTCTATAATTTAACCATGAATCGTCTTACAAACGAACAACGCTTGCAAATTATTGAATTTTATTATCAAAATGCTTGCTCTGTGCTCTTTTTTACCGAATAATTATGTTCACCGACGAAGCTAATTTTTGGCTTAATGGGTACGTAAATAAGCAGAATTGTCGATTTTGGAGTGAATATCAGCCAGAAGCATTGCAAGAGCTACCAATGCATCCAAAAAAGTCACAGTTTGGTGCGGTCTATGGGCTGGTGGTATCATTGGACCGTACTTCTTCAAAGATGATGCGAATCGTAACGTAAATGCAAGAGCTTGACTTGCATGACATGTGGTTTCAACAAGACGCTCAACAATGGACTTATTGAGAGGCGAGTACGGTGAAAATTTTATTTCACGTTCGGGACCGGTCAATTGGCCGCTTAGATCGTGCAATTTAACGCCTTTAGACTATTTTTTGTGGGGCTATGTTAAAGCTCATGTCTATACAGACAAGCCCGCTTCAATTGACGCATTGGAAGACAACATTGAAATATTTATTCGTGAGATACCGGCCGAAATGTTGGAAAGAGTATGCCAAAATTTGGACTAAGCGGATGGACCATTTGAGGCGCAGTCAAGGTCAACATTTCCATGAAATAATCTTCAAACATTAAATTATATGGACCGTACTATCGATTCAAATAAAGATTTCATGCATTTTTCTGAATTTTATGTGTTTTTTTTTTGAAAAAACTTTCCTATAGCTTTTAAAAAATCACCCTTTATTAAAAAGATTGCACATTTATTTTTATTATTGTCGAACACAAGCACAAGCAGCTTAAATTCTGATTATAATGCTTAGGTTGCCGGTTGTTGTCATGTTTAATTTCATTTGGAATTTTCACAATTTAAAATTGAGTTTCAAAAAGCCATTTTTAATTTTTGTAATATCAATTTGAAATTCTTAATTTTATATAAAATACTCGCAATTCCAAATAAAATTTCCTCAATTTCAAATTTAAATTTGCAATTTTATTCGCAATGTTTATCATTTGCTTGGTACAAATAAAATTCAAATTCAATATAGTTTGGATATATGTATGTGTAAATCAAGTTTAAGCGCAATATATAAAACAAATATTAATGAGATACAGCACAAACGTTTGTTATTATTTTAGGCTAGTTCGTATTGAAAATCAGCCAAATCGGTTTAGTAGAAAAAAAGTTATGAACCTAAGTGTAAAGCTAATACCAAATATTTTAATATTTGTCCTCATGAACAGTTTAAATTTTGATTGTAGGTTATTGTTATAATGTTTAATATTATTTGTAATTTTTAAAATTTCAATTTGAAGTTCTTAATTTTTGAGTTCTAACAATTTCGAATTTAAATTCTATTGTAATTTTATTTGAAATTTGTTCAATTTAAAATTGAATTTCAAAATTTCATTAGTAATTTTTGTAATTTCAATTCTCATTTTTTTTCAAATTCTCGAAATAACAATTTCAGATTTAAATTCTTTATTTGCTCAATTTAAATTTTAAACACTGAAATTCAGTGAAACTGATAAAACTTTTGCTTAGAAAATTTTATGAAATATTATAATAAAAGACCTGCTGATGTTAAACTGCTTAGTACGCTAACACACGCAACATTGTCAAGTCATGTCGTGCTCTTCAAACATACAATGTTATTAGCAAACATAATTCATATGTAAAGAAAATGCACATAATTTTTATATCTCATCATTAGCTAACAAAATGTCATATGTGACACTCTTATATTGAGTACGTGATTTTAACTAACTTAGCTAATAAAAGTATTGACAAATATATTCAAGGATATTGTAGAAATATGCTATATTAACTATTATAGAATATCTATAGAAATAGAATATACGAGTATTATAGATATTCGTTATACCTTAATACAAGGTGTCAGGTTAAAGTATTTATAAAATTGTTTTAAACTTTGTTTCTTTTTCGAACAAAATAAATACAAAGATAATTTGTTTATTTAAAACTGCTTTAATCATTTCTTTATTCAAATAAATTATTTATTCATTTTACATACAACAATTCATGGTTAAGGTCAGTGTTGTTTAGTGTAAATTATATTAACATTTACATGATGTAATGAATATACAAGGTGGCGCAAAAGTAAACTTCCGATGTTTTTTTGGCTGTAATTAAAAAAAAATGAAAAACTTTGATTCTTCTTGTGGATTATTTTTATTTGGTCTTTTAATTTTTTTACATCAAGTCGAGAATATGATGTCATGTAAATGGCCGCCGCCACAGTTGAATGTCATTTGAGCCCTTTTTATGGCATTTTCCATCACTTTGGCCAAAACTTCCGGCGATAGGTCCTCACATTCTTGACGGATATTGTCTTTAAGAGCTGCAAGAGTCTGAGGGTTGTTGACATAAACCCGCGATTTCAAAAAGCCCCACAAAAATAAGTCTGGAGTGGTTAAATCAGGCGATCTTGCTGGCCAGTGCAAATCGCCAAAACGGGAGATTAGGCGTCTGGGAAATGCATCCTTCAGCATATCGGTTGTGGCACGTGCAGTGTGTGCCGTTGCACCGTCTTGTTGGAACCACATGTTTTCCAATCCCAATTCATCAAGTTGCAGCAAAAAGAACTCGTTGATCATTGTTCTGTAGCGCTCACCATTCACAGTAACCGTTTGGCACGCGACGTCTTCGAAGAAAAAAGGTCCGATGACTCCTCCAGCGAAAACAGCACACCATACAGTGACTTTGAGCGGGTGTAATGGCCCCAGAAGCGTAAATTTTGCTTATTTACGTACCCGCTATGATGGAAATGGGCCTCATCACTCATGATTATTTTTGATGAAAAAACCGACCGATTATTGGTCAAATAAATAGTCAGCAATATTCCGCGTTCTGGAGCAGTGTAGCGTAACATTGTTTATTAACGTCTATTTCGCATGTGTTTACTACACAAATGTCAAAACAGAACTGGAATTAAGGGCCAATCGCAAAATTTATAGCATTTTCTGATAGGAAGATTACTTTTGCGCCACCTTGTATTATAAGGATGACTATAAGGAAATAAACACAAAGCAAACCAACATTTATAGCAGACATCAGAGGTTCTTAAACTGTTAGAAAACTATTAAGAGAACAGAGTATGGTTGCGGCATCTATGCAACGTTCTACGCATTCATAAATGTTTTTAGTAAACTACTTTATGTTTAAATACATTTTATTTTAATAATAACTTGTTCTCTACAGCAATATTCAGATTTATATGTTATTATGACATGATTGTAGTTTTGTAAGTTGGCAATATAATTGAATGATGTTATGTTTGTCAAAAATCGAACTACAATTAAATTATGATAACTATAAACAATTATTCTTATATTAAAGTAAATAGGCTACAATAATATAGCCATGTTTAAAAACAATCATATTATAATTTAGCTGGAATCATAATATGATTGTCCTACAACCATTATATTTTTACACAACCATATTATAATTTCATTTCTTGTTTGGTTTTTTATATACAACATACATATGTTTGCAACCGTTAAGACTCTCTGTTTGAAACCAAATTAATTTAATATTATTAACATTTTCTAATATTATTATAAACATTTAAATGCGTGAGTGTTTTGTTTTAATCCGAAACATTTATAACACATTTGTTTTGTCCCAAAATTAAGACGTGACTAAATTCGGTAATTGTTTATTAACACAATAAATAACATTAAACAAAAACAAAAGTTAATGAAATTTGTTTTTTTTTTTTTTGGAGTTTCCGTTAAATAATTTCAATTATTGTGAATGTTGTGTGGTGGCTTATGTTGTTTTTGTAACCATATGAATATTAATATATATTTACGACAAATTTATTAGTTTTAATTTATAATTGTGATATGTTTAAAATTGACAGCATAACATTTTTTTATAGTGTAATTTGTCAAGTCAAGAAAGGAATTTATTAGGTCAATTTCTATTAAAATGAAGTTAATTGCGACTGAAGGACAATTTGTAGTTTTAAGACTTTTTCAACAGACAGAATGCAAACGATAATAATCTATTGCAGGGAATAATGTCAATGAAAAGATTTCAGTTTTCTAATAAATAAAAATGATCAGAAATTGATCGATATACGAGGGCGGTTCGTTTACAATTACAGTTGTAAACCACTATTTTAAAGGCCTTGAGGAAAACTATTTAAATCAAGGGATAGACTTACTATAAAAGCGTTGGACTAAGTGTATTAAAGTTTCAGGAGATTGTATTGAAAAATAAAAACCGTTTTTGAAAAACTGACTATTCTCTTTCTGTTCTAGGCTATAAAGTTTCCGAACCGCCCTCGTAGAGCACTTTTTCGAATTTCAAACTATAAGTTTACATTTACATTTGTTTCATTAATTATTTGCCATTTGTGGTCATAATTTTCAAAATATTTATCTTTATCTTGTTCTTTCTAAAACTCAATATTCAAAACTAATTTAGTTTATATGTATGTGTAAATCAAGGTTAGGCCTAAAATATAAAACCGATATTAATGAGATTTAACTCAAATCTTTGTTATTATTTTAAGTTGTTCGCTATTGAAAATCAGCCAAATCGGTTTAGTAGAAACAAATTCATGAAACAAAATGCAATATATTTATATTTTTTCTCGTTTTTGTTCGTAATGCTTAGGTTGTAATATATTCTTGCAAGTTTAATTGTTTTTGTATTTTTAAAGAGATTTCTTATATTTTAAGAGAAAATTTTCAGGTTAAATATTTGTAACTTATTAAATTCTTAATTAACAGTCTACCCAAAAATAAATATTGTCTTGTTATAGAATTTCGTTGAAAACGACTTTTTTTGCGAAAATAAATAATTCATAAAAAAAACCATTAATAAACACAAAATTTTTAAATATTAGACCAGGGCAAACATCTCGTTTTGCTCACTAAAGTTATATTTTTTGTTCATATTAAATAAACTTGAAGTTGTTTATAAACAAAATAATATTTTGTATATTCAAAATAAACACAAATACAGCAACAACATAATAGAAAAAAATTTAATTAAAGATAATATTCCAATTATTATAGACGATAGACTCCAAGAAAAATACAACATTTTTGCACTACATCAACTAAACAATGGCAGGCAAAAGGCAAAGATCATAAACAAATAATAAAAACACATTTTAAAAAATTAATAATATAGAAAATAAAAGAAAATTTATTTAACTGGCAAAGCATATAAACAATATGTTGGGAAGGTTAAAAAAATAAAAATTAATTCTATCTAGATTCTATTTGGCAAAAATTTAAAAAAAGAAAAACAGTTTTACAAATTTAATTCTTCTTAATTTAGTTTTTAAATAAAAAAATCTCAATTTAAGTATAAACAAAAGCTATAATAGACAACTAATTAAAAACGCTTGCTTAAAAAAAAACAATAAAACAAACTAAAATAGTTTATTATGCTTTCCCCTCTTATGCCTTAAAAACAAATTTAATTTAATAGCATGCTCATGCTTTTACAGAATTTTTTATATAAATGTCCTAACATTCCAGCAGCCCATGTGGTTAAATCTTAACACTAGACACTTTACAACCTACTTGCTAGGCTAAAACTGGTGAATTTATTAATAGCTTGAACTCCTAATAAAGGTAGTCAAAGGGAGTAACTATTCTGCTATTGACTGATATTTCTTACTTGATAAAATATAATTCAGAAATATGAACGGAAAACAATTTGCAAAATTTTGTGTGAAAAACATTCAAAAATTCTGTGAAACAAAGTGATTTCATACAAACGTATGGGCCGTAACGTGAAATAACTAGTGAATTAATTGCATTAAGGTAATGCATATAAAACCAATATTAACCCTTAACTAGTCTGAAAAGTAACTACATAGTTTCTAAAGAATCTTACAAACCCAGTTCAAGTCATGTTTAACAATTGCTACATTTAAAACTGCCGGTATTTAAATAAATATTTGTCGTTTGTGTGTGCACAATATTTACTAAATGTCAAACACATGGAAACTGATTCATTTGTAGTCTGCTAGAAATCTGTTTGCATTAATTTATTATTTGAAATAAATTTATTAAATGTTTTGAAGAATTTGACATGAAAAAATGTTTAACAGATACGTTAAAAAAAGTGCGAAAATATATTGCTGATTGAAATGATTTAAAATTAAATTTATTTAACATTTGTGAATAACTTTAATAAATGATTTTCAAATTTATTAGGTAGGTAGGTAGGTAGGAAGGCCGGTGTGAGTTGCCTCACACCTTCACCCAGAGACCAATACGGTCCATTGCGATGCCTAAAACTTATTAGTTAGTCCCAATTTACACGAAGCAATTCTTTAAGCTGAATTGATTACCATTTAGACATCGGAGTGAGGGGAAAATAAGACGAGTGTACACTGGATTGTACTCATGAATGAAATAATAAAGATTACGCTTTGCGCAGGTTCGTTATATTTTACAAAAACTATGAGAATAAAATTGAGAACAAAATTTCTTCTTGTGACGTCACAAGTCAAAAATATTTTTATGTTTGCTCAATTTCTATAAAAATTTGAATGCAAATAAAAGTTTTAAAACGAAGTGTGCCGTTTTGAATTGTGGAAATAAAGGGTGGTTAAATTTCAAGGGCCGATGTTGATTTTGAATAAAACACAAACTATTTAAGAAATTATTACAATTTTATTTTATTATGATATATTGGTATTACTCAATTATGTATGGAACAAAATATCGGCCAAATGGGCGCCGCAATCACGGCGGCACACCTCCATCCGATGGTCCAAATTTTCGATGACCCTGAGGCATAATGGAGGTTCTATGCCGTTAATGTGCCGAATTATCTCATCCTTTAGCTCTTGAATTGTTGCTGACTTATCGACGTACACCTTTTCTTTCAAATAACCCCAAAGAAAAAAGTCCAACGGTGTCAAATCACATGATCTTGGCGGCCAATTGACATCGCCATTACGTGAGATAACACGGCCATTGAATTTGTTGCGCAAAAGAGCCATTGTTTCGTTAGCTGTGTGGCTAACGCCCATTTTCATAATAAGTCTGGATAACTTTAACACGTTGTTGGACTGTGTATCTCTCCATGGTTCAAATTGAGTAAGTCTGAAATAGAGAAATGTCAAATGAAATTCGGAAAAAAGCTTGGCGTTTAGGTATGGTTCACAATCAACATCGGCCCTTACAATTTAACCACCCTTTATTAAAAAAATAACATACATAAATTTAAATTCTTGCGATTTTCAAAAGAAAATAAATTAAAAAACAATGGGCAAAATTTTGCCACTTTGATGAAAAAAAAAATAAAAACTGTCTCATAGAGTTTGTATTGAACATTTCAATATACATATTATTGGCTGTTATGAAAAATATATTATAGACATAAATGAGATTCATTTAGAATGGTTTTCTTTGCCTTAAACTAATTGCTATTAAAAATCAAAAACAAAATTCAGTGATATTTTAGAAAATTAAACTAGTCATAAGTATGACGATTTCAAAAACAAAATTGAAAATGATTTTTTTGACACCAGCTCTAGTGAAGCTCTAGCTAAACAAAATTTAAATTCAATTCGTTTATTCATAACAACTTACAACAGGTTTATAAAGCAAATTTCCATAAAAACCTGTTGTAAGTTTTATGAATAAGGGCAATTATGTTTCCAAATAAAATGATTTTGATAAAGAACGCGACTGGTAGAAAATGCCATACTTTCTTACATGTAAAAACTTTTTTTTTCAAATACATATTAGGAAAACAAAAAATTTTTTTCTGAATGAGAAACTAGAACATAAAATTCCTTTTTAAACAGTGACGAAATATTTTATTTGAAAAAATTCTTTAAATCCCTTTCAAAAGTTATTTATATTAAAATTCATTTTCAGTTTCATAGTATGCATTATTTAAGTATGTATTTATAAACTTATTTATACACTTTTGCACTAAAATCAAAAAAAAAAAAGAAGAAAGACGTAAGAACAAAAAATCAACAAAATCTGTTTATTTTAAAAATAAAATAAAAATTTCACAATTAATCAATGTCACTATAATCGTCATACGTCTGCATTATAATTTGCCTATAATTTATAACGTGTACGTAAAAAGAAATTTTGAAAATTTTTATAATATTTTATTGTTTTGTTTGAATTTTTACTTTGTAGATATTTTGTAGACAATCACGTGTATCAATTAATATTTGCACATTTTAAACTATTCGACTTTGCACATAAAATTCGGTCTTAAAATTCGTTGTTCGTCCCAGTTGTGTTCCTAGCATAACTCCGATATAATTTAGCTTTGATAAAATCCCAATATTGTTCAACATGGTACAGTTTGGGGTTTTCATATACACTCTAAAACTTTGTATCAAAATTACCATCATATTTTGTTTAAATTCCTGTTGAAAAATTCTTGTTGTCTAAAATGGCATCGATTTTGTTGTTAAAACAGATAAAAGCTCGAGAAAGAAACATACTTTGTCTAATTTTAAACAAAAAAACTAATTTTATATTGAAATTGTTCAGTTTTAAACAAATTTTGTTTAAAAATAAGTTTAATATGCGTAAATAAAAAGAAAATGTTTAATACTAAGCTCATCTTATCTGTCCAAAAAAATAACAAATAATATATTATAGACGCTTTATAATGAAGAAGAAGCATTAAATAATTTTTATTTCAATAGCGTCATATTTTCTCTGAGAAAAAAATAAAATTTCGTTGTGTTTTAAGTATTAAAAATATTAATAATTGGTTTTCGATGAAGCCAAATTCATACACTTAAATTATATAATAAAAATTAATCAGAAAATATTGTTTAAATAAAAAAATGTTAGTGTGCCAAATTTGTGAAAAAAAGTTTCAATGTTTAAAAACATATCATTTGCATTTGTACACATATAAAAATGAAAAAAGCAATGCATTTAATTGTTTGTATTCAAAATGAGGAAAATGTTTTACTAATTATAATTCTTATGCAGTGCATTTCACACGGTATAATACTTCTAAAGTGCGCAGACAAAATTTGGAGTCTCATATTCAGATAAGGTGTTTAGTGAATTCTTGTCATTTTACTGGAAAGAGTGTAAATGAAATTTACTCCCACGTGTTAAAACATTTTCCTTCTAGTAAGAAAGTTCCTGGTCCGATGTTGAAGTGCTTCTAATTGCTCGGTAATCAGTCTGCCTTTCGGTCACATTTCTTCCGCAAGCATAGCTCGGATAAAAGCGATTTGCAAATTTTTAAGGAGGAAGATGGTCTTATATTCAAAGAATACAAGGTAACCCAAATTTCCTTAAAGTTATTATATAAAAACTCTTATATGAACTTGTTTTGTTCAACTTTCAGTTTGGTTCAACACTTGATGAGGTTAAAAATGAATGAACTCCGTTGGTAACTATAGTTGGTAAGTACCATTATCGATAACAAAATTCTCGCCTATAATAATTTCATATTTGTTTATTTATATACAGAAACATCAATAGAAGAAAAATCCACAGCATATATTTGATTTGAAAAGGAGATTACGTCGGTAGAAAATAATTTTAATTTGTTGCATCTTGTTTTGCAATTGCTTTGTTACTATTATATATTTAACATCGTATATCCTAAAGATATATCTCAAACCTTTGAATTCATGATTAGATGATGAGATTTTATCCTTCGCAAATGAGAGGCAAAAAGCTTCATATAAATAATTTAAGAAAAATTAATTCTTTAATACATAATCTAGACAAAATTGTCTAGGAACTGTAAAAAGTATTTTTATTATTTTTTTAATTAAAAAGAGGAAACTCCGTACACTTTATTTGAATTAAATCTATAATTTTTATTTTAATATATGTTTTTAATACAAATTTATTTAGTTAATTTTTAATAACAAACACAAAAACTGTTATTCCGGTTTAAATGAACAGGCAGTAATTAAAAAAACTTCACTGAAAATTTAGTTAAGTTTATTTTTCTTATTCCTTTTTATAAATTTAATTAAATACAAATATAAATTTGAATAATAATATGTACACACACATACATATATATTTTTATTTAAGGAAACATGATTAAAATCAAACATATATATACGTAAAAAGGGGGAAAACTAGACATAATGTGTTTAAAAGAATTGAACATTTTTTGTTCAATGTTAAACATATTTTGTTCAAAAATCAACAAAATGTTTAAAAAAAGGTATTGTGTAATTTTAGGTCGATAATATTCGGTAAAGTGTTGCCTACTAATATTGACCTAATTTTCAGCAAAACTGTTTTAGAGTGTACATATTTGTCTATTCGAGAAGAACCACAAGAAAAATACCTTTGGTTGCTGGTTTTCAAACCTAACGTACAATCAAATATCCAAATCGTAGTGAAAAACTGATAACGTGCCCGGTTTTATAGGGCCATCGTTGCGATAAAGTTTTAACAAAATTTTCCTACTGTCTTATTATAGATCAGGGATGGCGAACCTATGGCACGCGTGCCCAAGGTGGCACGCAAGTAAATTTTCATTGGCACATATAATATGTTTCATTTTTGATACATATGTACTAAACTAAATGCATTTTTGATTTTGCAAAAAATTATTATATTTTAAGGGTTATATTCATAAACATTTTAAGCAGGATTTCAAATCATTGTTAAGCTAAATTCGATAAAATTGTATTCATAAACGAATATTATCTTAAAATGCCTATTTTAAACCTTGTGTAAATAAACACATTTTAAAATTGGTTAGAACCTATTTTAAGGTGTTATGACACTTGCTATTTTTTGTATTGGATTTTTTTAGGATTGATTGAATGAAACAACAAATGCGAGAAAGAACAAGATATACAATAAAATAAAATGTAAACAAAACAAACAATATTGCTCACGTTTTGTTCCCACAAAAACCCGTCAAAAAAAGCTAAAAATCGCAAAAAAAAATTAAAACCGCTACTTTCGATCAAAAACTAAAAAAATGGGCAACAGTGTTAACATTTAATTTTTTTTGTTAAGAGATTTCAAGATTTCAAAATATTTGAACCGTTAATTAACTTTATCAAATATCCAGAAAAGTTCGATTTGGAAACTACTATAATTGATAAGTTAGAATGGTTAAAGTTGGAGGAGTTAGAAATGCAGTTGGCGGAGTTTCAATCAAGCTCTATTTGGAAGCAGAAATTTATTGAGTTAAGGCATGAAATAGAAAATAATGAAAAAAAAGATTAAATAAAGAAGAATACGAAAACATGGACAATATGTTGTTGAAGACATGGTGTTCGCTTCCAGAGACATTTAGTGCGATGAAGAAACTGTCTTTAGCTATTCTTACAATATTTTCATCAACGTATAGTTGTGAAAGCTTATTTTCGATAATGAATAACATAAAATCTGATGTACGAAACAGACTTACTGATGAATCTGGCGAGGCTTGTATTTCATTAAAATTGTCAAACTATCACCCGGATATTGATGCATTATCAAAAACTATTCAACAACAAAAATCTCATTAAAAATTATGTCAGCTAATTATAAAAATAAATGTATATATAATTTTTCGATAAGGCATGGCACGCATGTATTTTCATTTTATAAAAATATTTTTTTTGGCACTCAGTCTAAAAAAGGTTCGCCATCCCTGTTATAGATGATTAAACATGTAGGTATTGAAAACTGGACCTAAAATATCTTCCGGGAACAACATTTTATGTTTCAGCGTTTCAGAGGTGATGCTTAACCAATTTATGAATGTGATGAAAAGGCAACAGTGCAATTCACAATATTGTGCAAATGGTATTGCATCATTGTATTTGCAAAAAGGTTAGCATATTTTTGCTCTACACTAACAAAGTCCACAGCAACAGAAAAAAAAAATGCTAAACCTTTATGCAAGTGCAAGTCTACAGCAACAGCAAAAATATGCTAAACCTTTTTGCAAATGCAATGCTGCAATACCATTTGCACAAGATTGTGAATTGCGCTAATGATTTAGGAAGAAATTAGCAATTTTTGTATGACTTTGTGATCACTTTAACTATGGCTTCTGTTTGCTGCCTATTATTAAACGTCATCACTCTTCAATAAAGTTTTGGCCCTATTTTTCTGCCTGTTATTATTCAAAAGCTGCAATCGATTCCATCCATATCAGGTCGACTAGACATATATGTATATGAAAACCCGTAATTGTACCATATTGGACAATATTGGGCTTTCATCAAAGCTAGATTATATCGAAGTTATGCTAGGAACACAACTGGGACGAACGATGAATTTTTGGTCGCGAATATTCATCTCTCAAAATACAACACATTTGTGTACGTCATACGCCGCGAACTCTGAAATAAGCTGGTGATCCACAACTCGCTTTTTAGCGTCAAGGCGTTTATAGTTTTAGCGTCAAGTATTGCAATTACTTTCGGAGATGATCAGCTAATTTTTTTTATATGAAGTTTTTATCGGTTTGTTTGTCAATTTCATATAAAAATTATTTTTTCAACTGTCATTTTTCTAGTGGCATCACCTTTAAAATAAATTTGCTTTTCATTTGTCGATGTCAGCTGTTCGACGCTTTCAATAGTAGAAAGTAAACGAACTTTTCGCTTTTCAACCATCAAAGCTTCCTACGCTCTTAAGTGTGTAACTTAAAATATACGACTACATTGATTCTACTTTTTTGACAGTTGTTTAGAACGCGAGAAATGCGTAAACGCTTGGTGTGGACTTTCAGCTATAGAGTTGTTTTATTTTTTTACTTTATTTAATTTAAAATAAATATACAAAATAGTTAACTAATTACATTAAATTTTGATTTCTTCGACCTTTTTTTTTTTTTGATAAAATAAAAAAGTTTTTTCGAGCTCGAGGCCAATTATTTGTAAAAAATAATTATTTGTAAATAATAATAATGTGGAGACAATAAACGTCTCTTATAAATATAATTGTAACTCATTCCTTGATAATGATGTCCGATGGATATCGAAATATTGGAAGAAATAATTTAATAAGTAAATAATATATACATATATTTTTTACAAATAATTGGCTTCGAACTCGAAAAATCTTTTTTATTTTACCTAAATAGTTAACTATAAAAATTGTTGTACCTGTGTTTTTGTTAATGTTTATTTTTTATATATATTTTCTTAAATATGGTCAGCCGTTATATTAAAACGTTAAATTATTAAAAATTATTTGAGCACTACGAGAAAATGGATATACATACATAAGTGAAATTATAATTGACATGGTTAAAAACTACTAGTTTACATAATTATATGGGATATAATTGGCAGGATAATAAATTTATTCGGTAAGAATAAATTGAAAAAGTTTTACATACATACAGACATACATAGATGTCAATTATAATAGCTGTATTTGTTTCGCAGTTATTGTGTTTCATACGACGAATTTACACAGCGAATTGTCACCAACTAATTTGTAGTGTTGGGCGAAATTTCTCGTTCGTCTCAGTTGTGTTCCTAGCATAATACTGTAGTTCTTGAAATTAAAACATGTTAACTGTTATGCAGCACAGGCGGATAGATTATTAAAAGAGCAATTTAATTTTTGATTCATATTTTTTTTCATAAATCTTAATAAATGAAAAAACTGACAATAGATTTTTTTTATTAATATGTAGGTATGTAAATATTAAAATATGTATATACATATGCGTCCGGATTTCATGTGAATATTAGTTTGTTTTAAATTTTGTGTTCGCTTTTATTTCGTTATAAATGTAGTTTGTTTGTGGCATTTTAGAATAGGCAAGAAATATTGAAAATTTTATAAATCTAAATACAAATTATAAGATTTACATTTTACCTAAAATATATGTATGAAAGATTAGAAAAATTGAATAAATGTATTTGATAATAACAGATTTACATTTTATTTAGAACTAGCTAAACCCGGTGTGCTTTGCTACCCCCCCCCCCTCGTCATAAAATAAAATAAAACGTATTTATATATTTACAAACATTTATTTATTTAATTTTAATGTATTTATTGCAATGCTTTAGGCGAGACCATGCCCCTTTGCCCACTTACATGGTCAAGAATTTATTATTTCGTAAGAATATCCTATTGTGAAAATTTAATGACGATCGGTCCAGTAGTTAAGACTATATTACGATTTTTAATTTCCATAAAAAGGCGCGTGGCCCCACCCACTTTTCTCCTGGTACGTATTCCTAATTATACCAATACCATATGTAGCACATATCATTGACGTAGGTCAAAAAATGCCCAAAATATGGCGATTTAAATATTTGGGTTATATGGGCGGTGCCACCCCCGTGTGTACAATCAAAACTTTATATAGCCTATTATTCCTTCCAGAGTCACAGTAACATGCTGTGAAAATTTCATCAAAATCGGCTCAGCCGTTTTGGAGTCCATACGTTACATACATACATACATACATACATACATACATACATTGAATTTTATATATATAGAGTAATCAGGCATGTGATGGAAATCGAAATCGAAAACGAATCAGCTTTGGCAATACATTTTAATGCATTTATAATCTAATTTTTAAAATTTTTGTTTTAAGATTCTCTTTAGTAGCCCAATATCTTTACATTTGATGTGATAAAAGTTTTTAAATACAGAAATATTACGAAAAAATTTATTTCTAAATTTCATTAGTTTTCGATTTCCATCACATGCCTGAATATTTTTTTGTTTAGATTTTGTCAAATTTTATGTCAGTGAGAAAATTACTATAAATTTAACGACTTTTGTATGGACATTTTTATTGTTAAACATTGTTATTATAAATTTGTCATTGACATAAAGTTTAACATACGGAAATAATCAAATTATAAAAATTGGAAAATTTTGTTTTAATTATATTTTCTTTAAGCCCTTAAAAATGTACTATAAATTGTTTGTTTCCTATAGCCATAAATGAATTTTTTTATTTTAACCATAAAACAATCACCGATACATAAATGTTTTATTAACATAATTTGCCTTTCGTTTGTTCATTTTCAGATGCTGGGTACAGCATTGCTGGGGAAACGTACACCAAAGGTAAGTAAATATTAATAAAATAAAACTAATTAATAAAATTAATTTTGTTTAAATTGTTTCTTAATTTCTATTATATATATATATCGTCACCTAAAATCCAAAAGGCCGTTACTACAAAAAATTTAAAATTGATCTTTTTATTGATTATTATGTAATTAACCAAAATACACCTTTCTTTAAAATTTTACTCTCATATGCCGAAAAATTTCGATTTTATTATAACATTTCAAAAGGTTAGTTAAAAGTTAAATTTTTTTAATATTTGTGTCTCACCAAATAATAAAATTGATACTGATAGTGTACATTATTCTCATAAGAAAGTTAAAAAAGTTAATAAAAAATGTGAAAATAAAATACGCATATGATACTTCTTGGACAATTTTCTATAAAACCAATATTATTCATTACAACGCACACAAAAAAGGTTTGAAGATGTCGAACTAGTTCGGTTACACAAAGAAAAAAAATATCCAAAAAGAAATGAAGCCATCTCCTCGAACTTAAATGTTTACTTCCGGCTGATTGCCCCAGTTTTTACGATAATTGATCATACTCAGATTAGAATTATAAATTTTACTTTTCTTTTCATGTATACAATAATGAATTTTCGTTTGTTTTTAATTTTGTTTTTTTTTTCTTATATAAAGTAAGAATTAATGAATTGAAAAATTGAAATAATTTTGCACTCTAATTTTAACTTGTACTATTTTTTGTTGTTACGGCTGTTTGGTTTCAGAAAAAAACGATTCCAAAAGGCTTTAAGTACAAATACTAAAAACTACTATTATTTTATAATTTTTTTTTTCAACCAAATCCGCAATAGTTTTTATAAATTAAAATTGAAATTTGGCCAATAAGAATGAAATAGTCTTAAATTTATAGTTTTTTGCTTCTCCTGTAAAAAAGTAAAATGTGTAGTTACGGCCTTTTGGATTTTCGGTGACGATATGTTATTTTATTAGTAGAAATAATAATACTCTAAATTTATTTTTATACTGCTAAATGAAGTTTTTGAAAGATATTGAAATCTTTCTAGTATAAGTGCAACAGTGACGTACATATACTTAATAGCGCAATTCACAATCTTGTGCAAATGATCTTGCATCATTGCATTTGCAAAAAGGTTTAGCATATTTTTGCTCTTACTGTATAGTTTGTTAGTGTAGAGCAAAAATATGCTAAACCTTTTTGCAAGTGCAATAATGCAAGATCATTTGCACATGATTGTGAATTGCACTAATATTTATTAATCATAACTTACCACACTGTGTGGTCGATAAGAATCTGCTATACTACTGTCTTTGCAAACTAATGTATAAACGAGATATACAGGAGAACATATGCTTTCATGAAACGAAATTGATAACTTACATGTAGAAATATGGAGAGATTTCAATGTTAGAATGCAATAAGTAGATAATCCTGTTTATATCTCTAATCTCAAAGGTTTCAAAGGCTGAGATTTAAGTTTTCAAGATGAGTAAAAAGTTTTCTAAAAATATCTTTTTATTTCTCATAAACTCCAAACTAACATGTACAAATTTTCTTTAATCTCAATCTTTATCCGCCTAGTCGTAAAAATAATGAAATTAAAGATTTCGTAATGATTACTTTTAAAAAATCCGTGATTTTGTTTTAATGGATCTCATCAACTGTTGCGCTTATCTTATTCCAATTACTAAAAAATGTTATTGTAAAGCACCAATATTGTTTGATTGTCCGAGCTGGGGAAAGTGTTCGATTTTTTTTCTACAGAAAATATTGTGTATAAAAGTTTTTTTCTATAGAACAATATCAAATTTGTTCGATGTTGTCTTATATTTTGTTTCAGAATTTTTTCTGCTGATATTCAATACCAATTAGTCTAGAACAATGACAAACGCTCTTTAGAAACTTTATTAATTTCGGTTTTGTATTTTGGAGGTGAGCGTGTTTTACACAGACAGACAGTCTGGCGGTTATAGACTCAACTAAATTAGTTATGCATTGCATAAGAATCATGAAGTGTATCTAAGATTCGCCTTAACCAAATATACAACTAATGCTAGAAACACAACTGGGACGAACGACGAATTTTTGGTGGAAAATATTCGTCTCTAAAAATAAAACATATTTGTGTACGTACATATCCCTGCAAAAAACGCGAGTACTCCATACACGAATGTATGGAATACTCCAACAATGGATCAGGAGTGTTCCAAACATAATCCATTTGTTTGAAAGAAACTAGTCCCAAAACTACTCCTTGTAACTACATCAAATGTTTTTAATCAACGATTACGGTCGTTAAAGCACGAATAATTGTCGTGTAAAAAAAAGTTCTGATTTGAAAATGAAATGGTCCATGAGTGCATTACATAGGACCATGATGTAGTCACTACATTTTAGCTACAATGGACCACGTACTCCACAGATTTTTGCAGGGATATGAAAATACACACAATAACGAAGTCGACTGAATTCGTCCAACCGGCCAACTCTGAAATGGAGTCTATTTGAATTTTTTATGCCTGCGAACGACGAAACAATACGGAGTTACCATGTTTCGTTTTAGTTTTTAACGTTTTAGTAAATAATGTTAATTTTTACTTTAATTATTATTTTATTTTAATAATAAACAAAAAATAAAACAGTCAGTGAAATAAACTTAATACATCAACAACCGGACAACACTTACAAAATATAATTTTAAGAATATTGTTAAATCGTTTTTTAGATTAGATTTTTAGATTATTTTTCCCTGAAGATGACCAACAAAATTGTTCGAAATATTGAAAAGAAACAATTAAAAATTAAAAAAAAATATACAAGAGTTTTTACAATTTTTTTTTAATAAAACAAAGATTTTTATACTTTATATAATTTTAAATAGTGTTTATTTTATATATATATATATATATTTTAAATATGGTCACACTGCCTATCAGCTGTTATACGAAAACAAAAACATTAAATTATTAAAAATTATGTATTATTTTTCGCCGTTATTGTGCTTCACACAACGAGTTTATACAGGGAATTGTCTCCAACTAGTTCATGGTGCTGGGCGAAATTCGTCATTCGCCTCCCAGTTGTGTTCCTAACATAACAATTATTTAAAATTTATTAATTTCTATTGTTGAATTTGAATGACGTTGTAATATGTTGCTTTCTTTCTCTTTTGTCTTTTGTAGTCTGTTAAAAAGAAACCTTTCACAGATGTCGAATTAGCAGGTGAGTGATTAGAATAACAAAACTCAAAGTTCATAAATTTAAACATTTATCACAAAATCAACAATTTGCCAAATAAAATTATATATGTATGTATGTATATGTAATTTATATAGGGTAAATACGTTTATTTATTTTTTTACATATGTATGTATACATACGAGTATAATCGGCTAATTACAGAAAACAATAAAGAAAAAAAAACACGTAAAAAAAATTTAACACAAATTTTAGCTGCTTTTAAAGTGCATTATTAAATATCTTGCTAAACCTCAAGGCAACTATAATTTTACTTTAGTTTTTATTTTTTGTTACTTTACATGCAATTAAATGCAAATAAAATGAAAATAGAAAACGGCAATAGTAGTTTAGAGAAAAGCCCTACATAAAATTATCATAAATATTAAATAAAAATTAAATGAATAAATTTCTATTCATTTTGAAAATTGTAATCGTTGCAATCGTTTCAACGCTACCACCTGTGGCCAAATTTTATACTAAATATTGGAATTTGTATATGAACAGCAAATTATTATTGCAGTTCATAAATTTACCATGTTTTATTTGTAAAGGTGGCTCATTTTATTATTTTATTCGTAAATGCAATGGTTTTGATTATGATGATGATGACGATGGCGTTGTTGATGGCTTGAGGTAATTCCTTTCATGTGTGTGCGGTTATTTTCAGAAAATTATAATCAAATATGAATAATCAAACTTGAGCAAGAAATTAAAAAAGCTAATTTTAGAAACATTTTACAACATTTAAAATGTAAATGAAAATTATAGAATGTAAAGTTTGCAAAACAAACTTTCACTTGTTTTGATTGAAATCAATATAAACAATTTGCATGTACGTAAACACAAATGTGAACATTTTGCTGAAAATTGCAATAAAAATAAACTTGCATACGCGAAAACATGAACATATTTTAAGAAATCCTATTCTTTGCTAAAGTTTGTATAATGAAAAAATTTCCTATTGTTAGCTGGGGGAAAAAAAAGAAACTTAAATTAACAATTTTGTTAAGAATTTTTGTAGTTTGTGAAAATTTAATGACATATAATTTTTTACAACATGTTTAACAAATGTAAAGATTTGTTATAACGATAATTTTAATTTTATTTTTAAAATGTGTTTATTATTAAAAGTGCATTTTTGCAAGTTTAAATACGACACCACACCCTTTTAACATGAGTTTTATTATAAATTTTTTTAGTATTTAGCTTGCTTGTTTTATTATAAAGTTTCTTATGCAGTTTTTTGGCTGTGTTGAGTTTTCATAGAAATTCACCACACCCTAAATAATTTAGTAATGAGTTTGTGATATTGTTTAACAATATTTTTGTTATTTTTAAACACTTTTTATATGTTTTGTGTATTTTTAGGTGTGGTGAGTTTTTATTAAAATTTACCACACCCTAAAAATTAGTGAATTTTAAAAATTTTTTCATAAATAATCAACAAATTTATAAATTTTTGTTACTGTTTACAATAATTCGTATTGTTTTTACAAGGTGTACATATTGTGCAGAGTTCAGGGTAAAAAGTAAATATGTATAGTAATATGTATATATTAAGAGATTTGCTCATAAAAACTAAACTCATCACAACTTAAAAATTTTAATTTATTGAAATATTATAAATATTTAGTTTTATATATTAGAGAAAATTCTTAATTCAGGCTTGAGTTTGTTTTTAATTAATAACTCGAAGAATACCACTGTGAAAACTATATTTTTCTAGACATATGGCACACTGAAATGCATTTTCTAATATATAAATATAAAAAGTTCGAAATAATATTCTCTAAAAAAAAATATTTAGTTTTATTTTAAAATTTTTGGATTTTATGTAGAGTTTTTTCAACCTTAAAAAATGTGGTCTTGAAAGAAATTGTGTTAATATATATATATATAAAATATGTAAAAATATATAAAATAGAACAATTATTATTTATATTTGAACTGTTAATTTTAAATCATTGATATTTCTTTTATTTCGGCTCGAGTTCATTAAATTTAATTTTTCATTAAATTATTTTTACTGAAGGTAGGTATTGTTACATGAAAATTATTATTAAAATTTATTGAAACATTTTCATGTAACAATTCCTACCTTCAGTAAATATAATTTAATAAAAAATTAAATTTAATGAACTCGAGCCGAAATAAAAGATATATCAATGAATATATAAAATATGTACAAATAAAATTTGTGCATTTTTAAGCACTGCTTTAGTGTGGTGAGTTTTTATAGAAATTCACCACACCTGCAAAAACTGTGTTTTTTGACAGATTTGCTCATAAATAAACCAAGATTCTATGCAATTTTTAATAAGTTCCAATTCTATAAACATAGTATAATTAGTTGTTTAAGTCTAAAACTAAACTCACCACACCTGAATAGATTTTTGGTATATTTTAATTTTTTCGTGATGTGTGAAAAAGTGGTAAGTTTTTAATCATATTCAATATTGGATATTTTGTAGGAATTTGTATTAAAGTTTAATATTTCATTTAGGCAATGTTAAATTGCTTTGTTTTATACTTATTGAACATTTGTCGGGTTTTCCTTTACTTTCCAAATTGTGGTTTTCAAAGAAATTCACCACACCATTAAAATTATTAATTTTAAAAGTTTCATAATCTTAAATAAAAGTTATTTGTTATAATTTTGAAGCAGTTTATTTAATTTTATTTTTTTAAATGTACCTGACCAGTCATATTTTTTTTTTCTTTCAAACTTGTTCTTAACAATTGCTGGCTGGCTGCCTGATTGTTTGCATGCATATGAATTTATTTGTTTTTGTTCTTTTATTTTATTTTCACATGTTACAACGTGTCAAATAAATCTAAATTTAGACTAAAAGCTAAAAACAAACACAGCTAAAGAATTTTACTGTAAATCTGAAGCGAATGCATGAATGCAACAACGCATTTTTTTAATGGCAGAAAAAGATTTTTTGTTTAATTTTATTTTGAAATTGTTTGCAATTTTTCAAATGTAGTTATCTACTCGTTTATGTGTTTTAGCCCATTACAATATATGTACATACATATGTATTTTAAAAATGTCTTTATGAATTTATGTGTCGCCATTATTTTGATGCATTGTCGCATTTTAATGGAAAAGAAATGAAAATCTTTGCTACTTCAAACGCATTTTCTTAAATTTGATTTAAAAATAGTCTTTATTTTTGTTTGTCTATGTTGACATAACACAGTTTTGCACTTATTGGTTTGTAGGGAATTTTCATTTATTTTTAAATTTAAATATTAATTATTTGGCCGATTTATTTGTTGGTTGTTAGAAGTGGGGGTTTATAAATAGACATTTTTGTTTGCAATATTCACGTGTAACAAATTGTTCAAAAATAAATCACAATTTTGTTAAATTTTGTGGGAGATTTAATCAGTTGATTGTGTTATTGAAACTATCTATGTATGTATTGTATACAGTCGAATCTTTACTCAAAGTTTTAGTTATTACAATTTAATATTTTTCTTAAAAGGGTTATATAACAAAACTATTGCATTGTCTATTATTACAGGTGCCGAAAGGACTTGGTAATATATCTGCTTTCTTTTTCTATTTCATTTGTTGAAAACTTTTTTTGATTGTTATATATTTATCTATTCATCTTATGTTCTAAAATATTTAATTTTAGTCAGATTTAAAACTATGCTGGATTTCTATATAAACCCCCACATCTCAAAAAACTATAGAGACACCTGTAAAATTTAAATAACAGCCATCCCTAAATACCGACGGAAAGCGGAACGTATTTTTCGCTGAGCATTAGCGCTGATACCCCATCCCTAAACAAAAGCGTCAACGTTATGTCAAAACGATAAAAACAGGGTTATCAAACAAATAAATAAAACGACAAATAAATAAAAACCTGTTTATTGTAACAGCTGAACATTGTTGTTTTATTTCTTTTTTTGTTTTGTTTTCTTTTGCAACTGTGAAACGTCTTGTCAAAATCGGATTTCCCAATAGCAAGGCATTGCCACCGAGGTATGCTCTTGATGAATTCGTTCATCTTGACATTTATTAGTTTAATAATTTAATAACAACAATCAGACAAATAAAATTATTGTCCGTCGCCCTTTAAAATACACAAATAACTTTTGTAGCATATTTTAGGGCTTTATATTTATTAAGGCAATTGGTCTATAAAATTTGCTAAATATTTGAATCTCTACAACAATTTACAAACTCTTGAAATAAATTAAAGTGTTAATAAAAAACCAATAATCTTCTGAAAATGTGTTAATTAATTGTTAAATGATTGACACTTATTTATTTTATTTATTTTATTTGGTTAGACAAATAGATCTTTTTATAACACTCCCACATTAAAATCTCATTTTTTAAAACATCTTTAGGTAGGTATATATGTATGTATATTTTTTTTTTATATTCTTAACTAAATAAACAACTGAAAATAGCATTAATCACGTGCACGTTGATGTTTCTTCGTGTTGCGTTTGTTGGCATTAGGTTTAAAAATGATTAACGAAATATGAAAACTTTATTTTTTAAATAAAATTTTTGCAAAATAAACTAACCATAAAATTGAGTTGTTTTTTCTGTTTAAGATAACAAAAAATATAAAATTTAATATTTACTTTTTAATTTTTGCAATGATATATTAAAACAGAAGTTGTATGCAACTAGAAGTTGTTAAATGTGCTAAAGATTAAGTAATTAAATTAAATAAATAAATAATAGAATTTAAACAGATCAGATATTTAGAATGATATTAAAATTATTTAACATATTTTTGAAATATATTCGCACATATGTACTCGTCTCTCGAAACGACTGGCAATATTTGTTAAATTTTATTGTTCTACTTCTTAGTAGTTATTCTGCTGGTTATATTTCATTTGGCTGCTAGGTGTGTTTGAAATAATATGGGCTTGTTTTCGTGGTTCGATAAAAGCTTAAAATCACTATTGCTTATAAAAAGCTATAAAAAACAATTGATAGTAAAATTTTAAATATGTTCTTATTCAATGATAATTGTATTTTTCACAAATAATTAGGTTAGAAACAAATTTAAAAATTTCTTTAGATTTAAATTATATTTATTTTTTAATACTACAACTAAGAACTTTTTGTAATCTTGTGGGTAATTTAAAAATAATCTCTCAATTTAACATGTTTTAAAGGTGTGATGAATTTCTTTAAAAACTCACCATACATCCAAAAATGCCTAACTGAAGTAAAATTTCACTTTAGTACACAAGAAACCATTATAAATTTCATATTTATATGCTAAAATATTCAATATTCTTAATTACTAACTGAAAATATTGTAAAAAATCTGTATTAATAAACCTAAATCGGAACTTCCTTTTCCAGATTTAGTTTAAAAAAGGGAGTTTTTCATTTACTTTTATTTTACAAGCAACATATTTTTATGCAATTAGTGAAAATTATACAAATTTCATTATTTCTAAAAATTTTTTAAAACAATTATTTATTCGAAGTTTTTACTTCAAGTTAAATATACAATTCATTTGAAAACAATTGTACACTACTATTTATTTCGAATAATATTTTTTTGAAAAATTTTACAATTAGTACTCGCAAGAGGAAAAGTTTTTAATTTCTAAAATGTTTTTAAAGTGTTGTGAATTTCTTTAGAAATTCACTTAAATTGAAACATTTCTCTAAACTTTGTTTTTAAAATTTGTTTTTTATTATTTATTAAGGCAATGCTTAATAATTCTTACAGAATTAGCGAAAGATGTAAATCGTTTAATTTTAACAAATTTTGAAAGTGTGGAGAATTGCATTAAAACTCTCCACATCTTAAGAATTATATTTAGTCAGTTAAGATTAAGAAACTATTTTTAACTATTACTTGGAATTTAAAATCTAAATTTTCTAAAAAGTGCTTCATCATTGTGATGCATTATTTATTAAAGGCTTTAAATATGTTTATATTCTCAAGCTGTGGTGGGTTTCTTAACAAACTCACCACTCCATAAAAATTGCTGAAAATAAGTAAAATTGTTGTTTTTATAAGTAATTTGAACACCTCCTTAAAAAAATAATTCTTAAAACAATTTTTTAAACACTGTAGAACATTTTAATATAAATTGTTTAAAAAGTGTTTGATCTGCCATTGTGATGGATTAATGACTATATACCAAAAAAGTCATTTAAATTGAAAATTAAAGCCTTTATGTTTGCTTGTTCATTTTTTAAATGTGGCCAACAAATTTATCTTATCGTTTATTTAAAGTTTTTAAGCAAAACAATATCAAAAAATTACCTTAAGCAAATGTTGTTGTTTAATTAATTTAATTTATCCACCATAACTACACCATATTACTCATAACCATATTTTTTTTTAATTAAAAAACAGATAATTTTGAAAGTAAAAAATATGTATATAGATCTTGGCAAAATGAAAAGTAATGCTTGTCAGCTAACATTCTTAGTAAGGTGTACAAATTGATAAGAAATTTTCTTTAGTCAGCCAAAAATTCAAAACTGAAATCATTTCATATATTTACGGTTATAAGTATATGAACTGTAACGCACGTTAGTGTTTATTGTTGAGTTTTTGTTTTAATTTCATTCAACTCACCACTCCAACCTAACACCCTCGTTAGTTAGAACAGCAGAAAGCCTGTTAACGGCTTAAGAGTGGTATAAACATAAAAATAATAACAAAACAGAAACTGTTTGATAACTGTCACTAACACTGACAATGACACATTGGAGAGCGACAAAATTTGAATTACAGCACCCGTTTCATATATATATTATTGTGGGTTTTTAAAACAAACAATTTTATCTTCTTTTTTTTAATAACAAAGCATAAAGAAAAACAAGAGATTAAAGAAAAGCAGTATAAAATCTACTCATATCATTAAAAAAAAAACGCTAGTGAAATAGATAAGTGAAACAAAACAAACTGAAACGAGGCAACGGAAATTTAAACCCTTTAAACGTTATTACTAATACGTTTGCATTGCGGAACGGAAAGTGCTCGATTAAATAATAATAATAACAAATAAATTCTATAATAAAAGTAAAATTATTACAAAATTTTTAATAATAAAAAAGGCTCTAACAATAAATTTATTACACATAATTCCCAGTGTGATTCCCATGAAGTTTAAAATTTAAAAATACAAATTTGATTGATTAACATTTAACTCAGGGTATTAAATACTATTTTTATATTTTATTGATATCGGTGAACAAGAAAATTTAAAAATAACAACTACAAAATATATCAAAAACTGTTCAATAACTAGCAAATTTATTAATAATCTTTTTGCTTAACAATTTATTGTTTATTTAATTATAAACTATTTGGAAAATATGAGCAATGATGACATTTGTAAGTAGGCATACAATTTTTTTTTATTTATTTCAATGTTTCCATAATAAATTGAAATATTTATTTTTGGGTCATGTAAATATGCCCTTTGTTATCGTTAAGTTTTAAAGTGAAAAAAATAAATAAATGACTGGTAAAACAATTAACTCCTTAAAGAATGTTTGTTGAATTTATGAGTAGCTTGTTTTTTTGCCAGAAATAAAACAAAGTATATTTGGCATTTAAATAAAACTTAAACTAATTTCTGTGCTTTTTTCGAGGTGTGTTGAATTTTACCTTTTATATACATACATATGTACTTCTTTTATATAAAGCCAAAAATTTGCTAGCAAGCTAAAAATCAATTATATACACAATATTTAAAAATTTATTACATTAATAATTAAAACAAATATGTAATTGTAAAATTTTTAAACAAAATTGATTATTTATCCAAAATTTTTTGCTAAAAGTGAGTTTTTTTATTGTTTCATATATTTTCAATAAAACTGTTAGTCAATATTATAGAAATTTAATGCACTTCTACATGTTTTTCAAAAACTCACCACACCTCGAAAATAACCTATAGCAAGTCAAGAATCCCTTTATAGAAGTTTCATACATATTCACATGTTTTGAAAGTGTGTTGAATTTCTAAAAAAAAAACTCACCATACCTTTAAGATTGCTTATAGCAAGCCAAAATTCACTTTAATGCAAAATAAACAGAAATATAGTTCTTATTAATATTCTAAAATATTAAATATTATTAATTAATAACTAAATACATACAAATATTCTGAAATTAGATGGTAAATTTTCTCCAAATTTTATTTAAACAGTTAGTTTTACTTATATTTTAATACGATTCTAAACAATTATTAAAATTAACAAAATTTTATGAATTTCAATTGTTGTGTTGAATTTAAAAAAAAAACTCACCATACCTTGAAAATTACACAATAACCGTAAATATTTATAATGCGAAGTAATTAATATATATCTTAAAATATTTTAAAAATTTAAGGAAAATTCCAAATTTCGTTTTAAAAATTTAAAAAATATGTGTTATAAAATGCTAATCACTAAAATGTGCGTGTTACAATGAAACTTGAATCATTTTTTGTTATTCATTTTATTTTGCACTTGTTTTTGGACAGTGGTGAGTTTCTACAATAATTCACCACACCTTAAAAATTATCTATATAAGGGTAAAAATTTGTCAAGAAGTTTAAATCCAACATAAAATTTTAAAATAAGAATTATATAAATAAATTTACTAACAAAAAGCAATTTTTTTTTTGATTTTTTTATACACTTTTAAAAATTAGTTTCTTAAAAGGTTTTTCGTAGAAACATGTTTATGTAAAAAAGCAGCTTTAAAAACTTTTTTATTAAAATCTTTTTTTGGGTAAAAAATAATCATTCTAGCTAATCAATCTTAAACCACCTGTTGAAACACTCTGTCTAATCTGGTTGGTGCCATAGTAAACAAAAGTCTATAAAATGAAATAACTATACAAATGGTTTATCATCATATTATATGTTTATCTTTATGATACAAATCGTATACAAAATCATTTGGTATCATGAGTTGTGTACAGGTATTTATGAAAAGTAAACGTAATACAAAATATTTATTTTAATTCAAATCTAGCATTATCATTTATGGGATACTGTTAGCGATAATAAGGCACAATGTGACGACTAATATGTCACAATAGAAAAACTGTTTATTTACTATTTATTCAAGCATATTAGACAACTACAAAATAATAATAAATATATGAATTTCGACAGTTAGAATTACAGTTAGAAAACAGTTCAATTTAATGAGCTTCAAAAAATTCTAATTGTGGTCCTTCGAACCAGAATATTATTATGTGGTGAAGGTGAATTGTAATTGTTATGCAAGAGATTTTTATAAAATAATGTCTAAATCAACATAAATAATTATTAGAAATTAATCCATGGGGTTTCGAAGCACCATGATTCCATTTTAAAAAAATTTTTCCTAATTAACACTCAGCAAACATGGTAATTCTTATATGTAATTTCTTACACAAAATTTAAGTGACTAACATTCAATGTCACTAAATTTATTTAAAAACGAAGCCTAAATAAATGTCATGCTTTATTCTTCATCTACCATCAGCTCACAAAGCGCTTTGCTGTAGAGGATGCTGATGAGAAAATAACAAGTTGAACAAGCTTCATAGCTAAAAACGTTTCAGTGCATAGAAAATTAAGTCACGTGCCTTTAAGTTGAAATGTTGCTGTTTCAGCACAGTATTCTGAAATACATGACGCCTTTTTCTACCACAGTTAACATTTGGCTGTTACTCTAACTTATTGTCTTTTCTTGTTGTTTATTTTGACTACACAACCCCCTATTCCACCCCCCCCCCCCAAAAAAAAAAAGACAATTTTTCTCTTGGGCTTTAACATAAATGCTGGGTATCCGATTTTGTTAACATCTTTTCCATTTCAGTTTTGTTGATGGCGTATTATTTTACTGCTGTGTTGTTGGACGCGTATTTAAGTCATAAATTTATGCTTCAACACGACAAGAAGAAAGTAGAAATATATCTTCTTGTTTAGGCAGTTGTGCGAAAAATTATGGGATCAAGAAAACATTTTTAAGTTAACTAACAGAACTAAAGGATTTTAATGAATTTTTCTACAAGTTCCATATTTTAAGTAATATATCATTCCCAGCACTCAACTATGTGGATTTATCTTAATTATTATTGTATCAACACATTAGCATTGATATGTTTAATTCAAAATAATCAAAATTCTAAATATTATTGTTGTAAATATTTATATTATTTGGACCAAAGATATTTAAAATAAATTACAACTTTCCGAACATATCTTTCCGATGGATAAATTAATGAAGCCAAAGGCTTAGTCCCTAATTTTGTTAAGCAAGTAACAGCTGATTCGTTGTAACAGCTGATTCTTACGTT
Source organism: Bellardia pandia (assembly GCA_916048285.2). NCBI lineage: Eukaryota > Metazoa > Arthropoda > Insecta > Diptera > Calliphoridae > Bellardia > Bellardia pandia. Next base: position 51,460,104 of record OU696531.1, read on the forward strand.
GTAGTTAATAAAACTGTTTGTAATTGTGTATGTTTTAAAACGCAACGCCTCCATTTGCTTGGCATTAGTTTTAAACGTTGAATTAAAATATTATTAAAAAAACAAAATTATTCAATTAATTGTATAGGTATTCGATGTAAGTAAATATATACATACATATGTACAAACATATTAATTTAGTATAAAATACTACTAAAATTTTTCTTAGGGCGAAAAAAGAAGCCACAAGTCACAACAATTTGAATTGTTGATAGCTTAATTGGAAAAGCATCCACATGTGGCTCGTGCAACGCCTAATTTTCGCAGCTCAAAGGCAACAGTTGATAATGTTTGGGAAGCTACGTCGGAACTCCTGAATACAATTGGCCCACAAATTAGAACATCCGAGAAATTTCATTCAAAAATATTATAAATCGCCACAGTGTTTTTTACTTACTCATTATTCGTTAAATTTATTATGTTGATAGTAGAGCACAATTGGGCTTTTTTAATAGATAAGTTTAGGACGCTTGAAGAATCTTTATCGTCCGAAGAAGAAGCTATATCCATAAGTGCGAACATTTTTTATACCCCTTAGTAACTTTGTATTTATAGTTATTTACTTTAAAAGTTTTTTTCTTCACAATTTAAAATATTTTCTTGATTAATAACCAAACAACATTATTGAACAGCTGATAGGCTTGTAGCATTGCCAATGTAAAATAAGTGTAGCTTTATGTAAATTTTTATTTTAATATTCAGTATCAACATTTACAATGTCAACATTAACCACGCAATGATTTGACAGTATTGTAACAACGTAATATTTCTGCGTTCGCTAAACGCAATGACGCAGTGATTTACAAAATTTCATACTTTTGGTGATGCGTTCGCAAAAGCGTAGTGATTTACAAAATTAGGGTCTTAAATTTTATATTTCCTTAAATATTTTCTCTTTTCTTTATACTATTTTCTAAGAAACTAGTTTTAGCAGAGCCTTGGTATAGTGTTTGAATAATGTGTCAAAAATGTATCAATATCTTTTGTATGTTTAAATCAACATTTCTCTTTTAATAGACATATTTAATAAATTTGTTGTAAATATTTATGTCATAGAGTGCCCTATATACATTGCTATGTAAAATTAACCAAATCGGCTCATACATTTTTGAAATCTGAGTAAATAATAATGATGGCTTTAGGAAATGCGAGTTGCTTTAAACATTTTTTTTCTTTTTTGAATACTGTTATAAAATTTCAAGAATTAGCTAAATTTTCATTTAATTTTTAAATGTACCTATAATTTACTCTCTCACTGTTTGCAAATATACACAATATTACATTTTGTCTTGTTGTCTCTTTTTTATAATTACTCGTATTGTGGTGGGCGTTAGTTTTTTTGTTTTATTTTAAAAACAATAAAAAGTCCCTAAATATTAACTGCACAGGCACAAGTATACGTAAACTAATACGTATGTACAGTGAACAATAAAACTAAAAACCAACATACAGCTGCGGTAAAAAAGAAGGCAGCATTCGACTGTACATATGATTTTTTCTGCGATTTAGTTTCCTAGTTATTCCCGTGACACATAATTGAAATAAATATATCAATCATTTATTCAACATACATAAGCCTTGAGTAACTTTTATTGACTTTTTATTGAAAATATTTACAATTTCAGGTGAATTATTAAAATTTTGACGTTAAAAAAATAGCACTATTCATTATAGATTTTAAAAAATTAAACTATATTTCAACAAAATGTAACGCCAATTCCTAAAAAGGAAGAGGCTACAAACCCTGAAAATTATCGCCCAATTGCAATCTGTTCTGCACTTTCCAAAGTCATGGAAAGTATGGTAAATTACCATCTTGTGAAATATCTAGAGTCAAACAATTTACTAAGCGACCGCCAGTACGGCTTCCGTAGAGGACGCTCTACGGGTGACGTATTGGTCTTCTTATCAGAAAAATTGTGTCGTGCTATACATTGTTTTGGCGAAAGTAAAGTGGTGGCTCTATACGAGTTGTTATAGATGGGATCTCATCAGACGAGTTCAAGATTAATTCAGGGGTACCGCAAGGCTCCCTTCTTTCTCCCACTTTATTTCTCATCTTTATAAATTACCTTCTTTGTCAAACTTCAAACCCTATCTACTCTTTTGCAGATGATAGCAACATTTGCCATTCATACTCATTTAACCATAGAGCAAAAACCCTTTGGAGATTGGGGAAATGAGACGGAATATGAATGATACGCTGAACCGAGATCTTGAAACAATCTCGGAATGGGGTTGTGCGAATAGAGTCGATATTAACGCACAAACGCACAACAGATCATGTTGCTTCATCTGTTTTTATGGGCGGTGTAAATATTAAGGAATCAGACGCTCTTGACGTTCTAGGCATGAGAATCCAGTATGATGTCCGCTGGACCAAACACATTTTTCAAGTGTCGAAAGAGCCGCCCAAGTGCCTTGGTTTTTTAAAACGGCGTAGAAAACACTTCACTCCATCTGATCTTCTTACTATTTACACCACCTATAGTCGACCGAAAATGGAATACAACTCTCATGTATGGGCCGGTGCTTCGAAATCTATTTTGGGGTTACTCGACCGCGTACAGGAGAGGGCGAAGATGCTTATCGGTGACAGTAGGGTATCCAACTCTATTTATTCATTGGAGCATCGTCGCAATGTGGGTTGTGTTTCACTGTTCTATCGATACTATAATGGAATGTGTTCTGCTGAAATTAGGGAACTTGTTCCTGAAACACGCAGTTTTTTACGTAATACACGTTCCTCAGTCAGGGTTCATCCATTTGTGGTCGACTGGACAGTGGATCGCACAACACACAACAGGGAAAATTCGTTCTTTAGCCATAATGTCCGTATGTGGAACAAACTCCCAGCAGAAGTATTCCCTGCCACTTTCAATATAGGAAAATTGAAGTCAAATATTCACAAATATCCTCCTTCCCATAACCTATTTTCCTAGTTTCAACACAATGCGGCCCTTTGTTTCTACTAGGAACCACAGTACATAATATATATATAACACAATGCATTGCATAAGTATGGGTCATCCCCTGAGTGCTGGTCCAAGAAAAAAAAACTATATTTCAATTAAATAAAATAAAATGATGCTGATGAAACAAATAAATTGTTGGCAATAACGGCGGCGCAGTGCTTCGGCATGGAGTTAATTAAATTTTCACATCTTTAGGTATTTTCGCGCACGATCCCTTCACTACAGGCCAAAGATGCTCTTTGTTAGTCAGTTTTATTTGAGATACATTTTTCTTTACCCCAGCCCAAATATTCTGTATTGGGTTCAAGTCAGGTGATTGAGCTGACCTCAATATTGTTGCTAATGAACCGCTGACGTACTTCGCTTGTATGTGTTGGGTCGTTGTCTTATTGGAAGACCTAAATCAATGGCATTTAGTCCATGGCATACATGTTGATCCATTATGCTATAACCTCCATGCTTTACCGCCTTAGTTGTGAATTGTGAACTATATTTTGCATTTGGCGGACGTCTAACATATAAACGAGAACCTTTTCACCAAATAAATAAATAATGTTACTCTCGTCCATCCATAAAGTGTTATTATTTTTGCTGTCACTGTACATGCACACATACTAATACAATATAAGTACAGAATACATGTACTTATTTGGAGTGTTTCAACTGATAAAACTGCACGAACACAAAAATTACCAACTTGTGTAGACAAAAAATCTTTAGGTTTCATTTAAATTTAATTAATATTCTTCTATATTGTGCGAATATATCTTATGCTAATTAATAATTAATAATTTTTCTGGGTTCAGTGTGATTTATTTAGGAAAATTTAAATTGAAACCATAATTTATGTTGTCTGGAAGGATGCGTACCATAAAATGTATGACCTTTTGTTTATAATAACAAAATTGAGGCAGTTGTAGAAATTAGCATTGAAAATTCAAAGAAAAAATCTGAGTTTGCGGTCTAATTATGGGAAATTTTTTATAAGCTTTATTTTTAAAGTTATAGTATAATTTCTGTCCAGATTTTATTGATTCATTATAATGCATTCGAATATTTCGATTATATCCTTATATTCGATTTAGATAATGGCTACAGAAATTCAGGGGAATTATGCAAAATAACTGATTTTTGAAGATTTTAATGTTGAATGTTCGCTAAATAAAACAATTTGATTTGTTTCAGTCATAGCTGTTAATTAATGATTAATAATCTTAATGATTAGTAATCGAATTAAAATTTTTTTGTTTCCTGTTTAATCCAAATAAATCTAATCGATTAATATTTTAGATTAAATGTATTAATCGTAGGATTATTTTTAAAAAATAAATAAATCCTCTTTAATCCTGACCTAAATTTAATCCTAATCGATTATTTATCTATAAATATTAAGTCAATTTTAATTAATCGATTAAATTAAAAAAAAAAAACAAATTAATTAATTGATTATTAATTTTAATCCAAATTTAACAGCTATGGTTTCAGTTAGTTTAAAAATATATATAGATATATATTATATACAAATTTAACATTTAATATGTTTTTTGGTTCTTCAAACCAGAATATAGGTTAAACATCTGGACATATTCTGTTACCAAATACCAATTTAAATTCTTATTATCTGCAACTATCCTTGTAAAATAATGGACTTTCTGAACCAAAGAATTTAGTATTTTGAACAATGAAATATTGAGATTCGAAGGACCATGTGTGTAAATTCAATATTACTCGGTTGTGGCTAAATTAATTAATTTGACCACTTAGTTTAAAATACTCACAACCATTAATAATGTTTTACACTTAGAGAACAATGTAAATAAATATTTTATCTGTTTTTTTTTCTTCAAACCAGAATATTGCAGAAAGTTCCTGTGTACCCACAAAATTGGGTAAACCATTTATTATTTTAAATAAATCATTTAATTTAAACAATGATTCCAAACAAAGTCAATGCTAACCAGAACAAATGTTTGGTTCGAAGGCCCAAATGTCAAGTTTTATCTTAAAGATTAGATTGAGAATATTTTACTTTCCACTAAATTTTTGTACAGCTTTTAATAATCGTTATTGCCATTTTTCATTCTTATTTACATTCTTATATTTTTTACATTCTTATTTACTTGTCTCTCGGTTTACTTTCATAAATGTCACTTGTGCAACATACCATATTACTCACTAAATGAGAATTTATGGCTTTTTTGGGAGACAAACAAAAAAAGAAATAAGTACTAAACGTCAACAACAAGTGTCATAATTGCTAACATAATCTTAATTAATTAGCCGAAAATATGAAACAAATTAAAAGAGTAAGAAGGATTTGATTTCAAACAAGATTTATTGAAGACACAAACTAAGACAACAGCATCGTACAGTGGGTAGGATGATAAAAATAGTGGCAATAAATCAGTAGCTTCTTAATAACTGATGCAATTGAAAAATGATGTATGACGAAATCAAAGAGGTGGACACAAGATTTAAGAAAATGGAATTTATGAGGTAGAGGGTTTCAAAGTGACCTCCTCTGCTTAGTAAAACAGCTCGTAACTTGTACAAATATGTTCGAGAGACGGTGTCTTCACACATAAATTTAGAACTGCGCCAGTAGTTTAGAAGAATACAGATTTATTACCACTCATTCGGCCATCGACACGACTGGGAAAGATTAAACTCTCAGCCAGACAACCATTGGGACATTTAAAAAATTAACAACTTCGGGGAAAATGTTGGAGCATTGCATTAAGTCATTTTTTCGTAAATACTTAAAATTCATTGTAACTCAAATTTAATAAGTTTTGTATTTATATATTTATTTGAAATCAACATTATGAATTCATTTCATGTACATTTTTAATAAAACACAACAAAACTGTGATGTTTGTAACACTAAACAAATTAGAAATAACAGATTTTTTATTTATCTTTATTTTTTTAAATTGATGTTGGAGAATTTTGGAGAATAATAAATATCGAGCAATTACTGCTCATCCTATTGACACGTATACTTAATATTACTTGTATTCAATATCACTCATACGCAAAACAATGATTATTATATTACTACACAAGTACTAAAGGTACGGTCACATTTGGCAAATATTTGCAGAAAAAGACGTAACCACTAAATAACATATATTTGAACTCGTTTATTTATTTAAAAAATACTGAGGCCAAAGTACAACAAATATTTAGTTTTAATTCATTTGATGCTGTTTGAGATTGCAAAACTCTTGTAAGAGTAAACAACGTCAAACAAATTTCTGCTAAAACAAGAGGTTACGCTTTTTTGAGGAAATATTTGCCAAATGTGACCATTCCTTAAGTACAGTAACAAATATGCATTTCTTCTGTACAACACACAGTTCTAGCAAAATACATTTCTAAAGAAAATACTAAACATAAGTTTCAAAATAAAAACAATAACGTTTAGATTTTTAATAACAAAAATACCAGTCATAAATTACGCAAACTCCAAGTGTTCTTACAAATATGTATTGCTCCAGTAAGTACGACGTGCAGCTTTAAAATTAAACACAAAAACGTGAGTCAGTCACATTTTTGTGCCAAAAACAAATACATAGAAAATATATTTTGTTTAACACATACACATACAAAAAGAAACAAACAAGATGCCTACAAAAGAATGTTGTAGGGTTAAAAGGTCAATTCGAATTGCATAAACAATAAAAAACAGCAGCACACAAAATAAATGTGGATATAATTTTATAGCAGATTTTAAGGGGTGGGTGTACAATTATTATAAAGAGAGAATGTATACGAGTGATTTGCAGAGAGTGTTATTGGTTAGAAAGAGAGTGAATTAAAAAAAAAACACCATAAAAACAGACAAGGTCACTGGAAGTGTATATGTGTTTCATAAGGAGGCTTGGCATTTAGTTTTTCCTTTAAAATGATTAATAGTTTTGATTTATGTGCTTGATTTTTGTTTAATGGTAAATTAATGTAGCACTAAATTACGCAGACATTAAGAGGAACGAAAAGTTTTATTTTGTTTTAGTTTTTTACATTTATAAATTTCATAAAAATTTATGGTACCCTTCTGTTTCTAGAAATATAAAAAATAATGAAATAATTTTTTTACAATTTTTAAAGAAATATTTAATATAGTGTGGATAAATTATTAACATAATGCACATAATTTATAGGAATTATTTTGCAATGGTCTGTGCTGAATTATTTCTATGTACTAAATAGGAATTTGTTAAAAAAATTGTTTCCTTTTTCGTGAAAAAAACTTTTTCTGATACTTATTGTGAATTTTATACTTGGAATTTAACGGTTAAAATAACTTCTACTACAAGTTACATACTATATATTCGTTGAGAATTTTTTAGAATTTCCTAAGAAAATTATTAATATTTTTCTAACTAGGACCGAAACAGAAGCAAGAACTGTTTTCGATTTTTAGTTAAACCTAATGAATATCGATAACAATTGAAATTGTTTACTTAAAATGAGCGAATAATTTTCATTAGGTTTAATATTCGTTAAAATTATTGAGGATCTAAAAGCGTTTATATTGCGCTAAATACAACAGGAAGACATTTTAAAACAAAAATAGTGTCAGATTTTGAACTAAACCTAATTTTTATTCGGTAATTTATACACTAAAAGTTTGCCTTTTTTATAGAAAATCATTTATATATAGATAATAAATAACATCCAATGAAAAAATATTAAAATTCAATGTCACATAATTCGATCGGAATGGTTTCAATTACGTATTTGGAAATCGATCGTTTTTACTTTGCTTTTTCTAGATTCCGATCGATTTTGTTTATTCCCAAAAAAATTTAAATCTCGGTTTTTAACTTAAATAAAAAGTATACAAAGAAATTTTAAATAAAAGTGAACAAATTTTTTAAAAAATGTTCGGAATTTCAATTGTTGCTGTTTTGAATGAACAAAGACATCAAAATGCAGTTGAAAAGTTACGAAGAGGAAATTTAAGGGATGCATCTGATCCTCTGTGATATTCCAGTGTTGTGTAAATATTTTTAAAATTTTTGTAATTTTTTGAAAAAAGTTTTCCTGTTGCTTTGAAATTTTTAATTATTGCGTTTTAAATATCCAATTATTTAATTGTCATTATAAATTAGTAGTATGAGTTTTTTTCAATATAAAATCATAAAAAATAACAATTCCACTTAAGAAATCTAAAGTGGTTTCATTCCGAAAAAAATTCGTTTTTCGTTTTCTAAAGACTCAATTTACGGAATCAAAACCACTTTCGATTTTTTTTTTTTCGTTGAGATATTTAAGAAATTTCCACATAAAACTATATTAATTTTCCAACAATGACAGAAGGAAAATTGTCTACAAGTAATATATGTATGTATTCAGTATTTTATTGGTTACAATTTTTAAGGATTAAAATGCTTAAACAAATTATAACGAACTAAATACTGTTGCAAAAATATTTTAAAAAAAAAATTGATGACAGATTTCTAAGAAAACTTAACGAGTATTTTTTATTTAGTTTTTATAAAAAAACCAAAAATATTGTTACGAAATTGTATTTAAATTTAAATTTAACCGGTAATATAGCCGGTATCAATATACAGCATGTTTATAAAGATACAACCTGTTTAGCATTTCTATATTTGCATTTATAGAAGTTTTAATTTATAAACATTATTGAGAACACCCTGTTATAAACAAGCTGAGCAATATGGCAACATTAAGATTTAACGACTTTGGCTGAATATTCTAGACACGAACATTCTAGACTTGCAGTCATGAACATTCTAGTATCTTAACTCTGAACCTTCCAGAAATTATGATTAGTGTATAAATAGACTAACAGGGCCAATCAAGTGAATGATTTTATTGTGATTTGTGAATTGATTTACATATATTTTCCTTAAGAGTGTTGGTGCTGTTGAGTACTTCCAATATTGTTGTCATACGAATTACAAAATCAAAACAATGAATGAAGAATCACGTGTAGCAAATGTTTTGATAAACAATAACATGACTTTTCTAGCATTCCAGTTATTAACAACAACTACAACCACCCTCTCATCTCTACATAGGCAGTAAACGTAAGAATTGCCACAATACAGAGAGTAAAAGAGATAAAAGAAAAATATTGTACTACAAAGAGAGAGTAACAGTAAAAATGCCGTTAACAACACTTGTGTATATTGTTGTTCTGCAGAATAACAGCAACAGCAACAAAATAATAATATTTTTGCAGAATTGATACGAAAATGAACGAACATGTCGGTTAGAATGTAAAACATACATTTGCACACATTAACACTAACAGCGGCTAAATATCATGCCTACAACTACAACAGTAATGACAGCAGCAGAAACAATCATTTTCACAACAACAGTAGCAAGCATATTGAAGGAAGAAGAACAGGAACAGAAAAAAGAAAAGAAAAAACTGAATGAAATTTTATTTGTTTGAAGTTTGACATGAGAACACTTACATATTTATTCAGTCTTACCAAAGCAACGCGTGTGTAAACATCGATACTTCTCTAACTACCTAAATCACTAAATACTTCTTTGTATTAAACCTACAAAAGAAACGCAAAATCATTAAATTATTTTTAAATTTCAACTAAATAAAGTCTTTTTCCTTAACTGCAATATAACTAAAAAGCTAAAAATTAACTAAATAACTCATCAATTAAATAATTGACAAATTGATTTAAAAAATTATAGTGCTAAACGGTTTTTTCCAAAGATAGCAAAGAAAACAAACAAAACTGAAATTAAATAATTATAAACAATTTAAAAAATAAATATTTACAGTGTTTTTGTTAAAACAATTTTATGGGTAATTTTTTTTTTATAAAAATTAAAAACCAAAAATTTCAACAGCTATTTTGCAAATAATTTTAGTTTTTATTACAATTTCCTAGTTCACTGCATTTTCTGTTGTGTTGTGTGTTTGTGTTCGATATATGCTTGTGCGTCCTTGTAGTATTTGTTGCATTAAAAATTTGTTGATTTCGTCATGTTTAACCTCATTTAAAAACGTTGACCCATAAAATTTACAAACATTTATTTTACTGTTGGTCTTTATTCAACAGAAAACAAAACAAAAACTATATGGAAAAATACATAAAACAACTAGCAAATAAATTATATATTTTTCTTGTTACAAATAACAACAACTCCAACAAAAGCAACACATACCACATGTGCATGTATGAATGCAGTTTATTTTTAGTCATTCATGCAATCAAATCATTCATCCAACCAGACGGTCTGGATTCATTCAATCATTCATTATATAAAATCTGTTTCTTTCAATTGCAAAAACAGCAGCAACAACAAAATTGTCGAGTGCTGTGTCTTACTTTCAATGAGATTGCAAAAGAACGTGCCTTTAAATTTATTTAAATTATTCCAGAGAAAAAAATGGAATTTAAAATTGTTCTGCTGTTTTTTAAAAGCTCCTGCTGGTTGAAATATGTATGGAAATGTTTAAAATTTCAGTCAGAAACTACTTAACACATTAAAATTTAAAGGGAAATTGAGACTTCAATGACATGACTAACAAAAACTCTATTGACATTTATTTTTCTTTGATACCTAAGAAAAGCCATGCCATGCCGTTAACGTTTGAATGATGTCATGACATGTTGAAAGTAGCATTGATGGACACTTCCTTATATCATTAAATAAATAAATACGATGTATTATCTGTTGTAGCACAGTGCTGACGATTGGCTAATACATGATAGTGATAAGAAACTCATTTTGAAATAAATGTTATGGTATATCTTTAAGGAAACTGAACGAATAATTTTTATTCGGTATTTTATTCGCTTAAAAATGGACTTATTTGTTAAGAAAAACAAAAATACTTGTTTTTATATTAGTTAAGTAATAAATTACAAGGCAAATAGACAGTGGTGATATTCGAAACAATTAACAACCGATTCCCTTAAAAAAATTATATTTTTGCCAAATTTTAATAAAAATAGCGAAAATTTTAAAGTCGCATCCCAGTAACAGACCACAAGTCTCTTGAAGGAAATGATATAAACTTTCGTTTAATAAGAAAAGTTACGTTTTTAACAAAAAATAGTTTTGATTTTGCAAAATAAAAGTCAAAAAAAATTGTTTTATTTTTTTCTCAAAAGATTGAAGAAAACGCTATCGAAAACATCATCATCCAAGAATCCAATGTATGACCAAAATAAAATCATTTGTTTGTACGTTTGGACAATGAACAACTGAACAATATTGTGTTTGTTGCCGAGACTATATCACCTTGACATTATATAAAACCGTTAAAGCAAAAAACATAATCACCCTTATCGTGAATAAAAATTTTACATTTTTCCTAATAAAATTCAATGTTAAAAAATAAAAGGGAACAAATTTCATGTGGAATTTTTTCACGATAAGGGTGAATATGCAACAACCGGTACGGAAAATTTTTAAAATTTTAACAACCGGTTCGAGGGAACCGGTTCGAACCGGCTGAATATCAGCACTGCAAATAGATCTTAATTATAAAATAATTTCAGCGAATAGATTTTATTCGCTTTTTTTATCGTTCTTTTTTTTGAAATTGTGTATTGAAACTCATTTAATTTTTCATATATTTTCATTATGGATTTAAATATGCACAAGTTTTAGGTTTATCTTAACGAATAAATATTATTCGATTTTTTCGCTAAAAGTTTGCATTATTTTTACAGAAAAATATTATAATAATTTAAAAAAAAATAAACAATTCATTAATAATCCCGTAATCCCGAAATCCCGGGATCCCGCAATTTTTAACACTCCCAAAATCCCGGGATTGAGCACTTAATCCCGAGATTTGAGTTTTTAAGCTACAACAAAAAAAAATCGTACATTAGAACTCTTAGTAATTCGAATTTCAGAAACTAGAATCTGTTGTTTGAATGCATTAACCGCTTTGAAATTAGAAACAAATCGTCATACTGCGATATAAATTTTACTTTCGTTTAATTTCAATAAAATAAAAACAAGAAGGGGATTCACCAACAAATGGATATTTTTCATAGTTTGTTGTTGTAGATTAATGTCAGTTGTATATTTTTGTTTATTTCAAAGTGTAAATTTAAATTGAATAATACTGAAATTTTTTTAAATAAAGTAATTCTACTGTTTGGAAATATTTCTTACGAAAAGAAAAGGACCAGACAGCGATGTGTAAGAATGGTGACTGCAAAAAGATTTTGAAAATTGGAGACGAGCTCAATGAAGCAATAAAAAAGGGATACCAATTCGATGTGAGACGTTGTCTGTGAAAATTCAGAAAGAAATGCTCTTGTTTGAAAATGAAGGAACACGTGGTGACTTTTTGCAAAGAGCATACAAATTTTTAATGACTATTAAGCCAACCAGTGTAGAGTCTCAACGTACTGTTTCTACAGCCGGATTATTCGCAACTAAAATAAGAAGTCGTTTGGGCGATGAAACCTTGGTTGCGCTTTGTTTTCTCAAATCGTATTTTAAAAATAATAACGTATGATAATATCTATAAAAACAATGAACTTTTTATAATTCATTTAAAAATGTGTCATATTAAAAAAAATATTTTTGTTTTAATTTAATAAATTGTTTCTTATAAATGATTTTTTTGGTAAGTCATGTTATTACTTTTATTGAAATAATATATCAATATCAAACTTTTTTTTTAAATCCCGAGATCCCGCGACTAGATAAATGCAATCCCGAAATCCCGTGATTGAAAATATAGAGCGGGATTGCCAACCCTAAGTACAATATCTTTATATTTTATGTGATAAATATTTTTCAATACAGAAATATTACGAAAAAATTGAATTCCATTTCCATCACATGCCTGAATATTTACAATTACAATTACACATAGCAAATTAAAAGTGGTTTCATTCCGACAAATTTTTCGTTTTGCTATTCACTTCCGAACGGAATTAAATTCTGTGACATCGCTGTATATCTTGCTTAAAATAATATAAAAACATTATCATTATCATAGATTTTTAAGTAACTCGTTAAGTAACTTTTATTCGGTAATTTATTCGCTAAAAACTTGCTTTAATTGTATAAAAAAAAATTAAAAATATTTATTTAAATATCCATACAATATAAATTACAATGAAAATAAATTTAAATTCTTTAATAAAAAAATTAATAATAAAATTTATTTGGTTTTATATTCGATGATATTTTTATAAAATTGTACCAAATCTAATATAAATTTTCAACTATTCTATAATTTCTTTTTTTCAATACAATATATAAATATATAGAACATTTTTATATAAATATTAAGTGACCTAATTGATTGAAAAAAAGAAATTATAGAATATTGAAAAAAAGATCGAAAAAAAGAACTGAATAATTTTCAACTATTATAGAAAGACATGTTGTAAGATTTTGGGAAATCCTAACGAATAATTTTTATTCGGTTTTTTGATTCGTTGAAATGTATGGTTACCTCTAGCTCAAAATACACATAAAAATGAAATGTAATAATAAAACTTTATTACTGAAGGCTTATATTGCTAATCCTAAAAGTTAGTGAATAATTTTTGATTAGTTTCAATATTTGTTTAAATCACTTTGATTTGAAAAACGAGTTATGTCTGCTATTTTAAAGAACAAAGAAATAAATTACTTTGAATGGCGGCATAAACAACTCACAACATTCTTATCACTAGACAAACTAATATAACTCATTGTTCATGAATAAAATTGTTATTTTTTCGAAAGTAAAACAAGTTGGAAAGTATAGTCCGACCATATAATACCCTATACCCATTATATGTGTAAAAACAGTTTTTCAGAAACAGGCGCTATATAGTGGCATGACAATATATAAAATAGTAATAAAATTTGCATTAAGACTTAATAGAAAACACAGAATAGCCAGTGTAGTTGCTATATTTCTTATTACATTTAAGTGGAGGGTATTAAAGATTCGGCACAGCCGAATATAGCATTCTAACTTGTTTTTTTCAAATTCATACGTCTACAATAATATGCTAGACTTGACTATATTCACATTCAGGGTCACAGAAAGTGTTACCAATAACAACCACTTGTCCTTAATTGTCTGGTTTAGCTATGAATGTTTTGTATGTTCAATAATTCTTATTTTAAGGATTAATTTATAGACTCCTTAAAGGCTAAATTGATTTTACACACACACTGAAGCATAAACCTTGAGTTAAACTAACACAATAAAAAGCAACAATTAAGCAATAAGAAAACGATTTGAATTAAATATAAATTAAAAATCAACAAAAGTGTTGAAAAAACATTTGCACGCTTTTTTAAAAGTTAACAAATGTTTGTTTTCTAAACAAACATTCTGAAACAATAAATTTTAAAATTTATGTTGTTGTTTTTTTTACAAATATTACAAGGCTGCATTGAAACAAGTGAATGAATGAAAGGTTGAATGAACGAGTAACTGAACACAAAACAAAAGAAATGTTTACATAAATGAGTATATTTATTTTAAAACCTCAAGCAAACATATAAACCATTATAAACAGTGTATTCAACAAATAATTATTTAAATAAATATTAAATAATATTAATAATACTATTAACGATCTGGCTTTAACATACAAATATTAGTAATTCCAAATTTTAACACATATTTTATAATATAAATTCAAACAAAATTTCGTTCTTTTTTTCCAGAAAAAAAATCAATTTTTTAGAAAAACAAATTGCCATATTAATTGCTAAATAGTGTGAAAATTTTAAATAAATCTATTTAAATAAATCAATATTATTTATGTCTGTATATGTATTTGTGTGTATTTTATAGACAAGCTTTCTAAGATTACTTATACCTTTCTATAAGTGTGCTGCTGTTTGCGGCCACAGTGTGTTTAGTGTGTATAAAAAATTTTTTTTTTAAACAACTAAATATTGCAAGTGTTTTTATGTGCGGTTCACATTGTTATTTAATTTAAATAACCAAAAACTATACAACAACAAAATCTTAATATACAAAAAAATATTTCTACATTTGTACGTTTTCAAATGAAAATCACTTTCACTTTCAATTGTATCTAAAAACCAAATAAATGCAAACTTTTATCGTTTAAAACATCATCAGAGAAATAAACAAACAATACATCTACTATAATTGTTGCTGTTATTGCTTCCTCTATTTATTTCTAACACTATCATTCCTTTTACCAACCACCTTTTCAATCAATCAATTAAAAGTCACCACAACAAGACATGGATCACAAATCAATTGCCAGTCAAGTGCGGGGTAAGACCAATAGAATCTAGAAATAAATTATTTTTAAATCAATTTTATAATAATTTAGCTTTCGATTTGGTTTTTTCTTGGTTTATTGTAGGAAGGCGTATTATTAATATTAATTGCAAATAACATTTAATTTGTAAAGTTCAACAATCAATAACTTAGGTTTAAAACAAGATTTTTGGAAGAAATAAAATCTCAATTAATGCTTAAAGTCTTAGTTTTGATCCAGAAGGAGGAACTTGTTTCACACAGATAATTATTCTGAAGGAAAAATAAGTTATTTTTAAATAAATTTTATAATAATTTAGCTTTCGATTTGGTTTTTTCTTGGTTTATTGTAGGAAGGCGTATAATTAATATTAATTGAAAATAACTGTGGTTTAAAACAAGATTTTTGGAATAAATAAAATATTAACTAACACCTAACGCTTTAAGCATTAGTTGAACTTTTTATTTAGAAGTAAGAATTTGTTTCACACATACAATTATTCTCAAGGAAAAATAAATTATTTTGAAATCAATTTTATAATAATTTCATTTTCTATGTATTTTTTTTTATTAATTTTATACAAGATTTTTGATTTTTAAAGTTCTACAATCAATAAGATATAATTTAGATGATGAATTTTTAATCATGATTTTTTTTTTACTTTGAAAACATCTTCTTAAAACTATTTTTATTTTAGGGTTGATAATGAAATAATTATTATATTTATTTCCTTATTGGCATTTTAAAAGTTTAATTCGTATAGAACAAAATATAAAAATAAAATAATTGTACAATGTCTGTCATGGTGTAACTATACAAGGTGAGTGCAAAGCTGACTGACTTTGTTCACAATTTACTTATGTCAAAAGTAATACTTTTTCAAGTGTTTTTAACAGTAGTACATTATTTTACACATACAAAATGCCTGTTGTTTTTGTATTGTGTTGTATTTGTTGCCAATTTGCATACACCTTGTAAAATTACACCATGGTTTTCACTTTTTAAAAGCATTTGTCACAAATTCATATAATATAAAAAAATAAGCGAAAGTGAATGCAAAAGGAAATAAAAATAAAAAATAAATCATTTAGAATAGAAATTGTGTCGTGTTTCTAACACTCTTTTTTTAACCCCTCTCGCCTACAATAAAAAAAATTCATTAATTTTATTCAAGAATTATAATTCCACATCTAAATCGGACAGAACATAAATATAAACCAAGATTTTGGTAAGAAATTAAATTTGAATTACTGCTTAATGTCTTGTCTTTTATCAAGAACAAAAAAAGGAATATTTCTTCAATTACATTAAGTCAAGTGCTAAGCAAGACCGAGGCAAAGAAAAACTAAATTATTTTACAATAAATTGTGTGATAATTTAACTTTTTGTTTGGTTTGTTTGAGAGCGTATGATTAATATTAATTCAAATTAGTTTTTGCTTTCTTAGTTTTAATCATCAATAACTTTTATTTGAAACAAGATATTTCAAAGAAATAATAGTATTGCCCGTTATCGAGCCAAATTAAATCATTACACAAAGATAACATTTTAATTTAAATGATTTTATAAAACTTTACCATTTTGTTTACTTTTTTCTTAAATATTATAAAGCTGATTAGTTATATGAAAAAATGTAAACTATCTCAGTAGAAAACTTCTTAGTTTTTTAATAATCAAACCATTAAGATATTAGCTTAATTTATATATAATTTTATTTAAAATTTCTTCTCAAATATTTATAACACTTAAATCACTTTTCTTTTAATATTTTATTAAACATTTCTCTGCACAGACATATCATGTAAACATTTGTACATATGTATGTTTCCTCCTCAAAATAGTTAACACACACATGCCCAAACTCACAGTTCAAAGAATTCAAAAACAATTTTGTTATTTTTTTCTTATAATTTTGTTAAGACACAACATGAAATTAAAAGCCGACAATCGCCGCCCGCCGTCTGCTGTTTCACTCAAACGTCTACAAAATATAAACTTTTATTGCCACAACTACAACAATTAGTAGAACTTAACAACACTACAACGAGCACACACAGCGCATTATCAATCTAACCTATTTCCCCTTTACGGGAAAGTTTTCTTTAAGTACGAGTATGTGTTTGTATGTTGGAGTGTGATGTTTACTCTGTTTATATTTTGTTTTTGTTTGATGTTGCAATTAAAAGTTCTATTTTAAAAAGAAAAAAAAAAACAATAAAAGAAATACATTTTGTTATTGTTTTTGTTTTGCTAACATTTACAAGTTGTGGAAATAGTACTCCAAAGGAAAAGGAAGTGGCTAAAAGGCCTTAGAAAAAGTTACTTATTTAGCAGGATCAACGAACTTCATAACAATTCAAAATCTCTCTGGCATTATTTCATAATATATTTATAATCTAAAAAATATACAACTATTATAAACAAATTATTGAAATTAAAATACTATTTCTTAATAAGGCCTTTATTGCAAGGGCCTGGCCATTTTTCTTACTTGATAGCAATTAAAATATTTGTGTGTATTTACAAAGAAAAACATGTGTAGAAGTTTATTTGTCACTTTTATTTGTAGCAAGTATATTTAATGATGTTTATTCTACAGTTATGTAATTTTCCATTAATGATGAAAGTTTTATTTATTTTAGTTTAACAATTTGTTTATTGCCAGTCCTAGTCTTAATTAAATCTGTCAAAGTTTTTCGCTACAGTTTTATTACTTTATTACTTTTCCTTTTTTCTTTTTTGTTAAGCGAAATAATTCTAACAAAGTTTTTGAGTAAAATTTTAAACTTTAAAAAAAAGGAATACGTAATATTTTGATGTAAATTTAAGGCAGAATGTTTACATTATTTACTTAAGTACTTACCGTCTAATTCATAAATACATTATAACAGGGTAATAAGGCAATGACAGGCAAAATACGAAAAACTTGTATTCATAAATGTATAATAGGTTGTTAGCTGGTTATAAGTCTCTTGTTTGTTTTGACATTTTTATTGTGTTCTCTATCCAACTTTAACCATTTAATAAAGGGGCACTGGAAATTCAAGTTGCCAGTTTTTTCCCCCCAACTGGCATTGAGAAAATCATCACATTCAAAACTGCGATCCAAATTAATAAATTGTAATTTTAAAAAAATATTATTTTCAGAAAAATCAAATTTATATATTTCACAAAACTTTAAAAACTCCTTTTTTAAAACCAAAAATCGTTTTTTTTTATTAAAAATACCTTGTCTCACGTTTACCATTTCCGATTCCATATCAGTAACGCATAATGAATCGATTTTATTATTTTGATTGCGTTTTCCAAATAAAACAGGACATGGTGTACAAAATGTAAATATGTTAAGACTTTATTTTTAGTCTCCTCGCATGCAAATACCTTTTCAGTAATATATGGACATTCCTTTTATAAAATTTCAAACATCGGTCGGGACCATCCCGCGGAAATCGGGACTTCTGGCAACACTGTTCAAGTTGAATGTTTGTTTGCAAAATATTTTAACAGATACGAGAAAGTTTGTTTTTTTATAAAGCTAAAAAAAGTAATTCAAGAAGTCAAAATGTTTACAATAAATTTGGCTTAAGTCGGTTTTAGAGTTTTAAATTCTGATTAATATAAAAAAAAATTTGGCGGTCACGCCTATTTTCGAGTGGGCGGGGCTCCAAAGTTAATAATATATTTAGATATATCTTGAAAACTGCATTTCTTTATTAGACAATATACATATACATCCAATGATAGGCATTTTAAAGACCTCTCCAACGATATATAACATGACCTATTTGTATGGACCACCTATAGGTCAATTTCGGAAAATGATTTTTGGATCCTATATTTTTTTAAAGAATCTTAAAAATCTTGGAAGAAGTTCTATATGAGTAGATATATAAATTATTATAAATTAGTTTACATAAAACCGTTAACAGTTCTCCTAAGAAGTTTGGTATTGAAAAAAAGAGTTATGGACCAAAATGTTAGACAATCTCCATAAATATTTGATATTTTTAAACATTTTTCTTCCAATTTCTTGAATTATATTGCAGATATTGAAATGAAATTTTGTACACGTTATTTGTGTAATAAAAAAGAAAGTGTAACAAAAAAAATCGGTCCATGAGTTCTCATTGCCCCCATACAAATATCTTCCCGAAATATGGTTTAATGATAAGTACATGCCTATAAAATTAGAATATTAATACAAAATTCGGCAAAAATAAGTGTCATGTAAAAAGATATCACAAAACGAAATTTTGTTTTGTTCGGTCCATGTTTTACCATAGACCCCATATAAAATGCACATCTAAAATTCACTTAAATAAAAAAATAAATTTTTCGTGTTTTTTCATGCAAATCAACATTCATGAAAGAAAAAAAAACAAAAGAAAATAAGAAAATTGACTGGTACCGTCAAGTTTGTACCCCTTTTATTCTCTTTTCCCTTCTCACTTAAATACGTATGAAACTGGTAAAAATATTAAAATTCGACACGAATAATTCTTATAAATATATAAATTGTTGCACTAAATTTTATGATGGTAGGCCCATAATAGGTCATAACTCCCATATAAGGACCACATCCGAAAAAGTCATTAATCTTCATATATATATATCTTATAGATATCGTTACCGACTCAAAACTATATATATATCAATCAAATATACACAAAAATTATTACACAAAATTTTGTGAATTTCGGTCCATATTTGACCGTATCCCCATATGAAGCCCTCTTCCGAAAATCACTTTAATACTCATTAATATCTTATAAATAAGTGTACCAATACCAAAATTTTACACGGATCATTTACATACAAGCCAAAATCAAACTGCTGAATTTTGAGAATATCGGTCCATATTTGACTATATCCCCCATATAAGGTCCATATCCGAAATTCAGTTTAATACTAATATGTATCTGTTGGTTTTGTTCGGCTACAGGTCGTTGAATAAATAAAAACTTTTGATTTTTATTTTAAATATTTTTATTATTGTTCCCAATATTTCAATTAGCTTCGCTAATCATCTTCGGGGGTATTTAAAAATAATAAATAACACAAAAATGTTTCCTTATTTTACACTTATTGTC
This sequence comes from Bellardia pandia, assembly GCA_916048285.2. Lineage (NCBI taxonomy): Eukaryota > Metazoa > Arthropoda > Insecta > Diptera > Calliphoridae > Bellardia > Bellardia pandia. The sequence goes on from OU696531.1 coordinate 51,480,438, forward strand.
CCTCTGCTTGGATTTTTGTTACTCTCAGAGGGATTTAAAGGCTATCAGTCCATAATTGGTCCACTTCTATTATGCCACCTATAAATCTCTTGTAAATAATGTTATTGAGACCAAATTCAACCAAAAGAAGCCAGACTTTATAATCTTACTTTTTTTATATTCTGTTTCTTAACTTGTTGTGAATATGGAAAAATGTTATTCTAATTTTATATATTGTTAAATTACACTGAAGAGTCTTATGAAAATCAGACAAACTCTGTAAATTATGGTGAGTATTGGTAATTACATCAATTATAAATTGTCAAAATTAGAAAAAATTTCGAAACATTTGAAATAAATTATGTTGGTCGTTAAATTGTCTTTTAAATAAGAATAAGAATAAGAATATTCTAGTTCTACAACCAGTGCAGGTTTTGTATTTCTTATTGCGTTTAGGTGCAGGGTATTTAAGATTCGGTACAACCGAATATTGCACTCTTACTTGTTTTTTGTGAATTTAATACTACTTAAATAACTACATATATAAAAAAAAACATTTTAGTTTTCTAATATAATATTATTTATATTAATATCATTAAGATTTTCTTTAAATAATATGTGTTGCTGAGTTTATTTTGACGCTCACAGTATATTAATTCTCAACATTTTAAAGATTAAATTGTTAAACTACCACTTATTCACTATATTCTCTAAATAATAAAACAGCTAAGTAATTAGTTGTTTTAAGTAAATTGTCAAATAAAAAAGAGCTATAAAATAGTTTTAATTTCCATTTGTATTACTACTTTAATTGGCCAAACAAATTGAAAAGCCAATTAAACTTAAATATTCCTGCAACATTTTGTTACAATTTAACCTGTTTCTCTACACTTCTATACACTCATTCAATCATTCACCTCACCCATCATTCATTAATCTATTTGTCGAAATGTTGTTATTAAACATTGTTGCATGCCGTGAACAGGCCATTTAATTACGTTTTAGTGTTTTGTGATCTGAACAACTGTAATAATTACTTTTACACACCTCACCAATATTTTCTTCTGCCTTGTATTGCAGAAGAAAAATTATTATATTGTACGCTAACTTAAACTTATATTGCTGCTAGTGTTTAGAGTTATTGTAGTTGTTGTGTTGGATTCTATTAACTTATATAATAGTTTATTTAGAATGTGTATACACTTAGAATGTATGTATATAGAGAGTGAGTTTTTAAGAGCTTTCGGATTTGATTTTATAAAAACACGTACAATTTAAAGAAATGTATGAAATTCTTATTTGAGTCGATAGAACGATCTATATAATTAAATGTTTAAACGGTTCATATTTTGGGTAATATCGACCACTGGCCCATAATCTACACAATACATTGACAGTTCTTGCAATGCTTCTGAATGCTCTTCACACCAAATACGACAATTTTAAATGGAAGAAGTGCACGATGCACATTCTTAACCGAGCATTAATTATGTTAATAAAACTCAATAATCTGCAAGCGTTGGTTGTTTGTAAGTCGATTTATGGTTAAATTATAGACCAAACTGAAAATGTTTATTAGTAATATGTTACACGAAAAAAGCTGAGCTGTTAAAAAAAAGTCTAACCAACAAGAAAGTGGCTAAAAAATCACCCATTACCACTATAACCCTGCATCAGTTTTAAAGACAAAAACTTATTTTCTTTTCTTACACGTCAAAGTAATCGATAGTGTTTGTTAGTAATCGCTGGCTTAAACATTCTAAACTTGCCAGTTAAAAATGTTTCAAGTAGGCTGCTGGGTTATCTAGTAACAAGATCTACAGGGTATGTAGAAATATTTGCATGTAGTTGGCCTCATTGTATTCCTTTGCACTTCTATTGTTTTTGTTTTTCTTATATTTTTGCTGTTGAAAATAAACGAACTTGGCTCGATGAGTTGCAGACGCACAGGCATACAGTCAGACAGAAACATTTTGATATATAGAAAATCATTTGAAAGAGAATAATACTAAAATAAATGCGGACCAACTGGAAATAATAAGTATGTATATATATCAATAAATTGTGTATTGCATTGCAAAGAGTAGAGTTTGATAATTATAAATGAAAAATAATATCGAACAGTTGTCCACCACGACCACGCAAATACATGTCAATGTAAAAATTGTCTGTAAAAATTTCCAATCATTGCAAAAAATTTTGACATGTGACACCGCCCTGTTGAAACCACATACCCAATTCATCAATAATAGGCCAACATTTAATTGTTAACATCTTTAAACGAATTTTCGAAAAAAAATTACCCAATCACTCCTCCAGACAACGATCAGCATGTAAAGGCTTTTCAACAGTTGCTCTTGGATTTTCAGCGATCTCAGAAGGATGATTATGTTGACCGAAAATGTCACGAATTTTTGAAATGTTGTTTTTAAAGATCCACCAATTATCCAGCGAATTTGCAACAATTTTTAATTGTGACAATTTTTATTATTTATATGATTGCGGAAACCATTATGTGTTAAAATTATTGCGTTATTATTATTACATCATGTGACCAAAAGTGATTCCTCAAAATTGGCTGTCATATATAATTGTTATAAAAGAGCGATCAAAAAAAAAAAAAATATGTTGGTCACATTTATCTATTTTCCATTTGGAAATACAGTGTGATAATCATCACTATTTTTCTTGATGTGTATGGTTCGTTTTTGTTGTTTCTACTACTAGTAACATTCTTAGGCGACAATGAACAGTGAACTTGAAAAAATAAAAAAAAACAAGTAAGAGTGCTATATTCGGCTGTGCCGAATCTTAAATACCCTCCACCTAAACGTAATAAGAAATACAAAAACTACACTGGTTATAGTACTAGAATATTCTTATTCTGTGTTTTCTATTCAGTCTTAGTGCAAATTTTATTAGTACTTGATATATTGTTTGAAAGACAATTTTACGACCAACATAATTTATGTTAAATAATTTGAAATTTTGTCTAATTTTTACCATTTTTAATTGATTTAATTACTAATTCTTATCATAATTTACAGAGTTTGTCTGATGTTCATAATAATCTTGAGTGTACTTTAACAAGCAGAGTATAAAAAAGGGAAACAATTCGGTTTTAGTGACTTTGCTCAAAAAAAAAAAAATCCAATATGAGGAGATGCCAGCAAAAAAAAAATTTGTTGGCGGTCACGCCTATTTTCGAGGGGGCGGGCCCGTAAAATTGAAAATATATAAGCCTATATCTCGGGAACTACTGGGTGCTTGATAATTTTAATACACTAAATGAAAGGTATATATATCATGATTATAAAATATGGACCGAATATGGGTTAAATCCGAAAAGAATATTTTTTGACCCGAATTTATTTGTTTTTTGGGAATGGTTCTTATGTGGCAGCTATGACAAATTATGGGCCGATCTTCTTAAATTTTGGAACAGTTATTTTAATGCATATGAGGATATTTCACGTCGAATTTCAACATAATAACGGTATATTTAAGATATATATTAGTATTAATGTGGATTTCGAGAGTGGACCCTATGTGGGGGATAGTGACAAATATGGACCGATATTCTCAAAATCCAGCAGTTTGATTTAGGCATGTATGTAAATGATCCGTGTAAAATTTTGTATTAGTACCTTTATTTATAAGAGATTTATGAGTATTAAAGTGATTTTCGGAAGAGGGATTTATATGGGGCATACGGTTAAAAATAGACCGCAATTTGCAAAATTTTGTGGGATGATTTTTGTATATATGTAAATGATCTGCGCAACATTTTGAGTCGGTACCGATATTTATACAATATATATAGGGAAAAATGTATTTTTCAGATGTGGTCCTTGTATGGGAGCTATGACCAGTTCTGGGCCGACCACCATAAAATTTAGTAAAACAATTTATTTGCCTATAAAGAGTATTTGTGTCAATTTTTAGCCGTTTAACATTATTTATATCTGTTTTATACGTATTTAAATGAATTTTGGAAGTGGACTTTATATGGGGTCTATGGTCAAACATGAACCGAACTAAAAAAAATTTCGTTTTGCGATTTCGTTTTGCATAAAACCTATTTTCGCAGAATTTTGTCTTGATATTCCAATTTTATAGGCATTTATTTATCATTAAGCCATATTTCGGAAATATATATACTTGTATGGGGGCTATGAGAAATCATGAACCGATTCTTACTATTTTCCGCACACTTTCTTCTTTTGTCATAAAAACAACGTATACAAAATTGCATGGTAGTATCTGCAATATATTTCAAAATATTGCAATAAAATTGACAAAAAATATCAAATTTTTATGCAGGTTGTCTCACATATTGGTCCACAACTCTGGTTGACCTAAACCGATTTTGCTGATTTTAAATAGCGAACTTCTCGAAAGCACTTCTGACAGAATTATTGAAGATGTCGATCCCGAATATATCTGGGGACTTCAAAAAACTGATTTCAACACTCAGACAAACAGACAGACAGACGGACGGACATGGCTTAATCGACTCCGCTATCTATAAGGATCCAGAATATATATACTTTATAGGGTCGGAAAATTATATTGTGGAAATTTCACATGGAATGACAAACTTATATATGTATACCCTTCTCATGAGGTGAAGGGTATAAAAATAAAAAATAATAAAATATTATCTAAAACGATGTTTACTATACATTTAAAGGTAAAAACAAAAAGAATCATTAAGAACATTTCTTAAATTTGTTCACTTAATTTCGTTTGAGTTACTGAAATTATTTAATTCTCTATGCCGGGCATTTAAATAAAAGCTGTTTTCAAAATGTTTTCATTATGTAACTGGTAATCGTACCCACTGTGCAACTAAATTAATTTATGAATAAGTTTGTGTTCATGTGTATTACGGTTGCATAAGCATTTATAGATTAACACAGTCATTCATACATATTTTGCATTGTGACCAATATCTATGTTTACAAAAAAAAAATAATAACAAGAAACAACAGCAATACCACTGACAACACATAACAACAAACATCAGCTTATAAAATTCATTGTAATCTTTATAGTGTGCGTATATAGTATAGTAGCTGTAGTAGTAGTAGTAAACTTGTGTGTTACTTGTTCAAGGATACTTTTACGTAAAGTTGGATAACATAACAACAACTACAAGCTGAGACACACGGCTCAAAAGATTTAGCACAGCCCTGCACATACATACATACCAAATGACATTTCCAAGTTTTTTTGCTTTGCGATTTTCTGTTCATTTCTTTACAGCTACTGCGTTTTGTTGTTGTATCTGTTGTCGCTGGGGGTTTTTCTGTTGCTGTTATCCTATAGCTTTAGGTTAAATATTTGTTGTTGTTGTTGTGTTCTTATTTATATTCTTATGTAGGTATGTGTGTGTCAGTTTGCGTTTGTATGCATTTCATATAGTCATTTGAATTTTAAAGAGATTTTATAGAAAATCGTATTTTAAGGCTTTCAATTGTTTAAAATTATAAATACTTGGCTTAGGGTTTAAAGGAAAGAAATATTTTTTTATAATAAAGACATTGAAAGATAGTTCTGGGTAATTGTTTATTATTAAAAACAAATCATAGCCCAGCAAAAGCTTTTATTGACAAATAAAAGGTACTTTTAGTTATAAAAAATACTTTTAGTTATAAAAGGTACTTTTAGGTTTAAAAGGTACATTTAGTTATAAAAGGTATTATTAGTTATAAAAGGTATTTTTATTTATAAAAGTTGCTTTTAATTAAATAATTTTTAAGCTTGAGGTCACTTTTTTGTTTTTTATAAAAGATTTTTATTTCTTATATATAATTCACTCAATATTTCGATTTCCTTTGGAAATCTTCTTCAGGAGTTAATTTAATATTATAAAAATGTTCTATGTGTAAAAATTTTTTGATATAAGTTTGATATAAGTTTGAAAGGGGTTGTCAACAAAATTTTTATAATATTAAATTAACTCCTGAAGAAGATTTCCAAAGGAAATCGAAATATTGAGTGAATTATATATAAGAAATAAAAATCTTTTATAAAAAACAAAAAAGTGACCTCAAGCTTAAAAATTATTTAATAAAAATCATTAAAAAGGTCGAAGAATATAGAATAAAATTATTTAAAAAGTTGCTTTTATTTATAAAAGTTGATTTTATTTAAAAAACTTGCTTTTATTTATAAAATTTGCTTTTATTTATAAAAGTTGCTTTTATTTATAAGAGGCACTTTTAGTTATAAAAGGTACTTTTAGTTTAAAAGGTACTTTTCGTTTAAAAGGTACTTTTAGTTTAAAAGGTACTTTTAGTTTAAAATGTACTTTTAGTTTAAAAGGTATTTTTAGTTATAAAAGGTACTTTTAGTTATAAAAGGTACTTTTAGTTATAAAAGGTACTTTTAGTTATAAAAGGTACTTTTAGTTATAAAAGGTAATTTTAGTTATAAAAGGTACTTTTAGTTATAAAAGGTACTTTTAGTTATAAAAGGTACTTTTAGTTATAAAAGGTACTTTTAGTTATAAAAGGTACTTTTAGTTATAAAAGGTACTTTTAGTTATAAAAGGTACTTTTAGTTATAAAAGGTACTTTTAGTTATAAAAGGTATTTTTAGTTATAAAAGGTACTTTTAGGTATAAAAGGTTATAAAAGGTACTTTTAGTTATAAAAAGTACTTTTAGTTATATTATTGAAGAAATTACATTTCTAAAAATAATTTTTTTTGAAGAAAGTATTTCATTAAAAATATAGTATATTATTCCTAAAAGTAAGGAGCTCTTTTGAGACGAGTTGGATCAGATTTGTTTAAGAAATTTTGTCAATCAGTTCATTCAAAATATCAGTTTGAAAGTAGTACTCTTATATAAAAGTACTTTTAAAAAAATATTATAAATAAATCGTTCAACACTCGAAAATTTATTGTTCAGACAGATCAGACTAAAGCACTTTGGACATAACAAATAAAAATCAGCCTTATAGATTAATTTTGTGGCTGACATATTTGAACATTTCATAAATACCTTGAAAATTGATAATAAAATTAATTCTTTTGGAATAAAATATTGACCTTGTTTTAAAAATAATATTTTGGGTAATATAATATTGTTTATTATAATTACATCTTTAAATTGAATTTATTAAAAATAGCTACTTGTATTTTATTTCAAATGAAAATAATAAATTACATGGAAAATAACTTGTCCAAAAATCCAACTACTTGGAATTGTCACTTATTTTTAGTTTTAAAAATAAGTCAATTAAGTCCGCCTTCTATTCCAAAAGATTCTTTTTAATTTCGTTAATTGCCAAAATGGCTGGTAAAAGGCTTCAGAAATATTTTTTATATCTATTTTCTTACGTGTCAATAGCCATTTTCCACATATTTTGTGTTAAACAATAATATACTCGTACTCGTATGTATTTTTACTCACATACTGGTAGATACATACATACATATTTTCTTTTCTGAAATTCTGTCTGTTGAACACATTTTTCCCAATACACATTTACATATTTCAGCAGCAGATGCCTTTATTAATGAAAATGGTTTCACTTTTTTAATTTACACTATATGTACATATTTTTTTGCTGTTGTTTTTTATTTTTGTTATTTTAAAAATGAGTCAAAATATTTGACAAGTGTGAAAATTGAAATTTGTTTACAAAACAAGTTATTAGACATTCATCTTGTTGTTCGTTAGCATTGGTCATGCCTACGTGTGTAAATTGTGGGTTTCTATTTAAGCACATGAATTTTAACTCGAAATTTAATTGATAAAAGAATTAAAAAGTTGTATAAATATTATAATACATGTTAAGTTTTTAGTAGTTGATTTATGAAACGATTCTCAATCTATATACATATATATGTTTGTGCTTAATAGGAGGCCAAACCCTTGGACCAATCTTCCTGAAATTTGCACAGTATGTTACTGTTACTCTGGGAGTTATAATAGGGCTATATGAAGTTTTGATTGGACAAAGGGGAATGGCACCGCCCATATAACCCAAAAATTTAAATCGCCATATTTTGGGCATTTATTGACTACGTCGATGATATTTGGTACATATGGTATTGGCATAATTAGGAATACGTACCAGGAAAAAAGTCCCCTTTTAGGAAAATTGAAAATAGTAATATAGTCTTAACTACCGATCGTCATTAAATTTTCACAATAGAATATTCTTACGTAATCACAAATTCTTGACTATATAAAGTTGTGAGTGGACAAAAGGGCGTGGCCTCGCCCATATAACCCAAAATTTAAAATCGTCATATCTTGGGCATTTTTTGACCAATAGCGGCAGTATTTGCTATATATGGTATTGGCATGAATAGAAATACGTAACAAAAGAAAATTGGGAGGAGCACGTTAACCGATCTTAAATTTTCACAGCGCGCAGCTTTAACTCAGGAATACTTATTACATGATAATATTTTTCGATCATGCACACTTCTGCGCCTACTTTTTTACAATGTAGCGAAGCACACCGGGTTCAGCTAGTATATCTATAAAGTGTGTTGTGTTGGCTGTTTGTACTCTAAAAAGAAAAAAGTATTTTTTGTAGTTATAAAGATACTTTTAAAAACGGTGTTTAATATTTTTATTTATACTTTTTCAGTATTCGCTAGAAAATGTCAACCGTTTATAACCCATTTTATTTTGTTTTCATTTCAAACACCTTTTTGATGATAAAGTGCAATAATAACTTTGTTTATCTTATCATTTATCACAAAACACAAAAACTTAACATTTAACTGACCGTTTTTTTATACTCAATTCAAATAGTTACTATTAATTAAGATTACTTCGCTTATCATGCACTGTCCAGCTCAATGTTTGCACCCTGTTCTTTCATTGTTAAAAATTTATGTAATTATAGAGGAGTAAAGGAAAATAATTGAAATTTTGTTGATAAGATTAGTTAAAAAAATATATATAGTTTTTATTGTTGTTATACTGGTAGTTAAGTTTAAAATGCGTGTTACTATTGTATTTGTTATATTAAAACACCCACACTTGAGATTTGAACGAAATAGTTCAATATTACTAATAGATTGCATTGTGTGTCTTGTTATCTAAGGTTGCTAGCAGTAGTAATTGAAAAAAAAAACATAGAAGATAATAGAAATACTACGGACGTTTGTTTATTTTTTATCAGATGATGTTATAAAATTTAACATGTTTGTCAAATCAAAAGATTTGTTGAAAATACCCAGCAAACAAAGTACCAATTTTATTGTTCTTCAATTGCCAAAAACAACAATAAACATAAATCTATTTTCAATTATAAACATGAACTGTAATTTGTAGCAAGATAGTTTGTTTTAAATAAAATTGATTTAATAATTACACATTCTAAACTACATAACAATGTCTTCTCATCAAACATAATTCTCAAACATATCTCAAACCCAAATACAGATTTTAATTGCATATTAGAATTTGCTTTTAAGGTGATTTGAAAACTAAAAATCTGTTCGAAAATTTAATATCCAATGTGATTTAGAAATAAGCACTCAAAAATCTAAAAATTATTCTCAAAGATTTCTCGAGCCTTAACGAAGATTTAATTATTACTTTTGAATTTAGTTTGCGTATAAAACATTATGCAAGTTAACGTATAAACTAAATTTAATATCAAATGTTAACCTTAAATCAGACTTAAACTGAAATTAAGTATCAAACATAATTGTCAACAGTTTCTCATGTCTCAACAGCGATTTTAATATTACATTTGAATTGAGTTAGAGGTTGATTTGAAAAACATTTTTTTAAATGTATTTACTCAGTGATATCAAATTATATTATCGAATCATTAAATTTCACACAATTGCACATGCTATGAGAGCGGTTTGGAAAATTTTTAGGCTAGAACAGAAAGTGCGGTATAAACAGAAAAAAATAAGAGTTTTGGAAACTTCCATCTCTGTTATGAACGCATGTTAAATTTCTTTTCGTTCTGGTAACTCCTTCATATAGAAGCAGGTGATCAAAAAAGACGCATTCGTAATTTTTTTAACAATGAAAAAATTAGAAAATATTTAAATGTAAAAGGTTTATCGGGACAAGAAATTCATAATGATATGGTGAATGTGTTAGGTGAAAGTGCTCCTGTATATGCAACAGCAAAAAATTGGATTGCTGAATTTAAACGTGGTCGTACAAACATTGAGGATGAACCACGTAGTGGACGTCCAAAAACAGCAACAACAACAGAAATTGTAGGCAAAGTGCATGATATGGGATTAAATGATTGACGAATAAAAGTGCGTGAAATAGATAATATCATGGGCACCTCAAATGATCGATTCCATTTAATATTGCATGAAGAACTGCAGATGAAAAAGCTTTCTGCAAGATGGGTGCCGCATTTGTTAACAGTCGACCAAAAACGCATGCGAATGAAAATTTCTCAAGCTTGTTTGGATCGTTTTAAGGAAAATAAAATGAATTTTAACCGTAATTTTTATGAGACATGGATCCACAACTATTCTCCCGAGACAAAAGCACAATCCAAGCAATGGACTGAAGCTGGAGAAAGTACCCCAAAGAAGGCAAAAACAATTCCATAGACTGGTAAGGTTATGGCAACGGCTTTTTGGGACATCAAGGGTATTTATTGATTGACTATCTGCAAAAGGGTATAACAATAAATAATTGTTCATCAAGACAACGCACAAGCGCACAAGCGTGTTTTAACAATGGCTAAAATTAAAAAATTAAAGTACGAGTTGTTTGTTTTGTTCGTGTTATTCTACTGATTTAGCTCCCAGTGACTTTTACCTGTTCCCAAATCTAAAAAAAATCCTGGCTTGCAAGCGTTTTACCTCAAATTAAGACGCAAAACCACTATTTTGAAGGCCTTGAGGAAAACTATTTTAATCAATGGATAGAATTGCTAGATAAGCGTTGGACTGAGTGTATTGAAGTTTCAGGAGATTATATTGAAAAATAAAAATGTTTTTGAAAAACCAACTGTAAATAAAAGTACCTTTTGTAAATAAAAACAACTTTTATAAATAAAAGTACCTTTTGTAAATAAAAACAACTTTTATAAATAAAAGTACCTTTTATAAATAAAAGTACCTTTTATAAATAAAAGTAAAAGTACCTTTTATAAATAAAAGTACCTTTTATAAATAAAAGTACCTTTTATAAATAAAAGTACCTTTTATAAATAAAAGTACCTTTTATAAATAAAAGTACCTTTTATAAATAAAAGTACCTTTTATAAATAAAAGTACCTTTTATAAATAAAAGTACCTTTTATAAATAAAAGTACCTTTTATAAATAAAAGTACCTTTTATAAATAAAAGTACCTTTTATAAATAAAAGTACCTTTTATAAATAAAAGTACCTTTTATAAATAAAAGTACCTTTTATAAATAAAAGTACCTTTTATAAATAAAAGTACCTTTTATAAATAAAAGTACCTTTTATTAATAGAAGTAACTCTTATAGTAGTTTTCAATAATTATTTTGTTTAAGGATTCTGTTTAACTTATAAAGAATTATGGAATCTTAATTAGATATCCACAATATCACGTGTGCCTTTAATAAACCTTTTTCTCTGTACTGCTAAAGTTTATCATCTCTCCATTATCGTATTATTTTTCAATTGCCAAGGAAATTTCCTTTTAACGCAACTAAAAGTAAAACTCATTAAAAAACTTATTAAATGGCATCGTTGACTCTATCAACGTAATCTTTGAAGCAATTTTTCTATAATTTTAAAAGGAATAATTAAAGGTATTTGTAAAGTTTCTTTTACTTTTACTCATTTCTCTTGAAGTTTTCACTTGTAGAACTTTTCTTTCCTATACTACTCTTCTACATATTCGGCTTTTAGTGTTGCTGTTATTAACAAGTCATTGGGAAAAACAACGAATTAAACTTTTGTTGTTGAGCTACAATCTAAAACTAATTTCCTGTTTGGCAATACTCAACCCATCATTGTGTGTTCAATGATTGTTTTGGGCAGATAAAAATATTAGGGGTCAGTGAGTGGAGGTTAAATGGTTTCAAAAGTAATTTATTAAAAAAAATATTGAATTTTATTAATAAAAACAACATTTTGTAAGACTATAACAGTAATAATAATAATACAAAAATTTCAACAAAAATCAAAATTGCTTAAATTCTCTATTAAATCATCGATCATAAATTTATTTTCCCCAGAAAGTTATTAGAAAAATATAAAGTCTTTATAACACATGTATGACTCGTGAATGAATTGATATCATAAAAAGCTAAAATAAATACACAAGACACTTGAGCTCTTTAATAAGTGGTTTTGCGAAACTTACAAACGACAACAAATACTTGAAAAAATACAACAAATTTATACACAAAATAACTAAAAAAAATCCATATCAATCAAGTATTTGAGTGTATAAAAAATAAAGGATTTGTAAATATTTCAGTCTAGTTACACACATCTGTACTTGCTAAAGGACTGTAGTTTACATTAATACTTTTTCTCACTTGCTCTTGTATTCCTTAAATAATCCTAAGCTTAAGTTTTTATTTTTGTTTTTTGTATAATGAAAAGATGTTTCTGTGTGCATGTGTTTGTATATAGTTTCTGAGTCAGTATTTAATTTAAGGTTTTGCATATACATGACTTAATCAGCAGGACGCGTTTCGCTTTTATTCATAATTAAGTGAAGGTATGAATTTCAAAAATTTGCTCGAGATATGCTCAAAATTCCTTGGAAAAAACATTGATGACTTTTTTTATGATTTTCAGAATTAAAAAAAGTAATAAACAAAACTTCGATTTTCATGATCTATGTCTCATTCTGTTTAAAGATTATATGAATTTAAGTGAAAGTAATAGGAATTAACACTTTTTTACGTTTTGGATTTTTTATGAATTAAAAATAAAAAAAATTCAATTTTTTAAGCAAAAAATTATTTTTTTCTTCATACATTTATTTATAACTGCGAAACTGTTGCTAATGCAGCGAAACGTTGTATGAACAGATTAGAGGAATTGTAATTCTGAATTTTTTTGAATTTTTTTGAGCAAAATCGAACTAGTGGTGCTCGAGTTATGTCAAAAAAAAAGACCACCAAAGGTGACAATTTCCCCCAAATGATAGTTACTAACAGCGAAACGCCGGGACACGTATAACTTCTTTTTTACCGATATAACTTTCCCCGGTAGGTTGAACCCTTCCCGATCACTGACCCCTACCATTTGTCGCACAGTGTAATCAGAGAACGAAAATAACTTTAATTTTAGTGGTTAATTGGCACGATTTATCATTTATCATTTAAAATTTGTTTTTTGTTTTATATCACTGAGAGAGTGATTTAAAGGAGAACTTTTTAGATTTGTGGTTGAGAGAAACAGAAAAGAAAGTAATGAAAATAATCATGATGAGTGATTAATAATCAAATTCCTTTCGTAAAGGTCAGGTTATAACTTGTATTTTTAAAATAAATGGCAAAAGTTCATTTAATACAAATTAATGAAGCGAGGAGCTGCAAAGGGAATATAATTTTATATCGATGTAAATATAAATAAATAAATAAATATTAAAGTGATTTTCATAGGAGGTCTAAAGTAGAAGCTTTGACTAATTATGGACTGACCTTTATAAAATTAGATGTTAGGATTTCTGTTGGATATAAAAGATTTATGGTTGTTAAAGTAATTTTCGGAGTGGTCCTTATATAGCCAATCGTGTAAACGTAATTAGGCTACATGTACAACTTGTTTGTGGTGAAATTTGTTTGGATACGTACATAAATCAAACATTTATGACCGATAAACTCCTATTTCGGGAGACTATTTGTATGGGACCGATTTCCACCAATGTCAATCCCAACCGTCCCTGGGCGAAAAAATATCTTCAAACTTGCGATCTGTATTTGCGCACAATCTTTACATGGAAAGCCAGACGGACGGACGGACGTCGTTAAATTGACTCAGAAAGAGATTTTGAATCGATCGGTAAACTTTAAGGTGGGTGTTGGCTTAATATTTATGGGTGTTACAAACATCAGCACAAATCCATGGTGTAGGTTATAAAAACAGGCAAAGATTCGGAAAGTTCGTTTTACATACATACATATAGTGAATTTCACGTCAAGTGACCCAATTTTAAAAATCAATGTCTTCCGATTTGGATGAAATTTGCACCAAGGTTAGTACTATAATTTTTTTATAGATATCCCACTCGCATCCCATTAAGCGATTATAAATGCCGTAAAGTAAATTGTATTGTATAAGCTTTCTTTTGAGAAAAAAGGGCCCAAATTGAAAAAAAAAATTAAAAAAAAAATATTTTTTAAAAATTAAAAAAAATATTTTTGAAATGATTGAAGAAATAGCTATCTACAGTCCTTTGGACAATTTTTGCTAGGACCAATAGGTAAAAAGTTACACTCATTTAAAAAACCCTGTATGACCAAAATTGACCAAAATGTCCAACTTTGACTCCAACTCCGGCACTTCTGGCCTGATAGAGCTGAAAATTTGTCCCTGGCCTACTATCCAATAGTAATAACATTGGTGCAAATTTCATACAAATCGGAAGACATCGATTTTTAAAATTGGGTCACTTGACATGAAATTCACTATATGTATTTTCTATTTTTGTTTGTATTAGTCAATTTAATGGACATGAATATTACTTATCTACCAATAAAATGGCTTAATTTTTTATGTTCTAGCTGCAAATGTTTTAAAGTTTATGGCGTGGTGTTAATTTGGATTACTTGTTATTGCTTGGTTTAGCTCATTTGCCAGCATAATAATAAATGTCAGCATTATTTAAAAACAAAAAAAAATTTCCAATTCAATTTTTTTTTAATTTAACATTTTATTACCCAAATTACACTTAATAAATTGAACTTTTTGATTTTCAATCATCTTTTAATTTAAGCATAATTTCCTTACAATTAAATTCGTTTCACGCATACAAAAGATAGATAATTCTTACAGTTCACTGAAATTATAATAAAATAATAAAAAGAAAGCTTATGTATACTTTACATCAATTTCAATTCAATGCATTTAAAAATTCAATAAAAAATATAAGAAAAAAGCTAAAGCAATAACAAGCAGAAGACGTATTAAAACCATAAGTGTTAGTTAGTACAGAAGCAATTTCGTAGAAATATTGGAAATCGAATACTCTATTTAATCTTAAAAAAAACACACACACAATTAAAGAAAAGTGTATAAGTATTACATAGAAAAAATACTAGCTTTGCTGGAAATAAAATAAATCCAGAGATTTGTAGGTTTATTAAAAAATACCTGGATATTTTGTATGGCAGTTTATGGTAGGCTACAAAGCTGATGAGATATTTCTCTTCTTGTGTTTTTAGTTTCAAACCAAAGAAAAAACCAACCAAGATAGACACCTTTAGTTATTGGTTTAGGAAATTTGTTTTCTCTTTATTTTCGATTTATTTCCACCTGTTGTCTAAACATATTTTTTGCTGAGTTCTAAGGACTCTGTTGCTGGCTGTTGGTTTTACTTTTAGTCATTTACCAACACCAACTTCCTGCTTGTGGTATTACAATATAAAATTATTTTATTTATTCAATGTTTTTTATGCTTATTTATATACATAAATATTCTACTATATTTCACTTGTTTTAATGTGAATTGTATTTGATGTCACAAACGTTGCCAGCAGAAACCAACACAACAGAAGTTTGTAATAAAATAAACATTTGATGAAAAAGTAAAAGAATAATACAAATAAAAATAAAAATTACAAATAATGAAAGTAAAATAATGCAATTTTAAGTTGAATTATACAAACATACACTTATTTATTTGTTCTGTCTTTTTTTAACTTTTCTAGAGTTTTGATTAAAACTGAAATTTAATATAAAAAAGAAAGAAAACTCTATGAATATTTCAAATAAAAAAAAAATATATATTTCAATTTATATTTTTTTCTTTTTTTATAGTCTTAATAATATCTAAAGTTAGTTAAAAGTTACTTGAGTGTTAATTTGTTAACTTAAGCATGAATTTTATTTAACTATTTTTCTGTGCTTTATGGTTCCTTTGAATCACATTAACTGCTGGTAGCTAAAAAAAAACTGGTATTAAAACAACAAAATCGTAAAGAAAAAAAAAAACAAACAACAACTTTAATTCTGTTATTTACTAAGACTAGACAATAGACCCTTTTATGCTTTATATTTTCGGTATACATTTGTTATTGTCTATTGGTTTATTAGAACACACTGTAACGTATGAGTAATAACGAATTTGTTTATGCACAAATTTAATGTGTGTCGCTTTTAGCAAATAAATGTTGCATAAAATCAGGCCCCGATAGACTAGGCGATAGTTTGCCGGACTATCAGTCAGAGGGTTGCGGGTTCGATTCCTGCCAAAGACTCTGGGTGTTTTCTGCAGATAAGCCAAAAAGCTTCGCAGTTTGTGTTTGTTAATTATAAAAAAAAAAAAAAAAAAAAAGGCATTATTTTATATTTTGGAATTTTTTAAAAAGCTTTTAAGGGGACTGTCCTTAATTTATCTAGAACAGGAGTGCCCAAAAGTTGCTTATGTAAGAGCAAACACCAATACATATAAATAAAAACTAATTTTTATTCAGTATTTTTTGTAGTAAAAGCCAATACATACAAGGAAACAACACACTTTTTTAAACGGTATCATACGTTAAACAAAAACAAAATCTACATTGACGATCGCAGTCACCAATATTTACCAGTAGAACATACGAAAGTTTTGTTGCTTTGCACTTGCGTGTATAGAGTGAAGTACGAAAAAAAAAACAAATAAGGCAAAGTTGTTTGCCTATTTCGTATTGCTAGTGCTGAGTACTGTAATGAGTATACAAGACACACAGCCAAAAAAGCACCAAGAATATAGGACTTGGGCACTCCTGATCTAGAAAATTTGTGGATTTTAAAAAATATTCGAGAATTAAATCTATTTGTCGTATCAACATAAGAAGGGAAACAACTAAATATGTATAGGTAAATATTTACTTTAAAGTAACATTTCAAATTTCAATTGGCTTTATTCTGGAATAGAGAAAACATAGAAAAATAAGAAATTGCAATAATGATTCCTTGTTAAAAAAAATTAAACAAGCAATTAACAGCAAAGTAAAACGCGAGACTAGAGCCAGGAAGCAGAAAACGAAAAACAACGACAAGGTTTGATCAGTGTTTGATAATTGAAAGCAAACTCAAACCATTTTGGTCATCTGCAGAACTTGAAATTTATTTATGTGCATATGTTACTAGTCGCAAAATTATAAATAGGCTCCAGGAAACTTAATTATTGAGCAAACAGAAAGTTAAAAATAGGTTGTGTTTACCCTACACAGGGTAAATTAGGTTTAAGCTTTGGCCAAAGGAAACGAAGATAAATTAGTTTGGTTCTAATGGCAAAACCTTTGTTCGAAGGCAATTATGAATTTAACCTAAGTTATACTCAAAAAAAAACCTTAAAGCTTGAGATGTTTCGTTAATGATATGGATTTGTTTTTCTCATCTGATGTCGCTGTGAATTATCAAGATGCCAAAGAAGAAATGCTGTTCCTATAAGAACTTATTAAGCACAATGATCCCTAGTACACATCCAAAAACTAGTTACATATGTCTTGGTTTAAGCACAACAAATTCCATGTTATGGAGTGTCCGTTATAATACCCGGACTTAAAAGCTATTCCATACTTTTGCTTTGAATCCTAAGATGGAAACTAGAGGGATATATATGTAAAAACAAAAATGATGTGTGGCAAAAAGCCAAAACGGTATGACATGCCAAAACTCCAGGGATCTGTGAATTGTAGGTGCGAAGAAGTGTTAAAAACGAATGAAGGTTTAACTATATTAATATTATGTGAGAAGAAATTCTGAAGAAAATATATTTTTCTTATTCACAATAAAAGTGAACAAATTTCACGTGGAATTTTTATTCACGATGGGGGGATTATTTTTTCAGCATTTTATGAATGAAATCAATTTTTTTTAAGTTTTCCTTTACCTAAAGGGCTTTAATTTAACATATATAATATTTTTTTATTGAAGTATTAACAAAAATTAATTGAAAAGTTGGGTTTTTCAATTTTTTCAATACTGTATTTGTAAGAACCTCACCCAGGTGCAAGTATTTCCTCATTGTAGCGCATTGATATATTTGTATATAATTTTCTAATTTTATATCAGGTATTACTTAATTGCTCTTAAATCTGTATTTTCAATGCCTAACACTGCAACAAGACATGAAACTTAAGAAACCATCATCCACTTTTTTTGTGTTAATTTTTACTCATATGCATACAAATATTTAAACTTTAGTTTAATAAAGCTTTAAGCTTTAGTTTAATAAAAATTAAATATTCTGTTAAGTTCATATTCTATTAAGTTCATATGTAGGGGAGAGGGCGGCACGTTTATACCCGGGGCACCTTTGAACTATGTTAATAAAATCTCAGTTTAACATTTTTTCCGAACCTTAACCGAGTTTTTCACATGACAACCTTGTTTTCTAACAACGTTAACAACTGTTGCTAGTTTTTTCAGTCGTTGACCGAATGTATTTGGGTGTACAAGTTTTCGCAGTGCCATTGTAAATTTTTCTTATTTTTTTTTTTTTTTTTTTGTAAGAGTGTAAGATTCAGTGATCGTTTTCTTTCGTGAAATAAATTTATTGCAGTCCAAAATGCATTGCAAACAAAATTAAGTTAAGTTATTTGATATTCTTGTAAAAAAAAATATTTATTATATTATTATAAATTTCCGTGAAATGGCATGCCAGTTCAGGTTTGAACAAAGAAAAAGAGGGCACCTTTGAACATGTTAATTTATCAACCGAAGTACCAAGCAGTGTTGATTCTCTCTTAATTTCTGAAAATGACGAATCCAATGTAATGTAATGTCACCTGAAATCGCAAGACCTTTTCCGTCTTAATAATATAAAACTTATTTTTGATCTGAATTTTTTTATTTTTTAATTGTTAATGTTTATATTTTTCTTAATAAATCGAATTTATTATATATATAAAAAATATAACTGTTTATGTTATTTTTGGACATAAGCGCTACAAGAAAAAATTGCCGTTCAAAACTGCCCCAGCCTAGTTCAAAGCTGCCCCGTATGGGGGGCACATTTGAACACAATGACTTAATACATTAAAAAAAATATATATATAAATCGAACTAAAAATAAGTTACTTGTAGACTTAAACTAAAGTTTACTGTCATTAGTTAAATTATGTAAAAAGTCAATAATTCTAAAATATAAATTTGTATGTGGCTTGAAAGCAAAAATTGTTCTAAGCTGGCCCCCTCTGCCCTATTATTATTTATGGTTATTGTTTATTATCATTAAAATGAAATCGATTTTATGACTGACCATTAATTGCGAGCGTATACGTATTATCAATGGAAACAATATTAATCATACGTAGTGGAGTCCTTTAATAAATTGTCTTTTATATTTATGTAAATATTATAATACAATGTATATTTACATATTGATTTTAAATATTTGTATTAAAATAAACATAAACCTCAAATAGTTTTTTCATGTCTTGTTTTCTATTTTGTATATTATTTACAGATTTACGCACAGCATTTGATTTATTAGACAGAAATCGTGATGGCCGTGTTACGGCAAATGAATTACAATTTATGCTTAAAAATTTAGGCATAAATGTAAGAGATGAAATAATAAATGATCTAATAAAAGAGGCCAGTCATTCGGGTAAGTAAAACTGTTATGAATTTTAACGTTTTTTTTTTTAATAATTTTGTTTGGTATACATAAGTATTTGGTAAATACCTATGAATTCTTTATATTAAAATATGTATGTATGATATATTTAAACGAATGAAATTTACAGCATACTTTAAGGGGTTAAAATTAAAGGTTATATAGTGTTAAATAGAATATTGACCACCTATAAGCGAAAGTTAGAGTTTTAGATCTCATTTACTGTAATTATATACTGTATGAATGAAA
The DNA here is from genome assembly GCA_916048285.2 of Bellardia pandia. NCBI lineage: Eukaryota > Metazoa > Arthropoda > Insecta > Diptera > Calliphoridae > Bellardia > Bellardia pandia. The sequence goes on from OU696531.1 coordinate 51,500,392, forward strand.
ACTATGTGTGTATTTTAATTTTTTAGATACATATACTCGTACTTGGTTATATGACATAAATATGTCAGTTAATTTTATTTAATAGTCTGCTATGTTTTTATTATGTTTTTATTTTTATTTATTTTTTTTGCTTGTTTGCATTGATATCTTGAGTGGAAATTGTTTATTTTATATAAACATATACAAACCAACATCTAAATAGAAGCAAACACATGTAAATTCATACACATACACTACGTGCATTTACTATATAGATATTTTATGGTTCATAACCTTTTTTCTTTCTATTTAAACACTTCAGCAGTACCAAATATAAACACACTAGCTCTTACATATGCATATTAGGGTGGACCAGATTGGAGCCCAAAAATTTGCATTGTGGAGCTAAATATTGGTGAGCTAGATCAAAGGGAAAACCAATTGTTTTTCAATTTTTTGTAGATTTTTTTAATATTTGTTCCAAAGGAATCATACATATACAGGTTTGTTATTGAAGAGGATACGAAATTGGCTAAAAAAAATATATTTTAGTCCCACCCTTTCCAAATTTTTTTTAATTTTTATTTTTTTCCTTAAATAATGTTTTTTACTTTCAGGATTTGTTGAGTTTTTCAATATTAGCTCCAAAATAACCTTATACAGTTTTGGTATCAATGAAAAGAATTTGATGGAAGTATCATACAGCATACAAAAAATTAGTTAAATTTCTAATACTAATAAGTCCAAACATTCCTAATTCAAAAATTAAAAAAAAACTTGAATAATTGCACTTGTTCAGAAATTTATTTTATACCAAAAGACCTTTCTTTTTCTGTGCTTTATGGTTCCTTTGAATCACATTAACTGCTGGTAGCTAAAAAAAAACTGGTATTAAAACAACAAAATCGTAAAGAAAAAAAAACAAACAACAACTTTAATTCTGTTATTTACTAAGACTAGACAATAGACCCTTTTATGCTTTGTATTTTCGGTATACATTTGTTATTGTCTATTGTTTTATTAGAAAACACTGTAACGTATGAGTAATAAAGAATTTGTTTATGCACAAATTTAATGTGTGTCGCTTTTAGCAAATAAATGTTGCATAAAATCAGGCATTATTTTATATTTTGGAATTTTGTAAAAAGCTTTTAAGGGGACTGTCTTTAATTTATCTAGAACAGGAGTGCCCAAAAGTTGCTTATGTAAGAGCAAACACCAATACATTTAAATAAAAACTAATTTTTATTCAGTATTTTTTCCCAATAGACCAAAACCCTTTAGAAAAATATTATAATAAAGCTTGCGAGCATAAGCCTTAAGCTTTAAAAAAACTTGAGAAACTATAGAAAAACACTTTTAAATTATTGTAGAATAATCAAAAAGGAACCCTCGTGATAATAGTACTGAAATAATTATTTAATAAGCTTATATTCTCAATTTTAGAAAAAGCTTCTCCAAATAATATTTTATTAAACTAAATAAAGATAAGCTTATACCTACAATTGTAGAATAAGCTTTTTCCAATAATTGTAGAATTAGCTTATGCCTACAATTGTAGAATTTGGTTAAGCTTGCAAATAAGAAAACTCGGAGCTTTGGCTACCGACGACAAGTCTTTCTCCTTAAAAAAACCTTTAATGGCATTCATAGTTAAAAAAGGAAAAAGTTACCCCTTGGCCAACGATATCGAACGATAACGTTCGCTTAGATAAGACTTAAGACACAAACTTTTTATCGTATCTATTTTTTACTCAATCAAGTTTGTTTATTCCACAATCAAGTTTGTTTCTTAAGTCTTATCTAAGCGAACGTTATCGTTCGATATCGTTGGCCAGAGGGTAACTTTTTCCATAAAAAATCAAAACTTTTTGGATAAACAAAACATTTTTACAAATATAATTTTTTATTTTAAATCAAAATTAACAATGACAAAATATGACAAGCATGTTTAATATATATTTATTGTATACTATTTATTATATACTATGTTTAAAATCATATTGTGAAGGATAATAGTTTCTCAAACATGATTTAAAAAAACTTTAGTATTTTTTTTTAAAAAAGCTTCTTCTAAAGTACTATTATACTTTACTTATTTTTTGGTCTGTTGGGTTGTAGTAAAAGCCAATACATACAAGGAAACAACACACTTTTTAAACGGTATCATACGTTAAACAAAAACAAAATCTACATTGACGATCGCAGTCACCAATATTTACCAGTAGAACATACGAAAGTTTTGTTGCTTTGCGCTTGCGTGTATAGAGTGAAGTACGAAAAAAAAAACAAATAAGGCAAAGTTGTTTGCCTATTTCGTATTGCTAGTGCTGAGTACTGTAATGAGTATACAAGACACACAGCCAAAAAAGCACCAAGAATATAGGGCTTGGGCACTCCTGATCTAGAAAATTTGTGGATTTTGAAAAATATTCGAGAATTAAATCTATTTGTTGTATCAACATAAGAAGGGAAACAACTAAATATGTATAGGTAAATATTTACTTTAAAGTAACATTTCAAAAATTGTTTGTTCTAAACTCTGAATTTGATCATGGAACAAAACTGTAGTTTCACTAATTTTTATAAAAGTTCAGTTTTGGATTCATATTAAAGGTATTTTGCAATCATAGAAAACATTGATACGATCGGAAAACCATTTCCAATGTTTTCAATTGGCTTTAGTCTGGAATAGAGAAAACATAGAAAAATAAGAAATTGCAATAATGATTCCTTGTTAAAAAAAAATTAAACAAGCAATTAACAGCAAAGTAAAACGCGAGACTAGAGCCAGGAAGCAGAAAACGAAAAACAACGACAAGGTTTGATAATGTTTTTTACTTTCAGGATTTGTTGAGTTTTTCAATATTAGCTCCAAAATAACCTTATACAGTTTTGGTATCAATGAAAAGAATTTGAAAGAAGTATCATACAGCATACAAAAAATTAGTTAAATTTCTAATACTAATAAGTCCAAACATTCCTAATTCAAAAATTAAAAAAAAACTTGAATAATTGCACTTGTTCAGAAATTTATTGTATACCAAAAGACCTTTCATTTGATACCAAATAATATATAATTCGAATATGAGCAAATCCACAAAAAGACCGAAAAGTAATATGTATATCATTTTAGTCCTAATAAACAATAACATTTTGGGGCCACCTTTATATACAAACACATACATATGTATGTATCTATTATATGTGTTTACATGTTTGTGCCTCGTACTTATATATTTGTATGCGTCCATAAATGTATGTGTATTTGTGTGTTTAAGTGTGCATGCTACAAACTTAATAGTCTCAGTTGCAATGTGGGCGTTGAAAATACTTAAAGCGCTTTATAGTTTGGAGAAAAACTTTTCATGTTCTTCTACTCTTTTCAAAAGAATTGAAACTTTAAGCAAAAAAAAGAAGAAAATTGGATACAATAAAATTGTTAATAAAAAGAATTACACAATATTGGTAGATTGAAACTGAATTCCATTAAATGGATTTAAAAACACAAAAAGTAACTTGAGAAAAAAAAATCTATTTCGAAATCAAAAGACTTTTGTTTGGCCTTTATAATGAACTATTTTTTATATTATTTGATTTAAGAATTATTTTACATTTTTTGGGTTTTTGCTATTATTGATTGAGTAAATGAGATGTGTGGATGAAGAGAAATATGTACCTCGTTATTGGTCTTAACCTTACTAGTCATACATTTATTTCAGTCGTTCATATCTGATTTTTATTTACATCAATATTAATTGATTTCCAATATCTCTGGTTTATTAACATACAGCTACAGCGAAAAATTACTCGCAAAATCTATCTTTCTCCCCCCCCCCCCGAGTTGAATAACTGCGATCAGCTCAGAAAGTATTTCCAGTCATTACTTGTTTCAGAAAAGCTTCTCATATGCAAATGATTAAACTGATTTTTTAACATACAACTTAGTTAAGAAATAATTCATCAACTATATTTAATATTATTCTACTCAGTAGCTTTGTGTAATTTATTAACATGTAAATTTCGCCTACATACATATTTCCAATATCATTTTTATTACTTCAACTCAACCACCAACTAAATAAATAAATAAATGAGTGTTTAACTGACTGACTGACGGACTGCTGTTAAATTGTTTCATATTTCTCTCCATTTTTCTATGTATTTTGGCTGAAAACTTTCTAATATAGTTTATTACTTTTACAGTCAGAATACTCACACCATGCTGTCAAACATGTATTGTACATAAAACTTGTTGTACCATTTATGTGTCATCGACAGTGTCAACATTGTATATAACACCTACTCGTCCTCAGTAAATATGAAATCCCCAGTAAATATCAAAAGTAGCAACAATTTAAAACATGTCACCACCATTATCAATATATTGCTTAATAATTTAGAGCAAATGGCAAAAAAAAATGTTGCTCGTGTGATATTTGCTGTTAAAAATGGAACGATATACTAAAAATTAATAGTAAAACTTGTATTGGCCTTTAGGAAAGAAATTGATTTACATATGAATATATTGATTACAATTTGTTTATGGCTGGAAAGTGATCCAGTAATATAAACGTAATAGTTAATTTAAAGTATGCAAAATTAACTATTATAATTTAAAGACTAAAGAATGGCAAATGCCAACTAATTAATTTAAAATATGTACAATTAACTATTTCTTTTATACCCTCCACCACCACAAGTGTTGCACTTAAAATTTCGTACGAAACTGTGATAATATTCATTCGAGACCCAACAAAGTATATAAATTCTTGATTCTTATGAAATTCTAAGGTGATTGACCTGTTTCCGTCTGTATAAAACTCTCTCACGTCCAAAATACACAAAAAATAACGAAATTTCCAAAAAAAAAAACTTATTTTGTAGAAAAGTGTGGTATATTAATTGGTATAGTAGAACCAGAGTTATGGACAAAACTGTGAAGCAACCTCTATAAAAATTTAATATTTTTAATTCGTTTTATTTTATTTATTTTTTTTGTTTTTTTTTTGAAATATAATGAAATATTGTACACCTTATTTCTATGAAAAAATGAAAAACTGTGATGGAAAAAGTAAGAATCTTTCCGAAATATGGCTTAATGATTACTGTGACCAACTAGCCCGGAAAATCCAGGACATGGCCCGGTTTTGGAACCATTGTCCCGGTGTACCGGTGACATCCCCCGGATGGCCCGGATTTTTATTTTGAATTTAATTAAATAAAAATTATATGGACTTGAACAACAAAACTGAAATTTGACACAATCGCACCATATTTTAATGGAAATTAATTCTTCTGAATGATTCATTTTAAAATCCCCAGCAAGCCATGTGAGTCCGAAAAGAGTCTTTTCTGACACCTTTTTTGGAGCGTTCATGCTCTTTATGAGCCCAAAAAACAATCATTATTGCTCGGAAAACCTTCAGAAAAGAGGGTCATTACATTCGAAAATGGTCCGTCAGAAAGAGCTCTTAGATAATGTCAGAAAAGAGTCTTTTATGAGGGTTTTTGGGCTCAGAAAGAGCTCTTAGATAATGTCAAAGAAGAGTAATTGCAATTTTAAATACAACAAATTTAAAGGTCACATTCATTATTTTTTTTAAATTGTTTTTACTTAAACAAAAAGGGACTCGCTGCTGCACCGATATACATATATATCTATGCCAGAATCAAACTTCTGGATTTTATGAATACATATATTTTCCATATAAGGTCCATTTCCGCAATTCACATTAATACTAATATGTATCTTAAATATACCAATCTTATGTTGAAATTCGATGTGAGATATGCATAAAATTCTCTGTGCCGAAATTTAAGAATGTCTGCCTATGCTTTGTCATAGCTGCCATTTCCGAAACTAACAAAAATATATAATAAATATCGATATCGAACCAATTTTTGTACAGGTCAGAAATTTTTACCCAGAACTCATACTTATATCATACAATCATGCTACTAAATTCCGTGGCTGTCAGGCAATAAGTACGGTCATACCATACAACTCTTGTAAATAACGTTATAAGGATGAAATTCTATTAAAATAAGCATAAAATACATAGAAATCACATTACTGGATACTGGATTTAGAAGCTATCTGTCTGTAATTGATCTCCTTCTACTATGCCACCCATAAATCTCTTTTAAATAAAGTAATTGAAATCAAATTCAACCACCATATAATCTTACCCTTTTTAATACTTCGTTTCTTAACTTGTGGTGATATGGAAAATTGTTTTGAACAAGCATTTACTATTACTATTTTTGTATAATTGCCTTAATACTTTATGCTACGTTTAAAAAAAACCCCTTATGTTAGTAGCCAAAAACATTTATCTTTGTGTCTTTTAAAAAATCCCAACCCAATAATTTCTAAATCGATTTTATATTTGGAAAAAGATATGAAATATTCAACCAGACGAACAATAACTATTTGGAGAGTGTATTTAATTTGTTTTGATTTTGTTATAAAGTGTTATTGGCAGAAAACTAAAATCATTTAAGAAATGTTATGCGTTAGAAAATCAGTATTATACCAAGAAAAATTTTAAATTTATTCCAAATAGCTTCGAATTAAATTCATATTATACGTTTAATTAAGGTGCCATCAGACGGGATGTATTTTACATATGTACTGTCAAATTTTCCATCTGTAAAAGTTGTACACATCGTGTGATACATATGAAACTTTGCATGTGTAAAATACATGTAGAAATACATAAGTATATAATTTTTTCGATTAGAACACGCTCTATTTTCCTGTGACAAACATAAACCAAACAGCTGGTTTGTTTTGAAACAAAATTGTTTGAAAAAATATATTGTAAAGAAAAATTAAAGAAAATGGAAAAGAAAGTATTTTTCGATTTTTAATAAATTAAATTATGTTTATTATATTTATTGCAGTTAGATTGGCCAAAAGAAGCTATTCTTGAAATTTATACAGAAATTTAAAAATTCAGATTTTCTTTACATTTATAGGTTATGTCGTACGGAAAAACATAAGCAGGTGTGATAGCAAAAATTATGAATCGTATGTAAAATGGAAATTTTGATATACATACGGAATTATATATGGGTAAGAAAAGTGACAGTACATATGTACAGATAATGATTTTAAAACGCAATTGAAAAAATTCAATTTAAGCCTTTGTTTTGAATTCAACTTCCTTTTAACTAAAAAATAAAATTTTTATATAAATTATACATGTTAAGTCATATTGAAATTTGGTCAATATGAAAAGGGTTAATCCGCGCCTTGCAATACAAACAAATAACTTTATAAAACAATTTTTTATAAACTAGAAGTAAACCTTCGAATAAAAAATTTTATAAAAAATTTTTACAATTAATACTCGCAAGAGGAATAATTCTCATTCAGTAAATAAAAAGTTAAACATAAAGAATTCGAAAATAAAAAATATTAGACACAAAGAATGCTGACGAAGGCTTTAGCAGGCCAGAAAATGCATTACATTCTGCTAGTGTTTCTTTGTATATTTCTATATGATTTTACATTTATGTTTTCCAACGGAAAGCTATGTAGAACATATAACAGAGGTATACAAAAATAAATTTCAAATAAATTTTTATGTTTAACTAGAAGTAAACCTTCGAATAAAAAATTTTATAAAAAATGTTTACAATTAATACTCGCAAGAGGAATAATTCTCATTCAGTTTATAAAACAATTTTAAAATGTTTAATAAATAAAGACTAAACTCCGAAAATTAGGGGACTACTTATTATTTAAATACATTTGAAAGGAGAATGAAAACGCCAATCAAACGGAAACTAACATATGCTAACAACGGAAAACAAAAATCTCATTTCGAACAACTAAAAGCTCATTTCTAACACTTGGATTTGTGGACAAGTTATTTTCACTCTATTGTACAGACACAAACTGAATATATGTATGTAGCTTATATCTAAGTATATCTGTATATTTCATTTAATCGTTGTTAGTACAAATAACAAAAAGAACATGATAGACATATAAATACACCTAATTCTGTTTATACACGGTCTTTTTTTACACAGAATTGATTTAACACGGTTAAACAAATTTAAAATTTTTTTACACGATTTTATTCAATGATTTTATTCAAATCTTTTGGGGTTTAACTCTTTTTGGTTAAATTACATATTCCAACTTTAATGGAATTCCCTGTAAATAGCACAAAATTTGGGAGAATTTCCTTTTAGGGCATGCAATGAAATGAACTTGTCATAGGTACATTTTTTTATATTACTTTTAAGCTTAGAGTACATATCTTTTTTCTTTAATAATATTTATACCCACCATAGTGGGGAGGGTATATTGGATTTCTGCTGATGTTTGTAACAACCAGAAATATTGGTCCAACACCCACCATAAAGTATAGCGATCGACTCAGAATCCTTTCTGAGTCACTTTCTGAGTCGATTTAAAGAGGGTGCTGTAGCTTAATTGGTTAGCGCATTTGATCATTAAGCATGAGTTGGTATTTGTAGCCCGGGTTCGATTCCCAGCCGCTGCCACTCAAACAAAATCAGTTTCTGAGAATTATTAGTTTTCTTTCTATCCATTATAACTAATATTTATCACAGCGCCCTCCTTCGGTGGTATAGCATTCAAACGCCACCGAAGTAAAATAAATAAATAAATAAAGGCTACAAAATCAAGCTTTAACATTAATGCGCCTACACACCACCAGAGGCGCTGCAATTCTGCACTAAAAACAAACATAATGCGCAATTACAGAGTTTTGATATAAAAAAGCTTTCTTCTTTCACCACCTTTACTTCTTCAAACTATCCCCTTTCCAAAGAAAGTAACGCAATTATATATAGGCATATTAATTGCCTGAGTGTTACTTCTCTTTATAAAAAAAAAAAAAAAAAAAAGATGTCCGTCCGCTGGCTGGCTGTCCATGTCAAGCTTTTGCGCAGAGTACAGGTCGCAATTTTGAAGATATTTCGATAAAATTCGGTACGTGATAATTTTTCGTCCCAAGTACGGATGGGATTAAAACTGGTGGATATCGGTCTATTATTTCAACTGGCCCCCATACAAATGTCCTCCCGAAATTGGGTTTTCCCAACCAAAAATGTTTGAATTATGTAAGTATCCAAACAAATTTCATCAAAAATGAGTGGTATATGAAGCCAAAGCACATTTTGTGCAGATCGGTTTATAATTAGTCGTAGCTCCCACTAAAGGCCTATTTCCGAAAATCACTTTAACGATTATAAATTTCTTAAAAATTTTGGTAATCATATAAAATTCGACACAAATAAGTTTCTTATATACAGAAATAATAACACCTAATTTCATAATGATCGATTCATAATTAGTCGAAACTCCCATATAAGACCCTGTCCGTAATACACTTTAACCTTCATAAAGCTTTTAAAAGTTTTTATATCGAAATAAAGTTTACAACATATAATATTTATATTCACAGAAATCATGACACTAAATTTTCGGATGATAATAGGTTATATCTCCCATATAAAGCCCATTTCTGAAAAACTTTTTTATAGTTATACTGCTTGTAGGGTATTATATGGTCGGCCTTGATCGACTATACTTTCTTACTTGTTAATAATATGCTTGTGTAAAAACACATTCTACCTACATATGTACATATACATATGTGATTAAATATTATAAACCCGAATAGTTGGTTTTTAAAAATCCTTGTTTTTCACTAATTTCAATAGGTTTTAGAGATAAGGAACCAATTTTGCAACCTATTTTGCATACGATCAATGTCTTTTTTACATGGGATTTTCCTGGAACCAATTACCGTGTAAAAACGGAACTAGGTGTATAGGTACATACGTATTTAGTTGTGTACACGTTATAGATATGAGAAGTTGCTTTACATTTAGCATAGACAGACAGACATTTATTGGTAACAGGAGGCCATGAGTTACAGTGAGAAAATTTAAATGAAATATGCACTTTATAAATGTAAAAAAAACTGAAAGTAAATTAACATGTTGACAGGTAACTAATTGGCTTTAAATATTAAAATAATTCATTTAGTAAGCACTTTATTATAATTAAACTAAATACAGTAAAATAAATACAAATAATTGTAATAATATAAAAAGAACTAATAGTTATAATAACATTATTAAAAAAACATTTATTTATTTAAAAGTAAGTGTTTAATAATTAATTGTTTTAAATAAATAGTTGTTAAAGTGATATATAGTACAAGGTCAAAATAATTTATTCAATTTATTTTGTTTAAAGAGGCTATTTATTAAATTAAATAAACTAAATTACAATTATTCTGTTAATTATTCCATAATGCAAAGAGATTTTCAGATAAATGCTATTTTGGAAATAACTAAAAGTTTCATAAACCTGCAATAATTTACTTGGCAGTACAGTAAATATATTGTTATTTAGTTTGTGGCTTAAGGTTCTAGATATCTTTATAAATTTAAGTTTTTTATAATGTATAATAGTAAAATAAAAATATTTTGCTTACCATTCCTTTTCATTCCATCCCATAATGCTATCAATTAACCCTGAATGCCATTTTCTAATAAGAAGAAAAGTACAACAAACAATTCTACATCTAAATCAGAATTGAACAATTCACAATAATCTGCATTGTACTTCTCTAAGTATATTGTGTGTCTTTCTCAAAATCTATTTTATTAAAAATATATTAAAATTCCTTAAATATCCAATAATTTCTTTAATATCTTTTCTTTTTCTCAATATATATAGACTATAAAATCTATTGAGATGTATGTACGAGTATGTATTTATTTTCTAAATACACAATCATTTAAACAATTTATTTCAGAGGCTTCCAAAAGGTTATAAACTTTTTATAATGCGACAACATTATTTATACACATAAATATTATTATTATTATTGTTGTTGCAAGTATCTGAAACTGTGTTGCTTGTATACTATATGATGTTTAAAATCATTAAATAAACAATACCATAGTCTTAAAAATATACAAACACTGCTGAAATTATAGAGAACTGTAGACTACCATGGGTTTGTTGTATGAAGGGGATGGGAGGAGGCTCTGTTGCTTTAATGGCCAAGTTATTTGCCATTAGCAAAAAATGCATTAGCTAAACTGTTATTTTAGCTTTATTAATAATAAAATTCGTGTTTAAGTGCCTATAACCATAATTATCTTTAATTGTTTTATATTTTTCTTGCAAAAATTCCTTAAGGACATTGACCATAGACAAAACAAGAAAGCTCTCATCCTTAAAGTAATTATTAACTTTTTGTTAATAATTAAATTTAAGTGGCATAATTAGATTTTACTTTGATTATAATAAATTTTAAAGCATGTAGTTACAAATAGCATTTATAGAATGAGAATAAAAACACAGGATAATAAACAAAATAATAAAATTAAAAAAGTTTAATAAACATGACAATGTTAGGAATTTTCAAATTGGTAGTTTTTCGTTATAAAATTTTCTATTTATGTGTTTTACACTGAATACGAATTAATAAAGCATTTTATTTAGAATTTAGTACTTAATTCAGTTTCAGTTTGTATACTAACTTTATTCATTTAAATCGTACTTTAAATCAAAATTATTAAATTACAACGCAATAATAAAGCGTTTATTGACACTGGTATAAACAATAAAAAAGGAACTAAATTGCGATTTAAAGGAATAAAGTTAATAAATAAACTGAAATTGAATTAAGCTAAATTCTAAATAAATGCGTTTGGATAATTTATTTTAAATTCTTGGAATTTAAAAGTTGGTATTTTTTGTTATAATATCTTCTATTTATTTTATCAGTATTTTAATTCAGTTTCAGTTTATTTATTAACTTTATTCTTGTAAATCTCAATTTAAATCCTTTGTTATTTTTATTGTTTATACCAGTGTCAACAAACGCTTTATTATTGTATTTTAATTAACTAATCTGCAAATGTTGTTATTCATTTCTAATGTGTACAAAGAAAGCAAATTATGACGTCTAGAATTTAAATGCGTAGTAACCTGATGTATTAAACAATTTTAGTATACACAAGTATTTAAATACACAAAAATCGCATTTCTATTGAAAATAAAGCAACCATGTTAATTACGAATAAAACTGATTTAGAACAAAAGTTACACAAAGAAAGTATTAGACAAGTTTTGTTATAAGTATAATGTGTTTCCTAATTTTTATTTTCATTATCTAAACACATGTGCTTTTATATTTTATTGTGATGTTAGAAATTTTTGTTAAAAAAATTCGCAATTGTGTTTCTTCGCTCATATTTGAAAATAATTTTCCGGTCGTGTTACTGAATCACTGAATTCTCTGAGTCAGGCCTTTAATATTAGTGACTTAATCAATTTCTAATTCAGCTCAAATTCTTAAAAATTTAAGAAAACAAAATCTAACTAATATGAAATTTTTAAAATTTTAGGAAATAAATACAATTTAAAGCACACAAATCTAATATGTAAAGTAGTATAAGTACTGAATAATGTAAAATTAATAAGAATTTAAACACTCTTTGATGATTTCTTATGATATTAAGTAATTGCAAAAATTGTTACTAGGTGACGTATGATTAATATTATTTCATTAATCAAAATAATTATACGCTTTATAACAATACACGGTAAAGCATTAAACAAATTCGAGACGACAGCTACATAGTCAGCAGCTGATCCCGAAATCTGACGTTTTAATAAAAAATAAATTTGTTCTTCGAATTTTTTAAATAACATAATGACTGAAAATAATTTTGTCATTTTTGTTGTCAAATTGTTGGCAATTGTATGAAAACGGGTTGTCATATGGCGTCGTCTATGTTTGCAATCATGATTGATGACGCCATATGACAACCCGTTTTCATACAATTGCCAACAATCTGGACAATTTGACAACAAAAAATGACATAGTGAAAACATACTGAAAACGCGGCCTTACATGAGCCAAAAACGTATCTCAAACAACAACAACAACAAAAACTATCAGTGGTTGTAGTTTTAAGCATAGCTTGGGAATAATGATTAGAAATCCTAATGATTAGCAATTGGATTAGACATTTTAATTGTGCTGAAAAATTGATTAATTATGATTAGTTATCTATTTTAGACGATTACTAATTGATTAGATTAGAAATAATCAAAAATCTAATCACAATTAGTGACGATTAGCATTTCTAATCAAATCTAATCAAAACTAATCCAAAAAATAATTGATTAGATTTCTTGATTATTTTTGATTATAGTAGATTAGATCAACTATCAATCAAATCTAATCAAATTTAATCAAAAATAATCAAGAAATCTAATCAATTATTTTTTGGATTAGTTTTGATTAGATTTGATTAGATTTGATTAGATTTGATTAGAAATGCTAATCGTCACTAATTGTGATTAGATTTTTGATTATTTCTAATCTAATCAATTATTTTAAAAAAACAAATATTCTAAATAAATATTGTATGCATTATCAAGTAGTGATTCCAATAATATTTAATGTCTTACTTTTAAGTACCAAATTTTAAATTCTAAAAATGATTTTTTTTTTTTTTAGTTCGTGCTTATTTACTTTTTAACCTTTATAAACCGGTTTATCCAGATAAATTAAATAAAACTGACTGTTTTTCCCCTTTTTAATGTGATTTTTATAATAAATAAATGAATTATTGTTAGTTATTTTTTTTATTTTGTGACTTTTTTGTGCGATTTTGGTCTAATTTTTACACCTAAATTTGAAGTTATGCTGTTTTTTAACTTTTCGGAACGAATCATCCATTTTGTCTGAAAATCTTTTTTTATGCGGATTTTCTTTATGCGGTTTTCTTTGGAACGCATCTACCGCATAAAAAAAGACCTAAGTGTATTTGAGTTGTTGAAAAGTTCTATAAATTTCATATAAGAAGACAGCAATTTCGTTCACTTTTTAGAAATATGTATATTGTTACGAAATTCTATTTCAATTTAAATTAACCGGTCGGTATCAACATACAGCTTGTTTATCAACATACAACATCTTTGTCAAAAGATGGCATGTTTATCAACATACAACTTGTTTAGCATTTGCAGAAATTAAGAACATTATTGACAACACCCTGGCAGCATTATTTCTTAACGGCTTTGGCTGAATATTCAAGACACGCACATTCTCGACTTGCAGTCATGAACATTCTAGTATCTCTGTAATTCCTAAACTTCCAGAAATTATGATTGCTATATAAATAGACTACCAGGGCTAATCAAGTGAATCACATTATTGTGAGTCATCGTTGAGTTAACATCAAAGTGCTCTCAAATAGTAATTTAAGTGTGTTCTTAAATCGTAATATAAATGTGTAAAAGACAGAGTGTTCATTTACAATTGTTTTTGTGTGCATTTGAATAAATAAAGATTCGTTATATTTTCTTCAAATTACTTGACGCTTTTATTTTGCAATTAAAAGTAATCCGGTTTATTTAAAGGAAATAAACCACCACAATTGTTAACAAATGATAAATGATTACTTATAATGCGACTTTGAGTTTAAACACTAAAGAGTGATTTTTTAAGAGCTTTTGGATTTAATTTAAAAAACACATAAAATTAAGAGTAAAGTATGAAAATTTTAATTGAGTCGATAGATGATTTAAGATGATTTCATGTAAATGTTGACCGCTGCTACGACTTGATAGTTTTTACGCACTGGGTTCAATGTTGACATACTCTCTTCAACATATCGGTAGGTATCTCAAAAATAAATTCTTTAATATTAGCTTCCAATGCGTTAAATCGTTGCGGTGTATCTTTTCTTGTCCCTATAGATATGAATGCCTTAAAATATCCCCCCAAAAATAGTCTAAAGGCTTTAAATCGCATGATCTAGGCGGCCAATTGCCCTGCTCTAAACTTCAAATAAACTGTTCACCTAACTCGTATCGCAATTGGGTCATTGTTCCGCACGCTGTGTGGCATGTTGAAACCAAATAACAGCAAAGATCAGCTCTTCTATTTGAGGTAAAAAAAAGTTTCTCATCGCACGGTAGCACTCGCCATTCACAGTAACGTTCCAGCTTTCGTCGTCTTTAAAAAATTACGGTCCAATGATAATCCACACCAAGCAGTGAATTTTTCGGAATGAATTGACAGTTTTTACAATGCTTCTGGCTACTCTTCATAGCAGATATGACAATTTTGCTTGTTGACATATCCATTCAACCAGAAATGAACTTCGTCGCTTAACACAATTTTTCGATAAAAAAAAAAAAGTGTACGATGCACGTTCTTAACCGAGCATAAATGTTCGCAATTCATGATCGTTTGTAAGTCGTTCATGGTTAAATTATAGACCAAACTGAATATGTTTAACAGTAACAGTCTTGTCGAAAAGAAAGTTGCTAAAAAAAAAATCACCCTTTATTTGTGAATAAGTTATTGGAAATTAAATTAAGGTGAAAAACATTCGATGAGAAAAAGTTTATTAAAGAAACAAGCATGCATATCGAAAATGGAGAACAACTGCTTGAAAAATTATTGAGTCTGTGGTGAGCTGTGATATGATGAATTAAAGTGAATTTGGAAGCTTTGTTGTTCTGAACTCAATTAAAATTTGTTGTCTATTATTTATTAAACGACATTTACATTTTACACATATACAATATTTAATGTTTTACTAAAAAAACAGCAAATTATTAATCGCCTTAACTCATGCAATAAATCTGATACAATATATGCTATAAAATTACACTTCCAATTAATGAGATTTTAACTTAATAAATATATTGATCGCTTTCATTCTTCACTCTCTCCCCCTCTCTCTCTCTCTCTCTCTTACACACATTTACACGCATTGTTTAGCAATAATTCTATTCAAGCAGTTAGCTAAAAAATACTTAATAAAAACACTTTTCATAATGATTGAAATTGACCTTCTCTAAGATTTTCTTTTTTATTGTTTTCTTTAACATATGTAGAACCATAAAGAAAATGAATACGTATGTATATCGTATGTAGGGATTTCGTCTAGTATTTCCAGCTTATACTCTTTCCGGTCAATTGAGTGACGTTGTACTCATATAAAAAAATTAAACAAAACAAAACAGTAAAATATTAAATAGTGTTATGAACTTCTAACATGTCAAATGTGTTTTAAAGCACGTTTGGTGGTTTATTGAGTGGTATTACAGTGAGAGAGAAAAAAACCAGCAATAATCCAAAAACGTGCATGAGTACTCGTATGTATAAGTAATTGTATGTTGACTCTTTACACACTTTCATGTAGTCGTATTAACCCTGAAGGAAACCTGGGGACAAGTGTCTCCAAGTCACCACTTTTGTCTACTATTTTGGTGACGGTTTTGCGACATTGTCAGCAGCATTGTCACAATGGTTATTATTATACAATTATCTTTTTTCAATTGTGAGCCCCGATAGACTAGGCGATAGTGTGCCAGACTATCATTCAGAGGGTTGCGGGTTCGATTCCCGCCAAAGACTCTGGGTGTATTCGAATTTATTTTTTATTGAATATTTTTTAGTATTTTATTTTTTTTTAATAAAACTCCAAAAATTAGCAAAAAAAAATGCATTTTTATTTTCTATTTCAGAAAAGTGTAGAGAATGTGGTCCCAAAAGAACTACCTTGTCAATAGTAACTATGTCAGTAGTGGATTTTCAATGACACGCACATGTTAAATGTCTATAGTAATTAGCATTGTCTGGGGTATACTAAGTCACTAGTACTGGTGACTGTGTCAATAGCAATTCAGTACTGTTTCACTATTGACATTTCCTGCAGGGAACGAACAAACAAGACAACACATGTAATTTACATATACATATATACAACAAATATGTATGTATGCATTTACCCCAGCAGTTCTGGGTAAGATAGTTTTTTTATAAGTAGCAAAAATAGAAAAGTCCAAGTTGGCTTCTTTGTGGGATGCCGTAAATAACATATACATACTCGTATATGTTTGAACATTTGGATAAAACATTGTCTAAAAATGGCTATATAAAGCAGAAACAACTCTATTTATTCATTTAACAATATATGTAAGTATATAGTTTTTTAATTTTATCAATATTAAATTATTTTTATAACTACATATTATGTTTTAAACCTGTAACTCTCGCAAGTTTTACGTTTCTTGTTTGCTGTATTTTATGTAATTCGTAGCAATTGTGTGTTTGTTCAGCTTGGCAATTATTTGTAGTTGTTTTGCCAATATTTTCATAATAATTTCTTTAATTTTTGTTCAATTTAGCACGCACACTTTATTGATTTTATTTTGCTGCTGGTATTTTTTTATTTGTTTTTAATTTATGGTGTTGAAATTTTTGAGGAAAAATTTATAGGAGTTTATGTTTTGTTCTTCGTTTCGTAAGTAATAGTGAAATTATATTTGTCTACTCTGCATTTGAGTTGATTGTGACTAAGCTAACCAGGCACAATGGGGCCAATGAACAAAATAAATATGTGTCTTTATGTGGTTAGAGATTACAAGAAATTGAAATTAATCCAAAATTAATGTTGAAATATTTTACTTAACAATTAAAATTTAAACGCAAGCTGTTCAACTTTTTAAAATTCTTTTTTTCCTTAAGACCACCTTAAACGTATTTGGCGTTCGGCTCTACCATTTTTTATAAAAATGCGTATTTATTTAATCAATTAATATTAATCATACGTTACTAAGTAAAATATTTTGAAAATAATTTATATCATAAGAAATCATCAAAATTTGTTACTATTGTACTTTATAGAAGCATTTTTAAGTTGTCATTTCTAATTACTTCCTTTAAAAATATTTTGATTATTTTCGCGTTCTTTAAAAAAAAAAAAAACATTTTCACAAGTTTCATTCCAGTCCTTTTCATATTTTAACAAGGCCCTACCTGTATTTATACATTTTAGTAACATCATTCATTCACTTAATTCTTACGTTCTGTTTTATGAGTTTCATATAAATTTTTTGCAATTACTTTCGCCGTTTGTTGTAAAAATTCGTATTTATTTAATCAATTAATATTAATCATACGCCACAAAGTCAAATATTTTGAAAATAATTTATATTATAAAAAAATTAAATTTGTTCTAAGTTCTTCTGAATTTATATTATTTTGAATTTATACTACTTTATATAAGCATTAAGGTGTTTTCAATTGTATTTATTTTCTAAAAGTTCTTCAAGTTCATTTCGTCATTTAAAATTTTCCTTTTAAAAATTATAATTTATTATATATTATAAGGAAAGCTCTGCAACATTAGTCTTTTGTGACACTCTGTGAATAGCAAGTTTTATTCACTTCAAGCTTAAAATTTCCTGTATGATCTGCATATTTATTTTCGATCGGACACACCGTTTATTGTAAACTGCAAATGATTGGTTTATTAAGTAATAAATATTAATCATACGTCAGCAAGTAAAATATTTAGCAAATTGTCAAAACTAATTTATTCTTAAGAGTGATTTTTTAAGAGCTTACGTACTTGATTTAAAAACACACACATAACATTTATAGTGCATAGAGCGATCTATCAAATAGTTTATACGCTGGGTCAAATTTTTGCATACTCTCTTCAACATAACTGCCGGTATCTCACGAATAAATTCTTCAATACAAATTAACTTTCCGTGCGTCAACCGTTGCGAGCTTGTTCCTATAGATATGAGCCTAAACATAGCCTCACAATGTATAGTCTAAAGGCGTTAAATCGCACGGAGTAATTGTGGAAGAGAATAATACTAGTAAACGATATATGCAAGAGATGTTACATATAATTAATACTCCAATAGATAAGAGAATAAATGATTTAGCATTTTTTTTTTTAATTTAGCTGTAAATTTTTCATTTTGCAGTTAGCATTTTTTTTTAGCATTTTTCAATTATATATTTAGCATTTTTTAGCATTCTTTATCTTATTCAAAATATTTATTTATTCAAAATATTAATCTTAATTTCAAAATCTAACACAATTTTTTGGTGATTACACATTTAAATCTGTAACCCTAACTAAATTCATGTTTATCTGATTTTTTGTCACCAACACCATATTTTAAAATGTTCGTTTAGTTTGCATTTATAAATTTTTAAACTGTTTTCTACACAAAAGAAGTTAGTTTTTGTTAAATTATGAAAATTTTTTGGCAATCGTTATCTAAGTTGGCATATTAATTAAGCTGCAAAATCTCGGCATGAAAATCGTATTTGTTTTTCTATTTTAATAGTTATGATATCTCTTTTTGATTCCAAATATTTTTTAAAGTCGTAATTAAAGAAGAATTTATTGATTTGCCTGTAGAAGAAATTACAGCTTTGGAACATCAGTGACAGAAACTAAATTTATATGAATGGTTAAATAAGAATTCAAGAGTTGACTTTTGGGTAAATGTATATGAATATGAATAAAATGAAAATTCCTTCAGTGAATTAGCTACTTTTGCAATGAAGTTCCTGGTTTTGCCATTTAGCAACGCGGAAGTTGAAAGGGCATGAATCTCATAAAAACAAAAATTCAAAATAGAATGATGTTAAACACTAAGAATTCGCTACTTTATATTAGGTGTGGTTTGAAAAGAATGAATACATGTTGCGAAAATTTTAAAATAACGAATGATCTCATTAAAAAATGTGATAAGAATATATATTATAATGATATATCGAACGAATCTTCAGAAGCTAATGAATGTACCTTCGATGACGTATTTATTTTATGTAAATTGTATTGATTTTGATTTTTTGTTAACTTTATAATAATTTAATGTGATATTGAATTTAATGATACCTTTTGTTAAAAAAAAAACTTTTTATGGATGTACATAAATATGTACAAATACTTCAATAAATATATTGTTACTTTTTAATCAGTTTGTTTCATTGAAATGATGTGCAATAAGTGTTTATAGGGAAGAATTACGAAAAATAAACCATTTAAATTGATATATTATCCAAAATTACAAAAAATAATACAATTAAAATTTTAGCATTATTTTTTGGCAGTTTAGTATTTTTTGTAGCATTTTTTTAGCATTATTTTAAAGCCGATTTAGCTGTAAATTATTTTTGGATATGGCCACACTGCATACAATAAACAAATACAAAAATAATAATAAACAAAAAAGCTAACAGTCAGTGAAAGAAACTTAAGATATTAACATCGGACAACACTGTATTAAACATTAAGTAAATTGTTTGTTAATATAATTTTAAGAAAATTGTTACAATTATAATAATTATGTTTTTTAGATTATATTTCTTCCCTGAAGACGATCAACAAAGTTGGTCGAAATTTTGGAAATAAATAAAATATAATAAAAACTAAAAACGAACAAGAGTTTTTATATTTTTAATAAAAGGGACCTCAAGCCGAACTAATAAAATAGAAAGATTTTTAACAATATAAAAGGTCTACATAGCACATAAAAAACAATCATAAATAAAAATTATAAAATTATTTTTAATATAATATACTTATTAATTATATTTATTAGTTAATATGGACTTTGATTAACACATATCACACCAACCAATAATTTACTATTTGGTAAGGGATTTACTATATGAATCCTTATAATAATTATAATGATTTCGGTTGACTTTTTGCAGAAATGTGTTTTTTCTGTGCTTGTCGAACATTTTTTTTTATATTAAATAAGGACTTTTGTGAAAATATAAAATG
Source organism: Bellardia pandia (assembly GCA_916048285.2). NCBI lineage: Eukaryota > Metazoa > Arthropoda > Insecta > Diptera > Calliphoridae > Bellardia > Bellardia pandia. The sequence goes on from OU696531.1 coordinate 51,521,017, forward strand.
TTACAATAGTTTTATTAAAAATTTGTGTTAGTCTTATATATCATTAAATCATTAAAATCTTATTAATTTCATCACAAAAACTGATTTGTATGTAAACAAATTACAATACATACTTTATTGTCTGTTTCATAATACTAAACTTACATAATTTCCTGTAATTATCTGATTCAAATAGACTTAGATTTAAATGATAACATTAACAGCAATAATACAATTACTATAATCCAATTTTAAATACATCAACAAATACTCGTTACATGTCCAACAAGAATTATAGCAACAACAAAACTACAAAAGCAATTATTATAACACTTTAAATAAACGAACTTCATCAAACACAAATACTTGTGCTCTTTGCACACTGTTGAGTATTTGTATTGAGAATGTGAGAATATAAGAGTTGAAAGAGAGTTGAAATGATGTGCAATAAGTGTTGATAGGGAAGAATTACGAAAAATAAACCATTTAAATTGATATATTATCCAAAATTACAAAAAATAATACAATTAAAATTTTAGCATTATTTTTTGGCAGTTTAGTATTTTTTGTAGCATTTTTTTAGCATTATTTTAAAGCCGATTTAGCTGTAAATTATTTTTGGATATGGCCACACTGCATACAATAAACAAATACAAAAATAATAATAAACAAAAAAGCTAACAGTCAGTGAAAGAAACTTAAGATATTAACATCGGACAACACTGTATTAAACATTAAGTAAATTGTTTCATAATACTAAACTTACATAATTTCCTGTAATTATCTGATTCAAATAGACTTAGATTTAAATGATAACATTAACAGCAATAATACAATTACTATAATCCAATTTTAAATACATCAACAAATACTCGTTACATGTCCAACAAGAATTATAGCAACAACAAAACTACAAAAGCAATTATTATAACACTTTAAATAAACGAACTTCATCAAACACAAATACTTGTGCTCTTTGCACACTGTTGAGTATTTGTATTGAGAATGTGAGAATATAAGAGTTAAAGGCTAAAGGTTAATTGCATGTGCTTGCAGTCAGGGATGGAAAATTAAAATTTTGTGCGGTATCAAAATAATGTATAAATACATTGTTCCTAATAGCAGTTTAATACAATCACCCTTATTCCGTTTGGCGTCGTCGACACAACACGACATCGTTTGTTGTAAATTCGTATTCTCGTTGTCAATATTGCCATTTATCGATGACTGTCGACATTGTTTGGTGTTCTGTAACTTGAATTAACGTCGATGTTGCCTTTCAGTTTGTCGACGGTCTTTTAGTATCGTGTTGTGTTGTATTCTTTTGTGTACAAAGAAGAATTTAAAAAAAAATTAAATAGTAAAAATAGAAAGAAAAAATGTATAATTTAAAAACATGAAACACAATTTCAAATTACAAACACAAATCAATTTGAAAAGCTGGTGGAAGAACTGAAAAAAATCTGTCTTAAGTCGGTTTTAGTGACATTTTTCAAATTATTTCCAAAATTGTATCACTAATAGAGTTTTAAAATTTTTATTTTATTTTTTAAATTTTAATTTAAATTTTGTCGGCCACGCCTATTTTCGAGTGTGTGGGGCTCCAAAGTTTGTAAAACATTAAGCTATATCTTGAAAACTATATTTATTTATTAGACGATATATATATCAAAGAATATTACAACGATATAACAAGACCTACTTATGTGGACCATCTATAGGTCAATTTCGAAAAATTATTTTTTGATCCAAAATTTTTTTAAAAAAATCTAAAAAATCCGGAAAAAAGTCGATATAAGTAAGTAAATAAATCACAAAATTTAAAAGTCAAGAAATTAAGCCGGGGTTTTGTACACCATAGAGGAGAAAATTCCCTCTTGTTTTCTTCTTCGCTGTAATTCGAACAAAAAAAAAAACTTTTATTTTAATAATATATCTATGTACATATTAAAAAAGTTTTTATTAATTCACAAAGTTTTGTTTGTACCCAAAAAATAAACAAAACGAATCAGCTGACTCAAATATATATGTGTTGAATGTATCGATAATAAGACGACGTCGACACAAGACTGTTAGGGAATACCAAATTTGTATTGATTGCGTGTTAAAGTGACGATGACTCAAAATTGTCGACGACGCCAAATAGAATAAATAACAGATAATAGCAAATGGTTTTATAAAGTAGTTAAATGCCAAATACATATGCATAATTGTATATTATTTAAAAAAAATGTTCAGACGATGAAGAGAAATAAACATTAATTTTCCGTGGTCCATATAAATTATTATTTTTTTACAAGCCCAGATGATGATACTTAAAGAGCATCGCAATATCGGCAAATAAAATAAAATAAAATTTATTTTCAATACTGGCCTCGAGCTTGAAATAAAAGCATTTTTATTTATTACTAAAACAACAAATTTACGACACAATATATTGCATAATCCATAAGTAACTTTAGCAAACTATAACTTATTAGCAAAGTTAAATTTTTTTTCATTCCTCCTGTATTACTTTATGTTAACCTTGCAAGAAATATTACTTTGTCCATTTTTTTTGTCCAGATATTCTGACAGGTGCTCAATTCGATTGAGCTCTGGGGTCTGCAGAGACTGATTTTTGGACAGTAATTAGGCAAACCACCCTTTCACAATTTTTTAGGATCATTACCCTGTTGGAAAATCCAGTTCTGTGCTATTTTTTATCTACACTAGGGGTTACGTTGTTTTTTTTAATGTCGAGATTATCTTCCTTTTTCAATGTTGATTCTATAAATATAAGATTACAACCCCAGAACTGAACCGCCGCCATTTTTTACCGTCTTGATAACATATATATTACTAAAGGCTTCGTTCCTAATTTCAAAGGTGAAAAGAATATTATTCAAAAAAATTTGAGACTCGTTTATATATATATTTTTGTGCAATTCAAACATTTGCTTTGATTGTTCTTTGCTTAAAGGGCTTCTTACGTGGCACTCTATCATGTATGCTGTTTTGTTGCAAAGATTTTCTAATCGTACTCGTGCTTACAGATTTTACAGAAGTTTTGTAATATTTTTAAATGTTGGGTTTGCTCTTACTTTTATTTCTATAGCACTTACTTCAGTTTTTGTACGACGCTTTGGTCGTATTTGGTCAATTTTCTACGGTATTGTATTTTATTTTCTTTATTGTACAGTGATGCCTTCCAACTATTTGACCTATTTCACGCAGGGTTTTACCTTTTTTATGTAAGTCTATTATGATTTGCCGAGTCTTAGTTGATGTTTGTCTTCCCTTTGTAAGTTTTTCACTACTCAATGTCGCAACTTAATCTATTTTACTGATAAATTATGAAACTTACAATTATTTTGAACGGCATTATATCGTTATATATATTTACTTTCAAACGAAGAAAAATTAAAAGAATTGCTTTTGTACTTTTGTAATGATAGAGTTGTTTTTGCATAAGGATGATGCCACTGTTTACTTTATTCTAAAGCGTAAAATAACAATAAATCAATTAAATTTGTATAAGTTTTTGTTTCTTTTTTTGTGAATTCCATTCTACTTAAATACATTACTATATAGAAATGCAATATAATTTTCGAATATAATCAGTGCTGATATTCAGCCGGTTCGGACCGGTTCCCTCGAACCGGTTGTTAAAATTTTAAAAATTTTCCGTACCGGTTGTTGCATATTCACCCTTATCGTGAAAAAAAATTCCACATGAAATTTGTTTCCTTTTATTTTTTAACATTGAATTTTATTAGGAAAAATGTGAAATTTTTATTCACGATAAGGGTGATTATGTTTTTTGCTTTAACGGTTTTATATAATGTCAAGGTGATATCGAGCCATTACCGCCAAAATAATGTATCCCACACCATAATCGATTGTTGTTTTTTTTATCGAAATCGATAGTTCAACATCATTTAAAATTATTAAAATTAAATGAATTACACAAAACAATATTTACATTATAAATTTTAAAATAATGGCTTTATTCAAACTGATTTTATTTAAAAAAAACCCTTCCCCTGTAAAATTTTGAGTTTGTGGGATACATTTTTTCGGCGGTTATGGCTCGATATAGTCTCGGCAACAAACACAATATTGTTCAGTTGTTCATTGTCCAAACGTACAAACAAATGATTTTATTTTGGTCATACATCGGATTCTTGGATGATGTTGTTTTCGATAGCGTTTTCTTCAATCTTTTGAGAAAAAAATAAAACAATTTTTTTTGACTTTTATTTTGCAAAATCAAAACTATTTTTTGTTAAAAACGTAACTTTTTTTTGATTAAACGAAAGTGTATATCATTTCCTTCAAGAGGCTTGTGGTCTGTTACTGGGATGCGACTTTAAAATTTTCGCTATTTTTATCAAAATTTGGCAAAAATATATTTTTTTTAAGGGAACCGGTTGTTAATTGTTTCGAATATCACCACTGAATATAATATTATTTATATTAACAGAATTTAATTTTTCTTTTAATAATATGTGCTGTTGGCTTTATTTTGACGCTCACAGTATAACAAATTTTAATAATTTCTTATGGTATAAATTATTTGGCATAATATTTTACTTAAGCTATGCTCACACATGGCAAATATTTACTCAACAAAGTGTAACCACTAGGTTTAGCACTAATTTGTTTGACATTGTTTACTCTTACAATAGGTTTGCAAGATCAAACAGCATCAAATAAAAAAAACTAATTATTTGTTGTGTCTTCTCTTAAATAAACGAAGTTTTTTTTTAATAAATAAACGACTACAAATATATATTATTTAGTGGTTACATCTTTGTCGGCAAATATTTTCCAAGTGTGACCGTACCTTTAGTGACGTGTGATAAATATTGAAAATAAAAATAATCATACGCATTTTTACAACAAACGATCAGGCTGATCAAAAGCAATTACATGCAGATTATAGAGAAGGTTTTAAGCATTAATGAAAGTTGTTACTACCCTGTTTGAATACAGACAGAACCGCAATATCAAAAGTGCCTCGCACTTACTATGATACTTTTGAATATTAAAGTACGATTGCATGACCTTTTTCAACCCTGGTTTGCTGTACAAAGTGTATTATAAATACAAACATACATGAAATATAGTTTATTGCATTTGTTGCTGTTTTTATTTTGGTGCAATTTAGAGTGCATGTTAATAGTTGTGTTTATGTGAATTTTGTGAAACGAATAAAAATTTACATAATCATTTATTAAAAACAGACAAGAAAACCATAAAAACCATTTTCTCTAACCTTAAAAATAAAATCACTATTAAATGCAATAAAATACTTTGTAAAGTGAAAAAAACAGCAAAAACAACAACTAACAAAATGAACAGCAAGAGTTATAAAAGAGTTCAATTTAAAAATGTTTATGAATAAAAAGGAATGTTTTTTATACTGTAGTAAAACGTTTCTAAAATGTTTATATGTGTATGTAAATATTTCGTTGTCTTAACATGCAAACCTGCTATATCCACTTTTTAGGCAAAGTGAGGTTTTGATGCCGTTCGGTAGAGAATGGGATGACGAATCTACCAACGTATAATTTTTCTTCAATTGGAGTTTTAAAGTATGTAAAAAGGTCTGATGAAAAAAACTGCTAAATCCACGCATAGAAAAATTTTTGTAAGAAAAACTGCTAAATCCATAGATAGATGGGTAAACGAAAAAAAGAAACATGGGATTATGAAGTGCCGAAAAAACCAAAAATAATAAAACAAAGGTGCAATTGCAGACAAACGGAACGTGGTACTTTCAAGTGTGAGACTTTTACAGAAGATGACAGAAAATATATTTTTAAAAAAGTTTGGGAAATGAACTGGAAAGAAAAAAAGGTATACATTACAGGACTTGTAACATCAGTTCCAATAAAAAGATTTCGGGGGAAAAAATCTGATCAAGGGTCTAGGAGACATCAGTCCTTCATATATTATCTAAAGAAACAACACAATCGAAGCACAGTATGCAGAACTATGTTTCTTAATACCCTCGGCATTGAAAGATGGAGTGTGCTTCATTGGAAAAATGAAGAAATACTTTCTGAAGACTCCAGTAGTTCTGTCGTAGCTGCCCGTCGTTCTGTTACCCAAAAAGTTTCCTCTACTCGCTACGCTAAGGATCGCGAAGAGCTAAATCTATTCTTGGATTCTTTGCCTACTATGGAGTCCCATTACTGTCGCGCCACATCCACAAAAAAATATTTACAACCAGAGTGGCAAACAAAAATGTCCCTTTACCAGTTTTATAAAAAGGATTGGTGCAAAAGTCGTGATGTACGGAGTCTTTCTAATGCTGCATTTTGTAATGCTTTTGACGCAAAAAATTTGGCTTTATACATTCCAAAAAAGGACCAATGCGAAAAATGTTCATTGTTTAAAGTTGGAAATTTAGCGGAAAAAGAATATTTAGAGCACCAACAGAAAAAGGAAGAGGCTAGGAGAGAAAAAGAAAAAGACAAAAGTGATAAAAATGTCGTATTTACTGTTGATGTGCAAGCAGTTCTGATGGCCCCTAAGTCTAAAATTAGTAGTTTGTATTATAGAACAAAATTACAGGTACATAATTTAACATTTTACAATTTAAAAGATAGAAACGGATACTGTTTCTTATGGAACGAAACTGAAGGAGGGCTAGGCTCCGAAGAGTTTGCGAGCATATGGGTGAATTTAATTGAAAAGGTTGTATTGCCGAAAGTGGATTCCTCGGAGACACCTCAAATAATATTTTACGATGATGGATGTAATTATCAGAATAGAAATTGTGTGATGTCTAATGCTTTGTTATCTACGGCCATAAACCACAAAATTATTATTAGGCAAAAGTTTCTAGAAGTAGGCCATACTCAAATGGAAGCTGACTGTATTCATTCCACCATCGAGCGGGCACTAAAGAATAAAGACATTTATGTTCCTGCAGATTATGTTGAAGTCTGTAAATCAGCTAGGAAAAGACCACAGCCATACAATGTAAATTACCTACACTACTCGTTTTTCAAAAAATTTGATGCTGTGCAATTCTTCAAAAGTATCCGACCTGGGCGCAACAAAGGTGATGCGAAAGTCACTGATATTCGTGCATTACAATATAACCCAAAGGGTGAAATACTTTTTAAGTTAAGATATATTGAGGAGTGGCAAAAGTTGCCTCAAAGAAAATCATCCCAAATAGTTCCCAAATTCTTTTCTCAGCTTCCAAACCTCTACGAAAATCGAAGAAAAATCACTGTCAAAAAGTTTGAGAACTTACAACATTTAAAGAGGTCACTTCCCGAAGATTACCGTTCCTTTTATGATAACTTACCTCATGAATAAATTTACAAATACATAACAGCGACCTTCTTTAAAGAGCTACGTATTGTACTGTTAGCATTAGTTCTTTTGTTACTATTTTGTTTTCTTGAAAAGCATTTTTTTGTTAAATTCCACTTAGCTACAATTATTTTATTATTCTTAATTTTTAGTGTTATTACATGGATTGTTGTAATAAAACGTACTTTTGAAATTAAAAAGAAAACCTGCTATATCCACCATAATATTTTAAATCGATGTAAGAAAAGCTGCTAAGTTACAAAATCGGTTATAACTCCGTAATTACCATATTTATTTTTATAGATTGAAGTCATGGATGTAGAATACCATAAAATAAACCAACTATATTTTAGTTTTTCTTCTATAGTTGCAAATATGATATATAGGAAGTTTTTTGTCTCTCCTGTAAAATTTACTGAAAGGGAGTTAGCAGGTTTGCATGTTAAGACAACGATTTGTTATTATTCATTTACAACAAGACCTAATGCAAGTATTATTTAAAATTATTATATTTATGATTAACTCTTATTTGTTGCAAAATAATCACAGTCAATTTCAGTATTATATCCCAGCAAGTCATATGAGTCCGAAAAGAGTGTTTTCTGACACCTTTCACGGAGCGATCCTAGAATAGTATGCTGGGATGTTACGTTTTAGAAACTCATTTAAAAAAAATGTAACACTTTTGTATATATATATGTATATGTATGTATATAGATTTATATAATAACTTACACAAATTAACAAGCCAAAAAAGTTTTAAATTGCTTAAAATTAATTTTAAAAATATTTATGGAATAGAAAAGTTTTGAAGCTTTTTATAACTGTAAATCAGGGGCTTCCATTTCATAGCACAATTGTGCCTACCACCAGTGGTGATATTCGAAACAATTAACAACCGGTTCGCTTAAAAAAATTATATTTTTGCCAAATTTTGATAAAAATAGCGAAAATTTTAAATTCGCATTCCAGTAACAGACCACAAGCCTCTTGAAGGAAATGATATAAACTTTTGTTTAATAAAAAAATAGTTTTGATTTTGCAAAATAAAAGTCAAAAAAAAATTGCTTTATTTTTTTCTCAAAAGATTGAAGAAAACGCTATCGAAAACATCATCATCCAAGAATTCAATGTATGACCAAAATAAAATCATTTGTTTGTACGTTTGGACAATGGACAACTGAACAATATTGTGTTTGTTGCCGAGACTAATCATCTTGATAAATACACATTATATAAAACCGTTAAAACAAAAAACATAATCACCCCAACAAATTTCATATGGAATTTTTATTCCCGAGAAGGGTGAATATGCAACAACCGGTTCGCAAAATTTTTAAAATTTTAACAACCGGTTCGAGCGAACCGGTCCGAACCTGAATATCAGCACTGCCTACCACTACCAAGACATATTTTTATGTTCTTCAATTCAGTAGTCGATGTGACTTCGACAAGTGCACATGTCTAGCGGATGCTACATTATTTTTTTCAGGTTAACAGATGATGACACTCAAAAATATTGTGCGGTCAAAAATGATTTTGGTAACATACATAGCAAATTATAAAATATTACTAACATTTTTCTGCGACTTTAAATAAATGCATTCTCTCAATTTTATTACTCTCTGGTACTCACTAATACACAACCAAAAAATTTTTGGAAGCCCCTGCTGTAAACCCTTTAAGCATACAATTACATGTTTTGCAATGATTACACGTTTCAAAACACTCTTTCAAATCCCCTGTGTAATGGGTTAACCACAAATAACACGAAATGAAATTTGAACTTTTACACACATTCGCACACACAAACTGAGAGAGACAGAGCGGAAGAGCGCTCCAAAAAATACCGTAACGTCCACAGCCACAAAAGCGGAAATACAATGTGCGAACATTGCAAATGGCATGCACACAGCAAAATGTTGTTAGTGTTCGTTTCACAATGCATTTTAACTTTTGTTAAAAGTTAAAATCATTAATACGGTTGCATAAGCAGCCAACATGTAATAAACATTAAAAATTTTCTTTATAATTCTCTTCTTTGTTATTGTTCATTACCCATACTGTGGTGTACACCGAGAACCACTTGCTAAAAAGTTAAATTTGCAACAAAAAAGAAAAGAAATGTTTTAAATAGTAAACAATAATATATTAGTTTTAAGCACGATATCTAAAGGAAACAAGAAAATTGTATTACGAGTTTAGAGATAAATTTAATTAAAGTTTGTAAAAGAAGTAAAATGTTTTTTTTTAAGATTGCTGAAATATTACAAAGAGCAATATTTTATAGACTTACAGTAATTAAACGTAGGTTAAGTTAAAGGTTTTTTTCATTGTATAAAATTGATTAGTAATAATTAATGATAACATCAGATTATTTAAATGCTTCTATGAAATTTTTTTAATAATAATAATCATAAGCAGCGTTGCGGATATTTATAGTGCTTTTTACCATTTCTCACAGTGCTTTTAAGTGCCTTTTAAACAATCAAAATTGTTGGTACTAAAACATTTGACTATTATTATTTAAACACGGCTGATACTTTTTAAACCAACTGCGTATTATTTACATTTTTGTTTTGAGTAGTATTTGCATACGCTTTGAAATTTTTTTTCAATTATTACTTTTTTAAATCCATACAAAAATTTTTATTATTATGTACTTTGTTAAGCTGTAATTTTACTTTTATTCGCGTGCGTGCATTTATTTGTCCTCTGTGCAAATTTAAGAACTTTAATTATATTAAAGGTAATTTAAATGAAAACATCAACGAATTTCGTTATATTGGATATATCTTCGAGAAGGTATGTAAGAAAAAAAATTTAGTTCGAAAATCTTGTAACAGAAATAAGAAAAAAGTTGACAAAAAATTTTAATTTATTACAAAATTTGTCTATATTTAGTGTAAACAACATTTTTATCACTAATAAGGAAGTTCTTTTAGAGTTTGTAAAGACATTTATAGATTAATTAATGAAATTGAAATTTGTCTGAGAAATAGTAGTTTATATGAATGGGGAGAGACTGAAAGAACAGACGATTTCTGGATAGAAGTCCATAAGTTCAGGCATTCTTGGGGAGAAACCCCATTTGTTGAGCTAAGTAGTTTCGTTTAACGCTTACTTTCGTTACCTTATTCAAATGACGAAGTTGAAAGGACATTTCGTTAAATGAATCTTTTTAAAACGAAAATAAGAAAAAAAATATATATGGTGAATTTCACGTCAAGTGACCCAATTTTAAAAATCGATGTACTATTGGATAGTAGGCCAGACACAAATTTTTAGCTCTAGCAGTCCAGAAGTGCCGGAGTTAGAGGGGGGTCAAAGTTGGACATTTTGGTCATACAGGGTGTTTTTAAAATTAATGTAACTTTTCACCAAAAATTGTCCAAAGGACTTTACATAGCTATTTCTTCAATCATTGCAAACTATTTTTTTAATTTTTTAAAAAATTTTTTTAAATTTTTTTTTTTAAATTATTTTTTTTTAATTTTTTTCCAATTTGAGCCTTTTTTTCTCAAAAGAGAGCTTATACAATTTATTTTAAGGCTTATGGGATATCCATCAAAAAAATTATTTTTTTACTCAAGAATAGGATTTTTCAATATAGGGTGATTCAAGTAGAGAAACTTTTTTCAATAGCATTTTCTTTAACAGATCACATGTGAATCGTGTCATGCTGTCATGTTATTTTTGTTTAGTATTGTTTGGTATTTCATAATGGAAAGACTTACGCCTGAACAACGTTTATAAATCGTTGGTGGAATCATCGGTCCATATTTTTTTAAAAATGATATCGATGCGAACGTAACCGTCAATGGCGACCGTTATCGTGCCATTATAACCGACTATTTGATGCCTGAAATTGAAGCTCGTGATCTCTTCCCACACATAACATCAATCAATGGATTTACCGAGACAACACTTCGGCGAGCACATAATTTTACGTCGATTGGCCACCAAGATTGTTTGATATTACACCATTAAACACAGTTTCCTGTGGGGATATGTAAAGTCTAAAGTTTATGCGGACAAACCCGCTCCGATTCAGTCCTTGGAGGAAAACATCACGCCTGTCATTCGCCAGTTACCAGTCGAAATGCTCCAACGAGTCATCTTCAAAAAATAAAAGCCAAAGAATGTTCGTTCAAATTATAATAAACATTCCCCATTAAACTTGAATTTTCTGTGTTATTTTTTTTTTAAATTAGGGAACCTCGAAATGGATCACGCTTTACATACTACATACTATATTTTATTTTTAATAAATATTTATTTTTGTTTTATTACGATTGCCAAATATTAAAGCATTAATTTATTTGTTAAATCCCATTCAAAAATGTAAGCCATATTTTGTTTTAAGATTTAACTCACTCAAACAGATTATTATCAATGACATATTTTACAGTTGGTTTTAGTTGTTATTATTGTTGTGGAATTGTTATGTTTTTTTTTATTTACAGTGTATATGTACATATGTAATATTACAATGTTATTTATCATAAAACGAGTGTATTTTACAAGTATATTTTTGTTTTTATTGACAAGGCTGTTGTATCATTATTTAAATAATAATAATAAAAGGGGAGCAAAAAGTAACGGTTTTAATGATAAATCTCTCTTAAGCAACATATACACATATTTACACATTAACATATAGCCATTATTTTTGTTTGATATATATACTATATATATGTATATATTTATATATATGTAAGTGTGTATATGAATGTCACCATCATCCTCTTTACTGCTGCTTACAATGCCAACTGTGTTTTTGTAATTTTTAACTGTTGTTGATGTCTATCTGGCGTTCTCTTCTTTTACTCTTACTTAAGGGCTTTTTTCGTACATACATATATGTTTTTTTATACCCTCCACCACCAAGAGTGGTAAATGAGGGTATACTACGTTCGGCATTCCGTGTGAAACTTTTTTAATATTCATCTGAGACCCAACAAAGTATATATATTCTTGATCCTTATGAAATTCTAAGTCGATTTAGCCATGTTCGTCTGTCTGTCTGTCCGTCTGTGTAAAACACTCTCACGTCCAAACTATACAACTTAACTAAACGAAATTTCCAGTAAAATATTTCTTATTTTCCGGGTAACTTTGGTATTGAAAATCAGCAAAATCGGTTTAGGCCAACCAGAGTTATGGACCAATATGTTAGACAACCTCCATAAAAATTTGATATATCTTATCCATTTTATTGCAATATTTTGAAATATATTGCAGATAATACCATGAAATTTTGTATACGTTGTTTGTATGATAAAATAAGAAAATGTGCGGAAAATAGTAAGAATCGATGCATGATTTCTCATAGCCCGCATACAAAAATCTTCCCGAAATATTGCTCAATTATACATAAATGCCTATAAAATTGGAATATCAAGACAAAATTTAGCAAAAATAAGTTTTATGCAAAAAGAAATTGCAAAACGAAATTTTTTTTTAGTTCGGTCCATGTTTTATCATAGACCCCATATAAAGTCTAATTACAAAATTTACTTAAATACATATAAAACAGATATAAATAATGTTAAACGGCTAAAATATGGCATAAATAATCTATACAAATAAATTATTGTACTAAATTTTATGTTGTTCGGCCCAGAATTGGTCATAGCTCCCATACAAGGACCACATCTGAAAAAGACTTTTGTCATTATATATACTGTCTAACTGTCGGTACCGACTCAAAACTGTGCACAGATCATTTACATATCTATTTTTAACCGTATGCCCCATATAAAGCCCTCTTCCGAAAATCACTTTAATGCATACTCATAAATATTTTATAAATAAGGGTAACAATCCAAAATTTTACACGGATCATTTACATACATGCCTAAATTAAACTGCTGAATTTTGAGAATATCGGTCCCTATTTGGCAATATCCCCCACATAAGGTCCACTCTCGAATAATACTAATATATATCTTAAATATACTGTTATTATGTTGAAATTCGATGTGAAATATCTTCATATGCATGGAAATAACTGTTCCAAAATTTTAATAGATCGGCCCATAATTTGCATATAAGAACCAGGTGGAGGGTATTTAAGATTCGGCACAGCCGAATATAGCACTCAAACTTGTTTTGTTTTTTCTTAACTGACCTTGATTTTGAATTTCTGCCGTCTATAAAAACTATAAGAATTTATAGTAAAAGAGGGTGGCAGCATGAAACTAACACAAAAACTATATAACAACAGTAAAAAATGGAACACAAAGAAACGATTACCTTGATTTTCAAATTATCAAGTACCTACATATACTCTTACATATGTGTGTATGCCAAAGGAAAGGGGAAGTATACTTCAATACACAATAAAATAAGGCTTATTGCTTTGGACATATTTTTTTTGTAAACAATATAAACTATTGTGTAAAGGATAAGCTATTTGTTTTTATTTTCTAAAGAATTATTAATAAGGTAGTTTTTTACATACCTTTTTTGGGGAACTGTTTCATGATTTAAAAATGTTATGATAATCCTATATACTTCAAGACCTAGCAATCCTATATACTTCAAGACCTAGCAATTCTCTCGTTACAATTTAAATATTTTCACAAATTATGTTGTATTGTCCAGGTTTTAAAAACAACTAGATGCACTCTGGGGCCAAATTACCGCATTCGTGATCGAATGAGCTATCGTATCGAAAAATGATTTCGATATCGAAATTATGATAAAATGTACTAAATTTCTTACTCGATATCGAATGCCATAATCTCAAATAAGAAAATTACGATCAATTTTACTCGATATCGAATGCGGTAATTTGGCCCCTGGAGGCAAATCATTGCAAACATTTATTGCCGTATTTATAAAAAATAAAGTAGACTTGAAGTGTGCTTTTAGACAAAATTTTCATACAAAATTTTCTTAAAGTACATTTGAAGTCTACTTTAATTTTTTATAAATACGGGCATTAGTATGTATTTGTCATTGAGAACAGATTTCAAAATTTAAGTGTTTTTCAAAATTTTAGTTAAGTGCAGGTTTGAAAATACATATAAATTTTATTTTTTTATTCTGTTTATTTAACTTTATCACTGAGGAGCCCTTCCCATTCGTTAGTTAAAGACTAATTGGCGCCAAAAAGAATTTCAATAAAAAACTTGTGGCAAAGTGAGACAAATTCGAAAAAGTTTTTAACACCCTGCAGCCTCTACTCAAGTTACATAGTTATTGAAGGCTCAAAAAGAAATTTTTAAACTACATTTTTCTCAAAATTAATCCAAACATTTTTTAACAACAATTTTATGAATTTTGCTTTAAACTCGAATAAAATATAATAAATGCTCAAACATTTTCCCTGTACACTACTCTAAGATCGACTTTGACCCACACAAAATTTATTTGGCCAAATATTTACACATTTATTTCATAATTCCTTCTTATATAACAATGATAACAATCCTAAAATGGATGATAACTATCAAAGAAAACCCAAACGTTTTCTTTTTGTACTTTTTGTTCCAAAAGCACAAAACCGAAAACTCAATTAAGTAGAACCAAAAATATACTGCAAATAAAATAAAGCGGAAGTTGTTGGTCGATAACAATCAAGTAAAAATAATACACAAATAATAAAAAATCGTTTAAAATATAAAGTCTGTAAATTGCTCACGTTTAGCCTTGACCTTGATTATCAACAAGAACACAGACGAATACTTGCTTTTTTGGCAAAAAACTTAGCTTAAAAAAATAAGACAAATGGTTTAAAATTTGTTGTCGTCTTTGTAGTAAAATAAAATGAAATAAGAAATAAGATTACATTTCAACATAAATTTTACTACTTTACTTGTAGTATAGTTTAAAGGTACAATAAAATATATACATACTCGTATATACGAGTATGTAAATTTAAAACAAAATTCTGAGTTAAACAAATTTATCAATGACACAAACTTGGCATAGCGCAATAAGAGTATCTTTGATAACAACAAAAAGTAATGGCAATTATAAAAACAAGAATTGTTGAGGCCAAAGTCGTTGAAAAACAAAAAATGTTACTTAATGTAAAGTCAGACTACGCAAATATTTGACAGCGAGATGCTTCATTGTGTTTGACCAAAACTACAATGTGGTCATACTGTACACATTAATTTGTCATATTTGTTTAACCTTTAGTAAATAAAGTTGTTTACTGTTTAGTAAATAAACAGTGTCAAACACACGAACAGGAAAACAAAAATCCTAATGGTCATATTTAGCCAATATTTTTTCTAATTAATTTGTTTATAAAGCAGCGTAAAAACATTAATTTCTTTATTCCTACTGTTTAGTCATTATTAGAAAGTTTAAATTTTGAATAACTTAAAAAATTAATTAAAAAAATGAATTAATACCTTTAAAGTTCTTAAACAATTATTATTCTTTTACAATTACATATTAGTAAATTTTGAATTGTCAAGTATTATTGAAATTGTCATTAAGCTTGGGATATTTTTTATGTCAAATAGTTTTTAAGAACCATTTTAGAAAAAATAAAATCATTCTTGTGTTAAATATCAAAGCCTCCGGTTCTGTGTTTCTTATTATGAATTTACATATTTGAATCTAGTCATTAACTTAAAAGTTTGCACAATTATTAATAGTGTTAGCAAATTAAAAGTTAATAGTGTAAACGGTCCTTAAAAATTATTATTGATAAACACCTACAAAAATGACAGTTTTAAAAAGTGAAATATTTTGCCATACAACTGAAAAAATATGAAATTTTATAAAATTAATTTAAACGTCAAATATTTTTTTTTTTCTAGTTTGAACAAAAAATATTTTTGCAGTGCAAATAACAAGTAAACTGTTTCTAATTTGACCAATGTGTGACCTTAGTGGACAGCAAATATTTTGCTACATTTTTTAATTGATATTGCAAGTCATTTGCAAGATCAAACAATAGTAAATAACAGCTGTTGTGGCATATAACATCATAAAATCAGTGTTAATATATCATAATTAGAAAATCGCAAAAAAAAAATCGCGAAAATAATTTTGTTTGACGAAAATATTTTTTTTGTTTGTTGTTTGCTCTAAATTTTATTTGTAGTCAGATTCAAGCAATGAAATTTTTCGCGAAAAATATCAAATATTTGCCTAGTCTTGTTTTTATTTTTACTTTTTTTTATTATTTATTGAATCTGCCCTATTTCGTTAGGCCTAACAATAAGTATTCAAATCATAAAACTAAAATAAATCTAATTACTCTCTAACAGAGCATTAATTTCTTATTGGCTGTTAAGCTTTACGAAGCCTCTAAGGCCCATTATTACAACTTGGTAATAGTTAAAGGTATGATGTTATCGGACAGATAAGAAGTATTTGGTTATTATAAGTTTACTTTAATCTAAAACCGACCGATAAGCTAAAGGGAAGATCATCTTGCCTTTAAATTTTATAGTGAGGTTTATGTATTTGAAGTTGCCATATGTTCTGGAAAAACTGTCAACTTCATGAAAAATAAATTAATTTTATTTTGCCAACAAATAATTTGATAAACAAAAATGGAAACCAGAAGTTTGATTTATATTAACCCATTTACCGCCGCTGTACTCAATTGAGTACACCCAAAAATAAAGCGAAAACTTTAAAATTTTGAACGTTTTGTGATTTTTTTATGTTTTTAGCTTAAAAGAAACTTGTACCCTTTAAACTTATTAAGAAAAATCTGACTTTATAAATATCAACTACCACAAAATGGAGTTTTAAACTAATAAAAATTTAAGTGTTGAGATAAGTACCACGTGAGAATTTGTACTGGTCTTACGATGAAGATGTTGGAAAAGAAATGATATCAAAATCAATGTCTAGACAAAGATATCGAGATATAAAAAAGAATCTTCATCTTGTGAAAAATGATGAAGCTGCCACTACCAGGGACAAAATGTTTAAAATTCGGCCATTAGCAGATGTTGGAATAAAAAAGTTTCAACTTTTATTCCGACGTTCCATTGCAAGGTACTACTTACGCCAAAACATGCAATATAAAGCTCGACTTTCATCGTCATTGATCCCAGGATTACTTCAAGATGGTATAGGTCACTATCCCGTAAAGTTAGAAAAACAATTAAGATGTGTTTTATGTCATGCAAGAGTTCGATGGCAATGCAAGAAATGTTTAAAAACATTATGCATTGAAAAAAATTGCTTTGAAAATTTTCACATATAAACCGGCTGTGTACAGTTGAGTACACCCGCCCTACTCCACCCTCTTATAATTTTTCTTAAATTTTTTATACTTTTATGTTAATTTTATGTACAATGAATAAAAAAATTAACTTTTTCTTTTAATTGTCACTTCTGGTTTTATTTTGCTTATTAATGGGTTAATAACCTGTCAGCCTCAAAGTAGACTGTTGAATATTTTAGAAAAAAATTATTTTATTCTACAAGGAAGTTGTAATAACGAAAAATTTTAAAGGTCACTTCCTCACTTTAATTAAAGTTACCATTTACTATTAAGAACATTAGAGGCAAGTTGTAATAATGGCCCTTAATGTTTGTTAAAACTTTGAACATTAAAATATTTTTTCTATTTTTTTGTTAGAGAAAATTTTATTTGGGTTGAGTTCGTTCATTTATTTAATAATTCAAAGAATAATTTATTTAATACTTCAAAGTATTTGGAAGTATTGGAATTCATTTTCTGTCCTGCCAAGGGCGCCATCAGCAATGTTTGTTGTCCAAGATCTACTTGTAAACAACATCTATAGATTTCGGGAATTAATCGTATTTTCTTTACATATCATGAGTTATAACGCAATTTCTAATTCCCAGCGGGAAAAATTGCAAGTGCTTCCATTTGCAGGCCTTATAGAAGACCTGTTTACACATTCTAAAGATTCAATAGTCATTCCACTATGTCTCCTCTTAGAAGGTCTTCTAAAGGCGTTTCATACACATTCAAAATTGCATTTCAAAAGAATGTCAACAACACATGATTTCAATAGAAATTATTCCTGTATATCGTTACTACAACAAGTAACATAATTTTGCTTACTTTGTTATACGAGCAATAAAAATGAATAAAGAGAGATTCTATAAATTTAGTATTTTATGAAATTTTGTAGTGTAAAGTACGCGTCAACTAATACTTCATATATTATATGTTTTATATATGAATTTAAATTAATTTAAAATGAATAATTAAAAACCTTCTTTTATTTAAAACCACTTCTTTTACTTTCCTCAATGTAATTATTAATTTAGCAGACCTTTAACTACGCCTTGTATGTATGAGGCATTAGTTGGTAGACTTTCCAATTGCCCTTCTCAAGAAGGCCTTCTAGCAGGCATGTAACCAGTAGCGAGTAGGCAAGGCCTTGGCTAATAATGACACGCCATGTAAAATTGAAACGATTTGGCAATGCGTCTGGAAGTACTTGTCACTGCTAAAGAAGGCCTTCTAAAAGGCCTCTTTGCAGCATCTTTTCCCCCCTTGGTTATTACTACAAATTTGTGGTTGTTTTTATTGCAATGCTGTTGTTGTTGTGGTTTATGTTATTGCTGTCATTTCTGCTGATAGATTCTGTTTTTTGTGTGTTTTGTTAATTTTTTTCTATTGTCTTATTTTTTTGTTTACAGGTGTAATATTTGTAAGGTCCTTAAACCGCACGTCTTAAGGCCCAACTATAATGTGCATATGCTAGCTTAAGCAACCCTGCGAATACATATAAATTGTATGTGGCAAACTATAATGTACTTAACGAAACTTTTCGTTAAGTTTTTCAACTGTCATTTGCTTAAGCAAAAAGCGAAACTGATCGCATATTCCGTACGGAATCAGCTGTTTGTTGTTTGTTTGTGTTTTTAACAAAATGGAGAAAGAAGAAAATACATTTTTTTTAAATTTAATAGAAAATGTGGAAACAAATAAGTGCCTTTACAATAAAAGAGGCCCTTTTTATTTTAACAAAAATGTCTTTCTGTCATGGTTTATTTCTCTGACAGAACAAGAGCGTCTTCTTCTTTTACAGTGTAGTTCACTTATTTCTTTTAATGTGCACAGGCCTTCAAGCGCTAACTTTAATATTTTTATATTATTTAAATTTTTAAGTCTTTTCTCCATTTTTACAAACACAATACGAAAATTAACAAAACATATGTAAACGTTTATTATTATTTACAATTTAGTGCTGCCACAGCTGCACATTTTAGTACTTTTGCCGAAAAATTAAAAAAAGGAAAAATTATGCGTTTCGGGTACGAAGTTTTCTTTTAATTATAAAATAATATAATAATATTTATAAAATATAGTCATTTAATGGCTTTTTGTTAAAATAAAAACATTTTTTTTAAACATAAATGAGCAACTGTGGACAAAAAGTTTCAAAGTCATTGTAGCCACCTGAAAGTTAACTCTGAACTAGTTATGCATTTGACAGCCTTTTCGTTAACTTTTGCAATTTGCTTAAGCTTGCTTATGCATATTATAGTTGGGCCTTTAACGAGCCATCATTTAATGCGCACAATAACAAAACGTCAGTAGTCACAAATTTGTTCATGTTCTTCTGTGTGGAAAAAAACGTTTATATTTATAGTAATTTTTAAAAATGCGATATTTTTGTAAATTTGATGGCAGAGATACATACGAGTACATATGTATGTAGTTTCACAAACAAATGTTCTGACAATGTTGTTCGAAGAAGAACATAACATTCACAAGAGTTGTTCACACGAACAAATTGATGTCTTATCACTACGGTTATGGATACATTGCTCAAAAATAAGACCAAAAAGTCGTATCTATTAAAACTGTGTAGTTTTCTTTTTGCAAACATTTATTTTATAAACTAATTTTAATTTGAAATTTATCACAATCAGAAGCTCCTGCAGACTCATGAGAAAAAATCAAATAGCAGTTTCGTTTATGAAGAAAGTTAAAGGTACGGTCAAACTTAACAAATATTTGCCGAAAAAGACGTAACCACTAAATAAAATATTTTTAAACTTTTTTATTTATTAAAAAAAAAACGTCGTTTATTTAGGACAGGACACAACAAATATTTAGTTTTATTTTTTGTTGATGCTGTTTGATCTTGCAAAACTCTTGTAAGATTAAACAACGTCAAACAAATTTTGGGCTAAAACAAGTGGTTATGCTTTTTTGAGTAAATATTTGCCAAGTGTGACCGTACCTTTAGTAACGTTTAAACCTACCAAACATTTTTTAGTCACAACGGAAAAATATTTTCATGAAGACTTCTTACTTAAGACTGGCAACATAATTGAAAGGCTTAGTGCAAAAAAAAATGACAAGTGAATTATAAAATTGATTTTATCATACCCAGCAAAAGTATTTTCATTGACTTCTAGTGTATTTATTTTCTAAACACTAAAACCTAAAGCCCACTTTAAGAAAAAATTTCATAACAAAAATGTTGCTTATCAAATTTCTGCACAAAGCCGTTTTAAATGTTTAAATTTCAAAATGGTAAACATACATACGTTATTCGCTTTTATTTATTTTATATGGTTTTACACTTATGCAATATTTTATTGACCATTTTTAATAGGAATTTCTTTATATGAAATAAATTCAATTGATTTTCTTTTATTTCTAACAATTTTCCCACCTTTATTGTTCTTTCATTTCATTGTCGCACCAGGTAATGGTTTAATAAATGAAGCAGAATTTTTACAATGGGTTGGACGTATACAAGCCATACGCGATGAACAAAGTCAACAGCAGCAGCAGCAACAAGAAGAAAATGCCAGCAAACCCGATGAATTGGATGATGTCACCGAGGATTTAATTGCTGCATTTAGGTATGTGCACAATTTTTAAATTTTTTTTTTCGCACAACAACAAGTATTGAATTCTGCTTTGGTATGAATCAAAATAGAAAGAAATAAAACAAGTTAGAGTGCAATATTAGCCTGTGCCGAATCTTAAATACCCTCCACCTAAATAAAATTATAAATACAACAAGTAAGAAAGTATAGTCGGTCAAGCCCGACCATATAATACCCTACACCCAGTATATGTATAAAACATTTTTCAGATATGTGCGCTATATGAGAGATATTACTTATTATGGACAAATCATTCAAAAATTTAGTGTCATGATTTCTGTGAATATAAATATTGTGCATGTTAAACTTTATATTGATTATTGATTTAAAAGATTTATGGAGGTTAAAGTGGATTACGGACTGACCATTATAAAGTTAGGTGCCATCATTTCTGTATATAAGAAACTTATTTGTGTCGAATTTTATTTGATTACCAACATTCTTAAGAAATTTATGATCGTTAAAGTGATTTTCGGAAGCGGGCCACATATGGGAGCTAACTATGAACCGATCACAATAAAATTGTACCGTATTGTTTGTATACATATGAGATATATTTTTGTTAAATATAATTTGGATACCAAAATTTTTGAGTGCGTTATGCACTTTAAAGTGATTTTCGGAAGTGGGCCTTATATGGGAGCTACGACTAATTATGGACCGATCTGCACAAAATTTGTAGATGTGATTTGGCGTCATTTACCACTCATTTGTGATGAAATTTGTTTGGTTTCTTGCTTAATTCAAACATTTTTGATCGGTAAACCCCAATTTTGGGAGGAAATTTATATGGGGGTCAGGTGAAATAATGCACCGATTATCACCAGTTTCATTACCATGCGTCCTTGGGCCGAAAAAATATCACATACCAAATTTTATCGAAATATCTTCAAAATTGCGACATGTACTCTGCGCACAAGCTTTACATGGACAGCCAGCCAGACGGACGGACGGACGGACATCGTTAAATCCACTCAGAAAGTGATTCTGAGTCGATCGGTATACTTTAAGGTGGGTGTTGGAGCAATATTTTTGGGCGTTACAAACATCAGCACAAATCCAATATACCCTCTCCACTATGGTGGTGTAGGGTATAAAAACTACACTGGTTATAGGACTAGAATATTCTTATTCTGTGCTTTTTATTCAGTCTTTGTGCAAATTTTATTAGTATTTTATATGTATGTACGAGGGCGGTTTGGAAATTTCTTAGCCTAGAACAGAAAGCGCAGTATAAACAGAAAAAATCTATATGAACGATGCAGTGTCACGTACAACGTTAAATAGACTCCCCTAATTTTAAGCATCCATAATATATTCACTTTGTAGGTTTGTGTAATTTAAAAATTGAATAAAAACTCATGGTGAAGGCTATAATAAAACCATTATTCTGGCAACGCTTTATGTGGCAACTGGCGTATTAGAGTGAAAACTGTTTCTCAGAAAATATAAGCCAAAGTATGTGCAGGAATGTATTAAACAACCCAGCAGTTTGCGGTGACTGTCTCGAAATAGCTTTTGCAAAAATTGGATTGCTTTCATACCGTTGTTGTCTTTCCTTCGGATAGATTTTAGTCCAATTTAAGTGCCTAATGTCAACCTCATCGTGGTGCAAAAGTGGGATAATGTCATACATTGAATTGTATGACTAATAAACTGACAGGGTTAAATATGGCCGGGGGGCGAGGTGTAGGTGTGAAATTTAGCTGGACAACACCCCCACTACCGGCCTATAAATGGTATCTGGTTTACCAGAGGAAGGTCGCTGTGGTTACTAGTCCCATGAACCTGCAAGGGTTCGAAATGAGGTGGATACTAGCTCCATGAATTTGCAAGCATTCGAATCTAGATAGAGTGAAATCTGGTTTACTAGAGGAAGGTCGAAGCCGACCGGAGTCTTTATCTGGTGCTGCGGGATCAGTTATTGCCCGGGGACATATCCCTAGTTTCATTATTAGGGTGACCGTCCCCTAACTGATGATTGGTTGAGGTCACTTCGGTGTCCACGCAGTGGCTGTGGTTTAATACCCAAAGCGGGGAGAATGGCAGTTGATTTAAGGTCCGATGTATGCTTGCGCAAGTAAGCATACTTCAGGCTATCAAATTGTCCTAGGTGCTGTTGCCGAACTCAACAGAGCTGTTAAAATGTAACGTAGACTCTTAGCTCTGTGCTCAGGAAGTAGTGGAGGGCGGGGCCTTCGTAGTATGTATGTCGACCGGGTCTTTGGACTTGGTTCGATGCATAGCAGATCATAGACCTTGACCCTGCTTTGGTCTCTGCAATGCTACGTTGGTTCTGGCTTTTCGTTGCTTTCCTGGGCTATGTTAATTGTGCTGCGTTACTGACGGCAGGGATTAGATAGCCTAATCTCTTAAGCAAGGTGATCTTTACTGTGATCTTGCAGTCAAGTATTGAGAAATTGCTAATTGTGTGGCCCTGGTAAGGCACACAAAGTAGTCCTCCTAGAGGCTATTCCTGTGTCATTGGTAGGACACACAATGCGGTTGACGGGCCGAGTCCGTCCTGCGTTTAAGTGCGCAGTGAAGATAAGCCATCCTGGTAGGTGCTTCACTATAATCTTAAACAACATTTGTCTCGAAATAGTGATTTCATATGTCATTGAAGGGTCACCAACTGTTACATTTACTGGGTATGAATAAGTCCAAAGTGTGTATTTGTAGTCGGATTAGCGTGGAAAATATATTAAAAAAGTGCATTATCGTATTGTTCTGCAAACGCATGTTAATGACATGAACATGACATTCACAATCAACAAACAAGAGAAAAAATTCTTATTGATGCCCATTCAGGGATGTACGAATATTTGGTAAAAAAAATATGTTAAAAATAGACTTTTTTGCATGTCTTAAAGTTGTGTAGGATTATTCTCATTGGTTTCGTTTTTCAATTAAATTTAGTATTTTAATTTAACAAATTTCATCAAGTTTTAAGTTTGTAAATTTGGTATCGTTGGTAATGACAAATGAAATGATTTGCAATTACTAGCCCATACTATTTTCTTATTGTCATTGTTGTTTTTATAATCTTAAACGAATTTCCATTTTAATTGCCTGTACTTATTGTCCATTTGAAATTTCATAGTGACTTCTATTATATAAAAATTTTCCATTGCAGATTTGCGTTTGACCATTTGAAATGTTGTTTGTTGCCACAATTTATGTTTCCATTTCATGTGGTTTTTTGTTTTTGAGTCATGTTAGATAATGCAAATATGTTTCGTATAATTTAGCAATTTAGATTGATACAAAAACAATTTCATAAGTCGTTAGCTTCGAGTGCAAACGTGATAAGTCACTTTTGACAAATTTTAAATGGTTTAAAATCATTTGTTTTAAATATTATTTTTAATATGTTAATGAATTTTTCACTTTTTATTTGCTGGGATTATTAAGTGAGTTGGAGTCTTAGAAGTTATCTGTTGGGAAACTAATTTCTATTGTTTTAATTAATTTGTACATCAATTAATAATTTTTAATAAATACATTTATTAATTTATCTTTTAAGAGTATTTGATCGAGATGGCAATGGCTTTATTACCCGTGATGAATTACAAACCGCCATGGAAATGATTGGAGAACCATTAAATGAAACACAACTGACACAACTATTAGCCATAGCGGACTTAGATCAAGATGGTAAAATAAATTACGAAGGTAAGTAATTTTTATTTAATCAATACAAAATGAAAACCAGCAATAAAGGGACGATTTGTTACATAAAATCAGTTGTTTTTTATATGGTTTTATCCATTAGTTAAAAATATAAACTAATAACCTGGAATATTATTGTTTAAATAAAATCTATAATTTCCAATTAACTTTAACAATACCCAGGACACTGTCATCTAGTAACAGCAAAGGTAGCATAAACAAAAACAAATAAATAAAAAGAAAAATTAAATTAACTGTTGCAACTAAAACTAATATTAATTAAACGAAAAAATTAGTATAAAGTGACATACAACAAGTACAATAAAATACATACATATTTGTTACAAAATGTTTGCAAAAAGCTAAAGTGCTTGAGAGGGAGACCGGATCATATAACCAAAGTCATTATAACAAAGAACACGAGTAATTAAATAACAACAATGATTTAATTTAATGCGAATATTTTGTTTTTACAAATAACTACCCAGCAATAGTGATGCCAGTCCTAGAAGTGATTTTACCTTTCAGATAAGTCTTTCACTAATTGAAGAATCATACCCAGCAAGCCATATGAGTCCGAAAAGAGTCTTTTCTGACACCTTTTTCGGAGCGTTAACGCTCTTTATGAGCCCAAAAAACAATCATAATTGCTCCGAAAACCTTCAGAAAAGAGCATCATTACGTTCGAAAATGGTCCGTCAGAAAGAGCTCTTAGATAATGTCAGAAAAGAGTCTTTTATGAGGGTTTTTTTGGGCTCTTAAAGAGCTCTTAGATAATGCCAGAAAAGAGTCTTTTATGAGGTTTTTCTTGGGCTCTGTGTAATCTTGTTTTTATCATTATTGTGTGGTACAGCTATGTTTTTTTTTTGTTCAAAGCACAAATAACAAGACAACAACGCTTTGCTACACACATAATTAAGTGGAATTTCTTAGTCATACTGAGACTCAGGACAGTAACAAGCAAATTTTTCTTTCGCTCCGAAAATGCTCTTTAGTTGGACTCTTTTCTGACTCCTTTTTTCGGAGCGCTCCGAAAATGCTCTTTTGTTGGACTCTTTTCTGACTCCTTTTTCGGAGCGCTCCTAAAATGGTATGCTGGGTACTGTCGATTAGCCCTTTATATTGAAAAAAAATGTAGTTTTATGGTTGGTCCAAAGTAGTCCATGTATGATTTCAGCGGTTAAAAGTTAAATGTTTACCTTATTAGCAAGTTATTTTAACATTTAAAGGGTTGTAAAATTTTAGGCATATTGTCTGTCAAATGAAGAAATGTCGAGCTGACACGGTTGGCAGTTTGATTTCAATATAACGGAATTCATTTGCTTTTAAGCCAAATTACTTTATAACCTCAAATTAGCTCACGTTTTACTAGTCCTATGAAGAAGCTAAATGAAAACTTAGTTATATTATTATTAACTAAAAAGTTCCAGTCCGATACCAACATTCAAACAGTTGGAGTTTATTCCTGAACTAGGGCAACTCCGGTGAAGTTCCTTTTCATATAAAGTGTAGGAATTGGAACCGTTATCGTGTGGCACCAGTCACTATTGTTTTAGGATTACTAACTAGTTCGTCCCAATTTACATGAAGCATTTCTTTACGCTAAGCTGATTAATTACCTTTTAGAAATCAGGGTGAGGGGAACACTTGATTGTGCTTACAAGACGTTTTACTCTCTTATTCGTATTACATTAGTGTATATAAATATATGTTTAGTCTCAAATAAAAATACGACCGATTTAAGCAATAAGAATTGTGCTGTGTTAACACCGAAGAAATTTCAAGGAAATAATTGCATTAATCTTTTCAATAAAAATTGCTTAGTGTAAATTGGGACTTGCTAAAGTAAAATACAAAATTATTGTCAAATTTATCATACAGTGGTGGTCATATAATTAGAAACGAATTTTCAATACATATGTATATATATTTGTGCATATATGTTAAAAATTTAGTTCAACATATTAAAACTAATAACTCGAAATAGTAAAGTAACAAATTATTATTAAATTTAAAATAAAAAAATTTCACAGCATCAATACTACTTTAAAGAAAATTAACTTAAAAAAACCTTAGTGAGGTTTAACAAAACGGACTTAACCTTTAATATTTTGTTGGATAACCCTTGTTTTTAACAACATTCGCCAGTCTTTTTGGTAAAATCTTAATTAAACGCTGGCATGTTTGCAAAAATATTTCGTGGACTTTTGTCCTTTAGGTCTCTTTTTACAATTGCACATAAGTTTTTAATTGGGTTAAGATCGCGACTTTGTGGTGGCCAATCAAGAGCATCAATATTTTGATGCTTAAGCGCTTTTTATTGACCGTGTGGATATTTCTGCGCTTATTTGCTGTCCAATTTCAGCCTTTATTTTGCGCGAAGATACAAATGGATTTTTTTTACTGGCTGTACTATCTTCTGCTAAAGTGATCTTTCGCGTCCTAGGTTTTCTAGTTGAGGTTGCAAACTTCTTTGTATTTTTGTACAAGTGAATTGCACCAAATAGCATTTTTTTTGAGCAAGAAAACGTTTGTGCATTAGCTGACATTGAAAGTTTTTCATTTTGGTAACACTTTACAATTAACCGTCTCATTTCTGAAGCACATGACCTGTTTTTGCCCATTTTCGAAACTAAACCGTATCAAAATTATTACAAATTAATCTATTGTTTAACAAATTATACTCATTTTTTTAATTAAAATTTAGAAAAGTTTAAAAGTTGAAGAAAAAATGCGTGTTTCTAATTAAGTGGCCAGCAAAAAAAAAAAACAATTCTGAAAATAATATTTTTATTTTTTTTTTTAATTTAACTTAGAACTCAAAGTGTTTTCCATCAACAACAATGTTGATTGTTTACTCATTGAATACGGTAAAAACAATTTACAGTGTATGTCTAATTATATGGTCACCACTGTATAAACACTAAGTGGCAATTGACTACGACACAGATTATTTCTAAAGAGTAAACAACTACTTTCTAAAATAAAATATACAACATTTTAAATTGACTACTACATTTTAGATTCTATGCTAAATAATGATAAAACAACAAACTTGTCCTTGAATACACAAGTGAAAAATGGCACATAAATATTTGAGTTTCAGTCAATCAATTAACTAGACACTATTGAAAAATATTGTGTAAAATTTACTACATCGTCAGTTTCAATACTAAATGTTACAGGATGCAAACAATCATTATATCGCTGTCATCATTATCAAACATCGTACACGTAAACAATAAATCAAATCAAATTATATTATCACCACGGATTCGGTTGTATAATTATGTAGAAAGGTTTTTAAAAAGACACGTTAATACTACTAAACAGGCCATAAACCTGTTTCACAGCCTACAATAAATTTTAAACTTTGTGCTAAGAATTTACCCCAAAAGTAATTGCATATGCACATGCTCTTCTTAATATAGTTGGCTAAAGAACTATTTCTATTAACAGTTCCCAAAAAGTTGAAATGTAAAAAACTTATTTACAATATGTGTAAATTACACACTTCTCTGTTTACACTTATTTAAAGTTATTTGTGTGTGTAACTACATGTATGTCTCAAACATAATTTGTATGTGTAAAAATTAAAAGAGAAAGAAAATAAAAAACAACCATAACAATAATAATAAAAGTATAACAACAGTGGCATTAAAATAAGTAGATGAATAATAAAGTTAATAAGTCGCAATTTACACGAAGCAATTCTTTAAGCTAAGCTGATTATCTTTTAGATATTGTAGTGAGGGGCAGATAAGACGAGTGAGTACACATTTGATTGTATTTGCAATTCATTTTACTCTCTATTCATATTACATAAGTGTATACAAATGTGTGTATACTCTCACAAAAAAGTACGAGCGATTTAAGCAATAAGAATTGAACTGTATGAACACCGAAGAAATTTCAAGGAAAAAATTTTATCAATCTTTTCAATAAAAATTGCTTCGTGTAAATTGGCACTAACCAAGTTTGAATATTACACAACAGCTTGGCAAATACAAACCAAACAAAATTTAAAGAAAAACTTGTTAGGTTTTGTCTTTTGCTGGTATTTTGTCCATACAAAATATCTACATATATCTGTAGCAGTCAATCTGTCTCTCTGCCGGACTGCTAACTACCAACTGAAGAACACCCGAATGGCAGGACAGACGTTCTAACAGACATTAAAAGTGGTTAGTTCATGAAACAGTATTAATAAAATGTGATATATTAACATAATATTTGTCGATAATTGAGACTGTTTAGCAAATAAAACGTCGGCAAGTGTGTTGTGGGACGGTTACAGGCGTAAAGATATAAAGTTAATATTTACAATATAATTAGGAAAATATGCATTAAAGCATATCGATGGTCTCATGTAGAAAGGCCCTAACTCGCATATTTGAAACTTTACAAGAGAAGGTAAAAACATAATAGAAACTGTAATATTCAAGTAACTTTTTTTGTACAACTGCTTATAAAAGCGTTATTTTTTACACTATTACAACAAATTTTTGTGAGGAGGTGTATTTGCGTTAAATGCATTGGAATCGCAAAAAAACTGTTAGAGGGCGAACTCGTGTCAAACTCATATAAAAACAAATTTCGAAAAATAGCGAGTTAGGGCCTTTCTACATGAGACCAACGATATGTACTTTATTAGATCTAGTTGAATTTAATTGAATATAATTTGAAGCTAATTAATTGTTTGGTTTTTTTATTTATTTGTCATTTTTATTAATCAAAAATATCAGCTTTTCGTTACAAAAACTGATGTGAACAATGAAGCACAATATTAATAATGCATAAATGACAATAATTTGAATATGTACAGGAATGGACATAAAATTAATTATTAATTTGAAATAACACAATTTTTTCTAGAAATCCTAAACTTCTTAAACAATACCTATAAACACCATTTTTAAAAAGGGTGATTTTATAGCAACTTTCTTTTTGGCAAGTCAGTTTTTGGCAGCTCAGATGTTTTCGTGCAACATGTTACTGTTAAATTCAGTTTGGTTTATAATTTAACCATGAATTGACTTGCAAACAATTGAAGATTATTGAAATTTATTATTAAAATACAAGTTGGATGAAGATACACTTTTTTATCGGAAAATTGTGTTTGGTGTGAAAAGCAGCCAAAAGCATTGCAAGAACTGCCAATGCATCTCGAAAAGTTCACTATTTGGTGTGGATTATGAGCCGGTAGCATCATTGAAATGTACTTTTTGAAAGACGACGAAGGCAGTAACGTTACTGTGAATGGCGAGCGCTACCGTGCGATGATTACAATTTTTTTACCCCTAAAAGGAAAAACTAAACTTGGCTGACCAGTTGTTTTCAACAAGACGGTGCCACATGCCACGCAATGGTCCAATTGAAAGGCGAGTTCGGTGAACAGTTTATTTCACATTTGGGGCCGGTCAATTAGCCGCCTAGATCGTGTGATTTAACGCCATTCGACTATTGTTTGTGAAGATATGTTAGGGTTTATATCTATAGGAACAGTTAACGTGCTCATAGCTAATATTGAAGAATTTATTAGTGAGATATCGGCCGATATATTGGAGAGAGTATGCCAAAATTGGACCCAGTGTATGAACCATTTGACGAGTAACCGTGGTCAACATTTACATGACATCATCTTTAACATTAAATTATATAGATCGTTCTAACGTCTCAAATAAAGATTTCATACATTTCTCTGAATTTTATGTATTTTTTAAATCAAATCAAACTTTTAAAAAATCACTCTTTATATACCTTTTGTTAAAAATATCGTGCCTCCAAATAAATTATTTTAATTTTTATCCCTTTCTATTTCATTACAGAATTCACAAGACTATTACTCTAAGGGGAGAGAGAGAAGGAGTTGGATACATGTTAAGAACCTCATTACAAAAATTCTTCTTACTTAAACAAAAAAAAAAAAACAAAATAAATTTAAATAAAAAAATAATTATACTCAAAAAATATAAAAAAAATACAGAAAAATTAAAAAAATATATATATTTTTACTAAATATTGCATAAATAATGTTATAATCAAAATTTATAATAAAACAAAAAAAAAAAAAAAAAAAAAAGGCTCTTTTTCAAGGAAGCCTAAAATTTTGGGATAATTTTTAAAATAAAACTTAAAAACACCACCTTATTAAAGGCCTACATATATATTAAATATTAAAAATAAATTTTGTTACAAAAACTACATATACATATAAAATAAAACATAGAAAACAAATATTTTTGTTAAGCTTATAGAAAGAAGAAGTTGAAGAAACAAAAACACAAATTAAAATTACATTAAAAACTTATTGAAAAAAAAAACAAAAACAGTTAGTTTTATAAGTTTATATTTTTAAAATTTAATTAATTACATTAAATAATGAATGTTAACAATAATTTATTTAATACTTAATTTTTGAGTTAAATTTAAGTCTTTATTTATATAAAACAAAAAAAAAAACAGAAAAACACACACAAAAAACAAAAAGTAACTAAATAAAAAGTAAATTATATTTTTAAAAACAAATACATACACTTAATATATCAAATTTGTTTACTTAAATTAAAAAAAAACTGAAAGAAAGAAAGAAAGAAATGCATAAAAAATATAACTATAATAATTATAATTATAAATAATATTAATAATAATTTCTCGGATAAGTCTGAAAGTGAGAGTGATATTGTGTTAAGGGTGCTGCAATAATTACAACAACTACAAAATAACAAGCAAACAAATAATATCTATTTAAAATAACACGAAAAACAAACTATGACATAAAATAGCAAACAATAAAATTTTTAAATGTAACAAGTCTTACCACAATTACATACACACACACACACACCTATACATCACAATAAGCAAAAAAAAAAATAATACAAATTCTTAATTTTTTATTGTGTGTGTATGCTTGAAACCAACAGCAACAATTACTAACAAACCAACCACACACAGTATAGTAAATATAAATATTTACATTTTTTATGTTTGTTTTTTCTTTGCTCAGCTTTTTTCTGTAGTTACAAACTACAAATACAACTGCAAACAATAATAATAATAATAATAATAAGAACAACAAAAATACAAACAAAATTATAATAATAAATATGAAACGGCAAACATAACAAAAACTAACAGATTTTATTAAGAGCAAAAGATCAACAACAACAACAACAAAAAATAAATACAATATATAAATAAAAAATATATTGAAAGAACAAACCAGTAAAAATTATTAATGTTTTTATTTAACTTTGTCTTTTTTATGCTTTTGGTAAGTATGTAATTAATTTACATTTTAATTTAAGCCATAAAATAGGCAACCATTTTCATACGTTTATATGGTAAATTTTATTATGAGTTTGTCAACCGTTAAATATAAGTGAGGAGTATTACTTAAGATGCCATTTTTTGACAAATAGTATTGCCAAATAAAAAAATACATATACACATGGTGTAACTATACAAGGTGAGTGCAGTAGCACAGCTGACAGACTTTGTTTACAATTTACTTATGTCAAAAGTAATAATTTTTCAAGTGTTTTTGACAGTAGTACATTATTTTACACAAACAAAATGCCTGTTGTTTCTGTTTTGTGTTGTATTTGTTGCCGATTTGCACTCACCTTGTATAGTTTTTTTTGCGATTCCAATGCATTTAACGCAAATACACCTCCTCACAACAATTTATTGCAATAGTGTAAAAAATAACTCTACTTTAAGCAGTTGTACAAAAAAAGTTACATGTTGAATATTACAGTTTCTATTATGTTTTTAACTTCTCCTGTAAAGTTTCAAATATGCGAGTTAGGGCCTTTCTACATGAGACCATCGATATATAATTAAGAACTGCTTAAAGTGCTATAGTAGACTTGTTACAGTTTCAGTAAGCAAAGTTCAGATGACCATTTCTATGTACAACCAATAGTTTTTTTTTTCAAAATAAAACAGGGTTTATATGAAAATCATCAAAGAATAAGGTTTGACAATTGTAAATGGAAAATTGTAGCATGGCGGGTCTATTTAGTTAATTACGTCAAAGTTTTTGAGTTCTAAGGCTGTAATCGATTGAATTTGCTCTTTATAAACTCTATATTTAACATAGTTCAAAAAAAAAAATAATTTAATTATGCGATTTCAGCCTACTCGGTGTGACCAAATAAGAGCTAAATTTCAAAAAATTATGCGATCAGTTTGGTTGTTGTTGTTGTAACAGTAGTAATTGCTGAGTTGACAGCCCTTGGCCGAGTGATCTTGGGCCATTCCGGCTGTCGTGGGAATGGATCAGTTTGGTTAACGTGGTTGCCTGCATTCAAGTGGAATATTTTGATTCTGTTTTGAAAAAATGCGATCAGGTAATTTGGTTTACAATAAATTCATTGTTTTGGTGTTGAAACCGTCAGTGATATCAATAATAGGAGTTAATTCAACTATTTGCATCTAAACATGCGAATAGACTTCAACTCCACAGCAACGAAGAATCTTCCATTCTTATCAATGATGATATATATTCAAGACGTTTAAAAAGAAAAAAAAACTCAAGACTTAATGTCTAATCTATATATATAAAAATAAGTGTACATTTTGATTGTCACTCCATAACTCGAGAACGGCTCGACCGATTGCCATAAAATTTTTAGGGAAGGTACAGGGAGGAGTGATGATGGTTAGTTGATTTTGAAATCCAAAATCGGTCTAGCCATTCTCCAGTTATGATTTTTTTCCTGAAAAAATTCAACATTTGAAAAAAAAAGTCCCCTAAAGTATGCTGTACAAATTTGCAAATAAATAAGAGCAGGCAGGTTGTGAATACATCTTATTCTATGAAATACAAATCAATAGTAAATACCGAGCGAAGCCGGGGCGGTCAGCTAGTATTTTATAAAACTAATTTAAAAGAAAAAAGTTACTTGTTAGTGTAAACTAGGTGTAATTTTATGAAATGTTAACTAAAATATAGTATTAAGATCATTTCAATAAAAAAAAAAAGTAATAGGCTAAAATTGTGTTGTAATATCTCCCGATCTGTTCACCGTTACCGCAATACAGTTATGTGCATGTTCAGCATGCAAAAGACTCAACAAGTACACTATGATATTCAGAAGCACAAATGCGTCAATTTTATTGTTGACGTCTTGAAAAATTAAATACAGCCTTTACAGATTCACCGAAATTTAATTCAGTGTAATAATTGCCTAAACTTTTACTACCAATGTGTCAACATGTAATGTGTTCAAACGTTCATGTCATACTAATATGCCCCTATTGGTCAACAAAGTTCTTGTTGAAACCGTTACAAACCAAATATTGTACATATATACTTAACATGGTTAACATTTTGACCAAATAGTTATATTTAAATAAAACAGAATTAATAAATACTTTATTCTGTTTTATAAACTTCTTTGTAATAGAAGAGAAAATTCCAAGTTGTCATACAAATTTCAATCAAATAGAAAAAGTTTATTTTTTATGTTAATTTTTTTACGTGAATCTGTATACATTTTTGAAAACAACGATTTAAAAATTTAAAACGAATACAAAAAGTTACATCAGTGCAATGGAATATGAGCAAAGTGAAGAGGAACATTTGCAAAAGGTAGAACACTTTATACAACCGAGCAGAAACCGGGGAGGTGGAAAGGTAAATGTTGGAAACATTTCTTTTGAACTTACGTTCTACAATGTGAACAAATTATATTTTGGTTGCATTGATTTGCTTCTGCACAAAGAAAAATATAACTATTTCAAGCACGAACCATAAAAATCTTCAATGTACTTTTAATTTTATAAAACGGCTAAATATTAACAATTTGAAAAGCAATATAATACATACAAAAAATAACACTAAAAACCAAATGTAGCTATACATTTACATTTCATACATCTAGACGGCATTGAAGAAAAGAGTTAACATCACTGATCAAGCAACCATTTAATACAACTGTGCTGCCTAGTTTGTATAACTGCGTACTTTTCATACTCACAAACTTTAATATGTAACAGACATTTTCCTTTATTTTGACATTTCTTCTACTGTCGCATG
Source organism: Bellardia pandia (assembly GCA_916048285.2). Classification (NCBI taxonomy): domain Eukaryota; kingdom Metazoa; phylum Arthropoda; class Insecta; order Diptera; family Calliphoridae; genus Bellardia; species Bellardia pandia. Next base: position 51,555,851 of record OU696531.1, read on the forward strand.
TGATTTTCTAATTTTCAAATTATATCTTCTTTTTGTAAGAAAATTATACAGAAAAGTCGTGTGTTGCGCAAAAATCTATAGAAATATTGTTTAAAATTAGTTAAAATTCGTGTTAAATCGAAAAGCAACCACAATTATTAATTCATAGTTAATAGTTATTAAACTTTAAAGTGTTTTCGAACGAAATTTGTTGGCTATTTTAAGTGTGTGTTCTAGCGACAGACAGCAGTGTATTTTTATTGATTTTCCGGTCGTATTTAAAAACATCAAAGTGGATACTGTAAAGGTTGAAGATTTGGTAGACTCCGATCCCGATATCGAGTTTATCGAAAAAGACAGCGGTATGTCTTCACTGGGCGGTAGCAAAGATGAAACCCCCGAAAGAAAGACCACAACGGTAGCCACTGTAAGCATCTATAGCTCTTTGTTAAAAAATCAATAAAATTTTTCATTTATTATGTATAATTTTAATTTATAACAAATATTTAAATTGGGTTTCTCTTGTTTATTTTACAGACAAATGATAAAGATAACAAAAATGAAGAAAATTACGATGATGTAAGTACTTGAGTTTAAAGTTTTCTTTCACAAAGTTTTACCATTAAATGATAAATTTTATTTTGCTGGTTGATTCCTTTCTTTTATTTTTCACACTCACATAACCTCATTTTACTTATTAGGCAATCTTTTGCTATTATTGTTGTTGTTTTATTTAGATTTTGATTGTTTGACCTGATATTTGTTTACAGGAATGTTTTTGTTTTGATATACATATGTATGTACACGAGGGAAATTTTGTTTTATAGGCGTAGATTTAATTTAATATTAAACTTATTTTGGCAGTATAATTATAAAAATATAAGTGAATTGTTAGTTTTATTAACAAATTATCCGGAAATTATAGTTTTTTATATTTTAATAACAAAATTACTAATTTAAAATTGTAAATATCACAGTTGAAAACATTTGTTCAAATGTAAACAGCAGAATTGAATAAATGTATCCTATTCTATAATTGAATGAATGAAAAAAGTGGTTGGTTTACGTGGTAGTTCACTACGTGCAAACACTTAAGTAGAGTCGAAGGGACCCCGTTTTAAAAAATGAAATGAAAAAAATACTATGCGGTAGTAAATACTCTCCATCGATTCAGGGGGATTATTTTGTAACACGTATCGAAAAGAAAATCGTTTGAAATTGTATACTTTATACATTGCACTGTAGTTTCGAATCGAAATATAGCGTTAAGCTATATTAATGGAATACCTATACAAAGACTACAGAAATGTCAAAAAACATAGCTAGCATTTTTTTAAGCTGGTAAGGGATTTTTATAAAAATATTTGAGCTATTGAAAGATTTCTATATTAACAGTCCGATGATTTCTATACAAAAAAAATCACCTATATTTTTTATCACACCTTAAAAACATCTTTTATTATTTATAAACAAAAATAACGATTATTTCTCTTTTTTTAACATGTATTCCTGCATTGCTCATTATTAACATGAAACTAAAAAACATAAGGAACCCGATGAGACCTTGGGTGAACGTCTTTTGGGCTTAACAGAAATGTTCCCACAGCCAGTACGTGATTTTACCAGTTTATTGGTGGATGGTTCCATCAGCACTGTCAAGGGTCTCTACAAATTCACTTGCAATGCATCCTGGATATTCTTTACAAGTTCGGTGGTTTTATTTGCTCCTGTCGTCTTTGAAACAGAACGTGCCCAAATGGAGGAAATGCAAAAAACACAACAGAAACAGGTATTATTAGGACCCGGTTCTGCAATGTCAGCTGTTGGTGCACCACCAGAATTGCCATTAATACGATAAGCTTATTCTGTAAACATAACTCTATTAAATAGAAACAAATAAAACAAAAAAATTAATTAATAAAAACAAAAACTAAATAACATCTGGTTTAGTAACACTAAATGAAACAAAAAATAAATAAAAAAGAATTACCAAAAATACAATAAAAAACAAAAATTTTTACAACAAACTATAGAAAATGTTATTAAGTGCTCAATTTTGCTTAACATAATCAAACGGTTGATTGAAGGATAATTTGAAGAATCAAGTAACATGTTAAGAATTTCCAATTGTTTTCAAACACACTTAAATGTGTATGTTCGAGTAAAAAATACATTTCAAACTTAAACTCGTTAATGCCATATAACGTCTATACACAATAACATAAATAAATACCTTAATAATAATAAAAATCACATAAAAAGAAACTCCAAACTAACGAAACAATACGAAATATTAGTAATTGTAAAAGAAATCAACACAGTTTAGCGTTTTAGAGTTACATTAGTACGAATTGTTAGAACTTGCATTTCAAAATTTTGTTTTATTTTTTAATTTAAACAAACTTGTGCATTGTTATTTACAACAGAATTGAATAAAAACGATTGCTAGTAATTTAATTAAGGCAAGAAAAAAAAACATTTCTATAAAAGTAAATAATTGTAATATGTAAAGAAATTGTATAAATTACCTAATAACTTAATAAAAATTTTACAAATGAAATACTTTGCTTATAAAAAATTATTGAAATGAAATGGTTTGGTATTTACAATCAGGTATGTGATGGAAATCTAAAACGAGTGAGTTTTAGAAGTTAATTTGTTCGTAATATTTCTGTACTGCAACATAACTGTATAAAAAGAACAATGGAATTATTAGAAAAACAAAATATTTAATATACATACTAACTGATATTATTGCTCAGCTTGTTAAATTCAAACTCAGTAGAAAGTTTTACACTACAGCTGACTTTTTTATTTCGCTGAGATACAAATCCTGATTGTTTTTATATTTTTTAGCCGGTTAATGCGAATTTTACAGTAAAATTATTGCCCCTATTACGGTTCACAACTTTTTTAATAATTTGGTCGTCTTTCATAAATCGGTATTGCCATTCACAACTTATATGTAGTAGAGTTAATGTAGAGTTAAAGTCGGGTTGACTGACAGACGACCAAACTTAGTTGAGTTGAGAACGGCAATAGGGGCATATATTTTAATCCATTTTTTAGCATACAAAATCATATAGATTCCACTTGAAAAAAAAACACGATTGCTTTATATTTAGGAATATATAAAAGGCCATGAAAAGATCCACCATTGCTGTATATTCAGAAATAGATAGGGCCACGATTGCTTTATATTCAGGATTAGATAAAGAGCCTCAATTACTCTATATTCAGGACAAGATAAAGAGCCACGATTGTTTTATATTCCGGGGCCAAATTACCGCATTCGTGATCGAATGAGCTATCGTATCGATAAATGATTTCGATATCAAAATAATGATAAAATGAACTAAATTTCTTGCTCGATATCGAATGCCATAATCTTAAATAAGAAAAATACGATCAATTTTGCTCGATATCGAATGCGGTGATTTGACCCCAGGACTAGAGTCACGATTGCTCTATATTCAGGACTAAATAAAGAGCCATTACTGTTTTATATTCAGTACTATAGACAGAGCTACAATTGCTTTATATTCAGGACTAGAGTCACGATTGCTCTATATTCAGGACTAGACAAAGAGCCTCGATTGTTTTATACTCGGGACTAGAGTCACGATTGCTCTATATTCAGGACTAGATAAAGAGCCACAATTGCTTTATATTTAGGACTAGAGAAAGAGTCACGATTGCTCTATATTCTGGACTAGATAAAGAGACACGATTGTTTTATACTCAGGACTAGAGTCACGATTGCTCTATATTCAGGACTAGATAAAGAGCCATGATTGTTTTATATTCAGGACTATAGTCACGATTGCTCTATATTCATGACTAGATAAAGAGCCATGATTGTTTTATATTCAGGACTATAGACAGAGCTACAATTGCTTTATATTCAGGACTAGAGTCACGATTGCTCTATATTCAGGACTAGATAAAGAGCCTCGATTGTTTTATACTCGGGACTAGAGTCACGATTGCTCTATATTCAGGACTAGATAAAGAGCCACAATTGCTTTATATTTAGGACTAGAGAAAGAGTCACGATTGCTCTATATTCTGGACTAGATAAAGAGACACGATTGTTTTATACTCAGGACTAAAGTCACGATTGCTCTATATTCAGGACTAGACAAAGAGCCTCGATTGTTTTATACTCGGGACTAGAGTCACGATTGCTCTATATTCAGGACTAGATAAAGAGCCACAATTGCTTTATATTTAGGACTAGAGAAAGAGTCACGATTGCTCTATATTCTGGACTAGATAAAGAGACACGATTGTTTTATACTCAGGACTAGAGTCACGATTGCTCTATATTCAGGACTATATAAAGAGCCATGATTGTTTTATATTCAGGACTATAGACAGAGCTACAATTGCTTTATATTCAGGACTAGAGTCACGATTGCTCTATATTCAGGACTAGATAAAGAGCCTCGATTGTTTTATATTCAAGACTATAGACAGAGCCACAATTGCTTTATATTTAGGACTAGAGAAAGAGTCACGATTGCTCTATATTCAGGACTAGACAAAGTGCCTCGATTTTTTATTCAGGACTACAGATAGAGCTACGATTGCTTTATTTTCAGGAATAGATAAAGAGTCACAATTGCTTTAAATTAAGGAGTACAGAGTAGAGTAGAGCCACGACTGCTTTCTATTCAAGACTGGAGAAAGAGCAAAAATAATCTCTAGTTTTGAAATAAAAATTTTTGCTTGTACCTGAGTGCAAGCAAGTTTCTCCAATGTCGAGGAAATTCCAATGCAACCCAGGAACGAATTCTTTCAGTATTAAATATAATATTTAAATGTTAGAAAGTATTAAGGTTTAATTAATAATATATTGCAAATAAATTATCTTTAACTTACCTTAATTGTAGTCAGACCCCATATCATTTTCAAATTTTCGTTATAAATAAACTACATGTTTCGATGTTTTAGCACAGCACTTTCTTTTTTATATAAAACAGGCCATAGTGTAATAAAAAATACACTTTTTGCAATTGACTTTTTTTGATTAATTTTATTGCAATACATATATTAATTTCATTTCATTTTCTTTACATATGATTTTTTTTTTAATTTTGTTAGAAGATACTAATTTTCTTTATGATTTCATTAAAAAGACAAACAAAAGCAAACACACTCATACACTGTAAGGAAGGGACGAACGAACAGCAATAAAACTCAAATTTCTCACTACTAAGTTTGGAATTTTGTTAACTATTTTAATATAGCAACATAAATAGTGTAACAAATATTTCAATTTCACTATAATTTTTCACAATTTACTTAAACTTCCAATAACCACTCGCGCACACCTTCAACTAAAAGGAAAAACTAAAGAAACACCAATTAGCACAACTTATCTAAGAGTAAAAGAGACAACGCTATGTAATCATAGTAAACAGCTTTTATTATACAATACCAGCACAAATTATATGCTGGATATATCTCAATACTTTTTAAGCTCTTATACTTAAACGGCGGGAAACGGACAACGAAACTAAAGGAAATGAACAACTAACTTTCGTTAAGTGAAAAACTACATATAGATTTTGTTTTTAACAAATTTAACATTTTACATAATAATTCTTGTTAAAAAAATGTTTGAATTTAATTAATTAATAGTTTTTCTACAAGTGTGTTAACTTTTTTAATTCTTCACAACCGTTAACCGTTTCTATACGACACCGAAGAGACCAGTCACTCGCGCACGTCTGACTGCATCAAAATTTCTAAATAGACTAATGAGAAAATACAACGAAGGTGTTTAAGAAAAGCTTTTTAATGGCAAGACTGATTTGTAAAACAACGCTGATCGTTATTAATAAGTTAATACATATATAGCAGTGATGGAAAATTCAATACTATTGTACTATTTTCAGTACTTTTTCACAACAAAAATACCACATTACACCCACATCATATATATTACTCTTTGTTTGTTTTGCTTTGTTCCCTGTCTAGAAATCCAGCGTTACTATTTTTATAATCCTTGACAACATTGGCTTCAAAACAAGAACATAACATAAGGAATGCACAAATTCGTTATTCATGTTGTTGTTAGTGTGCTTTTGTTTGCAAAAGTTGTTAATGTTGTTCAAGCAACCAATTCCAATGTATTTTTACTAAATTTCTTATGTTTCGTAGATTTCTGTAATTCTCATTTCTTGTTTGAGATTTTTTGTGTATCATATGTATGAGTTTGAAAACTTCAAACATATTGGTGAAAGATCTATTAATGATATGGCATTAATACTAACAAAATGCAGGCATGCTCATATATTTATTATCTTAACCCAAAACAAATAAAAATTTTTGAAACATATATTTTTACATAAAAATTAATTAATTTTTAGTTTGTTGTTATAATAGTTTTTTTTTTTTTTTAACTGAATTAAATTTATTTTTGAATTATTTTTAAATGGATGTTTAATATTATTTTTGAATAAAAATATATGCTTCCTAAAAAGTACCATAATGTTGAAAAAAGTACTCTTTTTGTTGACGGTCAGTACCATTTCAATTTTTCATTTTTCTATCACTGATATATAGTAAAAGCTACTAATTAACACAAAGCTTTTTTGTACATCCAAAGTAGCTGATAAACTAGTGGGAAACGGCAGTCATAACAAAAGGAAATGACAAAATAATTTTCGTTAAAGTGAAATATTTTTAAAACGACCAAAAACTATCTTGAAGTGAAGAGAAATCATCAATCATCGTTCTCTAAATTTACTAATAATTATTATATTTCTTATTTATAATCAGTTTTTATACTTATGAAGAGTTTTTAAAATGAAATTTACACCTTTTATAAATTATTGTGCATATTTAAGTTATCAAAATTATACTATACTATTAAAATAAATATATTAAATCCCCAAACCATCTGCTCAATATACATATACAACTTATCTTGGTTTAGCACCAAAAACTAAATAAAGTTTAACTTTAAAAGTTTTGAATCTAAAGTTTGTTAACATAGTTTTGCAGTTCTAAATATAAAGCTTCATACTTAAAGTAACTTAAAGCTTTGATTAACTTAACGAAATCCTATCTTAATACAAATTGGTGAGAAATGTATAACGAAACTTAAGGAAATGTGCAACTAACTTTCGTTATGTTGAAAACTATTGCAAATATTATATACGTATATGTTAGAATACATCAGGGATGATAAATGAGAATATCGTACCAACGAACTTTTAAAATCGTACTTTTTCGACCCTAATAGTACTAAATAATTTTGTTACAATTTTTTTTTAATTTTATTTTAATAAACAAAAATGTAATACAACAAAAACAAAAGGAACTTTAAATTCATTGGTACATGTAAAGTAAAGATAACAAAAAATAAATAAATACATGTTCATTAATTATACATACAGGAGAAGGTAAAAACATAATAAAAATTGTAATATTCAACATGTAATTTTTTTTGTACAACTGCTTATAAAAGCGTTATTTTTTATACTACTGCAATAAATTTTTGTGAGGAGGTGTATTTGCGTTAAATGCATCGGAATCGCAAAAAAAACAAATTTCGAAAAAATAGCGAGTTAGGGCCTTTCTACATGAGACCAACGATATGTAGATAATTATGGTCATATAAAATATTAGTAAGGTACATTCAAATAAATGAAATCAAATGTATACATTTTTTTATAACAAGCCAGTTGCTATATTAAAGTTGTAACAACTAGAGTTTTATTTTAGTACCACTTGCAAAAAACTAAGACGACGCTTTCATACTGCAAAAAACCGTATTGAAGTTTTTTCTAGTCTGTATAAGCTTTACAATTGCTCTCTTTATTTTATATATGAAGTTTAACAACTACAAGAAAACATTAGCTGAATACTTAAAACCACCTGCTATTTATTCCAAAATCTATTCACAATATTCATTCAGTAAATAAGCGTTGCAATTTTATATCAATTAAAAATATGATTGGGTTTGAAAATTTTGGAAATAGTACCAAATGAGCCACAGTGGTACCATCGTACTTTTTAGTTTTGAATTGTACCAAAAAAAGTACAATTGTACCAACTTTATCAACCCTGGAATACATATACATATGTTAGAATTTTAATAATTAACACTTTCTCTGTAAGTTAAACATACTTTTATATTTCTTCGCAACCGTTAAAACGTTTTTATAAGATACAGATGAAACAATTTTTCGAGGAAGACTGAAGAGAAAAGTTGACGAAGAAATAATTTTATCATGAAAGGAAATAAGGATTGCCATGGTTATGTATTTAAAAAAGAAATATTAATTTTATTTATATGAAATTAGTGGTAAAAATATTCCACGTGGAATATTCTACACAGATTTAAAATCATATAAAGCATTATTTTATTACAAAATTTACTAGTGATACCACATAATATACAGTAGTGGACATGAGTTTAGCACACTTTTTTCCAATATGTACCCTGTGGCGTTATCAGCATTATTTCTAAATATTTTCCTCTATTTGTGGTTAATCGAAATTAATAGGCAACTTAAGCAGGACAATAATTTAGAACGTGAAATTAAATGCATATATTTTGTTAGTTTTTCACGGTTAGTTTTTAGGAAATAAGTTCTGAAAATATTTTATGAAACAAAAGATTAATATCAGGTGCAAAGTGGATCAGCGTAAGCTTATTCACTAGAAGAAGAGACTGCGAGTATGTATGTATTTTAATTTTCTTATGAAAGATGCTCTACAACGTATTAGGCCATATTCGAACCTATGGAACTTATAAAATTTTTGCATAGTATCTAAAACGTAAACAAATAACCCGTAAAGAGGACTTTTGTCTGCCTCAGTGGCAGACACATTTAAAAGCTCCACTGCAATTCAAATGGATCTTTCAACAATATTCGGTATTGACGACTTCACTAGAACTATAAGAAAAAATTTGCGTGAATGCATTTTTCGGCATAAACAACAGGTTTCAAAAAACAACTTACAGTCACGGATTTCTTTTGTACATGATCATTTAGGAAAACCAATAATTTTCTGGAGAAATATACTCTGGAGCGATTTACAATTTTGTAGGTGCGAATAAGATATTTTGTTTGTTGAGGGTTAATTAAAATAAGAGATTTTTATTCAAAATAAAAACCTGTGACCGCATTTCTGAATTATATAGATTCTTAATTTTAGCTACAATTTCCTTTTAAAATTAAAGAGAATAATTTTCTGTTTTCAGAACTTGTTTTGACTTAAATTCTTTAAAAACATAATATTTCGTTATCACACAAATTTGACATTTTTCTCTTGATATACATATAAATAAATGGCTTGTTATTATTTTGATGGAATTGATTGTTTCTTACTCGCGAGGAATTCAAATAATATGTACATACATATATGTACATATATTATTATTATATAGTTGCTAAAACCCATAATCCCTTTTTTAATCCTTATATTAAATTTATGGTAACACTTGTTTCTTTAACAAATCAGTCTTGCCATTAAAAAGCTTTTCTTAAACACCTTCGTTATATTTTCTCATTAGTCTCTTTAGAAATTTTGATGCAGTCAGACGTGCGCGAGTGACTGGTCTCTTCGGTGTCGTATAGAAACGGTTAACGGTTGTGAAGAATTAAAAAAAGTTAACACACTTGTAGATAAACTATTAATTAATTAAATTCAAACATTTTTTTAACAAGAATTATTATGTAAAATGTTAAATTTGTTAAAAACAAAATCTATATGTAGTTTTTCACTTAACGAAAGTTAGTTGTTCATTTCCTTTAGTTTCGTTGTCCGTTTCCCGCCGTTTAAGTATAAGAGCTTAAAAAGTATTGAGATATATCCCGCATTTTATTTGTGCTGGTATTGTATAATAAAAGCTGTTTACTATGATTACATAGCGTTGTCTCTTTTACTCTTAGATAAGTTGTGCTAATTGGTGTTTCTTTAGTTTTTCCTTTTAGTTGAAGGTGTGCGCGAGTGGTTATTGGAAGTTTAAGTAAATTGTGAAAAAATTATAGTGAAATTGAAATATTTGTTACACTATTTATGTTGTTATATTAAAATAGTTAACAAAATTCCAAATTTAGTTTTGAGAAATTTGAGTTTTATTGCTGTTCGTTCGTCCCTTCCTTACAGTGTATGAGTGTGTTTGCTTTTGTTTGTCTTTTTAATGAAATAATAAAGAAAATTAGTATATTCTTACAAAATTAAAAAAAAATCATATGTAAAGAAAATGAAATGAAATTAATATATTTCAATAAAATTAATCAAAAAAAGTCAATTGCAAAAAGTGTATTTTTTATTACACTATGGCCTGTTTTATATAAAAAAGAAAGTGCTGTGCTAAAACATCGAAACATGTAGTTTATTTATAACGAAAATTTGAAAATAATATGGGGTCTGACTATAATTATATATTGATTCCTATGGTTCCAAGTTGGAACAAAGGGCCGTAACAAAATTCTTCCATTGGGATCTGTCCTGTGCGATTAGCCTGATCTCAGACCATGTTCTTCCTGTTTCGCTAATCTCGGATTCTAGTTGCCTTCTCCAGGTGTTAGCTGGTCTACCTCTTCTTCTGCTGCCATGAGGGTTCCAGTCAATTGCCATCTTTGGTATATCATCATGGGGTCTTCTCAGAATATGGCCAACCCAGCTCCATTTCCTCCATTTCTGACTATAATTAAGGTAAGTAAAAGATAATTTATTTACAATATATTATTAATTAAACCTTAATACTTTCTAACATTTAAATATTGTATTTAATACTGAAAGAATTCGTTCCTGGGTTGCATTGGAATTTTCTCGACATTGGAAAAACTTGCTTGCACTCAGGCACAAGCACAAATTTTCATTTCATTACTAGATATTATTTTTGCTCTTTCTCCAGTCCTGAATAGAAAGCAGTCGTGGCTCTACTCTACTTTGTACTCCTTAATTTAAAGCAATCGTGACTCTTTAACTATTCCTGATAATAAAGCAATCGTAGCTCTATCTGTAGTCCTGAATAAAAAATCGAGGCACTTTGTCTAGTCCTGAATATAGAGCAATCGTGACGCTAGTCCTGAATATAAAACAATCGTGGCTCTTTATCTAGTTATGAATATAGAGCAGTCGTGACTCTAGTCCTGATTATAAAGCAATTGTGGCTCTGTCTATAGTCCTGAATATAAAACAATCTAGTCCTGAATATAGAGCAATCGTGATTCTTTCTCTTGTCCTGAATATAAAGCAATCGTGGCCCTATCTGTAGTTCTGAATATACAGGACTATATCTGTATTCCTGAATATAAAGCAATCGTGTTTTTTTCGTGGCTATTGATATAGTCCTGAATATAAAGTGCTAGGACGTGGTAACTCGCTGCACACAATCAATCAAGTGGAATCTATATGATTTTTTATGCTAAAAAATGGAAATGAAAATATAATTTTACTGTAAAATTCGCATTAACCGGCTAAAAAATATAAAAACAGTCAGGATTTGTATCTCAGCGAAATAAAAAAGTCAGCTGTAGTGTAAAACTTTCTACTGAGTTTGAATTTAACAATTTGAGCAATAATATCAGTTAGTATGGCTGTTTTCATAAACGCAGTATGCAATGCAACATTTCATTGCATAGAGTTCATAATAGCTTTAAGATTCTGTTTAATTTCTACACGAAAGCTGATCATGATAAGTTCTATACGAAAACTGATTATGATTAGTTTTATAATTAGTAATGTAAGAATACTGACCATGATCATCTTAATAATGTTGCCATTCTGCATTCCTTTTTTAAATAAAAACAACCAACTTTATTAGGAATAAAAGTATTTATAATATCAAATTATAATTTATAGAACATTAAATATACCGTGTACCTATACATGTTTAGAAATCAATTTCTTTTTAATTAACAATAAACAGAACTTTTCAATTTATATACGTTTATTCATTATTTAAACGACATTGCAGCAAATAATATACATATGGTGAATTTCACGTCAAGTGACCCAATTTTAAAAATCTATGTCTTCCGATTTGGATGAAATTTGCACCAAGGTTAGTACTATTGGATAGTAGGCCAGAGACAAATTTTCAGCGCTATCAGTCCAGAAGTGCCGGAGTTGGAGGGGGTCAAAGTTGGACATTTTGGTCATACAGGGATTTTTTAAATGAGTGTAACTTTTTACCTATTGGTCCTAACAAAAATTTTCCAAAGGACTGTAGATAGCTATTTCTTCAATCATTTCAAAAATATTTTTTTTTAAATTTATTTTTCAATTTGGGCCTTTTTTTTCTTGGGTCAGTCATTTGACGTGAAATTCACCATATATAAAAATACAAGAAGATTATTTTGAATTAACATATTTTATGTACACACTTAGAGATTTCTTATTTGAACAGTGAAACATAAACAAAAAAATAAAATAAAGAACGAATGAACTCCAGGTTCTGCAAAATATACGGAAATTTTTGATATAAAATATGAATATAAACATTAAAAAATATAAAGAAGGTACGGTAGAACTAAAATATTAAATAATACCCGTCTTAAACAGTAATTTTAGGACAACGTGTAACTGGTCATGCATTTACAAGTTTGTCTCATTACAGCCGACATAATGGCTTCAGTGGAAACAATTATAATGTTTTTATTTAAACGTCTATACTTGTACCACTCTCTTTTGTCCTCTTGGGCGGTGACTAAGTATAGTTGTTGATTTTTTTTGGGCGCCGGTGGCGTTTTGTCATGTACATGACCTCCCGAGACTTCGATAATAGCTAATGAAGATGATTTGTTAAAAATAAATGCATAAATTGGTTAAAATGTTAATTTACATACCTTTAATTTCCTGGGGATTCGGTAAAATACTAGCAGTCATTACGAACTCATAACCTTTAAAAAGTATATGTTTTTTAGCCATTTGCAGTGATTTAACAAATGAAAATTTGTGTTTCTTTTCAAAAGCAGCATCCGTAAATAGATAATCATTTATGCGTACACTTTGGGGATTTGAGGAAGCATTAACTTTCTTTAGATATTCTGAAGTGACTATGGGTATACCTCTGGCCATGGCGAATAGGAACTTGAATGTTCGAAAGGCTTTATCCATTATTAAAACTTCGCTGTCAGCGGGATTTTTAGTAATGCTCCAATAACCTTTGGAATTTTGAAATAAGTGATTAAACAGTTCCTGGTCTACCATGGTCATGGATATGGTTATTATGGGCGTTGCGGTTGATGAGTTATTTGATTTTGTCGGAGACTCCTGGGAATGCTTTTAGAATATGATTTCATATTAATAAATTGTATAATATTCTGAATAATTAAATAAATAAATCGTTAATAAATCGTATATTGATTTTTAAACTTACTGTGCTTCTTAAACGTTTACGTTCGATTTTTTCTGGACCTACAGGTGGTGTAGCTTCTGCTTTGCGTTTACGCTGTTCGCCTGTTGTCTTCGTTGACACATTTCCATTCACGGAAGCATTATGAGACAATGACGAATCATTTTTAATTTTATTATGTTGAGGAGCATTTTTGCTCAATGATTTATTTGAGGTAATACTGTTCTGAGATTCACTTCGTTTAGAACTTGAGCGGCAGCGTGTCATCCGTACAACAACTGAATAAATATAGAAAATAAACAAGTTTTATATTTTAACCGAATTTATTTTTTTATTTCAACATGATCCCTATTTGTCAAAGATACAACAAAAATTGAAGCAAAAACTTTGATGAACTAATTTTGTTTCTTGGTGAAAATTAAAAATTGTTGTTTTAAAAAAAACTATTTTTTTTAGAAAATTAAAAAAAAATATTTGAAGAATTATATTTTCCCAGTTTACATAAAATTAATATGTTAATTTACTAAATTCAGACTTGTAAAACACTGAAAAACTTGCATTTCCGGGTGGCAATTCTTTTTAAATTGGCTTCAACTTTAAAAAAAAAAAATAAAAAAAGTAGAATGAAAAATGTTTATTGTTATAACAATTTTTTTTGTAAGATTTGTAAGTGATAGTTTCTTAAAATATATTTAACCAGATTCGAAATTCGAACGATTTGTTTGTTGAAAATCAATTTGCAAATTCAAAATTAAGACTGCTGCTTGTTTAAAAAAACTTACATGGTTGGGTAGAAACACTGTCCAAATCATCTTCCTTACCTAATTACAAACAAAATGACATACATATACAGGAAAATTGTAGAATAAAACTTGATTTTGTTGTTGAAATTCGAAATTTTGTTGCAAAAACCGTTAATTTTTGTGAATATAAAAACAAAATTGTATTTATTAATAGTTTATATAGTTTCCTATATGCAGGCTTTCAAGGTCATTAATTTAATGTAAATAAAAGATTATTTATTTCATTTTCTAATAACAACTGTGACCAAGAAAAAACGACAAATTTTCTGTGATATATGTATATTTTAATTTACATTCATTTTTTAAATAATTTAAGTTTTGTGTTGTGTTGTCCACATATACAAAAAAATACTGTGTATAAATCATAAATTGATGTAAACTGACAAAAAAGATTATTATTTTAATAAAAAACTCAAATCCCTGAAGAAGTTGGAAAGAATACCAACGAAACGTCGGATTTAATAGAAAATGAAATAAATAATCTTTTATTTACATTAAATTAATGACCTTGAAAGCCTGCATATAGGAAACTATATAAACTATTAATAGCAAACAAAAAAAGGTCGATCAACACTTATACCTATAAAATTGTATTTGGCCTTGTATTTGGTGGTGGACATGAGGTAAGCACACTTGGTTTCTGTTGCCAATTAAAGCAAATATTTTCTGTTGTTTGTTGTTTTTTAAAATCCTTTATTTTTATTTTATTTTTCTTAGGGTCACATGTAACACATGATTTTGTTGTTTTAATTTGTTGCATACGATGGTTTTCATTCCAGAATACAACCACCCTAAAAAAAACAATAATTTACCTCGAAATAAAATTTTATTCACAAAAAAAAAGCTGAAAAAACTAAAGAACCAAAAAAACCTTTTTTTAATACTAATATTTAGCAGGATAGATATCCTTTATAATAGTTGCACATTTTCTAGGCATACTCTCCACCAAAGCCATGCAGCACTTTTTTTGAATTTCGTACGAAGTATTTTGGATTTCTTTCCACAAATCGGCCAAATTATTGAGTCATTAGATACGAACCTATAAAAGGTTGATTTATCACCCCAGAGAATAATCTTCCTAAAAATTGTTAATTTTTCTAAATGCTAATGGGCAAAAGTAATCCCGGTACTGTAAGTATGTATATTTAAAAAAAATGTGGCTTATGCTGATTAATACCCCCACGTTTTTCTCATTGAGTCCTCTTCTTATAGTTCTAGAGGAGACTTCAATTCCGAACTTTGTTAAAAGATCTCTTTAGATTGCGGTGGCTCTGTAAATTAAAGAGTTCTCTTTATGGACTGTTTTTTACGCCTTGGATCCTGCGCAACATTTTTACCATAGGTTCGAATATGGCCTAAAGTGCAGTAGACCATCTTCCTTAAGCAAATTAAAAAACTTGCAATCTGGTTCATCTGGTAAATAACTTTAGACTGTTTCTCTATTCACCACCTATCTTTAGCCATGGCTAAATAGTGTTAATCATTTGTTTCATAAAATATTTTCAGAACTTTTTAATTCCTACAAACTTATCGTGAAATACTAACTAACTATATAAACTGACTTTCATCTTCTAAATTATTGTCCAGCTCAAATCGCCTACAGTTAACCACAAATAGAAGAAAATTTAGGAAAGCAATAAAAAATAATAGGACATACTGATCGCAGCATAGGGTACACCAGTTAATAATTAAGAAAAATACTTTTAAAAACAGCATATATGAAGTGTGCTAACATCATATCCACCTCTGTAGATAGTATAGATAGTTTTGTAGGCTCGCTTATATTGTAAAATGAAAATAAATTAATAAACAATTTAATAAATCACTAAACAACTTACATTTTCGGGTGATAATGCTTTTTAAATTGCCCTCAACTTGTTTATTTTAATTTTTTTGTATAAAAAAAATTGTTAAAAGAAAAAGTAAAATGAAAATTTTGTTTGTTTTAACAAAGTTTTTGGTAAAATTTGACACCAGTATTTGTAATATCTTTAAATAACTTCTGCCTGGGTCTACACTCAAATATTACTAAATAAAACACTTACATGGTTGGGTTGCAATGCTATCCAAATCATCTTCTCCATCTTGTGTACTTGTGGAATTATTGCTTGAAGCAGCCTTCTTGCTAGTTGAGGCCGTTTCCTCATATCTCGACGTGGCACGAGTCATACGTCTAGCTGGCATTTCCTTGATTTGATCTTCCTTTTTAGCCTCTGCCTTTTTATCTGAAAACGCTTGTCTTTTACGTTGCCGTGTAATTTTCTCTGGTTTATTTGATTTATTTTGTTCATCTTCTTTTATTTTTCCCTGTTCATCTTCCTTATTTTGACCTTTTTTACTCGAACTTTTTTGTTCTTCTACTTGTTGAGCGGTTGTGGTCTCAATTTGTTTGACTTTTGTTGCATTATTATTTCCCTTTTTAGTATTGTCTTTGCTTTTAGTACGCTCTTTACGTTCTACCAATTCTCGTTCTTTGTCTCTAGCCATATGTCTTATATCACGACTGAGTGTACTTGATCGCGAGGGAGGAGATTTTGTTTGCTTTTCATCTTGTTCCTGGCCAAAAGAAACATTAAATTTGAATAATTTCTGGGCTTCTTTGGCCGCTTTAGCTTCTTCTCTTATTTCGCTTTTTTGCGGGTTTCTTTTCAAGTGCGGCAGCAGTTTATCAAAATCTAGCGAATCTTTAGGTATATTTATTAATTTAACCAAATCATCTTGGTCAGCATCCTCCTCATTTTCCTCGTCATCGGTGTCATCGCCAAACAAATGTTTGTTTTTGACAGCTAAAACATTTGTCCTCAAAACCTCACCTTTTTCCATATGTATATGCTCCTTAATCAATTGAGGCGTGCACATAAGCAAATCTAAATCCGTTTCCGAGGTGCTACTAGTAGTCGAAGATGTTTTTCTAATAACTTGGTCAGGCATTTTAAAGTTTAGAACTGGTGTAACGTTTTGTTGTAAAGGAGTTTTTTCAATTTCTGCGAAAAATGAGGCTTGGTTTTTAGCCATACATTTGCCCTCTAAAACAGTAGAGTTAAAACATTTTACTGGCATATTTGTAGGGCTAGAAGTAGAGGGAAGGTTGATAGGTTGCAGTAAGGCCTGAGTGAATAAATCGTCTTCGTCTTCAGGAACTAGGTTAAGCAAAGACTTGAAGTTGTTTTTATTTTCAACAACAGGTGTTGTTAAACTATTACGAGAGAAACTGGAGATAGTAGAGCGGGCTGTGGAAACTGAAGCAAAATGAAATTTTAGTATATGAACTGAAAGACTAATTTATAATAATTTTACTACCTTCATTGGTGGCAAATAGCTGAGTAGGAGGTAAATCTGCTATTTGCTCCAATGTAGCTGGACATGTATTTTCTTTATCACTTAAAGTTAAAACCTCTTCATTTTCTTTCTCCATACAAGCTTTTTCCGGCTCAATAGAACTTTTCTTTGATTTTATATTGGCTGAAGGAAGAAACACTTGTGTGGGTAATAAATCTTCATCATCTTCATCCTGCAAATTGGCTGGTGGGGCAATAGCTGCTTTGTTTGTATCACCACATGCATTTGCTTCTGTAGACTGTGGTTGTAATTCATCGAATTCTAATATATCGGGCGTAGAAGTATCTGCTCTTAATGCTGTGGTTTCCTGATCCACCTTCGAGTTGGACCATTTAAGAGTAGACATCTCTTTTTCATCCTCTTCGATTTTAGATTGATTGTTTGAAGTTTCATTGCAAGATTTTGCGGCATAATTTAAAATGATCGGGTGGTGTTTTATCAATGGTATGACTTGAGAATATACAGGCTCATTATTTTCCTCTCCAAAACCTTCATTGTAATCTTGAGTACAAATACGAAATTGACTACCATCATTATTATTGGTGTCTTCTGCATCATTTTTTGACTCTTCTAGTAAAATACTCTTTTTTTCGAATTTACCATCTGCCAATGTACGTGGTCTTTGGCTGCTTGTTATGCCTGACACTGGCAACACTTCTTGTGTTTCTGGTATACAGAAATCATCATCATCGTTTTCGTCATCTATATTACCAAACTTAAATTTTATTTTGTTACTACTGACATCTGGATTACTCTCAGCTATAGAAAGATCCGAGGCATTTAAGGAGCTGCGTGGTCTACAATATTGCGTCTCTGGAATAGTAAAGCTATCATTACGGCTATTATTTGAGTTTAAGGAACTGGATGACGAATTTAAAGAGTTCCTACTGGCATTGGAATTAGTTTCAAGTATAACTAAACTGGTATTGGGTGTAACAGATTGTTTATGTGGTATTTGTGGCACCAAGAAATTGTTATAATTTGCACGTTTTATTCGACTTTCATGTTGTGAGGTGGATTCTGGGCTAGAGGGTATAATATCGGAGGTATTTTTGTTAACTTCTAGAAAACCGCTGCTGTCATGAGACTGAAAATAAAAAAAATTATGAAAATTAAAAAAAAAACAATACAAAATATACCTATAGCATATTTTTTAAATTTATTAATAAGATATTTATGTACGTATGCATATCATAGGAAAATAATCGATTTATGGAACTAGTAAAACTTATGCATGTTTTTAACTAAATAAAGTGATAAAATCTTAGATAACAAATAACTCACCACTTCCTGTCGATCATGAATGTATTTAACTTCCTGCTTGCCCACTTTCAAAATATCTCCATTTTTTAAACGCAACTTCTCCAAAGCCTTTAAGGGAATATTATTCACTAAAGTCCCCTTTGAGCTAATTAAATCGAAAACGAACACCTCCTCGCTATGGCCAACTTCTATGATGCAATGTTTTTGTTCAACATCTTCCTAAAAGTATAACAAATTTAAATAATAACTAAAACCAAACCTGTAAGTATTTCAAAAGATTACCCCTTCATCCAACTTAATGAAATTATTTGCATTATTTTCGGTATCATTTATTTGTTTCCCCAACAGGTACAATTGCCCAATATCCAAAGGAATGCGTTGGCTTTTTATTTGCACAAACATTGTAATGACGCTTTAAAAATATTTGTTGTACAATCAAATGATATTTAATATTTTTATTGTGTATTTGTTGTCAAATTTTCGTTTCTACATATTCTCCCTTTGCATTTAAGACTTTACAAGATTTCTTTGTCTATATTTTAATTTATTATAAGTGTTTTTTAATAAAGCAGATTATTTATTACGAATTTGCGCGAAATCAAAAAAAAAATATGATAAAGTTTGTTTTGGCTGAGGAACAACGTAAAAAGTGCTGCCTAGTTAATAAAATAATAAAAAAGTGAAGCCTAGTTTTTTATTTATAACATGCGTTGTCAACTAGAAACACAAAAAAAACGGAAAACAAATTAAAACCATTTCTTACATTTTCATACAATTTTGAAAACTATTTTACTTATTAATATTTTTAATATATGAAATGTCGTTTTTTTAATATTTTATAAAATGTTGACTAAAAGTGTATTTCGACTTTTTTCTGTAAAAATTTTATTTTTTTCACAATCTATTTCGCTACTACTCAGATTAACAATCGGTTTCGAACATTTTATATTTTAGAATACTACCTCAAGTCTTGACGTGCAATCGTTTTGTGCGTTAATGTTCTCTTAAGTGGAGAAAACGTGACGATGTTTATCGTTTGCTTTTATAATTTGCTAAAATACGCTTTGCGAGAAAATGTTTTGACAACGATGTTTAAAACAGAACATAGCACCGCCAAGTAGAGGTGGAGAAACATCGATGTTTGCTACCACCGATGTTTTCGATGTTTTTAAGCGAAACATCGATGTAACATCGATGTTTCTGAAGAAAATATACATATTATTGTAAAGTATGCAAAATGAACGTACAAACACCAAACTGGTAAAAATAATAGTAATTAAAATAAATAAAATATTAAATATAAAATTGTATTTATTGAATAAAATAAAAAAAAAACATAACATTTAAATTCATAGGTTAAAATAATAAAACGTTTCACAAACGTATTTAAAAATAAGAGATCGTGTATAAAAAATAGAGATCGAAAATCTTTAAAAATTTTCAAAAATTGACTGGTTTTTGTTAATAAACATAAGTTTATCGACCACGAGCGGCTTGAGGCGCGTTCGCCGATCGGAAATAATTTGCCCAGCCTTGCTGAACATTCGTTCCGACTCGCAGGAAGTTGCCGGCACGCATAAATATTTTTTTGCTAGCTCTTTCATAGCCACCATACTTTCTGCATTCAACTTGTCGATTTTTATAGAGGTGACAAACAAAACATCGATAGTCTTCGTCAAACATCGATGTTTACCAAAAATGCAAAAACATCGATACATCGAAAGTACCATCGATGTTTTCTCCACCTCTACCGCCAAGACATGTTCATGCGAGACATATTCATGTGCGAGCAAGAAATTGTGGAACTCAATACCATTGAAGCTTTCGATTTGGATGGTATAGAGTTATAAAGCTCATATATATATATATATATTACTATATCTCTGCGATTTCTTAATCGATCCGGGCAATGCATGTATATACCATTTGAAAGAGCTCTGAAATATCTTTCAAATGCTGTATAACATGACCCATCTTATTAACACATTAAAGCAAAATGGCAAAAAATTTACACTTTCTTAGTGTTATTTTAAAAATTCATCGATATAGCGGTACCAAAAATATCAAGTGATCAATAGAAAACATTTCAACCTTTCATTTGATATATCTCCTATATCCCGGATTAGTTCAGAAATCTCAGAGATGTAGTAATATATATATATCTCAGCTTTAAAGCTCTATAACTCCCTAACTGAAAGCTTCTTGCACAAAAGGCATAAGTCACTAATCTTAGAAATTTTTAGCGATCGATGACTTATACCCAACATAAATTTAAGCCGAAATTGTTGAACCAGTTGAAGACTTGTTAAGACAGGAGATAAGCTTTGTATAGACGGTTGCAAGATCTTACAACGTTGTCCGAAATATGTTCAGAAAATGTCTAACCACCGTGTGAACTTGCAATTTTTGTCTTGCAACGTTGAAAGAAAAAGCATTGACAATTTACCTCAATGTCAGTACATTGCTAGCACATTGCTAGACCTGACAACCATCTATACATAGCTTAATATGTTCCCATCACAATCAAAGTATGTGTTGGGTACATATTCCCATGCAATGTGTGGGTACATGTCAGCAGATTTTATTAATTTTCTGGTAACTCTCTCTACTAGGAGTTATCAATTCAATGTGCATTTTTGTTTCCAAAATAAAAAAAAAATATTTTTGTGCCGGTGATTTCGTAGTGTATTTTTCGCGCGTTAAAACTGTAGTCTGTGGTTAAAACTATTGACTGTATCAAAAATAAATGTAATTTGATTAGAAATGTCATCGCATACTTTACGTGAGCCACATTTCGATTATAAAATAAAACGGTTTTATAATTGTGTTCTTGCCCAAACGATATCGAGCTCCGGCAAGTTTTTGTTTGCCGGCAATAGAGATGGCGACATTTTCGTGCAAAGGTCTGTTTTTGTACACAATCTTAAATATACTTTCAACTAAGGCTTTACTTTAATATAATTACAGATTAAATGATCTACAAAATTCAGAAGAACCTCACGAACCCATAAAAATCTACAGCCAAGGTGATGAGGTGGAAATTAATAGTTTGTGTTTCCATCGTGACTTTTTGATAGTGGGCTCCACTGGTGTTGTGTATGGTCTGAAATGGTTGGAGGGAAAGGGTGAGCTGCTTAATAAGAGATCTTGGGAAATAAAGATACCCATTGAGGCTGATGCCATTGAGGTACCCGATGTTAATTACATGTGGCTAAGACCAGAAACAGACTGCTTGTTTGTGGGTTGTGGAGATAATGTTATGTATGAAATTAGTTTGGAAGACGGCCGCATAGTAAGAGACTTTAAAGGCCATGAAGATTATATACATGGTGTGTGTGGCTTTGGGGCAAATAAACTGTATTCCGCCTCCGAAGATGGCTCAGTGCGCTTTTGGACATCAAATGAAAAAGAAAGTGTCGGTATTATCGAACCTTATAAAAAAGAAAACTTAAGTCGTCCCGAAATGGGTAAATGGATAGGATCGCTAGCAGTTAACGACGATTGGTTAGTGTGTGGTGGTGGCCCCAAGTTATCACTGTGGCATTTACGCACTATGGAATGTACTAACGAATTCCCCTATCCCGGCAAAGTGCATGTGTGCGATTTTGTTGAGGATATGATTTTTGTAGGCGGAGAGCATACAAATGCTCAATTCTATGCCATGAATGGTAAATTAAGAGCTGACATCAAGACCGAAAATACAGCAGTTTATTCGGCAATTTGGCAATTGGAACCACAACGTTTTATGTCCATTGCCGGTTTCAGTAATTGGCTGTCTATACTCAATGATTTTCGATTTTTGGATAGTAAAATTGAGTTGTACGTTTCTAAAGAAGATACAGAGAGCAGTGATGAAAATAAATGTAATTAATATAAAAACAAGTAACAATACTAATCACATTTACCAAACAATCAGTGTATTGTGCTCAATAAACTAAATAAACTAGTTGGGAAATTCAACAAATCTAAAATAGCTCATTTAAAGGTATATGAAGTTATAATACATATTGTCGATATAGCAGGTATATAAAGATTTTTTATTATCTATTTGCAGTAATAATATTAATATTCAAGAAACTTTTTATAAAATCAAGAACATAATTTGAAATTCAATAAACTTTTATAAAATCAAGATTACATGAATACAGCAAATATTGGCAAAAGGTAATTAAATTTACAAAAATATGTATGTAGTTTGAGAGTAGTTTAATGTTTTTGAAAATAAGTTCAATATGTAAACGCAGAAAATGCAATTCAAAAAAAAAGGCTAAATCTATTATTACACTGTGGAACAAATTCAGGTTAGCAAAAGTTAGGTCGATTCTAAAAATGAGGGGTGAAAATAGAGGCTAAATTAGAAGACCCCTATCGCGGCATTTGTTTATGTTAGTTCGAATTTTTTTTAATCGACCTTCGAACTTTACAGTCAAATTCCAATTTTCAGCATATTTTTTATATGGGGTTTTTGCTATAACTCGTCAACTAATTAACAAAAATTTTCTAAAACAATTTTAATTGTTGCACAGGTCTCTAGCAATAATTTGGCTTTTACAAATTTAAAAAATATCATTATGACTATGATCAAGCGACATTCTAATCAATATTTTTAATGAAAAACCTTAAAAATGCTAATATGTCAGTTGAGAATCATAATAATATAATCGCCCCTATCGTGAATAAAAATTACACGTGAAATTTGTTCACTTTTCACCTTTTCCTATTTAAATTCAATGTTAAAAAAATAAAAGTGAACAAATTTCTAGGTTCTATAATAGTGATTTCAAAACCTAGCGATTTTTAAAAATGAATCGAAGATTGTAACTCAAAAGTAAAACGAGTAAATAACATTACAGAAAAGAAAAATATATGAATTTGTTTAAAGTTGAACGTCGAAGAATATTATCAATAATAATTGCAACATGTGAACACTTATTAAGCATTTCATTATAAAATTTCAAATTGTGACATTTAAAAAAATTAAATTGTGAAAATTTTGTGTTCAAAAATCGAAAAGTATCTATTAAATTTTTAGAGTCTCACATAATGTTAGCTTAAAAATTAAACACATATCAATGGATTTTATTTATGTAATACTTTACAAAAAAATTATTGCTTATTTTACAAATTCAATTAATTGTCAAAAAACTGTATTTTTTTTTTTTACTTACAACAATTACTGAACAATATTTTCACAGTTCTCCTTTGTAATTAACAGCAAGTCCAACTTGTTTGAATTGCCAGCATTATTAAGAAATTTGCAGTCACCAAAGGTAGGTTCTCTAAAAATGTTAATACACATACTCCAATGAAATATTAAATATTATTATTTAAATACTCAGTGTTACTTACCCTTGAGTTACAAAATTTTCCAACATTTTTATAAATTTCTGCGATATTAACTTTTCATCTTTTCTTAAAGAACGTGTGGGGAAACTCAACATCAAACTAAAATCATCTGAATGAACGGTGCCTACAAATTATAGTGTTTGGTTATGTTTAAGAACAACATTTAGTTAAATTCAAATTCTTACCAAATTTCATATCTGTTCTTTGAGTCAAATCATGAGCAAAGTTAAAATCTGAAGGATTATCATAAACGTAGGCATAAACTGGTGCTTTATTTTGTTCACTGTGTAGTTTTAAGGCTTCTTGGACACCATTTTTAAATAAAACATCTGTATAGATTTCTTGAACTTTCAAATAATTTTTCTCGCAAAACGTTAAATTTCCTAAGTAATTATCTTTCAATTGTTGAGCATATCTTTGTGGTTCACTGTTAATATTTCCTAAGAAAAGATTTTGAGAAGCCAGTTCCAACCATTTCACATTTAAATCCTCTATAAATGGTTTTCCAGTTTTAGGATTTATCTGCAATAATTCCGCTGCATTGTAGCCACCATCTTGAGCAGCATATGAAGCCAGCCAAGGTAAATGTGAGTAATTTCCTGATTTAATTATATCTGCAGGATGTTCTGTGATAAATGCTTGTGGCGAGTTTTTATGCTCTACTACTGGTCCAAAGATGGTAAAGGGATTATAGCCGAAATTTAAGAGTTCTTTCACACTTGTTACAATATCTTCGGGAGTTTTATATTTGAGACAGTGTTTAATGGCTTGAGTGTTTTCTGTATCAGGACATTCTAAATGTTTGGCTAGTTTTAAGGCATTCTTCAAGGGATTTTTGATAATAACCCAGGGGTTAAAGGCCACACCACTTAATGATACCACCGCCTTGGCTATATTTTGTAGAGATGGATGTAACATTTGTAAATGAGTCGAGGCTGCACCGGCAGAAAATCCCATTATTAATATATTTTCAGGATCTCCTCCAAAATACTGTATATTATCTTTGACCCATTTCAAAGCCAGCTGTTGATCTTTCAAGCCATAATTACCGCTTATAACCTCATCTTCAGTGCTCAAGAAACCCAAAGGTCCCAAGCGATAAGAGATTTTCACCAATATAACATGGCCGCTCTTCATAAGCAAATCTTCGCCATACACATTGGCCGCACCAAACATAAATGCTCCTCCATGTATATAAGCCAAAACCGGATATTTCTCTTTGCCCGTCTTAGGTTTATAAACACTGACAAATAAACAATCCTCGGAACCATGCAATTTATTTTCACCTTCTTTAAACTGATCCCACTGCATGCACGCTATCGGCTTTCTTGTGGCATCGAACACGTTTCTCCACTTTTCGTTATAAGCCTGAGGTGGCTCAAAGCTTAATTCTGCCACCGGTGCCTTGGCATAAGGTATAGATTCATAACTATAATAGTAGCCATTATCTGTACCTCTCAACTTGCCATTACTCATTTCTACTATTAAACCATTGTTTTCTTCACTTTTTACACCGCTTAAAAGTAAAACTACTAAAATATTCAAAGAATATTTAAAGACACAATTCAACTGCATGATTGTGTTGTGCACGGCTTGAGATGTTCACTAAAAATAACAATTTAAATCTTGAAGCTATCGGCATGAACCCTAAACTAAATTAGTAGCGTAATCATATTTTGTTATCTCTTAAAGATTTTAGATAGTCGAATTAATTAGCAGATGTTTATTTGGAATATACATAGATTATTTTTGAAACCTTATCAGTTTTTTTTTTTAATTAAACAATAATGTAAAAGCCGTCTCAATAACCAAATAATTATTACAATTATTAATCATAAAAATTAAAATGAGATGTACTTAATAACATTTGATTTAAATTAATTAAATCTAAATTCAAATTATGTATATGTATGTGTTATTGATAGTTTGACAATACTAGTCTGTATACTTATGTATCAGTCTGTTCGTTTACCTGCTAGTTTCAATGTTTTGTTTACTTTTTGAATGGAAAATTTACAGCGCTAGGCGTGCTTAACGTGACCAGGTGTTTTTTTTTCCGAAAAAGCTGAAAAAGTGGAATATATGTAAATAAATTTTTTTTACAAAACTTAAAAAATCAGTTCTATTTTGGTTGTGCATTTATGCATACAAAGTTGTAGTAAAAATGTCTCTTGAGGCTTAAAATTATTATGCACTTATGCATTTTTTGCATTTATCCATGCATTTTTACATGAAAAAGTATAAAAGAGGCTTATGGCTTCGAAACACGTTGCACTTGAGCATTTTTTGCATTTATGCGTGTTGCACTTATCCAGTTTTTACTGCGTATAGTAGCTAATGAGTAGTGCAATAACTAAACAATTGGTTATGAACTCTTTATTAATGGCCTTAATAGGCGTAAACCTGTTAACCCTAGATGGCTACTCTTCATTTTTGTACATTAATGTTACTCTTCGTTGAATCGACGAACAATTTCTAAAAATAATTTTAGCGGAACAGTTTTTAAAAATAAAAAAAAATATTTTTATTTAAGAATTTTATTTAAGAAATAACAAAAAAAAAATATAATGTAACACAAATTTTTTTTCTATCTTAACATTCGATACGAATTTGACTCTTTTTTATGAGTTATATGATAGAGAGTAAATGAGCTTCGTTGATTCGACGCACAGTAACCATCCAGGGTTAAAAATCTACTGTTTTTTTTTGAATTGATTGCACATTAAATTGTGGCACATTTAATTGTGCAATTGAAGACACATTCAATTGTGGAATTTTGGCACATTCATATGTGCAATTGGAATCACATTCAATTGTGTAATTAGAGACACATTCAGTTGTGGAATTGTGGCACATTCAATTGTGAAACTGACATCACACTCAATTGTGATTGAGATAGATATCACACAAATAGAAATCACATTAAATTGTGTAAGATTTAAAAGAAAAGGTTATAAAAGAACAATAAAAAATTAATTTTATTTCTTAGATAAGCAGATCGTGACTTTTTATGGAATAACAATGTCCGACATAAAGCCATTTTTATGTGATGTTATTGAAAAGTCGCTATTGCGTGTGGAATAGGAGAAATGGTTCAGATCATTTAAACTGTATCTGGCACTTGGAAGGACCGCAGCTACAGAAAGTTATCTATAATTTTCCTGGGGCGTTGAGTGACTTCGATGGGGAAAGTATTGTTGATGTATATGATGTTCTAGTGACCAAGTTAGACGAATACTTTTCGCCTAAAAGAAATTCAAAATGTGAAAGATATCTATACAGAAATCTTACACCATCTGATGGAGAATCCTCCAAAAATTTTTTATTGCGCTTAAGACAACAGGTTGCGAAATGTTCTTTTGGATCGACTACAACGGAAATAGAGGAAATTGTATTAAAGATAAAATAATTGATTCTTGGGCTCCTATTGAGTTAAAAAAAGGCTGTTGGAGAAAGAACAGAGAACATAAGCTTGCCAAGTCTATGAACAACTAAATAAAAATTCGCAAAGTATTCTTTCTAAAGTAGATGCAGAGTATGTTAACAAAATTTCTCAAAATTCTGATACAGAATGCTACAGGTGCGGCTGTAGTGGTCATATGGGCAACTCGATGCATTGTCCGGCGCGTAATGCAAACTGCAATAGATGCTACCTCATTGGACATTTTGCTATCAAATGCAAAACTAAAATTATTAAAAGAAAACTGATTGACGTTGAGGAAAGCGGTGGATAACGTCGGAATAATAGACCAGAACAAATACGGTGTATACAAAATGGCAATAGGACAGATGATGACGAATTTGACTGTTTGAAAATTGACGATAATTGCGAAAATAAAGAAATTATAAAAGTGAGCATTGGGGGACAAATGATCACGTTTCAATCTGGTAAGCGAAAAAGATTGGATGGTATTGAAAAATCACAAAGCAATCATATAGAGTATACGATCTAATTCATCAAATCAATTTAAAGTATATGCGTCAGATCAGACTCTTAAAGTAGTTTGTGTATTTGATGCTCCAATTGCAATAGTTAAGGACCCTGCAACGGTTGCTTGATATGCGACGCGCTAACAAAGTTAAGAGGAGCAAAACATTTTTCATGAAAGCAGTGGGGAAATAACCACTTTTATGACACAAAAGTGGTTATTCAGGTATAAGAGACTGATGTTTGGAGTAAATTCGGCTCCAGAAATATTTCAACGCACGCATGAAAGTCTGCTAGCATCTTGTAGTAACTGCCGAAATTATATAGATGCTGTTATCGTATTTGGTAGCACAGAAAAGGAACATGATGAGGCGGTTAAGGAAGTTATGAAAGTTTTCGAGGAGAATAACCTAGCACTGAAAGAAAGCAAATGTGTTTTGAAGCAAATGGTTTCACACCAAATACAGACAAAATTAAGGTGATCATTAATTTTCGAGCTCCAAATAGGAGGTTAGGAGTTTTCTGAGTTTGATAACTTATGTGGGCAAATTCATACCTGATTTGGCAGATATTACAGAACCGTTGAGGATTCTATTAAAGTCAGACACGAAATTTCTATGGGGTTCCAATCAGGAGAAAGCATTTCTGCAATTTAAAACACAGTTATCTAACATTCCGAATTTATCATATTTTGATCTGAAGAGGAGAACTCACTCGAGTAATTGCAGACGCTAGTCCTGTAGCTTTAGGGGCAGTTTTGCTACAATTTGATGTCAACGGGGATCCAAATATAATATTTTTTCCTAGTAAGACTTTGTCGGAGGTGGAGAAAAGATACTCGCAGACTGAAAAGGAGAGTGACGCTGGTCTGGTCGGTGGAGAAATTTTACTATTATCTAGCGGGATTGGAATTTGAGTTGGTGACATACCACAAACCACTCGAGGCAATTTTTAAACCAACTTCTAGGCTACCAGCTCGAATTGAACGTTGGTTATTTACAATCATTTAAGTTTAAGATAATCTATCGTTCTGGAAATGAAAATATTGCAGATTCTGTTTCTAGACTTTGCAAAATCACTGAAACAACATAATTTGACCGATACTGCGAAGATAATATTTTCCACATTGTATAAAATTCAATACCACCAGCTATGGGAATTACCGTTATAGCTGACATGAGCTCAAAGGATGAAGAAATATCCAACGTCATAGCTCGTATCAACAATGATATATGGGATTTAGATAAATTAAGTAAATACTATCCATTCCGCTTCGAGCTCTCCTAAGAGGTACACGAATTATAATACCTAAATCGTTACGGGAAAAGATTCTTCAATTGGCACACAAGGGTCACCCAGGTGAAACAGCAATGAAATGAAGACTAAGAGCTAAGTTGTGGTGGCCTTTAATAGATAGAGATGCAGAAAATTTTGTTAAGAACTGTCGTGAGTTTACTTGTTTCTCGAATACCGAATCCTGCTCCGATGCAAAGATATGCGTTTACGAATGGTCCTTGGCAATATGTAGCGACGGATTTATTAGGTCCCTTACCCAATAATGAATATGTCTAGGTTTTAATTGATTATTATTCGCGGTATCAGGAAGTGGGTTTTCTACGAAATATATCATCTGAGAAAATCATTAAAGTCATGGAAGAAATATTTTGTAGGCTTGGGTTGCCAAAATCTTTGAGAACCGATAACTGAATTTTAAACTTTCTGTAAAACAAATAATATCATACAGGTCACGACACCACCTTACTGGCCGCAAGCTAATGGAGAAGTTGAAAATATGAATAAATCTTTGGTCAAACGGTTAAAAATTGACAGCGTCAACAAAAGTAATTATAAACAGGAAATACAAAAATTTATTTTAATATACAATGTAACAGCTCCGTCTGAGCTTATGTTTAACCGAATAATACGAGACAAAATTCCCAATATCCAAGATATAACTGAAGATATGATCGATATGTCAGCGAGAGATCTTGATTGTATAAATAAACAAAAAGGAAAAGAAAAAGGTGACAGAAGACGAAAAGCTAAGGTACTCTGTTGGAGATAAATTTTTGCTTAAAAATGTTGTATTTCCACATAAACTAACAACGAACTTTGATGTGACGGAGTATTAGGTAACAGACAGAAATGGTAATGAAATAGAAAAAACGGCTAATGGAAAGACATTCAAAATAAATACCAGTCATGTTAAAAAGATTCCAAATTTAGCGCTTCAAGAAAACTCAACCGTAGAAGACTCTCTTTGCAGGAGCAACGACATCAACAGTAGTCTCTTTAAAGAAGCCCTCAGCTGACCAGCCAAGTTGAAATTGAAAAAAATAGGAGGGATGTGGCAACACTGATATAATGTATTCTGAAAAAATATGTATTTTAATTTTTAGTTAATGAAATATAACCGAGCTAAAAACATCTAGTTTTCATGGAGTATTACAACTATTAATACAAAACCACATACAATTTTAAAATTTTACATTTTTTATATGTATATTTTCTCGCTATTTTCATATCGAAAGCCTTAATAGTTAACAGTTATTATTTTCTTTTTTGTATAAAACTAAAACTAAACAAAAATAAATTAATTATTTTACTAATTGAGTTAAAATATCAAATACATATGCACAGGATGGTTGATTTATCGCTTTGAACAAGAGCCCTTTCCTTGTATCGTTACATCTGCAAAAAAAAGAAAAGCAACAAATGAAACCAATAAATAATTTAAATATAAATTTTATACACTTTCACACAATTAACATAAAATATTTGCATATACCCAGCAACCACCAAAAATCTCAAAGAAACATTAACATATTTACAATTTAATTGTGCTTAATTGTTGAAATATCACACCATAAGCGCAGCAACTTACCAATATGCAAACAAGATGCATAACATTCCATTTGTGCCTCGCTCGTGTACATGTAACCATCGGACCCACAAACAATTTCCTCATTTTCATCCTCAACAATTGCACAGATGTGCTCGCAATACTCTTCAGTGTCTTTCTGTTCACTGGGTGGCGCCTCAGTGGTGCTGGTTGATTTTTTGGAATCGCTGCTCACAACTGGTTGGCGGCCATAAATATTCTACAATAATAAAAGTTTAAGAAGAATTTTTTAACATTGCGTGTATTTTCATGCGATATGTTGTTGAAAATAATTTCTCTTTTAATTTAAAACTAATTTAAAAAAAACTAAACTTAGAGTTTATTCAAATTAAGATTGTATATAGGTTCTATAGCGTTTGGTTTTAATAGATTTTATATTTGCATGCTTTCACTTTAATCCAGTTTAATGCAATATCCCTTCTCCTGATATATATATGTACATTAGGGTGGCCCAAAATAAAGTTGCGGATGTTCCCGGCTAATATGAAAATTTGATTCATTTTAAGACTACGTTTCTCAATTTTTTTTGTCCTGGGGTCAATATTTAATGAGCTGGATCAAAGGATAAAGAGGTCCTTTTTAGAGATTTTTTGAAAAATATCGGTAGTTTTTTTAAAAATATCGGCAGCATAAAATTAGCAGATTATGTATATGTACATATTTTATTCCGTTCTCAATTTTTATAATATTTTACATGTTTTGGAGCAGTGTCGATTTTTTGATGTCCGTGTAGGTTTTCCGAAGTACCCAATAATTACGATGTGGTATTGAAAATAAGTAAAATTGGTTCATAAATTCTTGAAAGATGAGTAAAAACGACGACTAAAGCTATGTGTCCACGATTGTCAGATATTACAACGTTGTCCGAAAAATGTTCAGAAAATGTCTAACAACCGTGTAAACTTAAAAATTTGGCCTTCCAACGTTGTAAGAAAAAACATTTTCAGTACATTGCAAGACAAAAATATTGTCAGACATCTAACAATCGTGTAAACACAATTTTTTGTCATTGTCATTATTTTAAGACAATTGTAAAAAGCAATTTTCATTGCCATATGTGCAAAGTTTATGCATCTGGCAATGGCAGCATTGTCATAGAAATTATTTCTGAATGCAACTCTGTATATACATAAATAAACAAACAAGCAATGATAAAATTTTTGAAAAAAGTAGAAGAAAATTAAAGAATTAAATTAAAGTGTGCATTAGGACATAGGCAGATAAAATGGTTGCAATTGGTTTTTTTTTGTTCTATGACAATATTTAAAATTTTTAAACACACACAGAGCTGCAAAACGAATTTGACAATGCCACACAACAATCTGACAACCGTGTAAACTGACAATTTTGGTTGACAGATAAATTCATTGTGTGGCAATTGTGTGCAAATGAAATTGTTAGTTTTCTGACAGTCGTCTAAACTGACAATTTACCTTTTGCTAAAAATTTTTCAATGTCAGTACATTGCTAGCACATTGGTAGATATGACAACGTTGTAATATCTGACGATCGTGGACACATAACTTAACTAACTTTCTGGGTTGGTGCGTTTTTGAATTATACATCTAGATTCTAGAATACTATGCTCTCTACATAGACAATATGTACAATCGATTAATAGGTACTTTTAAATTAATTTTTTCACTAAAAAAACTTTTTTTCAACAACTAAACAAAATTACTATGTATTAACATGTTGCGGAAACAGTTTTACCATAAACATAAACGAAAACATCTTACAGCAACATTTATTTGTTTTTATCATAAATTGTGACAATATTTTTACCATAAACATGTTACGGCAACATTTAACAGAAACATTTATTTGTTTTTATCATAAATATTTTGCGGCCACATTTTACCATAAACATGTTGCGGAAACATTTTTACCATAAACACTTGAGCAATGATTTGATGAAAACTTTGAACATGAATATAATATGTATACGAGTACATATGAGTCATTCCATGTCAGACCGAACGATTTTTGCGAAAAATTGACTTTGATGTCGCCGAAGTCTTGCAAAATTTTAGCACGTATTCTTCATTAAAAAATATTTTACACGTATTTCCAGAAAAAAAAATTTTTTTTCAACAAGTTGAAAAATTTGAAAATCGTCAAAATCATGAAAAATCTTCCGACATGACATCTATTGAACTTATACTTCGCAAAATTTTGTGGATGGATTTTAAAGACCAATACCTTATTTTAAAGGTATTTGAACCTCCTTTTTAAAAATTATTATTTAAATTTTTTTTATAATTTTTTTTTATTTTTAAAATTTGTTATTTTATTTATTTTCTGTTTTCCACCACCTTCGAACAAGCCAAAAAATCTAAAAAAAATATTTTCTTAAAGCTCAATATAACCTTAATATTCCCTGTAAATTTCAGAATGGAAGTCGAATGAATTCTATTTTTTCCCGATTTGTTTTCATTTTAGTAAATTTCAATCAAACCTAAAATGTTTTGGGATGGTTTTTTAAAAAATGTTAATAAAATATTTGAAATTTCAAAATACAAAAAGATACATGTGGCTCAAGGTGGTGGTGGTAAACTTTTGCAAAAGCTGACGCAAACAGATACACTTAGGCCCATTATTACAACTTAACAATAGCTAAAGGTATGATGTTATCGGACAGATATTATTATAAGTTTACTTTAATCTAAAACCGACCAATAAGCTAAAGGGAAGATCATCTTGCCTTTAAATTGTATAGTGAGGTATGTATTTGAAGTTGCCACATGTTCTGGAAAAAATGTCAACTTCATGAAAAATAAAATAATTTTAATTTTGTTTTGCCAATAAATACTTTAATAAACAAAAATGGAAAGCAGACGTTTGAAGAATCTACATTGGTACAACGAAGGGAAATTTAGGCGTGAGATTAGACGAACATAAAGCTGACATGAAAAGAGGAAAACAATCGACTGCACTTGCACAACACTGCATTGAAAACGGACACAAACCAAACTTTGAAAAAGTGAAGATTTTAGATAAGGAGAGAAGGGAAAATAAGAGATACACGTTGGAGAGCTTGAGAATTCAACAAAAATCGACAATTGCAATAAACACAAAAGAAGACAAAGACAATACAAATGCAAACTACACCATTGCAATACTTTAGTACTAATAACAACTGTGACCAAGAAAAAACGACAAATTTTCTGTGATATATGTATATTTTAATTTACATTCATTTTTTAAATATTTTAAGTTTTGTGTTGTGTTGTCCACATATACAAAAAACTACTCTGATATAAATCATAAATTGATGTAAAGACTGACAAAAAAGATTATTGTAAGTTAATTTGTCAAAAATTAAACTTGCAATTATTGTTATTATTGACTAAATGTTTCTTTTGTATTTTTACAATGTTACCAGATTTTAATAAAAAACTCAAATCCCTGAAGAAGTTGGAAAGAATACCAACGAAACGTCGGATTTAATTGAAAATGAAATAAATAATCTTTTATTTACATTAAATTAATGACCTTGAAAGCCTGCATATAGGAAACTATATAAACTATTAATAGCAGACGTTTGATTTATATTTTTTCACACACAAATGTTTTCACAAACACAAACAATTTACTGTTTCTTGTCAGTAGTTTATCAAAAGTAATCGGTTTCTCACTGGTATTGCCATATTTTAGAAAAAAAAATAATTTTATTTTACAAGGAAGTTGTAATAACGAAAAATTTTAAAGGTCACTTTATTCCTCACTTTAATTAAAGTTACCTTTTACTATTAAGAACATTAGAGGCAAGTTGTAATAATGGCCCTTAGTTCGATAAGCTATGAAACGCTAAACTTTTCAAGAACGGGGATTTTAACAGCGATTTTATCACAATTTATTACTACCTTCTATAAAGGCTAATTTTTGCACATCTAAATAACTTTTTCATAAAAAGACGCAGACTAGGAAAGCTAGCAATGTAAGAATCCCACAAGAATTGCAGCAATGAACGGTCGAAGTTCTTGCCAGAGCGATTGAAAATTCATTAAACGGTATCATCTTTAAAAATAAATAGAGAAAAAAAATTTTGAATTTGTTGGGACCAGGGATGCCAAACAAGACTGGTTTTCAAATCCCGATTGTCAATTTATTTTAAAAAGTTATTTATGTTAAGCTTACGATGTTTTTCGTCAGATTTATATATTGGTAGTTTGTAGACTAAATTGTTAGCATATACTTGTATTCTGATTGCATAAACAATCCTTTCTCAGCCTCCGAAACAAATAATTCTTATTATTTTTCTAATATTTTATTCCATATTATTACATTTATTAGTTCATTCGTTTCGCAATCAAAGTTTTTAAATCATTTCTGATAACAAACATTTCTATCTCATTATTAAATTCACTCTTAAATTTTGTTTTTTTTTTTAAAATTAAAAAGTGTTGAGTAAATCATCCCCCTTTTTCTTTTAAAACAGATTTCACCAGATCACTTTTTGATATGTCTTTGAGCATAAATTAAAGTGCAACATAAGCAGAGATTTATATCACTGCGACAAAGAGCTTTGTCTGTTACTTTAACCAGATTTAAAATGACAACTATTTGTTTAAGTAAAACAAATTCTTCATCTTTTGAGGTTTTAACCCTTCTTTGCATAATTGTGGCGATTGCCATCATAACATTGAATGCATTCTTTTATTTCTATTTAGTATTAAGCTAATGATCAAACATTGCATAATGATGGAAATTTCCATAATATTGTTTTTTTTTTTGCTAAATTTCATCATATGTATTTAGATTTATCATACTAAGATTTGTTTTTAAAACCATTTTTTCTTTAATTTTGAACATGAATTATATCATCTTGATTTATTTCACCAATAAAGAAAAACTCATGCAACGAAGGGTTCTTTATAAAGGAATTTCCAAATTCCAAAATCTGTAGACACATCAAATAGTGCGTTCGAGTTTGGCAATCCAAAATTAATTTAATTTCTTTCACCTTTATTTCTTCGACAAACGTTTTAAAATTTAAATTTTTGTTGATGACTTTGTAAACAAATACTAGTTTTTGTGATTTGTTGAAATCCCGGGAATTTTCGGGATCGGGACTTCGGGACCCTTCAAAAAAGTTTGATTTTAACATTTTTAAAAATTCCCATTTTTTAAACATTGTTGGTTTGCAAGTACTTAAGTGGAATCTTTTGATTCCGTTTTGAAAAACGACCACACCTATCTTTGAACAGATGATAGGTTAGCAACGCTATGATTCTCGAGATGTCCTTTCGTTACATATTCACAACTCGGCAATATTTTGTGAATATGTTAACACCGAATTAAAAAGTCTAAGTTAACACTGTAGGTGAATGTGCAAGTAAAATAAAGATCTATGCCAGTTTTGTTTAACATCTTAAAATAACTTTATGCAGTAAACGAAAATAAAATTGATAAAATCAACTCACTGTTCCTGCCTCTTGCATATCATCGCCATCCTCTGCATCGTCATCGTCATTATCTTCCACTACCGGTTTAAGCGCATGCTGCGTCATTATGGACGAATAATGTTTTGAATCCAGCGAACTTGCCGTTGAACTTTCTTCGTTATCCATAACTGTTGTTGCACTATTCGATGACAGAGCATTGTATCTTAATTGTTCTTGCGGGGCATGTGTAAAAGCGACACCGCCCACCATAGCGTCACGTTCGGTAAATTCAAAACGTATAGGTTCTGGAGTACGATTACCAGGCGAATTATGTCTTAGTTGGGAGTATACATGAGGTGCTGGGGTTGATATCACAATAGGACTGGGTGTGGAAACAATTGGCACCGTATATTTGGAAACTTTATTATCTTGGGAAGTTACCACAAATTGATTTTGATTATAAACCGGTTGATAACTAGTGCGCACCACGCTCAAAGATGCTGCCGTAGAAGGATCTTGTTGATAGTAGAGTTGTGAAACGGGATTACCCAGATTATAAGATGAAGTATCAGATAGATCGGAATATATATTGTTTGAATATTGTGTGGTTTGCAAGGCAGAGGCAGAGGGAGCATAAATATGCTGTTGCAATTGGGGCTGAGAATATGGCGTCTGTTGTGGCGCTATGGGTAGAGACTGCTGATAAGGTGTGGGTGCCTGTGATTGCTGTAAAGAATGCAAATGCTGTTGTTGTTGGGCTTTTAAAACATTGTACTGGCGTTTATTGGTCTGCTCATCGATTTGTTTGTAATTGGGATCTATTTTAGGCAGAAAATATTCATTTGTAGACATGAATCGTAAATATTCCTGAGCCTCCTTGTCCGGTCCTTGATATGTGGCTGTTTGATAATTGTTATTTTGCAATTCCGTCATGTCGTTTTCTTCATACACAGAATACATTTTAAGTGTCACTGGGGCCGCAGCGGGAAAGCCAACATTGTTGATGTTGCTGTTGCTATTTTGGGCACTTTCATGTATGGGTATGGAAGGCTGTTGATGCTGTGATTGTGGTAAATACTGTTGAGGTTGATGAACAGCATAATTTTGCTGTAATTGCGACAGTTGTTGTTGTGCTGGTAATTCTTGACGTTGTGGTTGCTGCGTGTGTTGCAGTGAATAGTAGGCTATGGGGTTTTTGGGTGTTAGATATTTCTGTTGTTGCAAGTACTTTTCATGTTGTTCGTTGTATTGTTGCATTTTCTCCTGATCTGGTATAGGATATTGCTTGAAATCAGGATATTGTGTCAATGGTTGTTGCTGCTGTTGTTGTTGTTGTTGAGACTGTTGTGGTATTGCAGCTGCTGGCAATTGTTGTTGCTGCTTGGGTTTTACATATTTGGGATAGGAATTATCCTGCTGTGCTGTGGTGGACTGTTTCGTTTGCGTTTGTGTTGCAGGATGTACAACCACCTGACCGTTAAATACAGGCGAGGCCTTAAAATTATGTATGTATTGTTGCGACAAAGCTGGTACGTGTATAGAATTAGGATGACCTCCCAACAATTGTTGTCTGTAAGGATTTCCTTTGCCATTATTCAAAAATGCTGGATTCGTCGCTTTAGAAGACGCTGCATATTTAGAACTTTTCAAGGACTCATAACCAAAGCGTATATTCTGCTGTTGAGGCTGGGCATTCGGTAAACCATTGTGCACACGATGTATTTGAGTGCGTATAGGGAAGTGATCTGCCCTCGCTCGTATTTTGATGGGTTGCCTACGTCTCAGCGTAAACGCAGGCGTTCTAGGATGCGTCAATAAGGTACGGCCCGATCTTGAACTCGTTGTTGTATTTTGCACTAACACTTGAAGAGTTTTATTTAATTGCTCGTTATTTTCTTGTGGTGTTAATTGCTTATTAATATTTTCAGCACTGCACGACACCAAACCATAAAAGGTTATAATTAATAAACCACTTATCGATAGTTTTAAATAAAACATTTTTCTTTCTTTCGTTTAGGTATTTTGTTTTTCTTATTTTTTCTTATTTATCTTTTAACACTTTTACTTTTGTTGTGTTGAATAGTACGTTTCGAATTGATTGATCGT
Source organism: Bellardia pandia (assembly GCA_916048285.2). Classification (NCBI taxonomy): domain Eukaryota; kingdom Metazoa; phylum Arthropoda; class Insecta; order Diptera; family Calliphoridae; genus Bellardia; species Bellardia pandia. The sequence goes on from OU696531.1 coordinate 51,594,234, forward strand.
TACACAATTTAATATAAATAAATAAGAAGTTTTTTTCTTTTCCATAAATTTTACAAATTCATTCAACAACACTCGTTTTTTTTCCAACACTTTAAAAGCAAAAAAGAAATATTTTATTTGTGGTTTAAATTACAATATTTTTATATTTTATTCCGTTTAGTTTCTTCTTAACGTCTTCTTTTGCCAACGTCTAGCTCACATTTAATATACCGTTGGTTTAGCGACTTTAAGCGTAGCTTGCTTGCAACTTCTTAAACTTTTACCCAAAAGACAGAAGACCATGGTCATGACAACAAAAGCCTGAATCTTATATGTTTTATTTTTTTATATTATAAACGTTTCTTTTCTTGTTTGAGTTGTGTTGCGTCTGCGCTATGTGCTGCTGTTGATATGTATGTATGTGTTGCTGTTGCTTCTTACTTTTTCAAGTTTTCGTCGTTTTGCATTTCTTGTTTTTCTGCTCATACTTTTGTTACCATTGTGTTGTTTACATTGTAAGCCGCGAAGAAAGGTCTATGATGTATGTTTGTACACTGCCGCTCATCTGAATAGGTTGAATATTTTAATACATTTTTTTACCAGCTCTTTCATAAACTATTGCTCAAAAAAGTAATATTACTAGTTTTGTTGAGAGATTATATGCATTACTTGAAATCTGTGCAAAAAAATGAACGGCAATATTGAACCGTTATTTAAATAATCTCTGTTTAACAAATTTTGTCTAAAAACAAAGCACTTTTTTTGGCTCATCAGAATAGGTTTAACAACATTTGAGAAATAAAACCATACTTTTTAAGTTTTTTTTTATAAAATCTAACTTTTTTTATTTAATTAACTTAATCTATAAGTAATTAGTAGTGCGTACAACCTCCTTTATTCAAAATTACTTCGTAAATCCTTTTTGACATTGAGGCATACAATTTGGCCAAGTAATCCAAGTTGGTTTTGCTTCAGGCTTCTTTAATGGCAGCAATCAAGTCATCTTTTGTTTCAAATTGACGGCCTGACTCACAAACCTTACGTGAAAGAAAGCCCCACACATTTTCAATAATATTAAGGTCGGGAGAATAGGGAGGCCATTGCAGTATAGGCACATTTTGTTCACCAATCCACGTCTTCATCAGCCTTGCAGTATGAATTGGCGCATTATCATGCTGGAAACTCCACGTAATGGGTCCAAAGATGTTGTGGAAGGGTGGAAAAGCTTTTTCTGGTACTCCTTTGTAATTAACGGCATTCATTTTGGTAGTAAGAAACTGAAATTCAACTGTACCGTAATACGATATAGCGCCCCACGCCATTACACCACCTGCACAGCTTTAATTCCGATTTAAGTGGAATTATTCCTTTCGTATATCATGGAAATAATATTTACATCCATCAGTACCATCTAAATTAAACTTCTTTTCATCTAAAAAGACCACGTTTCCATTCTTCCTTCCAGGTCATGCAACCCTCAGCAAACTTGAGACGATTTTCTATACGCAATGGGTTAAGCGGTGTTTTTTTTTAATTTTAATCTTTTTAAATGCTGTGCATTACGTATGACGCATTTTACAGTCGCCAAGCTAGCGTTAGAACCAACTTTTTCTTTTATTTTTGCTGCTGAGTGCTTCGAATTGGAAGCAGATCTAACGATTGCTCCTCTTTCAGCTGCCGAAGTGGCTCTAAAAGTGCCTCCTTTCATGTTTTTTCCATAGTTGGCCTCATTTCGTAAAAAAATACTCACACAATTTTGGCTTCTATTAATTTTTTTGACGATTTCATCGTGAGTAAGATCTCCTTCAGCATAACACTTAATTTTGACCCTTTCAGTCTCAGATAAGGGTTTTCCTCTACCCATTTTAATTAGAAATTGTTTTTTACGGCTTGGAAATTGAAAAACTTTGATAACAACTAACCATTCGCAGTTAAGTAATAGTATAAACTAATAAAATGTGTTGTAAACCTATTCTGATGAGCCAAAAAAGTGCTTTGTTTTTAGACAAAATTTGTTAAACAGAGATTATTTAAATAACGGTTCAATATTGCCGTTCATTTTTTTGCACAGATTTCAAGTAATGCATATAATCTCTCAACAAAACTAGTAATATTACTTTTTTGAGCAATAGTTTATAAAAGAGCTGGTAAAAAAATGTATTAAAATATTCAACCTATTCAGATGAGCGGCAGTGTATAAGATCTGTTTGGTTTATACACATTAGGGTGGCCCCAAAATAAAGTGGCGGATGTTCCCGACTAATATGAAAATTTGATTCATTTTAAGACTACGTTTCTCAATTTTTTTTTGTCCTGGGGTCAATATTTGGTGAGCTGGATCAAAGGATAAAAAGGTCCTTCTTAGAGGTTTTTTGATTTATTTTTTCACATTTCTTCCTAAGGAACTATATGTAAATTTGGTATCATATGAATTATCAAAAATTAAAAAAAAATCGTTAAATTCAAAAATTTTTAAAAATTTCAGACATTTTTTAGTTTTTTTTTATTTTTTCATAGAATTTACTTTAATAAATAGTTGAAATTTCTTGATTATAAACATCATGCAATTTATTTTAATACCCATTACATTAACGAATTGAGTTAACAGAGATTGTCAGATAGGGAAGAATTTAGGTTTAAAAAAAAAATTAATAAAAATTTAAATAGATAGAATTTAAAAAAACGGGAAAAACCATTTCGGTTAAATTGCATGATGTTTATAACCAAAAAATTTCAACTGTTTATTTAAGTAAATTCTATAATAAAAAAATCTAAAATGTCCGAAATTTTCAAAATTTTTGAATTAAAATTTTTTTTGTTTAATTTTTGATAACCTATTGAATGTGCCTCTCAAAGACCTTTCATATGATGCCAAATTTACATATAGTTCCTTAGGAAGAAATGTGAAAAAAATCAATAAACCTCTAAGAAGGACCATTTTATCCTTTGATCCAGCTCACCAAATATTGACCACAGGACAAAAAAATTGAGAAACGTTGTCTTAAAATGAATCAAATTTTCATATTAGTCGGGAACATCGATACCTTATTTTTTCTCCATTCAAACAGGGCCGCCCTAATATACATACATACATACATACATACATATTACTGCTCTCGCACTCGAGTAGTATGTTAAAATTACAAAAGATTGTCTGGAACCAGTTTTTTATATTCTTTCTTTCTTGCCTGTCTCCAACTCCAACCAAAAATATTTCTTAGATGACGGTGTTTGGCCACTTAAAAACGATTCACAATCACAGCTTACAAAAACAAAGTGGTTCGATTTCATTGATAGAAATACAGTTTTTTCTTTCCAATTTATAAAATAGCTTTATGCTTCTTTCGATACAGTAAAAGAAAAGCGACAAGTGATTTTGATTAGCTCAAATGGGATTTTTTCCCAATAATTAGTTTTATGATCATACGATACATTTTCTTTGATCAAGGCAAACTATTGGTAATTATGTTTCTAATAGCATTTTTTTTATTACAAATGATGCGAAATTATGAAAGAAACTTGTAGTAAATTTGTGGTCCACAGTAAGAAGTTCCTCTCATTCAACAAAAAGGGAATAGGTGGCGATAAAATAGCATATACGAACATTACTTTAATGGAAGTGTTTGAGTTTTTTTTCTGATTGTTGAGGTGAAAAGTGTTGCTCGAAAATTCCAGTAATAATATCGTTTGACTCAACCCTTGAATATTGGGTAGAGGGTAGAGCTTGAACAAACGGTTATTCACAAATATTCGTTAGAATTAGTTCGTTGAGTTAATATCCAGGAATTGCTTAGCTGAAAACTGAAATCAATAGTTACGTCTCTATGCAACCTGATAATGCTTATGGATTCTACCATTTTTATACCCTACACCACCATAGTGGGAAGGGTATATTGGATTTGTGCTGATGTTTGCCACCTTAAAGTATACCGATCGACTCATAATCACTTTCAGAGTCGATTTAACGATGTCCGTCCGTCCGTCCGTCTGGCTGGCTGTCCAAGTAAAGCTTGTGCGCAGAGTACAGGTCGCAATTTTGAAGATATTTCAATAAAATTTGGTACGTGATATTTTTTCGGCCCAAGGACGGATGGGATTGAAACTGGTGGAAATCGGTCCATTATTTCACCTGGCCTCCATACAAATGTCCTCGCGAAATTAGGGTTTACCCATCATAAATGTTTAAATTATGCAAGGAACCAAACAAATTTCATCACAAATGAGTGGTAAATGAAGAAAAATCACATCGACAAATTTTGTGCAGATCGGTCCATAATTAGTCGTAGCTCCCATATAAGGCTCACTTCCGAAAATCACTTTAAAGAGTATAACTCCCTCAAAAATGTTGGTATCCAAATAATATTGTACCCAAATATATTTCCTATTTATACAAATAATACAGTACAATTTTATTATAATCGGTCCATAATAAGTCGTAGCTCACATATAAGGCCCACTTTCAAAATTCACTTTAACGATCATAAATTTCTAAAAAATTTCTTATAAACAGAAATAACGACACCTAATTTTATAATGGTCGGTCCATAATTAATCGAACCTCCCATATAAGACCCTCTCCTTAATTCAATTTAAATGTATTTATATCGAGATAAAGTTTAACAAACATAATATTTATATTCACAGAAATCATGGCACAAAATTTTTGGATGATCGGTTCACAATAGGTTATAACTCCCATATAACGCCTATTTCTGAAAAACTGTTTTATACATATACTGGGTATAGGGTGTTATATGGTCGGGCTTGACCGACTATACTTTCTTACTTGTTGACATTTGACAGTGTGCTTGGGATTTTAGCTGATTACTTGCAGGCCTGTTCGCAATCTTTTATTAGTTGACGGAACACTCAAAGCTCTTTTTTATATTGCTAAAACAACAATTGATAGTAGCAATTGGCAGTTGGGGATCAAGGATTTATGGTTCACAAGGTTCTTAAGCTTACTGCCCTCGTTCCAGGACCAAGCTTCTTTATTTTTTATATTGAAACAACAATACACACTAGCACCTGGATTTTGAAGATCAAGGATGTGTGCACATTCGAAGTAAAGCGTGATCCATTTCGAGGTTCCCTATTTTAAAAAAAAAACACAGACAATTCAAATTTAATGGGGAATGTTTATCATTTGAAATAACATTCATTGGCATTTATTTTTTTAAGATTATGTCTATCAAATGTTGGCCGTTGCTACGTCGCAGGTGGTCTTTCCGTTGAGTCCAATTTTCGATGACTCGTTCGAGAATTTCGACTGGTAACTAGCGAATGACACGCGTGATGTTTTCCTGAATCGAAGCGGATTTGTCCGCATAAACTTTAGACTTTATTCCCACAGGAAAAAGTCTAATGGTGTGATATCATACAATCGACCGATCCAAAACGTGAAATTATGTGCTCACCGAAGTGATCTCTCAATCACCCCTTCGTGAATAAAAATTCCACGTGAAATTTGTTCACTTTTATTTTTTAAACATTGAATTTAAATAAGAAAATGTGAAAAGTGAACAAATTTCACGTGGAATTTTTATTCACGATAGGGGTGAATAAATCCATTCACTGATGCGATGTGTGGGAAGTGGCGCCATCTTGCAGAAACCAAATGTCGCCAAGATCTCGAGCTTCAGTTTCAGGCATCAAATAGTCGGTTATGACACGATAACGGTCGCCATTGACGGTTGCGTTCGCACCGGCATCATTTTTAAAGAAATATGGACCTATGGTTTCACCGGCCCACAAACCACACCAAACAGTTGTTTTTTCTGAATGAAGTGTCAGTTCTTGAATCTCTTCAGGTTGCTCTTCGTCCCAAATGCGGCAAATACGAATAATCATGTATTAACCAAGACATTATATTCTGGCGGTTCCGTAGACCGATGTTCTTGATTGCTGCAAGACTGTCAATGTAGAGCTAATCATGAATAAAAATTCCGCGGAAGTTTTTTCCCTTTTTATTTTTTTTTAACATTGAATTTGAATAGGAAAAATGGGGAAAGGGAAAAAACTCCCACGGAATTTTTATTCATGATTGGGCTGAATGTATTTCCCCAGTGAAAGGTTCAACTAGTTTGAGATTCAACAAAGAATAACAAATTACAGTCCTCTCTGCACTATAGGAGATTAATTAATAAACTACTTTTGTGACCGACAGACCTAAAACGCTCCTCAGGTTGTGGTACGAAATCGGTGCCATATTATCAGCCATTAGTGCCATATCTCAGACCGAGAGACGTTAAAAATAGATCCTCTGGGCGAATTCCTGGTTCTATATAATATCGAAACAATTTCGTACAAATATTTTTGAATTATCATGGCTACAGACATCCACTCGGCTTATGAATACTACCTTTAACTTTTTAAAATATTGATTTTTAAGAACTTGGGATCTTCCAAATGAGAAAAAGAAAGACTTGTCGATAAAGAAACATCATGATCACACGAAAATTCCTAACTTCAACACAAGCTAGACTTCCCTATCAAAATATATTAGAAAAGATTTTCGAATCTGCGAAAACGGATATTTTCCTCCAATTATTTTGTTTTTAATGTACCAATAGTCATATTTCCAACAATTTCCTTTAAATTATCATTGACTAGTTATTGAAGTTTAGTCTTCTACATGCTGAATAAATGTTGCATACAAATAAAAAAGTATCTAGTTTAGATTTAAATTGAAGAGTGTCTAACAGAAACAGGAATAATGCAGTTACCATTTCTTTTGTAATGATTTTAACTCAATCGAAGTGGTTTGTATTTGTTTCTAAGGCGGTGAAATACATTTCTTAAATTGCCTTGCTCTTCTTACCACCAGATATCTATCTGAGCAAATATAACAAATTCAAATACACCAACAAATCTTATCAAAATAATTATGGTGTTACTTTAAAAATTTTAATGAGCTCATTAGACTCTTATAAAGTTTCTGGTGGGTGCAACTACCTGCAGCATGTTGGCAATTATAGGAATGTGGTTAAACTCTTACTAGATTTACTGCAAATTATGTAGAGCTTATAAAAAGCAGTAAAATGTTGTAGATTTTATTTGCAGTATTTAATTTAAAGATACTTGTGTAGCAGATTATGACATTTTTTTTTTAAATGAATTCACTGTTTAGTGTAAGTACAAATAAATTTGTAATTTTAATTAAGTCTTTGAAAGCCAGTGTTCTTTTCTGTGTAAGATATACGAGAGTTGTATTAAAACACTTTGTGAAATTAAAGGAAAACATTATTTTTTATGGTTTTAAAAGATATATACATTTTCAGTCTCAAAAACTAGATTATAAACTGTGAAATTCGGCTATGCCGAATCTTATACATCCTTCACCTTTGATGTGGATGCATAATTATATTGTTACGTTTTTACCTTTTAAAAACGGTGGTTTATTTCCTTTAAATAAACCGGATTCTTTTTAAATGCAAAATAAAAGCGTCAAGTAGTTTAAAGAAAATATAACGAGTCTTTATTTAATTAAATGTATACAAACACAATTAAAAATGAACACACTGTCTTTTTACAAAGTTATATTACGGTTTAAGAACACACTTAAACACTTTGTTTGATCATCTGTTTATGAAATTGTTTGTAACAATATTAATGCACTTAGTTTTTTTGATGAAATTTTCAAAGGTTGTGTCGGATTTTTTCTCATATCTCCGTTATTTGTGGACGGATTTTGCTGATTTTAAATAGCAAACTTCTCGGAAGCATGTCTGACAGAATTATTGAAGATTTGGATCCCGAAGATATCTGGGGATTTCAGAAAATTGATTTCAACAGACAGACAGATAGACACGGACATGGCTATAAAGATCCAGAACATAGGGTCGGAAAATTATATTGTGGAAATTACAAACGGAATGACAAACTTATATATACCCTTCTCAGGAAGGTGAAGGGTATAAAAAGAGTTAGTCAAATGTCAGCTGGATAATATAAGCAGGTCTCCACAAATATGAAGCTTATTGTTGACAAGACTATCGTCTTCCTAACATATTAATATTCAGCAGGACTCAATGTTTCTTAATGAAATTTTATCTTCTGTTTGTGCAAAAAAAAAAAACTACTGCAACATGACAGTTAGCTGCGTGTTAGGAAACCAAGATAACTGCTCCTTTTATATTGTATAAACATCTGTTTACTTCTGTGAGCCACTTATTTTATGTATGCCTGAGTCATTCATACTTGACCATTTTAAGCCATTATATCGAGCTAATATCACTGTTTATCTAGCAATTATTATACATATTTCATAATTTACTATTCCTTAATCGTTTAAACTTTTTTGTAATTTAATGTTATATTTGTAACTTCCTTGTCACAACCAAACTAATCCAGAACAATATTTGCTTAATTATATTGAACGCAACATTTATACTTGTATACCATAAGATAGACAGACAGGTGGACAGACGGACGGACGGACGGATAGAGCTACATATAACTTTCTTTTTTTTCGTCTTCACTCTCGTCCATCGCTTCTGACTTGTGATCTTAGTCATCGAGCCGTAGTGGCTTTTGCGTGTTCCAATTAATGTTAATGTGTGTATGCGTACGGGTATCTATGGCTCTGTATGCAGAGCAGAATTTAGATTTCGTTGAGTTGAGAATTTATTTATTTATCGTTTAATGTCAAGTGGTAAAAATAATGTGTGCAACATTTTTGTTTTGTTTTGTTTTGTAGTACATAGATACATACATAAATCTTTGCATTTACACTAGCAACACAATTCATTTCAAACCAACTTCCCTGAACTGGTTAACAGCAACCATAAGTATACCAAACCCAACGAAACCAGCAACTAACCAGAACGCAAATGGTTTTCCAGCTGCATGGTTACACATTAAGTTATTCATATGTAGGAGAATGTTGGTTGTGTGTATAAGGAAATTCTTTATATTAATTGGAATAAACATATATATATATATATTTTATATATTATAAGACAATTTTAGGATCAACATAATTTATTTTAAATGTTTTAAAATTGTATCTAATTTTTACATAATTTACAGAGTTTGTCTGATTTTCATAAGACTCTTCAGTGTAATTTAACAATATATAAAATTAAAATAACATTTTTCCATATTCACAACAAGTTAAGCAACAGAGTCTAAACAAGTAAGAGTGCTATATTCGGCTATGCCGAATCTTATATACCATTCATTCACCTTTGTTGTGGATTCATAATTATATTGTGCATAATTATGTCGATAAATATCTGTTGATGAGTTTGTTCGTAACAATATTAATACACTTTGTGTGATCAACGCCATCTGTTGATGAAATTATTCGTAATAATATTAATACACTTAGTTTTTTTGATGAAATTTTCAGAGGTTGTCTCGGATTTTTGCTCATATCTCCGTTATTTATGGACGGATTTTGCTGATTTTAAATAGCAAACTTTTCGGAAGCATGTCTGACAGAATTATTGAAGATTTGGATCCCGAAGATATCTGGGGACTTCAGAAAATTGATTTCAACAGACATACAGACAGACGGACATAGATTAATAGACTCCGCTATCTACATATAAGGATCCAGAATATATATACTTTATAGGATCGGAAAATTATATTGTAGAAATTACAAACGGAATGACAAACTTATATATACCCTTCTCATGAAGGTGAAGAGTATAAATAGGATTTAGATCATCTGAAAGTGGTCGAAAATTAAAAGGTAGAATAGTTTCCTACCAAAAATTGATTTTTATATAAAATTATAAAATTGACTCTAGAACCTTTACAAGTAGTCTAAATATAAAATAAAGGATTTCTTTTGTGATCTCAACAAAAACGATTTTTATATGAAATTGTAAAATATGCTCAAAATCTTTTAATGGTAGTCTAACTGGAAAAAGGAGGATAATTTGTGATCACATAGCTCTAAATCAGTCTAAATTGGAAAAAGGAAGATATATTTCTCACTATGTATCGATATTTTTAATGAAATAATAAAATAGGTTTTAGATCCTTTAATAGTGTTTCATATTTTAAATAGAAGGAGAATATGTTCTCACTTATAGTTTGTTCTGTTTGTTAAATTTTCTCATATTTTTGTGATGTAGGATTTCAATACCATTTCTTTTGCTGTAGTTTGTCGCTAGCGGTTGCAGTTGTAATCAGGCTTTGAAACTAAGATTTCTTAAGTCCTGGCGCATGTGTGTACGTTTAAATTTGTGTATATTTATGTATATACTTTATAGGGTCGGAAAATTTTATTGTGGAAATTACACACGAAATGACAATTTTATATATACCCTCCTCATGAAGGTGAATGGTATAAAAAAGTAAGATTATAAGTAAGGCTTCTTTTAGTTGAATTTGGTCTCAATAACATTATTTACAAGAGATTTATAGGTGGCATAATAGAAGTGGACCAATTATGGACTGATAGCTTTTAAATTCATTATCCACTAATGTTATTTCTATGTATTTTAAGCTTATTTTGATTGAATTTAATCTCAATAACATTATTTAAAAGAGTTGTATGGTTGGTTGTTCTCGGAAGTGGTCTTAATCCGGCAGCTATTGCCAATTATTGACTGACAGCTACAAAATCCAATAGCATAATTGCCGTATAACCGATATTAGTATGATTTCTGGATTAAAATTTCTGATCCATATAAAAGTTGGTTCGATATTGGAAATATTTTTCTTCCTAAATATTGGAACAATGAATTTTATGCATATGAGAATATCTCACATCGAATTTTGTACGTTATATTTAAGATACATATTAGTATTAAACTGAATTTCGGAAGTGGACCTTATATGGGAGCTATGACCAATTATGGACCGACCATCATACAATTTAGCACAACAATTCATATATCTATAAGAATTTTAACCTGGTAACTATATTTGACCAGCTTTATACGTACTTAAGTGAATTTTAGATGCGGACTTTTTAGGGGGTCTATGGTCAAACATGGACCGAACAAAACAAAATTTCGTTTTGCGATTTATTTTTTTAAGCCATATTTCGGGAAGATATTTGTATGGGGGCTATGCGAAATCAAAGACCGATTTTTACTATTTTCCTCAGAATTTCTTCTTTTATCATAAAAATAACGTGCACAATATTTCATGACAATATCTGCAATATATTTAAATAAATTTAAAGAACATTTTTTGAAAATATCAAATTTTTATGGAGGTTGTCTCACATTTTGGTCCATAACTCTGGTTCTACCATACCGATTTTGCTGATTTTTAATATCAAACTGCTTAGGAGAACTATAAACGGGTTTTTGTAAACCCTGTTAATTTTGGTTGTGTCTTTTGGACGTGAGAGTGTTTTACACAGACAGACAGACGGATATAGCTCAATCGCTTTAGAATTCCATTAGGATCAAGAATATATATACTTTGTTCGGTCTCAGGTGAATATTTCTCAGTGTTACACCCGTACTGACAAACTTATACATACCCTTAAAATTGGTGAAACTGATAAAAATAGACTAATAAAAGCCTAAGAGCTTGTACTCTTATGAAGTATAATTGTATGAAAACCAAACAATAAATAAGGGACCTTATAAACATATGATATTCAGCATCATTCCTATTGCGTTGCAGTGAAAGGGAAGGTCGCAAGGAATGGTGAACCAGCATCCTCGTCCACTGTTAGGAGTCGATAACAAACCCATTCATTATATTTACATGAAATAATAGTTTTATTTTTCTACGTCAAATCCGTCATATCATACATATCGAATCTCCGATTCATTAGGACGGAACGGTTGTTTCCCTGTTTCTTTTTCTCCTCAATCCTAATAAATTCAGGTCATTTATTGTTTTGTCATCATACAGAAAGTCTCTAATGCTCATTAGATACTGTTTTTTCTCCAATTCCTTGTGGTAACGTTTAGCTTGAAGATTCAAGTCCTTTGCGAAAAATGCGAGCATATAGTGACAAGTGGTGACAATTAGATTTTGGTCATTAATTTCCTAGCTGTTATTTAAATAAAATATTATCCGATCATCAGAGTATCGTATAATATAAAAGCGGTAAAAATTGCTTCATAATATTTATACTTAAAAGCAAAGATAAGAAATTACAAAACTTAGATACCAAGGTACGTGGATGCTGAAGGCAAAAGCTGCTGTAACAAAGGTTAAGGATTGATAAGAACGTGGACATTGAAACATGTTAGTCGAATAAAAGAACGAGGCGCAGCAGAGTTAACATAAAATACAACATAGAATTTATACCAATTTGGAGAGAAACAAGTAATTGAAATTAGTATGAGTATTCGATTTCAAGTAACATTCTCCCTAACCCAATATATGATTATTAAAGTTTGTATGTGATATTATGCTCTCTTGTATACTGACCACATTTGAATTTGTATATTTTTATCTTGTACCTCAATAGGCTCATGTTGTTAACTAATTATAAATGTTTACAGAGGAATGTATGTTTCTTGTAGGCATATTATGGGTTTTTCTTAGTTTTATATTTAACTTTTTTGTTTGTTTTCATTTCGTTCCCATTTGTACAACAGCATTTTAATCCTGTTATTTTCGGTAATAATGTTGTTGTATTTTTTCCTTAAGTCACGGTCACACTTGGCAAATATTTGCCAAAAAAACGTAACCACTAAAAATAACATATATTTGAACTTGTTTATTTATTTAAAAAAAAAAGTTTTCTTATTTAGGTACAACAAATACTTAGTTTGAATTTATTTGATGCTGTTTGATCTTGCAAAACTCTTGTAAGAGTAAACAACGTCAAAAAAATTTGTGCTAAAACAAGTGGTTACGCTTTTTTGAGTAAATATTTGCCAAATGTGACGTACATTTGGAGTCTTTTTCGAGTCCCATTGTTTCAAAGTGTGAGCTTTGCCTAAGTAGAAATGGTTTCCAAAAATACAAAAAATAAGTAAGAAAGTATATTTGTTCAAGCCTGACTATATAATACCCTACACACAGTATATGTACCTCTACAGTTTTTCAGAAATGACGCTGTATAGGAGCTATGACCTATTGTGGACCAATCATTTAAAAATTTAGTGGCATGACTTCTGTAGATATACATAAATACTGTTAAAGACTTTTAAAAGATTTATACGTGTTAATGTGCATTTGTGAGCTTTGACTAATTATCGTTATAAAATTAATTGTCATAATTTTTGAATATTTTAATAAAATGGTTTTCGGAAGTGGAGCTGATATGGAAGCCATGATTAATTATGGACCAATCATCATAAAATTAGGCCGAATGATTTGTGTACATATGAAACATATTTTTGTGAAATATTATTTGAATACCAACATTTTCGCAACTCATAGTCAATTATGGCGCAATTTGTTAGAATACATTCATAAGCCAGCCAGGCGCACGGGCAGACAGACATCGTTAAATCAACTCAGGAAGTGATTCTGTGTCTATCGGTATACCTTAAGGTGGGTGTTGGACTAATATTTATGGGCGTTACAAACATCAACACAAACCTAATATACCCTCCCCATTATGGTGGTGTAGGGTATAACAAGGCAAACAATATCGATTGAAATATTAAGTGTAATACAAAATATTATAACGGCAATGTTCTGTTTATTGTTGTTGTGTGTGTCTGGATTATTTATGAGTTGATGATGTTTGGTTTTTATGGCAGAAATAACTCTTTTTTTAAGTTGACAGTAGAAGTAACGAACAAACATACTGGTATGTGTTACATACATTTTTATATATTTATGTGTTTTAAAATGTAAATATATGTTTTTGTATTTTGTTTACAGCTGAAGGCACAGTGGCTTAGCAAAGTTTTTTGAGATAATTGAGATAAGGTAGTTGTGAAAAGTAAAAATAAGTTTTTATCAATTTTATATTCGTTTTAAAAGTAGTTAACATTTTGAAGAATTTCCAAGAAACATTAGCCACGTTGCAAAAATATTCATTACCAAGTAATGGTTTAATAAGCTGATATACTGACTTTTCACTTCTTATTAATGTGGCTGCTTATTTATGGTGCTTCCTACAAACACACTCTTGAAGATTAATTTACCTCAGATTAAATTACCTCAAACGATTTCTGGTAAATGTCACCAACAGTTAAGAATACCAATAGTGTCGGATTTGGTTTCTAGCTGAAATCGGGCCTGGAAGTTTGTACTTAAATAAAATAAAACTAACAACAATTATATGAAGAACTAAAAAAGGTTACAACACACAAAGCATCGTTCCTATTTTGTTATCAGGAGACAGAGGGTTGTAAGGAAGTGAGTATTCAACAAACTCATTTAGTTGTATGAACGAAAGTATTTATTCTTCTGAAGTTTACCTACAATCATCTACGACTCAATCTCCGATGCGTAGATCGCCGATTTTACAGTGCAGGGCATCGGCGGCGGAAATAGGGTTTTTTATTCGTCCGCATCTTGACAGCTGCTGTATAAATCATTTGTTGATAGTTCAAGTATGCCATGAGTACTGAATTTGCAGTGTCCTGTGATCATATAAATCATTTTGCAAACATCCGGTTTTTAAAATCTTAGTAATAAAGATGTACGGGTCCGGTCCAACCTTGGCCATATAAATCTTTACTCTGTGATTTGTTTCACTTCGAATGGAGCATTTTCGATGCTTTGTTGGTCGTTGCCAGTAGAGTCCAACATAAACAAGCTATGTTCAGTTTTGAAGCTAATGCGACTATTGAATGTCTCGCAACATAGATTGAGGATGTCGGGCATGGTGTAAGCAATCTTCAGATAGCATTTTACATTTCGATGGTCAGTATAATCATATAATAATTCATGCAGCTTGTTGTTCTTTAATAATTAGCCAACAGTTCGGATTGAAGAATTCTTCATTCATTCGGGAATCTGACTGACTCTGATCTGACTCCGGTGGTCCGAGTAAAGATGATATGGTGTATATTATTAGTCAGGGTCCGTAATGCAGCTCAACAGCTCAACCTGACACATTCTCTCTTCATGGAGCCGTTCGTGAATACGCTTAGATTTCGCGGTGAACATGTAAGTTCATTATGAGCTTATCAAAAAGAAGAATTTTAGAGTCCAGTAGTTTGTAACCAGGATTGTAATACATTACCCATATAGTTTGCAGCTGCATCCTGTGTCTTCTGCCATATTGGTATACCGTAGTATATTACCAGCTCATGTAGAAAATTTACCACAAACAAATTTACCAATTTAATATCACCTTTAAGGCTTTGAAATTCTAGATAATTTACTATCTAGAATGTTGGCTAAGTATTTTTCGCTATCTGAGAGAGCCAGTTTAACACTTAGCAGCATAAAGGCAAGAAAAATGTATCTGATCGAGAATAGCACACGATCCGGTTTGGTTGGATTAACACTCTGTCCACTTCTGATACTGCAAAGGCTTGGCAACAGTTTTAAATCTCATAGAGTTAATTTTCATGAGCAATGTTCCACAACACGGGCCACAGCATTTATGTTATGCTTTCCTATTGATCGTTTTGGAGACGATGAGTAATTAAATACATATATGTACGTATATAATCGAGCCATTACTAAATTATTTTTCAGTAATTCAGATGATATGTCTTTGTCACGTTTTACATTAGTTATGTCAATATGATGTTTTTTGTACCTCATAACACTGTCTTTTGCTGTCAAGCACCGTTTAACACCGTTTGAGTTTAAAATTTTCGCCCTATTTAAAATCTTCTTAAACCACAATACTGCCAAAATCAGAGCCTCTTTTGCATCACAGTGCTGTTGCTTAGTAAAATTTCAAGTAAAACTTAAAATAAAAAGTGAAATTAAATATATTAAGGTTTATCTTATATTCACTGACGCTCATTAAAACAAAGACAAACCGCAAAATAAAAAAACCTTGATTTTTAAATTTAAATATTCTGTTGGGGCATGTGGTATTGCTTTAAAATAATTTTAACTGTAACAAGTAAAAACAAAAAAGAAAGACTTTTATTAGACTTTTGTTTTCTTTAAAATTTTATAATTTTTTCGTGTTTTTCGTTAATCTGCTTTAAGTCAAGTTAAATTATTCACTCTATACTATATTGAAAGTTTTTTCTGCCCGTCTATTCATTGGAAAGAATTTGTTAAATGCATCAACATTAAAAAAAATTTACATAGGTACATATGTAAATAAATAAACGTTAAATTTTGCAAATCATTTCATAATTTTTTCTCTTAATGCCTCTTGATATGTGTGTATACATTTAACATAAAGAATGAGCCATACATACATATGTATGTATGTATGTATGTAGATATACATACATAATAGGTATAATTATGATTATAGTGGTTAGAGCTTCTGTTAATATTATTTTATATAATTATGATTATAGCGGTTAGAGCTTCTGTTAATATTATTTTTATAGTTGTTGTACAAGTAAATATCTTTACGAAAAAAACCTACTGAATGTAAATAAATAATAATTATACTTGTTAGTGTTAATGATGCTCTTCCCCAGCATACCATTCTAGGAGCGCTCCGAAAAAGGAGTCAGAAAAGAGTCAAACTAAAGAGCATTTTCGGAGCGCTCCGAAAAAGGAGTCAGAAAAGAGTCCAACTAAAAAGGATTTTCGGAGCAAAAGAAAAATTTGCTTAAAAAATTATATTTTTTCCATTTTTATTTAAATGAATTCCATTTTTTTTATTGTAAACACAATTTATTTAATTTTTTTCCATTTCTAATTTAGTTTATTTGTAAATGAATTTCCTTTTTGTTTAAGTAAAAACAATTTAAAAAAATAATAAATGCGACCTTTAAATTTGTTGTATATAAAATTGCAATGACTCTTTTTTGACATGATGTAAGAGCTCTTTCTGAGCCCAAAAAACCCCCATAAAAGACTCTTTTCTGACATTATCTAAGAGCTCTTTCTGACGAACCATTTTCGAATGTAATGACCATCTTTTCTGAACGTTTCCGGAGCAATAATGATTGTTTTTTGGGCTCATAAAGAGCATGAAAGCTCCGGAAAAGATATCAGTAAAGACTCTTTTCGGACTCATTTGGCTTGCTGGGTCAATACTCTCACATGTATGCATATTAGGGAAGCCAAACGGGACTGGTTTTTCAAATCCAGGGATTTAGAATTTCATAAATGAATCCCGGGATCCCGGTATCGGGATTCTTGTTTCATAATAAAACAAATCGGTTTATAAATAATAAAAATTTATTTCAAAAAAAGTTACTTATGTTAAATATAAATATGTTTGAAACCAAAAATTTTGAATGGAAATTGATTAAAAGTTTATAAACCATTAATAAATAAAAAACACAATAACATTAAACATTATTGAAATGTTAGATTGACAAAAATAAAATATCATTTCGCCTTTAATTTCTATATCAATTTAAAAGCAACTGAATATTATCGATCGATAAAGCTTCTTAAAAATATTAAAGTATCTAAAGTAAAGAGAATCTTGATTTAATTTTGTTACCAATATATGAAGCTGACGAAAAACATCGTTTACATCGTTTGTGGGCAAAATTGTTAGCAAATTCTTGTATTCTGATTGCATAAACAATCCATTCTCACCCTCCAAAGCAAATAATTCTTATTCAATATTGTGGGGAGCTTTTACATATTTTAATTACATTCATTTATTCATTTTTTTTATTTCATTCGTTTCGCAATCAACATTTTTAATTCATTTTTAATAACGAAACATTTGTATCTCATTATCAAATGTATTCTTCAATTTTGACTTTTTTCAAAAATTTAAAAGTGTTGAGTAAATCATTCTTCTTTTTTGGTTTTTTAAGAAGAGATTTCACTTTTTGACAGCGTTGTGAACTTTAAACTTCAAAGTGCACCAAAATCGAGAAGAAAACGCGCTATTAAAAAAAAAATACAGAAAGTTTAGATTTTTTATTGAAAATAAATAAATAACTTTAAATATTTCTTTTAATACAAAAACAATTACTATGAAAATCAAAAAAGGACAGTAAATTTCACATCATACAAAATATTTACAGAAAACAAGACCGTTTTAATCTGTGCATATGATTTGGTACGTGTTAAACATCATTATTTGTGGTTCTTATTGTGGTCTGTAAAATTTATTGTAATCAAATTTTGCACTGTTGATTGAAATGGTATTGAAGCAGGTGTATTTTATTATACATACAAATATTTTTTCTCACACTGAAACAAAAAGTTGAGAAAATTAAAAGACGCACCTAAATTAAAAAAAGCGCACCGCGCACCAACTGCGACAAAGAGTTTTGTCTGTTACTTTAACCGGATTTAAAATGACAACTATTTGTTTAAGTAAAACAAATTCTTTATCTATTGAGCTTTTAACCGTTCTTTACATAATGGTGGAAATTTCCAACATAACATTTCTGTTATGAATTCTTTTATTTCTATTTAGTATTCAGCCAATAATCAAATATTGCATGATGATGGAAATTTCCGTAATATTGTTTTTTGCTAAATTTATATTTACTATAAATATATATGTATATCTATGTACCAAGATTTTTCCTTTAATTTTGAACATGAATTATATCACCTTGATTGATTTCTCCAATAAAGAAAAAATCATGCCAAGAAGGGTTAAATTAACTAAAGCTTTTTATAAAGGCATTTCCAAATTCTCAAAACTGTAGACACATCAAATAGTGCGTTCGAGTTTTGCAATCCAAAATTAATTTTATTTCTTTCACTTTTATTGCTTCGACAAACGTTTAAAAATTTAAATTTTGCTGATGACTTTGTAAACAAAATCGGGATTTCTGGATTGGCTTCCCTAATGTATGTCTGTATTCTCTGTTCTCCTGTTGCGTTAATTTTGATTTGATTTCTTACGGTAATTTCATGCATTAACGCTTGTTGATTCGTTGTTGTTAGTGTTTTTGTTGCTGTTGTTATACCATCCATCACTATATTTGTTGAATGAGAGTATATATACATATTTGTGTCATTCCGTGTGTGTCACTGAGAAATATTCATCTGAGACCCAACAAAGTATATATATTGTGGATCCTTATGAAATTCTAAATTGATTGAGCTATGTCCGTCTGTCTGTCCGTCCGTGTAAAACACTCTCACGTCCAAAATACACAACTTAACTTCACAGAATTTCCAGAAAACTGCTTTGTATTTTCTTAGGCAGTTTGTTATTGAAAATCAGCAAAATCGGTAAAGTAGAACTAGAGTTACGGACCAAAATTTCAGACAACCTCCATAAAAATTTGATATTTTTATCGATTATTTTGCAATTTTTTTTAATTTATTACAGATAATGACATGAAATTTTGTCAGGAAAATAGTATGAATCGGTCCATGATTTTCCATATCCCCAATACAAATATCTTCCCCAAATATGACTCAATGATATATAAATGCCTATAAAATTGGAATATTGATACAAAATTTTAGCAAAAATAAGTTTGATGCAAACAGAAATCGCAAAACTAATTTTTTTTAGTTCGGTCCATGTTTGACCATAGACCCCATATAAAGTCCACTTCCAAAATTCACTTAAATACGTATAAAACTGATATAAATAATGTTAAAATGTTAAAATTTGACATAAGTAATCCTTATAGGTAAATAAATTGTTGTACTAAATTTTATAGTGATCGGCCCATAATTAGTCATGGCTCCCATATAAGGACCACATCCGAAAAATATCGGTACCGATCCAAAACTTTATATAAATAATTTGCATATACACGCAAATCATACTGCAGAATTTTGTGAAGTTAGGTCCCTATTTGACCATATCCCCCATATAAAGCCCTCTTCCGAAAATCACTTCAATACTTATAGGTCTCTTATAAATAACGGTACCGATCCAAAATTTTACACGGATCATTTACATACATGTCAAATTACATACATGAAATGCAATTCATATACATAAAATTCTCTGTTCCGAAATTGAAGAAGATCGGTCCATGATTTGCCATAGCTGCCATATAAGAACCATTTCCGAAATACAATTTAACCCACAAAAATGTCTAATAAATATTGATATCGAACCAACTTTTATACAGATCAGAAATTTTAATCCAGAAATCATACTAATATCAGTTATACGGCAGTTATGCTACGGGATTTTGTAGATGTCAGTCAATAATTGGCAATAGCTGCCGTATTAAGACCACTTTCGAGTATAACAACCAACCATACAACTCTTTTAAATAATGTTATTGAGATTAAATTCAATCAAAATAAGCCTAAAATACATAGGAACAACATTAGTGGATAATGAATTTAGAAGCTATCAGTCCATAATTGGTCCACTTCTTCTATGCCTCCCATAAATCTTTTGTAGATAATGTTTTTAAGATCAAAATCAAACAAAAAAGCCTCACCGTATAATCTTAATTTTTTTTCTATACTCTGTTTCTTAACTTGTTGTGAAGATTAAAACATTTTATTTTAATTTATTGTTATGAAAATCAGACAAACTCTGTAAATTACAGTAAGAATCGGTAATTACATCAATTATAAATGGTCAAAATTAGATAAAATTACAACCAACATGTAATATTTTCTTTCAAACAATATGTAAAAAAAAAATAATAAAATTTGCACTAAGACTGAATAGAAAACACAGAATTAGGATATTCAAGTCCATTGTAGTTTCTGTATATCTTATTACTTTTAGGTGAAGGGTATTTCAGATTCGGTACAACCGAAAATTGCACTCTTACTTGTTTTTTATTGTTATTTATGAAGAGTTGATGAGATCTTAAGTGACCATACTCGTATACATAATTGATGTTAACATTTGTGTTACAATTACAAGTGTGTGTGTGTGTGTTTTTTCGTGTGTACTTGGATTAAGTTATATGTACATATGAATGTACATATTTCCCAGCGGAATAATAAGGCGTAAACATACAAGGTGGCGCAAAAGTAATCCTCCTATCAGAAAATGCTATAAATTTTGCGAGGCCCCTAATGTCAGTTCTGTCAGTAATATTCCGCGTTCTGGAGCAGTGTAGCGTAACATTGTTGATTAATGTGTATTTCGCATGTGTTTACTACACAAATGTCAAAACAGAACTGTCATTAGGGGCCTCGCAAAATTTATAGCATTTTCTGATAGGAGGATTACTTTTGCGCCACCTTGTAGCTGCCAGATTTGACGATTTATCGTCATTTTGACGACTTTTTGCTTCAAAAATAGCAAAGTGACGATTTGACGATTTTTTCTTTGAAAGTTACGATTTTCTGAATTATTAAAATTTTCCATCATTAGTTATTTAAGAATAGTACAAAAATGAAGCATATTTCGTGTGTAAAGTAGCAGTTTATTCTGTAGGGGAAAAAACATTCATACAACTCAAATTCTTTTATGGGACAGCATTTTTTCAAAACAAACTCATCAACTATTTCAAAAAATAAATTTTTAAACAACGAAATGTTGACATTAAGATTTTAAATCTCTGGTTGATGATAACTGTTAAATTTGTTTTCCTAATTTTCTCTTTCTAAACGTTTATATGATCTTGTTAATCGTACATTTTTTTTGAAAAATGAATAAACTTACATTTAAAATTTGAAAAGTTTTCGTTATTTTCGCGTCTTTGGCCATAATGTATAAGATCTTAATTGCTATTGAAAATTTTCTGCTAATAAAGAGTTCTTTTTTTCATCATTAAAGGAACATTTGTATTTTTGTATGTACGACTACTGTTTATACAGGGTGGCGCAAAAGTAATCCTTCTATCAGAAAATGCTATAATTTTTGCGAGGCCCCCAATGTTAAAAAAATAAAAGTGAACAAATTTCACTTGATTGATTTTTTTTTGTTTTTGTTACATTATCATAACTTACAATTTTATATACATATAATACAATAGAGATTAAATTGTAAAAATTTGACAAAACTTCTTTCGTTATTTATCATTTTATTTATCATATTGAACATGCACTCGGTTTTGCACGCCAGTATATGTTCAGTAAAGACCTTTCATGGTCTCCTCGCATTGTTATGATGGGTAATTTTTAATTTTCTTTATGTCAGTTGTTGTTCCCTAATACGAGTATATCCATAAATTATTTGTGTTAAATTAGTGTTATTGTTATTATTTGAAGCTTTTGACTGTAGTTAATTATGCTGGTAAATAAAGTGTTGACCATCTAAAAAGCCCACTATACAATTCATCGTTTGTAAAGTTCAAAGTAAACATAGAATCCTTCATGTAGGGGCTCTTCCGCTGCTACTGTATAATGTCTACCACTGTCGTACTCCAATTTGACAATTGGATCTACTCTACGACCCCAATCTTACAAAGCAGATTGGGGGCAGAATCGAAATTTTGTGGAAAAAATCTGGTTTTTGCGATCGAAAAAACATTTTACATTGGCGAATCTCAAAGTAGGGCACCTTTGACATTGTAAATTTTTTAAACTTTTCAAATTTGCCATTTTTAGATTTTATTTAGCGACAACTCATTAATTACGTTCTCATCCCAAATGCTCTCTTGTCCTGTCGCCTATTTTATTATGTCGCCTTGCAAAATACCACTCTACATAACAGATTAAAGCCTTAATTGCCCACATAAATGACAACAGTTGGTATTTCCATAAATATGTCCTGCAGCAGTTTTTATAGAGTAAATCTCGGCCTCAAATTTTGTACAGGTGTGAGGTAGTCTCAGAAATATATTAATGTTGAGACAATTCATAGGAAGCGCAGAATGAAGCATTTATATGAAGTATAATTAATTATATACCTGTACATAAGTTTAATTTAAAAACTGTAAAATACAAGTGTATGTAATGGGCTTATTAGTTGACCAAGCGTGCTTATAAGTTTAAAAAAAACCTGTAAATGTGATTTTAATTTGTTGTATTCGTGTATTTCTTTGAAATAATTTAAATTTTTTGATTACCATCCATATTTCATCACTTGATTTCTATCCAAACTGTAAATTGTTGGTGAATTTGTGCCAGTTTTTTATGTTAAATGAACAACTAATGCAATCTTGGAGATTTTGCTGTTACGATTTCTTTGTTTAATAACAATTTCCAATACAAATAAAAATCGACTCACACTGAATTTTATGACAATATTAATATTACTTTTTGTTGGATTCCCTAAAAAATTTATAAAAAATGAAAAAAATCTTGCAAATTGATAGACAACTATCAAAATTCTTATATAAAAAGCTTTAATTATTTAACCCGTCTTTGTATGATTTTTTTCTTTATTGGTGAAATAAATCAAGGTGATATAAAGCTGCGGTCACATTTGTGAAATATTTGTCCAAAAGTTGCAAATATATCTTTGCTGTAATGTGACCAAGAAACATTTGTTTGGTGCAAACATGTTTTTGAGTAAATACATTTGTTTGGTAGCAAATAAAAATGTCTCTAATGTGAACATAATGTGACCACACTCAGTCAAATATTTTCCACTTATTCGAGCAAATAATTATTTGAACTTACAAAGTTTTTGAGAGAAAAAAAAAACAATAACAGCTGTTTCAACAGCTTTAAATATTGAATTATACCTACATATTTAAGTTTCTTGTTTCGTTGTTAGTGCTTTTAATATTGAATTGTCCCATTTTAATTAATAAATTATTTTTATATATGTATTTACAATTTTATTGCCTTTATTTTTAACCGAAATTAATTGAAGTTATAAATATGATTTGCTCATACATATATGTATGTTTATATTGAAAATCAACTTCACCTTCTTCCACAAAATATCGCGAAAATTCATCTCTTATTATTGATGTTTCATTTGCTATGTACGAGCGATGTCTTTGCAAATTTTCTAAACTTTGTGCATTATTATCACTGCGCCAATTTCCAGGAATTACTTTTTCGTCTGCAGTATAGTGGTCAACACGAAATCGTGCAGACAAAATTCCAAAGGCGTTTTCAATTACTCGACAAGCTCCTGATAAACGGTAACTGAAAACTCTTTGGATATCATTCAAATTCCGCGCATAAAGGGGTTGAAAATATTTGGGGTCAATGCAAAGGCATCGTCTGCAATGAGGACATATGGCACTGGAACATTTCCAGATGAAATTGGTTTTAGCATAGGTATATTTAATTTATTGTTTTTAAGAGCTTCATTTAATGTACATTTCCTAAAGACACCACCGTCAGATATACGGCCGTTTGACCCTACATCAATGTACAACAACTTATATGAAGCATTTGCAATGGCCATAAGCACAATGCTATGTTTTCCTGAAAAAAAGTTTAGTTAAAAAATATATACAATATATACATACATACATATGTATAAAATAAACAATTTGAAAATTTCTATCTTTATAATTGTAGTAAACACTTCCTGCATGAGGTGGTGCGTTCATTACAACATGTTTTCCGTCTACAGCGCCTACAACTTAACAAAAATAATGTTTCGCAATCTTCCATATCGAATTTATTTATGAGAAAATAAATTTATATTTTTTGACAGTTTGATGAAATAAATTACTAAAGCAAATATTTGTTCAAATGTGACAACAAGAAAAACATGTTTGCCACAATTTTATTTAAAGTTGTTTCACTGCTGTTTTTGAAAACAAATTTTGTAAAATATTTGATCTTATGGCGTTTTCTTTTCTGGCAAAAATGTTACACGTTTTTCCCATTTCGCATCTTTTTTAATTTTTTTGTGTTCTTTTCTGAAAAAATGTCAACACTGCTAAAGTGTAGTGTGTTCTTTTCTATAAATGTCACACAATAAATTTAAAAAATGGTGCACCTTTCACACTCTGTATTTTTAGAGGGGGAGAATCGCACGATAAAACAACTGACCAGTGATGCCAACTTTTGAGACTCAAAACGCGTAAACATTTTTGAAAAAAGGGCTAAATGGAAAAAAATCCATATAAAACCACATCCAATTTTCTTTTTTTTCGCGTTTTGAGTGACTAAAATCCGGCTAAATCTAGCCCGAAAAGGGCTAAGTTGGCATTGATGCAGCTGACATTTGTTTTGTTTATGAATGTGTATTTGTGTTAAGAAACAAAAAAAAAAAAAATATACAAAATGGAAAATATTTTTTATGTGCTGAAAAAATTTTGGATGACTTGTTGGATTCATCTACATCATCAGATGATGATAAAATATTTTATATGATTATGGAAAGAAGTCCACAACCGTGAGTGAAAAGCTTGGTAAAGAACGTAATTAATGAATACTCTGAAGTTGATGTATGTCAAATTTCATAGGACAATATCTCCTACTTCTTATATATGTAATGTATGTTTATATACATATATAATTTTTATATTTGAGAAGAATTTTCGTATTAGTCGGGAAAGTGCCATAGGTCATTTTGATAAATATTCATTGTGTTATTTCAAGCGATCTTACCAGGGAGCTATCTGCTTCTTCTTTTTTTTAGCAAAAAAACAAAAACAGCTGTACATGAAAAAAAATGTTACACTGTTGTAATTTTATGTTCTATTCTGACCATTAAAAATGCGACATCTTTAAAATGTGGGGTAAACATTATAAAAATGTACATAATAAAGGTGTAACATTTTATTTCAGAAAAGAAAACACCATTAGTGTGACCATCAAACAAATTTTGAAAATATTTAAGGCAAATGCGGCCAAACATGTTTGAAGCTAATATTTGCCATATGTGACCGTAGCTTAATTCATGTTTAAAATTAAAAGAAAAATGGTTGAAAAAATCCTATGATATGATGAATCTTAATATGATGGGAAGGAAGTTCTTTCATCATGCAATACTAGATGGAAATTTCCACCATTATGCAAAGAAGGGTTAAAACCTTAAGAGATGAAGAATTTGTTTTACTTAAACAAATAGTAAAAATAATTTAAATCCGTTTAAAGTAACAGACAAAGCTCTTTGTCGCAGTGATATGAAAAGAGATATCAAAAAGTTATCTGGTGAAATCTCTTCTTAAAAGAAACCAAGAAAGAAGGAGCATTTACACAACACTTTTAAATTTTTGAAAAAAAAAACCAAAATTGAACAGTGGATTTGATAATGAAATAGAAATTTTTATTATTAGAAATTAATGAAATTCGTTTCATTGCTTCTGAAACGAATGAAATAATGAATGTAATTGAAATATGTAAAAGCCCCCCACAACACCTAATAATGTCTGTAATAATATGGAATAAAGTATTGAATAAGAATTATTTGTTTTGGAGGGTGAGAATGGATTGTTTATGCAATCAGAATACAAGAATTTGCTAACAATTTTGCTTCATACGTTGGTAACAAAATTAAATCAAGATTAATTAATATAGAAATTAAAGCAAAATGACATACATATGTATTATTTTTGTCAATCTAACATTTCCATTATGTTTAATGTTTTTATGTTTTTTATTTATTATTGGTTTATAAATCAAAATTTTTGTTTTTAAACATATTTAAATTTAACATACGTAACTTTTTTGAAATAAATTGTTATTATTTATGAACCATTTTTTTTTAATATGAAATAAAAATCCCAAAAAACCAGTCCCGTTTGACATCCCTATTGTTAACAAATCATGTGGGGATTTCAGTAAAAAATTCATGATATTGTTTTACCGTCATCAAATTACACAAAAATCATATTGAATATTGAAGCTTAAAATAAACATTCGGATTTAGCGTATTTGAATAAATATTTATGACAGCTGTCATTATTTAAAGTCTCAGAAAACGACCGTTCTTTCATCTACTAAGCTACTGCTTCTAACTTGAATCAAAACACAAAAATTGGATTAAAACTGTTTTTAGTTTAGGTAATACATAAAAAAATTAATTTATTTACTGCCTAATATCGAGAAAACGAAAGTTTTGCTTATTAATAAAACACAATGATAATAAACTTTATTAAAAAAATTTCATTGTGTTGTTCATTTATTCATGCATGCTCTGTGTTGCGTTTTATTGTTTTACTTTTAATTTTAAAACAATATAAAGATTAATAAAAAATTCATGACATTCTTAAAATACATACATTCATTTCATCACATCACATTTCTGTTCATTTATTAATAATACTTTTGTTTTTTTTTGGTATGAAAAATAATGAAATTTCACTTTTTTTCTACTTATCTTCTTTAGTTTTGTCATCTTCTGCTACTATTGAAAATATATAAAAGAAAAATTAAATATTATTCGTTTGTCCAGTTATTCTTTGATACAGAAATTAATATGATTGTATGAGTTTGTGGATAAAAAATACAGATTGAGTCAGGGTTGGAAATTGTAAGTATGTTAAAAGAAGCCTGGTAAGCTCTATATCTTAAAAATAAAGACTTTGATAGATTATATTCACACTTATTCTGTTTGGCGTCGTTGACACAAGACGACAACGTTTGTTGTAAATTCGTATTCTCGTTGTCAATATTGCCATTTCTCGATGACTATCGACATTGTTTGGTATTCTGTAACTTGAATTGATGTCGATGTTGCCTTTCATGTTGTCGACAATCTTCGTGTTGTGTACAAAGAAGAATTTGAAAAAAAAAATTTAAATAGTCAAAATAAACAGAAACAATTTATAATTAAAAAATGTGAAAAAAAATTTCAAATTACAAACACAAATCAATTTGAAAAGCTGGTAGAACAACTGAAAAAAATCTGACTTAAGTCGGTTTTAGTGGCATTTTTTAAATCATTTCCAAAATTTTATCACTAATAGAGTTTTAAATTTTAATTCTAACTAAATTTTTTTGTCGGCCACGCCTATTTTGAGTGGGCGGGGTTGCAAAGTTTGTAATATATTAAGCTTTATCTTGAAAACTATATTTATTAGACGATATATATCAAATTATAGGTATTTTAAAGACCTTGCCAACGATGTATAACAAGACCTACTTATGTGGACCATCTATAGGTCAATTTCGAAAAATAATTTTTTGATCCGATATTTTTTTAAAAAATCTAAAAAATCCCGAAAAAACGTAAGTAAATAAATCACAAAATTTAAAAGTCAAGAAATTAAGGTTTAATTTTAGATATAATATAACCGTGTAGGCAATATAGATCCAAAGATATTAAAGAAGGATTATGACATTTCAACATAAAAATACAAGAAATTTTTACTGTGCGAAGCCAGGGTTTTATATACCATAGAGGAGAAAATTCCTTCTTGTTTTCTTCTTCGCTGGAATCCGAACAAAAAAACCCTTTTATTTTAATAATATATCTACATATTAAAAAAGTTTTTATTAATTCACAAAGTTTTGTTTGTACCCAAAAATTAAACAAAACGAATCAGCCGACTCAAATATTAGATATGTGTGTTGTCTGTATCGATAAACAGTTGACGTCGACGCAAGACTGTTAGGGAATACCAAATTTGCATTGATATCGTGTTAAAGTTAATAAGGGTTATTGACTTTTCTTAAATTTTAAAAAATTGAATTTCTTTTTAAGCTTGTCTAAATTTATAAATGAATCAAATTTACCAATACTCCCATCCCCGGTTTCAGTCTCTTTCTAAAACCATTAAAATATTAGTATAAATTTCCACACATCTATGTTTGTAAGCGTGTGCTTTACTATTTTACTTAATTGAATGTCAGAAGAGTGGAGAAATTCAAATGATTTGTGTGGTTTTGAGAAATTCTTCTATTTTTATATTATTTTATTTAAGAACAAATTCCACAATTCACGTGCGTATGTTTATAAACACCAATTCGTTTGCTGTCTTTTTAAATGGCTATAAATTGTGGACCATTTGAGTCAGCAGCCAGCCAGTCAGGCAACAACGTTTTAGAGTTTGTAACTATAATACAATTTAAACTAGTTTGCTGTGTGTAAGTTTTTTTATGTATATTTTACGGTTGCATTCTTTAATACAGTGGGTTAGGTAATGGAAAATAAGACAACAAATAAAATACATTGGAGCGAAATTTGCAATTGCAGTAATTGGATTTGTACATTAAATCTACTTTATGATAAACAAACATTTTAGTTTTCAAGCTATTGGTATAGGTTCCTTGGTTCAGAAATACAAATACAAATTCTATTCACTAAAACACACAAATATATTCACAAATAAGCTGCTTTTCTTTGTGCCGAATACTGATTTAAATGTGATCGTACCTTAAGAATTGGAAAATAAATTTCGAGACTGAAATATATTGCAATTGTGAATATTTTATAAAATTTTGAAAGTGTTGCGATCATGTTAATTTGATTTTTGGCGATCAGGCACCAGATCATTGCGATGATTACGATTTTTTCCTCAAAATGGAAGAGCTAGACTTGGCTGACATGTGGTTTCAACAAGTCAGTGCCATATGCCACACAGCATGCGAAACAATGGCCCAATTGAGAGGCGAGTTCGGTGAACAGTTTATTTCTCGTTTGGGGCCGGTCAATTGGCCGCCTACATTGTGTGATTTAACGCCTTTAGACTTTTTTTTTGTGAAGCTATGTTAAGACTCATATCTATAGAGACAAGCCAGCAAAGGTTGACGCACTGGAAGTTAATAAATAATTTGTTTGTGAGATGCCGGCCGATAAGTTGGAGAAAGTATGCCAAAATTGAACCCAGCGTATGAACCATTTAAGGTGTAGCCGCGGTTTACATGAAATCATCTTTAAATATTGAATTATATATGAAGATCGTTCTATCGACTCAAATAAAGATTTTATGCATTTCTCTAAATTGTATGTGTTTTTTTTAATTAAATCCGAAAACTCTTAAAAAACACTCTTTATATTAAATAAGAAACATTTAAATCATGAAAGTTATTTGTGCTGGAAACCCTCATCATTAATTAAGTGGTTGCCTAATTATTTGGTAATATTGCCGCCTTTGCATCTGAGATATATAGAACAGTAAGTTCTATATATGGTAGTATTTGCCTGAAGTTTTTAAAGAAATAAGAACATCTAAACGCCAAACATGCTTATTCTCCATCAATAGAACATGAGCTCAGTGATGCCAACTATTTATGTCATTTATTGCTTCAAATTAGATTTATTGATGATTTAATCAATAACTTACAACATAAAATAAAATTTGAAACTAAACAGTTCTAGTCGCCATAATTCTCTTGTTACCAGAAAATGTTTAATGATTTTATAGCTCCTAACTTATTTCATTGAACTTGCAAGTACATATATCTTAACTAGTCACAAGAGAGCGCAAACAAAAATAAATTGCTACATGCCGTCTATATTATTTAAGAAAAATACTATTAAACGTGCATCAGCTCTAAAGTTGGCTTCTTCGCCATAATTTTTGGTAAAATCATGAGGTCAACCACTTTGCCTGAGTGCTGAATGATAAAAATGCGACTTTCGGGATTGTTTGAAAGCGCGAAATGTTTGTTAACAGGTCTGACGAGAGAATTTTAAACTCATTTTTTGGAGTTAGAAAAAGTGCTTCAAAAACCGATGCTAGGCATACAAAAGAGTATTGAGACATTAAAACAGCGAAATCATTTTTTCCGTTTTTGTCCCACTGTGCTCTTAACATACAAATTGTTAAACAATATGCCGTTAAACACTTTCTTCTTTAAAAGTCATCGAAAATTTTTGGCATTCTTGTCAAACCATGAACATTAAAAAATTGATTTATTTCTACGTAATTATACGGCCGAAAAGTGTCAAAAAGTGTAAAAATAAAACTAAATATGTTATTTGGTGTACCTAAAGATTAGATCTCCTAACAAACCTGCAGACTTTCAAAATGTATAATTGAGAGCTCTATTCTGAGAAAGACAAAAACTACACTGATTATAGGGCTAGAATATCCGTATTGAATGTTTTTTCTTCAGTCTTAGGGCAAATTTTAAGAGCAACATTATTTATTTCAAATGCATTGAAATTTTATCTAATATTGACCATTTATAATTGATGTAATTACCAATTATTACCATTATTTACAAAGTTTGTCTAATTATCATAACAGTCTTGAGTGTAATTTAACAATTTATAAAATAAAAAAAAACACATTTTTCATTATTCACCTCAAGTTAACAAACAGAATTTAAAGGAGGGTAAGATTCTAATGAATTTAATCTCAATAACATTATTTACAAGAGTTTTATAGGTGACATTATTGAAAGTGGACCAGGTATATACTAATAGCTTCAATATCCAGTAACATGATTTCTATGTAGGCTTATTTTCGTTGAAATTCATCTCAATAAAGTTATTTAAAAGATTTCTCTGATTGGTTGTTATAATATATCGGACCAATTATGGGTCGATCTTTTTAAATTTCAGAACAGATATTTCTATGAATTTAGGATATCTTACGATGAATTTCAACATAATAATTTAAGATACCTATTAGTATTAACGTGAATTTCGATAGTGGACCTTATATGGATGTGGTCAAATATGGACCGATATTACCAAAATCCAGTAGTTTGATTTTGGCATATATGTTAATGCTCCGTGTAAAATTTTGGTTCGGTATAAGATATTTATGAGTATTGAAGTGATTTTCGAAAGTGGACTTATATGGAGGATATGGTCAAACATGGACCGAAATTTAAAAAATTCTGTAGAATGATTTTTGTGTATATGTAAATGATCTATATACAATTTTGAGTCGGTACCGATGTAGATTAATTTAATGTGGTCTTTATATAGGAGCTATGACCAATTATCTATAAGGATTACTTATGCTGTATTACAGCACTTTCCGATGTGATAGAAGATTTAAGAAATAAACTAGATAACAATATGGTTTCATTCTTAATTCTTCTGGATCATAGTAAATCCTTCGACACTGTAGACCATTCAATACTAACAAAAAAATTGAAAAAATGTTTTATTTCTCTAACTCAGCATGCAAACAAATTTTTTTTTTTTTT
This sequence comes from Bellardia pandia, assembly GCA_916048285.2. Classification (NCBI taxonomy): domain Eukaryota; kingdom Metazoa; phylum Arthropoda; class Insecta; order Diptera; family Calliphoridae; genus Bellardia; species Bellardia pandia. The sequence goes on from OU696531.1 coordinate 51,625,968, forward strand.
TTTTTTTTTATTTTTATTTAATTTTATTGACAAATAAATATTGTTTCAAATTCTAATTTGAAGCCTCAGCACCTTATAGATTTTATAGAGGCAATAGCATGGCATTAATAAATTTATATTAACAATATTTAGTTATATATATGTACATATACATATATATATATATAAAAACAATTCGTGTGTAGAAATAAATATATTATATTAGAAGTGTTTCTATATTATTTAACAAATATATTTTCAGATTTTGTTTAAAGGATGACATAATGGATATATTTTTTAGGCTAACTGGTAAATTATTGTATTCAATTGGACCAGCAAATGCAATACGTTGCTTGGTTAATTCAATGCGACATCTTGCAATTTGTAAGTTAAATGCTTGTCTTGTTGTTCTACCAGTACGTCTTATATTTGGATAAAATTTGATTGCTTTTGGGCTAAATCCTCTTATAGACTTAAATATGTACAACAACATTTGCTGTTTATATAAACCCCGAACTGGCAATATATGTTTAGCATTGTATTTGTATAAGTTGACAGTGGCATAACGTAGTGGAAGGTTATAAACTATTTTAAGCGCCTTGTTTTGAGCTGATTGTAAGCTTTTTAACGAATTTGTCATACGGCATCCATATATTAATGGCAAGTAAGTTAAATGTGAGTGTACAAGTGCCTGATAAATCATTAATTTTGCATTAGTATTTAGTTTGTTTCTAAACTTATATAAAATTCCAACTGCCGCTGATATTTTAGAATTAACTGTTGCAATATGCACGTCCCACAGCAAATTATAACTTAAATTTAGTCCCAGATATTGTACAACCTTTGATTCTGTAATGGCTGACCCGTCCACGTGAATAACCATTTCTTCCGCATTTCTTTTAACATGTGGTCTAAATCGTATAAATTTAGTTTTATCTGAATTTAAAACCAATTTATTTAACCGGGCAAACTCTGTTAGTATCGCAGCATCATATTCTACTACCGTTTGTAGCACCTTCTCATGTTTGTACTTATAAAATATACATATATCGTCTGCAAACATTATCAATTTCCCATAAAATGTTATATTTTTCAAGTCGTTGATATATATCTTAAAAAGTAATGGTCCTAGGACACTGCCCTGGGGAACCCCATAATGTACAGGTAACAAGCTGCTCATTGAATCACCAATTTGAACAAATTGAAACCTGTTTATAAGGTAATCATTAAGAAGTAACAATGTTTCAGCAGCTAATCCAATATTTCTTAGTTTTTTTATTAAAATATCATGCTGAACTAAATCAAAGGCTCTTGAAAAATCATAAAATACACCTGCTACACCCTTAAAACCAGCATCTATTCCGCCACAAATATATTCTATTACATTTATTAAAGCTTCCTCCGTTCCAGAGCCTTTTGTAAAGCCATACTGACTTTCATACAATATATTTTTTGAATGTAAATAGTTTGACAATTGATCAGATATTATTTTTTCAAAAATTTTATCAACGATTGATAGTACTGACACAGGTCGAAAGTCAGACATACATTTTGAAACAGGTTTTTTTGGTATTGGAATGACTTTATGTATCTTTAAAACATCTGGATATTTCTTAGTCTCAATCATGTTGTTAAAAATTTCAGCAAGTATACCAGATATTAAATTTTTTCTAGTCAGTAACATTGTTGTCGATATATTGTCGTAGCCAACACCCTTATTTAGTTTTAGTGACTCGACAATGTTAACAACATGTGTCGGATCAATTTTGGCTAAATTCCAATAACAGTGTTCCGGTATTAAAGTTCCAAACATATTAATATCATCATTGGGATAAGTTTTTATATTGCTTATCAATTTATGGCTACATTCAGAAAAATATATATTCAGAGCATTAGCCTTATCGCTGTCTAAATATATACCTCTGCCATCTTCTCCAATTAACTCACTTCGTGGTTTATTACATCGGCCAAGTTGTTTATTTAAAAATTGCCATGTTTTTTTAACATCAGTTCCAAACGATTTTAGATTTCTTATATAATAATCATCCCTGAGTTTCTTATTACATGTTTTTATAACTTTACTGATCCTTTTCAATTGTTCGCTAATGTTGTATTTGTTTCTGTTTCTTCGTCTAGCTTTCAATAGTTTGTTTTTAAAGCATATTAAACAGTACAAGCTTTCAGTCATCCAAGGAGCCACTTTAAAGCGTATATTACACGTTCTCGATATGTTTTCAGTACTTTGTAGAGCAGCTGATGTTAAAATTTGCAAAAATTTCTCACATTCATCAGAAGATGGAACTCTGTCATATAATCCAACTAATTTATTATCTAGAATCAACCCAAATTTCTCATAGTTTACTTTCGTTTATTAAATCATACCTTACAGGCAGATCACAACTTGTAAGTTTGAATTTAAACAACTCGAATGCTCTCAACGTGAGTAATGGAGTTCCACAAGCATCTATATTAGGTCCTCTTTTATTCTGTTTATAAATGAACGACTTACCTGATATAATTACGCATAGCAAGGTGCAAATGTATGCTGATGACGTCCAAATTTACAATAGTACTGTAATTAATGACATCCATTCATGTGTGAATAATATAAATTATGATTTAGTCAACATCTACAACTGGGCTGTTACCAACGGATTAAGTATAAATCCTTCAAAATCCAAATGCATATTTCTTTCAAAAAGTAATCGAACTTTAACTTATGATATGGAACTTTCAATAAATAACGATAATATCGAATTCGTAGATTCTTCGAAAAATCTGGGAGTAATGTTAAATTAACTTGGTCTAATCACATCAACTCCGTTGTAGGTAGAATATTTGGAATGCTTCGAAATCTGTGGGCTGTCAAAATTTCAACCCCTTTCATTGTACATATGCTATTAGCCAAAACGTATCTTATTCCCGTTCTGTTAAATGGCTGCGAATTTTATGCAAACTGTGACAGTACTGACTTCAGAAAACTAAAAGTTGCTTACAACAATATTGCGAGATATGTCTTCCAAAAAGAACGCCGGGAATCTATATCTATTTATTCATATCAGATCTATAAAATGAGCTTTGAAAATCTTCTTAAATTTAAAATCCTTAATTTATTTTACATAAAATTATCACATCAATGCAACCTGTCAAACTAAAATTTTCTAGATCAAATCGTGGGAAAAATATAATCCAAAAGAGATTTAAAAGCATTTTATCACAACGCCAATTTTATATTTACGCCACTAGTCTTTGGAACCATCTTCCTAATCAAATTCAAATTATAAACAACGCAAACAAGTTTAAAAATGAGCTAAAGAAATACTATTCTTAAATATTCAATCTGTTACATAACTTTTATTTTTTTCTTTGTTTTTTATAAATTTTCTCTGCTATTTTATACATTTGTAACCAACAATTTTAAAATATTCTTATAAATGTTAATCCTAATTTTGTATTCTTCATATTTTAGTTAATATGCACTATAATTTATAAGATTTTAATCTTGTTGTGCTAAGCTATCTAATAATAATAATAAATAATAATGCTAATCACAGTTTCTTTCTGTCAGTGTTCTTTTGTCGTATAAATAACGTATAAACTATTGCATATTATCTGCAATATATTTAAAACCTAATTGTAAAAAACTGTTGATAAATAACTTTATTTTGATGGAGGTTGTTACACATTTTGGAGGTTGTTACACATTCGTTCTGCCATTCCGATTTGGCTGATTTTCAATACCAAACTGTTTAGGAGAATTATAAACTGTTTTTTGTAAATTTTGCTGATTTTGGTTAGGTATTTTGGGCGTGAGAGTGTTTTACACAAACAGACAAACAGATAAACATAGGTCAATCGACGTAGAATTCCATAAGGATCAACAATATATATATATACTTTGTTGGGTCTCAGATGAATATTTCGCAGTGTACACCGGAATGCCAAACTTATATATTTCACATTCACCACTTGTGGTGTTGGATGCTATAAAACAAACCAAAACTAACTTCTAGTTTCCATTTAAATGGAGCAAACATGCATATGTATACAGCAATCAATTGATTAATCTCAGAAATAAAAATTGTAGAAATTTCAAGTTTTTGTCTAATTTTATACAAAACCACATAATTACAGAATATTAACCCAAATTTGATTTTATATATTTCTTGTGTTTGATTATCGATGCTGTAAAAGAGAAAAAATATTGTTTGTTTCTTTAAATATATGTACATATTTTTAAATAATTTCTAAATTATTTAGATTAAATAAATTGTAGAGCAATTAAATAATTTCTTATGGAGAAGAAAAGAGAAATTAAGTTATTTAAAAAAATAAAATGCAAACAATTAAAAGACATTAAAATAATATTTGTTTTTAGTTTTTTATTTTAAATATCAAAGCCAAAACTAAATTCACATTATTACACATTTTTGTTTTTGACGTAGGTTGCGTAATAAGTTTAAATGTGACCATATAAACTATATAACAATTACTTTTATGGTGTCATTAACTAGCTTTACTCTGTATAAAACAAACTTAACTTTTAAAATTTGTTTATAATAAAGCTGAATCTGTTGTGTCTTTATAGCAATGGTGCTGTTCAGATTCTTTTTTCATTGCTGTGTAATTGTTAAATATGTATGTTGACTTAGGTTTCAAATTCAAATAATCTTTTACTTACCACACATTACACGTTGTTGTGTGTGCTTAAGTAATTTTTTGTTTTTGTATGTATTATTTATACAAATTATTTTCATTTAAACAACAGTTGTCATTAAATTACACTTTTGTTTTTTTTCTGTTTGCGGTATAATTTTTTATCTCTGACTTTTTATGGTCATTTAAAACACTTACAAGATCATTAAAATTAATTTCTTTTTATTTTTCTTGGTTTTTATTTAAAAACCTTTTCTGAAAATTATTATTATTATTGTTTATTTGTGAGTACCTACATATGTACATATGTATATGTATGTATACTTTATCTATAATTGTCATAACCATCCCAGCAAGCCATATGAGTCCGAAAAGAGTCTTTTCTGACACCTTTTTCGGAGCGTTAAGGCTCTTTATGAGCCAAAAAACAATCATAATTGCTCCGAAAACCTTCAGAAAAGAGGGTCATTACATTCGAAAATGGTCCTTCAGAAAGAACTCTTAGATAATGCCAGAAAAGAGTCTTTTACGAGGGGTTTTTAAAGAGCTCTTAGATAATGTCAGAAAAAGAGTCTTTTATGAGGTTTTTCTTGGGCTCTGTGTAATCTTGTTTTTATCATTCTTGTGTTGTACAGCTATGTTTTTTTTTTTTTTTTGTTCAAAGCACAAATAAAAGGACAACAACGCTTTGGTACACACATAATTAAGTGGAATTTCTGAGTCATACTGCGTGCCGACTCAGGACAGTAACAAGCAAATTTTTCTTTCGCTCCGAATATGCTCTTTAGTTGGACTCTTTTCTGACTCCTTTTTTCGGAGCGCTCCGAAAATGCTCTTTTGTTGGATTTTTTTCTAACTCCTTTTTCGGAGCACTCCTAGAATGGTATGCTGGGATGTAAACATACATATTTATGTATATAGTTTATGACGAGAGTACTAATATAATTTTTAATCACACGCAAGCAGTTTGTGTTTCAATATCGACAATGAATTTTTATGACATTAAGAAGTGAAAGCTTCCAAAAATTTTATGAAAACTATAAAGGAAATTTTAAAATAATTTAAATTGCAATTAGGGTTTGAAATAGCAAACAAAGATGGTGTTAAAAACTTTGTAATGGAATCTTAAAAATGTTCAGATACAGCTGGTTATTTGGTGAAATTTCTACAATTGTCTCTACACGATTTACCACATATTCGCGGATTGAGGTCGGGAAATTCTGCTTGCTAAGCGCTTCTTTTTTACGATTTTGGATGTGTGCTTTGGGTCACCATCCAGCTGAAAAGTTACTTCAGCCACATGATAGACGCTCTTATCTACAAAAATCGTGAAGATGAATTTGCAAAATACGCAGATGGTCTTTTTTCTTTATTATTCTTTCGATTATTTGCAGTAGTCCACCTAACTTATTTATCATGACCTTCCTTCCACCGTTCTTCATTGTTTCCTTAATATGGTGCCTTTGCATTCTCTGGTCTGTTCAACGCCAGCAATATTGTTTACAGTCGGATTAAAAGCTGCCATCTACTGTACAATTTGTGTGGTCTCTGACTTACTTTAACCGTGCCATAACATTTCTTATCGACAATGCAGGTTTTCCTTTTTTTGCTGAGATATATAGATATATATCGCTAAAAAACATTAATTAGATGTTTATATAATTTGATGTGGTAAACACTTTTTGCAAATTATCCAACAAAAATCAAATTATAATAAATAATGAAGGAACTGTCAAGAGCCATTGAGTACAATATACTAGCAATGACAAAAGGTAGCTATTCTAAATATACGTCCACACTCACCAAATATTTACTCAAACGTTACTAATAGTTTTCAATCCTGTAGATAAACGATATTATGCAAAAGTACGTTTTTTGAGTTTTGAGAAATTCGGTTTATTACATACCGGTGCAAATATTAGTTGCTTAGGTTCCGACTTAGCATTACATGATTTTTCAACATTTTCAAACTTTGTGAAGTGCAAAAGTTTTGTTAAGACTGCCGATGGGAAGTCTCAACCTATCCTCAGTTGGTTGGATGTAGATATTTCTTTTCAGAATAAAACTGAATTAATGAAATTGTTTATAATACCTTCGATTTCTCAAAGATTAATATTGGGAATTTACTTTTGGACCACCTTTGCATTGCTTCCAGACATAGTTGGATCTGTAAGTATAGTATATTGTAATAATGAATCCAACTGTCCGTCTGACCTGCCCGTTATTGATAAAATATCCGATGTTTTGTCCGATTGCAAAGAAAAAGGGAAAAAAGTATCTATACTTAAATCACCCTATATAACTTTAGCCATATTTTTAATAATTTTTTAATGCATAATATTACCTTAGCAATAATAATAAATACTCAATAATATAAATAATATTATTGTAAAAATTAATCATAACATATCATATTTAATTATGTTTAACTTTTAAGGCCAAGTGAAAACCTCTAATCTATAATAAATCAAAACTAAACTACAGCAAATATTATAATAAACCATTATTCCCTGTCATCAACAAAGAAATTTTTCGTAAAACTACTTGTAAACTAAACAATAAAAATTACAGAAAGAAATTAAGTAAAAATTGCAAACTCTACGACTGACCACTGGAGATTTATATCTATTAATTTTCATAAATTACCTTAAATTACTCTCACTTTCAATTATAAATGGCTTGAAAAAAATACCAACTACACGCCTGGGTTTTCTTTGTCGTTTACCGTAGGTTTGGATATAAACAAAACAAAATAAAATAAAAAAATTTTGTTAAAAAACCCGAAATTGCAAATGAAAATAACAAAGATGATTACCTCAAATGCTGGCAAGACAAAAAACACACGAAATAAAACAAAAAAAAATTATACGTGTAAATAAATACATAAAAACAAAATAGTGTTTTTAAAGTTCAAGTTGGGTCATCATTATTTAACACAATGTTTTGTATGTATTAATTATTTGAATACACCCAAAGTGGCAGAAATGTTGTCGCAAAAATCACAGCAGGGATAGATAAGTTACAATTTTAAATTTGTACTTATTTTAGTACTTTTTCAACCAGATATGGACATGATGTTGTGCATTGCCATGCCAACACATTGACATATTATGTCAGTGTAATGCAACCTAATTGTTGTATCCCTGCAAATAACGCGACTAGTCGATACATGCATGTAAAGACTGACAAATCTTCCTTTTTTGTTGTAGATTCTATACATGTAAAATTAACGACCTCTGATGCCGCTATACAATCTCAGACCCTTACTGAGCCACCGGCATGTTTTGCCGTCTTGGTAACATACAGGGTGGCCCAAAATTAACGAAGGAATAATTATTAATTTTATTTAATACAGTATATAAATGTGGAATATTTTTAGTTTAGTTATGAAAAATAATATCTCGCAAGTGGTGGTCATTTTCTGCTTCGCAAATTCGTGTTCTTTCCAACAGATTTTCCATAACCTTTCGCAAAACTTCAGGTGTTATGTTGTTTATTTCGTCGCGTATATTGCTTTTTAATTGCTGGTTCTAGGCTTATTAATGTAGACTTTTCCTTTCAAAAACCCCGGTGAACGCGGAGGCCAATTAAAATCACTTGTACGCGAAATAATTCGTTCACCGAAGATGTCCCATAAAAGATCAATTGTGCCCCTTGCAGTGTTAATTGAGTATACTGCTCCATTTTAAATTCCCCAAGTCTTCTTTACAAAATACTGAAAAAAAACAAAATTATAATAAAAAAGTTATAAGCAATTCAAACCCCTTCGGTAATTTTGGGCCACCCTGTATTTATTACTAAAGGCTTCGTTCTTGTATCGCCATATTTTTTGGGGGGTTTACGACTCCAAATATTTCAAAATTACTTTTATTGGTAAAAATAATATTATGTATTTCAACAAATTTGAGGAACTGTTTATATATACAGTCGAACTTCCCTATAATGAATCTTGACGGGACCAGAAAATCACTTCATTATATAGAAACTTCATTATACAGATATTATATTTTCCCCCACTTTTTATTTAAAATAACTAGGCATATTAGTTTGGGTTACACTTTTCCATTTTTCTTCCACCGGCAACTGATGTCAACATTGTTACTGATGTGGCTTTCTTCTTTTTTTTTTTGTATAGAAAACTTCATTGTATGGAAATTCATTATAAGGAGATCAAAAACAATGAAATTGGAACGGAAAAACGTGTGTGTTCGAAATCAATTCATAATAGGGAGAGCTTCATTGTATAGAAGTTCACTATAGAGAAGTTCGACTGTATTATATATTGAGAAATTCAAAAGTTTGGTTTGGTTGCTCTTTGATATAAAGGGCTTCTTTTACTTTTCACTCTACTATGTAGGCCATTTTGATGCCAAGATCTTCTGCTTGTTCTCGCGCTCGGGTTTTCAGAATGTTTCGTAAGATTATCAGCTATTTTTACAGCACTATCTATTGGGTTTACTCTTACTTCTCCTACTATAGCTCTGACTTCAGTTTTTGTAAGACGCTTTGGTCGTTTTGCACTTCAAACGATTTTACCTCTTTCACGCAGGAGCTTGTTTACCTTTTCTATGTAAATCTGTTATGATTTGCCAAGTCTCAACTGATATTAGTCTTGCCATTGGAAATTTTTCCCTACCTGCAAACTTGCAATTATTTTGAACGGCGCTTTACCGTTATACTTTGAAACAAATAAAAATTAGAAGAATTGCCATTAATTTTGGAATGTAAGGTTTTTTTTGCATAAGGATTTTACTTTATTTTAACGCGTAAAAATTGTGAAGAAGTAAAATCTAGTTTAACAATAAATCATTAAAATTTACATATGTTTTTATTTCTTTTTTTTTTAAATCAATTCTACTTAAATAACTATATAAAAATGTAATATAATTTTCTAATATAAAATTATTTATAGTGATATAATCAGACCTTTATTTTAACAAAATGTGGTGTTGGCTTTATTTTGACGCTCACAGTAAGATTAAAAATTAAAATCAATAATGGTGCGTTAATTTGATGATGTTCACAAGCAGATATTGGACAACAAACATTGTTGATGACGCCCTTGGCAGGGTAGAAAATGCATTCCAATGTGCCAATTGTCTAGAAAATATAACTTTACAATGGTATTCCTTGAATTATTAATTTAAATGAACTCAAGCCGAAATAATAAGAAATTTTCTCTAATAATAAAGATAAATGCCTTATACTCAGAAGTTCTAACAGTTTGTTTTTTTGGAATTTATAAAGATTTTTCGAAAAAATCACCTTATAAATTTGAAAAAGGACTTTGCTCCTTTTCTCACAATTCTTTGAGAGTGGGCGGAAAAAAACAGTAGTCTCTAAAAATTTATAAAAATTAAAACTTAAATTTGTTTTTAAATAAAATCTTGGTACTAAGACTGAAAAAAGTACAATTTGCAATAATCACTTTTCAACTCTGGCACACTCACACACCCATGTAAACATGCTAATTCATGGCAACATAAGAGTATTGCGAACTTACAACTAATAACAATAATGGTGCAACAGATGCAATTTGAACGAATGAATGAATGAATGAACGGACGGACTATTAAATGAATGTCAGTGTTATCACTTTCATTTGGCATTAAGCAAACATCCGACCGTCCAGCCATCCATTCAATCCAAGCAGCCATTAAACCAAATTACGAGTATCTGTTTTTTTGGTGTGTCTGTTGTTGGACCTTGGCTAATGAGTAAAATGTTTTCCCTTTCAGTATACATACATATGTAATGTGTTTGATGTTGCTGTTTTTAATGTTTCTGCTGTTGTAAAAATATAATGAAAAACACGTTTTTAAAACGCCTTTATAAATATATTTTAAAGCGTAAATGGCTATGAGGCGTTGCTAAAAAAGGGTTTTACGGTACTAAAATATTGGAAAAATATTTTCTACTTTAAATAAGTCCGCTCTCACAGTCTTCAATTCTAACTCGTCAAGGCAAGTCTTTTTGGATGAGAAGTGAAAAGAGAATAAAAGTGGTACAAACTTGACGGTAATAGTCAATTTTCTTATTTCCTTTTATTTTTTACTTTCGTGCATGTTCATTTGTATGAAAACCCACGAAAACTAAAAGAAAAACTAAAGAGTGTGAAACATGACTAAGTATTTATGTGTCGCTTTTTTAATGTAATTTTAAACAGCCCCTTGTTGTGACGACGCCCTTTCATAATTTCATGTCTTTTAAAGTTAATTGGCATTCCCATAGTGGGGAGGGTATATTGGATGTGTGCTGATGTTTGTAACGCCCAGAAATATTGGTCCAACACCCACCTTAAAGTATACCGATCGACTCAGAATCATTTTCTGAGTCGATTTAACGATGTCCGTCCGTCTGGCTGGCTGGCTGTCCATGTAAAGTTTGTGCACAGAGTTCAGGTCACAATTTTGAAGATATTTCGATAAAATTTGGTACGGATGGGATTGAAACTGGTGAAAATCGGTCCATCATTTCACCTGGCCCCCATATAAATGTCCTCCCGAAATTAGGGTTTAAAGATCATAAATGTTTGAATTATTCAAGCTATCAAACAAATTTCACCACAAATGAGTGGTAAATGAAGCCAAATCAGATCTACATATTTTGTGCAGAACGGTCCATAATTTATCATAGCTCCCATATAAGGCCCACTTCCGAAAATCACTTTAAAGATCGTAACTCACTTAAAAATGTCGGTATCCAAATAATATTGAACAAAAATATGTTTCTTATATATACAAATAATACGGTACAATTTTTATGATTAGTCCATAATTTGTCATACATAGCTCCCATATAAGGCCCACTTCCGAAAATCACTTCAACGACCATAAATTTCTTAAATCTACATAAAATTCAACACAAATAAGTTTCATATATACATAAATGATGACACCTAATTTTATAATGGTTGGTCCATAATTAATCGAATCTTCCATATAAGAGACCGTAATTTACTTTAACTTCCATAAATCTTTTAAAATATTTACATCGAGATTTATATTCACAGAAATCATGACACTAAATTTTTGGATGATCGGTCCATAATAGGTTATATCTCCCATATAACGCCCATTTCTGAAAAACTTTTTATACATATACTGGGTGTAGGGTATTATATGGTCGGGCTTAATATTTTCTATTATTATTTTTCTATTGTTAAGTGTTGGCTAGTGTAGAAGAGTTGATGGGTTTTTCTTGTTATTGTGATATTTGTGTGTGTGTGTTAAAAACAAAAACCAATGAAGAGATTTTCCCCCAAAAACAACAGTTAACAAATATTGGCTAAATTCTAAACCAGTTTTAATTGAACATTTTCTACTTCGTTCTTTAACTTCTACAAGTGGTTACACAACTTGTCGATACAAAAGCCAACAAATAAGAAAGTGGATCGGTCTCAGATAAACTACAAAGCTCGCCGATAAAAAATCTTTAAAGAATTTCTTTAATACGAGTAGTAATAATTGTACAGGCAAAAGGCTTTGTTGTTTTTATTCCATCATCAGAGTTTTGATACTCTGTTGATACTAAGTTTATTAACGGAATAATTTTTGGAGAATTAAAACTAAAAATAACAATTTAATTAGTTTATTGTTTAGGGCTTAATAGCGTAGACAGACGACACAGTTAATTTGCATTAACACTCTTAATTCAAATTAAGTCGTGAATTATCCCCATCCTAATGCGCGTTAAGTTCGACGTAAATGCACAAAATCAAACTGAATTTATACTGCATTTAGTTATTTCAATATGGCAACATCGTCTGAAATCAATCATATGTTATCAAATTGTTTACTATTCTAAAAGAAGAAGAAGAAGGCAATTGTAAAATTAAAATAATAAAAATAGATTTCCACAATTGCCTTTCTCTTATTTTAGAGTGTCCCACTGCGGTCTCCACATGTAGCAACACGTTCAGGTTGATGGTTGCTAGTGCATGAACAATTTTTGTATTATTTTAGCAGTTTTAGCAAAAGTAATTTCAGCTTTTTTTCAAATAAATACTGATTTTTCACCAAATGCCAAACAAATTTTTTCATAATTAAACAGTTGTTTACAAACAAACAGCTGTTTAAATGCTGTTTTTAATGCAGAAACTGTCGTCTGTCACGGTAAAATCTTAACTCAAATTAGTGAGATTTTAATGCACATTAACTCTGTCGTCTGTCTACGGTATAAGTTATGTTTAACTATATTAATATTTATTTATCAAAAAAAAAAAAAAAAAAAACACTGTTATTTATTTAGTTTTTTGTGTTCCAAATCATAATTTATTAGCTTAACTAAAATATACAAATATTTACATTGCCGATAAAAGCATTAATGATTCCTGTTTTATTTTCTATGGCCATAAGGAGTATTTAAAATAACCCTACACTATAGAATGCTGGTTCTTAAAGTTTATCTTTAAGTTTGTAACATGTGGAAAGTATTTAAAATATAATAAAAAAAATATTTTTAAATATAATTATTACAAACAATGTCAAACAACAAACAATAGTTAATTGCCTTCATTCTGGGCAATAGAATTTTGCGCTATAAAATTTCTGCTATTAGTATATCTCATATATATGTAGTTTAGTACGTTGGTCTAAGTTTAGATTCTCCTAAAATTTAATTTTCTATTTATAGCATCTTTGAAATTTGTTTATGCTGCCAAAATATTTTAAAATGTATTTTCTGTTAACACATTCCAATAATCTCTATTGTCACCAAAAATGTTTACAGAAAAAACAGACAACTCTTTGAATTGAAATCCAAATACATGCTAAAAGCACAATCAAATATATAAGCATTAGGTTAAAGGCACTATGGGACAAAGTTAGACATTAATAATTATGCAAATTATGAAAGTTTAAAACAAACAAACATTTAAGTCTAAGTTATGTTTCTAAACACAAAGCAAGTTTGTTATTTCAAATATTCAAATAAAGCGTTCATTATGAATTAACTCATGGACTTAATTACTTAGTTCTTCACACGTATTGAATTAATTTTTTATTGAATAGTTTAAATTAAAATTAAATTTAAATTATGAAAGTTTCAAATAGAATAACAATGAAGGAATTAATTTTAAATTATATTTTCAATCTCTAATTAACGGCTATTTTCACCAAAATTAATATTTTATGTTTAACTGTAAAGTTTACTACTAACTGTTATAAAAATTTAAATGTAAAACAAACAGTATAAAAGAAAAACAAGTTAGAGTGCAATATTCGGCTGTGCCGAATCTTTAATACCCTCCACCCAAACGTAATAAGCAATACAAAAACTACACTGGTTATAGGTGTTTTTTCTTCAGTCTTAGTGCAAATTTTATAAGTAGTTTATATAAGTATGTATTGTTTGAAAGACAATTTTACGACCAACATAATTTATTTTAAATGTTTCGAAATTTTTTCTAATTTTGACTATTTATAATTGATATAATTACCAATACTCACCATAATTTACAGAGTTTGTCTGATTTTCATAAGACTCTTTAGTGTAATTTAACAATATAGAAAATTAAAAGAACATTTTTCTATATTCACAACAAGTTAAGAAACAGAGTATAAAACAGAGTATAAAAAGGGTAAGATTATAAGGTGAGACTTCTTTTAGTTGAATTTTATCTCAATAACATTATTTACAAGAGATTTATGGATGGTATAATAGAAGCGGACCAATTATGGACCGATGGCTTCTAAATCCAGTATCCACTAATGTGATTTCTAAGTATTTTAGGATTATATTGGTTGAATTTCATCTCAATATCGTTATTTACAAGAGCTGTGTGGTTGGTTGTTATGTGCGAAAATGAACTTAATTTAGGAGCTATTACTGACATCTACAAAATCCAGTAGCATAACTGCCGTATAACCGATATTAGTATGATTTCTGTATTAAAATTTCTAATTTGTATAAAAATTGGTTTGATATCGATATTTATCGATATTTATTAGTTAAATTGTTTTTCGGAAATGGTTCTTATATGGCAGATATGACAATTTATGAGCCGATCTTTTTAAATTTTGGAACAGTGCATTTTAACGTAATAACGGTACATTTAAGATACATATTAGTATTAACGTGGATTTCGGTAGTGGACCTTATGTGGGGGATATAGTCAAATATGAACCGATGTTCTCAAAATCCAGCAGTTTGATTTTGGCATGTATGTAAATGCTCCGTGTAAAAGTTTGGTTTATGAGTATTAAAGTGATTTCCGGAAGAGGGCTCTATATGGGTGATATGGTCAAATATGAACCGAAATTCAGAGAGTGATTTTTGTGTATATGTAAATGAGCTATACAAAGTTCTGAGTCGGTACCAATATTTATAAGATATATATATATAAAGATAAATGACTTTTTCGGATGTGGTCCTTAGATAGGAGTCATGACCAATTGTGGGCCGATAACCATACAATTTTTACAACAATTTACTTACCTATAAGGATTATTTATGCCAAATTTTAACCGTTTAACATTATTTATACCAGTTTTATACGTATTTAAGTGAATTTTGGAAGTGGACTTTATATGGGGTCTATTGTCAAACATGAAGCAAACTAAAAAAATTTCGGTTTGCGTGTTCTTTTTTGCATGAAACTTATTTTTGCTGAATTTTGTATTGATATTCTAAATTTATAGGCATTTATGTATAATTGAGCAATATTTCGGGAAGATATTTGTATGGGACCTATGAGAAATCATGGACCGATTCTTACTATTTTCATCACAGTTTCTTATTTTATCATGAGAATAACGTGTACAAAATTTCATGGTATTATCTGCATAATATTTAAAAATATTGCAATAAAATTAATAAAAAACATAAAATTTTTATGGAGGTTGTCTCACATTTTGGTTTCTAACTCTGGTTCTCCTATACCGATTTTGCTGATTTTCAATATCAAAGTTACCTGCAAAATAAGAAAAATTTTTCTATAAATTTCGTTTAGTTAAGTTGTGTAGTTTGTACTTGAGAGTGTTTTACAGAGACGGACCGACAGACGGACATGGGTCAATCGACTTAGAATTTCATAAGGATCAAGAAAAAAATTATTGGGTCTCAGATGAATATTAACAAAGTTTCATACGGAATGGCAAATGTAATATACCCTCATTGACCACTGTGGTGGTTTAGGCTATAATTATTCAACTAAAATGCCCTCCGGCATGACAAAAATATCCCAACTTCCAATAAACGTATAAATGTACCAATTCCAAATTTGAATGATTAATGACACAGCCATGTCAGTGAATTTTGAGTCGTAATAGCTGGGGTAAAATATTCCGAATGCCGTCTTATGACGGAATGTAGTTCTGTGATCTACTAAACTGTAACACAATGCTGATTCTTTAAAACGCTATGTTGCAGTTGTAAAGTCCATGATAACAAAACACAATTCTTAAGTATCCCTATTCCTTGCCAAAGTTCCAAGTCAAGATTGTTGATTACTGAGATGGTTTTCAGTGCAACAATATATTCTCACATAAGATAATGATTCTTCACACATTTGATATCTTCAGTAGTTCTCAATATGCGACTAGAAGAACACACATATGTCAAATGAGCAAAAAATATAACAAACTCCAGATTTCCCTAAAATAACAGGCTTGCTGGTAAATAGTTTGTTGCATATACATAAGTCTTGAGATTACTTATAAATTCTCTGAAATTTCTGATATTTACTTTTCGAAAAATTATCGAGAATTATTCGGTATTGAGAACATTAATTTCTTAAAAGATTCTCGATAATTCTACGAAAAATCCAGAATTATTTGATTTTGCGAATAAGTTTTCGATTGGGATGGGGATGTTTAATGTACAAATGTCTAGTTTCTTAGATGACTCCAATTTATATATTTTTAATAATACGATGCACTTAGTATCCCAAGTAATCTAACGTATAATTAATTGCCACTTTAGGGTCATCAGTTAATAATCTTTAGTGTCGTCTGTTTCATTTTTGTTTTTAAAATTTTAACTTAAAAACTTTCAACTTGACTTGCTGAGTCAATAACCTCAATGTGTTCTTTTGTAATCTATGTGAGATCAATTGAATTGCTCGTAAAAAACGCATTCCTCGTAGTAAACGCACTACATGACAGGTCAAATTACTAATTACTAATTGTCTTTGAGCCCAACACTGTTTTTTTAATCGTAGAACTTACTACTTATGTTAAAGGGCATAAAAAATATGTTTTCAAAATATTCTATGCCACGGTGCACTTTATAAGAAATCTATATTTAAACATATTGAGACTTTAAATGTATATAGACATTGTATTTAAAAAAGTGGATTCTTTTAGTATAAAGGAACCATTCACCCCTATCGTGAATAAAAATTCCACATGAAATTTGTTCCTTCTTCACATTTTTCCTATTAAAATTCAATGTTAAAAAAATAAAAGGCAACAAATTTCATGTGGAATTTTTATTCACGATAGGGGTGATTAATTTCTATTGTAAATGTTAAGTTAATTTTTGGAGCCAATTGTCAAATCAATATTTAATTTTGTAAACTGTCAAATTCTGCCTGTTTTATACAAAGGTGAGAATTATTTTCTAGAATATATATGTAGCTAAGACGCAATAAGCAAGTAAGCGAAGACACAAAACAGTTTTCGGCATGATTTCAGTCAAGGAAATAAACATTTGATAAAGCAGTCATTCTACCTTTTTGTTTGATTGTGTTTATTTGGGCTCTGAAAGAGCTCTTAGATAATGTCAGAAAAGAGTCTTTTATGAGGTTTTAGTTGGGCTCTGTGTAATCTTATTTTTATTATGCCTGTGTGGTACAGCTATGTTTTTTTTTTCAAAGCACAAATAACAAGACAACAACGCTTTGGTACGCACATAATTAATTGGACAGTAACAAGCAAATTTTTCTTTCGCTCCGAAAATGCTCTTTTGTTGGACTCTTTTTTGACACCTTTTTCGGAGCGCTCCTAGAATGGTATGCTGGGAAGTATCTTGCCACGAAGGTTGTAGGCGGCATCAGGGCTGGGCAATTTTACATTTTTCGAATCTACAATGAAAAAAAATTATCTCGACATATTAAAAAGCAATACTAAGAATACCTCCACAATTGCCTAATACCGTGTTCACATATGAAACTTAATTGAGTCAATATTCGGTTATTTGACAATATTATTTTAAGTGTTCAAGCATACGCAATTATCGGCTTGCTCAATAATCATTTGACAGTTGGAAAACAATACAAAAAATACTCTAAGTGGTTGTTGTGTTTCTATGTAAACAAACTTACCTTCACATTGAGTTTTTAATGATATCTTTTGTTTTCTTTTGTTGACATTTGCCATTTTAGACAATTTTGTTCACTAAACACAGTTGTGAACAGTGTTGCATTCGAAATCTTACTCAATATTATAACAATTTCGTACTTATTGCGCAATAATTAATTGAGATTTTATATGGAATATTGAGCTCAATAATTCCGTTAATTGCGATTAACGCAATTAAGGTGTATATGTGAACACGTTATAAGAGTGATTGCTCAATCATTGTCCAAAAACTATAGATCATCCACAGCTGTCCTAGACCCAAATCCAAATTGAGCACCTGTGAGAATATCTGATTTTACAAAAAAACTCGTTGATTCTATGTGTAGAAGATTGTCAGCTGTGTCAAAAGAACTACAAACAAATTATTAAATACAATGTTTTACATCATTTGAAACAGGTAAACAGGTATACTTTATTTTGACGCGAAAAATCTGTTACTTTTCCGTTAAAATTTAGTTATTTTTTATGTTTCTTATTTTTTTTTAGTTTTTATTAATTAGTTATATTATGGTTAACCCTTACTTATTTTGCCACAAATTTGTACTTGTAGTATATATAATAAATAATTTTAAAAAAACATAAACTGTTTACTTTATATTGACGTTCACTGTATATACTTAAAATGTTTTGATTGATTTTATTCGATGGCCAAGGATATTGAAGCGTCATGTAAGAAAAAATTTACTTAATTTTAAAGAAGATAGTGTATTAAAACTTATAGTACCTTCATCACTATCTAATTTCAAATGTATAAACCGTATTTTTTTGTTATTATTTCTTTTTTTCTCTGGAAAAAACTATTTATATTCTGTCTAAATTCTCACTTAATCGCATTAGTAACAAAGTAGCTTTCTTATCATTAAAGATTCGGACTAAAATCTAACACACGACTGTTGTATGTTGTGTTTTGTGGTTGCAATTATTTTTTAATAAAACCGATTAATTTTCCAAAAATGGAAATGGAAATTCACACTTAAATCAGACACAGGATAATACAATAAATTAATTAAAGTGTGGGCATGTGAGTGTTTAGGTAAAAGCACACACATATGAGTGGGTTTTCGACAGTAATTTGCAAGAGAATTAAGGATTAGGTTGTTCATTAAGAGGATTTAAATTATCTTTTGGTCATTTTAAGCGTTTAAGCATATTAAAGTTTTAATTGCTGTAATTTATAAATAGATAAAAGGACAACAAATTGAATACCTTTAGTTAATATTCATTTAGTATTTTACACAGATTTTCGGTTTTAATTTATTAATAGCTAAATATGGTAAAATAGAGCAGAGCTCATATACTTATAATGCTTTAAATATGTCACTTATTGATTCTATTCAGTTCTATGCTGTATTCTCTGTACATTTTTGCCGTAACAGAACCCATTGAAATGCACCATTAATTATGGCAGCACATGCCATTCACTCATTCACTCATTGATTCATTGTACACTTTACTTGTAATACATTGTTGCGTTTTTATACCCTACACCACCATAGTGGGATTTGTGCTGATGTTTGTAACGCACAGAAATATTGGTACAATACCCACCAGAATCACGATTTAAAGATGTACGTCCGTCCGTCTGGTTGGCTGGCTGGCTGTCTGTCCATGTAAAGCTTGTGCGCAGATTTGGTACGTGAAATTTTTTCGGCCCAAGGACGGATGGGATTGAAACTGGTGGAAATTGGTCCATTATTTCACCTGACACCCATACAAATGTTCTCCCGAAATTAGGCTTTAAATATCATACATGTTGGAATTATGTAAGTATCCAAACAAATTTCACCACAAATGAGTGATAAATGAAGCCAAATTCTATATAATTCCCACTCCCGAAAATCACTTTAAAGAGCAGAACTCCCTCAAATATGTTGGTATCTAAATAATATTGAACACAAATATATTTCATATATATATACGAATAATATGGTGCAGTTTTATGATGATCGGTCCACAATTAGTCATATTTCCCATATAAGACCCTCTTCTGAAATTGACTTTAACGACCATACATTGCTTAAAAATGTTGATAAAATTCAACACAAATAAGTTTCATATATACAGAAATGGTGACACCTACTTTTATAACGATCGGTCCATAATTAATCTAAACTCCCATATCAGACCCTCTCTCACATTTTATAATGAAATTTAACCATAATTTTCTAAGAAAAATCACCCCAAAGGTCATGAAAATTTGCCCCAAGTTTAAAATAAAAATGTGGCCCCAAATGTTGTTGTTGTTGTATATAATTGCAGTTAGAAATTAAGCAAATAGTAATTAGCAATTTGAAAATTTTATATTCAGTTTTTTTAAGTGTATTTGACAATATTAACGAATGAAATTTAGCCCCAAAGTACAAAAAAAAAAAATTTCTGATCAGTTTTCATTTCTCTTACAATGTAAATTTACACCAAAGAAATAGTGCATTATAACCCCAACAAATATGAAAAAAAGTCTCAAAAATTTCGCATTTTTATAATCAATGTAATTTTTTGGGGCCATTTTTCACAGCGCCGTATTTGAGCATATTTCTATGCCTGTAACCATGTTCTGTAACTTTAGTGAAAACTTCTCGCGTCGAAAAGATGTGTAACAAAATATTCCATCGTTTCTCGAAAAGTGAAAAAAAATCTGTCTGTAAAGCTACGTTTTTTATTGTTTTTTATAGTTGTCATTGTGTTTACCTTTTTTTTCTTGTTCGGAATACGAAGTTGGTGAGTTAGGGTTGGAACCGCCTGAGAAATCTCCAGAGCTAGTGGGAAACCTCGCCAACACAAAAGTGCTACGGAAAAGAAATGGCGCCCGAGCACAAAAGTTTCCGCAACAGAAATGGCGAAAAAGGACTCGTTTATTTATTTAAAAAAAGTTTTCTTATTTAAGCCAAAGCACAACAAATATTTAGTTTTAAATTAGTTGATGCCGTTTGATCTTGCAAAACTCTTGTAAGAGTAAACAAATTCAAACAAATTTGTGCTAAAATAAGTGGTTACGCTTTTTTGAGTAAATATTTGGCATGTGTAACCATACCTTGACTCATGTCGAAAACTATCAAAAGGGATTATGTCGTTACGTTAGAAATGTCATAATACAGTCGAGATGGACGTAAGATAACCCTAATAATTAACATCATTCTTTTATCCAACTCTTCCTTAGCCTAACTAAAGCAATTTCAAATTTAAGTGGGAATAGTTAAGATAATAATCAGTTAAGAGATAACTAATGAGTGTCTAATAAACCAAAAAGCTAATTCTCTAGCAAACCTGTTGTCAAAGAGTCTATTTTTACAGATCCAAACATATTCAGGATGGTTTTTGCTATCTGGAAAAGAAACCATTTCTAGTAATCTGTAGATCTCCAACATGGGTGGCAGGGTGTCAACCAAATTACTGAGATTGCAAAGATTTATTTATCCAAGTCAGGGATGACAAATAGCTTTATAGATTTTGTACCAACTATCACGGTACAATTTTTAATTTTTATTAAATAATAATAAAACTTACGGCAATACTTTTAACATTATATAACGAATGTTTAAACAATTTTATACACCATATAACGAACGACCAAATCTTTAACACTGACAATTTTATCAGGAATATCAAAAAATGTCTCCAAAAATCGTCGATTTGTAATGGAAATCGGGCTTTTGTATGATTTCTAAACAAAAGGAAAAACAAACAATATTTTAGGCAATTTAATTGCTTAAAAAGCAAACCCACAGCAATACAAAGGCTTTATAATGGTTGATATTTTGCAGTGTAATAAATCTAATCTAAATAGACTTGACTTGACAATATATTGTTCGTTTTACCAGGCATTTGCCTGTATTTGTTTAAATATATAGTTAGTCATAGTTTAAATAGACTTCTGAATCTATAAGAATACTATTTTCGTTTCACAGAAAAAATTAAAATTGATTTTCAATTAAAATATTCGTATATTTAATTAAACATTTAATTGAAAGTGGACCGATGAAGGAATTTGTAGTATCAATTAAAATATTTTGTAAAAATTTAATTAAAAGTAGTTTTAATTAAAAAAAATATTATATTGTTTAATTGAAAATTGTTCTGAGTTTTAATAAAAATTTTAATTGATACAATTAAAAGTATAATTGAAACTCAAACAAAAAATTAATTAAATCTTTAATTAAAACTCTAATCAAAAATCAATTAAAATTTTAATCAAAACTTAGGCGAAAACGAATTAAAATTTTAATCAAACTAATTAATTAAAAAAATCCAAAAAAATAAGATTTTAATTTACCGCCCAAAAAAAATACTTGGATTTGAATAACAGTTTTTATTTGAATATATAAAAAGGTTTTATAATAAAAAATAAGATGGAAAAAGAAATTGAATTCATTTTTATTATGTTATAAAAAAGCGTAAAAAAAACTTGAGCTACACAAGTAGTAGAAAAAGCATCAGAAATGATCAATTAAAATAATTAACCGTTTTCTACACAAATTAAATAAAATTAATTCCATTTTGGTGAATTCTCCTATTATCAATAGCATTGGCTGTATATTTTTCCCTTGAATTTTTACAAGTTCCAATTTGGTTTTCAGTTCTTCTTCTGACTGTGCCATTATAACAAAGAACTGCTGGGAGTCATATATCGAGAATCTTTTACGAAATTTCGCTCCTTTTTTGTCTGTTTCAATTTTCTGGTGAGGAGGAAAAAGATTATGCAAATACCACAAAATTGTGAAAATTTTGGACTCTGAAATTATAATAAAATAGAACTAATTGTAAAAAAAATTAAAAATTTATTAAAGCATAAACAAACCTTCATTGCTTGGTTCGATGGCCGTCAGTGTTTTTACAAATGAGGATGATGATACCTTTGCCCTCAATGTTTTTAAAAGATTTTCCGAAAAAACAATCCATCTGTCTTTTAAAATTTTAGCATTCGGATATAAAAGGGAAAAATCATATTATCAAATATTAATCTAAAAAAATATATAAAAAGGTTAATTATAAGTTTTAACCTTCGCTCTCATGAAGATTTTTTTGTGCATGGGCTCATAGTATCTACCCGGGTAGATACAAAGTATTTTCATAGAATTATATGGGGATTTTTATGCTCGAGCAAGAAAATGTTTTATATTAGATATATTTTATATTAAAAATGTGTTTATAGAAGTGGCTAACTTATCGCTACTTTAACCGATAAGAGAAAATTTGTAGATTCACCAAGAAGAAACAATCCTAGTCCCATGACATGGACTCCAGTTACCGATGAAGAGTTAAAGACATTCTTGGGAATATTACTTGTGATGGGGACACAAAAATCGTCGCAAGAAGAGCTGAGCGAGCTTTGGAAGCAAAACGTTTTTCCCCTTTATCGTGCGAATATGCCTATAAATCGGTTTCAACAGCTTTTACGTTTTATTCGTTTTGACAATCATGTTACAAGAGCTGCTCGCCAGTCAGGAGATAAAGCCGTACCAATAAGAGATGTATTCGAAATGGTAAATTCAAATTTGAAAGCGCACTTCAAGTCTTATGAGTGCATAACTGTAGACGAGCAATTGTATGGATATCGTGGTCGCACCAAGTTTACGCAGTACATACCATCAAAACATATTTATGATGTTATTTCCTAAAAAACAACAAAAAGTTGATAACAAAGCTGAGACAATTTTTAAATTTATTAAAAACTCGAAAAGTTATTAACACATCAAAACCGAAATATCTACCCGGGTAGATACTATGAGTGCGAAGATTAAAGAAAAGCATCAAAAACTTACTAGTAAAGAACCAGACGGTTTTTTATATTCTGGCCATAATTTAAAATTTCGGCTGTAGTTGTTGAGTCTTTTATTTGCTGAAAGCGATATGGTGCACATTTACGCCAGTATATATCGAACTCTTCATTCGTTATTGATTCACTTCTAAGAAATTGTATCAACAAAGCAAAATCTTCCACTGGTCCTAAAAGATGAATCAAAAATCGTTTAACAACTTTTTTTTATCAATATTTTATTTTTTTTTAAATAAAAAATATCTCTTATTAACAAGTATTATTTTAAATAGTACCTATTATTTAAAAGCATTTTTTTTTGTAAATTACCTTGTATTAAAAAGTATCATTTATTAAAATGTGACTTACAATAAAAAGTACGTTTTATTAAAAAAACATTTTATTGAAATGTACCTTTTAATAAAATGTACCTTTAAAAAAAATTGACTTTTATTTAAAATTACCTTTTAATAAGTTACCTGAGGAACTAGTAGATCCGGATGGGGTTTCGTCAGATTTTAATATGACCTTGGCTTGTCTTTTCAAGTTGGAAAGTTTGTTATAAATTTTCCCCCGCTTTCCATTGTTGTAAAAATCCTAGAATAACACGAATGATTAATGATTTGTTTTCCATTAAGACAAACAAATTGTAATACTTACTATTTCTTCGGTGGTAAAAATTGAGCATATTTGGTGTTCTATTTGAATGCAATCTGTTATGCTACATACTATTCCTTGGGAGTCAATATACTTAGCATTAGTACTTATAAGTAAGTTTCTTTGTTCTTCTTGCAGAAACTTGTTTTTGGCGTAAAATTTTAGTATTTCTTTGCCAGTGTATGTAATGCCCAAAATGTCTATAACAGAAACTAATGGCTCCTTTGGAGCTCCAGTAAAAATGTTTTTTAAATTTTGATTTATAGCCACATTTTCAATGTTTTCAAAATTTTGTTTCCATTTTTCCAAATGGGATTCAAACATTGCTTGCTCTCCAATTGGAAATGTTGACATTAATTGTAAAATGTGATTTGGTTTTAAAATTTTGAGGGCCTCTATTGTAATTTTTTGTTCTATAAGTAATATGAAAAAGGAAGTCGAATACAAATACTTAAGTTTTTTTTAAATAATTTTTTTTTTTGTATTTTTAACGTATAAAAGCATTAAATTTCAGACTTACCTTCGAGTCGTTTATGCATATGACTCAAGTCCCATTCTTGCAACAGCTCTTGTATACTAGAATCCATGGTTTCTTCTTAGCTTTTACAAATTTTATACGATCGCTTTTGTTTTAATTTTTTAGTTAATATAAATATGCTTATAAAATTCTTTTAATTTTATAAAAGTTTTATTATTGTTTGACAACATAAGAGAATATCATTCGATGTTTTAATAATCAAACAAACTTTATATAGTTTGAAGTCGTTTTCAAAAACTGACACAATTGTTTTAGTGGTGTATTTATATCCCCATATCTCAGCCTCTAAATAAAGCAAAAAATTTTGTATTGGAATTTTTAATTAACTAATTATTTGTTGTTTTCTTCTTCTTTTCAATACACAAGAAACTTCGCTTTTGTAAACTTCTAATACGAAGAGTGTGTCATACTCACGCATCAAAAATATACAATGACGATTTTATAAAACCGCGCAAATATTAAATAATGTTTAAATACGTTGGAAACAAAATATTATTTAATATTTTGTATTTCTTTGTTATTTTGAGATTTTTGGTGACAATTAAGATATTTTTAAACCTTTAATCAAATTTTAAAAAATATTAATATTTTAATAAACACTAATCATATTTAGAGTTTTTTTTATAAAGATGTTGTTAATACTGTGTATAGTAAACAGAAAAAATGTTTAAAAGTATATTGATTTTCAATTAAAAATTTAATTGATATGATTAAAAGTTTAATTAAAAATCAATTAAGACTCAATTAAAAGTTTAATTAAAAGTTGTTGGGCAATAATTTTTTCTGTGTTATTATCACGATTATCTACATATAACATTCTTATTTATAAAGCAACGGGTTATTTGCGAGTAGTAAGAAAGTATAGCCGGTCAAGTCCGATCATATAATATCCCTAATACCCTATAACTGCATAAACAGTATTACTGAAATTTGCTCTGAATGGGAGCTATGACCGATTATGGACCGATCATCCAAAAATTTTGTGCCTTTACTTCTGTGCATATACTCGTATGTTTGTGTTAAATTTTATTCCGAAATAAACACTTTCAAAAGATTTATGCATGTTAAAGTGATTTTCGGAAGTGGGCCTTATATGGGAGCTATGGTCAATTTTGGACCAAGCTGCACAGAACTGTGGTGAAATGTGTTTGGAAATGTGTACATATAAAACAAATATTTATTCCCGATTAGCCCTTTTTGAGAGGACATTTGTGTGGGAGCTAAGTGAAATAATGGATCGATTTCTGCCAATTTCAATTGCGCGTTGCGCCAAAAAAGTATCATTTACCAAATGTTATGAAAAAAATATCTTCAAAATTGCCTCCCCACTATGGCGGTGCACAGTGGTATTTTTTTTTTTTTGCAAAAAGTCTATTTTTTACAGTTATTTTTTAGAAATCTAATGATGCAATTCTGTAGAGAAATAGAAAAAAAATAAAATTTTGTATAAAAAAAAGTGTGGTGAAGTTATCTAAATATTATACAACGAAAACTGATGAAAATTTTACATTTCAGTTGTTTATACAATAAATATAGTTCAACTAGCAATAGTTTTAGAGCATTTTTATTAAAATATAGTATTTTAAATTTAATAGGAAAGAAAAAATATTTAAATTACATATATAGTTTAAGAGATCTGAGCAAATCAAAATGACTCCAAAAAATTTAGCATTTTTAGTTTTCATTAGAAAAGAAATAAGTTAGCTCGGTCTACCTCCGTGTTAGTACTACTTCTAAATGAAAGTTTGGAATATTTTCTTTTATTTTATGTAAAAAAATTCTGCGAGTTTTTGCGATCGCTAAACAAACTTATAAATTTTGTGATAAAACTCACGTATTTTTTATGAATATTTACAATAAATTGCAATGCATATTTACAATAAAAGGTTTTGTATACTTTTAGGCTTTTACTTTTACTTTTTAATAATTGATTGACAGCAATATCGAAAAAGTGCATAACAAAAAAAGAAAAACAAAACCATATGATTAATTAAACCGTTATTTAAAATAATAATATTTGCAAAAAAAAGTCTAAGGAAATTATTAAACGTAACTAATTTTTAAAATTAATTCATTTTGTGTTTCATATAGTGAATTGTGCAAGGAACTTATAAATTGCAATAGTAATGTGGATTTATTAACTGATTTCATAAAAACTAAAAACATGGTGCTTACTATTAATGAAATTCAAATTGTGAAAAAATCAGTTCAGAAGCGATTTCTTAATCACTTTATAAAACGTTGGGCCGAATGTCACAGAAACAAATCATATTTTTTTAAGAAAAATTATGCTTGGCTAAGGAGTAGGTTTCAAAACAAAATAATTAATGTGTACTTTGAATATAATTGAACATTTTTAGATATATTTGAAATATCACTTGCTGATGAGCAACCTAGTTGTTCAACAAAAAATGGGAAGGCCAGCTAAGGAATTCGGAGATTGCGCTGATCGTAGTAAAAGGTACAAAGCTGCTGATTTAGCGTCCCAGTATAGCAAACAAAATTTAGAAATGGCAAGTGCATTAGCAGGCTCAAATTTAAAATCGCAATCATATATTCCTCCCTCAACTGCACTGGCGTTGTTACTGGATGCAGAGTTAACAAAGAAATGATAGATGATGAATAAAAGTCTATATTTAAATGCATGTATTGAAATTTATTTATAAAATAATTAGTTTTGGTAAAGAAACAAAAAGTTGTGGGAAAAAATATAGTATGGGTTATATGGGCAGTAAGTGGGGGCGTTAATTGAGCTAACCAAAAGCTCTGTGCCAAATTTCAAAAACTTTGGACCAAAAATAAATTGTCGGTTCTATGGGCGGTGGGTAGTGGGCTTGGCCAATTTTGATAAAACTTTATATTTTTCTTATTTGAGCCAACCAAAGGCTCTGTGCCAAATTTTAACATTCTACGAGCACTCCTTATATTTTTTGCCAAACATTGTATGAACAAATACCACTGTGCGGTGTAGCGTATAATTACAAGATTTATTATTTTAAGAATGTATTAAAGGAAACTTCTGAAGTTTTTGAAATCCTGATTGACTAAACTTTAAGCTTACGTTTTTGAATTTAGCCTGAAAATCATTTAAAATAACCATCTATTACATGCATATTTAAATATCAGCTCCACAATGTTTATAAAATATAATAAAATTATCCCTTTGGCTTGCACAATTACACAAATGGTAACTTAAATCATATGTTTTTCCATTTCATCTGAAATATCAAAAAAATATGTTTCAAAAAAGTACAATTTTTTTTTGTATTCCAAGTATATTAACACGAATGTTGCAAATGTATGAGTCTATAATTTGAATACCCTCCTTGAATATTGTAGGCGTTGTTAGCTCATAAGGTTCGCAGAGGACTTATGAAGATTCAAATTACGGCCTTGGCAAGAATACTTGCCATGTTCTTGTTTAAGGACACTTTTGTTTGATAGGATCAGATATGTGCTTTTTTATTGCCTGAAAATATATAAATGTTTAGTTTTTATCAAATATTTCTACAAATTAAATCTCGTTTGAAATGTAATATTTGTCGGAAACAAACTTGTCTAACAACTAAGAAGGATTTTCGGATTGCAAATTTATACTTAAATGTAAAACATTATTTCGCCAAGTGTAAATATTTGTTTTATGCTCGTATGTATCCAGTTATTTATTTATTTATTTATTTATTTATTTATTGAATTTTTTCATTTCCTGTACAACAAGACTAAGTCTTATATTTATAGTACAGGAACGCATTACGTTATAAACAATTTTATTATGAGCATAAACAAATTAGATACAGAAAAACCTATATTGATAACATCTTACGTGAAAAAGTTATATAAAAAATTTCTGAAACTATTAGCATTACTATTTATTTGTTGATTTCGTGGAAGATTGTTCCAAAGACGAGCGGCATGTACATAAAAGTGCCATTCAGACACTAGGTATTGATGTCGAGGTATTATAATATTTCGATTTCGAGACGATTGGAAGAAACGTATTTTTTCAAATATATATTTGGGGGTTTGAGTATTTATTATTTTGTGCAAGAATACAAGAATACGAATTTTTAATAGGCTGTCAAGTGAAACTCCGTAAAGTTTATTGGAAACAGCAGAAACATGATCAAACCTTCTCAATCCATACACATATCTTATTATGTTGTTAAACAATATATTAAGCTTACTTTTACTACTTGAATCACAGCTTCCAAACAACTCGCACCCATATATTAGAGAAGGAATCAGATACGTCTTGGCTAGTAAGGTTCTTATTCTTATTGGTGTAAAATATTGTGTAGACCAGAGAGCTCGTAACTTTATGTATGTTTGACCAACCAGTGAGTTTATATGATCAGTCCATGTCAGATTGCTATTGAAGATTATACCGAGATTTTTCGCTGAATTAACAATTTCGATTTTTTCACCATTTAAAACAATATCTTCAGAAATGTAACGATTTAAGCTCCTTTTACATATCACAATGCATTTAGATTTGTGTGGATTCAAACAGAGTCCATTTGACAAGCCCAGAGGTAAATTTTGTTTAAATCCTCATTTAGAGATGATATTCCTGAGGCTATATTTTGAACAGAGCTACTTAGAGTAAGTTGCACGTCATCTGCGTATAAATGGATGTTGCATTTAGAGAGTTGGTTTGGCAAATCATTTATATATGTTTCGGTGGAAAGCTTCTTTTGGGAATCTGGGTGGAAATATAAATTATTCTCGGAGCCAGTAAACAAAATATGTGAGCGTATTTTGTTTTTTCTCATAAACAAAACCCCAATAGAAAATCGTACGAAAATAGAAAGAAAACAAGATATTAGGATTTGTAATATGGAATTTATTGGATAAAGATTACCTTTCTGTGTGGGAGCTGGATTAACAATAAAAATCAAAAAGATATCTGTACATACCGGAAACCACATTTTGGACATTTTGACCTGTTTGACGGACCATTTAGGCATTATGAGGGAAAGAGATAAAGAGATTTCTGCAATATTTAGCCTTTATATATGATGATACAAAGTGGGAAAACTTTGCTCATCACTAATATTAAGGCCAAATCAGAATTAGGGTTTTTTGGCGTTAACATTGCCGCCCACCTTGCAGGATATGCAAAGGAATAAATGAAAAATCTGCCAGGTCATGCCCAAGATGTTGCTGCTGGATAATACAATTTCTTAAATATATAAGATAATATTAAAATTCATGTAATATAATAATTCATATTATTTAATTTAAAGTTCATTCAAAAAGGTTTTTTAATTTACAAGATAGGTTTTGTAGTTTGCCTGCATTTGCCTAAAAAGTGCATTTATTTTTGTTTTAATTTATAAAAAACACGGACCGTAAATAGTCCATCCGAACATGGTACTTTGGGCTGTTGGAAAGCCTACTCGAGAAAAAACACCTTGACACATGACTTTGGGATATATGTCAACTCCAATGATTATATCAACGGCGGCAGACTCATAGAACTTTGAATCTGCTAGGAACAGGTCTCGGAAATTCCTTTTGTAGGATTCGGGTAACGACTGAACAGGAGTGCGGATCGTTATACGATTGTCAACCCGAAAGGTGCCTTCAATGGTTGAAGTAGGATCGTACCTGGATTTCAAAACGATTGGACATATCGTCTCCTCATTTAGTGTATATGTGGTTATACTCAAACTGTCCACAAGCCTCTTGGAAACGCGACTAATGGGGGATCCAGAATCAAGTAAACATCGAGCGTGTGACGTTGTGGATCCAATTTTCACGAGAACAGTGGGAAGAAGGATAAGCGTGTTCTGTCGTATAATGTTAGTCAAGGAGGTTGACTTCGGATTTACTGGAATAGAAGATTCTTTATTGGCTTTGGTTGGTGAAGAATTTCGAGCTGTGGAGGAAGTAGAAGGCATCGGATTAGGTGACGGAGAATGGGAGTTTGACTGAGAGTATGATGGCAAAAGATCTTTCGCCAATCTCGGATTTACATGGAGTAAAGTGTGATGGAATTTCCGACAGTGCTTACAACCGTGTTTGGAAAAGCATGTTCCCTGAGAATGATCGTGAGCCAAACAGTTTAAACAATACTTGTTCTCACGGACAGCACGGATACGATCGGATATGTTCATGGATAAAAATTTTCGGCATGTTCGAAGCGGATGAGGTCGTGCACAAATGCGGCAAGGAAATGCATTGTAGTTTCCTGGGAAATTTCTGGATGTAGTTTTGGCCTTAACGGAGGAAATTTTAGGCATGATGAGCTGGAACAGAAGACAATTTTGAAATAAGTGCGATGTTATGAAACGAAATCTATTCGGCGGGCAACAGTACAAGCTTGACTATAGGTCTTGTAACTAAACCGCGTTGAGTCAACACATCTGCTACCCGCACACGACTATCTGTACCAGTATAGGTTTTTACAATTCGGCCAAGTCGCCACGAGTTCGGTGGGAGGTTTTCATCCTTGATTACTACCACATTACCCTCTTTAAGGTTGACTTCAGGTCTCTGCCATTTAGTGCGTTTATTCATCTCTTTCAAATACTCATTCTTCCATCTGATGCAGAAATTTTGATAGAGTAGCTTTAGTCTCTGCCAGCGATTGATTAGAGAAATTGATGAATCATTGAGTTGCGGATCAATGGGTGCTAGAATTGGAGCTCCAATAAGAAAATGTCCTGGGGTCAATGCACAAAGGTCACTTGGATCTGTAGAAATAGTTGATATCGGCCTAGAATTAAGGCACGATTCTACTTTGGACAATAAAGTTGCGAATTCTTCGAAAGTATATTTGTAGCATCCAGCAATTTTGCGGAAATGGGTTTTGAAACTCTTGACTCCAGCCTCCCAAAGGCCACCCATATGCGGAGCTGCTGCCGGAATGAAATGCCACGAAATGTTTTGATGGGCGTAATCAGCTAGGATGCGTTGTTGAGAAGTTTGTATAAATTCTCTTGCCAAAACTCTAGAAGCACCGACGAATGTAGTACCGTTATCGGAATAGAGATTTAAAGGACATCCTCGACGAGAAACGAATCGACTAAAAGCTGCTAAGAACGCCTGAGTGGATAGGTCAGAAGTGGCTTCTAAATGGATTGCCTTTGTCGAGAAACACACAAATACGCAGACGTATCCTTTGGAAATTCTACATGCTCGACCTGAGAAACTTTTGATGTCGAACGGACCTGCGAAATCTATACCAGTATGTGCAAATGGCCGAGTTATTTCAGATCGCTCTGATGGCAAGGCAGCCATTATCTGTTTTTGGCATCTCTTTTTGTAAACAACGCATACTTTACATTTGTTAATAGTTGCTTTTATAAGATTTTTTGCTTTAGGAATCCAGTATTGGGTCCTCAAAAGACGCAAGACTAGTTGATTTCCGCCGTGAAGACTTATGTCATGCACAAATTTTACCAACAGTCTTGAGTAATTGGAATTATACGGTAGAATGATTGGATGTTTCTCATCATATGTTAAACCTACTGCGGATTCAAGTCGGCCGCATGAACGTATTATTCCTTCTGCGTCAAGAAATGGATTCAAACTCAAAATGCTACTAGTTTTGGAAACAGCTTGTCTGCTAGAAAGAACTTTGTACTCATTCGGATAGTATGCCTTTTGACAAACGGATAGAATGTGATTTTTAACAAAGATTATTTCAGGTTTGGAAAGAATAAGAGAATTTTTAAAGAAATTCAAGCGATACCTTGGATGCGTTCTATAGAAAAATCTATAGACATATGCCATAACTCGCATCGCTCTATTGAAAGATGAAAATCGTTCCAGAATATCCTCAAATTCCGTAAAATATGAAAAATGAACATTTATAGCCTTGACTTCTAAGTGTGTAATAGGAATATTGGATGGATCAGTAGTTGG
This sequence comes from Bellardia pandia, assembly GCA_916048285.2. Taxonomy (NCBI): domain Eukaryota; kingdom Metazoa; phylum Arthropoda; class Insecta; order Diptera; family Calliphoridae; genus Bellardia; species Bellardia pandia. The sequence continues at coordinate 51,658,723 of OU696531.1, forward strand.
CCATTTTGTCTCGGATTTCTTAAGCCATTGAGGTCCAAACCACCACAAATTATTATCAATTAATTCTTGCGGGTATAGGCCTCGACCAGCTAAATCTGCAGGATTTGCTTCAGAATTTACGTGTCTCCATTGTGAAAAGAGCACAACTTGTGTAATTTTTGCTACTCTGTTGGCTACAAAAGTTTGCCAATAGCATGGTGGTTTTGCCAACCATGATAGCACAATTGTAGAATCGGTCCAGCAAAAAAGGGAATATTTGTCGATATCTAAGCGAGGCAGCAGACTATCTATCATCTCGGCTAAAAGAAGTGCGCCACAAAGTTCTAACCTAGGAATGGAAAGTGTTTTAATAGGCGCCACTTTTGTTTTGGAGGAGATAAGATGAGTCGAAATTAAATTGGATTTAACTATTCGAACATAAAGTGCAGCTGCGTATGCCTTTTCAGATGCATCGCAGAATCCATGGAATTGGACTTCGGACTTTGGACAATAATCAATCCAACGCGGAATGCGAATGGTATTGATAGAAGAATAATTGGACTGAAAAGCTTTCCATTGGTTAAGAGCATCAGGCAAAATAACTTCATCCCAGCCAGTACCATCTATCCATATTTTTTGCATTAGCATTTTTGCTAGGACAATACAAGGCGCAAGCCAACCAGCAGGATCAAATAGTTTTGCAATTTTGGACAATACTTCTCTCTTTGTGTAATTTTTCATTTCTGAAAATGGCGTCGCAACAAAGTAAAAATCATCAGTACACGCATTCCAACGTATACCGAGAGTTTTTGCTGAACTGTGGTCTTCTAACTTTAAGAAGTCCTCATGAAGTAGATGGTCTGGGGGAAGATCGGCTAAAATTTCTTTGGAATTTGATGTCCACTTCCTCAATGAAAAACCGGCGGAATTTAAAGCTTGTATAAGTTCATTTCTCGCTTTAATAGAATCCCATTGTGTATGATAGCCTGCTAAGACATCATCAACATACATTGAATTCCGAAGGATTGTACTCGCAATAGGATAAATGGACTGAACATCATCAGCTAGTTGTAATAATGTCCGAATAGCAAGATATGGTGCACAATTGACTCCAAAAGTGACCGTTTTTAGTTCATAATCGCAAATTGGACCGTTTGGATTACTTCGAAATAATATTCTTTGGTACGGAGTGTGTTCTTGGTTGACCAAAATCTGTCTATACATTTTCATAATATCCGCGTTAAAAACGAATCGATACAATCTCCAGTTCAGTATCAATAAGGTCAGATCATTCTGGAGAATTGGTCCTACATGGAGTAAGGAATTCAAGCTTTTCCCATTAGATGAAGGCGCTGAGGCATTAAAAACGACTCGAACTTTTGTGGAACTGCTTTCTGGTTTTATAACCGCATGATGTGGCAAATAATAAACCCCTGGACTTTCGGAGAGTACTGGTGGTGTAACTTTGAACATATGACCCAACTCTTCATACTCCAGAACCACTTTATCGTACTCATCCTTAAATTCCGGAGTTCGAGTCAACCTAGCCTCATTCCGGAAGAATTGCGCCATCGCGCTGCTTCTAGAATTACCTAAACTTAACGATTCAGGAAATTCTGTCTTGAAGGGGAGTGATACGATATATCGCCCGTCAGTATTCCTTTTTGTCGTACGGGTATAGAAGTCTTCACAAGCCTGATCGGATGGAGATACGTAGTTCTTCCTTGGAAGATTCTCGACCTCCCAAAAACGTGAAATTTCTTTATCTAAAGAAATTTCACAAAAATTTGATACAATGGTGGGACTTGTGGGAGTAGTATGGGCAATGGGACCAGTAAGAATCCATCCGAAGATGGTTTCTTGAGCAATTAGAGTTTCACATACATTATGTTTTATCCCCGAACAAACTACGGAAGGAAAAAGGTCACCACCAATAAGAATATTAATTCTTGCACTAGAATAGAATTTAGGATCCGCTAAAGGAATATCTGGAAGATTCGACAATTTGGATTTTGGAATAGACTGTGATGGAAGATTGTTTGACAGTTGTGGGACTACAAGTGCCGTAACCGGAAGTGAGATATTATCGTTGAAGCGAGAACCCAGGATAAAAGAACATTGATTATGAACTCTAGCAGATATTGTATGGTTTAATCCAGAAATTTGAGCACATGAAGGCTGAGAAGGAAGTTTAAGAAGATTGAATAAACGTTCGGATATGAAAGTACCTTCTGACCCAGAATCGACCAGTGCACGTGCTTGGTATGTCGTTCCTAAATGATAGATGTTTACCCAGGCCGTGCCTAGTAAGACACCATTGGAATGTGTAGCGAAACAAGATTGTACATTATCAGAGTTAGAATTATTAGTGGACTGTATATTGGACGTGTGAGGCCTTGAATAGGGAATTGAATTAGAATTAAGAGTTGAACTAGAACTAGGACCAGGTATTGTGGAAGATGTAATTTGGTTATCCACTTCTTTATGTAAAAGTGTGTTATGTCTCTTTTGGCATTTAAAACAGCTGTGTTTGCTTGTGCAATTTTTCACACAATGCGTTTTTGAGAAACAATTAAGGCATAAACCTTCCTTTTTTATTTCTTGCAACCTTCGGTTATAATCCATATTTAAAAATTTGGGACATTTGCGAATAGCATGGGTCTCTTTTGGACATAGGTTACACTTGGGACCTGACACATTTACTTGAAAACTGTGAACCCTTTTGTCAGAGTTCAGGTTGGAGTTGGTCTTGGATTTTGAATCGCTATTTTTGGAATTATTCATGCCTCTTATTTCAGAAACCGATTCTAAAGTTCGATAGCGATTAGTAAGAAATTCATCCAATTCGGACCATTTTGGAATAGCTGTTTTGTCTTTTAATTCCTGTTCCCACAATGTAAGCGTATTTTCAGGTAGTCTATTTGTACAAATAAATACAAAAATTGGGTCCCAACTAGCAACATCGATTCTATACAATGTCAGAATAGTAATGCATGAATTTATGTCTCTTTGTAACTGTTTTAAAGCTTTACCTGATTCGGAATGTATGGTCTGTAAGTTGAAAAGGATCTTCAATTGACCATTAACTAGAACTCTACGGTTCTCGAAACGCAAGCACAAATTTTTCCAAGCAATATCGAAACCTTGATTAGTAAGAGGACTTTTTTGAACTATTTCCCTGGCCTCACCTTTTGTTTTCTGGGTTAGGTAAAACAGTTTTTCAACATTACTGGCTCTGGAATTAGAGACAACAGCAGTGAACATATCCCGGAAAGTGGGCCAGGAAGCATAGTCACCATTAAATGATTCTATTTCGATAGGGGGCAAATGAAGGCTATGTGATGCGGTAGAAATTTGACCTGGCACTACCAAATCATGGAAAGAAACTGGACGATCAGTGTTATTAACACTTTCAGAATTAGAAGTAGATGCTTCTCGAAGGCGGTCAGAAATATCGGATAATTTTGTTAAACAATTGCAATATGTAATATATGTGCTCTTGTATTTCAATTTAAATGACTCTACATCAACTGGATCTTCTTTCTCGTCAGCTTCTTTCTCAATATCAAGCAGAAAATTTTCGTAGGCCGCCTTAAGCCGGGTCCAGTTTGATTTCAGTTCATACCGGTGAACCTCCAGCGTATGACAAGAATTCAAAGGGAATTGGTGGTTGTTAAGATCAGCTTCAAATTCGACAATGCTGTCGGCTAAACGAATAAAATGATCCAGTGACATTTTTGAAACCAGATTTATGGGACAAGAAATATGGGACCAGAATAAAATAGAAGGATTTATATTTATTTGGAAGAAAATGTAGTAAAACCGTAAAAAATTTAAACAGAATGTAAAACCCAAGTGAATATCGGTAGGGAAGGATAAATAATTGCGAGCAGTTGATTAAATGTCACTTAAAACTGAATAAGAGCTATATCATTAATATTTTCACAATATATGAACAAAATAAAAATTAAAATCGAAAAATTAATTCATATATTTAAATCCCTGGATTAGAAAATGATTGCATTTATTCAAATGACTTGAATATGGATCAGCTGATATTGGAAATAGTAATTCTTAAAGGGTCATTCACCTTTTGTTGACTGGAAATCGAACGAATATTCCAAGTCTGTTTCAGAATAATAGGTATGTTCACCTATATGTGGAAGCAAAACCAAATGTATAATATATTTGTTTAACTTTTAGCTAATTTTCTATCGATGTATGTGAAAATAAAATAAATATTAAGCAATAATAACCAAAAAGCTGATTTAAGAAATTAGTAATTCAAAAATATGTAAAATAAATGGAATAACAATTCAAATAATAAGATTGTGTAAAATACAATATTATTAAATATTTGAAAAGTAATACAATTTATCGCAACAAAATTGTAAAATATCAAAATCTCAAAATAATGAACCAACCTATTGTTAACTACTCTTCCAATTTTATTAAATAAAGATTTCCAACATATGGTAAATATATGGAATGGAGAAACAAAACACCATCAGTGTTGCCGATTAATCAAAATGGAACTACTGACACTTTTGCAAGTAATATGTGGAATGGTTATTATTTTACTTTTCGGATGTTGTTAATATAATTATACGGAAAAGGGAGTACTCTTGAATTAATGTCCTTACTATTTTTGCTTTAAATTTTAATGGAATGAAATAAAATCGTTGATAACTTATGTTCAGAAATTATAAGAGCTGATTTATTTATATACAACTTACTTTCATATGTATATCAAAGTTTTTCAAAGTGTTGGCAAATAGAAGTCATCAATTAATTATTAATTACTTAATTGTAATTATTGATTTTTCAAATTGAAAATAATAATTTTTAAATAAATTATATAAATAAATAATTTATTTAATGAAAATTATTATTGTAAAATTCTTTTGTATTTTGACTTCAATCTTATTCTAAGAATGTTAGAATAAAAAGTCCACAACGGTAACACTGTTTTTTAAAACAACTGGAATAAGTGAGTACACACTTCCATACATATGTATATATGTAAGTATATATTAAAGAGATGACAATGATCAGTTATTAAGAGAAAAGGAAGCGGGTACTCAGCAAAGGAATATATAAATAAAGCGAAGATTAAAATTATTATTACAGCTTCTTATAAAAAGCTTAGCTTTAAAATTTAAGAGCGAAAACAGGGAATAATAAAAATTTTATAAATATGTATGTATATGGAATGGTGGTTGAAAAAATAGTGATAGAGAGAATTCACTCAAGAGTACTAAATATGGAACAATATTAAATGTTAAGAGTGTTGTAATTTATTAAAAGTTGGAGAAAAAAAACTCAAAACGGAATCGACAAAGGAATGTGGTTACGCTACACTAATATGCACCGCACTTCACCCAATGTATTTTATTTTTATGTATGTATGTATGTATGTATGTATTAAATTATGAAAAATAAAATCTTTACCAGAAAATAGCGCCTGATTAGAAAACCGATGAAAACCTCCACCATATGCCACTTGACACGATTGTACTTTTTCTTTTCACGACACTTTTTTCTTTTCTTTATTTATTTTTTAATTTAATTTTTCACAAAAAACCTACTCATTTATTGTTAAATGCACTTTGAAGACTAGTCTATATAGCAAGCAAAAAACAAAACGTACCTTTTGTTATGTAGAATAATGCAAATAACTGGAATAATTATGTATGTCTTCTTGTGTGTAAGGAATGCCAATCCAATGTAGAAATCTCTGAGAATTATTTCCAATCCGGTTCGACTGGACCAAATGTTTCGGTGGAAAGCTTCTTTTGGGAATCTGGGTGGAAATATAAATTATTCTCGGAGCCAGTAAACAAAATATGTGAGCGTATTTTGTTTTTTCTCATAAACAAAACCCCAATAGAAAATCGTACGAAAATAGAAAGAAAACAAGATATTAGGATTTGTAATATGGAATTTATTGGATAAAGATTACCTTTCTGTGTGGGAGCTGGATTAACAATAAAAATCAAAAAGGTATCTGTACATACCGGAAACCACATTTTGGACATTTTGACCTGTTTGACGGACCATTTAGGCATTATGAGGGAAAGAGATAAAGAGATTTCTGCAATATTTAGCCTTTATATATGATGATACAAAGTGGGAAAACTTTGCTCATCACTAATATTAAGGCCAAATCAGAATTAGGGTTTTTTGGCGTTAACAATATATAATGAAAATAAGAGTGGTCCTAAAATAGAGCCTTGAGGTACTCCTCTATTAAGAGATACGCTATCTGACCATGTATTGTTCACAAACACCGATTGTGTGCGGTTCGTAAGATACGAATATATAAGTTTAGTAGAAGTGTCGCTAAACCGAAAAAAGTGGTACAGTTTTTTAATGAGTATGTCATGGTCTACCGTATCGAACGCCTTAGAATGGTCTAGAAGTACTAAAAAATTCATACTACCTTTATCTAATCCTTGACGTATATTTTCGCTAACCTCCACAAGAGCCGTAACGCAGCTGTGATTCTGACGAAACCCCGATTGCGTGCTGGAAAGTAAACTATGAGTATCAATATATTCCATCATTTGTTTATACAAGAGCTTCTCTAAAACCTTCGATAGAAAACACAAGATAGCTATCGGTCTATATTCTCCATTCGATTTAGGTAATGGTAGAATTTTTGCGTGTTTCCAGTTTAACGGATACGTACTTGACATTATAATAGTATTAAATAGATAAGTAACATACGGTAGAATCATGGGTAAAAGTAATCTTATAAACTTCGGGTGTATGTCGTCAACTCCTACTGCATTTGATTTAATCAAAGAGCTTGTTGAAATAACGTCATATTGAGTAACGCACGAAAATTGGAAATGTTCACTAATTATTCCAGTATTTGTATTTGGCGAGCATGAGGAAAAATTAAAAAAAGTGGGATTTGCCTGTACTACAGGTATGTCAGTGAAAGTTCTGTTAAGCATGTTTGCATCCACATTACAATCTGTACGATTATTAGTATTGCCAATTCCTATTTCGCGAATGATATTCCAAGTTTGTTGAGAATTGATTGCTGAGTCAAAGCGGTTGGAATAATATTCAGTTTTTGCCTGTTTAATATGTTTATTTACATTTTTCCTGGCATTGGAATATTGTAATTTTAGTTCAGGAGTTTTAAATCTTTTCCACCTGGCATATGCTAAGTCCCTCAATTGTATTGCATTCTTAACAGAATTTGAAAACCATGGTTTTTGAGTATGTACTGTTTTTTTATATTTTAGTGGTACTGTTTGATCGAAAAGATATTGAATATTGTGTTCCAGAAATGAAGATTGTTCATCAACGGTGTACATAAAATAGATATCATTCCAGGCAATATGGGAACAATATTCATATAAAATATTAAAATCTAGATTCTTAAAGTCACGATAACTGAAACACTGTTCAATTTGTTGGATTTGAAAGTTATAAGTTAGGAATATTAGATCATGTTTAGAAAAACACGGAGCAGATATTTGATCATACAGAACTATATTCGTAGTATTGGACACAAAGAAAAGATCAATCAGCGTGCTTGCTGTGGATGTATGGTGCGTTGGATTAATCATGTTGACTGGAAAAAGACCAAGCGATAACATATTATCATGGAGCGTCGTCTCCACTAATACGTTTGAGTTAAAATCACCAGTAATGACTATATCATTATACACTGTGGCGAGAGTTTCTAGTGTTGAATACAAAACAGTTAATGGTATTCTCTTATTTGGCCTATAAACACAACCTACCAGCATCTTTTTGCCAAATGAAGAAATTTCGATAAATATAAACTCAACCGCTTGTTCAGTTGTACTGTATGTCAAAGATGATTTGTTGCATATTTTGCAAGAAATGCTATTCTTAGTAAAAATGGCCACACCGCCACCATGACTTCCTCTATCATCTCTAAATACCTTGTACCCATTGGGACATATATTATTATCTGGGGTTGATGTTAACAGCCATGTTTCCGAAACACAAATAACATCAATACCAGAGTTCTCAAAAACAATTTTAAATTCATCCAATTTATTATTTAAACTTTGTGCATTTATGTGTACAACTTTAAAACCTCTTTTATAGTTAGCCAAAATTCTAACCATATTCATTGTTAAGTCTTTGGACCTTCCACGATCATCACTGTTAAAAGTCATAAAAGTGCATAATAATGTGTGTAATGCTAATAAAATCAGAAATTATATAATATAAAGATAATATTAAATTAAGAAATTGAATCATTGTAATTGAAGCAAAAATAACAAAGTATTGAAAATGTAAAACTAAATTAAATGTTGAAGTCAGATAAAATAATAAAGTCATGTGTTGAAATAGTAAAATTAAATTAAATGTTGAAGTCAGATAAAATAATAAAGTCATGTAATTATTAAAGAAATTCAAAACAATTTTCAAAACAATTAGTAAAGCAACAAACAAATATAGAGTCATTATCATAAGGTCATTAAAAAACTTGTGTAGTACAGCGAAAAAACTGCCTCAATTGCTCTGGAAAAATAATTTTGTTGGGTTCATCATTCTCATGTTGCTTAATGTAGACAGTTCCCCTCAGAGTATAAACTGATTTCAATAGCTTATCCTTTTTTAGTCCAATCGCTGTTTTAAATATACCATAATTGTGCGGGGTAAGGTTTTCATTGATGTAAAAACTCTTATCACTTTGGAAACCGGCATCGGACAATCGTAGCGGCGATTTAAATTTACGACGATGAGCTGCAACAGTTCTCAGAAAATAGTTTTTCTCATACGGCGTGTTAAATTTTATAACAATGGGTGGATCAATAACTCTTCCTTGGTTGTTGTAGTGTTTTACACGAAAAATAGATTTAATCACAGGCATAGTAGTGTTTAGAGAGTTGCATATATTTTCATAAATTTTATTTAAGTCTTCATTGTTATAAAAAGGTATGCCAGTTATGCGTACTTCAGACGCCACCATAGAATTTTCATGATTTAAACATTTAATTTTTAAATTTTCAACGTCAGATTTTAATTGATCAATTTCCGTATTGACCGTCTCTAATTTATTTATTCTATCATTTAATTCTTTTAATTCGCCTTTCACTTCATTTATAATCTCACATTTTAAGTCTTTAAATTTTTGTTCAATTTCAATTATTAAAACTCTCTTACTTTCTGCGATCATATCTTTTATTATTTCAGCTTGCTCTTTCATATAACTGTCTTGTTTAGTAAATTTTGCATCCAGCCAATTCCACAAACGACTGCGTGAGCAAGAGTCATTTGCACTTGAAAAAATAAGATCTGCCACTGCAGGAGCATTATCAGATAACGGACTAAGCTCAGCTTTATCTGCTGTTCTCTTAGCTCTGTCGGCAGACAACAAGCTTTGAGAGATTTCTGTTGTTGTTTTCTTTGTTCTACGTGTTGACATAATTATGTATATTAAGTACAAACAATGTTTTATATTTATTTTTATTATCTCTTGTAATTCTCTCGTATTATTATTATTGATTGTTTATGATTGTTGTTGTATTTATATTCTGTTTTTAACACTTTAGAGCAGAGGTGATCATTTCATAGAACAATTGCTTATTGGCCCAACCCACTACTTTGTTATGCTCTTTTAATTCAGTTGTCTTTCACAAGGCAATTGGTACACATGCTTAGCGGATGCTTTGAATGTTTTTTTAAAACAGTACGTTAAAAAATTATGGTACCATTACGAGAATTTTTTGTAATCAAAAATGCATTTGGTAATTCTCAATGCCTTTTGTGTTATAAAACATTTAAAGGTCACTGGGAAACCCTTTTTTAATTTTCAAGATAGGTTTAAAGATTTTGATGCCCTTGAACCATTTCTTGATCTTTTTAAAGCCCCCTTTAAAGTTGAAGTTACAAAATATGAGTTAAAAATACAAACGGAACTCAATATTTTGCGAAGCGAAAAAATTTTTTAATATTTTTTAAACCGAAACAATTTTTTAGGTTTACTATTTTATAAAAATCGATCGTTTACTTTTTCGTTTTACTGTACCTTTAAATTTGTCTCATTTTCTCACCAATACATAAGCATTTAAATTTTGATCACCTCTGCTTTAGAGCAGGGGTTTCCATTTCATAGCTCAATTGAGCCTACCACTACCAAGACATATTTTTATGCTCTTCAATTCAGTCGTCGATGTGACTTCGACAAGTGCACATGTCTAGCGGATGCTATGTTATTTTTTTCAGGTTAACAGATGATGACACTCAAAAAATATTGTGCGATCAAAAATGCTTTTGGTAACATACATAGCAAATTATAAAATATGTATATTACTAACATTTTTTTGCGGCTTTAAATAAATAGATTCTCTCAATTTTATTACTCTCTCGTACTCACTAATACATAAACAAAAAATTTTTGGAAGCCCCTGCTTTAGAGTTTATTGTACTTTGGGTTATTGTAAGAGAAAACAAAAAATAGATTTTTTTGGTTTTTACTCTTAGATTTATTATATGTATGTATTGTTTTAATTTTGCAATTTTATTGTTGTTAATGTTTTGTTTTGTTTCATTTAAATTATCTTATTGTTCTTTTTGTTTGATATTTTGTGCAATTTGTTTATTTTTAAATCTTGTTTTAACTTTCGTAATTTTTGTTATTAATTTTGTTATTAATTGCGAAAAAGGCGATGTTAACAGAGCTCACGAGAAAAAATACGTCTTTACACGTCGACAGACAGGACAGAATTTATATTGATTTTATATATTGTTTTTGCAGAACAAGTACAAATATAAATCATTAGCACAGCTATAGATGACAAAACAAATATGCCATAAAAAACATAACAAAAACAATAGCTAAAGCTAAAGTACCATAAACTTTAACCGAGACTCCGGCAGTATTTCATCCATCATTCTTTCAGATAATCAATATCACATAAATACTAACATTATTGTTTATATTTGCAGTTTGTATGTAACTGTTTATGTTCTATCCTTATGTGTTTATTGTATAATAACAATTCTTCAATCCCCTGTCTTTTCCAGTACTTTTTATTTGATGTCCTGTATTTGAATGTTTGGGACAGTTTTATGATGATTTTAGTATAATTTTCTTTGGTTTTATACTTTTTTCTGCTTTTTTCTTGTAATTTAGTTTAAATTTGTCTGTTTAGCCTTTGTTGGAGTTGAAATTACCCATTAGTTCGAGATTAAAAGAAAAGTGTCTATTCTAGTGTTTGTTCTGTTTGTATGGTTTTATTGTGTCATTATACTCTACACCACCATAGTGGGGAGGGTATATTGGATTTGTGCTGATGTTTGTAACGCCCAGAAATATTGGTCCAACACCCACCTTAAAGTATACCGATCGACTCAGAATCACTTTCTGAATCGATTTAACGATGTCCGTCCGTCCGTCTGGCTTTCTGGCTGGCTGTCCATGTAAAGCTTGTGCGCAAAGTATAGGTCCCAATTTTAAAGATATTTCGATAACATTTGCTACGTGATATTTTTTCGGCCCAAGGACGGATGGGATTGAAACTGGTGGAAATCGATCCATTATTTCACCTGGGCCCCATACAAATGTCCTTCCGAAATTAAGGTTTACCGACCATAAATGTTTGAATTATGCAAGTATCCAAACAAATTTCTCCACAAATAAGTGGTAATTGAAGCCAAATCACATCTACAAATTTTGTGCAGATTGGTCCATAATTAGTCGTAGCTTCCATATAAGGCCCATTTCCGAAAATCACTTTCAAGAGCATAACTCACTTAAAAATGTTGGTGTCCAAATAATATTTAACATAAATATATTTCATATGTCTAAAAATAATATGGTCTAATTTTATTATAATCGGTCCATAATTAGTCGAAACTATCATATAACTTTAACCTTCATAAATCTTTTAAAAGTATTTATATCAAGATAAAGTTTAACACAGAAATCATGACACTAAATTTTTGGATGATCGGTCCATAATAGGTGATATCTCCCATATAGCTCCCATTTCTGAAAAACTGTTTTATACATATATTGGATGTAGGGTATTATATGGTCAGGCTTGACCGACTACACTTTCTTACTTGTTTTTTATTGCCTTACAGTGGGTGTTTAGAAGATGGAGAAACCTCTGGCGTATATGAGATTATTATAGTCTGATTTTAGTTTTAATCGTAGCTGTTAATGCAGTAGAGTTCTAAAGCTTTTTATCTCCCAAATTTGTTTTAATCATATGAAATTATGTAACTTGAACTGTAAATATTTATACAGTAGAGTTTTATGGCGTTTTCTTTTCTGGCAAAAATGTTACACGTTTTTCCCATTTCGCACCTTTTTTAATTGCTTTGTGTTCTTTTCTGAAAAAATGTCAACACTGCTAAAGTGTAGTGTGTTCTTTTCTATAAATGTCACACTATAAATTTAAAAAATGTTGCACCTTTCACACTCTGTAGTTTTAGAGGGGAAGAAGCGCACGATAAAACATCTGGCATTTGTTTTGTTTATGAATGTGTATTTGTGTTCAAAAAACAAAAAAAAAAAATATACAAAATGGAAAATATTACTACTTTTTTATGTGCTGAACAAATTTTGGAAATATTTGAAATGATTATGGAAAGAAATCCACAACTGCGAATGAAAGGCTTTGTAGAGAACGTAATTAATGAATACTCTGAAGTTGATGTATGTCAAATTTCATAGGACAATATCTCCTACTTCTTTTAAAGGGTGTCCCAACAATTTATGCAAAAAGGTCATTGAAAATTTCATTAAAAGATCGCGTGTGTGCCAGCGAATCCGCGGCGCCCATCTGCACGATGTCTCGTTCCATACATAGCCTCATTCTGTCTACTTTACGATGTAATAAAGTTTCACGATTTTTTTTTTAATATCTGTGTTTTATTTAAAATTTAAAAATTGCGTTCTAGTTGGGACACCCTTTATATGTAATGTATGTTTATGTATATAATTTTTATAGTTTAAGAAGAATTTGCGTATTAGTCTGGAAGGTGCCATTGGTCTTTTTGAGAGATATTCATTGTCTTATTTCAAGCGATCTTACCAGGCAGCTATCTGCTTCTTCTTTTTTAACAAAAAAACAAAATGTGGGGTAAACATTATAAAAATGTACATAATAAAGGTGTAACATTTTATTTCAGAAAAGCAAACACCATTAGATTAAATCGTAGTCTTTTATTTATATTCAATCGTGGATGTACGAAGGTGGTTTGGAAACTTCTTAGCTCAGCACAGAAAGAGAATAGCTAGTTTTTCAAAAACATTTTTATTTTTCAATATAATCTCCTCAAGTCAATACACTTAGTCCAACTCATATCTAGTAAGTCTATCCCTTAATTAAAATAGTTTTCCTCAATGCCTTCAAAATAGTGGTTTACAACTGTAATTGCTTCTTCATTTAAGGTAAAACGCTTGCCAGCTAGGCATTTTTCTATATTTGGGAATAGGTAAATGTCACTGGAAGCTACATCAGGAGAATAAGGTGGGTGGTCAAGCAACTCGTACTTTAATTCGTTGATTTTAGCCATTGTTAAAACAATAACTTTTTTGTGTTGCAAGCCAGGACGTTTTTCTCGAATTTTTACATTTAATTGATCCAAAAATGTTGAAATAGTACTCTAAATTCATTGTTTTGTTCTTTGGCAGATAGTCAATTAATGAAATACCTTTGAAGTCCCAAAAAAAAACCGTTGCCATAACCAGCCATTACCAGGCGATTGAATTGTTTTTGCCTTCTTTGGGGCACTTCCTCCAGCTTCAGTATAGTAGTGGTGGCTCCATGTCTTACTAAATGTTATGAAACGACGCTTAGAATCCAGTTTATTTTTCTTAAAAGGCCCAACTATAATATGCATAAGCAAGCTTAAGCAAATTGCAAAAGTTAACGAAAAGGCTGTCAAATGCATAACCAGTTCAGAGTTAACTTTCAGGTGGCTACAATGACTTTGAAACTTTTTGTCCACAGTTGCTCATTTATGTTTAAAAAAATGTTTTTATTTTAACAAAAAGCCATTAAATGACTATATTTTATAAATATTATTATATTATTTTATAATTAAAAGAAAACTTCGTACCCTAAACGCATAATTTTTCCTTTTTTTTAAATTTATCGGCAAAAGTACTAAAATGTACAGCTGTGGCAGCACTAAAATCTAAATAATAATAAACGTTTACATATGTTTTGTTAATTTTCGTATTGTGTTTGCAAAAATGGAGAAAAAAACTTAAAATTTTAAATAATATAAAAATAGCGCTTGAAGGCCTGTGCACATTAAAATAAATAAGTGAACTACGCTGTAAAAGAAGAAGACGCTCTTGTTCTGTCAGAGAAATAAAACGCGACAGAAAGACATTTTTGTTAAAATAAAAAGGGTCCCTTTTATTGTAAAGGCACTTATTTTTTCCGCATTTTCTATTAAATTTAAAATAAATATATTTTGTTCTTTCTCCATTTTGTTCAAAACACAAACAAACAGCTGATTCCGTACAGAATGTGCGATCAGTTTCGCTCTTTGCTTAAGCAAATGACAGTTGAAAAACTTAACGAAAAGTTTCGTTAAGTACATTATAGTTTGCCACATACAATTTATATGTGTTCGCACGTTTGCTTAAGGTAGCATATGCACATTATAGTTGGGCCTTTATGCATATTATAGTTGGGCCTTTAGTTTAAATCATAGCTCTTTGTAGAGTTTAATTAATGTCCAATTGTAGCACTGCATATCGTAGCTCTGTTTACAGTTCAATGAAATGTTAGTTATTTTCCAGTCGATTTTAGCTCTTTATAGAGTCTAATTTAGCTTTATTTTTGGATCTATATGAAATGAAATGTTATATTTTTTTGTGGCTCTTTATACAGTCCAATTTCAGCCTTATTTATGGAAATCTATACAATCGAATTTTAGCATGTTTTGTGGTTCTTTATATAGTTCTAAATAAGCTTTATTTGTCGACCTCTATACAATCAAATTTTAGCTTTATTCGTGGCTCTTTACACAGTTCAATGTAAGCTTCATGTGAGGAGATCTATGTAATCGAATTTTAGCATTTTTTGTGGCTCTTTCTGCAGTTAAATATAAGCTTTATTTGTTAATTTAATGATTTTTTTTGTTTTAATCGTAAATTTAGAATTGTAAAAGTTTTTCTTTTCCAAGCCAAAGGTCTATACATATTTTTTGCAACCCACTGTAATCATAAAAGTGTGAAAAATTACAGCATTAACTGATACTATCGATTTCCTCATGAGGCATACTAGCATAAGAATAAAAAGTTCAATTGTAACCACAACAAATACTTCCTTAATGTCATACAGTTTCTGGCCACTTTAAGCTTCAATGTCTATTTTATGGCCCAACTTCCTACACTTCACCAACTCTACAATACATACGAGTAACTGCACAATGTATTTTAATGTCTCCATAAAAAAATCGATTACATTTTCTATAAAATGACACAGTGGGAGTTAAATTTGATATTTGTTGCTTATCTCTGCTAAAAACTAACAACACAACTAGAGATAATGATTGATATATAGTACAACACAAAACTATACATAGAAGTTTATAGCATTGGAATTTTATCCAGTTAATAATAATACTAATAATGCTGCTCAGCATGTGTGACATGTGAAAATGAAATATTCATACAATAGTTTTGTTAGAAGAATAGCATTTTCATAAAGTTCACTTTTTATTATGAATTTTATCTCTGGCAAATAAAAATGTAAGCACAACATTTATTGTCATTGTTATGATGAGTATAATAGTTGAGTATCGTTTTAGATTTGTGTATGCGGAACTCCCATAGATACTAGGGAACTTTGAACCATTTGTTCTAATATAAAAAAAAACACGGTTATTGTTTATATTCTTTGTTTTTTTTCTATAACAATGAGTTAGTCATTGTATTTTATTCATAGACAATTTGTTATGTGTGGATGCTATTCTTTTACAGCCAAAATCTAACATTTAGGGATATATTAAGGCGCATGCTGCTTAATTGCAATAAGAGAACAAGAGCAAATTTCCCTTTTCCGGTTTTTATCCTTTTTTTTTTTGTTTGTTATAATTAATGTAAGAGATTTTAAGTGTTATACGAGATTTCCAAAAATATCCCTTAAGTTTTCATTTATTATTTTCTGCTCAGTTCCATATATTTCTTATGAAAATTGTTTCTTGTTAAAACTTTATTATTTTTCCGGTGCTAAAACATATAAAAATACCTAAGAGGAATTAAATTTATGTGTTTTACAGCAAAGTACTTTATGTTTCAAATATTAAAATAATTATTATTGATGAACTTAAAATTTTGGAAAACTTTTTCCTTACCAGAATGATAACACATGTAAAGGGTGATTTTTTTTTTTAGCAACTTTCTTCTTGGCAATACTGTTTTTGGCAGCTCAGCTGTTTTTGTGTAACATGTTACTGTTAAACGTTGCTAGTGTGGTCTATTACAAACAAACAACGCTTGCATTGAATTTTATTTATAAACTACCCTTAATTGTGAAACTTCGAAGTGCGAAAACGAAATGCTGAATTTCATTATTAATCCATGCTCAATTAAGAAAGTGCATCATCGTCTGAGGCAGCTATTCGGAATCTTGTGACAAAATTTCGCAACAATTTGGAAACCACCAACACGCATACGTAGAGTGCGGCCAGAGATAAATACAGCGAATTATCGATACCGTGAATTATTGACCTTAAATACAGCTATTTGCAAAAATTTAACTGCTATTTAATTTTGAGTGAATGAGCGCTGGCAAAGTTGAATGAAGGGCCATTTTTTATTGGAAAATTATATTCAGCAACGAAGCTATATTTCTGGTTGAATGGATTGGTAAAGAAGCAAAATTGTCATATTCGGTGTGAAGAGCAGCCAGAAGCTTTGCAAGAAATTTTAATGCATTCCAAAAATGCACTGTTTGGTGTGGATTATTATCCGGTAGCATCATTGGACCGTACTTTTTCAAAGACGACGAAGGCTAAAACGTTACTGTGAATGACGAGCAGTACCGTGTTATGATTACAATTTTTTTTTTTTGCCTAAAATGGAAGAGCTGGCCTTGGCTGACATGTGGTTTCAATAAGACGGTGCCACTTGCCGCACACTATACGAAACAATGGCCTAATTAAAAAAGGCGAGTTTGTTGAATAGCTTATTTTACGTTTGGACCGGTCAATTGGCCACCTACATCGTGTGATTTAATGCCTTTTACATATTTTTTGTGGAATTATGTTTGTCATTCCATCTGAGACCCAACAAATTATATATATATTCTTGATCCTTATGAAATTCAATTTTTCTTTTATGCTTTTGCTGAGCTAAAACCTGTGAAGTTAAGCAAGTTGTTTAATGTGCACACGGAAAAGAATATTATGTTACGGCCCATTTTTTTTAACTATAGAGATTTATTTTATTGATGATACATTACATCCATATATTTTCCAGAACGTGTTACTACAATCCATATAGAACAATTTAAGGGGTAAGGACGGTCACAATTTGCAATTTTATTTTGTCTGAAGCACTCTAATAATATGCATATTAAAAACTAATTTTTTTATTAAAAAATTTCAAATAAAAGTTATTAATAATTTTTTTTTTCATTTGGTATTTTAAATTGCACAGATCAAAGTAATAGATAGATACATTTATGTAAACGTTTCTGAGAACATATTTATGTACCATTCCTGGTGTTGTGACATGAAAGTAAATAACCATTATGAAACTTCCTATCAATTTTTATTTAAACAAAAAAAAAATAACTAAAATGTAAACTTTGCCACAAAGCACGTAGCACGTAAAGTGAAGCTGCTACATAAACAACAAAAAAAAAAACAATTTTCATATGAAACTGCTCTATTTATTATTTGCTACTTCAGATTTTCTATATAAATACCGGGAAACATGTACGAGCAGTAAAACCCAAACAACCTGTGTGTTTAGCAAAAGTTTTTGTAGAAGTTTGTCAATAATTGTTTAGTCTTTTTAATTTGTTTTTTTTTCTTTTAACTATGCTAGAAAAATATTAAAGTTGTAGTATTTCTTTAGCTATTTAAAGTAAATATTTAGTTATGATTTTTCTTTTAATTTATTAGCTACAGTCATTTGTTATTATTTTCAACACTCCACTTTTTAAACCAATCTTTCTGTCTTTCCTTCGCTCATTTGTTCTAGGGGGTGTTTTAGTTTAGACATTAATTAACGTGCCACATGATTAATTGTTTAATTATGTTTCATTTTTATTTCCATAGCAAATCAGCAATTATACTTGTAACGTAAAAAAATATGATATGTACAGCTGAAACAGAAGTTTATTAAGCTTTTTTTTTCGAGATGTGTTGTTATTTTTCTTTTGTTTGTTGTTTCAATTACATTGTTTTTTTTTCATTTATCGCCTTTAATTGTTTTGCTCACGTTAAGTTTTTAAGTGTTTAATTTCTTTTTAATCAATAAATAAAGACTATTTAAACACTGTCACAGTGGGGAGCCACAGCAAAATATTTCAACAACTCTATTACATTTATGTTTGGTGTTTGAGCAACTCAAGTCACCGGCTAACTTGTTTTTAACCACGCATTAAATTAATTATTTTAACAGCAATAAACAACTCACAGTGTATAGTAAAACTATTTTTAAAATTACATTACAATTTTTCCCTAACAACTTCCGTGTAATTTGTGCAGTAACTCGGTTTAATTAAAGGTTTTATACAGCATCCAACTAACAAATTCATCTTGACAACTTGAGGCGGTTATTTTGTAATTTTTGTCTACGGAACTCAAATTCTAAATTAATGTTCACACTAAGTTTAGCTGCTGTCGTTGTGGCAATTGATTGATTAATTGAGTCTTGACATGCTATCAGTCAGTGAACAATTTCTTGTCCGTACATTAATTTTTCTACTGTAGACAACTTATGTCGATGTTTTTTTTTTTTTGTTTAAACAACATTGTCAGAACATTTGTTGGCACAATTATGCCTGCCAAGAAATGTTATTTTCATACAAAAACAAAGAATTACAAAACAAGAAAAAACTATGAAAATAAACAACGACACTTTTCCCATGGATGCATCATTAGAACAAACAATCGGTTTTCTCTGTGTATTTATGAGCTTGAGAACAGGTGTAGTTATTACCTCAACATATTGGTTATTCTATATACATAAGTATGTATATTCTTTAAACTTTCACATTTAGTTGCCTTCCACAAACCAACGTACATATTTGATTATTGGATGTCAATTGAGTTTTGACATCCAATTTCCTTGTGGCAAAATGGCAACTGAATAAAGTAAAACTGTATTTGTAGGTGTGCTGTGCTGAATTCTATATACCCACCACTAAATCACCTATTATGGGGCAAAGTTCATAAATATTGTACTGTAATAGATATACCGATAGACCAGGCGATAGAGTGTCAAAGAGTTGCGAGTTTGATTCCCGCCAAAGACTCTGGGTGTTTTCTGCAGATAAGCCAAAAGCTTCGCAGTTTGTGTTTGTTAATTATTTAAAAAAAAAATTATTTTTGGTTTATTTTATTAAAATTTCATCTCAATAACGATATTTATAAGAATTTTATGCATATTCCAGTCAAAATCAATAATTTATAGTTTTTCTCTTTCTTTTGGAACTGCACTTTGTTTATATTTTTGCAGCGTGTAATTAAGTACCAAAAAGCCCTAGGAAACTGCTTTAAGCTTTTTGAAATGTCAAAATTGTCAGCTTATTATACTCTGTGGTTATTTTCGAAAGTGGAGCTTGTAGGGAAGCTATGCCCAATTATGGACCAACCTTCACAAATGTCCATAGAATAATTATTATGTACTTGTAACTGAAATGGATATTTATGTAGGTTAATGAGTTTGCGGAAGTAGTCCTCATAAGGCAACTATGACCTATTACGGGTTAATCATTATGAAATTCTGTACAAATTGTTTGTGTTGAATTTCAACGTAATAAAGATTTATGCGCATTTAAGTGATTTTTCAAAGTGAACTTTATATGGGAGCCTACTGTCATAAAATTGGGTATGAATAATTCTATATATTTATGGACTATGGACTTTTCGAATTTAAACTTTCTGCTGATGCTTATAAGAGATTTGTGCGCATTTAAGTGATTTCCGGAAGTGGTCTTTATATGGTGGCTACCGTCAAACATGGACCGATGCAAGCAAAATATCGTTTTGAGTTTTCACTTTGCATGCAAATTATTATTGTCGATTTTGTATGGATACGACTTTTCTATAGATATTTTTAGATCTGTTTGTACCATAAAGCCATATTTCGGGATGTCTTTTATATGGGACTAGGGTATTCAATCGGTTAATTTGGGTCGATTAACTGTTCGAATAATTTAATATTGGGTATTTTCAAATAACACATAAATCGATTAATTTGTGCCGATTAACCGAAATTAATCTTTTTTGTAAATATTTTAATGTATTTTTTATATAAGTATTTAATTACTATCCCCCTTATTCATAAACTTTTTAATAAATCAAATAAAAAACAGCAAAAATTACAGGCATATGTAAAGTTGCAAGAAAATAGAGAGATTCGCCTTACACATGATGTTAAACATCGCTGGTCATCCTTGTCCAATATGATAGACAACTTCCTTCGAATATATAAATGCGTAAACCATGCACTAGTTGATTTTAATTTGATTCCTTTTTCGAATTTAGAAATACAAGTTTTGGAAAACTTATCTAAAATATTAAAGCCTTTGGACGTCGCTATTAAAGAGCTAAGTAAGGATTCTGCTACTCTAATTAATTTTGAAGGAATTATTAAATTTTTAATTAATAATTTGGTCAAGGCCAGCAATTCTATTGCAAATGATTTAATTGAAAGCTTAAAGTACAGACTTAATGATAGACGAGTTAAAGTTTTAAATACGTTTATTTTATTCCTTAACTCAGGAACATTTCCTTCTAGCAATAGTTTTTTGAGATATAGCTCTAAAACTGAAACTAAGGAATTTGGAAATTAACTTTTTTCTAGAATGTTCCATGATGAACTTTGTCATAATGACTCGGATGACGACATGATAATAGAAGAAACTTCTGACATTAATGAAAATAGACTTTTTTTTAGAACTAAACCAAACTATTAATAGTATTAAAAATGTAAAAAATTCTAAAAAGGACTTCAATGTTATAATGGATGATTTTGTATGCTTAGAAAAAACAAAGAACAGAACTGATAAATTGGATATTCTTTATAATGCCTTACTTTCGATTTCTCCAACATCCACAATCAGCGAGAGAGTTTTTCCCAAGTCAAGTATTAAAAAAAATAAAAAAAAACCCTTTAAAAGCTATACATTTGAATAATATTCTTTTTTTAAAAGATTATTTCACAAGATCCCTTTAAAACCTTAGTTTAACTCATATACATATGTACAAAGAAGGATCTCATTTACTTTAATTTTTTATTACTTATGAATTGTTACGTTTTATTTGTTTTTTTTTATTAATAAAATATAAATTCTAAACATAAAATAAGTGTTATTAAGTGTAATTATTTGCTCGATTAACCGATTAAACTAAAACCCCGATTAATTGAATACCCTAATTGGGACTATGAGAAATCGTGGTCCGATTCCTATCATTTTCAACAGGACCACCACTATATTTTTTTTGCTATTTTCTTTAAATATAATGCATATAATATCATGAAATTTTATATACTCTATTTTTTTTTTAGAAGCACACATCCTGTGGCAAATGGTGATAATCAGACCACGGTTCATTATAGCCTTTTTAATAGAATATATTCCCGGAATTTAATATATAAATGTCTATTGCAAAGCACTTTTCATATAAAATTCAGCGGAAATGAGTTTCAAGCAAAGAAGAATCATAAAACTACATTTTGTTTGCATGTTTGAGCAAAGTTCCCATATATACTTCCGAAAATAACTTCATAAATCTCTTATAAAAATCGCAACGAAATTCGACACAAATAATCCACATAAATATGTAAATCACACTATTTGTGTTTAAAAAAATACAAAAATACACAAATACAATTTAGAAAAAAAAACGGGTTATAGGGTCTTATAATGTGGTCCATGGGCTCCATTTTTCATATGGTCCATATGAGCGACAAAGCAGAATTTGTCCAAATATGCGCAAAATCCTTCATAGAATCAGTGATTTTCTTGAAGTTGAATTTTTATAAATTGTTTAAAACAGAAAAGAAAAAAACTAATTTCCAAAATGGTACATAATTTTTATTAAAATCTATAAATTTAAAATAAATTTTATTTTTATCAAAAGCAGTTTGAATATGTTAAATATTTCGTTACATCATAACATGTTAGTAACGTAAGCTCTTACGTCGACACATGTTTCTGTTGCAGTTCACTCGTTTCATGCGGAAAATTTTACGATGCGCAAAATACAGAAACAGGCTACTGGTTTCCTTAAATTTTTGCTTTAATGCAATCATACAAATCGAACAATGTCGGATTTTTAAGAATTTTTAATGATTTTCTTACCATTTTGAATTTCTGTTGCTTATAACTCGTACAAATATATGTATCCTGACTGATTAAGTTTTTTGACAGAATAACGTTAGTTATGTTTATAAATTTCTATAGTGTGGCCGGACAAAACTTCAACTATTATATTACTATAATTTACGTATACACCCGATCATAATTGTATATTGAAACTAGCGAACCCGGCGAATTTTGCCTCGCCCCAATTTTAAGCCTTCAGACAAACTTTAGAGTAATACAACAGGAATAATTTCACACAAAATTTCGTACAAAAAATGAATTTTCCAATTTTTCCAATTTTCCGACTTTTCCGGAGAGATTTGCCAATTTTCCGCATTTCGCATTTTCCGCAATTTTCCATGTTTTACACCAAGAAATTTCTATTTTTTGATTTGGAAAGCCATTAAGGAATAATTTCACACAAAATTTCGTACAATAAAATCAATTTTCTAATTTTTCCAATTTTCCGACTTTTGCGGAGAGATTTGCCAATTTTTCGCATTTCGTATTTTCCGCAATTTCCCGTGATTTACACTAAGAAATTTTTATTTTTTGAGTTGGAAAGCAATTAAGGAATAATTTCCCACAAAATTTAATACAAAAACTCGATTTTCGAGATTTCCCATTTTTCGACTTTTGCGGAGAGATTTTCCAATTTTCCGCATTTCGCATTTTCCGCAATTTTCCATATTTTACGCCAAGAACTTTCTATTTTTTGATTTGGAAAGCAATTAAGGAATAATTTCACACAAAATTTCGTACAAAAAAAATCAATTTTCCAATTTTTCCAATTTTCCGACTTTTGCGGAGAGATTTGGCAATTTTCCGCATTTCGTATTTTCCGCAATTTCCCATGATTTACACTAAGAAATTTCTATTTTTTGATTTGGAAAGCCATTAAAGAATAATTTCACACAAAATTTCGTACAATAAAATCAATTTTCCAATTTTTCCAATTTTCCGATTTTTGCGGAGAGATTTGCCAATTTTCCGCATTTCGTATTTTCCGCAATTTCCCGTGATTTACACTAAGAAATTTTTATTTTTTGATTTGGAAAGCAATTAAGGAATAATTTCCCACAAAATTTCATACAAAAACTCGATTTTCTAGATTTCCTATGTTTCGACTTTTGCGAAGAGATTTTGCAATTTTCCGCATTTTCCGCAATTTTCCATGTTTTACACCAAGAACTTTCTATTTTTAGATTTGGAAAGCCATTAACGAATAATTTCATACAAAATTTCATACAAAATTTTTCGTTTTTGGATTTTTCGAATTTTCGGACTTTTCCAGAGGGATTTTCCAAAATTTTCTTCCGTAAAAACCTTCTCCTCGAAAATTCGAACAACTGACAAAAAAATTTCCAGAAATCAGCCCAGCCGTTCTCATTTTATGAATTACTATACATTATCGGACTCCATGAAACACTGTGCTCTTGAGCTCTACACATAAAAATAATATATATGTATGTATTTATTATCAAACATATTATTATTGCATTGTAATCTCTAATATTAATGTAATTATTACACATTCCCTTGGGTATAATCAATTTCAATTTCTTTTTTAAACATGCATACTTATACTCATAATCACTGACTTATTTCAACAAACAGCAGTCATATGAGTTCGTTTCCTACAAATTAATCAGCTGTCAGTTATTAAACTGTTTGTTTAATATTATATTGTAAGTTAATTAACTGCTTGTTTAGTAACTTAAAAATTTGTTGATTGGTGTTTTCGAAGTGACATTTAAATTTTACACCTATTTTGTCATAATTGAAATACAACTTTGTTGTACCTGACAGCTGTCAATTTGTAAATGTTTACGAGCAAATAGTGTAATTTATGCTATTATGTAATTTTTATTGTTATTTATTTAATTGTGTTTGTGTAAAAAAACACGAATTTCGTTTTGTGGGATTATTTGTAATTATTTAACAAACAATTTTATGCATAAATGTTAATTTGTGGTCAAAAATGACATTAAAGAAAAATTAACTAAAACAATACAGTAATGAGCAATGGGAACTAAAAATAGAAAACAGCATGGGGCAAAGTAATTTGAACATTTCATAATGTGGGTTCAATGATTGCAAAAAAAAAACAAAAACTAAAGTTTAAACCTTTAGTACTGTAAATAATGCCATAAAGCGAATGTTTTTAAAATAATCTAGGACCTAACAAAGAAAATACACCGTTTAATAAAGCAAAATCCGGCAGGGTTTGGCCGACAATGAACGCTTAAGAAAATACAACAGTTTTGTAAGTACATTAAATCACTAACCCTGCCTTTACACATGCAAGTACTTGCATGCAAGTGCTATGTACGTATTATATACGAAAACTTATTCGAAAAACTCGAATCATATGCAAGTAGCATTACTGTTTACACAGGACAGTGAAAG
This sequence comes from Bellardia pandia, assembly GCA_916048285.2. Lineage (NCBI taxonomy): Eukaryota > Metazoa > Arthropoda > Insecta > Diptera > Calliphoridae > Bellardia > Bellardia pandia. The sequence continues at coordinate 51,683,628 of OU696531.1, forward strand.
TTCATTTTCAAAATGTTGTCAAAGCGTAAACTTCAAGATATTAGTTTAAATTAACAAATGGCGCACAAAGTTTGTATTTATTTACCAAGAGTTGTCATGGCCTTCACATGAGTATAATTGTAGGGAAATAATTATTACAATTTATTATTATTATTTAATGCTCTAAAATGACATTAATACACTTCTTTTTTCATATTTGAAAAAAATATATTTTTATTTTTACAAATATACATAAAACAAGTTAAATGTTTATTAATTATTTTACCACAATCCATTAAATTTATTCTGAAATTTTTTATTTGACAACTCTGTTTACTTTTCTGTCACTTTATTGCTGAAAGTGTCAAAAAATCACTGTCCAGCTAAATGCACTTGCTGCAAGTGCCTGCATGTGTGATTGTGTTAGTAAAGAAGTATGAATGTATTGACTTTTTCAAACTTGCACTTGCATGTGTAAACCCCGGGTAAGTGAAAAAGTCGTAAAAATTTAAAAATTATGTACAAAGTCACCAGAAAAACTTAAACAAGTTTTTGGAATAGGAAATTCCTATCGAAAAGTTTTAATTGATTTTAAAGCTCAACAGATGACAGATAAAGAATTTGTTTTACTTAAACAAATAGTTGTCATTTTAAATCCGGTTAAAGTACAATACAAAGCTCTTTGTCGCAGTGATATAAATCTCTGTCGATATTAAAAAGTGTTTTCATATTAATACAGAGTTAATATGAAAACACTTTTTAATAAATTTAATTTTTTTGTCTTATATTTTGTTGGAAAGATCGCTACTTATATATTTCGCCCTCTGGAGCACAAGTAATCCTCCTATCAGAAATTGCTATAAATTTTGCGATTGGCTCCTAATGTCAGTTTTGCTTTGACATTTGTGACATTTTACATGACATCATATTCTCGACTTGATGTAAAAAAAATTAAAAGACCAAATAAAAATAATCCACAAGAAGAATCAAAGTTTTTCATTTTTTTAATTACAGCCAAAAAACATCGGAAGTTTACTTTTGCGCCACCTTGAAATAATGAAATAAAACATGGTTTGTTAAGGTAATTGGCGAAACACTTTACGCAAAGTCCTCGTTCACCGGCACAATGCCTGCGGTTGGATGGTACTATAAAATGCCCAATCTGATCAAAACGTAGAGTGTGTTCAACAGGTTGTTGTGCATATCTGTAGGATGGCATCCGACCAACCGTAATGTTTGTTTGCCAATTGTCGTGCAAATTGATTTTGACTCATAGTTGGTTGCACTTTTCGATAAAGCTGTCAAGCATTTTGGACACAATCATCTAACAACCAGGTAAAAATTCTAGACCATCACTTTTTTCCTCTGTGTGCGATACGGTATTGGGCTACATTTTGGTCGAATTGGTCGACCAAAATGACCAATTATTCCGTGATGGCTCCACTTGCCTCTGAATAACACTGTGCCATTGATTTCGGATTTTGACCAAAGCATGTAGATAACATACAGACAATATTATTGTCTTTCCATTTCACCAAACGAATACCAGTGCTTTTCATTGCAATGAATTCCGAGTAACCTCTTTACATTGACTTGAAGTTTTTGGTAGCGCTTTCAATGTATCAGGAAAATCATCGATCATACTGACCAAGGGAGCGTCACATTTTCTTAACTTTATACTCAACGTTCGAGGATTCTATCCCTGGTAAATTTTAAAGTTCAAGCCTGATGATGTGCAAAAAGACCAAACTTTATACCCAAATCGTAATGGTTTGTCTTTTATGAATTGTTTACATCCATGTGTACCAAAGTAAAATATCATACTTTCATCAAAAGACAGTAATTTTCAATAATTTTTGCTTTTAAATGTTTAGTAAGAGTACGCAATTTCCACATTTTGTCGGTATTTGCACTGTTTTTTTAAGAAGCCTCGAAGTTGTCTTCAATGTGAAAGCTTTGCAAAATCTCTTAAAATCGATTCCAACGCATTGTGTCACTTACAAGATTGTTGCGAATCTCTTCATCCTAACTTGATTTATCTTCAGCAAAATCTTCGCCAGATATGTTGCCATTTACAGGCGGCTCGATGTAAATGGTAGTTTGTATATCATTTTGCTCTTCTGCATTATCGAGCTTTTTGATTTTGTCACCTCAATTAAATATGCGATATTTTTGGTGATTGAAATCAGAATAACAGAAAATTAATTTTTTTGTCAAGTCACAAATATTTTACAAATGAAAAATGTTTTCCCCCTGTAGTTTTGCTATGTCGTTTTGTATGTATTTACGTAAATGTAACGGACTATTTTGTATTACAATATGGTAATCGTGGGTTATTTCGGGTTAAGAATGAACTGGCGAAACCAGAAATCAAGAAAGAAGGTGAACACTTTTAAATTTTTTGAAAAAAAATCCAAAATTGAAAAGTGATTTTGAAAATGATCTAAAAATGTTTGTTTTTAGAAATCGAAAGAATCGAAGGAATTAAATAAATACAAAACGAATGCAATAATGTGTGCAATTGAAATATGTAAAAGCACCCCTCAACAATATATATAATGATATGGAATCATATATATTTGAGAAATGCAATCAGTTGATTGTGAAGGATGTTTTTCGTCAGGGTCATATTTTGGTAAGAAAATGAAATAAAGATTCTATTCACTTTAGATGCCTTAATATTTTTAAAAAGCTTCTTTAAGATCGATCGATAATATTTTACTGCTTTTAAAATAATAAAGAAATTAAAGGCGAAATGACATATTATTTTTCTCTATCTAATTTTCAATGTAATGTTTTTAAATTAATAATCTATCTACATATATATATATATATATATATATGTATATAAAAACAAGTAAAAAAGTAAAGTCGTTCAAGCCCATATAATACCCTACACCTAGTATATGTATAAAAAGTATTTCAGAAATGGGCGCTATATACGAGATATAACCTCTTATGGACCGATCATCCAAAAATTTAGTGTCATGATTTCTGTGACTATAAATACTATGTATGTATGTTATACTTTATCCCGATGTAAATACTTTGAAAAGATTTATGGAAGTTAAAGTAAATTACGGTCTCTTATATGGGAGTTTCGATTAATTATGGACCGACCATTATAAAATTAGGTACCATCATTTCTCTATATATCAAACTTATTTTTGTTGAATTTTATTTGGATACCGACATTTTTAAGTGAGTTACGCTTTTTAAAGTGATTTTCGAAAGTGGGCGTTATATGGGAGAAACGACTAATTATGGAGCGATCTGCACAAAATTTATATATGTGATTTGGTTTCATTTGCCACTCATTTGTGATGATTTTTTTTTGATTCCTTGCATAATTCAAACATTTATGATCGGTAAACTCCAATTTCGGGAGGACATTTGTATGGGGTCCAGGTGAAATAATGGACCGATTTACACCAGTTTCAATGTCATCCGTCCTTGGGTCGAAAAAATATAACTTACCAAATTTTATCAAAATATCTTCACAAGCTTTACATGGACATCCAGCCAGACGGACGGACGGACGTACTGCGGACATCGTTAAATCAACTGAGAAAGTGATTCTGAGTCGATCGGTATACTTTAAGGTGGGTGTTGGACCAATATTTCTGGGCACTACAAACATCAGCACAAATCCAATATACCCTCCTCACTATGGTGGTGTAGGGTATAAAAAGAGACAATACACATACAATATTGTGTAATAAATTATTTATGTTGTGTTTATGTTATAAGTTAAATTAATAATTGATACATTTGCTTTGTATAATAGAGGAATTAAATGATTAAATATAGCAAATAGTCAAAAATAAAAATTTATTTAAAAAAATAATAAACTTTGTAGATAACATTTATATAAGCTATAAATTTTTCATAAGTTTGGAAAAAAATCTGTTTACATATGATATACAATTTCTACAAGTTCATAAATAATTCATTACTATTTTATTTTATTCTTTTTTATATTATGTATATTGCCATAAAACACAAAAATATTAATCTTGAGAAAAAAGTTTCGTTTGCAAACTGTAGCTGAAATTTATTTTTCTTACAAATGTCACAGTAATGTTTTTAGGAAACTCATTTTTCTCAGATCGATACCTCTATTCCAACTATTTCTGTCGCAGCCCCCCATACAAATTCATCCACTGTGCTATGGTGGTGTAGGGTATAATGAATGTCTCTCTGTTTGTGCTTTATAAGAGGCCAAACCCTTGGAACGATTTTCCTGAAATTTTCACAGCATGTTTCTGTGACTCTGGAAGGAATAATAGGCTATATGAAGTTTTGATTGGACAAAGGGGAATGGCACCGCCCATATAACCCAAAAATTTAAATCGCCATATTTTGGGCATTTATTGACTACGTCGATGATATTTGGTATATATGGTATTGGCATAGTTAGGAATACATACAAGGAGAAAAGTGGCTGGGACCACGCCCCTTTTTAGGAAAATAATCTTAACTACTGGACCGATCGTCATTAAATTTTCACATAGGATATTCTTACGAAATAATAAATTCTTGACTATATAAAGTTGTGAGTGGATAAAGGAGCGTGGTCTCGCCATAGCTTGAGCATTTTTTGATCAACGGCGGAAATATTTGCTATATATGGTATTGGCATGAATAGAAATACGTTCCAAAAGAAAAGTGGGCGGAGCGCGCCCCTTTGTTTGCGATACATTGGACCTGTTAACCGATCTTAAATTTTCACAGCGTGCAGCTTTGACTCAGGAATACTTATTATATGATAATATTTTTCGACCATGCACACTTCTGCACCTACTTTTTTAGTACCTTTATTAACAGCTTTAACTTAAAGGGGGGTAGCGAAGCATACCGGGTTCAGCTACTGATTTATAAAATACAAAATTGGCTTTATAAACTTTTAGTAAACTTCAAAATTATATCTATTAGGACAGAAAATGATTGTTTTTAAACATATTTTTATATTGAATATAAGTTACGGTTTTGAAATAAAAAGTATTTTTATTATTAATAAACCAATTTGTTTTAATAAAACACAAAAATCCCGAAATCCAGAAAAATCCCGGGATTTGCTAATACAGTCCCGCTTGCCATCCCTGGGTAATATCGTCTCAAATTATAGTAACATCCCGGTATAACGAATCTCACGATATACCAGTTTTTTAAAGTTAACTAACTTATGTAACTAACGTTTAAAATGGTGGATTATATCATAGTGTTGGTTAGCTATCTTGTCTGGAGATGATTTACTAGAAAAGTATACAAGGGCGGTAAGCAATTTGAAGTAATATAGTTCCTTAGAACTAAGTTTAATTTGGCAGCCCAAATAGTGTTTTCAAGTCTCAGTACTACAGTCTGATTTTAAACAAGTTACTTTTAAACAAATGTATAAGAAAGTCCGTGATCTCACTTAGTTTTCGTATGCTGTCAATAATTTGCAATAAAAATGGAGTCCAAGATATTCTCAACTCTAATGAAAACTGGCTTTATTATAAGCTATCATTAATCAGAATTTTCTTTACAGTACTTGCCGTTGGTAAGTTCCCATCAGACTACCACACTATTAAAAACATACATAATTGTCAAAGGATCTCTACAACATAATAATAACAACAACAATAAATACATACATACGTACATACATACATACATAGCGAAAGTAGTTACAGGGAAAAAATTACATATCGCTATTGAAGTGAAATAAATAACTTTTGCTAAATATTGGCTATATTTTATAGTTAAATCATTAACTTCAAACCAATATTGATAGACACATTATAAAACCATTAGCAAAACAATCTAACGTTGTTTTTATACCCTACACTAATATAGTCTGGTGTGGCTGACTGACTGGCTGGTGATCCATGTAAACTTACATGGATTACAGGTCGCAATTTTTAAGATATTCCAATAAAATTGAGTACATGATATTTATTCGGCCAAAGGACGCATGGGATATAAACTGGTGGAACTCCTTCCATTATTTAACCTATCCCCCATATAAATGTACTTAAAAACTGTTTATCGCTCATAAACGTATCCAAACAAACTTAAAAACAAATAAGTTGTAAATGAAGCCAAATAACATCTACAAATTTCGTGCAGATCGGTCAATAATTGCCCATAGCTCCCATTTAGGCTCGCTGTCGAAAATTACTTTAAAGAGAATAACTCTCCTAAAAATATTGGTATCCAAATAATAATTAACGCAAATATGTTTTACACTAAGTGTAGGGTTGGTCGGGTTTGACCGGCTGTACTTTCTTACTTGTTCTTTTTCTGTTAATGTAATCTCTACACATATTCGCACAACAATCACACCCTTGTTTACATATGTATAATTGTGTAAGCGAACACATACACACTGTGTAATTTAAATTTGTTAACATGTTTGTTTATTTATATGTACGAGTATACGGTTGACTTTATTTGTTGTTGCTTTATATATTATTGTTTGTTATTTTAGTCAAACAATTTTATATTTCATTTAGCAAACCCATTATTAAAGTCAATATTTAATTGAAGTGAAATTTAACTCATTTAAACATTTAAAAACAACTTCAAACCTTTTCGGTCTCTAAGTAATACAAGGTGGCGCAAAAGTAATCCTCCTATCAGAAAATTCTATAAACTTTGCGAGGCCCCTAATGTCAGTTCTGTCAGCAATATTCCGCGTTCTGGAGCAGTGTAGCGTAACATTGTTTATTAACGTGTATTTCGTATGTGTTTATTACACAAATGTCAAAACAGAACTGACATTAGGGGCCTCGCAAAATTTATAACATTTTCTGATAGGAGGATTACTTTTGCGTCACCTTGTATAATGATAACATAACATTCTATACGAGAGTTGATACTAATGTTTTGAGTTAAGTAACTAGAATCTTACAATTACAGCAAGTATTAAAAAGTACAAAGATGACATTTTCCTTTACAAAAAAAAAAAAATGCGATGACATTGTTTTCGAAGCGAACGATGAGTTTAAAACTCAAGTTAAAATTATTGATATAAATAATTTATTATATTAGAGAAACTTTTTAATTAGGCTTGAGTACATTTTTAAGAATACCACTGTGTAGAAAAATATAGTTTTCACAGTGGTATTCTTCGAGTTATTAATTAAAAATGAACTCAAGCCTAATTAAAAATTTTCTCTAATATAATAAATATAAAAAAGTTTGACATAATATTCTCTAAAAAATAACAAACACACAATGCACGGTATAAAAAAGTTGTCATCCCATTTGCGGTGTTTCATAGTTATAGAACAACAAAGAATCGACCATAAAAAAGAAATGACAACAACAACATACTTTGCTGATATTGTCAACCGATGGTAGACGCAGCAAAAGTAACAACAAATTTGTTGTAATACAAAAATGTGTAATAATAATAATAACAAAGAAGAATACACACACATTTGTAAAAAACATAAGTAAATTTCGTTCTAACTCATAACATGTAATAAAGAAATATGTTAATTCCCAAATTCTATTTCTCAATAAATGGTGAGTTAAATAGATGATGTTTACAAGTATACCTTGGACAATAAACATTGCTGATGACGACCTTGGCAAGGCAGAAAATGCATTTCAGTGTGCCATTTGTCTAGAAAAATATAGTTTTCAGAGTGGTATTCTTCGAGTTATTAATTAAAAATGAACTCAAGCCTAATTAAAAATTTTCTCTAATATAATAAATATAAAAAAGTTCGACATAATATTAATATTCTCTAAAAATTATAAATAGTTTATACATATATAAATTAATTTATAATACAAAATAAAACAAGTTTTTAAAAACATAAGTAGTAACCCTAATACATAATATACTTGGAAAATCTGTTGGTTTATTTGTTTGTTTTTTCTCTCTACAAATTTATTAAGCTTTCACCTTGAAGTCTTTGTGTGTAGTGGTGTCAGTTTGTGTCACCAAAATGTTCTAAATTTAGAATTTTCTAACCATAATTTTTTACATAAATTACCATATTAATTTGTTACTCTTTGATTGACAGAATAATTAAATAGTATGCGAACATTTATAATTGGCTTAATACAACATTTGACTTTAAATTAATTAAACTGGAAGTCATTAGCCAAACAAATATGAGATCAAAACTTTTATCAATTCTCCTGCCCAAAGTTGAAATTAATTTGATTTTATATTATTATTAAGAATTAGAAACTTTAATTTTTTCCTATATTTTCCAAGTATTATAGAATTAACCATAAGAAATTAGAACATCAGTCATGATTTAATGAAAGCCTTAAAAGTTTAAATTATATTTAATTTAATTTGTCAACCTTCATATAAACAAAAGTACTCATTATCAGCGTTGCCGTTTTTGGTTATTTCTAACCAAAATTGGTTATTTTTTTTCTCAATGTGTACATGTGTAGATTTTTTCTGTTTTGGTTATTTTTTTTACTGAAAATATTTAGATTTTAAGACAATTAGTAATATATTGAATTGTGCAAAAATCAACAAAATGCCCATTTTGTTTGGTCTGCCAAAGACAAATTTTAAAACTCAAGCTGTGACATTTTAAGTAAAAGTGATCTCCATATTTATTGTAATATAATTACATGTTTTTTAGTATTTAAGAGAGTAACTTTCTAGTTCCTTATTTTATTGCCAATGAAAAATTTTTTGTTTTTATTATATACTTTTTATTTTTGTTTAAGACATTAAAAATTAATAATTAAACTTGCAAAACTTAATGTAAAGTATTGGATTTTTAAAATTTACAAATTGTAGCATTAGCTTATGTTTCTTTGCATTACTTTTTGCAAAATATTTAATATTTTGTAAAAAAATTATTTTTCAGTATTAGGAGTTGTGTTGTAAAATACGTTGTTTTATGTTTTTTTTGTTACCTTAAAGTACAAATTATAGTTAAAATTACAAAAAATAAATAAATAGTACATGCATTTAAATTTGGTTATTTTTTTTTTAATTTGGTTATTTTTTTCATAAATGTTGGTTACAAAAAATTTTTTTTCGTGGCAACACTGCTCATTATTAACACGCAGCCATTATTAATTATATTTTGCATACTTTAAGACGCTTGACTGAAGAAATCTAAGGAATATTTACGGCCATTATAACAACAGTCATAATTAGGTTTTAATTTATTTCTTTTGTTTATTTCTTTGGCACGCTGACAGCAATAAGGCTCAAAGTCTGAGCCTCCTTTGGGCATTTATTTACTGCCTTTTAATGTATATCGGTTTTTGTTTTCACCTCATAAATATGTTTAAATTTTAATTATCTTTTATTCATTTGCCTTAAATACTTTAAATAATATTTTCTGTTTGTTTGTATGTGTAGTTAGTATGTAAAGAATTTGTCTGTTAAATTATAAGACTTTACTTTCGCCACTTTGGCCACAAAAGAAAAAATATTCTGCTGCTTAAGAGTGCGTTTTATTGTTTAATATTCATAATCTGTGTGTAACCTTCCTTTTTAACCACATGAGTTTAATGATTTATGTGTGTTGGTTTGTTGAAAATGTAAAAGCTTATCTTGTGGTGTAGTTTGTTACAATGTGGCCATTGAAATGAAAGATATTTTAAATTGCATTGATATTTGGTTGACTGTCAAAGTAATAGGATGTAAATTGCTTTAACAAATCATAAGGCGAATGTTATTAGAGCTAAAAACCGATTGAGTTAAAGGAAAAATCATGTTATTAAAGTACAATATAAATGTGTTATTTGTGTGTGACAGCAATTCCTCAGCAAAAACTTTATTTACAAAATAAGTTAAAAAGTAATAGGAAATTGTTAACCAGACTACTTATAAATCTACTAGAAAAAAAGTATTACATATATAAATATCTAGTGGTAGACAGATTGCAATAAAGTCTTATAAAAAATAAACAAACTAAACAAATATGTACTAAAAAAACTTAATGTAAAGTTATGGTAGGTAGGTAGGTCAGCAAGCAGCCATAATTGTACAGCGTAGATCCATTCATTGGTCCTTGGGAACAAAATATGTGAAGGATGCTGTTTTGGGAAGCAGCATAAATTGCCATATACTTCTAGTGAAAATAAATCAAAAGCTCCTGGTGAAATAATTCATGCAGACGTTTGCGGACCGATGGAAGAGCATTCAATTGGAAAATCAAAATACTTTTTATTACTAAAAGACGATTTTTCAAAATTTAAGTGGGTTTACTTTTACAACAAGAAGTACAAGTATGTACTATGTTGATAGAGACTGACAGTGAGAAAAAGAAAGTGTCGGGTCTAAAAAGTTTCAATAGAAGAAGATGAAGTAAACACTCCGCGCTGTTCAACGACCAATTGTTCAACTATAGGAGAAAGGATTTAGTGTTAGATCACGATAGCCAATTTGTATTTCTAATGAAGGCGTTTATACGCTCTAATTTAAAGTCCGATAACTCAGATATATTAATTCAGCATGGTTGTCTCAAAAAGGTATTACGTAAAGTACGCATTGTTGTGCAATGAAAGAAAAAGATTGTTTAATCTTCTTCTTCGACTTTGCAACTTCTACACAAATTATTGTATGGGTGGACCTAATCTTCTAGCATGGTTGCCGAATTTACAGTATCCTGTGATCACTGACACCAAGTCACTTAATTGTGATCGCTGTAGTTTTAGCAAGTACAACGTACGTTCCCTATTTAACCTAGGCCAAATAAGTCATGTGATTGCACAGGTTTGTTCTTTTGACTACCTGGTTTGAGTAAGCTCATAGTAAAAATTACTAATTCATTGCTTGCATACTGATAACGGAATACCACATAGATGGCCAATGTCATCATCAGGTAGCATGGAACCATTTTTTGCTAAGTTGTCAGCAACAAGGTTTTCTATTGTATCCCAATATCCAGGCACCCATATGAGAGAAACTATCGAATGTCTCGCCACCCTTTTTAAGGATGTGCCAAGGTCCTGGACCAAGCTCGATGTAGTGTATACACCAGTTATAGACTTTATTGCAGCCTGGCTCTCAGTATATATACGAATATCCCTGCCTGATTATCTGTTATAACTGATCCAGTTAGCTGCTTTTTTGTAGCCAATACCTCAGACTGTAGAGTACTGCATTCAGTTGGAATTCTAAACACCATCCTAATACCAAATTCTTGAATGTAGATAGCGCCGCCAACTCTCTCCCCTTTTTTAGAGCCATCCGAATATACAGATAAGCTCGTAGGGTTAAGGGGTAGACCTTCTACTTATTCCGTGTTATTCAAAATAAAGTAGCCGAAGCTTCTCGAGAATAAAGTTCTAGGAGTGCAATAATCAATATGTTCGGGACGACAACGTACGTCTCCGATGATGCTTGCATGTCTATAATGTTCATACTTCCAAGCGCCTATTGCATTCAGCCTTGCGGCAGCATTTAGAGCTAGGTTCTTAGCCATTAAGTCTACTGGTATCCAGTTCATTATCGTTAAAATCAACTTAGTCGACTCCTGTTATCATTATCGCAGTCCTCCTTAGAATCCTATCCTAAAGAGTAAGCAGTTCGAGGTTTTTACTTGTGCTATCCATCAGACCGGGACCCCGTAAAATAATATCGGTTTTATAATTGCTTCAAAGAGCCAATTTACGCATCGAGGTTTAAAACCCCCATTTCTGCCTATAGCTTTCTTGCAGATATACAAAGCCGAAAGGGCCTTAAATGTTCTTGCTAATATGTTTGGCTTCCGTGATAACCTGTTGTCAAGAATAACACCTAAGAATTTTGCGCTGTCCGAGATTGACATTGATTTCTGGAAGTCAGTAAAATTAAGAATGTAAGTAAAGTTTTTGTTAGGTAGTTTGAAGAAAAAACAAAACTTTGCAGCAAAAACTTTCATTACCAAGTGATGTGTTAAAATGCCAATATTCTGAGACATCCTTACCTACACAATAGCTTTCTACCTAATTATTTGAACAAGAAGATGTTACTAGAGGTCAAGTACTTTCCGTAATCGCTTGTAAGTAAGTCCTTACTTTGGTATATGTAAAACAACTCAGTTATGTAACAGATAATAAATAACTCATTATATGAGAAATGCACACGGTGTGTTATATTCATTGCAATGCATTTATTACAAAGTTTTTTAAGCTTTTCAATCACTATCAATACTGATATATTCTATCCGTTACAGTAACGAAAAGAGTCAACGCAGACGCGTTTAACTGACTTACCTTGTTTATTAAACATATCTGTCCATTTTGTTTCTTATATCCTTTACTGTATGTTGTTCTAAATAAACAAAATTCTTATTTCACTTATTTCACATCAATAACATCCATTCATTCATTAATTATATACATTATTTTATAAATGATTCCACTATATATTTTCCACAAAATATATACTAAGAATAATCTCGCATGGATCATCTACAACAAAACATCATAATTCAATTGTGCATTAAACTTATCTGCCCACTTTGCGCGTTTAATCTTATATCCTTTAGTGTATATTGTTCTAAATAAACTAATTTTTTATTTCACATCATTAACATCCATTCTCTATCCACACATTCATTAATTACATATATACATTATTTTATAAATGATTCTACTACATCTTTACCCACAAAATTTCATAATTCTTAGAAATAAACACTGACAGAATTGTTTTAAAAACACTTTAAATTTGTTAAATAAAAATCATAGATTAAATGAAGAATACAAAACAAAAAGTTAAATACTTATTCAATGTGACATTAAGCCATGAAGAGTGTTTTAAAAATAAATTTTTTATTGTTAACGAAATAAATATGAAAAATATAAATAAAATCAATAAAAGTGTTGCTTTAAGTGATGTGTGTTAAATTGTATTTTTAATTCAGTCGATTTATTTAAATGGCAATTGAAATGTATTTCATTCATTGTTTATTTTTAAGTGCTAAAAGTGAACTACTGGCATTATCATAACATAAACGCCAAAAACGTACATACATACGTACGATTATATTTAACATACTTTTAGGCATTTAGTTGGTTTTTTTGCTGTTAAAACTGCGTCTTATTTCCAAGTGTTTGAGGAATATTTTTGATTGATATTGATTTTTTAAATGTATAACAATCTTGTGTTTATATCGTTCAAATGTTTGGTTTAGAAATTTATAACAAACATATTTAAATGTTATAAAAAGTTACCCAGCAAAAGATTTTTTCAAGTAAAGTGTTAGATTAAGCATATTCGAATACACATTACTTACACAATATTATAATAATTTATTATTGTAACAGAATAATGTCATTCGGGGGAATTACTTTACAAAGTCTCAGAATAAACATCGTAATAAATTATTAATGTAACAGAGTAATGAAACTTTGCAGAAATTGTTATCAGTAAAAACCTAATGTACAGAAGACAAATGAGTCATTATTGGACTATTTCCAAGTAATGCGCACGGTAGTAGGGGCGAGGCGGGCACCTTAGAACACTTTTGGCTTTCAATGCACATAAAAATTTATATTTTTGAATTATTGACTTTTTACATAATTTAACTAATATGTATTTAATTAACCTTAGCTTAAGTCGACAACTTATTTTTAGTTCGATTTATATTTTTTTCTTATTTTTTTAATGGATGAAGTCATTGTGTTCAAATGTTCCCCCCATACGGAACAGCTTTGAACTAGGCTGGTGCAGTTTTGAACGGCAATTTTTTCTTGTAGCGCTTATGTCCAAAAATAACATAAACAGTTATATTTTTTATATATATAATAAATTCGATTTATTAGGAAAAACATAAACATTAACAATTAAAAAATAAAACAAATTCAGTTCAAAAATAAGTTTTATATTATTAAGACGGAAAAGGCCTTGCGATTTCAGGTGACATTACATTTTCCTTTAAAGCATCATGATCAGCATTGGATTTGTCATTTTCAGAAAATAAGAGAGAATCAACACTGTTGGTACTTCGGTTGATAAATTAACATGTTCAAAGGTGCCCCTTTTTCTTTGTTCAAACCTGAACTGGCATGCCAATTCACAGAAATTTATAATAAATCTTTTTTTTACATAAATATCAAATAACTTAACTTAAGATTGGTAACCCTGCCTTTGAGCTGTCAAGAAGTAGAAAAGAAAAATATTGTTCTGCAAAATAAATAGATAAAAAATTAAATGTAAAATTATCGCCTCTGATTCTCAACATATTTGTTAAGAGTTCCACAAACACATTTCCGTCACTGATCGCAGTTTTGCCCGAGTTTTACCTGGTGTTGTAGCCCAAACACAAAGACTTATTGACTTGCTGTAGTCGTTGCTGTTGTTTTTGTTTCTGGTTGGCGTCCGGCTGTTGGAGTCTCACTGTTGTTGCAGCATTTTTTTTCTCAAGCGGAGGAACTATATTTGTCTGTGGTGGGTGTGAGTGATCATCTGTATCTTCTAGGCAAATATATTGCGATATAAACGAGGTGGGATCTTATAAATTATAATTTAAGTATTCTAAGCAGTTTCCCATTGTTGTTTTTGCTTCTGAATTTACATAAGTACATACAAAAATAGTGTACAGCTGTTTATTACAAACAGTAGTGCCAAGTTCTACCCCTCTATTGTATATTTTCTGATATGCCTGAAGGTATGCTGTGATTTTAATGAGTAATAAACGATTATTACATACAACATCCCCAGAGTACACTGAGAGAACAGAAAGTAAAAGATATCTAACTTCTTTCAACATGCAATCTTCAAATCACAACAACTCGAGTGATGTTTTCTCGTGGGATAAGTTATGTAAGCTATTAGATGAAAAACTTAGTGATGTTACTAGGAAGTCTGATCTAAATGAACTAAAAGCTGAAATAGATGAGCTGAAACAAGAAAATGCTAAACTAAAAAAGGATGTGAATAAACTAACATCCAGGTTGGAATCTATTGATCGTCGTTCTCGTTCGTCTAATATTGTAGTCTCTGGACTTAATAGTAAAAACAATAATACAGCTAAACAAGAAGTTGAAAACTTATGTAACAACGTCCTCAAAGTAAATGCGAATATTATGTCTACACGTATGATTGCTGGTGGAAAATCATTTTGCTTTACACTGGCGTCTAGTTTTCAAGCTTATAATGTAGCAGCAATGAAAAAGAAATTAAAAGGCAAAAATATCTTTATTAATAAAGATTATACCCTGGATGAACAAAATGTGCGTTATAATTTACGTAAGCTGAGCAAAAGTATCACCAAATGCAATAAGGCAGTCAAAGTAAGGCTTGGCGAATTTTGTATTTACGTTGATAATAAAAAATATACCTACAAGTCTGATAAAATTGAAACTACTTCAAATAGTGATGCAATATATCTTCGTAAATTGCTTGCAAATACTGATTATGCTACTGAAATTAATGTCATAAACGTGAACCAACCTATTGAGAATCTTCCTAATACTTCGATCTCGTAATACCAATATAGTACATTTAAATTACTATCATACAATGTTGCAAATTTGGCAAATTCAATAAATTTTGGCTATTTCTTAACCTATCTAAATCAATTTGATCTATTTTTTTTTTTTTTTTTTTTTTTATTCGAAACCCACGTTCTTAGTGAGAATCAATATCGTCTTAATTCTTATTTTCAAAAATGGATTCCTGCAAAGAAAATACACAGAGCTGGTCGTGCAAGTGGTGGATGTCTTTTTGGATTTAAAAAAGAGCTACAAAAGAAGAAAACATGTTAAGAGCAAAGAATTCTCAAAATCATGATATGTATGTACCCACAACTTAATCATAACTTTATGCCTGTACCATTATTAAATTACTCGACACGTGTCACCTGTCTTCTTATTAAAACTAGAGGTGGATTATTAGAACTGAATGGCAGATCTTTTATTAATACTACATCAACTTATTGTACAATATGTAATACTAATGAAGTAGAAAATACATTTCACTTTTTGGGAGTCTGTCCAATTTATAATGAAATACGTAGACCTGTTTTAATAAAATAAATCTTTCTGTAAATGATGTTATCAGTATTCTGAATGGTTATAATTTTTCTACTTTATATAAATATATTGAACTATGTTTAAAGTACCGCAAGCTAATATTAAATGAGTTTTCCTAGTCACATATTTTATATACATATAACAAAAATCACATTTTATGCCAATCTGGCTCACAACAAATATGTTTGGCCATATATAGATTAAAAATAATATTTAAGACTGAATTTGTATAAAAAAGAATCTGAATTTGTATATTAAAATATTATATAATCTATTAATAAATAATAATAATAAATAATAACTTAACTTAATTTTGTTTGCAATGAATTGTGGACTGCAATAAATTTATTTCGCAAAAGAAAACGATCACTGAATACTTCTTACACTCTTACAAAAAAAAAATAAAAAAATTTACAATGGCACTGTGAAAAACTCGGTTAAGGGTCGGAAAAAAATGTTAAACTGAGATTTTATCAACATAGTTCAAAGGTGCCCCGGGTATAAACTTGCCTCCCCCTCCCCTAGTCATTGCAAAGTATGTTCTTATAGTCATATTTTAAATAAGACATCACCTTGCTCCTTACGTAAATACAACAAAAACCAAGTAAGAAAGTATAGTCGGCCAAACCCGATCCTATAAGATCCTACCCCCCATATATATGTACGTATATGTATGTGTAAAAACTGTTTTTCAGAAATGGACGGTATATGGGAGCCTATCATCTAAAAATTTAGTGGCATATACATTTTTTTTTTGGGTTTAAGGATCTCGACATTTGGTGTAATAATTCTGAATCCCCCTAAAGTAAACTCAAATAACCTGTTGGAATGCAAACTTAATTTTGTATGTTGGTGTGTGTACCTATAAATGCTTGAATTTCAATTTTGCAATATTTCTGTTTTATATTATTGTAAGTAAGAAACATCATTTTTAAAACCCATAAAAAGTTTTGTTTTGCCAATTGAAATATAATATTAAGAAACACAATATGATTTTTTCTAAACACATTTATGTATTCCCATTCTAGTGTTGAACAATAAATCACTCCACTTACTTTTGCATAAGGTTTCTTCTTCCATTGTATAAACTTGGTTAGTTATTATAGAAAACTATGCAGAATAAACTAGAAAAGTAAAATTTTAAAAGTTGAAATGAACATTAAACACATTGCAGCTTTATTAAGTTCAAGTATTTTAAAGTTCAGTTGTTTTTAAGTAATTAACAAAATATGTATATACATAGTTGAATTTTTTTCTAAAAAATTTTAATGGTTTTTCTAATTTAAAAAAAAAATCTGTAACTTCTGAAACAACTTAAACATTTCCTTTTAAATTGTTTAAGTTTTCATTAACCTTCAACTGAGAAATGTAAACATATGTTGCCATTCCTTTTCAACTTAAATTAATTTTATGTTTTTTTTTCTTATGGATTTTTATGATTGTCCAAACTTTAAAATTCGTAAAGTTTTTAAAAAAAACCGGAAGTGTTTTATGTACATTTATTATAATGTATTTTTTGTTGCTCATTTCGTGCTTTCCTCGTTTAATGGCATGAATTGCAATACAAAAAGAAAAGAAACGGCAGTCCTAAATGTATGCTATAAATTGTTAAACATATTTATTGTCTTGTATTATATAAACATAAGTAGCTAGTTAATATTTATTACATACCCTGCAGTGCAGGGAATAAACGTAACCCTTTAATTGTTATCACAAAAAAAAACGACTCTGCTTTAAAGATTATCACAGGACTTGCATTACCTAGTAATGAGTTAAAATGATAAATACTGGCACTTCACTTACGCAGTAGCATTTTAACTCAAGTTTTCAACACAATGATGCCATATTATTAAAGCCAGTTACTGGTAATGACTTAAGTAACTCACAGAATCCATTATCAGTCAAAACAGAATATGCTCATAATGACTAAAAAATAAGCCGTTATAAAAGACATAATAAATATGTCATTATACGACTAATTCTATGTAATGCAGACGGTATGCAGTAGGTTAATTAGTAATTGAAAGATATGTATGTTCTTAAAAAGTGTTTTGTGGAAACACAAGTGTACACAGATTATCCTTAATCGACTTTTGTTAATAAATATAAGTGATCAGAGTTTTGTGTTGGAAAACGTGGACTTTGTGCGCATACACAAAATCGATTTCTGTTGAGAAATAGAATGTTTAGAGAAAATATATTTTTAATTTGATTTCATATTTATGATCGTTTTCAAGTATTAACTTTTGATATTTCTTTACAGATTCTACAAATTTAATTCCAAAGGTAAGTGTTATTTATGAATTCGTTTAAAGCAAAATAACTCAATATCCTGCTGAGTTTTTCACTAATTTTCTATATGTTTATAGTAGTTGCATTTCAAGGCCATAGATAAATCCCATATAGCACCTAATTCTGAAAAACTATTTTTACATGCAGGGTATTAAATGGTCGGCTTTGACCCACAATACTTTTTTACTGTTTTGGTTGCCAATACCATACTTATTATCTTTATAATTTAAATCTTTTGTGGATATTGGAAGACTCGTAATTCAGCAAAATTGATTTTATCTCTTCATCGACTTTCATATGTGCAATTATGGGATGACAAATGAAAATTTCGGATCCTTATAGATAATACAGCCGATTGAGGGATCAAATAAATTCTGCGAAACCCTTGTATGCTTACGAATAGAGTATTTGCAAAGGCATTAGTTTGATGCATTTCAGAAAACCCACTTTAGAAAAGCTATGTTTAGACAAATTGAAAACTCTTTCGACGTTTTAGACAATAACATGTTAAACAGCTTAGGCGTTCTTTTCACTCATTCTTTATAATGATATGTTACAATTTGTCTATGTTTACAAAGTATGCCAATCAGTAATAACATTTCTATTACCATGTTTTTTATAAAATTGATTCTTAGTAAAGCTCGTATTTACTTAAAAAAAACCATATATTTTTTTCAAAAATACTTTTCTTTTTGGCTCCATTTTATTGCCTTCTACTACTATTTGTATATACGACAAGAGTAGTATCACAAAAACTTTTGCCACCAAATTTTTTAAAACTCTTAAGTTTTTTATGTAATTTGCAACATTTTAAAAACTAAATAATTTCCCTTTTCAGTATGAGTAATTTAATATATTCCTTCTTTTCCTTGTGCCAAAAAATTCTATTAGAAATGTCAAAAAATTTAGCTAAAAAGCCTGAGAAAAATGAGTTTCCTAAAAACATTAATGTGACATTTGTAAGAAAAATAAATTTCGCCTACAGTTTGCAAACGAAACTTTTTTCTCAAGATTAATATTTTTGTGTTTTATGGCAATATACATACATAATCTAAAAAAGAGCAATAAAAAATATTAATGAATTATTTATGAACTTGTAGAATTTGTATATCATATGTAGACAGATTTTTTTCCAAACTTATGAAAAATTTATAGCTTATATAAATTTTATCTACAAAGTTTATTATTTTTTTAAATAAATTTTTATTTTTGACTATTTGCTAAATTTAATCATTTAATTCCTCTATTATACAAAGCAAATGTATCAATTATTAATTTAACTTATAACATAAACACAACATAAATAATTTATTACACAATATTGTATGTGTATTGTCTCTTTTTATACCCTACACCACCATAGTGGGGAGGGTATATTGGATTTGTGCTGATGTTTGTAACGCCCAGAAATATTGGTCCAACACCCACCTTAAAGTATACACTCAAAAAAAAGACATGGACTAAATTTTATGAAAAAAAAATCCTTAAAAATAGTTCAAAAATTTCCCTAAATTTGAGTAAAATTTACCTAAAATCAAGGAAATTTTATTAAAATGTAATAAAAATTACTAAATCTGAGTAAAAAAGCAAATAGTTCATAAACTTGAAATTAGTTTAATAATTTCTATAGATAAATTACTTGATTGTAGGAAAATATTATTAACCGCAAAATAATATTTACTAGAAATTAATAAATTTTTCCTAGACTTAAGGGAATTACATCATAAAAATAAGTAATTTTGGGTTTAGTTCAAAAAACTGAGTTCAGTAAATGGTTTACTCCAAAATAGTTCATAATTTATAATATACTTAAAACTTGTTAATGGGTTTCTTTGATATTAGTTCAAATTTTCCTAAATACTGAGAAATTTATATTGCATTTTAATACATATTTATTAAACTGCTACTTCGAGTTTATTGCTTACTAACTATTAAGAAATGCTTTCAAGAATCTAGTTCAGATAAATTAAGAAGCAAAGCAATATATTATTTCCTACCATTGAATAAAAGATGTCTTACTTCTTAAAAAGTAACAAACTGATATTTAGGAATATCTTCCTTAAAAAAAGTACAGATAAATTTTAAAAAATTGTATAATTGAAAATCGTAACTGGTACAATTGTACTTGATTTTAGAACATAATTAACTAAATATTACTTAAAATGTAGAAAAAATATAGTAAAAATTTACTTGAAACAGGTAATATAAATTCCTAAACAAATAATGTAGATAATTTAAAAAATAATGAAAAATTTTACTAATTTGAAGTAAAAATTTCTTACAAAAATATTGAACATAAAGTCGTTTTCTTGAAAAAAAAATAGTTTTTGAAAACTTTTTTATAAGTAAATATTTACTAAATTTTAGAAAATAATTTACTTAATTTTGATATATTTTGAACTTAAACGAAGAACCGTAGAACACTGGCGTAACATTGGAATGTTGAAAGTAACTGTTTTAATTATACAAAAAACACGCATACTTGTTTTCTTTTGGTTTTATTCTGAACGAGTTGTAGTTGAAAACAGTCGATTAAAATATAAAAATATAAACTGTGTATTAACGATTAAAATAAAATAAAAGTGCAAAATTAAAAATATAAAAATATAAACTGTGTATTAACGATTAAAATAAAATAAAAGTGCAAAATTAAAAATATAAAAATATATATGTGTATTAACGATTAAAATAAAATAAAAGTGCAAAATTAAAAATATAATACAATTATTAACAAAAATATAAAAAGGAAAGTGAAAAGTTAATTACGTTAGTTTGTGTACTATGTAATAGTCTTTGTTAAGAATTTTATTTGACAAAAAATTCGTAACATTGTTTTTGTATTTATAAGCATTGTTTTTGATTATTTGTTGTTGCTTTATTTGTTAGTGTTTAAATGTGCCAACGTCGTCTGATGAAAACTTTGAAAATATAGAACTGGAGTCTGCAGGTACATAAAGCATTACCCTATATGTATGGTAAAAATATGTATACTTAAACAATTTTCTCTAAAACAAGGTTTTTAATTTTTAAATTTGAGCTTTTACGTAATTATTGTTTGTTTCCTTAAATTCAAAACGTGCATCTGTATTTAAATTTCATATTTTCCAATGAATATTTAATTATTTGTAACTCCAAATATATGATGCGCTATTTGTATTTTTGTAACGATTGCCTTGGAATAGTATAATTAGGAAGACTAAGGACCTTCAGTGTTCCATAGCCAAAGATGCAGTGTGTCACAAAGAGTGTCCCTTCCACGTAGTTCTTCTGAAAAGAACCATAATTTAACTATGAAAAGGTTCTGAATTTTCTCACAATTTATCACGTAGCAGAAAATTCTGAAGTACATTTTTTTTAATTGTTTTCCTTGTTTAGACAGAATCCATAAGTATACATATTTAACTCTTCTTATACATATCTTACAAAATATAAATAATTTAAATTTCAAACACAGATGATATATTAAATGATAAACAATGGGTAATGAATAACATAGAGCCAATGTCAGATGTCCTTGAAAAGTGGGCCAACACTTTTCGCATTAGAAGAAATTTTATAAAAGCTTCTGAAAATGATTTGAAACATATTTTTAAAGAATTGCCCATATATAAACAATCGTTTGGAAACAATTTAGTTAGTTGTATAGTTTTAGCATAATACATAAAATAATAAAATTTGTTGCATAAATATATAGATATTGGCGGATTTTTCAAAAATTTATACAGAAAAGGAACATTTACTTGAGATAAAATGGGAGACATTTTGTACGCTGAAGTTAAAAATCATAGAACGCGATGTTAAAGATAAAGAAAACTTGGAACTATTATCAAAAATTAAAGAATCTGAGTGCAATTCTGGTAAATAAAAATGTTTATACAAACAAATTCAAAGTTCATTAAAAATATTTATGTAAATTTTAAATACTTTGTTTGTTATACTTACATTGTAAAATATTTTAATAATAAATAAACCTTTTAAATAACCTATTCGTATACGTTTATTTCTAGATAAAGCAATATTTAGCATCTAGGAAAATAATATTAAAATTAAGTAAATATATTACTCCTAAATTGGAAAAAATGTAATTGTATTTAAGTACTTTTATTCTAGTAAGCTAGAAAAAATAGGTTACTACTTGCTACATTTATGTATTCCTTAAAATAAGGAGTAAATATACTAGCTAGTAACATATTTTTTATTTTATTAGAGTAAATGTATTTAAAAGTTACAGTACATTTCTTCCTATTTTCTGGGAATAATTTACTCAGTTTTAGTATTTTTTTCCGTTAATTTTAGTAAATTTTTTTCTACTGGGGTGGATGCGCTTACTCAATTTCAGTTCTTATTTGCAGATTTTTTTCCTTGTTTTAAGGCTTACATATATTGTATCCAATTTTGGGAAAAAATTAACCTAAATTTATAACTTTTTTATTCGTTTTTAGTAACATATTTATTAAATCGAAGTAAATTTTTACTCAGAACTGGTACATGTTGTCATAATTTTAAGTAAAAAATATTTATCTTTTAACTAAAATAGACGAAAAATTTCCTAATTTTTATTGTTCTCTCAAATTTATCTGAACTATATTCTTGTAAATATTAACTAAAATGAAGGAATGTTTCAGATAATTTATGAACTAGTATAAAAATAATTTTTCCACTATTCTAGTTAAAATTTACTAGAATTTAGGAAAATTTTGTATAAAAGTAGGAATTTCGGACTAATATTAAGTAAATTTTTTTTCCCAATATTAAGGAAATTTTTTACTGACTTGTAATAAAAAATGTCTTTGGCGCCATACGACAACCATTACGTCCTCAAAATAAGTAAAATTTCCTAACTTCAAGTTCATTATTTTTTTGAGTGTACCGATCGACTCAGAATCACTTTCTTAGTCGATTTAACGATGTCCGTCTGTCCGTCCGTCTGGCAGGCTGGCTGACTGGATTACTTCCGAAAATTATTTTAACGACCATAAATCTCATAATTGTTGGTTTTTTCCAATTAAATTGATATGCACAGAAGTTATGGCAGTAAATTTTTCGATAACCGGTTCATAATTTGTTCCCTTTTCTCATTTTTCCTATTTAAATTCAATGTTAAAAAAATAAAAAGGGAAAAAACTCTCGCGGAATTTTCATTAATGATTGGGCTGTATATGAAACATGTTTGTGTTCAATATTATTTTAATACCAACATTTTTAAGAGAGATATGTTCTTTCGGCAATGGGCCTTGTATGGGAGCTATGGTCAATTAAGGGCCGATCTGTATAAAATTTATAGCTGTGATTAAGCTTCATGTACAATTTTTTTGCGGAGAAATTTGTTTGGATACGAGCATAAATCAAACATTTCTGACACATATACCCCTATTTCGGAGGGATATTTGTATGGGGGCTAGGTGAAATAATGGACCCAATTAAACTATATTCAAACCCAACCGTCTTTGGACCGAACAAAAGAGAGATATGCTCTTTCGGCAATGGGCCTTGTATGGGAGCTATGGCCAATTAACGTCCGATCCGTATAAAATTTTTATCTGTGATTAAGCTTCATGTACAATTTTTTGCGGAGAAATTTGTTTGGATACGAGCATAAATCAAACATTTCTGACAGATAAACCCCTATTTCGGAGGGACATTTGTATGGGTGCTAGGTGAAATAATGGACCCAATTAAACCATATTCAAACCCAACCGTCTTTGGACCGAACAAAAGTATCATGGTAAATTTTATCTAAATGTCTTCTAAATTACGACCTGTACTCTGCGCACAAGGTTTACATGGATAGCCAGCCATCGTTTAATCAAAGAATCATTTTCTGAGCTGATCGGTGTACTTTAAGGTGGGTGCTAGACTAATATTTTGTGGCGTTACAAACATCAGCATAAATCCAACATCCCCTCCCAACTATGGTGGTGTAGCGTATAAAAATTAAATGCTACAAAAAATTCCTTTGGGAGGTCTACTTTACTGCATATTTTCCCCGTTGTGTTTGTATGATGAATATATATATATTAGGCCGGGCCAATTTGTATGGAGCCGAAAAAATCGATTAGAGCCGCCCCCTAGGATGATTCTATGGACAATTCTAAGCAACTTTGGTGAAGGAACCATGGGTCTATCTCGATTTTCGAGTCTCCCACTTTTCAAAAAATGATTTTTTCCCCTACAACATCATTTTGATTCGAAATTCGATTTTTTATTCATCGTTATATTATCTTTTTTATGTGTATATGGGAGTTTTTTGGGGTCGAGAAATTCATTTTTGATCTTTATTTTTACCTATGAACACCACCAGAGGGCGTTTCATGCATATTTGTAATATTTTTCGTCTATTTTCCGAGAAAAAATGTTCGGTAAAATTGATATTTATTAGTAGTATTTTGTTGAACTGTTAATAATTCAATTTTGATATTTTCTATTAGTTAGGCTTAAGTTCATTGAATTTAATTTTCATTAAATTATTTTTACTGAAGAAGGAATTGTTTAACAACTTGAAAAATTTTTATTTTTTGATAATTTTAGACTAGGATTCGAACCTGGGTTGTTGGTTGAATTTACATATGTTTCGAGAAACACCACTTTCTCTTATCAGAATTCTTTACGTTCTGACCCCTGCACCACTACGGTGCCTGCTAGTCAACAGACAACATCAATCCTTTAACCAGTGACTGGTGGTTCGAAGTTTTCTGTAATTATCATTTTTTTTATTAATTTCTATTTAAGTTGTTGTTTTTCCTTTTCTTCAGTTTTTTCTTTCGTATTCATGTCGAGACTTCGTCTCGAAAACCTGAATACATTTGTTTTTGTTATGTTTGTTGTGCACTTTCGTACACATGTAAACATTACGGCTTGTGCCTTAGCTATAGGATAATTAGTAGTATTTTGTTGAACTGTTAATAATTCAATTTTGATATTTTCTATTAGTTAGGCTTAAGTTCATTGAATTTAATTTTCATTAAATTATTTTTACTGAAGAAGGAATTGTTTAACAACTTGAAAAAGTTGTTCATTGAATTCTGATGAGAGAAAGTGGTGTTTCTCGAAACATATGTAAATTCAACCAACAACCCAGGTTCGAATCCTAGTCTAAAATTATCAAAAAATAAAAATTTTTCAAGTTGTTAAACAATTCCTTCTTCAGTAAAAATAATTTAATGAAAATTAAATTCAATGAACTTAAGCCTAACTAATAGAAAATATCAAAATTGATATTTATTTTATTTTTTTCAACAGAAATTCAACCTAAAAAATAAGAACATGTGTAAAAAAAAATTAATTTAGTGGAAGAAAAGCGGAATAAGTTATTTTTGAAAGTCTTTCTTGCTTTCAAGTCATTCATTTTTTGAAAAGTGGGAGACTCGAAAATCGAGATAGACCCATGGTTCCTTCACCAAAGTTGCTTAGAATTGTCCATAGAATCATCCTAGGGGGTGGCTCTAATCGACAAAAAATTTGGCCCGCCTGAAAGAAGCCTGGGGACAAATATGTCCAAGTCAACACTTTTGTCTACTATTTTGGTGGCTGTTTGGCGACATTGTATTTGTCATTGATAAGAAAGTAAATTATGCTGGCGGCAGATAACTGATCATGTTATCTCGGCAGCAAAATGGTTATTATGAAACAATTTTTTTTTTCAATTGTGTGCCCTGACTCTGAATGTTTTCTAGTTTAGTAATTTATTTTTTTTAATAAAACTCAAAAGGTTTTGCTAACTTTTGCATTTAAATTTTTTATTTCAGAGAAGTACCAAAAGTGTAGGCAAGAATTACTAAAATGTGGTCCCAAAAGAACTACTTTGTCAATAGTACCTATGTCAGTAGTGGACACGCACATGTTAAATGTCTATATCAATTAGCATTGTCTGGAGTATTATAATTAACTAGTACTGATGACTGTGTCAATAGTAACTCAGTAACTATTGACATTTCCTGCAGGGTATGAAGGACATATACACATGTATGTGATAAAAACAAATTCTGTCCTTAATCATTTTTTAATACCACGTCAAATTCTAGTCATGACATTTGAAAACTCGATTTGTACCCACGTAATGCTAATTAGTAATTACGCCTTCTATGCGGCTTAGTAGTCCTTTTAATTGCCCTTCTCAAGTATTGTTTAAAAGAAAAACAAGGAAGAAAGTACAAGCGGTAAAGGCCGACCATATAAATGGTGACTCAAGTAGAGATATTTTTTTCAATAGCCTTTTTTTTTGACATATCACGTCTCACGTGTCATGCTGTCATATTATTTCTGTTCAGTATTGTTTGGCATTTCATAATGGAAAGACTTCCGCCTCAACAGCGTTTACAAATCGTTCAATTTTCTTAAGAAAATTCACATTCTGTGAGGAATGTATTTCGTGCACTTCTTTCAACTCGTGGTCAACATAATCGCCCTACTGAGCGCACTATTCGCAACACCATCACCCATTTTGAGACCCAGCATTCATTATTGGATAATATTCGACTGAATAAACCACATCCAGCACGCTGTAAAGAATATATAGCGGCCATAGCTGAGATTGTACACGAAGACCGTGGCCATGATAACTGACTATGTGATGCCTGAAATTGAAGCTCGTGATCTCGGCGATATTTGGTTTCAGCAAGACGGCGCCACTTTCCACACATCGCATTAATCAATAGACTTATTGAGAGATTGAGGTCGATTGGCCACCAAGATCCTGTGATATCACATGTATAAGGCCCTCTGCCGAAAATCACTTTAAAGAGTATAACGCTCTTAAAAATATTTCTAAAATTATATTCAACACAAATAAGTTTCATATATACAGATATCTTGACACCTAATTTTGTAACGGTCAGCCCATAATTAGTCAAAGCTGTCATTATATGCGTCTTCGAAAATCACTTTAACAGCTTTTAAAAATTTAACAAATAATATATTTATTTGCACAGAAGTCATGCCACGAAATTTTTGGACGATCGATCCATTATAGGTCGCAGCTCCCATATAGCACCCATTTGTGAAAAACTGTTTTTACACTTATACTGGGTGTAGGGTGTTATATTGTCGTACTTGGCCGACTATACTTTCTTACTTGTTTAATTTCCTTTTTGTTTTTTTTTATGCAGATCTGAGAAAAAAATGCAGCGCATTAAATATGTTGTATGTTAATATTTGAACAAGGTCTGCTGCCACTACTAATGACATGCCGTGTAATATTGAAACTAAAATTGTGTTTGATATTTTCAAAAAATGTTCTTTAAATTTATTTATTTTATTGCAGATATTGCCTGATATATTGTACAATTTAAAAAAACGCAAAAATTTAAAGCACCAAAAATGGTGCAAAACGCACCAAGTTGACAATGCTGACTATTTGTTTAAGTGAAACCAATACTGCGTTCGAGTTTGGTAATCCAAAATTAATTTTTATTATTTCACCCTTATTTCTTCAACATACTTTTATAAAATTTTAATTTTTGTTTGTGAGTTTTTAAATAATTTTGAAACGTTTGTGACCTTTTCAATTTATGGCATCTGTTTTGTATTTCTGTATGCCAAAAAAACAAAAAGAACTGGATTTTTGACACAAATACTAATTTTCGGGATTTATTAATCTCAAAAAATCCCGTGATTTTAGCATTGGCATCCCTAGTATTGATGTTAATTTACAGTTATTTAGGTGTTGTGCTTAAAAATTTCACTTGAATTTTACAATTTTCAGGGATTTGCGCCAGCAGAAAGATTTTAAAAATTTGCTTTGTATATGGTTAGTTCCATGAAAATGTCAATAAGAGAAAAATATTCGATTTTTCATAATATGGAAGCATTTACAGGTTATTGGAATTTTAAAACTCAAAAAATGGAAGAGAAAAACTGAATGTCTCTTCGACTCAGTTTTTACAAATAAAATAAATTATTTTCTCTTTGCTATTAACTAAATTAATAGATTTGAAACATTACAATTACATCTTAAAAATAAATTTGCAATAACAAATAACTATAATAATGAGAAAAACGTGAAGTTAGAGTTCGAATAACGGTATTTTTTTGGATTTGCTTTTGATGTCACGTACGTTATGCAAAAACATTGTTTAACTATGGCATTTATTTTATATATTTTATATTTTAAATAGTCGTAAAACCATGAAACGGTGGCGGGATGAGTTAAAAAAAGACGAAGCAAAGCTAAAAGAGCACCAAAAAAAGAGGCTGAATTAATATTAATAAACATATTATGAATTTGATATTATTTTTATTAACACACCGTTTTTTGAATTCGTAAACACTTTTATTTTCTTTCCCCAAATTTATGTCTTAAATTATCTGCAAAATACATTTCATAATTTATATACGAGAAAAATTGTCACGTACGTTATGACACGTACGTTATTATGTTTTTCTTTTATATAAAACTAACCAGATGATGATTTCTCTTTAAATATTAAAGGATTGTACAGGTACATTATTTAGCTTATTTTAGGAGTTTTTAAAGAAAAGAAAAACTCCCACGATTCGCAGACTTTCGCATGTACGTAAATATGCCATAAAACCACTTCCGTTTTTGTCACGTACGTTATCGCCTTATTTTGATCGGATATTTTCGACACCAAAGTTTCGAGGCTGCCCATTTTTTCTCAAACATAGAAGCTTTTGATTGCAACATAACTTTAATATTGTTTTTCATTAACTTCTATTTTTGTGAGATTTATATTACTTCGTATGCATACGAATGTCACGTACGGCTGTATGAAAATACCCATATGTTGTCAGAAAGATAATTATGTTTAGATAACGTATCCTTTATATTATTATTTGTTTTTATATTTCCCACAATTTACAACTTTTCAATGCTCACTTTCTAGCTACATATAATACGTTTTGAAGTTGTGGCGATTTGATCTCTAGTTTTATTTTTTTTGTTCATTTTAATTAAAAAATAGTTTTTTATAAACATTTTTGAAATATATGAAATAATTAACATTTGCGTGTGTGTGTGTGGGCAGGTGGTTACAATTTCATAA
Source organism: Bellardia pandia (assembly GCA_916048285.2). Taxonomy (NCBI): domain Eukaryota; kingdom Metazoa; phylum Arthropoda; class Insecta; order Diptera; family Calliphoridae; genus Bellardia; species Bellardia pandia. The sequence continues at coordinate 51,712,844 of OU696531.1, forward strand.
TTTCTAAATGTTGTTCCTAATGAAAAATAAATTGGCTTGCAAAATAGCTCTTAAATGTATTAAATTTCAAGCATATATAAAATTAAATAAATGAACTAATAAAAATCATAATGGAAAAAATAGTTTTGTGAAGTATGCATATCATTAAAACAGTTAAAATAGGTTTGAGTAAACTAAAAATATACCTACACCATATTTTAATTATGGTTTTGAAAAATTTTTGAAAACGAATAAATATAAATTCTGAAACTGAAAAAGAAATAAGAATAATATGTGGAAATTTCGTAGCAGAGTTAATATGTCAACTAAGGCAAAGATTACCCAAAAATTTGTTAAATTTACAATATATTAACTTTTTGTTGTTGACAATAGATTAAAAATAAATAAAAGTACAGTAGACTCGCGGTAAAGTGAACTATTAAAAACCGAGCGTGTTCACGTTTTCGAAGTTGTTCATGTTTACGAAGGTGTAATTCATTAAATTTTCCAAATAAATTAGACAAGTGCTTAAATCAAATTCATATATTTTTTTTATTAATTTGTGTGTTTTGTTAGGAAAAAATTTACATAAAAATTATTAAAAAAAAGTGGGTTATCTTTTTCTAGATTTTATTTTTTTGGAAATTGTTGAACACGGCCTTTTCTCAGAGACGTTTAAGTACGCTCACATCTGCTTGACTGATGTTTTCATATTCCGCCCATTCCAAAGCTTTATTGACATTTTAAAATTTGCTCGTTTCTTTTTTTACGAAACACTACATTAAATTATTCCAAATCAGCAGCGCACACTACACTAAATGTCAAGCCACAGAAAAAATGCGGATATGTTTACATAAGCAATTATTTATGGGGATGCCCCGTTTTAAAAAAACGATTCCGATAGCCGAAAAATGTAGAAAAGAAAACATTTTCTATGTTGAATACAATTTAAATTTGTTCACGGTATAGGGCTTTCTTACCTTGTTCACGCTACTCTCAGTGTAAAAAAAAAATATGTTCATGTTAGCCGGTGTTCACGTAAGGCGGTGTTTTTGTTACCGCAAGTCTACTGTATATGAAAATTTCAGAAATGATACATTTTTCAAATGATTAACAAGTTTTTATACCCTATACTATGGTACACTTACTATAGTGGTGTAGGGAATAAGTAACAAGTTTTATACCCTACACCTGTGGTGGTGAAAATCTGTTTTTACACATATACTGGGTGTAGGGTCGGGCTAAGCCGACCATACTTTCTTACTTGTTTTTATTTCCATTTGAATTAAAATTTTATATTTCACTTAATACAATAATCCCTTAAATTTAAACATGTACCACACAAGAATGATAAAAACAAGATTACACAGAGCCCAAAAAAAAACCCTCATAAAAGACTCTTTTCTGACAATATCTAAGAGCTCTTTCTGACGGACCATTTTCGAATGTATTGACCCTCTTTGCTGAAGGTTTACGGAGCAATTGTGAATGTTTTTTGGGCTCATAAAGAGCGTTAACGCTCCGAAAAAGGTGTCAGAAAAGACTCTTTTCGGACTCATATGGCTTGCTGGGTTATTATTGTGATAATGAATTGTTGAAACAAAACCTAGATTGGTTACTCACCAAACCACTTGTAAGAAATTTACATACTGCAGAGAAAACAGTCTAAACATTTACCAGCGAAACTATTTATAAATGTAGGCTTTTAGGCTATCAAACGCTAAGCTACAGATTTATCTCTATTTGTTATTGTTATCAAGAGCAAGGAAAAAATCATAAAATGCGAGCAATTACAAAAAGAACTTCACAAGAGGGAGCGACAACAATCAAATTCATAAATATATACCAGTCTAAGTTGATTCTTTCTTTTGTTGTGTGTAGTGGCAATTGTAATCAGTTTTAAAGAGTGCTTTTAGAATTTCCTTTTCAAAACAAAAATCAACATAAATGTTATTTTATCATTTTGATAATTATATTCAATTGCAAAAAGTTTTTTCTCGTTGAGTTTTTAGCAATTGACCTGAGAAGAGCAATGCTAAACAAATTTATAAAAACATCTAAATCGTTAATATGATTTTACTGGCAAATTTATTTTTTCGTGCTGCAATGCGAGTTTGTCTGACAATTGTAAATATTTGTTGGCCATTAACATTCATTAATTTTGTAATGTTTAAATTAAAGGGATTATTGTATTGAGTGAAATATAAAATTTTAATTCAAATGGAAATAAAACCAAGTAAGAAAGTATGGTCGGCTTAGCCCGACAACGCTTTAGTACACACATAATTAAGTGGAATTTCTGAGTCATACTGTGTGCCGACTCAGGACAGTAACAAGCAAATTTTTCTTTCGCTCCGAAAATGCTCTTTAGTTGGACTCTGTTCTGACTCCTTTTTTTGGAGCGCTCCTAGAATGGTATGCTGGGAGAGTTTTATTAAAGCATTTTATTGAAATTTAGATTCCAAAATCTTTAATTTTGCTTTTATACTACGTTTCTACGATACATGCTTCGCTCTCTATTCATGCTTCACACCCCAATCATGAGTAAAACAACTTGCTTCACCATACAAAATTTTAAGAGCGAATCAAGTAGATTCATATTGAATCTACTTGCGAAGCACGAAAAATTGCACTCTTCTCTAATTTTTATCGCAAGTTTATCTGCACTAGCTGTAAAAATTTAATATTATTGTAAACAAGGCAAATTATTTTCTTGTTGCTAGAAGTAAAGAAAGTAAATACGTACGAATATATGTTTTTTTTTTCAAATAAGCTAACTAATTTCCACTCAGTTTTTTTTGTCCATTAAAAAAAAATATTTTCCACAAATTGTAAATTTTGTTTTTTTTATTCTGTTTGTTTATTAAACACAATTGTCAAATCGAATCAAGTTTTTTGGTCATGTAAACAGCAAGATTCATAAACATGATTCAGAGAGCGAAGCAGGTGATTCAAGTCGTCGTGGAAACATAGTATTAGTGTGTGATAGCTTGTCGCCACTGGTCTCTCTTCTGCTGCTGTTCGCCGGCAGTCGTTTCAATTGAAATCGTGCTGGGTTGACAAACGAAATAAAAGCAGCAGTTACTCTTGAGTTATTACGGAATGGAAAATATTTACATTAAAAATATAAATGATAAATAAACTCATTAAGGAAATAAATATGTAAGGAAAGTTATTTTTGAAGGGCGGCCAAAATAACAAACAACAAATGGTCTTTTTAATAAATATTTATTATTTGAAATTTTTTTTTTTGTTTGCTTTAAACATCAAATAATTTTATTACAGCAAAGTTCCTATTTGTTTTAAAAATACTGTGACTTTTTTTTTAAACAATTTGGACAATCAAAGAACTAAACATCTAATGTTAAGGTCGTTAATGTAAGTTTTTTCTATAATTAGTTAGTGAATGAAATAAATTTTCCAAAAAATTTTTGCTTAAATTAAAAAATTTCCCAATAACTCGTTATATGAAATGGTTTGCTTTAACCAATTATTCTTGTAAATTAAAAATTTTCTTTAGAAAATTATTCCGCTCATTACCAATGTTCATTGATGCTCTATTGCTTCATTGCTTATAATGACCTTAAAAATGGAAAACATTGCTTTTAACCAAACACAAAAGACCTTTTCTTATTTTATTGTTCTGTGTTTATTTTCTGAAGTTTCCCCATTGCCTTGTTTTACAAGCCTAATGAAAAGAACGAAAGAATCCGCGCCGAAATGATAATTGAAATTCAAATTCAATTACACTTAACAAACAAGAAACATGAATAAACAATAACGATAAAATATAAATGACCGATTACTTACAAATCACTAAATGTCTTTGATGCCCTTATTCTGCTGTGGCCGCATGTGCTAATAACCCAAGACCGCTTTACTCTATCCCACTCCACTCCACCCCAACACCACCATTACCAAATACATACTTGACAAACTAAAAGTCATTAGGAAAGTAGACCAAAGTCATTGAAGACTTTAACAACTTCAAATTAACAAATAAAATGTAAACAAATTAAAATTATACTGTGAGCGTCAAAATAAAGTTAACCCCACACATAGCTATTATGAAAAGAAAAACTTAATTATATTAATATAAACAATATTATACGAGTATTAGAAAATATTCACATATTCATTTTGTATAAAATACTGAAATTTTTCTTAGGGCGCTAAAAGAAGCCACAACGGCAGCTCAATTTGAATTGTTGATAGCTGAAATGGAAAAGCATCCAGATATGGCTTGTGGAATGCCTAATTTTGGCATTATAAGCTCATATCAAATTCCCTTCCGATGTGCTCCCATTGCCAAAAACCGTATGGTTGTATGGCAAGTTTTGCTTCTATTGAAATAGCTGTCACACGATGAGGTTCCTTTAGAAGGGGACCCATCTCACGTAATATATATGAAAACGTTTTATTTTTTAATACAAAGAGAAGTAACACTCAGGAAATTCAAAATGATTTGACAGTATTGTAACAACGTAATATTTCTGTGTTGATTGCGATTTAAAAAAAAATGCAGTAAATGCAGTAAATCTGCAGTGATTTACAATATTTCATATTATTGCTGATGCGTTCGCAAAAGCGTAGGTGATGCGTTGAACGCAGGTGATTTACAAAATTAGGGCCAAAGTAAACCTTGCCTGACGCAAAAACCCCTGTCATTCCAGAAGTAGTGGCAATTATTTTACTTTTTATTTGTTTGAAAGCATAACGATAAAGTGCTGTTTAAAGTAGTAGAAAAACAGAGATTGAGTTGTAACGTTAAATAATTTTTCAGGGAAAGACAAACATCAACTAAGACGCGGCAAATCATATTAGACTTACATAAAAGAGGTAAATCCCTGCATAGAAGAGGTAAAATCGTTGAAACGAATCATTGTACAATAACAAAATAAAGACAAGACTACAATACAAAAATTAAAGTAAGAGCTATAGTAAGAGATGTAAGAACAAACCCAACATCTAGTACTGTAAAAATAGCTACAAATGTTACCAAAACTTCCGGAGCGCGAGAACGACCAGAAGATCTTTGCATCAAAATGGCCTACATAGTAGATGCCAATTAATATCAATGACTGTTGAAGAATGAGATTGAACTTTGTGATATCATACATGTTTAATTAGTTTATAGACATGTATCACCTATTAACAAAGAACAACCAAACCAAACGTTAGAATTTCGCATAAAAAATATATGAACGAGACTCAAATTTTTTGAAATACATAATATTCATTTCACCGATGTAAGTAAGATTCAGATATTTGGAGTCAAAAACCCCCCAAAAATATGGCGAACCAAGAAAGAAGACTTTAGTAATAAATATGTTGCTAGGACAGTAAAACATGGCATGACAATGGTCTAGGGTTGTATGGCGACGTTAAGGGTCGGTAATCTTGTATTTATAGAATCTAGGTATATAAGAAAAATTGGTATATTTTAGATTTTTTAGGTATTCCAGATATTCTTGGAATTGGACCTTACACTGGCGTACAAAACCGAGTGCCTGTATTAAATAACGATTATGGATTATTTTTGTCGAATTTTAACTTGATAATGATGTGATAAAATATTTAGGTGATATGAACCGATCATCATAAAACGCGGTTGCTGAATTTAGATGTTACCCATTTTCACTATCAAACATTTCGGTGAGATAAAGAATGTTTGAGAAAAATTTCATTGTTCTAAGTCTCTTTTCGAAGCTTTATCTATCGTGCCTTTAACAGATGAACAGACAGATGGCTAAATCGTCTTTAAATCTTATAAGGATGTGTCACATATGGAATGACAAACTTAAAGATGGGGATTATCTTTTTAGTGGTGGGTATAAAATTGAAGATTATCTCGATATTTAAAAAAACAATGCTTGTCCCTAGAGTAAAGAAATTAGAACTAGCACAGAACTAGATTTTCCAACTGGACAATGATCCTAAGCAAATCTCCACAATTGTGAAAGAGTGATTAAGTTAGGTTAGGTTAGGTCAGCAGGCAAACATAACTGTACAGACCACGTAGGTCCATTCATTGGTTCGTTTGTGTTGCCTGAAAAGAAATGAGATATAAAAAAGAGGATAGATGTTGATAGAGACAGATAGTGAGAAGAAGAAATTGTCGGGTCTAAAAGGTTTCAATAGAAAAATATAGTGTAAACACTCCGAGCCGCTGAACGACCAATAGTTCCACTATAAGAGAAATGATTGAGTGTCAAATCATGGTAGCCAATTGGTATTCCTAATGAGGGCGTTGATACGCTCTATTGCGATGCGAAAAAAAATCGTACGAAATCAAACAATTGGTACTCTCTAATGTGTTTGTGCATTTCCCTTTCGCATTAAGTTTATCTTGTTTTCGCAAATCTGACATTGCCACACTCTGTAATGCGAAAACGTATGTCAAAATCGTTCGATAAATAGAAACATCTTGCGGTAGTAAAATACCAATCGCAAATAAATAAAAAGATGCAAGTACATGGAAAATTATATATTATTTATTTAATTTTGTAATATATGTCTATTATATATTTTTTGTCCAAGTAATTTTAATGCAACGCCTAGTTTAATTACACTTGGAATTCTTGTGGATCTTCTTAAAGCTTTCAGGTCGGGCTTAATAGCATTTAAAACATAAATAAATGCTTCTTTGTTCAAACGGAAACAAACAATGTTTTAAAACATTTTACACAATCGACTTATTTTTATAGTATATCGGACCTCTCTCTTAATATCCTTCTAGTAATTCGGTCCACTAGTTCCTTATCGTCTTCCAACCATAAAGCTATTGATACATCGCAGTTTATTTTGTTTTGAATATATCAAATGAAAATATTTAATACAATTCAGCATACTTGCATATACATACATACATACATATGTATGCAGTTATATCATTGTGCTTCGTCTGTATTTATTATATAGTGATGGAATACTTTTGCAATATTTTCCAATATTTATCAAAGAAATTAATTTTTTAATTTGTAATTTTAAAAATATTTTTAGTATTATCTTGTTATTTAATATGTGTGCTCGATTATGGTTTAAAATTCAGAATTTTAAATATTAAGTTCTGGTTTCAAAATATCATTCTATTTTGTTACGTTAAAACATATTTACCTTCACACATAAATATTTTGTTACGCAAGCACTTTAACTCGCCATATTTATCTTCACACACATAGCGAAAAATCTACTAATTTTCCGTTAAAATTTAATTATTTTTTTAATTTTTATTAATGACTTATATGTTGCTTAAGTTACTTATAAATTATGTATGTAGTAATTAAAATTCATTTTCTAGTAGTAATTAAAATTCATTTCCTCTTTTTTTGTAATAAAAAATCCGGGTTTTTGTTTTAATGGATTCTGAGCCCTACTTATTTGAAATTGCCATTACCACTCTGCCCTAATTTGCCTTTGACAAAAGCACAATATTGTTCCATTGATCGAAGTTGTGTGGAGAGAGGGGACGGTTGTTGGTTCATATATAAAGGGTGTCCCAACTAGAACGCAATTTTTAAATTTTAAATAAAACACAGATATTTAAAAAGAAAATCGTGAAACCTTATTATATCGTAAAGTAGACAGAATGAGGTTATGTATGGAACAAGATATCGTGCAGATGGCCGCCGCGGTTTTGCTGGCACACACGTGATCTTTTAATGAAATTTTCAATGACCTTTTTGCATAAATGCTGCGGTATTTCATTAATTCAGCGTCCAATTTCCTCTTTTAAGGCTTGAGTCGTCGTCGGCTTATTCGCGTAAACTATCGACTTCAAAAAACCCCAAAGAAAAAAAAATCTAAAGGTGTTAAATCGCACGAACTAGGCAGCCAATTCTGGTCTCCAAAACGCGAAATAACACGACCGGTAAATGACTGATGCATTTTCTCTGGCTGTATGCCATGTGGCGCCGTCTTGTTGAAACCACATGCCCTCCACATCCAAGAAAAAATTGGTTATCATTTCACGATACCAAACACCATTGACACCATTGCGTTCTAGTTGGGACACCCTTTATTTGTATTACGTCGACCTGATGTCATGTCAAAGTGCTAAATCATGCCAAAATACACTAAAGAGTATTGACATCTAATAAGAGGTAGTAATGGTTTCTGTGGGCGTTATTTTATGTAAATATCCAAAGTCCTTTTGATTTACCTTTGCTTCTATCAAACGGACTTTTGAAATATTTATGTACGATTTTCTTTCTACTGCTTTATTTTTAAAAACTTCTCATTTTCATAATTGTGGCCTGTTTTTTCCAAAAACTGTTCCTTATAACTCTTACCATTTGATATAATTTATTTTACATATCTATAAGTTTATTGGTTTTGTACCACATTAAACATTTATCTTCTAAACTCTTTCGCCCTTTTGGGGAGTTTAAAGGAGGATTTTAATTTACTCAAATCTATCGCCATGTATCACTGTAACAAAAACGCAAATATTGTGTCCATGTCTGTTTATGCTGTAAAATTGTTGTGGCTATTAAATCCCTTCTTATCGAAATTGATTACAAACCATTAAGGCGTTAGATTGGAATAAATAAACTAACCAATGGAAATCTACCAAATATTGTAGATATTTGTATTTGTTGCAATGTTCCCTTTATTTTTAATTTGGTTTGAACACATAAATAAATCCTTTATAAAATGGTTTATCCTTTTAAGGAAATAGTTTTGTTAAGTAAAGAAAATAAATTTTAAAAAGGGAAAATTTAAGGCTGCTTTTTTTTTTCTTAGAGTGTATTTAATGATTAAATTTAAGTTTGCATTTCGTTCTTTTAAAGTTTAGTTGTTTTTTCTGTTAGCTGTTGTTTCTTCTTTTTCTTTAAATAATAAAATAGAAAATTGTGCAGTATGTACTCTGTATTATTCTTAATCAAAAATTACTTGTTAGTAAATTCAATAAAACTTTTTTTTGAACATGTCTCCCGAGGGCATATAACAAACCATTCGTCTAAGCTTTTAGCAAAATTCATTGTAATTGAGATCCAGTGCAGTTTGTGTTTAATACAAGGTGGCGCAAAAGTAATCCTCCTATCAGGAAATGCTATAAATTTTGCGAGGCCCCTAATGCCAGTTCTGTTTTTACATTTGTGTAGTAAACACATGCATAATACACGTTAATAAACAATGTTACGCTACACTGCTCCAGAACGCGAAATATTGCTGACAGAACTGACATTAGGGGCCTCGCAAAATTTATAGCATTTTCTGATAGGAGGATTACTTTTGCGCCACCTTGTATTAGCTGTGTACGGGGATTGTATTGGAAATTGAAGTACCTATATTTTTGGGTCTGGTATTTTGTTATACCGTAGCTGAAAGTGTACACGAAGACAGTGGAGAATCAATTCGGCGCCGTTCACAGCAACTCGGACTGATGTATGGAACGAGTTGGCACATTTGACGTCGAGATCTTAAATTGAAAGCGTACAAAATACAGCTTGCGCTACTACTGAAGCCACTCGACCTTCCCAAGCGACATCGCTTCGCTCTATGAGCTTTTGAAAAGTTCCAAGAAAATCCGACGTTTTCGAGGCAAATTTTGTTCAGCGATGAGGCTCATTTCTGGCTCAATGGGTATGCAAACAAACAAAATTGCCGCATTTGGGAAGAAGAGCAACCTGAAGAGATTCAATAACTGCCACTTCATCCCGAAAAAACAACGGTTTGGTGTGGTTGGAATCATCGATCCATATTGCTTTAAAAATGATGCCGGTGCGAACGTAACCGTCAATGGCAACCGTTATCGTGTCATGATAACTGACTATTTGATGGCTGAAATTGAAGCTCATCTCGATGACATTTGGTTTCAGCAAGACGTCCCACATATCGCATTAATCAATGGATTTATTGAGAGAACACTTCGGTGAGAACATAATTTCACGTTTTAGGCCGGTCGATTGGTCACTAAGACCGTTAGACTTTTTCCTGTGGCGATATGTAAAGCCTAAGTTTATGCGGACAAACCCGCTTCATTTCAGGCCTTGGAGAAAACATCACGCGTGTCATTCGCCAGTTACCAGTCGAAATGCTCGAACGAGTCACCGAACATTGAAGTTAATAGATAGACCATCTGTGACGTAGAAACGGCCAATATTTGATAGACATAATCATCAAGAAATAAATGCCAAAGAATGTTCTTTCAAATGATAATAAACATTCCCCATTAAATTTTAATTTTCTGTATTTTTTTCTTTAAAAAGTAGGAAACCTCGACAAGGATCACGCTTTACGAACATATGATCTGACAAGGTTGTTCAAACATAAAATCACAAGACACGAAACAAATTGAAATGTAGTGAAAAATAAATTAATAGCTAGTCAAGGCGGAAAGTAATATAATTTGAATGCCAGACTACAACATTTTAACTTAGTTATTTAACATTTCTTATCTTTGTCACGGCATTACACCCGCCTTAATCTTAATAAAATCCTATACTGTAATTTACTCTTGTAAATATTCAAATTTAAGTGTTTTTACATAAATTACAAAACCATTAGCTTTTAAAACTCTTTGCAATATTAACATTTATTTACTCTAAGGACAACTTAACTCATTATTTTTTTTTTTTTTTGAAAATTATCACTAAAAACCAAAATATCTATTTGTAGAATATCATAAGGCTTTTTTAAAAACTCCTTTGCTGGCTACCTTTTCCCAAAAGTCTTCTAAAAGTAATAAATTGCCAATAAAATTACAACATTTTTACAGCCAACCATTACACTTTAACACTTTGCCTATAAACACGCATGTGTTTTGAATGGATTTTGCCCCGTTTCTTATATGCTGAGATGATGGTAGCATTTAAAGAAAATTATCACGTTTTATAGTATTAAGATAAAGCGAGCAGAGTTTTCTGTTTCAAAAAATCATGTAAATTTTTATAATGCTTCTCTTTAGAAAAAACAAAAATGGTTGATATAACCTACAAATTTTATTATATGCAAAGAAGCGAGTGTAGTATAGTATGTGGTATGTATAGGTTTTTAACCGGAAGTAGGCTATACAAATATTTTTTTTAATATTTAATTATACATAATGATTGTTTGTTGTTGTAGTTGTTTAAGCGTGACTGTGTGTGGGTTATGATTCTTGTAAAATTAATTATGCATAGTATTTTGAGCTTTAAAAGCTGATAATATTAAATTAACTGCTGTCTATTTATAGGCTTTTCAAGTGGATATTGTTAGCTTTGTGTAAGTATTGGGTATTAGGTTTTAATCATAATTTGTTGATGTCATAAAGTTATTTATTTGAGCAGACTAGTTAATTGTAGGAATTTTTGTTTTAATACTTAGTTCCAGGGAAAAGAATAGTCTTTAGTTATTAAATTTACATGTGTATGTTGGTGTTATAGAGGAATTATTTATTCAAACGTTAATTTAACTAGTATTTGTTATTCTTTTAGCAGATACAATTTCTTAAATACTGTCACACATAATTAACCCTATTTGAAAACAAAAAATAAAAATTATTAAAAACAAGTTTGCTTCATAAATTCACCCCCTGTTTCACGATGTCGAAATATAACGTTCGCTTAGATAAGACTTAAGACACAAACTTGATTGTGGAATAAACAAACTTGATTGAGTAAAAAATAGATACGATAAAAAGTTTGTGCCTTAAGTCTTGTCTAAGCGAACGTTATCTTTCGACATCGTGAAATAGGCCATCAATTTCACAAAAAGCTTGCCAAATGACAACTAAATCCAGCGTACTAGCCAGTGTTGCCATTTTTGAAATAAAGAAAAGCGTCAAGTGTATAGTAGAAACGGGTAAAAAGGGTAAAAAATTACAAAAAAAGTGTAAAAAGCGCCAAAAAATTAACAAAAATTTTGATATCGTGTTGTTTTTCTTTGCAAATAACACCTAAAAAAGATTAAAATTGGCAATAAAACAAAGGGTAAAAAAACAAGAAACTTAGAATATCAAAAAGCATGTTAAAATTTTTAAATAAATAATTAATTTTATTATCAATTCAGTTACCAGAAGTAAACAAAAAATTAAAATAAAATAACAATTCATAAAAAACAAAATATAAAGTTTTATAGAAAAACAATTTAATTTTCAAATACATCTGTTTCATAATCATCATCATTTTTTAATAGTTTGATTTGAATTAATTTTTAAGTAAACACTTGAAGATAATTTGTAATTGCAACAACAAACTTTTGACTGAGTTTAAAGAAAGTCGGTTTCTGATCTTTGGTTTAAAAAAAAATCATTAAACTAAACGTTCTTTCGACTTCGGCATTTGAGTAAGGAAAAGAAAGTATACGAATAACAAAGTCAGCTAGTTCATGAAAAGGATTTTCTCCTAAATAATTTTTAAAATTGTAGACTTCAATCCAAAATTCATCACTTCTTTCCATATTTTTCCATTTTTGCAACGTTAAATTCTTTAGGGAAATTTCTATTTTATTTATTAGAGACGAATCATCAATGAAGTTTTGTATGAAATCACACTACGCTATTTTTAAAAATATTGTCAACACTAAATAACGATATTTTAGAAGCAATATAAAATTTGAAGGAAGTCTACGTCTTAGTTCGAGTACGTGATATTTTGTAAATTTTATTAAATTGTTCAATTATTTTATAATCTCTGCAAGACTTTTCGCAATGATAGCCAAGATAACAAAATTCGTTAACGCTTTCATTTAAATTACCTTCTATATAATCAAAATTTCGCTGTAAAGCTTGAAATGGTCCGCATTGGCTGACTCGAAAGCTAGATTTACTTTTTGGACTTCTTCCAAAACTGCACCAAAAAAAAAGCGTCAAAAAATACCCTTTTTTAAAAAAGGGTATTTGAAAAAAATAAAAGGGTAACGAGACCAAAAAAGCGTCATAAAATACCCTAAAAGCGTCAAAATGGCAACACTGGTACCAGCTGTTGAGAGTGACATGTTTGTACCCATTTTTTTTTGTTTACATATTTGTTCTTGATTTGCTTAGGAGAAGGGTTTAATGCAGGGATGTCAGCGTCATACACAATTGTGTAAGCAAAACTCACATGTACGCTTACGCTCTTTTATTTTGCGAGCGTAAAATATAATTGTTTACTGCAAAACACTCTAATTCAGCGGGAAGTATCGCAGGTCTTGTTTTGAGGCCTCTAAACAGAAATAATATATTTATTATTTATTATCTTTGTTTCTATTGGCTCATAATCATAGTCATAGCAAAAGCATACTTTAGGTAAAAGTAGACTTTTAAACAACAAAAACATTTAAATTTTATTCTGAATTTAAACAAAATCATGCTTTTGCTTAAAGTATGCTTTTTCTATGACTATGATTATGGGCCATTTTGTTTTATTTTTGTTTTTAACATTGTACAATGATTAAAAAAAAAAACAAATTGCTTGTGGTTTTTGTACGAGGTGTACTTGTTGTAGTATCAAGAATAACTGTGATGAGGCCTCGTAATAGGCCTCACAACCGCAGTTTTCTCCCGCTGGGAATGTAAAAGTCAAGAGTAATCGCACCAACACAACCATAATTGACACCACTGGTTTAATGTTTAAATATATATCACAATGCCAAACCGCTTTATGCTTAGATTTTATTTAGTTGTTATTTATGACATTGACAATAGAAAATCAAATAATCATGCACATATAAATACGCATTTACATACATACTTTACTTAACGGGACATTACACGCCATACGTAATGTAAATGTATACTGGTGTCTTAGAATACCCAGCTGTTCTGATGACGGTTGTTATTTAGTGTCTCCAATGGTTATCGAATCAGGTGTATACTATGTTGACTGGTTATTATGCTCACCACCAAAGTTTGTCATGCCGTTTGTAACACATCGAAATATTAATCGTAGAACCAAAAATATATTCTGGGTTCTTATAAGATTCTAGGACGATCTAGCCATATCCGTCCGTCTGTTGAAGGCAGTAGATTTAGGCAATGAAAATTTTCCCAAAATTTTCACTGATTCACAGAAATTTTTCGTATTGAAAATTGGCAAAATCGGTCCATTAAATTTCGAGTTTCAGACAGCCTCGACATTTGTCAAAATTTGTTTGCTATTATCTTCAAATATAATGCAGATAATGTCATGAAATTTTTTACGCTTTATTTTCCACATAAATATGTAAATCAGGTCAAAAAATTATATGACGATCGGTTCATATTTCACCATCGAGGCTATGGCTCTTAAAATTTTTTTTGGTCTGTTTTTCTTTTCAAATATGTATACCAGATTTTGAAACTTTATCTCTGTTAAATAGTTAATATGACTCTGTTAACATAAATGGTTTGTTTCTAGGGAGTTAAATTTCAAATTTAACTTCACGCACATATATCATTATATCATTTTCAGTTTGGTTAATCGTAGAAAAAAAGTTCAACTCGTTTTCTAGAACGCCGTTAAATTGTTTATGCAGATTTGAAAACGAATTCAGCTTCAATTCGTAATGGATATCTTATAGGGGATCCGAAAAATAAAATAACTTGTTTAAAAATCATTATCCAAACAAAATGTAATACAAATTTGCATCAAATATGCATAGATTACACTACTGTGTTAAGTGTTATTTGTTTAACTTGAGCATGTCCTAGCTGAAGGTCAATTGACGCTATTGACTTATCCAGTAATTTATTCAATGTACGGCAATGTTTAGTGTTTACATTGAATAAATTATTAGAAATGTTAACATTACCTAAAAACACTACAGTTAATTACCAGGGATATGTAATATAAAGAACTGACTTTTGTTTGCATTTCTATGTACACTTGAGTGACTTTTCTCATTTAGAGTAACCACTGGTTATCGAATTAGCATTGGTTATTTATCCTGGACGTGTTCATTGACAGTAAGTCAATTGACCCTACATAGGTTACATGGCGACAGTTTGGAAGTCTGGTCTAAAGTACATTGAAAAACCTAAAGAAAAATTTAAACTGACTACATTATCGGCTACTTAGGGACACTAAAGTGGCAATTGATTATATGGGATGTAAAAACTAAGTAACTGACTGATTAATTTTTCTATTAATATGGGCACTTAAATATTAAATGGTCCAAACTATAAAAATTAAAAAAATCAGTCAAGCAACTAGATATTTGTAAAAAATAATGACGAAATTGTATTATGTAGATATTGTCACCATTAAAACTGCGTTTTGTGATTTGTAAAATACCCCCCAAAAAATATTGTATTTCGTACGCAAATAAAACGTGATACGCACGTACGTTAATGTTGACATTTTATATTCTTTGGCTGATTTAAATGCTCAGAAACTCGCTGCTAACATATATTTCTGTTATATCTATAATGTTTGGTTAACCTAAACATATATACATTTGTAAATACATTTATTTAGGCATATGTATTTTGCAGGCCTGCTGCCAAAAATTAAAAAAAAATATTTACATAGGTGACAAGGAATTTTGTTAAAAATTTGTTTCAAGGGGGCAGGAAGTTTTAAAGACAAAGGAACGCCTGTCTTATTTATTTTTTCATTGAAATATTTACGTTTTTATTTAATTACAAATATTGTTAGGCTGTTGCAGAACATGAACATTTAAAATTTTTCAAACTTTATAAAGAAATATAAAACAAAATAATATTAAATCTTTGATATTTCTTTTATTTCGGCTCGAGTTCATTAAATTATTTTTACTGAAGGTAGGAATTGTTACATGAAAATTATTATTAAAATTTTATTGATAATTTTTCTTGGCTTGGGATTCGAACCTGGGTTGTTGGTTGAATTTACATATGTTTTGAGAAACACCACTTTCTCTCATCCGAATTCATTGCATTCTAACCCTCTGCACCACTGCGGTGCCCGCTAGCCAACAGTCAAACATCAATCCTTTAACCAGTGTTTTTTAGTTAAATTTAATTTTTGCGAAATATGCTCATATCACAAATTTCGGGGAATTCCCTTTTTGTGGATACAATCAAATTTACTGGTCTGCAATTGTAAATAACACAAATTTAAGGGAATTGCATCGAAGCAATCAAATGAACTTGTCATACTTACATTTTTTTTACATTACTTTTAAACTTATAGTGCATATATTTTTTATACCCTTCACCTTCATGAGAATTTCCAATATGTAATTTTCCGATCCTATAAAGTATATATATTCTGGATCCTTATAGATAGCGGAGTCTATTAAGCCATGTCTGTCTGTCTGTCTGTCTGTTGAAATCAATTTTCTGAAGTCCCCAGATATCTTCGGGATTCAAATCTTCAATAATTCTGTCAGACATGCTTTCGAGATTTTAAAATCAGCAAAATCCGTCCATAAATAACGGAGATATGAGCAAAAATCCGAGACAACCTCTGAAAATTTCATCAAAAAAACTAAGTGTATTAATATTATTACGAATAATTTCATCAATAGATGGCGTTGATCACACAAAGTGTATTAATATTGTTACGAACAAACTCATCAACAGATGTTTATCGACATAATTATGCATAATATAATTATGCATCCACAACAAATGTGAAGGGTATATAAGATTCGGTATAGCCGAATATAGTACTCTTACTTGTGTTCTTTAATAACTATGCTTGTGTAAAAACACATTGTACATGTGATTTAATATTATAAATCTGAATAGTTGTTCTTAAAAAAATCCTTGTGTTTCACTAATTACAATATGTTTTCGATATAAGGAACCATCATCTATTTAGCATACGATCAATGTTTTTTTTTCACGAAATTTTTTGGAACCAATTACCGTGTAGAAATAGAATTAGGTAATTATCAGCAAACAATAATTTGCTAACAAGCGT
The DNA here is from genome assembly GCA_916048285.2 of Bellardia pandia. Taxonomy (NCBI): domain Eukaryota; kingdom Metazoa; phylum Arthropoda; class Insecta; order Diptera; family Calliphoridae; genus Bellardia; species Bellardia pandia. The sequence goes on from OU696531.1 coordinate 51,729,616, forward strand.
TGAATGTGAACGATGCTTTTCGTCAGCGTCATATATTGGTAACAAAATTAGTCAATATTCTTTAGATGCCAAAATATTTTTGAGAAGCTTTTTTTAGGCCAAAATATAATATTCTATTGCAGGAGTGCCCAAAAGTTGCTTATATAAGATCAAACACCAATACATTTTAATAAAAGCTAATTTTTATTCAGTATTTTTTGTTGTAAAAGCCAATACATACAAAGAAACAACACACTTTTTTAAACGGTATCATACGTTAAACAAAAACAAAATCTACATTGACGATCGCAGTCACCAATGTTTACCAGTAGATCATACGAAAGTGTTGTTGCTTTGCGCTTGCGTGTATAGAGTGAAGTACGACAAAAAAAAAAAACAAATAAGAGGCCTTTTAGATGATGTAATTACCCTGCCAACATTTTCTATTGCGGAAGTGACTCAGAAGTGACGCTAAGAAGTTGAAACTCATCTTCTGCGATACCATTTTCTGATCGTAGAAGTGTCTTCCGTATTGAGAAGTTGTACCCCCCGGAAGTAACTTCAAGAAGTCACTTCAGCGTAACTTCAAGAAGTCACTTCTGCTTAACTTCTTTTGCTTTTGATTTTTTTTTTGCCTTTACTGATAATACACTCATATTGACTATGGGATAACAAATATGTAAAAACTACAACAATAACAAAACAAAACCACACTTTATCACTGACCGACCACAGCAAATGACAAAATAAAACTAATTTCGATGATGTCGAAAACTTCTTTTTGGCATTCTTTTCATTTCTTTTATAACGGGACATGTCATGTTCGGCTGGTGTTGTAAACAACAAACAATCTTCCAAACGTCCTCTGGATGATTAAAAGACGACTGCAATGTAAATTGTTATTGTTATCTTCCAATTAACGTCTGGAAGTGAGTAAGACGTAACGCCTTTGACGATGGACGATGAAAGAAACTTCCAATTGCTGGCAGGGTAATTGCATGCAATTTTTTCCATTCTCTTTTGAAATTGCTACGTAAAATGTTGTGCATTTATACGATGCAATTTTACGTGCAACAAATCATGCAATTTTTTGACGTTTAATTACACATTCCTCTTTAGTTTTTCATTCGCAACAAAGAAAACAAAATTTTAAAATATATGTAAATATAATATAGAAAAAATATATGTACATAAAAATGTATGTATATAAAATAATATACATACATTTACATAAATACAATATACAAAAATTTTAAAAAATATAAAAAATGGAAGAATTTAATACAGAAGAAGTAATTGAAAATGTTCTTGCGCATTAATTTTTATAACGCACACTTCAAAGTCAGAATAAGAATAAAACAAAATTAGTAAAACACAAACGATGGTAAAAGGAAATGTCAAAAAATGACAAACGAAGTCGTGCAACTTTTTCTACCCCTCTTGCTTCTCTCACCCGTTTGCCAACAAACATCAGTTGCATGCAATTAATTGCATGCAAAATTGCATCGTCTAAATGGCCTCTAAGGCAAAGTTGTTTTTTGTGTATTTCGTATGGCTATGGCTGAGTGCTGTAATGAGTATACAAAACATACAGCCTGAATCACCTGCTTCGCCTTCTGAATCATGTTTATGAATCATGCTGTTTACATGACTAATAAACTTGATTTGATTTGACAGTTGTCTTTAATAAGCAAACAGAATAAAAAAAACAGAATTTACAATTTGTGGAAAATATTTTTTTTTTTAATGGACAAACAAAAGTGAGTGGAAATTAGTTAGCTTATTTGAAAAAAAACATACATTCGTACGTATTTACTTTCTTTACTTCCAACAACAAGAAAATAATTTGCTTTGTTTACAATAATATTAAATTTTTACAGCTAGTGCAGATAAACTTACGATAAAAATTAGAGAAGAGTGCAATTTTTCGTGCTTCGCAAGTAGATTCAATATGAATCTACTTGATTCGCTCTTAAAATTTTGTATGGTGAACAGGGCTGCCAGATGAATTTCGGAAAAAATCGTCAAAATCCCGATAAAAAAGAAAAAAATCGTCATTTCGAATTTTAAAAATCGTCAAAAAAATCGGAAAAATAAAAAGTCACTATTTCTAATAGTATTTTGAAATTTTTATTTAAACGAAAACATAAAAATTCAATTTTATATAGTCTCTTGTACAATACATATCAAAATACATAAATTTTAACTTTTTACATAACAAATCACAAAACATATAATGTTAAACACAACCTGTGTAATATTTTTATAATATCTTAGTCCGTTTTCACTTCTGACTCGTCAAGGCCAGTATTTTTGGTTGAGAAGGGAAATAAGAACAAAAGGGGTACAAAGTTGACGGTACTGTCAATTTTCTTATTTCCTTTTGTTTTTTTTCATGCATGTTGATTTACATTAAAAAGTACGAAAATTGATTTAACGTATGTCAGGACAATTTATTTTATTAAGTTTTAAATATCATTTTGCGTATAGAATTCAATTCATCCATCATATACGAGAACAGGTACTTATTTTCAAAGAATTCCGTATTTTTGTTATTTAAATTTATTTGGATGAATATGCTTTCGACGTTTTGTTAAAATAGGAGACGTTTTTGTAGAAGAATTTGCTCGTGGAAATTCAGAAATTGTTATCTCTTTAAATATTAGTTCGTGAAATTCAGTATTTAAAATTGATTTTTATGTTTACAGATAAATAAGTAATTTCGACTATCCTGTCTCAAAATTATTTGGAATTATTATACTTAAACTTAACAATTGTCAATAATTAAGAAAATACTACTTTTACTTAGTTTTGTTTTTGAAATATGTCAAAAAAGAGAGAATTTGGTAACAAAAACATTAATAAAACTAACAAATGATAGAAATTTTTAATAATTCAGAAAATCGTCACTTTCAATGAAAAAATCGTCAAATCGATTTTTGGTTTCGGATTAGAGAAACGCAATTTTGTGGAATTAATAAGTTTAGATTTTAGTAGGGCTTTTGAATTTAGCTCACATGAGATTCCACTAAATAAGTTATTTACAGAGCTCGGATTTATAAGAACAGCATGTCGATTATTTGAAACATTTGTAACGCAAAGAGCGTACAGAATTTTAAATTATGATTCCGCACATTCAGCAGATTTTGTTTTTGTTCTTCAAATTAGTCGCTTTCTAAACATTTAAATGAGTCTTTTTTAGTCTTTTTTTGTTATCGACAAACTGATTAATCAGTTTTTGGTCATCTAAGGCAATCTTAAAAGACTAATTTTGCTGATATTATCAAAAACAATCTTCCAATTGCTAGCTGGTACGGTTTAGTAACACACTTAAATTACTATTTGAGAACACTTTGTTGTTTACTCAACGATGACTCACAATAAAGTGATTCACTTGATTGGCCCTGTTAGTCTATTTATGCAGCAATCATAATTTCTGGAAATTTCGAAGCTAAGATACTGGAATGTTCATGACTGCAAGTCTAGAATGTTCGTGTTTTGAATATTCAGCCAAATTCGTTAAAACTTAATGTTGCCATATTGCTCAGCTATATTTATAACAGGGTGTTATCAATAATGTTTATAAATTAAAACTTCTACAAATGCTATACAAGTTGTATGTCGATAAATACGTCATCTGTTGATAAAGATGTTGTATGTTGATAAATATGCTGTATGTTGATACCGACCGTTAAATTTAAATTGAAAAACAATTTCGTAACAATATCTTTTCGCCTTTAGTCTCATTGAAAGGCTACGTGCAGCTATTTATGATTTACAATTATTGGGTATAACTAAATCTGTAGAGGAATTAATTAGGATTGCTAATGAAGACTTGAAAAATATAAAACGATTGTGTGATATTAATTTTATTTTGTTGAATATTTCAAAGTCGAAAGCTATCAATTTTAGTTTTATGCTAGATAATCTTTCAAATATTGCTTTTTCACGAAATTCCCCTGCAATTTGTTTCCCATTTTAAGATTCTCGGATTTTATATGGGCAAAGAATTGTGCTTTAAACAACACATTAATTTTATGATTCATAGAGCTTTAATAGCATTACGCATTGATATTTGCAAACGAATGGTACATAGATTGTTAATGCCAATTATTTTGTATGGATTAGAGGTGTATTGGGGAACATCAATTTTACAGTTTTTGAAGATATCAACATGTTTCAATAGGTTCATAAGATACGTTTATAGTTTACGGATTCGCAACCATGTACCAGCATATATGCTTATGATTTGTTGGGCTGTAATTTTAAGGATTTTGGAAATTTGAAGTTGTTACTTATATTTTATCTATATATATAAAATTAAGTGGCAAAACTTCCTGTTCGCATACTCCTTTCAATGAGACTAAAGACGAAAAGATATTGTTACGAAATTGTTTTTCAATTTAAATTTAACGGTCGGTATCAACATACAGCATATTTATCAACATACAACATAGACGGTTTGCCCGATTTCAATGAAATTTTCAGGGGTGATTGGGGTCTGTGTGGAGGGATGCAGTTTAATGTGTATATCTTTGCGCGTTTTGCGAGGGGGTAGCGAATCACACCGGGTTTAGCTAGTAAAATAATAAAATCTTCTTCACCATCGTTTCTAGTGTCCAGTTTTCCTTTTTTACACTCAACTCGTACGTACTGCTTAAGATGCCCAATAGGGGTACAACCAAAATAAGGCACTATAATCACGCTTTAGCCGATGTTGTGTTGAAACCGAATAATGTTTCCTTAGGTCATTTCGGAACAAAAACGTTCCGCGTCGAAGCCGATTTCTAAAAGCCCTTTAAGATTTTTTAATTTTTTTTTCAAAATTTTTTATTTTTTCAAAATTTTTTATTTTATAATTATTTAACTATTTACATTTCTTAATTATCAAAATCACAATAATAATGAGTAATTTTTATTGTAACAATGGGCTGAAAACCAAATGTTGTACCAAGGGCCATATATAAATTCGCATATTGCATATAATTTCCTACGATATTTTGGAATTAGTATGTAAGTTAGAATCGCAAGAATTGCTCTAGAATTCCATCTAGCATTACTTATCGGTGGTATAGTTTTAAAGTTTATAAATGGAAATTTATTGTGCTCCATATAGTATTTAAAAGCCTGTACTAGTTCATAAAAATATTGCATATAATCACGCCACTTTAAATTTCCAACAGATAGCCGTTTCTCGTTTTGCTAATATTCGTGTTTTAATGCATTGTAATTGCTTATCAACTTTGAAACGAATTCATATGTAATATCTAGTGAGGTGGTTGTTCCGTCCAATGTTGCATCCATTACGTATCGTAGTATTAAATCAAACACATGGTGCTGACATCCAATGTACTGCGGTGGTTGATTTAAAATGGTTCTGCAGTAGTGTTACAACACCTTTAGTTTTTTCTATATTAACACTGGTTGTGTCGCAAGTTATCATTTTTATTGATTTCATCAAATTAAATTTTACTAGAGTTTCTTTGATGCCATTGAAAATAGTTATCACTTTCCCATTTTCCAGAACTAATGCAGCTAAATTTGCATAAGACAGCGTAGGTAAGTCGCAATATTTTAACACGATTAATTGAATTTATACAGAATATTATTCAATATTTAATGGAAAAACTTATAATTTATTTACCATTTAATGCATTTATAAAGAAAATATTTTTATAACATTTTTCAAATAAATTTTTATGTTTAAACCTTCGAATAAAAAATTTTATAAAAAATTTTTACTCGCAAGAGGAAAAATTCTTCTTTTTATTTTTTTAGAACTTATTGATCCCAAACTTAATTGCATTTGACGCGGAACCTTCTTTAACGATATCGAAAATCTAAAGATGCAGTTCTTATTGTTTTTTTATGCACTACATGGTATGGATAGGGCCATTTTGATATTTTCAAAAATTGTAAAAAAGTTGTTTCCCTAATGCCCAAGTTTTCATACAATATGTAGAGATCAATGTGTGTGAAGTTAACATTACCTATGCTAATGTATAAATTAACATACTCGTACTTACTACTCATCGATTGTTAAGTTAACAGAGCTGCATTTTTTCGGTTCAGTTAACATTTTATTATTAAAAACTAACAAAAAATGTCATTACCGATCATTCAGATGATATATAGAAATTAATACACTTTATGAAATATTTATGAAGAATCGATGGTAGGTATCTGCTTGTAAAGAATTATCTTAGGAAAATTGGAGCCATTAATTCGAGATTTCGAGGTTCAAGCTGTTTTGCATTTTATGCCATATGCACGAGAGAAGGCACCTAAAAATTTAAACTTGTGCGATTTTTCATGAATAGGAAATGAAATTAAAATAAATAAAAACTGATTTCTTCTGAATCAAATTAGATGAGTTTCAATACACAGTGGCTTAGAACCCAGACAAACATTCTAGGTGAATATTATTAATGTTGGTATTATATTTAAGTTGTGAGCGTGATTTACACACACGGAAAGACATAAAATTGCAGAAATATCAAAAATATACATTTTTTTTTGGGAATTTAGCTACATAATTCTAAACGTTGCACAGGTAATGAGATGTGGTAAAGAACATTTACATGTTCCAGAAATTATATTTTGATGCGAGATCCTCTTTATACTGAAAATATTTAGTTTCATTTAAATTTCGCAGTCAAAGATAGAACATGCAATAGATAATAAAAGAATTTATTTATTTTTTTTGCGATTTGATTGACAACTGAATAAAACTGTGTGAAACGTTGTCACACACATACAAATTTAGTAAATTTCTACTTGAACCCACCTTAACTCCCCAATGAGAATTATTTATCATTCATAGTTGCTCTACGTACAATCCCTTTGTGTGTTTAAAAAAAAGGATTGATAATACAATTGTTATTATGTTATGCTAAACGTCAAGGATTTCTACGTACATATGTATATCTAAACAGTAGAGAAAAAAACTTTAATCAAATATTTTACATGGGATAAAAGTCTTAAATTACACGAAGCAATTCTTTAAGCTAAGCTGTTTACATTTTAGACATAGAAGTGAGGTAAAGATAAGACAAGTACACACTAGTTTGTACTAGCAATTCGTGTTATTCTCTTATTCTCTTATTACATATGTGCATACAAAAATATACTCTCAAATAAAAATACCAGCGAACACTGTGTGAACACTGAAGAAATTTCAAGAAAAACATTGTATCAATATTTTTAATAAAAATTGCTTCGTGTAAATTGGGACTAACATTATAGAAATATTTCTATGAATATATAATGCGCATACATAATTCTTTGCTCTACAATGCTAAGCATAATTTAAGGCTTGTTTTGTGAAAAAGACAAATTTGTTGGTGTCTGTAAGCTGCCTATAAAGGTAAATTTTTTAAACAAATATTTATTTTATTTTTTTTATAATAAATATTTTATATAAATAAATATTTGCTATAGAGTTTTCACCGGTAAAAATGATGGGGTTTTATTTAAGAGATAAAAGCACACACTTAAGCACACATACTCATACATAAATATGTACTGCCTTAGGTTATGCTGCTAGAAATCAACAGCAACAGTGAAAAAAGTGTGCAATGTTTGTATTAAATACTTAAAATATTAAAGTATACGTACTTTGAATTATTTTCCAATGTGATGTGTCTTCAGTAATGTCAACAATTTTGTTTGATATTTTATGTAGTTTTTATATATCAGTTTTGTTTGGTTTTATTTATACTTTAAAAGGAAAGATAAAAAACCTGTAAATAAAGATGATTTTAAAAATGAAAAAAAAAGCTGTTGATTTTTTTGAATCATTAGATATATCTACTCCTTCTTCAGAGCAGGTCACTGTTACTGATGTTGAGGATATTATTAATAACCTTAGATCTAGAAAATCTTGTGGATTGGATGACATAAACAATATGATGTTAAAAAACCTGCCGAAAATTGCGCTGAGTTTTCTTACAAATATGTACAATTCTTGTTTGAGTAATCAATACTTTCCTAAAACATGGAAAACTGCTAAAATAGTTCCTATACATAAACCTGGTAAAGCACCTAATAAACCTGAAAACTATAGACCAATCAGTTTGTTAAGTGGTCTAGGAAAAATTTTGGAAATTATATTAAATGTTAAGATTCAGAAATTTCTCAACAATAACCACATATTACCAGATGAACAATTCGGCTTCAGAAGATCCCACTCTACTATTCATCAGGTAAAAAGAATTTGCAATGATATAAAATCTGACCTTCTATCAGGCCAATCCACAGCTCTTGTGCTACTCGATGTTGAAAAGGCTTTCGACTCGGTGTGGCATAACGGCTTAGTATACAAACTCACTCAGTTTAATTTTTCATTATATTTGGTAAAACTAATTAGTAATTTTCTTAAAGACAGGTATTTTTGTGTTTCAGTTGGGAATTGTTTCTCGGATCTGATCAATATCTCTGCGGGGGTTCCGCAGGGATCAGTCCTTGGTCCAATACTATACAATATCTTTTGTGCTGACATGCCCTCAATTAGTCCATGCAAATTTGCTGCTTATGCTGATGATTTAGCAGTTTATTTCACTCATGAACTCAGTCAGAATATTCTGACCGAACTTCAATGTTCTTTGGACCGATTGGATGAGTATTTTGTCCAATGGAAAATAAAAATTAATCCAGAGAAGACTCAAGCTATCTTTTTTACTAGAAAAAGAAAATCTTGTTATTTACCTAATTCAAATTTAATTCTCTTGGGCAGCAATATTCATTGGTCAGATAATATTAGATATCTAGGTATCTACTTGGACTCAAAGTTAACTTTTAACTCTCACATAAGCCATATTATTAATAAAGTTAATAAGTACAAGATTATATTATATCCAATCATAAATAGAAAGTCTCTTCTTAGTAACTCAAATAAAATTTTAATCGTGAAAACAATTTTTCAGGCAATAATCCTCTATGGATGTCCAATATGGGGCAATTGTGCAAAGACTCATGTAAAGCGCTTGCAAATAGCCCAAAATAAAATTTTAAAAATGGCTCTTAAATTACCATGGCATTTCTCCACCATAAGATTACATGCCATCAGTAATACTAATACTGTTTCACAAGCTATCGAAATTCTCACCAACCGTTTTAGATTAAAATGTACTTTTTCGGATAACCCTCTTATATCTGCATTATATTAATCTTAAGTATTAAAACTACTTTTCTTATTGTAATTATATTATTACTATAATGTATTATCTTTTTGTTTTTTTGTATATTTGTTACTTGTTTTTCTTATTTCATTTTAAACTATTGTTATAAATAGTATAACTATACCTGGAGCTTCATAATATTATAATTATATTGCAAACATATTATTAATTTTTCAAAAAAGTTTAAAAATTATCATTTCCTATTTCATAATTTATATATTATTTTCTATTGAAGGTTTTTGTTAATAGTTTTCCTTCAGATGCACTTTGATGAAGTATTTACGTAAATATTGCTTTTCTTTTTTATACCATAATAATACTTTAGATATAAGGCTAAGCCAAATCTGTGCAATATTTTTTACTAGTATCTAAGGGATAAATGTGTGTTTTCTCCTATTAAATAAATAAATAAGTAAAATAAATAAAAAAAAAAAAAATAAAAGGAAAGAAAAAACTTTCCTAAATTATTAACCCCCTGGCCCACGATGTCGAACGATAACGTTCGCTTAGATAAGACTTAAGACACAAACTTGATTGTGGAATAAACAATCTTGATTGAGTAACGATAAAAAGTTTGTGTCTTAAGTCTTATCTAAGCGAACGTTATCGTTCGACATCGTGGGCCAGGGGGTAAGCTTTCAAAAATTATTAAATATATAAAACTGTCAAATGATTTTGGAATTGGATTTATAATATCTTGGAAAACTTGCACAGTTGCACAATTTGATCTGATAAATTTAAGGTTCCAGTAGTTTTACATTTTAATCAATTGGCTGTCATGATTTTGTAAAATTCCTTTCGTTTTGTAAAGACTTTTTTCTTTTTCTTTTTTGTATACAAACTTAGTAACATTTGTCTAACTATGAGTTTATATTCTTTAAAATTTCCACAGGCATTTCAAACAAAACAACAAAAAAATACCTCAATTTTAAAAACGACATGATAACTTGGCCAAATCTTTACAAACTCTCACACATATCATTCATTCATTACATGTTGGAAATTCGTTTGTGTTAAACTTAAAACTGTGTCATATTTTGGTTTTGAATTTCGTATTTGTATAACAATGAAATATGGAAAATTAACATGGTGTAAATGACAAGCCTTGCTATTTGATTGACAAGATAAGATTGCAATGAAAGAAAATATGAATGAAATATGAAACCAAAAACACGAACCCACTTTAAACTAAACTACCAATGAAACCTGTTTAACCTGTCAAAATATTTGAACATAATTTAAGATTTTTAAGGTTTTTATTTAAGCTTTTTATTACCTTTCAACTGCCTTTTTTCTTTTGTGGTTTAAAAACAAATTTAGCAGACCATAAAAGACCATAAAGGTCTGTTGAGTTTGTTTTTAACTGCAGCTATAACGTAATTAGTAGCCTACTTCTAGGGCATTTATGTTTGTTTTTAACATGAAATATTAGTTATGATTTTAGCAGGAGTATAAGGTAGGCAATCATATACTAAAGTAATTTATTACCGAAAACCATTATAATTTAGTTGAGGTGTTGTGTTGCTTTTGTTGTTTATTTTTCTGCAATATTTTGACTGTAATAAAACGTTATTTTATCTTTATGTAAGAATTACGAGGTGAACTTTAAAATAAACTTTAAAGGAAGCTTGGAATTATGAATAAAAGAAAGATAAATTACTCAGAAGATATTGGTTCATTATTTAAACTTCCGGTATGTATTCAACATCTTCCCCGTTCTGTGTTGACAAGCCTTATGAAGGCTGTTCTAAATTAGTAGTTTGAAAAAACCAAACCCATTCTTGTTTCGCTCGACTTTGAAAAAAATAAAATTTTTGTTATTCCAATTGATCCGTTTGACATCGAAGCCGAGAAACAAAGAAGAGTTTGGTTTGTAATTAATGTTCAATAGAGGAGGTTATGTGAGCAAAGTTTCCACTTTTTAATAAAACTCTCAACCACTTAGTTCATCATAGTTTAAAGAACCTTGTCCGTGATTTTCTTTTGAAAGACTCATAATGACTGGATTGTAATGTGCTCAACCATCTGAATCGATTTTCTGCAAATATTTCAATTTAACCTCGTGTTCAATTTTTTATTGGTTTTCTTTACTTTTACAAGTTACAATTCCTCTGCGTAATTTTTTGCATGGATGCCGATATATTGGTGGCAATATATGTGAAATTTAATGCTTAATTTCCGTTCATGATTAACAAGTCTCATTTTCATCTAATTATTTAGTTATTTATTGACAAAATAGCTTAAGATTTCATAATGAAATTGCATTTTCTCACAATATAAAGAAATTGAAAGGCAAAAGAGATTTGAGTAACACGAATTGCTAGTACAATAAAGTGTGTACTCGTCTTATCTTTCCCACACCCCGATGGCTAAAATGTAATCAGCTTAGCAGACTTTGCCGGCATTTCGGCTCCGCGTCACTTTCGTAAATGTAAACTTTTTGCTACAACATTTAGTATTATAAACATATTGCTGAAATATGTGATTTTTTTTACTTAATTTTATATTTAATTTGGCTGCAACATTCCGTTTTTGACTATATAAAATGTCGCTGCAACATTCAGTACTATGAATTTAATGCTGAAATATTTTATTATACCCACCACAAAAAAGCTGAGGTGCTATAATAATATAGAAATAAAAAATAATTTTACATTTTCATAAAATTTGTTTATGATTTTCAAACAGTTGCTGTTTAAAACTACAAACTGTTTATATTATTTTATGGTTGTATTACATAAATAAAGCAAAAATAAGTAAAATTATAAATTTAATAATTTTTAGGGTGATAAATATTTAGTTTAAGCGTATGAGTTATATTTATTAGGTTGTTTGTAGAAAATATCAAGTATACGCTACCATTATCCCTTACTTTATCCTCTTAAGACCTGAACGTGAACCGATTGAGTAAAAGGGTTTTCAACTGTTTTTTTTATCTTATGAGGTGTAAATAAAATACTTGTTTTTATTATTTTTTTAAATTTTTTATTTAAAGTGTTAGAAAAAGGAGGTGCACATATGTGTACTTCAGGTTTAAATGAGTAGTTAGTGGGTAACAATAGACTAAAATCTATGGTAGTGCTCAAAGCAGTTATTTTTTACAATACATAAATATACATTGCATTTTATACATATAGTACGGCAGCGTGAAGACCAAGTTAGGTGGCGTCATTTTGACGCAGACTTGCTCTCTACAAAGCGCGGTAGGTGACCAACATTGTCAAGCCTTATTTCTGGCAGTGGGTGTGGCACAACCGCACTGTTCTTCTTCGAGGGAGGTTCGCTTAGACAATCTTGACTTTCATCTATGGTATCTAAGCTGGATCCTGCAAATGCGCTGATGTTGGGACGAGATATAGTGCCACGAGGTAATACATTGCGCTTAACTCTGCCTCCATCATACTTCATCATCGCTTTGGCCATACTCAGCCTGTATTGCAGCAAACTTAATTTATCCTTTCGTTGGACATTTTATTGTACACAGCAACGCGTGTACATGACCCAGCAATTAACGACAACAAGAAATGGCAGAAAGCTCTCACGGGCCATTTTTTCGTCCACATTGAACAGCGATAGTAAGCTATCAATCTATTGCATAAATCTATGCAACCCATGCAGGAGTTATAGTTATTTACAGCAGCTGGCCGTGTTACTTAAATTTGTTTCATTTCTTTTTTGCACCAACGTTGGCAACTATCTGCAGAATCGCTTTCCGAACGCGTATATAGCATCGTAACTGATTTCCTGTCAATCCATTTAATGATACAGACTTTATCATCACTTCTAACTTTCTCGTCCCATTCTCCTATTTTTAACTGCTTGTCGGGTTTTAGTTTTTGTGGCACTGGTCCAATCCTATTTCCCATTACAGTCCCAGTCAGAAAAATTCCGCTTTTTTCATTTAAATGATCAGCCAGCTTTAGGCTAGTAAAAAATCTGTTTGTATACAAAACACAGCTGTCGGTGATGGTATGACAAAGCTTATACACAATACCTGCTCCTAATTCAAGATTTTTCATAACGTCTTGAGGTAATGTATCCTTCCCAACATATATCTCAAAGTCTAGTACCTGAGGTACACATATGTGTACCAAGAAAAGAAAATAGTATTTCATTGTGAAAAACCACTAAAAATAAAAAAACTTACTTTTTGCACGTTTCTCAACATGTTTACTATAGAAATCTTCAAAAAGTACTAACCTTACTGAGGAACTAAATTTTTATTAATTTTTTTTACAATTTTGCCAAGGCCTAGTAGAAATTTTCTCAAACTGTTAAATTCAAATTCAAAAATATTGCCTAAAACTTCTAAGCAGCACCATCTACTGATATGTATTTTATGCCCAGTAGCTTAAAGCTAGTAATAAAACGGTTGCTAGTGATCACACGATGCCGCTAGTGTTTAAACCTTGTAATAAGTTAAGGTACACATATGTGTACCCACGGTCTGAAGAGGTTATAGCAATGTTGTGGTTTAGAATACTTAAGTACCCAGCATACCATTCTAGGAGCGCTTCGAAAAAGGAGTCAGAAAAGAGTCCAACAAAAGAGCATTTTCGGAGCGAAAAAAAATTTGCTTGTTACTGTCCTGAGTCGACACGCAGTATGATTAAGAAATTCCACTTAATTATGTGTGTACCAAAGCGTTTTTGTCTTGTTATTTGTGCTTTAAACAAAAAAAAAAACATAGCTGTACCACACAATAATGATAAAAACAAGATTACACAGAGCTCAAGAAAAACCTCATAAAAGACTCTTTTCTGGCATTATCTAAGAGCTCTTTAAGAGCCCAAAAAAACCCTCATAAAAGACTATTTTCTGACATTATCTAAGAGCTCTTTCTGACGGACCATTTTCGAATGTAATGACCCTCTTTTCTGAAGGTTTTCGGAGCAATTATGATTGTTTTTTGGGCTCATAAAGAGCGTTAACGCTCCGAAAAAGGTGTCAGAAAAGACTCTTTTCGGACTCATATGGCTTGCTGGGTATACCCACATATATGTTCAAAAATAAAAATGTAGATGTATTCGTGTAATATTTTGCCCAGTAAACTTAGTGTCAAACGCTTAAAATAAGAACTAGACAGAGTTTTTGTCAGATATAAACACATTAAGAAAAAATAACAGGGACTGTAAATAACAATTATCAATGTCAAGAAATAAATTTAGAACAATTATTTTGAGAAAAAAAAAACAAAAATAAGTACATCTAAAACAGTGTTTTTTTTTCGTGATCAAGTGTAATTATATCACATGTGTTTACTATGCTTCGTCGTCCAACAAGAAGCAAAAACAATACTTAATAAATTTCAGAAAAAATATATGATTATCCGCATGTGTTTTCATCGTTTGCTCAACGACGACTGAATGAAAGTTTTTAAAGAGCATAACAATTGTGTGTAAATTTTTAAAACAATTGTTGTATGGGCTGAACGTCGGCAAGCGTTTTTTAACTGTCAAAATTTCTCATGCTCATACATTTTGTATGAAGCATACCGAAACAATGCGGCGGCAACTCTTTGCTATTGGAAAATCCGATTTTGAGAAGGCATTTCACAGTGAAGTTAGTTGTAAAAGAAAACAAAACAAAAATGTCAAAAACAGGGTCGTTTTATTTATTTGTTTGATAACTCTGTTTTTATCGTTTTGACATAACGTTGCCGCTTTTGTTTTGGGATGGGGTATCAGCGTTAATGCTCAGCGTAAAAAAACGTTGCGCTTACCGCCGGTATTTAGGGATGGCTTGATTAAGTTTCATGTTACTCCGTTTGTAGCACATCGATCTTTTAGTCGTAGAACCAAAATGTCTATATATGCTGGGTCCTTATAAGATACTAAGAAGATTTATCCATGTTCGTCCGGTTAAAAAAAAAAAATTATAAAGAAGAAATTTTTAGCCAAGATTCTTTGATCAACCGAAATGTTTCATCAAGTTCTGTTGAAAATGGTGAGAATCAGTCCATAATTTCTCATAGCTGCCATACAAATGTTTTCCCGGAATATTGATCATATGGTATATAAATATTTATAGAAAATCCGTATTCAAACAAAATTTTGCAAAACTAAGTTTCATGAAATCTCAAAACGATAATTGGTTTGCATCGGTCCATATTTTGATATAGCCCCATATAAAGACCCATATAAAAACTCACTATCAAATTGAACTTCAACAAATATATTCCAAACATGCTTTCTTTGTTAAAAAGATGTTGTACCTACCATCAACAACTCCAAACTATATGCTATATATTGAAACAGGGCTTGACTCCTTATATATCTCAACACTTAAACTTCATTTTTGCTATATAAACAAAGTACTGAATATGAACTCTAGAAGATTACCACGAATACCAGCTGAAGCCATTATAACCAAAAATATTTCCTGGGCTTATGAATGGAATACTCTTTGCCAAAAACTAGAATATGTACCAACAATTACTAGTCCAATTTGCACACAGTGGAAACAAATAATATCCTTATTAAAAAGTAAAGAACTCGAAGAAAACATGTTAAGAGCAAAGAATTCTCAAAATCATGATATGTACCCACAACTTAATCATAACTTTATGCCTGTACCATTATTAAATTACTCGTCACGTGCCACCTGTCTTCTTATTAAAACTAGTGGTGGATTATTAGAACTGAATGGCAGATCTTTTATTAATACTACATCAACTTATTGTACAATATGTAATACTAATGAAGTAGAAAATACATTTCACTTTTTGGGAGTCTGTCCAATTTATAATGAAATACGTAGAACCTGTTTTAATAAAATAAATCTTTCTGTAAATGATGTTATCAGTATTCTAAATGGTTATAATTTGAACTATGTTTAAAATACCGTAAGCTAATATTAAATGAGTTTTCCTAGTCGCATATTTTATATATAATAAATTATAAATATAAAAAATCCCATTTTATACCAATCTGGCTCACAACAAATATGTTTGGCCATATATAGATTAAAAATAATATTTAAGACTGAATTTTGTAAATAAAAACTGAATTTGTATATTAAAATATTATATAATCTATTAATAAATAATAATAAAAAATAATATTCCAAACATGCTTTTAAACTGTCGTATTTTCATGATAATCGGTCAATAGTTGACCATAGCTCCCATATAAAGTCCACTTCCAAAAATCACTTAAATGCGCAATAAACTCTCCTAAAAATCACTATAAAGTTGAAATTCGACACAAATAATTTACATATACATGCAACTCGTCATACATAATTTCATGATGATCGGCCCGTAATAGATAATAGGTCCCTTATGAGGAAAAACTCCCGAAAACTCATTAGCCTATATAAACATCCATACCGAACCGAAATTTTACACAGTTCAGTTATAAGTATGTAAAAATTATACTATTGACTTTTGTGAAAATTAGTCCATAATTGGCCATAGATTCCCATACAACATCCACTTCGGAGAATAACCACAGAATATGCAGATGTGGCAATTTTGACGTTTCAGAAAGCCAAAATCAGTTTCCTAGGACTTTTTGTGCTTAATTTATTGTGTGTTAAAGTAAATAGCACAATGCTTAAAGAAAGAGGCAAATATAATATGGAATATGCATAAAATTCTTGTACATATCTTGTATATTCAACCCAAATAAACATAAAATAAATAGAAATTATGGTTCAATATTTTATGACGTTCATCCCATAATAGGTGATTTGCCGCAACATTTTGTTTTTAGTTTTAAAATGTTTCTGCACATTCCGTTTTTGACTTTCAAGATATTGCTACAACATTAAAATTTTTACTGCAACATATTTTAGTTGTTGATGACTACATTCTGTCTTTTACTATAAACATCTTGCTGCAACATTTATACTATAAACATGTTGCTAAATTGATGATTGTTATTTTTGTTAAGATAATATAGCCTAGATTTATTCAATGTAAATAAAAATCAATTTTTAATTATAATATTTTGTTCCCGACGTTTCGTCGATTGTTTGTCAATTGCTGCATCAGTCATTTCCTGGTCGTGTTATTTCGCGTTTTTGAGACCAGAATTGGCCGCCTAGATCGTGCGATTTAACACCTTTAGATTTTTTTCTTTGGGGTTTTTTGAAGTCGATGGTTTACGCGAATAAGCCGACGACGAGTCAAGCCTTAAAAGAGGAAATTGGACGTTGCATTAATGAAATACTGCAGCATTTAAGCAAAAAGGTCATTGAAAATTTCATTAAAAGATCGCGATTGTGCCAATAAAGCCGTGGCGGCCATTTGCACGATATCTAGTTCCTTACATAAGCTCATTCTGTCTACTTTTACGATATAATAAAGTTTCACGATTTTTTTTTAAATATCTGTGTTTTATTTAAAAATTGCTTTCTATTTGGGACACCCTTTATAT
Source organism: Bellardia pandia (assembly GCA_916048285.2). Lineage (NCBI taxonomy): Eukaryota > Metazoa > Arthropoda > Insecta > Diptera > Calliphoridae > Bellardia > Bellardia pandia. The sequence continues at coordinate 51,747,155 of OU696531.1, forward strand.
ATCACAGCTCAAGTGATGACAACAATATAACTCGCAGTTATGTTGTTCGTGTCCTCCTTCAAATTCATTGTTCTCTTAATTTGTTGTTGTATTCTAAGGCTTTCAATTGTGTATCTCTTTCTATCTTTTTTATTTTTTTATCTAGAATTTCAACATCATCTAACTTAATTGTGTGACCAATATGTAGGATGTGTTGTGCTAGTGCTGTTGTCTCTTTTCTCCGCATTATGTCCATCTTGTCTTCTCCCATTCTTGTCTCCAGTGTACGTTTCTTTGTTCCTATATAAATCAGATTGCATAGCTGTGTGTCATTTCCTTCACATTGTAATTCGTATACAGTGTTACTTTGTTTTTGTTTATTAATTGGCGCCTTAACTCTAGAAAAAATCGTGCTTAATATCAAATTGGGTTTGTAAGCAAAACAAATGATGTTTTTTGTTTTTATTGACGACCGCATGTTATTGTTATCGGTTAAAGCCTAGAACTCTGTTCAAAATTTCAAGTGGAATGCTGTCAAAATACATGTTAAAAAAATTCACATGAAATTTTCATGAAAAAATGTTGCAGAAGTAGTACTCTGTTCATTTTGTGAAAAACAAATGAAATGTATCTGGCAACATTATTTTTTTACAGCGAAATAATTAAAGTAGCAATTGTTTCACGTGGAGTTTTCATCCAAAAGCTCTTCTGTCGCAACAACAATATCTATTACTTGTTGTGCTGCTGCACAAGCGGCCAGTAATATTAGTTCATTAATTTTGATTTAACGATTTCGATTCAACACAGATTTTTAAATATTTTAACTTTTATTTATTTTCGATTTAAATTCACAAAAAAGCAAAACATATGTCACGTAAAATTTTCCGTATGAAATAATTAATGTTGCTTAAGATTTTTTCCGGGGCTTTATTACCCCGGTATTTATTTATATGCTGCAAAATTTTTAATATAAACATGTTGCTACAACATTTTTAATATAAACATGTTGCTGCAACTGCCCTAAAATTAAAACGATAATAATCTTATCTAGTTTTGTAGTATTGTGAGTTTAAATTAGATTTAAAACACCTGCAACTTTGTTCCGTAAAATATGCTTAAAATTATTAAATATTTTTAACTATGTATTTATGTATTTTACCATCCTACTAAACGCCATTTCTTGCCCTTTTCTACCTTTATAAGTACGAAATTGTTATAATATGGAGTAAGATTTCGAATGCAACACTGTTCGCAACTGTCTTTAGTGAACAAAATTGTATAAAATGGCAAATGTCAACAAAAGAAAACAAAAGAAATCATTAAAAAGTCAAGGTGTAGGTAAGTTTGTTTACATAGAAACACAACAACCATATAGAGTATTTTTTGTATTGTTTTCCAACTGTCAAATGATTATTGAGTAAGCTGAAAATTGCGTATGCCTGAACACTTAAAATAATATTGTCAGTTAACCGAATATTGACTCAATTAAGTTTCATATCTGAACACAGTATTATATTGTTCCGACCTTCAGCTATTGATATGAAAAGAAATGCTTAACGCAGCGCTAAAAGTATTGTCTACAGTAAGTTAAACAAAATGTCTTAACATACTTTCTTAGAGATTTTATTATGAAACGGGTAGTCTAGTTTAGTAGACACTAAATATATACACTTAACTCTACATGAAGATGGGTAAATTTGTTGTTGTGCACTTTTCTGATATTTCCAATATTGTCTTACGCTTAAATAAAAATTTGTAAAGCAACTGTTTAGTTGACTTTACGTATCATATTTCATTGAGGAAAATATTTGACATTGCAGACGCAGTATCATAAAAAATCGAATTTTTTTATATTGCTATTCAAGACCGACTGTATTTCATTACAGTCATGCGCTAAATTTATTATTATCTTTTGTTCCATTGTCATTTTTTCAATAACTGTGTGCTGTATATGTTTGTACGCATATTGAAATAACAACAAACACCATCCGAACAACATTTAATTTCCTAGTATCTAGAAAACCAAAATAAGGTCAGGAAATAACACTTGAATCTGATTTATATGGAATGCTAGAGAAAAAAACAAATCAAGTGATAACAGTTTAAGCACAATACTTAAGAAGTGAGAATATTGATAAATATTTTTTTTTTATAGAGCATTTTTTGACACTTTAACATCTGTTAAACGATTTTCTATTGAAAATTTTGACATCCGCATAAAATTCCAAAAAAAAAACTTTAACATCCACATGAGCTTGTAAGAACAATTTTAATATCCCTATGAGCTTCTATAAAAAGCAAAAGCTTTAATATCTAAAGGATTTTTATATTTATCTAAAAAAATTGTAACAATAAAGAAAAATAATTTAGTTGCTACAACTTTCTGAGTAAGGAAGTTTCGCTTACAATACAATAAAAAATAATGTGCACTATAACGCGTATTAAATGATTATTCTCCTAAAAGTAGGCCATATTTCTTGCACTAATAGCAACCTTAATTCATACACATATAAAATGTATGATTATATAACATGTTTTCCTTGTTAGGTTCATGTGTAAATCCTGCTTTAGAGTGCCAACAAAAAAATATTAATATTTTAATACTCTAACCGGTAGCGTAAAAGCAAAACTTCCCAATTCTAAGTGTAAGTAAAAACAAGGAAAGAAGCCAACAAACAAACCTTTTTCACTATCTATCTAACGCTCTTTGATTTATTAAATATAAATAATAAAGTGACAAATTTAAGCCGAGAGAGTGTGTGTTAGTTTGTGTTCTGATATCTTGTATCAATTTGGTGATGTTTTCTTTTTCAAATATTATTTAGTGCGGATTGGTAGAAGTAGCAAGCAATTCATTAAGGATTTATAAAATTATTACTGTATGATTATATTGTCTCAATGAAAGCAAATAAAGCTATTTTGGTTTGTTTTAACGCGTTATCTCTAAGCGGTACTCATCCTATGTAGTTGTAAGTAATAGTTATTTGTCTGTATAGGATTTCTAACAGTGAAACTTAAAACAAGCGTAACGTTTGTTTTAGAAATGATTGAAGAAGTATTGTTAAACATTTTCTTCAATTTATTATTACATACATATGTGATTTCTTAACATGTGATATACTAATCTATCATATTATAGAATTAAAACTATTTGGAATTACAAAAATTACCGTTTTGGGTATATGCCATCTTTTTTCTTTTATTTATATATATAAATTCATAATTTTCCTTTAGCAGCCTTAAAGTAGGCAATAAATAATTTAATTTTCTAGTTTTTAATTTAAAATTGCTTAAATGTCTATTTTAGAGGAAATTTTTTCCTTTGGGGCATAAATATTAAAATGTATGTATGAGTAAGTATGTTTATAAAAACTTATAAAAACTTTCAACATACAAATTATTTTAATGTTTCTCTTGATGTTGATGTTATTGCTGTTGTTTGTTTACAGGGAACATATAAAATTAAAAGTTTCTGCAAAAAGTAAAAAACATAACAGCAACAAAAATATACGCACCCAGAAAGACCTAAAAAAAAATAAATAAATTTATAAAGATTAATAATTTTATTTGAGGCAGACCGTAAGTACTTGTACTAAAAATAATATTGTAGTCAAAAGTTATGTGTAGCCATATGCCTGTATATTAGAGAGGCTACGTTTTTAAGGAACCAAAAAATAAGTTGTATGTATCAACCAATTTGAAATATTTAAAAAGTTTAGAATATGACCAATTATTATAAAAATGTTTCACAAAAAGATCATGATTTTCTAAACGCCATAAGTTATACTATACAAAACTTTCACATCCTGAAGATTTTTTATAAAAAATTCTATTAAAGATTTTCTGTAAACATTCACATCCGGAAGATTTTCTATTTAAAACTTTCATATCCGGAGGGTTTTCTTTGAAAAACTTTCACATTCGGAAGGCTTTCTATAGAAAACTTTCACGTCCGGAAGATTTTCTATTATTATTTTCTGTAAACATTCACATCCGGAAGATTTTCTATTTACAACTTTCATATCCGAAAGGTTTTCTATGAAAAACATTCACATCCGGAAGGTTTTCTATGGAAAACTTTCACATCCGGAAGGTTTTCTATGAAAACTTTCACATCCGGATGATTTTCTGTAGACAAGTTTCACATCCGGAAAATTTTCTATTAAAGATTTTCTGTAAACATTCACATCCGGAAGATTTTCTATTTAAAACTTTCATATCCGGAAGGTTTTCTATGAAAAACTTTCACATTCGGAAGGTTTTCTATAGAAAATTTTCACGTCCGAAAGATTTTCTATTATTATTTTCTGTAAACATTCACATTCGGAAGATTTTCTATTTAAAACTTTCATATCCGGAAGATTTTCTACAAAAAACTCACATCAGGAAAAGTTTATATGGAAAACTTTCACATCTGGTAGATTTTCTATGGAAAACTTTCACATCCGGAATATTTTCTAGAGAAAAATTTTACATCCGGAAGATTTTACATTGAACATTTTCACATCCGGTAGGTTTCTATGGAAAACTTTCACATCCGGATAATTTTCTATGGAAAACTTTCACATACTGAAGATTTTTTATAGAAAACTTTCACATCCGAAAGTTTTTCTATTTAAAACTTTCATATCCGGAAGGTTTTCAATGAAAAACTCACATCCGGAAGGTATTACATATATGGAAATTGTTATAAAAATGTTTCACAAAAAGATCATGGTTTTTTAACGCCATAAGATATACTATACAAAACTTTTACAGCCTGAAGATTTTTTATAGAAAACTTTCACATCCGGAAGATTTTCTATTGAAGATTTTCTGTAAGCATTCACATCCGGAAGATTTTCTATTTAAAACTTTCATATCCGGAAGGTTTTCTATGAAAAACTTTCACATCCGGAAGATTTTCTGTAGAAAACTTTCACATCCGGACGATTTTCTGTGGAAAACTTTTACATCCGGAAGATTTTCTATGGAAAACTTTCACATCCGGAAGATTTTCTACAGAAAACTTTCATATCCGGAAGATTTTATGTTAAAAACTTGCACATCCGGAAGGTTTTCTATGGAAAACTTGCACATCTGGACGATTTTCTACAGAAAAATTTCACATCCGGAAGGTTTTCTATAGAAAACTTTTACATCCGAAAGATGACGGAGTTATCTTTTTATGCAGTTTTATTGCAGCCATCATTAAATTTAGTCTTTTACCGCCTTAATGTAAATGTCGGTATATGTTGAAAAGATAAAATTACACTCATAAATTATTTGTATTGTTGTGGTTGCGTTCCGTTTTCCCTTCAATTTTTGGTTCAAAAAATGCCCTTAAGTTTTATCAGTATATTTTATAGGTATTATGTTTTATAGCATAAAAGCAAAGAAACAACTTTAGTTTCTTTAAACTTTGAAAACTCTTAGTTAAATGCATTTGTTGTTATAGACAAATGTTTAGAGAGCTGTTATCTAACAAAGAGCAATGTGTACTATAAACCCATACTGTGTCTCTGACTGGTTTATTAAAGTAATTATGATTATGATTATTTTAAATTCTAACTAAATTGAATATATATTTACCTTTAACTGCCTACTTTAGGGAATCACAGCTCTTTTACTGCTTTTTACTGACTAACTGCAGACTCAGAATAAGTGTACATATTTACTAAGTAGCAGCAGTTTCGTGGAAAAAATCTTAAAAGTTGTTAAGTCTTTGTTATATATAGTTAATGGCACAGTTCTAAATAGTATCATTTGGGAAAGTGATGCCAAACGGGTGCTGTATTAAGATGTGTAATGTTTTAAGCTTTTGTCTTGTTAAGCAAAATAACACTTGTGTTTTTTTAACCAAGTATAACACACATCAGTTAAGTCCCCTGTATATATTTTGTGTGTAAATTATTGTTTACTTAAGTATTAAGTTTTTACTTTCCTTTTTGTTGGCGTGTACTTATGACCATTAGTGAAATGAAACTGTGAGTGGCCTTAACACTTCAGCTTGAGATACTAATTTATGTTTCATAAGCCAGATGTTATTGTATCAATGTACTACTTTATGCTTCTGAAGAAGTAGAAGAGCGAAAAACACATATATTATTGAAATGAATATATTTGTGTTGTTCGTTGCTTCTTAATAATTCTGTAAATAAATACTTACATGAGTAGTAATAAGTAGTAATACAATGTAAGGAAAGTTAATAAAGCATACTTTAGGGCCAGATAGTAAATTGTAAAATATGGTGGTAAGTTTAGGCTTAAGCTAAAACATAAATACGACGTTATTGTATACATCTTTTACAAATATTTATTTATTTAGAGACTTACTGCCGTATTGATAAAAAATAAAGTAGGTTTGAAGTGTGCTTTTAGACAAAATTTTCATACAAAAGTTTCTTAAAGTACATTTGAAGTCTACTTTAATTTTTTATGAATAAGGGCATTAAGGTATTAGTGAATTAAATTCTAGAGCAGCTGTTTTGCAATTGCTTATTTTTGTTTATGCTGTGTTTTCAAATCTGAAGCATGCTAATTTTAAATGCATATTTTTCATTTCAATTAATTTATTTGAACTTTTTATCTAGTTATTTTTTGTTATTGATTGTTGGTCTTTTGCCAAAACTTTGTTTGCTGTTTACAGCACTACTCTTTTAAAGTTGTTTGTTTTTAAAAGCATTTATACATGTAACCTTTTAGTTTTTATTTTTGATTGAAAAGTTTAAGTAAATATAAAAACTTGTAAGAAGTTTATTTAACAAAATACAGCAAGTTTGTGCTTACTTTAACTTGAAGTCGTTTAGTTGCATAGTTAAAGGTAAATTGCCAAGAAGTTAATATTTTAAAGTAGGTTATGGTGAAAGTTATAAGTTAAAGAAACTAAAATATATATGTACATATATTACATATTTATTTATTTATTTATTGTCTATGGATGTTATTCCTTACAAAAATTTAAAAATTAACAAACTAAAAACATATAAACCAGAACACTATGAGATTAAATACATTATTAAATAAAGTTTTATAAGACTGGGATCTAATGAAAAATCTATAAATCTATATAACTGATTAAATGTGTTGCGCATCTTTCTTAATAGAACAGCATCAGCATAGTTTGATCTCAAAAATAATAATAGAATAGTAGTCTGGTTTTATTTAATAGGTGCTTTGTAAAGAAAGTAATGAAAAGATGGTTTACTAAAATAAATGTAGATTTAAAACAACAACAGCTTGTTTTTTAAAAATTAAAAAAAAAAAAAATTCAAGTTTGCAAAAAACGCCCAGCATTTCACTAATATGCCAAAAACTTTGTTCAAACCATTAGTTTCTTCAGCTTTGTTACTTTTGCTAGAAAACATTTTAAGTGTAATAAGTTTGTGCTTTTAATATATTCAACTTTTTATATTGCTGTATCGGACAAATAAAGTATTAAAATTATTCAATTATTAATCATTAATCATGGAATTTTTGGACGTTCAAAAAAACTTTAGAAACAAGATATTCAGAATCAAAAGTGCCATTAATAAGGTTCAATGAAAAGGTAACGTTTGCGATTATTCTTCTACTTCTATTTCGACTTCTGTATGGTGGAAGGTTTCTTTCAGGATTCTATCGTAGATTCCGAAGGCAAAATATAAAAAATTGTTTTTGAATAGATTCCAACTTTTTTATGTACATATTGTATTGCGGGTTTTAGATTACAGATGCATATTCAAGTACCAGTCTTACCAACGTTGTGACAACGTATTTTAAATTCTTTTTCCCAATGTTTTATATAACTGAGGACACCAATTGCTTTATTAGCAGTCATAGTTATATGATAGTCAAAGTACAGTTTTCTATCAAAGTTGACACCCAAATCAATGATAGAGTCAATGGATTTTAATTTTGAGCTCCCAATAAGTTATTTATGGATGGACGGGGAATATCTCGAAAAGGACATAATTTGACATTTTTTCAGGTTTAATTCCATGAGGTTAGTTATACATCAGTTGTGGAATTTGTTTAAATCGGATTGAATACGAGTTGTATGAACTTTCTCCGTCAAAGATGAAAAAATCTTCACACTATCTGCATACATTAGTATATAACTATGTTCAATTGAATTGGGAGGATCATTAATAAATCACTTTCTGAATCGATTTAACGATGTCCGTCCGTCTGGCTGGCTGTCCATGTAAAGCTTGTGCGCAGAGTACAGGTCGCAATTTTGCAGATATTTTGATAAAATTTGGTAAGTAATATTTTTTCGGTCCAAGGACGGATGGGATTGAAACTGGTTTAATGTCCTCCCGAAATTGGGGTTTAACGATCATAAATGTTTGAATTATGCAAGGAACCAAACAAATTTCATCACAAATGAGTGGTAAATGAAGCCAAATCACAAATTTTGTGCAGATCGGTCCATTATTGGTGTTATTCTCGAGAAAATTGTGTTATAGCAAATTGTGTTATTGCTCGACAATAATACCCAAATGTCTCAAGTTTTCTTAGATAATATATATATCATTCGAAAGATCTCAGTTTCTTATTTCCAAATCTAGTAAGAAATTGAAAATCGGATCATTATCAACAAAATTACAAGCTTATAAGTGCGAAAAGGTACAAAAACCGGGTTTTTAACCGTAAAACCGGATTTTGGAGGTGTCCGGCAAATTTCACTATTGGAATCTTCTTTTATTCGACAAGCCCTACAAGAAAAATAATATCGGGTCCAAGGTTTTTCTATTTCATTAAATTTTGTATCACTGTGTAATATACAGAAATGATGACACCTAATTTTATAATGGTCGGTCCGTAGTTAGTCGAAACTCCCATATAAGACCCTTCCCGTAATCAACTTTAACCTCCATAAATCTTTTAAAAGTATTTATATCGAGATAATGTTTAACATACACAATATTTATATTCACAGATATCATGACACTAAATTTTTGGATGATTGGTCCACAATAGGTTATAACTCCCATACAACGCCTATTTCTGAAAAACTGTTTTATACATATACTGGGTGTAGGGTATTATATGGTCGGGCTTGTCCGACTATGCTTTCTTACTTGTTGGTTTTCTTTTTTGATATTTTGCTCCCAGACTACAAAGTTGCAACCAGTAGCGAGTAAGTAACTATCGCTGTTGTTTTACCTTTTGGGACTTGACTTCTTTTTTTGCTGTTTTCTTTGAAAATTTTCAAATTTGTTTTATCTGTGTGATTGTTTTCTGCTTTTGTTTTTCTTGTCTCTGTTTGCTTTTGTTTGATGTACAATGGATATTGGAACTAATCGATTCACTATTAAACTTTAAGGTTACAAATATACGGCTATCGTTTGTTATATTAGTACAAATATAGACAGTCGGTAGATAATTTGTTTGTTGTGTTGTTATATTAGTATGTACATTTGATGTAGACGGTCTGTTGATAATTTGTTTGTGTTGCAAAACTTATTTGAAACAATTAATTTTGTTTAAAACAACGAGAACTAAAAGTTAAAAGAAATATGCGTTTACGAAAATTTCCAATGAGTCTAATTTATCAAATAACGTATAAAAAATGTTGCTTAATTTAATGATGTTTTATACAGTTGCATATTGAATTTGGAGCTTTAGTTAAAATTATTACTTAAATTATTTAGTAATTTATTGCTTGTTTTATAATTACGGCAACATCATTTTGTCACCGATGTCTCTGGGCTGCTTCATTACCCGAAACATAGCTACTCGTATAGTTAAATGTTGACACCCACCTTATATACATATTTACATGTATTTACCAACATTAGCATGATGGAGTAATCAGGTTAAAAAATGATTTTCACACCTTGTTAACTTGTGACTTTCGATATGGTTTCCGTTAAAGGAAATTTATAAATGTATTTTAACACAAACTATATATAATTGATCATTTAATAAGAAGTAGATGGTGCTGTTACTAATAATAGAGAACGAGTGGTATTTTCATGATAAAAAAAAAAGACTCAAATTTGCCCTTTAGTTTTAGTTTAATAAAAGCGAACAGAAAAAGGACAGCAGATATAACAAGAGAAGCAAAATTAGATACAGGTAAAATAATTAATGCAAATCTTTAATATTTTACCCAAAATATGTGATATTAAATTTTGTTTTTGCAGAATCCTCTATCGTAAATAATTTTTCCCTCGAAATATTTTACCTTTTCTCAAAACTATAATCGTGAATAATTTTCCCTTAAAATGTATTCTCTTTTTCTAATATGTAATTGAAAGGGGATTAATATGCACAAAAATATTCCCATTCAAAAAATTTGCCTAATCGTAGACAGCTTTTTGAAAACTGTTTTCTTCCCTTTTTCGTGTTATAATTTATATTTGAATAATTAAGTTATTTATTTAATATAATTTAAGGTCGAAATCAACAAACAAAGTGCAAAGTGACTTACTCCTTAATAGGATTCATTCATGCATACTGTAATTTCCTTTTATGTTATAGTACAGGTGGTTGTTCTTATTTGAGCTTATAATACTGATGTTTGTTCCAGCAATACATCCGATGACGCTGGGTATACCAAATTTACGGTAGAACGGATATTTAATACTAATTTTTAAATATTTAAATCCACCGCATAAAAAGTGGATTGTGCCATTCCTACTTCGCAGTCTTTTCAAAAATCTTTTTGGTTTCTGCCCTCTGCAAAAAAAGTAAACATACACTAAAGGTACGTTCATACTTGGCAGAATTGACGAAAAAGACGGAACCACTAAATAACATATATTTGAACTCGTTTATTTATTTAAATAAGTCAGAATTTCCATCATGCCTCAAAAAATATCATGAAGTGGTTGCGGTTTGCAAGATAAATGTTTGGATAAGATCCACGTTACTGGAATAGAGTTCTCTGGAGCGATGAATCTAAGTTTAACTTGTTCCAATCTGATGAAAAATCTTATGTTAGCCGTCCTCCAAACAAAGATACACTCTTGAAACAGTGAAACACGGTGGCAGGTCTATTATGGTCTGGGGTGCCTCTTCTTGGCGTGGTTCGGTTCCTATTGCACGAGTTCAAGGAATAATGGATAAGCATCAATATAAAAACACTTTGGAAAATGAAATAAACCGTATTGCTTTGATATTATGCCCGTCCAATACATTTTCTGGCATGTTGATGACCCAAGGCACTTTTAGCTTTTAGATCAAAATATTGATGTTATTGACTGGCCACACAAAGTCCTGATCTTATTCCAATTGAAAACAAATGGGCAATTTAAAAAACCACCGATATGGTTTGATTCAATGTGGAATCGCTGGAGGCCAAGTTTCCTATTACTTGGCTAGAGAAAACAACACAGGTCTAAACCAAAATGGTTCCATAAAAAAAAAGAAAATTAGTTTGTTTTATTTTATCAATATATATATAAAAGTGATTGTGTGTCAGTATGTATGTATGTATGTTTATTATTATTAGTTTGGGATCTATAAACGGCTGAACCGATTTGCTTGAAATTTTTACAGTATATTTCTGTATGTTTGGAAGTAGCTATAGGCTACTTTTTTTCTGAAATTTTAAGTGGGCGTGGTACCTCCCATACAAAGTTAATTTTAATAATCAAATACTTGGGAAACTATAATATCTATAGTACTCAAATTTTGCATAAGCAATTCCATTGTTTGTTTAAATATTTGCTGAAAAAAATGGGAGTAGTAGCGACAGGGGGCGTGGCACATCCCATATGATGATAATTAAAAAAAATTCAAATATATGGTATACAATAAGATATATGGTACGGTTAATGGTAGAATATCAATATTAATATGTAGGACAAGAATGGGCGGACTATCAATAGTGGGCGTGACAATTTATTTACCTCTAAACTTTTTATTTCATTACGATACGGGTAGCGAAGCACAACGGGTTTTAGCTAGTTTAAAATATATGTAAACGATATCACTTTCCTTTTTTTATTTATTATTCTTTTCGAATGTATTGGTTTACAAAATTTGATTTGAAAAGTTATATTTAAAAATCACAAAATCAATAGCAAACCCGATGTTAATTATACAAAAAAAATATTAAAATTTCAAAGTTATTATAACTATACAATTCAAAAATTATCAACAAGTTATTAAAACGACTATATGATTCAAAGATAATTAATAGACTGTGTATATGGCAAAACAATGATTCGCCAAAATATACAACAACAAAATTTATTTTTTATGCCAATTGACGAAGGAATTTAACTAAAAAGATAATAAATGATATATGTCCTCTGGCATCACGCTTAAGGCAAAAAAGTCCAATAAAAGGAAAATCCAAAGATGGGAGTACCAACACCATTCATCCAAAGTTGAACATCCCGGCGGCTTTGCAGTATTGCAACAAAATATAGCTAAGAAAAAATAAAATAAAGAAAGAAAAAAACAATAAAAAAAAAAAAATAATTCTTTTTTAAGTTTTCAAATATTGCAAAATTTAAACGCAAATCTTGTTGACTCAAAAAACAGTACTCCAGGGATCCAAATCAAAGATGTACTGCAAATAATACCAAACAAGTATAAAAAACGAGGTAGTAATGTATCCTAATCTAGCAGAAAGAGCTGTTTCTCGCTTGAGACGAAAGAGGTTTCACTAAACAGACAACTAGACGTACGAGGTCATCTGGCAAATAATTGGAACGAACGAGGTTCCTTTCTTTCTGACTAGGACGAACTAGGTCCTTCAAAAACGTTTCATTATCTTATGGGCCAACGAACTAGGTATCATAACCGAATAATGATAAAAATAGTGAACCATATCACTGTAACGTTTATATTTGTCATCACTTCGATAAATAAGCCAGGTGTGGTCATTGTCATTATGCTCCAATAAACTTCCTTTAAAATTCAAAAGTTTGTCAACCAATGAGATCATGATACTACAAATATAAAGCTTAAATAAAAAATTAATATGTGGGAAGAACTACGAGCTTCTCTACTGGCATTTTAATTATTCACCGATCAGTTTTGAGTTCAGCTACTCTTATATGATTTTTATTCATAAAAACCTTGACGACCTGACCTAAATGCCATTTATTTATCGACAAATTATCAACTCGATACAAAATCATTTCGACAATTTTCAAAATTTTATTTACAAATCTATTGTGTTTTTGTATTTGACTAATAAAATCTTTCCTCCATCCAGAAAGATTTTTAGAAGCGTTCAGCTTTTGTCGACAATTATTTTTCACTAAGTCAGAGATTTTCTTAGCATGTGTCGATTTAAAACTATTATTTATTTTTTTGGTCTGAACTTTGTTTTTGGGAAAAATGTTCAAACATTCGATTTGTTCCTAAAGACCTAAAACACAAAAATCCATGAAATAATGATGAATTGTTTCAGGTGATGCAACAAAGCTGGAAAAACATATCTTTGCAAAAATGCCAGCGTTTAATTAAGAGTTTACCAAAAAGACTGGCGAATGTTATCCAACAAAATATTAAAGGACAAGTCCGTTTTGTTAAACCTCACTAAGGTTTTTTGCATATATTTTTTTTAAGTTTCTAATTATGTGAACAATTTGATATTGCGTTTTTTTGGTGTTTAAGTAAATTTTCCTTAAAATAGTAAATTTTTTTTATTTTAAACTTTTTAATAATTTGTTACTTTTCTATTTCTGGTTATTAGTTTTAATATCTTGAACTAAATTTGTAAAATATATCGTTGTGGTGAATGCAAAAGGCTGTATGTCAAAAAAAAAATTGAATTTGGTTTTATTGTAGTGTTGTAACCAAAATTGGGGCTCCTATAACTGCAATTTATCTTATGCCGTTTAGGCAATTAGAAGAGAGCTTTTGCGCGCTATTGCAATATGACGAATGTTCAGTATGTTTCAATTTTTCTCAGAAATATTCAGATTATTGTCTATCCTGCAAAAGTATGATTTTGTGACATACAGCCTACTGCATTCACCACGACGATATGAACAAATATATGTGCTGAAAAGTCATTATATGGCCACCACTGTATATAATAAGGAAAAGTAGATATCGACAATGAAAACGGGCAATACGACGAACAAATTGTTTAACAACATAATTTCTTAATTAGATAAACTAGATAAATCAAATATAGTATACCAAATTAACGGCGACGTTACGACGATTGTCATCGCATAAGTCAGACATAAAATTAAATGACCAAACACTTACACAAAAAACAGCACTTGCTGCCCACTGTGCAATATCTGGACATCGACCAAACTTTGATTATGTAAGAGTTCTTGTGAAGGAGAATAATAATACGAAACGATAGAGATAGAAAAGAGAATTAACTACAAAACACAAATACAAAAACAAGTAAGAAAGTATAGTCGGTCAAGCTCGACCATATAATACCCTACACCCAGTATATGTATAAAAAAGTTTTTTCAAATAAGACCCACTTTTGAACGACCATATATCTCTTAAAAATGTTGGCATCTAAATAAAGTTCAACACAAATAATTTTCATATATACAAAAATGATGACACTCCAATTTAAGACCCTCTCTAAATCTTTTAAAAGTATTTATATCGAGATAAAGAGTTACATACATATGTAGATAATATTTACATTCACAGAAGTCATCCCATGTAGTGAATTTGCATGATCGGTCCGTAATAGGTCATATCTCTCATATAGCGCTAATTTTGAAAAACTGTTTTATACAAATACTGGTTGTAGGCTGGTTTATATGGTCGGCCTTCACCGACTATACTTTCTTACTTGTTTAACCTTGAGTTAATCTAAAAATACAAAACAATATATATTTCATACATTCATAATGAACTGCTACTCTTTACCTTGCCAATCTAATACTGTGTCACTGGCATTTTTTTGTGTTTTTGTTTTCCCAAAACCAAACGACAACATACATCAGCACACACACACACACACACCATACATGTCTACAGACATAAACCGCATACAAACATAAATATTATTAGATATTCAGTCATTTATATTCATTGTACACATGGTTTCAGACATTATTGATCATTTATTCAAAGACTAAAATGACTTGAAATACAGCAAAAGTCTGGAAACCAGTGAAAGCCAAACATACATATTAATATATACATCAGACTATAATTGCAGAGAATACATAAACTTGATTAATAAATCAAAAAATCAACTGACCAACGACGACCACTGACTTGCTAAATATTATTATGCAGAGTAGAGTGATTAGGAGCACAACAATGTTCACACAAAATCCAAGCTTCTGTTGGAAAACAAATATATTGTTGAAACCCATAAGAAAACGGGCACATATTCTTTATGATAAAGTTTTAGCAAAACTAAACAGCAATTTTATATAGTTATTACATAGTAGAGTGCTACATAAGATGGTGTTTATAACAAAGAAAAAATATATGAACAAGCCTCAGATTTTTTAGAATAATAGGGTCCGATTATCGTTCACAACACTAAAATGTTGTGTTGTCTCGCCTACAATACAATATGCATTCTTCATATGCACAATTAAGCCGATAGGGCCCGATTGGGCCGATAGGGCCCAAGACTAAAATGTTGTGTTGTCTCGACTACAATACAATATGCATTCTTCATACAATGAAGCCGATAAGTTCTGTGAATCGTAATCGTAGTTTACAACATACAACATCAAAAAACTTAGTGTTGTGAACGGTAATCGGGGCCATATTCTTTTTACCGATGAAAGCAAGTTTGAGATATTAGGCGTCAAAAATCCCCTAAATATAATAAAAATGTTACCAAGACGGTAAAACATGACAGTGGCTCAGTAATGGTCTGGGTTGTACGAGTATGGCAGGGGTCGGTAATTTTTTTCAACAGTACAATGATCTTAAGCATACCTCGAAAATTGTGAAAGAGTAGTTGATTACTCAATCAGTGTCAAAAAACTTTAGATCGTCATCCGCAGTCTCCAGACCCCAATCCAATTAAGCACCTATGAGAATAACTGAAAAAAAAATTAGGTAATGACATATTTCTTACAAGGACAACCTAAAGACAGTAATACAGGATGAATTTAATAGAATTTCGTTTAATTTACTAACAATTCGTTGATTCTATGCCTAGAAGATTGCCAGTTGTGATAAAGGCAAAAGGAATACAAACAAAATTAAATTAAATACAATGTTTTACTTAATTTATTTCGTGTGGAGTTTAGTCAGTCTCCCATCGGACGCGTCCCCAGGTGGCGGATAGGGGAAGCTTTCATCGCGACTGTGATACATTTTTAAACAAATGGTCACTAGTGGCGCTGAAAGCTTAAGCGATGCAAACATGTCTAAGATACATTTTCTAACAAATGGTCTTAGACATTCTTTGCATTGCTAGGTTGTGATTAGGGGGAGAGCCGGTTTGTTACGCCTTTGTGTCACATCTGAAACGAATGGTAGCAAGGGGGAACAAACTGGTGATATAGGAGCAATGTTAAGGCTAGTGACACACTGGACCATAGTGGTCACTAGTTGTAACACTATCCTTCCCCAAATCTAATCTAATCTAATGTGCAACCCGCGGACCAAAACTGACTCCACTTGTAAGGTTAGCGTGGTTGGTAGCAGTGCCAAGAACCTGAATGGCTAGTTAGTGGTAAAAGAAGACTAGTCGCTAACAGCTCCCCTCCGACGCCAAGGCACGGGTCGGTTGTAAAGCAGTATTTTGCCTAGTCCATGTACGCCGTCACTACATGGATGGTCTATCCCCTTACTGGCATACTCGTGGGACCAAAAATGAATACGAATAACACAAAAACAAAACAAAAAACAACAATAACGAAAGGTCAGCCAGGGATATCCAAGCTAGCCGATCGTAAAAAACACACACAAACCATCAAAGCTTCTGATGGTTTGCATCCCTGCAGCGAAGTCACTCTGGATATCAAACCAAGTACTTCTAAAGCTGCACAAGCCCTCGCTGATAAGTCAGCACAACCCCCTGTACTGAACGCTGCGGACCCTGCAGCTGTTCCTGCGATTTTGGAGCAAGAAGGATCGTCGACCTTGACGTCGGGTCCATCAACTGCTCCACTCCCCGCCCATACGGCAAATAAAAATCCCCCAAATCGCAAAGATCCATCCAGAAGGGCTTTTGTACAAAGGCGTGCCGCCTTAAGAATCGTTGACCGACTCGGAACGAAATCGGTCAGCACCCTTACCAGCGACGAAAAATCGCACTTAAAATGGGCCAGGAACCTTTTGGCCCAACCAGATGGCTCCAATCCCTCAACCAGCACAGGATCAGCGGACCAAGCTGACTCTGCTGCGCCCAAAAGGCAAAGGTCAGAGGAGGAGCCAATTTCACAACAGGGTCAGCAGCCAAGGACTAAACGTCCGAAGCAGACCCACACAGTCAACATGCCTTATAGTGAGGCTGCCAAGAACCATCTGATGAGGGCGATTGTTGACAAAAGTAACAGCGACGGAGCTATCTCTCAGGATAACTGGATGATAGTTTATCGTAAAATGTTGGAGGTGTACTGGAAAATCCTTAAGGACAATCCAGGACCATCTCCTCAAAACGTAGATGCTGGCTGGTACCAAGGCCATGTCAAATTGGTTGCGTGCTCAACAGAACGCTCAGCAAACTTGCTAAAATTAGCAATTGCGTCCCTAGGGGAAGTGTGGCCTGGCGCGAAGTTGGAGGTGATACCGGTCAGTGAGATTCCTCGCCGACCGAGATCAGTTGCAATTATTCCGGTAGAACCACATAACCCTGAGGAGATACTGGCGCTCATTCAGAGCGGAAACCCAGATCTACCTTCCCATAACTGGAAAGTAATAAAGGTCTCCGCTCCTGAAGGAACGACTAGGAAGGCGGTCGTACTCCTGAATAAGGAATCCTTGGAGCCACTACGTAAAAGGCAAAACAACCTATACTACGGATTCTGTAGTATAAAGTTGCGCATTTATCGTGGTGACGACAAGATCGACCCCGAAACTTCCGGCGCAAATCTGGAAGCTCCGCAGGAAATGGACTGCAAACAGATCCAAGATGACCCCACTAATTCAGAAAATGAAATGGATACCCAATCAAACTCCGGTATGGTAGGTGACCTATTTCATTATCTGGATGTAGTGGAGAACGAGGACGCACTTCTGAACTCCGATTCAGAAGACGTAGACGTTACCGTTATCCATGATCCGAACAATGATGAAGGTGATACAGGTGAACCTTCACCACTCTAAGGCAGCATCTGCTGCACTGCTCCTCCACATGGCAGATCATGGGGAGGACATAGCGTTAGTCCAGGAGCCATGGATCAACAATGGCGATATACGTGGACTCAATGCAAAAGGGTACAAATTATTGTACAAAAAAGACGCAGCGATGGAGACATAGTAACAGCCGCGTGGGAATCAAAGACATCAAAGATGTGGATGATCTCATGCTACATGGCACATGATCAAGTGGAGCCACCACCAGGAAACCTGATGAGAACTGCGGTGCAAACTGCCAACGCAAAGATGACTCCCGTTATTATAGGAGCGGATGTCAATGCTCACCACACTATCTGGGGAAGTACAGATATAAATGAAAGAGGTGAGTGCATTTTAGACTTTATTTTAGATTCGGATCTAATGATAGTCAACAGAGGTTCAGAACCTACCTTTGTAGTTGAAAATAGACAGGAGGTTCTTGATATAACGCTCGCTAGTGCGAGTCATGAACAGTTCATAGGGGACTGGAAAGTCTCTGATGACTGCTCTTTCTCAGATCATAGATATCTGACATTTACGATAAAGACGAAATCGGAAAGGAAAATACCCTACCTAAACAGGAGGAAAACCAATTGGTCTGAACATAATAAGATCATAAAGGAAATTCTGCCACAACCCCCTACAATAGGGAACATAATTGATATTGAGGAAGCTGTGGACATGCTCACAGGCTCCATAAACGAGGCAACGGCTCGAACATGCTTACCCTCAGTATATAGAGGAAAGGAAAGACCACCATGGTGGTCAACAGAGATAGCGAAATCTAGACAGATTTGTCGCAAACTTTTCAACGAAGCTAAAAGAACAGGTAACTGGTCTTTATATAAGTCATCGTTGAACAAATTCAAAAACCAGATTAGGAGTGCAAAGCGCTCGTCTTGGAGAAGTTTTTGTAGTGGCGTGGAGAGCTCTTCTGAGACCAATCGCTTAAGAAAGATTCTATCGAAAACACCAACGACCCACGGTTATATCCAAAAACCAGATGGCAGTTGGACTAGTGATGGTCTAGAGACACTTGAAGTGCTCATGGACACTCACTTTCCGGGTAATATGTCGCACTCTGCGGATATTACACCACAACAATACCTTCGGACAACAGCCTCAATAGACATTAACGAGGAGAGGTTAAAATGGGCGATAGGAAGCTTCAGTCCATTTAAATCTCCGGGTCCGGATGGTATCATACCGGCTGATCTGCAATATAACATTGATTCAGTCATTCCCTGGCTTATTAACATTTATAAAGCCTGTTTGTCATGGTCATACCTACCCATGCGTTGGACCGAATACAATATAACATTCATTCCAAAGGGAGGAAAAATCTCTCACACCAAGGCAAAGGACTTTAGGCCAATTAGTCTATCATCATTCCTTTTGAAAACCTTGGAAAGAATCATAGATATCCACATCAGGAATTCTATTGATCAAAGACTTATATCGCCATCTCAACATGCCTACATGAAAGGCAAATCTGTGGAGACGGCACTTCACTCGATAGTTAGCTATATTGAGAAATCGCTAGAATTTGACAATTTTTACGATGATAGCCTTTCTGGACATAGAAGGAGCTTTCAATAACGTAAAACCTGAAGTCATAATAACAGCCCTACGGGACTTAGGTCTCGACGAATCAATCACTAGGTTCGTAACGAATCTATTGAGTAAAAGAACCATACGTTCAAAATTTGGCACGACATGCATCACAAGATTGGCCACTAGGGGCACTCCCCAAGGAGGCGTCCTATCTCCACTATTGTGGAACTTGGCCATGAACGATATGCTCAAGAAAATGGATAATACGGGACATAAAACTGTAGCCTACGCGGATGACGTGGCAGTGGCTGTCTCGGGTTTCCACTTGGGCACAATATCGCAGAGAATCGAGGATGCACTTAAAACACTTAGTAGGTGGAGCTATGAAAGTGGGTTAAGTGTCAATCCTAGCAAGACGGAACTCGTATTATTCACTAGAAAGTACAAGATTCCAACCTTTACGCTTCCTAGATTGAATGGTACAGAACTGGCAATCTCGGAAAAGGCAAAATTCTTAGGTGTTGTTCTTGATAATAAGCTATCATGGAGACCCAACACACTAGCAAGAGCATCTAAGGCTATGTCAACCCTGTATATCTGCAAGAAGACTATAGGCAAGAAATGGGGTATTAACCCTAGATGCATGAACTGGCTCTTTGAGACAGTTATTAAACCAATTTTATTTTATGGAGTCTCGGTCTGGTGGAAGGCACTTGACAAGACTTCAAATTGTGTCATCTTGAATAAGATACTAAGAAGGACTGCGATCCTGATAACTGGAGCATTAAGCACTACTTCTACTAAGTCGCTTTTTGCGATACTAAACTGGATTCCAGTTGATCTAATGGCCAAGAATATGGCCATGAATACTGCCGTTAGACTAAGTGTAACGGGCGTCTGGAAGCATAGTCATTATGGACATGCTAGTATCATGGAAAATATACAATGTCTTCCTGAATTAATCGACTATCGCACTCCTAGACCCTCCTTCTTACGAAGCTTCGGCTTCATAATTCATGACGACATGGAATTGTTGGAGGGCCTACTCCTAAATACTACGAGCCTGTCTATATACACGGATGGCTCCAAAAAAGGGGAGAGAGTCGGCGGTGGGGTCTACATTCAGGAATTCGGAATCAGGATGTCTTTCAGAATTCCAAACGGATGTAGCATCCTTCAGTCTGAAATATCAGCAATAAAACGAGCGGCTAATTGGATCAGTTATCACAGTATATCGGGAAGAGATATACGTATATACACTGACAGTCAAGCTGCAATAAAGTCTCTAACAGGTGTACATACTACATCAATCTTAGTCCATGAATGCCGGACATCCTTAAACAGGATGGCGAGACATTCGACAGTTACACTCATATGGGTGCGCGGACATGGGGACATAATAGGTAATTGTATCGCAGATGACTTGGCAAAGAAAGGTGCCATGTTACCTGACGACAACATTGACCATCTTTGCGGCATTCCGCTATCGAAATGTAAGCAAATAGTCAGCAATTTCCATTGTGAGCTAGCTCAAACCAGGTGGGAAAATGAACAAACCAGTACAGTCACACGACTGATTTGGCCTACACTGAATAGGAAACGCACGCTGTACTTACTGAAATTACAGCGACCACAACTTAGCAATTTGGTGTCAGTGATCACAGGACACTGCAAATTTGGCAATCATGCAAAACGACTGGGTCTACCCTATAACGATTTTTGTAGGAGTTGCAATAATGAAGAGGAGGAAGAAACGGTTTCTCATCTTCTATGTCAATGCCCAGCAATGAGTGGATCTCGCACCATTCTTCTGGGGCAACCATTCTTCGACGACTTATCTGAATTTTCAGCTTTGAAGTTGGAGGATATTGACGCTTTTATCAGAAGCAGTAATTGGCTGCAGTAGCCTTATCTATCCATCTAGGTATTCTGCGCTCTTTTTAGGTTTTGGTCTGCACGTTCTTCCTTTCAAATCTTTCATATCTTTCACTCTCCTACTACTACCCTGCTCACTCTTTCACTCTTTCTCTTTTCTCTATAAGCCTCTATCCAAACAGGTATCACAATGGGACCAATGATATGGACCTAAGTGGGCCGTTTCACATGGCCGCCTGCTAACCTAACCTAACCTAATTTAGTATACCTGTTTACTTTATTTGTGGCGAAAAATCTGGTACTTTTCCGTTAAAATAAGTTTTTTTATGTTCCTTATTTTTCTAGTTTTTGATAATAAGTTTTATTTTGCTTAAATTACTTATGAATTATGCAATATATTCTATTGGTTTTTTTTTTTTTTTTTTTTTTTAGATGTACAGAACTTAAGTTGGCAACACTTTTTTAACTGGCGGCCATTTTGTCAGCTGTCAAGTGTTTCATGTTTAGTTTGGTTTGACATTTATAGCCTGTTCGCCGATCTCGAACGTTAACGTTCGCTTAGATAAGACTTAAGACACAAACTTGATTGTGGAATAAACAAACTGGATTGAGTAAAAAAAATAGGTACGATAAAAAGTTTGTGTCTTAAGTCTTATCTAAGCGAACGTTAACGTTCGAGATCGGCGAACAGGCTATTAAACATTAATTTAAACATAAATTTGTTTTGAAAATCATGTTTCTGTGATTTTTGGATGTATAGAACTTTGAAATACAATAAAATAAAATAAAGATAATGGTATTCTTTGAATTACTAATTAAAAATGCACTCAAGCCGAAATAATAAAAAAAAACTTTCTCTAATAATAAAATAAAGATGATTTTCTTAAATTGATATGAAATTTACTTTATTCAAAAGATAATCTTCTGGCATTATAATTTAAATATGACTTTTGGCATATGACTGATCTGAAGGACTAATTTTCCATGACTTTCCAACATTTGTGGCCGTATATCGGCAATAACGCGGCGAATGTTTTCCTGCAACTGGTCAATCGTTTCGGTTTTATCGACTTAAATTAGTGACTTCAAACATAAATCATTTCACAGCTGACAACTTAAAGTTCTATACATCTAAAAAAAACACCCTATACTTGTAGTAAAAACAATATTAGGTGTTTACTTTATATTGACACTCACTCACAGTATGTAAAAGATTGGCAAGCATTTTTCAGTTGTGGTGTGAAGAGCATCTCTTTTGTTACCTCTTCTACCCTGACTTTGGATATTTTTGTAAAATAATGTCAGCTGGATTGTGGTCTGCCTTTTATTAGACATCACCACATTTCGGTAAACTCTTGGAACGATTTAGCTCCCTGTCATTATTCAAAAGCTGCAATAGATTGGTATCAAATAAATCAGATTGAGCTTGCTGTTACTAATTTTCCTTAATTTTTTACAGTTACGGCCAATATTTGGTTAGTGGTACATTTTTTTTTTTTTTAGCAATTTGAAATAAGTATGTATAGTGGAGGTAAAGTGTAATATTGTGAGATCCATAAAAACAAAAACATGGATTTTTTACAAGGAAATAAATTTAAGTTTTCTTGAATACTAATAAATTAGCTTCAACTTGCAAATTGCTTGTTTGCTACATAAATACTAAAACATTATTGCATCCGGATTTTATGTGAACAATGATTTAGTTGTTGTGTGCAAAGGCAGGCCTATTGTAGTACTATTTAAGTGGAGTTGCTGGTTTTTAAATGTTACTGTATGTAAACTAAATGTGGGCATTAATATTGAGACAAGTTAGTTGCAGATGCTGGTTCTTAAAGATCCCTGAAGAGATCTATCATAAAACTTTTCAAATGACTAGTTTCAATGTGATAGGGACATGTTACAGTTCTAACACTTAATCGTAGTTAAAGAGTTTAAATTCAATATTTTAGTCACACTGTACCAGCTTAAGGAATTAACTCCAAACATCTGTTTAAGACAATTAATACTGGTATCAAAATTTAATTGCAGATTTTATTAATAATTTCTCAACCTTCTGCTTTAATTAAATATGCAATGTTATATATCCTCTTTGCAAATTGACGCAACACAACACCAATTTTTTATTCTCTTTGTTTTCTTGGACAACATAATTGCAAATAATGAGTTTAACAATTGTAGCTATTTCCCTTTGAAATAAAAATGTTTATTTCTTCAATAGAATTTTCAATTCCAATAAACACACACGTGGTGTCTGCTAAATTTCATGAATGAACACCAATAATTTAATTTTGTAAGTTTTATTTTTCATAGATCCAACTAAACTTGATTGTTAGTAACTTAAGCTTGCTTATGTTGTTTGTTTGATTGTCTCATCTATATCAATTTATTTGTTTACATTCAATACAAAATAAATCTTCTTAAAATGTCTTAAGAAAAATATTGTAATGAATGTCTATTGAGTGGCTGTAAGTCAGAGGTAGCGTGTGTTTGTGTGTCTGCAAAAAAAAAAAAAACAATATCTAACCAATATGGTATTTAAATATCAATAAAAATAAATAAAATCAAAAGGAAGGAAGGAAGTATGTTCGGAAAGTGTTTGTATGAAAAGTAAGACCACAGGTCCTAAAGTCCTTGCAACAATTCAATTGCCACATAGTCATTTCCTAGGCATGTAAATACTTCTTCATTAAGAACTCCAGTACATTTTCAATTAAACCTTCCTTTAACAATATCCTACTGCGGTCACCATCGTTGGGGGGTGGGGGGGAGCTGGAGTATTTATTCAATACAAATCAATTGAAGCTTTTGACTAATGACAGGTAGTTAAATCGGCTTAAAATGTTTAATGAAGAGTGGTAACGTCTAAGAGCACGTTTTTGCAGGCATTATTTTTCATAAATATCTGAAGTCATTGTTAAAAGATGACAACTGCAAATTGCTTGCCAAACAAATTATCCAAACATCATTTCACTGCAACATTAATAACAAGTAAGAAAGTATAAGCGGTCAATCCCGACCATATAATACCCTACAGCCAGTATATTTATAAAATAGTTTTTTAGAAATGTGCGTTATATGAGAGATATAACCTATTGTGGACCGATCATCCAAAAATTAAGTTCATGATGTCTGTGAATATAAGTATTATATGTGTTAAACTTTATCTCGATATAAATACTTTTAAACGATTTATGGAGCTTGAAGTGAATTACAACACCATATTTGAGAAAGTTATTCTCTTTAAAGTGATTATCGGAAGTGGGCCTTATATGGGAGCTACGATTCATAGATGTGATATGGCTTTATTTACCACTCATTTGTGATGAAATTTGTTTGGATACTTGCATAAATCAAACATTTATGATTAGTAAACCCCACTTTCGGGAGAACATTTGTATGGGAGCCAGGTGAAATGATGGACCGATTTCCACCGCATCCATCCTTGGGCTTATAGCTGCCAGATTTGACGATTTATCGTCATATTGACGATTTTTTGTTACAAAAATATCAAATTGACGATTTGACGATTTTTTCATTGAAAATGACGATTTTCTGAATTATATATTACAATTTTCTATAATTTGTTTGTTTTATTAATGTTTTTGTTACCAAATTCTCTCTTTTTTGGAGACAACAACTATTTTTCACAATTAATATCATAAATATTAAGCAGAACATGACATACGAGTATTTCAAAAACAAAACTAAGTAATAGTGATATTTTCTTAATTAATAACAATTGTTAAGTTTAAGTATAATAATTTCAAATAATATTGAGTCAGGATAGTTGAAATTATTTATTTATCTGTAAACATAAAAAGCAATTTTAAATGCTGAATTCCATTTTAGAGGAAACAATTTCTGAACTTCAACGTGAAAATTCTACAAAAACTTCTTCTATTTTAACAAAACGTCTAAAGAATGTTCAGCCAAATAAATTTAAATAACAAAAATACGGAATTCATTGAAAATAAGTACCTGTATATGATGGATGAATTGGATTCTATATTTTTGACATTGTAATTTGTACTCTGAATTAGTAAAATATGCTAAATTCAGATATGTATTTATAAAATACTATAAGTCTTGTTTCACACTCGTCAGTTTTAGCTCACTAGTTGAATTCTCTTTTGAACTTGCCATTTCATTTACATACGTCAAATCAATTTTCGTACTTTTTAATGCAAATCAATATGCATGAAGAAAAAACAAAAGCAAATAAGAAAATTGACTAGTACCGTCAAGTTTTTACCCCTTTTCTTCTCTTTTCCCTTCCCATCCAAAAATACTTGCCCTGACCAGTCAGCGTGTAAAAGCAGACTAAGATATTATAAAAATATTACACAAGTTGTGTTTAACATTATATTTTTTATGATTTATATTTAAAAAGTTAAAATTTATGCATTTTGATATGTATTGTACGAGTACAAGAGTAAACTTGTATTTTTATGTTTTCGTGTACATAAAAATTTCAAAATGCTATTAGAAATAGTGACTTTTTATTTTCCCGATTTTTTTTTTGATGATTTTAAAAATTCTAAATGACGATTTTTTTCTTTTTTATCGGGATTTTGACGATTTTTTCCGAAATTCATCTGGCAGCCCTGCTTGGGCCGTAAAAATATCACGTACCAAATTTAATCGAAATATCTGCAATATTGCAGCCTGTACTCTGCGCACAAGCTTTACATGGACAGCCAGCCAGACGGACGGACAGACGGACATCTTTAAATCGACTCAGAAAGGATTCTCAGTCGATTGGTATACTTTAAGGTGGGTGTTGAACCAATATTTCGGGGCGCTACAAACATCAGCACAAATCCAATATACCCTCTCCACTATGGTGGTGTAGGATATTAAAGCATCAAGTTATTGTCTTATTCAATTGTATACCCATAACTTTGCGCACAACCTTCATCTTAATATTAAGAAAAAAAAAACACTCTTAATTTATACAAGTATATGCGTAGTTTTTTTCTCTACATTTTTCTCTTAAAAAAAAAAAACTGAAGATATCTAAATTCCATCTGAAGTATAAAGATAAGCACAGCAAGAAGAAAAATAAACCAAATCTCATGACTCTTTAGCATTTAGGTCATCTGTCGTGTACATTGTCTGTGTTACTGGGACATAAGCTAAACATAAACAAACCAAACAAACATAAAAAAAGCATACAGACATCTCTGACTAAACGAAGATTGATTTAATTTCAATATTTATTGTAACACACATGTAGAACAGACAAAGAGACAGATTTTGTAAAACATACAATAACTTTCTTTCCGAAATTTGTATGAAATAACAACAAAAATATTTTTAAAGGAAAATTATTTTATGTTTTACACAAACAGACCTTAAATATAAAAGTAACAAAGGTTTAAACATGTATTTACAATAATGACATGAAGAATTTATTTCATTTAATTTGTAGGCATTTCATTCAGTCCAATCATGAATAAAAATTCCGCAGGTGTTTTTACCCTTTTACCATTTTTCCTATTCAAATTCAATGTTAAAAAAATAAAAAGCGAAAAAACTCCCGCGGATTTCTTATTCATGATTGGGCTGATTTATATTTACATTTATTTCGCATTCAATTACTCTAGCCATTTTTTTTTTATCAAACAATAATGCACAAATAGAACAATAAAAGCTTGATAACGAGATCGCAACAAACAAAAAAAAAACCAATATCGTGATAATGGTTATTTCTTGTACTGTGCAAAAGTGTCCGAATAGTGAATTTTTTGTTTTTGTTTTTAATATTTTTTAAGCAATAAGGTTCACTTAAATAAAAAAAATACATATACTAGTATATGATACATATACCTACATATATTCGTAATATTTTCATTACCTTACTTCCTTAATGAAAAACATCCGGATAGTTTTGCTTCCCACTAAACATAATTGTAATAGTGTGTTAAGTTTATGTACATTGTATCACATAAATAAGTATGCAACCTTTTTTATCTGCACATTTAAAAAAATTAAAGACTGATGTGAGTGAGTTAACTCAAAAAAATAATATTTTATTTTAGTTTTGTAGACAAAAGTATTATGGTTAGAATGGCTATTATACCACACAAAACAGCTCAAAACACCACCTAAATCAGCTGATCTTAACCCAATAGAGCACCTTTGAGATCATATCGGCCGTCAGGTGAAGGGAAAAAAATATTTGAAAAACATTAAAATGATAAAAATTTCCCAGTTCAGTGACTCAGCATTTGAATTCAAAGAGTTCGCGATTCCAAGTAGCTTTAAAAATCAAAGCATACACTACAAAATACTAAATTGAAGTCCCCCAATTATTTTTCTCTTAAAAAATCAAACTACATATATTGCATATTGCATACTTATTATTTTTTTGATATTAATTTTTTTAATTTTATTTTTTAATGTTTGAAAAATAAAACACATAAAGGAATAATATGAATTTTGTTTATTAGTATTTAAGATTACATCTAACCCTATAAAACTGAAAAAAATTTTTTGGTTTGAGTTAACTCAGTCTTGTGCAGATAAAAAAGTTCCATACTTACGAGGGCGGTTCGGAAACTTCTTAGCCTAGAACAGAAAGCGCGGTATAAACAAAAAGAAGTTAAGTGTTTTGGAAACTTCCATCTTTGCTATGAACACATGTTATATTTCTTTACGATCTGACAACTCCTTCATATAGAAACAGGTGTTCAAAAAAGTCGCATTCGTGATTTGTTTACAATAGAAAAATTAGAAATTCGTGATGTCATTAAATATTTAAATAAAAAAGCTTTTTCGGGACAAGATATTCTTAATGATATGGTGAATGTGTTGGGTGAAAGTGCTCCTTCATATGCAACAACCTTGGGTTGCTAAATTTAAACGTGGTCGTACCAGCACTGAGGATGAACCACGTAGTGGACGTCCCAAAACAGCAACAACAACAGAAATTGTAGCCAAAGTGCATGATATCGTATTAAATCATCGACGAAAAAAAGTGCGTGAAATATCAAATGATCTAGTCCATTTCATTTTACATGAAGAACTAGAGATGAAAAAGTTTTCTGCAAGATGGGTGCCGCATTTGTTAACAGTCGACCAAAAACCCATAAGAATGAAAATTTCTCAATCTTGTTTGGATCGTTTTAAGAAAAATAAAATGGGTTTTTAGCGTCATTCCATAACTGAGATGAGACATGGATCCACCACTATACTCCAGAGACAAAATAACAATCCAAGCAATGGACTGAAGCGGGGAGAAGTACCCCAAAGAAGTCAAAAACAATTCAATCGGCTGGTAAGGTAATGGCAACGGGTTTTTGGGACTTTAAAGGTATTTTAGTGATTGACTATCTGAAAAAGGGTAAAACAATAAATTCACAGTACTATTGCAATATCTTGGATGAATTAAATGTAAAAGTTCGAGAAAAACGTCCTGGCTTACAACACAAAAAAATTATTATATATCAACACATCGCGCAACAGTGTTTTAAAAATGGATAAAATCAACGACTTAAAATACGAGTTGCTTGACCAGCCACCTTATAGTCCTGATTTAGCTGCCAGTGAATTTTACCAGTTCCCAAATCTAAATTCCTAGCTGGCAAGCGTTTAACCTAAAATGAAGATGTAATTACAGTTGTAAACCACTGTGTTGAAGGCCTTGAGGAAAACTATTTTAATCAAGGGATAGCATTGCTAGATATGAGTTGGACTGAGTGTATTAAAGTTTCAGGAGATTATATTGAAAAATAAAAATGTTTTTGAAAAACTATCTATTCTCTTTTTGTGAAGTTTCCGAACCGGCCTCGTAACCCTAAAAAATTTAAATCATTTTTTTTGTTTGAGTTTACTCACATCTATTATTTCTTGAACTGTGTACATAGAAAGGTTGCATATTTATTTATGTATTTTCTATGTATGAATATATGTATGTATGTATTGTCAATTTAATCTGTTGTTTCTTTTGTAAAATATTTGTGAATTATTGAACTTATTTATAAGTTAAATTGAAAATAAACACATCCTTATGACAACTTATCGTAAATAATATAGCAAAATGAGCCCTTTGGCTTTTTGAAAACATTATTTTCGATTGTTTGTTATTCACAAATATTTTGACAGTTGTTAAGTGTCAAAGTTTGCAATGGCTAAGACTTGATTGTTCTTTTGCAAATGTCTAATGTGAAAGCTTTGAATTAATCGGTTTTATTGTTTGAGGATGTGTTATTGAAACTCAGGTATAGTTTTGTTTAGGCAGAGGAATACGTGTGATGTGTGTGCTGTGAGAGATTTTGATAGGTGGTGGCCAGAGTTACCAATATAAGAAAAAATTGTTTACAAAAAGGGATATTTATTAATAATTTCTTTTGTCGATATTATAACAAAATTGAATTTTCCGCTATTTGTGTAATACAAAATAGTTGAGAGCAGTGGTGGGCAAACAGATATTATCATATTTATATTTGGGTGTGTTAAGCAGCAGATAGCTTTGTGTATTAAGAGAGAAAATCATAAACATTTAGAATATGGATATCCCAGATAGTACGCTTATAGTGTATTTTCTTTTCAAGCCTTACCTCTGTGTTCTGAGTCACGTTGTTCTCCTCTTGCACCAATAAAGCCACTGCTATGGATTCCATTTCTCCTTCAAATACAAAAATTAAAAATACCACCTCCGGCTTGACAGGATTCTTAGCACTTAAATATTTTGCAAACAAAAATTGTTACCACTTTATTATTATTATTAATTTACAAGTCTTTTATATTATTTTATTTTTATTATTTCTTCTTATTAATCGCACAATTTTTTTTTATTTTCCTATTTTTATTGTTTGTTGTGACTTTTGTTTATTAAAATAGTAACAAACTTGCTCATTTCTTTGTTTCTATTTCACATTTAATAGTAACAAATTGGTTTTGAAAACATTGTTGTCTTCCTCTTGTTCTTTCGATTCAGTTTTTGTTTGGAATACCAATTTTCGATCGTAGCGTAACTGAATGCGGAGACGTAATCGAAAGTCAGAATAGGAGTGATTGACTACTGTTTCTAAGTTTTGTGTTTAAAAAATTATATATCATAATATGATTACTTTAGATCATAATATGATTATTATATATCATAATATGATTATTTTTAACTATAATATGTTTACATTGGGTCATAATATGATCATATATGACAATTTTTGGATTATATTGGGTATATTATATGTTCAAATATCAAATTATGATTAATAAGAAAATATTATAATGAAATACTACGATGATAATTGATCATAATATGATATTTCATGACATTTATATTTATCATAATATATTATGACTACAATCGTAAATCTTATCATAATATGTTGCTCTTAGATTACATTTACTACAGCCATATTTTTTTCTCTATATCGAGATATTTCTAGTATCACAATATTTATTGAACGTGTAGCAGTGCCCTATGACACCAAAGCATTTTTTCTTGTCGGTTTTAAAACCAATTCTGACAATATGACACCCCTGATATCTCCAAAAAAAAATTCCAAAATTTCCTGTTCATAGAACCCACTATTTTTTTGAGAGATTATGTTAAAGATAGAGTCAATGCAGATTCAATCAAATCGATTACAGCTACAAAACTCAAGAATCGTGACATGATATTATTTCCAATCATTTTAAATACAATAAAAAAATTTAAAGTTTTTCATAAAAATTCTTTGTTTTATATTGTTTTGAAAACCCCGCTTTTCTTTGAATTTAGTTTATAAATTCTTCTTATGGCTGTATTGATGTTCTACATTTACGTTTGAAAAACGTTGCTGGTATTGGATATGCTAAGAGAAACCAGATAATCTGAGTGGTAAAATTTATCAGAGAAAATCAATTCAGTAGGTATTCTGTTCCTTAGGGAGCCTGTCTCTTTAGAAGTCCCCTTTATTAGAAGTCACTACTCTATGGTAAACTAAAGTTCCCTGTCATAATGCAAAGGATGTAATTAAAAGAAAACACATACATTTTAGAGAAATGTATGAAATCTTTATTTGAGTCGATAGAACGATCTATATAATTCAATGTTTAAAGATGATTTTATGTAAATCGTTTAAATGGTTCATACACTGGGACCAATTTTGCAATATTTTCTCCAACATATTTTCCCGTATCTCACGAATAAATACTTCAATATTAACTTCCAGTGCATCAAGCTTTGCGGGCTTATCTATATAGTCTAAGACGTTAAATCGCACGATCTAGGCGGCCAATTGATGGAACTCGCCTCCCAATTGGGCCATTGTTTTGTGTGCTGTGTGGCTTGTGGCATCGACTTGTTGAAACCACTTGTGAGTTCTTTCATTTTAGGCAAAACAACAATTGTAATCACCGCACGGTATCACTCGCCATTCTTAGTAACGTTCCTTCTTGCGTCTTCTTCGAAAAAGTACGGCAATGATGCCAACGGCAAATAATCCACACCAAACAGTGCATTTTTCTGAATACATGGCAGTTCTTGCAATGCATCTGGCTGCTCTTTACACCAAATATGACAATTTGCTTCTTTACGAATCCATTCAACCAGAAATGAGCTTAGTCGTTAAAAACAATTTTTCTTTAAAAATTGCACGATGCACTTTCTTAACCGAGCATGAATTTTGATAATAAAATTCAGTAAACTGCAAGTGTTGTTCGTTTGCAAGTCGATTCATGGTTAAGTTATAGACAAAACTGAACATATTAAACAGTAATATATTACACGAAAATAGCTGAGCTGGCAAACACAGTCTTGCCGAAAAGAAAGTTGTTTAAATATTACCCTTTGTATGACCCCCCTAATTGTCCACACCAATGGTCAATTGATAATATTATCAAAGGAAAGTTATTTTTACAGTTATAGTTTCTTATATTAGCTTTTCTTTCATATTCATAAATGAGTTTCAATTTGTGATTAAAAAGTATGTAACAATGCTTTAACATAATTAATGCTCTTATATCAGATTTCATGGTTTATTGTTCACTTAACCATTTATCAAAATTTTCCAGCGGGAAAAATTGCAAGTGCTTCCATTTTCAGGCCTTATAGAATAACTGTTTACACATTCTAAAAGATTCCATACTCATTTCACTATGCCTTCTCTCAGAATGGTTTTGCAATTATAAGCCAGCGTTCCCACATACATACTTATATTTTGTAGAAAACTTTTTATTTTTGAAAAAAAAAACTTTTTTTATGTAAAACTTCAATTTATTTATAAAAATTATCAATGCTGTTTATTAATCTACTAGCTTTTTGAGCCCGGCGCACACAGTTGCCGTGTCGTGTATTTAATAGCTATAAGTCAAGGAGGTTGCGGAACTTCATGAAATTTTGCACACATTTATTTTAAATTTTTTAAGAATTTTAATTTTTTTTTTACAAATATACGCCTACTTTTACGCCCACCTCCCATACAACTTAAATAGAAAATGTGGCATAACTTCCATGAATTTATATATGTATGTAGATTCAACCAACAACCCAGGTTCGAATCCTAAGGCAAAAAAAATTATCAATAAATTTTAATAATAATTTTCATGTAACAATTCCTACCTTCAGTAAAAATAATTTACTGAAAATTAAATTTAATGAACTCGAGCCGATATAAAAGAAATATCAAAGATGTAAAAAGATTTTTTTAATAATTTTTGAATTTCAAAAAACTTTTTGCCTCTTGACAACCTTGCAAAAAAGGAAAAACTTGAAATATTTTTGTTTATTTAAAATACCTTCTCTTACCTTCCTCAATGGAATTATTAATTTAGCAGACCTTTAATTACGTCTTGAGGTATTAGTTGGTAAACCTTCCAATTGCCCTTCTCAAGTAGGCCTTCTAGCAGGCATCTAGCGAGTAGGCAAGGTCACACTTGACAAATATTTGCCGAAAAAGACGTAACCACTAAATAACATATATTTGAATTCGTTTATTCATTTAAAAGAGCTTTTCTTATTTAGGCCAAAGCACAACAAATATTTAGTTTTAATTTATTTGATGCCGTTTGATCTTGCAAAACTCTTGTAACTGTAAACAAAGTCAAACAAATTTTGTGCTAAAAAAAGTGGTTAGGCTTTTTTTGCCAAATGTGACCGTACCTTAACAATGATACGCCATGTAAAATTTAAACGATTTGGCAATACGGCTGGAAGTCCTTGTGACTCCCAAAGAAGGCCCTCTAGAAGGCCTCCTTACGGCATCTTTTTTCCGCTGAATTGTTCATTGATACCAATTGCTTGTACATACTTACATACATACATACATATGTAAGTTTACTATAATATGATTATGTTGAAAAATTTTCCAAGTTTTTCCACTTTGCTTTGTTTTAATATACAGTCAAAGACTAAAGTTTAAATACACCTCAAAAATTGATTGTTTAAAGAAAAGTAAAAGTTTCAGGAAAACTTAAAGTATACAGTTTTATTTAGTTTTATAAATAACAAAATAAAATAACAAAAAATATAGACCTCATTACGAACATAACGGTAATTCTTAAAAATACGATAAAATTCACTCGACAAAAGTTTAAATACATCTTGAAATGTTAATAATTTTTTTTTAGATAAATTAAAAAAGAAAACATTTCAATACTTTTTGGACCGCTATGGCTATCAATAACTGTCTGCAAGCGGCGTGGCATAGAAAGTGCCAAGTTTTCTGTTTCAGAAGGCGATATTTCTGACCAGATTCTTTTAAGAGCTTCTTTAAGCGACTTTTTGCTCGTTATTGAAGTTGCCAATAATTTGCGCTTCATTATATCCCAAACGTGCTCAATTGGGTTTAAGTCTGGCCATTGACGTTGGCTATGGAGCTGTCTGGGATCAGAATAAAGCAACCACTCTTTCACAAAAAGTGCGGTGTGTTTGGTATCGTTATCCTGTTGAAAGATCAAACGGGATCCAAGGCCAAAGATGTCGACGGATGCTTGCAAATTGCTTTCCAATGTACTCTTTTAAGTATGTTGATTCATGATCCCATCAATAAACTCCAAATTTTCAACCAACGCTGCTCCAATCGCTCGCCAAACTATTACATTGGCACCACCGTGTTTTACCGTGGGAACCAAATTTTGGGTTTGAAGGGCAGTGTTTGGCTTGCGCCAGACCTTTGCACGACCATCGCTTCCAAATAAATTAAATTTGCTCTCGTCTGTAAAAAGAACTCTTTTCCAAAACTCAGCGTCTTTGTTTCTGTACTTATGTCCAAACTCCAGTCTAAGTTTTCTGTTTTTTCACTTATTAGTGGCCTTTTTCGGGGAACTCGGTTTTTATATCCATTTTCTCGCAATGCTCTTCGAACAGTTCTTGGATGAACATTTTTGTTATAGTTATTAGCGATATCATCTGCAAGTTTTGGTGCACTTATTCTTGGATTATTTTTCACTTCTTTTACGGTGTGGTTACCAATCGTGATATTGGTAAGTTTTTTTGAACGACCGCTTCTTGGAATATTTGCTACGGAGCCATTTTCCTTATATTTTCTAATTATATTTTGGATACTTTTAAATGATACATTTAATAATTTTCCTATTTCCTGATAGGATTTTCCTTCGTTGAAACGTTTTATTATAAAATGTTTAATGCTGGACTCAATTTATTTACCTTTGCCCATAATTTTCGACAAAACTTGCAATGCTGTCAATAAAAAGAGTACTAATAACAAGTTCTGGCTTGTAAGAACATAATTTCACCGAAACATAAAATATAATTGTACTTTGTTTTTGAGAAATGAAAGAGAGTTCTTTGTTTTGCAAGATGTATTTAAACTTTTGTCTAGTGAATTTTATCGTATTTTTAAGAATTACGGTTATGTTAGTAATGAAGTCTTTATTTTTTGTTATTGTATTTTTTTATTTATAAAACTATATAAAACTGCATACTTTAAGTTTTCCGGAAACGTTTACTTTTCTTTAAACAATCAATTTTTGAGGTGTATTTAAACTTTAGTCTCTGACTGTATAATATAATGCAAAAAAATGTTGTTATTTATGATAGACATTCTTTTGTAATTTATTAAAAGAGCCTGCCAAAAATATCAACTTGACTAAAGTTGTCAAGTTGATATTTTTAAGAGGCACCTTTAATGTGATGATAATTACAAGTTCACGGTTACAATTTTATACCATACTCTCAGCTCTCCTTGCCTGTCTCAATCTTTCCCTCTCTGTCACTCTCAATGTAATGCCTTAACAAAGAGCTAGTATGTCACTAAAATGCACGTGGTGGCTTGTATTTTCATTTCAAAACAAACCAAAAAATCCCAAAACAAATCCTGTTGGGAAAACAGCAACAAAACAAAACTGTTATACTGTAACGGTGAGCAAGGGAAATTATTTGTTATTGTTTGTTTTTGTTTACCTTTTTGCCGCCATATGGATGGCATCCAAACAGTCAGTCAGTTAGCAGTAGTTGTAAGTTGTTTAAAAAGGGAAATTTTTTCATATGAAATTTACTGAGTGCGTGTGTAGAGGTATGACTGAGTGTGGTAAACAAAATCATGTCGATGCTTGTTTCTTCTTGTAGTCTACAACAAGAATGTGTTAAGTGGCAATTTATGAATAAACGAATAAACAGACAACAGGACAGTTGCGTTTTAAAAGTCGACTGATAAAGAAGTACTTGTTTACTACACAAAACAGTACAAGTTAAAAATTAAGTTAATAAAACTGTTTAATAAATTCAACAAAAATACATACATATGAATATTAAGAGAAATTGTTAAAAAAAACATGAATTAAATTTAAAAATTTTAAAAAACTCAAACTAATTAAAAATACTATTTTATAAAATAATTAAAAATTTACTAAGGACAACTTAACAAACTGAAATGAAAACGAAAATTTTGAAAACAATTATTAAATATCTGTTAAACTAAAATTAATTTTCGAATTAAAAATTGTGCTAATATTAAATAATATTTAAAGTAAAATTTCAAAATCTCAAGAGTTAAAAAATTAAAAATAAAAAAATTTATTATTATACAAAATCCGCTACAAAATCCCCTCTTAAACCTAAATCATTAAAAATAAATCGAAATAAAAATTTATTAATCAAAATAATTATGAAAATAAATCCTTAAATAATTAACTAAAAATATTGCTTGAAATTAAAAAAAAAATCTAAATTTTATCTGCTAAAAAAAATTCTAAAACGTCGCTATTTCATTCATGTGTGTTATAAACTAAAAATATCTATTAAATTTTCTACACCATTATGGCTAAATGCATGTAATTTTCTGTGCTATGAAACACAATCTATTTAACTTACTATATCGACGTGTAAATGAAAATGTCAATGTCATTTAGTGTTAGAAATGTAAATATACTTGCAACAACAGTTGACGTGTTTCCTGCTCCTACTACTAGTGAAACTTGCAACAACTAGATATGGTTGTCAAATGTCGTCAATAGATTGCTTTTAATATTAATATCAAATCATAGTAAGTGCTTTTATTTTTGTTATAAAAAAGAAATTAACATAGACACCTACCAATATGAATTATAATAAATATAACTAAATCTTTACTGAGAAAGAAGTAAATTCATTACTAACAAATAAATTATACATTAAGCAAATTAGAGTGCTATACTCAGATGTGCTAAATCTTAATTTGAACCCCCTCACCCCTTACCTAAATTTTCATGTACATATAATAAAAAATACAAAAACTACACTGGTTATAGGACTAGAATATCCTTATTCAATGTTTTTATTAGTAATTTATATGTATGTATGTATATTGTTTGAAAGACAAATTTAAAAACAACATTATTTATTTCAAATGCTTCTAATCTATCTAATTTTGAGCATTTATAATTAATGTAACTAACAATTCTTAGCATATCTTGAGTGTAATTTAACAATTTACAAAATTAAAAAAAAAATATTTTTCCATATTCACCATAAGTTAAGAAACAGGGTATAAAAAGGAATAAAATATAAGGTGGGTCTTCTTTTGGTGGAATTTGATCTCAATAACATTATTTACAAAAGATTTATGGGTGACATAGTACAACTGGACCAATTATAGACCGATAGCTTCCAAATCCAGTATCCACTAATGTGATTTCTAAGTATTTTGGCATTATTTTAGTTGAATTTCATCTCAATAACGTTAGTTACAAGAGCTGTTTGGTTGGTTGGTATTCTCGGAAATGGTCTTAATTCAGGAGCTATTATTGACTGACAGCTACAAAATCCAGTAGCATAAGTGCCGTATAACTAATACATATTAGTATACATAATTTCTGTATTAAAATTTCTGGTTCGAACTCGATATTTATCAGACATTTTTGTGGGTTAAATTATTTTTCGGAAATGGTCCTATGACAAATTATGGGCCGCTCTTCTTAAATTTCGGAACCGAGAATTGATACATGTTAGGATATTTCACATCGAATTTCAACATAATAATATTATATTTAAGTGGGATATGGACCGATTTTCTCAAAAAACCAACAGTTTTATTATGATATATGTATATGTAAATGCTCAGTGTAAACTGGTATTTTTTTTAGAGATTTATGAATATTGAAGTGATTTTCGGAATAGGGCTTTATATGGAGGATATTGTCAAATATTCACCGAAATTCATAAAATTTTGTAGTTTGATTTTTGTGTATATCGTCACCTAATATGCAAAAGGGCGTAACAACGCTTTTTATTTTTTTTATTGGAGAAGCAAAAAACGTTGTGGAATTAAAGATATTTTAGATTTAAAAGACATTATTTATTGTCTTGCTTAAAACACGACTACAGACTTATTTCTTAAGATTTTTGTTATTTTTTGTTAATATTTTTTAAGTTATGGTTGTTACGCCTTTTTGGCATTCGATTTTCTGAAACAAAAAGACGTAACAACACTAAACATGAGAAATGGTGATTTTGTTTTTAGAATATATGTAAGTACTCTTCCCACTTTATTAAGTAATAAACATGTTTTGTAGTAAGTTTATTAAAAACAAAATTTATTAAAATTCATTGTATTTACACAGTACATAAATATTTTAAAATATCTATTAATTTAATATTTCAAATGATAAAAAACTAAAAAAATATTAAATTCATTAAATATGTACATATGTAATAATTTATTTTAGAAAAAGAAAAAATACTTCAGTATAGAATGTTAAAAAAATTATATGTACATATTTAATTTTCAAATGGAATATTGCCATAAAATTAATGAGAATCTGTAGGAATTATAGATTTGAGGTCTTGAAGATGTTCCCATTATCAGTGAATTTTTTTGCTGTTCATTGTGAAAGAATCGCATATTCATCTGCAATATTATACAAAATATTATATACAAATATTTTAATATTTATTTAATTTTTTCACAATATGTACCACTCACTCAAAATATTACCGTTAACCATGGTGTAACTATACAAGGTGAGTGCAGCAGCACAGCTGACTGACTATGTTTACAATTTACTTATGTCAAACGTAATACTTTTTCAAGTGTTTTTGACAGTAGTACATTATTTTACACAAACAAAATGCCTGTTGTTTCTGTATTGTGTTGTATTTGTTGTCGATTTGCAATCACCTTGTACGTTAACATTAAACGAAAAAATTATAAACACAAATTGACAAAAAAAATCGTAGCCAACTTAGTCATTCAAAAATAAAAAGAGTCAGTTTTTTTCATTCCAGTGTGTTGTTACGCCTTTTTGTTTTTGAAATTTATACACTTGTTATTACGGTCTTTTGAATTTCGTTTGTAAAGTCGTTTTTTCTTGACGTATAAGTTCAAAATTCTGACGAGACATGTAATTTAGTTTAGTGCATTATAATCAATTGAAAACTCGATTTTGAATTTTTTTGTTCTTACGCCCTTTTGCATATTAGGTGACGATATGTAAATGATCTATGTAAAGTTTTGTGTCGGTGCCGATATTTGTGTGTAAGATATATATTGAAATTAATGACGTTTTCGGATGTGGTCCTTATATGGGAGTAATGACCAATTATGGGCCGACCAGCATAAAATTAATGCAACAATTTTTAAACCTATAAGGATTATTTATTTCGTATTTTAGATGCGTTACAATATTTACACCAGATTTATACCTATTTAAGTGAATTTCAGATGTGGGCTTTATATGCGGTGAATGGTCAAACGAAATTTCGTTTTGTAATTTATTTTATTTTTGCAGAATTTTGTATTGATATTGTCGTTTTATATGCATTTACGTATAATTGAGCCACATTTCTGAAAGATATTTGTACGGGGTCTATTAGAAATCATGGAACAATTTTTACTATTTTAATTACAGTTTGCAGACACGCCTAGCTCAATCGTCTTGTTTGGTCTCAGATGAATATTATCAAAGTTTCACACGAAATGAGAAACTCATTCACCACTTGTGGTAGTGGGAGGTACATATAAAAAGTGTGTTCTATAGAAATGAAAAAATAATTAACAATTAATGATTTTTCTCTTAATAATGGATTGGTAATAAACTTGAAAATATTGAATATTAAAGTTTTTAGGGTAGTTGAACAATTAAGAAAAGTATATTCTATTAAAGTGCATGTTTAATAAACTTTTTTTACTCACATTCAAATGTAAAACACTTTCAATTCTAGTCACATATTAAAAATTCAAGTGATGAAATACATTTTATTTGACTAGCATACGCCAGAGAAAAGAAAACTTGAATTAAAGGTAAGTTATAATTAAGCCTTAAGTGTAACTTAAGCTTAGACCTAGATTTTAATGTAATTAAATTTTACAAAATTACATTAACTTGACATATAATAATATAAGTTTTTAACCTCAGTTCTGGAGGAAATAGAGTGATGCGGCTATTAATTTCTCGAGAATTGGAACCAATTAAAGTTCTAACACTGTTACGACTTTTATCGAAAAAGTCAAGACAAAATAGTTATTTTTGCACCACTGCGGTGCCCGCTAGCCAACAGTCAATGATAATTACAGCAAATTTCAAACCACCGGCAATACTGGTTAAAGGATTGATGTTTGACTGTTGGCTAGCGGGCGTCGCAGTGGTGCAGAGGGTGAGAACGTAAATAATTCTGATGAGATAAAGTGGTGTTTCTCGAAACATATGAAAATTCAACCAACAACCTAGGTTCGAATCCTAAGGCAAGAAAAATTATCAATAAATTTTAATAATAATTTTCATGTAACTCCTACCTTCAGTAAAAATAATTTAATGAAAAATTAAATTTAATGAACTCGAGCCCAAATAAAAAAGAAATATCAAAGATTTAAAATTAACAGTTCAAATAAAAATAATAATTGTTGTTAAAAAAAACCTTTTATTTCTGCCTTAAAAAATAAAAGTTAAAATTAAAAGTTATTTTTTGACTTTTATCAAAAAAAGCACAAATTTGACAGTCACCCAAAAATTTGCATGTACATCACCTATGTATCATAATGATAAGATCCAACATTTTCTACGATAATTTTTTATATGTGATTTTTTGATGTAAATTTTTAAACTAACAGTTATTTTCTGTCCCTGTTTTAGACACTTAAGTAACAAAATCAAACGAATATATTCTCTTTTCATCGCATAATTCTATTCGAAATATTCTTTCATAAATATTCTTATTTATTGAAAATTTTAGACCACAAGCTCTATACCAATAGTTTTTATGATGAAATTAAGATTTTCTGAAATGTTAACTTTTTCAATGCAGCCTATTGGGGTCAACATTAGTCCAATGTATGAAATCGAGTATTTTAATGTGGCTGCTGTGGAATTTTTATAAATATTGTGGAAATATTTCTGTATGTATTTATTATCAAGTATGTACTTCTTAATTGCCTGCATTGTACAGCAGAACGTATGATTAATATTTATTTATAGAGAAAGCGGCAGTTTTAAATAACGTATACGTTGTTTATACGAGTTATTTTACTTTTTCGGTTCCCTTGTATGTGACGATCGTTGTAAAATATTTTACTGTGTAACGACATTTTCATATCAATAACGATATATTTTAGACATTTTTAGATATTCCAGATATTCTTGGAAATGGACGTTATATGGGAACTTTAGCCAATTATGAACTCACATTCACAACATCCAATAGTAAAATTTTTACTTAAATATAAATAATCGGTAAAAATTTCAGTTCTATACCGATATTAATAAGATACGTAAGTAGGTTAATATGTTTTTCGAAAATGGTACCTCTATGGGAGCTGCGACCAATTATGGGCCGATCGCCATAAAGTTGGTTACTATGATTTATATACATATATGTATGTATATGTGGATTATTTCTGTCAAATTTCAAGTTTATAATAATGTTTATAAAAGATTTAGGTGATTTTCGGAAGTGGACTTTATATGAGGGCTATGGTAAAATATGGACCGATCATCATAGAACACGGTACGGTAGTTGACCTTTACTGTCGATTTCATCTGGATAGTGATTTTGTAAAAGATTTATTTATTAAAGTTATTTTCAGATGTGGACTTTATATGGGGGCTACAATCAAATATCGACCGATCATCATAAAATTCGGTATGCTGTTTTATATATATGGGTTACTTTTATTGAAT
Organism: Bellardia pandia; assembly: GCA_916048285.2. Lineage (NCBI taxonomy): Eukaryota > Metazoa > Arthropoda > Insecta > Diptera > Calliphoridae > Bellardia > Bellardia pandia. The sequence goes on from OU696531.1 coordinate 51,789,272, forward strand.
TTGTATAACAGATTTATGCTTATTACAGTCTTATTAAAAAAAAATTAATATCGGTTTAATCTGCAAATTAGTAAATTTGAGATTTTCGCTTAATAAATGGTTATTAAAATTTTTTATTCAAAAAACGCTTATTAACTAATTAGTAATTTAAGAGTAAGACTGGCAACACTATTTCATTTGAATGTCATTTAAGTTCTAATGGTGAAACAGGGTTGAATACTTTTTTATCAGTAACCGCAACTCGTCAGTTGTTTTACTTTTAAATAAATATAAAATGTTTTTGAATAAGAAAATATTTTGCAATAGTCTTTTAGTAAAAGATTTTTAAATATTAAATATTATTTTTTTTTTGCAAAAATAAACATATACCAAAGAGACGAAAAAAAACTCGGTAACCTTCTTTTCATTTGTTAATGTTTTCTGCACATAACTATTTTGATACAATATATTTCATCAAGATTGCATGAATTTATATGAATGCATACATATGTATGTACATATTTATTAACTCATATGTATTTATTTATGCATAAATACAAAATATAACATAAAAATCTACACATGTGTGTAAAAAATCAGTTGTAAAGCACTTGTGAATTCATGTTCTTTAAATGACTTTCTGTACAACGGAAGCTTGTACAGTTTAACATTTTTGATTGTAAGTGAAATCGAAGAATATATATAGAATTTAAAACCTCGTGACTCAGTTTATTTCTTTTGTTTGTACTTCTCAGCATCTGCATTGGCATGTAGTAAACTCAGTAGAATTTTGGATAATTTTGAGAGGCAAGGGAAATTATCATTGAAATTCTTCTACAAAATAACCAAAATGGTTCCAAATCCATATTTGAAAGAGAATTTATTTCTTCTTTTGAAAAATTATATCAATATAAGTAGGGCGTTTTCCCTACATCTGACATCACTGGTCTCAATTGCATTTATAACTTTTTGTTTAAAAGAATTTTTTTATTACAACAGTTTTCTATGCATGCAAAAAAGAGTAATGTTTTGTATAATAATAAATATCTTTCTTAGATCTTAGAAAATAGCAGCAAATCAACATGTAGTAAATACTTGGGAATTATCAACACTGCTTCAGCTGAAAAAAATGTCATTTTACTTTAGAATTAAAGTGGGAGTGGACGTACTTTAAAATTTCAACTTTTAATAAGACGTTAAAGTCTGCAAATTAAGTTTGCTTAAACCCAAATTAACTTTTTCTGAATAAGACTGTTAATGTTTAAGCTAATAGTTTTGCATGAAAAGAAAAGAAAAGGAGGAGTAGATCTTATTAATACAAATATATTGCCACAACATGTTGTTTACAAATGTTTACTGTCTTTACAGACAACGAGCAGGTGGCTGGAGGTTTGTCTTCAAATAACCTCATAAAAATAATTCTACTGATTTTAAATCATTCAAACACAAATTATACAGAAAACAGTGACACGTTGCGGAAGCAACAATATCATATTAACAATACCATCAAGAGGGAAATGAGCTTTATTGCGTAGAAAGATGTTACTCAGTCATCAAATCAAACTTTCATTTTGAAATCTTATTTAAGTTATTAAACGATTTATTCTCTCGTGTAATTCTCCATTTTAATTAAGCTGAAACTGTCAGCTGTCAATCAAATTTCATGTTGTTGTAGAGGACAAGAATGATAAAATAAAGATTACGCCATGCGCATGATTTCCCGTTATGTGACGTAGAAGTTCCATTCTAAGGGTTCCCAAGAATGTGTCACGTGTTAGAATTAAAATTTCTTGCGAAAAATTTATGTTTTATGTGACAGTTGGCAACCTTGCAATTGAAATCTCTGAGAGTTCTAAAATAAAATTTGTTTAAAAAAGAAAACAAACAAAAAAAAAAAAAAAAAACAACAAAAATGAGCAAATGCAAGTCAATAGAAACACAGAATGTGTGACGTCACAGTTCCAAAATTCGCAGAACATTTTAAAATTTTACGCACATTGGCGTAATCTTTAATCTATCATTATTGGTAGAGGAAAATCAAAAACTTTCTTTTGAACTTGTACAATGAATAGTGAATTTTATTGAGAACAACTTTGAAAAGTCTCTCTCTCTCTCTCTCTCCAAAACCATTATTTTGCTTTAACCTAGACAGTTTCTTTTATTTTGCAAAGGACATAATTAAATGGTATGGATTGAATGCAATCGATTTTAATTTAAAAGATAACCATTCACCAAATATTTAGAATTGCGAACAAGAGAAGACTTTTGGTCAGTTATGACTGGGACGGGACTGGTTTTTCAAATCCTGAATTCCTGGGATTAGGGATTTTATAAAGGTAAATCGCGGATCCTGGGATTTTTGGGGTTTTTTGGTTTATTAATAATAAAAACTATTTATTTCAAAAAACTAACTTATATTAAATTAAAATATGTTTGCAAACAAACATTTTCTGTTTTCATAAAATGTTTATGAACCATTAATAATTTAAAAATATAATAACGTTATATTGATAATGTTGTATTGGCAAAAATAATGTGTTATTTGGTCTATAATTTTTATATTGATTTAAAAGCAATGGAATATTATCGTTCGACCTTAAAAAGCCTTCTTCTCCAAAGAGAATATTAATTTGATTTTGTTACCAATATATGAAGCTGACGAAAAACCACGTGCACATCGTTTGTGGACTAAATTGTTAGCAAATTGTTGTATGCTCATTGCATAAACAATCCTTTCTCACCCCCCGAAACAAATAATTATATTTCTTATTCAATATTTGATTCCATGTCATAACAGACAGTGTTAGGTTTTGTGGTGGCATTTACTTATTTCAATTACATTCATTATTCTAATCGTTTCATAATCAATCTTGTTAAATCATTTCTAATAACAAACATTTCTGTTTCATTATCAAGTTCAATCTTTAATTTTCGTTTTTTTTTTCAAAATATTTAAAAGTATTCTTTATTGTTTTTTTTTAAAGAGATTTCACCAGTTCATCGCTTAATATGCAATCACTTTTTGATATGTATTTGTATGAGCATAAGAAAAAGTGCAACATCAGCAGAGATTCATATCACTGCCACAAATGCCATCCATCTGTTACTTTAACCGGATTTACAACCATTTGTTTAAGTAAAAAAAAATCTTCATCTGTCATCTGTTGAGCTTCTAAATCAATTAAAGCTTGTTTTATATGTCTAGGTAGGTATATTCAATTCCAAAAAACGTAGACACATCACGTCGTGCGTTCGAGTTTGACAATACAAATACATACAAATTTATCAACTAATTTATCAACATTCTCTCTATTTTCATTGAATATATTATTTCAATTCAATTTTGTATTTTTGTTTTGTGTTACAGTTTTTCTTTTCATGGGATAAAAATCTTTCGTTAAATATTCAAGAGGATTTAAGTCAGGTGTCAGGTGGTAGAAAATGAAGTTGTTCCTTTGCAATAGCTGCAATAAAAACCTATCTGCCAGACCAAATGGCTGACATACAACCCCATTATGTGCATCCAATTATTACTTTCTGAAACTTGTTCTTCTTGTGACGTCACAAGTCAAAAATATTTTTATGTTTGCTTAACTTCTATATAAATTTTAATGCAAATAAAAGTTTTAAAGAAAATAAATTAAAAAACAATGGTACAATTTTGCCACCTTGATGAAAAAAAAAACTAAAAGTGTCTCATAGAGTTTGTATTGAACACTGGGTAACTGTAACGTTTTGCGTTTAAGATACCTTATATGCCTACTGAAGATTTTGTGTTTCAAATTAAAAATCTCGAAGCTGTATTCAATTCTTTGAATGGTTAAAATATCTTGATTTGCAACGAGTATTTAAAAAAGCATATAAATGAGTCATAATATCTGGCATGATCTGTTTTACAATTTTTGGTAATATTTCTTAAGATGGATTTACCCATTAGTTCTGAACAAAATATTTGTTCGAACAAAGATTTTTTCATATGCCGTTTGACGTCTCTTTTTTTGAGAAAGAGAAAATATTTTTTACGAACAACTCTCAGCTGGAATTTATTTAATGTTATATTTTGTCTGGAGAAAAATTAACTTAGTTGCCAATAGGTTACATTTCTAGCTGTGGTGTTTGTGAAATTAAATTATTCATTTCATTTATTCGTTAAAAATTTTGTAAATTGTTTTTGAAAAATAAACACAATATTTTAATATAATTTATATTTGTTTTTGTCACTTAAAAATCAAAGCGAAATAAATCAATGACCGCAGTATTACCAGCTTTGATTTTCCAGAAAAATCGTTCGAAATGGGTGAATAGTGCTGAAAAATACTTTCAGTAAAGAATTTTTCTTCGGACAAAATTTTTGTTTGGAACAAATGGGTAAAGGTATGTGTTATCAGTAAAACATGAACTATTTTCTGTTTCAAAATTTTACATCATTGTCTTGTTTTTGTTTATAAAATTTTCGTAGAAAAAACTTTCAAAAATATATTTTCTATCAATAATCGATTTAAGGTTTAGAACGCTTTTAAAATCTTTGCAGACAACATTTACAAATCCAAAATTCTCTGCTGATATTTCTTTTCCAATTAGAATTATCATTTTTTTTTTGTCCTGACATATATTTTTTAATGTGTAATTTAATTACAATATTCTCATTCACAAATTTCCTGTTTTTATACCCTCCACCACCACATGTGGTAAATGGAGGTATATATACGTTTGTCATTCCGTGTGAAACTTTGTTAATATTCATCTGAGACCCAACAAATTATATATGTTCTTGATATTTATAAAATTCTAAGTCCATTGAGCTATGTCCATCTGTCTGTTCCACTGCCCATCTGTGTAAAACACTCTCACGTCCAACTTAACTTAACAACATTTCCAGAAAAATATTTTTACTTCGCAGATAAGTTTGATATTGAAAATCTGCAAAATCAGTATAGTAGAATCAGAGTTGTGTACCAAAATATGAGGTAACCTTCATAACTTTTTTTTTTTTAAGAGAAGGAACACTCAGGCAATTAATTTGCCTATATATATGGAAAGGGGATTTTTTTTATAAATTTTTTTTAATATATTGCATATAATGCCATGAAATTTTGTACACATTTTTTCTATGATAAAAGCAGAAACTGTGATGAAAATAGTAAGAACCGGGCCATGATTTCTTAAAGCCCCCATACAAATATCATCCCAAAATATAGCTCAATGCTACATAAATGCCCATAAAATTAGAATATCACTGCGAAATTCAACAAAAATAAGTTTCTTGTAAAATGAAATCGCAAATCGAAATTTTGTTTAGTTCGCTCCTTGTTTCACCATAGACCCCATTCCGTCCCTTAGTATACATCCAATTGTGACGCGTCTAAAATACGAAATAAATAATCCTTATAGGTTTAAAAATTGTTGATATTTGACCTTATTCTTCATATGAAGCCCTATTCCGAAAATCACTTCAATACTAGGGTATTCAATTAATCGGGGTTTTAGTTTAATCGGTTAATCGAGCAAATAATTAATCGGGTTGAGATTTAATCGGTTAATAATCGGTTAATTAAGAATTATTCGGTTAACCGACCAATTTAAATTTAAATAAATAGATTGGTTAATATTAAAATAAACACTTATTTTATGTTTAGAATTTATATTTTATTAATAAAAAAAAAACAAATAAAACGTAACAATTCATAAGTAATAAAAAATTAAAGTAAATGAGATCCTTCTTTGTACATATGTATGTATATGAGTTAAACTAAGGTTTTAAAGGGATCTTGTGAAATAATCTTTTTAAAAAAAAAAGAATATTATTCAAATGTATAGCTTTTAAAGGGCTTTTTTCTTTATTTTTTATAATACTTGACTTGGAAAAAACTCTCTCGCTGATTGTGGATGTTGGAGAAATCGAAAGTAAGGCATTATAAAGAATATCCAATTTATCAGTTCTGTTCTTTGCTTTTTCTAAGCCTACAAAATCATCCATTATACCATTGAAGTCCTTTTTAGAATTTTTTACATTTTTAATACTATTAATAGTTTGGTTTAGGTCTAAAAAAAGACTATTTTCATTAATGTCAGAAGTTTCTTCTATTATCATGTCGTCATCCGAGTCATTATGACAAAGTTCATCATAGAACATTCTAGAAAAAAGTTCATTTCCAAATTCCTTAGTTTCAGTTTTAGAGCTATATTTCAAACAACTATTGCTAGAAGGAAATGTTCGGTTAATCGGCACAAATTAACCGATTTATTTGTTATTTGAAAATCGCCAATATCAAATTATTCGAACAGTTAATCGACCCAAATTAACCGGTTAACCGATTAACGGTTAACCGATTGAATACCCTATTCAATACTCATATGTAAATCGCTTATAAATACCGGTTTACACAGAGCATATACATATGCCAAAATAAAACTGCTGGTTTTTGAAAATATCGGTCCATATTTAACCATATTCCCCATATAAGGTCCACTACCGAAATTCACATTAATACTAATATGCAGCGCTGCCAGAAGTAAGATTTTACATTATTTTTTAAGATTTTTTAACCGAAAAAAGATTTTAAGATTTTTTCCCCAAAAAAAAAGAAAAAATTGAAAAATTTTAAACTAATCGATCTCAAAAGAATTTAGTATAAGAAAATTAATTTTTGTTGTTATTTTTTTTCGTTAGTGTTAAATAAAATATGAATTGTTTTTATTATTTATAATAAAAAAAACTACTTATATCCAAAAATAAGATTTTTTCCTCAAAAAATAAGACTTTTTTGGCGAAATTAAGATTTTTTGCTGAAAATTTCTGGCATCCCTGCTAATATGTATCTTAAGTATAACATTATTACTCGTATGTTGAAAATGTACACAATTCTCGGTTCCGAAATTTAAAAAGATCGGTCCATAATTTGTCATAGCTGCCATATAAGGGCCATTTCCGTAAAACAATTTAACCCACAAAAATGTCTAATAAATATCGATATCGAAATAGCTTTTATACAGATCAGATATTTAAATTCAGAAATCATATTAGTATCGGTTAAACGGCAATTATGCTACTGGATTTTGTAGCTGCCAGTCAATAATTGGCAATGTCTTCCACATTAAGTCCACTTCCGTACACAACTCTTGTAAAAAACGTTATTAAAATGAAATTCAACTAGAATAAGCCCAAAATATATTGAACGTTAGTTGGTTGATACTGGATTTGGAAGCTGTCAGTCCATAATAGGTCCACTTCTACTATGTCACCCAAAAATCTTTTGTAAATAATGTTATTGAGATCAAATTCCACCAAAAGAAGACTCACCTTATATCTTACTCTTTTTTATACTCTGTTTCTTAACTTATGGGAGAATATGGAAAAATGTTATTTTAATTTTATAAATTGTCAAGATATGGTAAGAATTGTTAGTTACGTAAATGGTCGGAATTAGACCAAATGTCAAAACATTTGAAATAAATAATGTTTTTCGTAAAATTGTCTTGCAAACAATGTAGAAAGGCCCTAACTCGCTATTTTTTCGAAATTAGTTTTTTTTTTATTCCAATGCATTTAACGCAAATGCACCTCCTCATAAAAATTTATTGCAATAGTGTAAAAAATAATGCTTTTATAAGCAGTATGCAAGCAAACTTGAACACCATCCAAACCCACTTGCAAGAGACATCCTTAACTTTAGTGGCCACAATCGGTTGAGAAGGAGGGATACCCTTGCTTTAACTCAAGCGCAAAACAGATGACTGGATCAGTTGATGTGAAATTTTTTAGTATCATAAAAATTTTTGTCTAGCACTGGCTGGGCTTATTATTTTCTTTTTAGTATTAAGATTTGAATACTTATTGTCATTTCATATATGAAGATTCAATAAATAATTAACTGCAAAAAAAAAAAAAAAATAAGCAGTTGTACAAAAAAAGTTACATGTTGAATATTACAGTTCCTATTATGTTTGTACATTCTCCTGTAAAGTTTCAAATATGCGAGTTAGGGCCTTTCTACATGAGACCATCGATATAAAATACTAATAAAATTTGCACTGAAACTAAATAAAAAAGACAGAGCAGGGATATTCTAGGCCTATAACCAGTGTAGTTTTTATATTTCCTTTTATATTTAAGTGAAGGGTATTTAAGATTCGATACAGCTGAATATTGCACTCTAACTTGTTATTTTTGACAGTTTTCAACTTTTGCCTAAATAATGTTAAGTGGGCGCTTAATATTTTAACTCTTTATAGTTGAACAACACTTTACTCCATCATAATAATGCTTTATAATTCTTAGGAAATTCGCATATGCTAAAAATTCGCAAGCATTTTTCAGTGAAAACATAATTAAAAACGAATTAAACGTTTAAACTTGCATTAATATTTACATTTACTCAGATTGTTGTTACAGAAATTTGTAGTGAAAAATGTAGCTCTTGGGAACAATAAAGGTTTGATTAAATTCAAACGTTTGTTACATGAAGCTGTATTAATAGTTGATAAACTTTTAATTAGCAAATGTGTAAATGTATGGTTGTTACTTAAATAGTTTAAGACATTGTCGTATTTTGCGAATATTTTCAAAAGTTGTCTTCACAACCACTAGAATTTGCCCCGCAATTATTGTAGTAAAATATGAATTGAAATGCAACTTACTAGTCTTGCTTATTAACGTGCATTTAATTAATCACTTTTATAACTTCTTTTACGCAAAACTCTTTGTATACTTGTAGCGAGTGTGCGTTAAACGAAACCGAACTGGAATGCAAATTTCGTAGAATTTGTGCTAAAGACAAACATTATTTACACTCATATAGTTGCTTTCACTACATATTTGCTCTTTTGGCAAATATGTGATTGTATATGTGGCTTTGTTGAATGTATCTGTGTTTTTATGTAAGGGTTGCTTCGATTATTAAATGTTGTTCATGAATTTATCAAAAATAAAAGTTAACTTTTTTTTTAATAAATTATTAAAATTGTAGCTTTTCCAAGGAACTTTGAAAGAAAAATCTAATGATGCTTAATTTTTTTTTATATATTTCTTAAATTTGGGGCCCCCATAATGTATATATACAGTGGCTGACAAAATAAAGAGCGGTTTCAAATATTTCCTATTTTTTGATTAAAACTGTATTTATTATTTTCTAATAACACTGTGCAACACTCGAAAAGCACTTCTGAAATGGCCTAGTGTGCGTTAAAGGTGTTGGTTATGGACCAAAGACATTTTTTTGAGGCTGCTACTTTTAAACATTTATAACTTTTTTATTTATTAACCGATTTTTGAAATTCAAACGGTCTTGGAAAGCAAAATAATTGTTATTTTTAAATATATATACTTCTCATACAATACTAGCACAAATATAAATAGATTTTTTCAATGATATGGAAATTTTAAAATTTTTTTTAAACTTTTAAAATTTCTTTGGTCCATAACTCGGAAATTTGGAGGTATATTGAAACTTTTAAAACCGTTTTTGTAATACACTCATTTAGACCTATAACATACACTAGGTCACTTTAAAAGTGCTTGCAAAAAAGGAAATTTTCTATCACCGTGTAATTATAAATTTTAGTTTTATTTTTAATTCAGTTATTATTTTATCTAATATTTATGTAGGGGGGAGGGGGCACCTTCGAACACTTTTGGCTTTCAATGTACATAAAAATTTATATTTTTGAATTATTGACTTTTTACATAATTTAACTAATATATATGGAAATAAATTTTAGCTTAAGTCGACAACTTATTTTTAGTTCGATTTATATTTTTTTTTTTATTTTTTTAATGGATGAAGTAATTCTGTTCAAATGTACCCCCCCCCCTACGGGACAGCTTTGAACTAGGCTGGGGCAGTTTTGAACGGCAATTTTTTCTTGTAGCGCTTATGTCCAAAAATAACATAAATATATAAATATATAATAAATTCGATTTATTTATTAGAAAAAACATAAATATTAACAATTAAAAAAATAAAAAAAATTCAGATCAAAAATAAGTTTTATATTAGACGGAAAAGGCCTTGCGATTTCAGGTGACTTTAAAGCATCATTATCAGCATTTGATTCGTCATTTTCAGAAAATAAGAGAGAATCAACAATGTTTGGTACTTCGGTTGATAAATTAACATGTTCAAAGGTGCCCCCTTTTTCTTTGTTCAAACCTGAACTTCTTTTTGGTGTTACGTTTTCTGCCACATAAGTTATTTAGGCTTTTGTTTGACTGTCTTCTTTTATGCAAAGGAATTATTTTTCTGACCTCAGATTCCGATATCTTATACTTAGAACTCAAAGCTATCTGCTTCATGCCATTTTCACGATCGAGTACCAACAAATATTTTTCCTGTTCGGTTTAATTCCTCATTTCGAAAAAGTGTGGGTCTAGCCTTATTTTGTGTATATTTAATTAATAATAAATTAAATAATTAAGTACTTCATTTATTATTTAAAATTTAAAAAAAAAAATCAGGCTTACAACTGGTCACTCACGTACAGTTTTAACTGTCGCTTTCAACTGTTCAGTTATCTGACAGACTTAACTGTGAACTGAGCAGTACACACACGTTTAGTTCAATACTTCAGTTTTTAACATGGATTCGAACGAGTAGGACGGGGTGGCCGGTCTACGCACTCTCGCTCTACACAAATTGAACTGAGAACGGTACATTCGAACCCCAACACACACTTTTCATGGAAACTGTCAGTTAAAAATATTAAATTTTTGAATTTCTCAGTTAAGCTGAATAGTTGAGTTTAACTGGCAGTTATACGTACAGTTTTAACTGACAGTTTTAACTATTCACTTAAAACCGTACGTGAGCGGCCCGGCTTTATTTTAAGGTTAACAGAAAACCGCACTTTATTATGTCGCGGAGATTTACATCAGAAATATAAAATTGCAATGTTTATGCAAATAATTCTCCAACAAAAAACGAAACTGTGAATAAATAGTTAATAGTACATTTAAAAGAAAAATATCAAAGAGGTATAAAGAAGGTTACAAAACCGCACTTTATTTTGTTCGACAGTGTATGTGTGTATTTGTATGTTTGCTGTATAGAGAGCTTAAACAATATTTCTATTTCATTTAAAGTTGCAAAGTAAAACTGAAAAAACTAAAAAATTATCCTAATTACTCCTGGGGCGAAAAAGTTCGCTTTTCGTAAATAATTAAAAAAAAAACTTTTTTTTTAACAATTTTATAATTATGTGTCAAAACAATTCTTATGTTTTGTGCTACTAATTAATTGCATTTAGTTTTTTTTTTTGCTTTATCAAAGCTATTCGAGATCCGATTTTAATTGAAAGCAATTGTATTCCGAATCATCAATTTGGATTTAAAAGAAAACACAGTACTATCGAACAAACCCATAGACTGATTAATATTGTAAAAATACATTTGAGGAACAAATTATTGTTCTGTGCTTTTCACTGACAATACTCAAACGTTTGATAAAGTGTGGCATAGTGGTGTAATATACAAGTTGAAACTAAACTTATCCTGGGACCCTTCTTATACTTGATATACACATCTGATATGCCAACAAACAATCGCACCTACACATCTGCATTTACTGATGATACTGCTATTCTAAGCATTCATGAAAATCCTCAAGAATCAACTTGCTACTTACAAAATCACATATTTGAATTTACAATCACATATTGAAATTAATCCAAAAATAATTAGCTCACAGGCAGAAACTTTAAGCTAAGTTTAGATTGTAAACGCTTGCTTTATAACGCAATCATAAAATCTATATGGTGTTATGGAATCCAGCTATTGGGAACAGCCTCAGCTTCAAATGTAGACAGAATTCAAAGACGCCAAAACAAATTGCTACGAATGATCACAATTGCCCACTGGTATATAAAAAATTCGAATATCCATAAAGACCTAAGCGTACCTTTGGACATATTTCACTAAAGCTATGGTCACACATGACAAATATTTACTCAAAAAAGCACACATTTGTTTGACGTTGTTTACTCTTACAAAATTTTTGCAAGATCAAACAGTATCAAATAAAATAAAAATAATTATTTGTTGTAAAGAATAATTATTATTTTTATTTGAACTGTTACTTTTAAATCATTGATATTACTTTTATTTCGGCTCGAGTTCATTAAATTTAATTTTTCATTAAGTTATTTTTACTGAAGAAAAAGGAGGCAACATGTAAAATAAATGAAAAATGATAATTACAGCAAATTTCGAACCACCGGTAATACTGGTTAAAGGATTGATGTTTGACTGTTGGCTAGCGGGCGTCGCAGTGGTGCAGAGGGTGAGAACGTAAAGAATTCTGATGAGAGAAAGTGGTGTTTCTCGAAACATATGTAAATTCAACCAACAACCCAGGTTCGAATCCTAAGCCAAGAAAAATTATCAATAAATTTTAATAATAATTTTCATGTAACAATTCCTACCTTCAGTAAAAATAATTTAATGAAAAATTAAATTTAATGCACTCGAGCCGAAATAAAAGTAATATCAATGATTTAAAAGTAACAGTTCAAATAAAAATAATAATTATCTATCTATATATATAAAATTCAATGTATGTATGTATGTATGTATGTATGTATGTAACGTATAGACTCCAAAACGGCTGAGCCGATTTTGATGAAATTTTCACAGCATGTTACTGTGACTCTGGAAGAAATAATAGGGTACTTTTTTTTACCACGCCCACTTTTACGCCCACTTTTTTAAAATATTGTAATTGAAGACCAAACCTTTGGACCGATATTTTTGAAATTTTCACACCATTTAACTGGGACTCTGGTATGATTAATAGGGTACTTTTTTTTGGCCACGCCCATTTTTACGCCCACTTTTTAAAAATTATGTAATTGCTCCCATATAGTTTTTAACAGATTTACTTCAAATTGTATACACATTATATACTCCAGGCGAGGTAAAAATAAAGATTTCTTAAGCCACGCCCCTTTTCACGCCAAATTTTTGAAAGTTTTATACTTTTTGTTCTCTATACAAATTTGTTCCTTCCAACGTATTTTTTTTATTTGGTAGTATATTGCTCTTAATACTGTTAACGTCGCCATATAACTATGAACCACGCCTACTTCATCGCCCCCTTTTTTAATTCAGATACTTTCGTATACCACTAACAATGTTTGCTATACAAAATACTTTTTTTGTAATATGTATTTACCTAAAGTTTTATATACTTTTTAACTACATACATTTTTTTATTACCAAATCCCCATTTTTCGCCCCATTTCACCTTAAATTATATTGCTTTTAATCTATATATATATAAATGAATGTGTGTCTGTATGTTTGTGCTTAATAGGAGGCCAAACCCTTGGACCAATCTGCCTGAAATTTTTACAGCATGTTACTGTGACTCTGGAAGGAATAATAGGCTATATGAAGTTTTGATTGTACAAACGGGGGTGGCACCGCCCATATAACCCACAAATTTAACCCGCCATATTTTGGGCATTTTTTGACGTACGTCGGTGATATTTGGTACATATGGTATTGGCATAATTAGGAATACGTACCAGGAGAAAAGTGAGTGGGACCACGCCCCTTTTTAGGAAAATTAAACATCGTAATATAGTCTTGACTACTGGACCGATCGTCATTAAATTTTCACAACAGGATATTCTTACGATTATGTAAGTGGACAAAGGGGCATGGTCTCGCCTAAAGCATTGCAATAAATACATTAAAATTAATTTGTAAATATATAAATACGTTTTATTTTATGACGAGGGGGGGTAGCAAAGCACACCGGGTTTAGCTAGTTCTTTTATAAAAACGTATTTTTCTTTAATACATTTTTTTTAATTATAAATTTGCTAAATCACAACACAATGTTTTTGCTGGTTGCAGTTGCTTTGTCAGATGAAAATAGGACATGATATAATTGCAAATTTTACACAGTAAATGCAGAGTTCATTAAATTTAATTTTTCATTAAATTATTTTTACTGAAGGTAGGAATTGTTACATGAAAATTATTATTAAAATTTTATTGATAATTTTTCTTGGCTTAGGATTCGAACCTGGGTTGTTTTACTTATTAAAATTGGCTTTTAATTTAAAACATTCCCCAAATTAATTTATTGCTCTGAGTATATTTGTAAACTTCTTACAAATCTTACCTTTCAATTTAGACTTACGACAATACCAAGGGTGTCAAAACTTCCATCAAATTACAAAACTCTTATTCAAACTTATAATTCTAAAAGAAAAACTTCTTTGTGTCTAATCAAACAAAAATTTAAACATTTTCCAATTGCTGTCTCAAGCAGGGCTGCCAGATGAATTTCGGAAAAAATCGTCAAAATCCCGATAAAAAAGAAAAAAATCGTCATTTCGAATTTTAAAAATCGTCAAAAAAATCGGAAAAATAAAAAGTCACTATTTCTAATAGTATTTTGAAATCTTAATTAAAACGAAAACATAAAAATTCAATTTTATATAGTCTCTTGTACAATACATATCAAAATACGTAAATTTTAACTTTTTACATAACAAATCACAAAAAATTTTATGTTAAACACAACTTGTGTAATATTTAATATCTTAGTCCGTTTTCACTTCTATAATTCTCACTCGTCAAGGCAAGTATTTTTGGAAGAGAAGGGAAATAAGAACAAAAGGGGTACAAACTTGACGGTACTGTCAATTTTCTTATTACCTTTTGTTTTTTTTCATGCATGTTGATTTACATTAAAAAGTACGAAAATTGAATTGACATGTTTGATGAAATGGCAAGTTCAAAAGAGAATTGAACAAAAACTGGTCTGCTAAAACTGAATAGTGTGAAACAGTATTTTATAAATAAATTGTTGAATTCAGCATATTTTTATTAATTCAGGTTAAATTACAATGTCAAAACAATTTATTTTATTAAGTTTTAAATAACATTTTGAGTATAGAATTCAACATATTTTCAAAGAATTCCGTATTTTTGTTATTTAAATTTATTCGGCTGAATATGCTTTCGATGTTTTGTTAAAATAGGAGAAGTTTTTGTAGAAGAATTTCCCCGTGGAAATTCAGAAATTGTTTCCTCTTAAAATTTTAGTTCATGGAATTCAGTATTTAAAATTGATTTTTATGTTTACATATAAATAAGTAATTTCGACTATCCTTTCTCAATATTATTTGCAATTATTTTACTTGAACTTAACAACAATAATTAAGAAAAATCGTCAAATCGTCATTTTGCTATGTTTGAAACCAAAAATCGTCAAAATGACGATAAATCGTCAAATCTGGCAGCTATGGTCTCAAGGTATGATTGCCCGTGGGCACTAAAATAAAACCACGAGGAAAAAAATCATATGATTTTCCATTACCAGGGAGCTATCTGCTTCTTCTTTTTTAACAAAAAAAAAACAAAAGCAGCTGTACATGAAAAAAAAGTGTTACACTGTTGTAATTTTATGTTCTATTCTGACCATTAAAAATGCGACATCTTTAAAATGTGGGGTAAACATTATAAAAATGTACATAATAAAGGTGTAACATTTTATTTCAGAAAAGAAAACACCATAAGTATAAGCAGCAAAATAAGAAAGATTTTTTCTTCATAAATGTATTTTTAACTGTAAAATAATTTTTAAAATGTATTTTTAACAAGGTGGTCTCTTAAATGCTCTTCTCCTGTCCAAACAAGGAGTCGGGGCCCATTTTTTTATTGCTGATTCTTAAAGCAAAAATTATGAGGAATCCAAAAAAAAAATTAGCCGGAAAATTTAGGAGCTTCTGTGGAAAATCGGAAAATTTAATTTTCATGGGAAAATTTAAAGGTAAATTTCTAAGAAAAATTAGGAAAATTTTATTTTTCAATTAAAGCCTGATTCAATACCTTTTCAACGAGCTATCACTCGTTGCGATCGCTTTAGTAGTTTTTTTTAAAACAACTTTCAATGAGGTCCCTTATGAAGAATTCTTCAATTTTGTCACATGACAGTGGTGTACACCACCACTAAACCAGTCACTATAAAAAAAAAAAAAAAATGCAGGTACATTATTTTTTGCTGGGCAATCGATTGAGACTATTTATTTTAAAATCGGAGAAGGGTCGTCCAAAAGGTGATCGCTTTCATATGGAATTGCTCCATATTAAATTAATTTTACACATAACTATTAGTTTTTATTGTGGGCATTGAAACCATGACGGAACATATTTTCATCATTGTTTTAATGTGTTAGAATTAAGAGTAAAAGAGAGAAGGAGAAAGAGAGGAAGTATAAGGTAGGATGTCTGTATAATATGTTTTTCTTTTTAATATTTAAGTTGATTTTTGTGAAATGCTTAAAGTAAATATTGTTATAAAAAGATGTTGAAATTTTCCAAATACATTGTATAATGCTTTTAATTTGTTGTGAAAAAAAACTATTATAATTAATTGATAATATTAAAACAATACTTTTCCTCATACCAAATTACTTTAATATTACAATCAATTAATTATAATAGTTTTTTCTCAGCAAATAGCATTATATATAAAAAATTTCAACATTTTTTTATAACAATATTTCACAAAAAGCAACTAAAATATTTAAAGAAACACATTTTATACACACATCCTGTCTTTCTCTCTCTCTCTCTTTTAATTCTAACACATTAAAACAATGACGTAAAATATGTTCCATCATGCTTTCAATGCCCATCATAAAAACTTATGGTGATGTGTTAAATTATTTCATGTTAGTTTTGTTTTTGTTTTTTTTTTTTTTTGGTTGTTGGTTCAGTTTAGTGGCCAAGGGCAATCTTACCTTGAGACAGCAATCAGAAAATGTTAAAGTTTTTGCTTGATTAGACACAAACAAGTTTTTTCTTAGAAAGGTAAGTGTGAATGGGAGTGTTGTAATTTGATGTAGGTTTTCACACTTTGGGCTATTGTTGTAAGCCGCAATTGAGAGGTATGATTTGGAAAAATGTTGCAAATATACACAGTGCACTAAACTAAGTTTGGGACTATTTTAAATTAGTGGTTTACTTAATTAATAGCAAATTTCAATACCAGTCCTGTCGACTTAAATAAAGTTTGTGGTAGGAGTAATTAGCTTTCATAGTTAAAGTTGTATGATGGATCTAATTAATTATTGTGGTAACTTAACGACCAAAAGTAAACTTTTTGTGAACGCTTATGTCCGTATATACTTATTATTCTATTATAGTCAGCTAGAAAAAAAAAACCTACTTTCCTGCATCGTTACAATATCTACCTAATAACTGCAATTAATCGTGCCCCAAAATTTGTTTCTTAATGATGTCGCACAGTTTTGTGCTTACAATATTCTAGAAAAAAGACACGTTAAAAATTTTAAGAGAAGTCAGGTTTGAGAGTCTTCCGAAGGTACAGGTATTTGGTATTAAGAATTAAACATATTCATCACATCAGGCTACCGATTACAATATGTCAAAAATAAAATACACATGTTTATATGTGAATGTCATGATTATGACGACAGCGCAGGGCAAAATAATCATTCACATATAAACGTGTAAATTTTGTTTTCGATATACTGTAATCGGTAGCCTGCGGTAGCGAATGTGTTTAATGCTTTATTGAGAACTTGAGGATTACAATTTAAAAGAAAAAAATGTTCCCAAAAATTTGAAACAAATTTTTAAATTCGATTTGATGTAAAATTGAAAACGAATAAGATATAGTAATACAATTTGTAATCCAGCTTTAACACTAATGCGCCTACTCACCACCAGAGGCGCTGCAATTATGCACTAAAAACAAGCATAATACGCAATTGTAGAATTGTGATATAAAAATGCTTTCTTCTTTCACCACTTTTACTTCTTCAGCTATCCCCTTTCCAAAGAAAGTAACGGAATTATATATAGGCATATTAATTGCCTGAGTCTTACTTCTCTTTAAAAAAAAAAATATATCTTAATCAATGGATTGCTAAATATTCCCTATGTCTTAACTTAATAACGGTATTCCTAAAACGGAGAAAATTTTTTTTTTTTTGTTTTTTTTTTTTAAACATTTTATTTATTTATTGAATCTTCAGAAATGAAATGACAATAAGTTTTCGAATCTTAATACTAAAAGAAAATAATAAGTCCAGCCAGTGCTAGACAAAATATTATGATACTACAAAAAATTTATATCCACTGATCCAGTCATCTATTTTGCGCTTGAGTTAAAGCAAGGGTATCCCTCCTTCTCAACCGAACATGGCCAGTAAAGTTAAGGATGTCTCGTGCAAGTGGGTTTGGATGGTGTTCAAGTTTGCTGACATATTTTGAGGCGTATTTTGTAAGTTCGACTTTCACCAAAGGAATGGGTAGATCTTTGTGAATTCTATAATTTTTAACGTACCATGGAGCTGCAGTAATTGTACGTAAAATCTTATTTTGACCCCTTTGAATTTTTTCAATGTTGGATGCTGAGGCAGAACCCCATAATTGAATTCCATAAAAAAAAAAAAAAAGATTGCATGAATAAATTTTTATTGAAAAGATTGATACAATTTTTTCCTTGATATTTCTTCGGTGTTCAGACAGCCCAATTTTATTGCCTAAATCGCCCGTATTTTCATTTGAGAGTATACACACATATACATATAGAAATATGTAATACAAATAAGAGAGTAACACGAATTGCTAGTACAACCAAGTGTGGACTCTTCTTATCTTCCCCTCACCGTGATATCTAAAAAATAATCAGCTTAGCTTAAAGAATTGCTTCGTGTAACATTTACAGTATTTTAACTACAACTTATTTTTAGTTCGATTTATATTTTTTTTTTATTTTTTTAATGGATGAAGTCATTGTGTTCAAATGTGCCCCCCATACGGAGCAGCTTTGAACTAGGCTGGGGCAGTTTTGAACGGCCATTTTTTCTTGTAGCGCTTATGTCCAAAAATGACATAAACAGTTATATTTTTTATATATATAATAAATTCGATTTATTTATTAAGAAAAACATAAATATTAACAATTAAAATATAAAAAAAATTCAGATCAAAAATAAGTTTTATATTATTAAGACGGAAAAGGCCTTGCGATTTCAGGTGACATTATATTTTCCTTTAAATCATCATGATCAGCATTGGATTCGTCATTTTCAGAAATTAAGAGAGAATCAACACTGTTTGGTACTGCGGTTGATAAATTAACATGTTAAAAGGTGCCCCCTTTTTCTTTGTTCAAACCTGAACTGGCATGCCATTTCACGGAAAATTATAATAAATATTTTTTTACATAAATATCAAATAACTTGACTTAATTTTGTTTGCAATGAATTTTGGACTGCAATAAATTTATTTCACGAAAGAAAACGATCACTGAATACTTCTTACACTCATACAAAAAAAAAAAATAAAAAAATTTACAATGGCACTGCGAAAACTTGTTCACCCAACTACATTCGGTCGACGACTAAAAAATCTAGCAAAAGTTGTTAACATTGCTAGAAAACAAGGTTGCCTTGTGAAAAACTCGGTTAAGGATCGGAAAAAATGTTAAAATGAGATTTTATCAACATAGTTCAAAGGTGTCACGGGTATAAACGTGACCCCCTCTCCACTATTGTTCAAATTTAAAATTTTTAACAACTTCCTTCTTCAGTATTTTGTCCAAAGTCCTTTGTTCTTTAAAACACTTTATTCAAGTGGTCATACTTTCCAAGAGATTTTTTAAAGTTTGAGATGGAATATTAGCCTATGCCGCTGAAAACTCTTGACTAAAGATGCTCTAAATTGGTCGGTGCTCGTTCGTATTGGCAGAGTCTTCTTTTGAAAATTGCCCATAAATACTCGACGGTATTCAAAGCGGGGCTTTGAGCTGGCCACTTCTTTATTTGGAATTCTTGTTCATGAAGCCATTTTATTATAAAGTTATTTCTGTTATAGGATAAGTACAATTTTCAACAATAACGAGGAGCAATGCCGCACCCAGTGAAAGATTCCCACACCGTTATATATACTTCCAACACTGTGTTTCATCGTTTGCTTGACATGGTGTCGCAGAATGGTTTCACCGGGCCTGTTAAAATAATATTGTATTCCAACAGATTTGAAACGATTAATTTTTGTTTCATCCGACCATATTACTCGTTTCCAGTCATCAGATGTCCTGTTTTTATGGTTTTTACAAAAATTAATCTGAGCCTTAACATTTACAAAATACGCAATGATCCACTTTAGTCCACTACTGTAAGCATATTTTCAAGGTAGTTCAATCAATATGTATAAGTGCGATATAAAATTTCTTGATAATCGAATAAAAATAGAATTTTTGCAGATTTGTTTAAAATTTTGTAAGCCGCAGTTGAACAAATTTGGGAGACTAGCCCACTAGCTCCCGTTTTAGCTAAGAACCCTTGTAAATATAAATCAAACTCAAAAACCCGCTCAGCATTGACCATGTGAAAGTACATTAAAATATCTTTCAACGTTCACCGATAATTGAATTACTTAAACAAATTTAAAGATACTAAAACACTGTGCATTACCATAATATCTTGCTTTTGTATTTCATGTGTTGTGGTGGTATACAATTCCGGTTAATGCGTGTAGGATTTTCTAGAATCACTTTGTTTTGTTTTAAAATTGCACATAACTTTTAGAAAAGTCCTAGTTTGAAACTTACAATGTTGTGTTGGTGCAGAATGTTTTACAAGAGCCTTAATATAAATGTAAGTTTGTCTTCAGTCCCACTGTTTTTTTTTTGCGTATGAAATATTTAAA
Organism: Bellardia pandia; assembly: GCA_916048285.2. Taxonomy (NCBI): domain Eukaryota; kingdom Metazoa; phylum Arthropoda; class Insecta; order Diptera; family Calliphoridae; genus Bellardia; species Bellardia pandia. The sequence goes on from OU696531.1 coordinate 51,809,946, forward strand.
GTGTTTTAAAGTTAAGAGGCTAAATTTCTAAGGATTTTTTTAACTTTCAACTAAATTATTAACATTCTAATTGTAACAAATTGCTATTTTGTTTTTGCTATATTTATATTATATACTAGAAAAAAAATAATAACTAATTCAAGTATTTTGCATATAACCAACAATATTTAATTTTCTTTGTTTTTTTTTCTCTACTGGGGAACATTTTATACCAACAAATGAAATAAAATAAATAAATAAATAAATAAATAAAATAACACAATCTGTTATTTCATCTTAAGTTATTTCATCGTTAGTGTTTTCGACACACTGACCCTTATCAAAAGTGAAAATAACACACAAATCTTTTTTATGTCCTCCTCTCAGATTTGTTTTCTTTTCTCTGTTTTCCTTTTTTCCATTTCATTGTTACAAAATACGCTGTTTTTATTTCGTTTTTTTTTTAATTTAACTGAAACCGCCTTAACAAAAGAACAAATTTCTGTTTTTTTATAGCATTCCTTTTCTGTTTATTGTTTAAGAAGATTTATGTTCAAAAAAAATATTCAACAAGTTTTGTTTGGCCAAAAGAAAAAAAATATATAATTTTCTTGTGATAAGATGAAAAATAAACATTTTACACCTACATAAGATTTATATAAAAAGTACTCAGATAATTCTACAGTGTGTGAAGCATGAACAAATCATCACAAATCCAAAACAAAAAATTATGAAAATATAAAGCTGTCATTCATTGTTTCAGTTTTAGAAGAGTGTCTATTAAATGTATTAATCTTGGCAAAAATCTCCAGCAAACCTAAATTCTTTTTTCCGAATGACAGCAACGTCTTTAATGCAGCTTTTTTATCTTGTTTTTTAAGCTCTCTATTCATTAACAAAGTCTGACCCTTATTATGGATTTTTTGTTTGTTAATTTTTGTTTCATTCTTAGTTTATTATTCTTTAACTTATTTGTGGGTAAAAAAATTATATTAATTGCCTTAAAAAAAATGTTCAGTACTCGTATTGTTGTTAATCATTTGTTTTGCATACATTTGTAATGACTTGTTAAATATTTGCTTTTTATTGTATTTAATAAAGAAAATATTATTATAAAATATGTTTTAATCTTGAGAAAAACTTACTTTGATCTTATAAAATATTTATACCCTACGCCACCATAGTGGGGAGGGTATATTGGATTTGTGCTGATGTTTGTAACGCCCAGAAATATTGGTCCAACGCTCACCTTAAAGTATACCAATCGACTGAGAATCCTTTCTGAGTCGATTTAACGATGTCCGTCTATCCGTCCGTCCGTCTGGCTGGCTGTCCATGTAAAGCTTGTGCGCAGAGTACAGGCTGCAATATTTCAGATATTTCGATAAAATTTGGTACGTGATATTTTTGTGGCCCAAGGATGGATGCCGTGGAAATCAGTCCATTATTTTACCTGGCCCCCATACAAATGTCCTCCCGAAATGGGAGTTTAACGATCACAAATGTTTGAATTGTTAAAGTATCCAAACAAATTTCATCACAAATTAGTGGTAAATAAAGACAAATCACATCTACGAATTTTGTGCAGATCGGTCCGTAATTAGTCGTAGCTCCCATATAAGGCTCACTCCCGAAAATAACTTTAAAGAGCATAAAGCCCTCAAAAATGTTGGTATCGAAATAACATTGAACGAAAATATATTTCATATGTCTAAAAATAATACGGTACAATTTTATTATGATCGGTTCATAATTAGTCGAAACACTCTCTTTAAGCTCCATAAATCGTTTAAAAGTTTTTATATCGAGATAGAGTTTAACACATATAATTCTTATATTCACAGACATCATGACACTAAATTTTTTGGTGATCCGTTTACAATAGGTTATATCTCCCATATAACGCCCATTTCTGAAAAAACTGTTTTATATGTAGGATATTTTATGGTCGGGCTTGACCGACAATACTTTCTTACTTGTTTTAAATTACTTTTAAGCTTAGAGTGCATAATAAGCTGTTGCACTAAATACATTTAAATTCAAAAACACTTGCTTTTTTAAACATTCTCATACTAATTCCAAGTACAAAAGAGAAGCAAAGCAAATAAATGCCAAAAAAAACACAAAGAAAAATGTTATTGTTTTTATACTCTCAGAGTATTTCTATTTACTCATTCTTGCTCACTATAAGTAAAGTAAACATTTTTTTTTTTTTGCTAATATACTGTATTATTTTGCAAGGTTCTTATTTTACAATATGGCTATTTTAAGAACTAAATGCAAACAATGGTTATGGTTGTTTAATTTGTTTTTTTATTGCAGATGATTACTTATTATTAAAGTAAAATCTACATATTACTTTGTTTAACCGTTATTTATATTTTGTCTATTTTGGTAACTTTTGTAGTTTTAATGTAGTATTGTTGAAACAATTATAAATTAAATGAGAATTATTCCTCTTGCGAGTATTAGTTGTAAAATTTTTTGAAGGGAACTTTGATTAAAAAAATGAAACAATTATATTAAGATCACTTATATATCTAAATATAAGTAACTTTGATTTAAATTAAACGAAATGATGGAAAATTGTCAAGTGAGTTATATATGTTACGCGCCGATCAATTATTCTTAAAAAAAAAATAAATGACAGTTCAAAAACCGATTGAGGGGGTATATAGCTGGCCCGCTAGCTCAGTAAGCAAATTTGTCTCAAACCAGGGTTTTGACGCGTAAACATATTACATGCTTCACACCCCTGGAAGCATGCTTATAAAATTTCGTAAATTCATACAAAAATAAAAAAAAACACGAGAAGAGGGAACCAAAGCATCACTGCTAAAAGAAAGGAGAAATCGCTACATTGGGCATCACTTAAGTGATGATATGGCCAGATGGTTGCCATATAGGGGTACAATTGTCCCAATCCCCAACCTTTGACAGGCAAAATACCCTAAATTCCTAACCTATTAATAATAAATACATGGTAAACGCGATAAGTTTCAATTAAAACGGTTATTTTCAAAGGTCATTTTATCTAATATTTTTATTTATAATTATTTAAAATTTTTTATTCACTATTAATTAAACTTTTTAAGTATTTACATTAAAATATGATATTAAACAATTGAATTTTGAAGTTATTTTTATTTTGTTTTAATAAAATTTAATTTTTCATTTTTATAATTTTTTTATTATTAACACGCATATCGTTAGTTTAAATTCCAAAAAACGTAACTAATATTTAAAAAAAATGCCTAACTTAAGCCAAAAATGCTTAGTACAAAAATGTCTATGAAAAAGTTTCAGTTTTTATTATTTCCGATAAAAATACAAAAATATTTTAATTAATAACAATATTGGAATTTAATTATATAATTCTATTTTAATTAATTTTAATTATTATTTTTGCAATTTCATACAAATAAAATAAAACTCGCAAAATACTCGAGTATTTTAATAAGTAGTTTAAGAACTGCCTTTTCAAACACCTGCATATTCGTATTCTTTAACACTTATTGCATTTATTTAGTACACAGACAATATTTATTGTGTTTGTATTTTATAAGAGAAATCGAATTTTACTTTATAAAGAGAAGATCAAATAAAGCAAGTAAATGAAAAAAAGTAAATGTATTTATGAATTTGTTTTTTGTACTTTTGCAACAGCCTAGTACATATCTTTTTTTTTCTTTAATAACTATTCTTGTGTAAGAACAAATTGTAAATGTATGTGATTTAATATTATAAACCTGAATAGTTGTTCTTAAAGAAAAATCTTTGTTTTTTTACTAATTTCAATATGTTTTAAAGATAAGGAACCAATCACCGAGTTTGCATACGATCAGTGTCTTTTTTTACACTTTTCCTGTAACCAATTACCATGTAAAAACAAAATTATATGCATTTAAGTATGTAATATTAAATTAAATAAATAAGTACTTCACTATAATTTATTACTTTTTAAAAACTTACCACAGATTTAAAAAAAATCAGGAATACAACTCTTATTTGAAATGCAATGTTAATGTAAAAAATTCAGCTACTCCAACAATTAACGGGACTCAGTGTTGCCAAAACATGCCAGCAAAAAATAGCCAGAATGGATTAAAAAAAACGCCAGAAACCGCTAAACGTTAAAAATGAACCAGCTGAAATTCGGCTAATAAATACTACCATGTATAAACGTTAAGTCTTACATATATGATTTAAATGCTTTAATTATATGCGGTTTTTTTGTAATATATTTCAGATTTCTACAACTAAAAATTAAGAATTTGCACAAGTAATAATAGGAAACAAAAATAATGTGACTTAAATGTCTATGAAGTCCAAACCATCTTCAGAATCTGAGTTAGTATCGTAAATTTCAGAAGTTCCGATTAGTTTCAAATATTGCTCAGGTATTTCATAGTCGAAACAACATTTGTTATTTAGGCATAAACCATATCTGAAAGAAAAAGGAAATTTTTAGGAAAATATAATATTATTTTCATGTGTACTTACTTTACTGTTAATATGGCATTTACCATATCGATTTGTAAACGCTTTCTTAATTTTGTTTTTACAAAATTCATTTGACTAAATATTCTTTCCACGTCAGCGTTTGACCAAGGCAAACAAAGAATTTGTAAAGCGAAAGAACCCAGTTCTGCAAATGGTTTGTTTCCAGCAGCATCTTCGTATTGAACAACTTCAAACCAAAATGATGAAGTATCTGAAACGTTTTTCCATCTGACAATGTTGATGTTACCAAATTGATTTAAAATAATTTCAATAGATTCAGCGGTGTACCCAAAATATTCTAAAGTGGATAAAACAGAATCTTTTTGATATTGAAATATATTTTTGACTGAAAAACTATCGACATTTTGTAATGCTCTACGATTTTCTGGTAATCTATATGAAAGAAAATTTTAAAATCAATTGCTGCATGTCAAATTTGTATAGTCACCTCTGAATCAATTGTTTTAAAAGATGAATACAGAATTGGGCACATCTTTGTCGTATTTCTGTCTCCTTAGCAGGCGAAATATTACCATTTTGTGTATATTTTTTATTAAAGTTTCAAATTGGTAGCCTAAAAAAACACCTGAGGTCAAGTGTTTCTCAAAGTCTTCGATTTCAAAAATTTCATCAATGCGGGAAATTTTGTTTTTTTAACGAATTCATAACCATGAGCAAATCATTTAGATGTTTAGCTGCATCCGAGTTTTTGCTTTGAAAACTCATATTAATTAAATTTAAATCCGCAAGAATAGGTTTCAAAAATGATAAATAAATGTAGTTAATGGGATCATTATACATTCCGTAAAGTATTTCCGCATTGTAGCATTTTTCAGACAGACGAGCAATACCAAAATAAGTTTCTAGTATTAATTGATAGCCATCGAGTATCGCAAGCTCGTGTAATCACCAATGGTTCCTAATAAATATTAGAAAAATAATTTTAAATTTTTAATTCGTTGATTCAATTCTTTCTACTTATCTTATCGTTATTAATTGCTTTGTACAAATTTGCATAAGCTGATTTGCGAGATGCGCTTTTGGAAAACCAGTTATAAGTTTCTTGAACTAAAAACTACAGATTTCTTGGGAGTGTTATGCAGGCATTGTTTATAGCCAATTGAATGGAATGGCAAACACATCTTACAAGGGTCAAGTGTGGAATTTCTTTTTTCAACTGCGCATAAACACCTTTATTTCCACCCACCATAACGTTTGCATTATCAGTCCCAATTCCAACCACATTTTTTATATCAAGACCAAACTTTTGTAATTCATTTTTAATACATTTTACGATAGAGCCCTCATTAGCTTCAGAAATTTCGGCCAGAGATAAAAAAGTTGATACAATATTTTTGTGCTTTAAGCTGTAATATATAATTACAATACCTGACCAAGTATAAGTAGGTTAATGGTACTGTTTTGTTATCCTTGTGAAATTAATATTTACCGAGAAATTTTATGACTCCTATGTCTGTAGATTCATCCAAAAGGAGACTAAATTTTAAGCCACCAATGTCTTTAAGGAGATCTTCTTTAAAATGAACTGCTAAAACATTTTTTATAATCATTGAACATTTTGTCCTTTGTAATCGAATTTGCTGGCATGTCACGCTGTCCCGGAACTGTTTCTTTAATAGCAATATCAGGTGATCTACTGGAGCTATTGATCCATGTTGACAAAAACATAAAGATAAAGCCCTTTCGTACCTTTGAGTTTTTAAGCAAGTAGCTTGAAATGTAATTTTATTCCTCTGGACAAATCCTCCTACGGCTGATGTATGTTTCATTGTTTTAGTATTTGCCATCAAATCCCAAAGTTTGCACTGCATCACGCACTTGCAATACCGGCAAAAAACTTTTGAAGCATCATCCGTTTCTTGAATCCAGTCTTTAAGCATTGGCTTAGTCTTCCACTCTTGTCTAAACTTTTGAACATAGTAGGTTTACCCATAGTCACTGAGATAAAAAAAACATTAATTCTATGTACAAATGAGTGGTATTTGATTAAAACTTACATGTATTTAGTACGCTAATATAATTTGATGTTCTTTTTTAAGATTTACCAAATATGTACATATGTACAGGGTGGGCCAAGTTTGACTGAATGATTTGAACTCTATTGGCATATTGTAGCCGTTGTGGTGCATCCCTCGGCAATAATTCTTGGGCCAATTGAATTTTATATGGAAACATCTTCAGATCAACTTTTAGAATACGTCGTAGCGATGTTCTGGAGATGTTCAATTGAGTATTAAATTAAAAATGCAAAAGTTATAAGCATTTCAAATCAGTCAGTCCAAGTTGGCCCACCCTTTTGTTCGCACTCACTATGGCAGTTGTAAGTTTTTTTTTTTAATAAGGGGGTAAACCGGTAACGTCTGTAGTGATGTGCAATGCACTTGTAACCGAACACAAGCAAAACAAAGTAGTAAAAATACATCGCAAAATTATAGTGCTGCCCACTAGAAAAATCGCTAGAAAAACGCAGAAATAAAAAAAGTAGCTAAAAAAAATAGTTCAGCCGTTTTTTCACACACTTTCCCGTAATTAACAAAATAAAAACACCATATCTGGCCGAAAAACCGCTGAAATGGCAACGCTGACGGGACTGGAACAAATCGTAAATAATACATGAAAAAGAAAAATATCAAAAAGGTATAAAGAAGTTTACAAAACTGCACTTATTTTGTCCGACAGTGTATATAAAATGTTAATATGTCTTATTATAGTTTATTGGACCATTTTTTATTAATGCATATTTCAATAATTGCTTAAGGTCTTTTTTAAATAAAATATTTATTCTTTATGTATAAGTGTTGATCGACCTTTTTTGTTTGCTATTAATAGTTTATATAGTTTCCTATATGCAGGCTTTCAAGGTCATTAATTTAATGTAAATAAAAGATTATTTATTTCATTTTCAATTAAATCCGACATTTCGTTGGTATTCTTTCCAACTTCTTCAGGGATTTGAGTTTATTATTAAAATCTGGCAACATTGTAAAAATACAAAAGAAACATTTAGTCAATAATAACAATAATTACAAGATTAATTTTTGACAAATTAACTTACAATAATCTTTTTTGTCAGTCTACATCAATTTATGATTTATATCACAGTAGTTTTTTGTATATGTGGACAACACAACACAAAACTTAAAATATTTAAAAAATGAATGTAAATTAAAATATATATATATCACAGAAAATTTGTCGTTTTTTCTTGGTCACAGTTGTTATTAGTACTACTTTATATTTCGCTACTTTGTTCAGGAAAAAATTTTGTATTTTATAAATTTCAAATTATTATTAGTCATATGAAAAAGTATATGAAAATTTTTAACATAACGTCAAATGTTAAAATAATTTATAACAAATAGAAAATATTACTAATTATGCCATATTTGTAAGTTGCATTATTTTTTATGTCAGACCTTTAGTAAATCTGTGCTACATTTTCAGTATCTGCTTTATAGTTAATTCTTTTAGTTGCAGTTCCATTAATTATTTGTAACATTTCAAACATACACTCCGGTTCACTTATTTAAAGGCAGCAACAATTCCATATTTATCAGCCTGTATCATTTGCAATTTTTAACTGAACAGAACAGAATTTTAAAATAGAAATGAAGCTAGACATCTTAAGATATATTGGTCATAGGAACATTGAACAATTTATAAAAAAAGTCACTTGAATAAATACGTTTTAGTATTTTTTTATATTGTTTTTAAAGTAAGCAATGATTTTTTGTAGCGAGCATTTGTTTATAACAATTTATTACATCTTAATCATTTTACAAGTGAAAATGGCAAAACAAAAAAAAAATTTAAATCAATCGGAAAAAACTTAAATCAATGTTTACCGTTCTGAATGACATTATAACCGCGCAATAGCTTATCCAGACTCCCGAGTGTATGCCTTATCCTTCTCAACAATAATAGTTTAAGCTGCAGTGTAAGCAAGCAAGTCATCAGTACGCAGAGTAATTAAGAGCTATGAGTATCCACTTAATGCTACTCGTAAGGAAAAGCGAATAGAGAACCGTTGTACTTACGGATGAGAAGATGTTTCATTTGGATGGGCGATGACAAAATTATATTACCATATATGGTCATAAAATTAAATTTAACAATTTAACGCTTACTCACAAGTAAGTTAAAATGAGCAAGCACAGGTAAGCGGGATAAAATGCATATAAAAAAACGTTCTACCAACACTTAACACACTTAAAAAAGTTTTAGGTACAAATAAAAGTATGTATTATTTTGTTTTATAAGAAATCGTTACAGGTGTTTATATCTGGCAAACACTCTGTCTTTTTTTCTTATTTTAAGCGTTTGACATTATGTTTACTGGGCAAAATATCACATTAATACTTTTTAATTTTTAATTTTAAACATCATTGTTCTAAACCAGCACATTGCTATAAAGTAAAGGATAATGGTAGCGTATACTTGATATTTTTTCCAAACAAACCTAATAAATATCACTCATACGCTTAAACTACATACATATTTATCACCCTAAAAACGAATCAACTTTACAATTTTACTTTTTTTTGCTTTATGTAATTCCATCATAAAATAATATAAACAGTTTGTAGTTTTAAACAGCAATTGTTTAAAAATCATCAACAAATTTTATGCCAATGTAAAACTCTTTTTCATTTCTATATGATTAAAGTACTCTACACAAAACTGATAATTATTTTAGTTTTTACTTCTGAACAAAAATAAAAAAAAATATATATAACAAACTCTTTGTAAAAAAAATTTCAACAAATTATTTATTGATGTAGATATCGATAAAATAGAGTTTAGTCTAGAAATTTTGTAACTAAAAGCTTTTTTTATTTCTGAAGGAAAAACTTTTAACAACTTTCACTGTTTTGTGTGAGTTTTTGTTCATGTTATTTGTTTTATTAGTTTTATTTTATTACATTTTACTTGAATGAGTTCGTACATGTTTGTCTTAAGCAATGAATCGTAAAATTTTATATTACCATAATGATTGGTAATGATGATGATGGTTTGGCTGTTTGGCTTGTTTGAAGGGCAACTTTAAAAATAATGTAGTTTGGGGAATTGTGTTGAGATGTTATGGTGGGTGTTTCTAGTTGTTTTACTATTTTTTTTTTTTCAAACGGGGGAGTATCATAATATTTTTTTTCTCAACTTGTTAAAATTTGATACAAATTTCTCGTAGTTTTTTTTTATAGCAACATTTTAAAAGGCTTTAATATTTTGCATTATTTAAAGATTTAAAGAAATTGTAGATCTAATTTATCGAACACTTGATATATCTATTTCCGATGCTAATTCCGATTTGGGGGTTGTCCCGAAAATTTTGGGATTTGCTTTGAAAAATACCAGGATATATTTGTTTACAAAGTTATCAACAAAAATTTCAATATTGAAACTTTTGTCGCAGAAATAAAGGTGTAAGAATTAAAATTAATTTTGGATTGCCAAACTCGAATGCAATGGAAATTCCTATATAAAAAGCTTTAATTGAATTAACCCTTCTTTGCATGATTTTTTCTTTATTGGTGAAATAAATCAAGCTGATATAATTCATTTTCAAAATTACGACCATGAACAGTTGTTCAATCTATACACACTTGTTCATAACTTATGTTCACCACTATGAGCATGTTTTATGAACAACTGGGCATAGATTATGAACAACATTTTCATAGATTGTGAACAAGTATGAACAATTTTTACATCTCCTGCTAATATTAAAGAAATACAATTTCATTTTATTTTTAAATGTCTTTATTTCAAAGTACAAGTGCTTAGTAACTAATATTATATATACACATATTAAAATTTTTATAATTTTTTATAATTTTCCGTTCTTTCCCCAATAATATACTTATAATAATGCAAATTGAAATGTTCAATTTGATATTCATTAAGTAATAAATATATAAAATTTTGTAAATTGTTCCTTTGTAACTTATAGAATTTGAAACATTCTTGCCACATCATTAAAAATTGCACCTTCGAGACTTCAATTAATTCTAAATCTGCAAGAAAATTCAAAAATAATAATTAAATTAGTTCTTTATTTCATAAGTTTAAATTGTTTTTTACCTTTGTTGTTGGAAGATTATCTATTATTTGTTTTAGCAGCTGGAAATTTAACAATATTTTTGCATACTTATATGATGTTATCCTTCAGTGAATTCCAGTTGTTAAGAAATAAGTTTGACTTTTCCGGGTACAAACTATGGAAGTCAAAGCTGGAGTTCCATTTCAATTCCACTGTCTCCCGAAGCGAATTTCTTGTTATTGCCGAATTTTTTCTTCTGAATCGATTCCTGATACCGAAATAGTGCTTACTTCTGGACTTTCCAATTCGAGTTTGTTATTTTTTTTTACGCGGAGATATTTTTTTTTAAATCGGATTTTCTGAAGGCTCTGGATACCGAACAGTATTTGAAGTACAGTTTTCCGTTCCGCTTTTCCTTTTGAAAATAATATTCCTGTAAACAATCAAATAGGATCAAACAGTTGTATATGTATTTTTCTTAGTTTTGGACTTTTTTTTTCTGATACAAATCGTTTTACTATGTCTCCTGTTATATTATCGAACATAGCATAATTCGTGGGCACGTCTTTCTCTAAATCATCTCTGACTCTATTTGTCATCAAAGTCTCTCTATCTGATGCACCCAATTCATTGTTTGCCTTTTTTTAATCCGATGCAGGATACTACTCAATACTTCCCTCCGGTTTTCTTAAGTTGCACAATTATATATTTTTAAATAATATTAAATTATATATAACACACTTTAACTACTGCCACATGTGTACGCATTGTTCATAATGTATATGCATAAATGGACACAACTTATGAACAAGATACACACATATCAAAATGTTGGGCAAAATCTTTGCACAAGTAGGCATAACTCATGAACAATAAGTGTTAATAGTCGTTCATGCACAATGTTCATATATTATGATGAATTATGTTTAATTTTCAAATAATTAAGCTATGAACAATGTTTACAAACTGTGCATATTTTTTGTGTATAACGTATGAACAATTTTAATAGATTGTGCAGAATTTATGATTATTAGGCATAATTTATGCACAAAGTTGCATATTAAAAAATGTACCTAAACATTTTACAGTTATGAACAGCTTGTGCATAATTAATGCACAACAGTTTTCTCCGTGTATGATGGAAATTTCCAACTTTATGCAAAGAAGGGTTAAAAACTCAAGAGATAAAGAATTTGTTTTACTTATGCTTGGTTTTCACTATGTCATTTTTGTTGTTAAATTGTCCAAATTGTTGGCAATTGTATGAAAACGGGTTGTCATATGGCGTCATCTATGTTTGCAATCATGATAGATGACATAAATGACGCCATATGACAACCCGTTTTCATACAATTGCCAACAATTTCGACAATTTGACAACAAAAATGACATAGTCAAAACATAGTGAAAACGCGGCGTTAAACAAATACTTGTCATTTTTAATACGGTTAAAGTAACATACAAAGCTCTTTGCCACAGTTGGTGCGCGGTGCGCTATTTTTTAATTTCGGTGCGTTTTTTTTTGTAACTTTTGGTGGCACCAAAGCAAATTCAACTCAACTTTTTGTTTTAGTGTGAGAAAAAATATTTGTATAATAAAATACATCTGTTTCAATACCATTTCAATCAACAGTGCAAAATTTTTTTACTATCAATTTTACAGACCACAATAAGAACCACCCAGAAATAATGATGTTTAACACGTGCCAAATCATATGCACAGAGTAAAACGGTCTTGTTTTTGTAGATATTTTGTATTATTTGAAGAAAAAAATATAGATATGTATTTTATTATATGAAATTTACTGTCCTTTGTTTTTGTATTAAAAGTTGTGATGTAAAACAAATGTAAAACATTTAAATTTTTTTTTTTTTTTTTTTTTTTTTTTTTGCATTTAATTATTTATTGAATCTTCATATTTGAAATGACAATAAGTATTCAAATCTTAATACTAACAAGAAAATAATAAGCCCAGCCAGTGCTAGACAAAAATTTTTATGATACTAAAAAAATTTCACATCAACTGATCCAGTCATCTATTTTGCGCTTGAGTTAAAGCAAGAAACATTTAAATAAAGTGCTGTAAAACCAAAAATAATAACTGTTTATTAAAAGAAATATTTAAAGTTACTTATTTATTAATTTTTAGAGAATTTTTTGGTTGAACTTTTTATTTTATTATTAGAGAAAATTTTTCATTATTTCGTTCTAACTCATAATATGTAATAAGAAATATGTTTAATTCCCGAATTCTATTTCTCAATAAATGGTGAGTTAAATAGATGATGTTTACAAGTAGATCTTGGATAATAAACATTGCTGATGACGCCCTTGGCAGGGCAGAAAATGCATTTCAATGTGCCATTTGTCTAGAAAAATATAGTTTTTACAGTGGTATTCTTCCAGTTATTAATTAAAAAATGAACTCAAGCCAAAATAATGAACAATTTTCTCTAAAAATAAGTTACTTATTTATTTTCAATAAAAAAAAATCTAAACTTTGTGCGTTTTTTTCTCGATTTGGTTCACCTTGAAATTTAAAGTTGACAACGCTGTCAAAAAGTGAAATCTCTGGTGAAATCTCTTCTTAAAAAAAACCAAAAAAAGAAGAATGATTTACTCAACACTTTTAAATTTTTGAAAAAAGTCAAAATTGAAGAATACATTTGATAATTTGATAAAAATGTTTCGTTATTAAAAATGAATTAAAAATGTTGATTGTGAAACGAATGAAATAATGAATATAATTAAAATATGTAAAAGCTCCCCACAACATCTAATAATGTCTGTTAAGATATGGAATAAAATATTGAATAAGAATTATTTGTTTTGGAGAGTGAGAATGGATTGTTTATGCAATCAGAATACAAGAATTTGCTAACAATTTTGCCCACAAACGATGTAAACGATGTTTTTCGTCAGCTTCATAGGTATATTGGTAACAAAATTAAATCAAGATTCTCTTTACTTTAGGCACTTTAGTATTTTTAAGAAGCTTTATCGATCGATATTCAGTTGCTTTTAAATTGATATAGAAATTAAAGGCGAAATGATATACAATCAATATATATATATATATTGATATATGTATTATTTTTGTCAATCTAACATTTCAATAATGTTTAATGTTATTATGTTTTTTTATTTATTATAGCGTAGACAGACGACACAGTTAATTTGCATTAGCAGTGTTAATTCAAATTAACTCGAGAAGTATACCATCTTAATGCGCTTTAAGTTAGACGTAAATGCACAAAATCAAACTGAATTTATACTGCATTTAGGTATTTCAATATGGCAACATCGACGAAAATCAATCATATGTTATCAAATTGTTTACTATTCTAAAAGAAGAAGAAGACAATTGTAAAATTAAAATAATAAAAATAGATTTCCACAATTGCCTTTCTCTTATTTCAGAGTGTCGCACTGCGGTGCCCACATGCAGCAACACGCAACACACAGGTTGATGGTTGCTAGTGCATGAACAATTTTTGCATTATGGAGCAGTTTCAGCAAAAGTAATTTCAGGTTTTTTTTTTAAATAAATACTGATTTTTCACCAAATGCCAAACAAATTTTTTCATAATTAAACAGTTGTTTACAAACAAATAGCTGTTTAAATGCTGTTTTAAATGCAGAAACTATCGTCTGTCACGGTAAAATCTTAATTCACATTAGTGAGATTTTAATGCAAATTAACGCTGTCGTCTGTCTACGCTATTAATGATTTATAAACTTTTAATCAATTTCAAATCAAAAGTTTTGCTTTCAAACATATTTAAATTTATCATTAGTAACTTTGTGAAATAAATTTTTATTATTTATAAACCGATTTGTTTTAATATGAAACAAAATCCCGATCTCGGCATCCAGGGATGCATTTATGAAATGCTTAATCTCGGGATTTTAAAAACCAGTTCCGTTTGACATCCCTAATATTCAAGTTAACTGTGCCCAGCTATGTGGGCAGTTTTATTTCTAAATTCTCTAAAAATCAGTTTCTCATAATTAATATAAATTTCAAATTGACAAAATTCTTTGTAAGTCTCTATTATATAAATATATATGTATATGTATATACACAAATCTAATATGTAACATAAATTTAAATTACCATTAAATTTAGTTATTAATAAATATCTTTCCACGACACAATAAGCTAATTCATTGTATTTAATAAATTGTAATACAAGTATTTTGTTGTACATGTAATACAAATATATTGATAACAATTTATTTTATTGTAAAAAGTATTTAGCCAATAAGTCAACCCACAACTTTTTACCACATCCTGTATTAATTAAATTGTGTATCTTTTCTATATTCTACTCTTTGTAGGTGTTTAAATTATAACTCAATCGTTGTGTTAATAATTATTGATTGATTTATGACTAAAATGACTATTTTTGTTTCTTGTTCAGCAATAATTAATGCAATAATTAATTAATGATAAAGCATATAATAATATTTATTTATGTGCAAAAATATTTATAACATAGTTCTATGTAACGAGTGTATTCTCAGGCAAGCGAGCGGCAAACGGACAAGTACGTACATACATACGTCTTACTTACGCTTGGTTACGTAATAATTTGAGTACATACTTTCAAAGTACATTATTCTCACAGTATAAAAAATAGATTTTGAGATTTATGAGTATTAAAGTGATTTTCGGAAGAGGGATTTATATGGGCCATACGGGTAAAAATAGATCGAAATTCACAAAATATTGTGTGATAATTTTTGTATATCTGTAAATGATCTGTGCAAAGTTTTGAGTCGGTACCAATGCCTTATACTTGAATCGATAAATTAACCTTTAAAAAACCGCCACCCCCGTCTATTCCAAATTTTAAATTCACTTGATTTGTCAAAAACAGTTATATTATAAGTACAAAAATAAATTTTTTACAAAAACGACTAAGCGGATTTTTTTAATTTTTGAGGGATTTTGTTTCTTAAGCACAAATATGTGATCTCCAGAAAAAAAATTCGATGTGCCCTTACCCCCCCAATTAAGTTAGGTTGAAGGCCACCGTGTTTGTAAACAAATACAAGTTTTTGGGATCGGGATTTTAGGATTGGCATCCTTAATTATTATTATACAAAAAGGAGCTACATATCGTTGATGTTGCTTATCATACAATGCGTATTTGGTTGTAGGCTAATTGGCTGAGACGTTAATAGATGTTAAATTACATGGTATGGTTAGACAATTATGATCACTGAAACCAGAGAGTACTTGATCAGGAAATCTCTAATGTAGTAATTGAAATGTTCTACAGGCTGTATGTCATGTAACACAGTTTTGCTAACATCACAGGTCGTCTACATCTATATCAACTAATTTTAATAGAAATAATTATTTTATTATAAAGCGATATTAAGCACCAGTAACAGTTTCTAATTGATTTCGTCAAAGTCTGGCAGAATTGCAAACTCCTCAAAAAACAGTGACACATTGTGAATGAATGCGGTCATCACAATGCGGCAATTATGAAGTTTAACAAAGCAAGATATTCTATAATTTCAAATATTGTACGTGAATTCAATAGCTAACATTTAAATTCCTCTCACACCAATACCGGCTTCACACCTACAACACCAAAGCGAATATACACCACTCTTATTACCCAAATTAATGAGTAGTTTGACATGCATTTTCAATTAAAATTTTATATTTAAACACAGACAAACCAAATACTTTAACCAGATTGAACTGATTTTTGAGTTACAATACAATTTATTTTTCATACACACAAATATGCCCAGCAAACATGAATGTTTAAAGTCAATTTGAGAGTGAGATTTGAAATCAAATAAAAGCTTTCTCAAAAATTTGCTATTTTAAGGTTTGATATGTTGGAGAAGTATGCCAAAATTGGACTCAGCGTCAACATATACATGAAATCAAATAATGTGTTTCTAAAAAAATTAGGGGGTGATTTTTCTTAAATATTTTGTTAAAGATCTGATGAGACGTTTGAAACTATATATCCCAACTAGAACGCAAACAGTTACTGGTGTTCGGTATCGTGAAATGAGAACCAGTCATTTCCCGGTTGTGTTATTTCGCGTTTTGGAGACCAGAATTGGCCGCCTAGATCGTGCGATTTAACACCTTTAGATTTTTTTCTTTACGTTCTAGTTGGGACACTATTTAGAAATGAATGTTTGCTGTGATACGTGCATATGTGTTTGCATTAGATTTTTGTTTGTAAATGATTGTGTAATTGTAATGCATGCAAAACTAATACCATCTAATTAGTCAAAATTTTGCCAACATTGTCATGCAAATGTATGTAATTAAAATTCGTGTAAATGACGGTAAATTACATTATACTTTGCATTAATTGTTTGAAGTTTCAAATGGAAAACAATATGTTCAAACCAAAGTTTGAATAAATCAAGAATATATTGCAAAACAATAAATAGATATTAGCTTTCATATCAAGCTATGATAAAACAGTATATATCACGGCATGTATAGGGTGTTTTTTTGAGAGGTATAGAACTTCGAATTGAAATAAAACACAAGAAAATCGTTTTAATGACCATCAATTTGGCTTTACTGGAAGGATAATTTTATGCCATTAATGTTTAAATATGATTTCAGGCATGTGGCCGCCGCGGCTGGCTCGAATAAAGCCAATTCTACAGGTCCAATTTTCAACCACTTTTTCGAGCATATGGGGCCGTATGTCTACAATAACGCCACGAATGTTGGCTTCCAATTCCCCTAACGTTTCTGGTTTGTTGGCGTAGACGAGCGACTTCACATATCCCCAAAGAAAATAATCCAATGGTGTCAAATCACACGATCTTGGTGGCCAATTGACAGGTCTATTCCGCGAAATTATGCGCTCATCGAATGTTTCCTTCAATAAATCGATTGTGGCGTGCGCTGTGTGGCATGTAGCGCCGTCTTGTTGAAACGACAACTCACCAATTCCGGAACAAAATAGTCGGTTATCATGGCTCTATACCGGTCTTCATTAATTCGGGTCCTCTTCAACACTTTGCTCTACAGCGGCAATTGTTTCTTCGGTGCGCACTGTTCGACGTCTCTGCGGATGCGTATTATCACATAGAGTAAACGTAGTGCGAAAACGATCCATGGTTAACCGAATTAATTGCTCTGATGGACGACTATATCGACCATAAAATGGACGGAGCTTGCGG
Organism: Bellardia pandia; assembly: GCA_916048285.2. NCBI lineage: Eukaryota > Metazoa > Arthropoda > Insecta > Diptera > Calliphoridae > Bellardia > Bellardia pandia. The sequence goes on from OU696531.1 coordinate 51,827,675, forward strand.
TAAACTTCGCGAACAGAACCGTTGTTTTCGAAATAAATTTGCACGATTTGCAAGCGTTGTTCTTTTGTCAACCTGTTCATGATGAAATGGCAAACTAAACTGAACATAAATGACATTAGAGTTGCCAGATTTGACCACAAAATGCCAGTTTTATCTCTTTTCGAAAAACAAACCTGTAAAAAAACACCCTATACAATATAGCCGGTTTTTAACAAATTATCAATCTAATTTCTCTCTTTGTCTATATAAATATTTGATTTGAAATAAAACTCTGAGCTCCTCACATATATTCCTAATACTTTAGTAAAAATATGTATGTAAATAAAATATTTTTGTTTCTTTATAGGATTATCGAGAGAAGCTTTAACGTGGTAGACCCCACGAGGAATTACCAGAGTGAAAGACAGGTTAGTAGAAATGATTTATGCACAGTGATGGACAAAATATCCAAGAGGAATTTATATATATTGCGGGAATTTACAATTATTACCATTTATTTCAGACTATCATCGCCACAGTAATCTGGAATTTTCCGTGATGCTGTCTTATTTTTCGGGTGAGTTTTCTACTCCAACCTTATTTAATTATTTTAGTTCTAAACTAGTCTAGATTTTTCTATATATGTATGTATAAAGATTAGTGCGACCAACTGGCCCGGAAAATCCCGGACATGGCCCGGTTTTGGAACCAATGTCCCGGAGACAGCCCAGAATTTTTATTTTGAATTTAATTAAATAAAAAATATGTGGACTTGAACAACAAAACAGTATATTTCATTGAAATTTGGCACAATCGCATCATGGAATGAAAATTAATTCTTTTGAATGATTCATTTTAAGATCATGTGTCTATGCATATCCCCAGCAAGCCATATGAGTCCAGAAAGATTTTTTTCTGACACCTTTTCTGGAGCTTTCATGCTCTTTATAAGCCCAAAAAACAATCACTATTGCTTCAGAAAAGAGGGTCATTACATTTGAAAATGGTCCGTCGTAAAGAGCTCTTAGATAATGTCAGAAAAGAGTCTTTTATGAGGGTTTTTTGGGCTCAGAAAGAGTTCTTACATCATGTCAAAAAGAGTCATTGCAATTTTAAATACAACAAATTTAAAGGTCGCATTTATTTTTTTTTTAATTGTTTTACTTAAACAAAAAGGCACTCGCTGCTGCACCGAATTGGAAAGATGTAGAAACAACGATCAAATTTATGGTTGAAAAGAAACCAGAAGACAAAAATGTAGAATTGTTTGAGAATTGTTTGGTTACATGTTGAAATTTATTGCCCCAGAGAAAATTAGCGAATGGAATAAAAATAATCCTCCTACTAAGCCATGTTCTACTAAACCACATCAACATTGGGTGGAATGTTTCAAACATTTTCAAAGTAACAATGTACCGTACACTCGCTTCCCGCGAATGATTAAATTTATATTTTGTTTGCCAGCAACATCTGCAAATGTAGAGCCTATATTTTCGTTGATCGCAAAATTATGGATAAAGCATGGTACTCTGTTCAAATTTAAGAAATTTGTTGAGCAATATCAATTATTTCGTTTGAAAATGTTGACAATTAGCAAGTGGTGACAATGCCGCGATTTAGAAGAAAATTGTGGTTTTTATTGCCCTTAGGTATGCAACATTGTTTCTCTTATATAAACAAAAACCATATGTTTTTATTTTATGTGTTAAAGAAATGGCGGTTGCAATGTAATTTATTGGTTTCATTCCTTATATTTTTTCTTTTTCGTACTGCCGATATGATTAGACGCTTCTAAGTTTCACTAAATTTATTTTTGTCTTTATTATTTTTTGTCTTATTAGTACTATTTTCGAATTGAAGAATATTTTGTGCGAAATTATTAAATTAAAACCACAATAACAAATAAAATCTAAACAGCTGTTGTTTTCAATTTCGTGCGAAATAAGTGCCGCTTACTTTATTTCGCAGTTGAAAAAAAATGTTGCCATATACATTTTTTGGTTGAAAAAAACATGATGCCAGAAACATTTCGTAACTTTTCACAACAAGAACAGAGTACAACTTCAGCAGCATTAGTTCGCATTTATTTCGCATCAATTTTTTTTATATGGGCTTTTGATGGCATTTCGCACGAAATGATGAACAGAATACCATGCTTAAAAGAAAAATCGCAACTAAACCTATAGGTTGATACTTTGAAACATATGCAATTTCTCAAATATAATTTAAAGTACGAATGCGTTGAATTTTGAAATTTTTTGAAAGAATCCCTAACATTGCTGAAGCAAATTTCATCACAGGATAAATATGATTTTAAACAAAAAGCGACAGAAAATTAAATTCAAATTACTTATAACATTATAATTGTCTCAATTTAACTTGAATAATAAAATTTTCTTCCCATAAAAAATGGCCCGGTTTTAAGTTTGAATGTTCCAGATTTTAGTACTTTTTTTTGAAAAATGTCCCATTTTCGCTCAAAATTGAGGTGGTCTCACTAATAAGGATGTATTTTTGAAATTTATGTGTGTTTAGAAGCGGTTGTGCGTTGATAAATAAAAAGCAGTTTAGTAAAATTTTTGTGAATGAGAATTTTCCCTCTTGCGAGTATTAATTGTAAAAATTTTTTATAAAATTTTTTTATTCGAAGGTTTACTTCTAGTTAAACATAAAAATTTATTTGAAATTTATTTTCCAACGGAAAGTTATCTAGAACATATAACAGAGGTATACAAAATTAAATTTCAAATAAATTTTTATGTTTAACTAGAAGTAAACCTTCGAATAAAAACAGGTATATAAAATTTTTGTGGAAATAACAAAACTAACGATAAAGTTAAAATAAAGTATTTTAATATATCTTATTTTTGTTATTTGGTAGCTGTTAGTAAAAACTATTGTGAACTTAAAGTAAGTCTTTTCTATTATAATTGTGTCTCGACACTAGGGATGCCAATCCCGGGATTTTCGGCATTTGGAAAAAATTTTTTTAAACAAATCCAGCGATTTTTCGGTATTAACTTATCTTGAAAACTAGTATTTGTTTAAAAGTATGTCAAAGAAATATAGGTGAAAGATTTAAAGTTAATTTTGGATTACCAAACTCGAACGCACTATTATGAATTTAAAAATTCCTCCATAAAAAATTAATTGATTTAAACCTTTTTTGCATGATTTTTTCTTTATTGGTGAAATCAATCAATTCATTTTCAAAATTAAAAGAAAAATAGTAAAAAAATCCTAGTAATGAATCTTAATATAATGAAATTTAGCAGAAAACAATATTATTGAAATTTTCGTCATCATGCAATGTTTGATTATTAGCTGAATACTAAATAGAAATAAAAGAATGCATTCAATGTTATGATGGCAATCGCCACAATTATGCAAAGAAGGGTTAAACCTTAAGAGATGACGAATTTGTGTCATTTTAAATCCGGTTAAATTAACAGACAAAGCTCTTTGTCGCATTGATATAAATCTCTGTTGATATCAAGAACTGATCTGGTGAAATCTCTCCTTAAAAAAAACGAATAAAAAAGGATGATAAAAAAGGATTTACTTAACTTTACTCAATTTTTTAAAAAAAAACCCAAATAATGAAATAGAAATGTTGGAAATAAATTAAAAACGTTGATTGCAAAATGAATGAAATAATGATTGTAACTGACTTCCGTGAATATAAATATTATGCATGTTATAGTTTGTCTCGTTATAAATACTTTTAAAAGATTTATAGATGTTAAAATGAATTACGGAGAGGGTCTGATATGGAAGTTTCGACTAATTATGAACGGGCTATTATAAAATAAGGTGTGATAATTTCTGTATATGTGAAACTTATTTGTGTTGAATTTTATTTGGATACCAACATTTTTAAAAGAGTTATGTTCTTTAAAGTGATTTTCGGAAGTGGGCCTTATATGGGAGCTACGACCAATTATGGACCGATCTTCACAAAATTTGTAGACGTGATTTAGCTTCATTTATTACTCATTTGTGGTAAAATTTGTTTGGATACTTTCACAATTCAAACATTTGTGATCGTTAAACTCCCATTTTGGGAGGACATTTGTATGGGGACTAGGTGAAATAATGCACCAGTTTCAATTCCATCTGTCCTTGGGCAGAATTGTCTTCAAAATTGCGACCTGTACTATACGCACAAGCCTCGTTAAATCGACTCAGGGTGTAATTCTGAGTCGATCGGTATACTTGAAGGTGGGTATTGGACCAATATTTATTGGCGTTACAAACATCAGCACAAATCCACTGATATTTGTCCATCACGTTTAATTGGGGTTACTGGTTAAATTTTAAATTTTTGTTTTTAAACATATTTATATTTAACATAAGTAACTTTTTTGAAATAAATTATTATTGTTTATAAAACACTTTGTTTTAATATGAGACAAAAATCCCGAAAGCCCGATCCCGGGATTTGACAACACCAGTCTCGTTCAGCATCCCTGCTAGGCACATACAAATACTATATTTATTTATGAGCTTAATTTATGCATAACAAATAAAATCTATTAACATTATAAGTACCTACATAATCATTTAATTACTCTTAGAAAAGTTTCTGTTATTATTAATAGACAGGCATTATTCATACATATTCATCAAATAAAACAAACACTTTCATTTTTCATTTAAATTTAACAAATTTTTAAATATCATTTATCAATTTATGACGTCATTTATGACTTTTCTTCTTTCTAATATTCATATTAATATAAACCATAAGTCACGTATTATACTGAAGTTAATTTCATATATAGAAAGTTATTTGTTTGTTGTCTATAACTATAAATATTTGTATTAGAAACATCCATATGTACAATATACAATTGTAACTGTTTATGTTGACATTGCAAATAATGTTGAAGACTTTAATAAAATTGTGTATTCATTTCAAATTTTTTGCAGTTGTTTGTTTATAAACATTATATTAGAGCAATTCACAATCGTGTGCAAATGGTATTGCAACATTGCATTTGCAAAAAGGTTTAGCATATTTTTGCTCCTGCTATGTATTTTGTTAGTACAGAGAAAAAATATGCTAAACCTTTTTGCAAATGCAATGTTGCAATACCATTTGCACACGATTGTGAATTGCTCTAATATATTTAATAATGTTTATGCACGTGTGAATACTTATTTAAGTAAAGTAATGTTATTAAGTAGACGATTCAATTCAATTAAATCATAAACCACATAGTATTTATGTTTTAGTTCTTCAAAATCTATTACGATTTGTTAAACATTTGTCAAAGAGATTCAAAAATACGTGTAAAAAACACCCATTACTTGTGATGAATTATCATAAGTAATGTCTGTAATAAGTATTGAAAAGCTCCAACTGAAGAATGTGCTTCAAGTTTTATTCAAACCCCAAGTGTTATTTGTCAGAGATGTAAGGCCCGATACAATAAAATGTTAAGTTGTCTCGAATACAACACAACATGCATTTTTCATACGTTGAAGCCGATAAGTGTTGTGAATCGCAGTTTACAACATACAACAACAAAAGACTTAGTGTTGTGAACGATAATCGGGGCCGTAGACAAAAAATGTAACATGGTGCAAAGAAGCAAATTTCGAAATGGATCAGTGTCAGAGCCCCATCGAAATATATGTATGAACAAACTGCGAAAGAATGGAACAGAAAAATTACGTTAAATAACACTATGTGACAGTCAAAATCGGGATGGGATGAAACCAACGGGAAATGTTATATCGGTAAAAAAGAAGTTATACGTGTCCCGGCGTTTCGCTGGGTCCGATATAACTTTCCCCGGTAGTTTGAACCCTTCCCGATCACTGACCCCTACCATTTGTCTCACATTGTAATCTATTAAAAACTGCAAAAACCGCATCCAAAATATAAGTCAAAATTACTGTAAACATTTTTATGAAGGAACATACTATGTGGTGGACATAAGTCCAAGTAGTGATTATAATTATTAACTGGAATTTTTGTCCATTTTAATGTACCCTAGAGTGGTTCATCTTCCATACAAAAAAAAGTTGTGTCAGTCACCCCGTAGGATTAAAGATAATGTAAAAACAATTCCAGAAATATTTTTTTGTTTTATTTTTTTGCCACGCCTACAAATACCGCCCTTTAATGTCGCAATTTTTAGTCCCATCATAACACTTTGTATACCGGTGTTTATGGCTCTGTTATGGCTAATATTTCTGACCTTAATCATTTTTTGTTACCTCGTCAAATTCTAGTCGTGACTTTTAAAAACTATTTAACAATATTGTGGTTACAGTATACTGTACTCAGTGGTGTGACCAGTATGTCTGGTTATTTTTTTATTTCATCCATTCTTCATACTTTCTTATATTTGTAGTTAATTGTAGTTAATATTTATATATTTTGTAAGTTTTTAGGCATTAATAAGATCTGAAAATATTTTATGAAATGAATGATTTAGGGCCATAAGACACTATTTGAGGTACGGTCACACATGACAAATATTTCACGACAAAGACGTATTAGGCCAACTTCTTTTTCTAAGGACAAATTACCATAGAAATTTAATTTTTTTTTCTCTTGTACCAGGACTCTGGGGATGATCCCTACTTATGCAATGCATTGTGTTGGAACTAGGAAAATAGGTTATAAGAGGGATGATAGAGGGAGTAGTGCTTGTGAACATTTGACTTGAATTTTCCTATATTGAAAGTGGCAGGGAAAACTTTTGCTGGTAGTTTACGGTAGGGCTAAAGAATGAATTTTCCCTGTAGTGTGTTGTGCTATCCAGTGTCCAGTCGATCACAAATGGGTGAGCCCTACTACGTGTTTCAGTTCCCTGATTTCAGCAGAACACATTTCATTATAGTATCGATAGAACAGTGAAACACAACCCACATTGCGATGATGCTCCAATGAATCAATAGAGTTGGATACCCAACTGTCACTGATAAGCATCTTCGCTCTCTCCTGTACGCAGCCGACTAACTCCAAAATCGATTTCGAAGCACCAGTCCATACATGAGAGTTGTATTCCATTTTCGGCCGAATATAGATGGTGTAAATAGTAAGGAGATCAAAAACCAAGGCACTTGAGCGCTTCTTTTGACACTTGAAAAATGTGTTTGGTCCAGCGGATATCACACTGGATTCTCATACCTAGAACATGAAGAGCGTCTGATTCCTTAATATTTACACCGCCCATAAAAACAGATGAAGCAACATGATCTTTTGTGCGTTAGTACGTTAATAAACAACACCGAGTCTTACGTGCGTTAAAATCGACTCTGTTCGCACAAGCCCATTCCGAGATTGTCTTATGATCTTGGCTCAGCCTATCATTCATGTTTTGTCTTATTTCCCCAATCTCCAAAGGGTTTGGTCTATGGTTAAATGAGTATGAATGGCAAATGAATAGATAGGGTTTAAAGTTTGACATAGAAAGTCATTTATAAAGGTGAGAAATAAAGTGCCAGAAAGAACGGAGCCTTGCGGTACCCTTGAATTAATCTTGAACTCGCTTTTTAATTTCTCTATTATTGTTAATAATATGGATGACCAGCCCAATCTCCGGACATCAATCCAGTGTAGAATCTATGGAATAATGTGGAGCAATATATAACAACAGTAAAATCCACGAATTTGACCGACTTGTCAAATGAAATTCAAAATGCTTGGTACGCACGCTCGGGTGGAAAGTTGTTATTAAAAACAAAGGATATCATACTCAATATTTGGATTTAAATGAAGTTTTTTGAGAATATAATTTATTGTATTTAGCGCTAAATTACTGTGTAAAGGTTGCTTGGACAGTATGCAACAAATTAATAAAACAAAAAGTGGAGCTACGTGATCCAAGGGTAACATGTAACACATTTGAAAAATAAAACGTTTCAAAAAATAAGAAACAACCGAAAATATTTGCTTTAATTGGCAACAGTTATCAAGTTTGTTAACCTTGTCTCCACCACTTTATGTCTAATGTACTATATGTCTGTGTAAAATTCTCTCGCGTTCCAAATACGAAACCGTATTTAATTAAAATACTGCAAAATATATGTCATTCCCCTAAGCAATTGCATATTAAGAGCAGAACTTGTTTGGTAGAAAAAAAGTTAAGGACCAAACTGTAATTTAAGCTCAATAATGTTCAAAATTGTTGCCTTGGCTTAGTTTGCTGCTGTATCTAAGCACTTGATTAGTGTAAAAATGTGATAAATATTAATAAGGCGCGACTGTGCTCTGTTTTATTTGCTTAAAAGACTGCCGATTACTATTTGTGGACTGTAATCTGTGTTTGGTTCCACTTAATTAAAATACAATAATCACGAAAATTATCTGCACTGTTTTTTATCTTTGTCTTTATATCTTTTAACTTCACTAGTTTTCTTAAGATATCATATATATATATATACGTTTTTTTATTTAAAACTTTGCATCTTAGTCCTCATGAAGTCATTTCTGCTATGTCCAATCTGTCTGTGTAAATCATTCTCACTTACTAAATACAAAACAGAACAAAATGAGAATTACCTAGAATTCTTATCATAGACAAAAGCAGTAAAAACAGAGCTGTAGAAAAACAAGTAAGAGTGCTATACTCGGCTATGCCGAATCTTATATCCCTTTTTTTTGATAGTTTTTTTGATGAAAATTACAGAGGTTGTCTCGGATTTTTGCTCCTATCTCCGTTATTTCTGTACGGATTTTGCTGATTTGAAATAGCAAACTTCTCGCAAGCATGTCTGACAGAATTATTGAAGATTTGGACCCCGAAGATATCTGGGGACTTCAGAAAATTGATTTCAACAGACAGACAGACGCACATGTCTTAATAGACTCCGCTATCGAAAGGGTGTCCCAACTAGAACGCAATTTTTAAATGACTGATGCAGCAATTGAAATGTTTCTCTGGCTGTATGACATGTGGCGCCGTCTTGTTGAAACCACATGCCCGCCATTTTCATTTCTTCAATTCTAGGTAAGAAAAAACTGGTTATCATTACACGATACCGAACACCATTGACTGTTTGCGGTTGACCTGCCTCATTTTTATAAAAAAAAAGGTCCAATGATTCCTGCAGCCCAAAAACCACACCACACAGCAACACGTTGAGGATGCATTTGCTTCTCGTGAATCACTCGAGGATTTTCCTCACCCCAAATGCGACAATTCTGCCTACTGACAAGATGAAAATGAGCCTCGTCACTAAAGATTATTTTATCGGCAAAATCAGCATTTTCATGTTGTCTCTCCAATACCCAATTAACGAACTTCCTTCGCTGTCCATGGTCAGCTGGCTTCAGTTCCTGAGTCAATTGAACTTTGTATGCATGAAGATGCAAATATTTCGTTGTTGTCTTTACATCACTAACATACCCAGTTTCGGCAAATTTATTTATTAATCTCTTTACAGTTGACTATTTTGGAGCATTATTGTAACCCCATTTTACTAACCCCGTACTTTCTACTAGCAAACAATAACAATTGTTCAAATGTCAAACAATGACACTTCGAATGGCGCCAAATTTAAAAATTGCGTTCTAGTTGAGACACCCTTTATAAGGATCCATAATATATATACTTTATAGGGTCAGAAAATTATATTGTGGAAATTATTAACGGAATGACAAACTTATATATACCCTTCCCATGAAGGAGAAGGGTATATTAATTATAAAACAAAATATGCAACAACAAAGTTTAAAATTAATTACAATATCAAGAGCTAAGTAGCTGGTTATTTGTTCAGTGCATAATGTGATAGTTCTTTTGCTGTATTTTTGCTTAACAAATTTACAACAAATGTAATAATTTTTAATATTTACCAACTTCATTTATAAATATTTATGGCTTTACTAATTAAAGTTAATTACAAAAAGGTTTTATTATTTAATATATACATAGTTTTCTTTATCATTTATGTTTTTAAAATATTGTAGAATTTCTCATTTCTACCACAAACAGTTCTTTAACTTAATTCAGTTATAGTTTTATTTTCTGTTCAAGTTGTTTTAATTCTTTTTTTTTTTTTTGTAATATAAAATAAATTACTTTCGCCTTTTGAGAAGTTTATTGCAATGAGTAAAGTGATGATACCATTTCATTTGTTCATAGCATGCACAATTTTTGTTACTTACTTTACTTTTCCTTATTTTATTACTTATTCTCAAGTGTTAGTTTAAGCTTAAAAATGTGTAAATATGTTGGTATACCATACATATATTTACATATATTCAATAGGAAATTTAATATTAAAAGTTTTAAAATGATGAATAGGTTAATATTGGGTTGTCATGGGATCTGGACTAATTAGAAAGAAGTTGAGGGAAATCATAGAATATTTATTAAATTAGTAGTATTTTGTTGAACTGTTAGTAATTCAATTTTTGATATTTTTATTAGTTAGGCTTAAGTTCATTTGAATTTAATTTTCATTAAATTATTTTTACTGAAGAAGGAATTGTTTAACAATTTGAAAAATTTTTATTTTTGATAATTTTTGACTAGGATTCGAACCTGGGTTGTTGGTTGAATTTACATATGTTTCGAGAAACACCACTTTCTCTCATCAGAATTCTTTACGTTCTGACCCCTGCACCACTACGGTGCCTGCTAGTCAACAGACAACATCAATCCTTTAACCAGTGACTGGTGGTTCGAAGTTTTCTGTAATTTATCATTTTATTAATTTCTATTTTAAGTTGTTGTTTTTCCTTTTCTTCAGTTTTTCCTTTCGTATTCATGTCGAGACTTCGTCTCGAAAACCTGAATACATTTGTTTTTGTTATGTTTGTTGTGCACTTTCGTACACATATAAACTTTACGGCTTGTGCCTTAGCTATAGGGTAATTAGTAGTATTTTGTTGAACTGTTAGTAATTCAATTTTTGATATTTTTATTAGTTAGGCTTAAGTTCATTTGAATTTAATTTTCATTAAATTATTTTTACTGAAGAAGGAATTGTTTAACAATTTGAAAAATTTTTATTTTTGATAATTTTTGACTAGGATTCGAACCTGGGTTGTTGGTTGAATTTACATATGTTTCGAGAAACACCACTTTCTCTCATCAGAATTCTTTACGTTCTGACCCCTGCACCACTACGGTGCCTGCTAGTCAACAGACAACATCAATCCTTTAACCAGTGACTGGTGGTTCGAAGTTTTCTGTAATTTATCATTTTATTAATTTCTATTTTAAGTTGTTGTTTTTCCTTTTCTTCAGTTTTTCCTTTCGTATTCATGTCGAGACTTCGTCTCGAAAACCTGAATACATTTGTTTTTGTTATGTTTGTTGTGCACTTTCGTACACATATAAACTTTACGGCTTGTGCCTTAGCTATAGGGTAATTAGTAGTATTTTGTTGAACTGTTAGTAATTCAATTTTTGATATTTTTATTAGTTAGGCTTAAGTTCATTTGAATTTAATTTTCATTAAATTATTTTTACTGAAGAAGGAATTGTTTAACAATTTGAAAAATTTTTATTTTTGATAATTTTTGACTAGGATTCGAACCTGGGTTGTTGGTTGAATTTACATATGTTTCGAGAAACACCACTTTCTCTCATCAGAATTCTTTACGTTCTGACCCCTGCACCACTACGGTGCCTGCTAGTCAACAGACAACATCAATCCTTTAACCAGTGACTGGTGGTTCGAAGTTTTCTGTAATTTATCATTTTATTAATTTCTATTTTAAGTTGTTGTTTTTCCTTTTCTTCAGTTTTTCCTTTCGTATTCATGTCGAGACTTCGTCTCGAAAACCTGAATACATTTGTTTTTGTTATGTTTGTTGTGCACTTTCGTACACATATAAACTTTACGGCTTGTGCCTTAGCTATAGGGTAATTAGTAGTATTTTGTTGAACTGTTAGTAATTCAATTTTTGATATTTTTATTAGTTAGGCTTAAGTTCATTTGAATTTAATTTTCATTAAATTATTTTTACTGAAGAAGGAATTGTTTAACAATTTGAAAAATTTTTATTTTTGATAATTTTTGACTAGGATTCGAACCTGGGTTGTTGGTTGAATTTACATATGTTTCGAGAAACACCACTTTCTCTCATCAGAATTCTTTACGTTCTGACCCCTGCACCACTACGGTGCCTGCTAGTCAACAGACAACATCAATCCTTTAACCAGTGACTGGTGGTTCGAAGTTTTCTGTAATTTATCATTTTATTAATTTCTATTTTAAGTTGTTGTTTTTCCTTTTCTTCAGTTTTTCCTTTCGTATTCATGTCGAGACTTCGTCTCGAAAACCTGAATACATTTGTTTTTGTTATGTTTGTTGTGCACTTTCGTACACATATAAACTTTACGGCTTGTGCCTTAGCTATAGGGTAATTAGTAGTATTTTGTTGAACTGTTAGTAATTCAATTTTTGATATTTTTATTAGTTAGGCTTAAGTTCATTTGAATTTAATTTTCATTAAATTATTTTTACTGAAGAAGGAATTGTTTAACAATTTGAAAAATTTTTATTTTGATAATTTTTGATAATTTTAATTACCCTATAGCTAAGGCACAAGCCGTAAAGTTTATATGTGTACGAAAGTGCACAACAAACATAACAAAAACAAATGTATTCAGGTTTTCGAGACGAAGTCTCGACATGAATACGAAAGGAAAAACTGAAGAAAAGGAAAAACAACAACTTAAAATAGAAATTAATAAAATGATAAATTACAGAAAATTTCGAACCACCAGTCACTGGTTAAAGGATTGATGTTGTCTGTTGACTAGCAGGCACCGTAGTGGTGCAGGGGTCAGAACGTAAAGAATTCTGATGAGAGAAAGTGGTGTTTCTCGAAACATATGTAAATTCAACCAACAACCCAGGTTCGAATCCTAGTCAAAAATTATCAAAAATAAAAATTTTTCAAATTGTTAAACAATTCCTTCTTCAGTAAAAATAATTTAATGAAAATTAAATTCAAATGAACTTAAGCCTAACTAATAAAAATATCAAAAATTGAATTACTAACAGTTCAACAAAATACTACTAATTACCCTATAGCTAAGGCACAAGCCGTAAAGTTTATATGTGTACGAAAGTGCACAACAAACATAACAAAAACAAATGTATTCAGGTTTTCGAGACGAAGTCTCGACATGAATACGAAAGGAAAAACTGAAGAAAAGGAAAAACAACAACTTAAAATAGAAATTAATAAAATGATAAATTACAGAAAACTTCGAACCACCAGTCACTGGTTAAAGGATTGATGTTGTCTGTTGACTAGCAGGCACCGTAGTGGTGCAGGGGTCAGAACGTAAAGAATTCTGATGAGAGAAAGTGGTGTTTCTCGAAACATATGTAAATTCAACCAACAACCCAGGTTCGAATCCTAGTCAAAAATTATCAAAAATAAAAATTTTTCAAATTGTTAAACAATTCCTTCTTCAGTAAAAATAATTTAATGAAAATTAAATTCAAATGAACTTAAGCCTAACTAATAAAAATATCAAAAATTGAATTACTAACAGTTCAACAAAATACTACTAATTACCCTATAGCTAAGGCACAAGCCGTAAAGTTTATATGTGTACGAAAGTGCACAACAAACATAACAAAAACAAATGTATTCAGGTTTTCGAGACGAAGTCTCGACATGAATACGAAAGGAAAAACTGAAGAAAAGGAAAAACAACAACTTAAAATAGAAATTAATAAAATGATAAATTACAGAAAACTTCGAACCACCAGTCACTGGTTAAAGGATTGATGTTGTCTGTTGACTAGCAGGCACCGTAGTGGTGCAGGGGTCAGAACGTAAAGAATTCTGATGAGAGAAAGTGGTGTTTCTCGAAACATATGTAAATTCAACCAACAACCCAGGTTCGAATCCTAGTCAAAAATTATCAAAAATAAAAATTTTTCAAATTGTTAAACAATTCCTTCTTCAGTAAAAATAATTTAATGAAAATTAAATTCAAATGAACTTAAGCCTAACTAATAAAAATATCAAAAATTGAATTACTAACAGTTCAACAAAATACTACTAATTACCCTATAGCTAAGGCACAAGCCGTAAAGTTTATATGTGTACGAAAGTGCACAACAAACATAACAAAAACAAATGTATTCAGGTTTTCGAGACGAAGTCTCGACATGAATACGAAAGGAAAAACTGAAGAAAAGGAAAAACAACAACTTAAAATAGAAATTAATAAAATGATAAATTACAGAAAACTTCGAACCACCAGTCACTGGTTAAAGGATTGATGTTGTCTGTTGACTAGCAGGCACCGTAGTGGTGCAGGGGTCAGAACGTAAAGAATTCTGATGAGAGAAAGTGGTGTTTCTCGAAACATATGTAAATTCAACCAACAACCCAGGTTCGAATCCTAGTCAAAAATTATCAAAAATAAAAATTTTTCAAATTGTTAAACAATTCCTTCTTCAGTAAAAATAATTTAATGAAAATTAAATTCAAATGAACTTAAGCCTAACTAATAAAAATATCAAAAATTGAATATTTATTAAATTTATCGTATTTGAAAAAAAAAATAAGAAGAAAAATAAGAAGAACCATCAATTTGTGAACCACTGTACATTGAATTTATATACTTTTATGGTGAGATTTAAGAAATACAACCATTTGGATATCTATTTCCTACTGGTAAGCTTTTGTGAATACATTATATGCTTAAAAAATCGCATATTTACATATGTTACTTGTTTCTTACAAAAACTAACACTCTCTAAGTTTTTTGCTTCCCTTTTAATTTGATAACTTGGCACCCAATTACTATACGGTCGTCTACTGTACTTGGCTATGTGGTTAAGTGTTAAACGTTGTCTATGTGTGTTTGTTTTTTTAAATGGTAAAACTCAAACCCACTAGCAAATACTCATAAACACTCACCCACACACACCAGCTTATTCGAGTAAACCCAAACACTTATTTACCTAAACTTCTACCCAGCACTTTAGTGCAGCATACATTTAGGGGTTTGTTGAAAGTGTTTTAGTATGAGTATTTATCAACAGAGATTCTAAAAAGGTTTTGTTTTTTCTAAATTTGAACAAAAATTTGCATAGAATTGCATGCACATTAAGTGAGGTATTTATTAAAAATGTTCCATTAAAGTTTTTTTTATTAAAACAAATTTAAATTTCTTTGTTACTTGTGTTACAGAAAATTTAATTAATTTTTTTTTTTTTTAGAAATTTTGTTTATTCTATTTATTTCAACTGTTTTTATTTTTGAAGGTTAAAGAAAGCAATTTGTGAACAAAATGTTTATTATTATTTAAAGTAATAATTAATTTTCATGTTGATTATAAATTTGGAAAATTATGGTCATTTGAAAGAACATTCTTTGGCATTTATGCTATACGGATTTTGCTGATTTTCAATTTCAAACTGCTTAGGAGAACTACAAAAGGTTTTTTGTAAACTCTATTGATTTCGGTTGTGTCCTTTGGACGTGAGAGTGTTTTACACATGGATGTTTCCTTTGGGATATTTGGGCTTTTTGAGGAAATCTGGATCGTCGTTGACGATGTTCAACAGCTCCTGAGCGATGCCTATGCGACGTTGTTTTTGCTAAAAATTTAGCAATTTTGGAACAATCTTCGCTGCAGCACGCTTCATGCTTAAACCATCCGTAAAATTTGCTTGGCATAAGCCGAACGATATGCCAACATCATCACCAACTCTCTCTGATAGTGATTCGACGATTATCTAAAATCATTTTCTTCACTGCTTTTCTTCATCGGTTGTTGACATGCTCGGGCGACCAGGACGACTATCGTCATTGACATCTTCTCGGCTTTCCTTAAACCGGTTATAACACAATTGTACGTGTGCTCTGCTCATAGTAGACTCGCCAAACGCCGCAGTCAACATTACAAATGTCCTTGCGCATTTAATTTCATTTTTTACACAAAACTTAATACAGTTTCTTTGATCCATTTTTTCGAATAGTAAGAAATCGAAGAGCACACCAAAATCTAAAATGGCTGATATTACGAAAATACATAACAGACAAACAGAAAAAAATGCGAAATTCAAACATACGTAACTCACGAAATTTAAAATTAACGGTTATTTTTTGATCATACCTCGTACACAAGATGTGTATAGATATGTTTATGTGTTTCTACATACATATGTAAATTGTAAGCTTTACCACCTGTCCCACGATGTCGAACGATAACGTTCGCTTAGATAAGACTTAAGACACAAACTTGATTGTGGAATAAACAAACTTGATTGAGTAAAAAATAGACACGATAAAAAGTTTGTGTCTTAAGTCTTATGCAAGCGAACATTATCGTTCGACAGCGTGTGACAAGGGGGTTAATTTCAATTAAAAAAAGTGATTTACTCTTAAAATGTTTTTGCTCGAAAAATAAAATCAATGCCATACGTATATTATTATTATTGAAATATGATTCATCAATGAATACTGTTCTCTCATTTAATATTTTATATTTACTAAACCTAAACTGGCAGCCGTCAAACTGTTGTTTGTTTTAATTCTGTATTTTTTCGCCATACGTCTGCAGAAGAAAGAGATATCGCTTAATTTTTCTATTAATTTGCATTTTTCATGCCAATCATAACGTTCTAATGCAGCCTAAACTTTCGTTTATACTATCTCATATAACACCTCATTTTTATATGCAAATATATGTATGTATATACATACATATATATTGCTCTCATAATTACACTCTTATTTAGAAAATGTTGCTAAAATTATGATGATAATAGATAGATGATAGACAGACAGGTAGGTATAGTTACATACATATATTGATTGGGTGATTGATTGATTTGGTTTTACATTATCGTGTTTATTATTATATTGAACACATATTAACATGTGCACTTAATTTCAATTTCATAATTTCTTCTAGAGACTTATTTAATAAAGCAAAAAAAAACCCCATTTAAAACCGTTTAAGGCTGTAATTATTTTCTTTTACTTTTATAGGTATTACATTTTATTATGAAAAGTTGAATTTGAGGTATAAATGATAGTTAAAAAGATTCTGAAAGTAAGTGCACCTCTTATTTTCTATCAAATACGGACTTTTATTAAAAGATCAAACGGCTCTAAAATAAGCTGCATTCTCTGTCGAATTTAAGATAAATTCCCAAGCCGTCTTCCGAATGGAAGTAATAAATTTCAAACTAAAATATGGAGACAGGGGGCATGCAATATTGCCATTTTTGTCGACAAACAGGAAACAATTCTATCACTTCCCAATTAGCAGTAAATATTAAAATATTCAAGCCCTTAAAAATGTTTATGGATTTAATTTTAATGGAAATATAAATTATATTTAATGAAAAAATTAAAGAATTCATTTGATATAAAATTTTACGTTTCTTGATACTGGACTCCGTGGTGGAATATTACTAATTGAATTCCAACAAAAATGCTTATTGGATCAATTCGTATACTACTATAGAAACAGCGGACGAGTTATGCTAGAAACACAACTGGGACGAATGACGAATTTTGTCCAGCACGACAAACTAGTTGGTGACAATTCGCTGTGTAAATTCGCCGTATGAAGACCAATAATGACGAAAAATAAAACATTATGTTTGATTATAAACTAGGTTGTCAGAGAATTAATCCCTCAAATTACCAGGTTATCCCACGTCGATTTAAGTAAGTCCCAAGTCAGACAACAGTTAGACGACGCCAAGCATTAGCCAATACAAAAGTTGGCCGCAAATCTCTTCAAGGCAGCGCAAAAAGGACGGCCTGATTGCCCTTAAGCAATAATGACGAGTTCTTTCTTCACCCAGAGCTGAATTACAACTGTTACTCACTTTTGTTAAGATGTACTTACACTCGAAAAACAAAAAAAAAAAAAAATAATAAATAATTTTTAATATTTTAATGTTTGTGTTTTTGTAAACCAGCTGATAGGTAGTGTGAGCATATTTAAAAAAATGTTTAACTAAATAAACATTAACAAAAACACAGTTAAAAACTATTTTGTATATTTATTTGAAATTATATGAAGTAAAAAAAGAAAACAATAATTAAAGTAAAACTTAGCATCATTTAATAAGACACGAAAAACTAAAACAAAATTTGGTCACCCTGTATTGCATTGTTTGTTGTTCGCCGTCGTACGAAATAGGCACTCATTTTCATTCAAGGACAGTTTTTATAGGAGGACCAGCACTATTTAGTTCTACTACAAGAGAACTCCAAAGTTCTCCTACCACATCTTTGGAAAGCTTTACGAAACCACATACAATGAGACGGTTATTTTGCATCCTATTAAAAATAATATTAAACATTTTTTTCCAGTTCCCTAGAGAAAACAAATTGAACAAGCGAACACGAAAAAGAGAAAAAACAGTTTTCAAAAAGTCGTTCACGATTAAGCAATTTATTCACGATTGCCGTTTTTTGGAAAAGGGAAAAATTATTTACGATAGGAGTGTCTAATACGCCACATATGACGAATTTAGCCGACGTTATTGTTATACCCTACACCACAATAGTGGGGTGGGTATATTGGATTTGTCCTAATATTTGTAATGCCCAGAAATATTGGTCCAACACCCACCTTAAAGTATACGGATCGACTCAGAATCACTTTCTGAATCGATTGAACAATGTCCGTCCGTCCGTCTGGCTGGCTGGCTGGCTGGCTGGCTGGCTGTCCATGTAAAGATTGTGCACAGAGTACAGGTCGCAATTTTAAAGATATTTCAAAAAAAATTTGTTACGTGATATTTTTTCGGCCCAAGGACGGATGGAATTGAAACTGATGGAAATCGGTCCATTATTTCACCTGGCCTCCATACAAATGTCCTCCCGAAATTAGGGTTTACCGCTCATAAATGTTTGAATTATCAAAGTATACAAACAAATTTCACCACAGATGAGTGGTAAATGAAGGTAAATCACATCTACAAATTTTATGATGATTGGTCCATAATTAGTCGTAGCTTCCATATAAGGCCTACTTCCGAAAATCACTTTAAAGAGCACAACTCTTTTAAAAATGTTGGTATCCAAATAATATTGAACACAAATATGTTTCGTATATATACATAAAACATTGTGGAATTTTATGATGATCGGTACACTTCCGAAAATCACTTTAAGGACCACTAATCTCTTACAAATGTTGTTATCCGAATAAAATTTAATAAAAATGAGTTTCTAATGTACAGAAATACTGACACCTAATTTTGTAATGGTCAGTTCATAATTAGTCAAAACTCCCATATAAGACCCTCTTCGTAATTCACTTTAACCTCCATATATAGAAATACGTAATGAAACCAATGACCAACCAACCATAATATCTGAGTGTATTTTGCGATTTATGGATTTTACTTAAGGCTTCATTAGTCTTTACTTTCTGTTGCTTTTCTGTTTCGTGTCGTTCTGTTGTTAAATTTTTGTAGTTAGTTTTTCCGTATAAACGTATCAGTTGTTTTATGTAAACAGACAACCCACCGCGAAAATAAATAAAAAAAAAATACAAATCAAAGTCGACTAAAGTAATGAGTTTTTCGTCATCCATCGTTTATTTTTTATATTTTTATAACTTTTATACAAAAACTTAATTAAATTCAAAGAAATTGAAAATTTTTGTAATAAACCAAAAATTTTTTGTTGTTTTGTGCTGTCACTTACAATTACTTAGCAAATTTTTGTTTTCAACAGGTTCGTCCGCAACGGCACGAAAAGTAAGAAAACAACTAACGACTTTTACACATTTTCTATTTAACAGAATCAAGTCAGCTGATTCGGAACAGAACAGAAAGTACAGACTAATTCTGGCTTTACCCTTTCCGTTAAGAGGATTCTTTATAAAAGCGTTGATTACATGATGCGCAGTTTAATTAACTTAGATTTTTTTTTATTTCCTTTTAACTTAATTGTATATCACTTTTATTTTTTAATTTTATGATATTCATGTCAAATATGTTTTCTTCGCTCCAGCGAATAATCTTGATAATAATGTAATATGTATTGGAATTCTTACAACAATCAGCAATAAGGAAATATGATTAATAAGCAGCATTAAAAATATAGAAGATAGCCATCAAACTGATATTGTTGCATAAAATTTGTTTCATGTTGTATTCAATTTATTTTAATTTTGCTCGGATTTTGCCGATTTTATAAACCAATCAGCTTGAGACAATGCTAAACATTGCATTTTACACTCAATAACTACAGTTTAGAACTTTCATTCACCAATAAGAGTATAAAATATTATTTAAATTTATTGAAATTTATTGTACAAACAAAACGTTAAAATCTATTATCAATATACCCGTATGCCTAAACAATATAGCAGACAATAGACAAATACTTGTATTTGTATATTTTGGAGCTTGCGTTATTTGTTTGTTCATTTTCTATTTTTTATTTGTTATTAAACAATGCTACTATTAACAATATATTGATTTTGTAATTTACAAAGTACAAATAATTGCAAAAACCGAAATAACTCACACACAACCAGCTAACAATCAAAAAACAATAATATTTCTAAGGATATCTACTTACAGGCATATTTTTAACATTCATTGCTAGAAATGAAAATGAAATTAATTTTTAAATATAGCATGAAATTCATATGAAATGTAATTAAACTGACAACTAAAAACTCCTCTAACTCATGTGATTTATTTAATTTTAGTTAGATTTAAAAAAAAACTTATTTTAACCATCATTTTATATAAATAAATGACACTGCCGACAGTTTGTTTGCGGAACTCCCAACTGTGTAATTAAAATAGAAAAAAACAAAGTTTTTAGTTTTAGTTCTTTTTGTTTGTTTTTGTTGCTATACTGGTTAATATTATATGTTCTAAAATAAATAAAATCACATGTTGTCAGAAGTTGAATATGTTCATTTTATACTGCAATTTAATTGTTGCAGTTGTAGGAAAATACAAATAAAAGAAAAGTTTACTATCATTTTGAACAGTACGAGTATGTTTGCATAAAGTAAGGAATGTGTAAATAAATCACCCCTATCGTGAATAAAAATTCCACTATGAAATTTGTTCCCTTTTCACATTTTTCCTATTTAAATTCAATGTTAAAAAAAATAAAAGGGAACAAATTTCATGTGGAATTTTTATTCTCGATAGGGGTGAATGTTAAATAAGGGAGCATATATGGAAAGTATAGTATGAAAAATGCATACAACATTTCCGTGGAAGTTGTCAAGTCAAAGCCTTTAATATTACTGTATTTAATGTCTGGGCTTTACTTCAGTATTGTAAAGCTAGTGGTGGGTGGTATTTTGCTATAAAATCCTTCAATGTTAATAATTTTACTTATTTATAAAGAAAACTACTTTATTTACCTTTCCGATATACGAGTATAAAAGGAAATCCACTTTATTTAAATACCTTATTAAAAACAAAAATAAATAGTATAAACACATTAAAAACCATAAAGTCATAAATACACAAAAATACAAGCTCTTCAAAGAGGAAAAAAAATCCAATATTGAGGTTTATTGCTTTTTTTGAATGGCAATATAAAATTCTTGCATTAATAAATAACGACATTCTACCCTCACAACAGCAGACGAAAGCAGTAAGCTGAAAAATATTAAAAACCAATTGGGGGAAAACAAAATATTTAAAACTTATTAACTCAAATGGAAAAGTACAGTTAAATAAAACAACATTTCAAAAGGACAACAAAAAAAAACGAAAGAAACAGAAAGCATTATATTTAAATGGGCAAAAAGATTCTGACAAAATACTTGAAATTATAATTGTACTGAGTATTACTGCAGATCGGACAAAAGATACAATAAATACAATTTTGTTGGAATATATAAAAAGGAGTTTAAAGCAGAAAATTTATTTAAAAATCGAATACTACTTCTAAAATCGAAAACCTACCAAAATGCATGCTAAAGGTCGGTAGTGGGTTGAGGTCGTTTTCGGCTGCTGTAATGAGAAATACACTTTTTTGTAGATTGATTAGTTTGACATTTTTCAATAAAACTTAACAGTATTAAAGGAAAAGCTGGGTCATATAATGAACTAAAATTTCTACTAGGGCAATGATACGTGGAATAAAGCTTATAACCTGAATCACAGAATACCTACGTCAACCCCATTGAAAATTGCTGGAGTTGTCTCGATGCCAACATAAAAAACAACACATTTCATTAAAACCAGAGCTAATGCGAATTCTTGTATGGGAAGGGGAAAAGTAGGATATCCGTTTTCTTGCAAGGTTATGGAATGTA
This sequence comes from Bellardia pandia, assembly GCA_916048285.2. Taxonomy (NCBI): domain Eukaryota; kingdom Metazoa; phylum Arthropoda; class Insecta; order Diptera; family Calliphoridae; genus Bellardia; species Bellardia pandia. The sequence continues at coordinate 51,849,877 of OU696531.1, forward strand.
CGCCTACAGCAAGTTAGAGATGGTTGCCAAAGCAAAGGTCTTCTTACGCAATACTACTACCCCAATTGATAATATGTAATTTCATTTCCGTTAATAACATGTTATTGTATTGATTTTAAGTTAATTTGATTTGATTCAAATAAAGTATTTGGGCCCGATTATCGTTCACAACACGTAAATGCTGTGTTGTCTCGACTACAATACAACATACATTTTTCATACGATTAAACCGATAAGTGTTGTGAATTGCAATCGCAATTTACAACATACAACATCAAAATACTTACGTGTTGTGAACGGTAATCGGCGCCTTTGTTTCGCTATTAATCCCACGAATAAACTTTATATGTATCTAATTAAATAATCCTACAAATAAGAGAAATATAAAAATATCTTGCTGCACAAATTTCGCTTGGTAAAGGTACTTTTATTTGTAAAAGGTACTTTTATTTGTAAAATGTACTTTTATTTGTAAAATGTACTTTTACTTGTAAAAGGTACTTTTATTTGTAAAATGTGCTTTTATTCGTAAAATGTACTTTTATTTGCAAAAGGTACTTTTATTTGTAAAATGTACTTTTATTTGTAAAATATACTTTTATTTGTAAAATGTACTTTTATTTGTAAAATGTACTTTTATTTGTAAAATGTACTTTTAGTTGTAAAATGTACTTTTATTTGTAAAATGTACTTTTATTTGTAAAAGGTAGTTTTTTTCAATTTTGTAAAGGGTTATTTCTGTACTATTACACATTTAAGCGGAACGTTCTTTAATCTTTTAAAGGGTCCTTTCTATATACATACATATGTTTTTGATACGCTGGTTATGCTGTTTTTATACCCTACATTTTAACACATATTATATATAAATATATTAACAGACATCAGGACACTAAATTTTTGGATGATCGTTTTACAATAGGTTATATCTCCCATATAAAGCCCATTTCTGAAAAACTGTGTAGGTGTAGGGTGTTATATGGTTGGGCTTGACCGACTATACTTTCTTACTTGTTTTCGTATAAAACAGTTTAAAACAATGTTGAACGATGTCTCGGAAATTTTATAAAATTTGTTTTCAAAAATTTATTTTTTAAGAATTTACATCAGTAGATGGTACTGTTGATTTTGTTTTAAGTAAGAAATAAGAAATTTCTTTTGCACTTCAGTATTTTATTTGTGGAATATGTTCATCATTACCTCTGGACAATAACGAGACCGGCCAATTAGTTTTAAGATGTTATGGATTATTTTTAATGGTATTTATTCTTATTGATTTTTCAAAAATCTTTGTTAGATTTCATGTTTAGTTTCCTTAATGTTGTTATATTTTTTAATTCTCCAGCATTTTATTTTGATTATAATGATCGCTGAGTTTTATCAAAAAAAAAAAAAATCCATTTATGCTTCAAATCACATTAATCTCAAAAATCACTGCTTGTTGTTGCTAATACAGGCAGTTGGTATCTACTTATGTTTGAGAAAAATGTGTAGATTTCCTTGCTAAGATGCGAATATAAAACACTTTTACGTTCGTGGTTTATTTAGTCGTAAATAATCTACAAGCCATTAAAAACCAATAAAATATAGAAAAGACACACAACATTTGCACACAGTCATCTACTAAATGGTTAAAAAATATTTATTTTTAGCTTAGATGATAACATTTTTATTGTGGCAAAGTATTCAGTGTTCCATAATATGTACGAGGTCGGATAAAAAAATAACCGTTATTTTAAATTTTTTAAAAAAAAATATTTATTTATTCATCAATAACTGTCTTATAATCCCCCTCAGATATAATACACTTATGCCAGCGTTTTTCCAATCCTCAAAACACTTCTGAAACGCGCTTTTTTGGTATCGCCAACAGCTTCTGTTTCGATTTTTCTTTTATCTCCTCAATCGTAGCAAAACGCTTTCCTTTTATCGGTGTCTTCAGTTTTGGGAAGAGGAAAAAGTGACCGGGGACCAAGTCCGCTTAATACGGTGGTTGAGGCATGATAACGTTTTTGTTGTTGGCCAAAAACTCACGCACAAGCATCACTGGTGCGTTATCATGGTGCAAAATCTATAATTGGATTTTTCCAAATTTCTGTGCGTTTCTGACGAATTGCTTCTCGCAAACAGTGTATAACTTCAAGGTAGTATTTCTTATTGACCCGTACGACCTTGCGGCAAGAATTAATGATGCACCACGCCATTGCAGTCGAAGCAAACAGTGAGCAAAACCTTCACATTTGACCGAACTGGACGCTTCCATTGGGATGATTGGGCTTTGGTTTCAATGTCATAGCCATACAGCCATGATTCGTCACTAGTTATGACCTTTTTTAGGAAATCTGGATCGTCGTTGACGATGTTCAACAGCTCCTGAGCGATGTCCATGCAACGTTGTTTTTGCTGAAAATTTAGCAATTTTGGAACAATCTTCGCTGCCGCACGTTTCATGCCTAAAACATCAGTAAAAATTGCTTGTCATGAGCCGAACGACATGCCAACATCATCAGCAACTCTCGCTGATAGTGATTCGACGATTATCCAAAATCATTTTCTTCACTGCTTCAATGCTTTCATCGGTTGTTGACGTGCTCGGGCGACCAGGACGAGCATCGTCATTGACATCTTCTCGGCCTTCCTTAAACCGGTTATACCACAATTGAACTTGTGTTCTGCTCATAGTAGACTCGCCAAACGCCGCAGTCAACATTTCAATTGTCCTTGCGCATTTAATTTCATTTTTTACACAAAACTTAAAACAGTTTCTTTGATCCATTTTTTCGAATAGTAAAAAATCGAAGAGCACACCAAAACACGACTAATCTTTTTATCTGTTAAAAACAAACTGACAATCCAAAATGGCTGATATTACCAACATCTATAACAGACATGTGTACCAACATAACAGGAAAAAAAATGCGAAAATCGAATATACGTAACTCACGAAATTTAAAAATAACGGTTATTTTTTGATCAGACCTCGCATATAAAAAAGCCAACAAATATATATATATTTTATGTTGTTTTCCAAGGCCATAATTTATGTAAATTGATCTTTCTTGTAATGTTTTTTTCTTTTTTTTTTTTGAAAATTAGCTAGAGTAAGAAACACAAATAACATACATTTATTAACTAAATTTAAAGGCTAAAGAGCAACAGAGTTTATTTATGTGCAATAACAATTTGTCAAGAGTTGGTGCTGCTAATCGATAAAAGTTTATTTTAATTTCAGCCAACATAATGAATATAATAATAATAACAAATTTTGGATTGTAACTTTGATGCATGTGGAAAGGATTGTACTTGTATATTAGAGGAAAGGAAAAGAAAATTATGTTTTCTTTAAAAAAAAATTTAATTGCATGTTCATAGAAAACTCAAATTATACTTTATATTGAAGTTTAGAAATTCAAGTTATAAAAAGGATAGATAAATATTTGTAAAATTAGAAAATTTTATTTGGCTTGAGTTAATTCATTAATTAAATAATTCATAGAATACGAGTACCATTCTCAAGTAATATTTTAAGACACTTGGCACATTGGAAGGCATTTTCTGCCCTGCCAAGGGCGCCATCAGCAATATACATATGTATATTGTACAAGATTTACTTGTAAACATCATCTACATATTTAAGTCTTTTTACATATTACGAGTTACAATGTGTGTACAATTTTTCTTATTATTATTATTACAAATTTTTATTACTACAAACTTGTTGTTGTTTTTATTTCTGCGTCTACCGTTGCAACGGTTATTTTTTTTTAATTTGTTGGGTAATAATTTAAAACATAAAACCCTAAAGAAAAAAATTAAAAACAATCTAATAGCGTGTTCAGATATGAGCCTTAATTGCGATAATCGCAATTAACGTCATTATTGAGCTCAATATTCCATATAAAATCTCAATTAATTATTGCGCAATAAGTACGAAATTGTTATAATATTGAGTAAGATTTCGAATGCAACACTGTTCACAACTGTGTTTAGTGAGCAAAATTGTATAAAATGGCAAATGTCAACAAAAGAAAACAAAAGAAATCAATAAAAGATCAATGTGAAGGTAAGTTTGTTTACATAGAAACACAACAACCATATAGAGTATTTTTTGTATTGTTTTCCAACTGTCAAATGATTATTGAGTAAGCTGAAAATTGCGTATGCCTGAACACTTAAAATAATATTTTCAATTAACCGAATATTGACTCAATTAAGTTTCATATCTGAACACAGTATAAGGGCCATTATTACAACTTGCCTCTAATTTTCTTAATAGTAAAAGGTAACTTTAATTAAAGTCAGGAATAAAGTGACCGTTAAAATTATTCGTTATTACAACTTCCTTGTAAAATAAAATAATTTTTTTTCTAAAATATGGCAATACCAGTGAAAACCCGATTACTTTTGACAAATTACTGACAAGAAACAGTAAATTGTTTGTGTTTGTGAAAAAATATAAATCAAACGTCTGCTTTCAATTTTTGTTTATCAAACAATGTATTGGCAAAACAAAATTAAAATTAATTTATTTTTCATGAAGTTGACATTTTTCCAGAACATATGGCAACTTCAAATACATAAACCTCACTATAAAATTTAAAGGCAAGATGATCTTCCCTTAAGCTTATCGGTCGGTTTTATATTAAAATAAACTTATAATACCTTTAACTATTGCCAAGTTGTAATAATGGGCCTAAAAATGTAAAAATAATTTTTTTTAGTTACCATAAAATTTATTGTTCTACTAATTTTAACTTTAATAACCCATAAGTAGGCCCCTACAAAGCGTAGCACCCTTTCGAAACGCTCATTTTATAGGCTGAACAGTTATCTATCATGTGCAGTTTAAACTGTTTAATTATCTTATTCGGTTCAAAAGATATGATTTTTGCAACGAAAAAACTCAAATGGCGCCACTGTACGTTGGTTGACAATGTATGTTATTGTTGTCATTTCTAATTTTTGGTAGATTCTGTTTTTTTTTGCTTCTACGAAACGCCGGAGATGGGATGACAACTTTTTACACCGTGTGTTTTGTTAATTTTTAAAATCTTCTGTTTCTTCCCACAGAAAAATGTTTGACCTTTTGATATTATTATTGAAAATTTTTTATTTAAGTTCATTAATTTAATAATTCATTTTTAAAATTTTAAATTTTTAAGACATTACTATGAAAATACAAGTAAAATAATTGATGAGGACAAGTGCCGTAAACTTAGCTGTGGAAAATTTGTGTAATTGACAATTGATTTCATGACTTCCCAAAAGTAGACAAATAATTTTTTCTAATTACATATATTAAGAATTTGACAATTTTTCAATGAATGTCAAACCAATGTTTCAAAATTTAACTTTAACCATTATTTTAATATTAAAATAAGAACTAGTGATGTTGGGTTAGTTCCGACACCTCTCACAGAATGCCTCAAAGTAGATTTATTAGTCTGTATAAATCAATGTACCTGCCAAAAATTTACACGAAGCAATTTTTATTAAAAAGATTGATACAGTTTTTTCCTTGACATTTTTTCGGTGTTCACACAGCACAATTCTTGTTATTTAAATCGCTCGTAACAAACAATCAAATATGTACTCGTCTTATCTTTCCCTCACTCCGATGTCTAAAAGGTAATCAGCTTAGCTTAAAGAATTGCTTATTGTAAATTGGGACTTACACAAGTGCTAACCAGCAACTGATTTAGGTTTGGTCTTGGTATTCACAAGAAAGCAAGAAACAAATGCTCATTTTTATAAGCGTTATCAACTTGATGCGTTTCGCACCATTTTTGGTTCGCGGTGTTGTTTTTTTTAATTTCGGTGCGTTTTTTAATTTTTTCGAAAATGTGATGAAATCTTTATTTTTTACTAATTTTTAATTGCAGTTTTTTAATAATTCATTATCATGAAATATAGACGATAAAATAGGAACCTATTAAATGTATTTCAAATACGAATGTGTGATAAATGAATACCTACTATCAAATTCGTCACATAAAGGTTATTGCTAAAGGTGAACGGGGTGAAAATCTTTGTTTGAAAATAAAATTAACATTTTGAACATGGAAATAAAAATTCTTGTATAGTCTGATAGTTTGGTCTACTGAACTGTAGACGAACAACCGGGACTCCTGTCATCAAGTGGCACAACCTCGAAAATCTAACGATGCACAGTGAAAACTAGTACTATTTAAAAAACGAAACGACGCAAAGTGAGGTGTTGGTGTACTGGGAAATTTAAATTTCGCCCAAAGTCCCTACCATTTGTCTCACAGTGTAATTTATGAGTGATGGAAAATGTTATGAGGAAATACATAAAATTTGTTTAAGGTTGTGTTACGTCAGCGTCCATAACTTTTTATATACTTAACCGATTTTGCTGATTTTCAATAGCAAACTATTTAGAACAATTGTAGACATAATTGTGTGAATTACATGAATATAGATAGTGTATTTTAGGCAGGAGCGTGATTTACACTGCCTTCGTCAAAAAAAGACCACCAAAGGTGACAATTTCCCCTATATGATAGTTGCTAACTTTAAATCGATATATCTCGATTCCTAGACGTTTCCCAGCGAAACGCCGGAACACGTATAACTTCTTTTTTTATCGATATAACATTTCCCGTTGGTTTCATCCCATCCCGTTTTTGACTGTTGCATAGTGTTATTTTACTTTTTTTTTGCAGCACTGTTGTTGTTGTAAATTACAGCACGTCCCAAATAAAAGTGTTCAACTTTCCTTAAACCATTTTGCCCAAAATTTAACTGTCAAAATATCTTTTAATATTAAAACAAGCATAAGAACAAAAACCTCTTTGTCTATTATTTTTGTTGGCGCCACAAATGTGAATTGGTATTGTAAAGGATTATTTTTGTTTGTATACCAGGTTACAAGGTTAACTGTTTTGTGTGATGCTCAAGAATGGGTTAAGAGTTATGGCTGGTTTAACTTAAACAAATAACTAAACAGGATGTTCTAGAAATAAAGAGACTTGAAAGTTTTTAAGTTTAAGAATTTGTTGGCTGTTTTTTTTTGTTCATATTTTGCTACTGTATTGACAAAAGGATTTAAAAGGATGTTGGATTTGTGTTGTTATGCTAAATGACTTTATTTCGGATGTATGTGAATTTAAATTTAATAAATATTTAAATTTATTATATTTATTTATTGCAATTAAATAACATTATTATCAACACATTAATGTGTAACATACATCTGTTTAGAATTTATATAAAATCAAATGGAATGTTGTTGTCATGTCATGCCTATAAATGTTAATATTTTTTTTTTTTTTTTGCAATTTATTAACTGGTTTCTATGGACAATCTTTAGTAAAGTTACAAGTGTTTTTCAGAGTTTTATTTATTTACAAAAATAATCTAGTTTAAAAAACTAAATTTAAAATTTTGCGTTTGATTTAGCAATTTTCTTTTCATTTTCCATTCTTTTAAGTTTGCTTCATTTGTTTGTTTGAAGTTTCTTTTTTTTACTTTTTAAAAATTAAATTAAATTTCAAAAATATTTCTTTCAATATTGTTTGTTGCCCGGCTATCAACTTCAATTGTGAAGCATGTTTTAATAAAAGATAAAGGAAATACAAACAATCAATCAATTATTTGTTTTCAACTCAATATTCCTTAAATAAAACAGTCAATGTTTTAGTTTATTATAAATTGGCTGTATTACGTGGTAATAAACTTAAATGTCTTTAAATTTTATTTTTCTATGTACATATACAATATTTATTGACTCTGTTGCCTTTGGATATGAGGATAGCTATAATAAGAAATGTTTGCTTAACACATTGCAAACAATATAAAAGCCAATAATATTAAAAAATTTTATCAAAAAAAAAACATCGTTTTTACTTTATCATCTTTTTTAAAATTTAGTCATATAATTTTGTAGATAATGCATTTAAATAGAAAAATATATCTTGACGGACAGACAGTATTTTGATAATAATATTTAAATTGTTTGATTCATTTCCACAATATAAATTAATGACTCAACATGATGAGTAAAGGAACTTAGAATGATTTGGAAGCCAGCAACAAAGTTAAAGTTTTGCGAATAATTCGATAAAAAATCGTCATTAATAACTATCTCTGCCTTACTCACTTATCTCAAATTGTTCTCAAATGTATAACGAATATGGAATTAAAAAAGTATGTGGCTTTAAATAATTGCTAATAAAAATTGCATAATTTTCCAAATGCTAGACTTAATTAAGCCCATTAAATACTTACAGTGCGAAGCAGAACTGTACGAATGTTTTCAATTAAGGACGGTTGTTTTGGATGCGCTCATGCGGCCTATGCCAATAGTATTCTTTTCCATCAGACTGGTATCGGTTAACTTTTGTTTCGTCGCTCCTAATAACCCGTTTCCAGTCATCTACTGTCCAAATTTTGTGAAGGCGTTTTTTCACATTTCTATCGAAAAGTGCTGGCTTTTTCTTTTTTACACTGGCCACTAAACAATTTATATTTAATGCGCGTCTTATCGTACAGGAATCGACATCCTTACCAATACATTCTGCAGCATTTTTCGGGGTCTTGATTTTCTTATTATGTAGCAAACGTTCAGTCGCCGGGCATCACCATCAGAAAGCAGTTTTGGTTGTTGTTGTTGTAACATCAGTAATTGCTGAGTTGATAGCCCTTGGCCGAGTGATCTCGGGTCATTCCGGTGCGTAGAACCGGCTGTCGTGGTTTTGGTCGACCCCCTTGGTTATTATTGCAAGCTACATTACACCGTTTTTTATATCATTTCTCAGCAATTTTACGGCATGAATAATTATTTTGCAAGAAATTTATCACATTGTTTGCAATATCAGTTGGTGTTATTCTTATTTTTAAAGATCTTTTAATTTTTTATTAAAAAACCAAGTTAATCCCTTCATAGGTCAAACAATAATGCACAAACAGAGCAATAAAAGCTTGATAACGAGATCGCAACGAACAAAAAAACCAACGGGTCAAATATTGTTGCAACTGAACAGAGCGATATCGTGATAATGTTTATATCTTGTACTGTGCAAAAGTGTCCGAATAGTGAATTTTTTATTTTTTTTTTTTATTTATTTATTTTTTTAGAGCAATTTGTGTGAGTGCTTTAGAATTTCGATTAAGGCTCATTTAAATAAAAAAATGCATATATGGTGAATTTCACGTCAAGTGACCCAATTTTAAAAATCGATGTCTTCCGATTTGGATGAAATTTGCACCAAGGTTAGTATTATTGAATAGTAGGCCAGAGACAAATTTTCAGCTCTATGAGTCAAGAACTGCCGGAGTTAGAGGGGGTCAAAGTTGGACATATTGGTCAATTTTGGTCATACAGGGGTTTTTTTAAATGAGTCTAACTTTTCACCTATTGATCCTAGAAAAAATTGTCCAAAGGACTTTAGATAGCTATTTCTTCAATCATTCCAAAAATATTTTTTTTTTAATTTTTTTTTTTTTTTTTTTTTTTAACTTCCCTTTATTATTACACCTGTCAACAAGATGACAATAAGTAATTTAATTTACAGAGGTGGGATGATAATTATCTTAAATCAGTACCTAAGATAACTTAAATCGAATTATTGAATGATAAGTAATATATAAATTTTTTAGTATCGCTCAGCTAGATCTGAAGGTGTAAACCGTTTAAGTCTTCTAGGTGCCAGGATTTCGTTTGCCGGCAACTGTCTGAGTTCCATGTTGGAATGTTGTGTTAAACGAGTTGTATGTTTAATGCTGCTGATACGGATAATTTCTTTTATTGTTTTGACGTTTAGATCTCGATGTATGTCCTCATCTCTAATATACCATTCTGCGTTGACAATAGTTCGCAATATTTTAGATTGAACTCGTTGAATAATTTTTAAGTTTGTTGTGCTAGCTGTACCCCATATTTCTACCCCGTACTTCCAAATTGGCGCTATAATTGTGTTGTATATAAGTAGTTTGCTTTGAGTTGTTAGTTTAGATTCTCTCCCTAACAGCCAAAATAATTGTCTAAACCTGTTGTTTATTTCTTTTTTCTTTTGAGTGATGTGATCTTTCCAGTTAAGTTTTGAGTCAATTATAATGCCAAGATACTTCGCCTTTGTATCCATAAGAATTTGTAGAGTATTTATTTGAATAGGTTGAAAGTTTGTTATCTTTCTATTAGTGTAGATTACTTGAATTGTTTTATCACTGTTTACTTGAATTCCCCAACTACGGAACCAATTCATTGTATTATTGAGCAGTTGTTGTAAGTTTTGCATAGCCCATTTGATGTTTGCGTGTGATGATAGTAGAACAGTGTCGTCAGCAAATGTTGCTATCATATTGTTATTTGTTGTAGGAGTTGGAATATCTGATGTAAACAGGAGGTAAAGCATTGGTCCGAGGACACTACCTTGAGGTACTCCAGCTTTTATAGAAAGTATTTTTGAATACTCGTCTTTATATTTAACATAGAATCTTCGGTTTTGTAGGTAGTTTTGTAGTATTAAGAAGAATTCTTTTGGCAATTGATTTTTTAGTTTATGAAGAAGACCTTTGTGCCATACGCTATCAAACGCCTTTGCAACGTCGAGGTATGTTGCAACGCAAAAGTTTTTTTTGTCAATATCAGACGATATTTTATTTGTTACTCTATGAATTTGTTGTATAGTAGAGAACTTTCGCCTAAATCCAAATTGGTGTTTGGGGATGAGTTGTCTTTCTAGAAGAATTGGTTCAATACGTTCATAGAAGAGTTTTTCGAAGATCTTTGACAGCAGTGGCAGAAGGCTAATTGGCCTGTAAGATGTTGTTTTTGAGGCATCTTTGTTTGGTTTAGGAATAGCGATTATCTCAGCGACTTTCCATACTTTTGGGAAATATTTAATATCTATAACTGAATTAAATAAATTTCTTAAATAGACTAGGGCCTTATTCGGCAATTCTTTTAGTAGTTTTCCGGTGATCTGATCATAACCAGGAGATTTATTATCTTTTGTTGTTTTTATAATTTTTTTAATTTCATTAATTGAAATTCTTCTGATATGAGAGTTGGAAGAGCTGTTTGGAAAACTTTGAAGAGTTATATCCTTTTCGTCCATTGGATTTGTAAAGGTTTTAGAAAAATGATCTGCAAGAACATTAGCTTTTTCTTCATTTGTGCGGGCCCATGTGAGATCAGGTTTTTGGATCGGCGGCTGATGTAAAATTCCATTATTTATTTTTTTGGTTGCTTTCCAGAGCGAGAAATTTGTTGTAGCTGATGAGCCAAGGTTAGTAAGATATCTTTGTAGTTTATCTTCTTTGTCCTTCTTTAGCAAGTTTTTGAGATCTTTTGTGAGCCTATTAAGGTGGGTTTTGTCCTGAATTGACCTTGTAGTTTGCCATCTTTTTCTTAATCTTCGTTTGGCTTTTATTTTCTCTTGGATGTGAGGTGGGATACTGAATTTATCTACTGTGTGTGTTCTGGATGGAGTAGAATCACTAACCGCGTTTATAAGCGTATCATTGAAAAAAGTTATAGAATTATCCAATTCTTCTTCGGTTTTTAGCGATATATTTGTCTCGAGTTTTGTCTCTAAGATTTCCCTGAAACAATCCCAGTCGGTTTTCTTGTTGTATATAAATTTATTTTGATTGGATAGAAGTACATCGGTTTGGTATATAAGTACCACTGGAGAGTGGTCAGAAGATAATTCAAAGCATGATTTTATATTTAGATAATCATGTCTTATATTCTTGGTAATAAAAAAGTCTAAGAGATCTGGTTTTTTGTGAGTGTTTGTAGGCCAGTAAGTAGGCTCTCCAGTACTTATAAATTTGCATTTGAATTCATTTATTGCCTCTAGTAAATTTTTTCCTTTCGATAGTGTTAATCGAGATCCCCAAACTGTATTTTTGGAGTTAAAATCACCACCCACTATAAACCGATTCCCAAGAGATTTAAGGAGTTCAAGATATTCAATTTTTGTGTTATTATGTTTCGGCGGGCAGTAGACTGCAGATAATACAAATGGACCGTGTATATCTTCTATTAAAATGGAAGTAGCTTGAATATAATCTTTTCTAAAATTCTGTAATTCAGTACATTTAATGGATTTTCGTATTATTATTGCTGTACCCCCATGCGCTGTGTTGTCAGGATGATTTGTATAAAAGATTGAGTAGTTTGGTATGGCTATAAAGCTTTTTTGCGTGAAGTGGGTTTCAGAGACAAGTAGCACGTCTACTGAAGAGCGATTTAAAAATAATTTTAGTTCGAGTGTGTGTTGGATAAGCCCGTTCGCGTTCCATTGTACTATATTAAGTTTACTTAGTCTGTCCATCGAGCTTAGTTAGAAGTACTGTGATAATGTTCATCATGTTAGATACTTGAGAAATCAGTTGCTTCATCATATCTTTAAGGTCTTGCATATCATTACTTTTTTGCGGTGTAGTGGAACTGAGTAAAGAATTACTAATAATGGACATTTCCTCAGTATTAGGGTTTTGACTCTGTGCTGTTGCTTGAGCGTAAGTCACTGTTGGATTTATTCTACTGTTTGTTGTAGGTACGTTTCGAGAATTATCAGCTTGTTGTGTTTGGTGTTCTTGGACGGTTATTTTTTCTTTGTTTCTTAGTGGTGGAAATTGCTTAATTTTGAGGGATTTGTATACCATACATCCTTTATAATTTGCGGTATGGTTTTCACCGCATAACGCGCATTTAATATGTTCGCTTTTCTGTTTGATTGGGCAAAGCATAGTTTTGTGATCTCCAGCACATTTAACGCAAACGGGGATTTTGTTGCAAAAGTTTTTGGTGTGGCCATATTTTTGGCAGTTTGTACATTGAGGTAAAGTTCTTTTTGAACGTGGAGGTTCAAAACTAATTTTACAGTGTAAAAGGTGGGTTAAAGAATATATTTCCTTATTATTTTGACTTGATTTAAGTTCAATAGAAAACAGAGATAGTGGTTTTTTTGTACCAGTTTGTAGGATATTTTGGATATGTGTTACTTCGTGTCCTAGTTCACATAGTTCTTTTTTTATTTCCTCTTTATCGGTTGAATAATGCATATTACGCAAGAAAACCTTGAAACCTTTTTGTTCTTTGGGTTTATAAGTGTAGTATTGGGTGTTTTTAGCTCTTAATAGGTTTACTATTTGGGTGTAGTGAATAGATTCTAAAGGTTGAATTTTTATTTCATTTTCTTTAAGAACACGTATTTCGTAATGACAATTTGGTAAGGAGTTTAAAGCATTATTGAGGTTATCTATGAATTGCACGTTTTGAACATATATTGGTGGGGGCTTTGTAGGTTTATTTTTTTCTGGTTGTTTGTGGGGAACACCATCATTTTGAATTTGGTCTTCTTTATTTTCATTATCATCAATAGATAATTTTTCAAACCTATTTGGGGTTGAAGGTTGGCTTAACCAGTATGATTTTAGTGTTTTTTGTGGCTGCTCTTTAGTTTTAACTTTTTTATTGCTGTTTGTGTTTTCAATAAGTTTTGTGGGTGAGTTACGAGGCCTCTTTGATATGTTACTGTTTTTTAATTTCTCTTTATTTAAGGGAGTATGAATTTCATGTAACTTACTTGTTGTCATTATTGGTAAGTATGAGAAGGCTGTTGATGTTACTGTTGTTGTTGCTAAAGCTAGAGTTGTTATTGCTGAGTACGATGTTGTGGTAGTTGTAGTTGTTGGTGCGAGAGTAGTAACCAAAGAGTAAGGAGTTGTGTTATTAGTTGTAAGTGTGGGGGTTGTTGAAATAAATTGGAATGTAGTTGCAGTTATTTGAGTATCAGTTGTTGGAGTAGTACATTGAGAGCTCCAAGAGAGGGGTTTCAATTGCGATTGCGCAGTGAGACTAGGATATTTTTGGTGATCATTCGGATTGTAATCTGATGCAGATGCATAAGTATTTTGAGCGGGAAGAGAGTTTGAGCTTATTGATGGTGCTTGACCATTCGCACTTATAACACATAAGCTATTTACTGTAGTAAGGTTTGACTGAGACAGATGTTTATCACTTTTTTTATTGTTAGGGGAGCGGCACCTCTCCGGCGGGGGAGAGCGCTCAATGGGCATTTTTATATTTTCTATGCTTATTTATATTTTAAACTTTTGTTTATTATTTAGTATGTAGCATCATTAACAGCGGATAATGATAGCTGATTTATTTTAATTTTGTTTATTTTTTTTTAGCGTCTTTTCGCAATATTTTTATATGTTTTTTATATACTTTTTGTACTTAAAAGATGATTTTATACGGAGCGACGAAAAAAAACACGTCCGCACGTTAGATGTGATTACTAAGTGATTGAATTAATTTTTAAAAAATTTTTTTTTTTAATTTTTTTCCAATTTGGGCTCTTTTTCTCAAAAGAAAGCTTATACAATTTACATTACGGCCTTTATAATCGCTTAATGGGATGCGAGTGGGATATCTATCAATATTTGGCACATATATCATTTTAATTTTCCCCCATGTTTTTATTTTTTTTTTTTCAAATGGAGTTTTTTTTTATTTTTCCTCAAAATAAACTTTACACCATTTCGTTTAAGAGCTTTGTGGTCACTTAATTCGATGCAAGTGGGGTATCTATAAAAAAAAATTTCCAACTCAGAAAAGAAAGGGTTTCAATTTGTACCATATGCACTATTTTAATTTTGTTTCCTATTTATTACTTATAATACTAAATAAGAATAATAATAATAAATAATTTAATAAAATGAATATGTATATAAATGAAAATGATACATGTGCCAAATATTGAAAAATCCTTCTTTTTGAAAAAAACTTCTTTTTGAAAAAAACTTCTTTTTTCATTGTAGATTCTATAAATGTAAGATTACCAAACCCCTGATGGCTGCATACAACCCTAGACTATTACCGAGCCGTCGACATGTTTTACCCTTTTTGTAACATATTTATTACTAAAGGCTTGGCTCGCCATAGTTTTTACTTTCATCGGTGTAAAGAATATTACACCTCTTTAAGTACAATTTGGAATGTATCTAAATATATCCAAAAAATGTCTTTAATTTTGCAACTGAAAAATTATTTGAGTGTACAATTATTTGCGGTCGTTTGTTTTTTGCTGGTTCCAACACTAGCAGATATGAGTGAGTATGTGTTTGGGCGACTTTTTTTGGTACAATTCAAAAGTAAAAAGTACGATGGTACCCTTGTCATTTGGTACTATTTCGAAATTTTCCAAACCCAAACATATTTTTAATTGATATTAAATGGCATCGCTTATTTACTGAATGAATATTGTGAATAGATTTTGTTGTTCTAGTTTCTTTAACAATACAAGCCACTTATAAAAACCTTTTAATATAGTTATCTTATGACGTTTTCTTTTCTGGCAAAAATGTTACACGTTTTTCCCATTTCGCATCTTTTTTAATTTTTTTGTGTTCTTTTCTGAAAAAATGCCAACACTGCTATAGTGTAGTGTGTTCTTTTCTATAAATGTCACACTATAAATTTAAAAAATGGTGCACCTTTCACACTCTGTATTTTTAGAGGGGGAGAATCGCACGATAAAACAGCTGACCAGTGATGCCAACTTTTGAGACTCAAAACGCGTAAACATTTTTGAAAAAAGGGCTAAATGGAAAAAAAATCTATATAAAACCACATCCAATTTTCTTTTTTTCGCGTTTTGAGTGACTAAAATCCGGCTAAATCTAGCCTGAAAAGGGCTAAGTTGGCATCGCTGCAGCTGACATTTGTTTTGTTTATGAATGTGTATTTGTGTTAAGAAACAAAAAAGATATATACAAAATGGAAAATATTACTACTTTTTTATGTGCTGAAAAAATTTTGGATGACTTGTTGGATTCATGTTCATCATCTGATGATGATAAAATATTTTATATGATTATGGAAAGAAATCCACAACCGCGAGTGAAAGGCTTTGTAGAGAACGTAATTAATGAATACTCTGAAGTTAATGTATGTCAAATTTCATAGGACAATATCTCCTACTTCTTATATATAATCTTTTAGTTTAAGAAGAATTTGCGTATTAGTCGGGAAGGTGCCATTGGTCTTTTTGATAAATATTCATTATCTTAATTCAAGCGATCTTACCAGGGAGCTATCTGCTTCTTCTTTTTTAACAAAAAACAAAAACAGCTGTACATAAAAAAAGTGTTACACTGTTGTAATTTTATGTTCTATTCTGACCATTAAAAATTCGACATCTTTAAAATGTGGGGTAAACATTATAAAAATGTACATAATAAAGGTGTAACATTTTATTTCAGAAAAGAAAACACCATTAATAATATCCTAGTCATATATAAATATAAATAATTATAAAGCAATTATATGAAAAAATATGTAAGTATAAAATATTTTATACACATAACCTATTTTTACTCGGGAAGATTTACAAACCGAGTAATATTTTAAAATTGGAATAATGTGAATAGATACGGGATATGTTTGGGAATTTATATGTTTTTCATTGGGAATTAGAAGCTAACAATTTCTGGTAACACATGATAAACAAAGCAAATTGTCCCGTTAGCTTAAAAGTATTTAAAATTGACAAAATTTTGTGCTTCCTCTTGGTGCGGGAGGGAAGACAAAAGGGAAAGAAGCACAAAGAAAGAGCATAACAATCTGTCGTTCTCTTGTTGTGTATAAGATCTTTTAATTCTCATTTATCATTGTTTGTGTGCATGTGTGTGTGTGGTACATCCCAGCATACCATTTTAGGAGCGCTCCGAAAAAGGAGTCAGAAAAGAGTCCAACAAAAGAGCATTTTCGGAGCGCTCCGAAAAAAGGAGTCAGAAAAGAGTCCAACTAAAGAGCATTTTCGGAGCGAAAGAAAAATTTGCTTGTTACTGTCCTGAGTCTCAGTATGACTCAGAAATTCCACTTAATTATGTGTGTACCAAAGCGTTGTTCTCCTGCTATTTGTGCTTTGAACAAAAAAAAAAACATAGCTGTACCACACAAGAATGATAAAAACAAGATTACACAGAGCCCAAGAAAAACCTCATAAAAGACTCTTTTCTGGCATTATCTAAGAGCTCTTTAAGAGCCCAAAAAACCCCTCGTAATAGACTCTTTTCTGGCATTATCTAAGAGCTCTTTCTGACGGACCATTTTCGAACGTAATGACGCTCTTTTCTGAAGGTTTTCGGAGCAATTATGATTGTTTTTTGGGCTCATAAAGAGCGTTAACGCTCCGAAAAAGGTGTCAGAAAAGACTCTTTTCGGACTCATATGGCTTGCTGGGATTGCATTAAAAATGTAAAAATAAAATAAAAACCTAACAAAAGAATTTTTGGTTCTTGCAATTTTTGTGCAAAGAACTTTTGTTAATAATGTGACCGATTGTGTAATTGTAGGGTAAGAGTATGTGTTTTATTGTTGTACATACAAAACTATATCGATTCGCACCGAATTATAATGCTATTTTTTAGACTATTCAATTATGTGTGTATGTATGTACTTACCATATATAATTTTATAGACAGTTCAATTATGAACTTCTGTCTCTGTTTTTGTATAGAATGAAGTTGTAATAACACGAATGTTTTTTTTTCTGTTTAGTATTTATTAAATTTATTTATCAGTGTTTCAAAATTTTAACTTTTTCTATATGTACTTGATAATTTGTATTTGTATGTTTCCCATTCCACATGGCTTCCGCAGTAAAATAAGAACTAGTAATTAAGAATCTTCATTCTGTGTTTATAACATTCGTTATTCTCATCAAACCGTAAGGAATAAATTGTATTTTTGGTGCAACTTACGCATTGCTCGGAATCATTTGTATAATTTTTTGCATGAACAAACATTTCTGAAGGATATGACAAAATTTGCGCTGGTTTATTAAATCTATACGACATTTAACGCAAGATATTCGTTGAGCTACATATGTATGTAACCAACATAATATCGACTTGATATTAATTCTATTGGCACATTGTTGGATGTAATACAATCGGCGTCTTCATTCATGAACCGATGGATTTTTTCAGTGTCCACCTTTGGTTAAAATGCAAAGTAAATTTGAATTTAATTAATGTATGTAATAATTAAGTGATTATTTTCATTATTTGCTAGTTTTATTTCTCTCTAAATATGTAATTCTAAAAATTTATATAATAAAGGTTTTTGTTTCGGTGCGAATCAATATAGTTTCATTTCTACAACAATAAAACACGTATTCTTACCCTACAATAACACAAACGGTAACATTGATTTTTCCACAGGTTATTTGCACATACATTTTGTTCTCATCGCTTGCTCAACGACGACTGAATGAATGTTTTGAAAAGAGCATACCAAATGTGTGTAAAATTCTCTCATTAGTCATACACAAGGGGATTTTCGCAAAATCCCATCAATAATTTAGCAGTGGCAAAATAATGTATGGCAGTGCAACAACTTTATATATTTATACTGCCATATGCAAAAAAAAATAAAGTAGGTTTGAAGTGTGCTTTTAGACAAAATTTTCATACAAAATTTTCTTAAAGTACATTTGAAGTCTACTTTAATTTTTTTTTTGCATAAGGCTGATAGTCTTTTTCTATAATTTTCTTGCAGTTGTCATCATTCTTTGAACGGAGCTTAAGATTCAATTAAACATTTAATTGAATCAATTAAAAAATTAATTGAAATTGAAAATTTAGACAAATAAGTGTTTAATTGAACAAAAATGTGAAATATTTTTTTCTGTGTTTCTCCAAGAAAATTTGAGACTTTATATATTTTTTTTGCAAAATTCAAACGTTTGTTTTGTCTTGTGGGCCATTTTGATGCAAAGATATTCTATTCGTGCTTTTGCTTACAGGTTTTCCAGTAGTTTTGGTAACATTTTCAGCTATTTTAACAACATTGGATGTTTGATTTGCCTTTACTTTTGTCACTAGCAGGGATTTAACTTTTTTATGTACATAAGTCTACTACTGAAGTGATTTACCGAGTCTCAATTAATGTTTGCCTTCCTTTTGTAAATTGTTCACTACTTAACGCCACAAAAATATTAAAATGAAAATTAAAATAGATTAATTTTAATGACAAATTTGAAACTTGCAATTATTTTGCAAGTTGTACTTTCAAACAAAGAAACATTTAAATGATTGCCAATACTTTTGGACTTACTACTACTCACTGCTTTTGTTTACTTTATTTTGACGCTTAAAAATTGGTGTATTTTAACAATAAAGCAATTACATTTGCATACGTTTTTGTTATTGTTTCTTTTTTTTTTTTTTGTAAATTTAATTCTCCTACATATATATAGAAAAAACCAATAAAATTTTCATAATACAAGGTGGCGCAAAAGTAATTCTCCTATCAGAAAATGTATAAATTTTGCGAAGCCCCTAATGTCAGTTCTGTCAACAATATTCAGCGTTCTGGAGCAGTGTAGCGTAACACTGTTTATTAACGTGTATTTCGCACAAATGTCAAAAGCATTTTCTGATAGGAGGATTACTTTTGCGCTACCTTGTATATTTAATATTATATTATTTACATATAATATAATAAAGATTTTCATTGAATAATATGTGGTGCTGACTTTATTTTTACGCTCAAAGTATGTTTGATTTTTGACTGTTCGACTAGATCAGGGAAAGGCAAAACATGGGCGCCGCGTTTTTCATTTACTCTTCTCTTACGTACGTGTGCACACGCATTGTAGAGAAATAAACAAAGTTTAATGAGAGTAGCTTGAGCATTCAAACAGACAGGTTGTGTAATTTAAAAATCAGCGTTGCCAGAAAATAAATTTATCCCAACTTTTTTAAAAATGTGTGATGAATATGAAATTAATTTTTTATTTTCTTTAAATTATTATGACAAACCAGAATGCTTGGTTTGCCAACGTGCGTTATCACGCATTAAAAAACATGGCATGCAAAGGCATTTTCATGCATATCACAAGGAATACGAAAGTATTACTGGTGATGCAAGAAAAGCCCTCATTATCTAGTCAATAGATATAATAGACAGCGTTGTCAACTTTGAAATTTCAAAACACATAAAAATTAAAAAAAAAGCGGAATTTAAAAAAACACACCAAGTTTAGAATTGAGCTAATAAAGATAAAATAAGCATTTAACCACTCAAAAAAAGGGTAAAAAGGGATAATTTCAGTACATATTTGGTACTTCTTTTATTTATTTTTATTTTTTGTTTTAAGTGCATACTTTTATTTGAATTTTTTCAAATAGAAGAACTTTTTCAATCAGAGTCCACTCGGATTCTAACCCTTGTTCTTCGTCTACAGTTCAGTAGGCCAAACCACCAGGCTATACAAGAATTTTTATTTCCATGTTTAAAATGTTAATTTTATTTTCAAACACAAATTTTCACCCCATTCACCTTTAGCAATATGTGACGAATTTGATAGTAGGTATTCATTTATCACACATTAGTATTTGAAATACATTTAATGGGTTCCTGTTTCATCGTCTATATTTCATGATAATGAATTATTAAAAAACTGCAATTAAAAATTAAGGAAAATAAAATTTCATCCAGGCTGCCAGACATTTTCAGCAAAAAATCTTAATTTCACCAAAATAAGTCTTATTTTTGAAGCAAAATCTTATTTTTGGAAATAAGTTGTTTTTTTTTATTATAAATAATGAAAACAATTCATATTTTATTTAATACATACAATAAACCTACTAAATTGTACATTATTGAGATCACAAATGTGTTTTTAAGTTAAGTATATAAATATATTAAAACTTTTTCCATTAAATGTCTGCTATTATTTAATTTTTGCGAACTTTAATCTTTAATTTAATTTCATAAACATTTTAAACAAAAAAGATATTCTAAACTTGGTGCCTTTTCTTTTAAATGGCGCGTTTTTTTCCATTTTGTTGCGTTTTGAAATTTCAAAGTTGACAACGCTGCTTACACCTGATTAATCACCCTTGAACGCTTTTTGATTTTTAAGTATTTTTTTTTCAGTAAACTGCAAAGTTGCATTATTTAGATTAAACTTTTTCAAATGGGAACAAAGAGATTTGTTTAATTGAACCTAACCTTCGTCTAGACTCTAGACAAAACAAAAAACCTTTTTTTTTTTTGGGAAAAAATCTTAAAATCTTTTTTCGGTTAAGAAATCTTAAAAAATAAGGTAATATCTTACTTCTGACAGCGCTGATTTCATCACATTTTCGAAAAAATTGAAAAACGCACAGAAATTAAAAAAAGCGCACCGCGCAAAAACTAACGAATTTTTTGCACAAAAAAATTTTGAAAAACTCCAAAAATGGTGCGAAACACACCAAGTTGACAACGCTGATAATAGAGGAAATTTTCAATTGCTTCCTTAGAGTATGCTTCCTTATCTGCAAGACAAAAATAGGAATTTTTAATTTTTAATGCAAACTTAGAAATACTAACCCCCTGACCCACGATGTCGAACGATAACGTTCGCTTAGATAAGACTTAAAACACAAACTTGATTGTGGAATAAACAATCACTAGATTGAGTAAAAAATAGATTCGATAAAAAGTTTGTGTCTTAAGTCTTATCTAAGCGAACGTTATCGTTCGACATCGTGGGCCAGGGGGTAAATTTTTCTACAAACTAATTGAATCTTTCACAAGTTGATATTTTTTCTATGATATTAATAGTATTAAATTCTTTTAATTGTTTATTATTGTTGTTTTTTTTTCATTCTAACTTAAAATAAATGCACAACTGAACATTGCACATGCTTTTACGTGTTTAATATTTAAGCAATATTTGTAAAAGAGTTTGTATGTGTCTCTGCCTGAAAAGTTACATGGCTGTTTTAGTACATGTACATATGTGTTTGTGTATATGTATATATTTGAAGTATGCGTGTGTTAGTATCATTATCCTTGTGCAACATGATTTATGACTTTTAATTATTGAATTGAGTCATGAAGTTTGCTATATGTTTTTTTTTCTATTTATTTCTTTGTTCATTACCCTCCTTCCAGAGTTTATCTAAAACTTTTTACTGCAAAACTCAATTTCAATTGTTGTCTTTTGCATGAGTGTCAGTGTGTAGGTGTTTGCTTTTTTTCTATATTTTGATATTAATTAAAAATTTGTCACTCTGTTGTGTAGATCCTTAAGGTCCTGTGTGTAAAAGTTTTTTTTAAAGTAGACAATGGAAAATTGACTTAAAATATCAAAACAAATATATAAAATAAATACTAGTAAAGCCATCATAACAAATAAAGTTTTGCTTTAAAAATCAGTTTACTTTCAAGGATTTATTATTTAGTTATTTACAAAAAAAGTTACTAGAAAAATAGAAAACAAAATGAAAAAAAAGAAACAAAAAATTAATAGAAATCGCAATAATGTAATGTAATGCTTTCTTTGTCATATTTTCCTTATTATGAAGATGTCAGAAAAATTTGTCAAAGTTAAAACATATTTTAATAATTGTAAGATTATCATGAACTCTTGGTATTCTTTATAAAACATAAAATAATAACTACAAACTGTCAAAATCTATTGGAAAAATGTTTTGTTTTTATTTTCTTTAATAATATTCAGGTTTGATAACAAGTTCAAAAGATTTCTAAAACAAACTTTTGCTTAAATATCAAACGTTTGGCAACGGTTTTATTAAAATAATAGAGAATAATTAATAGAATGGGAGTTAATAATCAATATATAAACTGCCTTAAAATATATGTATGGAACATTATTAATAATGTTCTTAAAATATAAAGTTTATTATTATAATTTTATGTTATAATTGGCTTTATAGCATAAACTTATCATTGGGCTTCAGACCCTTGTTTGAATGGAATGTTTGATATTAAATTGAAACAATTTAATTTTTCGAACGTTTTCTCACAGCCCGACAAAATGAAATTTTTTTTGGTGCCTTAGATTTCTTAGCTAGTTGTAACATTATTTTGATTCCATGGATTTGTTTAGGAGATATCGCTCAACTTTGGATGGAACATTTTTTTTATAAATTTTTTTATTTTAAAGAATAATTGGTATTTTTAGCTGAACTGTTAATATTTTAATTTTTGATATTTCTTTAGTTAGGCTTTGAGTTCATTAAATTTAATTTTCATTAAATTATTTTTACTGAAGTAGGAATTCATAAAAAATAGAAAAGACGAAAAATTTTCCATTGTTTTCCTTCAGTCATATAGTAAAATATGTTTCGCATATAGCAAGCTATATCTTGTTAAAATCTATTCACAACTGTGGCTATTATTCGAAATAAAGTAAATATGTTATTCATACAACAGTACACAGAGGTAATTTTGATTGATTATTTTGAAATATTTGTTAAACGACAAATACAAACTTTTGTGTCTATATTAACAAGAAATATAGCATTTTAAGCAGGACATATTTGCCTATAGAAAAATATTGAAACTTTTGTTATTATCTCCATTTTTATGAATTTTTGAAAAACAAAAAAATTTTATAAATAATATTTTTTCGTCATATATTCGGCTATATCTCCAAAACTACTGAGTGGAGTAAGATAAATTCGAATTTAACTAGCACAGACAAAAACCACATTTCTTAACATTGATAATGTTACAATCAACAGACCACTGTTAAGCACTTAACAGTCAAATTTACTTGAATTTTGAAAAATGTAGCTTTTAGGATGAAATTCTCAAATATCGAGTTGCACACGTATCCCACTATATAGAAATGGTAGTCCAAAGAGTCCTAAATGAGACTACATTACTCGAATTTCTGAAGTATTTTTGAAAAAATTACTTTTAGGATGAAATTCTCTAGAAGAATACCGATCGACTCAGAATCACTTTCTGAGTCGATTTAACGATGTCCGTCGGTCCGTCCGTCCGTCTGGCTGGCTGTCTATGTAAGGCTTGTGCGCAGAGTACAGGTCGCAATTTTGAAGATATTTCGATAAAATTTGGTGGGTGATATTTTTTCGGCCCAAGGATGGATGGTTTTGAAAGTGGTAGAAATCGGTCCATTATTTCACCTGGCCCCCATACAAATGTCCTCCCGAAATTAGGGTTTACCGATCATAAATGCTTGAATTATGCAAATATCCAAACAAATTTCACCACAAATGGATAATAAATCCAAATCAGATCTACAAATTTTGTATAGATCGGTCCATAATTTATCATAGCTCCCATATAAGACCCACTCCCGAAAATCACTTGAAAGAGCATAAGTATTTTAAAAACGTCGGTATAATATTGAAGACAAATATATTTCAAGAGAAAAGTTTTTATTCAGGCTAATAGTTCAAATAATCAAGAATACTATTGCAATACAGTTGGCAAATTGGAATGAATTTTCTACCCGGCCAAGGGCGTCCTCAGCAATCTTCATTGTCCACTATCACTCTGTAAATATTATCTATTTAGCTCACCGTTTTTAAGAAATAGAGTATATATTTCATTTATACAGAAATGATGACACCTAATTTTATAACGCTCGGTCCGTAATTAGTCAAAACTCGAATATAAGACTCTATCCGTAACTCATTTTAACCACCACAAATCTTTTAAAAGTATTTATACTGCGCTAAAGTATAAAATACATAATAGTTATATTAACGGAAGTCATGGCGCTACATTTTTGAATGACAGTTAATATCTCCCATATCACGCCCATTTCTGAAAAACTGTTTTATACATATACTGGATGTAGGGTATTATATGGTCGGGCTTGACCGAATATACTTACTGACTTGTTTTTATTAATTTTCTTAACAAGAACCTGTTATACATATTCCAATTGGTTTTAGTAATAATTTTTCCTTGTTGCCCTTGGTTGGAAAGATCTTTGTGTTGAACATGCCAAAAGGAGAAGAATTAAACATTTCCGAGCAACGAACCTCTACGATTTCTATGGAACTCAGGTTAACTGTGGATTTCATATTGACTGGATGCTACATCGACCATCTGAACCAAAAATGTTGCATTTGCTTTCGTCATAGAATGTATCATATTGACGACACGCAAAATATTTTATTTTTATAAATCTCCGCGAATGAAAACCTCATCAATCTAATAATTTTTAAAACAAATGGTTTTTACCTTGCCAGGAGACCGTATATATTTATGGCGCTCAGCACTTTGTAGATTTTTTCGTTGTTTACATTGGTATACTATATAGTAAGTTGGTCGTTAATATCTTGTTAGGATAAATATAGATTTAAGCGGTTTCCATGGGTATAACAGACTTCCCTCCCCTGCATTTTGCGATTTTGGATCAGAGACCTGCAACAAGTATGAACGAGCCGACTTATTCACTAACGTTGAATTTTAAGAACAATACAAAAAAGTATGATTCAATTTTATGCTTATTCACTTTTTATGCACACACAGAAAATTCAGCAACGAGTATAAATCATTTCCAACACTTGGTTCGAACTGCAATGTTTGAAAACAAAAATTCTTGTTTATACACAGTTTGTTTTTTGCATGTCGGCTTTGTTGTGCATGATCTGATTGGAATTGAACTAAAAACACACGAGCCACTTATAAGTAAAAAGCGGCTGGCCGAAAAATATGAAAACATAAAAAATGTGCATTTACTACCTATTTAACATTATTTCGTCGAAAAGAAAACTTATTTGACAAAGCAATGATAAAATTTGTAATATGTACAGTTTGTCAAATATATCTTTGCACAGCAAAAAAAATTAAAGAAAAAATGTAAAATGAGCTGCTTCATACATTTAACGACACAGTCGAACATTCATGTTCGCACAAAACAACAAATGAATAAAACACATGTTCGGCTAACAACACGTTGGCTTTGATGTAAAACGAGCTTCATACATTTAACGACACAGTCAGAATATTCATGTTCGCAAAAAACAACAAGTGAATAAAACTGAATGATTGAAACGAACGGTTGCGTAAACGAGCGTTTTGTGCATTTGAACAAAAACGATTAAATCATAAAAATCAATGTGCATGATTAAGTATACCCGAAAATTTAGTACTCGTTGCAGGTCTCTGTTTTGGATAACCATTTCGTGGTAAAATTTAAATGCTTCTGCAACTATGGATCAATTTATTAATTTATAACACAACATGTTTCAAGTTTTAAAGTTAGTTTTGAAGCAGCAAAATCATTTTGCTTTAGGAAATGCTAAATTATTTGTCCTTCGGCCTTTTTGGCGCAAATATCTTCATACCTGTATATAATAAGGACAAAAAATTACATGGCACGTATCCCTTTAAATATAAATTTTTAAAAGTTCAAAGAACAATTAAGACAAACACTAAAAAATACCAATAAAATGAATTAGGATTTCCAAATAAAAGTTACTTTTATGACCTACAACAGTAGATAACAGTCAACAAGAATTGATATTGTTACATTTTTTTTTTTTTTGAATTTTTCCAATTTACACAATGTCTACTAAATATCAACTGTTAAAAAGAAAAAATATTTTTGCCTGTTTTTTACAATATCTCTTGAAAATGAGTAGGCAACAAAATTGTGTGACACACTGTACTGGTTTCATAAATGTTTAGAACATGCGGCTTAAAATTGAAAGTTTGATTAAAAAAATAGTGAAATTCAGATTGGTGTAGGGACAATATATTTTGAAAATAAAACAGTTTAGTTGTGTAAGACACTGTATTTAACTTTGAAGATTCTAGTTAAAATAAATATAGTTTTCTGCAAAATCTTTAACATAATAAAGTCATCGCAGTTTGTTATTTAAAATGTAAAACAAATTATTTTTATCTTTCTCGTTTGAAATGTTAATCCCAATCAATTAGTGGCCGGAAATATTTTTTTTTTTTTTGGCAAACAACATTTGTTTTGTTATTATTGTGATAATTTTAGCTGCCATGATTAAGAGTAGTGAAAAATAAATAGAGATAAAATTTAAGGTACGCTACCCAGAAACTATTAGTTCAGTTTTTGATAACAAATTGTAAACGATTTGAAATCAAACGTTTCTTTAATAATAGCAAATTTTTGAGAACAATTTAATAAATTTTAAAATCAAACACATTTTCAAATATCGAACGATTGAAACAGATTGAAGAAACATTTGAGAAGTCTATTTATCTTCTCAACAAAAAATGGAGTTTACTTATTCTCAAAATTGGGCTATACAGAAACTTTTATAATAAAGTATATACTCATATACTTTTTCAAATTTTAAACGAATGAAAATACACATTTATTTTACATTAGAGAATAATAAACTTCTCAACAGATGCTTGAGTTAATTCTTCTAGTTGGAGAAATAGTTGTATTCTTTGAACTGGGCAACACATCTTGCCAAAACTTAAACCAATGTTTAAATTCAAAATATTTTTTTTTGGAAAAATTTTATTTTCGAAACTGTATTTTCATATTCTCATATCTTAAGAAAGATTTCCAAGTAAATTTTAATTTGTGTTCTCTCAACATGATATCAAATCTTAATTATTGGGTGGTATTATTGATTCCTCACGGAAAGGAAAACTAAGCGGAAAGAACTATCGTTTGATATGTAAAATGTAATTATTCATTTCCGTTTCATGCCGCATTTCTTCGTCATTCTAAGCGCCGATGATCTCATTCAAACCAATATCAAATTGAGAGCTGCAACGAGTAAGTTTTTTTCTTCATGTGTGCAACTCGCTGTCGAATGTAGTATATATTTGTAATCTTACTCAGAGAACAAGTAGGGAAGTGAAGAGAATGTTTGCTTATTAAATACGAATAAGTAAGTAGCCGAAGTTAATAGAGTACAAAAAAAAAAGAACTTATGCAATATGAACAATAAAAAAGAAGTACCTTAAACATCATGTTCTCTTCATGGTGGTAAAACATGCAAATAAAAAATAATAAAGATTTAATATCAGATTTAAAAATAGTTTAAGAAATAAAAAAATATATTTTAAACTTACCTCATTTACTTCCATTTCTTATGAAGAGAACGTGAACACTTTAACAAAATATTAAATTTAAATTTTATTTGCCAAACTTTACATAGTACTGCAAGTACCACGTGAAGTATTGTTGTCGCTTGATACTCGATATGTTCTATTCATGTATGGTGAGAGTGCGAGCGTAAAATAAACCTGTACTTAACTCGTAAACATAAAGCCGAGTAACAACATATACATACATATTCGGTATTTTTATTGTACTAAAAAATGTGAACTTCGAGTAAGCGCACATATTTTGCAAGTTCATGTGTACTACTTAACAACGAATACATTCATGCAGAGGTTTATTAGCAATGCCAGAAACATCTTCCACCGATTGCGCAATGCTACAAATGCGAATAATTGCTTCTTCGCTGCTCTAATTTGATACTTAGAAAACGGTCCTCCACCGCCTTATTTTGGGCGAGTTTTCTTTTGACATCACTTTTCCATTTATTCCATATCTGCATAGGTTAAAACAACACAATGTTACAAGAGTATTGTTTGCTACACAACTTGTGCTTACATTTTTCCAAACATTCACATCTTTTTGCGGTGGACCTACGCTGTTAAGTGAATCTGCTAATTGTTTCCAAACAGCATCCACGCCGGCTTATCGCGCTTTGTATATCCCCACGCTGTATCTGGATATTTTTCAATAAATTTCATAATTAGGGAGTTTTGAGTGCTGTTTTTATGCTTTCCCCTGTTAAGAATTAAAAATTAATTAATGCTAATTTTAAATAAATCATTTCAATTTACATATTTACATTTTTCTGAAATATCAGAGAAAAAAAAACATAATTAAATGATTAAATTAATTTGTTGACAACCGATAGCTATTTGCTGTTGGGATTATTTTCAATAAACACCGATAACATTGGTTTCAGTGACACCTAAAACCGACAAAAATTCAAGTTCGAACACAAAACCAATAACATTGGATTACATGACACCAACAATATTTTTCTTGTCGTCTTAAAATCCAATTCCAATAAGATCGTTTTCTATGACATGACTCCTTTTCTTGTTTAGGTTTGAGAATCCTTTGAGAATTGTTTTTACTATCAAATGAAAATTACACACATTCTTAAAAGTTTAAATTTATGTTTGTCAGGAAATACCAACAACAACCAGAAAACATTAAAGTTTGATGTATAATTGAGAATGGTTTTGAAAACCAATCCTAAATCAAATGTTAAGTAATTTAATAAATATTAGAAAATAAAGGTGGTGTTTATACAGAATTGCAGAAATTGTATTATAAGGCAAATACAACGCAACCAACATTTATTTTTAAATATGTGAATTAATGATTTGAGAATAGTAATGATATCAAAATTTTCTTGCACAAACTTAAATAACATTTTTTGTTTGAAGAGTTAATTGAAACAAAGTGTTGTTTAAAATTTTATGTGAAATTTAGGGCTATGAAAATTTTAAGAATTATGTTTGAAAGGAGTAAAAATAACCTTAGTTTTCAAAAGAACAAATGACACTATTGCATAATATTAGAACCATATCTACTATATCTAATAAATATAATACAACAGGGTTGGAAAACCCCAAACTTTGTTTGCGTTACTTAATAGTAAGCCTTTGTGAAAGCTTTTTTGTCACATAATTAATATACTGACTCAGCAATACATATAGTAGGGTATCTTTTAATACCTTTTCCTGGCCATTATTTGTTATTTTTGCTTTGGGCCTTTGCTAAATTTAAAGCAGTTTTTGTTTTGTTTTCATTATTTGCCTTTTTTATTTTTAGATAATTTAAATATCTCTCTCAGGTTTTATGATAACTGCAGTTGTAATTGTTTTTTTTGTTAAAACATATTAAGATTTTTTTTAATTAAGAGATAATAAACCATTTCAGCAAATATTTGATTTACAAAGAATGTGTAGTCATAAATTTATAACTGCTGGTTGTTGGTGACGTATTTGCTAAACCCTCAACCATATTATTAGGCTGCAAATTGTGTTGCAAAGATAATAATACTAAATAGTAAAGCGTGATCCATTTCGAGGTTCCCTACTTTAAAAAAAAAACACATAAAATTCAAATTAAATGGGGAATTTTTATTATCATTTGAAGGAACATTCTTTGGCATTTATTTTTTGAAGCTTATGTCTATCAAATATTGGCCATTGCTACGTCGCAGATGGTTTATCCAGTGAGTCCAATTTTCGTTAACTCGTTCGAGCATTTCGACTGGTAACTGGCGAATGACACTCGTGATGTTTTCCACCAAGGCCTGAATCGTAGCGGGTTTAGACTTTACATATCCCCACAGGAAAAAGTCTAAAGGTGTGATACCACACGATCTTGATGGCCAATCGACCGGCTCAAAACGTGAAATTATGTACTCACCGAATGAAGTGTTCTCTCAATAAATCCATTGATTAATGCAATGTGTGGGAAGTGGCGCCGCACACTGTGTCCACCGCGGCAATAAATCAATTTGGACCTGCTCTCCGATTTTGATGATTTTTGCACAGATGGCTAAAAACTATCTAAAGGTCATGTGTGGAAAATTTCATGCAAATATCTCCATTGGTTTTCTGTCCCGAGCAGCGCAAAATTGAAGTATGTGAACAAGTTTCAAATGTGATAGTTTTCTATGACATATTCAAAAGCTTGTTACTTAGAAACTATACATCGAATGTACCTTATAAGTATTTTTTCACTTAAAATATACATTAACTATTATGTAAATTAAAAAAAAAAATTAAAAAATTGAAAAAAAAAATTTCCTTTGACATTATATTTTGAGCCAAAAAAATAAACATTTATGATTTTCCGTTAGACTTTTAGTTGTGTGCGAAGCAGTGCGACACATGGAGCCCTATACCAAATTAAAGCTGAGAGTCTCAGCTAACAGACGAAAAAAAACCTGCCCCAATTTGCCCGCCGCCAACAAACCAAAAAAATTACAGTAAAAAACATGCGTTATGCGTTATTTTACGCGTGCAAAAACAACTGCGCATTCTTTCTTTCTTTGCTACTCGTACACGTATTTGGTAGCGAGAAATACGAAAATTTCATTGCATGTGTGCTATATAGAAAAACCTTAAAATCATTTAGAGCGAAATTGAAGCTTAAAAAATTAGAATATCACGAAGATGTGAAAAAGTTGTTAATAAATGAAATAGAGTGAAACTGACAAAATTTTTTTATTGGAGTTGTATGAGGGGTGGGTGTTACAGTTGGTGGATTTTCTTCATATTTTCAAAACAGCATTTAATAGATGTTATATGCATTTTTGCGAAAAATAAACATTCTAGTTACAAATTTACAGAAGATATGGCATTTTTGAAATATCATTTGTATGGGAGGTGGGCGTAAAAATGGGTGGATTAAGTTCATATTTTCAGGAGCTCATTCTACAATTATAATATTAATGTTTTATGAAAATTGAGTTGATATATTTAAAATTATGGAAGTTATGCCACATTTTCTATTTAAGTTGTACGCGAGGTGGGCGTAAAAGTGGGCGTATTTTTTGTAAAAAGAAAATTTAAATTCTTAAAAAATTTAAAATAAATGTGTGCAAAATTTCATAAAGCTCCGCAACCTCCTTGATTTATAGCCATTAAATACACTACACGGCCACTGTGCGCCGTCTTGCTGAAACCAAATGTCGTCGAGATCACGAGCTTCAATTTCAGGCATCAAGTAGTCGGTTATCATGGCACGTTAACGGTCGTTATTGACGGTTACGTTCGCACCGGCATCATTTTGAAGGAAATATGGACCGATGATTCCACGTCTTCACTGCGTGCTGGACGTGGTCTATTCGGTCGAATATTATCCAATAATAAATGCTGGGTCTCAAAATGGGTGATGGTGTTGCGACAAGGGATACGCTGAGTAGGCTGATTATGGTGACCATAAGTTGAGCGAAGTGCACGAAACACATTCTTCACAGAACGTGAATTTGTGAAATACCAAACAATACTAAACAAAAATAACATGACCGCATGACACGACTCACACGTGATCTGTCAAAAAAAAAAAAAAAAGGTTATTGAAACAAGTATCCCTGCTTGAATCACCATTTGGTTCGCAAAGCTTGTACACTTTGATAGGACTAGATCTTATTCAGATGCTAGTATGTAATGGATACTATATCCAGCTTGCTGTGTCCAGGTACCCGATGTAATTGCATAAAATACTAATAAAATTTGCACTAAGACTGAATAGAAAACACAGAATAAGGATATTCTAGTCCTAAAACCAGTGTAGTTTTTGTATTTCTTGTCACGTTTAGGTAGAGGGTATTAAAGATTCGGCACAGCACTCTTACTTGTTTTAATTATTTTTGTCTACTAATTCAAGTACTTATATTTTAATTTTTTCAATAAAATTTGTTACTGCTCCACGGGGACTCTAACCTTGGTTGTTCGTATACAGTTCAGTTCAGACCAAACCATCAGACAATACAAGAATTTTTATTACCATATTTAAAATGTTAATTTTACTTTCAAACACAAATTTTCACCCCATTCACCTTTAGCAATAACCTTCATGTGACGAATTTGATAGTAGGTATTCATTTATCATACATTCGTATTTAAATTACATTTAAAGGGGTCCCTTTTCATCATATAGATTTTATGATAATGAATTATTAAAAAACTGCAATTAAAAATTAGCAAAAAGAAAGATTTCATTACATTTTCGTGAAAATTTAAAAACGCACCGAAATTTAAAAAAAAATCGCATAACGCACCAACTAAAAAAGCACAAAAAATTGTTGACAACGCTGGTTTTTATCTTGCTACACAGAAAAAAATAAAAATATTTGTGGAATCAATTAAAAATTTAATTGAAATCGGACCTGTAATCAAAATAATCAATTAAAAAAAATTTAGATTTAATTGAAAAAATTAAAAAAAAGATTTAAAAAAAATTAATTGAATCAATTAAAATTTTAATTGAAAATTATTTTAAAATCAATTAAAGGTTTAATTGAAAAAAAAAACATTTTTTTTCTGTGTAGACGACCCCATATATTTATGTCTGTTAGCATCCTGTGGGTTTTGTCCTTGTTTACATTGATAGATAGTGCTCTTCTTAGTTGGTCTTAAATCTCTGGTCGGGATAAATGTAGGTTTGAGCGATTTTCCATAAGTATAAGTCTTTTCTTCTCTGCATTCAACGATTTTGGACAACCATCCGTGATAAAATTTAACTGCTTCCGTGACTATAGACCAATTTATTAAATTGTTGACTGCTTGACAACATATTTTAAACATATCACAAATGTTTTGAATTTATTTGCCCTAGTTTGAAAACTGTAAAATAATTTTTCTTCAGAAATATTTTTATTTTATTTTTTAATTATTTTCCTTGTGGCCTTTTTAACGCAAATATCTTCATACCTGCACACAATAAAAACGTTATTATTATTAATAACAATTGAAAAATACATGGCACGTAGCCTTTTAACCAAAAACATTAAACAATTTTAAGAACAATTAAGAAAAGCACAAAAAAAAACCCAAGAAAATTTTCACATTCAAGTTACTTTTATGTTCCGTAGTTTGTGATACAAATTAATTAAATGCCAGAGCAACTGAACAAATAGAACATTGTTACAAGTTTATTTTTTTGGTATTTTCCTAATTTATTCAAGGTCTACTTTAAACAGTAAAAAAGAAGAAAAAAATGTGTTTATCTTTTTATAAAATTTTTTATTTGAATGAAAAACAAATTTTTCTTGAACATGAGTAGGCAATTTAGTTGTGTGACACACTGTATGTAACTTATACGCCTTAAACCAACTCCTACATGTTGCTTAATTAAATATTTTATAATTTTATTTACTCTGCTTGGGCTTTTGCACTTTAAAGCTATTTTGCAGTTCACATCACAACTTATTGTTGTAGTTAACCATAAAATGAACCTTAAAATAACCCCAGAGAGACTCAGTAAAAAATATAATAAAACACTTTTATTTTTCTGTTTTCATTGCTTCAATATGTAGATATTTTGACATCACTTTAACATCAAGCTACATGTTGCTTGATATTAAATCACATGTTTATGTCTTCTCACATTTTAGTTTTTAACACAGCCGCTCTAGAAAAAAGCCTTAAATATCAAGGGAATATTTTTGGAATATGGCAGCACATAATAAAATAAATAAAATAGTTGCACTAATTACATATAATAAAGTTTAAGGGAAAAATTTACAGCATTTTGATGAGGGCCATAAAGAAAGCACAAGTGTTTAGCATTTATGCAAGACAAATTTATGGCTTCAAAATTAATGCACTTTTTGAATATTTTTTAGAATAAAATGTAGGGCAAATATTTAACGAAATATATTATTAATTTATATTATTAATTTTTGTTAACAATATAGTAAACACGAAAGCGGGGAATTTTCTTGTTTGCGTACGATGAGTCAGAAGCATTTAAAAGTGACTATGTACATACATAGTTTAATTTTGAAATTTGGGAAGCACGGATGATTAGATCTACATAATTATATTAAGTACTAGCTAAACCCGGTGTGCTTTGCTACCCCCCCCCCCCCTCGTCATAAAATAAAATAAAACGTATTTATATATTTACAAACATTTATTTATTTAATTTTAATGTATTTATTGCAATGCTTTAGGCGAGACCATGCCCCTTTGTCCACTTACATAGTCAAGAATTTATTATTTCGTAAGAAAATCCTGTTGTGAAAATTTAATGACGATCGGTCCAGTAGTTAAGACTATATTACGATGTTTAATTTTCCTAAAAAGGGGCGTGGTCCCACTCACTTTTCTCCTGGTATGTATTCCTAATTATGCCAATACCATATGTACCAAATATCACCGACGTACGTCAAAAAATTCCCAAAATATGGCGGGTTAAATTTGTGGGTTATATGGGCGGTGCCACCCTCGTTTGTACAATCAAAACTTCATAAACTTCCTTCCAGAGTCACAGTAACATGCTGTAAAAATTTCAGGCAGATTGGTCCAAGGGTTTGGCCTCCTATTAAGCACAAACATACAGACACACATTCATTTATCTTCTTCTTCTATATATATAAAATTCAATGTATGTATGTATGTATGTATGTATGTATGTATGTATGTATGTAACGTATAGACTCCAAAACGGCTGAGCCGATTTTGATGAAATTTTCACAGCATGTTACTGTGACTCTGGAAGGAATAATAGTGTACTTTTTTTTACCACGCCCACTTTTACGCCCACTTTTTTAAAATATTGTAATTGGAGACCAAACCTCTGGACCGATATTTTTGAAATTTTCACAGCATTTAACTGGGACTTTGGTATGATTAATAGGGTACTTTTTTTGACCACGCCCATTTTTACGCCCACTTTTTAAAAATTATGTAATTGCTCCCATATAGTTTTTAACAGATTTACTTTAAATTGTATACACATTATATACTCCAGGCGAGGTAAAAATAAAGATTTCTTAAGCCACGCCCCTTTCACGCCCCTTTTCACGCCAAATTTTTGAAAGTTTTATTCTCTATACAAATTTGTTCATTCCAACGTATTTTTTTATTTGGTAGTATATTGCTCTTAATACTGTTAACGTCGCCATATAACTATGAACTACGCCTACTTCATCGCCCCCTTTTTTTAATTCAGATACTTACTTATTCCACTATCAATGTTTGATATACAAAATACTTTTTTTGTAATATGTATTTACCTAAAGTTTTATATACTTTTTAACTACATACATTTTTTATTACCAAATCCCCATTTTTCGCCCCATTTCACCTTAAATTATATTGCTTTTAATCTATATATATATAAATGAATAGGTGTCTGTATGTTTGTGCTTAATAGGAGGCCAAACCCTTGGACCAATCTGCCTGAAATTATTACAGCATGTTACTGTGACTCTGGAAGGAAGTTTATGAAGTTTTGATTGTACAAACGGGGGTGGCACCGCCCATATAACCCACAAATTTAACCCGCCATATTTTGGGCATTTTTTGACGTACGTCGGTGATATTTGGTACATATGGTATTGGGGCATAATTAGGAATACGTACCAGGAGAAAAGGGAGTGGGACCACGCCCCTTTTTAGAAAAATAGTCTTAACTACTGGACCGATCGTCATTAAATTTTCACAACAGAATATTCTTACGAAATAATAAATTCTTGGCTATGTAAGTGGACAAAGGGGCATGGTCTCGCCTAAAGCATTGCAATAAATACATTAAAATTAAATAAATTAATGTTTGTAAATATATAAATACGTTTTATTTTATGACGAGGGGGGGGTAGCAAAGCACACCGGGTTTAGCTAGTATATATATATAGATTAAAAGCAATATAATTTAAGGTGAAACGGGGCGAGAAATGGGGATTTGGTAATAAAAAAATGTATGTAGTTAAAAAGTATATAAAACTTTAGGTAAATACATACTACAAAAAAAGTATTTTGTATAGCAAACATTGTTAGTGGTATACGTAAGTATCTGAATTAAAAAAAGGGGGCGATGAAGTAGGCGTGGTTCATAGTTATATGGCGACATTAACAGTATTAAGAGCAATATACTACCAAATAAAAAAATACGTTGGAATGAAGAAATTTGTATAGAGAACAAAAAGTATAAAACTTTCAAAAATTTGGCGTGAAAAGGGGCGTGAAAGAGGCGTGGCTTAAGAAATCTTTATTTTTACCTCGCCTGGAGTATATAATGTGTATACAATTTGAAGTAAATCTGTTAAAAACTATATGGGAGCAATTACATAATTTTTAAAAAGTGGGCGTAA
Organism: Bellardia pandia; assembly: GCA_916048285.2. NCBI lineage: Eukaryota > Metazoa > Arthropoda > Insecta > Diptera > Calliphoridae > Bellardia > Bellardia pandia. Next base: position 51,886,507 of record OU696531.1, read on the forward strand.
AAATGGGCGTGGTCAAAAAAAAGTACCCTATTAATCATACCAGAGTCCCAGTTAAATGCTGTGAAAATTTCAAAAATATCGGTCCAGAGGTTTGGTCTCCAATTACAATATTTTAAAAAAGTGGGCGTAAAAGTGGGCGTGGTAAAAAAAAAGTACCCTATTATTCCTTCCAGAGTCACAGTAACATGCTGTGAAAATTTCATCAAAATCGGCTCAGCCGTTTTGGAGTCTATACGTTACATACATACATACATACATACATACATACATTCAATTTTATATATATAGATAGATGTCATCTTTACCAGTGGTAAAAAGGCAAAGAAGCGTTTTAAATATTGAAGATAAAGTTAAAATAATTTACGAACATTCAAAAAATAAAGCGAGTGTTAAAATGATAGCTCAAAAATACGAACTTTTAAGAGGAGTTAGTTTTATAAATATGTACACATATATGTACACCAATGTTCCCTTGTTAAATAATAAAAATATTTAAAAACTGTATAATCAAAATTGTTATTCGACTGTAATAAAAATAAAAAAGCTTTAACAAAAGTAGAAAGATAATCCCACAATTCCCAAAATATAAAACAAAAATCTTAAAAATGTAATTTTTTATAATTTTGTCAAAATTTCTTTCGGAACTCGTCAAATACTTAAAGGCTAAATAAGGAACACGTAAAAGTTTCCGAAACTGTTTTTTTTTTATTTTATTATGCCAACTTTAAGATTAAGATTTTATTGAAAAAAATTGGTAAAACTGGTAACGTCGCACAGTGGCGCCATTTGAGTTTTTTCGTTGCAAAAATCATATCTTTTGAACCGAATAAGATAATTGAACAGTTTAAACAGCATATGGTAGATAACTGTTCAGGCTATGAAATGAGCGTTTGGAAAGGGTGCTACGCTTTGTAGGGGCCTACTTATGGGTTAACAAAATTAAAAATAGTAGAAAAATCAATTTTATGGTAACTAAAAAAAATTATTTTTACATTTTTAGATTGTTTTTATTTTTTTTTTCTCTTGGGTTTTATGTTTTAAATTATTACCCAACAAATTAAAAAAAAAAAATATTTTTTTTTAAATTTATTTTTTCAATTTTCTGTAAAATATTCATCCATTACAATATACATTACATTTCCTATAACATGGGTTTATTCAAAACTTCGTCCGCACTCATGAAAATTTTGATTTTTGCAACCTCGTTTGCTCTACGGGTACCACTGTGCGTCGTAGAGCCAACATATTTGAAAAATTTAAAAGGTTTTTTATATTAAATAATCTTGGATTCTTAAAGAAAGTTTGTTTCTTAATTAAAAAAAAAGAAAAACATCTTTGAACAAAAAACGAAAAAATCAAATATCACAAAAATAGGAAATTTTACATAGATCTCTTGTTGCTGGTATTATACTTTAAGGATAACTGAGGAATACAAGATATGAAAACGGTCAAATTTGGAACGGCGTGGGCGCATCTAATATGAAAAATTGGACATATTTTATATGTTAAAATGATTTATGTTAAGATACATTTTCATTTATTTAGTCCTTACAAACTATTGACAAAAGAAAATTATTTTTATTTAAATTAAAGAAATACAAAAAAAAAATTATATTAGAAATATATAATAAAAAAAAAAAAATAAAAGAAAGTTAAAGAATTGAGAAAGACAATAATTTTCCATTTAAATAGACTAGAATTGAGACCAAAATCAAAAAATTAGTATAAATTATTAAATTGTCTACTTATTCTAACAAATGGGTCTGCATCAGCATAATTTGTACTTTAGTATTTTACATGCAATAACTTATTGTATCAAGAATTAGAACGTGGAACATTCAATTTTACAGATTTTAAAATATGTACAAGGTCTGATTAAAAACTAACCGTTATTTTAAATTTTTTCGGTTTTGTAACCTTCTTCATTCCTTTTTGATATTTTTCTTCAACATGTATTAAATCAAATTCAAATTCGTTTTATTCAAATTCCAAAATTATTTCAGAAATTCGACAAATGTAGAGTCATTTAGGAAACTTTGGACTATCCTTTCTATATAGTGGGATACGTGTGCAACTCGATATTTGTCCAAATTCTTCTAGAGAATTTCATCCTAAAAGCTACATTTTTCAAAATTCAAGTAAATATGACTGTTAAGTGCTTAACAGTGCTCTGTTGACTGTAACATTATCAATGTTAAGAAATGTGGTTTTTGTCTGTGCTAGTTAAATTCGCGTTTTTCTTCACACACATTGAATTATTTACATAAACATTGGAATTTTATAAATTCGCTCATTTATATTTCTGATGTAAATATATTGAACCGCAATATATATTGTGGTTTTCTGGTAATCTTAATCAGTTGTATTCCTGATTTTTTTTTCAATTTTGAAGGAAAATTTAAAGAAAAATTATAAATTATAGTGAAGTACTTATTAATTTAATTTAATATTACTTATTTAAATATACACAAAATAAGCCCAGATCCAGGCTTTTTTGAAATGACGACTTTAAACGAAAAGGAAAAAGATTTGTTGGTACTCGATCGTGAAAATGGGATGAAACAGTAAGCTTTCAGTTGAAGTCTGAGATATCGGCACATGCGGTCAGAAAACTAATTGCTTTGTATAAAATAAGAAAGTCAAACAAAAGCCTAAAGAACTTATGTGACAGACAACGTGAGACCACAAAGCTAGACGATGATCATATTGCAATTGTAGCAAAAAGAAATTCTTTTGCGACAGCCAACAAATATAAGGAAGAAACTAGAAATAAATATAACGACTCGAACTGTGCAAAGAAGACTTAACGAAAGCGGTCTAAAAAGTACTTTCGCTTAGAAAAGGCCTCTTCTACAAACTGCAACTATAAAAAAGCGGTTAGACTTTGCAAATAAGAAGTACATAAATATTAGATAAAATAATAACTGAATTAAAAAAAAAACTACAATTTATAATTATTAGAAAATAATAAATACCTGTTTCAATAAAAAAAAAACAGAAAATATTTAAAACCGCATTTATTTTGTCCGACAGTGTATATTTTTTTTTATCTATTAGGATATAGTATATTTTGCAAACTTTCTTCAATACTAAAGAAATTAAAACACACAAATAAAATGACTCTAGTGTGAACAGATTACAACCGGCAGATAAGTAAGTTATAAATTATTTTTGTTGTTGTTTTTATTTAACTTTTCTATCACTTTGGATTTAAACACATTAGACACATCTTGTTCCTATCTTAATAAATTTTGAATAAATTTAAATAAAAAATAATAAACAAAACACAAATAGAAAAACAAGAAGAAAGTATAGTCGGTCAAGCCCAACCATATAATACCCTACACAGTTTTTCAGAAATGGGCGCTATATGGGATATATAACCTATTGTGGGCCGATCATCCAAAAATTTAGCGTCATGATGTCTGTGAATATAAATATTATATTTTTTAAACTTCATATTTATATAAATACTTTTAAAAGATTTATGGAGGTTAAAGTGAATTAAGGAGAGGGTTTTATATGGGAGTTTCGACTAATTATGGACCGACCATTATAAAATTGGGTGTCATCAATTCTGTATATTATTTGCGACCTGCTTTACATGGACAGCCAGCCAGCCAGACGGACGGACGGACGGACATCGTTAAATCGACTCAGAAATGATTCTGAGTCGATCGGTGTACTTTAAGGTGGGTGTTGGACCAATATTTCTGGGCGTTACAAACATCAGCACAAATCCAATATACCTCCCCCACTATGGTGGTGTAGGGTATAAAAAAGAATAAAACTCAACAGAATGACAACATTATAATTCATACCGACAACATTTTAAGTTTTCCAGCTGCTAATATAATTATATGTCTTGTATATTTGCTGCTGTTCAAGTTGTTGAATGTTATTGTTATTGTTGTTGTTATTAATATTTTTTTAAATTTTTTATCTCTAAAAACAAGTCATCAGTAGCTAAAATGTAAAATCTCTAGATAAGAAACAAACAAACAAACATTCATCCATCCCAAACATCTATCCAGCCAATGAACGAAGAACAACTTAATGCATGTTGTGTGTTCCTGAAAAGTCAAAAAGAAGACTGAGTTTGAGGTATTATGTTTAGTTTTTTTTTTTGTTAATTTTATTATGGCTTGTGGCAAGACACGGAGACAAAACACACAAACAAAAAAAAAAGACGGACAGACATGTGTGTTAATATTTATGTTATGACTTTAAAGAAATATGTAAAAAAAATAATAAAATTATATCCTACAGGCAGGTCGACATGGATGAATGTATGCACCAGTATATTTGAAAGTAAGCAATGATGTCAACTGGAAAATATGAGCCAAAATTATGTTACATTAGGGTGGCCTTTATACTGGATTTTTTAATATTCAGTGCTTCCAAGGTCTAAAAAGGTTTGCTGCCATTTTAAAACTTGGTGCAGAAAATCACGAATCTATTTGAAATTTCAAGTTTGTTAAAAAAATCCCAATTCAATTTTGTTTATGTAATTAATATACATATATTTAAATATGGTTGGTTGGTGATTGGTTTACGTGGTTGCCTGCTGCCTGTAAGCATTCTAGTGAAATCTTTTGATTCCGTTTTGAAGAGGACCACACCACTCGTTGAATAAATGATAGGATGATAGTATGTAATGGGTACTTTATCCAGCCTGTTGCGTTCATGCATCCCATGAAATCGCACCATCTAATACTTGATGTCTCCACTAGGTTGTTTAATATACGAGGGCGGTTCGGGAACTTCTTAGCCTAGAACAGAAAGCGCGGTATACACAGAAAAAAAGTTAAGTGTTTTGGAAACTTCCATCTTTGCTATGAACACATGTTATATTTCTTTTCGATCTGACAACTCCTTCATATAGGAACAGCTGTTCAAAAAAGACGCATCCGCGATGTTTTCACAATGGAAAAATTAAAAATTCGTGGTGTCATTAAATATTTAAATAAAAAAGGTTTATGGGGACAGGAAATTCATAATGATATGGTGAATGTGTTGGGTGAAAGTACTCCTTCATATGCAACAGTAAAAAATTGGGTTGCTGTATTTAAACGTGGTCGTACAAGCATTGAGGCTGAACCAACAACAGAAATAGTAGCCAAAGTGCATGATATGGAATTAAATGTTCGACGAATAAAAGTGCGTGAAATAGCTAATATCATGCGTATCTCAAATAATTCAGTCCATTTAATTTTCCATGAAGAACTACAGATGAAAAAGTTATTTGTGATACTAGAAATATCTCGATATTTATTGAACGGATAGCAGTGCCCTATGACACCAAAGCATTTTTTTCTTGTCGGTTTTAAGACCAATTCTGACAATATTGGTTTTTATGACACCCCTGATAATAATTTTCTGCCATCGTTTGCTTATTATAGCTTGATACCATAAAAAATCATAAAATTTTGTCATTCTCAAAAGCCCAATTTTATATTTTAAAACATTTTTTCTCGATTATAATAAATACTAAATGAGGTAAAAAATTAAAATTTTAATAGTTGTAATCAGGGATGATAAATGAGAAAACCAATATCGTAACAACGAACTTTTAAAATCGTACTTTTTCGACCCCAATAGTACTAAATAATTTTTTTACAATATTTTTTTTAATTTTATTTAATAAACAAAAATAAACAAATATTTAATACAACCAAAATAAAAGGTACTTTAAATTCATTGGTACATGTAAAGTAAAGATAACAAAAAATAAATAAATACATGCCCATTAATTATACATATGTAGATAATTATGGTCATATAAAATATTAGTAAGGTACATTCAAATAAATGAAATCAAATGTATACATTTTTTGATAACAAACCAGTTGCTATATTAAAGTTGTTACAGCAAGAGTTTTATTTTAGTACCACTTGCAAAAAACTAAGACGACGCTTTCATACTGCAAAAAACCGTATTGAAGTTTTTTCTAGTCGTTAAAAAAAAAATTAAGCGCGTGCCATGTATTTTTTTAACAAGATGATTGCTACTTTACAACAAAGCATTTCGTTCCCTTTTTTGATCAAACTGCATAAACTTTACAATTGCTCTCTTTATTTTATATATGAAGTTTAACAACAACAAGAAAACATTAGCTGAATACTAAAAACCACCTGCTATTTATTCCCAATGAACAAGTGCAAAAATCTATTCACAATATTCATTCAGTAAATAAGCGTTGCCATTTTATATCATTTAAAACAAGTTTGGGTTTAAAACATTTGGAAATAGTACCAAATGAGCCACAGTGGTACCATCGTACTTTTTAGTTTTGAATTGTACCAAAAAAGTACAATTGTACCAACTTTATCAAACCTGGGTTTACGTGGTGACCGATTTGAAATTGTTTGATTTCGAGGACTAAAATCTATGAAGTTTATTTAAAGGCCACCCTATTTGTGCATACTTAACTATAGTATCTGAATGTCTATGAATAATTGTTATTAAACAGAGTAACTAAACTTTAACTCAAAAGGTATTATAATAGCAAGATAATAAATATACTTTTATTACCTAAATATGCAGATGTAAGTCTTATGCAAATATACATTTGTTCTTTATATGTACGTTTGAGTTGAATGTAAGTACACCTAATTCTGTTTCTACACGGTAATTGATTCCAGGAAACCCCATGTAAAAAAGATATTGATCGTATGCAAAAAGGGATTTCCCCTAAATTTGTGATATGAACATATGTATGTATTTTGCAAAAAATTAAATTTGACCAAAAAAAATTTAAGCCAACAAGATTTTGAATCGTGCTAAATGAAAAAATTTAAAATTTGTTTATTTTCAAACCGTGTAAAAATAGAATAAGGTGTAATGCATAATTAGCTGTTGATTTTAAAGATAAGTGCTATATAGTAGGGGTATTCAGGCTTTGCTGGAATATCTAATATTTTAAACTACGATGTATTAGGATGAATTTCTTATACAATTCTACAGTAGCATTTTAGGTGGCAGGTATTTACCCAAACACTTACAAATCTGTAGTTGAAGAAGTCATTACTATGACATCACTAAAACGACTGGTTTACAATTTACATGCACAAGCCGTTATTAGTATAAACCAGGACTGCCCAAAAGTTGCTTATGTAAGAGCAAACACCAATACATTTAAATAAAAACTAATTTTTATTCAGTATTTTTTGTTGTAAAAGCCAATACATACAAAGAAACAACACACTTTTTTAAACGGAATCATCCCTGCCAACATTTTCTATTGCGGAAGTGACTCAGAAGTGACGCTAAGAAGTTGAAACTCATCTTCTGCGATACCATTTTCTGATCGTAGAAGTGTCTTCCGTATTGAGAAGTTGTACCCCCCGGAAGTAACTTCCAGAAGTCACTTCAGCGTAACTTCAAGAAGTTACTTCAGCGTAACTTCCAGAAGTTATTTTCTTCGCCTCTCTTTTGCTTTTGATTTTTGTTTGCCTTTACAGATAATACACTCATATTGATTATGGGATAACAAATATGTAAAAACTACAACAATAACAATAACAAATCGAAACCACACTTTACCACTGACCGACCAGAGCAAATGACAAAATAAAACTAATTTCTATGATGTCGAAAACTTCTTTTTTGCATTCTTTTCATTTCATTTATAACGGGACATGTCATTTTCGGCTGGTGTTGTAAACAACAAACAATCTTCCAAACGTCGTCTGGATGACTAAAAGACGACTGCAATGTAAATTGTTATTGTTATCTTCCAATTAACGTCTGGAAGTGAGTAAGACGTAACGCCTTTGACGATGGACGATGAAAGAAACTTCCAATTGCTGGCAGGGATACGTTAAACAAAACCAAAATCTACATCAGAGGTCGGCAAAGCGTAAAATGAGGTTGTGTGTGTGAGAAAACTACCCAACAAACATAAACATAATTATATAAATTATACAAAACAACTAATAGCGTTTTCTTTTCTGGCAAAAATGTTACACTTTTTTTCTTTTTTGTATGGGAAATGGGTAAAAAGTGTAACATATATGTAACATTTTTGCCAGAAAAGAAAACGCCATTAGATAGGAAACATATACTCACAATGTATTTTCCGCAACATATAAGAAATTAACAACGAGATTGATATACAAACGGAACTTCTAATACTTCAAAAGCTGATTACATGCATGTTACCAAGTGCATTATCAATTGTAAAATATTTTTCGTAATTCATTATTAATTTTAAATGTTTGTTGGGAAGTATTTCTGAAAAAAATATAAAAGCATCCGCCGCATGTGCACACATTGCTGTCGCAATGACGACTGAATGAAAGAGATTAAGCGTATGTGTGAAGTGCTCTCTGCACTATTGTGCTATAGGATGCCGACGTCTGATCTACATCAGTGGCTTCCAAAAATTTTTTGGTAGTGTATTAGTGAGTACGAGAGAGTAATAAAATTGAGAGAATGTATTTATTTAAAGCCGCAGAAAAATTTTAGTAATATACATATTTTATAATTTGCTATGTATGTTACCAAAAGCATTTTTGACCGCACAATATTTTTTGAGTGTCATCATCTGTTAACCTGAAAAAAAAACCATAGCATCCGCTAGACATGTGCACTTGTCGAAGTCACATCGACGACTGAATTGAAGAGCATAAAAATATGTCTTGGTAGTGGTAGCTCAATTGAGCTATGAAATGGAAACCCCTGATCTACATTGACGATCGCTCTACTCAGTAGAGTCTACTGGTAAGCAGCGTTACCGTTGATGCGACTAAAGTGGCAATTTGACCCTTTTACAGATGCCTTGCCACTTTTTGTGTACCATTTTTTTGTTTTACTTGATACATATTAGTTTTTTTTATTAATTTTTTTATTATATGCATATGTAAACATACATCATATACAACATTTAAATGAAAAAAATACGATTTTTATTTTTGTTTTGATTATTTTCCATCTTTTTAAGAGTGGTGCCCCTTTTTTTTAATAAATCCCCTTTTTGTGCGACTTTCTCAAATTTGCCAACGGTAACGCTGATTGCTAGTGTAATGAGTATACAAAACACACAGCCTATAGCTAAGAGTTTTTATAAATACAAAAGAGCACCAAGAGTATATGGCTTGGGCACTCCTGGTATAAACGGAATGTTATGTCAGTTACTACTTTATGATAATAATTTAGTTTAATTTATAAAATTTATGTTTGAATTTTTCATTTGCCATATTCCTGTTGCTAGCAGTATAAACAAAAAAAAAAACAAATAAATTTCGTTGCCCTTAATCACACAATACGGATTTGTGGCTAAATGAAAATTATTAACATTATAAAACGTGCAATAAAAATTAATAAAAAAAATAAAACCGAATCATTAGAAACTACAGCTATGTGTCGACGATGGTCAGAATTACAACGTTGCCCGAAAAATGTGCAGAAAATGTCTAGCAACCGTGTAAACTTAAAATTTTTGTCTTCCAACGTTGTAAGAAAAAGCATTTTCAGTACATTGGAAGACAAAAACATTTTCAAACATCTAACAATTGTGTAAACACACAATTTTGTCATTGTCATTGTTTTAAGACAATTGACAAACACTTTTCATTGTCATATGTGCAAAGTTTATGCATCTGCCAATGGCAGCATTGTCATAGAAATTATTTCTAAATGCAACTCTGTATATACATAAATAATAAACAAACAAGTGTGCATTGATAAACTTTTTGAAAAAAGTGGAAGAAAATTAAAGAATTAAATTAAAGTTTGCATTAATAAAATTTTTTAACACACACTCAGAGCTGCAATACGAATTTGACAATGCCACGCAACAATCTGACAACCGTGTAAACTCACAATTTCAGTTGACAGATAAATTGTGTGACAATTGTGTGCAAATGAAATTGTTAGTTTTCTTACAGTCGTGTAAACTGACAATTTACCTTTTGGTAAAAATTTTTCAATGTCAGTACATTGATAGCACATTGCCAGATATGACAACGTTGTAATATCTGACCATCGTCGACAGATAGCTTACGAATTACTTTGTTTTTCTTAAGTCCGCTTTCACACTCTTCAATTCTCACTCTTCAAGGCAAGTATTTTTGGGTGAGAAGGGAAAAGAGAATAAAAGGGGTATAATCTTGACGCTATTAGTCAATTTTCTTATTACCTTTTGATTTTTTTTCTTTCATGCATGTTAATTTGCATGAAAAAGGACGAAAATTTAATTGACGAGTGTGAATGACATGGCAAGTTTAAAGGAGAAATGAACAAAAACTGGCCAACTAAAACTGAAGTGTATGAAACTAGTACTGTGACTTTGGAAAACTGTTTCTCTTAAAATTAGAATACTAAGAACTGATAAGAAGTGCCGAATTAAACGACCAGATATGAAAGGATTTTTCTCAGTTAGTCTGTAATGAATTTAACTTGTATGTATTTCATTTTGTAATGAATGCAGACTGCATTTAAATAATAGATTAAACATATAAATGTAAATACATTTTTATTGCAGCTTCTAGTTGTACCCAAAATGTGGCGCCCAAGTTGGTCATGTTGATTTGGATTAGTATTTACTTTGTGCGACTGAAAATAAGCAAACATATCATTAATTTACTTCTACATTATTTGCAATATCTCTTAAAGAAATTTGGGGTTTAGGCTTGAAAGCATTTCGCAGACTTGGCTGCAAAAGAGATTTCATGTAATTTTTAAAAATATTTTTGCTATTTACCCATTTGAGAACTTTATTCGTTGTCTATTCAATTAATGATCACAAGCATTTTCCAATGCAAACCACTTACAACTTCCTACCTTGCTTTTTTTTGTATGTAAATCGGCCTTTGAATAATCAAACAAATGATTTTATTTTTTTTTTTTTGGAAAAATAGATTACGTTAACAATATAAACAATTCCGTTAGATGTTTTAATGACATGTTAATTTCATTTAATTGTTAATTTAAAAAATTGTCACCAAGTCACGACGTGCACTTCAATAATTGACATAACATAAGAAGGCAATTAAAACACAACTCATGTTAAGTGTAGCTAATATACGTATATTTATCAGTGGCAAATTATAAATAATTAAGAGTAAGAATGATATAGAGCAAGCGAAATCGATTTTTTAACAAAAGAAAAATTCAACCATTCCAATGTGCGAATTGTTTACAAATATTACTTTGCAATGGTATTCTTTGAATTATTAAATTAATGAACTCAAGCCAAGTAAAATTTTCTTTAATAATTGCAAATAATAGCAGAATATTGGTCGTCTATACAAGGAATTTTAAAGAAGACAGGAATGGAAAAATGTGCCTGAAAGTTCAATATTAATGATTAATTAATACCTTGATTATGATATCAAAACTGTTGGTATTAAAAGTAGGTAAACCTGGGGACTCAGTCATAAATTATTTGAAGAAAATGAAAAAGTAGTTATAAAAGCGAAAAACAATTACAAATAAATTTTTTCTCCAAAAGAAAAAAAGAAACAAAAAATTTTTCATCGAAAAATCTTCATTATCACAAAAAAATGAAAAAAAAAACTATTCACCAAAAAATACGGTCAGCCATATTTACTCAAAAAAGCCTAACCAAAATTTATATTCAAATTTGATTGATAATGTTTAATCTTACATGTGAATTGTAAGAGCAAACAGCATCAAATAAAATAGAACTAAACTTCTATTGTAAAATTAGGTTTTCCAAATAAACACAGGAATTAAAACAAATTTTACTGTTCCGTGGTTACGACTTTTTTGTCAAATATTTGTCGAGTGTGACCGCAACTTAAGGTTAAGGCTATCTACGATTTGTTGTATGCCGAATATTTTCTTACCTCACCGATATCGGCTAATGTATAGAGCAAAACTTTGTAATGTAAACATGAAATACAAATTATCAATCATTTTGGTAATTTTTATTTATCAAAACAAATATCGAAATGCGAAGCGAAAAGAAAATGAATTACGCACAGAATTTAAGACAGGTTGGATATTTTCTTAGTAAATAATATAATGCCGATAGAGTCAGTAATAGGGATACCAAACGAGACTGAATTTGCATTTCGAGATTTTTGTTTCTTACTAAAACAAATTGGTTTATTGTTCATAAAAACTGTTTATTTCAAAAAACTAACTTATATTAAATACAAAAAAATTTAATAGTATAATAGTATATAGTATAATAGCATAATAATATAATAGTATAATAGTATAATAGTATAATAGTATAATAGTATAATAGTATAATAGTATAATAGTATAATAGTATAATAGTATAATAGTATAATAGTATAATAGTATAATAGTATAATAGTATAATAGTATAATAGTATAATAGTATAATAGTATAATAGTATAATAGTATAATAGTATAATAGTATAATAGTATAATAGTATAATAGTATAATAGTATAATAGTATAATAGTATAATAGTATAATAGTATAATAGTATAATAGTATAATAGTATAATAGTATAATAGTATAATAGTATAATAGTATAATAGTATAATAGTATAATAGTATAATAGTATAATAGTATAATAGTATAATAGTATAATAGTATAATAGTATAATAGTATAATAGTATAATAGTATAATAGTATAATAGTATAATAGTATAATAGTATAATAGTATAATAGTATAATAGTATAATAGTATAATAGTATAATAGTATAATAGTATAATAGTATAATAGTATAATAGTATAATAGTATAATAGTATAATAGTATAATAGTATAATAGTATAATAGTATAATAGTATAATAGTATAATAGTATAATAGTATAATAGTATAATAGTATAATAGTATAATAGTATAATAGTATAATAGTATAATAGTATAATAGTATAATAGTATAATAGTATAATAGTATAATAGTATAATAGTATAATAGTATAATAGTATAATAGTATAATAGTATAATAGTATAATAGTATAATAGTATAATAGTATAATAGTATAATAGTATAATAGTATAATAGTATAATAGTATAATAGTATAATAGTATAATAGTATAATAGTATAATAGTATAATAGTATAATAGTATAATAGTATAATAGTATAATAGTATAATAGTATAATAGTATAATAGTATAATAGTATAATAGTATAATAGTATAATAGTATAATAGTATTCCGTGTGGAGTTCATCCAATCTCCCATCGGACGCGTCCCCAGGTGGCGGATAGGGGAGCTCTCGACAGGTCCCTTGGGACTTGCAGGGAAGGTGGGAAATAAAACACCACCCGCGGACCAAAATGTGGACGGCTGATCACCATGACTGGTGGAGCTGATGACGACGGAACATGGAACACATATGGCAAGTGATCTTGATCGATGATCTTGGACTGGATGCTAGAGGCTGACGGTTGGAGTATTCTATCACCTTAGTAGGCAGGAGTGACATCCTGCTGAAACGGCTGGTGGGCTAATGCTGCAACTGCCTCCGTCCCGTTAAAACTGTGGCGAGTCTCCGAGTACGTTCCGAACATGACGCCGTTAAGTTGGTGGTGCAGGTGCGGTTGAGGGCAACTCCCGTTTTTTGCGCCGAGATCCTGGCACTGAACACAGGTGCTCATGAGGCCCTGTGTCAACCCTCGCGTGGACCTCACTGCTTGCAAAGGGACCCACGGGGATCGACAGAGGCGACTGCACAATACGTGGGAGGATAGCGGCTCGGAGCGGGGACCAGCCGCAGGATTCTGCGCTCACCCGTATTGCTGGGACCAGACGCCTCACCGGCTATCGCGACTCCTGTGGCCCTGGAAGGTCGCATTGGCGCAGATAATGCAGCACCGCTGCCGGTAAACGCTGCCGATTCGGAACGGATGACGCGTGAGAATCCTGCGGGCTATTCCCCCCGCATGGCGCAAATTGAGAAAATGAGAGCTCTAGAGGAGGATTGCTTGTTGAGGTGCAAAGGTATCCTCCAGGGAATGAGACAGGCTTTTGAAAGACAGAAGAATATCAGCAAGGATGTTAAAGATGGCGTCTCTCAGCTAGATGAGCAGCTAGACGTTATCAACAGTTATAGAAAGACCTGGAAAGATGCAGAGAGAATAAGAAGCATCGAGGCAATCGAAAAGGAAGCGGAAAAGCGCAAAGGCGGTAATAAGCAAATACAGGAGACAAGAGAAAAAGAAACCCCAGTCACTACCCGTGGCAAAAGAGCGGCCTCTAGCCCAGTTGCTCCGAGCACGAGTAAAAAGGCGAGGGAACATGACCAGGAAAAGTGGCAGGTTGTTAAAAACAAACGGAAGAAGAAGTCTACAAAGGAAGCGGTCGAAGCGCCTGTTACGGAAAAGGATAATGCCGAAAGAAGCATGCGCAAAAAGAAAAGAAGCAAAACAAATGGAAAACGACCAGGAGCAGTGTTAATTAGGCCGACTACGGGTAAAAGCTACGCCGATGTGCTCATGGACGTGAAGAATACTGTAGGAAACATGCGTCCGACAGATGGGACTGAGGTTTCTATAAAGTCAGTCAGGAAAACGCACAGCGGCTCCATACTCTTGCATGTGGCAAAGAGAGGTGGCGAGGAGGAACTTTGTAGGGCCATCAAGACAGCCCTAAAGGACACGGCAGAAGTCTCAAACCTCAAACAGGGAACGACAACAACAATTGAGGTCAGAGACCTGGATATCTTGACGGAGGCTGAGGAGGTTTCCTCTGCAATAAGAGGACTGCTCGATAAAAAAGAAGAGGAAATAAACGTACGTCTAACGAAGTCCAATAGCAGAGAGCAACGTAGGGCATTTATAACGCTGGCAACGGAGGCAGCGAACACAATTTTAAAGGCCCAACGAATAAAGATTGGCTGGATCTACTGCAGAATCAGAAGAAAGGTAGAGGTACAACGATGCTTCAGATGCTTCGGGGCTGGACATACGCGGCGTAGCTGCAAGGGTCCAGACAGAAAAGGAGAAGGTTTATGCATTCGGTGTGGAGTCGCAGGACACAAAATGAGAGAGTGCAAATCACAAGCGAGGTGCTGCATATGCACTGCTGAGGGCAAGGGTACGGTCGACCATTTACCTGGCACGTCTAGATGCCCAGCCCATCCTAGGACAAGCCAATCATGATAAAGATCTTGCAGGCAAACCTTCACAGAAGCGTTACCGCTAGTGCGTTGCTACCTCAGATTATGCTTGAGCATAAGGCTGAGGGAGCAATCATCAGCGAACAGCATAGAAAGGTGGAAAATGGCACCTGGTTAGAAGACACGACAAAAACAGCGGCTATATGGCTAACAAGGGGCACAAGGTTTCAGATAAGGCAACACGGCTCAGGTGAGGGATTCGTATGGGCAACGGGCAGCGACTACACTATAGTCAGCTGTTACCTGACCCCAAGCGACCCCATGGAAACTTTTCAGACTAAGCTGAACTGCATTGAAGACGCAGCTCGCGAAATAGGAGGCAGGCTCATTATTGCAGGTGACTTTAATGCGAGGGCAACAGAGTGGGGCACGACCACTACGAACTCAAGAGGTAGACAAATCTTGGATATGGCAGCAAGGCTGGGCTTGGCAATCGTGAATCAGGGCACCACAACCACATTCAGAAGGCCGGGCTGCGAGGGCA
Source organism: Bellardia pandia (assembly GCA_916048285.2). Classification (NCBI taxonomy): domain Eukaryota; kingdom Metazoa; phylum Arthropoda; class Insecta; order Diptera; family Calliphoridae; genus Bellardia; species Bellardia pandia. The sequence goes on from OU696531.1 coordinate 51,902,075, forward strand.
CGATTCCGGACATTACCTTGGCCTCGGAAACTCTGCTTAACAGTTTATTGGAATGGAAAGTACTGGAGGACTACACTGGTAGTGACCATCAGTATATATCATATCACATAGCGGGTGATATGCCTGCAAGAGGCACTGACAGCAGAAGTAGAATGCGAAGGTGGAATGTATCGAAGCTGAGACCAACGGTACTGCTGGCGAAGCTGGATTCTATCTGTCCACTCCAGCTACAATCAAGGAACGCACAGAGTAAAGTAGGCCGCACAATGGCGGCTATCGAACAAGCATGTAATGCGTCAATGCCAAGGAGCGGAGGCATCGCTCGCAGAAAGGAAGCCTACTGGTGGACCGAAGAGATAAGCGAACTTCGGCGAATATGTCTACGCCAACGGAGGCGGTACACTAGACAGAGGCGACACGGCTTGGCCACTGAACTCGCACAAGAATATAAGGTAGCTAGAAAGAACCTGAAGATGGCTATTGCATCTAGCAAGAAACGCAAATGGGAAGAACTACGTGACGACCTGAACCGCGATCCATGGGGTTTGGGCTACAAGTTGGTCATGAGGAAACTTGGCAAGGCCGCGGCATCGGCTAACCTCCCGGCTCAAACTTTGGAGAATGTTGTAGATACACTCTTTCCCACCCATAGAGTGCGGACGGAAATTGAGACTTCCGAACAGAGGAGCCAGTTGGTTCCACTGTTTACGGAAGGAGAACTGAAGACGGCCGCAGGGGGCCTCAAGGACCAAAAGGCTCCTGGGCCAGATGGAATCCCGGCGGAAGTGCTCAAGATAATAGCACACGAGCGACCACAGGTCCTCATGGAAATGTACAATGAATGCTTAATGGCAGGCTTCTTCCCAGAGGCCTGGAAAATACAGCGTCTGGTACTGATTGGCAAGGGCAAAGGTGATCCAAACTCTCCTTCCTCTTATCGTCCTCTCTGTATGTTAGATACAGCGGGTAAGCTTCTGGAGAAGCTTATCCAGCCACGCTTGTTACAGGCAATAACCGAAGCTGGTGGACTCTCTGAGAGGCAGTACGGCTTTCGACGGGGTAGATCAACTATAGACGCTATCAGTGATGTAGTAAGGAGTACAGAGATGGCGCAGAGCGGGAATCATTACTCCAGAAAAATCGTCCTTTTAGCTACCCTAGACGTTAAAAATGCGTTTAACAGTGCGAGATGGGCCGATATAATCGAAGCATTGGAAGTTCGCTTTCGGGTCCCACAGTACCTGATGAGAATTATACGCAGTTATCTGGGCAATAGAATCCTCGTATACGAGACGGAAAATGGCCCAACGAGGAGACAAATAACAGCGGGTGCAGCGCAAGGCTCTATATTGGGGCCGGATTTATGGAACGCTATGTATGACGAGATACTCTGCATTGACATGCCAGAGGACTCATATCTCGTTGGGTATGCGGATGATATAGCCGCGGTGATTACGGCAAGGAACACGGAAGAAGCCCAGCGAAAGCTGAATCGTGTTATGATTAGAACGCAGACGTGGATGTCTGACCATGGTCTCAGTCTCGCGACGGAAAAAACCGAGCTCCTTATTTTAACGAGGAGACGGATACCTGTCGAGATACCGATGCACACTGTAGGCGGTACACTTCGGACAAGGAAAGCTATAAAATACTTGGGCGTCCACTTGGACTCCAAGTTATGTTATTGGGCGCAGATACGGAATGCAGTTACGAAGGCTGGACAGGCTACTGCGGCACTATCAAGGCTAATGGCGAACATTGGGGGCCCGACTGCGAGCAGGCGAAAGCTGCTCCTGACAGCGGTGCAATCAATCCTCCTATACGGAAGCGAAATGTGGGCTGACTCTTTGGGAGCAGAATGCCGGCGGAAGGTGCTAGGCTCTGTGCAAAGAACGGCGGCATTACGGGCGGCGTCGGCTTATAGAACGGTTTCAGAGGCAGCCGTACTTGTGATTAGCAGTACGATTCCAATTGGCCTGCTGGCGACGGAACGCAGGAAACGATGGGAGCAAAGACACTGGAGTGAAGGCCGGCTAACGGCGGAAGAATTAAGAGCACATAGCATCGAGCAGTGGCAGGAGACATGGCGGAACCAAACGGTTGGTCGATGGACGGCAAAACTCATACCGGAGTTGAATGTCTGGGTAAATAGAAGTTTCGGTGAGGTAAACTATTACCTTACACAACTATTGTCCGGACATGGATATTTTAGGAAATACCTACACCAGATGGGGAAATGCGCCAGCCCAGGGTGCATATACGACGATGCCGATGTAGATGACGCCGAACATACTTTTTTCGGCTGTTACAAGTGGAGCGAAGAAAGAGCGGCAATTGAGTCGATACACGGCTCTCTAACTGCACAGAGCGTTGTTCAAATAATGCTCAAGAACGAGGAAAGCTGGAACCAGATCGCAAAGTTTGCTGAGGTTATTCTGCGCAGAAAGAAGGTGGACTTAGATACCCTCCATAATGAGGGCGGCTAAGAACGGATGCAACAAGCGGACCCGACGGGGAAATCGCAACCAAGGAGTGGCACATATGGCCTAATAGATGGGAGCCACATCGAAGTAATACGAAAGTAGTCCCGGTGTGGTGGATTCCCATGGTTGAAGGGAAGGGGGGTTTTAGTTGGTAGTCTTTCGAGGAGCCCAACATACCCTGTTGTGAAGAGTGACGACCTGGCAGGGATGCGTAAAATGCATTTCCCCTCCCCACCGCAAAAAAAAAAAAAAAAAAAAAAAAAAAAATAGTATAATAGTATAATAGTATAATAGTATAATAGTATAATAGTATAATAGTATAATAGTATAATAGTATAATAGTATAATAGTATAATAGTATAATAGTATAATAGTATAATAGTATAATAGTATAATAGTATAATAGTATAATAGTATAATAGTATAATAGTATAATAGTATAATAGTATAATAGTATAATAGTATAATAGTATAATAGTATAATAGTATAATAGTATAATAGTATAATAGTATAATAGTATAATAGTATAATAGTATAATAGTATAATATAATAGTAGACACCTCAAATAGTGCGTTCGAGTTTGGTAATCGAAAATTAATTTTTATTCTTTCACCTTAATTTCTTCAACATATTCGTACGTTTGTAAAATTTTAATTTTTGTTAATCACTTTGTAAATTTTGAAATTTTTCTGACCTTTTTAATTAGTGAATTAATGTTGAATCTGTCATTAGATTTTTTTTATTTTCTCTTATTAAAAGTGCTAAAAAAGCATTGATTTATGTTAAGTGGAGATTAGATTAGTTTTTAAAAAATGTTGTTTTAAAGCAAATCCCGGGATTTTTGGGATCGGAATGTTGGGATTGGCATCCCTAGTCAGTAAGTAAAATGAATAATTCAATGGTTCAAGTTTTTCTTCTAGACTAGAGCTCGTAGTGAATCAGTTTGACACATCAATATACTTATTGGACAAAGCTCTTAGCGTATGGTCACAATTGGTAAATATTTACTTAAAAAGCGTAACCACTTGCTTTAGCACAAATTCGTTTGACGTTGTTTGTGTCTTACAAGTGTTTTGCAAGATCAAACATCATCAAATAAACTAAAACTAAATATTTGTTGTGTCTTGTTCTAAATAAACGAATTTTTTTTAATAAATAAACAAGTTCAAATATAGTTTATTTAGTGGTAACGTGTTTTTCGGAAAATATTTGCCAAGTGTGACCGGACTTTCAGTTTACAGAAAATCGGTTGACCCCAAAATAAAAACTTGCTTAAATATTATTGAAGTGATGAAAAAACCGCTTCTATGTTGTTTTTTGGACAATTTGAATTACATTACATATATGTGACCCTCGTATATAAGATGTTAAATTTACTTCTCAAAGGTTATGAGAACATTTTTGTTCTCTGACCAATTTTTTTGGGTAAAACTAGGAGCTGCAATAAAAATCTATTTACATTTTTGTCAAATACATACATAGTTAAAATCATTACAGCCGGATTGCGAGAAATGCTTTTCATATCTGGCCATTTAATTTGGCACTTCTTATTATTTCTCAGTATTCCAATTTTATCTGTAGCAAGAGTAACAGTATTTCAAAGTCTTATAACAAAATTTACAAACACAGAAATTTTAATTTGTAGTTTCATATTGCGGTAATAATGATTCGGTTTTATATTTTATTACGCGTACGAACGAACGATATACACAAGTTTAAATTACGCTTTAAATTTATTTTGCACGTCGTTTTTTTTTTTGATAATTTTATTTTATTATTTTTAGTTCTAGTTTTTCATCTCAACAGTCACGTCAGTGTAGCGTTCGAGATAATCAGAGATAAAGTGAAATTGCTGCAGTATTAAACATCATTTTATTGTTTAAACAGTCATTTGTTTAATTACTGCTCGTTCAAACACTCATGCACGCAATCATTACGTCAACTTTAACTTTCAACTTTAACCAGTTCTCCAGTCGCGTTTCCGTTCTTAACAATTTCAGCAATTTTCACCCAATTTCGTTTTTAATTTATCGTTACTTTTTTTTGTAATTAAATTTCTACACTTTCGGCAATTGTAGTAAAACCAATGAACATTTAAGAGTATTTTGGTGCGCGTAATTAAACCCGCAAATGGGTGGTTTTTGTTGTTCGATTATCTGGTTTTTAAAAGAATTTAATTAAAGAAATAAATAACAACTTATTGTTTATATGTACCTATACAAAACATGAGAAATTTTTAAAATATTTGTGCAAAAAATATTCCGCAATAAAAAAAAGAAGTGTGTGTTTTTGAAAGTATGTCGTATAAAGTGATTTAAATAATCTAAACACTCTAGTGCTTGAAAGTATTTTGATTTAATTATTATTAAATTGAATTTAGTTTTGTTGAATGTCAGCAAAGTGCTAATTAATTAACTACTTTAAAAACATTAATAATAAATTAAAATCGTGTTGAACAAATTATTTATTTACAATTTGTATATGCAAATGTTTCTGCCTGCAAATGTAAGTTAGAAATCAATAAAATGTTTAATTATTAACCTGTTCGAAACCGGTCAAATTTACAAATATCTCTACTTAGCAATATCTTTTGTTAACAAACATTTTTAATGAAATGGCAAATGCAACATCGACTTGGGGGGTTACTCTCTATTGCGATGCGATAAGCGTACAAATGTAGATTTACACGATTGAATTTTTCTTCAAAATTGCTCTTCAAAATGCTTAAAACTCGTGTAAACAGCAAAATTTGTTTTTGTATGAACATAACGGACCGCATTAACAAAGCCAGAGTCGCATTCCACTCGCTAAATAAAGTCTGGCGAGCGAACAACATTTCTATACCCACAAAAATTAGAATATTTAATTGCAGTGTAAAATCCGTATTACTATACAGCTGTACTACATGGAGCACAATGCAAACCACACTCAAAAAGTTGCAAATATTTGTTAATCGTTGCCTTAGACAAATTCTGCGCATATTCTGGCCACATTGGGTAACTAATGAACAACTTTTGTACTTGGCCAAATGTGTACCGAATGAGAGAGAAATAAAACGTTGAAAGTGGTATTGGATTGACCATATTCTACGTAGGCCAGGTAATGAAATCTGCAGAGGTGCACTCGATTGGAACCCGTCTGCCCGGTCGCCCACGAAACACTTGGGTCAGGATGCTAAGAAGAGAAGTCGAAAGCTACAATAAATCGTGGATCCAAGTAAAAGCTCTAGCCAATGATCGTTCTAAATGGAGAGAATTTACGGACGCCCTATGTTCGAAATGAACTTTTTATATAATTGACCGATATGTACAATATTAATTCATTTATATAAATAATGTACAATATTAATTCATTTATATAAATAAAAGGAAATATATATAACTATGAAATAAATAAATTTTGAAGAATTTTTGCTGTTTACACGAGTTTGAAGCATTTTGAAGAGCAATTTTGAAGAAAATTTCAATCGTGTAAATCTAGCTTTACGCATCGAATTTGCTTTCGCATCACAATCGTGTAAATCTAGCTTAAGTTCTAAATTGATCTTTGACTCTCTAACGAATGAATATAATAATAGAAGTCTAAGAATTAAGTAATCTGTGTTAATTCATTCGTCCGGACTAGCGCCGCCTGTAGTGAACCAAATTGTCACCTTAATAAAAACTTTAAATCAGCCCATATAGAGTGGTTCGCCTGCCATTCAAAAAAAGCTGTGTCAGGCACCCCCTATAATGAAAGATAATGGAAAAATAATTCCAGAAATATTTTTTTTATTTTTTTGCCACGCCTACAAATGCCGCCCTTTTATAATTATGTTCACTGTGTCGCTATTTTTAGTCCATATCGGTGTTTATGGCTCTGTAAGGGCTACATTTATGTCCTTAATAATTTTTTACTACCACGTCAAATTCTAGTCATGACTTTTAAAAATTCGTACAAAAATATTTAGCATTATTGTGGGAACGAACCGAGTTTTTTAAAGTCATGACTAGAATTTGACGTGGTAGTAAAAAATGATTAGGGACATAAAGAGAGCCATGAACACCGGTATAGAAGACTCATTGTCCGTAACTTTAACATTTAACGCAGAGAAGAGTGTCAGAGTCATGCATTAATGAATACATCCCGAAAGTTTGCTTTCAAAATTAAGCTACTAGGCAAATTTCTTTCATACTTGAAACGTCAATAGAGAGGTCTTGAACTTTTACGCAACTCTTGCATTTATCATTTAATTTTTATTCCAAAATTAAGCTGAAACATGAAAAATCAATACAGAGGACTTGAATTTTGTGATCAGAAGCTTTAATTTAAAAATTAAGCTTTTAAGCAGAATTTTTTTTAAATTGAATAGAGAGAACTTGAACTTGTTTGTAACTTTTGCATTTATCATTAAATTGTAACTGCAAGCTTTAGTTCCAAAATTAAGCTACTGGGCAGATGTCTCTGAAACATCAATACAGCTAACAGGCGGATTTTTTCGAAATTTAAAACATCAATATAAGAGAACTTGAATTTGTCCGTAACTGTTAGATTTTTCGTTAAAATCAGAATCTTTTGAACCAAAATTAAGCTGCTGGGCATATTTTTTTTAACTTTCAACATCATTAGGAAGGACCGGAACTTGTTCGTAACTTTTACATTTAGAAACTTTAGTTCCAAAATAAAGTTACTGGAAAGATTTCCAAAAAACTTTAAACATCAATAGAGAGAACTTGAACTTGTCCTTTAACATTTATAGTTGGATTTTAGTCAAAAGCTTTAGTTCCAAAATTAAGCTACTAGGCAGATTTCTTTAAAACTTTAAACATCAATACAGAGCACTTGAACTTGTGCGTAATTTTCAAATTTTTCGTTAAAATGCAATCAAAAACTTTAGATACAAAATGAAGCTGCTGGGCAGATTTTTTTTTTTGTTTAAACTTTCAACATCATTAGGGAGGACCGGAATTTGTCCGTAACTTTTACATTTATCGTTGTATGGTGATCAAAAGCTTTAGTTCCAAACTAAAAGATTTCTTGAAAACTTGAAATATCAAAAAAGAGGAATATCAAAAAAGAGGATTTGGACTTGTCCGTAACTTTTACATTTATCATTAAATTGTAATAACAAGCTTTAGTTCCAAAATTAAAATTATTGGGCAGATATGTACTTGAACTTGTCCGGAACTTTTACATTTATCGTTGAATTTCGATCCAAAATAAAGCAGTTGAAAAAAGAAATTTTCTTTTACCTTGCAACATGAAGCTAATGAACTGATTTCTATGAAACTTTAAGGAGAGGACTTGGACTCTCAGAATAGTGTCTTATATCCTTCTTTACATAGGAGCAGACTAAGATGATTTTCGGTGGTAAAATAAAATGCTGATATTGTTTTAAGCAAGAAATAATTCTATCATAGTTTCGCTGAAATCCTTAAAATTTAAATTATGTGAATTATATTTGCCTAATTATTATTTTAGTAGTTATTCCTGTTGACTGCCACTTTGCATTTTTCGCATAAGTTAGACCAGGGTTAAACAATTATTTTACATATTAAACTTGTATCTCATTTTATTGATATTCATATATTTGCGTTGTTATAATATCAAGAAAACTTGTATTAAATTCCTTACATTTACATTTTAAACTACAGATAATTTAAATCTTAACTAAACAAAAATATTTCTACAATTAAAGCTAATTTTTCCTATCTCTCTTTTCAGTAAACTTGCCACAACTTGTAAAAAGATAAAAGTTCATTTAAAACAATGACCATTTCCGAAAGCCTTTTTGAAGCAGCTAAAATGTTAAAGTGAAAACTAAGAAAATCAGATAATTTAATAAAGCAAATCAGCAAACAGAAAACAAAACAACCCACAATAGATGAAAATTACAAACAAGCAGCAAAATATTGTGAAAATGTTTAATCTGAATAATTTGAATACAACAGCAACAGCAACAATAACAAATCTAATAGAAAATGTTAATCAAAGTAATAATACTAATAATGTTAATCTGCTATTGTCCGCCTCCAGTTCGTTGTCAGCCTACGCGCCACAAACAAACAGCAGCAACTCGTCAATGTTGTTAACGGATTTGGTAGTGAATACCACAGCGGCTGTGCTTGATTATGCTGCACAATGGCTGACAACAACAATAGCAACAACAGCAGCAAATTTAAGCAGCATCAGCAATGAAATCAACACTACCATTGCCTCCCCCTACACATTCCCAACGCATACTTTGCCCACCGATAGTATTTTAGATTTGAACACCACCCCACCGTTTAGTGTTGGCAGTTTTACAAATTTTACAAATCCTGCCGCCGATAACATCATCAACTCCACCTCTTCGCCCTCCTCCGCCACATTTATCCGAAATGCTGATCTCATTGGGGAAAATCCGAAATTAGATGATGATGGCTTTGATGATTGTCATCCGGATAATCCAAAATTTAATTGTTCACGCATGGATTATATTCTGTTCACTTTAGGACCTCAGAAGCTGCCTCTCTATAAATCTCTGTTGGTAAGTTGTGTTTAAAATTTGACATTTAACAAATATTCTTTGCTGGAAATTATTTTTCTTAAACTTCTTTTGTCTTTTGTTGAAAATCTTGTTTGTTTGGTTGTATAATATAACAAACACATGACATTATTGATTAGTTGTTGTCTTTGTCGTTTTCTGTTTTCTATTAAAAGCAGAAACATTATTTTCTTTTGCTGGGCAAATTTATTTTTACTTATTGTTGCTAAATGATGCGTGATTTCAACTACTGGATTTTTGTGTAACTAATTTACTGCATTATACACTGCGTTGTTAATGAAAAGGACATCTAAGACAAGAACTGACACAGAACTAGACCCGATCTTTTGAAAGTTAAAAAATAATAATAAAAATATCCTTTTGTATTCCAAATCATGTAAGAACTTTATATTTGTTATCTTTAAACTTCTTCTACTTCTTAAAAAGTCTATCCATTTCCAATTAACCATGTCCATTTGTTAGTTAAAATCAATTTTGCGAAAGACTCAGATGTCGTCCTACGAACCTAAATTTTAGATCAATATATCAGATGTACTTTTGAGAATTTTGATATTGCAAATCAGCGTTTTCGCTCGATATATGACTGAGATGTGAGCAAAAAAACACAACTACAAAGAATTTTGGAAATATTTTCAGATCCATATGTACATAAACGAGGTCTGATTAAATAATAACCGTTATTTTAAATTTTTTCAAAAAATATTTATTTATTCATGAATAACTATCTTGTCCCCTTCAAAGTAATCACCATCAGATATAATACACTGCCAGCGTTTTTCCAATCCTCGAACCACTTCTGAAACGAGCGTTTTGTTATCGTCAACAGCGCCTGTTTCGACTATTATTTTATCTCCTCAACCGTAGCAGAACGCTTTCCTTTCATCGGTGTCTTCAGTTTTGGGAAGAGGAAAAAGTCAGCGGGTTTTGTTTTTGGTCAAAAATTCACGCATAAGCATCGATGTGTGAGCTAGTGCTTTATCATGGTGCAAAATCCAATTCTGTGCATTTCTGACGAATTGCTCCGCGCAAACGGCGCATAACTTCAAGGTAGTATTCCTTATTGACCGTAGGACCTTGTGGCAAGAATTTATGATTTATGAGCAAAACCTTCACATTTGACCGAACTTGACATGCTTTTTTCGGCCTTGGCTGTTCTGGACGTTTCCATTGGGATGATTGGGCTTTGGTTTCAATGTCATAGCCATACATCCATGATTCGTCACTAGTTATGACCTTTTTGAGGAAATCTGGATCGTCGTTGACGAGGTTCAACAGTTCCTGAACGATGCCCATGCAACGTTGTTTTTGCTCAAAATTTAGCAATTTTGGAAAAATCTTCGCTGCCGAACGTTTCATGCCTAAAACATCCGTAAAAATTGCTTGGCATTAGCCGAACGATATACCAACATCATCAGCAACTCTCTTTGATAGTGATTCGATGATTATCCAAAATCATTTTCTTCACTGCTTCAATGTGTTCATCGGTTGTTGACGTGCTCGGGTACATCGTCATTGACATATTATCAGCCTTCCTTAAACCGGTTATACCACAATTGAACTTGTGTTCTGCTCATGGTAGACTCACCAAACGCCACAGTCAACATTTCAAATGTCCTTGCGCATTTAATTTAATTTTTTACACAAAACTTAAGACAGTTTCTTTGATCCATTTTTTCGAATTGTAAAAAATCGAAGAGCACACCAAAACACGACTAAACTTTGTATCTGTCAAAAACAAACTAACAATCCAAAATGGCTGATATTACCAACATATACATACAACAGACATGTACCAACATAACAGAAAAAAAATGCGAAAATCGAACATACGTAACTCACGAAATTTTAAAATAACATTATTTTTGATGATTGTTTTTGACAAATAAAAAGGTTAGTCGTTTCACACGTTTCAATTTTAGCTGACCAGTTTCTGTTCAATTCTGTCATGAATTGCAAACGTATCTTCAATTTTCGTGCTCTTTACCATCAAGAAAACAAAAGAATTCTCTTTTCTCTTCTCACCCTTGAAGGTTAGAATTGAAACCTGTGAAAGCAAACTAAAGAATTTTTTATTCTTTGCCTTTTTATCTTTAAATGTTTGATGGTCAATTTCCTTTAAATGTCTATGCCACTTTCTTAAATTTCTTTCCACGAACTGTACAAGTTTATTTAAGAAGAAAATATGAAAATATCTTTAAGCTAAAAATACATCAAACGTATCTAAAGGAAACATTAAGGTTGATGAAGCAAAACATAATAGTTTAAAAGCATTATAAGATTAAATCTTTTTTTTTATTTTTGATTTCATAATTTATTTGGACACTATGTAGGTCAATTCCGTAATAAAACTGGAAAGGTTTAAACTTAAATAAGAAAAAAACAAAGAAAATTAGACTTATTTAATTTTACACTAGTAAGTTTATAAGCAAGTTTTTAAATGTTACAATAATTTTAAACTAGATTATATGCTCTTAAATATTTTTCTTATTTACATACATATTTAAAATAACAAATAAATTTACCATTTTCCTTTTTTCAAAATCAGCTCTATTTCTCTCATCACTATTTAGAAAGCAAATCAAGTGTAAGACAAACAGAATTTGAAATTATTTCACTGTCTGCAAATAGACACTTATGGATGTGTTATTTTTTTTACCCTTATTGCATTATCCTTGCGATGATTGTTATTGTCTATTTAATTTGGAAAAAACAAACAAATATAAAAAAAGTAAAACGAAAAGCAGTGGCCATCACAACGGCCAGCATCATTTTCGTTGGAATATATTAAAGAAACCCAAACTAGCAACATGCCACACATTAAAGTCGTATCACGTAGTTTATTTAACAAAAGTATCTGCCAAATTGAGAGTTGAGCCTGCAACGAAAACAACTTGTTAGCAAGCATGTGTTTTAAAAAAAACTAGCCTGCCAGTTTTGACTAGACTTGACTAGCTGTATAAGTAAGAAGAAATTTAAAGTTTAAAAAATATTATTAAGGCGTTTTTTCCATAACTTAATTTAAAAGAGCTTAACAAAGGAAAACTTTAAAAGGTTGTGTATGAATTTTTGAATAACTAATGCGGTGTTTATCCTGGTTAAGTTTAATAGATTAAAAATAAAGTCTAGGACAAGTCTGATTATTGTGTTGTAAATGTTTAAGGTATTTTCAGAATAAGGTTTAAGAGTAATTTGAGCAATTGTTAATTATTTTGTCGAGGAGTCTTTTATTATCAAAAGTTTATAAAATCTAAAAATTCATGTGCAAACTCGGGAGAGTGCTATATTCGTTTATGCCTTTAAAATACCTTTCGTTTGATTTGTATATTGTCCAAATGCAGAATTTAGTATTTGAGACATATGTATCTAAAAATGTCTAAAAATCGAAGAAGTCGTGGCTTGTTGCTAATATCCCAGGCTGATATGACACGATTTTGCTGATTTTGAATACCACTATTCTTGAACATACATATACAGTGGCTCACATTGAAAGTAGGACAAACTGTTTGTAAAATATTAAACCCTATTCTAAACAAGAGAGCTTATGATTTTTGAAAAATATTAAACAAAAAAAAAAAAAAAAACAAATAAATATGATATACTACCATTAATATAATGGTGTTTTCTTTTCTGAAATAAAATGTTACACCTTTATTATGTACATTTTTATAATGTTTACCCCACGTTTTAAAGATTTCGAATGTTTAATGGTCCGAATAGAACATAAAATCGCAACAGTGTAACACTTTTTTCATATACAGCTGTTTTTGGTTTTTTTTAAAGAAGAAGCAGATAGCTGCCTGGTAAGATCGCATGAAATAAGACAATGAATATCTCTCAAAAAGACCAATGGCACCTTCCAGACTAATACGCAAATTCTTCTTAAACTATAAAAATTATATATATAAACATACATTACATATATAAGAAGTAGGAGATATTGTCCTATGAAATTTGACATACATCAACTTCAGAGTATTCATTAATTACGTTCTCTAAAAAGCCTTTCACTCGCGGTTGTGGATTTCTTTCCATGAAGATGAATCCAACAAGTCATCCAAAATTTTTTCAGCACATAAAAAAGTAGTACATAATATTTTCCATATTTTTTTTTGTTTCTTAACACAAATACACATTCATAAACAAAACAAATGTCAGCTGTTTTATCGTACGATTCTCCTCCTCTAAAAATACAGAGTGTGAAAGGTGCACCATTTTTTAAATTTATAGTGTGACATTTTTTCAGAAAAGAACACACTACACTTTAGCAGTGTTGACATTTTTTCAGAAAAGAACACAAAGAAATTAAAAAAGGTGCGAAATGGGAAAAACGTGTAACATTTTTGCCAGAAAAGAAAACGCCGTAAGAGAAACAAAAACAAAATAATTAAAAAAAAAACTTTAATAGCTAGTATGATCACACTGAAAGTCGGGCAGGTTATAAAATTTAATTATTTTATATTTTGTTGCGTATCATTTTTGATCAACGACAGCTTGGAGTCTTTTTGAAATCGATTTAACCAGTTTTTTTGCATACATCAGGACTTATTGGGTTCCATTCTTCCAGTAATGCAGCTCTGAGCTGGTCTTTACTTATACATAATCTATTTTGCATCCGACGTCTGAGCTTATATCATTATGCTCGCTTACGATAAGGTCTGTGACTTTGTGCAGGTGTTTTGAGGACTTTAAAACAATTATACAACAACCTGTTCTTCGCTATCAGCAATGTGTGCTTCGGGTCATTGTCGTGGTAAAATTTAAAGTTATTGGCAATCTCCAATTTATGAGCACTTTGTTTAACATTTGCCTTTAAAATATCAAGATAAATGTTTTTATCCATTATGCCTTCTATAAAATGAAGATTTCCGACACCGAAAACAGCCATGCAACCCCACACCATCACTGACAAGCCCCGTGCTTTACAGTTTTCTTAGTATTTTTAGAACAAAACTCCTCATTAGGTTTGCGTCACACATAACGCCGGCCATCGGATCCAAATAAGCTGGATTTGCTTTTGTCCGTGAAAAGAACCTGGGGCCAAATTACCGCATTCGTGATCGAATGAACTATCGTATCGAAAAATGATATCGATATCGAAATTATGATAAAATGTACTAAATTTCTTGCTCGATATCGAATGCCATAATCTCAAATAAAAAAATTACGATAAATTTTACTCGATATCAAATGCGGTAATTTGGCCCCTGTAAATGTTTAAAGTGCTCATAGATATAGTCCACAAGTGTTCATTGAATGTGAACCTCTGTATCTGATATACTGAGATAAAATTTAGAACCGTTAGATATTTGGGTCTTTCCCAACGTTTGTTTTAACTAAAATAGCTACCGTTAGCTGCAAACATATTAATAACACAGCCCGACAAAATGAAAACTTTTTTTGATGCCTTAGCTTTCTTAGTCAGTTTGTATGCATCTAGTATTTGGCTTGAATGCCTATAATTATTTTTTTTATTCCAGCTCTAGTTTGCGAGATATGAATTTTTTAAGAAAACTACGTAGTGACGCGATTTATAGTAACGTAACTAATAAAGGATTCATTCTATTCAGTTAAGATAAAAATTCGAAATTCGGCTATAATATTATCTTTATGCTGCATTAACATTATTTTGATTCCATGGAAAATTATTGTTATACATTTTTATACCCTTCACATTCATGAGATATGAGCAAAAATCCGAGACAACATCTGAAAATTTCATCAAAAAAACTAATTGCATTAATATTGTTCATCAACAGATGGCGCTGATCAAACAAAGTGTTTGAAAACTTTAAAAACACAGCGTGTGTAAAAAGTGTTCGAAAACTTTAAGTGTGTTCTTAAACCGTAATATAAGTGTGTAAAAGAACAATATGTTCATTATACCCTTTTTTTTAATTGTCTTTGTGTACATTTAAATAAATAAAGACGCGTTATACATATTTTCTTCAAACTACTTGACGCTTTTATTTTGCAATTAAAAAGAATCCGCTTTATTTAAAGGAAATAAACCACCGTTTTTAAAAGGTAAAAACGTAACAATATAATATATATACATATGTATGTATGTATATAATATAATTATGCATCCACAACAAAGGTGAAGGGTATATAAGATTCGGCATAGCCGAATATAGCACTCTTACTGGTTTTATTTTTCAAAAATTTATAAAAAAAAAAAATAGAGAAGAGGACAAATTTTCCATTGCTTTCACTCAGTCGTATAGGAAAATATGTTACGCATATAGCAAGCTATTTACAACTGTGGGTTTTATTCGAAATAACGTAACTCTATATGATTAAAAGAAAATACATTATGAACACAACAGTACACAGAGGTATGTGGTAAAAAAAAGCAAAAACCATGATATAGTTTCACAAAATTAATAATAAAATAATAACTATCGCGTCCATATTAACAAGAACTATTGCATTTCAGGCAGGACATATCTATCTATATGGCTTTGGAAAAATATTGGAACTTTTTCTTGTAATCTCTATTTTTTATGAATTTTTGAAAAACAAAAAAATTTTTAATTAGAGAAATAATTGAACAAATATTATTTTCAAGAGAACAGGGGCCAAATTACCGCATTCGATATCGAGTAAAATTAATCATAATTTTCTTATTTGAGATTATGGCATTCAATATCGAGCAAGAAATTTAGTACATTTTATCATAATTTCGATATCGAAATCATTTTTCGATACGATAGCTCATTCGATCACGAATGCGGTAATTTGGCCCCAGTTTTTTATTTTTCAGGCTAATAGTTCGAATTTTTAAATAATTTAATTTTTCAAATTTTTTAAATAATATTTTTTCGTCATACGAGTATATTCGGCTATATCTCCAAAACTACTGAGTGGAGTAATTATTATTTTATCGCTGTATGAAGGTGAAGATATTGTACCTAAATTTTGATTTTTTCTTTTCACTAAGTAGGTTAAACTGTTCTTCAGTTATATTACTCAAAATCGTGTAACTACATAATTTTTAAAAAGATCTAAAAAAATGCGTAAGAGGAATTGGAGCCCTATATAAGATGTATACAAATTGACTAAAAAATTTGTGCCACCATTTTTCGTGTTGGGCTGTATAATTTTAGAATTTGTAAGTAAAGATTTTAACAGACGAATCACTACGAACTATGTACGATTATCCCACTTTCACTATTTCAAATTCAAAAACTTCTAATATTCAAGTAAATATAAACTGGAAGAATTTTACAGAATTTTATATATGAGTTTAAAAATAAGCTTGCCTCAAATCATCTAAAAATTACGAATTCTAGTTTTTAATACTTGGAATATATACCAAACGATTTACAATTTCTAAATTTATAAAAGATTTTTTGTGTTAAGTAAAAAATTTCTTTTACTTTCAACTGTAATTACTACTTATTCATTGCATTTTTAAAGATTTTTTTTGTTTTAAATACTTAACAATTTACCCAAAGGTAGGGATGGACAAAAAACATCGATGTTTTAAAAACACTCGATGTATTGTGTCGAAACATCGATATAATCCGATGTTTTTTTTTGCTCCTAAACAATCGGAAAACATGTTTTCTTTCGACGCATCGAAATGACAAATTGTATACAGAACGTATATATTGGTATATAAACTTGTATACATATCTAACATTTTAGACCCTCGAGTCAAAAAAATGCACTTTAATGATGCCATAGCCGTTGCCAATGCTCTATCAAAGATCAAGGAATTAATGAAAAATACTCTTTTGCAAAATGAAGATATTGAATCTGACTCAGAAAAATCCGTTAAAAGTGAGGATACTTTTTCATTATTTACTAGCCATTATAAACTGGTTCATAGAAATTGGAAAAGCAACAAGACTGAAGATATATTGTCTGATGAACTTTCAGTTTAGTTGAGGACTCCTGATGGAAGACTGAACGAAAATCCGTTGGATATTTGGAAAGATTATAAATCATAGTTTTAAAAGCTTTACAAGATCGCTTTAAAATACCTTACAATGGTGGGAACATCTGTACCGGTGGGAACATCGGACTCAACAAAGAAACAGATTGAGTGTTGAAAGACTTGGTAAACTTTTATTTCTAAATAGTATTGAAAAAAAAGTATTGGGAGATGTAAAATAAATTTAAGATTTTTCGAAATTAAATGATCCATGTATGTAATGGCATCACGTGAGAACGGCTAGAGCGATTTGGCTCATTTTTTTTTTATTCGATTCGAAATTCTCAGGAGATGTAAAGAAAAAAAAATCAGGGTAAAACTCGGATATTTTAAGTTTTTAATATATTGCCACCTTTTCACTTCTAATTTTTCTTAATAAGAGACATCTTTGAAGAAACTTTAAGAACTGGCACCAAAGCCTTCTTTTCACTTCTCATTTTTTAAGTATGAGACAATTTTATGAAAAGTCAAAGAACGAAATTTTACTGCCTCTTTTTCACTTCTTATTTTTCTTAATAAGAGACATTTTCTATATGAAATACAAATCATTAGTAAATACCGAGCTAGTAATAAATGATTAGAAAAAAAAAAACAATCGATGTATAAAAAACATCGATGTATGTTTGTGATGCATCGCATCGAAAAAAAACATCGATGTTTTTTTACAGTGTACATCCCTACCCAGAGGTACTAGAAATCAGCCCCAAAATAAATTAACTTTAGGCTACAGAAAACAAAAACAAAACAATTTCGTAAGACAAAACAATATACATACTCCAAGAATATTAATTTCGGATTTGCATGTCGGATATTAATGTTTTGAAAAAGAAATAAAAACACATACAAAACAGCTGTAAAAAGCTCTTAACAAGAATATTATCTTCGTTTATCCCAAATGCTGCTGATAATAAACAACAATAACACTAAAATGGCCAACTTCCTTTATGAGATTCTTTCCACCTCTTTTCCGAACCTCCTACTTTTCCCTTCTAATCATATTATTTGTTACTTATTTTTGCCTTCAAACAAAAGAAAAAAAAACTCGAAAAAAACTTAAATATTTCAGTGATTCGAGAGTAGAATATAATATTGTTGGCAATGTAGTTCTGCTGTTATATTTTTTCAATATTCCCAATAAATAACATGAGCATAATAGACCGTGTCGGCAAAAGTTTCTTGTTTTTTTATACCCACCACCAAAAAGATAGGAGGTATATTAAGTTTGTGATTCCGTTTGTAGCACTGTACTGTACTGTAGAATCAAAAAGGTATCTAAGACCCCGTTTACACATTCGAACATTTGAAAGAAAAACATTGAGATTGGCAGAAAATTACGGGTGGGGAAGAGAGAATCAATTTTGTGTTCGGTGCTCGGTGAACATGCTTTGTTGACATTTTCTTTGCTGGAATTTACTACAAATTATTACACAGCACGAATAAGAGAAATGTCAAAAAAGTAAATAATAATGAAATGTGTCTGACAACATTGTTCGACAGTGTGACCGCGAATGAAAAACAAAAGAGAATTTCAGATGTTTTTCTTCCAAATTTTCGACTGTGTAAATGGGGACTAAGACGATCTAGCCAAGTCCGTACATCTGTCGGTCTGTTGAAGGTAAAATACAGCTTCGAACAAAGAAATTTTTGCCAAACATTCTCTGCTTCACCGAAACGTTTGCTATTGAAAATGTGCAAAATCCAGTAGAATCCTAATTATAGATCAAAGTTTCAGCCAACCTCGATATTATTCAGAAATTGTTTGCTACTCTCTTTAAACATAATGCAGATAATACCATACAATTTTGCACAATTTATTTTCATTATAAGCGCGCAAGTTCTGTTGAAAATGTTAAAAATCGGTCTACGATTTCTCATAGCCCCCATACAAATGTCTTCCCGGAATTTAGCTCTATAATACATAAATGCTTAAAGAAAAGCAACATCCGTCAAAAAATTCAGCAAAAATAAATTTCATGCACCAAAAATCATAAAATGACATTTTGTTAGCATTGATCCATATTTGAACATAGTCCCCACATAAAGTCCACTTCCGAAAATCACTTAAATTTGCATAAATCTTTTATAAAAATAGCTAACTATCAAGGTGAAATTTCATACAAATAATCCAGACATATATTAAATGGCCATCGGTCCATATTTGACCATAGCAACCATATCAAGCAGACTTTCAAAAATCTCTTAAATTCACATTAATCTCGTATTAGCATCAAGTTGAAATTCGCCACAAATAACCCACATACCGAATTTATTTTTGATTGGCCGAAATCGAACCGAAATTTTACACAGATCAGATCAGACTATACTCATGGATTTTGTAAAGGTTAATCCTTAATTGGCCATAGCTCTTACATATGATCCAATTCCTAAAATAACTGGAATACCCACTAAGTTCTCCTACGAGTATGTACCGTTATTGAAATGAAATTCAACCAAACAAGGCTTAAATACATAGAAATTCCGACAGCTCCCATGCGAGGGATCGGAAAAATAAAATTTGTTATCCATAGAATATGTAACAGAAATTAGTTTCAAGAACGAATAAATCTCACTGCTGGTGTAGGTGGTGGGTAGACGAGTATAAGCCGAATGTAATCTCTTGCATGTTAATGTTATTTTCGTTCTTTCTATTTTTAGAAATTTTATGCCAAACAGAAATATTAAAAACATTTGAAACATTATTAACGGCAGTCAGTCCTTAAGCAAGTTTTTAATAGTCATCGATTATTTAGGCTTTGATGAGCAAAGCATCAATCAAATGTTAATATTTTAGTTAAGGGAACAGGCAAACATTTTAAAGGTTTTACTATATTTTCTAGATTTTAAGGGAGATGGAGAATACATTTTTTTTATTATAATCTAACTTGAAGAAATTTTTAAATTAAAACATATTAATGAATAGTTTTGGCCTCGATTACCATTTACAACACTAAGTATTTTAATGTTATATATTGTAAACTGTGATTACGATTCCTAACACTTATCTGCTTAATTTTAAATAAATGCATGTTGTCAGGGCTGCCAGATGAATTTCAGATAAAATCGTCAAAATCCCGACAAAAAGAAAAAAAATCTTCATTTCGAATTTTAAAAATCGTCAAAAAGTCACTATTTTTAATAGTATTTTTAAAATTTTATTTAAACGAAAACATAAATACATATAAAAAAATATAAATTTTAACTTTTCAAACAACAACTTGTGTAATATTTTTATAATATCTTAGTTCGCTTTCACTCTCTTCAATTCTGACTCGTCAAGGCAAGTATTTTTGGATGAGAAGGGAAAAGAGAACAAACTTGCCGGTACTATTAAATTTTCTTATTTCCTTTTGTTGTGTTCATGCATGTTGATTTGCATTACAAAGTACGAAAATTGAACAATTAAATGGCAAGTTCAAAAGAGAATTTAACAAAAACTGGTCAGCTAAAATTTAAATTTAATAACAAAAATAAGTACCTGGTGAATTTCACGTCAAGTGACCCAATTTTAAATTTGGATGAAATTTGCACCAAGGTTAGTACTATTAGTAGGCCAGAGACAAATTTTCAGCTCTATGAGTCAAGAACTGCTGGAGTAAGAGGGGTTTAAAGTTGGACATTTTGGTCCATTTTGGTCATACGGGGTTTTTTTAAAATGAGTGTAACTTTTCACCTATTGGTCCTAGCAAAAATTGTCCAAAGGACTGCAGATAGCTATTTCTTCAATCATTCCAAAAATATTTTTTTTTAATTTAAAAAAAAAAAATTTTATTTTTTTTAAATTTGGGCCCTTTTTTTTCAAAAGAAAGCTTATACAATTTACTTTAAGGCCTTTATAATCGCTTAATGGGATGCGAGTGGGATATCTATCAAAAACATTATTTTTTAACTCAAGAATAGGATTTTTCAATATGTGGCACATGTATTTATCTCTGGCCTACTATCCTTGGTGCAAATTTCATGCAAATCGGAAAACATCGATTTTTAAAATTGGGTCACTTGACGTGAAATTCACCAGGTTATTTAAATTTATTTGGCTGAATATTCTTTCGACGTTTTGTTAAAATATGAGAAGTTTTTGTGGAATTTCCCCGTTGAAATTCAGAAATTATTTATTCTAAAATTTTAGTTCATGGAATTCAAAATGACGATAAATCGTCAAATCTAACAGCTATGGTTGTAATCCAGACAACACAACATTTTAGTGTTGTGAACGATAATCGGGGCTGTAAGGTACGGCCACACTTGGCAAATATTTGACGTAACCACTAAATAAAATATATTTAAACTCGTTTATTTATTGAAAAAAACTTTGTTTTTTTTTGGGATAGGACACAACAAATATTTAGTTTTATTTTATTTGATGTTGTTTGATCTTGCAAATTCTTGTAAGAGTAAACAACGTCACACAAATTTGTATAAATATTTGCCAAATATGACCGCACCTTTAGTTTTTCTCATACTGAATGCTTCTGTAGTGTGTCCGGATTTCAAATGAACCATGTTTTATTTATAACATGTGTAAGGCTGTAAACTAAAAAATTTTAATTTATCTATTAAACTTAAAGTCTTAAATGTGTTTAGTTCCCTCAATAATCCTGCAGTCTTTAATGTTACCAGCAACAAGGTCATATCATTTAGTTTTTTTTTTACCCTGTTTAGTCATACTATTTCTTTACTTAAATTACCCATGTTTCTTTTGTCTAGAAAACTTATTGTCTTTTGTTTTTAGAAAAATATTTACGATTTATATGTTTCCTTAAATTATGTTAACAGAAACCATAACAAACCTATTTTTCTTTAATTTTTAGTTTTAATTACATTCGTTGTATTGTTTCGTTTCTTAGAAATATCTTTTCGTTTGTCGTTTTATTCGTGTATTGTTTTAAATAAAACTAAAGAATTTTATATATAATTTGTTTCTATATGAAAATATACTTTTATATATTTTGTTACAAATTGCAAATTGTGTGCTGGAAATAATTGCAATGTATAAAGTATATGTTATATTGAGTACATCTTGTAGTTTCTTGCACTATTATTATTCTCATATGTTGTATGTATGAGACAGTGTTGCCAAAGGACTTTTTTACTTTTTTGACTTTACGTAACTAAGTAATATTAAATGAAACCAACCAAACATTAAAACTTTTCGTAGTAGTCTCCCAAGACTTATGAATGCAATATTCTCGCGAATCACTGCTTTGACTGCACATAACCCCAAAGACAAAACGTAGAGATGTGATATCACACATTCAGGGCGTTCATATAACAGGACCGGAGGCTCTAATTTTCTGTTCAACATAATGATTTCTCATTTTTTTTTTTGGTATCAAACGTAATTCATTAAGAATTCTCAAACCTAAACAAATGTTAAAATTTTACATTTGCATTTTTGATTAAAATGTTGCGCTTAAATTATTATCAAATCAAAAATTAAATTATAAATTTAAAATTACATGTGAATAATGTTTGAGAACAAATTGTTCTCGAACTATTATTTCTGAAAAACGCAACATACTTTCATAGTCCCAATTTACACAAAGCAATTCTTCAAGCTAAGCTGATTACCTTTTAAACATCGGAGTGAGGGCAAGATAAGACGAGTACACACTTGATTGTACTAGCAATTCGTGTTACGCTCTCATTCGTATTACACATGTTCCAGCGTTGTTAACGTGGTGCGATTCGCACCATTTTTGGTGCTTTTTTTAATTTTTCCGAAAATGTGATGAAATCTTTATTTTTCATAATTTTTAATTGCAGTTTTTAATAATTCATGATCACGAAATATAGACGATGAAAAAGGACCCCATTAAATGTATTTCAAATACGAATGAATACCTACTATCAAATTCGTTACATGAAGGTTATTGCTAAAGGTGAATAGGGTCAATATCTTTGTTTGAAAATAAAATTAACATTTTAAACATGGAAATAAAAATTCTTATGTAGTCTGATGGTTTGGTCTACTGAACTGTACACGAACAACCAGGGTTAGAGTGCACGTGGAGCCCTAAAACAAAAATCATTTAAAAAAAAAGTACCAAATATGTACTGAAATTAGCCCTATTTTACTAATTAATACTTCAGTTTCGAATAGCATATTGTGAGTTAAATTTTGAGTGGTTAAATGCATAGTTTATCTTTATTAGCTCGTTTATTTAAAAAAAAGCTTTTACTATTATTACTTTTACTATTAATCGTTGATCTCGTATTAAAAAGATTTGTATAGTATTTAAGAAATTAAAAAAATTCAATAAACATTTCAAATATAAAAGAAATTCTAAACTTTGTGCTTTTTTCTCAATGGCGCGTTTTTTCTTAATTTTGGTGCGTTTTGAAATTTCAAAGTTGACAACACTGTGCACAAGGGTGTATATACCCTTAAATAAAAATACGAGCGATTTAAGCAATAAGAATTGTGCTGTGTGCACACCAAAGAAATTTCAAGAAAAAAAATGTATCAATCTTTTCAATAAGAATTGCTTCGTGTAAATTGCCACAAAGCAATTACAAAATAAATTAAAAAATTTATTGAATGATAAAATTTTTCTACATGATTAAAAACAAATTGAATGCAGATATAACCATTAAATTTAATTATTAATAAACAAAATTTTAAACTGAACTAGTCTAATAGATAGTTCTGCAATAAATGAATTCTAAAAATAGGAATTTGAAGTGTTTGAAATTCAGCCTATGCACTAATTTCTCAAAAAAAGTAAATAGTAGTGAAAATAGCAACGAAATCAAAAAGTTAACATTATGCAAAGCTGAGGGCAACATTTAAACATAATACTGTGTAACAGGGCAACTTTTTTTTTGGAGAAGTAAACGACAAACATTAGCGCAATTCACAATTTTGTGTAAATTGTCTTGCATTATTGCAAGTAAACATTAGCATGTGCATTTCTGTATATTTTATTAAGGTACGGTCACATTTGGCAAATATTTATTTAAAAAAGCGTAATTACTTGTTTTAACACAAATTGGTTTAACGTTGTTTACTCCTACAAGAGTTTTGCAAGTTCAAACAGCATCAAATATATTAAAACTAAATAGTTTTTGTGCTTTGGCCTAAATAAGACAAGTTTTTTTAAATGAATAAAAGAGTTCAAATATATGTTATTTAGTGGTTACGGTACCTTTAGTGTAGAGCAAAAATATTTTGCAAATGCAATGATGCTAGACCATTTACACAAGATTGTGAATTGCGCTATTGTATTGTGTGTGAGTGTTGCACGACAACATATAATTACTTTCTTTGGAATTTACAATATTCGCTCAAATAAGATAAATAATTAGGGTAGTCCTAGTTTAGCCGATTTGTGTGATTGTTGATAACATAAGTAAATATTTTTATTTAATGTAAAGGGTGATTTTTCTTGCAATCCTGTGTTTGGTAGTTCAGCTGTTTTCGTGTAACATGTTACTGTTAAGCATGGTTGAATACGGTTGGATACATAAAAAAGCAAATTTGTCATATTTGCTGTAAAGAGCAGCCAGAAGCATTACAAGAACTGCCAGTGCACCCCGCTATCATTAGACCGTACTTTCTCAAAGATGTCGAAGGCAGAAATGTTACAAAAGGGAAGAGCTGGACTTTGCTTACATGTGGTTTCAAGGAAAGACAATTAAGAGGCGAGTTTGGTGAATAGTTTATTTCACGTTTGCAGCTGCTTAATTTTCCGTCTAGAAATTGCGATTTAATGCCTTCAGACTATGTTAAGGCTCATATCTATAAAGACAAGCCCGCAATGGTGGCAGATTATATTAAAAATTTTTTTCCTGAGATACCGACTAATGAACCATTTGAGGCTGCGGTCAACATTTACATGAATTCATCTTTAAACATTGAATTTTATAGATTATATTATTTCTCAAAATTGTATGTATTTTTACGTATTTATAAATCAAATTCGAAAGCTTTAAAAAAATCACTCTTTACAACAGTAAATGAGTTTAATAGATTTATACTTCCGAGTGATATCATATTCGCATAATAGATATCACCCTACTACATATTGCAAAAGCGCAACAGAATTTTTCAAAATATGTTTTCTTTTAATTTTCGTGTACAAGAGAATCATGTTACAATTCTGGAATAAAAAAACTTAGTTTGTCTTTTTTTTTTTAAACTTTAAATGATGTTTTCTTTTCTGCGTAAAAATGTTTTTCTCCCCTTTTCTAAGATTTTCTAAAAATGGGAAATGAAAAGTTAAACACACAAGTTTCAATATTTGTATAAACATTTTCCATTTTAATAACTTAATCCCTTTAAGTTTCTTCGTAACCCATGGTTTGCACACTAACCCATACATAATAATCTGCAAACCTTGAAGCAGTAAAATTGTTTTGTTTATCTAAATTTTAATTAATCATGCAATTGTTATAAATAATTTTGCCACTTTTAGTTCATTGTCATATAAATAATTTAATCTTATTTATTTTGTTGTTATTTTTTTTAATGTATTACACATTTTTTCGTTTCTATTGTAACAATTCACTTTTAATGATGGCATTTATTGTTTGTAAATACTTTACAATTGAAATTGTCGCAAAAGAGACAGTTGTAAATTAATTTTGTATTAACAAAAAAAACAAATTACAAATTCATGACATTTGGAAACCAAAACAACATTAATTGAAATTTATTCGTTTTGAATCTCAAGCACCATTTGGGCCGGGTGAATTTAAAATGTGATAATTGAATTGTTCTTTTGTAGAAGATACTTTTTATTAAATTAAAATTTTTGAAAAGTACTTTTTGTAACAATCATTTAAAGCAAGTATTTTTTTTAAATAAACTACTTTAATAAATGTTCTTTATTAACTTATACACTTTTTACAAAGAATTTGATACTTTATATTTTTAAAGGTACTTTTTTAAATTGTCTTTTTTTTAAAAGAACTTTTAAAATGTTCTTTTTAAAAATTTAACTTTTTTGACATTAAACCAATTTTCTAAAAAAAACACTGTTTTTTTAGAAGGCACTTTTTAAAAAGTACTTTTTGTAATAATAATCTAAAGCAGGTATATTTTTAAAAGAAACTACTTTAAGAAATGTACTTTATTAACTTATACACTTTTTACAAAGAAAAAAAAGTACTTTTTTTAAATTGTCTGTTTAAATAAAAGGTCTTGTTTTTAAAGAAACTTTTAAAAGGTTTTTTTCTGAAATTTACATTTTTGAAATGAAACTACTTTTCTAAAAAAAAGTATTTTTTTAAAAGGTACTTTTTAAAAAAAATTTTTTAAAGTACCTTTTTAAAAAAATATAAATTTTAAAAAAGGGATACTTTTTTTAGAAAACTAGTTTAATTTCAAAAAAGAAATTTTTTAAAAGAACCTTTTAAAAAGGAGACATTTTATTTAAACAGACAATCTAAAAAAGTACCTTTACAAATTAAAACTATCAAATTCTTTCTAAAAGTGTATTTTTTTTTAAATTTTTCCAATAAAGTGCATTTAAAAAATTTACAGTACTTTCTTAAAATTTCATTTTAGTACAAGTTTCACAAACTAACTTTTAAAATTAAACTTTTTTTGAAACGTACTTTTTAAAAAAAATTCAAAATGATAAATTTTTGAAAATGATATATTTTTCAAAATGATACATTTTTCAAAAAAGTACCTTTTCAAAAAAGTACTTTTTTAAACAAAATGGTATATTTACCAAATGGTATATATAAATGGTATAAATATTGTACGTTTTCGCTTCCTGTTGCCTTGAAACCAAGCTTTCTCATTGTTAAGGGAGAACTTTTTAAAAAATTATGTTGTACAAACCAGCTTTTTTCAAAAGTACCAACCTCCACGTCCTTTAAGAACAGCTGCTCTTGCATGACTTGATGCAAAGTTAAAAGAAAAAAATAAAAAGAAATTTCAAAAGAGAAAAAGACTTTTCAATATGAATTGTTTATTTTTGTATTTTAGGGTTTTATTTTGAGGCAGCCTTTGTTTGGCACTTTTTTTTTCGTTTTATTAAATGCTGCTTTTGTTTAGAAAATGAATATGCAATTTTGTTTTCTGTTAAGAAAAAAAAAATACAAATAAAAACGTTGTTTATTTTATTGTTTTGTTTAAAAAGCTAAATTAAAACCAATAAAGGGAAACAAATGTATTTTAATGCTTTTAATACTTCAAGAGGTGGCAGTGCCTCAAGCATCTATTATGTGAAGGCATGTACTGCAGAAAAGGAGCAGTAAAAGGCAACGGGCAAAGCAAATAATTGTTTTAATTTTGTGTTGTTGTTTTACATTATGGCGACTGATATGTCTATTAGGCACATATTTATTTGATAATTTTTTTTTTTTGTCATGACCTTTTTTTTTTATAACGTTGTCACAATACTTGTACAAATTTGCTGATCAAAATGCTTATTTCTGGAAAACATTCCTTTGTTATATTTCATTTTCATTATTTTAAAAATAATTTCTCTGTTTTGAGAATTATATAAAAATAACAACATGAGGTTTATTAAACTTTATTGTTTAAATATTTTGCAAAGACCAGTAAAAATAAACAAACAAAAATAGCCTGAAGTCCCTATAGAATGAAAACTTCTTCACTGATTTCATTCACCTTTATTAAATTTTATTTATTTAATTTTTTTTGTTCTTTTTGTTTAAAATTATTAGAATTTTAAAAGCATTTTGTGTGGCAGGAATTACACAAAAATCCTTTTGTGTTTTTACTCCAAGTGTTAGAAATGAGGTTTGAGTTTTGAGTTTTACATTATTATTTTACTTGAACACCATTTGGAATGAATTAAATTTAATATTGTTCATTTTAACAGGAATTTTATAATGTTAAATTTAAAAGTTCAATCCTAAGGTTTACGTTATGTGACCAATCATTCGTCCTGTTGTAAATCAATACTTTTTCATTTCAAATTTCTTAATGTCTTTTCAAATATTACATCGATAACAATATTATACGTTTATAATATTTTTCTTACTGTTTCTTTAGTTTAAGCGAATTTTTAGAATCTGCACGATTTGTTTTTAAAGTTTTCAACTTCAATATTATGCCTAGGCAGGAAGTGCTTTTAACAAATCTGTATCTAACCCTTAAGTAAATAAGAAACTTGTTTCCACAGAATATGACACTGTAACTATTTATAATTTATTTAAAGGAAGAAAGAACAGCTAAGGCGTTTTTTTATTATACGAGTACCCTCCACCACCATAAGTGGTGAATGAGGGTTTATATAAGTTTGTCATTCTGTGTGTAACACTGAGAAATATTCATCTGAGACCCAACAAACTATATATATATTCTTGATCCTTATGGAATTCTATGTTGATTAAGCTATGTCCGTCTGTCTATCTATCTGGCTCTGTAAAACTCTCTCACGTACAAAAGACACAACAAAAAACAACAGGGTTTACAAAATACTATATATATTTCTCCTAAGATATTGAAAATCAGCATCGGTATAGTACAACCAGAGTTATGGACCAAAATGTGAGGATACCTCCATAAAAATTTGATATTTTTAATAATTTTTCTTGCAATTTTTTAAAATTAACTGAAGTTATTGCCATGAGATATTGTGCACGTTATTTTTATGATAAAAGAAAAAAGTATAAGGAAAATAGTAAGAATCGGTCCATGATTTCTCATAGATCTAATACAAATACAATTATATTCCCGAAATATGGCTTAATGATAAATAAATGCCTACAAAATTGGAATATCAATACAAAATTTAGTTTCATTTAAAAAGAAATTGCAAAACGAAATTGTGGTTTGTTCGCTCCATGTTTGACCATAGAACCCATAGACCCCAAGTCCATATCTCAAATTCACTTAAATACGTATAAATCTGGTACAAATATAGTTACCAGGTTAAAATTCGACACAAATATTTTTTATATTTATATAAATTGTTTTACTTAATAAAGGTCCCTATAAAGACCACATCAGAAAAAGCCAATAATCTTTATACATATATGTATGTCTTATAAATATTGGTATCGCCACAAAACTTTACACAGATTGTTTACATATACACAAAAATCATTCTGCAGAAAGTTGTGAATTTCGGTCCATATTTTACCATATTTCCCATATAAAGCCCTCTTCCGAAAATGACTTCAGAACTAATAAATCTCGCATAATTAACGGTACCGATCCAAAATTTTACAAGGAACATTTACATGTATGCCAAAATTAAACTGCTTGATTTTGAAAATATAGGTCCAAGTTTGACCATATCTCCTATATAAGGTCCATTACCGAAATTTAAAAACATGTTTAAAAAAAAAATATATCTCGAAAACTAGAGGTGATCCAAAAAAGTAAGTTAGATATGGTTTTCCGAACATTTCGTAGACAAATATGTATATTATGTATTTATGCATTGGCGCCATTTTTATTAGTATTAGTTTGTATGGATAAGTTGATGAATTATTGAAGTTAATAAAAGAAGTCTGAATATTACAACAATCAAGTACAGGATTTTATCGAAATATCTTCAAAATCCCACTATGGTGATGTAGGGTATAAATAGAATATGGGCAATTTCACGTCAAGTGACCCAATTTTTAAAATCGATGTCTTCCGATTTGGATGAAATTTGCACCAAGATTGATTAGTACTATTGGATAGTATGCCAGACCCAAATTTTCAGCTCTATCATTTAAGAACTGCCGGAGTTAGAGGGTCAAAATTAGACATTATGGTCATACAGGGTTTTTTTAAAATGAGTGTAACGTTTCACCTATTGGTCCTAGCAAATATTGTCCAAAGGACTTTAGATAGCTATTTCATCAATCATTCCAAAAATATTTTTTTTTTAATTTTTAAAAAAAAAATTAAAAATTTAATTAAATTTTTTTTTTTAAAAATTAAAAAAAGGAAATGATCTAAAGTTTCTTTTGAGGAAAAATAAAAAAAACTCCATTTTGAAACAAAAAATAAAAAAATGGGGGAAAATGAAAATGATACATACGCCAAATATTAAAAAATCGATTATAAAGGCCATAAAGTAAATTGTATAAGCTTTCTTTAAAAAAAAGCCCAAATTGAAAAAAAAAAATTATTTAAAAAAAAAATTAAAAATTTAATTAAAAAAAAAGTAAAAATTTAATTAAATTTTTTTTTTAAATAATTTTTTTTTTTTCAATTTGGGCCCTTTTTTTAAAGAAAGTTTATACAATTTACTTTAAGGCCTTTATAATCGCTTAATGGGATGCGATTGGGATATCTATCAAAAAACATATTTTTTAACTCCAGAATAGGATTTTTCAATATTTGGCACATGTATCATTTTC
The DNA here is from genome assembly GCA_916048285.2 of Bellardia pandia. Classification (NCBI taxonomy): domain Eukaryota; kingdom Metazoa; phylum Arthropoda; class Insecta; order Diptera; family Calliphoridae; genus Bellardia; species Bellardia pandia. The sequence goes on from OU696531.1 coordinate 51,932,306, forward strand.
ATTTTCCTCCATTTTTTTTTTTCAAAATGGAGTTTTTTTATTTTTCCTCAAACGAAACTTTAGACCATTTTCTTTAAGAGCTATGTGAAATTGTCCATATATAAATGTATGTATTTTTGTTTCCATTTTCCAGATAACAATTCTATATGGTGGCATATTTATCACGGGCTTTTTGGGTAACGTTTTGGTTTGTATGGTGATATTTAAACATTCAACCATGCATACAGCAACAAATTATTATCTATTCAGTCTTGCTGTGTCGGATCTTATTTATTTAACATTAGGTAAGTAAAATAAATTGTTATCGTTATTACTACTGCAATTATTGTTATTATTATTATTATTATTATTATTAACAATAATAATATTGTTGTTGCTGATTGTCATTGGAGTAAGAATTTGTATCTTTTATCTTATATCTTACTTATGTGTTTTATTTTAGTCATCTCAGTTTAGTTTAATATTTTAAAACATTTGTGTTTAGAAAACAACAATATTAAACAAAGATTTGTTTTGTCTATTTTTTTTGTTACTTCGTTTAGCAACAATCATGGTGTAACTATACAAGGTGAGTGCAAATCGGCAACAAATACAACACAATACAGAAACAACAGGCATTTTGTTTGTGTAAAATAATGTACTACTGTCAAAAACACTTGAAAAAGTATTACTTTTGACATGCTGTGCTACTGCACTCACCTTGTATACTTACACCATGGCAACAATTTTCAATTATTATTAACCTTGAGTTTGAATTTTTAGATTTTTAGCTGGTTGTGATTTTTATCTTTTGAAAATTAAATTCATTTAATTGTTTTTAGGGTCAGGCTGAGGTATTTTTTTAATAAAATAAATTAATTAATTAATAATTTCGTTTTTAAAACAAAGCGTTATTTCGAGGGATTTCTTAGTTTCTCCCACATAAGAAGGGTGTTTCAAAAAATCATAATAAAAGAACATCGTGCATAAATTGCTTGAAAATCTGACATTGTCAAGTTTAATGATTGCAAGAAAACTAAAGCTTACAAAAAGTACTGTAAATTATGTTATTAAACGTTACAAGCAAACCTTAAGCGAAAGCCGTTAACAAAAAGAAAGCAAATACTATGTTCAACAAAGCAAACTCCAGATCTCTCTGACAATAAACGCGCAAAGAAATATAGCAGCCGTGCATGTTCAATAAGAAAAATGCGTACAAACGTTGGTTTGCAAACCTAGTATTAAATATCCTAATCGTTATGAAATGCAACTGTTTTGTTATGGATAATATGGAATTCTGCTGTAACGACACCAGAGAATGTCAAAAATTAAAATGTACAAAAAGGATAAATCTGTAAAAAAAAACAATAGCACTCCATATTGTCACAGTTTAAACTCGCATCTAACCTCTGTCTCTATCTTGTTTTATTGGAACTAGTAGCCCAATTTGAACAGTTTGTGATAGCATGTGAGATTCCTTTGGATAGCTTGTAGTACCTTTGGTTGTACACACAGAGAAAAACTATAGTTGTACATGTTTAACACAACAATGTCAACATTTTTAAAGGGGTTCAACAATATTATGGTCACTGTTATTATTGTATGATTGTCGTAACCATAATATCTGAATCGTGATACTAGAAATATCTCTATATTTATTAAACGTGTATCAGTGCCCTATGACACCAAAGCATTTTTTCTTATCGGTTTTAAACCCAATTCTGACAATACATATTGGTTTCTATGGCACCCCTGATAAATTCCTAATCTGCATAATATGCAAAACAATAAATAAACGAGGTTTTTTCATTTTATAATTAAAAACAAACATAGAAAAACAGGATAAAACCATAAAAGCCATTTTATTTTATACTTGCCAAATGCCAAAATTAAATGAAATTATATAATTTCCGTAGATTATTTTAAAAATCAAATCTAATTTCCTTTTCTTCATCATAATTCTTCTCATCAAAGTGCTTAAAATTTTTTCAAATAAAAACAATACAATTCAACTCTTTTTTTTTTTGTATATCGTATGTTTCGTTGTATCACCACTTGATACAATGATACAATGAGTTTAATTTCTATAAAAAATTGTTTTGCTATACCAAAAAAAAGTTAAATAAAGTAACACTCCTTTTCTTCCTTTCGCCACATATTACTACTTAAGTGCTATGTGTAGCATATTTTCCAGCATAAAAATGAAATACTGTATAAAAATACAATTTTTTACACTATCACCATCAGCATCATCATAAACACTTAGAGAGAGAGAGAGAGAGAGAGAGACATGCATGTATGGCTGTCATAACAAAAACACACACATAAGAAAACCATATTAAATTACTATTGCAAAATTTCCAAACAAAAACAGTAAATAACAACAATTTATCAATAACAATATAAGGAAATGTAGGAATAAAAGTCATAAAAAAGAAACTGTAGATATTAATAAAAATATTTGTACAAGCAAACTGTTTTATACTCAACTAACAAACATTGTTCATCTTAAATCCGGACGTAGTTTTTGTTTAAATATTTATGTATGAACAAAGAGTTTGAGTTTGAACCACAAATTATTGCTCTTTAACTAATATTCAAGGAAAGCTAAAAGAGGAAACTAAAATGTATTTACTGCTAATACGTGTTTCTGATACATGTTAATTTCGATTCACCGGTTCTGCTTTTTATAAAAATTCGCTAAAATTTTTTTGTATTGTCAATTTTCCTTCAAATTGCTCGACCTGGGGTCTTCCACCAATTCACAGATGTTCTCGAATAATGAAAGACAGTGAGCTAAAACGGTTTAAAACTTTACTGAATAGTGGGAGGTCTAATAAGAGGCATGAAATGTTTCTAAAGTCTTTTACCAAAGTTATTATTTATGACCAATTAACATATATTTCGGAAGGACATTTGTTTGGGGGATAGGTGAACTATTACAAGAATTCACAGATTTCAACCAATTTTACTGCCAACCGTCCTTTGGCCGAAAAAAGTGAGAGAAAGTGATTCTGAGTCGTTGGGACTTATATTTATGGTCGTTTATATCTTACATCAAGGTTTTGGCAAAATGGCGGATATATTTCGCCACGTATGTTGAGTGTTAAGCCTATAATCGATTTGATTGGCTATATATAGACTCTATATATGACATAGCTTCACAAGAACTAATGTAGTGGTGTTAAATCGCATGATTGGATCCGCAAATGGAGTGTAATATCCATATCATTATCTTTTTACAAAATATATTAATTTTTATGTATTCATATTCCCCTAGTTAAGCTCAACATATAATTTTGGTTCCAATAGCTGTTTAATTTTTATCATCCATTGTAAAGTAGTTGCTGAACTTTGTTTAAACTTTTTCGTAAAGAATTCGGTTTGAGAACTATGAGAACTATGTATCTTTCGTCTTCTTGCGGTATTTACACTGACGTTATTTTGTTTTGTGCTGTCATTGCCGGAGAAACCTGACTATTGCTTTATTGAACGTAGTATTTTCTCATGGTTTCTTGAAATAACAATTTATATTTATTTTAGGTTTTAAAACAGGTATGACAGTACATTTTAGAATTTAAAGCTTCTTTGTAATCATAAAACCAGACAATGTCGGTAAGTGTTTTCTATTTTGATTTTCCAATTTTAACTGTGCTACAAATGCACAGTGTTGATATTCGAAACAATTAACAACCGGTTCGCTTAAAAAAATTATATTTTTGCCAAATTTTGATAAAAATAGCGAAAATTTTAAAGTCGCATCCCAGTAACAGACCTCTTGAAGGAAATGATATAAACTTTTGTTTAATAAAAAAATAGTTTTGATTTTGCAAAATAAAAGTAAAAAAAAATTGCTTTATTTTTTTCTCAAAAGATTAAAGAAAACGCTATCGAAAACATCGTCATCCAAGAATCCAATGTATGACCAAAATAAAATCCATTTGTTTGTACGTTTGGACAATGAACAACTGAACAATATTGTGTTTGTTGCCGAGACTAATCACCTTGATAAATACACATTATATAAAACCGTTAAAACAAAAAACATAATCACCCCAACAAATTTCATATGGAATTTTTATTCACGAGAAGGGTGAATATGTAACAACCGGTTCGCAAAATTTTTAAAATTTTAACAACCGGTTCGAGCGAACCGGTCCGAACCGGCTGAATATCAGCACTGCAAATACATATATTCCGACCTATTAAGTTTGTTGAATAGTTATGTTTAAAAAACCAAAGACAGAAAACTCTTCTGTAGTGTGGCCGAATTTTATGTGAACATTAGTTTAAGAGTAGTATGTTTATGTATGTTTGGGATCACTTTTTCCATACAAATTTGGGAGCATGCCTGGATGGGAGTATGTGATTGTTAAATGAAATAGTTAGTGTAAAATGTGTTTGTGTTTTGTGAATGTGGTATTGTGTTGGTGTGTCCATGCCTGGATATTTATGTCCGTCCGTCTGTGGTTGAGTGATGTGTGTGTGTGTGTGTGTATGTGTATGTTTTTCTGGCTGGGAGTATGTGATTGTTAAATGAAATAGTTAGTGTAAAATGTGTTTCTGTTTTGTGAATGTGGTATTGTGTTGATGTTACCATGCCTGGATATAGTTGTGGTTAGCGTAAGTGAGTGTTTGTTTAGTTTTTTTGTTTTTGTTTTAGTTACAGTTTTATGTTTTTGTCATTGTTTTGTTTATTGGATAATGTATACAATATTTTGATTTTTTTAATACCCTAATATAAGCAGACTAACAACCACATATATTTATAAACACTAAACATAAAAACATACATATTAAATGCTCAGCTATTAACCCAACAAAGGAATGCTTGCTAATAACAAACACTACACACATAAGTATAAACATATTCCGATTTTATTTACTAATTATTTCCCTTGAATAAAATATTATGATCCATTTGATTTATCGATTAAATTTGTACTCATAAAAATATTTTTTTAATATTTTTTTCACAAGTGTATTAATACATTTAAATTCTTAGTAAATTTATTACTTTTTAACTTCGTTGACTTCGATAATTATTTAATAGTTTTTACCACACCAACTGAATGCATTAACATAGTTGAGTATTTTCAACTAAATTTTTTACTTTGAATACTATAAGTGAGAGTTTGTTTTGTTTATTGGATAATGTATACAATATTTAGATTTTTGAATATTATGTTTCATTTGATTTATCCATTAAATTTGTACTCATAAAAATATTTTTTTTGGGGTTTGTTTTAAGAAATATTTAAATAAACATTCTGATAAGGCAAAAACTATTCTTTTACAATAAGAAAAATATAATATAAAAGGGATAGATTTAAAAATATTTCTATTAGTAATTTTTAAAAAAGATTATAAAAAAACATAATTTAAAAATGAGCGGCACCGTATTTACATTAACTGACGATGAGGAGACTCAGTTTTTGGAACCGGGTCAACTAGTTGAAGAGGAGACTGAGTTTGTGGAACCAGGTCAACTACTTGAAGTTTTACCCAATATTCCGTTGAACGGTGACTCAATTATAAATAATATACCAAATGTTCTCAACGATGTTAATGATGATGATGAAGGAGAAATAGAAGAAATCAATATTAATTCAGATTCAGATTCCGATTCTACTTCAGGCATGGAGAGAAATATAAATGCGGAATATACAAATCTCCAGAATGAGTTTTGTAGTGTACTACAAACTCAAATAGATATAGCAAAAGCACGAGTACATGAGTTAGAACAAAAACGTGAGGCATATTTAATTTCCTTAGAAAAGGAGAGAAAACTGAAAATAATGATACAAAAAGCAAAGCAAATATTAAAAGAACATAAAAAGCATAGAGTATCAGTATATGAAAGAATTAAACCAAAAAACGAATTCGAAGTAATTTATCGAAAGTTGTATAGCTGTCCGGTGTGTTTGGAAGATAACATTCTAGGAAAAAATGTTTATTTCCTAAATTGCAGTCACCAAATCTGTAAAAAATGTTATGGATTTTTGAGAAAAAATGAATGCCCTCAATGTAGAAAAAAGATAGAAGTTCTACAAATTATAAAACATTCTGGTGATCGTTTTTTTATGGAAGCAATCCCAATCATTGAAAATCATTAATATAAATTTGTATTGATTATTTTATTATAATTACTATATACATGAGAAATAAAATATAATAAATCTTAATAATAAAATTAAATTATATTGTTTTTTTATTTTTTTCTAGAGAGAAATTAAAAATACGTTTATATAAATTATAAAGCTTTATTGTTAATATATATTGATTATAATATGATTTACAAGCACATGTATTAAACGATTCCATTTGAATATTTATACAATCATATTTGTGAATATTATTATTAAAATATATAAATGGTATACTAATGTTATTATACATTCGCAATTCATTGATCATTTTCAGAAAGAAATTTATATGATTATGATCTATACGGTTACTATATTTATCCAACAGCGCCTTTAGTTCAGATGATGTAACCATTTTTAATTTATCTTTATAAAAATGAAATTATTAGAGAGACTTAATCTTATCCATATAACGAACAATTAATAACTGATTACAAATTAATAGAGTTAATTAATTTTTTCTCTTTTCGACGATTATTTAAACATTCTCCAAATTTATTAATATAACTCATTTTCCGTTTGTTATTAGCAAATTATATTAGCTTCTTTTAGTTCCTCAATAATGGAAATTATTTCGTTTTTATGATTATTATGACCAGCACCTGTCGATGCAATAAGTAAACGTAGTCTGTTGACTAATTCATTTGGATCATCCCAATATATATAGTTTGATTTTCTATTATCTACTGATTTTAATAATCCACTACCTTTTGTTAGAATATTGAACTTTTCGTTAAATAATTTCTTTATAACACGTTGATATTTAAATGCTTTTGTACCTTTAATTTGTTTATTTGATTGATAGTTACGCCTGTGTACATTTGTATTAGTTATAATGTTCTTATATTTTTTTAAATCGATTTTAGTATAATGTAAAGGTTTAGAGTGAAATAATAATTCAAACAATCCTGGAGTAATTCGTATTCTTTCACCTCCTATATATAAAGAGTTATTATTTTTACTAAATTTTAATTTATTTGCTCCATATCGCCAGTTTCCAGTTTGATCTATATTAAATCCATAAACTTTATCTAACATTCCATTTCTCATTAATACTTTTATGTTATCAATAAGTGAAGATTTATTTATGTTATTACTATTGATTTTTATTCTTTTTGTATCCTTATTTAGTTGTGATTGACTCTTTCGTTTTGAAAATAAATGTGTGTTTTTATTTTTTTTAATATTATTTTCATCGAACCCGCTTAATGAGCTAGATGAGTTTTTTCGTTTGGGCCTTCTTAACATCTTTACTGAATCCTTTCCAACGTTCATATTATGTGTATGGTTTGTAAGATTTTGATTTTGAAAATTAGAATCATTTTGAATTAAATGTGAAGAAGATATAGGTTCTATATATGATAACGAATTTAGTTTACTTTTATTCTTTCTATTAGATATATATCTTTGTTTTGTTTGTAATGAAGTTGATGGTTTTTCGTTTATATACGATGATGATTTTAGTATACGTTTAGTTTTTTTATCATTATATATAGGACTATTCAGTATTAACCTATTTCTTTTAAGGTTTCCTCTTACATCATCATCAATACTCTCATAATCCATAACATCATCATCATCAGCATTAATATTCTCATAATCCATATCATTATAAGATTTAATTTTATTTTGATCAGAACTAGTAGGACCACCAATATGAAATGATAATGGAAGATCTCTATTTTGATCTGAATTTACATTTAAGGGTGTTGAAGTTGTTAACATACGATTTTTAGGATTAGAAAAACTAGATATATTTTCATCATAATCCATATCGTCAATACTCTCATAATCCATAACATCATCATCATCAGCATTAATATTATCATCATCATCAGCATTAATATTATCATAATCCATATCATTATAAGATTTAATTTTATTGTGATCAGAACTAGTAGGACCACCAATATGAAATGATAATGGAAGATCTCTATTTTGATCTGAATTTACATTTAAGGGTGTTGAAGTTGTTAACATACGATTTTTAGGATTAGAAAAACTAGATATATTTTCATCATAATCCATATCGCTATTTACACCAGTAAAATCGGTTTTATCGTTAATATTATCATTATATGTTGTTGTTGTTGTTATTGATTGTTGTGAAGATAAAGATGGATATGATGAATTTAAAGTTGATTTAAATTTTTTATTTTTCTTTAAGGATTGATAATCATCTAGTTTATTAATTATAGTTTTTAAAGGTTTAGTTATAGGTTGAAATGTATCTTCTAACAGATTAACTTTTTCAATTTCATTTAATTTAATATTTTTTAATTTTTCCTTTAATACTGCTCTAGTATTTATAAGTTCTTTCATTAGTTTTTTGTTCATGATTATGTTTTTATATGTTTCTGATCTGCTTCTGATCTGCTTTTTATCTGCTTCTGATCTGCTTCTGATCAACTTTATAACTGTTTTCGATCTGCTTCTGATCTGCTTTTTATCAGCTTCTGATCTGCTTCTGATCAACTTTATAACTGTTTTCGATCTGCTTCTGATCTGCTTTTTATCTGCTTCTGATCTGCTTTTTATCTGCTTCTGATCTGCTTCTGATCAGCTTTATAACTGTTTTCGATCTGCTTCTGATCAGCTTTATAGCTGTTTTATCTAACATAGCCTTACAATTGAATAAAATTATCAAAACCCTTTCTATAACGTCCTTTATTGACTATATCATCCTTACTTATAGTTAAAAAACCATATTTATCTTTCCAGCATTCAGTGCAAATCGTTGTAAATTTATTAAATGACATATCACCGATAACGTGATCATTATAAATGTGTCGTAAATTCATTTCATCTTGTTTAAATATAATAATCATATTTGCATTATCACGTATTAAATGTTTTGGAATTTTTGTATATGTTTGACACAGGTAAAAACAATCTATTTGTTTATGTCTACCCATACAAAAATACTCCCGTATATTATCTTGTTTACCGCAAATTACATCATCGAATATTATTATTGAATATGGTTTCGCTTTTTCTGGACTTAAAACTTTTTCATTTTCCGAGAATGTAAATAGATTTATATTTTTAATTGGTTCAATTAATCTCTTGAGATAACAATATTTTGGTTGATATAACGATTTTGAATATATATATATATTTTTAAAGCAAAGTCCATTAGGACTCTCTATGAGACTAATCATAACATTAGTCTTTCCACAATTTGATGGTCCTACAATTAATGCTCGTATTGAATTAGGTAATAGAGTACTATGTCGAGTTCTATATATTTTTTCCTCTTCACTATCAACATTTCTAATTACAATTTGTTTAGCTTGTTTAATTAAACGCATTTTAATGACTAACGAATTTTAAGTATAACTAATCTTATATAAGAGATAAACATTTTTGTTTTTATAGTAATTTATAACCATTCTTCGTCTATGAATGTTAGTTTTTTTGTTTTTGTTTTAGTTACAGTTTTATGTTTTTGTCATTGTTTTGTTTATTGAATAATGTATACAATATTTTGATTTTTTTAATACCCTAATATAAGCAGACTAACAACCACATATATTTATAAACACTAAACATACAAACATACATATTAAATGCTCAGCTATTAACCCAACAAAGGAATGCTACTAACAAACACTACACACATAAGTATAAACATATTCCGATTTTATTTACTAATTGTTCCACTTGAGCAAAATGTAATGTTAGCATTAAGTACACAAATGAATATAACACATCGAGCTCTGATTGCTAAACCAATTTTAAATAGTTGACGATTTCAAGTGGTGGTTGTAAGTCTCCAAATCTGTCAAAGTATTCTTTATAAATATGATTTTTATAATATGCCATTATGTGTTGTTGTTGTTGTTGTTGTTGTTTTTATTGATTGTTGTGAAGATAAAAATGGATATGATGAATTTAAAGTTGATTTAATTTTTTTTATTTTTCTTTAAGGATTGATAATCATCTAGTTTATTAATTATATTTTTTAAAGGTTTAGTTATAGGTTAAAATATATCTTCTAACAGATTAACTTTTTCAATTTCATATAATTTAATATTTTTTAATTTTTTCTTTAATACTGATCTAGTATTTATAAGTTATTTCATTAGTTTTTTGTTCATGATTTTGTTTTTATTGATTGTTGTGAAGATAAAAATGGATATGATGAATTTAAAGTTGATTTAATTTTTTTTATTTTTCTTTAAGGATTGATAATCATCTAGTTTATTAATTATATTTTTTAAAGGTTTAGTTATAGGTTAAAATATATCTTCTAACAGATTAACTTTTTCAATTTCATATAATTTAATATTTTTTAATTTTTTCTTTAATACTGATCTAGTATTTATAAGTTATTTCATTAGTTTTTTGTTCATGATTATGTTTTTATCTGTTTCTGATCTGCTTTTTATCTGTTTCTGATCAGCTTTTTATCTGCTTTATAACTGTTTTTGATCTGTTTCTGATCAGCTTTATAACTGTTTTGATTGATTGTTGTGAAGATAAAGATGGATATGATGAATTAAAAGTTGATTTAAATTTTTTATTTTTCTTTAAAGATTGATAATCTTCTAGTTAATTAATTATATTTTTTAAGGGTTTAGTTATAGGTTGAAATGTATCTTCTAACAGATTAACTTTTTCAATCACAAATTACATCATCGAATATTATTATTGAATATGGTTTTGCTTTTTTCTGGACTTAAAACTTTTTCATTTTCCGAGAATGTAAATAGATTTATATCTTTGATTGGTTCAATCAATCTCTTAAGATAACAATATTTTGGTTGATATAACGATTTTGAATATATATACTATATATATTTTTAAAGCAATTTTATCTGCTTCTGATCTACTTCTAATCAGCTTTATATGGAAAATGTATAGTTTTCATTATGATTACATATATAAGAGATAAACATTTTAGATTTATATTAATCGCATAACATTCATAGACGAAGAATGCTAATTCTGATCTGCTTCTGATCTGCATCTGATCAGCTTTATAACTGTTTTAATATGCTTCTGATCAGCTTTATATCTAACATAACCTTACAATTGAATAAAATTATCAAAACTTATTCTATGGAATAAAATTGTGTAAACTTTGAGTATTAGTAGAGAAAATTAATTTGTGTTTCCATGCCTGGATTAGAGTTAGTGTTGGGTGTGAGGAAGGGGGTGGTGTGAGGAACGGGGTGGTGTGAGGAAGGGGGTCGTGTGAGGAAGGGGGTGATATGAGGAGGGGGTGATATGAGGAGGGGGTGTGAGGAAGAATATAATCATAAACGAAATCAGAAAACGTGTATGTTGAACTATGGACAAAGTTCAACATTATTCGAATGTGAACTTTGGACAAAGTTCAATATTATTCTAATGCACGTTTTCTGATTTCGTTTATGATTATATTCTTCCTCACACCCCCTCCTCATATCACCCCCTCCTCATATCACCCCCTTCCTCACACGACCCCCTTCCTCACACCCAACACTAACTCTAATCCAGGCATGGAAACACAAATTAATTTTCTCTACTAATACTCAAAGTTTACACAATTTTATTCCATAGAATAAGTTTTGATAATTTTATTCAATTGTAAGGTTATGTTAGATATAAAGCTGATCAGAAGCATATTAAAACAGTTATAAAGCTGATCAGATGCAGATCAGAAGCAGATCAGAATTAGCATTCTTCGTCTATGAATGTTATGCGATTAATATAAATCTAAAATGTTTATCTCTTATATATGTAATCATAATGAAAACTATACATTTTCCATATAAAGCTGATTAGAAGTAGATCAGAAGCAGATAAAATTGCTTTAAAAATATATATAGTATATATATTCAAAATCGTTATATCAACCAAAATATTGTTATCTTAAGAGATTGATTGAACCAATCAAAGATATAAATCTATTTACATTCTCGGAAAATGAAAAAGTTTTAAGTCCAGAAAAAGCGAAACCATATTCAATAATAATATTCGATGATGTAATTTGCGGTAAACAAGATAATATACGGGAGTATTTTTGTATGGGTAGACATAAACAAATAGATTGTTTTTACCTGTGTCAAACATATACAAAAATTCCAAAACATTTAATACGTGATAATGCAAATATGATTATTATATTTAAACAAGATGAAATGAATTTACGACACATTTATAATGATCACGTTATCGGTGATATGTCATTTAATAAATTTACAACGATTTGCACTGAATGCTGGAAAGATAAATATGGTTTTTTAACTATAAGTAAGGATGATATAGTCAATAAAGGACGTTATAGAAAGGGTTTTGATAATTTTATTCAATTGTAAGGCTATGTTAGATAAAACAGCTATAAAGCTGATCAGAAGCAGATCGAAAACAGTTATAAAGCTGATCAGAAGCAGATCAGAAGCAGATAAAAAGCAGATCAGAAGCAGATAAAAAGCAGATCAGAAGCAGATCGAAAACAGTTATAAAGTTGATCAGAAGCAGATCAGAAGCAGATAAAAAGCAGATCAGAAACATATAAAAACATAATCATGAACAAAAAACTAATGAAAGAACTTATAAATACTAGAGCAGTATTAAAGGAAAAATTAAAAAATATTAAATTAAATGAAATTGAAAAAGTTAATCTGTTAGAAGATACATTTCAACCTATAACTAAACCTTTAAAAAATATAATTAATAAACTAGATGATTATCAATCCTTAAAGAAAAATAAAAAATTTAAATCAACTTTAAATTCATCATATCCATCTTTATCTTCACAACAATCAATAACAACAACAACAACATATAATGATAATATTAACGATAAAACCGATTTTACTGGTGTAAATAGCGATATGGATTATGATGAAAATATATCTAGTTTTTCTAATCCTAAAAATCGTATGTTAACAACTTCAACACCCTTAAATGTAAATTCAGATCAAAATAGAGATCTTCCATTATCATTTCATATTGGTGGTCCTACTAGTTCTAATCAAAATAAAATTAAATCTTATAATGATATGGATTATGAGAATATTAATGCTGATGATGATGATGTTATGGATTATGAGAGTATTGATGATGATGTAAGAGGAAACCTTAAAAGAAATAGGTTAATACTGAATAGTCCTACATATAATGATAAAAAAACTAAACGTATACTAAAATCATCATCGTATATAAACGAAAAACCATCAACTTCATTACAAACAAAACAAAGATATATATCTAATAGAAAGAATAAAAGTAAACTAAATTCGTTATCATATATAGAACCTATATCTTCTTCACATTTAATTCAAAATGATTCTAATTTTCAAAATCAAAATCTTACAAACCATACACATAATATGAACGTTGGAAAGGATTCAGTAAAGATGTTAAGAAGGCCCAAACGAAAAAACTCATCTAGCTCATTAAGCGGGTTCGATGAAAATAATATTAAAAAAAATAAAAACACACATTTATTTTCAAAACGAAAGAGTCAATCACAACTAAATAAGGATACAAAAAGAATAAAAATCAATAGTAATAACATAAATAAATCTTCACTTATTGATAACATAAAAGTATTAATGAGAAATGGAATGTTAGATAAAGTTTATGGATTTAATATAGATCAAACTGGAAACTGGCGATATGGAGCAAATAAATTAAAATTTAGTAAAAATAATAACTCTTTATATATAGGAGGTGAAAGAATACGAATTACTCCAGGATTGTTTGAATTATTATTTCACTCTAAACCTTTACATTATACTAAAATCGATTTAAAAAAATATAAGAATATTATAACTAATACAAATGTACACAGGCGTAACTATCAATCAAATAAACAAATTAAAGGTACAAAAGCATTTAAATATCAACGTGTTATAAAGAAATTATTTAATGAAAAGTTCAATATTCTAACAAAAGGTAGTGGATTATTAAAATCAGTAGATAATAGAAAATCAAACTATATATATTGGGATGATCCAAATGAATTAGTCGACAGACTACGTTTACTTATTGCATCGACAGGTGCTGGTCATAATAATCATAAAAACGAAATAATTTCCATTATTGAGGAACTAAAAGAAGCTAATATAATTTGCTAATAACAAACGGAAAATGAATTATATTAATAAATTTGGAGAATGTTTAAATAATCGTCGAAAAGAAATCGTTAATGATAAATTAAATATTGATCTATTTAAAGTACTTGATGTTAGTATAAATAATGAATGTTTCGATCTTAATAAAAAAAGAATTTGTAATATGTTAGAACCTATTGATCCTAAAGATGCCGTTACAAAAGCGTATTTAAATAGTACAATTTCAACTGATATAGAAGAGTTGTATGGGGAAATAGAAAATATAAAAAATAAAAATAAAACTGATACTGAAAGATTGAATCAAATATATAATGAAATAAAAAATATAAATACTATACATGCAACTGATATAAAACAATTGAAAAATGATCTCAGTGAATTACTGAATAATAATCTTAGAAAGGTTCTTTCGGATATAGAAAATGTTAGCAAATCTGTTCAAAATCATATAAGTAAACAAGATAAAACAATTGAACAAACTACTAAAAAACATATACTGAACGCAAATAAGGAATATACGAATAAAATCGAAGAATAAAATGTTTATCTCTTATATATGTAATCATAATGAAAACTATACATTTTCCATATAAAGCTGATTAGAAGTAGATCAGAAGCAGATAAAATTGCTTTAAAAATATATATAGTATATATATTCAAAATCGTTATATCAACCAAAATATTGTTATCTTAAGAGATTGATTGAACCAATCAAAGATATAAATCTATTTACATTCTCGGAAAATGAAAAAGTTTTAAGTCCAGAAAAAGCGAAACCATATTCAATAATAATATTCGATGATGTAATTTGCGGTAAACAAGATAATATACGGGAGTATTTTTGTATGGGTAGACATAAACAAATAGATTGTTTTTACCTGTGTCAAACATATACAAAAATTCCAAAACATTTAATACGTGATAATGCAAATATGATTATTATATTTAAACAAGATGAAATGAATTTACGACACATTTATAATGATCACGTTATCGGTGATATGTCATTTAATAAATTTACAACGATTTGCACTGAATGCTGGAAAGATAAATATGGTTTTTTAACTATAAGTAAGGATGATATAGTCAATAAAGGACGTTATAGAAAGGGTTTTGATAATTTTATTCAATTGTAAGGCTATGTTAGATAAAACAGCTATAAAGCTGATCAGAAGCAGATCGAAAACAGTTATAAAGCTGATCAGAAGCAGATCAGAAGCAGATAAAAAGCAGATCAGAAGCAGATAAAAAGCAGATCAGAAGCAGATCGAAAACAGTTATAAAGTTGATCAGAAGCAGATCAGAAGCTGATAAAAAGCAGATCAGAAGCAGATCGAAAACAGTTATAAAGTTGATCAGAAGCAGATCAGAAGCAGATAAAAAGCAGATCAGAAGCAGATCAGAAACATATAAAAACATAATCATGAACAAAAAACTAATGAAAGAACTTATAAATACTAGAGCAGTATTAAAGGAAAAATTAAAAAATATTAAATTAAATGAAATTGAAAAAGTTAATCTGTTAGAAGATACATTTCAACCTATAACTAAACCTTTAAAAACTATAATTAATAAACTAGATGATTATCAATCCTTAAAGAAAAATAAAAAATTTAAATCAACTTTAAATTCATCATATCCATCTTTATCTTCACAACAATCAATAACAACAACAACAACATATAATGATAATATTAACGATAAAACCGATTTTACTGGTGTAAATAGCGATATGGATTATGATGAAAATATATCTAGTTTTTCTAATCCTAAAAATCGTATGTTAACAACTTCAACACCCTTAAATGTAAATTCAGATCAAAATAGAGATCTTCCATTATCATTTCATATTGGTGGTCCTACTAGTTCTGATCACAATAAAATTAAATCTTATAATGATATGGATTATGATAATATTAATGCTGATGATGATGATAATATTAATGCTGATGATGATGATGTTATGGATTATGAGAGTATTGACGATATGGATTATGATGAAAATATATCTAGTTTTTCTAATCCTAAAAATCGTATGTTAACAACTTCAACACCCTTAAATGTAAATTCAGATCAAAATAGAGATCTTCCATTATCATTTCATATTGGTGGTCCTACTAGTTCTGATCAAAATAAAATTAAATCTTATAATGATATGGATTATGAGAATATTAATGCTGATGATGATGATGTTATGGATTATGAGAGTATTGATGATGATGTAAGAGGAAACCTTAAAAGAAATAGGTTAATACTGAATAGTCCTATATATAATGATAAAAAAACTAAACGTATACTAAAATCATCATCGTATATAAACGAAAAACCATCAACTTCATTACAAACAAAACAAAGATATATATCTAATAGAAAGAATAAAAGTAAACTAAATTCGTTATCATATATAGAACCTATATCTTCTTCACATTTAATTCAAAATGATTCTAATTTTCAAAATCAAAATCTTACAAACCATACACATAATATGAACGTTGGAAAGGATTCAGTAAAGATGTTAAGAAGGCCCAAACGAAAAAACTCATCTAGCTCATTAAGCGGGTTCGATGAAAATAATATTAAAAAAAATAAAAACACACATTTATTTTCAAAACGAAAGAGTCAATCACAACTAAATAAGGATACAAAAAGAATAAAAATCAATAGTAATAACATAAATAAATCTTCACTTATTGATAACATAAAAGTATTAATGAGAAATGGAATGTTAGATAAAGTTTATGGATTTAATATAGATCAAACTGGAAACTGGCGATATGGAGCAAATAAATTAAAATTTAGTAAAAATAATAACTCTTTATATATAGGAGGTGAAAGAATACGAATTACTCCAGGATTGTTTGAATTATTATTTCACTCTAAACCTTTACATTATACTAAAATCGATTTAAAAAAATATAAGAACATTATAACTAATACAAATGTACACAGGCGTAACTATCAATCAAATAAACAAATTAAAGGTACAAAAGCATTTAAATATCAACGTGTTATAAAGAAATTATTTAACGAAAAGTTCAATATTCTAACAAAAGGTAGTGGATTATTAAAATCAGTAGATAATAGAAAATCAAACTATATATATTGGGATGATCCAAATGAATTAGTCAACAGACTACGTTTACTTATTGCATCGACAGGTGCTGGTCATAATAATCATAAAAACGAAATAATTTCCATTATTGAGGAACTAAAAGAAGCTAATATAATTTGCTAATAACAAACGGAAAATGAGTTATATTAATAAATTTGGAGAATGTTTAAATAATCGTCGAAAAGAGAAAAAATTAATTAACTCTATTAATTTGTAATCAGTTATTAATTGTTCGCTATATGGATAAGATTAAGTCTCTCTAATAATTTCATTTTTATAAAGATAAATTAAAAATGGTTACATCATCTGAACTAAAGGCGCTGTTGGATAAATATAGTAACCGTATAGATCATAATCATATAAATTTCTTTCTGAAAATGATCAATGAATTGCGAATGTATAATAACATTAGTATACCATTTATATATTTTAATAATAATATTCACAAATATGATTGTATAAATATTCAAATGGAATCGTTTAATACATGTGCTTGTAAATCATATTATAATCAATATATATTAACAATAAAGCTTTATAATTTATATAAACGTATTTTTAATTTCTCTCTAGAAAAAAATAAAAAAACAATATAATTTAATTTTATTATTAAGATTTATTATATTTTATTTCTCATGTATATAGTAATTATAATAAAATAATCAATACAAATTTATATTAATGATTTTCAATGATTGGGATTGCTTCCATAAAAAAACGATCACCAGAATGTTTTATAATTTGTAGAACTTCTATCTTTTTTCTACATTGAGGGCATTCATTTTTTCTCAAAAATCCATAACATTTTTTACAGATTTGGTGACTGCAATTTAGGAAATAAACATTTTTTCCTAGAATGTTATCTTCCAAACACACCGGACAGCTATACAACTTTCGATAAATTACTTCGAATTCGTTTTTTGGTTTAATTCTTTCATATACTGATACTCTATGCTTTTTATGTTCTTTTAATATTTGCTTTGCTTTTTGTATCATTATTTTCAGTTTTCTCTCCTTTTCTAAGGAAATTAAATATGCCTCACGTTTTTGTTCTAACTCATGTACTCGTGCTTTTGCTATATCTATTTGAGTTTGTAGTACACTACAAAACTCATTCTGGAGATTTGTATATTCCGCATTTATATTTCTCTCCATGCCTGAAGTAGAATCGGAATCTGAATCTGAATTAATATTGATTTCTTCTATTTCTCCTTCATCATCATCATTAACATCGTTGAGAACATTTGGTATATTATTTATAATTGAGTCACCGTTCAACGGAATATTGGGTAAAACTTCAAGTAGTTGACCTGGTTCCACAAACTCAGTCTCCTCTTCAACTAGTTGACCCGGTTCCAAAAACTGAGTCTCCTCATCGTCAGTTAATGTAAATACGGTGCCGCTCATTTTTAAATTATGTTTTTTTATAATCTTTTTTAAAAATTACTAATAGAAATATTTTTAAATCTATCCCTTTTATATTATATTTTTCTTATTGTAAAAGAATAGTTTTTGCCTTATCAGAATGTTTATTTAAATATTTCTTAAAACAAACCCCAAAAAAAATATTTTTATGAGTACAAATTTAATGGATAAATCAAATGAAACATAATATTCAAAAATCTAAATATTGTATACATTATCCAATAAACAAAACAAACTCTCACTTATAGTATTCAAAGTAAAAAATTTAGTTGAAAATACTCAACTATGTTAATGCATTCAGTTGGTGTGGTAAAAACTATTAAATAATTATCGAAGTCAACGAAGTTAAAAAGTAATAAATTTACTAAGAATTTAAATGTATTAATACACTTGTGAAAAAAATATTAAAAAAATATTTTTATGAGTACAAATTTAATCGATAAATCAAATGGATCATAATATTTTATTCAAGGGAAATAATTAGTAAATAAAATCGGAATATGTTTATACTTATGTGTGTAGTGTTTGTTATTAGCAAGCATTCCTTTGTTGGGTTAATAGCTGAGCATTTAATATGTATGTTTTTATGTTTAGTGTTTATAAATATATGTGGTTGTTAGTCTGCTTATATTAGGGTATTAAAAAAATCAAAATATTGTATACATTATCCAATAAACAAAACAATGACAAAAACATAAAACTGTAACTAAAACAAAAACAAAAAAACTAAACAAACACTCACTTACGCTAACCACAACTATATCCAGGCATGGTAACATCAACACAATACCACATTCACAAAACAGAAACACATTTTACACTAACTATTTCATTTAACAATCACATACTCCCAGCCAGAAAAACATACACATACACACACACACACACACATCACTCAACCACAGACGGACGGACATAAATATCCAGGCATGGACACACCAACACAATACCACATTCACAAAACACAAACACATTTTACACTAACTATTTCATTTAACAATCACATACTCCCATCCAGGCATGCTCCCAAATTTGTATGGAAAAAGTGATCCCAAACATACATAAACATACTACTTTTAAGGTATAGTTATATTTCTTAAAAAATTCCACTGCTAACAATAAATATGTACATATGTTCGAAAATTATACTAGATTTTCTTAAATGTTTCCTTTATGTTATCACTCACTGTATTTGGTTATATTTATAGCATCCTTTTAGGCGAAAGAAACTACAAACATTTATACAATGGACATAAAAATATATGCAATTTATATACCCAGAGGGAAAAAATATGCAGTAGAGAGGCCTCATTAAAGGCCTTATTTTGCTGGCATAGGGACAACCAGCCACATTGCAAAATCTTTTAAATCTTACGCGGCTTGTCACTGGTAATATAAGGCCTTGACTAGTCGCTACTGGTTACATTGCTGATAGAAGAGATACTTAAGAAGTAATGCAAAATATAATTTTTTGTTGTAGCGATGACATATAGGAATAATGCAAACCATTTTTGTATAATATTTAAATAATGTTTTCTTAGTCCTAGCTTTGAATTGCAATTTTGAAACTTTTTTGCAAAAACCTTCTAAAACATTTTCTAAGAGAAGGCAGAGTCGAATGAGTTTTGAAACCAGTGTTGCCACTTCGTGGGCAATTACCCCAATTAGGTGTAATATTTACTGTCGTGGGTAATTTTTTCTAGGTGTAGATCACGTGTAATTTGAAATTCTTTCGTTTTAAAACATTTCAAAATGTTCGTTTTTCAACATTTAAGCTATACATACGTACATATATCCTTCTTTTTCTGGCAGTGGCTTTCTTAATCATCTTGTGTGAATCGTGTGTTAGAGCAATATGAATCATGAAGGAGTTTTTTGAGATTGGAGGTTTTCGAAGATCCGTCGAAGATGATTGAAATTATGTTGAATGTATTAGATGATAAAGAAACTAAGGCATTTAATACATTATTTCAATCGGAAAAACCAATTCCTTACAAACTTAAAAATTACGTATTGCATATATTAAAAACAATTTTATCAAATTATATAAACACTGATCTTTTGAAACCCAGGATCTTTTGGGAAATTAATAATGGAGATAAAAATTGTGTAAAGTAGTTACCCAAATAATATCAAGATTTGATTTCAGTGACACTGTTTCTTTTTAGGAAAAGATTTCCATCGTTTAATATAGATATACAAAAGCTTGGTAATGAATGGAGCCAGCATGAGCTCTTAGATATCGATAAATATGAGCCTCATAGTGATTTAGAATCTGAAGTTTATTCGGCAAACTAAAAAATAATCTGGGGGTAGATATGTTTCCAATGTTAGAAAAAGTAGTAAATTTTATTATTATTTTGCCAATTTCAAATGCTTCAGTTGAAAGAATATTTAGCACCCTTAACATTTGTAAAATCGATTTGAGAAACAGACTCTCGTCTGAAACCATTGCAGGCATTTTATTTACCAAAGAAGGTATACAAACATTGAATGAATGTACATATACCAATGCAATGAACATTTTGAACATTCCATTTCCATATGCAACCAAATGTGGAAGTAGAACTTTTTATATTATTTTTTTTTTTAATAATTTATTTTAAAAGTTAATACTATGACTAATTAGATCTTCTTTAAATTAATTTTTTGTGTTTTTTTTTTTAAATTTTCAGTAAAATGTAACGTAATTTGTTATCAGGTGTAATATTATTCAAATCGGGTAATTTTTCTTCATCTTAATTTTGAATGTAGCTGGTGGCATTTGAAACTGATCTAAACTTTTTTAATGTGTAAGCAGGTCTTTATAAGGCCTACAAAGTGAATCCCAAGCAATTTTTCCAGCTGGATATAAAAATACACAAATACTTATTCATTCATTCACACAGCTACACCAATACATTTACTGTAGCACTTTAACAATATGTACAATGTACATATATCAGGAGTATTAAAATTTTTGGCATATACATTAGGGTGGCCCCTAAAATAAAGTTGCGAATGTTCTCGACTAATATGAAAATTTGATTCATTTTTAGACTACGTTTCTCAATTTTTTTTTGTCCTGGGGTCAATATTTGGTGAGCTGGATCAAAGGATAAAAAGGTCCTTTTTAGAGGTTTTTTGAGTTTTTTTAAATTTCTTCCAAAGGAATTATGTATATGTAAATTTGGTATCATATGAAAGGTCTTTGAGAGGCGCATTCAATGGGTTATCAAAAATTAAAAAAAAAATTAAATTCAAAAATTTTAGAAATTTCAGACAAAATTTTAGTTTTTGTTTTATTTTTTCATAGAATTTACTTAAATAAATAATTGAAATTTCTTGATTATAAACATCATGCAATTTAACCTAAATTTACGTTATTTTAATACCCATTATTTTAATACGAATTGAAATAACAATATCTGTTAAATATTGTCAGATAGGGAAGAATTAAGGTTTTAAAAAAAATTAATAAAAATTTAAATATGTAGATAGAATTTTAAAAAACGGGAAAAACCATTTGGGTTAAATTGCATGATGTTTATAATCGAGAAATTGCAACTATTTATTTAAGTAAATTCTATGAAAACATAAAAAAACACTAAAATTTTATCTGAAATCTTCAAAATTTTTGAATTAAAAAAAATTGATTTTTAATTTTTGATAACCCATTGAATGCGCCTCGCAAAGACCTTTCATATGATACCAAATTTACATATAGTTCCCTTGGGGGAAATGTGAAAAAAATCAAAAAACCTCTAAAAAGGACCTTTTTATCCTTTGATCCAGCTCACCAAATATTGACCCCAGGACAAAAAAATTCAGAAACGTAGTCTTAAAATGAATCAAATTTGCATATTAGTCGAGAACATCGATACCTTATATTTTCTCCATACAAACGGGGCCACCCTAATGTAAACACATACTTGTACAACTTTAATTTGGCAATGTTGGCATTTTTATGTTTTCTTTATTTTCAATTTGTTTTTTTTTTTTGATGGCTGGGGGGGGGGTGAAGTTGGTGGTTATATTTTGTAGATGGTGTATTCTAAAGGCCTAGAGTAGCTACTTTAGCTTGTTTACATTCCCTTTTGTTGTTATATCAAACCATCACTATTTGTGTTTTCCACTTCTGCTGTTACATGCGTATTTTATTTGTATAACACATCAAGGCGGACAGGCCGACAGACAAACCTTTACGTAAACAATAAAAGCAGCCAACAAAAATTAAGAAGACATGTAAATTTTTTGTTGAATGTATGTGTTAAAGAATTGAATTGAATTATTGTTATTGTTTTTTTTTTTTAATAAAGGGATCATAAATTACTGTATTAGAGCAGCTTAAAAATCAATCAAATTTCAGTCTTTCGTATAAATACAAAAATAAGAAAAATTCTAACAATATATAAAATTATATAGTATATAGAAAAATGTTCCTATATTTCTTTTTGGTGTATGATTTATTTCTTTTATTATATATACTCGTATTTTTGTTTTATGTTTATTTGCAGGCCTGCCTATGGAAGTGATTTTGTATTGGCATCAATATCCGTATTTATTTGGTCTGACGTTTTGTAAAGCCAGAGCGTATATATCAGAAGCGTAAGTTATTAAAATAATATAAAGCAAGTGACAGTGGGGTGAAGGATTATTTATAGTTAGTATGTTGAAGTGAAACTTATGTCTAGTAAAAAGTACATAAAAAAAATAACAAAAAATAATCAAATATTATTTTTATTTTATTGATCAAGCCCTCGCCTGGTCCAACCCTCATTACTTATTAACATTTTGTGTGTATATTAAAGCAATTGCTTGGTATCCAAACATCTGTTCGGCCTCGAATTTGGCTAGAAATTAACACTCATTCAATAATCGAATTTCGGTATAAAAGTTGCCCCTGGGCGATTTATTTCTAAACAGTGTAATCAAGCTACAGATCATAATTTTGCAGATAACACTACAACATTTACCAATTGACCTTGTGTTGCTGCAATCACGAATTGGTTTTCATAGGTTCATTAATCTATAGCTGATTAGTTTGCTATATAGAAAAATAATACTGCTGGGTTTTATTATGATCGATTTCGATTTGTACACTCCAAATAACCTTAATATGGTTCGTTGCAACCATAATATGATTATGCTAGAAACACTCTGCATTTCAATTACTTTCATTTATAGTTAATGAATTTATATCAAACTCCTACCATATATTTTATAAATGATTTTTCAACAAGAACTTTGTTTTCCAACCGGGGCATATAGGAATAACATGAACGTTTTGATATTTTAGTTGTTGACAGATCAGTAGTAGAAGCCTTGACAACTGTTACAAAAGCCGATAGCCATTGATGCTAGTGCTTTTAGCCTTAGATTTATTGTAATTTTAATTATAATAAATTTTTTAATAAATAAATAAAATAAATAACTGTTACAATGAATTTAATCGTTATGCAATTCGCCGAAGATTCCCTGAATTCATTCAACGACCACCCGCAGGTTTATCTGGAAAAATGCTTTTTCAATTGAATCTCATTTTCATTTGTCTTGATACGCCAACAAGCTAAATTGCCGCTTTTGAGCTTCTGTAAATCCAAGAAGAATTGTCACTGTGGTCTGGAGGCATCTTTGGGTCATGTTTTTCAGAATAATCGGCTGCAAATGAATTGCACAAATATATCGGAAAGTTGCATGCTTTTCATTAGTAGTGCTTAACTCTTACAAGTAGTTCTATGTTCACGTTTTACATTTAAGTTGTTGCTTAACTCAGCCCCACTGTGCATTTACAATTTGTTTAACATCGCTTGCATGTTTTTCTTTATCTTTTATTTGTTTTTTTTTTTTTTGCTTTCTTATATTTCACCACTCATAAATTATAAAAAGAAACCATTTGTTTGCATATTATTTATTTAACAAAATTCTCTCCTACTTTTTTCTATTTTGTTCATTTACTATGTTATATTTGAAACCCGGACAACAACAAAACTAACTACAACACCAATGCAAAAAAAACTACTAGATCAACGTATGTATCAGTTTTAACAATAGTAGCGTTTTCGGTGGAACGTTATATAGCCATTTGTCATCCATTACATTTGCGTGCCATGAGAGGCTTCAAAAGAGCGTTGCGCATAATTGCCCTGCTATGGCTAGTGAGTTTTATTGGAGCCTTACCGTTTGGCATATGGACGAAAATTAATTACTGGTACTATCCCCCCGGTAAGTGCAATAAAATAGAAGGGAAACCAATCTCATTTATTAATTTGTTAATATTTCTACCCTCTCACCAACAAGATCAAACTCAAATTGATGAATCCGGATATTGTAGTTTTGATACGCCTAAAAGAATACCCGTATTTGAGGTTTCAATTTTAGTCTTCTTTTTAATACCCATGTTTTTAATATTTTATTTTTATGGTCGTATGGGTGCCAAAATACACTCCAGAACATCACAGCAATTAGGTGAGTTTTAAAATGAAAAAAAAAATGTTTTATTTTGCTTGAGCATAAAATATATCACACAAGTGCATGTCCCAGGCAATGGAATAATTGAATTTTTTCCGCTTGTATTTGCGCGAACTTTTTACAGGTGTCCAAAAAGGTTCCATGCATAGAGAATCCACAATTCAAAAGTCACGCAGAGCTGTCATTAGAATGTTGGGTAAGTTTGTTTTTTAGAATTTTAAAATGTATGCTGCATACTTTAAGGATTAAACTTGCAGGCATATTTAAAGCCAGATTTCAGGTGTTTCTTTTGTTATATTTTAAATTTGTATATACTTCAAACAAGAAAATTAGGTATTGCAAAGATTATTTTTATTCAGGCATGTAATTGAAATCGAAATCGAAAACGAAATACATTTTAATGCATTTATAATCTAATTTTTAAAATTTTTATTTTAAGATTCTCTTTAGTAGCCCAATATCTTTATATTTTATGTGATAAAAGTTTTTCAATACAAGAAATATTACGAAAAAATTGACTTCTAAAACTCATTCGTTTTCGATTTCTATCACATGCCTGATTATATGTATCATACTTCATGTTTATATAAGTGTATTTTGTGGTTGTCATTGATATGATTGTGATAAAATTTATTGGTTGAAATTCATAAACTAGTTTTGTATTAAATGCTTTTTTATAAGTTTCCTAAGGCCTTTGAGCGGTATGTATGAAATTGTAAACAACTTAAATAAATTTCTATTATTTATGGCATAATAAAAGGCGTTTCCAACTCATATAAAAAATATTTCATACATTCACGTCTAACTGAAGTATTTTTCCAAGTAAAAAATACACATTTAAAACATACTTAAAGTTTCCCTTTTAAATCAAAAATGTTGACACTAGCTAGATTTTTATTACCAACAAGGATATAACTTCCTATAAGCATATTTGCTCTAACAAAATAGCCAACTTAAGGGCATACTTTCAGGCGTTTATAATAAAACTGGCTCATTCTATATAACATTATTTCTATACAATTTATTTTAAGAAAAACCTAAACAAAATTTCCTTACACTGAAAGTAAGTACTTTAAAACGGTTCTGCTTAAATTCTAATAAAATTTTAGTCCCCCCTCCCCTCCAAAAAGTGTTAAAAAAAATACTTTGCCATTTCCAAACATTAATGACCTTTAAAAATATAATTTTCCATATAAATTTTAAAGAAAACATAACAGCATTCATGACCGTAACAAAAACATATATTTGCATATTGTACGTAGCTTTATGTCTAAGAATGACACTTAAAAGCATCACATGCAAAATTTCCATAGCAAGTCATGAAGAGTCACATAGCAATCGAAAACATGTGCCGCACTAATAATAAAAAATAACTGAGAAAAAAAAAAACATGAATAACAAGAAAAACAAGGAAAAACACCAGGAAAAATGTAAACGACAAATAAAAGTACCAGAAAACCGGCAACCACAGCAACAACAACGACAACATAATTGGCAACAACAACAACCATAATACATACAACTGGGAGGAAGACAAACAACCGATCAAAAAAAACAACCAAAACAATATGCTGAATTAACCCAAGCAAAACCAATAATCAACGGCTTTTGTAAACAAAAATAAAACAAGTAAGAGTTAACATTCGGCTGTGCCGAATCTCAAATACCCTTCATCTTAATATTATAATATTATAAGGGGTGCTTACTAAGCCCAGTTTTGTTTTCCCTCTACCTAAACGACCTTCATGACCACCTTCCGGGTGGTATTGATGTTGCTGGAATTGTTGTGAAAGTTTTACTATACGCCGATGACATTGTTCTCCTCTCAGACTCCCCAAAGGTACTGCAAAATATGATTGATTCATTGTATGTTTATTGTACTCAGTGGTGTTTAAGAATTAATCTCGATAAATCAAAGATAATGGTATTCAGAAGTGGTACAAGGGTCAGCAAGGATCTGTATTGGAAATTCGGTGACAATATTATTGATATAGTAAACGAATACAAGTACCTTGGTATCAATTTGACTTACAATTTATCTTTTAGAAAACACCTCGAATCTAAACTTGCTTTAGCTAAAACATCGATAAATTCCACTTGGTTAAGCTGTATTCATCACCCCAAGATAAATTTTTCTAACAAACTTGAAATTTTCCAGTCTGCAGCTAAATCGATTATGTTTTATGGTGCACAGGTTTGGGGATATCGTAGCTTCGAGGAAGTTGAAAAATTATTGCGCTATTTTTTGAAAAAAATGTTATACTTCCCCGAAAATACACCTAATTATATGTTACATATTGAAACTGGTCTTAACTCGCTTTTTTAGAGACACTAAATTTGCATTTCAGTTATGTCAGAAAGGTTTTAAACTTGCCAGTTAATAGACTGCTTGCTGATGAGACCTTAAGACAAAACACTTTTTGGCTTCCTCATTGGAATTCATTATGCAGTGAAATCAGTATGAATCATGACATTGAAGTTTGGAGAACAAATATTCAATTCTTTCACAATCGTATTATTGAATCTTTAAGAATCTCTGAATATGAGAAATTCGTTGTAAGGGCCAGAGACTCTAGATTTCATGATATGTACTCTACATTACAGTATAATATTCAGCCTTACTTTTGTGATAGTAATTCAGCACATTTAGTTAGCTTGATACTAAAAGCTAGAGGTGGCCTTCTTAACTTAAACGCTCGTGCATTCAGTGGAAACAATGATAATATGTGTACACTCTGTAACTGTAATGAACAGGAAAACACACATCATTTAATAGGCAGATGTCCTATTTTTGTTAGTTACCGTTTAAAATTTTTTGGTAAAAGATTTCTATGTTCTGAAGAAGTATATGAAGTATTAAACGGCAAGATTTACATGCGTCTTTACAAATATTTACTAAATTGTTTAAAATACAGGGATCTAATTATATCTGAATACAAAAACTACGCTGCTTATAGGAGCAGAATATCCTTACTCAGTGTTATTTTATTTAGTTTTAGCGCAAATTTTATTAGTATTTTATATCTACGCCCAATATAATTTTTGGCTTAAGTCGGTTTTAGTGACTTTTTTCAAATCACTATCAAAATCTTACCACTAATAGAATTTAAAATTCTGATTAAAATAGAAAAATAAAATTGGGCCGGTCACGCCCATTTTCGATTGGGCGGGGCTCCAAAGTTTGTAATATATTGAGCTATATCTTGAAAACTACAATATTTTATTAAACTATATATATAGCAAATGATAGGTATTTGAGAGACCTCTCCAACGATGTATAACATGAGCTATTTATATAGACCACCTATTGATAAATTTCGCAAAATTATTTTTGGATCCGAAATTTTTAAAAAAAAAATCTAAAAAATCCGGTAAAAAGGTCTATATGAGTAAGTAGATAAATTACAACATTTTCAAGTCAAGAAATTAAGCGTTAATTTAAGGTATAACATGACCATGTAGGTAATATAAATCCGAAGATATTAAAGAAAGATTATGACATTTCACCATAAAAAATACAATCTGTACTATGCAAAGCCGGTGTTCTGTATAGCATAGAGGAGAAAATCCTTCCGCCCGGCCGTGGGCCGGCAATACAGAGAATTTGTACAATGCGAAGCCGGTATTCTGTATACCATAGAAGAAAAAATCCTATCCTGCATACAAAATTTTGAAAAAATGTGTTTTTTTTTTAATATTTCAGATCTTATAATTCTATGATTATAAATAGTACCTACAGACACATATGATGCCTTAAATTAAAGCTTAATGTCTTGGCTATATATATTAAGAAACTAAAATAATACTTATATAGACTTTTTTTAAATTTTTTTAGATATTAAAAAAAATTCGGGTCAAAAAATATTCTTTCGGATTTAACGCATAGTCGGTCCATATTTTATAATCATGATATAGAAGAAAGAAAGGTATTTTTAATATCTTTAATTTAATGTATTACAAATTATCTAAAACCCAGTAGTTCCGTAGATATAGGCCTATATATTTTCAACTTTAAGGGCCCGCCCCCTCGAAAATAGCCCTGACCGCCATCAAATTTTCTTGCTGTCATCTCCTCTAAAAGGCCTATTTGATGAAATTTTTCTCTCTTTTTTTTTTAGCAAAGTCACTAAAACCGACTTCAAAGTTCTTCAAAGTTTGTATATTTATTTTAACAATCTAAAAATAGTTTCAACATTTTTCCAAATCCACCAGGTTAAGGAATATAGTATAAAAAAGGGTAATATTATAAGGTGAGGATTATATCATCTCAATAACGTTATTTATAGGTGTTGAAGTGGTAGTGTACCAACTGATATCTTCCAAATCCAGTAACGTGATTTCTATGTGTTTGAGGCTTATTTAGGTAGAATTTCATCTCAATAATGTAGTTTACAAAATATTATTAATGGTTGTTATAATAATACTCGGAAGTTTACATTATTTGGCAGCTATTGCCAAATATGGACTGACAATTGCAAAATTAAGTAGTAAATTTGCCATATATGGTCGATATTAGTATGATTTTTGGATTAAAATTACAGATCGGTATAAAATGTTGATTTGATACCGATATTTATTAGCCATATTTGTGGGTTTACTTGTTTTTCGAAATAGGTTCTTATATGATACCTATGACCAATTTTGGACCGATCTTCACAAAATTACGGCACAGACAATTGTATCATGACGAATTTCAACAAAATACCGGTATATTTAAGAGATATATAAATATT
Organism: Bellardia pandia; assembly: GCA_916048285.2. Classification (NCBI taxonomy): domain Eukaryota; kingdom Metazoa; phylum Arthropoda; class Insecta; order Diptera; family Calliphoridae; genus Bellardia; species Bellardia pandia. The sequence goes on from OU696531.1 coordinate 51,962,220, forward strand.
TAAGTATATTTCGGAAGTGGATCTTATATGGACGATATGGCCAAATATGGAATTTGTATTGACATATATATACGAGGGCGGTTCGGAACAGAAACTTAAGTGTTTTTGAAACTTCCATCTGTGCTATGAAAACATGTTAAATTTCTTTTCAATCTGCCAACTCCTTCATATAGAAACAGGTGTTGAAAAAAGACGCATCTACGATTTTTTTTACAATGGAAAAATTAGAAATTCGTGATGTCATTAAATATTTAAATAAAAAAGCTTTATTGGGACAAGAAATTCTTAATGATATGGTGAATGTGTTGGGTGAAAGTGCTCCTTTATATGCAACAGTAAAAAATTGGGTTGCTGAATTTAAACGCATTGAGGATGAACCACGTAGTGGACGTCCCAAAACAGCAACAACAACGGAAATTCTAGTCAAAATGCATGATTATGGTATTAAATGATCGACGAATAAAAGTGTGTGAAATAGCTAATCAGGGGTGTCATAGAAACCAATATTGTCAGAATTGGTTTTAAAACCGACAAGAAAAAATGCTTTGGTGTCATACGGCACTGCTACGCGTTCAATAAATATTGAGATATTTCTAGCATTTTTTCTTGTCGGTTTTAAAACCAGTTCTGACAATATTGGTTTCTATGACACCCCTGAATATCATGGGCATCTCAAATGATCGTCTCCATTTCACTCTGTATGAAGAACTACAGATGAAAAAGTTTACTGCAAGATGGGTGCCGCATTTGTTAACAGTCAACCAAAAACGCATAAGAATAAAAATTTCTCAAGCTTGTTTGGATCGTTTTAAGAAAAATAAAATTAAATTTTAAGCGTCGCTCCATAACTGTTGATGAGAAATTGATACACTACTACGCTCCAGAGGCAAAAGAATCCAATCAATGGACTGAAGCTGAAGAAAGTACCCCAAAAAGGCAAAAATATATCAATCGGCTGATAAGGTTATGACAACGGTTTTTTTTTTGGACTTCAAAGGTATTTTATTGATTGACTATCTGCAAAAGGGTAAAGCTATAAATTCAGAGTACTATTGCAACATTTTGGATCAATTAAATGTAAAAATCCGAGAAAAACGTCTTGGCTGACAGGACAAAAAAATAATTTTTCATTAAGACAAGGCAGCAGCGCACAAGAGTGTTTTAACAATGGCTAAAATCAATGAATTAAAGTACGAGTTGCTTGACTTATACATATTTAAGTAATTTTCGGAAGTGTACTTTGTATGAGAGCAATGGTCAAATATGGACGGAACTAACCAGACTTTCATTTTGTGATTTATTTTCATATTAAACTTATTTTTGCTGAATTTTGTATCGATATTGCTAGTTTCAGGGCCATTATGTAACATGGAGCCATATTTCAGGAAGAAATTTGTGGGGGGGGGGGATGAGAAATCATGGACCGATTCTTTCTTTTCCATGACAGTTTGTTCTTCCATCGTAAAAATACTATGTACAGAATTTCTTGACATTATCTGCAATATATTTAAACAAAATAGCAGAAAACTGTTTTAAAATATCCCATTTTGATGGAGGTTGTTACACATTTTGGCCCATAACTCTGGTTCACCTGAACCGATTTTAATGATTTTTAATACCAAACTGCCTAGGAGAATTGTAAGCACTTTTTTTTGTAAACTTTGTTGACTTAGTTACATATTTTGGTCGTGAGAATGTTTTACACAGACAGACGGACAGGCAGACAGAAGAACATAGCTCAAGCGACCTAGAATTACATAAGGATCAACAATATATATACTTTGATGGGTTTTAGATGAATATTTCTCAGTGTTACACATGGAATGGCAAACCTATGTATATATACCCTCATTCACCACTTGTGGTGTGGGAGGCTATAAAAAAATATGTATGAACAAAAAAGCACACAAATTTAAAAGGGTTCAATTTGTTTGGAAGAAAGTATTGAAATGAAGCAAACTTCGAAATTTAAAATGAATAAAAATTTCCTAATTTGTTCGTATTTAAATTCTAAAAAATCCCATACCACTTTATCTCTAAATATCAGCAAATATTTAAATAAACACACTCGTGCCAAAAAATAGCATTATATTTACTTAAGAACTTAAGCTGAAGTGAATTTAAAGTAAAGTTAAGTGAATTATTAAATATAACTACGCAAGCTGGAACATTTTTATGGATCAAATCCGATCAAGTGTTTGCCTACAGTTTTTGTTGCAACTTGATGTCAGAAGTTGAATTTATGATAACAGAAATACTATAATTGCTCGTGATAAAGTTTGATATTTTTTATATTCTTAACCATGTGTATTTAGATATTTTTCGGATTTGAATGCGTATGTATGTAGATATTGAATTCGATTAATCCATTTCCATGTGCTTGTTAAAAAGGTTTTTCGATTGTTCCTACATAATTTATAAACCCACATGCAATATCAATATGTATATCGGATGTATAGTCACAATAGCATATAAATGGAAAAGTTATTAGGGTCAAAACCTTTGGGTTTACAATGGACCAATTTTCTAAAAATGTTAACGAAATTAAGAGGCAATACACTTAGCTTTTAATATTTTAAACACGCACTGCAAAGCCTTTTGCCTTTTCAGTAACACCTAGAGTCAAGCTCTCTAATTGCTTTTAATATTAAAATCTTTGCGGGCATCGTTACAGAACATTATAACAAAGTTATTTCTGCATCAGTTTAATGGCTTTTGTAATGGACGATTTCAAGATCACATGCCACACACAGAGAAAAAATATAATTGTACATGTTGAACACAACAATATGAACATTTTTAAAAATTTTTTTTACAATGTTATAGTCACTGTAATTATTCATATGATTGCGGTAATCATAATATGGTTAATTACTACAATCATATAACTATATATGTATTTCTTGCAATCATGTTTATGATGAATTTATTTATCATAAGACGTTGTTCGTTGATTGTGATAGAGAACAACATAATATGGTATAATCTTGCATCATAAAACTGATCATCACAAACATTACATAATTACCGTAATCATATATATGATTGCTATAATCATGTGAATTATAACGGTTGTCGCGATCATATAAATAATTACAGTGACCATAATATTTTAAAAATAATTGTAAAAATGTTGGAATAGTTGTGGTAAACATGCAAAACTATATTTTTTCTCTGTGTGCATGCAGCTAGTGAAAAAATTCAATTCTCCTTTCTCCTTTAGAAAATCTATGATTCATAAAAGTGCCCATTGTGACATTATTGACCGTGTGATTGTAGAAAAAACTTTCAGTGCATTTAAGTTACATATAGATCATTGCGATATCTGCAATAGATCCCAAAATAATGAATAATTATTTTGCAACAAATTTATCACATTGTTTTCAATATCAGTTGGCGTTTTTCTCATTTTAAAAGATCTTTTAATTTTTTATTTCAAAATCAAGTTGAGCACTTCACAGGTCAAACAAAAAATAATGCACAAATAGAGCAATAAAAGCTTGATAACGAGAACGTAACAAACAAGAAAAAACCAACATGTCAAATATCGTTAAATTTTAACAGAGCAATATTGTGATAATGTTTATTTCTAATACTGTGCAAGTGTCCAAATAGTCAGGGGTGTCATAGAAACCAATATTGTCAGAATTGGTTTTAAAACCGACAAGAAAAAATGCTTTGGTGTCATAGGGCACTGCTACACGTTCAATAAATATCGAGTTATTTCTAGTATCACGATATTTATTGAACGTGTAGCAGTGCCATATGACACCAAAGCATTTTTTCTTGTCGGTTTTAAAACCAATTCTGACAATATTGGTTTCTATGACACCCCTGACTATTTTTTTTTTTTGTTAATTTTTTTATTTTTTTGAAGCAATTTATGTGACTTTTTGTGCTTTAAAATTTAGTACAACGTTCGAATAAATAAATAAAAAAAATACATATTAATGATAAATTTGTATTATTTTCATTACCTTACTTCCTTAATGCAAAACATCCGGATAGTTTTGCTTCCCACTGTACATATTTGAGAAGATATCTAATTTTTGATTGGGAATACTAACAATTAGCCTGCAGAGCTATTACTAAGATAATATCACCACTTTTAGCTTTAAGACATCCCTGAATTATACTTGATATTAATTGCATTTTTGCTAAAAATGTATATTTTCCATAATTTATCACAATTTAAACATGTCGTAAATCTTATCATAAACTAATATTAACCGCTATTCAGCTGTTCAACTAGAGATTTATAACAAGCCACATGTCTAAGACATTTAGATAAATAGCAGTAATACAGAAATACACCAATGAGTGAATGAAGAAAAATGTGATGTAATGAATGTATAAATATGAATATAAAAACTACATTCCTAGTAGATAAATACTCGTATGAACACAAGTTGTTACACTAAACATGTTCTTTATGATTTATGCATACTTGAGATTTTTCTATATTTTTTTCATGCCATTCTATTATATTACATTTTATTCTATTCTATTATATTATATTCCATTCCATTCTATAACACAATTTCATAATAAAAAAAATGATTACTAGGCATTAAAATTCTTAGTTACAATGGGAAGCTATTAAGATCATGGCAAAGATTTTCTGTGTGTTAGTTTGTTGGTTGACACACACTTTTGCAATTATTTAAATTTTCAGGATTTTTTGAGAAAAAAAAATTAAAAAAAACGGACTATTAACTGTATAATAATGTAGCTGTTTAAATTATATTAAATGTATTATTAAATAGCTACTACCTCTACTTGGAGTAAGAGTGCCTAGTAACTTTAACAGAGACACTTGTATTCTCACATGACGTCTATTTACTATAGTCTAGTATATTCTAGTAAATTTTAATACTAAAATAAGAATTTAATAATATAACTAGACAAGATTATAAGGGCCATTACAAATGTAGTACATATTTAATTTCATATCTATGTATGTATATTAGGGTGGCCCCAAAATAAAGTTGCAGATGTTGCTGACTAATATGAAAATTTGATTCATTTTTAGACTACGTTTCTCAATTTTTTTGTCCTGGGGTCAATATTTGGTGAGCTAGATCAAAGGATAAAAAGGTCCTTTTTAGAGGTTTTTTGAGTTTTTTCACATTTCTTTCAAATGAACTATATGTAAATTTGGTATCATATGAAAGCTCTATGAGAGAAGCATTCAATGGGTTATTAAAAATTAAAAACAAAATTTTAAATTCAAAAATTTTCAAAATTTCAGACAAAATTTTAGTTTTTTTTTTATTTTTTCATAGAATTTACTTAAATAAATAGTTGAAATTTCTTGATTATAAACATCATGTAATTTAACCCAAATGCTTTTTCCCGTTTTTTAGCTTATAAAATTTACGTTAGTTTAATACCCATTTCGTTAACAGAGATTGTCAGATAGGGAAGAATTTAGGTTTAAAAAAAAATTAATAAAAATTATATTTCTATAGAATAAAATTTTATAAAAAAAATAAAAAAAAAAATAAAATTTTCTCTGAAATTTTGAAAATTTTTTAATTTAAAAACCTTGTTTTTAATTTTTGATATCCCATTGAATGCTTCTCTCAAAGAGCTTTCATATGATACCAAATTTACGTATAGTTCCTTTGGAAAAAATGTAAAAAAAAAATCAAAAAACCTCTAAAAAGGACCTTTTTATCTTTTGATCCAGCTCACCAAATATTGACACCAGGACAAAAAAATTGAGAAACGTAGTCTTAAAATGAATCAAATTTGCATATTAGTCGGGAACATCGATACCTTATTTTTTCTCCATATCCATACGGGCCACCCTAATGTATATAGATAAGTGCTATTAAATTTGATACAATTTCGATGAGAATATTCAAGTTTCGGCAATAAATACGACACACTGCCTCTAATTTTCATGGTAATTTGATTGTTGCAAATTGTGCGACTATTTACATTGAGTATTTGTAAAATACACGATAGATGAAATTTAGACTGCTTTAAATGTATTGAATTCTATGGTAATGGACACAAATTTCAAGCTTGTGTAATTTTCAAATAACTCAAGAGCTTTTGAAGCAGCTATTTACAAATATTTTCAACCGATTGCAAATGTATTTATTATATCTAAATATATTAGAAATAATAGATAAATATGTTTATTAATATAAAGCAAAATATAAATATTTAAATTAATTTTGTTTATAAATAGAAAACAATTGTTTCATTTTAAAAAGGAAATATTGCCTAAGAATTACTCAGTTTCCTGGAAAACTCAACAGCCAGAATAAGAGTTTTTCTCACTATAGTCACTATAACCAGCAGTAGGATTTTCATAGAAGATTCCTTTTAATATAGCAGTTAAAGCTAGAACAGAAATAGTCTACGGTTGAACACATATAGGTTGTTGTTGTTGTTGTTGTAACAGCTAGAACTAAATAAGTTTTAATCCGGGGGTTCTGCAATGAGGTCCAGACCAAGAAACTGGGCTACTTCTACTGCATTGGTCCATAAATCCATTAGACGAAGTGAAGTATGGTTTGCTGGGCAATTGAAGATATGGTTGGTGTCATGAGGATCCTGGACACATGCAGGGCATAGGTTTGGGACGGCACGGTCTATGCGGCACCAAAAGGAGTTCAGCCTATTGCTCCATGCCGATCTCAGTTGTGCCAGAACTACTCTTGTCATCCGCGGCAGTTGTTTTTCGGTATCTGCAATGGGCGGTGGGCGGCCTCGAAGTACGACATCATTCATGAGGTATCCTGCGACCGCGGTATTGATGATATCTCTGTGAATGTCATTCAAAGCTGCTACATACGAGTTTTGATCTAGTGGATCTTGTGTATATCTTCGTATGTCTTGCTCGTATATTTGAAGGTCCTTCCTGACATACCTCGGGGGAGACTCCAGCTGTGTGATGTTAAAGCTTGGGTGATTCCTGCGATGACATCCCAGGAGGAGCTGTTTTGTCAGCATGACATTATGTTCCATTACAGGTAGAACCTTCGTTTTCTCATGTAGATGCTGTTCTGAGATTATTTGCATGCAGCCTGTGATGGTAGTATAGGTAGTATAGTTCAATTTTCATGATTTACGCATGCCCAGCCGTTCATGTACCCAAGGATTAGATTTAAATTGAAATCAACCCCTTTATAAATGTTAGAATTGTAGCTACTTTAACAAAAACGTACGCTATTCTGAATTTGAAAAAAACCTTGGTAATCTAACTGATCACCAACCTTATTCTCAAATCTTTTTCGTATAAGGAATTCAATTTGCAAATAAAATGTGTAAAAACTTGTTAAAACATTAAAGAATATAACTAATAAACAATAAACGAGTATGTACATATATTTTCTTATAACGAAATACGAATATATTGTTTTATTATCTGTTTTAAGTTTTATGAAGATGATTCTGATTCTGCACTTTGATTTTGTATACTGTTTTCGTGTAATTTCAGAGTTAAAATTTAAACAAGTAAGAGTGTATAGTCGGGCTTGACCAAAATACCCTACAGCCAGTATATGTATAAAACAGTTTTTCAGAAATGGGCGCTATATGATCATGCAAAAATTTAGTGCCATGACTTTTATGAATATAAATATTATGTATGTTACTTTTTAAACAAATTTATGAAGGAATTACGGAGAGGGTCTTATATTGGAGATTTGACTAATTATGGACCGACCATTATAAAATTAGGTGTCCTTATTTCTGTATATATGAAACTTATTTGTGTTGAATTTTATTTGGATTCCAAAACTTTTAAGAGAATTATGGTCATTAAAGTGTTTTACGGTGAAACTTATGTGGGAGCTACGACTAAATTTGGACCGATCACCATTAAATTGTATCATATTATTTAAATATATACAAAATATATTTGTGTTTAATACTATTTGAATACCTACATTTGTTAGAGAGTTGTGCTCTTTAAAATGATTTTAGGAAATGGGGCTTATATGGGAGCTATGATTAATTATAGACCAATCTCTAGACCAATTTGTGGTGAAATTTGTGTGGATACTTGCATAATTCAAACATAAATGATCGTTAAGCCCCTATTTCGGGAGGTCATTTGTATGGGGGCCAGGTAAAATAATGGACCGATCTCAACCAGTTTCAACGCCATCCGTTCTTGGGCCGAAAAAATATCATGTACCAAATTTTATCGAAATATCTTTAAAATTGCAACCTGTACTCTGCGCACAAGCTTTACATGGACAGCCAGCCAGCCAGTCAGACAGACGGACGGACGGGCATCGTTAAAGCGACTCAGGAAGTGATTCTAAGTCGATCGGTTCACCAGTTGGACCAGTATTTCTGGGAGTTACAAACATCTGCACAAATCCAATATACCCTCCCCACTATTGTGGTGGGGGGTATAAAAATAATAAAAGTAGACAACTTTATTCTAAAACAAGTTAAGCTCCCTTTAGACGGTATGTATTTTGCAGTATATTTGTTAATTGTACGATACCTACTCGTATGTAATCTGTCAAAATTGGCAATTTACAGGCAGTTTATAATTTTTGTTTTTACACGTCGGTGTTTAGTTTCATGTGACATAATCTACAAGAGAAGACAACAGCTGTTTTCGTAATAAATATTAACGCGGGAGTTTTGTGGTCTTGCAAATATAGTTTGAAAAGAAGGATTAAAAAATTAAATAATTGCTACTTGCATCATTATTGTAATTATAGCTTCTATAAAAGAGAAGAGTTAAAGAGAAAATGTACAATATGGAGCCAAGAATTGTTATATTTAAGTTAAATAAAAATTATGGACGTTTTTAGTTTTCATAGAAATATGTAATTTTTCCACTAACTAAAGCTTCTCTGCATAAAAACGTTTTTTAAATACATATTTTAATACAAATTTATTATTTTGTTTAATTCAAATGTTTTGAAATATAAATTTGCTGAATCACAAACACTATGTTCCTGGCGCCATAAACAATTGACTTGCAAAACAGCTGGTTGGTTGCAGGTGCTTTGTCAGATGAAAATAGAACATGTTCTAAATGAAAATTTTACACTGTAAATGCAGGCTGACATTTGCAGAAGCATTTTTGTTTTGCTTTTACATGACGTGTATGCATTTTGCAGTGGAAAATTTGACAAGCACACTGCAAAATACATACCGTCTAAAAAGGGAGCTTAAGATAAACTGGAAAAATTAATTTTTTCTTATGCAAATTCGTGTGTTGATGGATCCCATTTAAATTGGTCGAAGCTGAAAACAATAAGGACATTTATTTTTCTACTTTATTGTTTTGATTTATTTGTTAGCAATCCGTTGGAGCTTTTCAATCATTATAGGAAGCTAAATCGGGGCTTGAATATGCTGAAGAGTAAATAAGTCTAATAAAAGGCAGCTAACTTTTGTGCAGTATTTAAGTGAATTTTGGAAGTTGAATTTATATTGGGCCTATGGTCAAACATGAACCGAACTAAACAAAATTTTGTTTTGTGATTTCTTTTTATATGAAACTTATTTTTATTTATCATTAAGCCATATTTCGGGTAGATATTTGTATGTAGGCTATGAGAAATCATGGACTGATACTTACTATTTTTAGCACAGTTTCTGCTGTTACCTAGGAAATAATGTGTGTATCTGCAATATATTTAAAAACATTACAAAAACTTTGTTAAAAATTATCAAATTTTTATGGCAGTTGTTTGACAATTTGGTCCATAACTCTGGTTCTACTATGCTGATTTTCAATACTAAACTGTGTAATAAAATACAATGCAGCTATCTGAACATCCTGTGAAGTTTAGTTGTGTCTTGTGGACATGAGAGTGTTTTACACGACAAGACAGAGGGACATAGCTCAATTGACTTATAATTTCATAAATATCAAGAATTGGGTCTTAGATAATTATTACACTGTGGAACATTTTTGGGATTATTGTCTGGGGGGTGAGAAATTCCAAGTCAGGGTGATGGTACTAGGTCAGTATAGTAAAACCCTCAAAGGGTTTGGCGTTCGTATGTGTCAGTAATATAATAATTTTCTATTTTTATTTTATTAATTTATTTTTATTTATTTTAATAAATATTGCCTAGACTTTTTCGATGGTGGTTGTTCGGGACTAGTGGCATCGCATTCATCGCTATCATCAGTTTCTGAACCACACATAATGTCAATGTGTGACTCCACTGTTGGCCATTCTGCATCTCCTGAAAATTCTTTATCATCAAGGATGATCTTGATGATAATCAAGGATGATCTTGAAGAAATTTATAAAAAAGGCGATAAATGACACTTTTTTGAATAAAAACAAAAATGGGATACCTTCACTTAATTGTAAATAAATAAATTCTTAATTTTTCTAAATTTGTTTCATCAAAATCGGACAAGTGGTTCTCGAGTTATGTTAAACTACGTTTTTGCCAAAATGTTACAACTAAGCGAAAAAACATCAAGATAAGGAAAAAATTTAAAAGGTAATAAAAAAAAAACTGACACATACGAACGCCAAACCCTTTGAGGGTTTTACTATACTGACCTAGTACCATCACCCTGACTTGGAATTTCTCACCCCACAGATTGGCTGTTGTACTGTGTTATCAAAGTATCACACGGAATGACAAACGTAATATACCCAAATTCAGCACTTGTGGTGGTGTAGGGTATAAAAATAAACATTTCTTTTTCATTTTCAGATGCTGATTCGATTTTTTCTTGAGCCATGCTATTGTGAAAATTTCATTATTTTAAATAAAAACTTCTTGGTTAAATTACAATTTTTATTTCATATTGTTTTTATAAGACTCTCAAACATTACAATGCTTTAACATGCTGTTCTAACAATATATAAATTCAAATTAAATAATATTTGCCATAAATACACAATTCATTTAGATACATAAATAATTAAAACTAGTAAAATTTATATTCTTTTGTGCCGAATCTTACATACACAACACCACCCTACATACATATGTGGAGTAGTGTGATCTATGCATATTTAAAACTGATTTGTATTACATTTAGATGTTTATACGTTATTTTATTTTTCCGATCCCTTATATGGGAGCTAACTATATTTTCAGATCAATTTAGAGTTTTTTGGGTACTCCATTCATTTTTTAAAATGGACATTATATGGCAGCTATAGCCAATTATGGACTGACCTTCAAAAAAATCAATAGTAACGTTTCTTATTACATATAACTGATTTGTGTTAAATTTCACAGGTTAATGTATTTTTTGGATGTGGTTCCAATATGGACCATTAAGTTTGTTACGGTGATTTATATATATGTCTGGATTATTGTGTCGAATTCCAACTTGTTAATCATGTTGATAAGAGATTTAGGTAGATTGCGAAATTTATCTTTATATAATCAGTTATGGACCGATCGTGATGAAATTCTGTACGCTTATGTCGGTCATGTTGATAGTGATTTTGAAAAGAAAGAATATATCGTCGTGGTGAATGCAAAAAGCTGTATATCAAAAAAAAAAATTGAATTTGGTTTTATTGTAATGTTGTAACCAAACTTGGGGCTCCTATAACTGTAATTTATCTTATGCCGTTTAGGCAATTAGAAGAGAGCTTTTGTGCGCTATTGCAATATGACGAATGTTCAGTATGTTTCAAGTTTTCTCAGATATATTCAGTTTTTTGTCTCTCCTGCAAAAGTATGATTTTGTGACATACAGCCTATTGCATAATTTAAATTAAGACACTTATGTACCATGGAGCCATATTCCGGGAAAACATTTGTACGGAATGACAAAGTCACTTTTTTGGCAGTGAAAAAACGTCATAGAATAATGAAATTTTTACCAAAAATGTTTGAATGGGCAAAATGTGTCCAGTATGACTCGACTTCTAGATTAAAGTTTTAGACTACCTCGATATTTTTTAGATATTTTTTTGTTATTTTCTATAAATATCATAATATCAGGAAATTTTGCACATTAAAAAAGGCCAACACCCTGTTGGAAATGGTGGGCATCAGTTCACGATTTCTCATAGCCCCCATACAAATGTCTTCCTGGAATATAAATTTATGCTATAAAAAAGCTGTATCCATACAAAATTCTGCAAAAATAAGTTATTAGCAAAGTGAAATACTTATGTTTTAAAGTTTAAAGAAAAAATAAAAAAAAATTATTTTTCTTGTACTTTATTTATTACTTTTTATTGAAGCTAAACTTAATCTAGTTTGGTTAACACTCACAAATAGACTATCACTGTCTACTTTTTCACCGTTCTTATATATTAATTATTATGTTTATTTTGCATATTTGGTCAGTTGCCTACAATCAAAGAATGGGCGTGTGCCGGAAATGCAATTAAGTAAGTTTAAAACACAAAAATGCAAACTTAATAAATTTATTATTTGTGAAACAATTCCGAAGAATTGTTCTCAATAAATATTGCAAATTAATAAATTTATTGTTTTTAAAATAATTCCAAAGAATTAGTTGGTGTAAAAATGCAAATTAATAGATTTATTATTTGTGAAGTAATTCTAAAGAATTGTGTTAAAATTTATTGACACGTGCCGGAAGTGTAGCATACTTGGTAGGTTCATTTTATATTACATAAAAGGGGTTTTGATATAACATGAAATCTCAAAATGATATTGTATTTGCATCGGTGCATAGTTGACCGTAGTCCCCTTATAAAGTACAAAATCCAAAAATCAGATAAATTAGCACAAAGCCCTTATAAAAATCACTATTAAGTTGAAATGCAATACAACTGATTTACATATATATATATATATATATACTAGCTGACCGCCCCGGCTTCGCTCGGTATTTACTATTGATTTGTATTTCATAGAACAAGATGTATTACAACCTGCCTGCTCTTATTTATTTGCAAATTTGTACAGCATACTTTAGGGGACTTTTTTTCAAATGTTGAATTTTTTCAGGAAAAAAATCATAACTGGAGAATGGCTAGACCGATTTTGGATTTCAAAATCAACTAACCATCATCACTCCTCCCTGTACCTTCCCTAAAAATTTTATGGCAATCGGTCGAGCCGTTCTCGAGTTATGGAGTGACAATCAAAATGTACACTTATTTTTATATATATAGATAAATCGGTCTACAGAAATTTATGATGATCGGTCCGTAATAGCTCGCTTATGAGGAATACTCCCGAAAACTCATTAACCTACATAAACATCCATATCGAAACGATATTTTACTATTGACTTTTGGTGCATAATTGAGCATAGCTACCGTACAAGCTCCACTTCCGAGAATAACGACAGAGTATACAGAGGTGATAATTTTGACGTTTAAAAAAACTCAAATCAGTTCGCCAGGGCTTTCTGGTACCTAATTTATTGTGTGTTAAAGAAAAAAAAGAAAAGAAAGAAAGAGACAATTCTAGCTTATAACAGGAATATGCATGAAATTCTTTGACATATCAAAATACACTGAAAATAAATAGAAATTATGCTACAATATTCTATGACGTTCGTCCCATAATAGGTGATTTGGTGGTGGGTATATAATATTCGGCACAACCGAATATAAACTTTTACTTGTTTTATTAGACTTTGAAATATATGATATTTATTGTGAAAGTAATATTGTGTAAAAATATATAAATTCAAATTAAATAATATTTGCTTTAAATGCACTTTACATACAGATATAGAGATAAAGAAGAAAAAAACAATTTAGCAAATGTTTGCAACATTACAACAAGGCTTCAGGTTATGTTTCCTAGAATTTATATTTCAAATAAAACATAAATTTAATATAACAGAAAAATATAATTAAAAATACATGTAACAATTGTAGGAGTTTATTATTGAGTAGTAGGTAATTTTGTGTAATAAAAAATTTCTTTTATAACAAACTATTAGTTTCATGTAACACTTGTAATCTTTAAATTAAAACCTCTTTCTTTTTCCCCTTATTGTTAAAATTTTACTAAATCTGTAAGTACTAATGGGTCCATTATGTATAGCAAACAAACAGAAGTTGGGTTGCCAATAGGCAACGCAACTGGCATTCATTATATAAGGCAACTTTTGCTTTTAATCTTTTTTTCGAATTTTCGTATAGAAAACAAACAAATTTATATGTTAAAAATATAAATAATTTAACAACTAAATTATTACAAACCAGTTAAAATAAAATCACAGCAACCACAAACTCTCGGTTGCCCTGTTCGGCAACTGAAGTTAATAGCTTACAGTTGCCATCTGTAATATATTGTTGGCAATTGTCAACTCCACTGAGGTTCGGTTGCCATCCATAATCGACACATAACAGAACTTTGTGCTTCCTGGAAACCATGTCAAGAAAAGTTTATGTTTGCCTATTTTGCTCATAAAGGGTGTCCCAACTAGAACGCAATTTTTAAATTTGGCGCCATTGTTTGTTAGTAGAAGGTACGAGGTTATTAAAAATTTAGCGCTACAGGAATGAACAACGCATTCTCATTGTGAAATTGTTTTACCAAAATGGTGAAAGTTTTGCGGCTACAGTTCGCAAATTGCAATCAATTTGGGGTCACAATAATGCTCCAAAATAGTCAACTGTAAAGAGATTAATGGATAAATTTGCCGAAACTGGGTCTGTTAGTGATGTAAAGACAACAACGCGCCTTCGTACAGGTCGATTGACCAAAAATGTCGCAGCTGTACGTGATGATGTCCCTCAAACTCCATCCACCTCAATTCCACACCGAGCTCAGCAAATTGGTGTCACCAAATCCACTATGCAGCGAATTTTGACGAAAGATTTGCATCTTCATGCATACAAAGTTCAATTGACTCAGTAACTGAAGCCAGCTGACCCTGGACAGCGAAGGGAGTTCGTTAATTGGGTATTGGAGAGACAACATGAAAATGCTGATTTTGCCTATAAAATCATCTTCAGTGGCGAGGCCCATTTACATCTTGATGGCTTCGTCAGTAGGCAGAATTGTCGCATTTGGGGTGAGGAAAATCCTAGAGTGATTCACGAGAAGCAAATGCATCCTCAACGTGTTACTGTGTGGTGTGGTTTTTGGGCTGGAGGAATCATTGGACCTTATTTTTTATGAAAATGAGGCAGGTCAAGCGCAAACAGTCAATCGTGTTCGGTATCGTGAAATGATAACCAGTTTTTTCTTGCCTAGAATTGAAGAAATTAATGTGGAGGGCATGTGGTTTCAACAAGACGGCGCCACAGCCATAGAAACAATTAAATTGCTGCATCAGTCATTTCCCGGTCGTGTTATTTCGCGTTTTGGAGACCAGAATTGGCCGCCTAGATCGTGCGATTTTTTTTCTTTGGGGTTTTTTGAAGTCGATGGTTTACGCGAATAATCCGGCGACGACTCAAGCCTTAAAAGAGGAAATTGGACGCTGCATTAACGAAATACCGCAGCATTTATGCAAAAAGATCATTGAAAATTTCATCAAAAGATCGCGTGTGTGCCAGCAAAGCCGCGTCGACCATCTGCACGATATATTGTGCCATACATAACCTCATTCTCTCTACTTTACGATATAATAAAGTTTCACAAATTTTTTTTTTTTTTAAATATCTATGTTTTATTTAAAATTTAAAAATTGCGTTCTAGTTGGGACACCCTTTATATATGTGCACATTAAAGTGTCTATCTCCTGTGTCCATCAGACAAATTCTAATGATATTTTTGCTCATTTCCATAACAACAAGACAAGAAAAAAAAACTTTACCGATGACACTGGAATGTCAAGCCAAAACAAATTATAGTTCTAAAAACATTCATAGACTGACACCATTTTTATATGCATAAATATGTATCTGGATATATGCTGCTATATACATAAATATATTCTAAACAATGTCAAACAAAAATTTGGGTTAAATTGTTAACTTTTTTTAATTATTCTATTAAAACATGATGCACTGGCAACTGTTTAGTAAATTTTCGTACCTCGTTTGCCTCTGTAATACTTGATTTATCGCCAGGATAATTGTCTATGTAATTAAGCTATAGAGGTATGGTCACACATGACAAATATTTATCTAAAAAAAGCGTAACAACTTGCTTTAGCACAAATATGTTTGACATTGTTTACTCTTACAAAAGTTTTGCAAGAGCAAACAACATCAAATAAATAAGACTAAATATTTGTTCTATCTTGTCCTAGATAAACGAAGTTTTTTTTTAATAAATAAACGAGTTCAAAAATATTTTATTTAGGGGTTACGTCTTCATCGGCAAATATTTGTCAAGTGTAAGCATGCCTTAAGTCGACTTAGCTATTCCTTTCAGTTGTCTGTGTAAAAATATCTCACGTTGAAATTTTTTTTACCGAAATTACTGAAATTAATCGAGAATGTTCATCAATGCTCTACGAAGTTTTACATTTAAAATCAGAAAAACTAAATCGAACTATGAGGGCGGTTCGGAAACTTCTTAGCCTTAGGAGTAAACCAAGTAATGTAAACAAGAGTAGAGATACATTAGGAAAATTTTAACATATTAGAGAAAAAAATTTAATTCTTTAAGTTGCTTAATTTGCTTAAAAAATAACTTTATTTTTTATAGTTTTGCTCTATACTGTGTTTTAGCGAGAATGTCTCAGTTATTTTATCAACAAATTTAAATTTAAATTTTCTAAAATTACTTTCTCCCCTTCTTGACTCGATGATTTTCGGCAAAAAAAAATGACACACGAATTTCAATAAGAATACTGCTTCCGTATAAACTGCTACAGAAACAGGAAACACACATTTAAATAAATACCTACACATTTACTGTACATATATATATTACTATATATACATATATATTTACATAAATACACGAGGGCGGTTCGGAAACTTCTTAGCCTAACACAGAAAGAGAATAGTTAGTTTTTCAAAAACATTTTTATTTTTCAATATAAATCTCCTGAAACTTTATTACACTCAGTCCAACTCATATCTAGCAATTCTATACCTTGATTAAAATAGTTTTTCTCAAGGCCTTCAAAATAATGGTTTTCATTGGAGGTAAAGCGCTTGCCAGCTAGGAATTTTTTTAGATTTGGGAACAGGTAAAAGTCACTGGGAGCAAAATCAGGAGAATAAGGTGGGTGGTCAAGCAACTCGTACTTTAATTCGTTGATTTTAACCATTGTTAAAACACATTTGTGCACTGGTGCGTTGTCTTGATGAGAAATAATTTTTTTGTGCTGTAAGCCAGAACGTTTTCCTCGAATTTTTACATTTAATTGATCCAAAATTAGCTATTTCATACACTTTTATTTGTCGAGCATTTGGTTCATCCTCAATGTTTGTACGACCACGTTTAAATTCAGCAACCAAATTTTTTACAGTTGCATATAAAGGAACACTTTCACCTAACACATCATTGTGAATATCGTGACACCACGAATTTTTAATTTTTCTATTATAAAAAAAAAAAAAATACGCGTTCATAGCAAAGATGGAAGTTTTCAAAACATTTAACTTGTTTCTATTTCTACCGCGCTTTCTGTTCTAGGCTAAGAAGCTTTCGAACCGCCCTCGTACATATTAAAATGATTCCATTTAGTATTTTATCTTTTGTTGGGAGGCAAAATAAAAAAAAATAATAGAAGAAAAAATACACATGAATACAAAGCAAACTTCTATTTCAAATTAAGGTTATTTAGATGTAAATCTTTGTTTTAAAAAATAAAATGTTTATTCAAGTAAATATTTACAGTAGGCAAACAAAAACATGAACATGAACATTCATATAAACATACATATTTACATTTATACGTTTATTTTTATGTATTTATATGAGTTTAAAGTTCTTAGTATTATTCCAAGTATTTTAAAGATGTGTTTATATGATTTTTTTGTTAACTTTTTTTTTGTTTTTTCTTCTCTTTTTTCACGTAAATTTACAGCCGCTGTGGTGGTGACATTCTTTATCTGTTGGCTGCCATTTCATATACAACGCTTGTGGTACGTCCATGGCAAGACACACAAATATTATGAAGAGGTTAATGAATGGCTGTATTCAATAACTGGATTTGCTTATTATGTCAGTTGGTAAGTGTTTGTCTTTGCTTACTTTGTCTGCCACAAAATTCTACTTATTTTGTCATTAATTTCTTTCTTAACTTTCTTTTTTATTATTATTATTTGCAGCACAATTAATCCCATTTTGTATAATGTGATGTCACATCGTTATCGTGTCGCATTTAAGGACATTTTATGTCACAAACGTAAAAATGTCTATTACAATAATGGTTTTGCCCGGGATCAATCGAGCTTTCGTGAAACAACAATTGCCACTAGTTTATGCAATAACAGCACCTATGATCGCGCACATTCGGTAAGTATTTGCGGTTATTCTTTTCTTTATTCATTTTTCACCATCTCTTTATCAACAAGTAAGAGTGCTATATTCGGCTATGCCGATAGTTTTTATGATGAAATTTTCAGAGGTTGTCTCGGATTTTTGCTCATATCTCCGTTATTTATGTTCGACAGTGTGACCGCGAATGAAAAAACAAAAGAGAATTCCAGATGTTTTTCTTCCAAATGTTCGATTGTGTAAATGGGGACTAAATCGTTCGAATACTATTTTGCAAAATCATCTTTTTCGTGTTGTCTCTCCAATACCCAATTAACGAACTCCCTTCGCTGTCCATGATCAGCTGGCTTCAGTTACTGAGCCAATTGAACTTTGTATGCATGAAGAGGCAAATCTTTCGTCAAAATTCGCTGCATAGTGGATTTGGAGACACCAATTTGCTGAGCTCGGTGTGGAATTAAGGTGGATGGAGTTTGAGGGACATCATCACGTACAGCTGCGACATTTTCGGTCGATCGACCTGGTCGAAGACGCGTTGTTGTCTTTACATCACTAACAGACCCAGTTTCGGAAAATTTATCCATTAATCTCTTTACAGTTGAATCTGTTGCAGCATTATTGTGACCCCAAATTGATTGCAATTTGCAAACTGTAGCCGCAAAACTTTCACCATTTTTGGTAAAACAATTTCACAATGAGAATGCGTTGTTCATTCGTGTACCGCTCCATTTTTACTAACCTCGTACCTTCTACTAGCAAACAATAACAATTGTTCAAATGTCAAACAATGGCACTTTGAATGCCGCCAAATTTAAAAATTGCGTTCTAGTTGGGACACCCTTTACTTATAAAAAGATTTATAGCTGTTAAAGTGATTTACGAAGGGGGTCTTATATGGGAGCTATGACTAATTATAGACCGATTATCACAAAATTGGGTCAAATTATTTTTATATAAGTATATGAGAGAGTTTTGCTCTTATGTTATCTTACGAGATTAGGCTCTTTAAAGTGATTTTCGGCAGCGGGCCTTATATAAGAGTTATGGTCAATTATGAACCGTTCTGCGATTTATGAAGTTAAGCTTCATGTACAACTGGAGGAATTTGTTGAGAAACATGAATAAATCCAACACTAATGTCCGATAATACTCTATTTCGGGAGGACATTTCTATGGGGGCTAGGTATATTAATGGATCGATATCAACCAGTTTCAATCCCAAGCTTCCTTGGCACAAATGATATCATGTACGAAATTTTATGGAAATGTCTTCAATCACCCCTGAATAAAATAATAAAAATAATAAAAATTACACATGAAATTTCTTCACTTTTATTTTTTAACATTGATTTTTAATAGGAAAATCTGAAAAGAGAACAATTTTCATGTGGAATTTTTATTCACGATAGGGGTGAATGTCTTTAGCCAAAGATGTACAGTGTTGTATTAAAATCAACTCAGAAAATGATTCTGACTCGATCGGTATATTTTAAGGAGGGTGTTGATTTTGGACGTTTCAAACATCAGCACAAATCCAATATACCCTCCACACTATGGTGCTGTAGGCTATAAAAATACAAAAGCGATACAAATGTGAAACGTAGATGAATGGAATTGTTATGAAGTAGAAACATTTTAAAAATATTTTATTAAATTTAGAAAAACTGTGTAAACTTATACAATCATTTATATGAGTTACGAGGTATGATAAACTATTAGCAATACATCAACATGATATCCGTTCGCTACAAATATAGCATTTCAGTCACCAAAGGAGAGCCAAATAGTTTCTGTTCGATAACACTATTATATGGTGTTCCGACATGCATTTTTAATTGACATTTTTTAATTAGCGCTCTAATTGAATTTCATACAAAATTTCAATTAAGGTAATTGCTTCATTAAGAGTTAATTGTTCTAATAATTGTTTAACGGGATGCGAGTGGGATATCTATCAAAAAAATTATTTTTTAAATCAAGAATAGGATTTTCAATACTTGGCACATGTATCATTTTCATTTTTATATTAATTTTATTAAATTATTTATTATTATTATTCTTATTTGGTATTATAAGTAATAAATAGGAAAAAAAATTAAAATAGTGCATATGGTAAAAATTGAAACACTTTCTTCTTTGAGTTGCAATTTTTTTTTATAGATACCCCACTTGCATCCCATTAAGTGACCACACAGCTCTTAATGGAAATAGTCTAAAGTTTATTTGATACGTTATACGAAAAAACCAACTACAAAAATTTAACAACAGAACGGCACGGAACAGAACAGCAACAGAAACTAAAGACTAATGAAGTCTTAAGATTTATCATCTTGATTTAAGAACAAATTGGACTTAAAGTAAGAATTTCTTACTCAATAAATTATAAAAAATGATTTTGAGAGCTTCTGAGAGAGTAAGTTTAACTTCGCTCATTTCCTTTCTGGGATTAATTTAAGATTTTTTTTTCTTAATTTAAGTAAAATAAGTCTTAGTTTTCGTTTTAAGATTTATATTCTTTATTTAAGAACAAACTGGACTTAATTTAAGAGTTTTTTTACTCAAATCAAAAACAATTTCCTTGTTTAAGAAAATCTGCGCTTGATTTGTCCAATCAATCCCGATTTGTACTTATTTTAAGTATGAACGTACTTGAAAAATTGAGGCTAAAACTGAGAAATATAAACTTAATTTTAGAATGCCATTTTTCTTTCTGTGTAGTGTCTAAGTGTCTATAGTCACTTAAAATTTTTTTTGTACTTTAGAACAGGGGTGCCCAAGCCCTATACTCTTGGTGCTCTTTTGGATTTGTAAAAACTCTTAGCTATAGGCTGTGTGTTTTGTATACTCATTACAGAACTAAGCACTAGCAATACGAAATACACATGTTTTTTTGTCGTTCTTCACTCTATACACGCAAGCGCAAAGCAACCACATATTCGTATGCTCTACTGGTAAACATTAGTGACTGCGATCGTCAATGTAGATTTTGTTTTTGTTTAACGTATGATACCGTTTAAAAAAGTGTGTTGTTTCTTTGTATGTTCATATTGGCTTTTACAACAAAAAATACTGAATAAAAATTAGTTTTTATTTAAATGTATTGGTGTTTGCTCTTACATAAGCAACTTTTGGGCACTCCTGCTTTAGAATATACATAAGTATTTTAACCACCAGAAGTAATCAATCGGAGAGTCAATTGTCACTAAATACACTTTTGAAATCTGTTGTTTAATGTTTGTAATCTACATATACAGCGGCAATTAAATTCCATCTAGCACAAGAACATATTAAAATAAAACTAGTCAAATACTTAGTTAATTCTGTGACTGCTGTGACTGATTCAGTTCGGTTTTTTGATTTTGAAATTCATTACTATTTTTAATATTTTCAGGTTCGTGTTCGCTCGGTTAGAATTGTTAATAATGTTAAGGATCGAAGTTCGATGAAATCTAATAATATTTCCTGGAAGAAGTCAGATTTTAATACGCCCATAGAAAAGGTAAGTTTTTTTCAATATATTCTTTCATGTGTACGAATTGTAATTGTTTAACCAAAGTGGTTTGCATTTCTTAAACAAATATCAAAGAATTTTAAATGCTATAGATTTGGAACCTACATATATTTAGCCTTCAGAGAAAATGATTAAAAAAAGTTGAACAAAAGTTTAAAATTTTAAATATATAAAATTTATGTATATTTTGTTTAAATCCAACCTTCTGTTTATCCGTCTGGTATAAAACTGATAGGCTTAAAAATTTAAGAATTATAAAAGATAATGCCAATACTTTTCATACTTTTCACATTTCTGATATGAATTTTTATCAAGGTTGACCTACACACAGAGAAAAAAATATATTTAGTTGTACATGGTTATCACAATAATGTCTACATTTTTAAAAGTTTTTTATCCATGGTTTGGACACTGTAATTATTTATATAATTGCGGTAATCATAATATGGTTAAGTTACGATACAGATGACTACCACAATTATATCATCATCGTAAACTTAACCATATTACGGTTGTCGCGATCATATAAATAATTACAGTGACCATATTATTCTAAAAAAAAATAAAAATGTAGGAATAGTTGTGGAAAACATGCACAACTATATTTTTCCTCTGCGTGTACATAAATTTTATTAATCGAATGCTCAAATACTTAAAATACGATAGGATATACCATTGAGAGAATTATGTCAACAGTTGTTTTTAGAAACTGCCAGCAAAACTCAAGCGGAAACAAAATTAAAATTCTTGAACCATTTGGACCTTTCCAATAAAATACTAAGGAAAAATGATGTATTTATTGCAGGATTTTGATAAAACGTTAGAAAAATCAAGCATGCAATTAAAACCGAATACAATTTAAATTAAAAACTTAAAACACATAGGTGAAGAAAATTTGAAGCTTAAAATCGAAAATTAAAAACTAACGTTTTATTGTAAAATGTAATCAAAATCGGATGGTCTCATTTTCCATTTTTGTTTCTTTTTAAATTGTTTGAAGTGAAAATAGCAAATTTTGTTAAAAAATTAAAGATGTTTTTAAATAGAAAAAAATGACATTAATTTTATCAGCATCTTTTTTAATAACAAATAATTCGAATCGTATTAGAAACATACAACGAAAATGATTGAGGGATGCTTCAGACCCATTGAATATGCAGGAAACTAGATTCAAAGAATGTTTTCGTACAAACAATTTCGATTTTATTTGGTTTCATCAAATCTTTCTACAGTCTTTCAAAGACCAAGCTTATTTAACTCCTGAGCGAAAGATTGCCAAAGCCATTCTACTTCAACTCTATCACTTTTAAAAAATTTGTTTGCCAGTTGTGGGTGTTTTTCCATAAAAGAAACCATGAAATCTTCCTGAGAAGTATTTGTATGCTTTCCTCTAAAATTTTCTTTTTATTTTAGCTTCTTTAAATGTACTTATGTATATTTCACATTTTCGTTTAAATATTTTCCAAATATTTGAAATTTGAGCTTAAATTTTCTGTTTTTTTTTAACAGTTTAAACAGTAAATTTTCGTTTTTCATCACATTCTTTTTAGCTGACATTTAAATACAAAGAATGGGAACATGAAATCGAATTCGTGTTTAAAAAGAAACCGATATAATTGCCATCACACATATTTTTTCAGTTGTTTTCGCTTTTGGAACGAAATCGATTTCCATCACATACCTGATAATACAACTTTTATTTTCAAAACTCAAAATCTTTTAACAAAGTAATTTAAAAATACGGCTTAATTTAAAAATATATTTTATGAATTGCTGAATAGTACTAAAATACCATATTTTACTTTCATATACCACTTTTTATTTGTAATTAAAATACATATTTAATGAAACATCAATAATACGCCCTGTAATCTAAAGCCATCAAATAACAATTATACGCTCTGTGGTATAAATATATTACATACTCGTATATATATTTACATATAAATATGTAACTATTTTATGCCGCCATTACAATATTTGTCAATTGAAATGTTGCAGCAAAACCCCAGAAACAAAAAAAAAATCAATTATTCAAGCAGAAATTCCAAACCATTTTTTTTCACTTTTCATCAACATTTTAATGTAAATTTAATAATATTTATTTATATTAAAATTTCTTTAAAATACAATGTAAAAATATTTTTATCTTTTGTGCAAATCTCTAACAATTTGTTTTGTACAATTTTGTATGTTTGTATTTGGTTTATCCTTACAGTTTTCTGTAAAAAAAGGAAACACTTTAAAAGTCCACTACAAGACAAGGAAGAGAAAAGGGCTACTTTTTGTTTTATTGTTAAATAGTAGTAGTAACTTTTTGATAAGCGCAATCATTAAACAATGTAGCTGTTTTTTATAACAAAATATTTATATTGTTTCTACGCTGTTAGAAGTTTTAAATGTAGTATTTTAGCTTTTTCCCGTAATTTGATTCTGTTTTGAAACTGTTTGTCAACTTGTTTTTGTGTATTTTTTGTTTCCGTTAATTGTTCAAACAATGCAAAAGTGGACAACTTTATCCTTAAGAACAATTGTTTTTTTTAACAAAAACAAACAATAACAATCTCTAATACAATGAACAGAAAGCAACAAAAGAGACTGATAAAATATTTATTTAAGTGAAAAAACCAAACATTTAAATTCCTGTTAAGACAAAAAAAAAAAAACGTTAAACCCTTCAATAAAAGGGACTTAAAAGTTGGGTAATAGTCGGTAAGAAAGCAATTGAACATGCTACTTTAAGAACCAAAATCGTACAACTCGCCAACTAAAATAATAAATATGCTAGCATAATTTTTATAGACAATTTGCAAGCATTTATAAATATTTCATGACTGATATGCCCTACTTTGACACTCCACATTTCTACTGCTGGAGGTTCTGTGGTGTGCGTTGTTAAAACCTAAAATCGATTACTTCTCTGCTTTGCCTGTGTCAAGTGGATCAGCCAAATAGAAATGACATTTTTATTTCGCAAATATTTAAAGTAATACCCACTGTGCAGCGTTTTTAAAACAGTTTTAAGGGTTGATTATTTCAATTGAATTTCTTTTTGTGATTTTTATTTCCTTTTCTTATTCAGCACTTAATGTAGGGTACATCAGACACTAAAAAGAGACTAAAAGAAAAATATTTAATTATCTCTTTTTTCTTTGTCTTTGTTCAAAATTTGTAAGAAGTAATTTGTTTTATTTGTTAACAAGTTTACCAAACAATTTTACAAAAACAACTTAAGGAATTGTTTTAAGTTAGTTTCTAGATAAAGGGAAACAATTAAGAGGCTTTAATAATAAACTTGTAAGGAATTGTAACAGAAAAAATAAATAACGCATTACTACAAGGTATACAGTGGGTCGATCGTGTAAAGTGGCAGCAATAATTTTTGATTACACAACTTTAGAGAGCGAATTTAATAATAAACATCAACAAAAGTAGCTTTTGTCTTTGACAAGTACAAATCTGAGGTTATATAGTTGGAGACTGCTATGTGACCCACCGGTGAGTCACATTTTTTTACATGAAGCCCTGAAAGCTTATAGATTAAAGTATTTTTGAGATTTTTTTCAGATTTTTCGGACAAGATTTTAAGGTCGCACAAGTCGAATTTTTGCCAAAAATCGGTTTTTTTGAGTTTTCTTCCTAGCTTTGTCAAAAACCAGGATATTCTTTACTTTTGAGGAAACAATTTAAAAGAAAAATGTTCAAGCTTTATTTTTGTGTGCAAAAACTATAAGTTTTGGCAATGAATTTGCTCATTTAGTTACCTTACATTACAATTTTTCATAATTTGTCCATAAATTTCGTAAATAACGCTTTATAACTCCAAAATTTATATGAAAATAAAAAAAAAATAATTTAGAGGAAATAATTTTTGAATTTGCTCTTACCCTTTGACAGTTTTACCATTTTTAGGGTTTGTTTGTACCCTATCAATATTTAGTGTTCAAATTTAAATTTTTTTTGCTTTGTAATCTTCTTGCACGATATGAAGAGCTTGTTCCGAAAAAAACTCAACCTTTCAGAAAATCTAAAGAATCAAACAAAGTTCTCAAAACCAACTGATAACTGCAGTGTTCGAACGATTCAAACTATGAACCAACCAAAAAATTTGTTTATAGAGAAATTCCAACTTCCTCAAAAAAGTACCAGCTTTGTGTAAATCTTGACATAACCAAATTTAGTTACCGTAAAGCTTCCCTTATAGTGAATTCCTCCTTTTATTAAAAGACAGCTTGAAGACAGGCCACCAAAATAAGATTATAAAGAAATGCTTCGTCTGAGGCTAATATTTTTGGGTGATAGATCTAAGCCCTACAGTAAAAAAAAACAGTAAAATCTATAGGAGCTTTTAATCGGGCTCGCTGGATTATCAAAAATTATATATTCTTTAAAAATAACTGTGGAACGATAAGAGCAAGTTCAAAAATAATTTTCTCTAAATAATTTAGAATTAATAGATTTTTCAATTAATTTTTCATATAATTTTGTTTTTGTTTGGACCAGCACTCGTGGTGTAAATAGTAAGAAGATCAGATGAAGTGAAGTATTTCCCACACCGTTTTAAAAAACGAAGGCATTTGAGCGCTTGTTTTGACACTTGTAAAATGTGTTTGGCCCAGCGGACATCACACTGGATTCTCATGCCTAGAACGTCAAGAGCGTCTAATTCCATAATATTTACACCGCCCATAAAAATAGATGAAGCAACATGATCTGTTGTGCGTTTGTGTGTTGACATTCAACATTCAGTCTTATGTGTGTTAAAATCGACCCCTCAACCCCATTCCGAGATTGTCTTATTATCTTGGCTCAGCCTAACATTCATGTTTTGTCTCATTTCCCCAATCTCCAAAGGGTTTGGTCTATGGTTAAATCAGTATGAATGACAAATGTTGTTATTATCTGCAAAAGAATAAAAAAGAAATTTATGAAAAAATTATGAAAAATTGTAATGTAGGGTACAGTGATGGAAAATTCAATACTATTGTACTATTTTCAGTACTTTTTTACAACAAAAATACCACAGTACCCCCACATCATATTTAGTATTCTTTGTTTGTTTTGCTTTGTTCCCTATTTAGAAATCCAGCGTTACTATTTTTATAATCATTGGCCTCATTGGCTTCAAAACAAGAACATAAGGAATGTACAAATTCGTTATTCATGTTATTTAGTTGATGCATACAGTATTAAATTTGTTTGTGGAACTATTTTGATAAAGTTTTTAAATTTCTTATGTTTCGTACATTTTTGTAATTCTCATTTCTTGTTTGAGTTTTTTTGTGTATCATATGAGTTTGGAAACTTCAAACATATTGGTGAACGATCTATTAATGATATGGCATTAACACTAACAAAATGCAGGCATGCTCATATATTTATTATCTTAACCCATAACAAATAAAAATTTTTGAAACATATATTTTTACATAAAAATGAATTAATTTTTAGTTTGTTTTTATAATAATTTTTTTTATTAAACTGAATTAATATAATTTTTGAATTATTTTTGAATGGATTTTTAATTTTATTTTTTAATAAAAATATTGTTCCTAAAAAGTACCAAAATGTTGAAAAAGTACTCTTTTTGCTGACGGTCAGTACCATTTCAATTTTTAATTTTTCCATCACTTGTAGGGTACCTAAATGAGCAGATTAATTGCCAAAACTTATATTTTTTTGCACACAAAAATACAGCTTGGCCATTTGTCTTTTAAATTGTTTCCTCAAAAGTAAATAATATCGTAGTGTTGGACAAACAAAGCTCAAAAATGGCCGGTAAATACGATATATTGGTAAAAATTCCACTAGTACGATCTTAAAACCTTTCCCGAAAAATCTGAAAAAATCTCAAAAATACTTTACCCTATAAGCTTTCAAATTATACTTGAACACCCATGAAAATCAAAAAGAAATTTTTTTTGGGACAACCTAGTGTGTACCACCCGTGGTACACACGTACTCGTAAATAACTTTTGGCCTGTTAATGAAAGCGAAAGATTTCCTGCAGTGGCATCTTTGTAAAAATACGTTATTTTAACTAAATAAATTTTTTTAACATATCCTTCATACAAGTCGAAATTTTTACATGAATTTTGATGTTTTTTTTAACATTTTATTAATTCATGTATAATTTTATTTTATTAATTTTAAAGCTTAAGCACTAAAAATAGATTTCATAAAAACAAAAATACTTCATTCTTATCAAAAAAAATAACAAGGCGCACTGCGTGTTTGCCATTACATTGATCACAGCAGGTGGACACTTTTTAGTGTTTTTTAGCAGAGCTTCTTCCTTCTACTTTGCTTATTTCTGTATAGCAACTGGAACAACGTTCCACTAGTTTTTTTCTAATAGTTTTGTCTCTAGTAACAAATTCTTCGAATTTGTGTTTGTTCCCGCTGGTTCCTGGTAAAGGAACAACTTGACAAAGAGATTCGATGATCGATTACCGGAGTTCAAGAATTTGAATATTTTTATTAAATTTTTTATATAGTAGCATTTACAACAGATGTGCGTTAAATAATTTCATATGTAAAATAGCAAGCCATCTGATCAGAAATGTCGATAACTTGTTTGGCGAAATTTTACACCACAATAATTTTCGACTTCCTTATTTCAATGTTGTTGTGTTTTCGCTTTTCGGTGGAGACAATATTTAGATTGTCTTTAGTGGTAAGCATAAGAACATCTCGCTTATCCTATCATTTAGCAACAACGATTCCAAAGTTCTAAATCACGTCCAATGACGAAATTTTTTTTACCACATACGCCGGGATTCCACATCTCTTCTTTCAAAGAGTTCTTACAAAATGTGTTTTTCGGCCTATTAGCAATTTAGCTAGCGGCACAGTTGTGAAATGCCAAACAATACTAAACAAAAATAACATGACCGCATGACACGACTCACACGTTATCTGTCAAAAAAAGGCTATTGAAAAAAGTATCCCTGCTTGAATCACCCTGAATCACCATTTGGATCGCAAAACTTGTACACTTTGATCCCATATTTATGTGACTTCTCAGGATTATGTTGGCGAAACTGGAGTCTGAAAACTTATCTACATTAAAGATTTCGCCAGGATTTCTGGCAAAATCTTCTGTCAGCAAAATCAATAAAATTGCGTAATAATTGAAATCTATTGCGTGACTTAACTGGGGGGGAGAAAATTATTTTTATAAAATGGATCGCTACTCCAGTACGAAAACATCGCTGGATACTTGATTACTCCTATATACATCACAATTCCTAGAAACTTCTTTATCTCCGATACATCGATATCAATATAATCTCTTAACTCGGGATGCCCGCGTTATAGTGGAATTGGCTACGAATTGTTGGGCATTTAAATGTGTTTGGTGCACTATTAGCTCGTACACCTCCTCTGTTACCATCATATGAAAAAAATCAATCGGTTTCATTTGTCCACTATTTGTTTCGTTTATACCGGGTTCAGATTCACGGTTTAGAAAATTTAATATCTTGAGTGTCCATTAACAGGTGTCCATATGTTGTGATGCTTTGTACAGACGGTTGTCAGATCTTACAACGTTTAACGAAAATTGTTCAGAAAATGTCTAACAACCGTCAGAACTTTAAATTTTTGTCTTCCAACGTTGTAAGAAAACGCATCGACAATTTACCTTTTGCTGACAATTTTTCAATGTCAGTGCATTGCCAGCACATTGCCATTTCACTAGACTCAGAACTTGATGGTAGGCACTCACTAGAACTCGATGCTTGAAAATTTAGGTCCTCCTCATCAGAATTCTGATTTTTATTTCCATAAAATAATAGGGACGGGATGAGTAAATTATTATCCGCCGTTTTTATGTCACTTACTAAAGTAAAAACTGAAAACAAATAAGAAATAAGTAGAACAATGAAACTAAAAACCACAATACAAAAGCACTGTTAATAGAGTGTCATGTGACCCACCGGAGGACACATGCTAGAAACATTCACAAATCGACGTATATTACTAAAGGCAAGATTACAAAACTAACTACGACAATAACAATCACCGTCAAACTGTGTTAAATATTTATTGAAAGAGTGAAAGACATTGCTCTGACAGTTTCGTTATGTTCCCTAGGACAGAGTTGTTGTCAAAAATTAAAACATTTATGTAGACCGAGGGCCTTCAAAACTGATGGATATTGAGGAAAATGAAATTACGCGTTCGTAGAAATAGAATGATTGGCAGCCAATAAAACCTTTAGAGCTTTTCTAGAAGGCCTTATGAATTATGAATTTGATAGTGAAACATGTATAGCCAAAATGAAGCTACAAACAGTGCCATTATTGGCAACAATACTGAAGCTTTCAATAAAGTTTAATTTATAAAACAATCAAATTTTTATTTGGCAACTTTGACGGGTTGCATTGGCGGGTTAAATTGTTGAATCGTAAGACATTGAATTTGGCAACAAACTACGTAAACCATTTGTGTGTGATCTACCCATACTGTGCAGTATTTAGGTTTATTAAGGTACAACTTTTGCCTTTATTACCCGCTCTTTGTCTCAAGCAATTCTGCACAGACACAAATACTCGAATTCGAGTTTGCAAATTATATCAATTTGCATTAACGTCTAACATATTTATTGGTTTTACTAAAGCTGTTATGACACTTGCTATTTTTTTGTATTTTTCAATATTGGAGATAAGTACAAATATATTTGCATAGGAAAACTGACTAAGTGTAAAGAGTATGAGTATATCATAAAAAATCTTGAAATGCAAACAAATATGCGTGTGTTATCGATAAATAATCCAAGACTGTCAAAAAAAATACCAAAATGTTTTACTTAAAATTTAAATTTCGAGATTAAATGTTAGCACTGTTGCCTATTTTTTAGTTTTTGATCAAAAGTAGCGGTTTTTAATTTTTTGTTGCGATTTTTAGCTTTTTTTGACGGGTTTTTGTGGGAACAAAACGTGGGCAATATTGTTTGTTTTTTTACATTTTATTTTATTGTATTTCTTGTTCTTTCTCGCATTTGTTGTTGCATTCAATAAATCCTAAAAAAATCCAATACAAAAAATAGCAAGTGCCATAACACCTTAAGAGAAATGACAAACAAATTATTTGATTTCCCTACCCCCTTTCTCATTAATAATCACATAAAGCAATTTTTATTAATTTAATTTCTAGCCCCTATTCAACACAGTTTTGTTTACAAATTTAATTTTATTACACATATAACTTGCTGTGTTCTTTTCAAAAGAAATAAAATAACAAATTTAACCAAAGAAAAGAAAAAAAAATACTCAAAAAATTATTAATTTAACGCCTGGACGCTCATTTCGTAGCAATATTATACCTGTACGAGTAATTTGCTTAAAACAAAAATTATTTATTTTAATGCTAAAATAAAAATAAAAAAAGAAAATATCTTTTATACCATTTTCTAATTTGTTGTGTGTTTAAATTGTCAAAGCGTGATTAAAGAAAGAAAAAAAGTTTCAAGGAACATGACTGCCAGACATAATTAATGTAACGGCAAGACACTGGTCAATTTTCCATCTCATTTCAAAACAAGTTAGAAAGTATAGTCGGTCAAGCCCGACCATATAATACCCTACACCCAGTATATGTATAAAACAGTTTTTTAGATATGGGCGTTATATGGAATATATAAGCTATTGTGGACCGATCATCCAAAAATTTAGTGTCATGATTTCTGTGAATATAAATATTGTGTATGTTAAACTTTATCTCGATATAAATACTTTTCAAATATTTAAGGAGGTTAAAGTTGATTACGGGGAGGGTCTTATATAGGAGTTTCGACTAATCACGGACCGACCATTATAAAATTAGGTGTCATCATTTTTGTATATTATTTGTGTCGAATTTTATTTGATTACCAACATTCTTAAAAAATTTATGATCGTTAAAGTGATTTTCGGAAGTGGGCCTTATATGGGAGCTACGACTAATTATGGACCGATCTGCACAAAATTTGTAAATGTGATTTGGCTGCATTAACCACTCATTTGTGATGAAATTTGTTTGGTTCCTTGCATAATTCAAACATTTATGATCGGTAAACTCCAATTTTGGGAGGACTTTTGTATGGATGTCAGGTGAAATAATGGACCGATTTCCACCAGTTTCAATTCCATCCGTCCTTGGGCCGAAAAAATATCACCTACCAAATTTTATCAAAATATCTTCAAAATTGCTACCTGTACTCTGCGCACAAGCTTTACATGGACAGCCAGTCAGACGGACGGACGGACATCGTTAAATCGACTCAGAAAGTGATTCTTTACTTTAAGGTGGGTGTTGGATCAATATTTCTGGGCATTACAAACATATGCACAAATTCAATATACCCTCACCACTATGGTGGTGTAGGGTATAAAAAAACACAATTGGGGTATTCACAAGGTGTGCTATCATGTTATATTGTCATAATGTTCTAACATTTTACAATGGTTTAAAAATATTGTTGTTGCTTTGTAAACAAAAAGTGTCTTAAATTAATAGAACTTTGCTTGCTATGTTTATTGTGCTGTCGTAATTAAAATTTTTTGTTTATTTACTTGAATTTGCCATCACAACATCTAAAATGTATTTTTCGCACAAACTGGCTATTATTTTAGTTTTTTCACTTATTTTTGGCATTGTGGAAAACAATATTAATTTTTATATTTGTTTTAAATCAGCTCATTTAAATTCAAAATAGCACACTGAATTATGAGGGGTTGTTCACAGCAGTCGTATTTTTTCATGTTATTATTTTAAGACATATGACTTTATGACACCTTGTGAAATGTAAATGTAATAAATAAATATACGAATGAAATATAATCAAAAATAATTGCCATACTTTTAGCAATGAACTATTGCCAAAGAAACCCCTTAAAATATGTTACAACTACTAAAATACAAAACATTTATTAAGTTTTAATAAATTTAAAAATAAAACAATGAATGCAAATTGTTGAAAACAGAATATTTCATGAGAACGTGTTTCTTATGATCTTATGTATACAAATCAACGTCAATGTGTCAATAAAAAACTAATTTTTTTATGATATTAGGTTTTATCGTTGTTAGTTAAATTAAAATAAATTATAAAGAAATTTAAAAATAAATTTCTATGTAGAGGAAGAAACTCAAAAATTGTTTTTTACACAACAAAATAAAATGATTTACTGAAATATTTCAATGCTCTGGCTGCTTTCTTCTGAGAGCCTGAGTATACTTTATTCAGGCTAAGTTATTGTTAACTATAAATTACATTGTAATCAATCATGGTAAATTTGTTTTTAAAAATACAGAATTTTTTATAAGCAAGTTTTGTTTCTCTAATTATATTTGACAGCTTATTTGTGATTTTTTGATCTTATTAACCTGCTTTTGAATTCAACACCATCATATATAGATTTATGTTACATATATGCGTTAAAGCTAATACTTGTATCCAGTGCTGATATTCAGCCGGTTCGGACCGGTTCCCTCGAACCGGTTGTTAAAATTTTAAAAATTTTCCGTACCGGTTGTTGCATATTCACCCTTATCGTGAAAAAAAATTCCACATGAAATTTGTTCCCTTTTATTTTTTAACATTGAATTTTAATAGGAAAATTGTGAACAGGGAAAAAATTTCATGTGAAATTTTTATTCACGATAGGAGTGATTATGTTTTTTGCTTTAACGGTTTTATATAATGTGTATTTATCAAGGTGATATAGTCTCGGCAACAAACACAATATTGTTCAGTTGTTCATTGTCCAAACGTCCAAACAAATGATTTTATTTTGGTCATACATTGGATTCTTGGCTGATGATGTTTTCGATAGCGTTTTCTTCAATCTTTTGAGAGAAAAATAAAACAATTTTTTTTTGACTTTTAGTTTGCAAAATCAAAACAATTTTTTGTTAAAAACGTAACTTTTTTTTATTAAACGAAAGTTTATATCATTTCCTTCAAGAGGCTTGTGGTCTGTTACTGGGATGCGACTTTAAAATTTTCGCTATTTTTATCAAAATTTGACAAAAATATATTTTTTTTTAAGCGAACCGGTTGTTAATTGTTTAGAAGATCACCACTGCTTGTATCACTTGACTTAGTATTTCTGAGAATATTTAACAAAATTTTTGAAGCTGGTTAGAATAATCCCTTGTATTAATGAGTATTTGGAGCTGATAAATAAGCTTCATCTCCATATAAAAAATAAATTCAAACAAACATTTTTTATGTAAAAATTTAACACATTACGTAATGTTTTCAATATAATACAATTTTCTTTTCGCATGACTTAAACTCTTTAAAATTTATTTTAATAATAATAAGTGTAAATAAAACATTTTTCGTTTGTATTGTTTTTCTTTTTTGTATCGTAAAAACAATAAACAGCTCTTCTTTTAATTTCTTATTTAAATGCCATAAGCATGGCATGGTATAATGGTAGTTAAATATAAAACGACAAATGCCTAAAAGTGTGCAACTTTAAACAATAACAGAAACAGTGGAAAGCAATAAGAAAGAGGAAAACAAAGTCAACAACATATTAAATTGTTTAGTAAATTTAATTCAAATTAACATAAGAAAAAAATAAAAACATACTTAGCCATACACAAAAATAGTATATACATACATATGTATATAGTATATATCGTCGTCGAAAATCTAAAAGTACGTATCATCAAAAAACTTAAAATCGAGTTTTTGATTGATTATTATTCGTTAGTTTATCTGGCGTGTCTCTACCAATTTTTAGATTTCTACTACCAAAATGAACGGTTTTTTATCCATAATTCAAATTGACGTATCCACAAGTGCATTATTTTCTCAAGTCAAATGAACGTATCATCAAACTTTGGGTAAGAAATGAAAATTAAATATTCAAATTTTTATATAACAAATCACGCATTGGTTTGTTCTTTGTTTGTAACTGTTGATAATGTTTATCATAATAGCGCAATTCACAATAGTGGTATACGATGTTCGATGCGTTTTGTATTGCAAAAGTTTGCACTTGCAAATGTTTTGACATTGATTGTGAGCACTCCATTGATTTCGTACTTCGCGATACTAATGCACTAAAACAGCTGATCTACATAAACAACAATTTCTAAACGTATTTTAAAAATGCCACGAAAAAGTGCCAAAGAAAAAATTGTTGATTTTTTAGAAGAAAAAGTTGCTGAAGAAACAATTTGGAATGGGGGTACATACACATTTAATGT
The DNA here is from genome assembly GCA_916048285.2 of Bellardia pandia. Taxonomy (NCBI): domain Eukaryota; kingdom Metazoa; phylum Arthropoda; class Insecta; order Diptera; family Calliphoridae; genus Bellardia; species Bellardia pandia. The sequence goes on from OU696531.1 coordinate 51,997,204, forward strand.
TTTAGTATATACTTACTTCTTCAGGCGTCCACTTTTTGTTTGGTTTTCCCCTTTTAATTTTCTTCTGTGGAATTGTTTGCTCCATTGTTTTAATTTTATTTCCTTTATTAGTGTTTACATCTGTCAGCTGTTTAAATGTCAGAGTTGCAAACGCAATACACACGAAAAAAAAACTATACCATTTTAGTATTGCATGAACGCAATATTTTGACAAATGCAATTGTGTGTATTTTATTGTTGAATTGCAATAAAAAGCTACGATGCTTTACATTTGCACTTTTACAATGTCATTTGCACTGAACACTAAACGCCGCTAATCTTGTGTAAATGGTGTTGCATCATGCATTTGCAGAAAGGTTCAGCATATTTATTCTCTTGTTAGTGTAGAACAAAATTATGCTAAACCTTTTTGCAAATTACAACAGAAGCGAAAAAAGTGTGGTAAAAGTAAATAAATTTTGTTCTAATTCAGAAATTAATTATGATAAAAATATTCTTTGCTCAAAAAAACACAAATAAAAAAAAAGAAAAGAAAAATATGAAGGTTTTTTAAACGAAAGTCTTTGTGAAAGAAAGTCCAAGGAGATGAAAGCTTGGTGTACTTCCAAATATATATGGTCCTATGTCAAAATATGGACCGATGCAAAGAAAACATTGTTTTGAGATTTCACTTTGCATTATTGCATTTATGTACATTTATGTACCATAAAGCTATATTCCGGAAAGACATTTGTATGGGGAGTATGAGAAATCGTGTACTGATTCCTACCATTTTCAACAGGACAAAATTATATTTGAAGAAAATATCAAAAAAATACCGAGATAGTTCAAATTTTGTTCTATAACTCGGATTCTGCTGGACCGAATTTGTCCATTTTCAATACCAAACATTTCGTTAGATCAAATAAATAATAAATTTCAATGTGATTTCAACAGACGGACATGGCTAGATTGTCTAAAATCTTATAATATATCCCCATCCGTTTGCTGGTGGGTATAAAAATAAAATAAATGCATTTAATATTTTATTAAACTCAAAGCGTTAATAAAAGGAATTAAAAAAATTACATATTTCATATTTTTAATTTTTTCACTTTTGTTAAACAAATATTTATGATAATACGTCATTTTGTTTTACACACACAAACACAAAATAACATAACAAATATAACTTAAGAAATATTCCCAATTTATACGAAGCAATTTTTGTTGAAAATATTGATAAAAATTATTTTCTTGAATTTTCTTCGTTGTTTACACAGTACAATATAATTGCTTAAATCACTCGGATTTTTATTTGAGAGTTTACACACATTTGTATACACATCTGTAATACAAATAAAAGAGTAACACGAGTTGCTACTACAATCAAGTGTGTACTCGTCCTATCTTAGGCTCACCGCGATGTCTACAAGGTAATCAGCTAAGCTTAAAAAATTGCTTCGTGTAAATTGGGACATTGTTTTTTCGCTTGCATTGTTTTAGTTGTTCTGTTTTAATTTTATATTCCATTAATTGTTTCTGTATTTGAAGTAGTGTTTATATTTTAACATTTTTTGCTTCTCCTGTAAAAATGAAAAAAGTGATGTTACGTACTTTTGGATTTTCAACGACGATATACATATTTTACCACAAATATATATCCATGTATATACCTATATCTATACTTGTATCCATGTATATACCTATATATTATAGCACATACAAATACAACATGTAGATATTTACATACATACTTACATTGCATACTTTTGTTTTTTGCTTGCTAATTTTTCATTATTCGTATAAATCTTTTTGTAGCATTCATAAACAAACAGGATGTATTGTGTTTGTATGTGCAAGTTTTTTAAGTACATCCCTTGATCCTTTTTTCGTACATTTGCCACCATTTAAGTCATCCGCATCATTATTTCCATCGCCTTTTGTAACGCCGTCGTCGTCATCTTTGTTAAGCATTACTCTTACTCTAGGGTTTCTGTTTAATACTTTTCCTTCTATCCACATACATACATACTCTCTCTATTTAGCTTTTTATTATATGAAGACTCTTTATTTTCATATATTTACTTTGCTCGTTTGCTAAAGTAAATTAAAACATTTATATAGAAAGTGTTTTACAATTCTAAACAACACTGTAAAAAAAACATACACAACATTGGACAGAGGAGTATTGGTTAAAGAAGTGAGTAGTTATAAATGAAAGCAGCTTGAAATATGAACAGTGTTAGTGGATGAAGTTTCAGAACAATGTTGATGTATGCCAAAAATATTATCATGTCTTAGACATTGGAATACTTAGACCAGTGTTTTTTTTCAACAACTTGGCTTTTTTATTGTTGAAAGTTTTTCTGTAAGTTTCCTAAGTAAGTTTCATAGTCATTGTCGTTGTCATAGTCGGTCGTAGTAATTTTTATGCAGTTTTTGTTGCTGCCTCTGTGTTGTCACTTGCAGTAAAAGATTTATGAGCTGTTATTTTGCATATAACTAACAAGTAAGAAAGTACAGTCGGTCAAGCCCGACCATATAATATCCTATACCCAGTATATGTATAAAACAGTTTTTCAGAAATAGGCGTTATATGGGAGTTATAACCTATTGTGAACCGATCATCCAAAAATTTAGTGTCATGATGTCTGTGAATATAAATATTATATGTGTTAAACTTTTTCTCGATATAAATACTTTTAAAAGATTAATGGAGCTTAGACTGAACTACGAAAAGGGTCTTATATGGGAGTTTCGACTAATTATGGACCGACCATTATAAAATTAGGTACTAACATTTTTAAGAAATTTATGATCGATAAGGAGAATTTTGAAAGTGGGCCTTGTATGGGAGCTACGAATAATTATGGACTGATCATAATGAAATTGTAACATGTTATTTTTATACATATTAAGTATATTTGGGTGCAATATTATTTGGATACCAACATTTTTGAGAGAGTTATGCTCTTAAAAGTGATTTTCGGAAGTGGGCCTTATATGGGAGCTACGACTAATTATGGGCCGATCTGCACACAATTCGTATATGTGTTTTGGCTTTATTTACTACTCATTTGTGATGAAATTTGTTTGGATACTTGCATAATTCAAACATTTATGATCAGTAAACCCCAATGGATCGATTTCCACCAGTTTCAATCCCATCCGTCCTTGGGACGAAAAATATCACGTACCAAATTTTATCGAAATATCTTCAAAATTGCGACCTGTACTCTGAGCACAAGTTTTACATGGACAACCAGCCAGCCAGACGGACGGACTGACGGACATCGTTAAATCGACTCAGGAAGTGATTCTGAGTCGATATGTGTAATTTAAGGTGGGTGTTGGACCAATATTTCTGGCCGTTACAAACATTAGCACAAATCCAATAGGGTATATTGAACTAGGGTGGTGTAGGGTATAATGACTTCTAACATATGGGATAGGTGAAGTCGCTAGTCTACGCCGATAAGCCCGGAACGAATGATCACTTGGAAGACAACATTTGCCGTGTTATTGCCGATATACGACCACAAATGTTGGAAAAAGTCCTACAAATTAGTCTACGCCCGAACCAGTCATTTGCCAGAAGTCCTTTGTAAATTGCAATGCCAGAAGATTATCTTTCGAATAATGTAAATTTCATTTCAATTATTACAATTATTAAATTTCAAAGTTCTATACATCTAAACAGAATACCCTCGATACGTCTTTGGAACTGAACCATGATTTTCAAAATAAATCTACACAATTTGAAAGCGTTGTTCAGGCGTCAGTTAATTCACGTTGAAACGCCAAACCAGACTAAAGGCCCAACTATAATATGCATAAGCAAGATTAAGCAAATTGCAAAAGTTAACGAAAAGGCTGTCAAATGCATAACCAGTTCAGAGTTAACTTTCAGGTGGCTACAATGACTTTGAAACTTTTTGTCCACAGTTGCTCATTTATGTTTCAAAAAAATGTTTTTATTTTAACAAAAACCCATTAAATGACTATATTTTATAAATATTATTATATTATTTTATAATTAAAAAAAAACTTCGTACCAGAAACGCATAATTTTTCCTTTTTTTTTTTAATTTATCGGCAAAAGTACTAAAATGTACAGCTGTGGCAGCACTACATTGTAAATAATAATAAACGTTTACATATGTTTTGTTAATTTTCGTATTGTGTTTGCAAAAATGGAGAAAAAAACTTAAAATTTTAAATAATATAAAAATAGCGCTTGAAGGCCTGTGCACATTAAAATAAATAAGTGAACTACACTGTAAAAGAAGAAGACGCTCTTGTTCTGTCAGAGAAATAAACCGCGACAGAAAGACATTTTTGTTAAAATAAAAAGGGCCTCTTTTATTGTAAAGGCACTTATTTGTTTTCACATTTTCTATTAAATTTAAAAAAAAATGTATTTTCTTCTTTCTCCATTTTGTTAAAAACACAAACAAACAACAAACAGCTGATTCCGTACGGAATATGCGATCAGTTTCGATTTTTGCTTAAGCTAATGACAGTTGAAAAACTTAACGAAAAGTTTCGTTAAGTACATTATAGTTTGCCACATACAATTTATATGTGTTCGCACGTTTGCTTAAGCTAGCATATGCACATTATAGTTGGCTCTTAAATATAAATCACTTGACAGCTGACAAAATGGCCGCCAGTTAAAAAAGTGTTGCTAACTTAAAGTTCTATATATCTAAAAAAAACACACTATACATTTTTAAAGATTGAAAATTGAGGGCAGAATTTACTTATATAATTTTAGTTTAGTTATTTACTTATAGTTAATTATTACATTAGATATTTAAAGTTTAATATTATCAACGAATAAATTAAATAACTAAACACATTAATGAAATCTGTACTTTAAATTAACAAATTTAATAAAAATCCCTTTAATCAAAATTCAGTCATTGACATTAATTTCTAATCTCTAAACTCTCTAATGGAATTCTAATGGTGTTTCTATTAAGCTACAAGATTTCTTTGGCATTTCCTCAACTAAATAAACTAATTATTTCATGCTTCATTTTGTTTCATACTCTACTTTTTTTTATGCTTTGAATAAAAATCTAAGATTGACGATATTACTTTTGTAGTATTATTTACTCTCATTTCCAACCATTACAAATTCAGCCAATTTAATGACGTCATAAAAATTTCTGTACATACTATAATTATACTATTTATTTATATAGCCATATTTATTACAATAAACATAAGTATGTAGTAGAGATTTTAATTTGTCACACATTCCTTTATGGGCCAAAAATAGAAATGTATGTGAAGTGAAGTGAAATTAAATTAAATAAAGCAACACAGATGCCAACATTTTCTAACGAGTTTGTTAAAACAACAAACAACAAGAATTATCTTATCAGGATTATCTTTCAGAGTATCAACATTTGACGAAATATCAAAGACAAAGTTTTGTGGGATTTAATTTATTTTTTTTTTTTTTTGGTTTGTAATTTTTAGTTTCTTTATTATTACATCATCAGTGGTAGATATTCTACATAGAGATGAAAATCTACCAAATATTCCGAGCTATTTATACTCTACAACACTATAGTGGGGAAGGTATTCTAGATTCGTGCTGATGTTTGTAACGCCTATAAATATTAGGCCGATGCCCGTGCGTCCGTCTGAATTTCCATAAAATTTTGTACATGATATTTTGTCGGACCAAGGATTGAAATTGCTGGAAATCGGTCTATTATTTCAGCTAGTCACCATACAAATGTCCTCCCAAAATAGAAGTTTATTGATCATAAATGTTTAATTTCTGCACATATCCAAACAAATTTCGCCACATATAAGTTGTATATGAAACTTGGGCCCGATTACCGTTCACAACACTGAGTATTTTGATGTTGTATGTTGTAAATTGCGATTACAATTCACAACACTTATCGGCGTAATCATATGAAAAATGCATGTTGTGTTGTAGTCGAGACAACACAACTTTTAAGTGCTGTTAACGATAATCGGGCCCTTAATTAAAACTACAAATTTTGTGTAGATCGGTCAATAATTGCCCATAGCTCCCATATAGGCATGCTGTCGAAAATCATTTTAAGAGCTCTTAAAAATGTTGGTATCCAAATCAAATTCAACGCAAATAAGTTTCACATATACAGACAACATGACACCTAATTTTATAGCGGTCGGTCCACAATAAGTCAAATCTCCTATATAAGAAGCACTTCCAAAATTACTTTAACATATGTAAATCTTGTAAAAGTTTATATTGAAAATATTTCTATGCACTAAATTTTTTATGATCTGTTCATAATGGGTCATATATCCCATATAGCGGTCATTTATGTAAAGCTGGTCGGACTTGACCGACTATACTTTCTTAATTGTTTTTTTTTTTGTGTTGACAAATCTACAAACTGTAGGATTTGTTTGCTGTCAGAAACTTTTTCAAGGTTTGGCAACTCTCATTATGTTTTCTTAGCTGCAACAAGTTTTCTTCCTTGTTCTGAAATCTTAAACACCGTTCTTGTGCGTTTCGACGATTTAGATTGGTAGATTCTTTTAATGAAACTAAAAAAGTATGTTTTTTTATGTTTTTGCTGTTTTAATGAGTTTATTATCCAACTATATATTATTTACAAAGAAATTATTAAATTTAGTTTCGTTTTTACCATAAATATGGTAGTAATTATAATAACAAATAAAGAGACTTTTACATTGCTTGTAATGGATTATAAAGTAAGATTTAAATAAATTATGAATGTCTTATATTAACAAAATAATATTTTGCAGTCTTTTTTAAATCTTTAAGATAAGAGAAATGGAATATAACCATTTAAAGCAGTGATCGGCACTCCTAGCCACCACAGGACGAACATGAACGGTCATTAGTTTTTAAACAACATTATTATTAAATTTGAAAGAAACATCACTATCAATATATTATAAACAAGTTAGAGTGCAATATTCTTAAATACCCTGCACTGAAATAAAAGAATAAATATAAAAACGACCAAGTTATATGACTAGAATATTCTGATTCTGTGTTTTCGGAACAGAGAATTTTATGCATAGTTATGAGGATATCTCAAGTTGAATTTCAACATAATAATGGTATATTTAAGACACATATTAGTATTAACAAGAATTTCGAAAGTGCACCTTATTTATCTTTATCCGTACCTTAATCGATCAGTTTGATTTTGCATATATTTTTCAAAAAGTATTTATTCATCAATAACTATCTTGTCCCCTTCAAAGTAATCGTCGACAGATATAATACATTTATGCCAGCGTTTTTTCCAATCCTCGAAACACTTCTGAAACGCGCTTTTTGGTATCGCCAGCAGCTCCTGTTTCGATTTGTCTTTTATCTCCTTAACCGTAGCAAAATGCTTTCCTTTCATCGGTGTCTTCAGTTTTGGGAAAAGTCAGCGGGGGCCAAGTCCGGTGAAGACGGTGGTTGAGGCATGATAACGGTTTTGTTTTTGGCCAAAAACTCACGCAAAATCCAGATTTACATATAGATAAAAAATTTACCATATACGAGGTCTGATCAAAAAATAACTGTTATTTTCAAATTTCGTGAGTTACGTATTTTTCGGTTATGTTGATACACATGTCTGTTATATGTATATGTTGGTAATATCAGCCATTTTGGATTGTCAGTTTGTTTTTGACAGAAAAGGTTAGTCGTCTTTTGGTGTGCTCTTTGATTTTTTACTATTCGAAAAAATGGATCAAAGAAACTGTATTAAGTTTTGTGTAAAAAATTAAATTAAATGCGCAATAACATTTGACTGTTGACAATGTTGACTGTGGTGTTTGGCGAGTCTAGTATGAGCAGAACACAAGTTCAATTGTGGTATAACCGGATTAAGGAAGGCCGAGAAGATGTCAATGACGATGAAAACCGATGAAAACATTGAAGTAGTAAACGGGAAAAACCATTTGAGTTAAATTGCATGATGTTTATAATCAAGAAATTTCAGTTATTTATTTAAGTAAATTCTATGAAAAATAAAACAAAAACTAAAATTTTATCTGAAATTTACAAAATTTTTGAATTAAAATTTACATATAGTTCCTTTGGAAGAAATGTGAAAAAAATCAAAAAACCTCTAAAAAGGGCATTTTTATCCTTTGATCCAGCTCACCAAATATTGACCCCAGGACAAAAAAATTGAGAAACGTAGCTTTAAAATGAATCAAATTTTCATATTAGTCGGGAATATCGATACCTTATTTTATCTCCATACAAACGGGGCCACCCTAATGTACATACATAGTTGTTGTTTATTTAATTTAAAACATTTTTAAATTTTATTCCCAAAGTTGAAGTTTTTATAAGTTGAAATTTTTTTTTGGATAATGGTGATTCAATTTATAGAAGTTCGACTGTAATTGTTTCGCTATTACTACCATGAAGAAGAACAAATCTTGCTGTACGAATTTCGCTTGAAGCTTTTGTATAGTTATAGTGATTCATAAAAAATCCAAATTCATTCAACAGCCTGATTAATGTTTTCTAAATTATTTTATAATTTTCATGTTTTAAGCTAAATGTTTTTTAAACACACTCATAAATACATTAGACGCCAAAGAGTGGACGTCTAAAATACTTGATGATATTAAAAAAATTTGTAAATAACAATAGCTATTATTTACAATATTAAAATCTCCAAGGGCTATTGTGCTCCTACCATCAATAAATAAATGTTATAGAGTTGGTATTATTATGTTCATATCATAAATAGAAATTGATTACATATCAAATACATACATTTATCAATTTATAAAGAACGTGCACAAACAGAACAGAACAGAACAGAACATGTCTTGTAAGTGTGTTTATATGTATATACATACATACATATGTATGAAGGCTAACCAAACCTGAAATAATATTAAATACAAATGAGTACGAGTATTTTGTTATTATTAGATTTTGCCTTTTGCAGATTTTCCAAATTATTTTCTTTCTTGACATGAAATAACACTCACACTTTCAAAACATGTTTTGTTATTTTCTTCTTTGCCAGCTACACCGTTATAAAAATTTCTTTTTTGCTTTTTCTTCTTTGCAGGACATACCGGAAAACCATTCAACAAATTTAAGTGGCACAAATGCCGTAGTAGTTTGTGTAGTAGATAATGGTGTTAATGCCCGCACGAAAGTTTTTACCGAAAATGAAGCCCAGGAAACATTATTAAATAAACATAATGAAACCTGCATTTAGGCTGATTTGCCAGTAGCAACCTGAGTTGTGCTGCTTAAGAAACGCCTTGTAAGATGGTGAACAAGACAAACCTAAACAACGAAAACACAAAAACTCTTTGAAATCACAAAAAGACTTAAATTTTTAAGGTAAAGTTTTTGTTTTGTTAATTTTTTATTTTTAAACATATGTACATACTTATATGTACAAGACTCACAAAAAAAAAAACTCAAAGTTAATGGAAAATTATTATTATTTTTAATATTATGTTGGAAAAGAAAGGTGTGTCTGTAACCCATAAAAATATACATATCGTCACCGAAAATCCAAAAAGGCCATAACTACACATTTTAATCTTTTTACAGGAGAAGCAAAAAACTTTATAAATTTAAAACTATTTCATTCTTATTGGCCAAATTTCAGAATTAACCTATTGTGGATTTAGATTAATGAAAAAAATATATAAAATAATAGTAGTTTTTTACTAATTGTACTTAAGGCTTTTTGGAATAGTTTTTTCTGATACCAAAAAGCCGTAACAACAAAAAAAATTTTTTAATAAAAGCTAAAATTAGAATGAAAATAAACCGCTTTTCACTCTTATTCAGGTATGTGATGGAAAACGATAACGAGTGAGTTTTTGAAGCCCATTTTAAAGTATTTCTAATTAAATTTTTAAAATTTTTGTTTTAAGATTGTCTTTAATAGCAAATTATCTTTATATTTTGTGGGATAAAACTGTTTTAATACAGAAATATTACGAAAAAATTAACTTCTAAAACTCACTCGTTATCGTTATCGTTTTCCATCACATACCTGATTAAATATATTTTACGTTTTGTTTTCTGTGTTTGGAATATAAAAAAAAAACTAATTACAACGAGTTTAATGAATTCGAGAAAATATATAATTTGTTTAAAGCCGGCCACTCACATACAGTTTTAACTGTCAGTTTATTATTGTACACATGAAAAGAAAAGGAGTTCACATTGCAAAGTAAATTTTAAAGCTCTAATCTGAGTCAAAACTGTAGCAATCAGTTGGAAGTAGACATTTAATTTCCTGGAGATGGCTTCATTTCTTTTTGAATATTTTTATTTCTTCTTTATGTAACCGGACTGGTTCGACATCTTCACACTTTTTTTGTGTGTTGTGGCAAAACCTCTCATATTTTTGTTCACATTTTTTATTAAGTTTTTTTTACTTTCTAATGAGACACAAATATCCACAGCGTCCTTGTTACAAATTTGAAAAAATTTAACTGTCAACTTACATTCAAACAAATGCCAACATTGTTTTCAGTGCCCCGATAGACCAGGCGATAGAGTGTCGGACTATCAGTCAAAGGTTTGCGGGTTTGATTCCCGCCAAAAACTCTGGATGTTTTCGGCAGATAAGCCAAAAGATTCACAGTTTGTGTTTGTTAATAATTAAAAAAATATATATTTCGTTTTTTTTTTTTTTTAAATTAAAAGTATAGTTATGACTTTTGATTTCAACAGTTATTAATATTGTATTGTAAAATCGATATTTTACGGCATATGAGATTAAAATTTTAAAGAAAGATGAATTTTTGGTTGATTACATAATAATCAAGAAAAAATCAATTTTGAATTTTTTGTAGTTACGGCCTTTTAGATTTTAGGTGACGATATGTAACATGAAAAACACAATGAAAAAAGTCTGTTAATAAATCTAGGTATATTTATATGTAATTTGTAGGTTTATTATAGTTTAACTGTTATTTAAAATGTAAGAATGTTGGATATTTTGTAGAACAAAAAAGAAGTGAGATTTATTGCAACCGAAACTGTTGGTACATAAAACAAATCAACAATATGCCACTGGTACAACCCAACAACATTAGCAAGTAATGGTGTGATAGTCTTAAGTCACATGGTCACACATGGCAAATATTTACTCAAAATAGCGTAACCACTTGTTTTAGCACAAATTTCTTTGTCGTTGTTTACTCTTACAAGAGTTTTGCAAGACCGAACAGCATCAAATAAAATAAGGCTAAATATTTGTTGTGTCTCTTCCTAAATAAACAAAGTTCTTTTTTTAATAAATAAACGAGTTCAAAAATATTTTATTTAGTGGTTATGTTTTTGTTTTCGGAAAATATTTGCCAAGTGTGACCACGCCTTGAGAAAGGGTGTCCTAAATTGCAGGTAAAATTTTTAACAATTAGACAACACATTTTTTTTAGTTTGTTAATTTTGTTTATATTATCGAAACATAAAGTTTACAGGGCAGGGTTATGTATGGAATAGTATATTGGTTAAATGCTATTCCACGGGTTTGCTGGCACAGACGAACTCTTTTGTCGAAATTTTCAATTATGCAAAATGCTACATGTGACTGAATTTCATGGATAAAGCTTTGAATTTCACCATTAAGCAACCCATAAAATGATATACATACTATGCGTTAAATCCAGCGACCTAAGATATGTCTCAAACTGTAATTGAATTGTTTCATGGACTGTGGAGCCGTCTTGTTAAAATGTATACATCAATGACTTTCAATTTAAGCAAGAAGCAAATAGTCTGTTATCATGTTGCGATGTCTAGAACTAGTAATCACTGCTTGACCAGCCTAATTTTTGAAAAAGCATGATCCTATGATTCCTCCAACTAAAAATACTCATACTGATTTGTATCCACAATCATGAATGTGACTGGATTTATTCAACTTTGCGGGGGTTACGAGTGGTTACGACTTGTTGACTTAAATCATTGAATTCATGGTGTTATTCGAGTTCGAATAGTGTTAAATCACATGTTCTAGGCACCAATTCGGATCACTATAACAACAGTGTACAAGAGCAGAAAATGTCTGATGCACTTGTTGAAACAACATATAGTCTACATCAATTTCCACTGTTCATTAAATCAAATCCATGTATGTAAATGAATTCACATGCATATTTTGATGTTGTGTAAATCGTATCCCCTGAATATTTCTCACACGGAAGAACAAATTTATATATACATACATACATACATATATACCCTCATGCACCAGTTGTGATGATGGAGGATATAAAAAGAAATTAAATTCAAGTTTATTGCAGCAGCAATTAATTTAATGCTAATAAAGAATCCATTTCTCTTCTGCAGTATAAATATTTCGTTAATTTTTATACCTATACAATTTAAAAAGAACATAACATGCTGTTGAAATTATAGGTACAATATTTTTATATACATACTAGTATTATAATTATGTTAAACGTTTTTGTGAAATTCATATTAAAAAATCAGTGGGTCGGTCTCATGCATAAAAACGAGTAAAAGCGCCGAGTCGATGCAGGTAAGCAATTGCTCGTAAGTTGAGTTCCATCAAATAGCAACCAACAGCTTTTTCTCAATTTCGTATGCATAAAAATGAGTACAAACCAATTGCAATTACTAGAGCAATGGGAGATCAAACGTCTAATTGTTATTGAAGTGGAAACATGTCGTCAAGCGAAAGTGGCGTAGAAGTAGAATTAACCCCCTGGCCCGCGATGTCGAACGATAACGTTCGCATAGATAAGACTTAAGACACAGACTTGATTGTGGAATAAACAAACTTTATTGAGTAAAAAAATAGATACGATAAAAAGTTTGTGTCTTAAGTCTTATCTAAGCGAACGTTATCGTTCGACATCGCGGGCCAGGGGGTAAATAATAATAATAAAATAGAAACTGACGAAATTCCCAAATTTTTAGTAAAAAAATAAAACAAAATAAATATTTAATAGAAAAGGGTCAACTACCATGCATTAAAAATAAAAATAAAAAAATACAATAGAAACATGTGTAGCAGAAATTAAGCAAAAATTTGGCATTGAAATAACGGGGAAAAAATTAATAAAAAAAATAGCAAACATGAAATGTCGCATAAAAAATAATGAATAAAACAGGCAATAAAAAAATTATTAAAAAAAAACTGGGAAACTGATTTGTCACAACTACTTTGTGCTAATTCTAATCCCACAACAATCAAACTGAACCAGGCCAGGATATATCAACGCTTGTCCATCACAAGTTGCCTGCACATTTATAGAGTGGAAGGAAGCCTTTTCTACAAATATACTAATCGCTTTGATTTGTGGGGTTTTTAATTTGTATATGAGTACAATCAATCACTACAATTCCAAATGGAAAGCAATAATTTGCTTGCCATTTCATTAGATCATCTTTTATTTCATCTGCATCTTTCGGGAATTTTATCCACTCGCTTGCTTTGGCAGACATAAGTTTCGCAACTTCCGCAATAGTTCGCGACACAGTTGATTGATGGACTCCAATATCTGTATGTATTTAACATTTTATTTTTAATTATAAAAAAATAATTAATAATTAAGAATACTTGATAAATTTGTTTTACGCTTTTGATAACATTTTGTATTTCTTTGTGGCACAAAATATTCAGCCATGTTTCCTTTTTAGTGTATGCGAGTCAACTATAATAAGGCACGCTCAACAAAATTTGAGCAAGAGCTCAGAAAAGAAAGCAAAATCTTGTTTTTATGCATATGAAAATGAGCACAAGCTCATCTAACTTACTTCAAATCACAGTTGATAAAGTTGGTACAATTGTACTTTTTTTGATACAATTCAAAACTGAAAAGTACGATGGTACCCCTGTGGCTCATTTGGTACTATTTCCAAATTTTTCAAACCCAAACTTGTTTTTAAATTATATAAAATGGCAACGCTTATTTACTGAATGAATATTGTGAATAAATTTTTGCACTTGTTCATTGGGAATAAATAGCAGCTGGTTTTTAGTATTAAACTTCATATATAAAATAAAGAGAGCAATTGTAAAGTTTATACAGGCTAGAAAAAACTTCAATACGTTTTTTTTAGTATGAACGCGTCGCGTCGTCTTAGTTTTTTGCAAGTGGTACTAAAATAAAACTCTTGTTGTTACAACTTTAATATAGCAACTGGTTTGTTATCAAAAAATGTATAGATTTGATCTCATCTATTTGAATGTACCTTACTAATATTTTATATGGCCATAATTATCTACATATGTATAATTAATGGGCATGTAATTATTTATTATACCCTACATGTATATTGGATTTGTGCTGATGTTTGTAACGCCCAGAAATATTGGTTCAACACCCACCTTAAAGTATATCGATCGACACAGAATCACTTTCTGAGTTGATTTAACGATGTCCGTCCGTCTGGCTGGCTGTCCATGTAAAGCTTGTGCGCAGAGTACAGGTCGTAATTTTGAAGATATTTCGATAAAATTTGGTACATGATATTTTTCGGCCAAATGAGTGGTAAATAAAGCCAAATCACATCTATGAATTTTGTGCAGATCGGTCCATAATTAGTCGTAGCTCCCATATAAGACAATCTCCGTAATTCACTTTAAACTCCATAAATAAAAGTATTTATATCGAGATAAAGTTTAACACATATAATACTTATATTCACAGACATCATGACACTAAATTTTTGGATGATCGGTCCACAATAGGTTATATCTCCCATTTCTGAAAAACTGTTTAATACATATACTGTGTGTAGGGTATTATATGGTCGGGCTTGACCGACTATACTTTCTTACTTGTTTTTTGTTATCTTTACTTTACATGTAGCAATGAATTTAAAGTACCTTTTATTTTTGTTTTATTAAATATTTGTTTATTTTTGTTTATTAAAAAAAATTAAAAAAAAAAATATTGTAAAAAAATTATTTAATACTATTGGGTCGAAAAAGTACGATTTTCAAAGTTCGTTGGTACGATATTGGTTTTCTCATTTATCATCCCTGCTTCAAACTGAGCAAGACGGGATCAAATGTGAGCAGTGAGTAAATGCAAATACATAAATTTTTATTATGCATACGACCAGCGTTACCGTTGGCAAATTTGAGAAAGTCGCACAAAAAGGGGATTTATTAAAAAAAAGGGCACCACTTTTAAAAAGATGGAAAAGAAACAAAACAAAAATAAAAATCGTATTTTTTTTCATTTAAATGTTGTATATGATGTATGCATATATGCATATAATAAAAAATTAATAAAAAAAACTAACTAAATAAATAAAAAACTAACTTGATACATAAGTAAAACAAAAAAAATGTACACAAAAAGTGCCACGGCATCTGTAAAAGGGTCAAATTGCCACTTTAGTCGCATCAACGGTAACGCTGCATACGACAAGCACCTTTTACTCAAAAAATCGAGTCCGAGCTCAAGCTCACGTTTTATGCATGAGGCCCAATGTGTATGAGTTGTAAATAGTGTAAATAATAAAGCAGTTAAGTAAATATTGTATGTAATTTATTAAAAAATCTATATATATACGAGTACATATATGTACCTACATATAACTATTTAAATAAATCTGTATGAAAGTTATACAAAACAAAAAATTTATTAAATGTTGAATAAATAATAATAAAAAATTATAAAAATGTTTGGTGTTATTTAACAATAATAAATATTTAGGTTGAATATGTAAAATTCGCTATATTAAATTGCTGCAACTCAGAAACAAAAATGGTAAGTAAAAAATAGATTTTCAATATATGTAAGTACATTTTCTTAAAATCTTTATAACTAGAAATCTAAAATTTTTTTTGAAAATTATAAAATAATATTTGAAATTGTTAAACGTCTTTATTGCACATTTTTATTTCAAATATTTATAATTCAACAACCAAATAGAAATAGAAACCATAGAATACTAAAGCATTTTATTGTCTACAATTGTGCCAAAATTTGTCTTACTAATCTTTATTATTCAAAAGATATAACCAGTGAATTTAAAGGAAACTTAAAACAGAAAACAAAAATAAATAAAAGAAGTACCAATTATGTACTAAAATTAGCCCTTTTTACCAATAAGTACTTCAGTTCCGAATAGCATATTGTGATTTAAATTTTGAATGTTTAAATGCTTATTTTCACTTTATTTGCTCGTTTATTTAAAAAAAGGCTTTTACTTATTATTACTTTTAATATTAATCGTTGATTGTTTTTTAAAAAGTTTATATCGTCACCTAAAATGCCCAAAGACGTATCCCTCTTTATCATAATTTTACAGGAGACGCAAAAAACGTTATAAAATGAAAACTGTTTAATTGAAAATCGCGATTTCTTCACATCTTGTCTTAAGATAGACGACAAACTTCAGGTGACGCGATTTTCAACGTTTTTTGCTTCTCCTGTAAAATTATGATAATGAGGGTTACGTCTTTGGGCATTTTAGGTGACGATATAAAATTTATAAAATTAACAAATGTAAAATTAATTCAATAAACATTTTAAATAAAAAATAAATTATAAACTTGGTGCGTTTTTTTTTAAATGGCGCGTTTTTCCCCGTTTTAGTGTGTTTTTAAAATTCAAAGTTGACAACGCTGATTGTGTATTTTGGACGTGAGAGTGTTTTAAACAGACAGTTGGTCCGACAGACAGGCGGACATAGTTCAATCGACTTAGAATTTCAAAATTAAACATTTAATATATTCAGAAGAATATTTGTCAATGTTACACACGGAATGACAAACTTATATAAACACATTCATTCACCACTTGTACTGGTGGAGGATATAAAAAAATATCAAAATCAAAATTAAAAACCACGAATAACTAACATCGTCCTGAGAGCATAGAAATCTCTCTAAAAACCTCCTAAATATAAATTATGTTATAAACTATATAAATAAAATTTAGCTTTTTTTAATTTAAAGCCATAATTTAAAAACAAATTAACTAAACTCAAATTCCGATGTATAAATAATTTACATACATACATATACATATTTTATAATTTAGGATGGAAAAAAAGTAAAGCAGAATATACTTTTATTAGGATGTTAACCCAAGTCCTGTTTACTTAATAATACCCTTATTTAACAAAAGCAAAAAGACATCCTTCAATGAAAATGTTAAATCTCCAAATAATAAACAAACAAAAAATTACAAGTTTTATAGTCCAATTATGTTTAAAACAAACAAGAAAATGACAGGATGCCTGGTTAATGGCAAATAAAGGATTTTAATACAACATTGTTTTACTTTTACAAGAGATACATTTTGACATATACATGGCTACACAGATGGACAGACAAGCAGACAGGCATATCGCTTTAAACAAGCTGGGTATAAACAACCAGGAAGTTTATGATTAAATATTTCATGTTCATGGCAGAAATATTTGATGGTTCAACCTTAATTTTAGTATTTTCAAGCAGATTTGAGTCGTAAAAGTAACAAGTTTTTATTTTACACCAGCCTTCAACGAAATTAGTCACAGATGCTAAATCAGGAAATGAAGATTAATTCTAAAGATAAATGACATTAAAGGAAATTGACCCAACACTAATGAACAGTTTTTTATTATAGGAATTATTAGTAGAAAATTTAATGAACATTTTGTAGTGTTAGAGGAACATTTTTAGTTTTTATACCCTACACCACCACAGTGGGGAGGGTATATTGGATTTGTGCTGATGTTTGTAACGCCCAGAAATATTGGTCCAACACTCACCTTAAATTATACCGATCAACTCAGAATCACTTTCTGAGTCAATTTAACGATGTCCGTCCGTCCGTCCGTCTGGCTGGCGGGATGTCCATGAACTTGTGTGCAGAGTACATATCGCAATTTTGAAGATATTTCGATGAAATTTGGTACATGGAATTTTTTCGGCCCCAGGACGGATGGGATTGAAACTGGTGGAAATCAGTCTATTATTTCACCTGGCCCCCATACAAATGTCCTCCCGAAATTGGTGTTTACTGATCATAAATGTTTGAATTATACAAGTATGCAAACAAATTTCACCACAAATGTGTGGTGAGTGAAGCCAAATCACATCTACAAATTTTCTGCAGATCGGTCCATAATTAGTCGTAGCTCCCATATAAGACCCACTTCCAAAAATCACTTTAAAGATCATAGCTCTCTCAAATATGTTGGTACCCAAATAATAATGAACATAAATATATCTCATATGTATACAAACAATACGGTACAATTTTATTGCTATCGGTCCATAATTAGTCGTAGCTCCCATATAAGGCCCACTTCCGAAAATCACTTTACAGATAATAACTCTCTCAAAAATGTTGGTATCTAAATAATATTGAACATAAAAATGTGTCATATAAATAAAAATAATATGGTACAATTTTATGATGATCGGTCCATAATTAGTCGTAGCTTCCATATAAGGCCCACTTCCGAAAATCACTTTAACGACCATAAATTTCTTAAAAATGTTGGTATCTAAATAAAATTCAACACAAATAAGTTTCATATATACAAAAAAGATGACACCTAATTTTATAATGGTCGATCCATAATTAGTCGAAACTCCCATATAAGACCGTCTTCGTAATTCATTTTAACCTCCATAAATCTTTTAAAAGTATTTATATTCAGATAAAGTTTAGCACAGAAATCATGACACTAAATTTTAGGATGATCGGTCCACAATGGGTTATATCTCCCATATATCGCCCATTTGTGAAAAACTGTTTTATATATATACTGGGTGTAGGGTATTATATGGTCGAGCTTGACCGACTATACTTTTATACTTGTTTGTATTGTTAAAGAATTCTGTATGCAAAGAATATTTATAATAATTACAATTTCAAAATTAAAATAAACATTATCAAAACATACTTATGTGTAAGAAACATTTTCTATTAAATTAAAGCAATATATAATTTGTCATACATACATGCATACATACATATGTATGTATGTATATACGAGTATTTTGTTTTATCTCACTTTATTATTGATTTAATTATTCGTACATATTGATAATACAAAATACCAGGCAATTTAAATGAATACAATTTTTAATGTCATATTTATCTAGAATTACCAACAATCTAAATCTAAATTAAATAAATTGCAATAAATCACTTTTATGCACAATGAAGTTAAATAATTATTTAGAATACTCAACGTACAAGAGAGAGGAAAAAAACAAATTATATGGTAATTTAATTTTGTTGTATGCCAATTATTGGAACATAAATAAAAAGCAATATATTGAATATTTCAAATCAAATTATTTATTATAGAAATCTAATTAAAATTTTGTTGAAAATTATGTGAACACAAAAGTTTTGAAGAGATAATAGATTTGATTGTGGAATTTTGTCTGTCAGTATATGTAGTATAAGCCACCCAGCAAAAAAAAAGAGCTTCGCAGAGGCAAAAAAGAAGTTGAAAACACATATCTACATACATAGCTGTAGATAGATGATCAATGCTTCAATTTTGCATAAAATTATTAGAAATAAAATTGTTGCCAAATCTTTCACTTTTCAACCCAACATTTTTATTTGTGCTTGCATTTGAGGTTTATTTAAATTTTTTTTCTCTATTTGCCTCAAGAGCCGAATTATGTTCTATGTTTTTTTCTCGCCATAGAAAAACTGATTTATTTAATTTAAAGTAATTCTGTGCATATATAAATACATATTTACACATGTTTCTGTGTACATATAAAAAACTACTATATAATCTATATATATAAAATTCAATGTATGTGTGTATGTATGTATGTAACGTATAGACTCCGAAACGGCTGAGCCGATTTTGATGAAATTTTCACAGCATGTTACTGTGACTCTGGAAGGAATAATAGGGTACTTTTTTTACCACGCCCACTTTTTTTAAATATTGTAATTGGAGACCAAACCTCTGGACCGCAAGTTTTGAAATTTTCACAGCATTTAACTGGGACTCTGGTATGATTAATAGGGTACTTTTTTTACCACGCCCATTTTTACGCCCACTTTTTAAAAATTATGTAATTGCTCCCATATAGTTTTTAACAGATTTACTTCAAATTGTATACACATTATAAACTCCAGGCGAGGTAAAAATAAAGATTTTTAAGCCACGCCCCTTTCACGCCCCTTTTTCACGCCAAATTTTTGAAAGTTTTATTCTCTATACAAATTTGTTCATTCCAATGTATTTTTTTTATTTGGTAGTATATTTCTCTTAATACTGTTAACGTCGCCATATAACTATGAACTACGAATACTTCATCGCCCCCTTTTCTTAATTCAGATACTTACTTATACCACTAACAATGTTTGCTATACAAAATACTTTTTTTGTAATATGTATTTACCTAAAGTTTTATATACTTTTTAACTACATACATTTTTTTATTACCAAATCCCCATTTTTCGCCCCATTTCACCTTAAATTATATTGCTTTTAATCTATATATATATAAATGAATGTGTGTCTGTATGTTTGTGCTTAATAGGAGGCCAAACCCTTGGACCAATCTGCCTGAAATTGTACAGCATGTTACTGTGACTCTGGAAGGAATAATAGGCTATATGAAGTTTTGATTGTACAAACGGGAGTGGCACCGCCCATATAACCCACAAATTTAACCCGCCATATTTTGGGCATTTTTTGACGTACGTCGGTGATATTTGGTACATATGGTATTGGCATAATTAGGAATACGTACCAGGAGAAAAGTGAGTGGGGCCACGTCCCTTTTTAGGAAAATTAAACATCGTAATATAGTCTTAACTACTGGACCGATCGTCATTAAATTTTCACAACAGGATAATCTTACGAAATAATAAATTCTTGACTATGTAAGTGGACAAAGGGGCATGGTCTCGCCTGAAGCATTGCAATAAATACATTAAAATTAAATAAATAAATGTTTGTAAATATATAAATACGTTTTATTTTATTTTATGACGAGGGGGGGGGGGGTAGCAAAGCACACCGGGTTTAGCTAGTTAATCATAAACATACATACATATCGTTAGTTAAAACGCCAACGGCCCTAACGAACAAAAAATCCAAAATCGGTTTTTGGTGATTCTGATTGACATCTACAAAAAATTTGGACTTATTTGACCAAAATTACCAATTTTATTAACGAAAAATAAACGGCCCCATCTACAAAGGCATTTATATTATAAATGCAAAAAGACCTAACTGATTGTTTGTATAAACATCATTGCAAGTTGACAAAAAAAAATCGACAGATTTAATCGTTGAACTATTTATTTATTATAGAGAATTAAATTTGTAACAGCTTAACGCAAAATCAGGATTTTGTTACTACTTTGTATAGACATGCCAGCAGTGAAGCTCTTACCCTAGTATAAAGCTACCCAGCATACCATTCTAGGAGAGTTCCGAAAAAGGAGTCAGAAAAGAGTCCAACTTAAGAGCATTTTCGGAGCGAAAGAAAAATTGGCTTGTTACTTTCCTGAGTCGGCACGCAGTATGACTCAGAAATTCTACTTAATTATGTGTGTACAAAAGCGTTGCTGTCCTGTTATTTGGGCTTTGAACAAAAAAAAAACATAGCTGTATCACACAAAAATGATAAAAACAAGATTACACGGAGCCCAAAAACCTCCTCTTAAAAGACTCTATTCTGACATTATCTAAGAGCTCTTTCTGACGGACCATTTTCGAATGTAATGACCCTCTTTTCTGAAGGTTTTCTGAGCAATTGTGAATGTTTTTTGGGCTCATAAAGAGCGTTAACGCTACGAAAAAGGTGTCAGAAAAAACTCTTTTCGGACTCATATGGCTTGCTGGGTAACTCGTCTTATTATAAAATGAAGCTACAGCTTCATAATTTTACCATTTACAATGCAGTTAATCACGAGTCTGACAATTATATTTGATATGAAACTGTGGGAAATCTGGTTTCATCCACGTTTACTACAATTATTATTAAACATTTGAGAAATTCACTTGAAAGGTTTCCTGAAATTCACCACATCATTAGCTATTCGGATGGTTGTTTTTATCAAAACAGAAATGTCATCCTTTTAAATGCTTTGATTTCTTTATGTGTGGAAAAAGTCATTACCATACAGCACAAATACTTTTCCTCTAAAAGTTCAAAAGCTAGACCGTTTTTTATATCATTTACCGTAGATTTACTTAAATTTAATTTTTTAGCAATTTTAAGGCATGAATAATTATTTAGCAACAAATTTATCACATTGTTTTTAATATCAGTTGGCGTTTTTCTCATTTTAAAAGATCTTTTAATTTTTTATTTAACAATCAAGTTAAGCACTTCACAGGTCAAACAAACAATAATGCACAAATAAAAGCAATAAAAGCTTGATAACAAAAGAAAACCAACGGGTCAAATATTGTTACATTTTAATGAAGCAATATCGTGATAATGTTTATTTTTTGTACTGTGCGAAAGTGTCCGAATAATGAATTCTTTGTTGGTTTTAATTTTTTTATTTTTTTTAAAAGCAATAAAGCAATAAGGTTTGGTTAAATAAAAAAAAAAATACATATATATGACAATATACCTATATTTGTATAATTTTCATTACCTTAATTTCTTAATGCAAAACATCCGGACTGTTTTGCTTCCCACTGTATAAGTTTGAAATCACACATTTTCTGTCCTATATAATAAGCTATAATTTTTAAGTTGATTAAAAGTTTATAAACCATTAATAATTAAAAAAAAATATTACATACATTGAAATGTTAGATTGAAAAAAAAATAATATGTCATTTCGCCTTTAATTTCAATATTAATTTAAAAGCAAGAGAATATAATCGATCGCACTTAAAAAAGCTTTTAAAAAATATTAAGGTATCTATAGTAAAGAGAATCTTAATATTGTTACCTATATACATATGTATGAAGCTAACGAAAAATATCGTGAATGTGTGTGGACAAAATTGTTAATAAGGGTGTCCCAACTAGAACGCAATGATGTCAATGGTGTTTGGTATCGTGAAATGATAACCAGTTTTTTCTTGACTAGAATTGAAGAAATGAATGTGGAGGGCATGTGGTTTCAACAAGACGGCGCCACATGTCATACAGTCAGAGAAAATGCATCGGGCATTTCCGGTCGTGTTATTTCGCGTTTTGGAGACCAGAATTGGCTGCCTAGTTCGTGCGATTTAACACCTTTAGATTTTTTTCTTTGAGGTTTTTTCAAGTCGATGGTTTACACGAATAAGGCGACGACGAGTCAAGCCTTAAAAGAGGAAATTGGACGCTGCATTAATGAAATACCGCAGCATTTATGCAAAAAGGTCATTGAAAATTTCATTAAAAGTTCACGTCTGTGACAGCAAAGCCGCGGCGGCCATCTGCACGATATCTTGTTCCATACATAACCTCATTCTGTCTACTTTACGATATAATAAAGTTTCACGATTTTCTTTTTAAATATCTGTGTTTTATTTAAAATTTAAAAATTGCGTTCTAGTTGGGACACCCTTTATATTGTTGTATGCCGATTGCATAAACAATCTTTTCTCACACTCCTAAACAAATAATTATATTTCTTACTCAACAACAGACATTAACAACATTAGTTTTTACATATTTCAATTCCATTCAATATTTCATTCGTTTTTGCAATAAACGTTTTTAATTCGTTTAAAATAACAAACAATTCTATCTCTTTATCAAATTCACTCTACAATTTTGGCTTTTTTAAACAATTTCAAAAGTATTTTGTAAATCATCCTTTATTCTTGGTTTATTTTAAGGAGTGATTTCACCAGATCACTTTTTGAGATCTCTTTCATATCACTGCGACAAAGGGCAATTTCAAAAGTATTTTGTAAATCATCCTTTATTCTTGGTTTCTTTTAAGGAGAGATTTCAGCAGATCACTTTTTGAGATCTCTTTCATATCACTGCGACAAAGGGCTTAAAATTAAAACTATTTGCTTAAGTAAAACAAATTCTTCAGCAGTTGCGCTTTTAAATCAATTAAAGCTTTTTATATAGAAATTTCCAAATTCCAAAAACCATAGTCACATCAAATAGTGCGATCGAGTTTCACAATCCAAAGGTTATTTGAATTCTTGCATCTTTATTGATTCAACACATACTTCTGCAAAATTTTAATTTTTGCTGATGACTCTGTAAACAAATACTAGAACTTATTAATCCCGAAAAATCCCATGATTTTTTTAAACCAATCCCGTGATTTTCAGAATTGGCATCCCTAATATTATAGCAACAAATTTTGCAAATAATCCGGACTATTGTGATAATAAGAAAAAACCTTCTAAACGTGACAATCGCAGAATAATAAACTGTGTCACCAAAACAATGAAGAGTCTTGGTCAGAGTATTCATAAATGTGCGGTGTCCAGCTAAAAAAAATCCCAGACACAAGCTGTTGTCTGTGCCAAGGCCACAAAGCTGCTAGACTTGAATTCGCTAAAAAAAAAAAACTTACCCCCGGCCCACCATGTCGAACGATAACGTTCGCTTAGATAAGACTTAAGGCACAAACTTTTTATCGTATCTATTTTTTTACTCAATCAAGTTTGTGTATTCCATAATCAAGTGTGTGTCTTAAGTCTTATCTAAGCGAACGTTATCGTTCGGCATCGTGGGCCAGGGGGTTAAAACCTAACTGGAAACAGGTAAGCCGATTTTTTTTTAATAATACATTCACTATTTGAACATACATCTATAGACAGAGAAATAGCGCACCAATGTTTTATGAAGTGCCAAACGTATTATATTGAAAAATGAAATGATAATAACATGGAATTTTATGCTATTCTTTTGCTCCACTGTGGTTTTCAAAAATTCGTTTGAATTGTCCTTTCGCACGTTCTTTATTTTGTTAAAAATTGAGTTTTTTGGTCGAACAATGAAACAGCGCACAGTTATATTGATTTGAAACAAAAATAGTTTATGCTAATTTTGGGGATAAATTCTTGGGTAATTTAACAGACAAAATATTCATCATTCATTTTGTCAACCAAAATAAGAAGAGGACCACACTGTTCACTTGAGAAACAAAAAGGTAATTTGGGAACTTCAGCAAACAAACAAAAATAGCTGATATAATTGAATGTTTTCGAAAGATGGTTTATAATATAATTAAATGTAATGAATTAGATGAACGTTTGCTTAATGTAAAGAAATATCGGAAGAAGCCGCCGCGAAAGACAGCAGGGGCCAAATTACCGCATTCGATATCGAGTAAAATTGATCGTAATTTTCTTATTTGAGATTATGGCATTCGATATCAAGCAAGAAATTTAGTGCATTTTATCATAATTTCGATATCGAAATCATTTTTCGATACGATAGCTCATTCGATCACGAATGCGGTAATTTGGCCCCAGTTCGTGAGGATAAGGCATTAGTTAGGAAAAATAAGCTTAAATAAATAATAAAATAATTTGTGTTAAATGTTTCCAGTAGACTTGTGCAAAGACGCCCCAGCTTTATGGTTGTGTAAGTAGAAAAAATCACGTCTGTCAAAAAATAATATAAAGGCACGTTTGTCTTTTGCAAAATTTCTGGTAAAGAGTGCTTTTCACAGATGAAACCAATATTAATGTGATTGAGCCTGGCATAAAAACGTTTGTACATATCGAGAAAAAAAAAACTCAGAATTTAATACCCATTAAACTAGTTACTAAAACAGTAAAGTGCGCTATTTCTTTGCCCATATCTGTATATTTGTTTAAGGTGACTTTTCTTATTTTCCAAACAGGCAACACGCCTATACATGTAAGTCGTCAAACAAAGAAATGGTTGTCTTCAAAAATATTAATGAACTTGAATGGCCCCCATATTATCTAGAACAGAATTGAGAAAATTTGGGGAGTGTGAAGCCGTCTAATTTATGCTGAATATCGACACTTCGAAGGTATATAGATATCACTTAAATACAGAAATTTAAAATTTTATTTTTTTATATACGATTACATTGTAAATACAAATATGGCAAATATATCTGCATGTATGGAACAATTGAGTGAACTGATCAGTTTTACTTCAAACATGTATGCACTAATTTGTTTTATATATTTGTTGTACTCACCAGTTGCGATGTTCGATGACGTAAAGGCCTCCAAGAGATCGATGGGTGATTGGTGTTGTTGCTGTAATTCTTTAATATTATTAATGCAGATCAGGTTTTTTTCGAACTTTGAACCCCAAAATTTTGAGTTTATGACATTATTGAAATAAACTTTATATCATATAAAGAAAAAAATCCAAATAGAAGAAGTTACCTAAATGTAACCTAGTTGTTTGTTATTGATAATCTTTTTAATTAACTTTAGAAAAATTTAATAAATTTATTATTATTAGACTATTTGAATAACATGTTATCATGTTTGTATCTTTGAAAATTCTAGTACTTATTAAAGCAAAAATGGGCTTTTTAATTGTGCAAAATTGAAATTTAGAAAAAATATTGAAAAAAAATACTAAAACTTAAATTATGTATTTACTGCCGTATTTATAAAAAATTAAAGTAGACTTCAAATGTACTTTAAGAAAATTTTGTATGAAAATTTTGTCTAAAAGCACCATTCAAGTCTACTTTATTTTTTATAAATATGTACATTAAAATCTAAAATGGTTGTAAGAAACTATCCATGAGTTTTGATCAAAAAAATAGTTTGTTGAAAAAGAGCAGGTTCTTTAAAAATGTATAATTAACCAAGATTTTGAGTTATTCGGATAGGGTATACTTATTAATTTTAGTGTGTGAGTAATTGTGTGAGAAAACAATTATGAGTAGATCCAACGGTGGTGTGCGACACCAAGAATTTATTCCAAGAATTTATCAAAATCCCTCGTAATTGCCATTACCACGGTTTGTGTTAAAACAAGTGCTCGAGATTTTTTTAAACTAATTAGGTGATGTTTAAAATTTTTTTAGATTTTATGAATTTTTTTAATATTAATGGAACTTTTCAGATCCACGATCTTCAACAAAATGGACGAGACCCGGATATTAATAATTCTAGAAAAATGTGTTTCAGTGACTTGTGATATGTTTGAATGATGGAATGCTTGAATGATTGAATGCTTAAAAAGTTTCGTTAAAATTGTATGTGGCATCTTTAACTAACTTGTGAAGACATCTGTACAGATGTTGCTCAAAAAAAATTATGAATTACAGTGACAGCCTAAACTGTATATAAGAAAAATGTTGAAACCATCTATTGTAATTTTTGTTAAGTATAATTAAATACAATATATAAATATAATTAATTTGTGAAAAGTAACATTTTAGCTAAACCGTACATTATCTGGTGAATAGTATGCCTGATCGAATTTTTGAATTGATTGCAAAAAAAGTCTAAATTTCTTCTGAATATTTCAGTGTATTTATAGTTATGAAACACTAATTAAAGTTAAACTGTTTTATTTTTCCATTAACATACAAAATTGAGAAAAGTTTTATGTATTTGTCGTTATGCAAAGCAGTGTGTTGTGGGAGTTTGCCAGAGCGCACAGTTTCACAAGATTATAAACAACAAATACAATTTTTGATACGTTTGGTTTATTCAGAATTCATTTCTAATATTTGTATGTTGAAATTGTTTTTAGTGTGAAACAAATAGCGACAAATCCGTAATCTAAATTTTTGAAACCAATTAAGTTTTTTAATTTTAGAATTTAATTCTTGGAGAATGTTGAGGCCGCTCGCTATTGCTCTATGACTTCGAGATTAATTTTTTTTTACAATTAAAAATGTACGATTATTAGCTTGGAATTTTTACATGATTTTTTGACAGAATGGGGTCACATTAAGTCGATAACTACGATAAATTAGTAATCGATTATAAAGTAAACGACGTGGCGCTAACACAGTGTATTTAAGTTTGATCACTTTTCGCACTAGTTATCTACTTTCAGTGCTCCCAATCAACCAGTAGTATTAATTATTTTAATATAAAGCAGTAAAAAATGAAAACAACTCTCTTTTATTAAAAAAATAATGAACATTTTAATTTCTAAAAACAAAAAAGAAAAGGGTTGTGGTAACCAGAATCGAACAGCGTCATATTATGATGGAATTTATAGTTGTTTTATTAGAGAATCGTACAAAACATTAAAATGCAAATACATATATAAGAAAGTAGAGCCCTACAGCAAAAAAACAAAAAAAAACTGTCATCACTCATAAAATCCACCGAAAATGGAATTTTATCATAAAGAAACTCAAACTCAATCATTAATTTACCTAGTTTAAAAACGCCCCTGTTTTCGCATTAAATATTCAATGAACAATTTTCATGTTGTTTTTTCTAGGATCCATTAAAAAATATGCAACCAAACAAACAAATAAACTCAAGTAAGTATTGAGACTAGACATTACTTTACTTCAGTTCCCTCATGAAATTTGTCGCATTTTTTTTTTTAATATTTTTTTATACCAAATAGAAAAAAACATAAAACTCACACACAGTCAATGATTTATACGAAAGGAAATCTAAATAGTCAAAATAATAATAATAAATCATTTACAAAACTGTATACATTTTTTCCATCAATAAAGGTTAAAATTTTATTGATAAATTGATAAATTTAGCACAAAATGTCGGTATATTTTGATATTTTGAAGTGTTATATTCGGCTGTGCCGCATCTGAAATACCCTCCACTTAAATATAATAAGAATTACAAAAACTACGCTGTTATTAGGACTAGAATATCATTCTTCAGTATTTCGAATTCAGTTTTCGGGCAAACTTTATTAGTATTTTATATTTGTCGTGGTGAATGCAAAAGGCTGTATGTCAAAAAAAATTGAATTTGGTTTTATTGTAGTGTTGTAACCAAAATTGGGGCTCCTATAACTGCAATTTATCTTAGAGCCGTTCAGGCAATTAGAAGAGAGCTTTTGTGCGCTATTGCAATATGACGAATGTTCAGTATGTTTCAATTTTTACCAGAAATATTCAGATTTTTGTCTCTCCTGCAAAAATATAATTTTGTGACATACAGCCTATTGCATTCACCACGACGATATATTGTTCCATAGACGCATTTACATATGTACTTACAATATAATTTATTTCAAATGTTTTGTTATCTAATTTTAACCATTTACCTATATAATTGATTCTTACCATTATTTACAGAGTTTGTATATTTATCCTAATAATCTAAAAATAGGTTAAACATTTTTCCATATACATCAGGTTAAGCAAAAGGGTATAAAAAAGGGTAAGCTTAGAAGGTGAGGCTTATGTCATCTCAATTACCTTATACAATAATTTTTAGATGTTATAGAGGAAGTGAACCAATTAATTAAAGACTGATATCTTCAAAATCCAGTATTCTGTAACTTGATTTTTATGTATTTTAAGGCAGAATTTCTCATCTCAATAATATAGTTTACAAAAGTTTAACGATTGTTATAACAATCAACGTTGACAACTTGGTGCGTTTCGCACCATTTTTGGTGCTTTTTTAATTTATTTGTGCAAAAAATACCTTAGTTGGTGCCCGGTGCGCTATTTTGTTAATTTCGGTGCGTTTTTTAATTTTTGCGCTATTGTGATGAAATCTTTATTTTTACCAATG
This sequence comes from Bellardia pandia, assembly GCA_916048285.2. NCBI lineage: Eukaryota > Metazoa > Arthropoda > Insecta > Diptera > Calliphoridae > Bellardia > Bellardia pandia. The sequence continues at coordinate 52,026,749 of OU696531.1, forward strand.
TTTAATAATTCATTATCATAAAATCTATATGATGAAAAGGGACCCCATTTAAAAAACGAATGCATGATAAATGAATACCTACTATCAAATTCGTCCCATGAAGGTTATTTCTAAAGGTGAAGGGGGTGAAAATCTTTGTTTGAAAATAAAATTAACATTTTAAACATGGACATAAAAATTCTTGTGTAGCCTGATGGTTTGGTCTACTGAACTGTAGACGAACAACAAGGACTCTGATTGAAAAAATTCTATATGTATGTACTTAAAACAGAAAACAAAAATAAATAAAAAAAAGTACCAAATATGTACTGAAATTAGCCCTTTTTTACCAATAAGTACTTCAGTTCCACATAACATATTGTGAGTTAAATTTTGAGTCGTTTTATCTTTATTAGCTCGTTTATTTAAAAAAAAGCTTTTAGTTATTATTACTTTTACTATAAATCGTTGATAAAAAGTTTTATATAGAATTTATGAAATTAAAAAAATGTAAAATTAATTCAATAAACATTTTAGACATGAAAGAAATTCTAAACTTGGTGCGTTTTCTTTTAAATGGCGCAATTTTTTCTCCATTTTGGTGCGTTTTGAAATTTCAAAGTTGACAACGCTGATAATAATACTAGAAAGTGAAAAAAAAATTGTTTTTGGTTTTCGGAAGTAAACTTTGTATGGTAGCAATGGTCAAACATGAACGTAACTAATTACATTTTCGTTTTGTGATTTTTGCTGAATTTTATAGGCATTTATGTAACATTGAGCCATATTTCGGGAAGCTATGACAAATCATGGATCGATTGTTACTATTTTCATTACAGTTTGTCCTTTCATCGTAGAAATAACGTATCCAAAATATGTTTAAATAAAATAGCAATATCATATTTTGATGAAGGTTGTTGCACATTTTAGTCCATAACTCTGGTTCGCCTGATTTTCTATACCAAACTTCTTTGGATAATTAAAACGGTTTTTTGTAAACTTTGCTGACTTTTATTTATATATTTTGGACGTTTTACACAGACAGACAGACAGATAGCTCACTCTACTTAGATTTGCATAAGGATCAAGAATATATATACTTTGTTGGGTCTCAGATGAATATTTCTCAGTGTTACACACGGAATGACAAACTTACATACATATATAATGATGTTTCCCAAAAGTGCTTAAAACGAAATATAAAAAAAACAAGCCTTAATAACATACAAAACATACAAGTGTGTGTATGTACTTTGTGGAAACCAGAGAAAGCGATTTAGGCAAAACTAACAAAAAAGAATATTGTCATATACTTAAACAAAATCCAATGGATTAACGAAAAAATAAACAATCAGCACATATGTACACACAAATGTTGTCGATATTTATTGTTGACATATTAAAAATGATAAAAAAAAAAATAAAAATATGCAAATATTATCAATTTCAAATAACCCTGCTGTTGCTGGATGGAATGTATGAACATACATATATTTTACATTTTTCCTTACTTCACATACTAAATTCACATACAGTAGGAAGTCCATATGGGGTCTGATGGTTGTACGAAAATGCTTTTGCTTTGCAAAAATGCAAAGTGTGCAAAATAATATTAAACTTCTCAATTTAAACTAGTGATTAATTTGCCATAATCGTATTCAAATACAAAATTGAGTAAAAACAGTGCTACGATAAACTCTGTCATAACAATTATTTAAGGAAAGCTAACACCCAGGGGACTTTTCTTTAACTTTTTTATTTTTTTTTTATAAAAATATTTTTATTTAACGCTTTATATGAGAATTACAAGTACATTGTACATTTATGTATGCAGACATAATCTTGTGAAAAACATACATACAGTGGAAAAGAGAGCACAGAAAAATATTAAATATTTATTTACAACCAACTTTTAGGTATCTATAAAATAATCTCCGTTCCCCGCAAATAACAATTATGATATACATATGTACATACATATGTATACATCTGTATTAACGAGTGTTCTTAGGGGAATCAAAATCGACACATTTGCTTAATGTATAATAATGTAATTTAAAAAAAATTATAAAATGAAGTCTATGTAGAAACGTTAAATATATATTATACAAACATATGTATATAATTATCATTAGACATATCGATAGGAAATTTTCTACGTTGATAGACATTTTCTGAAGAAAACAAATTTCAAAATTTCCAAAAACTACACTACAACCATGGTGAAATTAAATACTAGGTGACAGCATTGCTACAACAATTACAACAAGGCAATAACAACAGGCATTTTTCTATATGTAAAAACCTTCGTCACTGTCAAAAAGTTTTTTTTTTATATAACTTTTTGACATTTTCAATTTCACCATGAATAATCAGCTGGCGCTACGCTGTCACCTTGTATTTAAATTCACCTTGACTACAACTACAATTAAGTTGAAATTGAGAAAATACAATTTGAAATTCAGAAATAACAAATTGAAAATGAGAAATACAAATTGAGAATGAGACAAAACAAAACAAATTCTCAATTTCAATTTGTGTTTTTACAATATCAATTTCAATTTCTCAATTTCAATTTTTATATTGTCAATACTAATTTACTTTTCTGTATGTGGATTCACCCATTTGTTCCGAACAAAATATATGTTCGGACAAAGTTTTTTTTTCATATGAAGTTTAACGCCTCTCTTTTTAAGAGTGAGCAAATATTCATATGGAAAATTTGTTTAAACATTTGTTATATAAGATGTTTGAAATTTAGCAGCAAGTTTTATTATTATTAAATAAACATTAAAAATGCTACCATGGAGGTCTAAAAAGTGCATTGGTACAAAATCCAAACAGCTATTTTCCAACCCTGAGTTGTATATGTATGTCAGTTCAATATTTTTAAACTATGTTTAAATGAAATTATGGTCAGTATAATTGTTTATTTGACCGCAGCAATGATAATATGTTAAAGTTTTATGTCACAGGATTGCAGCATTCAGACCACATTTGCTACGTTGCTGGTAAAATAAAAATTAAATATGATTCATGTCTTCGGAGTACAATTTTTGATAACACAGCCCCTTAGATCAGCCATTTTGAAATGACAGTTTTATCAAAGACTTAAGACACATACTTGATTGTGGAATAAACAAACTTGATTGAGTAAAAATAGATACGATAAAAAGTTTGTGTCTTAAGTCTTATCTAAGCGATATATTAACCTACTTATATAATTCTTTTACTTAATGTTTTAGGAATGGCTTCTAAAATTTTAACAAATTTTAAAATGCAGTTTTAAAATATAAATTATTTTTATTCAAAACACAATGAGTTAAAATCGTTCGACATCGTGGGCCAGGGGGTTAAACTTATTTTTTAGATTCAGCATATATTCCCCTTAGATTTAAAAATAATAATCTGCTTTTGTTTTTATTAAACTGTGCAAGAATACGAGTATGTATAGCATATTTTATTTCATTATTTTATATTGTTGAATTGTTGTCAAATTAGTAATAAATATTTTCGAGAATCCTTAGAATTCAAATCCTAGGTACTGCAAAATTATGAGATATATTAACCTACTTATATAATTCTTCTACTTATTGTTTTAGGAATGGCTTCTAAAATTTTAACAAATTTTAAAATGCAGTTTTGAAATATAAATTATTTTTATCCAAAACAGAATGAGTTAAAATCCTCGGTTTTCTTTCTGATACAGCTGAAATTATAAACTTGAAGAGAGTTTTTTAAATTTTTAGAATTTGTTTATTAAACTTGTTAAAAATTTTAAAGTCTTTTAAGTGTTGATCATGTTCAAAAATTATTATTTTTTTTTTTTTTTTTTTGAAGTAAATTAATACATTTACTTGTTTTCTTTGACCCCTGGCCTTGCTTCACACTCTTCAGTTTTTGCTGACTAGCTTTTTCTCAATTCTCTTTTGAACTTGCCATTTTAGTCACACACAGCGTTGCCATATATTTTTTTAAGAAAACTTTTTATTTCTAAAAATAAAACTTTTTTTTAGAAAAAAAAAACTTTTTTAAATAGTAAAATTTCAAAACCCAAGTTTATTGAAAACAAAACAACTTTTATTTTTACATATTTACTTGAGTACTCCTAACTGTCCAACTCCATATATATGTACTCGTATGTACAAAATAAAGAGTTTATTTGTGTTGTAAACTGTTAACATTTTATAAATATTTATATGACATTTATTGTACTTAAGACGGAGTAATACTAAATTAAACATTGTTGTAGCAAAAATGGATTAAAAAATCCATTAAATTACTAACGCAGTGCAGCATAGTAGAAAAACATTGTTGAGCAATTCCATATGAAAGCGATCACCTTTTGGACGACCCCTCTCCGATTTTAAAATAAATAGTCTCAATCGATTGCCCAACAAAAAATAATGTACCTACATATTTTTTTTTTTATAGTGACTGGTTTAGTGGTGGTGTACACCACTGTCTGTGACAAAATTGAAGAATTCTTTATAAGGGACCTCATTGAAAGTTGTTTTAAAAAAAAACTACTAAAGCGATCGCAACGAGTGATAGCTCGTTGGAAAGGTATTGAATCAGGCTTTAATTAAAAAATAAAATTTTCCAAATTTTTTTTTAGAAATTTACCTTTAAATTTTCCCATGAAAATTAAATTTTTTTTTTTAGAATAAAACTCTCAAAAAACTTGCAACGCTGGTCACACACGTCAATTCAATTTTCGTACTTTTTAATGCAAATTAACATGCATGAAAAAAAAGGAAATAAGAAAATTGACTAGTACCGTCAAGTTTGTACTTCTTTTATTAAATTTTTCTTTCTTATCCAAAAATACTTGCCTTGACCAGTCAGAATTGAAGAGTGTGAAAGCGGACCTACTAAAACGAAATACATACCTTAATCTTATTACCCACTGTTCATCACACTCAAGATAAAAGTGTAACATTTACATAATCTGCATTTTCCACACACACACACATTAATTACTTTACACTATGGCCACAATGGCCAAAAACATTTCCTACAAACAACTATGATTTCTTTTTTTGGTTAAATAACACCTTAAGTTGCCTTCTTAGGCAACTAATTTCATACATTCCAAAGCCACCAACAATTACCATAAACGAACACTACATTTGGACCAGTACTAGTATAAACTACATCTCTTTTATTTACTGCAGCTAGTAAATGTCAGCAACTTGTTTATCATTAAATAAGAAAATTTTTGATTTTTTCCACAACAATCACACACTTCAACTAAAGTATGGACATTTAAATGAATGAGTTTTAAATGCGGTGATATTTATTTGTTTTTTTTTTAATTACTGCTGTTTGGTATTTGATAGGCTTTCAGCCAACTAATAAAAGTAGAATTAGCCGAACGTTTGTGTGCTTATAGAACATTTAACAACGTTCCGTACGTCAAACAAAAAATTTATGTTAATTTGTAAAAAAAAAAAATGTGTAGGAAATTTCTTTATTCAAAGAAATATAAAGTACAAAATAAACTCTTTTCGACAACTGGTGAGTTAATACGACTGTAAACAGTTTTTATAGCTTATACTAATAAGTTTGCATTTGCATTTTAGATGGTTCAAAGTGTGATGGCTGTGCCAGCGCTTAATAAAAAACTGGACGATATGAAAGGTAAGTTTTTACAACAGATTAATTCTCAAATTATATTCAATCTAAAACGTTTAACAGAAACGCTTGAACAACAACAAACACATCAGTAAAATATAAAAATATACGAGATCCTTGCCGAACATAAAGTGCTGCTGAATCAACTTGTGGATAAAAACAAGGCCATCGACACAGTTATGCAGCTTGACAATCTACTTACAAGCAAGAAGGATTTATAAGTAAGTAATTATCACATTATAGAGAATATAAACTTTAATATAACCTGACCTGCCATGTCCTTTAACGTTGAAGGCGTTCAGGGTAAAAAGAGGTTGAAAGATTTTAAAAATGTGTACGATGCTATATCCGGTATGTATATGTTAAAAAAGCTTTCAATAGACTTTCATTGACTTCATATTTGCTTTTTAGATGCAATCTCTGATGAACGATCAGAAAAAAAAATTAAAAGCCGCACTCCACCACGAAAAGCATAAAAACCACAAACTAAAGAGCAAGCATGCGCTCAGTTAAGTGCAAGAATAAATTAGATTTTCTTTTATAAGTTTTTTTGGTTGTGATAAAAAAAAACTAATAAAAAGCGTTTTTTGCATTTTTTTATTTCATATTTTAATACCTTATTAAATAAATAATTGAAAATAAACGTACACGTTAATACATACTAAAATAAATATCTGTATTCTTTAATTTACGAACAAACTAGCTACTCGTGTATAGCTTCAACGGCGATTGGTGGAAAGGTACTTCCAAAGTCTGCACTGTGAAAGCGATAGAAAGGCGAATGCTGGTTTTTGTATGACAGTCCAATGTTAAAATCAGCACTTGAAAGCATTAACTGGGAAATGAAGAGAGAGTGATGGCGAGTAGTCGAACAGTAGTCCTGCACTGCTAATTTTTTCAGAAGTGTTGATAGTTATTTATAAAGCGTGATCCATTTCGAGAGTCCCTACTTTTTTAAAGAAAAAAACACAGAAAATTCAAATTTAATGGGAATTGTTTATTATCATTTGAAAGAACACTCTTTGGCATTTATTTTGTGGAAATTATGTCTATCAAATGTTGGCCGTTGCTACGTCGCAAACGATCTATCCGTAGAGTCAAATTTTCGATGAGTCATTTTGACTGGTAAATGGCGAATGACACGCGTGATGTGTCGCTCCAAGGCCTGAATCGCAGCGGGTTTGTCCGCATAAACTTTAGACTTTAAATATACCCACAGGCAAAAGTCTAACGGTGTGATATCACACGATCTTGGTGGCCAATTGACCGGCCCAAAACGTGCTCACCAAAGTATTCTCTCAGTAAATCCATTGATTGATGTTATATGTTAAAAGTGGCGCCGTCTTGCTGAAACCAAATGTCCCCGTGATCGCGAGCTTCAATTTCAGGCATCAAGTAATCGGTTATCATGGCACGATAACGGTCGCCATTGACGGTTACGTTCGCACCGGCATCACTTTTAAAGAAATATGGACCGATGATTTTACCGGTGTTGGAATCAATAGACGTGGTCTATTCGGTAGAATATTATCCAATAATGAAAGCTGGGTGATGGTGTTGCGAATAGTACGCTCAATAGGCCGATTATGTTGACCAGAAGTTGAGCAAAGTGCACGAAACACAATCCTTACAGGACGTGAATTTTCGTAATAAAGTTGAACGATTTGTAAACGCTTTTCAGGCGTAAGTCTTTCCATTATGAAATGAGAAACAATGCTAAACAAAAATAACATGACAGCATGGCACGACCCACACGTGATCTGTCATAAAATGGCTACTGAGAAATGTATCTCTACTTAAATCACCCTATATTATAAATACATATTACGAGTACTATTATTAATTCAATATTTATTCAATTTGCAATATTTATAATACATAGTCATGTATGGATGTATTTATGTGTTTTGTTATATTTATATTGTAATGATTTTTTTTATTATATACATACATATAAACATATTCATATTTGCAGATGTGTATTAAATCATGTTGCTTAATTTCCACAAACATTATTATTAAAAAAAAGTACCAAAAATAGGTCGAATTAACCCCAATACAATTTAACATACACTCAAAATATTTTGTAGGTAAAATTAACTGAAAATGTAATTTAAAATAAATGAACATTCATTTAAAAACCGGTCAACTCAATTTTCATTTAAATTACATGAAAGGTTCATTTAATTTTCTATGTTAAAAAATTAACTGATAAGTAGATCGGGTTTTAAGTAAATTTTCAGTTATTTTAAATTACAGTTTCGTTTAATTTTACATACAAAATACTTTGATGTAAACAACTGTCAATATTAAATGCAACTGAAAATCCGTATTAATGTGCACTTAGTTTTTTGAATAAATGTTAGATTCAGTTAAAAATAAATTTTCTTAGAATTTTAAATGTTTATTTAGTTAAAAACAACTGCACTTCCTAAATAATATTCTGAGTGTACAAACAGCCCATCACTGCTGTACAAATGACATGTAAGACAATTAGGAAATTCTATTTTATACATTGCTATCAAATAACAAAACGCTATCAGCTGTTTCTACCTTAATAATTTGCAGCATAAATTAATAATTTGTGGCAAGTTGTAGTGGCTAAATTTTATATGTTGCACAAACGATTTCAGTGTAAAGGTTTGCAAATATATTGTACACACTATATGTATGTTAAGTTTTTCAGATTAATTAAGGAAATTCTTAAGCATTAAACACATTCGGCTACAATATGTCACACATTTTTAAAAGAACGATTATTTTGATATGCAGATTGTTGCCCATGCTGATTTTTTCGTCACTGTCAAATTAAACTAATTTCTATTTTTGTTGGTGACAAAACATAAACAGTGTTGCCCATATAACAAAATATGTGAAGCAAATTAGTGATTAGAAATATTTATTATGTTAAAATTGTGACTGACAAAAAGAAAATTTAATAGTTTTTTTTAGTCTTTAAGGCTCTATTTTTTTTTTTAAATTTTCAAGGAACCTGTTCCTTGACAAAACTTAACTTTAAAAAATACAATAAGTGGCACCACTGAAATATAAATAAATTGCTTCAACAGCTGTTTATATTTTCATTGTTTTGTTTGATTAAAGTTTGTGTTTTATTGTTTAAAATTTATTATTTTTAATGTTTTATTTACTTTTTTGTTGTATTATAGTAATAGCTTCTATAAAATCTATAAAATTCTCTTCAGCCATTATGTTATTTAAAAAGTTCGAAGAACAAATTTATTTTTTATTAAAACGTCAGATTTCGGGATCAGCTGCTGACTATGTAGCTGTTGTATTTAAAAACAACAAAATACCTTCAATTTTGTCCTACAACATCGTAACTAGTGTGGCATTTACTATAACACATACATATTTTAAATTTTATACTTTGTTTTTTAATTTTTCAATTTGTTTAGTAACTTTTGATTTTAATTTGATTTTCTTATTTCTTATTTTTTAATTGTTATCAATTTTAAGAATCTATTTGAGTCGGAAGTGTTTTATTTTATTTTTGTTTGTGAGTAATACCTCACTAGCTATAGAATTTTTAGAATTTACTGAACACATATAAAGCACCATTGTACGTACAAAATTTTACTTTGACACTTTGCAAAACAGAAATCTAGAATTTGAAAGCAAGAATATAATAAAAAATCTCATATAATTTCATATACTTTTTCATATTTCAGCAAATAACACAGCACTTTAAAATTTATTAGGGTAACATTTAATATAATTGAAACATCAGTTCCAATAATGTATTTTCCATAATAAAAATACACAGCTACCTAATGTCTACACCTAGGAGACATAACAAGGATATTCCATGCCATAATATATTACCTGAATAAATAAATTATGTTGTCAGCTTCTAGTTGGCCAGTAAAACTTCAAAACTCTATTATACAACAATTTCTTGTGAATGCATCTAACAAATTCAAACAAGTTGCCACGGGGGATCTTATAACTATAAACAGGAATTCAGAGAAAGTTATGAGAAAATAAATACAAAAAAATATATAAAATAAAATTGGAATCAACATTAAAACTTTGTAAAAATGATTCATTATATTTAGGTATAAATGTTTGAAACAACGAAAAGGGACTTTAAACGATTTAGTGTTGCCTTAATTTAAACTTAATTTATAGATTATCGCTAAAAATCACTATTTTGCCTAATCCGAAACCTCTTTGCATTATTTTAAAAAAAAATAAGACCAAATATAAGGGAGTCAAAAAAAAGCAGTTAAACATGAGAGAACAACCATATTTCAAAAGAAATGAAACTATGGTCGGAATCAGGGCTGTCAGAATGGCGATTTTTCGCTAAACGTGGCATTTTTTTTAGTGCTTAAGTCGACATAAATTTCCATTTGGTGACATGGCGATTTCTTTGCGGTTTTTAAATGCGATGGCGATTTTTTTTTTGGATAATTTTTCTTATAAATGTAGCATTTACGAGTAACATATATCAGTCATCCTATTAACCACCACATTTAAAGTCAACAAAAAAAAAAAAAACACAAGTAACATTGACTGTTGATCTTTTGATTTAAAATCATCTAACGATTTAGCCGATTCTCTTCTTTCATTAGATGCAATTGATTGTGGAGCTGAGTTTGAAACTGAATTACACAAAATAGATATGGAAATGGACCAAGTAAACATTCTAAAACAAAATTGTTTTATATATCTCAAGAGAATTTTAAAAGAAATGTTGAATCGATTGCCGGAAAATATGCGACTCTTTAACCCTACTACTATGTTAGAAAAAAAATACACATGTTATGTTTGGGTCATATTTTGACACCACATTTTTTTAATGAGAAAATTCAAATTTGTACATTTCGAAAATATTTTTAAGGCTTGTGATCCATGCACTATATCGTCGTTAGAGTGATTGTGTGTTGGTCTGACGGACAAACACGTTTTTTTGCAAGTTATGCAATGTTAAATACGAATGGGTCATCAAAAGACCCTAAACTTAGTAGCAGGGTTAAAGTATATGGAGAATTTTCAATATTAAAATGTGGAAATCCGTTAATACAGGCTAAATTTTCATTAATATAAAATTCTTTAAAACTTTTTCAAGATTCAAAAGTGTTTCAAATTCAAATTTGTTGCAACTCATTTGTCTACACAACATATGTATGTATGTTAAAAATATTTAATGCTAATATAATGTAAAACAAGTAAGAAAGTATAGTCGATCCAGCCCGACTATAAAATACCCTACACCCAATATATACTGGCCAATTTCTGCATCGATCGAAACAAATAGCAGTCGGACGGTACAAGGTCTGGGGCCAAATTACCGCATTCGTGATCGAATGAGCTATCGTACCGAAAACTGATTTCGATATCGAAATTATGATAAAATATACTAAATTTCTTGCTCGATATCGAATGCCATAATCTTAAATAAGAAAACTACGATAAATTTTACTCGATATCGAATGCGGTAATTTGGCCCCTGGACTATAAGTCGAGTAAGGTTAAATCTCCAAACCTTTTATTTTCAAATAGTTTTTAACAGGTATTGCAATATGTGGCCGAGCGTTGTTATATGTGGCCGCATATGCATATGCGGTTTTCGGCCAATGCTCGCTTCAAATAAATCAGTTGCATTCGATGCAGGTTCTCTGTGATAGTCTGTCCAATATTTAATTTTTTTCCTGTATAATGTTTAATAATTAAGTAAGAATAATGGAAAGATATGTACTCTTCAAAATTACATACTATACGTTACTAAAGGCAATAACCATGTTACGAAATCAGTTATAAATCCCGTATTTTCAAGTTGTACATCCAATAGTAAAAGACTTAAAGTGGATTCACCCATTCGTTCTGAGCAACATATTTGTTTGGGCAAAGTTTTTTTCATATAAAGTTTGACGTCTCTTTTTTTGAGAGAGAGAGATAATATTTTTTACAAAAAAATTCTCAGCTTGAATTGGTTTAATATACAAGAATGAATGTGTTTGTGAAATTAAATTCTTCATTTCATTAATCATTAGAAATTTTGTAAACTGTTTTTGAAAAATATACATACACAACATTTTAAAATAATTTAGTATTTGTTTTTTGGCATTTAAAAAACAAAAAAAAAACAATGGCAGCCGTATTACCACTTGTAAAACTAATAGATTTTTTTACATATGGCAGCTTTGATTTTCCAGAAAAATCGTTTGAAATCGGCGAATCGTGCTTCAAAACACTTTCAGTAAAAAAAATTTCTCCTGACAAAATTTTTGTTTGGAACAAATGACTGAATCCACCTTTAAGCAGTTCTTGAAATCCAACCAAAAAATAAACAAGATTATCACATAATTGCAACACTCGTTATGTTCAGTTTTTTTTTTTTTGCAAAGTGTATTAGAATTGTAGGACTCCCTTCTTTTCAATATGGCGAATTTAATTTAAACAAAGTAAAATATTATTATTTTTAGTTGAACTGGTAATTTTTAAATTTTTGATTATTTTTAGTTAGGCTTGAGTTCATTAAATTTAATTTTCATTAAATTATTATTTTTACTGAATTTTTAATGAACTCACGCCTAACTAAAAATTATCAAAAATTGTAAAATTAACAGTTCAACTAAAAATAATAATTGTTCTTAAAATAGCTAGGGTACAAGCTTATAATGTTTGCATTTGTACTTTAAGCGGTACACATGAAAAATGTCGACGAAAGTGGACAAAAAACATAATAAAAGAAATGTATTCAGGTTTTCAAGACAAAGTCTTGACAGAAAGAATACGAAAAAACTGAAGAGAAAGGAAAGCAACATGTAAATCAGAGGTAGGCAAAGCGTAAAATGAGGTTGTGTGTGTGAGAAAACTACCCAGCAAACATAAACATAATTATATAAATTATACAAAACAACTTAGATAGGAAACATACACTTACAATGTATTTTCCGTAACATATAAGAAATTAACAACGAGATTGATATACAAACGGAACTTCTAATACTTCAAAAGCTGATTACACGCATGTTACTAAATGCTTTATCAATTATAAAATATTTTTCGTAATTCATTATTAACTTGAAATGTTTGTTGGGAAGTATTTCTGAAAAAAATATAAAAGCATCCGCCGCATGTGCACACATTGCTGCCTTAACGACGACTGAATGAAAGAGATTAAGCGTATGTGTGAAGTGCTCTCTGCACTATTGTGCTATAGGATGCCGACCTATGATGTAAATAATAATTGCAAAACGATAATTACAGCAAATTTCGAACCACCAGTACCACTGGTTAAATTGATGGATTGATGTTTGACTGTTGGCTAACAGGCACCGCAGTGGTGCAGAGGTTAGAACTCAAAGAATTCTGATGAAAGATGATGGTGATTCTTGAAACATGTAAATTTAACCCATGTTCGATCCCCAGCTCAGCCAAGAAAAATTATCAATAAAATTTTATTAAGATTTCATATTGTAAAAACAATTCCTACCTTCAGTAAAAATAATAATTTAATGATAATTAAATTTAATAAACGCAAGCCTAACTAAAAATTATCAAAGTAAAATATTTTAACATCAGTGTTGCCAGAAAATGAATTTGAAAATATGCTAAAACTTGAAAAACTAAGTGCTAAAATGTTCTACAGAAGAAAAAATAAGTGCTAAATTTTTTCAATGTAACAATACAATTTCTATCTCAAATGTTACAAATATAAATTATAGTTTTTTTTTCTAATTTTAATCATAACAATTGTTGACTTGTTTTAATACATTACATTTCATATATTAATTCAAAAATTTCCGTGTTCATTTACTTACCACACCGAAAGAAATTTAGTTGAAATATTAATATTAAAGGTTATTTTTAATTTCGCCAAAAGTGTTTTTTGGAGTAAAAAAGTAAAAATTTGTTCGAGAAAAAAAATTGTTATTTATCAAACAAATTATGCTAAAAAGCATTTAGCATTATTTTTTAAAATTTCAATGCATTTTCGAGAAACAAAATGCTAAATCTAGCACTGAATGTGCTAAAATGGCAACACTGTTTAACATACTACATGAACTAACATGTTTAAATATGTATGTATGTATGTATGTACGAGTATATTCAACAAAAAATAATTCTATAAACCTAAAGAATGTGAAGATTTAAACTTTTAAATACAAACTATTTAAATTTATTTAAAATTACTAAAGTGTCTCTTTTTATACAAATAGTAAAAATGATTTATAAGAGCTGATTACGGGTATGTGTTGATAATCCAATTTATGCATCATTAATATTTAACTGATGCCACCCTACAGCATACGTTTATGATTACGAATTTTTACCAAAGGTTTGAGGTTCAGTTAGCCGACTGTAACGGAATGTAGTGTAATGACGTAAAAATGTAAAGAAATTCTATTTCTTACAGATTCATACATTACGGTGTTGCGTTACTTTACAGCTCCATAACCATTTGCATTACTTTACACATAACAATATACATCAGCTGTTTCTTACTGTTGCAGTTACATTCCGTTACAGTCGGCTAACTGAGGCTTAAAGTGCTGGTTAACTAATTTGTACTTCAAACCTATATCAAGATTTTTAGGTTTAAGTTAGATCATAAGTATTAATTGTAAAGAAAGGTTAAAATTTAAAAATATGTAAATTACTTTTAGAGATTGCAAAGATTTTAAAAATTATTAATTCACAAAGAATTTCATTTATTACAAGTTCATAAATATTAAATTATATTATAAATATCGCTATTCATCTTAAAATTTAAGTTAACTTTGCTGAAATGCTTAAATTTGTCTTGAAAATAAAAACCACATATTTTACTTTACTTTTAAAGTTGCATTTTTATTTATTTTTTTATATAAAATTTTCTATAATTTCAGAAAAATTAGTATCTAATGAACGCGATATTGATTAAACATAATTATAAAATTAAAGTGAAAATTATGTATTTATGTATATATTTTTGTAAATACTTAGAAGTTAGAATATAAAAATAATAAAAAAAAAAATTAACGACGTTTTGAAGAATTTTAAACCATTAACATATTTATGTAGGTATTTAGATATAACAACTTAATATTTATGACATTTGAACACTTATTTCCAATTGCTGAGTAACTGGTTGGATGGCACCAATTTAAGGGGTGCTGGAGGGCGAGCCAAGAATGGAGGTGGAGGTAGAACTTGAATATTTTGAGCTGAGCTGGCATAACGGAGGTTGGATTTTCTGTAGAAATATACATTTTATTTATAAAATAATCATTCTCAGTAAAATAATTAAAACTCACCTAGATTTCAAGGATTTGCGTCCGGAGCTATGAAAATATTAAAAAATATGAATATGAAATTTGTATGTGTGTTTTTATATAATTATATGAATTACCGTTTCTTGGAGCGAGACTTGGATTTGGATCTCCTAGACTTTGATTTGCGAGATTTTGACCTAGATTTTGATCTTGAGCGGGTAGACTTTGCACGAGATCTGGATCTTTGAGCAGAGCGAGGGGCGTATTGAACCACTCGTCTGCTGTAAACGCCACGTGAAGACCATGGATGATAGATGGGGTGATATGGTTTGACAGGTGCTGGCTCTGGCTCGGGTTCTGGTTCCTCTTCTTCTTCTTCCTCCTCCTCCTCCTCTTCTTCCTCTTCTTCTTCCTCCTCCTCTTCGGGCTCTTCTTCTGGTGCCGGAGCTTCGGGGGCAGCAGCAGGTGGTGGGGCGGTATACATAGCGGACAACTGAATTGGCACAAATGCTGGCAATGAGACTGTAAGTGGTACTCCAGCTGGTGGACCTGCAGGTTCAGGCTCTGCCTCAGGTTCTGGTTCGGGCTCAGGTTCAGGCTCTGGTTCTGGTTCAGGCTCTGGCTCCGGCTCTGGTTCAGGTGCTGGCCTAGACACTTCTTTAGCTGCTTCTAGCAAAGTTATTAACTCCTGTTTACTAATGTGACCCAGACCAATTGAATGAGGATGTACAGGAGGTCCATGCCAACCGCCACCATGAATGGGAGGACCATACAAAGAACGTTGGGGTCTCGCTAATTCGCCTTCCTGGAACTGTGGCGGCCTGATATTAGGACGTGCATTACCGGAAGGAGGTAAAAAAGACATGGGTAAGCCCGAAACCGCAGCATAAACCATTTCAGCCTGTAGACAGCATATTAAACTGCACAAGGCCAAACAGCCCAGCTGTTGGAAAATAAAAATTGCTTATTAGTTTACAATTTAATTGCATTCAATACTTCAACTCACTATGATTTTGTGCATCATTTTATTCGAATTTCACTTTTTTAAACAATCACTTAAATTTTTTTACTTTTCACAATAGCTTTCAATTAAATTAATTTAAATATTGTTTGCTGTTTTTTTTCGTTTGCTTTTAACTCAAAATTCACGTTTTTTTTAACTATTTCTAATATATAGTTTTTATTTTATAAATATTTTTTATTTGATATTTTTGTAATGGCCCAGAGCTGTTGACAGGCAACTGATGATGATGAGATGAAATGCTTTAGTTTTTATACAACTGTAACTAAAACAAACACCTCAGTAGCAAAATGCAGTTGGTGATGCAGACCTCCTTCAATCCAATAACAACAAGTTCAACCAACAAAATAATAATAAAAAAAAAAAAAAACAAAGAAACAAACATTAAAGGAAAAAACTGGCCTGATCACTTGATTCCACGTGTCTTGCATCGTTTATATTATTATGGTTACTAGACTGGATGTGTATCTGGATCACCATAAGAAGGTAACATTAACATTAAATCTATTCACTGTGCATGGTAGTTTCTTCAATAGAGTCCATTTGGTGTTACTTTTTTTTTTTTTTTGGCGTCAATTGAATAACTACTCCCTATTCCAAATCAATTAATCAAACCAGCAATTGTTCAAAACTTTGTTATTGTTGCCATGTTAATGTTTGAGGAAGTTTTTTAATGCTTTTTGCGTTTTGTGTTGCAATAACAAATCTGTTTTTTTTTTTCAAGTTAATGGCCCCTGCAGCACAGTAATACTTGATGTTTTCAGTTATATCTGACTAACTTGGTTATCCTTTTTTTGGCTTATGTTAAGTAAAGATCTTTTACTTCTTCTACAATACTGGGTAGGACATATTGTATTAGTGCTGATGTTAGTTACGCCCAGAAATATTGGTTCAACCAACACCCACCTTAAAGTATATCGACTTCGATCGACTTAGAATCAATTCCTGGGTCGATTTGACAATGTCCGTCCGTCCGTCATTCTGGTTGGCTGGCTGTCCATGTAAAGATTGTGCGCAGAGTACAGGTCACAATTTTGAAGATATTTTGATAAAATTTGGTAAGTGATATTTTTTTGGCTCAAGGATAAATGGGATTAAAACTGGTAGAAACCTGGCCTCCATACAAATGTCCTGCCGAAATTGGGGTTTACCGATCATATACATATGTTTGAATTATGCAAGTATCCAAACAAATCTCACCACAAATAAGTGGAAAATAAAACCAAATCAGATCTACAAATTTTGTGCAGATCGGTCTATAATTAGTCGTAGCTCGCATATATGAAAAATGAAACAGAAACACAAGCGTATACAAATTTCGTTGATTTATTATTAAAATAGACAAATTTTTACGCGTCAAAATAGAGTAAACAGTTGCAAAATTGGTGGCAATTATTTTAATTTTTCTTTGTTTGAAAGTATAATGGTAAAATGGCGTTCAGAATAATTGCAAGTTTGATAATTTATCATGAAAAGAGATTGTTACGTTACGTAGTGAAAAATTTACTGTAGATAGACTTACATAGAAAAGGTAAATCCCTTATGGAAATGGGTTAAATCATTTGAAGGTATCACTATACAAAAAAATAACTGAAAATGTTATAAAAAATTCTGGAAAACCTGTAAGCGCTAGTACGATTAGAGGATCTTTGCATTAAAAAACACACGAACATTGATTTTCAAAATAAATTTGCACAATTGGGCAACGCTGTTCAGGCGTCAGTCTATTCATGTTGCAATGCCAAATCAAACTGCTGACAAATGTCCGCCAGTTAAAAGAGTGTAGCTAACTTAAAGTTCAATACATCTAAAAAAAAACATCCTATAGTTTGATGCAGTGAAAATATAATTACGTACACCAGCGCTATTCAACCTGTGGTACGCGAGACTTTTTCAAGTGGTACGCGAAGTCTTTGAAAATTGAAACCATTTTTTCCATTAATTAACGCTTGTTTTTCCAAAATAGTTTTTTTTTGTTTTCCATCCTTAAAATATACTTTTTCGAAATTTTTTCCCGAAATTCCGCAATCTGTACTATAAATTAACAAATAAAAAAACACCATTATTTTTGGGGAAATTTTCACGCTCTTATGTTACACTTTTTATAACAATTTTAAACGTTATTTTATTTAAATAAGATAGGAAAAATATTTCTTGATATCGCTCGCAAAAAAAAAATTTTAATAAAACGTTTTGCTCTTTGTTATTTGCTATGATATTGTTTTTGTAACAAACTTTTCATAGAAAATACTGTAAATTTGCGTTTGCGATGTATATTAGTTTTAGTTGACATATTTCCACATACAGGTGCAGCCGTTCTATTTTTTATTTGTTACGATGGATAATTGGTTAATAAGAAACAAAGAAACGAATAAAGATAAAAATAATGATTGTCCTGCTAGTTCAAATGAACCTCAACAAACTTATTCAGAAGAGCAACAAGTTGAAAGACCCCGATCTCCTCCGACCACCAGCGCTCTAAAAAAATACAAAAGTACGAGACGATATGATGGGGAGTATATTAAATTTGGTTTTATTGTCCTTGTTGTAGAATTTTCGGATGATCGCACACAGTGTGTTATATGTAACGAAGTTCTGTCCAATCAGTCCATGAAGCCATCACTTTTAAAGCGACATATACAAACAAAGGATCCTAGTTTAGAAAACAAACCAAAATATTAATAATATTAAATCGTTTTCTGGTACTACAAAAAAAGCAGTAGAAGCATCGTTTTTAGTCTCCTACCAAATAGCAAAATGCGGCAAACCTTTTACAATTGCAGAAGAACTAATATTGCCAGCTACAAAGTCCATAGTTAGTTGCATGTTAGGAGAAGACCAAGTAAAAAAAAACTTGCATCACTATCTCTGTCAGTTACTACAGTGAGTCGCAGGGTAAATGATATGGCATTAAATGTAAAACAATTAGCTATAAATCAGATTAAACAAAGCGAATACTTTGCTCTTCAAATAGATGAAAGCACCGATGTAGTAAATTGTGCACAAGTACTCGTATATATTCGATATATTTTTCAAATGGAATTTAAGGAAGAGTTTTTGTTTTGTGAGGACCTGCCGACTTATTCTACAGCAACGGAAACATTTAAAATGTTAAATCCCTTTATTGAGGAAAATAATTTAGACTGGAAGCGATGAGCAGGGCTTTGCACTGATGGTGCCCGGGCAATGACAGGTAGATATAATGGAGTAATCACAAAAATAAAACATGTTGCTCCGCATTGTAAATTTACTCATTGTGTTATACATCGGGAAGGTTTGGTTGCCAAAAGAATATCGAGTGACCTCAAAGAAGTTCTTGATGACGCAGTAAAAATTGTTAATTTTATAAAATCATGATCACTTAATTGTCGCTTGTTTAAAGATTTGTGTTTTGAAATGGACAGTGTATATACCAGTCTTCTCTTGAATACTGAGGTAAGATGGTTGTCAAGACGAAAAATGCTAACTCGTCTTGTGGAGCTACGATCAGAAGTTCAAATATTTTTATCACAAATGAACAATGATTTCTCCGATAAATTCTTAGAAACAATTTGGCTGGCCAAGTTAGCATATTTAGCAGATATTTTTTTGCGTTTAAATGATTTAAATTTAAATTTACAAGGTTCCATTTAAAGTGCAAGGAAAAATAAAAGCCATGAAATGAAATTTAATGGTCAATGCTGTTGAAAATAGCAATTTTGAATCATTTTCCAAATTGGAACAATTTCTACTTGAAAATGAAATTGAACCCACAACTGAATTAAAAAAATGCATTACCAGTCATTGTAAACTGTTAATAGCTACCTTTAATAAATATTTTCCTGAAAGTCACGAAGAATATTTATGGATACAAAATCCGTTTTTAGATCAACAACATTCCACATTGTGGCTAAAAGACAGGGAATCATTAATTGATATATCATGTGATCCAGCACAAAAATTTGTTTTCCAAAACACAAATATTTTTTCATTTTGGGTAAAACAGAAAACTGAATATGAATCGTTATATCATGAAGCAGTTAAATATTTGTTACCATTCACCTCTACATATTTATGTAAAAGGGGATTTTCATCAATGTTAATAATCAAAAATAAATATCGAACATCATTTAATTTGGAGCCCAGTATGAGATTAAAATTATCAAAAATTGCACCAGACATTAAATCTTTAATTTCAAACATGCAGTGTCAGCCATCACATTAGTTTGTGATACATATTTATAAAATGAATTTTAAGAATATTTTTGTTACGTTTTTATTAATTTTAAATATTTTTTTTTATGTTAATTTTCTATAATTTTTATTTATTTTTAAATAGTTGGTTAACCAGCAAATTGAATCGCTGAGATCTCACTACTATATATTTTTTATTTTATGTTATTATTATCTGTTTACTTTTTTTTATTAAAAAATGCAAGGAATAAAATATTTAAATATTTTTAATTTTTTTGGTTGTGTATTGAGCTTTTTTTTCATATACATAATGTATTTTTTTGGTGGTACGCGAAATGTTGTTCGTGAATTTTGTGGTACGCGAGTCAAAAAGGTTGAATAGCGCTGACGTACACTATTCTTTTCCATCAGACTGATATCGGTTGACTTTCGTTTCGTTGCTCTAAATAACCAAATAACTGTCAAAATTTTGTGAGTTTTACAGAAATGAAGGCGTTTTTCACATTTCTATTGGAAAGTGTAGGCTTTTTCTTTTTTACACTGGCTCCTAAACTAATTCTATTTAATGCGCGTCTAACCGTCCAGGAACTGACATCCTTTCCAATACTTTTTGCAGCATTTTTCGGGGTCTTTATGGCCTTATTCAATCTGCCGGGCATCAGCATCACCTTGGTTATTATTGCAAGCTACATTACGCCGTTTTTTATAACATTTACCGTGTATTTACATAAATTTAATTTTTCAGCAATGAATAATTATTTTGCAACAAATTTATCACATTGTTTTTAATATCAGTTGGCGTTTTTCTCATTTTTAAAGATCTTTTAAATTTTTATTTAAAACTCAAGTTGATCACTTCACAGATCAAACAATAATGCACAAATAGAGCAATAAAATCTTGATAACGAGATCGCTACAAACAAAACAACCAACAGGTCAAATATCGTTACATTTTAAGAGACCAATATCGTGATGTTTATTTCTTGTACTGTGCAAAAATGTCCGAGTAGTAAATTTTTTGTTAATTTTTTTTTATTTTTTTGAAGCAATTTATGTGTGTTTTGTGCTTTATAATTTAGAATATGGTTCAATTAAATAAAACAATACATATATACGATAATATACCTTTATTTGTATTATTTTTAAAACCTTACTTCTTTAATGGAAAACATCCGGACAGTTTTGCTTCCTACTGTATATAAACATGGTTGCGATTATTGTTATCTGGAAAGTATCTGTTTGCCAACTTTTCAACTATGACAAGCTGCAATGTATTTGTATCGAAAAACTGAGGTCGACGTAATAAAAGATATGAGCCGCCCTAATTGTCCCAAACTTTTATTAGCATTTAAAAAATTATTACTAATAAATTTCAAAAACAAGGAAAACGTCATGTTAAATTCTATAGGTAAAGACATTTATACAAAATTAAATTTATTAAAAATTAAATAAATTTCTTTTTCATACAGATTATTATGTTCGAATTAATTTCAGATATGAAAAAAACTTTTTTTTCTGTTTCTAATTAATGAATCTTTTTAAAATTGCACGTACATATATTCCTTAATTAAATTACTCGTTATCACAGAATAACAGTGTGAAAGAAAACGACAACAAAAACTAATTAAACGGAAGATAAAAAAAATACTTAAAATCAACAAATGAAACACAATATTAACAAATATCCATACATACACAACTATAAGTAAGTATGTATAAGTATGTATGTATGTATATTGTTAAAAAAAAGTTGTCTGAAAAGATAAAATATAGACTACATATTTATAAAAAAAAAAATTGTTTAGTGTCTGGTAATGTCACTAAGTAAAGAAGATGGCGATGATGATGATGTTCAGTGGATTTCCACAACTCAAATAAAACAACTGAAAGAAAAACAACTTAATACTTGATCAATAAAAGCAACGAAAGCAATTACAAATCTTCCAAACAAAAAAGTCAGTCAGTCAATAAGCCATTATTGTCATCATCATCTGGATGATGAATAAGCTTTCAGGTGAATTGTTGTCTTCGTTTGTTTGTTTGTTTTTTTCGCAATTCAATGTAATAACAGAGAATTATCAAAAACACAAAAACAAAAGACTCTCAGTGATTAAGTAAAACTGGGTCTTTGTATGAGTATGATGTCAAACAAGAGTTGATTGCTTATTGGTTTTTCCTTAATAAGAAAATTCAACAAAATTGAACATTGAACTGCATTAAAATCAGCAACAATAAAGTGATTTGCTAATACAGTGGACTCAACTGAACAAATTTGGTAAAATAATACAACTGACACGTTCGCTCTATGCCTAATTTGATAACATCAAAGTATTTTCATAAAATATTATGATTTTAAAGGCAAATGTTGTCACACCTACATATGTACATATATAATATTTGTTTTTCCTCTCAGTTCTGTAATTATGTTTTTTCAGATTTTTTTCGTTGTCAACACTGTGTAGCAGTGGTTTAGTTTGGCAAATGTTTGTATGATATGAATGGTAAATGTTACAATTTCTCTTTGATTTGATTTTATTATGGGCTATGGAATGGAATGTGGATTTTCTTTATGGAATTGGTTTATAAGGTTATATACTTGTACTCATATATGTCTATACTTGTGTAGTATTTAGTCTGCATAATATTGAGTGCTGTATGTTTTAATATTGATCTATTATGGTCAAAGGAAGTGATTATGTTTGTCTAAGACGTTTACGCTTATTGTTTTTATTATTATTACATATTATAAAAAAAGTATTTATTTTATTTTTACTTCCTTTTAATTAACAAAAACAAAAGACAAATCATGAACAGATTTAAGAAGTTCAGCTGAAATATAGTGTTTTTTTAGATGTATAGAACTTTAAGTTGGCAACACTTATTTAACTGGTGGACATTTTGTCAGCTGTCAAATGATTTATGTTTGAAGTCGCTAGTCTACAGGAGAACATTCGCCGCGTTATTGCCGATATACGGCCACAAATGTTGAAAAAAGTCATCAAAATTTGGTCCTCCAAATTATAATACGTCCAAGCCAGACATATAGATAGATAGAAGTCATATTTGAATTATAATGCCAGAAGAAAAAAACACACACACACACAGAACCATGATTTTCATAATAAATTTGCACAATTTGGACATAAACATAAATCACTTCGCTGGCTTAACATGTAAAGGCTCTAAGTCCACTTTTTTGAAATTTTGATGTAGTTTAGTTCAATAAGTAAAAATACATCGATTACAAAAAAATAAAAAATACAGTTATCTCATTTGTTGTTGTTGTTTTGTAGTGATGAGTTAAGGCGCTAAGTCCAATTTATCACATCTTTGTTTAATATCTCACATCTTCCAATGTTGACATATCAACTGTTTAGCGCGGAAGAGTCTGAGAGTCCAATCAATTGACATAATATTATTTCTCAATGGCTACACTGGCGTCTTGATTATTCAAGTTCTCGTTAACGTTGACTGAAAAATGAAATTGTTCTTAACCCCACGTCTTGATGAGTCATTGTTTTGTGCGCACAGGAAGGAACAAAACACCGGCATAATAACGGATATAAATTTGGTTATGTTCTTCTGTATGGGGAAAACTTTTCCATTTACATTTTCAAAGTTTTCAATTTAATTTTTTGTTAAAACTAACAGTGGCTAGGAATGCTGCTCACTGATTGAATTCTTTTTATATTTACTCATATTTAAAATACCGAGATATTAATATTTAAATGTTTTTTTTCATTATGACACCTTTATTGCATTAAGTGTAGAGTGAATCCACGTCTTGATGAGCCCTCGTATTGTGCGCACAAGAATAAAGCTTGGGTAGAATTACAGACATAAATTGGGTCATGTTCTTCTGTATGGGAAAATGTGTTGATGCCCATTTTCAAAGTTTTCTTTGTCGCAAATGAGTAAATGTATAATATTTATATGTATATAAATATTTAAAGTGTTTTTTTATCATTATGACACCTTTATTGCATCGAGCGTAGAGTGAACATAGTGATCAAATGACAATATTAAATCTTCAGACATTTCTTAAATTATTTCATACTATTACTGTTTAACGCATACATACAATGTTGCTTCTTGGATAAAATATAAAAAAGTCAACTAATCGTTGCAATCCCAGAGTTTTTGATCTTCATGAAATTGTATTAAAACCAGTTCATAAGTGGCAATTGTTCCAGCCACCTAATAAGTAGTTGTAGCATTTCAAAGACAAAAAACAAACAAATACAAAACAAAACAAACATTTAAGTTATTTCGCCTAACACAAAATTTCAATTAGTATATGTAACACTTTTCGAATAAATTAATACAATAAATAAATTTCTTTGATCGTAACTTACCGTTAATACCAATTTCCGGGTTACATCGAAATATTGCATGCCTGTCATGGCAACTTTGTTAATGTTAATCTCCAAAACGAAACGTTCTACTTCGGGATAGTAGCAATCGGCTGGTATTTGTTTTATTACGGTTAAAGGATCTCGAGATCTATCATTGACTTCGGCCAAATAGAGAGAGACGGCCAAAGTACGGGCCAGCAAAAACATGAGTGAGAAATAGAAGTAAATGGCATGGGCAATGGAGGGCATTTTGCTGCAAAGGAAAAGATACACTTTTTTTTAAATAACTAAGTTTGTGTTATTAATAAGTTCAATAATTAACAACAATAATGGAAAAAAATGCATCATCATTAGTTTGAATTATAGATCTGTCAACAATATTTCTAAAACAAATCAACCAAAAAGAAAATACACAAGCTCGAGTTTTCATCAACAAACCCAGCTAAAACTTGATAAGGACTCGCAATTATTTAATAATTTATTTTTCGATGACAACTACATACCGTCTTCATTACTTAGAAGTAGTTGTATAAAGACTTTTTCAAAATCTGTAATATAACTGCTGATTTTCTGAAATCACTATTTCATGACCATATTCTCTTTTTACTAGGGTATGCAAAATATTCGATTTTTCTTTTGTTCGAATAATTTGAATAAGAGATTTTAACTTTTTAGAATAATTCGATCACATATTCAAAATTAATCGAATTTTTCGAATAATTTAATATTTTCAAATAAAGTAAAATGAAAACGTTTTTCCTTCATCATGTCATATATAAAGAAAAGCAATATTTAATAACATCACTTACTTACTATATACATATTAATAATTATGTTCTTTGTCTACTTTAACGTTAATTGTTCACCAAAATTTTGGTTCAATTTGGCACCGGTGTATATAGAAATCAAAGTGGTCAATTAGGATTACTTTTCTTGTATTTATTGTGTTTACCTTAATATGTTTTACTAATATCGTCGGCGCTACGAATAATGGCCCCAAGAAAAAATTCTAAGTTTTGGGGTCACATCTCATTATGAAATTTAGTCCTAATTTTTTATTAAAAATCACTCCAAAGGTTATGAAAAATTACAAGGTTGAAATGAAAATTGACCCCAAATGTTGGGCCATTATTCACCCCAAATTTGAAATTTTTGGGGTAATTTTTATATTTGTAATATATTTTACAATATTAACGAATTAATTTCTTGGCCTGTTTTTTTAGTTTTCGATTATGGGGTAATTTTTTATTCCTCCTAAAATGCAAAATCACCCGAAAGAAAAAGTGCATTATGACTCCAATAAAAATAAAAAATGGTATATATATATTATAAATCTGCAATACATTTATATATTTTTAGAAGGAACTTTCACAGCACTCATTTATAGTGATTGAAAAAAAATGATTTAACTTTCGTTTATATTAAAAATTGTTAATATAATTATACCCTACACCACCATAGTGGGGAGGGTATTATTGGATTTGTGCTGATGTTTGTAACGCTTATAAATATTAGTGCAACACCATGTCCGTGCATCCGTTCATCTGGCTATACATGTAAAGCTTGTGCGCAGAGTACAGAACCTAATTGTAAAAATATTTCGCTAAAATTTGGTACGCGATATTTTTTGGCCTAAGGTTGGTTAGGTTTGAAATTGGTTGAAATCGATTAATTATTTCACTTACCCCTCATATTTACAAATGACTTTATACAGAAATCATGAATTTTATAACGGTCGTTTCATAGTAGTCAAAGCTGTCGTATAAGAGCCCCTTCTAAAATTACTTTAACATGTATATGTAAATAGTTTAAAAGAATTTATATCGAGACAAATTTGATATAAAACTATTTATGTGTAATTATAAGCACAATAATCATGCCACTAAATTTTTTGATGATTGATTGCGCACATTTCTGAAAAACTTTTTTTACATATACTGGGTGTAGGGTATTATATGGTCGGGCTTGACCTACTATACTTTCTAACTTGTTAATTAAAAAATTATTAAAAAATTTATAAAGAAACGATAAATTGACACAAAAATATTTATTCGTTTTATTCGATTATTCTTTATAAAATTAATCAAATTATTCGTTATTCGAAAAAATTTAAATTATTCGTAATAAATTGCTCGATTATTCGAACGAATGATTTATTTTAAGCCATTACTTGTAAAAGTGGGTTCACATACTGCGATTTGTCGTCGCAACTTTGCTGACGTGTTGATGTGCAGATGTGTTGCCATATTGGTCCTAGTTACACTAAAGGCACATTATACAGGTATTCATATTCCTGTTATTTCACTATTAAATTTTTTGACTACATAGTATATATTTATTTTAAATTAAAATAACAATTTGTTTTCTTTTTAATTTACAGTTATGTGTCATATCAGCAGTGTTGCCAAAATTTTTCTGTAATCCCATTATATGAAATTTCATTGTAGCAACACTGCTGGTGAATGACATAAAAATAATACAAGAGAAAAGAAGAAATGTCAAATGCGACACTAGCTACACCGTAATCTCCACTACGTATTTCATCTATAAACTAGAGTCGCAGAAGAAATAGTTTCAATGACATACATAAATGTAATGACATATTTACATAAGAGACTGTTAACTCCAATGACAGCAACGTGTTAAAACTCTATTGTGTAAGTTGTAAAGTACTAAAATTTAGCACTTTAACTCATTACTTGATAATCAAGATTTTTAATATACTAAAGTAAAGATTATAGGAGGTACTACTCCGTTTACAATTTCAACAATTTCACTTACTTGATACTTTTTAGGCATTGTATGCAAACAAAATATAAATTATTTGCAAACGACAGCATTATAATTCCTGAAACGGCTGCATCCACCTCCTCGATTAATTCACAAATCAAAGTATATTGAGAACGGCATTTTCCCCAAAATGATTCTGTCATGTACTAAGAAATTAAACAAAAATTACATTTATAAAAAAAACTCAAAATTACTTAAACCATACTTATGAACATATACATACATATGTATGTATGTATGTAAGTGTATGCGGATTAAATATTTAGTCAAACTCACCAAACCCTGAAATTTTTCCATATGAATTTGTACACGTCTGAACAGCGAAGACAAACCTATGCCAATATTCATAACAAACACGTCCATGTAGGTCCAGCCAAAAGTCAACAGAATATTTTGTATTTTACCTAACCAAGCTAGCCAGGGCGAATAATCGAAAACATAAAAGATTTGATCGACCACATTTAAGAAAAATGATTCTATGGGATCACTGGTGGCTGGACAATAGTTGGCAAAATGTATGGTGGAAATGGTGCTGAGTAAATGTTCAGCTGGAATTATTGAAAAATAATACTATATTTGGTGTTTATTTTCAATTTACTCAAAAAAATAATTGTTCATAAACATATTTATTTTGTAGTTTTAATTTGTGTGTTGTGTTGTGTGTTATTTCTAAATCAATTTGATTACTTGCCAGTGCTTACTTAATGATAATGTTATCAAAACAAATGTAACTGCTTTAATTCTTGTTGATAATTGCTCTTTTTCCTGCCAGTTGCTAAATGCCGGCATTTGCTGTTCCACCTGCTGCCAGCGGCGCATGAGTTTGGGCCACTTCGATGCTAAACGTAAAAATCCAATCGATGCCAGAAATATCGAGATGTGAAAAATGAATGGTTCTGTAAATATTCTGTTATTCAAAGTGGAGCAAGAATTTTATTTGTGTGTCAACTGACTGACTGATTGTCTGTCTGTCACTCTGTCTGTCTGTCTGTCTGCCATATTTATTCTCACCTATATTTCGTACATCCAATTTTATATGTACAATCATATTGACTGTTAACATCGTGTCCAGTATAGTGGTCCCCATATAAAGCAAACAATAGCCAGTGCGAAAACTAAACCAGCTAAAGGATAAACCTTTTGCCGACTTACTTCGTATTCCACGTACTGGCATTAAGCAAAAACACTGGGCCATCACTAAAACTGCATGTGTGTGGGAGTGAGTAAAATATTGGGCGATGAGCAGAAAAATAAAAAAAAACAGAAAAAAACACAAAGTAAATTAAAATGGATCGAATTGGATTACATTAATACGGTGATGCTTAAGTTTTACATGAATATGTATTACGAGGGGGGGTTACTCTCTATTGCGATGCGAAAGCAAATTCGATGCGATAAGCGTATAAATTGATATTCTTACGCATCGAATTTGCTTTCGCATCGCAAAAAGTAACCGTTATTTAAAATTTTTTCAAAAAATATTTATTTATTCATCAATAACTATCTTGTCTCCTTCAAAGTAATCCCCCTCGTGCTTTTTTCGGTCTTGGCTCTTCTGGACATTTCCATTGGGATGATTGGGCTTTGGTTTCAATGTCATACACCCATGATTCGTCACCAGTTATGACCTTTTTGAGGAAATCTGGATCGTCGTTGACGATGTTCAACAGCTCCTGAGCGATGTCCATGCAACGTTGTTTTTGCTCAAAATTTTGCAATTTTGGAACAATGTTCGCTGCCGCACGTTTTATGCCTAAACCATCCGTAAAAATTGCTTGCCATACGCCGAAAGATATGCCAACAACACCAGCAACCTCTTAATAGTGATTCGACAATTATCCAAAATCATTTTCTTCACTGCTTCAATGTTTTCATCGGTTGTTCATGTACTTAGGAGACCAGGACGAGCATCGTCATTGACATCTTCTCGGCCTTCCTTAAACCGGTTCTGCTCATAGTAGACTCGCCAAACGCCACAGTCAACATCTCAAATGTCCTTGCGCATTTAATTTCATTTTTGCCACAAAACTTAATAAAGATTCATAATTATTAAGGAGTTTCCTTCAGGCTAATTTGGTCAAATGTTTGCTTCCAAACGTAAATTAAAAACTTGTTCGATTTTTATTTCATTTATCCAACGTTACGTTAGTTTTGTTCTAACTTCTTCAGGGGGCTCGTTTTTTATTATTGGATATTAATTTTTATTATTAGTTAGTTACTTAAATACTAAAAAACGGGACATTACGAACAGAATTTTGGTACAAATAATCAAATAATTAATAAAAATATAATACAATACTCGACCACAAAACTTAAATCAAGTTTAATTTAAAGCTAATATCACAGAACTGAAAAAAAGGGTCTTTGATCCATTTTTTTCGAATAGTAAAAAATCGAAGAGCACACCAAAACACGACTAATCTTTTTATCTGTCAAAAACAAACTGACAATCCAAAATGGCGGATATTACCAACATAACAGAAAAAAGAAATGCGAAAATGAAACATACGTAAGTCACGAAATTTGAAAGTAACGGTTATTGTTTGATCAGACCTCTTGTATTCGTATTTATGTAAATGAACTTTAAAATGAAATCGTATGAATCTTACAAAATTCTATGAAAGTTAAACTTTCAAAACTGGTATTGTATTGTATTCCATTTTAACAATACCTCAATTTGCGTCGGGGTTACCTTCCAAAAAAAACACGACGCGTTTGTGTGTTAACATACAACATTCCCAGCAAGCCATATGAGTCCGAAAAGAGTCTTTTCTGACACCTTTTTCGGAGCGCTCCGAAAATGCTCTTTTGTTGGACTCTTTTCTGACTCCTTTTTCGGAGCGCTCCTAAAATGGTATGCTGGGTTGAGTCTTACGACTCTATTCGCACAACCCCATTCTGAGATTGTCATAAGATTTTCGTTAAGTGTATTTATTATTCATGTTTTGTCTCATTTACCCAATTTCCAAAGGATTTCACCTACACTCAAAATATTTCATAGGTAAAATAAACGAAAATCGTGGTTCATTTTACTAAATTTTTCGTTATTTTGACGAAACGAAATATTTCGTATAATATACAAATGTTTTTCGTTCTTGTTGGGACTTTTTATTTTCCGCATTTTACGAAATATTTGTGTATTTACCAAGATTATTTTGTTAAATTACAAAATAAATGGTTATCTAACGAAAATTTTTCGTAAATTAAACTTTTAAATTTGGTCTGGTTTACAAAATTAAATAAAAATAAGAAATATATTTCGTAAAAATAATGATAAATTTCGTAAAAATACAAAATTATTTTGTTAATTTTAGAAATATTGCCTCCTGTTATACGAAATTTTCTAAACTTACGAAAAATATTTTGTAGGTATAAGAAAAATTTCATATTTATTTCGTTTATTTTACAAAATTTTGTAAAAAAACGAAATATATTTTGTAAAATAACGAAAATATTTCCTAAATACACGAAAGGTTTCGTTAATATAAGAAAAGTTTCGTAAATTTCTGCTAAAAATTGGTAAATTTACAAAATTTTCTAAAAATATTTCGTAAAGTTACTAAAAATTGTGGAAAAATAAAAAAATGTTTGTTTATTTTAGAAAATGTTTCATTAATTTCTCAAGAAATATTTTTTTATTAAACGAAAAGTTTTGTTTATTTTAAAAATAATAGTAAAGGAAAAAATAATAGCATTTCTGCATTAAATTAAGTTTGATTATGTCGATTGCTTTGGATTTCTACAAAGAAAATTTATATATTAGTAACTTTTAAACTTAGTTTATATAAAACACACTAACCTTGTATTTTTTTGTACAACATATGCGTAATTGGATTAACATGATGTCCATCTATTTTATAGAACTGAATATTTAAAAAATCCCACATATGGCTGGAAGCTTCAGAATATTTAATTGAAAATACGTGATACGCTTTAAAGCATATGTCTATAGCTTTAGTGATACTGAAAACTTTGTATTTAATGTTGTCAAAGTCACAGAAAAATGATTGGGGCTTATATATGTCCCCTATAACAGTAATGAAACTTCTCTTTATATGACTCTTCAGTTGGTGAAAATGTTATAAAAGACCGTTTTGATTCCATAATACTATAAAACTTGTTTCCTTTATTAGAACTTTTTGATTTAATTCTTGATGGTGGAAGTAAGGAATGTAAGAGTGTTAAGACTATGATAAATTTGGTATCTAAAAAGTTAAAAAAAATTGCATAACCATTATCCAGCAGTAAATAAAATTTAAAAATTTGATTATATTTGTTTATAAAACCTTTCTACTTACTATAGTCAATGCAATTATTTTTTTGTACAAAATTCCAAAGCTTTTGGTCATCTTCATCTTTAAATTTCAATTCGTTTTCTGGAAATATCTTTTGAGTCATTAAATCAGAAAAATCGTCAAAGCTGTCAAGCAATTCATTTCTCTCTCCATATATGCGATCGAAATCATTAATGATCTAAATATACATGATTGAATATATTAATTAATTAAAGGGTTGAAAAAGTCAATATGTTTTCTTATATATTTTTGAATTATTCTTAATAAAAACTGAATGCCATTTTACTTACTAAGCGAAATCCTACTGGATTATTGTACATAGGCCACAAATCCAAAAGTTGTTTTTTTGAATTTGGGTCGCATAGCTCTTTTAAAGTGTTTTGCCTATATTTAAAACAGCCGTTCCAGTGACTTAGTATATCTTCAAATGCTAAAATGTTAAACTCATGCCTTAGAACTCTTACATGTCCTTCCTCTTCTTGCGTAGATGGTTGAGTACATTTAGGAACTTCTTTAAAGACTTTTATTTTTTTGTTAATTGTGCTTTTCCAGTTTCTGTATTTGCTGTACAGTTTTCCGAGCGGTGCAGCGTTTTGTCGAGTTACGTGGTAATAAGCCTAAAATTATTTCAAGTTTATTGTTGATTTATTAATATTTGGCTAATCAAAACGGGGTCGTATTGTTGCATTTTGTATCACAAAATTAGAGATGGCAAGATTTTATCGTATATTTACTGATGATATTTTTAAACATTTTCTTTTTATAAATAAGACTATGTGTACAATATACAACAAATACGACGGGGCTGTGAAGTGGTCTACTATACATACCATTTCTTCAGTAGGAAATATTTCGACTATTTGCTTGGCTATATTTTCCGAGTCTTTCACTGACAATGAGTGTCCTTTATCTATACAAAAATGGACAATTGACTCGCATAAAAGCTTACGTATATTTCCGTTTAAAGAGGACTCATTTCTATAATGTTGAAGGACACTTTGACCATACGGGTTGGAATTTAGAATTGTTTCCAAATTTAATGTGGTATCTCCGGAACGCAAAGGTATTACTACACTGTCGACATTAAGATTTAGTTTATCATTTATCCACTTTGACCAGTGGTAGAGAAATTGTGCTTGAACACCCCCAGATAAATTGCTTCTAGACATAATACTTATGGCCAAGTCTTTATCGAGATGGCGCATCACTCCAACATATAATTGTTGTTCTAAATAAACAAAAATAAAATTAAAAAGGAAGAATTTCATAATATCTGTATAATTACCTATAAAATAATGTAATAAGTCACTCATATTCCATTCAGTTAAAAGTTTGTGTAGCTCATCTTTATCACCATACTTTTCTTCAATGTGATTACTTATTATTTTTGGTATTGTTTGAATTATAATATTGTTATTTTCTTCAGTGAAAGAATTCATGCTGTTAAATTTATGATGTTTATATTTTATTTAATTTAAAATTGCTTGTTTCTAATAACAGTTCTACCAGAACAAGTTTTATGAAAATTAACTGGAGGTCCTGCAATATTATCAATAATAAAAATTTTTATATTATGTTCAGCTTCGCCATTCAAATCAATTTCAAATGCTTTAAAATGAGGTAGAAACTGTGTTATTTTAACTTCCGAACAAATTAAAAACATTTGGGTTGATTTAGAAAAAAATATTATTTCTTCTATTTTGTATATTTGCGCATTATCAACAGATGTGTCAAAATACTGATTAATAAAAAAGCCATTCTTGTAAATTTTAGAGTCATATTTGCATTGTGAGTAGCATTTGTAGCTATTGTCAGAAAACGATTTGCAAAATTGTTCTATTTGCATGTGAAATTTCGATGAAACGATGTGTTGAGGCCATGCTTCATAGTTTTTCTTATATTCGTTTATTAAAATGTTTGCAAATTGTAATTCAAACTTTTTTGCCAGGGAAACACAGATATTTTTTCTGGATGTTATATTTTTGGCATAGGCTTTAAATTCGCGATGTTTGGCTTCATACTGGAAACTCCAGTAATACCGAGGAGCGCCAGATTGTGAAATAACATCTTTGTAGTGCAACATAAAATGATGCTTTGGTTTCAAACTATCATCAAATAAGGTCACATACTCCTTAAGATGGCATTTAATCAAATTATCTAAATAACTTTGTAATTCCTGAGATATATGTGATAGTAACAAAATTTCGATAATTTCCAAAAATTTTAGAAAGAACAACCACACTTCATCATCTTGAGGAACAAGGTCTCCTAACATTAACGGAAAATAATGTACAAAACTCATCATTTCACGTGCTGACATTTTTAAATGTTTATTCTTTAAATTATGTACAGTTATGCCTTGTGATATGTTTCCAGCTTCAAGTTCTCCATAGTTAAAGGAACACTTTCTGTGGTTCAAAGTGTCCAATGTAAAATATTTCTTACTAATTAAGTTTTTGATTATATGGCACATATTGTAATGACACACGCCTTCGAATATGTCATGCATAATATCTACGGAGAAGTTTGCAGTACAATGGAAACTTGGTATATCGTTAAATATACATTCAGATCTGATGCCAGTACTGCTTAAATCATTGGATAATATATCTTGATCGTAATTGGATTTGTTTCGAATAAGATTTTCCTCTAATTGAAAACTTTTTTCACTGCAAGGTTTGTTCATTTTACAGAATCTGCAAAAATAGGTATGTCTAAATGATGAAGTAAAGCCAAGAATGAGATTCAGACCCAAGTTGTCTCCAATAATAATACCGAGAGCAAAATATATGTTTTTTACACCTTTTGTAGTTTGTATGGAAATTCCTTTTTCTTCTAAATCCTTAAGTTCACTTACAAGATTTGAAAGACATTTTTCATTCCCAAACCTTTTATAATCCTTACTTTTAATAACTGATGCTAATAGTATTTCGCTGTTTTTAACAAATGGAAATGAATAGTAAACAAATGTTATAGGGTCACAGTGTGATCCTAAAGGGTTATTGAATTCCGCGTCGTCAATATACAAAAAAATCGGTAACACTATTTTATTTGATTTCAAAAAGGGCTTGCTCTTATTTTTCCACAGTTTTCCATTTATGAAATTACTTTGGGAAAAGATTTCTTGCTCACAATTGTTTAACACTTTAAGTAACAAATCATCCTTTTCAAATATTTTCCGAATTTGGAATGAAAGTGGCATTAATATTCCTGTTACCTCGTTGGCTTCAAATGAAACTTGGCCTCTTGATGATACCTCCTCTAACTCTTTATTAATTGTAAATACTTTAAAATCACTCAAGAAATCATTTAACATTAACCAATTTTTCGTTTGGTGATCATTATAACATTCCGAAAAAATATTTGATATGTTGTTTTTCAAAGATAAAATATTTAACTTTGCTGATGTATTATTTTCTAAATCGTTTTCGATGACAAATTGATCAATTTTGCTTATTATAGGCAATGTTATATAATCTTTAATTTTTTTTTGAATTTCGTTGACATCTTTTCTGCAAAAATTGGATTTGTTATGACACCACAATGAAAACATTACACCATTTTTGTTTGTTAACATATCCAAATGTTGTTCTGAATTTGATGTAGTTTGATGAACATTTAAAATAGATTCAGAATTATATGTTTTATAGTTTGTAGCATTGGAAGCAACGACAACACTTGTAGAATTTAAAGTCAATGGAAGTTCGGTGAGATGCTCTGCAAAATGTTTCTTAAAATGTTGAATTTTTGTAATATATTTTTCACAATTTTTATATGTGCATTTATATGTGCTAGTTTCTTTTTTATTGTGCATTAGTCTAAAATGCTTAGATATGAATGTTTCACTAGGTAAATATATTTTACACAAATAACAATTCATTTTCTTACACTTATTTAAATTTATTTTAATAAATCAAACTATTTTTAACTATTTTTAACAAGGCACGACTAACGCTTCTATCTCTTTAATTGTCAGTAAAAGCATGACTTGCTTTGTTATTTTTAAGTTTCATTTAAAACGGTACATTTCATTTTACGAAATTATATTTGTGAAATGAACGAAATTTCTAAATTTACAAAATTTTTCTCTGCATTTAATACGAAAGTTTCGTATTTTTCGAGAAATTTTTGTAATATAAACAAAAAAAACATTAACGAAATTTAATTTGTAAAATTCAAAAAATTTCTAAATTTACAAAATTGTCTACAATATCGAAACACGAAAGTTCTGTATTATAAACGAAATTTTTGTACAATATACAAAAATAATTCTACGAAAAAAATTTTGTAAATTAACGAATTTTGTAAGTTTACGAAATAAAAAAATTATTAAAATTTCGTATTATGTACAAAACTTTAGTAAAATGTACGAAAATAATTTTACGAAAAACCATTTCGTATTTTTATACATGAAATATTTTGAGTGTATGAATGACAAATATTGCTATCATCTGCTAAAGAATAGATAGAATTTGAAGTTTGACCATTTGACCATTTGACATTATTTGCTAATTTGTCAACAAATCACTCTAAAGACAAAGTTAACTTTGTTATTTGAGCTGACACCAGCAATCACTAACCATCACTATTCTTACAACATCCCATTAAACAGCCATTGAATTCAGTAAAATATATTAAATATTTATAAACTTTTTTTTAATTTTTGCAGCATGTAATGAAAATATTTTATGTCATAAAACTTCTATAATGCTTAAATTACAAGTGCAATTATATTTTGAAAATTAAATATACTGTATCCACTTGCAATTGTCATTATTTCTAACTGGCTAGTTGAATAAGCCAGGCAAAATATTATATTTCATTTAAAATTTCAATTAAACGCATATATATTTTTTAATTTATGTTACTCACTTGGTCCTATAGCCTCGTGAAATGAGCCATTGTGCAACAAATCCTTATCACGTGCATAGCGCATACCACCTGTTGCACATAATGAAATAAAAGATACAATTAAATCTAATTTATTTAAAACTATCTGTGGTAACATCTAAATGGTTAATAATAATAATCAGCCATATCACAGAGTAAAACTAAAAAAGAAAATAAAATATTGTTTCAATTTGTTAGTGTAAGAAAAAGTATTGTAAAAACATTATTGCAGACAATAAATAATGTTCTTTATCAAATTGTTTTAAATATTATATACTTTTAAATAGCTTTCAAATTGTTACAAAATAAACAGAAATTTGTATGACTTTAATTATGTACATACATATGTGTGTTTCAAATTATTGTTAATTTTTGTTCTTATTTACGTTGATAAGATTATTTCTAAACAAAATCTGTGACATGCCTGTAAAAACATATAATCCTTTTTAGTCTAACTTACGATGATGTTGTCTGAAATCTTTGAAATTAGAGAGAAAGGTCTTCAAATCCTTGTTAATTGAATAAGTTTTTCTAAAAAGAAATTTATTAAACATAACGATGGCTTAATATAAAAAAGGCCTAACTCGATTTTTTGTTACTTTACAGACGAAGGAAAAAATCCGTAAAATTTTAGCTACAACAAATATTTTAAAACCATTTTTAATAAAAAAGCAACACATTTTATTTCTTATTTAATTTTTTTTAAATTTGTTTTAATGAAGGTATCGAAAAAAGGTTTTTTTATTGATTTTTTTTTTTTTTTTTTGCAACAAAAGTGAGTTAGGCCTTCTTTATACTAAGCCATCGATAAACATGTAGAAATGTTTTTGAACATGTTAGACATGTTAGCAGTATTAAGTAAATAACTCAATAATTTCTATGAATTGTGACAATCTCCATAAATAGACGGTGGGACTAAGTAACTCACTTCTTTGACAATATATACATACATACTATATACTGACTTCTTTTTTAAGAATTTAATTTACTGAAGATGTAGTCGTTATTATAAGACTTAAGGTACGGTCACATTTGGCAAATATTTGCCGAAAACGACTTACCCAATAAATAAAATATTTTTGAACTCGTTTATTTATTAAAAAAAAAAACTTCAATTATTTGGGACAAGACAAAACAAATATTTAGTCTTGCAAAACTCTTGTAAGAGTAAACAACGTCAAACACATTTGTGCTAAAACAAGTGGTTACGCTTTTTTGAGTAAATATTTGCCAAATGTGACCATAGCTTTAGTCTCTTTGCATAAGATCTAGTACAGTCAGGCCTCGATTATCCATGAGGTTTGGGATCAAAAGCATTATGGATAATCGATTTTCACGGTTAATCGATTGGTGTACGTACATATTTACATTAAAGAAAAATTAATTCTTCTTAAAACTTTGTATTTTTAAACTAGCATTTTAACACTCACAATATTTTTTGAATGCTCGTTAATTATTTTAACTTTATCTTCAAAATTTAAAACATTTCTTTGTCTTTTTAGCACTGGTAACAATGTCATACTAAATATAATTAGATCTAATCACCCGTACTTCCCAAATTTCAAAATTAAACTAATTACTTGTATGCAAATGCATATCTGACTCAACGTATGCAAACTAGCAGTTCCCCGTCTTCATGTTTATTATATTGTATGTATGAATTTGAAGTTAAAACGAGTTAGAGTGCAATATTCGGTAGTGCCGAATCTTAAATACCCTCTACCTAAACGTAAGAAGAAATACAAAAACTACACTGGTAGAATTGGAATATTCTTATTCTGTGTTTTCTGTTCAGTCTTAGTGCAAATTTTATTATTATTTTATATATTGTTTTAAAAACAATTTGAAGACCAACATAATTTATTTTAAAAATTTTGAAATCTAATTTTGACCATTTATAATTGATGTAATTAACGATTCTTGCTGTAGTTTACAGATTTTGTCTGATTTTTATAATAATCTTGAGTGTAATTTAACAATTTATAAAATTAAAAGAACATTTTTCCATATTCACAACAAGCTAAGAAACAGAGTATAAAAAGGGTAAGATTATGTATAAGGTTAGGCTTCTTTTAGTTGAATTTGATCTCAATAAGGGATTTATGGGTGGCATAGTAGAAGTGGACCAATTATTGGCTAATAGTTTCTAAATCCAGTTTCCACTAATGTGATTTCTACGTATTTTAGGATTATATTGGTTGAATTTCATCTCGTTATTTGCAATAGCTGTATAGTTGGTTGTTATGCCCGGAAGTGGACTTAATTCAGGAGCTATTATTTACTAACAGCTACAAAATCTAGTAGCATAATCGGTTAAATTGTTTGTCGGAAATGGTCCTTATATGACAGATATGACAAATCATGGGCCGATCTTCTTAAATAATGGAACAGTGAATTTTATGCAAATATTGTGCCATTTCTTTTAATATTTCAATTCTAGAGGCATTTATTTATCATTAAGCCATATTTCGGGAATATATTTGTATGGGGGGATATAAGAAATCATGGACTGATTTTTACTATTTTCGTCACATATTCTTTTTTTTTCATAAAAATAACGTGTACAAAATTTCCTGCAATCTGCAATATATTTCAAAAAATTGCAAATTAAATATTTAAAAATATCAAATTTTTATGAAGGTTGTTTTACATTTTGGTTCATAACTCTAGTTCTACTATACCAATAGTGCTGATTTTCAATACCAAATTGCTTAGGAGAATTGTGTAACTCTGTTGATTTTGATTGTGTTCTTTGGATGTGAGAGCGTTTTACACAGACAGACAGACGGGCATAGCTCAATCGACTTAGAATTCCATAAGGATCAAGAATATATATACCTTGTTGGGTCTCAGATGAATATTTCTCAGTGTTACAAACGGAATAACAAGCTTATTTAAACCCTCATTCACCACTTATGGTGGTGGATATAAAAAATTTTGACATCACGGATAATAGAGGTAATCACGGTTAATCGAAGCAAACAATTTGAAAATATTGCAAATAGAAAACAATACACTGACATTTGGCCATCACGGTTAATCGGGGTTACCGGTTAACCGGATCATGGATAATCGATACCCGACATGTACCATTTTCTTATAAAAAAAATTCAAAACATTTTCATTACTTCTTAACTCACTTTAGTCCCACTGTTTGATTGCCGCTTTATTTACTGCATACTTTCCTTTTCTTACTGTCTTACCTTTTCTGGTTTACACTCGATATAAAATTACGTTTTTTAATCAACTGCGAAAGTTTACTGAAACCTTTAAAACGCTTAACAATGCCCTTCTTATTTTGATGGCGTAAATTCAATAAAAAAGTCATTATGAAAATGTCTGGAAAAATAAGAGAAAACCTAATTGTTAAATAAACAAGTTTTCAAGTCGAAGTAAAAAATATTGCAGCAATTTTTAACAAATATGTTCCACCTCTGTATTATTTACAGTAATTTCTGTTGATTTAACGTCAAACGGAAACGGAAGTTGATGACAAACTGTAACCACAAATACGAACATTAACACTGGGTTTTGATAAAAGCCAGTACATACTCTTATTTACCTTTAACAGTTTTAATTAAGCAAATACTTGTGTACAATCGCATTTTTTTCTGCTGTCATTGTCATTTCTAAATAGTAATTTTAAGTAAAAATAACTTTTGATTTTTTTTTTTTGTTCTTGTAGTCTAAGGTCCGTTTTAATATATCCTTAATGGGCAACAGCTGCCCACTTTTATTGACTTTTTGTGTGCAAACATTTTGTGTACAAATGAACGAATGTGTGGCAAAGCAATATTGACATAAAAAATGTGTTAATGCTCACGTGCTAAAATATTTTATGAGGCAGTTGTTGTTTTCCTTTCCTTTTCTTTTTTGGTAACAGTTTTTATTACATCCTTGAACTTGAGAGCATGTTGTAGTACAAGTTGGTATTGAAAGGTTTTTTATACATTTTCATCGCGTTTTTTTTTGTTTTTTTTGAGTTTTGTTTATTTGTTTAGTTTTAACACACTCATTCATATACCTTTATATGCACGTAAACATTTGCTCACATTTAAGCTTAATGTTTTTGGTTATTAGCGCCAAAGTGTACAAATACACTGGCATAAAAATGTCGGCCTTTAAAGAAATGCATATAAAGTTTTCTTCTTTGAATCGGAGTTTATTTAATTTTTCATAATTTACAATCTTGCGATTCTAAGAGAAAAATATACATTTTGAGATTTCAAGAGACTTCAGAATAGTTCTTGTTTGTTGTTGTTTTTGCTCCTTTATAAAATTTTTCCCAGTGTCTGAACGCATTACATGCACGTTTCTTAAAAATATATTTATGGTGTGTTTATTTTTTTTTCAGAAATTTATCACAGACAAAAATGTAGGCCATTGTGTATTTGAGTTGGTTGGTCATTTAGATGTTGGCAGGATGTTGTTGATTCAGTTCGCTGGTGTGTTGTTATTGTTGTGTTCACATTAAAAATTCTTGCAAACTGTCGGAGTTAATGTAACAGTTCATTAAGTTGGAAAATATTTTTATATGTATTCCTTTATTTTTTGCTTTTTTGTGTGATAAAAACAAATTACCAGCACATTCAAGATACACATTATGATTAATTAGAACCGAACAAAAAAAAAAAAAATAAACGAAATATGTGTTTTTGTTTTATTTAATGTCTAGTAATATAAAAATAGAATAACATTGCAAAAAGTTGCAAAGTAACGTGAAAAAGTATGAAATGATCTGACGAATGGTCTGGCCAGACAGACATTCATCTATAAGCTGACTTATGAAATGTCACGTTAAAGTAAAAATATAAATGAAAAAATTAACAACATAATATTAAAGCCAACTAATTAATTTAACTTTTTGTAATTTTAAATGTTTTCTAAATTCTCCTCTGGTTTTATCAACCTTTGGTAATTAAAGATCTTTAATATTTTTGCAATCGAGAAAGTTAATAAAGAAGTAACATTCTGTTTTTGCACAATTTTTAATATGTATTTCAAGGCTCATAATAATAATCAAATGTACTAACTGTTAAAAAGCACTATTATGGCTACACTCAGAATATTTCATGCATAAAAATACGAAATGGTTTTTCGTAAAATTATTTTCGTACATTTTACTAAAGTTGAATACATAATACGAAATTTTAGTAATTATTTTATTTCGTAAACTTACAAAATTCGTTAATTTACAAAATTTTTTTCGTAGAATTATTTTTGTATATTGTACAAAAATTTCGTTTATAATACAAAACTTTCGTGTTTAGATCTTGTAGAAAATTTTGTAAATTTATAAATTTTTTGAATTTTACAAATTAAATTTCGTTAATGTTTTTTTGTTTATTTTACAAAAATTTCTCGAAAAATACGAGAGACAAATTTCGTAAATTTAGAAATTTCGTGCATTTCACAAATATAATTTGGTAGGATGAAATGAGTAAATTTTTTCTGCTCTAATCATCTCCGCCACTCTTCCTCTAAAAATGTACCATTGTAAATGCAACTGAAAAATAACAAAAGAAGTTATGCTTTGACTGACAATTAAAGC
Source organism: Bellardia pandia (assembly GCA_916048285.2). NCBI lineage: Eukaryota > Metazoa > Arthropoda > Insecta > Diptera > Calliphoridae > Bellardia > Bellardia pandia. The sequence continues at coordinate 52,068,664 of OU696531.1, forward strand.
GATGGAAGCGTTAGTCGAAATAAAAAAATTAATTGTTATTTGTGTCAAATATATATAAATTTTTAATTAAATATAAAAAAATCAATATAAACATCATAAATTTAACAGCTTTAACATGAATTCTTTCACTGAAAAAAACAACAATATTATAAATCAAACAATACCAATAACAAGTAATCACATTGAAGAAAAATATGGTGATAAAGATGAGCTACACAAACTTTTAACTGAATGGAATATGAGTGACTTATTGCATTATTTTATAGGTAATTATACACATGTTAAGAAATTGTTCCTTTTTAATTCTACTTTTGTTTATTCAGAACAACAATTATATGTTGGAGTGATGCGCCATCTCGATAAAAACTTGGCCATAAGTATTATGTCTAAAATCAATTTATCTGGGGGTGTTCAAGCACAATTTCTCTACCACTGGTCAAAGTTGTTAAATGGAAAACCAAATGTTAACGTCGACAGTATACGGAGATACGAAATCTACGTCAAATTTGGAAACTATTCTAAATTCCAACCCGTATGGTCAAAGTGTTCTTCAGCATTATAGAAATGAGTCCTCTTTAAACGAAAATATACGTAAGCTTTTATGCGAGTTAATTTCTGTATAGATAAAGGACGCCCATTGTCAGTGAAAGACTCGTAAAATTTATCCAAGCAAATAGTCGAAATATTTCCTACTGAAGAAATGGTATGTATAGTAGACCACTTCACAGCTCCGTCGTATTTGTTGTATATTGTACACATAGTCTTATTTATTTATTTCGCTTAGTAAGTAAAATAACATTTATTTCGTGTAATAAAAAATATTTCTTGAGAAATTAATGAAACTTTTTCTAAAATAAACAAACATTTTTTTTATTTTTACATAATTTTTAGTAACTTTACGAAATATTTTCAGAAAATTTTGTAAATTTAAGCATAAATTTACGAAACTTTTCTTGTATTAACGAAACTTTTCGTGTATTTAGGAAATATTTTCGTAATTTTACAAAATATATTTCGTTTTTTTACGAAATTTTGTAAAATAAACGAAAAAAATATGAATAGTTTTCGTAAGTTTAGAAAATGTCGTAAAACAGGAGGCAATATTTCTAAAATTAACAGAATAATTTTGTATTTTTACGAAATATATTTCTTATTTTTATTTAATTTTGTAAACCAGACTAAATTTAAAAGTTTTATTTACGAAAAATTTTCGTTAAATAACCATTTATTTTGTAATTTAACAAAATAATCTTGGTAAATATACAAATATTTCGTGAAATGCAGAAAATAAAAACTCCCAACAAGAACGAAAAACATTTGTATATTATACGAAATATTTCGTTTTGTCAAAATAACGAAAAATTTAGTAAAATGAACCACGATTTTCGTTTATTTTACCTATGAAATATTTTGAGTGTATTAATATCCACTTTGTTAAGTGTCAAGCGATGTTGTTAGGCAGATGGTTGTCAGATCTGGTGCAATGTGCCAGCAATGCTCTATACATTGTAAGTTCAGACGTCTGTAAAAAAAACTTACAATTTCATTAGCATACAATTGTCACACAGTAAATCTGCTTTCAATCTTCAATTCTGACTCATCAAGGCAAGTATTTTTGAATGAGAAGGGCAAAGAGAATAAAAGGGGTAAAAAGTGGACGGTACCAGTAAGTTTTCTTATTTCCTTTTTTTTTTTTTTTTTTTTTTTTTTTTTTTTTTTTTTTTTTTTTTTTTTTTTTTTTTTTTTTTTAATTGATGTGTGTGCAAGTTCAAAAGAGAATTGCACAAAAACTGGTCAGCTAAAATTGAAGAGTGTGACTAAATTTATTTGTCAACAGAAATTGTCAGTTCACATGGTTGTCAGATTTTTGTGTGGCAAAAATTGTATGCAATAGCGGGGATGAAAACGAAATAAAAAAACGCTGCAAAGTTTAGGTGAAAGAACTCTCTAAAACCTGCGACCGCTTCACATAAAATATCTTTGGAAAGTTTTTATTCAACGCAACCAACATCCCATAAACTTTGCCGTGCCTCAACTTTCTCGAAAAGTTTGATAATACGTTCGTATGACCAAACGGATTCTACCTTTTTGCGGTAGGACTTTGGTTTCGACTTTGATTTTTTGTTGCCTTCAGAGCTTGGTGCCGACTAAATAAGAAAGTTAATTTTAATTGGCTCTCTGATGAGGGTTCATTAATTGAAATTTCGCTATCCATTTATTATATTCTTTGATTTAATTTTTCAATATTCTTTCACTTGTTTATATATTATTGATACACACTTTTGTTTCTCTATTTCCATCTGACAATGTTGACAAAGTTTTACACATCTGACAATAAGTGTTTGACGATTACCTTACAACAATCTTACAATAGTAAAAAATATGTTCGCATAATGATTAAATATCTGACAACAGTTTTGTCGGGCAATGTACTGAAAATGCTTTTTCTGACAACGTTGGAAGACAAAAATTGTAAGTTGACATTAATTTTTAAAGCTTGATTTTATAGCCTTTATTTAATTATTTTACTTCGGTGGCGTTTCAGTGCTATACCACCGAAGGACAGTCCTGTGCTAAATATTAGTCATGATAGATAGAAATCTAATAATTATCAGCAACTGATGTTGTTTGAATGGCAGCGGCTGGGATTTGAACCCGGGCTGCAAATACCAACTCATGCTTAATGATCAAATGCGCTTGTTAGACATTTTCTAAACATTTCACTGACAATGTTGTAAGATCTTACAACTGTTGTATCAGTTGTAGTTGCATTATTTTTTAAAAATTAAAAAAAAAATATTAAATAAGGAAAAGGTACCAAGTGATTACTAGTTCATCCGAGAATATACGTAATAATTTCGAAAAGAACCATTATCAATAAATAAAAACTGCCAACAAATTAAATTTTTTGCACTATTTGTAATTATTCTAGGTTCATTGGCTTATAAGAATTATAAAATTAAATGGAATTGTGACCTGTGGCGACCAAATTTGATAGCAACTGACTTTAAAAAGAAGACGGCATGCCGCGGCAGTGTCTCAAAATTGTAAAAAAATAAAAAATTAAATTTCGTTTTTACTTTAAATTATCATGCTTGGAACTACATTGAAGCTATAGAGAACTTATGAAATAATATTGCTAAACACAAAAGGACCAGCGATATGAACCTGGCCGCCTGCTTACCTAACCTAAATAATATTGCAATGAATAAAAAAATTCAATATAAACACTTTAAACATGATTTCGATATCAAAATTATGATAAAATGTACTAAATTTCTTGCTCGATATCGAATGTCATAATCTCAAATAAGAAAATTACGATCAATTTTACTCGATATTGGCCCCTGTAAGAGTTCTGCACATTCAAAATATTGTTTCACAAAATGGAAAATAAAAGTTAATGAGCAGAAATGCACTTATATAAGCTTTACATTTTATATTTATATCAATGATCAAGCATTAACACAACAATCCAAAGTTAAATACCTCGGTACACACCTCGAACGACGCCTTAAATGGAAATGCCATATACATACATAGATGCAAAATTGACTGAAATAAAATTAAAATTAATCCAAACTAATTGGCTCATTGGCAGAAACTCTAAGCTTAATTAATATTGTAAACTCCGGCTTTATAACGCGATCCTCGATTATGGCGTTATGAAATACAGCAATAGGGAAGGGCCTCCAATTCAAATGTAGACAGAATTCAAAGACGCCAAAAGAAATAATTACAATTGCCCCTGGTATATCAAAAGCTTAAAGTACACCCAAACCCATTATCCCATTGTGTTGTACTTGTTGCCGATTTGCACTCACCTTGTATAATTACACCATGCATATACCAAACAATTTGTAGTTACATTTCTCCTCATAGATATTTCATTCAAATAAACACAATTCAAATTAAATAACATTTATGAATGTATTTCCTTTAATTATTCACACATAAATAAATTAAATTTAAGTTTTGGTTTAAGTGAGCTGCTCAGCATTATGAATGTCCAACAGTCGGTTTCGATCATTTTCACAGTCCCACAAATTGGTGTCCTCATGAAATTGTATTAAAACCAGCTCGTAAGTGACAATTGTTCCGGCCACCTAAAAAATGTAATGAAAAAAACAATGAAGAAAAAGAGAAAAAACACAGATGCATAAACTTTGCACAGTTGACCATAAAAATTGTTGGACAGTTATCTTACAACAATCTTACAATGGCAAAAAATGTGTTCACATGATTGTTAGATGTCTGATAATATTGTTTTTACTAAAAATGCTTTTTCAGACAATGCTGAAAGACAAAATTGTAAGTTCACTCAGTGGTTAGACATGTTCTAAAACAAATGTCTGACAATGTTGTAGGATCTGACAACCGTATGTACAAAGCTAAGGGATTCGTGTATGGGAATCCCTTAGAATCTGTAATTTATACACAGTTTAGACTACTGCGGTATATTTGTTACCGCCAACGCCAAACTAATGTTAACGAAATAATCTAAAATAGTTTTACAGCTACGAAATGGCAGCCAACCCTGTTGAACACATCCACAAATTGTTTTTCTATTAAATTCTGCATTAAACTGATAAGATAAAGATGTTGGTGATGCTGTGTGATAGTGGTGATGAGCTGTAAATCTCAAACAATAGAAATTTTACAACTAATTTGAATTTTGTTCATCTTCTCTTATTATTTTTAGAATTGAAGAAAATGCACTTAACTCCTAAACACAATAAGAGGCTGTTAATGTGTATGTGTATACTCGTATTAGACGGGCATTAAATTCGAGAAAGTTTTCAGAAAATCTAAACCTTCTTTGCGATTTTTTTTATGCGAATTCAAATTTGTGCGATTTTGAATTTTCAAAATTTCAGAGTGAGAAAAAATCTTTGTATAATAAAATACACCTGTTTGAGTACCATTTCATTTAACACAGTAACATTTTTTTTTTTTTTTTGTATTTCGGTGCGTTTTTTAATTTTTTCGAAAATGTGATGAAATCTTTATTTTTACTAAATTTTAATTGCAGTTTTTTAAATGGTGCAAAGTGCACCAAGTTGACAACGCTGCACACAATACACACATTAATTAGCGCTTACTCTGACACGTCAAAGATTGTTCAGCAAAAGTGGTTCACGCTTCTAGCATAGCAAAGCTTCTAGCGTTCACTCTTAGTGTGAATATCATTCTAGTTTTCAACTTAGGTGAAATCCGTTTTAATTAACATAGATGTGTTTGTTTCCTCTAGTGATGAAAGCGATATAGAGCCAATTCAGAAACTCGGCACACGCCATATTAGTGATTCTTATTATGAGATATAATTTATTTCTTCAATGTAAATATTTATTTCTTTGTTAAGTACGTCATGAATTGATGTTTTTTTGTTTTTTTAATAAATGAATTACTTTTTTGTTAACTTTTTTTATGCGATTTTGTTTTAATGCTTTACTTTGAATTTATGCGTTTTTTTTAAAATTCAGGGACGAATCATTAATTTTAGTATGGAGCTAGTGTATCGTTTTATGCGATTTTCTCTGGAACGGATCAATCGCATAAAACGAGGTTTGAGTGTAATTCAAAATATTCAAAACTAAAGCAAAATAGTTAAAACAAATCTTAACTTATATTTACGAGTATAGTATAAATTTAGCAAAAAACAATATGATGGAAATTTCCATCATCATTCAATGTTAGATCATTAGTGAACTTTTTTTTTATATATTTTTTGGGCATTCAATGTTATGATGAAATTTTCCACCATTATGCAAAGAACATCTAAGGAACTTTAATGGTGTAACAAGTTTAAAATTCAAATATACACTTAGCGATCCCCCAAATAACATACAGTTGGTACTAATTTATCAGCTATAGTCCTGAGAATCACCAAGAAAACTGTATAGTGTTATAATCTGAGTTGTGTGTTCAAAAATCATATCAGAATACTTAATACAATATGTTTTTTCTGATAATTCAAAAATACTTACACACAGGCATGTTTTAGAATATGAATATGTTGCTGAATATTTCAAGTGATAAACCAACCTACCTTATACCAAGTGCCACCCTAATGTACAAACACACAAATGAAAACATGTACAAAATTTAATGAAGTTACATTGATGATGTTCAACATGACAGGAATGTTGTCTGATGGAAATGTGAACACACACATGCATGACACGAGAAACATGGTAAATGAAGCTCACAAAATATGGTTTTACTCGTATTGTTGTCTAGCAAATCTGCCAGCATTAGCAAGAACTTACACTGAGCACCAATTTTCGTGTTAAATGAAAGAATTTCATGCCACTCAAGGCAACTAAATCGTTGCTAATTTCTTCAGCAAATCGCCTCACTTCCAAACACCACGACTCTTTGGGCACACACCTCAAAATAAGCAGGGGTTTACGGGATTCATCATGCACCATTGAGGAATACAACGATACGGCCAATGTACGTCCCAACAGAAAGAATAGTGAGAAATAGAAGTATGCAGCATGTGCAATTGATGGCATTTTACTGTGTTCAACAAAATCAAAAAGACATGTTTAGTGTAGAATTGCATAATAATGAATACGAGCAAAATTCCTGCAACATCAACTCACTTGAGACTCCGAAGCAGTTGTACGCATATAAAGTACAAGTTGTTGGAAAAGGAAACCATTGTTATCATTGAAATGGCATTATCGATTTTCTCACACAAACTGCACAAGTTACGATAGAGTATTCTACGTTCCGACCAAAAAGCTGCTGACATTTGCTGCATTTTTAATATAATGAATATAAAAAACAAGGAAATAGAAATATTAAATAAGTAGCTTCCTAGTATTTGGTTATTAGCTAAATTTACCTTATTTTTATATTGCATTAAATTATGATTAAGCTGTTCGAATTTCGAGGCCAGCCCAATACTTATAATCATTACAAAGATATCCATATAATTCCAGGTAAAGGTTGAAATAAAAATCGATATCTTGCCATACCATCCCCACCAATAGGAATAAGGAAAGATTTTGAATATGTGCTCATTGGAAAAACGAAAGAAATTTTCAATTGGATCCTCGGTTATGGGACAGAAATTGGAGTAATGTATTACGGATATCCAACTGAGCAAGTGTTCAGCTAGAAAAATATACACAAAATAAAGTTTTAAATACCTTTAGTTAGAAAATTCGTTTAGAACAATTGAAAACGGCCTTCAATTGGCATTAGCTCCCGAATAAAGTCCACTTCCAAGCATTATTGAGATGAAATTCAACCAATATAATCCTAAAATACGTAGAAATAACATTGGTGGAAACTGGATTTAGAAGCTATGACTCCATAATTGAACCACTTCTACTATGTCACCCATATATCTTTTGTAAATAATGTTATTGAGATAAAATTCACTTTAATAAAATTAAAATGTTTTTTTTTTTTTTAATTTTATAAAATGTTAAATTACACTCAAGATTATTATGAATATCAGACAAACTCTTTAAATTATAGTAAGAATCGGTAATTACATACATCAATTATAAAAGGCCAAAATTAGATAAAATTAAAAAAAACATTTAAAATAAATTAACTTGGTCGTAAAATTGTCTTTCAAACATTATAGAAAATACTAATAAAATTTGGACTAAGACTGAATAGAAAACAGAGAATAGTCCTACAACCAGTGTAGTTTTTGTGTTTCTTATTATGTTTAGGTGGAGGATGTTAAAGATTCGGCACAGCCGAATATTGCACTCTAACTTGTTTTTTTTTATCAATTTCTTAGGAAATAAATGAAAACCGCAAAGGTTTTAGTTCCACAACTAATTCTAGAATGACTGAATACCGAAGTAGAATGAGTACTGGGGCCAAATTACCGCATTCGTGATCGAATGAGCTATCGAATCGAAAAATGATTTCGATATCGAAATTATGATAAAATGTACTAAATTTCTTTCTCGATATCGAATGCCATAATCTCAAATAAGAAAATTGCGATCAATTTTACTCGATATCGAATGCGGTAATTTGTTTAGCATTGGAATTAATGATGTTTGTTTGAAATGGTCACCTCCAGAAATGATTTTAAAGAAGCGTTGCAGAGCTAGTATATGGTTCGCTTTTCATACAAACAAAAAGTTGTGTCAGTCACCCTCCAGAATTTAAGATAATGTAAAAACAATCCCAGAAATGATTTTTTTTTATTTTTTTGTCACGTCTACAAATGCCGCCCTTTTAGTATTTTGTTCACTATGTCGCTATTTTTTAGTCCGATCATAACATTTTGTATACTGGTGTTCATGGCCCTGTGGAATTTTTAATAGTTAATAGAATTTGCTTTGGAAAACTTGTATATAATGGCCCATAATCATAGTCATAGAAAAAACATACTTTAAGTAAAAGTAGACTTTTAAACAACAAAAACATATAAATTTTGTTCTGAATTTAAAACAAAAGCATGCTTTTGCTTAAAGTATGCTTTTTCTATGACTATGATTATGGGCCTACACCTCCATCGTGAAAAAGGTATATTGGATTTGTGCTGTGCGTTTGTAACACTCAAAAATATTAGTCTAACATCCACCGATCGATTCAGAATCACTTTCTGAGTCCGTCTCCCCGTCCGTTCGTCTAGCTGGCTAGCTGTCCATGTAAAGCTTGTGCGCAGAGTACAGGTCGCAATTTTAAAGAGATTTCATGGTACATGATATTTTTTCGTCCCAAAGACGGTTTGGATTGAAATTGGTTGAAAACGGCCCATTATTTTACCTAACCCCCACACAAAAGACCTTCCGAAATATAGGTTTATCGGTCATAAATGTTGCATTTCTAAACGTATTAAAATCTATTTCGTAAGTAATAAGTTCTACATGAAGCTTTATCACATCTACAAATTTGGTGCAGACAGGGTATAATTAGTTCCCAAAATCACTTTAACATCAAACTCTCTTAAAAATATTGGTATCCAAATAATATTCAACACAAATAAGTTTCATATATACAGAAATCATGACACAACTTATTTTATCACGATCGGTCAAGAATTACTTTAACATGCATAAATCCTTTACAAATGTTGATATCGAGGTAAAATATAATGCAAATAATTTGTATATGCGCAGAAGTCACGCTACTATGGGCGCTCCCATTTCTGAAAAACTGTTTTTACTCGCATAATCGGTGTATGGTCGGGTTGCACCGACTATACTTACTTAATTCTTTTGAATTCAATAAACAACAGATGCATAAAATGGAAAACTTACACAATACTGAATTTCCTTGTTAAGGTTTGGTATATAACCCTATAGAAATATTTTGGAATCACAACAGAGGTCCACAGAAGTTATTCCAGAAGTAATTATGACATAACTAGTTACAGGGCTGTTGTTAAAGTATATGAAATGGGTCTGGTAACACACGTTAACTCATTACTTTGTCATGTAAGTTTTCCCAGGATCATAAAAACACCCACATGTTTTTTGTAACTAATTTATTGCTATTTTCCAAATTTTTTTTTTTAATTACAATATTTGTAACAATTGAAAATGATAAACAACATTTTTAAATGACCTTACAAATCATTTATATATACATATATTTTGTATAACAATCAAACAAAAAAGCCGCAAAATAACTAAAGAAAAACTTAAAAAAAACGTGAGGACAAATTTCCCAGCAATTTAACAGAAAAAGCTACACAACAACATGACTGACTATTTATTTTCAAATGCAAGCACATCAATTACATTTTTTTTTTGTTTGTAAAAAAGTTGGTATGTTTGTTTTAAGTTTTGCTATTAATTTATCTAAATTTAATATCATTTATCACTTGGCTTTTGTTTTTATATCACTAAGTATTTTGGAAATGGTATGAGTATAAATGTATGTATGTATGTATGTATGTATTTCATTTTCATAAACTTACTCAATGACAGCATCATTCCCACGAATGTCACCATGCGTATTTTATACGCCATACGACATTTCTCAAATTGTGAGGTATACGGTGGTAACTTTTGCTCAATCTCATACCAATAGACCATTAAATCTGGCCACTTGCGAGCCAAACTCAATGAACAGACTATGAAGGTTATGATGGAAATACGAAATATCATGGGCTCTGCAGACAATGAAATATAAAAATAAATGTATATTAGTTGGAATATAATCAAAATTATGAACATTAGAAGTGGATAAATATGAAGATTAAGATGATGACGCAGATGAGGAATGGTAAGTATCTATTAGCTGTAAGAAAAAGTATTATAATCGGCTTTAGTAGTATTTAATATATGGGTCAATTTCAAAAAAAAAACGTACACAACGAGTTTTGTTTTGCTTATTTTTTAAGTTTTTTCAATTCGCCTGTAAGAGTGGCCAATTTATGTAAAAATTGATGAAGAATCCAGTGATACTTTTATTTTTGGATTTTTTTTAGGTTTTCTATGATTTCTATCTTGAGCGTCACACACCAAATATGTGTAAAAAATCGCTAAAAATGCAAAAATATTTGTAATTCAAGCTTACTACGATGTTCTTTTAATTCTCAAGAATGACTTTTGCGAAAATCAATAGTATTTAGTTTAAAATGTTTTATTTCAATTTATTAATACTGCCCTAATATTCTTTAAAATTATAACACGCACAGTAACAAATAACTTTAAACCTAAAAGTGTGCTCTGCATGTGTGTTATACTTGTGTATTGCTGTGTGCCACAAAATTTGACAACAAACTAAAAAAATAAATCGGAATTAAATTTTCGTTAGTCCATTAAATCAAAACAAATCATGCTAAATAATCTCTAACGATAGCAACCTAATATTAAGTGATTTATATTAAAAAAAAACTAATTTTTTTCAGATAGCTTAAGTAAACAACTTTTAAATTAAGTCTAAATCACGGTAAACAAACATATTATTAAATTTGTGGATAAGGAACAGCATTAATAATGTTATTAGTTGGTAAAAAGTTAAGATATTAAACAAGTTTAAACTGGCACATTGTATTGGCAACTGACTAAACGTTAGTTTACCTGGGATATATAAAGTAACTAGTTTACTTAAAAGATTCAAATAATAAATAAGAGTCAGCTATATAACTAGATATACATATTAGTCAAATTTTACCTACACCAGGCACTACGCACTTTAAAGTGCCTATGTAATCTAAAGAGTTGTCATTTTCAATATTTCCTTCAAGATAATTATCAATATACGAGGGTGGTTCGGAAACTTCTTAGAATAGAATAGAAAGTGCGCTATAAACAGAAAAAAGTTAAGCGTTTTGGAAATTTGCATCTGTACATGTGTTCAAAACATGTTAAATTTCTTTTCATTCTGCCAACTCCTTCATATATAAGCAGGTGTTCAAAAAGGCTCATCCCTGATTTGTTTACAATGAAAAAATTAGAAATTCGTGGTGCCATTAAATATTTAAACAATTTAAATATTTAGAAACAGAGGTCTTTTGAATTATATATATATATATTATGTAAGAAAACTTGAGAAATTTGGGTGTTATTGTCGAGCAATAACACAATTTGCTATAACACAATTTTCTCGACAATAACACCCAAATTTTCTTACATAAATTATTGTGCCTACGTAAGATCTCAGTTTCTGCATTCCAAATCTAATAAGAAATTGAAAATCGGATCATTATCAACAAAATTATAGACTTATAAGTGCGCAAAGTTACAATAACCGATTTTTTAACCCTAAAACCGGATTTTGGAGGTGTCCGGAATATTTCACTATTGGAATCCTGTTTTACTCGACAAGCCCTACCAGAAAAATAATATCGGGTCCCAGGTTTTTTGCACCTACACTGTAAATTTACCATTATTCAATGAGCAAACAATCAACATTATTGTTGATGCACAACACGTTGAGTTCTAAGTTAAATTAAAAAAAAATATAAAAATATAATTTTCACAATTGTTTTTTGTTTCTTTTGCTGGCCACGTAATTAGAAACGTGCATTTTTTTTCTTCAACTTTTAAACTTTTCTAAATATTAGTAACAAAGTGAGTATAATTTGTTAAACAATAGATTAATTTGTAAAAATTTTGATACGGTTTAATTTCGAAAATGGGCAAAAACAAGTCATGTACTCCAGCAATGAGACGGTTAAATGGGCAGTGTTAGCAAAATACAAAAAAACTTTCAATGTCGGCTATTGCACAAAAGTACAAAAATATAAAGGAATTTCCAACCCCAGCTAGGAAACCTAGGACACATAAGACCATTTTAGTAGAAGATAGAGTTATTTATAGAGCCAGTAGAAAATCCATTTTTATCTTCACGCGAAATAAAAGCTAAAATTGAACAGCAAATAAGCGCAGAAATATTCACACGAACAATAAGAAAACGCTTTCAATAAGTCAGGACTTTGTGGGTGCATTGCAAAAAAAAATCATGAAGCGGCTGCGGTTTGCAAGAGAATAGAGAGTGGAATAGAGTTCTCTGGAGCGACAAATCTAAGTTGAACTTGTTCCAATCTGTTGAAAAATCTTATATTAGACGTCCTCCAAATAAAGCCTTAGAACCCAGGTACACTGTTAAAACAGTAAAAACACGGTGATGGGAATATTATGGTCTGGGTGCCTTTTCCTGGCGTGGTGGGGTCCAATTGCACGACTTTAGGGAATAATGGATCAGCATCAATATAAAAGTATTTGGAAATGTAATGGAACCGTATTGCTTCGAGAATATGCTCGTCCAATACATTTGCCAGCCTGATAATGACCCAAAGCACTTTTGGCTTTTGGACTAAAATATTGATGTTATTGACTGGCCACCCCAAAGTCCTGATCTTATCCCAATTGAAAACATATGGGCAATTGTAAAAAGAGACCTAAAGGACAAAAAACCCACGAAATAATGATGAATTGTTTCAGTTGATGCAACAAACCTGGTAAAACATGTATCTGCAAAAATGCCAGCGTTTAATTAAGAGACTGGCGTATGTTGTCAAAAACAAGGTTTATCCAACAATATATTAAAGGATAAGTCCATTTTGTTAAATCTCACTAAGGTTTTTTGCATATATTTTGTTAGTTTATAATTATGTGATCAATTTGATATTGCATTTTTTGGTGTTTAAGTTAATTTTCCTTAAAATAGTATTGATGCTGTATTATTATAATTATTTGTTACTTTACTATTTCTTATTATTAGTTATTAGTTTTAATATATTGAACTAAACTTTTAAAATAGATGAACAAATATATATGCTGAAAAGTCGTTTCTAATTACAAGTCCACCACTGTGATACTCCTAAAATTTTACACACAAAATATTATTTTTTTCTCATGTTTTCATTGACATTCTGACAATATAGAAAGTCATAAAAAACTTAAGAAAGAACCTTTTCATCCTTTGTTTATTTTTATAAACGGAAATGAATGGAAAGAATTAAGCTTTTATTTGTGTTGAGAACAGCCATAACTTGTGCGAGGTGCTAAACCCACTATTGTGTGTGTGGTAAGTGGTTTTATATTTAAAAAAAAACTAAATTGTTTAAACTTAACTAATATAGAGTTAAGCAAAGTTTAAATCATACAAAACAATATTGTTATTAATATTATGAAACAGTATTGCATATAAATTCATATAAAACTTACCAATGTTATTAAATGTTATGGAGCCATTCAATACCATATTCATGGTCAGCGAAGTATCAAAAATCATGATAAAAATAAAAATCAAACAATACCAAGTGCGATAATTGGACCAAGAGAAACTGGCATAACGTGGATGCGGCATAGTGATTCCTTTAACTGGCATTATGGCAAACAATTCAGCTATTAAAAAGACTAAAATGGAATTAAAACCAAAGAAAATTAATAAATTTTAAGCTATACATTTTAAATTAAATAAGGAATATGGCACATGCTTTAAACATACGTTTTTTTTTATAAACATGTTTAGATAAATTTAAATAATCTCTTTAGAATATATATTTATCTTGTAGTAAATGGATGTTTGAGTGGGTTTTTTTATATACCGTCTGCCCTGTGTATCTTTGTGTTTTGTTTCAATCTCATTTTTGTAAGATTGCACCCGCACAGACACTTGTATATATTTCAACATGAAGCTCTTGGTATTTCGTGTTTGCAAACGATTTCGGCATTCGATTTCGATACTATCAGCCATGTCAGAGAATTTAATTCCGTTCGAAATTGAAATTAGTTACGTAGTTTTTTTTCGGAATGAAACCTAGGAATGCTTAAAATTACAATTCCACATAGCAAATTTAAAGTGGTTGCATTCCGAAAAATATAGTCATTGCAGTTTTTCTGTATTTACGACTATATAATTGTGTGACTCTCTTGTCCTTTAAGAATTTTACAAACATATGCACCTAAACAAACTGAAAACTCAGTCAATACCTTTTGCTTGTACATACTTGTGTATAAAGGTACGGTCACACTTGGCAAATATTTGCCGAATAAGACGTAAGCACTAAATAAAATATATTTGAACTCGTTTATTTATTAAAAAAAAACTTCATTTATTTAGGAAGAGAACAACAAATATTTAGTTTTATTTTATTTGATGCTGTTTGATCTTGCAAAACTTTTATAAGAGTAAACAAGGTCAAACAAATTTGTGCTAAAACAAGTGGTTACGCTTGTTTGCGTAAATATTTGCCAAGTGTGACCATACCTTAAGAATGTATTATCGTATATGTAAAACAATTACAACTATTTAGGCTTCTTTCTGTCTGAACTTGAAGGTTATGTGGGGTTATCATATGTGTTATTGTGTGTGTGTAGGAAGCGTGGTTTCAAATTTGAGGCATTGTTGACAAGTAATTTTATGGTTTTTCTTTTTAAATTTGAAGTGAATAAATTTGTGTAAATTTGGCATATTTTTACCATTTGAATATGTGAAAAGTGTTTATACACATACATACACATACATATGTATATAACACAATTAAACTAAAGTCTTGCGGTTTTAAAAAGTATTATTTACTGGTACACAACTAAACACACTCAGGTTTAAAGAGGCCACCATCCTGCGTCTGTAATGGTAAGGTGGGAAGTGAGCTACGATGGCGTTACCAAGCTCAATTTTTGCCTATCAATCGACCTTCTTAGAAGCTATTGTGAAGCCTCTCAGCCAATCAATTTCCGCCAACAAGCCTTGAACAGCAAGACTCTTTTCCATCTCACAAAGCAAAAATTAAACAAACGTTCAAAAACAACGTTCCAGACTTCATATAAACGGATGATTGGCCAGCTGTTAGTCCACACCGCAACCCGTTGGATTACAAGTTGTGGTCGGTATTAGAGGGCATTGCTTGTTCTACTCAACGTTCAAATATTGAGTGGTTGAAGCGAGCCTTGTCCAATCGATGAGTAGTCACATCGTTTCAGCTCGTGCTTTAAGGCAAATGGAAGACATTTCGAATAAGTTGTTCTTAGATGTTTAGCCATTGAATAACCCAATAAAAACAAAAACTAAATTTTTTTAAATACTAATTATTTTTCATTTGTGTACCAGTATTTATGACTTGACATTAATTTGTATGAAAGTTTGCATCACTTTAGGATAAAATTTCACAAAACGTTTGACTCTTAATTAGCTGGACCAGATATCAGAAATACTTTGGCAGTTTTTTCGAAATACATATTTGATATTTGTTACAAATGAAATAATATCATAAAGTAATATTCCAAGCATATTCATTATAAGAAATATTTCTACACCATTTCCAATTGTATTACAGAAGTTTCTAATTATATTTAAGAAATTTTTAATTACATTTTAGAAACTTCTAAATGAATTTCAAAAATTTCCATTTATAGTTCAGAGATTTCTAATTATATTTCAATTATAGATCGGTAGAAAATGTTGGTTTGATATCGATATTTAGTAGATAGACATTTTTAAGGATTTTCTTGTTTTTCAGAATTGGTTCTTATATGGGATGGGATTCGATACAGAGAATTTTATATATATGACGATGTATTGCGTCAAATTTCAACAAAATATTGGTATATTTAAAAGAGATATGGGTATTTATGTAATTTTCGATAGTGGACCTTATATGGAGGATCTAAATTCACAAAATCCACAGTTTCATTTTGGCATATAAATACAAGATTTATGAAAAATGTTGCATCGGTATTTGTTATTAGTTAAAGATTTAAAGGTACTTAAGTGATTTTCGGAAGTGGACTTTGTTTGGGAGCAATGCTCAAACATGGACCAAACTAATCAAATTTTCGTTTTGTGATTTATTTCCATATAAAACTTATTTTTTATTTCTGTAACATTGAGCAATATTTCGTGAAGATATTTGTATGGGGGCTATGAGACATCATGCACCGATTCTTACTATTTTTATTAGAATTTGTCCTTCCATTTTAGAAATAACGTATACAAAATTTCATGGTATTATTTGCAATATATTTAAACAAAAAAACTGCTTAAAAATATCGCATTTTGATGGAGGTTGTTACACATTTTGGTTTACGAGTATAACTCTGGTTCGCCTTAACTGATTTTGATGATTTTCAATACTAAACTGCTTATGAGAATTATAAACGGTTTTTCGAAAACTTTGTTGATTTTGGTTAAATATTTTGCACGTGAGCGTGTTTTACACAGACAGCCAGACAGACTGGCATAGCAAAATCGACTTAGAATTCCATAAGGATCAAATATATACATACTTTGTTGGGTTTCAAATGAATACTTCTCAGTGTTACACATGGAATGACAAACTTATATAAACCCTCATTCGCCACTTGTGGTAGTGGATGACCAATTAAAATGAATTCAGCAATTAAGGACCGAATTACGGCATAATATCGAAAGCCAAAGCTATAGGTGTCAGTTTAAAAACATTTTTCCGGTATTTTTGGTAACCCAAATTTTCCATAGTTTTCTCGAACTGTCAAGTTCAAATTTGCAAGTTTCCTCAAATGCTATGCATGCCATTTACATTTAATTGCTTTTCACATCAAAATAAAACCACTACTTACCCTTTCCCACCGCTTCATAGAAACTGCCATCGTACATTAAATCATTTTTTGTAGCTTTTCGAAATAATTCTACGAAAGAAAACTTGAGAGAATTTAAATAAAAAGACAAGAAAAAAAAGCAGACGAAAAGGCAACCAACACGCAAAGTATAATCTAATTATCGAAAGAACGTACTTGGTGGTTTATCTATAAACGCATCAGCATTCAGATGATGAGGACGTGCACTCGAGTAGAAATTATCGGAATCACTAATTACATGCATGCGAAATGTTGGCGTTGGCATGTTTAAAAGAAATTTCTTCAGTTTTATTTCATCACTAGGCGAAATGCTTGTTGAGTTGTTATTTTCATGCAGTAAAACAAATAATTTATAAATAAATTACACACATTTTGTATGTAGGTGCATACATATGTTAATTTCAAATAATATACTTTAATTAAAGTAAATTAAATTAATTTCTGCTACAACTAATTATTTTGCAACATACCTGTTGGTATTTGTGGTTAATTGTTTAATGGTTTTAGTGGTTGATTCGTTGGTTTTTCTTAATTTACTTAATTTCTTATTAAATCTCTTTAAAATTTTCATTGTGTTAAAATTGTTTTCCTTGCAATTTGTTTATGTTACGCTAAATTTTTTTATTTTGAAATGTTCTCTTGACAAAGATTTTTTACAAATGATTTGTTTTGTTGGTTAGTTACTCTGGTGTCAATGTTTCTGTTGAAGTGTTTTGTTTACTATTTAACTTTTTACTTTTACTGATGACTATAATTAACTTTTTTAAAACTAAAACGAACACTTTACTTTGGCAAAATAAATACAAAAGTAATTGACAAAATACGTGGAGTGGTTTACAAGTTCGAGCCAGTGTTAAAATTTGAAGTGGCAACTATTTACTGATGAAGCCTAATATCCAGCAAAAACTTGATAATGACTTTCAACTACTCAATCATTAACTTTTTAGTTACTACTACATACCGTCTGCATTACTAAGAAGTTGTCGTGTAATGACTTATTTATTATCTGTTGAATGTAAGTTGTAAATATGGTAACTGTAACATAATATGGTTAGAACAGTCAAACGAATGTCTCAGTAGTCATATTATTGTTACAATACTTGTTATCAACATAAAAAATGTCTGCGATCAGATCACAATACTGTTTTCTCTCTGCTTGTTTAATGATTGGAAAATAAATAAGTACGAGTAGTTACTGTGCCAAATCTTATATATCCAACACCAAATCACCTATTAAGGAGATTTATAATTTATTTATGCGCATTTAAGTGATTTCCAGAAGTAGAAATTATATAATCAAATATGGACCGATCATCACCATATGAGAGTGACGAATTATATATTTATATGTATTAACTATTTGTGCCCAATTTAGACTTGCTGCTGGTTTATGGGAATTTTATTGATTTTCAGAAATATTTTTTATATGGGAACTACGGCTAAATATGGACCGATCATCATCATATTGAGATTTACGATAAACTATTTGTGTTGAATTTCAAATTAATAGCGGTTTTTATAAGGACTACCATTTCTTATAATAAAAACAAGTAATAATGTATAGTCGGTCAAACCCGACCTTACACCCAGTAGATGTATAAAACAATTTTTCAGAAATTGTTATATGGGAGATTTAACCTATTGTGGACCGATCATCCAAAAAGTTAGTATCATGATGCCTGTAATATTGAATTACGGAGAGGGTCTTATATGGGAGTTTCGACTAATAATGGACCTACCATTACAAAATTAGGTGTCATTATTTTTGTATATAAGAAACTTATTTGTGTCAAATTTTATTTGGATACCAAAATTTTTTAGAAATTTATGATCGTTAAAGTGAATTTCGAAAGTGGGGTTATATGGGAGCTAGAACTAATTATGGACCGATCATAATAAAATTGTACCGTATTATTTGTATAATATGAAATATATTTTCGTTCAATATTATTTGGATAGCAACATTTTTGAGAGAGTTATACTCTTTAAAGTGATTTTCGGAAGTGGGCCTTATTTGATAGCTACGACTAATTATGGACCGATCTGCACAAAATTTGTAGATGTCATTTGGCTTCATTTATCAAATATTTGTGATGAAATTTGTTTGGATACTTGCATAATTCAAGCATTTATGATCGGTAAACCCCAATTTCGGGAGGACATTTGTATGGAGGTCAGGTGAAATAATGGACCGATTTCTACCAGTTTCAATCCCATCCATCCTTGGCCCAAATTTTATCGAAATATCTTCAAAATTGCGACCTGTATTCTGTAGAGAAGCTTTACATGGACAGCCAGCCAGTCAAACGGACGGACGGACATCGTTCAATCGACTCAGGGAGTGATACGAAGTCGATCGGTATACTTTAAGATGGGTGTTGGACCGATATTTCTGGGCGTTACAAACATCAGCACAAAACCAATATACCCTCCCCACTATGGTGGTGTAGGGTATAATAAAGTGTTAAAAATTTCATTATATTTAAAGAAAACAGCTAAAAATATCTGAAAAATATCGAGATAGTCTGAAACTTTGATCTATAACTCAGTTTCTACTCTACCGATTTTGCCCATTTGTAATACCGCACATTTAGGTGGATCAAAAAATGTTAAGAGAAAATTCCATTGTTCTATGTCTTTTTTTCTCTATCGTGCCAACAATAGACGGTCAGACGGACGGACATGACTAAATCGTCTTAGAATCTTAATACGACCCATAATATATAGACTTTTTGGTTCTGCGACTATTATTTCGATGTATTAGAAACGGAATGACAAGCGCAATATACCCGCTATCTTTTTGGTGGTGGGTATAAAAATATAGAGACTTCAAAATTAAAAAAATACTATTTTTAAAACAACTAATATACATAAATATATAACAGACAAAAAACTATTTATTTTTATTCTTAAATTTAACAATACAGTTCCACAAACGAAATGTATATTTGAATTAAATTTGTTTAGTTATTTAGTTGATTATTCTTTTAATTTGCAGCGCAATCACTAATGACACTCTGTTTGTTATATTGCAACAGCACTAGTTCATAAGTCAAAATAGTACCAGCCACCTAAAAAGGAAAATGGAAGGACAAGAAAATAAACTTATGTAAGTAAATCATAAATTCCAAATAAACCAAAAACGAAAGAAGATTTAAAGGATACATTCCAAAAATGAGTCGCATTTATAAAAGGTTAAATTGTGAGTGAACAATGGCATGATAGAATAGTTGAAAAAACAAGTCAAATTTTGTACTTACAGATAAAACCATGTTGCGCGTTAAGTAAAACAGTTTCATACCGGTTAAAGCAATCATGTCGGTATTGACTTCTTCGGAAAAACGCTTCAGCTAAGGGTTAGCGGTTACAGGATAAATAAAAAAGTAATATTTAAATTTTTATTTCAATATACACATCATACCCTTTTCTTCTTTTCAAGACAGGTTCTAAGTGTACTTGTATAAAAAAAATTATAAATTTTTTTTCTTGAAGAAGCTACACAAAGACGTAGCGAAATATTGAAATAAAATTAAAATTTTTTATAAAAAAAGACCTTAAGCTAAAATAATTACTAAAATCTTAATAATAAAAAAGGTCAAATAAACTATAATAAGAAGTAATATTTAAATTTATAACTTCCAGCAAAAAAAGTTATTAGTTACACAAATAGTTCTACGAGTATTCATGCTTTTGATAAAAAAAAAACCAAGAGTTTAAAATCACTAGCTTTCCGTATTTTCGGCAAATCACGTGCCATTTCTCGGCAATACCCTTGATATATCATACATCAAGTGACATCTCATGTATAAAAACGTGGTTTTAGTATAAAAAAACGTGGTTGTAGTATAAAAAAACTTGGTTTTAGTATAAAAACTTGGTTTTAGTATAAAAACTTGGTTTTAGTATAAAAACTTGGTTTTAGTATAAAAACTTGGTTTTAGTATAAAAACTTGGTTTTAGTATAAAAACTTGGTTTTAGTATAAAAACTTGGTTTTAGTATAAGAAAACGTGGTTTTAGTATAAAAACTTGGTTTTAGTATAAAAACTTGGTTTTAGTATAAAAACTTGGTTTTAGTATAAAAACTTGGTTTTAGTATAAAAACTTGGTTTTAGTATAAAAACTTGGTTTTAGTATAAAAACTTGGTTTTAGTATAAGAAAACGTGGTTTTAGTATAAAAACGTGGTTTTAATATAAAAACGTGGTTTTAGTATAAAAACGTGGTTTTAGTATAAAAACGTGGTTTTAGTATAAAAACGTGGTTTTAGTATAAAAACGTGGTTTTAGTATAAAAACGTGGTTTTAGTATAAAAACGTGGTTTTAGTATAAAAACGTGGTTTTAGTATAAAAACGTGGTTTTAGTATAAAAACGTGGTTTTAGTATAAAAACGTGGTTTTAGTATAAAAACGTGGTTTTAGTATAAAAACGTGGTTTTAGTATAAAAACGTGGTTTTAGTATAAAAACGTGGTTTTAGTATAAAAACGTGGTTTTAGTATAAAAACTTGGTTTTAGTATAAAAACTTGGTTTTAGTATAAGAAAACGTGGTTTTAGTATAAAAAACGTGGTTTTAGTATAAAAACGTGGTTTTAGTATAAAAACGTGGTTTTAGTATAAAAACGTGGTTTTAGTATAAAAACGTGGTTTTAGTATAAAAACGTGGTTTTAGTATAAAAACGTGGTTTTAGTATAAAAACGTGGTTTTAGTATAAAAACTTGGTTTTAGTATAAGAAAACGTGGTTTTAGTATAAAAAACGTGGTTTTAGTATAAAAACGTGGTTTTAGTATAAAAAACGTGGTTTTAGTATAAAAAACGTGGTTTTAGTATAAAAACGTGGTTTTAGTATAAAAACGTGGTTTTAGTATAAAAACATGGTTTTAGTATAATAACGTGGTTTTAGTATAAAAACGTGGTTTTAGTATAAAAACGTGGTTTTAGTATAAAAACGTGGTTTTAGTATAAAAACGTGGTTTTAGTATAAAAACGTGGTTTTAGTATAAAAGCGTGGTTTTAGTATAAAAACGTGGTTTTAGTATAAAAACGTGGTTTTAGTATAAAAACGTGGTTTTAGTATAAAAACATGGTTTTAGTATAAAAGCGTGGTTTTAGTATAAAAACATGGTTTTAGTATAAAAGCGTGGTTTTAGTATAAAAACATGGTTTTAGTATAAAAGCGTGGTTTTAGTATAAAAACTTTTAAAAGGTTTTCGAAAAGGATTCATTTCCAAAATTTTTCACGCAAAAGGGGTTTTTTATTTTCCAAATTTATAAAAGTTTTTAAACAGTTCCAAAAAGTTGTTCCGAAACTAATAAGTATTCTAGAACTAGTCCAGCTACAATATAAATGAGAATGACCCAGTTCCTTAAAAATCTTATAGAAAACTTTTCAACGGAATGGGTACCAGAGAGTATCACTAATTCAATGGCAGTCATTAAATAATCTATAGAGCTTTGATGACACCCGTTCTAGAACTAGTTTTTTTTTTCAATATGTTATGAACGAAACCTGTGTTGTTTGAACTTATTCATAATGAAATTTTAATTGTATCAAAAATTTATACAACAAATTGAAGTTTTATGAATTTTTTATAAAATCCGCTTTCACACTCTTTAATACTGACTCGTCAAGTATTTTTGGATGTTAGGGGTAAAGAAAATAAAAAGGGGACTAGACGGTACTAGTCAATTTTCTGATTTCCTTTTGTTTTTCTTTCATCTATTTTATTGTATTAAAAAGTACGAAAATTTAATTGACGTGTGTGAATGAAATGGCAAATTCAAAAGAGAATTGAACAAAAACTGATCAGCTAAAACTGAAGAGTGTAAAACAGGACAAACATTTTATAATTATTTTGTAAAGACAGTTCAAAATTATAAAATTGTGATTAATTTCTCAAATTAAAATCTAATACATATTCAATGGGTTTATATTAATTAAATAGAATTGTGTCAACACATTTTATTTTTAGAATTTATAAAATTTTAAAAAATTTTCATTTCTAAACTAATAAATTGAATACACACAAACTGTCTAACACATCCCTTTAAGAAACCTAAATTAATGAACTGATAGAAAAATAATTATATTATTTCTAAAAAAGCAGAAGATAGCTATAAAAGTTGCTTGTAAAACTCCCATTTAAGAATATTCTGATTGTGCCACATGGCGTATGATCAATATTAATTACGGTCTAAACTTATCTAAAAACTATTTGTAATACATTTATTTAAATACATTTAATGAGGAAACCCTCAAAGATTTCAAACTAAATCCACACACCACATAATAAGGAATAATTTCGAAAGAAAAAGTGAGGTTGGGGTAAAAATAAAATATTTATGAAGAAAAATGAACGCAATTGTTAATTTGAAACAAAAGCATAAAAAGGGTTAAAAATATAATGGAAGGACAAAACAAAAGAATTGAAATTAATATTGATTAATAAAAACAAGAAGCAATCTAAACACACACAAACGTATTATAAAGAGTTAAATTTAATATTAATGGTTTTCTGGTATTTTTAAACTTTTATTGAAAAACTTTTGTTTGTTAAATACAAACAGCTTCTGTAACGTTGTCGAATTTTATGCTTCATAAAATTTTGTTTTTAATTTGAGTTTATTTTTGGTGACACATTAACAGACTGCCAGCATGTCTTGTTTTTTTGTGTTTTGAACATTTTTTTAGATTGTTTGTTTCACTTTTACTAACTAACCTCAGGACACCAAAATTCGCGTTTAACTTTACGAAATATGACCAAAGGTTTTCTAGACTCTTCATTGATTTCGGCAGCATATAAAGCCAACGTAAAGGTGCGTCCCAGCAGAAAAATCAATGAATACCAAAAATACAAAGTATGCGTAAATGAGGGCTTCTTTCTAAATAAATAAAATGTAGATAAAGTCTTTTTCAAATATTTAAAACGGAAAATGTAGTATTAAATTTGAACTTACTGTAAACTTTTCAAAATTTTATTACAAATAAAATACAAATTATTGGACAGACACAACATGGTAATCACTGCAATTGTATCATCCACCGATTCATTCAGTCTACACAACATGCGATAGTTTCTGCGGCACTCCATCCAGAATGTGGCTGGGGTGGCCTAAAATTATTTTGTTTTGTTTTTTCGGTTTAACAATACAAAAATACCAATTAAAGTTTAAAAAACCTTTTTTAAATGTGCTGCCATATAAACATTTAGTTGACGAAATTTTGATGCCAAAGCCACACAGACACACATGAGGAAGATGTCATTGAAATTCCAGGCAAATGTTGATAATAAATTAATAATTTTCCCCAAGACGCCGGCCAATGTATTGTACTCAAAGAAGTAGAAATATTGGGAGAAATTTGTATATAAAAAACTGTCTATAGGACGATCTTTGAAGGTGGGACATCGGTTGACATAGTAGATTATGTTCAGCATGCTTAATATGTGTTCTCCTAAGTGTTATTTGCAGGAAAAAAATTTGAAAAATAATTAAAAACAAACAAATTTAGTTTAATCCCTAAAAATCAACTTTACTCTCTTTTAAGCCTAAATATGGACAATACATAAATTTATTTCAAGTTTAAGATGAGATAAGCAAAGTATTTTATTTATAATGTGTTGCTAATGCTGCCGTTTTATATTTAAAGTATTTTATGTTTTTAAATTAGAATTTCAAGTCAAAAAAGTTTAGTGACATGATTTTTGTGCATCAAAATATTTTTTTCTTTAAATTTCATCTCGATATAAACACTTTTAAAAGATTTATACGAGAGCGGTTTGGAAACTTCTTAGCCAAGAACAGAAACCGCGGTATAAACAGAAAATAGTTAAGTGTTTTGGAAACTTCCATCAGTGCTATGAACACTTGTTAAATTTCTTTTCCATCTGCCAACTTCTTCATATAGAAACAGGTGTTCAAAAAAGACGCATCCGCGATTTTTTTACAATGGAAAAATCAGAAATTCTTGGTGTCATTAAATATTTAAATAAAAAGCTATATGGGGGCAAGAAACTCATAATGATATGGTGAATGTGTTGGGTGAAAGTGTTCCTTTATATGCAACAGTAAAAAATTGGGTTGCTGAATTTAAACGTGGTCGTACAAACATTGAGGATAAACTACGTAGTGGACGTCGAAAAATCGAGCAATAAAAGTTCGTGAAATATCTAATATCATGGGCATCTCACATGATCGAGTCCATTTAATTTTGCATGAAGAACTAGAGATGAAAAATCTGTCTGAATAAGAATGAAAATTTCTCAAGCTTGTTTGGATCGTTTTAAGAAAATAAAATGGATTTTAAGCGTTGTTCCATAACTGTTGATGAAACATGGATCCACCACTATACTCCAGAGACAAAATAACAAGCCAAGCAACGGACTGAAGCTGGAGGAAGTGCCCCAAAGAAGGCAAAAACAATTCAATCGGCTGGTAAGGTTATGGCAACGGTTGTTTGAGATTTTAAAGGTATTTTATTGATTGACTATCTGCAAAAGGGTAAAAGCATAAATTCAGAGTACTATTGAAACATCTTGGATCAATTAAATGTAAAAATCCGAGAAAAACGTCCTGGCTTACAACACATAAAAATTATTTCATCCAGACAACGCACCAGCGAACAAGAGTGTTTAACAATGTCTAAAATCAACGAATTAAAGTACGAGTTGCTTCCTGATTTAGGTCCCTGATTTAGGTCCCAGTTACTTTTACCTGTTCCCAAATCTAAAAAAATTCCTAGCTGACGAGCGTTTTACCTCCAATGAAGATGTAATTACAATTGTAAACCAATATTTTGAAGGCCTTGAGTTAAACTATTTTAATCAAGGGATAGAATTGTTACATAAGCGTTGGACTATGTTTATTGAATTGTATTGAATGTTTTTGAAAAACTTTGTACTAGGCAAAGAATTTTCCGAACCGCCCTCGTATATGTTAAAGTGATTTTCTAAGGCGGTCTTATAAGGGAACTTCAACCAATTATGGACCGACCGTCATAAAATTAGGTGTCATAATTTCTGTCATATGAAACTTATTTGTATTGTATTTTATTGGGTTCCAACATTTTTTAAAAGATTTAAAATATTTATGGAAGCTTCGACCAATTATGACCTGTCCATAATAAAATTGTGCTGAATGATTTCTGTATAAATGATACATATGTATTTGTATTGAATATTATTTAGATGCCAACATTTTTAAGAGAGTTATGCTTTTTAAAGTGATTTGCGGAAGAATTATCGACCGATCTGCAGAATATTTGAAGATGTAATTAGGCTGTATTTAGAATTTATTTCTGGCGAAATTTGTTTGGCTAAACCATTTATGATCGACAGAGTCATATTTTGTTAGAACATGTGCATGGGGGCTAGGTAAAATAATGGGCCGTTTTTAACCAATTTCAATACCAAAAGTCCTTTGGCTAAAAACTCTGCGCATAAGGTTTACATTGACAGCCAGCCAGACGACCATTGTTAAATCGACTCAGGAAGTGATTCTTACTCGATCGATCCGGATAATTTATGGTTGCACTAATATTTATGGGCGTTTCAAATATCAGCACAAATCCAATATACCCTCCTTCCACTATGGTGGTGTAGGGTATAAACAGTGAGTTTCTGCTATAAAATAGAAAATGATATTCTTCGCTTAGGAACAATTTTTTTGAAACTTTGAAATGTTGTCGAACAATAAAACCGCCTTTTTCTTTTGTGTGATGCTGCGTTTTTATTAACGCCAAACTGTCAACTGTCAAAAAGTAGTTTTAGTTGGCAACACTTCCTTGCGGGAAATTAAAATTTTTAATAAATTTAAGGACATCTTATAAAGTGGAGTCTTTCATAGGGGAGAGGGAGAGGCACCTTAGAACACTTTTTACTTTCAAGCCACATAAAAATTTATATTTTTGAATTATTGACTTTTTACATAATTTCACTAATATATATGGAAACAAATTTTAGCTTAAGTCTACAAGTAACTTATTTTTAGTTCGATTTATATATTTTTTTTTTTTAATGGATGAAGTCTTTGTGTTCAAATGTGCCCCCCATACGGGGTAGCTTTGAACTAGGCTGGGGCAGTTTTGAACGGCAATTTTTTCTTGTAGCGCTTATGTGCAAAAATAACATAAACAGTTATATTTTATATATATATAATAAATTCGATTTATTTATTAAGAAAAACATAAACATTAACAATTAAAAAATAAAAAAAATCAGATCAAAATTAAGTTTTATATTATTAAGACGGAAAAGGCGTTGCGATTTCAGGTAACATTATATTTTCCTTTAAAGCATCATGGTCAGCATTGGATTCGTCATTTTCAGAAAATAAGAGAGATTCACAATGTTTGGTACTTCAGTTGATAAATTAACATGTTCAAAGGTGCCCCTTTTTCTTTGTTCAAACCTGAACTGGTTTGCCATTTCACGGAAATTTATAATAAATATTTTTTTTTACATAAATATCAAATAACTTAACTTTTGTTTGAAATGAATTTTGGACTACAATAAATTTCTTTCACGAAAGAAAACGATCACTTACACTCTTACAAAAAAAAAATAAAAAAATTTACAATGGCACTGCGAAAACTTCGGTCGACGACTGAAAAAACTAGCAAAAGTTGTTAACGTTGCTAGAAAACAAGGTTGCCATATGGAAAACTTGGTTAAGGGTCGGAAAAAATGTTAAACTGAGATTTTATCAACATAGTTTAAAGGTACCCCGGGTATAAACGCGGCCCCTCTCCCCTACCACTTGTTCATTTGAATTTACGCGGAGGCGAAAATAAGTGAGTGTGATTCGGTCTTTGGTAACTTATGTTTAATTATTAATTATAAAATATATTCTTAAAATCTTCTTATATTCTTAGCAACATGATTCCTACTAGCAACATGTATGTGAGTATGTATTTTTCAAAGTTACATTACATTTCTCTTCAGTAATCATCACTTTAGTAATAAAACACTTACCCAATGAACAAACTGTTGCGAACAATGTAATTATTTTGATTTTATGAGCCAACCAAGATCTCTCCATTATCGTACGCTGTTGTGGCAAACCATGTTCAACTTGTTGCCATTGTTGCATTAACGCCGGCCACTTGCGGGTCATATTGAAAAATGTTAGGGCAATGAAAAAAATCGAGGAAAAAAATATTAAACCCTCTAGAAAACAAAAGTAACTTGAATTAAAACCAAAGAAGACGAAAAGGTGACACAAGTTAGAGTGCTATATTCGGCTGTGCTGAATCTAAATAACCTCCACCTAAATATAATGAGAATCAGAAAAACTACACTGTTGTTAGGACTAGTATATTCTGATTCAGTATTTCTTATGCGGTCTTATCGCAAATTTTATTAATACTTTATATAATTAATTTTAAATGTTTTGAAATTTTACCTGCTTAAGCTGTTTGGATATTGCCATTTTATAGGCATTTATGTATGTAATTTGTATGGGGGTTATGAGATATCATGGGAAAGTTGTTACTATTTTTATTATTTATTCATAATAGAAATAACTAATAACTAAATAAAATTTCAAACCTTTATCTCCAATATATTTAAATATTAGATATTATTAGACTTTAGATCCCTCAATCTTAGTTTTTCTGTCTTTTTCCCTTAAAGTTATTTAATTTTATGTTGAATACTATATAAAAACTTAAATGTGGCATTTAAATATCAATCTGTTTGTAATTAGAAGGTAAGTTTGTCGTTTGGTGAACCCAAGTTACCCTACGTCGTACTTTACGTTACAAATTTTCTTTGTTTTTTTTTTTTTTTTTGGGAATAAAAATGGAAAACTACAAAAAAAAACTATCTCATCAACAGATAGAAGACTATATAAATAACAGTGAAGAGGATCCTAATGATATAGAATTATATTGCGACTGTGACAGCTCTAATTTTATACGTAGTAATTATCTAAGTAAACTTAGTGAAACGGAAGACGATGAAAACGATGGACTGGGAGATGCTGATTTCAATTATTATATTTATTCACATTATAGATATTGGATTATTATATTTTTTCTTTTTTGTTTTTATTCTTTAGAATAAAATTCATAATAATTGTAATATAAAATCTTTTACGTTTGTTTTCTTCGGGGGACCTTACTGAGCCCACTCCATACTTTATGTCAAAGATCGGGCTTCGTTCTCTAAGGGTTAAAATATAAATTTTTTAGTCTCACATTTTCATACATAACTCTGGTTCTACTGGACCGTTTTTGCTGATTTTCAGTACCAAACTGTTTAGGAGAATTAAAAACGGTTTTTTTATAAACTTTAGAAATTCTGATTTTATATTTTGGACGTGAGAGTGTTTTATACTGGCAGACAGACATAGCTCAGTCGACTTATAATTTCATAAGGATCAAACAAATATGTATATACTTTGTTGGGTCTCAGATGACTATTTCTCAATGTAACACACGGAATGATAAGCTTTGATGTACCCTCATTTTTCAAATTACTTGAACATGTCTTTTTTTATTGTACATATACTCGTATTCATGATTTATAATTTATTCTATTGCTTGGATTTCTCCTTGACTTTTCTAAACGCATGTGTATATAATGCATGATACCCATGTCAGTCCGTTTAGTTTTAAGATTATTATGTTTAGTTAGTAAATTCTAGTTTTATTAAATAAAATCAGTGTCATATTAACGTTGGCAGAGTGCATCTCAACCATTCCCAGCGTCTAGTAATAAATTAAAGAGTGCATTACAATCACCTTCAATTTGGCAATCACACGATAAAATAATTGTTTTTATTACTAAAGGTTATTACACTCATTCAACACTATTCACCATTGTAGTGGTGGAGGGTATAAAGAGCAAAGAAACCAGCCGGCAATAAATCATAAAAGTATTCTACGTACCCACTGAATCAAAGTTGAATACCCCACGAAAGGCAAATGCAGTGGCAATACTCATGAAAAAGGCAAAACTAATAAGGGCCAGCACTGAATACCAAGTGCGTATGAAACGCCAGGAAAACTTTAAATCATACGCCGATTTGGATGTAACACCAGCCAAAGGCATTATGGCGAATATTTGAGCTAGAACCAGCACTGGTTTATTTATATTGTTGGTAAGAGATAATATAAATTAAAGTATTAATATTTTAATATGCAATTTTTGTTTGTTTTTAGTTAAAATAATTATTTAAAGACCTGGTCCTATGGCTTCTTGAAAGGAGCCTGTATGTGTATAATCCTTTTTGGTGCCTCTGCGTAGCAGCTTATTTTTTACTGGCAAAAGAATAGAAAGAAACAAATGAAAATTAACTATACATACATACATATTTATATATGTAGACCTATATTTTTTTATTTGAAAATATAAATATCAACAAGTATTTGTATAAAAGTTGCATCTTAAATATATTTAATTAAAACTTGATTTAGCTCTTCATTGGATGCCTTTTGTCTATGAAAACTGTCTTCAGATTGAACAAGCTGTCTATGATAACTGGCCTCAGAAACTTTTATAAAAACGTATTTGCATTAAAAGTGGCATCTTAAATATATTTAACAAAAACTTGTGTTTTTTTTTAACTCCTCATTGGATGACTTTTTCCTATGAAAACTGCCTGCAAATTGAACACTCTGACAATTCTATATGTATTAAAATCGTTTTCTGATTGAAGGCACTATATTTTGTACATGAAATTTGTCTTCAAATTTATCACAATCCTTTTCTATATAAAAAGTGACTTCAAATGAAATACACTGCATATATCTAAATATGCAAACTGTTTGCAGAATGAAGACACGATCTTTTCTGTATGAAAACTCTTTGTATAAACTTATACTTTTTTAACCAGAACTTTTTTACAAAAACTAAATTTACAATTTCGATTTCGCTAATTTTTAAGAATATTTTAGAGGGTGTTTAGCGGGTGCTGTAGCTTAATTGAGTATCGCGTTTGATCATTAAACATGAGATGGTATACGTGGCCTGAGGTCGATTCCCAGCCGCTGCCACTCAAACAACATCAGTTTCTGAGCATTATTAGTTTTTCTGTCTATCCTATCATAACTAATATTTATCACAGCGCCCTCCTTCGGTGACTTTGAAATTTAAAAACGCAACAAAATGGAGAAAAAATGCGCCATTTAAAAAAAACGCACCAAATTTAGAATTTCTGTTTTATTTAAAAAGCGTTTTTTTTAAATAAACGAGCTAGTAAAGATAAAATATGCATTTAACCATTCAAAATTAAACGCACAATATGCTATTCGGAACTGAAGTATTAATTTGTACAAAAGGCCTAATTTCAGTACATATTTGGTACTTTTTTAAATTATTTTTGTTTTCTATTTTAAGTACATACTTCTATTTGAACTTTTTTAATAAAATTTGTTAGGGCTCCACTGGGACTCTATTCCTGGTTGTTTATCTATAGTTCAAACCATCAGACTATTATACAAGAATTTTTATTTCCATGTTTAAAATGTTAATTTTATTTTGAAACAAAGATTTTTACCCCATTCACCTTTAAGGCCCAACCATAATAAACGAAAAATCTGTCAAATGCATAAGTAAACTTAAGAAGACTTTTAGGTGGCCATAATGTACTTACATGAGGCATGCAACCCTTGTTGCATATTTGTGCAGTATTTTATGTTTTTGCGAGTACTTTAAATTAAAAAGTACCAAAAATTACAGCCCTGTATTTGTTTATTTTATGTTTTATTTTATTTAAAATTTGCAAACAGTAAAAACTGCGAATTGTTGAATAAATAATGAAAAAGTGATAAGATATGAGTAATATCATCTATTTCTTGATTTTGCATACTAAATTTTTTTTATATTTTTAATGAAATCAAAAACAGATGATTCCGTACGGAAAGTGCGTTCAGTTTGGGACTTTGCTTAAGCAAATGAAACTTAACGAAAAGTTTCATTAAGTACATTATGGTTTGCACATACGTTTTACATGTATTCGCACAGTTGCTTAAGCTGGCTTAAGCCAGTTTATGCACTTTATGGTTGGGCCTTTAGCAATATAACGCGCAATTACTGTGTTGTCATATGAGCTTTTCTCTCCTTTCACTACCTATTCTTCTCCTATTCTTCCATTCTTCCAAAGGAAGTAAAACAATTAATTAATTAATATATAGGCAGATTAATTGCCTGAGTTTTACTTCTCTTAAAAAGAAATAAAAGATATATCTGTAATACTGACACTATCAGTGGATCACCACACAGAAGGACATTCTTATATATAATTACTCTAAATATAAAATTTGGAATACTTTTTACAATGACGAATGAAGAGTAGAAATCACAACACGGAACGACAATCTTATGTATACCCTAAGAAATCACATAAACAAACATTTTTTAAAACTTGCGTTTATCACAAAACCTCAATGCAAGTTTTGTGTAATTTACAAATGAATTTTAAATCACAATCTTAAATTTTACCCACTATGCGACATAAAATTTACAAAAAGTTATAAATTTCAAACCATTTAAATCAAAACTTACATTTAAATGTTTTTAATTTCCGTTGGTTTTGTGTCATATTTGCTGATTTAATTCTATAATACAAAGAACTGAAAAAAGGAAACATAATTATACATAAATATAATATAAATTTAATTATTTATTAAGTACATTAAATTGGTATCTATTGGTGCTGGTAGAAATTGTGTCACCATACATACCTAACATGAATTATGCAAAATGTCGCCTTAATGTTATGTTTTATGGTAATCACATGATTATATTTGCATATTTTAAGGCCTTGTTTATTTTTGTTTTATGACCTTGTCTCGCATAGGCTCAAAATTATGTTTTGCTTTATTTATAAATGTGTCTTTATGGTGTAAATTTAGTTTATTAGTTTTGTTTGTTTGACCTTGTCTGTTTTATTCTGTGACAACCTATCTAAAGTTATACTTTATTATTGTGTTTTCTAAATATGTACATATTAATATATTTATGTTGGGTATATGTTTAGGTGCTGTTTGCGTTTTAATATTTAATAATGATTTTATATGAAATTAACCGACACAGGTAAATTGTTAAAAGTTAAATGATAAGCAACTAATTTAATGTTTTATTTTATTTGTGCTTAGTTTTAGTTTAGCTTATATTACGCCACATGGGATTTACATAATTTTGCTTAATTGAAATAACATACAAACTTTACTTCGTTAATAACAAAATGTTTAACTAAGAGTATTGCATATTTTTAGGCCTAGTAAGCATTTTACTTAAAACATATAAAAATTTAGTTTCTCACTGCATAAGGCAAGTTTTATTAAGCCTAAAATTATGCTTTATTTGATTAATTTACATATGTTTATATATTCATTTGTTTGCATAATAACCAACTCACTCATTTTCCACTACATCAACTTTATGAGTTTTCCAAAATTTTATTTCCACCAAACGCCGTTTTGGTGAATTTAAATAAATTTTATTTTTTGCAATTTTCATTTTCCAGTTTTTTTCTGGTTTGTTTATTTCACTAAATATAACATCGCTTTAGCAAATCAAATTTGCATTTTGACATAAAAAATTGTTTCGCATTTTATTTTCACTACAAAGTTTTCCATTGCAAACACCTCTTCAGCCCTGAAACTATTTAAATATGGTATATACACACACAGTGTCACATAAACCGTATAAAGAGTATTATACCCAGCAAAAACTTTGTCATCCAATAAATGCCTTCCTGGTATGCATTACTTTAGTGTCTTTTAACGCTACATTCTCTATTGGCTTGTAATTATGCTATGACAACAATCTCATAATCCAGTTATGTAGGTAGCTCATTTTATATATGGTGAATTTCACGTCAAGTGACCCAATTTTAAAAATCGATGTCTTCCGATTTAAATGAAATTTGCACCAAGGTTAGTACTATTGGATACATGTGCCAAATATTGAAAAATCCAATTCTTGAGATAAAAAAGAATTTTTTTTGATAGATATCCCACTCGCATCCCATTAAGCGATTATAAAGGCCTTAGAGTAAATTGTATAAGCTTTGTTTTGAGAAAAAAAAGGCCCAAATTGAAAAAAAAATTAAAAAAAAATTATTTTTAAAAAAAAATTGTTTTAATTAAAAAAATATTTTTGAAATGATTGAAGAAATAGTTATCTAAAGTCCTTTTGACAATTTTTGCTAGGACCAATAGATGAAAAGTTGCACTCATTTAAAAAAACCCTGTATGACCAAAATGGACCAAAATGTACAAATTTGACTCCCTCTAACTCCGGCACTTCTGGACTGATAAAGCTGAAAATTTGTGTCTGGCCTACTATATAATAACATTGGTGCAAATTTCATCCAAATCGGAAGACATCGATTTTTAAAATTGGGTCACTAACGTGAAATTCGTCATATTGCCTATGTACAGAACTTTGAGTCGTAGGCATAGGCCTACATAGAAATACTTTATAGGATCCCACAATTACAAAGTAATATCCGTAGAAGTTATACATTTCCCATAACCTTTTACTTGGTAGTAAACGACTTTTGGAAACACTATATTACCATAACCTTGCAAAAATCTGTGGAGTACGTGATCCATTGTAGCTAAAATGTAGTGACTACCTCATGGTCCTATGCAATACACTCATGGAGCATTTCATTTTTAAGGCACAACGTCTTGTTACACGAAAATTATTCGTGCTTAACGACCGACATTTGAAGTAGTTACAGGGAGTAGTTTTGGAACTAGTCCCGTGTTATGCCTAGCTGGATTATATGGTCCAGTCCTAGGACATGCGTGTATGGACTACTCGCGTTTTTGCAGGGAATAGTTTAGTATTTTTTTAATAATTTCAAACACTTCGACTTTTCACCGAAAACTTTTCACATTGCACTTATACAATTTTTCTTAAATTTGCAAAACTTTATTGAAAAGAGTAATTTAATTATAATAGTTTCATTACACATGTGTTACGGTTTAGTATTTTTTTTTTTTAATAATTTCAGACACTTCGACTTCTCACCGAAAACTTTTCACTTTGCACTTATACAATTTTTCTTCAATTTGCAAAACTTTATTGAAAAGAGTAACTTAATTTGCAAATAATTATGTTTCGTTGCACAAAAACTTTACAATTCCATTTTTGCAAAAAAACATTTTGATAAGTTTGTCAAAAATTTGCAAGGTAAACGATTGCTTTACAAATTCATATAGTTATAGGTTTCAAACTATTAGGACATGAGTTTTTATTCGACGATAGTGAATACTTGGTTGTAAGAAGAAATTATAGAGACCGAGTTAATTTTGAACAGTGCTTTCGTTTAAATCAAATCCAAGTTGATTTCATTTTATATATAATATAGAACTACATATGTATGTATATATATATAGAGAAAAAGTAGAGCACAATACAATCAGATTGCCAGTACCAAGTAGTTGCATCTATGCATGGTGTTGCACAGAGTTTGTTAAAATAGAAGTGTTATGCCGTCAGTGGTATTGCTGAAAAGTTCTTTATGATAGGTAGATGCCACAATCACTAAAATTGATGCATTT
This sequence comes from Bellardia pandia, assembly GCA_916048285.2. Classification (NCBI taxonomy): domain Eukaryota; kingdom Metazoa; phylum Arthropoda; class Insecta; order Diptera; family Calliphoridae; genus Bellardia; species Bellardia pandia. The sequence continues at coordinate 52,104,184 of OU696531.1, forward strand.
ACATTACACGAGGAAGGATATGTGAACCGGCATAAAAACCACTTATTGAATGTAATGATTATATGCGGGTCAGACTACACATTTTACAGTAACAATGAATGGAATCCATTGGCGGATGCTGTTGTTTTAGGCGATAGTGCTTACAGACCCGATAAACCTGCTGAAAAGGCTTTCAACCGTTGCCATAAAATAACACTAAGCATAGTTGAAAATAGTTTTTGCATTCATAAAGAAAAATTTCCATATCTAGTTTAAATGAATTGCAATCTTTAATATGTTTTAAATATTTAGAATAATTTAAAAAAAGATCTTTATTGTTTTCAAAATAAGCAAATAAAATATCATATTTTTCTCTAATCAAGTGTTACTAAAAGATTTTTTCCAATTTTATTTTGCAACTCAATTTTCAGCAGTGCAAAAAGAAAACTGATAAGACAGAAATACAAAGGCAATTAAAGGCTTTGTGTATTACTTTGCATACTCACTTTGCTGGAGAGCGCAAAAACTTTACAAAGGCGCAAACAAAGTATCTGGAAAAATTTTCTTTGTAAAGAGTATTGTGGAACAGAAACATGTATCTCTTTGCAAACAAATTCAATTTGATATTCAAAGTGAAAAATTAATAAATTTTAAGTGAAATTTGATAACTAAAGACAGAAATACAAAGGAAATTAAAGGCTTTGTGTAACACTTTGCATACTCACTTTGCTGGAGAGCGCAAAACTTTACAAAGTATCTGCAAAAATTTTCTTTGTAAAGAATATTGTGGAACAGAAACATGTTTCTCTTTGCAAACAAATTCAATTTGATATTCAAAGTGAAAAGTTAATAAATTTTTTGTGAAAGCTGATAAGTAAAGTTTTTGCTGGGTTTACACTTTTTAATAGTAAATACTACATATAGCGAAAAATCGAGTAGTTTTAATTTAAAAACTAAATTGTTAAGTATTAATTTGCATGTTTTGATAATACGAAGGTTCTAGACATAGTGCATTGTTATTAAATATTTTTGCTTGTCATTTATGTGTTTAGAGAAGCTTGTCAACAAAATGGGCTAAAAAAGCAATGAATAAAAATTTTGCATTCATTAGCTCATTCATTCATTCATTTTTATTTAAAACATGAATTTGCACATTTTAACATTTTATATTGGTTTTTTAGAAATACTAACAAAAAACTACTAGCTACACCTAACGCACACATTTGACGATTTTAATAGCCGGCCATCTAGGAAATAATCAATGGATTTTGTGGTTGAAATTTAAGTTGAAATCATGTGTTTTTATGTCCACGCAAAATTGTATATAAGATTTTTATATTAGCAAATTTATTATATAAATCGTTTTTAGTTCTTAAATTTGTTAGCGTTTTAGATACGAGAAATGTTTGTAAAATTACGAAATAATGCGGTTTACGACATTTTATACCCTCACCCACGACAAGTGGCGAATAAGCGTGTATACTATAAGTTTGCCATTCTGTGTGTAACACTGAACTATTTATCTAAGACCCAATAATGTATATATACTTGATCCTTATGGAATTAAGCTATGCCCGTCTGACTGTCTGAAATTAAGCAAAATCGGTATGGTAGAACAATAGTTATGGACCCAAATGTGTGACAACCTCCATCAAAATATGACATTTTCACCAGTTTTTTTTTCCTATTTAGTTAAAATATATTGCAGATATTACCATGCAATTTCGTACACGTTATTTATACGACAGAATGACAAACTGTAATAAAATTAGGAAGAAACGGTCCATGATTTCTTATAGCCTCTATATAAATTTATTCCCGAAATATGGCTTAGTGGTACATGAAAGCCTATAAAATGGCAATATCGAAATCAAATTACCAAAATTCAACAAAAATAAGTTTAATATGAAAATAAATCACAAAACGAAAATTTAATTAGTTCCGTCTATGTTTGACCATTGCTCCAATACAAAGTCCACCTCTGAAAACCAAAAAAAAAAAAAATTTTCTCAGATCATGTATGAATATGTCAAAATCTAACTGTTGGATTTTGTGATTTTTGGCCATATAAGGTTCAACTTCTAAAATTACCTTAATACTCATATCTCTCTTGCATATAACAATATTAGTTGAAATTCGACATGATACATCCCTATACGAGTATATATAAAATTCTCTGTACCGAATTTTATGAAGATCGCTTCATAATTGGTCATAGCTCCCATATAAGGACCACATCCACAACCACATAGATGTCTATAAAATTGCAATATCAATAGAGACTTCAGCAAAAATGAGTTTTATGTTAAAATAAATCGTAAAACAAAATTATGTTTAGTTCGGCCCATATTTGACCATAGACCCCATATAAAATTAATAAATAATCTTTAAAGACATAAGTATAAATTGCTATACTAAATTTTATGATGTCGGTCCATAATTGGTCATAGCTTCCATATAAGGACACTATCCTAATTTATCTTTATATATATCTTATAAATATAGGTATCGACTCAAATCTTTACATAGATCATTTACACACATACATACACAAAAATCATGCTACAGAATTTTGTAAATTTCATTATATGTTTGACGATATCCCCCATATAAAGCCCTCTCCCGAAAATCACTTCAATACTCATAAATCTCTTATAAATAACGGTGCCGATCTAAAATTTTACACGGAGCAACTGCTGGATTTTGAGAATATTTGACTACATCCCCAATATAAATTCAACTTCCGAAATTCACGTTAACACTAATATGTATTTTAAATATAACATTATTATGTTGTAATTCGACGTGAGATATTCTCATATGAATAAATTTCTCTGTAACGAAATTTAAAAAGATCGGCTCATTTTTTGTCATAGCTGCCAATAAGGACCATTTTCAAAAACAATTTAACCCACAAAAATGTCTAATAAGTGTCGAATTTTGTAAATTTCGGTCCATTATTGACCGTATTCCCCATATAATGCCCTCTTCCGAAAATTACTTTTGTACACCTAAAACTCCTATAAATAAATAATTTTACACGGATCATTTACATATATGCCAAAATCAAATTGCTGGATTTTGAGAACATCGTTTCATATTTGACTATATTTCCCATATAAGGTCCACTTTCGAAATTCATGTTAATATTAATATATATCTTAAATATATCGTTAATACGTTGAAATTCGTTTTGAGATATCCTCATTTGCATAAAATTCACTGTTCCAATATTTAAGAAGAACGGGCCATGATTTGTCACGACACGGCCAGTGGTGCTATTATAATGTGGCAAAGTGCCATCACACATTTAAACCCAGCGTAAGCAATTGATAGAAAATGTTCTAGTAATATGTATGGCTATCCTTATCTTTCAATGGGGTTAATTCAAGTACAGCTGATACACCAATTTTGCAAACGTCAGTTTTAACGAATCTTTATACGAGTATATCTCAGGTTTAAACAATTTTGATGTGTACAATTTTAGTTATAGAAAGATAATATTTGGGCTTTTGCATAACATTTTAAATTGTTAATATTAAAGAATCCGCAGAGTAATATTTAGAAAATAGATTCTTTAATTAAAGTCAATATTTATAAACTATACAAACTCGCCACGAAATTGTTTAATATCTATATACCTTTAAGTCTCCTACATTCATATTCATATTATACATATTAATAATATTTATAGTGAAATTGTATGCCTTTAATATTTCCGCCTACCATAAGTTTTCAGTATAAATAAAATTAAAATTCATTTAAAAAAGGAGAAACTGCACATAAAGTAATATGGATTGGATGTTGTATATACAACAAAAATAATTGCAATTGTTTGTGATATCAATGTTAATAAAATATTTTACTTTAACATTTTACGAATTTTAAAATAACATTTGTCATCTAGTTTCAGGAGAAATTGTGTATGCTAAAGAAAGACAATAAAAACAATTTATATAAATTACAAGAAAAACCAATATCAATTAGAATGTCAAACACTTATTGCTAGAGTGAAAGAGAGAGATAGAGAACAAAAGAGCCGAATGCAAAATAATACAATTAAATGGAAATTATTTGGGGGATTCACAAGGTGTCATAAAGTCATATGTCTTAAAATAATAACATGAAAAAATACGACTGCTGTGAACAACCCCTCATAATTCAGTGTGCTATTTTGAATTTAAATCAGCTGATTTAAAACAAATATAAAAATTAATATTGTTTTCCACAATGCCAAAAATAAGTGAAAAAACTAAAATAATAGCCAGTTTGTGCGAAAAATACATTTTAGATGTTGTGATGGCAAACTCAAGTAAATAAACAAAAAATGCTCAGCGCAGGTCTCTTCTGATTAATTACGACAGCACAATAAACATAGCAAGCAAAGTTCTATTAATTTAAGACACTTTTTGTTTACAAAGCAACAACAATATTTTTAAACCATTGTAAAATGTTAGAACATTATGACAATATAACATGATAGCACACCTTGTGAATACCCCAATTGAATTTTTACCCATATTGTGTAGTAGTGTTGTAAAAAGTGGTTACTTTTGACTACTCAATACTACTCGATACTTTTTCAACTGATTACTCTTATACTACTCAATACTTTCAACGTTTTTTTTAATACAAATATGTAAAAATTTAAAATTAATTTTTATTGAAACAAAAAACATACACATATTCATGTATTAACAAACGTAACATATTTTTTAATGAATTTAATACATTTTATAAAAAATAAAGTTAAAACAAAACAAAAATAATATTAAAAAAATTTGAATTAATTTAGGTAAATAGTTTTTAATGTATTTCATACATTTATTTCACAGTTTAATCAATTTGTGTAATTTTTTGTACTTTAATTTAAAAAGTATTTGTACTTTTCAGGAAAATGTTTTCTTGAAATTTGCGTTTTTTTATTCATTGTTGAAATGAAGAAACAAAATTCGTTCCATATTGTCAGAACTTAAAAGATTTCACCTATCAGTAAGAACCTGACGCGTTCGCTAGAACTTATGTTGCCACGGAAGATATTTCTTTGCAATTACCGATAGCCCAGGGGTTCCACCACTCTAAAGGGTCACCTTTTCTGTCCAAATTTTGTTCATGGCTAAAGATTTAGTTTAATGATGCATTTAGACTTTGTTGTTTTTGTAACAGTTTTTTGTCGAATTCATTCCAAATTGAACTGTTATTATTTTCCAAATTTGATTGAGGTGGAATAATTTCAGAAGTTTCTAAACTGTTTATATGATACATTGACGAAATCTTCTCCTTTACTTGTTTTAAAGCATTTTGATCAGTAAAGCCTTTGGATTTGAAACGTGGCTCCAAAAACGTTGGAAAAGTTAAAATTCCATTAAGCTCCAACTGGGAAAAACTGTAATAAAACCTCATAAATAAAGTTTCGTTTAAATGTTTCATAAAATAAACATTTGGTAAAAGGCCAAATAAAAAGAAAGACTGTGGGAGCCATTAATACGCTAGCTTCAGCCGGATGGGGAGGTTCGTGTCTTTCCTTATTCGGTCTCATAATACAGATATTATTTTTTTATATAGACTCCCTTAAAGTTTAACGTTACCATTATTACATTGTTCAGAAAAAATAACTATATGCTGCAAACAAAATCCCCGATATAGTTACATATGAGATAAACAAAAGTAGTAAACATTTTACCTAATATTTTCAGGTCCAAGATGGTTTTTGGAACCTACGCCTCAAAACCCGCGCCTACCTATATCCTGAAAGCGTTTCTTTCTTATCAGAATCCCTCATTCGAAATGTATCCTAACTTATCACACCATGATTGAAAACATTATACACTTTAGCAATTCATATTAAATTTATTAATTTCAGAATTTGTTCATCCCATTAAGAATTTGATATTTTAAAATGCATATATATTTATAAATAATACTTAAATACTTAAATAATAGTAGTATAACACTTATTAAGATTTCATAATTATACAAATTACAAATAACAAAAATACCAAAATTATTTCTTAAAACATTATGATGTTATGGTAGCTTTTCAAGTAAACGAAAGATGTAGAAAAATTTAAGAGAATTAGATCAATGTAATTATGTAGACATAGTAAGAGAAAAAGCTCAGTGAGAATAAAAAATCTTATGCATTGGTTTTGTTTAATATTTTAATGAACATTGTTTTTCTGTTAAATTTTTATCTCTTTTTTCTTCTACTTTTACTGCAAAATTACAATTGAACTTTATTTTCCGATTTTGCTTTTTTTGTTATTTGCTTTTTGTTTTCATTATGAGTAAAATTACTTTGTTTTTTTTTTTTTTTTTTTTTTTTTTTTTTTATTAGCTTAACAAACAAATTTTTAAAGTTTTAATTGATTGAATCAATTTTGATCGTCACTGTGCATTATACATGAAATCGCTGTTATGTTTATCATTTATCTTCTTTCGTTTTTTTTGTTTTCTTACTTTGAAGAGTAATTATATTGTGCTTAAAATGTTGGTACGTATTTATGTAACTAGCATATGCAAGTTGTTTGTTTTGTTAAAAATTTTATTAATTTATTGACTGGTTATCATTTGGTGCAGTAAAACCTTTGATAAACCTATGTATAAAAAAACAATTGTTTGTAAATATATTGTAATCTAAATTTGTATTTTCTAAGACGCTTACCAGTCAATATTATAATCAAATTCATATGAGAAATATGAACTGATCATTCATCCACATATAATGTAATATATGTATGTTGCTTCGATTTTGGGATGCTTTCCAGAAAAAAAAGCTGAATAATCCTGATATTTTTGTCAGAATACAAATTGGATCTTCAGAATCTTTTGATAATAAAATTGGACAGTTTTTGGTAAGCAACCGATATTTAAATTTTTAAGCAGGAATAAATCTGCGGTTATAATTTATTTCAAATTTATTTTAAAAAGTTATAAAGTTTCTTAAAAAGAACATACCTGTTTAATTATCAAAACTTTTGATTAATTATTAAAATTACATAAAACCAAGTAAACGATGTGTCCAGTTGAAAGGCTCGTATGAAAAGGAAGTTTTGTCACGTTTTAGAATGGTTTGAGGTTGGGTTTTGATCTTAAGCACCGATTATTTAGATATTGATTACTTAAGCCATCTTGAATATTTAAGTCAAATGACCTTGCCACATAGAGCATTGCCATAGATATAGCATTGCTATACGTGCTGACTTTTTATACATCGTAACAAATGAAAATACAATTTCTTGAAAACTAAAACTATCGCAAAAAAAAACTTATGCAAATAACACACAAATTAAATTATTTATAATTAAATTAAATGTGATTCCTTTGTGGCGATCGCCTTATACACATAATAATAGAAAATGTATATACATGTTTATAAACATCCGTGTTGCGTTTAAGGTGACCATATAAATGTTTATGTAATTCATTTATATTAAGGAATTACACATACATACGCAAACAATTTATTTTCAGTGAATTTTTAAAACAACCATATACGAAAGAAACAATATATGAGTAATTGTTGGTAAAGAATTATAAATTAGGAATAAAAAAAAATTTAAAAATACAAGATAAAAAAATCTGGGGTTGAGTCGCAAACGTTCATTACAAAACGTCTATTCAAATTATTGATACATTTTTCTAACATCATTGAAATTTCTTCTGTGTTGTTTGCTGTTTTATTAAATTAAAGAATAATTTTAGAAACGGTGGTAAACTTTTCGGCGCTCATTTTTTCCACATTTTTATATGTTTTGGCTAATTGTTAGGTAAAATTGTGTATTGAGTACTCAGTACTCAAATACTCAATACTTTTACAACACTATTGTGTAGGGTAAATTATTGATGACCTACATAAAAATTATATCATATGTATACTCGTATATAACTGCTACAACCATGTGAATTGTAACTTTAACATACTTGTATAGTTTTCGCAAACATATAAATAATAACAGTGACCATAATATTGTTTAAATACTTGTGGAAATGTTGAAATGATAGCGTTGAGCATGTAAAACAATAGGAAAGTAGTTTGTACTTAAACTGTTCAACTCTCGTCACGCTTCATTATCTTTAATTTTAGAAATTGTGTACTTAGTAATTTGTAGCCGTCCTTGAGGAAGCTCCATTAATAGTCTAACAGTTTTTTATATTGAAATTTTACTCCTTTTTACATTGTGAATCAATACACACAGGGTAATGGCAGCAAACATAAACCCCAACAAATAGTTGAATTTTATAAGCATGACCACAATCTGGTATTGATTTAATGTCGGACAAAATCAAATTGTTGCACAAAATAAATGTGTGTGCAACTCCCAACCAATCATCCACAATATTGGATACAAAACACGTAAGAAATTATAGTCGGTCATGCACGCCATTTAATACCCTAGTATATGTATGTGTTAACAGTTATGGGAGCTTTGATCAATCAGCCAAAAATTTAGTGGCATGACTTATATGCATACAAATATTTTTTGTATCAAATTTTATCTCGATATAATCACTTTTAAATGATTTATACATGTTCAAGTTATTTTAGAAGGGGATCTTATATGGGTGCTTTTACAGTTATGAAACGACCGTTATAAAATTCATGATTTCATGATAGTTTAAAGTGATTTTTGTCAGTAAGCCTTTTGTCTATGGTCATTTATTTACCGATCTCCACAAAATGTGTAGATGTGATTAGGCTTAATGTACAACCTTCTTTGGATACGTACATAAATTTAAATTTATGAACGTGGACATTTGTATGCGGGCTAGGTGAAATAATGGATAGTTTTTAACTAGCCGTCATTGGGCCAAAAAAACAAAAAAAATCATGTACTAAATTTTATCGAAATATCTTGAAAATTTCGACCTGTACTCTCCGCGCAAGCTTTACATGAACCGGCAGGCAGCTAGACGAACGGACGGACGGATATCGTTAAATTGACTCATGCAGTGATTCTAAGGGCGCGTTTTCACTATGTCATTTTTGTTGTCAAATTGTCCAAATTGTTGGTAATTTTATGAAAACGGGTTGTCATATGGCGTCAGCTATGTTTGCAATGATGATTGCAAAAAATTAAATTTATTGATGCCAACCCGTTTTCATACAATTGCCAACAATTTGGACAATTTCACAACAAAAATGACATAGTGAAAACGCGCCCTAAGGGTACGGTCACACTTGCCAAAAATTTACTCAAAAAGGCGTAACCACTATTTTTATCACAAATTAGTTAGAACACATTTAATCTTACAAGTGTTTTGTAAAAGCAAACAGCATCAAATAGAATTAAACTAAATTTGTCTTTGGTAAAAGGTGTTGCATTCGCAATCTTACTCAATATTACAACAATTTCGTACTTATTGCGCAATAATTAATAAAGATTTTCTATGGAATATTGAGCTCAATAATGGCGTTTATTGCGATTATCGCAATAAAGTTGCATATCTGAACAGTATAAGCATTTGACAAATGAAATGATGCAATGCCATTTGCACAAGATTGTAAATTGCACTATTGATAGCCGCCTAAGTCATTCTCTCGAAAAACAATTCACATTTTTAAAAACTCAAAAAAGAAATCTCTAAATAATGAATTTGACAATTGTTCATTCTTTATACCAAAGTTTGCATGTACATTATAAATTGCGGTAAAGTAGGATTACATTATGATATGTTATGTTGCTACATATTAGTAACATTTTGGTCATATAAAAACAATAATTATATTATATTATATGCTCACCACAGCCATATTTTACTTTGTGTGTGACAACACCATAAAATTTAATTCGAAATAAAAATAATTTATAAATATTTCACAGTATTCGTCACAGTCATATAAAACTGTTGTTTATTGTTATTTACGAGTATAAATAGTTCCATTTGTCATATTTGTCACAGAAAATGTAAACTTAAGTTATAAAAATAAAAATGTTTATTATTACAGTCAAAAAGTTATTGATATTGACAGTGAAAAAACCGATGCTGCACACGCATAATTGTAATAAAAAATATTTAAGCAATTTGATTTTGTATTTTTATGATCTATCATAACTCATAAATGAAAGTTAGTCAATAAAAAATATAATATTATTAAACATTTTTATTAGCAAAAGATTAAAAACAAAATATACTCGTAATTACACACTGACATTAAAGTCTTTATCAATTTTCATAGATTTATAAATTGTTATTTTATTGTCCATAAAAAATAAACTTTAAAGTAAATTGTATAATTTTTATTACTTAAACTTTTAAAACAAGTCCTCAAAAAAAAATTACATTAAGTGTTTACTGAACATGGTTGTAAAATTTTTTTAGCACTCTATAAAAATTATTCAAGTGAATAAAAAACATCAGCTACCAAAACGGCATCTAGTCTAAATATGTACAAGAATCCAACATTATGGCCTTTAGCAGCAACAGTCTCTTCGTCAGCTACATTATATGTGTGCATGCAACATTTAACCCTTTCGTTGATAGCAGAGTGGAGTTGAAACGTCAGAACTATCCACTTGATCCAAAAGTACCAGCTCGTATATGACCAGAGTGCCAGCCATCTGTTAAAGTCATAAAAAGCCATCCATACAGCCATGTACAGAAAAAAGACGCAAAAAAATATAAGCACACAATTATTGTGATGCAATATAGGGAGACATTTTTATTAATCAAGTTAGCCGATAACCCAGCAAACATTTTGCCAATAATTTCAAGAAATTTTGAATACTTCTTTTTTTACAAAACTTGCAGTTTTTAATATTTAAAGAATTGAATTCATCTTTAATTTTAACTGTTTATAATTAAATGTTTATGACAATCATGCTCATGATGAATCACATTATAGTCAAAGATTAATATAACTGAGATAACGTGACCAGACGGTTGTTATCAAAAAGCAGGATATTAAGAATGGATTTGGAAGTAAATATTATGAAAAAGTGGGTGTTTTAAATTAATCGCATATTTTTAATTAGGTTTTAAACGTTTTTATACCCGCCACCAAAAAGATGGGGGATATTGCGTTTTTATTACATCGAAATAAAGGTCGTAGAACTGAAAAGTTTATATATTCTGGGTCCTTATAAGATTCGAAAACGATTTAGTCATGTTCGTCTGTCTGTCCGTCTGTTGTTGGCACGGTAGAGCTGCGAAAAAAAGACAAAGATTAATGAAATTTTTACCTTACATTCTTTGATCCACCGAAATGTTTGGTATTGCAAATGGAAAAATCGGTTTAGTAGGATCTGAGTTATAGATCAAAGTTTCAGATTACCTCGATATTTTTTAGATATTTTTTGCTATTTTCTTCAAATATAATGCAGATAATAAGAAATTTTGCACACTTTATTTTTATTATAGAAGGACAAGTCCTGTTGAAAATGGTAGGAATCGGTTGACGATTTCTCATAGCCCCCATACAAATGTCTTCTCGGAATATGGCTTTATGGAATATAAATGTCTATAGAAAAGCAGTATCGAAACAAAATTCTGCAATAATAAGTTTCATGCAAAGTGAAATCTCAAAACAATATTTTATTTGCATCGGTCCATAATTTTGACATAGCCCCATTCAGAGACCAATTCCGAAATTCACTTAAATGAACATAAATCTAAAACTGACTATCAAGTTGAAATTCGACAAGCATAATCAAAATATATATTTAAATCGTCGTACCAAATTGCATGATGATCGGTCTATATTTGACCGTAGCCCCCATATAAAGCCTACTTCCGGAAATCACTTAGATGCGCATAAATCTCTTATAAACCTCCATATTAGTTGATTTGGTGGTGGGTATATAATTCTAGAACTAGCTTCAGAATATTTAATGACAGTGTTTTTACAAAATGGAACTAAACATCATACATGATGGAACTAAAAATAAAAGAATTTTCGAAACTAAATGTTTAATATATATATTTATATTTTAGAGGTTTAAAAATCATCAAAGTTACCAATTGCTTGCAAAATTGATTTGCAAAAAAATCTTAGTCTTTCAAGAATAAAACATTAGAAGTTTTTGATCTGAAACACTTCCAAAAAAATAACATTTAAGAAACCAGAAATCAAAACCAGAATCAATATTTTTTGAAATAAATTTGCCATTTGTAAAAGTCTGGTGCTCCTATAATATTCAAATTAAACGCATTTGAAAATAAAAATTTCAAAATATTGGTCTGGTTTAAAATATCCTCAGATTTAATTTATTACTTGAACAATTATACATAGACACAGTGTGGATTCCCACTCAAAAATATAGTTTAGACCATATCGAGCCATAACCGCCGAAAAAATGTATCCCACAAACTCAAAATTTTACAGGGGAAGGTTTTTTTTAAATAAAATCAGTTTGAATAAAGCCATTATTTTAAAATTTATAATGTAAATATTGTTTTGTGTAATACATTTAATTTTAATAATTCTAAATGATGTTGAACTATCGATTTCGATAAAAAAACAACAATCGATTATGGTGTGGGATACATTATTTTGGCGGTTATGGCTCGATATGTTCTAAAATGACAAAACTGTGTATACAAAATGACAAGCTGTTTTGAAAACCTTAATGTATGCCCCGAAAGAAATGTGGATCTTAAAAAAATATCATTTGTAAAAAAAAAACATTTTTGTGAATTTCGTCTTATTTGTTGAGAATTACTACATTTTCTTTGTACTTTAACAATAATAATGTCATCGACAGGAAAATAAAGCAAATTAAATTCAAATGTTATCATAGTTTTTAATTTTTATATTTCCTTTAAAATCGGCAAAAAAAATTGAAACAGTAGAAAACGGGATTTTGGTTTGAAAAGCGGGTTATAAAATCTAGTCAGGATGAGCTTTCAAAAAACGGGATAATGTCGGCAAAAGCGGGATGTATGGTCACTTTAATTATGTATCATCATAAAAATGTTTGCCATAAATCTATGTATACTTAATTACTACAATCAAATATATAATTATTACAATAAATGAATCATTTAACTTTAACATATTATGGTTGCCGCAATCATATAATAATTACAGTGACCATAACGTTATTAAAAACTTGTAAACTTGTAAAGGATTTGAAACTATTGTGTTAATTATGTATCACTATATTTTTGCTATTTTTTGCATATAGAGACCATAATAAAAATATAATATTACAAATATAAATTTCTAAATAATTCACTGGGTTATGCAACAAACCACACTTACAGCAAAGGTTAAACGTCTGGTTAGGAAAAAGAATCCTCTGCCACTTAAAGCAAACAAATCAGACACAATGACTTCATTAAGTCTTTTAAGCTAAAATCAATATTAAAAACAAAAACAAGTTATTACACAATTCCACTTCAATAGATTTAAAAAAAAATTGTAATAAATACATACCTCCAAACACCAGTGAGCTGTTGGAATTTCATACATGGATGATAAAATCTCATTTGCTGTATCATGAATATTGGACGCAGTCAACATCATGTAATATGTACGAAACGCCACAAACGCCAAAGAGAACCAAAAATACAATTCCAGCATAAAGTTCTCACGGTATCTGTTAATAAAGCAGGTATTAAATTTACTGTTCTCTGTAAAAACTAACTGGGTAACTGAGCGCTTCCAATTGAGTTTGATCGAAAGACTTTTATTGCTCATGCAAAGTGATTACAAAACACTATTTGATTTGCGACAAATTATGTATTTTGCTGTGTGCTTGTCAGTTGTACGATACATATGTCATCACTGTGCAATTGTGCCAAAATTAGCAATTTACAGATAGTTTATAATTTTTGCTTTCACACTTCGGTTTTTAGTTTCATTTAACATTATCTATAATAGAACACAACAGCTGTCTTTGTCTCAATTTACACGAAGCAATTTTTATTGAAAAGATTGAAACAATTTGTTCCTTCTTTTTTTCTTCGATGTTCACACAGCACTCGTATTTATATTTGAGAATATATGTACATTAGGGTGGCCCCGTTTGTATGGAGAAAAAATAAGGTATCGATGTTCCCGACTAATATCAAAATTTTAATCATTTTAAGACTACGTTTCTCAACTTTTTTGTCCTGGGGTCAATATTTGGTGAGCTGGATCAAAGGATAAAAATGTCCTTTTTAGAGGTTTTTTGATTTTTTTCACATTTCTTCCAAAGGAACTATATGTAAGTTTGGTATCATATGAAAGGTCTTTGAGAGGCGCATTCAATGGGTTATCAAAAATTAAAAAAACAAAATTTTTAAATTCAAAAATTTTTAAAATTTCAGAAAAAATTTTAGTTTTTTTTTTTATTTTTTTCATAAAATTTACTTAAATAAATAGTTAAAATTTCTTGATTATAAACATCATGCAATTTAACCCAAATATTTTTTCCCGTTCAAAAACCAATACCATAGAAAGGTATAGTATATTACTCTATACTCTACCGGTTTCACAGAAACGATATTTCATGTATGTTAGTCGAATCAACTAACATTGGTCATAACCCACAAAAAGTATGTTTGTGCAGCCAGGGTTAAAAACATTACTTGCGTTTATAATCGCGATTATCTAAAATATTCTTATTTATGAAGTCTCGGTTTATTTGCGAAAATTTAACCTTATTAAAAATATATTCCTATGTATATGTATACATATATTCGTGTACACTTCGATTGTATTTCAAAAATTACTAGATTTATTTTTTCAAGAATAGAAGAAAAGGAAGGGTTAACTTCTAACGATTTTAAAATCCTGATTAATTACATTTTAAGCTTTAGTTTTTGTATGGATTGAGCCTCAAAATCATATAATGTGATTTAATGTGCCAGAAATTCCCATTATTCGATAATCATTTTAAAGATGCATATTTAAAGATAAAATTGATATCAGTACCAAAATGTTCATAAAATTTAATAAAATCTCTTTGCATTATTACATTACACTATTACACAAATAGTAACTTAAATGATAAATTTATCTACATCTAAAATACCAAATTTTGATGCAACTGTATTTTGAAATTGTACCAAATGACTCTTTGTAGTACCACGTTACCAACTGTGTCTAAAATGTATCAAAAACAGTACAATTGTACGATGTTTGCCAACACTGATACACATATGTGTTACTTTCTTCTTCCTATTACAAATGTACTCGTCTTATCTTCCCCTCACCACGATGTCTAAAAGGTAATCAGCTTATCTTAAAGAATTGCTTCGTGTAAATTGGGACTTAGGGATTAGGATTATTTTCGCGTAAGTTTTGTGTTCTTGCAAATAAAGTTTGAAAAAAATGGATTAAAAAATTAAATAATTGTAACTTGCAGCATTATTGCAAATTTAGCTTCTATCAAATATAAAAATAAAAAACTTAAGCAAGAAAAGTTAAAGTGAAAAAGTGCCATATGGAGCCAAAAATGCTCCATATGTATAAATACGTGTTTTTAATAAATATTTTAATACAAATTTATTGTTTTGTTTAATACAAGCTGGTTGCAAGTGTTTTTTCAGATGAAAATAGAACATGCTCTAAAGGCAAATTTTTTTTTTTTGCTTTTACACGACGTATATGCATTTTGCAATGGAAAATTTTACCTTGACTTTTAGTTATTTTTAATGTATACCAAAAATAAATTGACAGTTAGGTTTTGCGTTTGTATATATGTAATGTGGAATCATAATACGGCTGGTTCGATCATAATATTGTCATATTTTGTCATAACCATAGTATGGTTTAGAATTAGTAGCATAATATGATCGTTGAAAAATATTATGATTAGCAATAAACAAATAATTAAAACAAGGGTCTAAATTACGATTAAGTAGAAATCATTAGGAATACAATTGTCATATATGCTAACCTTGGGCAACATAAAACATTCAAACCGCATTAAAGCTTTGATCATAGTGAAAACGCACTTCAAGATAAACATTACTTACTGAAAAATATGAAATATTTGCACTGCCAAAAAGTACAAATTTTGAGCTGAGGACAACAGCACCAAGGCGGATAATTTATCATCGTACTGCTCAAGTAGTTCGGCTAGAGTTAAAAAATCTTGACGTATTTTCAGCCAGAATTCATTTGACATATTCTGTTTATTGAAAACAAAGTATAAAAATAAAATGCGAAATGTATAAGAAATAAATAAAATAGTAATTTAAATAATATCATGTGCTTAGGAGTGCGTCGATAAAAAAGATAACACGTAAATAGCACTGTAGAACAATTTCAAACTTTTTCCAAAATTACGGGGTCCGACGATTGATTTTTTTTACGTCTGAGATGTAGGGTATGTTCAGCATTTTTGTAGATAATGGTATGACAAATATTTTTTTAGAACATATTAACCCTCTAACTCCCCCCTCATAACGGCATTTTTGGCTTTATTCTAAGAAATTGTAAAAAACACTCCGAAAAAGGGGAAGGGCGGGGATGAAATGTTCTACAAAAATGTTGGCCATAAAATTTTACTATATATGTCAGAACACACCAAAAACCAAAACTTAACACAAACACTAAAAACCAATCAAATTCAAGATTGTCCATTAAAGGTTAATTTAGTTACATATTGTTCACATATGTGGGTCATCCCATCTCTGGCGGGAAGGTTTGACACTCCAATACCGAATACTTTTGTATCTACGTCACTATGTCTTTAGTTTTGTTGCTAATCTTCTTCTTCATCTTCTTGTTATCATCGTTTTCCCACTCAAAAAAATTAATGGACAATCTTGAATTTGTTTATTTATTTATTTATTTAATAACTATTAATAACCAATTAATAAATAAATTTTGAAGAATTTTTGCTATTTTACGAGTTTGAAAAATTTTAAAGAAAACTTCAATCGTGTAAATCTAGATTAAGTTCTTCATGCATTTTTTGTTAAAGTTTATCTTAGATGGAAAACAAAAATACAGAAAAGCTTGGGAGAATGATCTAACACTCAAAAGGTGGCTTACACAGCAAAAGAGTTAAAACCACTTTGCATTTATTGTTGTAATTGTGAAATTAAAGCCCGATATAGTCATACAAAAAAAAAAAAAAAAAAAAACAAGAAAAAGATTTTCTTATATTATTTTAATAAAAATCAATTGATGTCAAACAAAACTATAAAAATTTATTTGTTATCTTGTTGTTATAAAAACATCAATCATAAGAAATATCAATCTTGGTGCTTTTTTACCAGCAATTTTGTTCATTATTACCCTTTTTACCCTTTTTTTATGTGCTCACAGCGCTTATGATGATGCAAGAGTTGGCATCATTGGTTTTTACACTTGAATTACAAACACGTTTTTTTGTCACTTTTCGAGAAACGATGGAATAATTTCTTTCACATGTTTTCGACTCGAGAAGTTTTTACTAAAGTTACAGAACATGGGCAATACTGTGCCCATTAAAGCAAGTTTTATAACATTTTATATATAGTTTCTCTTTCTGCCAAGAAATGTTACTTTGCAAACTCAAAAATTATTTTTTCAATTTTGGCTTTGAGTTTATTCACTAGCCCTTTTGTTTTTTCGTTCCAGGTTTCCTCAACACCATACCATCCATATTAATATTCGTTACAGCTTTGTAAGACATTTAACGGTTCTAATATTTAATACTTTTTTGCCAACTAGCAAATCTACGGATCTTAAAAATTCGAATCCACCATATTTCTCAAATATATTTTGACCATTTTTATTTTAGTAAAAATATTAAGAGAAATGTTAGTTTTTACCCACGCACTCCGTAGTATGTAAGACAAGACATAAATACCTTTTTAATATGACTTTTTATGCACCAGTTAAATTGACGAAAGCGTATCGTCAAGCCAATACACACGAGAATTAGAAAAATATCTATAAAATTCCAGGCAAATGTCATCGATATGGTAATCCACTAAACGTAATAAGAAATTATTAATTTAATAGATTATCATGAAATATAATTACTCTGAAATTGTTTACATTGTTTAAAAAAAAAACAAGTTAGGGTGCAATATTGGGACTTATGAGGGGCCACAAAATGTTTAGTCTTTTTGCCAGAAGCTACTCAAGTTTTCCATGAGTTTCTACATACATACATATGTAAAAATATATTTTTTTTAATTATTTATTTATTGAATCTGCCTTTACTTCATATGCCTAACAATAAGTATTCAATCTTACACCTAAATCTTAAAAACTATTTCAATAATAGATTTGAAGAAATGCATTAATTTTCTTAAGGTTTCGAAAGATATATCAAGAGCAAAAATATGCTAAACCTTTTTGCAAATGCAATGATGCAATACTATTTGCACATGATTGTGAATTGCGCTACTATATAATTATAGCCACATTGCAAATATTTGCAGTTCATCATTCAATTTTGTTATTTACTTACACAAACATTTGTACATATGTATGTATGTATCTATACATATTGTACATATTTTTCAATTTTGCGTCAAAAACAACAAATAAAACATTTTCCTAAAGAAAGTAAAACAACAATTTTTGTGTCGAATTTTTCATCACATGCTTTATATAGAAAAATAAAAGTCGCGACTAATTTTTTTAAATTCAGTTTTTAAATTTTGCATTTTTATATTTAAATTTTTTTTTGCTAATTTGATTTATTAATTTCGCAAATCGAAAAGAAAAATTCGAATTAAATTCGCAAATTAAATTCGATCGAATTCTCGGTACTCTGATATGTTGACAAAGGTGTTATTATATTTCATTCGAACTTCTGTTTATTTCAATATATATTTATTTAAATTTCTTTTGCGAATTTTATTTATTAATTTTGCGAATCGAAAAGAATTCGATTCGAATTAAATTTGCAAATTAAATTCGATCGAATTCTCGGTACTCTCATAATTTGACAAAGGTGTTATTATATTTCATTCGAACTGCCGTTTATTTTAATATATATTTATTTAAATTTCTTTTGCGAATTTTATTTATTAATTTTGCGAATCGAAAAGAATTCGATTCGAATTAAATTTGCAAATTAAATTCGATCGAATTCTCGGTACTCTGATATGTTGACAAAGGTGTTATTATATTTCATTCGAACTTCTGTTTATTTCAATATATATTTATTTAAATTTCTTTTGCGAATTTTATTTAATAATTTTGCGAATCGAAAAGAAAAATTCGAATTAAATTCGCAAATTAAATTCGATCGAATTCTCGGTACTCTGATATGTTGACAAAGGTGTTATTATATTTCATTCGAACTCTGTTTATTTCAATATATATTTATTTAAATTTCTTTTGCGAATTTTATTTATTAATTTTGCGAATCGAAAAGAAAAATTCGTATTAAATTTGCAAATTAAATTCGTTCGAATAAACTAATTTCGTTAAAAAGGTGTTGTTATATTTCATTCCAACTTCTGTTTATTTCCATAATCTAAAAACAAAAATTTGTATTTTCATAATTTGTAATAGTTTATAAAATACCATTAACCGATTCATTTCGCTGATTTTTTGAGACATACGAGTATATTGAAATAAATTTTTTTTTTTAATAAAAAAAAAAATAGGGATTTAAAAGGATTTTATTTGGATACCCCTGATTTTGTGTAATATGTTAAAGAAAGTATTTCTAAAGGTATGGTGACACATGCCAAATATTTACGAAAAAAAGCGTAACCACTTGTTTTAGCACAAACTTGTTTGACGTTGTTTAGTCTTACAGTAGTTTTGCTAGATCCAACAGCATCAAATAAGATAAGACTAAATATTTTTTGTGGCTGGTCCTAAATAAACGAAGTTTTTTTTAACAAATAAACGAGTTCATATATATGATATTTAGTGGTTACGTCTTTTTCGGCAAATATTTGCCATTTCAAATTTTCTGAAGCCTATCCGATATATTGATGTATCACACATACATACATATCTCTAATTTATTAAAGATATTCTGGAAATTGATTTCAAAAACCGAACGTGGTACTTCCTTATCTTCATGAGTTCGCAAATGAATTTAAGATAAACTACAAGAAGAACGATAAAATACTGGTAATATTAAGGCTATAAAGAAATCATTAGCATAGCGTGTTACTAGTAAGTAAACATCAATAAACAAATTTATTAAAATTGGTTGAAAATTAACTTACCTGCAGCAATGGTACCAACCACACAGTATAGCCCACCACGGAGAAGATTTGAAAACGTTCTCTCACATAATAGTTGTGCCAAAAACCTACCGTTAAATTACACTCTTTAATTTGCAAATAATTGCTATAGAGGCCACTGGTAACATAAAATGAATGTTCAACTAAAAAAGCGAAAAAAATAGAAGAAACGACATAGAAACAATCCATAAAAAACAACAATTCTACCAAATGACTTACTAACGGAACCAAATAGAAATGCACAACCTATGAAACGGATACGCTGGCTGAACTTTCTGGAGTCTTTGCAGGTGTAGAGATGTTGGGAAAAAATTTGTTCTAAGCGGCGCGTTGACTTAATCAAATTTGGCCAATTACGTGAGAGACATAGAAAAACAATAAAGGCACTTAAGCATTCAATGCTAAAGCTTAAGGGACCTTAAAAAACAACAGAACAACAACAGCATGGCATTGCAAGAAGATAGAAAACAAACAAAAAGAAAACAAAACAAAACAAAACGTTAAGGATAATAATAAGAAAAACAAATTATTTTATAAAAGTTTTAATGTATAACAAGACATTGAAGTTTATTTTTCTCCATTTTTGTTGTCACATTCTTACCTGTTGTTTTCAACTTTAAGCCTTGTTCCAACAACACTTTCAATGCCAGACAAAAGTCCATTGTTGCAAATCCTATCATTATGATAGTGACCAATACTGGCAATGTTAACCACTTAAATTGTAATTGCTGAATATCGCCGTTTGCCCACACACCTACTATGGGGAAAACGCCGAAAAAACGAGACAACACCAGGACTGTAAGGTATTAAGGTATTAAATTAAGTAAATATTATTTGTGATATGTTTCATCAATGTTTCATTCAACTAGCAAGAATATTATGAATAGATAAAGGTAAGTTGTTGCTAGTACATATGTATATTAGATATCTAACATTAAACTAAAGTGGTTTTCTACTCCAGCGGGAGCATATTAGAATGTTTTGAGGTTTTACTTGTTGACTAGCTAGAGTATTAACCCCCTGGCCTACGATGTCGAACGATAACGTTCGCTTAGATAAGACTGAAGACACAAACTTTTTATCGTATCTATTTTTTACTCAATCAAGTTTGTTTATTCCAGAATTAAGTTTGTGTCTTAAGTCTTATCTAAGCGAACGTTCTCGTTCGACATCGTTGGCCAGGGGGTAAATAAACGAAACTTTTTTTTTCTTTTTGAAAACCCGAAACCGGTTTTTTTTCTCAAATAAAGATTGGTTAACCGGTTTTTATAATTAAAAACTTTTTTATATTTGTGTAAAAAACATAAAATTTTTCTAACTTTTTGGATATTTTATCTGCTTACAATAGATTTTGAAATTATTTTCTTATTTTGGAATCGTGAATCTCCCGCTAATTAAAATAAACAGAGCCCGTTTTAAAAAATTAAAAGGTTTTGGTTGTAAGAATGATTTCAATTGATTATATTATATTGGCGATGTACATATATTACGACGTTTTGTCTTTTATAAAGCAATTTTTATTAAGGATATTTAGATATTCTTTGAGGTCTCCAAAAACTCTTAATTTCGGAAATACTTTTGACACATTTTATTATTATTGCTTTTTGAAGAAAAGCTCACGAACTCCTACGAGGGCGAACCGGAAACTTCTTAGCCTAGCACAGAAAGAGTAAAGTTGTTTTTCAAAAACCTTTTTATTTTTCAATATAATCTTCTGAAATTTCAATACACTTAGTTCAACACTTATCTAGCAATTCTATCCCTTGATTCAAATAGTTTTCCTCAAGGCCTTCAAAACAGTGATTTACAACTGTAATTGCATATTCATTTGAGGTAAAACGCTTGCCAGTTAGGAATTTTTTTAGATTTGGGAACAGGTAAAAATCACTGGGAGCTAAATCAGGAGAATAAGCTGGGTGGTCAAGCAACTCGAACTTTAATTAGTTGATTTTAGCCACGAGAAATTATTTTTTTGTGTTGTACGCCAGGACCGTTTTTGAAATTTTTACATTTAATTGATCCAAAATTTTTCAATAGCAGTCTGAATTTATTGTTTTACCCTCTTGCAGATAGTCAATCAATAAAATACCTTTGAAGTCCCAAAAACCTTACCAGCCGATTGAATTGATTTTGCCTTCTTTGGGGCACTTCCTCCAGCTTCAGTCCATTGCTTGGATTGTTCTTTTGTCTCTAAAGTATAGTGGTGGATCGATGTCTCATCAACAGTTATGAAACGACGCTTAAAATCCATATTATTTTTCTTAAAACGACCCAAACACGCTTGAGAAATTTTCATTCTTATTCGTTTTTGGTCGACTGTTAACAAATGTGGCACCCATCGTGGAGAAAGCTTTTTCGTCTGTAGTTCTTCATGCAAAATTAAATGGACTCGATCATTTGAGATGTCCATGATATTAGATATTTCACGCACTTTTATTTGCCGATCATGCTGTTTTTGGACGTCCACTACGTGGTTCATCCACAATACGTTTAAATTCAGCAACCCAATTTTTTACTGTTGCATATGAAGGAGCACTTTCACCTAACACATTCACCATATCATTATGAATTTCTTGTCTCGATAAACCTTTTTTATTTAAATATTTAATGACACCACGAATTTCTAAGTTTTCCATTGTAAAAAAATTGCGGGTGCGTCTTTTTTAAACACCTGTTTCTATATGAAGGAGTTGGCAGATTGAAAATAAATTTAACATGTGTCCAAACCACAGATGAAAGTTTACAAAACACTTAACTCCATTAAAATATTATAAATTTATTTAAGAATAAAACGCCAGTTTTACAAAAAAAATATTTTTTTCATTCGAAGTTCATTTGCATTTTTCTGCAAACGTTCTTATATCATTGAAACAATTTTCAAAGATTCTACTACTTATACACCTAATTTACGCAGGAAACCCTGTGTAAACAAAGCCGTGTAAAAAAAGACATTGACCGTATGTAAATATGCTAAAATTTTCATGTTATTCCAATATGCCCCAATTGAAAATCAAAGTTGTTGTTGAAAACCCTACACCACCATAGTGGGGTTTTGTACTGCTGATGTTTCTAATGCTCATAAATATTACTCCGACCTTAAAGTATTCGTATCGACTCAGAATCTCTTCCTTAGTCGATTTAACGATGTCGTCTTACTGGCTGGCTGTCCGTGTAAAGTTTGTGCGCAAAGTACAGGTCGCAGTTTTAAAGATATTTCGACCAAATTTAGTACGGGAAATTTTTTCGGCCCAAGGACGGATGGGATTGAAACTGGTAGAAATCGGTCCATTATTTCACCTGGACCCAAATTGGGGTTTATTGGTCATAAATTTTGTGCAGATCGGTCCATATTTAACCATAGCTTCCATATAAGGTTCACTTTAACAGGAGTATTTCTCTCTTAAAAATGTCGGTGTCCAAATAATATTCAACACAAATATGTTTCATATATCGTCACCTAACATCCAAAAGGCCGTAACTACAAAAAATTCAAAATCGATTTTTTAATTGATTATTATGCAATTAACCAATTAAGATTTTACTCTCATATGCCGAATCAGTACGGTTACATAAAGAAAAAATATTCAAAAAGAAATGGAGCCGTCCTCAGGAACTTAAATGTTTACTTCCGGCTGATTGCCACAGTTTTTAATTTTACTTCACAATGTGAACTCATTTTCTTTTCATGTCTAGAATAATGAATTTTCGTTTTTTTTTTTTTAATTTTATTGTCTTTTATTAAACAAAGTATATTTTTCTCGAATTCATTAAACTCGTTGTAATTAGTGTTGTTTTTTTACAATCAAAACACAGAAAACAAAAAATAAAAAATGTTTAATAAGAGTAAAAAGCGAAATTTTTTATTCTAATTTTAACTTTTATTAAAAAATGTTTTGTTGTTACAGCTTTTTGTTTTCAGAAAAAACGATTCCAAAAGGCCTTAAGTACAATTACTAAAAAACTGCTATTATTTTATCGCCCATGTTCTGAAAAACGCAAAACTCTTAAAATTGGCGTTTTTAAACCGCTAGTGTATACTGAAGCGATCTGGCTTATTTTATTGAAACTGCACTTTTAACACAAAATGAAAGGATGCGCAATTTAAATTTAATATGTTTTCTTTTTATTTAAGCTAAAGCTTGTAACATTTTTCCACGATTTTAATGAAAAATATGCAATTTAAAAAATTTCTTTCAGTTTGTCAATTGTCTGCTTCAATTGTTTACTTTTGAACTAGCGATTTGTGCAAACAGCTGATCAACTTGATCTTCGAAAAGTAATGTAATGTATTTTAATTTAAAATTTATTTATCTGTTTACGTTATTTTATGACAAAAATCTGTTTTTATTGTTCGAACATAGATGCGAAAAATTGTAAAACGCTAGCAAATCGTAGCGATTTCAGAACAGGTCAAAATGCGTTTTGCGTTTTTAAAACTGTATGCGATTTGAAAACGCTGCGTTTTTCAGAACATGGGCGTATAGTTAATCCGCAACAGGTTTTTAAGGTTAATTCTGAAATTTGGTCAATAAGAATGAAATAGTCTTAAATTTATAAAGTTTTTTACTTCTCTTGCAAAAAAGTAAAATGTGTAGTTACGGCTATTTGGATTTGCGGTGACGATATACACAAATCATTTGGCCCAATTTTATGATGATCGTTGTATAATTAGTAGAGATGCCAGTATCGAAATTCCGATCCCAATAAAAATGTTGATATCCAACCAAATAAAATCGAGAAATTATGACATCTAATTCTTTAACGGCTGGTGAATAATTAGCCAAGGCTCCCATATAAGACCTTCTTTGTCTCAGTTATCACCTGTGGGAAACTTGCTACTTAAGATTTCCCGCAGTACTAAATCTATGTATGTATATATGTATATATAATTTAAATATAAGTCTTCTCATAATTTGTATAAAAGAAGAAGTCTTGACTTCAAAACAGGAAATAATGAAATAAACAGACAGCAGGCATGCAACTGCCTGCAGCTTAAAAAATCTTTTACTCACTACAGGCATTCACCAGCCATCCAGTACATCTGGCTCATCTTGCCAGTGGCGTTTTTAGGCGCCGCCATTTATAATTTTAAAACACCCATTATAGTACATGGCGATCCTGCCAGATTATATTTTCATTGCACAATATAATATAATTGTACAAAACTATATTTTCTTACTTGTTGAAAATCTATTGACTATTTCAATTTTCAAATCCCAGAAGATGTAATGTACGAGGTCTGATCAAAAAATAACCGTTATTTTAAATTTTTTCAAAAAGTATTTATTTATTCATCAATAACTATCTTGTGCACTTCAAAGTAATCCCCCTCAGATATCATTTATGCCAGCGTTTTTTTCCAATCCTCGAAACGCTTCTGAAACGCGCTTTTTGCTATCGCCAACAGCTCCTGTTTCGATTTTTTTATCTCCTCAATCGTAGCAAAACGCTTTCCTTTCATCGATGTCTTCAGTTTTGGAAAAAGCCAGCGGGGGCCAAGTCCGGTTAAAATGGCCAAAAACTCACGTACAAGCATCGATGTGTGAGCTGGTAAGTTATCATGGTGCAATTCTGTGCGTTTCTGACGAATTGCTTCGCGCAAACGGCGCATAACTTCAAGGTAGTATTCCTTATTGACCGTACGACCTTCTGGCAAGAATTCATGATGCACCACGCCATTGCAGTCGAAGAAAACAGAGAGCAAAACTTTCACATTTGACCGAACTTGACGTGCTTTTTTCGGTCTTGGCTCTTCTGGAGGTTTCCATTGGGATGATTAGGCTCTGGTTTCAATGTCATAACCATACACCCATGATTCGTCATGAGTTATGACCTTTTTAATGAAATCTGGATCGTCGTTGACGATGTTCAACAGCTCCTGAGCGATGTCCATGCAACGTTGTTTTTGCTCAAAATTTTGCAATTTTGAAACAATCTTCGCTGTCGCACGTTTTATGCCTAAAACATCCGTAAAAATTGTTTGGCATGAGCCGAACGATATGCCAACATCATCAGCAACTCTCTCTGATAGTGATTCAACGATTATCCAAAATCATTTTCTTCACTGCTTCAATGTTTTCATCGGTTGTTGACGTGCTCGGGCGACCAGGACGAACATCGTCATTGACATCTTCTCGGCCTTCCTTAAACCGGTTATACCACAATTGAACCTGTGTTCTGCGCATAGTAGACTCGCCAAACGTCACAGTCAACATTTCAAATGTCCTTGCGCATTTAATTTAATTTTTTACACAAAACTTAAAACAGTTTCTTTGATCCATTTTTTCGAATAGTAAAATATCGAAGAGCACACCAAAACACGACTAACCTTTTTATCTGTCAAAAACAAACTGACAATCCAAAATGGCGGATATTACCAACATATATAACAGACATGTGTACCAACATAACAGGAAAAAAAATGCGAAATTGGAACATACGTAAGTCACGAAATTTGAAAATAACGGTTATTGTTTGATCAGACCTCGTATTGCAATTTAAACTAATAGTTTAATAATTCACCAAAACTATCGTGCATACCAGTTAGCAACATAAGAAGAAGTTATTAGCACAATCACAACAATTGCTACGATTGTAAAGAAATCTACAAAAATGTAGAAGGGTTCCCTAACTTTTGACAACATCAAATAAACTTCCCATTAACAAGTCTTCGTAGTAAACTATGCTGAGTTTTGGGAAAATTATACAAAGTTTGTGTTTCCTTAATAATATGATTTAAGTAAATTATACCCTAGTGCTTAAAACTTCACTACTACTGTAAGTCATTTCCTTTTAAGTATTCAATGAACGTGTCAAACTTAGTGTATGGCTGTGTGAGTGTTTTTATCACTTACATGGTCCCAGAGCATGATGTAGAGTGTTTTTAACACTTTGTGTTAAACGTGCTGCTGAAGTTGTTGCAAGCGTCGTTGAAGAGGCATCACTAGTTACAACTGTTGGAGACATTGTAGTTTTTGTACGTTATACGTTTCTCGCTACGTGTTAAACAGTTTTTGAAGAGTGCATTTGTTAAACTAAATAAACGTTTGTTTAAAATTTCAACAATGTTCGTTTTCTCTTTATAGATTTTACACACATGTTGAAGAAAAAATCTTGAAAAACTTTACAGGATTTTTATATTAAAATGTATAAGAGTGTTAGTCAGCAGAAGTGTTCGTTACCTTAGTTTAGTTTTTATGTTCGCATTTGATATTTAATGTTCATTTATATTTTAAACAAAATGAAGTGCCACAATGTACGTTGTTGCATGACACATTTAAATTTGCAGCTTGATACAAAACAAAAATAATACTAGTAAAAAAGAAATAACAATTGTAAGCATGTGAGATATAAATCTAAAACAAAACCTTCAACAGTTGGCATTAACCCTACAATGCAGGGGAGTGGCGCAATATGTCACAATTCTAAATCATATAATAAGTTTTGAAACACATTGATTTCCAGCATGGTACTTTAAGAACTTGCCCTATTTTATATAGTTTCCTTTGTAGTTTATGGTAAAATGTTAGTACAACATTAATATTCCATAGATATTGATAAAATATTTTAGACGGAGAACCATTTCAGATCCTGTTAGCAAAAGTAAAAATAAGGAGCACTCTATTAGGCAAGCAGCTTCCTTTTCGCCAGAAAATGAGCCAAATACAAAATATATTATAACTCCCACAACTTGTGTTGTTTTGTTTTATATCTATTTAATGGAGACCAGACTTTATGTAGAAATTTTGCCTGAAAAATAAAACATATTTGCCAGAAATAGGTTTCAGTGCTAAATGTTTATGAGCTTAATGGATAAAAACGAACATTTTTTTGCCCATTAATAATGAAACCATAAAATATCCTTAATAAAAAGTCTGAGTGCATAGAACAGTGGATTGTATGAAATATTTATTGAAAAGATTATTTTAATTTGAAAAAGTAAACAAGAAAGTAAATACATACGTACATATACATAAATAAATATGTATATTTCTACAGTTTCTAATAAATTTAAATTGTATAACTATAAACAGGAAATCTTTCCAGAATTATTATTTAAAATCTACAAAGTCTACAGGCTTTGAACCACATAATTCTGATAAAAAAAACTTTCTCTTTCTTTTTCTTTTTCTTTTTCTAGAATATGTCTTAAATCTGCCAAATCGAAATTCTTAAGTAAATTTTGTCCGGAGAATTTTTTTTACTGAGAGTTTTCATCGTTGGAATTATTTTCTTTATGAAGTAAATAAACCAAGAATGATAAAATAAAGATTACGCCAACGGGCGTAAAATTTTAAAATATTCTGCGCATTTAGGCCCTGTGACGTCACACATTCTGTGTTTCTATTGGCAAATTTTTTCTCACTTGTTTTTTTTTTTACTCATGTTTTGCTTGCATTTGCTCACTGCACTCTTCATGTTTATATTTTTTGTTGTTTTTTTTTTTGTTTGTTTTTCTTTTTTAAACAGATTTTATTTTAGAACTCTCAGAGACAAGGCATATTGATTACTATTATTATTATTATTGTAATCAATATGCCTTGTCTCAGAGATTTCAATTGCAAGGTTGCCAACTATCACATTAAACACACATTTTTCGCAAGAAATTTTAATTCTAACACATGAAACATTATTGGTAACCCTTAGAATGGCCCTTCTACGTCACATAACGGGAAATCATGCGCATGGCGTAATCTTTATTTTATCATTCTTGAAATAAACTGCATCAGCAGCGTTGTCAGTTTAGGGGATTTATCCCCAAATTGGGGATTTTTTGTCGTGATTTAGGATAAAAATTTCATCTTGGGGATCCGGGGATTTGTTGGGGATGACAACACAATTTTAAGGGATTTTTGGGGATATTTTTTAAAAGTGATGGTAACAAGAATGATTTTGGAGCTAAAAAATGTGCGTCTAGCAAGTCTAAAAATGTGTGTTATTATTTATAGTGTATGGTTTCTAATAAAAAAGAAGTATGTAAATATTTAAAAAAAAGTATATTTTTTACTGTTTAAAATGGCTGCAAATACTAATTTTATTAACAAAAATCATAATGCTTTTTGGGAGCGCAAAATCAGTTTGGGGATTTTTGGGGATGACAAATCTCAAATTGGGGATAAGCTCTAAAAAAATACTGGCAGCACTGTGCATCAGCATCAGGCATTTTGTTTATTTTAATGATGAAACCAGTGTTGCCATTTTGACGCTTTTCGGGTATTTTATGACGCTTTTTTGGTCTCGCTACCATTTTATTTTTTTCAAATTCCCTTTTTGAACGCTTTTTCTATTTTTTTGGTGCAGTTTTGGAAGAAGTCCAAAAAATAAATCTAGCTTTCGAGTCAGCCAATGCGGACCATGTCAAGCTTTACAGCGATTTGTATTACCTGATTAAAAGTATTACAAACTTTGATTATCTAGAAGGTAATTTAGATGAAAGCGTCAACGAATTTTGTTATCTTGGCTATCATTTCGAAAAGTCTTGCAGAGATTATAAAATAATTGAACAATTTAATAGAATTTACAAAATATCACGTACTCGAACTAAGACGTACCCTTCCTTCAAATTTTATATTGCTTCAAAAATATCGTTATTAGTGTTGACAATATTTTTAAAAATAGCGAAGCGGATATTATTGATTTCATACAAAACTTCATTGATGAAACGTCTCTAATAAATAAAATAAAAATTTCCCTAAAATATCTAACGTTGTGGAAATGGAAAAATATTGAAAGAACTGATGAATTTTGGATTGAAGACTCTCAGAGAAAACAGGCCCATAATTTAATGTTTTTATATTTCTTCTGTGTACCAACCTGTAATGCCGACGGCTTTTCCAATTTTTGTCCACAAATCTTGTTTTAAATAAGAATTTTTGTACAATGGAGACTGCAAATTATATATGCAATCATTCTTTTGTACTTCTTCAATTAATTTTTCTATATCACTTATTTTCTTTTAAATTACAAAAATCTCACTTTTAAACGTTTCTTTTGTTTTTATTTTTCTTGTGCCAAAGCTGCAAAAACATATGGTTTTATTTACAAAATGTAAAAAATTTAATAAAAGTATGGCAATATTGTTGAGAGCATTTGTCTCTTAAAGTGCGAGCATAAGAAAAAACGCTGTCAAAATAAAATAGATTCTATTTTCACGACCGCATTCTCTGGCATAATTTTATGTCAAAATGTAGGGAAAAAAACGTTCAGCCCCAGTTCTGTTTCATCATTTAATTATACAGTGAGTCACAGTCAAAAGTATCCAATTGAGTTTCCTATATTAAAAATGCGATTGTTGATAATTTATTAATGAATTGAATTTTATTATTTTTTATATTTTAACATTAACGTCTTAACTTAAAATTAATGAAATAAAATTAGCAATATTCAGGTAAATTCAGATAAAAAAAATAATAATTCTTAAACAACATCAATTTCTACCTCACAGTGAAAAGTATCCACGATAAAAGTTTGATT
Organism: Bellardia pandia; assembly: GCA_916048285.2. NCBI lineage: Eukaryota > Metazoa > Arthropoda > Insecta > Diptera > Calliphoridae > Bellardia > Bellardia pandia. The sequence continues at coordinate 52,134,724 of OU696531.1, forward strand.
AAAAAAAAGGATTTTCTTAGATGTTTAATACTTTGTATGATATCCTTTGTTATCCTTTGCAGCTTTGAGCATTTTTGGCATAGATTTAACCAAATTTTTCGTGCAAGAATCTTGAATTTTTCCCCATTCTTCTTGCAAAGCAATTTTTACTTCCTATGCTTGAGATGTTATGACTTCTAATATTTGTCTCCAAAATACTCCATAAATTTTCTATAGGATTCAAATCCGGAGATTGGGGAGGTGTATGAATCACTTTTGGACAGTTATAAAGCATCCATTCTCGAACAATATGTGATTTGTGCTTAGGGTCATTATCTTGATAAAATTGGAATGTTGTCCTCAATCCCAATTTTTCAGCGCTACATTTTAAATTATCTCTCAAAATGTTTAAATAACATATCTTATCCATGATACCTTCGATAAAGACAAGATTTCTCCACCGGCAGCACTCATACAACCCCATACCATAACAGACCCTCCTCCGTGCTTTACGGTTGGAATTGTGTGTTTAGGGTTCAAGGCTGTATTTGCCCTACGCCATAGCTTACTTGGTCCATCCGACCCAAACATATTAAACTTGCTTATATCAGCAAAAATAACAGTCGTGCAAATTTAAAATCCTTTTTTCGTGTTCCTGAACGAACTCCAATCGAATTTGGCGATTTTTGGGATTTATGAATGGCTTTTTCAGTGCAACTCTACAATTAAAGACAATTGAAAACGAAACAAAAGTGGCAAATGAAATCGATCGAAATCAGTCACACATTTAACATTTTGGAAAAGCGATTTTCTTTTCAAATTGAACGATTTTCATCACATACCTGACTATTTTTCGGTCTGCATAAATTTCGATTCAATGAAGCAATTACAGAAGAAGTTTATTCATTGCTTCAAATGCAATTTTTCAGCACTTCTTAAAAGTCTCCTTCTTAAATGTTTTGCAACTTTTTTAATGCATGCTACCCAGTGTACTTTACTGGGTACAGTAAATAGCGTAATTTGTAAGTTGTTAAATTATAGAAGTCATTTGTTTTCTCTGACTTTGTGTCTAATTGTGCTAATGTGTTTGAGACAATGACGTGTTTTTGTCTCAGACAATAAAACTCAAGTTTCAATTACAAATAAGCTACATCCTAATACTTACATATATTATGGCTAACAAATATTTATTATAATACAGTAAAGTTCAGTTATAATGAACTGGAGAGTGCGAAATATTTTCAGAATTTTTTTTTGTCTAAATAGTGACGAGCAAAAGTAATGGTCCAGTAAAAACAATTAAACTTAAGGTACGGCAACATTTGGCAAATATTTACTCAAATAAAGCGTAACCACTTGTTTTAGCACAAATTTGTGTGACGTTGTTTACTCTTATAAGAGTTTTGCAAGATCAAAGAGCATTAAATAAATTAAAACTAAATATTTGTTGTTCTTTGGCCTAAATAGGAAAAGTTTTTTAAATAAATAAACGACTTCACATATATGTTATTTAGTGGTTACGTCTTTTTCGGCAAATATTTGCCAAGTGTGACCGTACCTTTAGAATCACTGACGTCCTTGTAAACATTGTGTAAACAAAGTATAGCTGGAAATTTTAAAAATAATTTGTTAAATTATTGCCATAATTGTTGCTATTTATGTTCGTTCTAAGCAAACTTTACTTTAGTAACAACATACATACATATTTTATCTTAAACCAACAAATCAATAAAATGTTTATGTTTATTGTAATCATTTTCTTTATTTAGTTTGTCGACACACAAATTTATTACATTATTATTACATACAACAATACGAGTACGTTTGATTTATTTTAAGAATATTGTTCAACATTAGCACTTGGCTCATCATAATAATGAGAACAATAATCGGTGATTTGTTTAATAGAACCTTGATTTATGACATCAGAAACCATTAACTGATAAGTGACAATGGTGCTGGCCATCTATTTTAACAACAAATAAAGAGTAAATATACATGCATATTAATTTAGCTAATTGTTAAGAATTAAAGAGAAAAGTAATCAATATATGTATGTAGCTCATCTTTATACCCGCTAATATTACGTATTTTGCTGTTAAGAAAAATTGACACAATTAAGTTTAAAATAAAAAAAAATATTTAAAAGCTTTTAAAGTCATCTATATTAAATCTAAATCAGTATTTAACATCAATAAAAGAGTGCATACAATCTATGATTATCTGGATGGAAAATCTGTAATGATCTGAACGGATAAGAATCCTCAGAGGAGGACTTTATAGTGCTTCTTTAGGCTCAAACGTAATCTCTATAATGGGTAGATAAGATATTTAGTTATTGCAAATTTGTCAGCCAATATGCAGTGAGCTTTAAACTTTCTTCAATTTAATTCAATTTTTAATTTAACTTTTTAATTTCATTTTTAAATTTCCACACTACCTACAGCATACCACACTACATAAAATTGCTAAATCACAAATCGCAATAAAACATCAAACATTTTTTTTTATCTATATTTACCGCTAGTATAAGTTTACGGGTCATAAAGAAAAACCCACCGCCAGAGAAAGCTGTTAAATCAACCGAAAGTTGTTCACTAAATCGTTGAGTCTGTCAACAGATGATGGTCAACACAGCACACACCAAACAGTCATCACAAAATTGAAAATAAATGAATGGAAAAAATCAACAAAAAATACCAAAAAAAAAAATACATTGCAATAACAACAATATAAATCGAAATGAAATTCGTCAGCAAAAAGTCAACACAAATACAATATTACTTGCACCCATGAGACACTAAATCAATAAATAAATAAATAAATAAATGAATAAGGAAAAAACAAACAAACCTCCATACACCAGGACCTGGAGGGAACATCACGCAAACAGGAGACAATTTTTTTCGTATAGTCATCAGTTAACGTGGCTAGGTACAGTGTTAAAATTGTACGCATTATATTGAAAGCTAATGAAAACCAAAAACCAGTTTCGGCCACCGAATCCACACCGATATTGCTACAAAGAGGACAGGGATTTATTTATATTTACAATTAAATGTGCAGAAAAACTCACTTGAAACTGTTAAATAGTTGAAAGCATATAAAAGACATGTTATTTGCCAAGGTTAATAGAATTAAGGGGGATATTTGACTATTAATAATACGCATCAGTTTCTTTAAAACCAAATAATGCTCGCGCGTTTCAGTCCAAAATATGGAGGGCATAGCCTGATCAAACACAAAACAAATTGTATAAAAATAAGGACTTACATATCTGTGGAATTTTGACAAAACAACCAATGTCGAAAAACTGAATTTTACAGGAGGGCCAAAAAACACTTTCATAGGGTCACAGAATCGTCCCAGAACAAATCTAAACAAATGTAACCTATTTATATGGTGGAGAATTTAAATACCTTTATTTTACAATTTGCATCTTTCTTCCAGATACAACTGTTGCCGAGAAAATGTCCAAAAACCGAGATGTATTGTTTTGTCAAAATAATTTTTGATCGAAAAATCAACCCTTCTCTAGATAAACTCTTTTTTCATACTGAAGAGTAACAAATATTTCGCAACCTTTGTCGGGACTAGTGCTTTTATTAAAATGAAATAAGAAAAATTCAATGACATATGTTGTTTTCTTAAATAGAATTTAGTTTATTTTAAACGAATATTATAAAAAGTTATGCTTTCTATTAGACCAATTACATGCATTTTTAGGTATGAAAAAGAAAAGTTGAAATTAATTGAATTAAAAATACAAATAAGAAATAGTTAATATATTATAATATATTGTAGTTCACATTTATATTAAATTGCTTTAATTTTTATAATTCAGAAAAAAAAGAATAATTCAGTCTACAGCTAATCATATTCGTCAATATCCTAATCATCTTCCAATTGTACTTCACCTTCAACGTGAAAGTTATTGTAAAAATTATGAAACTCTGCATTTATAAATGACAGAACGGACGTTTTTTATTAGAAGATATTGGCAAAATATCAGAATAACATTTATTAAATTTTAAATTTGTTATTTTCCGTCGTCGCTGTGTCTAGTTCCTAGAAGTCCTCGTCCGGCTGAAATCTTTAGCTTGTAGTTTAAAATTCCAGACTTAGATTTCTCATATCGCATCTTGTCACCTTTATAATTTATCAGCTTTACAAAACAACAAATAAAAATTATACTAAAAATATACAAACAAAGTTGGTGTTACACGCACCTAATGCATTAGTATTTCTCCACGTGTATTTGTTCTTTAATATACTACCAAATTCAAAGTATTAATCTTGAACCATCTCGATTGCATTGTATTTGTGATTTGTAGTTGTTATTAAAGTAGCCCAGGCATGTGGGTGATGTATGGAATTCACACATTTTTTCTTTTTTTTTCTATTTGGGAGTGAACCGTGTCACATTCCATAAGCGTGTGTCCAACAATCAGAAACTTCTATAGTATGATGATCTTATAAATATCGGTAGTTGAACAAAGGTGCACAAACACGGCACCCTCTAGAAAAGTCGAAAATTCTAAAATCATTGAAAATTACATACAAATTGACAAACTCTTTGGAGCCGTGACGTAGTTACCTTCAAAACAGGGTGTTTTTTTACAGGTTTGTTTTTCGAAAAGAGATAAAACTGGCATTTTGTGGTCAAATCTGGCAACTCTAATGTCATTTATGTTCAGTTTGGTTTGCCATTTCATCATGAACAGGTTGACAAAAGAACAACGCTTGCAAATCGTGCAAATTTATTTCGAAAATAACGGTTCAGTTCGCGAAGTTTACCACAAGCTCCGTCCATTTTATGGTCGACATAATCGTCCATCAGAGCAATTAATTCGGTTAACCATGGATCGTTTTCGCACTACGTTTACTCTATGTGATAATACGCATCCGCAGAGACGTCGAACAGTGCGCACCGAAGAAACAATTGCCGCTGTAGAGCAAAGTGTTGAAGAGGACCCGCATGAATCGATTCGCCACCGTGACCGGTATAGAGCCATGATAACCGACTATTTTGTTCCCATGCATGGCATGAATGTGGATGAGTTGTGGTTTCAACAAGACGGCGCTACATGCCACACAGCGCACGCCACAATCGATTTATTGAAGGAAACATTCGATGAGCGCATAATTTCGCGGAATGGACCTGTCAATTGGCCACCAAGATCGTGTGATTTGACACCATTGGATTATTTTCTTTGGGAATATGTGAAGTCGCTCGTCTACGCCAACAAACCAGAAACGTTAGGGGAATTGGAAGCCAACATTCGTGGCGTTATTGCCGACATACGGCCCCATATGCTCGAAAAGGTGGTTGAAAATTGGACCTGTAGAATTGGCTTTATTCGAGCCAGCCGCGGCGGCAACATTCCAGAAATCATATTTAAACATTAATGGCATAAAATTATCCTTCCAATAAAGCCAAATTGATGGTCATTAAAACGATTTTCTTGTGTTTTATTTCAATTCGAAGTTCTATACCTCTCAAAAAAACACGCTATATATATATTCTTGTAGTCAATATATTCACTTGCGAGAGAGTCAATGCTCCTCCAAAACTTTGGAACCTTTGTATTTTTGTTGTCTTCCTCTGTGCATTGTTTATGTTTTTCTATATTAGGAAACAACATATTTTCATTAAAAACGTCTTAATTTGTTATATATGCACACGACAAAAGCACTTGATTTGATATAGGTTCCTCTTATTTCGATAATTCCTACTACACTAAAGCACTCATGTTCACATAGGTTGTTTTGTCACAATGAATGCTAATCATCAAATGCCTATTAAGAGAACTTAACTTTAGAAGGGAACGTGTTATTTTCGTTTATGCATGTGATAAAAGAACATGAGTGCAAATAGGTTGTTTTGTCAAAATAATTTCAGTAAATTATTGGAAACCCATATTTAAATAGGTTCTTTTGTAAAAACTACGTTATGAAAATTCTTTTTGTTCACTGCAGCATATTTCGATATGTGTTCTTTTGTCAAAAGCAGATTGTAAAAATTGCGAGATAGGTTGATTTGGAGCTTCTATATCTTCCGATCTACACTATCTAGAAATACGCTGAAAAGACAGAAAGATGCGCTTTTAAAACTTATACATATGGTTTAAAAAGTGGAAAATTGTCCGATCTCGAGTTAGGTTCTTTTGTCAAAACTCCACAGATATACGAGTATAAAAGAAAACACCGAAAAATAAAAATCTTATTTATATTATATTGCCAGCAACATGTTGCTTGCAAAGTATAAAGTGTAAATCCTAGTTAAGATAAATATTATCATATTCTGTCAATATTTAAAAATTATGCCAACAAAACTTTTCAGCAACATGTTAGATATGCTAAAATACAAAAAGTAGCAATAAATAAGTAAAAGTTTTTTCTTTAATTAAAAAGTATAAATTTTATCGTATAGTACTCTGTTAGCAACATATTGTGTTAAGTAATTGTTTCAGCAACATTTTGCTGGTTAACACGCAGCATGTTGATAACTAAGAAATTCATCGTATGAAAAATTATATTTGTTATATACGGTGTTCGTCTTATAATTAAAACATTCTTTAGAACAGTAACTTATTTAATTTATTTTCTATTTATAAAAATATAACAAACATTTTTTTCACTACTTCATTATAAACCTGGCTGAATTAATTTGCCCCTCAAAACGGAATCATAAATCTAAGAAAAAAAAATAATAAATAAAATCGTTAAAGGGTTAGCACATATAATTAAAACATTCACCACTATTTTATTATTGTTAATAATAATATTTTGTCAGATAGTTCTTATTTGTTATCACATGAAGACATCTGCTTGGCATACTGTCGACCAAATGCCTGCAAAGTGAAATGGTTATAGTTTTCCAGGCCGCCTAAATGTTTTCCAACAATTCATCTAAATTTTTTGCTGTTTTCCCCAACCAAACTTTTCTCAACTTTGTTTCACAAGTTCTCAATTGGATTGTGATCACGGGACTGCGCTGGCCAGTTTTAAACATTTATGTTTTGTTCCTCTAAATAATGCTTCACAAAAATTACCCTTCACAAGTCGTGAAGTGTGTTGGGAATCATTTAAGTGATTGATATAGTTGTATACTTTTCCTCTGGAGCAACCATGCAAATTAGAAATTTGTAATACGGTTTTACCAGAGGTCTTTAAGTTATCAAAAAGTTTTCTTTCTTCTTCGGAACAAGTTGCTCCTATTTTACAAAATAAATTGAGTATAAATAGAAATAACTGAGGAATTAAAAGCGTAAGACATAAAACAGAAAATGATTATGGAAATTGCAAAAGAAACATTAACCCCCTGTTTCATGATGTCGAAAGATAACGTTCGCTTAGATAAGACTTAAGACACAAACTTGATTGTGGAATAAACAAACTTGATTGAGTAAAAAATAGATACGATAAAAAGTTTGTGTCTTAAGTTTTATCTAAGCGAACGTTATCTTTCGACATCGTGAAATAGGCCATAAAAGTTTTAAATTGGGTGAGATTTTAATAATGTTTTAATTATATGGTCACCACTGTATATACTTTTAAAATGCATTTTAATATACAATGTTTTTCAATTTTAAAAATTTAATCCAGCAACATGTTGCTAAATTAAAAATACTTTTTTTTTAAATATTGGAAAAAAATGTCAGCAACCTATTTGTAGAATAGAAAGTCCTACCACTCACCCTTTCTTTAACACTATCAATGCGCAAATATACCTGACGAAACCTGGTCGCCAAACCAATGCTAACAATTATAATAAATGTATCGGTAAAGGAACGGGGATAGGCCAAGGTTAAATTTATCCACTAAAAATACAACAAATTGAAATTAAAAATTTTAATAATTTACACCTATCCCTCCCTTCCCCTTAGCATACCTCTAAAACCGCCATAGCAAAATAATTATACGGTATAATATTTTGTAAATGAGGTCTTTCGCGCACATACAAAACTTCCCAGAAGCTGATATTCAATTTACATTGAGTTTGTTCCAATTCACTTTTGTGGAAAGCGTTTGACAACAGCACCAAATGTTCAACTAAAGAATTATTAGCAACAAATAAAATAGAAAATTCAACGATACAAAAACCAATTAAAATTATGTCTATGTGCTACAACAACAAAACACATACCTAAACTAGACAACATAATGAACGTATACCAAAAATATATTCTTAATTTCATATTGAAATTTGCATACAACTGATAGGGAGCCTTAAGAAATATTTGTTCTACTTGTCGCCATTGCACCATGAGACTTGGCCATTTAGAGGCCATACGCCAGAAATATACATGCTCCAGCAGACACACAGCATACAATGAAATTGTACCTTGAAATGCAAACAAAATTATTAATTAGTTCTCATGAATTATGGCTGGAATAAACATTTATACTTGTATACTTTTCAATTATTTACCTGTAGCATGAAAATTTAGGCCATTTTGAATAATGTATTTTAAGACAAAGCCAAATTCTAAGATATTAAGTATCATTATTAGAGATGCATAAAATGTCGTTATGCTGTACCAGGAATATTTTAGCTTTAAGTGATTTTTGTAATAGACATTGGTTGCCGGAAATAGACCAAAGATTTGTGATATAAAAAGAACTGTATGACAGAGGAAAAATATTAAATGCAACGAATAGAAATTAAATATTATTGTGGTATGGAACTTGATTAAGAAATAAACTTTCTTTTGAAAAGTATTTCGATAGTTAAAGTACCAAATCATTTGGTATTCGAATAAAATGTAAATTGAACCGGATCGTTTATTATACCATTAAAATCGTTTCATTTACAAAAGCATCAAGAACTGAACTGCTTTTTAAAAAATACAATCAAAACCTGATTCAGGTAATTTAGAATAGTCAAAAAATGTACCCGATTGATTAAGAATAGTATGATACAAAACCCAATTAAGTATGTTAATTTAGAATAGTTTGATGTTGCTTTAAAGTAATTATTCCACCATCATGTTGCTACCATGTTAAAATAGTGTTTGAAAATATTATAGAAATAATTTAAATAATACCAAAAAATATTATTTTTTCAATATTTTAAAGTACCTATTCTCCTAGCAGCATAATGCTTAAAAGTAATTATTCCAGCAACATGTTGCTAGTCTGTTAAAATCATATTTCAACATATTAACGATTTTATTCACTTAATATTTAAACATTTCGGGATTATCTTAAAGATTTTTTCCCGCAACATGTTGCTAGAATACAAAGAACAGTAAACAAATAAGTAAAACTATTTGCAACATTTTAAAACACATTAATATTCATCTCATCTAACACCATGATGCTTTAATATAATTATTCCACCATCATGCTGCTACCATGAATCATGTTTGAAAATATTATAGAAATTATTTAAATAATACCAAAAAATATTATTTTTTCAATATTTTAAAGTACCTATTCTGCTAGCAGCATAATGCTTAAAAGTAATTATTCCAGCAACATGTTGCTAGTCTGTTAAAATCATATTTCAACATATTAACGATTTTATTCACTTAATATTTAAACATTTCGGGATTATCTTTAAGATTATTCCCCCAACATGTTGCTAGAATACAAAGAACAGTAAACAAATAAGAAAAACTATTTGCAACATTTTAAAACACATTAATATTCATCTCATCTAACACCATGATGCTTTAATATAATTATTCCACCATCATGCTGCTACCATGTTAAAATCATGTTTGAAAATATTATAGAAATTATTTATTTTTTAAAAAATTTTACAATAATACTCGCAAGAGGAAAAATTCTCATACAGTCAATTTGAAAGTTAAATATAAGAAAGTTTGAAAATGAACACCAATAGACACAAAGAATGCTGACGAAGGCTTTAGCAGGCCAGAAAATGCATTACATTTTGCTAGTGTCTCTTTGTATATTTCTGTATGTTTTTACATTTACGTTTTCCAACGGAAAGCTATGTATAACATATAACAGAGGTATACAAAGAATAAATTTCAAATAAATTTTTATATTTAACTAGAAGTAAACCTTCGAATAAATAAATTTTTTTTTTAAAAAATTTTACAATAATACTCGCAAGAGGAAAAATTCTCATACAGTCAATTTGAAAGTTAAATATAAGAAAGTTTGAAAATGAACACCAATAGACACAAAGAATGCTGACGAAGGCTTTAGCAGGCCAGAAAATGCATTACATTTTGCTAGTGTCTCTTTGTATATTTCTGTATGTTTTTACATTTACGTTTTCCAACGGAAAGCTATGTATAACATATAACAGAGGTATACAAAGAATAAATTTCAAATAAATTTTTATATTTAACTAGAAGTAAACCTTCGAATAAATAAATTTTTTTTAAGAAATTATTTAAATAATACCAAAAAATATTATTTTTTCAATATTTTAAAGTACCTATTCTGCTAGCAACATAATGCTTAAAAGTAATTATTCCAGCAACATGTTGCTAGTCTGTTAAAATCATATTTCCACATGTTAACGATTTTATTCATTTAATATTTAAACATTTCGGGATTATCTTAAAGATTTTTCCTCCAACATGTTGCTAGAATACAAAGAACAGTAAACAAATAAGTAAAACTATTTGCAACATTTTAAAACACATTAATATTCATCTCATCTAACACCATGATGCTGTAATATAATTATTCCACCATCATGCTGCTACCATGAATCATGTTTGAAAATATTATAGAAATTATTTAAATAATACCAAAAAATATTATTTTTTCAATATTTTAAAGTACCTATTCTGCTAGCAGCATAATGCTTAAAAGTAATTATTCCAGCAACATGTTGCTAGTCTGTTAAAATCATATTTCCACATCTTAACGATTTTATTCACTTAATATTTAAACATTTCGGGATCATCTTAAAGATTTTTTTTCGCAACATGTTGCTAGAATGCTGGAATAATATGAAAACTGAACCGATTCATTGCGAATACCTTTAAAACTGATTATTTGGAATACCATGAAAATTGCACTGGTTGATTTCGAATACCAAAAAAAAAACTCAGCCGGTTTATTACATGATATGACTTGAACCGGTCCATGTTTGAAATAACATGGAAAAATTCACTTAGAAAAACATAACTGGTTTTATATCTTTACATGTATTTTTACCATTCTCTTTTGCCTTAAAAAAACAACAAATAATAACTTTGATTTCCGCAGAATATGTAGTTAATATTTTCTCTTAATTATTTTTCCATTTAAAACCCTTAAATTTGTATTAAACTCACACGTACGTACTTTTTCTTACACACTGATGAAACGTTTGTTTCTCCATTTAATTATTTCCTTCACTCTTTGTGTTAAAACAAATAAATAAAATAGCAATTATTTTCACTGTGTTTAAAAAAACAAAACTGAATTAAGTAAAGTAAAACAAAAAGAAAAATAAAAGTAAAAGTAAACTACAATAAAATTAAATTGTCTGTGTCGATGTTTAAAAGCAACAGGAGCCAAATGAACTAAATGAAACTTCTATTAGAATGGTTAGAGGTTGCTTCAACTGAAAACTGACTGTGTTTTGCGTGTCTTTGTTTAATTTGTATGACAGTTGTGAATTAAGTGCCAGCTACTGGCACTCGAATGCACTGTGTCTCCTAGAACACAGGTTTTAACCTGTTTACGAGGGTTGTTTTTTAATGAAAAAAAAAAACTAGGTAAATTTCTTATTAAGCATATAGTACACAAAACATGTCATGTCATGCACTTTATTTGCCTCCAATTATCAATACAAAAATAAATGTATGCAGCATTTTATGTGTAAATTGTAAATAAACGTTTTGTTGTAGCTATTTTAAATGGGAGTGTCAAGTGACACATTTTACCAGCATTCTTGTTGTGTAAATTAATTTCCTATTAGTTTTAACCGCACAAGGCAGTCAAACCTTTAGCACGATTGGGTTCATCGAACTGCAACAGCACTAATTCGTATGTCACTATGGTGCCAGCCATCTGAAAAAGTTTTTTAATAATATGTAAAATTTTATTGTATTATAATTAAATAATTTATAATAATTAAGAAAGTATAGTCTGTCAGACCTGACCATATAATACCCTATATCCAGTGTATGTGTAAAAAAACAGATTTTCAGAAATGGGCTCAACATGATACCAACATGATATTCAACTAGTTGCAATCGCTGCTCAAAAGGTTTACATGGACAGCCAGTCAGCCAAACGGACGGACGGTCGGACGGAAACCGTTAAATCGTTAAAGTTGGTATACCTTAAAGTATTGGACTAATATTGTTGGGCGTTACCCGACTATGGCGGTATATGGTATAAAAATGTATTCATAAGTTATTTAAATGTTTAATGAAAGGAAAGCTGAATAGAGGATAGTAAAAATTACAGTTAATTTTTTAATTAATAAGCTAATAAACATAAAATGGTTTACATACATACATAGAATGCTATGTTTAAGGGCAAAAAAACCTCGTCCTCAATTCTGAGCGTTAGTTTCAATAAAAATAAATAGTTAAGAAAAAATACTGTAAAATAAATTGTATTTATATTATATTTAATACTCTTATTCAGACCTATCCTAAAATATGTTTGTATAAAAACTATTTAATATACAGGGTGGCTGATGAAAGCTGCTACCAAACAAAAATGTAATAACTTATATTCTGCTTAACCAACCTGTTCCATTTTTATTTTATTTTATAGATTGATCTTTCAATTTAACTAAAATGGAGATTTGGGACAATGAAAAAATAATGTGGTTATTGCAACGCAATCACGCTTTAAAGCGTGAAAAAACGAATTCTTAGTTATAGGCGCCCTCTTAGCAGCTGGACTATAATGAGGCTCGTGAAGAATTATCATCGAGATCCCTCAGTTCGGACGCAGGAAACTATCTGTTGTAGCTGCTGCCATACAATCCAATGCTCGAGTTTCGACAAGGAGATTATTTTTTGGGCTCAAAATATATTGTCAAAGGAAATTTTTTTTTTTTCAATTTTTTAATTTTTTTTTTAATTTACATAATGCTTAATGTCTATTTTAAGTGAAAATTACTTATAAGGTACATTCGGTGTATAGTTTATAAGTGGCAAGCTTTTGAATATGACATAGAAAACTATCACATTTGAGACTTGTTCACATACTTCAACTTTGCGCTGCTCGGGACAGAAAGTACAAAAATTAAGATATTTGCATAAAATTTTCCACACATGACCTTTAGATAGTTTTTAACCTTCTGTGCAAAAATCATCAAAATCGGAGAGCAGGTCCAAATTGATTTATTGCCGCAGTGGACACAGTGTGTGTCGGCAGACAGTCACTGCAGACAATTTTGCATTAAGATTTAAACTTATTTTCATATAAGATTCCATTAACAAACAAACTGAACCAAAGAGACTTCTCGATTCGCTTGAAATTTTGTGAGAAGATCATTCAAATGGCGTCAGGGGATGAAAATGTCTTGAACTGCATTTTTATGTCTGACGAGGCACATTTTGATTTAAACGGCAATGTTAACAATATTGTCGAATATGGAGTAATTCTAACCCACAGATACTCCATCAGAAACAATTACAACCACTTCGCGTCACAGTGTGGTGTGCAGTTTTTTCAAGGTTCATACTATTACGGTCAATGGAGAACGTTACTGAAAGATGTTGAAAGAATTTTTCTTTCCAGAATTACGCCGGAAGAGAATCCCTTTCATCTCTGTTTCGTTTCAACAAGATGGGTCAACTTGTCACATAGCCACGCCTGTAATGACATTATTGCGGCAAAAATTGCCCAATAAACTGATTTCAAGAAACCCCACATTCCGTTGGCCGTGGTGGGGTTATTGCAAACAAGAAGTTTACAAAAGAAATCCAACAAATTTAGATGATTTAAAGCAATCCATTCCAACGGTAATTGATGCAATTCCCGCTGCAACACTCCAGACAGTAATGAATAACTTTTTGATAATATGTCGCACATATGTCACCGAGGGTGGAGGCCATTTGAATTCAATTATTTTCAAAACTTTATGTATTACTTTAATTAAAATGTATTATTTTTCAAAGGAATTACTAAAAAATAAATTACATAAACTTTACTAAAAATTATTGGAGTTTCTTAATGTAGCAAAATTGATCAGCCCCCCTACCCTGTACATTTCAAATTACTCCCGGTAATTTACAGTTATATTTTATTTGACAATTTTACTTCATTTTACTTATTAAAAATAAAAATTATTTAAATAAATTGGTTTATTAATATAATAAAAACTATTTACGTATTTCAAAAAAAAGTAACTTTTCTAAAAAATATAAATTTGTTTCTAAGCTTTCTTATTCAAAGTTATAGTTTTTAAATTTATTCAAAGTTTTTAAACCAAATTTTGTAATTTGTAAATAAAATTTTATAAACTATTAATAATTTAAAAGCATAATAATATTATTTCGCATTTGATTTCTATATTAGCAGATAAATATTATCGTTCGATCTTAAGCTTTTAAAAATATTAAGGCATCTAAAGTAAAGAGCTGACAAAAAACATCTTTCATAATCGACGTTTGTGGGCAAAATGTTTAGCAAATTTGTTGTAGAATCATTGTATAAAATCCTAACCATAAACAATTGTGAAACAAATGAAATAATGGCACCTAATAATATCTGTAATGATATGGCATCTAAAATTGAGTAATTTCTCAGCCTCCGAAACAAATAATTATAGTTCTTTATTCAATATTAAATTCCATTTCATTACAAACATTATTAGTTACCATTATATCAGTCGTTTCACAATCAACGTTTTTAATTCATGTCTAATTGTGTTATCCAATTGACTCTTTCATTTTGGTTTTTTTTTTTTTTTTTTTTTTTTTTTAAAAAACATAAATGTGTTGAGTATAGTAAATCATCCATCCTTCTTTCTTGGTTTCACCAATGCATCGCTTAATATGTAATCCCTTTTTGATATCTTTTTGAGCATAAATAATTATTTTGCAGAAGTACAACTGTAAACCAATATTTTGAAGGCCTTAACTATTTTAATCAAGGTATAGAATTGATAAGCATTGAACTAAGTGTATTGAAGTTTCAGGAGATTATATTGAAAAATAAAAATATTTTTGAAAAACTAACTATCCTTCTTCTGTGCTAGGCTAAGAAGTTTTCGAACCACCTTCGTATATACAATTATATTTGAAATGATTTGAAAACGTTGCGAATTATTAAAAATTCCACACAACATTATGTGTCGAAGGTCGCATGTACACGAAAATTAAATACAAAATTTTACTAATTTTAAGATTTTCATAATGCATTACAATTTTCAACTTATTAAGGTTTATAAAAACTTTTATATGAATTAATACCGGATGTTATTGATTTTGGAGTGATCAAAAAAATATCTTGAGAGAAATGATTCAAGTTGAATATTCGTTAGAATTATCACCAGATCACTCACCCATAATTGTTACTTCTATCGAGAAATTGTATTCCCCGAAAATATCGATTACTCTCTTATTAATTTAAATAATGATCTTAAACTGGCTGCTCAATTTGCTATCCAAACTTCCCGACTAATTAGATATAATAGAATTTATTTGGCAGATGTCAAATGGCTCTTTAATGAGAAGAGCAGAATTTGAAGAGAGTGGCAATCGCACAGATTGCTACAACTGAAATCTAAGCTAAAAGACTGCCTACAACAGACTCAGTTTTCAACCGAATTTTTACGATTATAGTTCTGTATGCATGACGAAGCACTGAGTATTTTCAAACTTCAGAGCTTAGGTGGTATGAAAATGGCAAAATATTTACAATACGGGTGTAACTAAGTTAAGAATGCAATAACAATTCTAATTGAATTTTAGAAATTTCTATTTGTATTTTAGAACTTTCTAATTGTATTGCAGAAATTTCCAATTGTTTTTGAGAATTTTCCAATTGTATTTTAGAATTTGCTAATGGAGATGCACATTAAAATTTCTGAAATACAAATGAAAGGTCCCTAAATACAATTAGAAATTATAAATATAAATATAAATTGCTAAAATATAAATGGATATTTCTGAAATTGAATTGAAAGTTTCTAAAATATAAATACATATTTATTACTGAAATACAATTAGAAAATTCTAAAATTCAACTAAAAATTTCTAAAATATAAATTGAAAATTTATGAAATACAATTAGAAACTTCTGAAATACAATTGGAAATGGTGTAGTAAATCAGCAAAGTTAAGGTACGCACACATTTGGCAAATATTTGCCGACAAAGACGTAACCACTAAATAGCATATATTTGAACTCGTTTATTTATTAAAAAAAAAACTTTTCTTATTTAGGCCAAAAAACAACAAATTTAATTGAAAATGAAATAAATAATCTTTTATTTACATTAAATTAATGACCTTGAAAGCCTGCATATAGGAAACTATATAAACTATTAATAACAAATAATAGTTTTAATTTATTAAATGCTCTTTGATCTTGCAAAACTCTTGTAAGAGTAAACAACGTCAAACAAATTTGTGCTAAAACAAGTGGTTACGCTTTTTTTTTAGTAAATATTTGCCAAATGTAACCGTACCCTTAGAAACATAATATTTATAATAAGAATACCTTTAAAGAAACTGTTGGCGATATTTAGTTTTTAATTAATTCTAACTCTATACTTATTGTAACTTAAATACCAATTATATGAGTAATCTGTAATACTTTAAAACATATCTTAGTAATAAAGAAATAATTATCTAAATACTAATACTTTGCTCATTAATATTCTTCAGCTACAGCTTATTAATTTTAAAAAGCTTTTAAGCATGATTAAGTTTCAAATTGAAAGCAAAATATTTACCCCAAATAGTAGACGTCTAGTTAAAAAGTAAAATTTCTTGCCAGATAATGCCACCGTTTGTGTAGTCATTTCAAATATTAGGCGTTCCACCTATAGATAGCCAGCAACAAAAAACGCACACAGTTCATTCATTCAAATAATAATAATAATAATAATAGCAAAAGTAAACAAATATAAATAAAAACCTACCTCAACACACCAAGTGCTAGAGGAAACTTTTCTTAAAACAGATAGACCACCTTTGGACTCGTCGTTAATCGATGCAGCCGAAAGAAAAACAAAAGCTGTGCGACCAATTAAATACAGCAAAGAATACCAAAAGTATATATAATTAATAGGCCATCTTAGTTTGCTGCAAAAGAAAAACACAATACTTTCTCATTCCTATCAAGAATGAACATAGACTTTGTTGTTTTTTTCTTTTTTTGTTTTACACAGCGAAAAAAAATATAGTTTACCACAACTATTTCAACATTTTATTTTTAAAATATTATGATCACTGTAATTATTTATATGATTTCTGCAACCATGATATGGTTAAGATACCATTCACATGTTTATATATGATTATAGCAATTATGTAACGTTTATGGTGATCAGTTTTATGATGAAAGATTATACCATATTATGTTGTTCTCTATCATAATCTAAGAACAACAAATTATGATATATATGATTGCAACCATAGTTACTATAAGCGTATATATATGATTGTAGTAATCATCTGAATTGTAACTTAACCATATTATGATTACCGCAAACATATAAATAAGTACAGTGACCATGAACACTGTTGAAAAACTTCGAAAAATGTTGACATTGTTGTGGTGAACATGTACAACTATATTTTTTCTCTGTGTGTACAAACTGAAACAGATACTTACTTGAAAATGTTTAACAATTGATAACAAACAAAATATAAATTGTTTATACAAGACAACAGTATGATGCCTGATAAATTGTCATCTATAAATTCTAAAAGTTCGCACAATTTAACATAATGCTCACGTATCTCAATGAAAACTGTTTCGGGAATTTCCTTTTAAATAAATCACATTTAGTGAAAAACAATGATATAAACACAAAAATTACTTTATTATTGTTATTTTACTTTTCTTTTTTTTTCTTGTTTTCTGGATAAAAAGCTACTTGCAATAGACAGTTAGCTTACCTTGTCCTTTAAGTTGTTAATACGTTGTGTTACTTGTTCGAAACGATAAGCGATACCTTTGCTGACCATCATTATAAAGAGATCCATGTAATTCCAAACAAATGTACAGGAGCCATTTATTATCTTGTAAATGTTATTTATTGTGATTATAAAATGTTTATGAGATTTTTAAATTGCGTTTAAATGAGTTTGATTTTGTTTTATGAGGAATTGAGATTTTATTAATTTTAAATGATATATAAATTAATAGATAATTGTTTAACATTGAGTTTGGTGTTGAATTAAAGAGCAACAACTAAACAAAATATGCGTTATTGTTAAATAATCCTTAATTAAACATTTGTTTTCTTAAGTTTTATTTCACAATCTCAAATTTTAACAAGTCAAGACTGATCGTATAATATATGGGTTGTATGACCTATTATTAAAAGATCATCTAAAAATTTAGTGGCATTTTTATACCCTCCACCACCATAAGTAAATTTGTCATTGCGCGAGTCTGTGCGTCTGGCTGTCTGTCTGTGTAAAACACTCTCACGTCCAAGAGACACAACCAAAATCAACAAAGTTTGCAAAAAACCGTTTACAGTTCTCCTAATCAGTTTGGTATTGAAAATCAGCAAAGTCGGTATAGTAAAACCAGACTTATGGACCAAAATGTGAGACAACCTCCATAAAAATTCGATATTTTTAAATATTTTTTTTTCCAATATTTTCAAATATTTGCAGATATTGCCATAAAATGTTGTACACGTTATTTTTATGATAAAAAAAGAAAGTGTGAGGAAAATAAAGGCCTTAAAGTAAATTGTATAAGCTTTCTTTTGAGAAAAAAAGGGCTCAAATTGAAAAAAAATTAAAAAAAATAATTTAAAAAAAAAATTAAAAAAAAAGTTTTTAAAAATTAAAAAAAAAATTTTTTTGAAATGATTGAAGAAATAGCTATCTATAGTCCTTTGGACAATTTTTGCTAGGACCAATAGGTAAAAAGTTACACTCATTAAAAAAAAAACCCTGTATGACCAAAATTGACCAAAATGTCCAACTTTGACCCCCTCTAACTCTGGCACTTCTGGTAGGCTCTGGCCTACTATCCAATAGTACTAACCTTGGTGCAAATTTCATCCAAATCGGAAGACATCGATTTTTAAAATTGGGTCACTTGACGTGAAATTCACCATATATGAATATACACAAAAATCATTTCACAAAATTTTGTGAATTTCGGTCCATATTTGACCGTATTCCCCATATAAATCACTCTTCCGAAAATCACTTCAATACACATAAATCTCTTAAAAAAATGGAGTTATCAAGTTTTATGCGTGTAAAATTTTGGATCGATACCATTTTTTTAATAGATTTAAGAGTATAGAAGTGATTTTCGGAAACGAGCTTTATATGGGTACTATGGTCAAATATGGACCGATCTGCACAAAATTTTAAGAATTTGTACAATAAATTTGTTGCGAAATTTGTTTGGATGCGTGCTGAACAAAAATATTTATGACCAATAAACATCTATTTTTTATTTATGAAGACATTTGTATGGGCGCTAGGTAAAATAATAGACCGATTTCAACCAATTTTACTGCCAACCGTCTTAGGACAGCCAGACAAATGGACAGACAGACAGATAGACGGACATCGGTAAAACTATTCTGTCGATCGGTATTGAATTATTCGGCCTGAACTGAAATATTATAGGTATATACTCGTAACTAAAGCTATCAAAGACAAAATTTGTTGAAACGTAGAAGAGAACTTTTTACATAGTAACATATACTTGAAACTTACCAATATAAAAATGCCCACAAATATATTGTAGGGTAAAATTTCAAAAATATAATTATAATTTCGTTGAATATAATCCTCAAATGAGACTTCTTCAGTATAATTTCGGATTGGAGCACATAACTCGATAGCTCGTTTGTAGCTTAAAATTGCCGAGGACAAATACAAGCCATGTTCCACTACACAAAAATAAATAATTAACAAATGATGTACATAAATAATTAACAAAGTGTTTCCTTTAATTCCTACCAGCTGAGCAAAATATAATAATTAAAGCCGCAACACGTAGTCTTCGGGCCAACGATCTTTTAGGAACCTCGTAGGGTTTTTGGATGAATATTGTTTCAACTTTAGACCAAAAACGCATCATTTTCGGCCAACGTGGAGCCAGCGAGGCGAAGAGTAAAGTGGAACATTGAACACAGCTAAAGAAAACCAACCCGACTAAAGATGTAAATGGCTATATTATTTGCTATTCATTGTGAAAAGTGTTGTTTCGAGAAAAACTTACCAAAATTCTTGGCATTTATGCCAATTTTTAATAAAAACTTCAACATGGTTAAAGTAAATATTGAACTAGAGCATACAAAAAATAGTGTAAGAATGACTTGCACAGATTTGTAGGAAAATCTTAAACGTTTCGGATTTGGATTTAAGATGCCCATGACAGGCATTAAGGCAAAGCATTGACCCAAGAAGAGAACTGGCAAAAAAATATATATAATATTAGTTGCTTTTCAAATATTTCTGCAAACTTACTGGGACTAGCTGCTCTATGAAATGTATCCTCAACGTTATTATTCACTGCACCTTTATCCACGTCATTGCCACTCTCTTCAACTGCATAATTCATATTCGGTTTGATCACACTAAAATTATCCCCTTGCCCCAATATACTATTCTCTACAGAAGTCTTTGTTCTTCTCAATGTCAAAGTCCCTGTACGATTATTGTCATCATTACTTATATAACGATCATCCGGCAGTACCTCAACGTCCTCTACATCTTCCACTGAATAGAATTCTTTGCTCGATTTCTTACGCAAACTTTGTTCATCATCACCACTATTTAGTTGTTTGTTTAAAATATTTATACTCTGTGTTTGATTATTCATGACGACTTTGAAATAATTTTTAACGTTGTTGTCTTTCGTTAAGCTGTCTGGATTTTCAATTAAAAATTTTTTAAACTTTTCATGAGAAATCATTTTTTTTTTCACCAATTTCTCATAACTTACAAACACATATGAGTAGTTGACGTTACACAGTTATTGAATGAAATGAAAGGTTGTGCAAATTTTACAAATGTTTTTTAAATACTCTTAAGGTTTTCTCTCTTTATATTTATTGTTGAAAACTACCACAACATTATAAATATTTGATTAACTAAATGGCGGTTGTATGCAACAACTGTGTTTGTTATAAGCGATTGTCATGCAAATATTGCAAAAATATATGAGTTCATTTAGTGAAAAAGGTGCAACATTTAAAGTAAACATTATTATTTAGGAAGACCATATGAAAGTTGAAAACATTTGAATATGTAACTGGTATATAAGAGAAATAAAATTTTATTTTACTGATGGCGTATGATTAATATTGAAAATAATAATAATAATATTTTAAAATGAATATTAATCATACTACGTTTATGACCGAATTCTCGGTCATTAGTTAACCATTGGTAAACTAAAATACTAACTATTGTTTAACTATTACTTGTTATTCTTACGGCAAACTAAGCATTGCGAATAAAGAATCATTAGTTAAGCCTTTGCCATTAGCTAACTAAAGACTATGAATTTAGCCAAAATGGCTAAAGTATGACAAAGTATTGTCTAGTTCAATGATTGCAAAAAAGTTTAAGTTTCTGAAAAGTAATTTAAATGTTGTTATAAAACGATACAAGTAAATCTGAAGCACAGCTCATAAACAAAAAGAAAACAAAAATATTATTGCGGCGCAAAAATTTAGAAAATTTAAAATTGATATAAGCAACGTATTTTTATTTTTTCGTATTTTTCCCCGTATTTTTCATCTATTCCGCAATGACTTATTTATTTACTTTCACATATTAGACGTCACTACTCCGTATTTTTCATCGATTCCGCAATGACATATTTATTTACTTTCATATATTAGACGTCACTACTCATCAGTGGACGCCCTGTGTTCAAAATGAATTTTTTATATAATTAAGCGATATGTACAATATTAATTCATTTATATTAATAAAAAGAAATATATATATATATACTCATCAGTAAATGACTCTTAGTAGCATTATTGAAAATCTGCAATAGTTTGGTATTAAAGAAATATGTTATCCCATGAAGTTTCTTTTAGCCTTTCTTGCGATCGGTTTTTATTTGTTGGACTTGTTTAGAAAATTTTCATTTTCATTCAATTCCATTTGCCTCCGAGATTAAATGCGGTCTCTCTTTATCAAAATTAAATCTTCGTCCTTTCATACAGCCACCATATAAATCTTTATGAAACCACGCAAAACTAAAGCAATTTGTGTAAATATTGGCAACCCGGAAATCCAGTAGATCACAGCTTATTTTATGCAGTGCATTATTTTGTTTTCAAAGCTCCATAAAAAAACTAACAGGAACTTAAAAAAATTGGTGTCATTTAAACGTAAACAAATTTCTAGTCTTACAAACAAAAAGCATTTATTGCAAAAATGTACATTTCAATATATTAAAACTAAAAAAAGCTCGTTTTTTCACGTCACAACTTATTTTATGCAGTTAATTTCTACTGTACCGATAACTCAATGCAGCATTGTTGGTTTTTCTTTTTATTTTCTACTTCTTTCTTTCTTTAATTTCTGTTGAATTTTGTAAAGTCAAGTGTAAATTTAAGATAGGTCAAATGAGTCCGCTTACAACAGTGGAACAACGACAATTGGTTTTAAGTCATTTCCAAAATGGCCACTCACAGCGAAAAATATCTGAAATTGTTAACATTAAATTTTCTAGCCTCCAAAAAATCATTGAGAGCCGCTTCATCCGTGAAAATCGGGTCCATAACAAAGGCAGAAAGGCACCAAATAAAATTTTTAATCAGCATGATGATCGGATACACTTTAAGAATAATAAGGGTAAATCTGACCTCAGAAGTTGAAGATGACCAAAGCTAACAATGTTGTTTTGAAGCTTTTCGCCGTGTCTTGTGCCAACATGGCAGACTTGCAAGCAAGAAACCGTTTATAAACCCGAAAAACAGAAGATGCATGCAAAATTTCGCCAAAGAACATGTTTGCTAGGAATCTGCATTTTGGAATTCGATCATCGTTGCCGATAAATCTAAGTTTAACATATTCGGTTCAGATGAAAATCTTAAGGCAACAGTGAAGCATGGTTTGGGCCTGTGCATATGTCAGCTGCTGGGAATTTAACATTTGTTGAGTACCTTCAGATTTTGAAGGACAACTTGCTGGAAAACGCCGAGAACCTGGGCATAAGATCAGATTTTCGATTTCACCAGAATAACTATCCAAAGCACAAATCGGGTATTGTGCAAACGTAGCTATATATAACTGGTTTTAATTATCTTTTGTCTAGTTATCTATTATTATTTATTTATATCTATTAAACAAGGTTAGGTTAGATTAATTCGGGAAAGAAACAATAAACAAACTAACATTAAACTCCATCTACAGTTAATTCATAAGGTAAAAGTTTTATAGAAACTGTCGTTACACTCTGCTTTATGGTTGTATTTATTTATAATTTATTTAAAAATTATAATACATATATGTATATATTATTCACATTTAATTAAAAAAAACTTTTTTTTTGTAATTAAGTAGGTACATGAAAAAATAAGACCTCATGCGTAACGAATGTAAAAATCAAAACATGTGTAAGACGGAGGGTTAATATTTATTTCATGTACGAATTAAATATCACTCATACGTAAAATACATTTGTAAAGCAATTTGTTGAAATTAGTGAAAATTGATTTGTAAGTCTGGTCTTATTCAAAACATTTTATAATTGCCGGCTTTTCAAGCTAAATAACATGTTTTATTTACATATATTTACACAAGTTTGTGACAATTGTACACAAGTCTACTTTACAGTGGGTCAATAATTGCATATATATAAGTATGTATGACAGTAATACAAATAAGCACAATCAATCATAATAATAATGAATTATTTATATGAGTATAATACAAAATATCTGGTTATTTGTTAAATAAAAATCATACTGTCTGTTCAAATAATTTCCATTTGATTAAAAAATAAGCAGACATTGCAAAAATTATGTTTAGTCAAATAAAAGAAAATTAAAAAATGTATTTATTATATTTATAATTAGTTTAACATATTCGGTTCAGATGAAAATCTTAAGGCAACAGTGAAGCATGGTTTGGGCCTGTGCATATGTCAGCTGCTGGGAATTTAACATTTGTTGAGTACCTTCAGATTTTGAAGGACAACTTGCTGGAAAACGCCGAGAACCTGGGCATAAGATCAGATTTTCGATTTCACCAGAATAACTATCCAAAGCACAAATCGGGTATTGTGCAAACGTAGCTATATATAACTGCCCGCATTTAATTGACAGTCGCAGGCCTTAATGTTATCGAAATTTATGGTCAACTTTAGAAGTCGGCATAAGTTTTTTTAACAAAATGTCTAACAGAAACTATTTAAAAAAAGCGCTACTGACGGAGTGGTCGCATATTTCGCCGAGTATTACAAAAACAAACAACACAACAAATATTTAGTCATATTTTATTTGACGCTTTTTGATGGTGCAAAAGGCTTGTAAGAGTAAACAACGTCAAACAAATTTGTGCTAAATCAAGTGGTTACGTTTTTTTTTTTTTAATAAATATTTTCCATGTGTGACCGACCATACCTTTAGACTTTTTGAAGATCCATGAAGCTAAAGCAAGACAGGTGAAAGAACAGCGATTAAAGCTAAACCAAGGCTAATTAAAGAATCGTGATTGCAGATTAAGCGTTTAAAATACGACCATTAAAGCTAGACTAAGACTGTTTTAAGAACCACGATTGAAGCGAAATCAAAAATGTTTAAAGAACCACGATTTAATCTAAATCAAAAATGTTTAAAGAACCACGATTGAAGTTAAACCAAGACTTTTTAAAGAAGCACGATTGCAACTAAGCCATGACTGTTTAAAGAGCCATGATTAATTAAGAATGAATTAAGAATGAAGCTAAAGCAAGACTGCTCAAAGTTTTATGATAGAAGCTAAACCCAGACTATTTAAACAACCACAATTGAAGCTAAACCTAGACTATTTTAAGCACCACGATTAAAGTCTATATAAATAAGCTATATTAAAGCTAACCCAAAACTATTTACAGATCCGCAATTGTGGCTAAACTATAAATTTGTAAATAATCCAACACGATCCACGATTCTAGGCTATTTAAAGATCCAAGATTGAAGTTAATCCAAAGCTATATAAAGAAACAGTAATGTACGAGTACCTAAACATAAAATAGTTAAAGCTAATCCAAGACTATTTAAGGATCTCCAATTGAAGGTAATCCAAGACTTTTTAAGATCTCCAATTGAAGCTTTTGAGGAATCTTTAATTGAAGAAAACACAAGACCTTTTAAGGATCCATGATTGAAGCTAATCCAAAGCTATTTAAAGAGCTCCAATTAGAGCTAATCCCAGGTTATTTAAAGATCTCCCATTGAAGGTAATACAAATCTTTTGAGCGATCTCTAATTAAAGATAAACCAAGACCTTTTAGGGAGCCACGATTGAAACTAATTCGAAGCTATTAAAAGATGTCCAATTAAAGCTAACCTAAAGTCTATTTAAAGATTAACGATTGAAACTGATCCAAGACTATTTTAATATCCACGATTGAATTTAAAATAAGACTATATAAAGATCCATGATTGAAGTAAAAACATAACTATTTAAAGCTAAAGTAGGACTATTACAAAAACTATCTATGCCAAATCGTCTTAAATCGGTAGTAAAATAAAGACTATCACAGCAATTATTAAATTGTGTAATTGCCAGTTTTAATTTCAAATTTTCGAAACCTATATGTGTCTGCATAAAATATGCTATTATGTGAAAAAACGAGCATTTATGGTTTTTTTTTTTTTTTTTGCAATAAATTATTTTGTTTTAAATAACACTAATTTCTATTCTTGCTGTTAGCTTACTTTTAATGGAGCTTGGAAAACAGAAATATACTGCATAAAATAAGCTGTGAGTCACTTTACCTTTAACAATCATAAAAATATCAATTAAATTAACTATTATTTTCGTTCAACTACTGCGTAAGCTTAACGCTTCGTCTTACACATGAGTCTGGCCAGACCTTTTTCAATTTGAAATGTTATTACAATATATTTAACACTTAGTTAGAGACTTGAAATTTCAGGTACCCTTCTACAATTCAGTTGTAACTCAGTTCAGACCCATTTATATTTTATATTGTAAATGCTGTTTTTATATTTTTCTTGCTGGTTTTAATTATCCTTTGTCTACTTATCTATTATTATTTATTTATATCTATTAAACAAGGTTAGGTTAGATTAATTCGGGAAAGAAACAATAAACAAACTAACATTAAACTACATCTACAGTTAATTCATAAGGTAAAAGTTTTATAGAAACTGTCGTTACACTCTGCTTTATGTTTGTATTTATTTATAATTTGTTTAAAAATTATAATATATTATTCACATTTAATTAAAAAAACTTTTTTTTTTGGAATTAAGTATGTACATGAAAAAATAAGACCCCGTGCGTAACGAATGTAAAAATCAAAACATGTGTAAGACGGAGGGTTAATATTTATTTCATGTACGAATTAAATATCACTCATACGTAAAATACATTTGTAAAGCAATTTGTTGAAATTGTGAAAAGTGATTTGTAAGTCTGGTCTTATTAAAAACATTTTATAATTGCCGGCTTTTTAAGCTAAATAACATGTTTTATTTACATATATTTACACAAGTTTGTGACAATTGTACACAATACAAACCAGATATTTTGTAATACAAAATATCTGGTTATTTGTTAAATAAAAATTATACTGTCTGTTCAAATAATTTCCATTTGATTAAAAAATAAGCAGACATTGCAAAAATTATGTTTAGTCAAATAAAAGAAAATTAAAAAATGTATTTATTATATTTATAATTAGCAAATATTAGAAATGTAAGCAACTGCAAACCTTAAAAAGCAAATTAATACTCTATATTTCTAAACAAATCCTTTAGCTTTAAGTAACTTTATGTAAATATTATATCTTAAATCTGTCTGAGAACTTTTGAACACTCATCTAATCATCATCTAATGCATAAAAACGCCATTATTTATTTAAGTTATATTAGACGAAGCAAATCTACTAGACCACATAATACTTGAAAAATATGAAACTTAAATACTTTATTTTACAAATAAAAAATATGTACAATCTTTATCTTGACTTTAGCTAAAACACCTTTTACGTTCTTTCATGGAATTTAAAAATGGCCAACATTCTTTAAAACAGAATTAAATATTAAAGTTACTATATAATGTTTGAAGAGGATTGTAAAAAAGTAAAAAAGTGAAAACGTTTTAAAGTCAATAAAACATAACATTTTATTACTTAACAAAATGCCACAACAAATAAATGTACGTAGACACAAGAGTTATTTATTTTGTAATAAAAATTAAAGAAAACAAGTTAGAGTGCTATATTTGGCTGTGCCGAATCTTTAATACCCTACACCTAAACGTAATAAGAAATACAGAAACTACACTGGTTATAGGATTAGTATATCCTAATTCTGTGTTTTCTATTCGGTCTTAGTGCAAATTTTATTAGTATTTTATATATTGTTTGCAAGACAATGTTACCTGTTGGTCGCAATTCACTAATGCGATTTAATTTTGAATGTTTTGAAATTTTATCTAATTTTGACCATTTATAATTGACATTATTACCAATTCTTACTGTATTTTACAGAGTTTGTCTGATTGTATAAAGTTGTAAATTGTTGACCTTTAGTTTTGTTGTTTATAAATTTTTGTTCGGCATAAGGTCATAAGGTAACAAATTTTTAAATGAAAAATATAAAAATATTTTGTTTTAAAAATTTTTATTTTATTTTATTCCCAATATTTCGGTCAACTTTGTTGACCATCTTCAGGGGTTTATCTGATTTTCATAATAATCTTGAGTGTAATTTCCCAAATTATAAAATCAAAAGAACATTTTTCCATATTCACAACAAGTTAAGAAACAGAGTATAAAAGAGAGTATAAAAAAGAGAGTATAAGGTGAGGCTTTTTTGATTGATATAGATCTCAATAATATTATTTACAAAAGATTTATGGGTGGCATAGTAAAAGTGAACCAGTTATGGACCGATATCTTCTAAATCCAGTATCCACTAATTAGACATTTTTGTGGGTGTATTTGTTTTGTTATATATGGTTCTTATATGGCAGCTATGGCAAATTATGAGCTGATCTTCTTAAATTTTGGAAGAGTGATTTTTATGCATATGGGGATATTTCACGCCGAATATCAAAATAAGAACGGTATATTTAAGATACATATTAGTATTAAAGTGAATTTCGAAAGTGGACCTTATATGAGGTGTATAGTCAAATATGGACCGATATTCTCAAAATGCAGCAGTTTGATTTCGGCATGTATGTAAATGATCCGTGGATAGGTGCCGTTATTTATAAGAGATTTATGAGTATTAAAGTGATTTTCGGAAAAGGGCTTTATATGGGGCATACGGTTAAAAATGGACCGAAATTCACAAAATTTTGT
Source organism: Bellardia pandia (assembly GCA_916048285.2). Taxonomy (NCBI): domain Eukaryota; kingdom Metazoa; phylum Arthropoda; class Insecta; order Diptera; family Calliphoridae; genus Bellardia; species Bellardia pandia. The sequence goes on from OU696531.1 coordinate 52,163,314, forward strand.
GGGATGATTTTTGTATATATGAAAATGATATATATAAAGATAAATGGCTTTTTCGTATGTGGTCCTTGTATGGGAGCTATGATCAGTTCTGGGCCGACCACCATAAAATTTAGTACAACAATTTATTTGCCTATAAAGAGTATTTATGTCAAATTTAGCCGTTTAACATTATTTATATCAGTTTTATACGTATTTAAGTGAATTTTGGAAGTGGACTTTATATGGGGTCTATGGTCAAACATGGACCGAACTAAAAAAAATTTCGTTTTGCGATTTCTTTTTGCATGAAACTTAGTTTTGCTGAATTTTGTATTGATATTCCAATTTTATAGGCATTTATGTATAATTGAGCAATATTTCGGGAAGAATTTTGTATGGGGGCTATGGGAAATCATGGACCTATTCCTACTATTTTCCTCACACTTTCTTCTTTTATCATAAAAACAACGTATACAAAATTTCATGGGAATATCTGCAATATATTTAAAAAAAAATGAAATAAAAATGTTTAAAAATATCAATATTTATGGAGGTTGTCTTACATTTTGATCCATAACTCTCGTTCTGCTATACCGATTTTGCTGATTTTCAATACGAAACTGCTTAGGAGAACTATAAAGGATGTTTTATAAACTTTGTTGATTTCGATTGTGTCCTTTGGACGTGAGAGTGTTTTACACAGACAGCCAGACAGACGGGCATGGCTCAATCAACATAGAAGTTCGTATGGACCAAGAACATATATACTTTGTTGGGTCACAGATGAGTATTTCTCAGTGTTACAGACGGAATGACAAACTTATATATACTCTTATTTACCACTTATGGTGATGGAGGGTATAAAAAGGAAATATTTAAAAAACATTTTAGATAAAAACCTTAGTAATCCTGGGAATAGTTAAAGAAAAAATGTTTCGTTTTATTTTAAAACATTTGTACAATATATACATTTACTTAAAGTATTGACCATTTTTAGCTATGACTTTTTCCCATATTTCTTGCAACATATGAATTCCGCGCCAAAAGAATTGCTCACCCTAGTCTGGTTTTTTGATAATGGCGAATCCAAATATTTTCTGATTCTTTTTTATTTGTGGTTTTAGAATTATTTAAAATTATCATAGAGTCAAAAGTTGTATGCATTTAAAGTTGAAAAATTTTAAAGAAGACTTACAAGGTGGCGCAAAAGTAATCATCCTATCAGAAAATGCTATAAATTTTGCGAGGCCCCTAATGTCAGTTCTGTTTTGACGTTTGTGTAGTAAACACATGCGAAAAACACGTTAATAAACAATGTTACGCTACACTGCTCCAGAACGCGGAATATTGCTGACAGAACTGACATTAGGGGCCTCGCAAAATTAATAGAATTTTCTATAGCAGGATTATTTTTGCGCCACCTTGAATAATGTATTTATATTTTTCGGAAAGCTATGTAACTTTAAAAGAAATTAATTATATGAAAAAAAAATAAAAAACCTTGTTACCGAGGGGACCAGAGTCATTCCAAATATAGCTATTTTTTATGTAAAATTCAACTTTAGGGCAATGCTTTCAAATCGCATAGTCGATAACCAAAAAATTATAACCAATTTTATATTGCCTAATATATACTTAATTATTCTGCCAAGGGTTTCGATAACCCCGCCCCTGTTATAGACAATATGGCCAAAAGTCTAAAAATATTTAATTTTTGATTTTATTCAGTGGCATAGCAGGATTTGGTCATAGTAAACACATTCCTCAAAGAACTTATATAGGAGAATATTGACTTTGTTATATTCTTAATCACCCCTATCGTGAATAAAAATTCCACATTAAATGTGTTCCCTTTTATTTTTTTAACATTGAATTTTAATAGGAAAAATGCGAAAAGGGAACAAATTTCATGTGGAATTTTTATTCATGATAGGGGTGAATATGAATATAAATTTTCACAAATACAATTCGGAAAAACGCTTTTTGCCGGTCAATAGCACTATTGATTATATTTATTCCCTACTCTTCTTTGATAATACCGCAACCTTATATGTTTTTAAATTAGTAAAATTGTATCAAAACATTAATTTTATATTTAATTGCGGTTAAACTTTAAAAATTAATACAAATAATGTATTTTGTTGTAACATTTTATTAAAATTATTAAATTTCTGCGAAAATGGGCTTAGTTTATATACTGAATACTTTTTAATCGCATGCTATATTTTTTCAAAAACATATTCAACTAGGCATATTTATCTTCACACACATTTCTACCTGTGGTACATACTTATATGTATTTTTTTCGCTTTCATTCAGTTGGTTCCTGGTTTCTATTTATAACAATTTTACTTTCTGCACTTAAGGTTTGTTTGTATCATTTTATAACAACATTTACAGTATTTCTTAGAATTTTTGGCTCTTTACCTTCATTGAATGTTTTTAATGAATTTGTGCAGGATTTTTAAATTTTTATTTGATTTCATTACTTTAATTTTCTATTGCTCAGCCTTCGTACAACTACTCTCAAACATTATTACATTTCTGTTAAATAAAATATTCTATAGAAATACCACGAAAAAATAACGCTTTAAAAAAAGGTAAAATAAATAAGCAATAAATTCGGTCAAGTAAATAAAATCTTTGTGATTACAAGTATTAAAAGTGACATTAAACTTTAGATTACGATTATTGTATAATAAATTTTGTTTATATTTATTTAAGTTGTTGATTGATCACAATAAATATTTAAACAAAAACCACAGAAGGACAACAATTTAAATACACACATACATATGTATGTATGTATGTATGGAAAGATAAAATACTCGTAAATTTACAACGTTTTCCTTGTGTGTCATTGTTATTTCAAATTAATTAACACTTAAACGACAGTAAATATTTTTTTTAAAACTGTTAATTAAACTTCACATTTTAAATGATTTATCATTTAACAAAAATCAACATGCAAACACGAATAGATTTGCAACCAATATAAATAAGCCTTAGCAGTTGGTATTTTAAATAGCCAGTGTAATAAATTCCTATAGATTGCTACCACAGCCTTTACATTAACGCAAAACCATGAGTTATACAAGAAATTTAATTTGGCAAAAATTCAAAAAGAAACAACATTTGCGTAAAGTTTTGTCACGTCAATTTTTTGTTTTACATTCTGTGGAGGAGTTTAAACATTTGGACACTTTTCATCGTGCCACCAGGCCCTGTAAGTGAAAAATTATTAAAAATATTCGTTTTATTTCGTTTTATGCTGTTAAATGTGACTGAATGCTGGTTGGGTATCATAGGTTTATTTCTTGCTCATATTTTTGGTGTCATGCCGTTGGTGAATACATGGGAATACAATCCATATCGTTTGAAATTCAATGTACCCTGTTGGGCCATGACAACAACCGTATTATTTTTCATATTTGGCGGATGGAAAACAATACATTTTTCAGCACAAATATTTAAAAGTGGAATAAATGCAAAAAATATAGGTAAATATTTAGTGTGTTTAATACTGAATTTTTTCCTGTCTTTCTATCACTATCACGTGTCTGTCTGTATGTCTGTATCATTCATTTTATGTTGGAAATTTTTCATATTTAAGTAGGCTAAAAATAATATTAAATTTCAATGCTATTTATCATGGTGTAACTATACAGTAGTACATTATTTTACACAAACAAAATGTCTGTTGTTTCTGTATTGTGTGGTATTTGTTGCCGATTTGCACTCACCTTGTACAGTTACACCATGCTATTTATTGCGGCCCTTTGTTCCTACTAGGAACCACAGGACATAATATATATATTTATTGTATAGATCATAGGTATGCCAATCCCGAAATCCCGAAAATTAGTATTTGTGTAAAAAATCCAGTGAAGCATAATTATTTTTATCATTTTTTTTTTTGGCTTACAGAACATCTTCACTTAACGGAAATCAATGTTTTTTAGCATTTTCTATAAGAGAAAATAAACAGAATCCACATTATTACTTTTTACACCATGTACACACTAGAGCTGCAAAACTATCGATAGTTAACACCATCGATAGTTTCGATAGTTTTAGTAAAATCTATCGATACTATCGGATATTCTTAAGTGCAGTAACAAGACTGCAATATCACAAGAATTCAATTTAAATAAATAGATGCCTAACATTTTGCTCATTTATTTAAACAATGCCATAACTCAAAAAACTTGTTTTTGGAAATAAATTGTTGATTTTTGTACCAAAAAATTTATCTCAATTGAATGGTATAAAAGCATAAAAAATATATTTAAAAAATCGTACGAAACATAAGCGCTTACTTTAAAACGTTTTTTTAGTTTTAAGCAAGTATTATAATTAAAATGAATTAATAACTCAACATTAAATTAATAAATAAATATGCTTATATACACTACCAGTCAATAAAATAGCTCCATTGTTACTACCAAATGAAAATTAATTTTTCTCGAAATCAAATTGAAGAAAACGGTTTTAGTTTTCGGTCAATAATAGGGTGATCATTTAACTACAGTTTCTATAAAAACAATATTTTCAATTATGCCCCATTATTTTTTTATACAAGATTAACTTTAGATAGCACAAATAATGCTTGGTTTTTTTCGTTCAATAGAATAGCTCCAGTTGATTAAAAATAGTGAAACAAAGAACACATCATTTTAAACTTATTTATTTTTCATAAATTAACTAAATAAGATTAGTAAGCAATGATTTAATAATGAGTTGACCTTCCTTTTTTTGAAATTATTTCAAAAACACGGTTTGGGAGTGAGTCATAGAGCTGCTTCAAATAGTTAAGCGAAACTTCCTCCCAAGCTTTTTTGATGGCAGCTATCAATGACGGCTTATCCTCAAATTGTCTGCCAGACTCATACACTTTCCTTGCCAACCATTCTCACACGTTCTCAATAATATTTATATCAGGAGAGTATGGTGGCAACATTTTGTTGTTGAACCCAGTTTTTCACAACTCGTGCAGATGTATCGGAGCATTATCTTGCTGGTAAGTCCACTGGAGTGGTCCAAAAGTATTATCGAAGTGAGGAAATGTTTTTTCGAGTACGCTTTTATAAGTTAATGCGTTCATTTTTGAAGATAAAAATGGGAGTTCGCAAGCTCCAAAGTAGGAGACCGCTCCCCACACCATCACACCACCTTCGCGGCTATGAAGACGACTTAATCGATGTTCTTCTTCTTGAAGATCATTAAAATAGAAATTATATCCATCTGGTCCCTCCAAATTAAATTTTTTTCGTCTGAAAACACTACGCGTTGCCACTCAGTTTTCCTTTCTGGCTGGATTTAGTGGTGGTTTTTTTGCAGCTTAAGTCTCTTCAGATGTTTGGTATTTTGAATTATGCGTCGCACTGTGGAAATACTTGCAGAAACTCAATTTTTAGCACTTATTATCGGCACAATGTCATGCGAATTCGAAGCTGTTCTAATAATAAGACGCCTTTCTGCAACAGTAGTTGCTTTATTGGTCCAACCTTTCATATTTTTTCCGTAGCTCGACATATTTCGTAAAAAATTTCCTATAGCACGGTGACTCCGTCAAAGTTTTTTTCCAATTTCGAGATGACTAAGCCCTGAGTCTCTGTACGCTTCAATTTTTCCTAGTTCTTCTAAAGATAATGCAATCCCACGACCCATTTTTTTAATCGTTATTCGATTTACGTCCACTTTATAAATTTACAACGTGTTGATAACAATCAATTGATCACAACTAAAACGACAAGCATTGGAGCTATTCTAATGAACTAAATTATTTATATTATTATTGTAGGTAGTTGACAAAATGTAGAAAAAATTTATAACTGAATTATTTTTGAATTTTCTTTTGTGTCCAAAAAAATTATAAATAAAAACTATAAAAAGAGAGACTACCGAATAATTGAAATTTGTAACAGGTTTTAAGAGAATTGACCATTCATTAAGAGAAAAAGACGGAGCTATTCTATTGACCGGCAGTGTACATATAAGGTGAAACAGATCATTTTTAAAAAGGAATGCTAAATAACAAAAAAAAAAAAACAACAAAACTTTAATACATATTCAAAAGGTAAATGGTATACAATAACTATATTTAATATTCAGACACCAGAGCTGTAATTGAATGATTCATTCATTCAGCTCTGTCAGATACCCAATAATTTTTGTTAATAAATTAAAGTTTATCAACAGTTTTTGATTTTAAGCAACTTCTACGGTCTGAAATTATGGCTCATGTATTTATAAAGAGAACAAAGTCAAAGATTGACGTCGACTTTTTATATTAATTTACACTTATTAAACTTATTGCAAATAAAGCAAATTAAAAAGTTACAATAAAAATTATCAGGCGGCTAAAAACCTGCGTAAAATAATTTGGCGAGAAATTAACGTTGGCTACATTTAATCGACTTCGTATTACTTCGATAGTATCGATAGTGAAAGAAAACTATCGATAGTCAGTAAAAAATAAAACTATCGATACTATCGATAGTACTATCGATTGTTTTGCAGCTCTAGTACACACTAAACAAACGTTAATTTAAAAATGTATTTATGTAAAAAACAAATTAATTTAATTTTTTGACATTTGCCGCTTTAAATATACCGCGCACATTTGTCTACCTACAAAAAGTATTAACGGCAAAAAACAGCAGATTGCCGCCCGCATGCCGCTTACATTTGTCTTCCATTATAATAACAAATATTTCTGTTTCTTTATGAAATTCACTATTTAATGGTGGATTTTTTTTTATTTAAGAAATTTGAGTAAATAGACCTTAATTTCTGGTTAATTCAGTTTAAAGCTTTTTGAAATGAGTCTAAATAAAAGTGCAACATCGGCAGAGATTCATATTAGTGCGAAAAACGCCGTCACTGTTACTTAAATCGGATTTAAAATGACAACAATTTCCAAAATTAATTCTTATTCTTTCAACATACTTTTTAAATTATTAAAATTTAAATTTTTGTTGGTGACTTTGTAAAGAATTTTGAAACGTTTCTGATCTTTTCAATTTATGATTTAATGAAATGGAAAAAACTTTTTTTATTTTTAACTTAACTCATATGTCACATATTGTATACTAGTGCTGGCAAAGTATTGAGTAATGGGTACCCAGTATCGAGTATTTGTCCTTTTTTTGGATACTCAATACTCAAAAGTAGTTACTCGATACTTTCTGAGTTGTATTTTTAAGCAAGTTTTTCAATTCTTTAATCAAAACAAAATATTAATTTTCCAAAGAATTTATTTTAATTATTTCTTAAGTTGTTGTTAAAGTTGAATTAAGAGTTAGCTTTACATTTATTTTTGATTTAATAATAAAAGACATACAAAACCAATAATAGTTGAAGATCTATTTTTATTTTTTGAAGAAACTACTTCAATTTGCAGATAAAATTTCAAAAAATCCATTAAAAGTATCGAGTAGTATTGAGTACCCAAACGAAAAGTATTGAATATTAGTGAGTAATGGAAAGTAGTAGAATTTGCCACTCCTATTATATACTATGTTTCCACGACGACTTGAATCACCTGCTTCGCCTTCTGAATCATGTTTATGAATCATGCTGTTTCTTTAATAAACAAACAGAATAAAAAAAACAGAACTTACAATTTGTGGAAAATAATTTTTTTAATGGACAAACAAAAGTGAGTGGAAATTAGTTAGCTTATTTGAAAAAAACATACATTCGTACGTATTTACTTTCTTTAATTCCAGCAACAAGAAAATAATTTGCTTTGTTTACAATAATATTAAATTTTTACAGCTAGTGCAGATAAACTTGCGATAAAAATTAGAGAAGAGTGCAATTTTTCGTGCTTCGCACGAATGAATCTACCTGATTCGCTCTTAAAATTTTGTATGTTAAAGCAAGTTGTTTCGCACATGATTGGGGTGTGAAGCATGAATAGAGAGCGAAGCATGTACCGTGGAAACATAGTAATAGACATGTGTATGGCAACATCGTTTTAAGCGGCAAAGTTGAACAAAATTCTACTTTGCCGCGTGACCGCTTCTCACAGCATTGCCAGATTAAGTAAATTAAGCGATACTTAAAAATTTTTGTATGAATAATTTTGTAAAGAAACAAATTTTTTATTTACTGGTAATACTGTTGCCGCCCGCGGCCGTATGCCACTTGCATTGACCTTCCACTATGTATTAAAAATAAATTAAAAACGTTGATTGCGAAACGAATATAATAATGAATGTAACTGAAACATGTAAAAGCTCCTCACAATACCTTATAATGTCTGTAATTAATAAGAAATATTCACAATTATTTATTTCAGAGGGTGCGAAATGCAATCAGCATATAATAATTTGCTAACAATTTTGCCCACATGCGTTGATTGTGGGCGATGTTTTTCGTCAGCGAAATGTATTGGTAACAAAAATAAATCAAGATTCTCTTTATTTTAGATGCCGAACGATAATATTCTATTGCTTTTAAATTAATATAGAAATTAAAGGCGAAATGACATATTATTTTTCTCTGTCTAATTTTCAATGTAATGTTATTACGTTTTTAAATTATTAATGGTTTATAAAATTTTGTTTACAAAATACAAAATTAGCTTTAAAAACTTTTAGTATACAATTTAAAAATTATTGCTATGAGGACAGAAAATGTTTGTTTTCAAACATACTCGTATTTATACACCCAGAGAAAAAATTAACACATACATGTACGATTTGACACCATACGGTATGTGCACAAATCGTACACGAACGGATGTTGTCAATTTGATACCGCATCGTTTTCAATTTGAGACCGCATTGTTGTCAATTTGACACCGCTTCGTTGCCGATTTGAACCATTCGTTGTCTGTTTCCTTTCTGAACCCACCCCAAATAAATAAAAATTATATTATTTTTTTGATTTGTTTTATAAAAGTTTATTTTTACAACTAGCTTCGCTCGGTATTTACTAATGATTGGTATTTCATATCATTTCATGCTTAAAAAAATGAGAAGTAAAAAGGAGGCTTTGGTGTCAGTTCTTCAAGTTTCTTCAAAAAACTGTCTCTTATTAAAAAAAACGAGAATGGAAAATGAGGCAGTAAAAATTAGTTCTTTGAGTTTTCATAAAATTGTCTCATACTTACAAAAATGAGAAGTGAAAATGAGGCTTTGATGCCAATTCTTCAAGTTTCTTCAAAAAATGTCTCTTATCAAGAAAAATGAGAAGTGAAAACTTAAATTTTCCGAGTTTTACCAGAAATTTTTTAATTTTTTTTCTTCTGAGAATTTCGAATCGAATAAAAAAAATCAGCTAAATCGCTCCAAACGTTCTTACAAGCTGCCATTACATACATGGACCATTTAATTTGTATATATACATATACAGGGTGTACCAACTAGAACGCAATGGTGTCAATGGTGTTCGGTATAGTGAAATTACCAGTTTTTTCTTGTCTAGAATTGAAGAAATGAATGAATGTGGTTCACCGGGATTTCAAAATTCAGTCTCGTTTGGCATCCCTATAAATACATACTCGGAAACATGTTATTCTTTATATTAAATAGAATTACTATAAATTTATTATTATACGTAGATAACTACTAAAAAGGAAACACTATTAAAGATTTTCCACCTAAAATGTAAAAAAATTGTTTTAATCTAACGAAATTTATTTACATACATATTCAGCCCAATCATGAATGAAAATTCCGCGGGAGTTTTTTCCCTTTTTCCATTTTTCCTATTTAAATTCAATGTTAAAAAAATAAAAAGGGAAAAAACTCCCGCGGATTTTTTATTCGTGATTGGGCCGATTATGTATGTAGTATATAATTTGTTGTATTGAATAAATTTCTTCTCATATACATACATACATATTTATTAAATTTATTAAAATTATAACAATCTCTGGTAATTTGTCTCCATTTTTTTTTATTACAGTTGGCATAGTTTTCTTTGGCATAAATTTTATTATATGTATAAATTTTCTAAATTTAGCAAGAAATTGGCCGCAATTAATACAATATTGGACACGCATCGATTTGCTGTTTCTAATGCCTCCCTATAAACCACCGAAATGGTCGCTACGTAAACAATTACTTACACTGCTAATTGGTTTCTGGTTTACGGCTTTGGGTATGTATAACACACGTATTTACCTACTAATAATCAAGGTGTATAAAAATACGTATATATATAAAACTACTCTTTCCGTAATAAACACTTTTATCTAATCAAATACATATGTACATATTCCCAATTTCTTTTAACTTTTTGCATGCATGTGCTTGTCCGCATCGTGGCGTACTTGTAGTGGAGCATTGTTTGTATTATGCTTCCGTTTATTATAATTTTCGTATGCGTCGTCTATACTGTCATCCTAATGATATACACTACTCTTTCAAGGACTTTGTTCAGATGGATTTATTTACGGATGTTTTTACATATTTTCCTTACAATATGTTTATGGCTGTCAATGCATTTGTATTTAGTTTATTAAATATTTACACTTAAACTATGGCTATTCACCATCACCTCACCCTGCGCTTTCATTAAATGATTTTTAAAGCACACACTACGTCTCAATTTACACAATGCAATTCTTTCGCGATGTGGTGAGTTCACACTTGATTGTACTAGCAATTCGTGTTACTCTCTTTTTTTTATTACATGATTTAAGCAATTATATTGTGCTGTGTGAACATCGAAGAAATTTCAAGGAAAAAATTGTATCAATATTTTTAATAAAAATTGTTTCGTGTAAATTGGGACTAACTGTTCAAAGTTAAAAGCAAAGAAACTAAAACAAAACTTTCAAAGACGAAATTTTTGTGTAAGAAATTAATTTATTTTGGTTTGGCTGGTGGTTTTAAAGCGAATTCTGTTAGTATTACTTTGCTATTAGAAGGAAAGTTCTTAGTTTGTCGTTAAATTTCGCTTTATGTGCTATATAAACATGTTTTTGATAAATGTAATTATTCTTAAATAGACTAACCATTTCTAATGGTTTACTGATGGAAAATGTTGCATAAGACGATGGCATATTTCCTTAAATACAATGACAGTCTTAGCAGAAAACGACGACAATCTCAATGTAAGACGACAAAAGTTTTAGTGTAAGATGACGGCAGGTTTGGTATACGACGACGCACAGTGGTATTTTTTTGGCAAAAAGTCTATTTTTTTACAGTTATTTTTTAGAAATCTAATGATGCAATTCTGTAGAGAAATGTTTCATTAGTAGAAAACCATGATTTGTTTTCGAAAAAAATAAAATTTTGTATAAAAAAAGTGTGGTGAAGTTATTTAAATATTATACAACGAAAACTGATGAAAATTTTACTACATTTCAGTTGTTTATACAATAAATATGGTTCAACTACCAATAGTTTTAGAGCATTTTTATTAAAATATAGTATTTTAAATTTAATAGGAAAGAAAAGATATTTAAATTACATATATAGTTTAAGAGATCTGAGCAAATCAAAATGACTCCAAAAAATTTAGCATTTTCAGTTTTCATTAGAAAAGAAATAAGTTAGCTCGGGCTACCTCCGTGTTAGTACTACTTCTAAATGAAAGTTTGGAATATTTTCTTTCATTTTATGTAAAAAAATTCTGCGATTTTTTGCGATCGCTGAACAAACTAATAAATTTTATGATAAATTCACATATTTTTTATGAATATTTACAATAAATTGCTATGCAAATTTACAATAAAAGGTTTTGTATACTTTTAGGCTTTTACTTTTACTTTTTAATAATTGATTGACAGCAATATCGAAAAACTGCATAACAAAAAAAGAAAAACAAAATCATATGATTAATTAAACCGTTATTTAAAATAATAATAGAAAATTATTAAACGTAACTAATTTTTAAAATGAATTCACTTTGTGTTTCATATAGTGAATTGTGCAAGGAACTTATAAATTGCAATAGTAATGTGGATTTATTAACTGATTTCATAAAAACTAAAAACATGGTGCTTACTATTAATGAAATTCAAATTGTGAAAAAATCAGTCTATATTTAAATGCATGTATTGAAATTTATTTATAAAATAATTAGTTTTGGTAAAGAAACAAAAAGTTGTGAGAAAAAATATAGTATGGGTTATATGCGCAGTAAATGGGGACGTTAATTGAGCTAACCAAAAGCTCTGTGCCAAATTTCAAAAACTTTGGACCAAAAATAAATTGTCGGTTGTTCTATGGGCGGTGCGTAGTGGGCGTGGCCAATTTTGATGAAACTTTATATTTATAAGGCTCTGTGCCAAATTTCAAAAACTTTGGACCAAAAATAAATTTTTGGTTCTATGGGCGGTGGGTAGAGGGCGTGGCCAATTTTGATGAAACTTTATATTTTTCTTATTTGAGCTAACCAAAGGCTCTGTGCCAAATTTCAAAAACTTTGGATCAAAAATAAATTTTCGGTTCTATGGGCGGTTGGTAGAGGGCGTGACCAATTTTGGTGAAACTTTATATTTTTCTTAATTAAGCCAACCAAAGGCTCTGTGCCAAATTTCAACATTCTACGAGCACTCCTTATATTTTTTGCCAAACATTGTATGAACAAATACCACTGTGCGACGCACGGAGGGAGAATTCGGAATATAATAAAGTTTGTCAATGTTTGTTTTTCATATAACATATTTCCTTTAAAATTAGCTTTCCATTAAATATTCACCCCTATCGTGAATAAAAATTCCCCATTAAATTTGTTCCCTTTTCACATTTTTCCTATTAAAATTCAATGTTAAAAAAATAAAAGGACACAAATTTCATGTGGAATTTTTATTCACGATAGGGGTGATTAATACGTTATAAGTCTTCTTGGAAATTTTTTAAGTAATGTAATAAGATCAAAAGTATATTTTTATACCTTCCACATCCACAAGTGGTGAATGAGGGTATATATAAGTTTGTCATTCCGTGTGTAACACTGAGCAATATTCATCTGAGATCAAACAAAGTATATACATTATTGATCCATATGAAGTTCTAAGTCGATTGAGCTATGTTCGTCTGTGTTTCTGTTCGACGGTCTGTGTGTCAATGTAAAACACTCTCACGTCCAAAATATTTAACCAAAATCAGCAAAGTTCACAAACAACCGTTTTTAATTCTCCTAGACAGTTTGGTATTGAAAATCATCAAAATTGGTTAAGGCGAATCAGAGTTATGGACCAAAATGTGTAACAACCTCCATCACAATACGATATTTTTAAACAATTTTTTTTGCTATTTTGTTTAAATATATTGCAGATAATACCATGAAATTTTGCACACGTTTTTTTCTACGATGGAAGGACAAATTGAGATGAAATTAGTACGAAAGGATAGTGAGAATAGTCCCCATACAAATTTATTTCCGAAATATGGCTCAATATTACATAAATGCCTATATAATTGAAATATCAATGCAAAATTCTTCAAAAATAAGCTTTAGACGAAAATAAATCACAAAACGAAAATTTGATTAGTTTGGTCCATGTTTGACCATTGCTCCCATACAAAGTCCACTTTCGAAAATCACTTTTAATACCTTTAAATCTTTTACAAATAACGGTACCGATCTAAAATTGTTCACAGATCATGTATGTATGTATATGCCAAAATTAAGTTGTGGATTTTGTGAATTTAGGCCCATATTTGGCCATATCCTTCATATAAGGTCCACTTCCGAAAATTACTTTAATACTCATATCTCTCTTGAATATACCGGTATGTTTTAAATATTCGACATAATATATCCCCATATAAATAAAATTCTCTGTACCGAATTTTATGAAGGTCGGTTCATAATTGGTCATAGCTACCATATAAGAACCAATTCCGAAAAACAAGTAAACCCACAAAAATGTCTAATAAATAGTGATTTCAAACCAACATTTTATACCGATCTGTAATTTTAATCCAGAAATCATACTAATATCGGTCATATGGCAATTATACTTCTGAATTTTGTAGTTGGCAGTACATATTTGGCAATAGCTCCCAAATAAAGCAAACTTCCAAGTTTTATTATAACAACAATTAATCTCTTGTAAACTACGTTAATGCGATGAAATTCTAACTCTCTTCTAATAAGCAACATATATATAGAAATCACTGGATTTTAAAGATATCAGACTATAATTAGTCCACTTCTGCTAAACTCTTGTACGTTATTGGGATGATATAAGCCTCACCTTATAATATTGCCCTTTTTATACTCTTTTCCTTAACATGGTGTATATAGAAAAATGTTGAACCTATTTTTAGTTTTATAAATGATTGCATTACATAAAAGATTTTTATGATAAATATACAAACTCTTTAAACAGTGGTAAGAATTGGTAATTACATAAATCAAATCTTTATGTATGTAAGTAAATGATTAAAATTAGATAATATTTAAAAACTTTTGAAATAAATTATATAATGCGTAAACTTGTCTCTCAAGCAATATTTAAAATACTAATAAAAATGTGCGCTAAAACTGAATAAGAAATACTGAATAATAATATTCTGACTCTATGATGATTTTAAATAATTCTTTTTTTACTTGGTTTAAAAATCTGTTATTAATCCACAAAAAAATATTTAAAAAAAACATGAAATATTTGGATCCGCAATTATCAAAAAACAGACTAGAGTGGCTAAAAAAGTAAAAAACTTACCCCCTGGCCCACGATGTCGAACGATAACGTTCGCTTAGATAAGACTTAAGACACACGCTTTTTATCGTATCTATTTTTTACTCAATCAAGTTTGTTTATTCCACAATCAAGTTTGTGTCTTAAGTCTTATCTAAGCGAACGTTATCGTTCGACATCGTGAGCCAGGGGGTAAAATTCAAAACTTAAACTCGACAATACTTTCTTGTCGCGACTTTTGTTATAGTAAAAGACGACGAAAGTTTTAGTATAAGCCGTCGAAAGTTTAAGTACAATATAAGACGACAACTGTTTTAATATAAAATGTCGAGAGTTTTAGTATAATTTAAGTATATGTAGAATTATATATAGGTTCTAGTATAACACGACGACAGTTTAAGTATAGAAATCGACAATCAATCTCGGAATGGGGTTGTGCGAATAGAGTCGATTTTAACGCACGTAAGACTCGGTGTTATTTATTAACGCACAAACGCACAACAGATCATGTTGCATCATCTGTTTTTATGGGCGGGGTAAATATTAAGGAATCAGACGCTCTTGACGTTCTAGGCATGAGAATCCAGTGTGATGTCCGCTGGACAAAACACATTCTTCAAGTGTCGAAAGAAGCGCTCAAGTGCCTTGGTTTTTTAAAACCGTACATAAAATACTTCACTCCATCTGATCTTCTTACTATTTACATCACCTATATTCGACCGAAAATGGAATACAACTCTCATGTATGGGCCGGTGCTTCGAAGTCTATTTTGGAGTTACTCGACCGCGTACAGGAGAGGGCGAAGATGCTTATCGGTGACAATAGGGTATCCAACTCTATTGATTCATTGGAGCATCGTTGCAATGTGGGCTGTGTTTCACTGTTCTATCGATAGGGGAGAGTGGGGCACGTTTATACCCGGGGCACCTATGAACTATGTTGATAAAATCTCAGTTTAACATTTTTTCCGACCTTTAACCAAGTTTTTCACATGACAACCTTGTTTTCTAGCAACGTTAACAACTTTTGCTAGTTTTTTCAGTCGTCGACCGAGTGTAGTTGGGTGAACAAACTAAACTAAAAATAATTTACTTGTAGACTTAAGCTAAAGTTTATTTCCATATATATTAGTTAAATTATGTAAAAAGTCAATAATTATATAATAATATAAATTTTTATGTGGCTTGAAAGCAAAAAGTGTTCTAAGGTGCCCCCCTCACCACTACTATAATGGAATGTGTTCTGCTGAAATCAGCGAACTTGTTCCTGAAACACGCAGTTTTTTACGTAATACAGGTTCTTCAGTCAGAGCTCATTCATTTGTGGTCGACTGGAAAGTGGATCGCACAACACACTACGGGGAAAATTCGTTCTTTAGCCGTACTGTCCGTATGTGGAACAAACTCCCAGCAGAAGTATTCCCTGCCACTTTCAATATAGGAAAACTCAAGTCAAATGTTCACAAACATTACTCCCTCTCTCCTCCTTCCCATAACCTATTTTCTTAGTTCCAACACAATGCATTGCATAAGTAGGGGTCATCCCCTGAGTGCTGGTCCAAGAAAAAAAAACAAAAAAATATAATTGATAAATTGCAGTAAAAAAAACTGTAGTCATTAATATATATTTTTCTAAGACATTGAGGGCTTCGTATATACTTATAATATATATTTTTGATACAACTTATTTCTGAACTTTAATTGAAAAAAAAACTTGCTAAATAAATCTCAGATGTAGGGTATATCAAAATAGTTTATCGCCTGCTTTTTTCATCATTTTGTTAATACAGTTAATAGAATACATAATTCCTTAATATATTTTTATATTTCTCGTTTGAAGTTTTTAAACGGTGCTTTTACATTTATTTGGAATTTTTTGGATTTTTTTATAATTGCCATAAGTTTGGGACTGGCAACACGTTTTCAGCAATTCAATGCTCGTATAAAAGTTTTGGCGGGTTGTGTAAGTTATCTTATACATATATATTTACAAGTCAAAGAAAAAAATATAAAATAAACTTTTTAATTTGAATTTATATACGTATGTATGACACTATATGTATGTATGTATTTCCAGTATGTACCGGATGCTGTTTGGTATAAAATACGTCGTGAGCACATCATATTGTGCGAATTCATGGAACAAGTTAATGATCAAGTGTCGACAATTGTATTTCTATCATCGCTTAACAACATGTATTTCATTTGTAATAATTTATTAAACATATTTACGTGAGTAAATTTCATATTTATTGAATTTTATTTGAATACTAAATATTGTTGCTTTTTTCATGGTTAATTTGAAGAAAACTTCGTTATCCAATTAATTACGTGTATTTTTGGTTCTCCTTAATTTTCCTGCTGAGTCGCACATTTTGCGTTTTTATGTTTGCTTCAGAAATCCATGATGCCTCGGTGTTGCCATTGAAGACTTTGTTTCTGGTGCCCAGTGGTTGTTGGACCGAAGAGGTGCAACGTTTTATGGCGCAAATTGTTAATGAGTTTATCGGTTTGACAGGCAAACGTTTCTATGGCGTGACACGTAATAACTTATTTGGTGTGAGTTTATTTCTATGCGGGAGTTACTTCTTAAATGTTTGTGAAAAAATTGGTAAACAATGCATAATTTCAAGAGTTGATGTATAAGACAAAATTTCTAACTAATTAAAATTAGAAGCGACTAGAACTTAGTATACAATAAAGTAAATTGCAAACAGTTTGGAATTTTATTTTGGACTACTTTTACTTGAGAGATTACATACGAAATACCAATTGATTGCATTTCAATATCTTAAATAAAGGACATAGATTATAAGGCGTAGGACTTATACTATGTACATTGATTGTTTTATATTTTTCTAGTTGAACTGGCAAACATTTTTGAAGCCGACGCTATTTGTATTTAATTTAAATATATTAATTTCTTTATTGTTCACTTTTTAGATGATGGCTACAATAACAACATATGAATTTATGCTTTTGCAGTTGGATCAAAAAAATCAAGAAACTGATTTACCCGATTTATGTAGTTAAATAAAAAACTATTTAAAAAATTATATCTATAAACTTTAACTACCATTTTCAACAAGTCTAGTTATATTTTAAATTAAAATTATAGCTGCAGTTAAATAATTGTTGTTAAAATAATTTTGAAATATAATAAGATTAAGTCTCTGATGACAAAAGTCGTATGCCCTTATTCACAAAAAATTAAAGTAGACTTCAAAAGACTTAGTATAAGACGTCGAAAGACTTAGTATAAGACGTCGAAAGTCTTAGTATAAGACGACGAAAATCTCAGTATAAGACGACGAAAAACTTAGTACAAGAGGACGAAAAACTTAGTACAAGAAGTCTAAGTATAAGAGGAAAGTTTTATTATAAAACGATTAAACTCTTAGTATAAGACCACGAAATACTTAGCATAAGAGGAAGAAAGTCTTAGTATAAGAGGACGAATTTCTTAGTATAAGACGACTAAAGTCTTAGTATAAGAGGACGAAAGATTAAGTCTCTGACGAGAAAAGTCTTAGTAGAAGACATCGAAAGACTTAGTATAAGACGTCGAAAGTCTCAGTATAAGACCACGAAATACTTAGTATCAGACGACAAAAGTCTTAGTATAAGACAACGAAACTCTTAGTATAAGAGAACGTAAGTCTTAGTACAAGATGACGAAAGTCTTAGCATAAGAGGAAGAAAGTCTTAGTATAATACGACAAAAGTCTTAGTATAAGAGGACGAAAGATTAAGTCTCTGACGATAAAAGTCTTAGTATAAGACCACGAAATACTTAGTATGAGACGACAAAAGTCTTAGTATAAGACGACGAAACTCTTAGTATAAGACGAAAAAAATTCTTAATATAAGACGACGAAAGTTTTATTATAAGACAATGAAACTCTTAATATAAGAGGACGTAAGTCTTAGTATAAGATGACGAAAGTTTTAGCATAAGAGGAAGAAAGTCTTAGTATAAGAGGACGAAAGACGACTAAAGTCTTAATATAAGAAGACGAAAGTCTTAGTACAAAACGACGAAAGTCTTAGTATAAGAGGAAGAAAGTCTTAGTATAAGAGGACGATAGTCTTCTTTTAGTAGTGTAAGAAGAGTATCCTTAGTGTAAGCCGACAAATGTCTTAGTATAAGACGACAAAAATCTTAGAATAAGACAACAAAAGTCTTAGTATAAGATGGTTCTATTTATTTAAGACGTTGTTCATAGTATAAGACGTGTTTTTTTTAGTATAAAACTTTATTAGTTTAAAAACTAAATATTAAGTAACTTACTACCTGTCTCGTGAAACCCCTAAAACAAATTAAAACATTTAAGTTTCAGTACAACACAAACAAAATTCTCAGTTGAACATTTTTTTTCAATGTCAATGGCCTTTTAGACACACGAATTTATCACTCTCACAAAACAAAATCACACTTTACTCTAACACTTTCCTTTTACTAGTTCATTCTAAACAATAACAAACTAAACAAGGAATCAAAATAAAAAAGCCAAAATAAAACCAAAATACTACAATAAATTAACCCACCCCTAACCTAAAACAACGAATCAAGCAACCAACCAACTCTGCACGTGATACAGTTTTCAATGTTAAACAAAACTACAAACCCTCCCGGCCAGTAAGTTAACACTTGTGTTTTGAGTGTAACGGTAGTCAAGGTAACTTGCAAGGCACTGAATGAAATAAAAAATATTTTTTTCATTATTCATTGCCTTTTAGAATATTTAACATGTCATTTTCGGCTTTAAATTTTAAATAAATAATAGTAAACAAAAAAAGAAAATAACTTGCTGGCAAGGATTTAATAGCAAAAACAATGGATTTGCCCGATGTGGTGTCTTTAAGGAAATTTAAAGACCTTTCTAAAACACAGAAAGAAGAACTTTTCCAGACCTTATTGGAACTGTCGGAGGCCATTGAAGAATTACCTAAGAAATCAATACGTAAGACTTTGGAGTTGACATTGGCTGTTTTGGCATACAAAGGTGAACAGGTCCGGGAGTTGGAAGAAGCTAAAGATAAGGACAGTTTGGGTAAGGATAAATCAAACTAAACAAATTGTTTAAGAAAATAAAATTTATTTAATTTGTGTCAACAGAATCCCATCATGAGCGTTTAATGAATGAAAATGAAAAACTGAAAAGCATGGTGGCCAATTTAGAGGATGACAAACTAGAGTTGAAAAATAAATCTAAGGAGGTGATGATGATTCATTTCTTGATTTTATGCGATTGCTTTAAGAGATATATTACTTTATTTTTACTTATTAGTTAACTGAGGAAATATTTTCTTTACAAAAACGTTTACGTGAGGCTGCCAATGCTGATGTCAGCGACAAAGACTCTTCCGACCCTTTGTCCGAATTGGATAAACAAGAGACTCTTCTACGCAATATTAACACTAAGAATAAACATATTAAACGTTTACTGAGAGAAATTGAGGTGGGTATTTATTTCAATTTTACTAGAAGCTTTTTAATGATACAAAGAATTTCAAAAATAAAGTATTTGGTTGAACTTTAATAGAATATGATTTATTCTATGATTTATAATTTATATACAAACATCTAAAAATATATCATTTATACAGTCCCTACAAAATCAAAACATCGAACAATCAAAAACTATATTAACCCTGGAAAAAGATATGAAGCATAGTAAGGATGTATTATTAAAATTAAAAGCCAAAATAACTTTATTAGAAAGTGAGAAAAAAGTTCTAGCAGAGTCTATGCAAGATCTTAACATAGAAATAAAACGATTAGAGGGGAATATAACTTATTTAGAAGATGAACGAGAGAAAAGTGAAAACGATTTAAAAGAGTTTATAGAAAAGTTGGAGAAGAAAGCTCTGTCGTGGAAGAAAATGTTGGAGGAGAAAGATAAACAATTAAAGAAATTTAAAAACAAAAAGGAAACAGCGTCAGACAATGACGATGAGAAAGAAGAAACGGAAACTAAAGAGGAAAGTGAGCAATCAGAAGAACAGGAAGAGATAAGTAAACTACAGCATGTAAGTAAGAGCATTTTGAATCAAAAACCTGTATTTAAAATAATTTTGCTCCTAATAGTCCTTAGAATACCGCGATAAACTTATCGAACAATTAGAGAGTAAAATCAAAATGATGGCCGAGGAAATGATTGCTTCCACAAAACTAATGAACAAGCTAAGTGCGGAAAAGGAAGAAGAACGCAATCCTCGTAAACTGCGACAGTGCTGTAAGTCAGTGGAATTAGCTTTAATAGCAAGCAATAAGAAATGTCATGAACTTTCGGAAATGTTAGAAAAAGCCGAAGAGGAAAGTTGCCTCAAGGCCAAACAAGCCATGGAAGCCACAAAAGCTTTGACGGCCTATCAGAAGGGCGAAGACGGTCTAATGTCAGCCTTAAGAAAATGTTCTTCCTTAGAGAATAAATTGCAGTCAAGAGATAAACAAATCAGAGCTTTGGTCATGGAATTGAATTCCATGCATGAAATAGCACAAGAGAATACTTTTTTAAGAAAACGTCTGAATATACCGGAAGATTTGGTTATCACAGCCAAAAACTTGCAAGCCAAAGAGCGTAGCAAAGAGAAAATGATAGAGAAATTAACATTGAAACTGAGAGCCTCAGAGGAAATGAGATTGCAGTTGAAAATGGAAAAGTCAGATTTAAGGTGGAAGCAAATTGTATAGTTCATTATATATGTATTTAGTAAATTCATAATTGTTTTAACATTTTAGAAAGCAACTTTTGGAATTAAAACATAATACCAATACGCTCTCATCTCCAGAAGTAGAGGCCAGTAAATCACCTAAGACCCCTAAAAACACACCACACAAGTCTCCCAAAGCAAAAAGTGAGCTGTATTTAACAAGTTCTTCTGTGAAAGAAGTAGGTGAAGTAGAAGACTCTTCCAATTCAAGAGAAACCTCTTTGTTGGTAACTATTTGCAGCCAGTGCCAAGGCAATTTGAGAGTAGAACTACAGGATTCAATTGATCACGATTTACAAGTCAAATATCACGAAATACTGGAAGAAAACGATATTTTAAGACAAGGAATGTTGGAAATTCTAGAAAAATTAAGGGAATATGATGGTAGGTAGGATACTAAAAGTAAACTTTACTATTTATATCTATTTTTATAATTCAAAACCTACAGACTGTTCAGACAACATTACCATCGACAATGTAATGCTTTGTAGATTAATACAGACTTTAAAGTGTTCCAACTCTCCTTTTGATACTCCCAAAAGGATAAGAGAACAATTAGCTTCAATACAGTCGAGAGAAAAAGCTTTAGAAGAACTTCTGCTAAAACAAAAACCTGAAGAAGAGGCAAAGGAATTTGTTACTGAAGATTTAAACTCCATAGAGAGTATGCGTGAAGATGGTGAGATAAGAGATACAGAAGAGCCTGCCTTGCAGCTACCCGAGTATTTGGATACCTCTACCAGGCCTACTACACCCAACAAAAGTATCAATATACCCTATATAGCAGAGGACGAAAGCTCCCCAGAAGCTGAGACGGAACCGGAACCAAAACCAGAAATTTCTTTGCCCGATAAACGCAAACTAGAAACCGAATTGGAAGAACTTAAAATCTTTAAGAAATATTATGAAGAGCTGAAGCTGCATATGAATGCCAATGAAATGGAAACTATGCAAACTTGTGCTCAACTTACCGAACAAGTTGTTACACAAGAGCTAGAATTACTGCGAGAACGCAGAAGTTATGGATATATGAGAGAGGATTTTGACCAAAATCTGTCCGCTTTGAAACAACTCGAAATAGCAGGTATTAAAACACAAGCCCAGCTAAAGAAAGAACTACTGGAAAGTCAAGAAATGGCAGAAAAACTCAAACAAGATTTACAAAATCATAAAAATCTTTATGCCTATACAACGGAAGACTTTAAAACATTGCATCAATCCCTCAATGAAAGTCAAATGAAACTGGCCATAGTTACAGAAGAGCTATTGGCTGGCAAACAGGATGCTAGTATGAAAATACCCGAACTTTGTTTGGATTATGGCATAATTAGAGATGATTTACAATTAGAATTTATAACACTACAGCAGTATGAAGAGCAAAAGCTAATGGTCAAAGAGTTTGAGACACAGAAACTGGAAATGCTAAGAAAAAATACTCAATTGGAGTCGCTTTTGGAAATAGCTCAAGAGCAAATAATATCACAGCAAAGGCTACTCAATGATATCACCGATAATCATGTTAATTTGAGACATCTAGTGGCCGACCTACAAAGTTCTACCGAAGAGAAATTGCTAATGGCTAAAATGCAAAGAGATTTAGATGCAGGTAAATTATCAAATCCAAACTTTTAGAAATTACAATTTAAACTTAATTAATTAACTTACAGCTAAATTGGAACTTAGTCATGTGAGAAATGAGCGAGACTCACTTAAACTACAGTTTGAAAATGTAGAACAGGACCTCATTAGCCGCAATAAAATGATTGAGGATTTAAACAAAAGCTTCCAAATAGAACGCCAAAATAACAACATTAAGATCAAGTATTTTATATGTCTATAAATACTGTAAAAAATATAAAATGTACCTAACTGATTTTTAACTAATACTTTCAGATTCCTACAAAAGTCCTTGTGTTGTCTTAAAGAGAAATATGCCAAATTTACACCCCTGGTCTTCCTAACCAATTTTGTTTATGCCTACAACAACTTCCTAAAGAAAACAACCAATTTAAATGACGATACAGTAAACAGAACTGAATTGTTAAATGGCTACATAGAGGAAGTTATTAAAGCTGCTTTAAGAGAATATAATTTAGAAATGGAAGAGAATCAAAAAGTTATTAAGGTAGCGTAGGATATTCTTAAAACTCTCTTAAATCTATAAATATATTTTATTAATTTTTCATGCTCTTTAAAGCTGGTAAAAACCGAAACCCAGTGCAAACTCTATGAAGATCAAATGAAACAGTATGAAAGGAAATGTCAGGAATTAGAACTCGATTTACATAACATAAAACTTAAAATGGCTGCGGAAACCGAACATTGGCACACTATAGAGGCGTTATTTGGTACAGAGAAAACTCTTGAAGTGAGCGTTAATCAGCCTGAAAATAATGATAAGCCATTAGAACAATTAACCAAAGAAATTGGCTGTAATACAGACAGCACTCCCATACCAGCTGAGAGAAATTTATCAGCCAGCAAATCACGCAGGGTCTCCAAAGAATTGGTAGATAAAAACATGTCTCCCATACAAACTCCTAAAAGAAAATCCCACAAAGAAGCATCAACACAAACCGAAAGGAAAAACTTGGAAAAAAGCGATGTTTCTAAATTAGACAACCAATTCGAAACCGAGCAAACAGAATATCCTTTGGATCAGGAAAAGAAAGAAACTGCACGAGGAACTTATAAGACAACAACAGAGGCTGAAATTCAAACTGGTGTTGATTTAGTTGGACACGACTCAAAAGCTATGCAAACTGTAGAGGTGAACGAGAGTAAAGAAAAAGGCGACTATGAAAAAATAATTAAAGAAAGTGACTTTAAGGAAGCTTTGGAGAAACTACAAAAAACGGAAGAGAGGTTAGTTATAAAATCTAGCAATTTTTGCAAATTAAAATCAAATAAAATTTTATTCATACGAGTTGTGTATGTTTTTTGAGATTTTCCGAATCCAACAATGGTTCCAAAGCGATAGTTCTATCCTGGCAATGGTTTTTTTTTCTATTTTCTCGTTGTTTAAATAATCTCTGCCCTATCTATTTTATTAATTTGTTAAGTAACATTTCAAAGATCCTGAGTCACTGTTTTAAGAATGTGATAGAATTTTATTGATTCACATGATCATCTTATTATTCTTACTTCATGCACTATAATTTCGTATTGATTGCCGAATAAGAGAAATACGATCTGAGTTCAATAGAAAAAGAGACTAAATTTAGAGGTATTTTGAAAATCCGTCTACTTAATTTCGTTTCGAATATTTCCAAATATGTATTATTAATGTATCTATAGCCATATATGGCTATTTTATATCCTAGCGTAATAACTTAGAACCAACAAGTAAGAGTTTATATTTAGCTGTGTCGAATCTTATATACCCACTACCAAATAGCAGTAGAGGAGTGATCTATGAATACTTGAAACTAATTTTTGTAACATTTTGTATCCGTAGCAATAATTATACTGGTTATTTTATTTTGCGGATCCTTTGTATGAGTACCGTCAACTAGTATGGGGATGGAAGATAAACACATTTTTTAATTATCTCTTTCTTTTAGAGCGGCCCTTTGTTTATATTTTTGCAGCGTGTAACGATTTACTTTGACACACAATAAATTAGATATGTACCAAAAAGGCAATAGTATAATTTTTAAATACTTATAACTGATCTGTGTAAAATATCGGTTCGATATGGATGTTTACGCAGGTTAATGAGTTTTTCGGAAGTACGAGAGTTCTCATAAAAGAGCTATGAACTATTATGAACCGTGTACGACGATTTATATGTATGTGAATGATTTGTGTTGAATTTCAACTGGATAGTGATTTTTTCCTCTATGGTATACAGAATACCGGCTTCGCAAAGTACAGATTTCTTGTATTGCCTGCCTACGGCAATTGTATTAAGAACACCGGCTTTGTATAGTAAAAATTTCTTGTATTTTTTATGGTGAAATGTCATAATCTTTCTTTAATATATACGGATATTACCTACACGGTCATATTATACCTTGAATTAAAGCTGAATTGAGTTTTATATTTTGTAATTTATATACTTATTCATTCATATAGGTATTTTTCCCGGATTTTTTCGATTTTTTATAAAATATCAGAACAGAAAATAATTTCCCGAAATTGACCTATAGATGGTTTGATATGATGATTTTATATATATATCGTCTAAGAATAAAATGCAGTCTTTAAGATATAGCTAAACACAAACCTTGGAGCCCCACCCACTTAAAAATAGGCTGGGCCGACAAAAATTTTTTTTTAGAATTAAAAACTCCGCTAGTGATACAATTTTGGAAGTGATTTGAAAAATGTCATTAAAACCGACTTAATCTTTTTTATGTAAAAAATTCACACAATTTATTTTCATTAAATGTTTTCACAAAACTTTATTTGTTAAAATAATAAAATATTTAAACGTTACTTTAGGTGGGTAGCAGAGAACAGATTGAAACCATTCACTTTCATTGCATATTCACACCATTCGTTGCTTTTGCCATGCAGTCACTCGACAACATCAATTATTGATGTTGCCATGTAATGCATACATTGTTTTTGTTGATTGCCTTTTTCGTATTCGTTTTTATAATGCCTTTGTACATCAAGCAACGAAATGAAATGATGATACATTAAAAAACTAAAAACATTCGCACCATTCGTTCAGTATTCGTTGACTTATTAAAGTAATTAATGTACATATTTGTCTATAGTTTTGGCCTACTAATATGTTTTTTAGTACTACAAATAATACAATACGCAGAACTTTTAGAAAAAGTAAATAACGGTGTTTTTCATAACATTAAAAAAAACTCAAAAAGAAAAATTTGAATTTGAACTTTTCATTCAATAAGCATTACAAACATTCGTACCATTCGTTGTGTTGTCGTTGCTTTTGTGAGTATTCGGTGACATTAACAGAAGACATGCAATGCAATGCATGGTATTCCTCATAATTCATTTTTTTGAATGGTGTCATGTATTGCTTTTCTCAAATGATGTGAATTGGCAACAACTGCTCCCATTTTGTGATTGCATTCGAAAGCATAAAAATCTGCATTCAAACCGTTCTTTGGTGGGTAGTTGCTTTGAATTACTTGATGTTATCATCGCTTTACATGATGTGTGTTAACCTAAATATTGTTTTTGCATGATACTTTAAGAAATTTTGCTTAACATTGGTTTACCAGCCTGCGTTAAGTTTTTTAGCATAAAGCCGTTAGACTTTTTGGTTCTAGGACTATTATTTCGATGTGTTACAAACGAAATGACAAACTCTGGTGGTGGATATAAAACTTTTGTATTTCTTTATTTCTTAAAAACCAACTACTACAAATAGCCTGAGCTTAGTAATACAAAATCAGCTGGTTGTCAATAGTAAACTATAGGCTTATTTCCTGCTGGTCAAATGTATCAGAAAGTTCGGAAGTGTTATAAAATAAGCGCATGTGAATAATTCAGTAGAGAAGAGACATTAGAGTGCCCTAATAGACCTGATAATAGTATGCTGAACTATTAGCCTGTGTGTTTTCTGCAGACGAGTCAAAAAGGCCCCGCATTTTGGGTTTGTTTAAAAAAAAATAAAATAAAAAATTTCTAACCACTTTAGTTTTGACAAGAGGTTTCGAAAGGGTATCGTTTGGCTTTCAACAATGTATGTTTCTAGACTCCGTTGACTTGCAGATGTTTCTGAAGTAGCTTGCAAATTCTTACAATTCATTGCAGCTTGGAATCGCCACAATCAAAGAAATTTTGACAAATAAATGTTAACTTAATGTTTATAATCATCTCAGTAACAGCAAAAACTAATACATGCAGGAACGCCCTTGTGTGTACACAAAAACCAATATGGAAATCGCTGACTAAAACAGCCAATTTGGGCCAAGTTTACATTCTTTGCAACGCGACAAACCTTAAACATTTTAAACATTAATAATGATTATTGTTATCCTTTCTATTTCTTAAGTCTTACACAAGCCAAACAACAAATTGAGAACTTGAAACAAGAGCTAGCCACTATATCCAAAAAACCACCCACTCCAGAGCAAACAGAAAAGCCACCAGAGCAGCAAGCACACACTTCCAGCTTGCAATCAGATGTAATAGAGGTAAAGCATTAAACATTCTTAAACTTCTTTCAATCACTTTGAATAATTATGTAATATAATAATATCAATTATTTCACAGAAAACCATATTATCCTTTCACACACTCTTAACCGAAAAGGATAAATCCATAGCAAAAATGCAAGACATTTTACAAACCGAAAGAGAACAAAACCATTTGAATGTTAGCAAACTAAATACCGATATTGAGGGTTTAAAGAGCACTATTGTCAATCTAAACTTCAATATTAAAACAAAAGATATAGAAATATTAGAACTTAAAACACAATTGGAGACACTCAGCGTAAGACGTAATTCAAATGAAAAATTGGAATTGGCCACACATCTTGCTGCCGGAGGAGAGGAAAATATTGATAACAGTCTACATGAAATGACAGATGAAAAAATCGAGGAAATGTTTGAGGAGAATACTACGACGCCATTGGTAAAGGTAGCCACAAACAGTGAAACGGAAAATAGTGGACAAGAGAAACATGAATTAGAGCATAATAAGGATATGCCAGAAAATCAATGGAAACAATTAAAAGAGCTTAAGGAAAAGGCCAGTTATTGGGAGAGTTCATTTAAACTAAAAGAGGAGGAAATACAAATACTTAAAGAGAAGTAAGATAAGTACATATTTATGTATATTAATTCTGCCTATCAAAAAATATATTTGGGGGATTCACAAGGTGTCATAAAGTCATATGTCTTAAAATAATAACATGAAAAAATACGACTGCTGTGAACAACCTCTCATAATTCAGTGTGCTATTTTGAATTTAAATCACCTGATTTAAAACAAATATAAAAATTAATATTGTTTTCCACAATGCCAAAAATAAGTGAAAAAACTAAAATAATAGCCAGTTTGTGCGAAAAATACATTTTAGATGTTGTGATGGCAAACTCAAGTAAATAAACAAAAAATTTTCTCTTCTGATTAATTACGACAGCACAATAAACATAGCAAGCAAAGTTCTATTAATTTAACACACTTTTTGTTTACAAAGCAACAACAATATTTTTAAACCATTGTAAAATGTTAGAACATTATGACAATATAACATGATAGCACACCTTGTGAATACCCCAATTATGTTACCATAACTGTCTGAGTTGCAGATTTCGGTCAAAATGGAATATGTAATTCAATTTCATTAATCAACTAATCTATTTTAATATTTAGAATCCGATTTTTACAAGATCGTGAGAAGTCAACCAACATGACACACAATCCACAAATTGAGCAATTACGCTCATTATTAGAAGAGAAGGATAAACACATCAATGAGTTAATGGATACACTTAATAACTTCCATGTAGGTTTTAAAATATCTTTAAATATATTAGTTTGTATTAATTTTCCTACTTTCTGCAGGACGATCAACAACGTTATATCAATGATTCCTCAAATTATTCAGCCGATCAAATAGCCAAATTAGCCAGTGATCTGACACGGACCGAGGCCACCAATAAAATCTATCAAACTCAAGTTGAAGCTTTGCGCAAGCAATTAACCAATCTAACACAACGTGAAAAACAAGCAAGAGAATTATGCCAATCTTTACGCAATCAATTAATTAAACGTCCCGTGGTCTCTATTAAAACCGAGCTAAATGCTCGTGTTAAAAGTGAAAATCTCCAGAAGAGAGTCCAGCAATTGGAATTAGATTTAGAAGATGCCAAAGCCGAAATACAAAAACAAAAAATTATAATCGACAGCAAGAGAGCACGCAGTGCCAATGAAGTGAGTTTGTGGGAGAAACAAAAAAGATGGCAACAAAATGCCGAGAAATTTAAAGCCAAACTAGAAGAAACCGAGTTATTGTTGGAAAAAACCCGCAGTCTATTGCAGTCGGCCAGAAACACAATAAATCGTTTGGAGAAAGATAAACAGATTTTAGAAGCCAAAATGGCAAGAATCACCCAACATAATGTACAACACTCTATGAAATGTTGCCGAGCACCCTCCTGTCCCAATTTACACCATCAAACATCGAGCGTTGGCACAAAATATACACCCTCTGAAAGTCCCGAAACATATACTGGAGCTAGCAGTGAATGTAGCTCACCCGGGCGCAGCTCTTTACCACCTTGCAGCAAGACACATTTCAATAATGTCGCAAGTTCTTTGCAAAATAACCACGGTGACATTATCGAGGCTTTAAAAGCACGCATTGAGATGCAACAACGTAAAATTTTGGCTTTAGAATTGCAGGGCAAGGGCAGCAATGCTTTAACTACCGAAATGGAAAAGATACAGGAAAAGCTATCGTCCATAGAAGCTCAAAATATTCGTTTAGAAGCGAAAAATCTGCAACTGCAATTGGACAATGATCTGTTGAGGCAAGGAGATGGTACGGAACGTTTGCAGAAACGTATTAAACATTTGGAAGAGTGAGTAGATAGATTAGATTTAGTATATGTAAAAAGTAAATAGCTTACTGGTTCTTTATGAGTCTGGTGTACTGTTTCTTATAGAATTCCGAAGGATATTTCATTAATTTTATTTGAGTAGAACATTTTAAAATTGTCAAAATACCAATTTTAATTAAGAATATCATTGTGAAATAGAGAAAAATTCAAATGAAATGGAGTAGTTTTTATTTTCTACACACCGGAATGAATGAAGAATGAAGAAGAAATAAGTACCTGAAAGAAAGACCCTATTTTATTATTACCAAAATCAAAACATTAAATGTTAATATTTTGTTGGTCGTCCTTAATCAGCTTAATTACAGCCTCTTATCGCCTTTTCATGGAATTTACAAGAAGTTCAGTCACATCTCTAGTAATATTTGCCTACTCTTATGTTAAAGTTGTTCTGAATTTCCTGTCTAAAATTTCCTATAGGTGCTCTATGAAGTTATGCCTGGAGGTTGCGAAGGTGAATTCAATAGCTTAGGTACGTTGTACAATAGCCACTCCTTGACAATTCTGGCGGTGTGTTTTGGGTCGTTGTCTTGCTGAAAGGCCCATGGCCTAAATATTCAGCATTTACTTTCAAATTGTCCTTTAAAATTTTTCGTAGTCTCGGCTATTCATGGTACTTTCAATGAATACAATATTACCTTGCCCTGCAGCTGACATACAACCACAAACCATGAAAGACGCACCTTTAGCACTAAAGTTCTAAAAGTTCTGAATTGATAAAAAAAAAATCTCAAATTTACTATCATCGCTAAATATTACGTTATTCCAGAAAGATTGCGGAGAGGTTAATTAAGCTTTTGCAAAGTTTTTACGTTTAATATGGTTTACTACAGAAATATACAGTTTTTTTCTAGGCATCTTCCATGAAATCCTTGGCGATTCAACCGTCTTCTAATTGCCGATGCCCTTACTGGGTCACTGCACCTCTTATGCTTGGTTTTCACTATGTCAGTTTTGTTGTCAAATTGTCCAAATTGTTGGTAATTTCATAACAATTTGGACAATTTGACAACAAAACAACCAAGCATTAGAAATGTCTTCAGCTATTTTGACTGCGCTAAACTTTGGAGTTTTCTTGACCTCTCTGACTATTTTGCGCACCACATTAGCAATTAGAGAGCGTTGTCGACCGATATGTTTTGTAGTTTTAGTGTTTCCTCGAGCCTTATTTTTTCCAATAACTTTTTGAA
This sequence comes from Bellardia pandia, assembly GCA_916048285.2. Classification (NCBI taxonomy): domain Eukaryota; kingdom Metazoa; phylum Arthropoda; class Insecta; order Diptera; family Calliphoridae; genus Bellardia; species Bellardia pandia. The sequence continues at coordinate 52,194,375 of OU696531.1, forward strand.
CAGTTTTTTGGCTTTTGTTCGCAATTTTAGCAATATCTGTACATTAGATCTACTTATTTTATTCTAATTTAACATTCTGTATACTAAATATTGACTGCATGTTTAAGAGAATTTTCTCTTTTGTTAGATAAAACTTATAACATATCTTTCAGTAAGAGAAAAAGATAACTGTTTAATAAAAGTTAGTCTATCCGAAATATTTTTATATAAATAAATTTTAAAAATATATGCCCTTATTCATAAAACTTACAACAGGCTTATAAGAGGTTTATAAAGCAAATTTTGTATGGAAATTTGCTTTATAAAGCTGTTATAAACCTGTTGTAAGTTTTATGAATAAGGGCAATAGACTTCTTTTAAAGTTATTATTCTTCACATAAATTACACTGTGAAATAAATTCAGGTTAGCAAAAGTTAGGTCGATTCTGAGAGTGAGGGGTGAAAATAGAGGCTAAATTAGAAGACCCGTATCGCGGCGTTTGTTTGTTAGTTCCAATTTTTTTTTATCGACCTTCGAACTTTGCAGTCAAATGCCGATTTTCAGCATATTGTTTATATGGTTTTTTGGCTATAACTCGTCGACTAATTGAAATTTTTTAAATCTGTAATAGCCAAATTATTGCTAGAGACCTCAACAATTAAAAAATAATTTGGCTAACGATGATTTTAAATTTTATTTTATAGTTATGTACCAATGTACCTAGGTATATAATTTATGTGGAATTTAATTGTATTTAATTTAAAGTTATAAATATATCTTAAATTTAATTAGAATTTTCCATTTATATACCCTTAATTTCAATATTCAATTCTAAAATTTAGAAAAGGTACAGACAATTATATGTATGTATGGAACTCTTAGTTGGCAACACTTTTTTAACTGGCGGCCATTTTATCAGCTGTCCAGTGATTCTTGTTTAGTTTGGTTTGGCATTTCAACATAAATAGACTGACGCCTGAACAACACTTCCAAATTGTGCAAATTTATTTTGAAAATTCAGTGAATGGGCACAAAACAAGATTATATATTAATCCCGATTTTCATTGTTTAACACTGAAACTCACTGGAGTGATGATAATCCTCAAGTGTATATTGAGACACCCTTACATTCAGAAAAACTGACTGTTTGGTGTGCTTTATGGGCTGGTGGAATAATTAGTCCGTACTTCTTTTTAAAAAAAAAGCTGTCCAGAACGTTACAATCAGAGGTGACCACTATAGAGCCATGATTGCTAACTTTTTCGTTAATCAATTGAACAATCCTGATGTGCAGGAGTTGTGGTTTCAACAAGACGCAAATGTTGGAAAAGTCTTTGTAAATTGGACCTTCAAATTAGACTGCGGCCGTGTCAACCGTGACGATCATATACCAGAAGTCATATTTAAATTATAATGCCATAAGATTTCTTTCAAATAAATTAAAATTCATGCTAATTTAAAAAAATCTTTGTTATTTTCCATTTCAAAGTTCTATACATTAAAAAAACACCCTTTATAATAATATATTCATATTATACTGATTATTTTTTAGTTTTATTTTTAAAATTCCAAATAAAACTTATTTCTTGATTTTTACTTAAAATTATTATTAAAATTACACTTTTAAGTAGTTACTCAATTTATTTTATTTTTTTGACTTGAAAGATTCAACATCATCAGTTCTTAATGAATATTGAAGTTCAATTGAAGTACTGCGATCAGATGGTGAGAAGGCTATTGCTGAGATAGAAATTTATAACCCTAAACGAATAGATACATATTAATAATTATAATGATGTCTGGAAAGACAAATAATTTGTTTATATGAATTGGCAAAAGTTGTACATAGTGTACTAGCAACGCAAATTAGTATAGGAAGATAATTTTCTGTATTAAAATTAATTTATCTACTGGATCTTTTACAAAAATACTCATCGTAAAACTAAATACATAAATAAATAAAACTTATGTGCATGGATATGTACTGCTATGAAAAGCGAAATAGCGCACTTTATTGTGTTATTAGTGTAACGGGGATTGAATCCGATTAATTTTGGTTTATCTGTAAAAATTACTCTTTTCCAAAATTTGATATCCTTGTTCAGATGTATACAATGCAAATGACAATCGAGCTTTTATTCTTTTTTGATAGAAGTGTTTTTTTCTACCAACACGACCATAAAGCTGATTTTCATTGAAGCGTTTTGTACGAGTCTACTGGAAGTCTACCCAAATTCCTCATTTATTTTAGTCATTGTTTTCTCGATGACTTGATTGCCTTATCCTCACGAACTGTTGTCTTTCGCGGTGGTTTCTTCCGGTCTTTCTTTACATTAAGCAAATTTACACCTGAGTTAACACATTTAATGGCATTATAAACCATTATTCGAAAACATCCAATTATGTCAGCTAGTTTTGTTTATTTTGTAGACTTGTGGTGAAGCTCCCAAAAAAAACTGTTTTGTCTCTAGTGAGCGGTGCCATTTTGGTTGGCAAATTAATGATAAAAAATATTTTTGTTAAATTAGACAAGTATTTACCACCGAAATTAGCATCAACTATTTTTGTTTAAAATCAAAATAACTGTGCGCTATTTCATTGTCCAACTAAAAAACTTAATTTTTAACAAAATATGACAAAATAAAGAACGTGCAAAAGTAAACAGGAGAATTATAACGAATTTTTGGAAAGCAGAGTGGAGCAAAATAATACCATAGAATTACAAGTTATTATCGTTCCATTTTTCAATATAGTACGTTTGGCATTTCATAGAACATTGGTGCGCTATTCCTCAAATAATAATTAATTTTAAATCATGAAGCTAAAAATAAACAACACAAATCTAATATAAAACAAGTAAGAAAGTATAGTCGGTCAAGCCCGGCCATATAATACCCTACACCCAGTATATGTATAAAACAGTTTTTCAGAAATGAGCGTTATATGGGAGATATAACCCATTGTGGACCGATCATCCAAAAATTTAGTGTCATGATGTCTATGAATATAGATATTATGTATGTTATACTTTATCTCGATATAAATACTTTTAAAAGATTTATGGAGCTTAAAGTGAATTACGGAAAGGGTCTTATATGGGAGCTTCGACTAATAATGGACCGACCATTATAAAATTAGGTGTCATTATTTCTGTATATAAGAAACTTATTTGTGTCAAATTTTATTTGAATGCCAATAATCTGTGTTAATAAAGTTGTGAATTGTTTTCCTGATTTCAGCAAAACAAATTGAAAATTATTCGCAAACTATATAAACAGAAAGCTTCCCTCGTCAACTAATTTAAATGAAATCCATCACCAACACCAAATTGCTAACATGATAACAAATTTTAATAGTGCTATTTATGCCAGTATCGATGCTTGTGTTCCCAAAATGCAAACAAAAACAAACCAAACCGACCTGTCAAATAGCATACAGATACTGATCCAACATCGTAATATCTACAGAAGAAATTGGAAAAGATTCAGAGATGCTAATGGCCATAACCAAATGACTGGTCTAAATAAAAAGATTAAAATAGAGCTAAATACACTAAGAAATCGTTCCTGGCCCTTTTTGTAAGATCTCTAAAATTCTTAAGAAGTTAAAAAACATTCCTATCAGAGATAAGTTATGAGTACAGGAAAAGTGAGTTTACTCGAATCATGTCTTATAATTTGTTGTACTTATACGTACTCATACTTGTCTCAATATCATCAAACCACTACTCATTATATTCATACTTAATCTCATGTATGATGTTGTTTATTTAGACTCTCCTTAACTCAATGTACGTAGACGATAAAAAAAAATAAGTATGACTCGCATACACTCATGCGAGTATCGTTCATTTTTACAGTCCGCTTATAAAAATTATATAAAATAGTAAATGTTATATTTTCCCCAATATGTTTTCCTATAAACTTACATGTATGTTTTTATATTTCTTTTTTACTTATTTTGTATAAATACCTAACGGAATATGCTGAATTTTTTTTTCAATGACTTAACTGAGTTGAATAATTTATGAGTATGTGAGTATTTTTTCTTAAAATGTAAATCTAAATACCGCGGTTTATGAATCAAACATATTGGGAATGGTATGATCTCGATGTCGGCGTTGTACTCTTACTTATATCCACCCGCATTTATAAGTCAACGGTGTTGTGAGTTTGAGTAACGCAGAGTAGTTAAATTTCAATGATGTAAAACCACTTGTACTTAAAATGTTATGAGTAGTTGTGAATCGTAAAAAAACGATTCATTGCCGATCTCTGATTCCTATCCTGAAACATAATGGCGCAGTATATTATACTCAGCAAGAAAAGTATAACTTATTAGCAGCGTTGGCAACTTTGAAATTTCAAAACGCACCAAAATGGAGAAAAAAATGCACCATTTACAAAAAAAAACGCACCAAGTTAAGAATTTCGTTTTTGTTTCAAATATTTATTGAATTAATTTGAAAATTTTTATTATCATAAATTCTATAAAAAACTTTTTATCAACGATTATTAGTAAAAGTAATAATAGTAAAAGCATTTTTTTTAATAAATGAGCTAATAAAAATAAAATTTAACCACTCAAAATTTAACTCACAATATGATATTCGGAACTAAAGTACTAATTGGTAAAAAAGCTAATTTCAGTACATATTTGGTACTTTTTTATATATTTTTGTTTTCTAGTTGATTTTTTCCAATAAAATTTGTTAGGATTCCACTGGTACTCTAACCCTGGTTGCTCGTCTACAGTTCAGTAGACCAAACCATTAGGTTATACAAGAGTTCTTATTTACATGTTTAAAATGTTAATTTGATTTTCAAACAAAGATTTTTGAAGAATTTGATTTCATTTATCATACATTCGTATTTAAAATACATTTTTTCATCGTATAGATTTCATGAGTTATGAATTATTAAAAAACTGCAATTAAAAATTAGTAAAAATAAAGATTTCATCACATTTTCGAAAAAATTAAAAAACGCACCGAAATACACAAAAAATTTTTTGCAGTGTTAAATGAAATGGTACTCAAACAGGTGTATTTTATTGTAGAAAGATTTTTTCTCACACTGAAACAAAAAGTTGTGTTGAATTTGCTTTGGTGCCACCAAAAATTAAAAAGCACACCAACTAAAGAATTTTTCGCACCAAAAATGGTGCGAAACGCACCAAGTTGACAACGCTGCTTATTAGCTCAACATTTTAGCAAAGACTATAAATATATTTGATTTTACCCAGCATACCATTCTAGGAGCGCTCCGAAAAAGGTGTCAGAAAAGAGTCCAACAAAAGAGCATTTTCGGAGCGCTCCGAAAAAAGGAGTCAGAAAAGAGTCCAACAAAAGAGCATTTTCGGAGCGAAAGAAAAATTTGCTTGTTACTGTCCTGAGTCGACACGCAGTATGACTCAGAAATCCCACTTAATTATGTGTGTACCAAAGCGTTGTTGTCTTGTTATTTGTGCTTTGAACAAAAAAAACATAGCTGTACCACACAAGCATAATAAAAACAAGATTACACAGAGCTCAAGAAAAACCTCATAAAATACTCTTTTCTGACATTATCTAAGAGCTCTTTAAGAGCCCAAACAAACCCTCATAAAAGACTCTTTTCTAACATTATCTAAGAGCTCTTTCTGACGGACCATTTTCGAATGTAATGACCCTCTTTTCTGAAGGTTTTCGGAGCAATTATGATTGTTTTGTGGGCTCATAAACCCAGCATACCATTTTAGGAGCGCTCCGAAAAAGGAGTCAGAAAAGAGTCCGACAAAAGAGCATTTTCGGAGCGCTCCGAAAAAAGGAGTCAGAAAAGAGTCCAACTAAAGAGCATTTTCGGAGCGAAAGAAAAATGTGCTTGTTACTGTCCTGAGTCGGCACGCAGTATGACTCAGAAATTCCACTTAATTATGTGTGTACCAAAGCGTTGTTGTCTTGTTATTTGTGCTTTGAACAAGAAAAAAACATAGCTGTACCACACAAGAATGATAAAAACAAGATTACACAGAGCCCAAGAAAAACCTCATAAAATACTCTTTTCTGACATTATCTAAGAGCTCTTTAAGAGCCCAAACAAACCCTCATAAAAGACTCTTTTCTAACATTATCTAAGAGCTCTTTCTGACGGACCATTTTCGAATGTAATGACCCTCTTTTCTGAAGGTTTTCGGAGCAATTATGATTGTTTTGTGGGCTCATAAACCCAGCATACCATTTTAGGAGCGCTCCGAAAAAGGAGTCAGAAAAGAGTCCGACAAAAGAGCATTTTCGGAGCGCTCCGAAAAAAGGAGTCAGAAAAGAGTCCAACAAAAGAGCATTTTCGGAGCGCTCCGAAAAAAGGAGTCAGAAAAGAGTCCAACAAAAGAGCATTTTCGGAGCGAAAGAAAAATTTGCTTGTTACTGTCCTGAGTCGACACGCAGTATGACTCAGAAATCCCACTTAATTATGTGTGTACCAAAGCGTTGTTGTCTTGTTATTTGTGCTTTGAACAAGAAAAAAACATAGCTGTACCACACAAGAATGATAAAAACAAGATTACACAGAGCCCAAGAAAAACCTCATAAAAGACTCTTTTTTTTTTTTGGCATTATCTAAGAGCTCTTTAAGAGCCCAAAAAAACCCTCATAAAAGACTCTTTTCTGACATTATCTAAGAGCTCTTTCTGACGGACCATTTTCTAAAGGTTTTCGGAGCAATTATGATTGTTTTTGGGCTCATAAAGAGCGTTAACGCTCCGAAAAATGTGTCAGAAAAGACTCTTTTCGGACTCATATGGCTTGCTGGGAAGAGCGTTAACGCTCCGATAAAGGTGTCAGAAAAGACTCTTTTCGGACTCATATGGCTTGCTGGGTAGTCTCTACCATAATATATCAACACATCTAAGTGACACTACAACAGAGGCATTAATTGACGACACAGCAAATGTTATAAAAAACACTACTATTACGCCTAACATTAATTATTTTATAACTAACTCTAAAACTGCTGAGCTATTAAAAATCTAAAAAATAGGAAATCTCCAGGCTTATACAATTTATGTTTAAAAAAACTTCCTAAAAAAGGTATAAGCTTCCTTACACACATCCTAAATAGCTGTCTTAAATTGTGCTATTTTCCCCTCTCTTGGAAAAATGCTAAAACTATTCCTATATGTCTTATAGACCAATCAGCTTGCTTTCATCTATAAGTAAATTACTGGAGAAAATAATTAAGGAAAATATGACCTCGTTTATTGATGATAAACATATATTACCGCCCCCCCTCCCCCTCCAGCAACTTGGGTTTAGAAATGAGCATAACACATCACAGCCTTTACTGAAGATCAGAAATTATGTGAAAAACAATTTTAAGAAAGGAAATTCTACTGTATTGGTTTTACTAGATATTAAATCGGCTTTCGACTCAGTTTGGCATAACGGTCTTATTTACAAGCTAAAGCAATATAATTTCCCGATCGAAGTTGTTAAAATAGTTCAAAGCTTCCTTTCTAATAGGTCATTTCCTGTATATATGGGTTCGACCTGCTCTCAACTTATAAACATTAACTCTGGATGTCCACAGGGATCCTGCCTTTCACCTATCCTCTACAATATATTTACTACCTATATCCCAAATATTCCAAACTGCATTACATCTATATATGCTGACGATACATCTTTACTAACCGCTGGCGCAATTTCTGCGGATATAACATACAATTTAGAAAATGCCTTATCAATTGTAAACCTGTATTTCAACAAATGGAAAAACCTTGTAAACCCTGATAAAACCCAGGCTATATACTTTTCAAGAAAACGTAAACCATGTTTCTTACTCCAAAGACCATTGCAGTTCTTAAATAATAATATTATTTGGGATAATAATGTTAAATATCTGGGTATTCTACTCGAAACAAAACTGAATTTCAACGAACATTTATCACACACATCATAAACAAAATACACAAAACTAAAAAAATTTTCTATCCGCTAATTAATAGAAACTGAAAACTAAACATTGATAACAAAGTATTAATAATTAAAGCAATCTTTCATCCTATAATGTTCTACTGTGCCCCTGTATGGTCGACAACTGCTAATGTTCATATCAAAAAACTACAATTGACACAAAATAAGTTACTTAAAATGTTTATAAGCTTTCCTGGCACTTTTCCACGCAAAAACTCCACAGCCTGTCTGGTTTTGAACTGGGGCCAAATTACCGCATTCGTGATCGAATGAGCTATCGTATCGAAAAATGATTTCGATATCGAAATTATGATAAAATGTACTAAATTTCTTGCTCGATATCGAATGCCATAATCTCAAATAAGAAAATTACGATCAATTTTACTCGTTATTGAATGCGGTAATTTGGCCCCTGGTTCATGTTCAAATAAGTAACTTACAACAAATTTTAAAAGAAAATGTGAAATGTCGAAATATATTCATATTAATGAACTGATTTCAGCATAATTTTATTTCTTCCAACATAAATATCTTAAGATCTTTATAGAGGTTTTTTCCCCCAAATTTTTTCCTTCCCTCCAATAATAATTAAAATACTCATTTTAAAATTTTTTTTTAACTAATAAAGTAGAAAAGGATCGCAAATTTCCTAAACTCTTTAGACTATAAGACAAATGTAAAAAAAATATTTATAATACCGTAATAAATAAATAAATAAATAAATAAAGAATAATAATTATTTTAACTTAAAAAATAAGTTTTACTTTTTGAACAAAAATTAAACTCAAAAAATAAGTTTTTCTTTCCAAAGAAAACAATTTTCCTTGAAAAATAATGATTAAATGTAAGTTTTATAATAAAACTTATAATCGTTACAGCCTCTCATTTGGAATTTCAAATAAAATTATCTCAATTTCAATGAAGAAATGTGTAGTATTATGACTTATAAAAAGAGGGGAGACGTAGACGACGTCATATAACTTGTTGTGTGCCAGTTTTCTTTCCCGTAAGGAAGTATAAAAATTATATGAATGTATATTGATTGCACGTTAGAAAAGCATGAATGAATACTCCGCTTATAATACATATTATCAAAAATATTCAGCCCAATCATGAATAAAAATTCCGCGGGAGTTGTTTTCCCTTTTCTCATTTTTCCTATTTAAATTCAATGTTAAAAAAATAAAAAGGGAAAAAACTCTCGCGGAATTTTTATTCATGATTGGGCTGAATATTTCTCTTAGTAAATTTGAAAATATCTTTGGTATCTTTGCCTTTAATGAAAACTAAACCTACTAAAGAAAAGCGAATTATATTTTGATTAAAAACTAACCTGTACCTTGAGGTGAATAATTAATTTCTCTTCTTAACTTACATATTTTGTTGGCAAGTTATTTTGTAAATAAAAAAAGTCCACTTACCTACCAAATATTAAAAAAAAATAAATATAATACAATACAAAACATTAAAAATAAACTCAAAAATTACCTTTAATACAACAAAACATTTTTCTTTACAGCTACATAATTGCTTTGAAAGAAGAAATGGCCACTGCGGAGGCTCACAAAGAATTGTGCAAATGTAGTAGTATAAAACTAAACACACAAGCGGGTCAATCGGCAGAAACTACCATATTATCTTTAAGAAATTTGGTAGAAAAATTAAAAGCTGAAAATAAATATTTAAAAGATGGCAGAAGATCGTGTGAATCAAGAGTAAGTGAATATGTTAATAAAACAATAATTTGGATATTTACTTTTTTACTTTTGCCTAACACACAGGCTTCCACCGAAACGTCTACGGGAGAAACGGCCCGTTTACAACAAATGTATACCGATTCACTTGACAAAATCTCCGCTTTGCAATTAAAACTACAATCAAAATGTCCTCATTGTCAGAATAAAAGTAGAATGCTTGCCATGGACTCTCAGACACAAGATGAATTGAAATATGTTAAAGAACAACTGGTAAAAAAATCACAATTATTACAAAAAGCTAAAGTTTTATTAACACGAGCCGCTGCCAAAGAAAAGGTATTAAAGGAACAATTATCGATGTGGAAGCGTAAATGTTCCGAGTTGCAAAATGTTCCGGTGATTGATGAAATTAGTGAATAATTTTAATGTGTTTGATGGGAAAGAATTTTTTCTTTTCATTTATGTTTTACTTAATTTAAATCATTTTTTTTTTTACTTCATTATGTTGGTTTACTTTATTTCTGTTGTTGTGTTTGTTTTATTAATTTTATAAATTCCTTTACTATTTTTATGAATTTAATTCATTTCAACTTCATTGGCATTATATTTTAACTGCAGTGTTACAGTAGTTGGTGTGGTCTGATCGGACACCAATATTTGTTGGGCATCTTTGAGTCCCAACTCGCCCAAAGATTGTGTTAAGTTACATCGCGTTTGCTCTTCAATACTTTTAACCGTGGACATGTATAAAGTTTTATTTTTACCATTAATAATTGTTGTAATGCCTGCAATAAAATAACACAAAAAAATCAAATATCATATTAAACGTGTTTGTTTTTTTTAGGAATCTCTTTTATATTTAAATTTACATTTACCTGGTTGTTTCATTTGGTACTTGGGACTTTCGCACAGCATTTTTATTAAATCCTCTAAAGTTGTAGTATTGGGATCTTCAATATTTATTATCTGAGGCATATTGCTGCAAGCCAAACAATTTTCCAATTTTTCAGCAGCATAAGTATACGTATAAATTCCATCTATATCATTGAAATTCAAATAATTCGACATGCTATCATAACAGTTGGTGGACATTTTGAAGACTTCATTGGCACAAGCGGCTGCAATAACCGCATTTGTACTGGCCACTGCGGGGATAATGTGTTTCAAAACTCCCTGCACCAAACGATATGTTATGCCAGAGATATTAAATTGATTAGCTCTTTCACTGGCACGTTCATAAACCCAGGCCACATGTTGTGGATCATCACCATCTAAAGTCGAATTGAAGGGATTCTCCTTATCCCATTGTATGATTTTCACATATTCTATACAGTGTTCCGGCAGACGTGGTGTATTTGCTATGGTGCACAGTGGATAATTAATTTGTGGTGGAAATAAATCCAAGGTACATTCAATACAGGCCGTAAAGCCGGGCACTATAACACGGGCGTTACCCTTAAACCCTTCAGTACCCCCATCAACCATGGGTATTACGGAGGCTGAATTTATAGAACCATCTTCTTCATTATAGCTTAGCAAAGATAATACCATACCGTTTATCCAACGACGTGCGACAATTGAATCAAGGCCACATACTATGATATGGAATTTTTGGTAGAATGATTCACCGAAATCTTGGATTTTACAAAAATGTGGCGTAACACGACACGTAGGCACACGGTTATTTATAAACCTAGCTGCACACTCAGCCTTCGAAGATCCAATATCGGTTATACGGAATAAAAATTGACGATTTAAATTCGATAAATCTATGGTGTCCATATCGATGACATGCAAGTCACCAAACCCCATTAAGGCCAAATCTTTTAAAAGTTCACATCCTAAGCCACCAGCACCTGTATGAAAATAAAATTTAAATATATAAACTCAATATATTTCATGGTACTTGCAATAATTTACCAATTACTAAAATTTTGCATGTATTTTGCAAAAACTCCAGATTATCAGGGGATGGCGTAAAATCGGATTTACAAAATGGTCCGGACCTTTCTAATATATGACGCAAACTATGCCATCTTTTGGTATTTAAACAACTGGCCAGAGAAGTTGCCATTTTCTATTATAGAATTACAAATATTACTAATTATTTTAAATCGCGGGAAAAGACAATTCCCACAGAAAAAATTACCGGCTTTTCCAAACAATTACACAGCTGTTAAAGTTACCATATTGGGTTGGGGAAGCTTTTGCCTATGTTATATGAAAGCTTCTTGTTTTAAAAATTAAATTCACCTAGAAAATGGTTTTGCTTAAATTACATCTACTTTGTGGCAAAATAAAACTGATTATATAAAAAAACAGCATTCTGTTAAAAACATTGCAAAATTTTTTAAGAAAATGTGATTTTTAATCACTTAATACTTTTATATATGTATATTATTATTATTATTATTATTATTTATTTATTTAGTAGTATTCATAATACTTTATAATTTTTCGCATATACATAATTATTTTACATTTTTTACAAATTACTATTGATAATATTATTTCTTAAAAATTGTACTATATTTCTTTTGCATATATTAATATTTCTTTCTTTTTTTATATTTTCTGGTAATGTATTATATAGTTTAAGACCTTTAAAGAATAGAGATCGTTGCATTGCAGTTGTTGTTACCCTTGGTAGTCTGAAATTCTCTTCGTTTCTAAGGTAGTATGGTTGTGCTTCTCTCACATAGCCAAGTTGTTCGGTAAGATATTCTGGTGCGTTTCCAATTTTCATTTTCAGAATGAATTGCAGTGTATTTAGTTCCAGTCTTTGTTGAATATTTAACCATTTCAGTGTTTCTAGCATTAGTTGAATTGGAGCATATATATTGTATTTTAAAATTGACCGCATAGCTTTATTTTGTAATTTTTGTAGTCTTTCTATTTGTGTTGTTGTGCAGCAGGTGTATAAAATTGTGGAGCCGAATTCAAAATGTGGTTTTATCATTGTGTTATATATGTGTATTGCCGTTATTTGAGATACTTTATTTCTAACCCGTTTAAAGAAACCAATTTTTCTACCAATTTTCTTACATATATAATCAATGTGTTCTTTTAGTTTTAAGTCTTTATCTATTATAAATCCGAGGTATTTAATTTTATTTACTTTTTCTATTGTTTCATTATTAATTGTAATCACATATTCACTGTTCATATTTATTTCAAGTATTTTAGTTTTGAGTTCGTTAAGTTTTAATTTATTCATTTTAAGCCAGTTATTTATGTTGTTTATGTCGTGCATTAGGTTTTCCCTACATTGTTCATCAGTGTCTCCTTCCGCATAAATTAATGTATCATCTGCGTACAGAATTATTTCGCATTTTTTTAGTATATTTGGCATATCATTTATGTATATTATGAATAATAGTGCGCCTAGGATAGAACCTTGTGGAACTCCAAATTCATTGTTTACTTCTTTTGATTTTATACCATTCACCTTTGTAATTTGCCTTCTATTAGTAAGATATGATTTAAACCAATTTAATTCAACTTCTCTTATACCATACATATATAATTTCCGAATCAGTATTTCTCTATCAATTGTCTCAAATGCTCTTTTAAAATCCAAAAACATTGCCATTATTTTTTTCTTTCTATCTATAAATTTCCATCTGTTTATCACATAATTAACCGTTGTTTCGCATGAGAACTTTTTTCTAAATCCAGATTGATATTTTGAAAATAAGTTTTGTTGTTCCATATATGTTTCCAGTTGTTCCTTAATAATTTTTTCGATGACTTTTTCACATGTTTTAAGAGTGTTTATTGGTCGGAACTCGTCACATTTATTTGTTCTTGCAATTTTCTCTATTGGTGTTACCATTGAGTATTTCCAGCTATCTGGAAAAATTCCTGTTTCAAGTGATCTATTTATTATATCACGCATCGGTTCTCCTATAATATTCCAATTATCTATAATAAGTTTAATTGTAACATTATTGAAATCTGGTTTACTTTTCATATTTTTACAAATATTTTTAAGTTCTTGAATTGTTATTGCACGGAATCTAAATCTATTCGTTATCACAGGTATATTGTTTATATATTGCACATTTTCTATTGTATTATTAATTGACTTAATACTATTCACAAAATAATGGTTAAATTGGGTGGCAATTTGGTAGTTATCTTTATATTCTATTTGATTAAATATAACATTTTTTATCACAGTTTTATTTTTCTTAAGGACTAAGTCTTTGATTTGTCTCCACATTTGTTTCTGATCTTTGGCATTATTTATTTTTTTATTAATGTAATTGTTCTTCTCAACTTCTATTTTGGTTTTATATGTATTTCTAATTATCTTATAATTGCTCCATGCTGCTACTGTATTTTCTGCCTTAGCTATTTCATATTTAATAATTTTTTCTTTCTTCAATAGTTTAAGTTCCCTGTTATACCATTTGTTGACGTTATTTTTTGTGTTTTTTATTATTTTTTTGTGTGTAAATTTCTTTATAGTGTTTTCAATGGCCGAGTCAAAATTATAAACTTTATTATTTAAATCATCGTTCTCATAATTTCTTAATATTGTACTAATTTCTTGATTAAAAAGCGTTTTATTATATTTAAATATTTCGATTTCTTGTTTGTTGATTTGGTCTTGTTTTTCATTTATGATTTTGATTTTAATATCTAAAGCTTCGTGATCTGCTATTTTATTTAAACTGTTATTTACTACTGATACATTTTCACTGTTCGTGATGACGTAATCTATTATTGTTTTTGTGTTTGCTGTTATTCTTGTATAATCCTTTACTATTTGTTTCAGTCCATTATCATTAAAGGCGCATTCTAGTCTGTTTTTATATGTTCCATCTTTACTCCAGTCTATGTTGAAATCACCTGCTATTATTATATCATACTGTTGTTCACATATTTCTTCAATTACTTGCTCAAAGACTTGAATAAACTCTACTTCACTGCTGCTTGGTGATCTATACACTGCTAATATTACAAATTGCTTGTTCTTGATTGTCGCCATGTATAAACTCATCCAGTAATTATACCCAGAAGACTTTTCTCCAATTTTTATCACATTACATTGTTTTTTAAAATAGATAATAACTCCACCCGTTCTGCTTGAATTTGACCGTGTAATATATTGGTCATATTCTCTAAGTTGAATTTCTTGTTCTTCTATATCGTCAGTTAAATGTGTTTCTGTAAGAACTATAAAATCTGGGTTTTGTTCATCAGCAATAACTTCTAGTTGAATGAAATTGTTAACTAGTCCACAGATATTTGTATAAATACCGTATATTTGTTGTGATTGTTAAACTATCAACCCCAATCTCTTCTTTTTGAGATTGAGCTTGTTTTTATAGACTGGGCATTCTCTGCTTGTTGTGACGTGATTTTCATCCAGTCCCATATTTAACTTTTTATTCGCTCTAATGCAATTAATACATTTATTTATTATTTCCTTTTCGCATTCATTTGATCTGTGTGTTCCATGGCATTTATAACATACTTCTTCTTTGTTACATTCACTCGCCTTATGGTTGTATCCTTTACATTTAAAGCACATAATTATATCAGTCCCATCAAATATTCTACATTTTTCCCATCCAATGTTCAATTTTTGTGCTGCCTTAATCTTTGTATATGTTTCTTTGTCTACTATTAGTTTACTATTATAAATTACTTTATTATATTTTTTAAATTCATATGATTTTACAACTTTCATTTCATGTTCTTGTAATTGCCGATTTTGTCTTTTTATTTTTTCTATAAGTTCTTCATTTGTATATTTAAATGACATATCCGTTATGATTATTGACATGTTTTCATTTAGCTCTTTTATTTCATATGTTTCACCCATTCCATTTTCAATAGCATTTTTTATTCTATTTCTTTCTTGATCATTTTCGCTTTGTATCACAATTGCACCATTTTTTCTATTTTCGATGTTTTTTATATTTAAATTACCTGGATCAACCTTATTATTTAAGTCTTCTTTTGTTTTCTCTATTTTTTGTTTTTCCTTTGGTTTTATTATTAGGGGAACCTGTTTCTTCACATCTGGTAACACCGTGTTTTTTTTAATTGTGTCAGCGTATGACAGTTTGTTTTGTTTATCACTTGTTTCTTTGATAGCTTTTTTTATCTCTTTGCACATCTTTTCATTGCTTTCTTCGATATTGTTATAAATCTGTTTATTTTTATTTTCATATTCATTTACAACATTGCATATTTTTTTAATTTCACCAACGTTTTTTTCACATATTTTTTGCGCATAGTCTATTTTTTTAAGCCTCTCTTCATACCGTTTTTCTATTGCCTCCAATAAGAGTTTAATTTCATTTTCATTTTGTTTTAATGATGATTCAAATTCATTTTTATATTCGGCTAAATTTATTTTGTTTTTGTAAACCCCATCTTGGATTTCTTTTAACACCAGGTCAACATTATGTATATATTGAACACAATCACCACACATAAACCGCACAAAGTTATCCCCATCCAGAACTTTTACTGAATATTGATCAATACCAGCACATTTTATAGAGCAGTGATACACTTTTTTGCATACTCCGGCACAGCTAATTCCTGATTCTCCACGTATTAAAGTGGTTCCTAGTAGGAACAAAGGACCGCACTTAATACTTTTAATGGTGAACAATTTTGAAAATCGATGCTGAGATTAAAGATACTTTGAGAGCCGTATGTTTTTAATTCTTAGATCCGAAGTAATTTGATATCAGAAACAGTTAATAAAAAAATCATAATAAAAACTATAGCATTAATAGTACATACGAGTACTAATTAAAATTAAACAATAGAATTAAGTAATTAAAAAAAATGTTTTTACATAATTGTTAATATGTACATATATACAAAATTTTGATTTCAAACCGCTAATGGACTTCAAAATAATAAATACGGTTTATATATTTAATTTAATATAATATTCCTATTTATGTGGCTTTTTAAAAATTAAATTTTACTAATAAGAATAAAAACTGCAGATATTTCGCAAAAAAGTTCATTATTTTCAATTATAATACGTATT
The DNA here is from genome assembly GCA_916048285.2 of Bellardia pandia. Classification (NCBI taxonomy): domain Eukaryota; kingdom Metazoa; phylum Arthropoda; class Insecta; order Diptera; family Calliphoridae; genus Bellardia; species Bellardia pandia. The sequence continues at coordinate 52,211,030 of OU696531.1, forward strand.
CTCAACAATTTACTTGAATGTGTAGAGCATTACTCTGCATGGTCTTAAAATTAATGCACTTTATCCGCCGGGATCAGATTTACAATTTAATTCTAGTTTATTTGTTTAGGTTTAAATAAAAAATAGCTTACTTTAAAAAAAATAATGTTTTTCCAGCCTTTTGCCTTTATATAGCATGCAGGTATGCAGCAATATGGCAACCTAAAAATCCATGCCTATTATATAGATAATATGGCAACAGCATATAATTTTGCACTAGCAAAAAACAATCGTAAACAGAAAACAAAACTGGATTAACTTCTTTTTTGTGCGGAAATTGCGAATCTAATCAAACGAATAAACCAGAATTGTGATTGTTAACAAAATATATGAATTAGGTTTATCGGATAACAACAGTTGAAGTGCCCAGTATATTAAATTAACTCTTGAAAAGTGATGTTTTTATGTTTTCATATGGAGTTGTCGCGTGATAAAAATTTATGGTGCATAATTAATTAAGAAAAAGTATAAACAAAAAAGTAAATTGTAAATAAAAGTTACATGAAATACTTTTGAAATTAGTAAAAGAAGCAGAAAAATAATCAAGAAATGCAATTTATGTGTTACTGCATTTTGTAAAAAAAATAATATGATGCATACGAAAATAATTTGAAGGTCGCTTGTAAATAAAACTACTCTCTTTTGTCCAGACTTGTTCTATTCACTATTGCATACAAGTACTTGATTTGTTGTTATTATTACAAAAAGGAGTTGAAAATGGTACGTATGCGATTATAAAAACAACAATAAATTTCATAAATTATTACAAAATATCCACTTATAGTGATTTTGTCATTTTGTGGTAGTTAAATGTTTAACGTTCTTAATGAAAACTTGATAAGATTAATAAACTCATGCTGATATACACATTTACATGGGTTTATTTAACAATTTTTTACTTAACTGTTCAATTAACTTTTCCAACAAATTGCAGATAAGACGTATTTAAAAAAAGATAGTTATGAATAGTATTTGAAAGCCAAACGATGGGTCGTTATGAATATGAAAAACTCACGCTTTTAGCTTTAAGCTCAAACAGTTCCAATTCAACCATAAATCCCTCATCATCCTCGTCAATCGATGGCAACGATAATAGTGATCGCGAAGATGCCGTTGAATTCAAACAGAAAACGAAACATTTTCGAAAAAAAATAGCCGGTGCCATACGTACAACCTCAGCTACATTATCGGCAAATAATCGTCGCAAACTACACCTTAATCGTGGAATTGGAAAACGCCTAGCACGCCTATTGTTATATGCATTTATGGTTCCCATGATGTTATTTTTAACATGGTATAGTTCTATATTCAATGGTGCTCCATCAAGGCATTGTAAGTATTTTTAATTTGTGTCTGTAAACCTTGTGAGTGTGTGTGTGTGGGTAGTTGATTGATTGGATTTATGTACATACATACATATGTGTGTATGTTTCTGTAAATAATTGTTGCTCCCTTTGTTTGTTAATATTTTCTTTTGTTATTTTGTTTTCTTATTCTTCTTACAGATCCCTTGTTAGATTGGGATTTTAGTGTATCACGTAATATTAGTGATTATGTTTTGCCATTAAATGATACAACATTATTGGAACCGCGTCAAAAATGTCATGAGAAAATGTTCATTTTAATTGTTGTGTGTTCGAGTTTAAATAATTTTGTTGCAAGGTATGTAAATATTAATAAAACTTAGTAAATAAGCATGGAAATTTTGTTTTATACACCTTTTATAAAATAAAAATTTCTAGAATCATGTACAAAAATATCAGAATAGCAGTTGTTGATTTTTTTAATTACTTAATACAAATTTATGCTGCGGTTTAGGCTTTTTTATTAAAGTGTTAAGCTGTTGTGTATTTATACCCTACACCACCATAATGGGGAGGGTATTATGGATTTGTGGTGATGTTTGCAACGCCCAAAAATATAAGTCCAACACTCACCTTAAAGTATACCGATCGACTCGGAATAATTTTCTGAGTCGATTTAACGTTGTCCAACCGTCCGTCTGGCTGGCCGTCCATGTATACCTTGTGCGCAGAGAACAGGTCACAATTTTAAAGATATTTCGATAATAATTGGTACAATGTCCAAGGACGAGATTGAAACTGGTTGAAATTATTATTCTTCATTATCCATTATTTCACCGAGCCCCCATACAAATGTTCTCCCGAAATAGGGGTTTATCGATCATAAATTTTTGTATCATGCACGTATCCTAACAAATTTCTCCAGAAATAAATTGTACATGAAGGCTAATCTCATCAACAAATTTTGTGAAGATCGGTAGAAGGCCCGCTGCGGAAAATCACTGTAAAGAGCATAACTGTCTTAAAAATGTTGGTATCCAAATCATATTCAACAAAAACCTGTTTCATACAAAAATCATTTGGACCAATTTAATAACGGTCGGTACATAATTAGTCATAGCTCGCTTATATGACCCACTTTCCAAAATTACTTTAACAACCAAAAATCTCGTAATTATGTTATTATCCAAATAAAATGAAAAACAAATACTTTTCATACAGAAATCATGACAACTAATTTTATAACGGTCGGTCCATAATTAGTCATAGCTCCCTTATATGGGAAAATCACTTTAACATCTATAAATCTTTATAAGTGTTTATATCGAGATAAAATTTAACACAAAGAATATACACAGAATTCATGGCACAACATTTTTGGCTGATCGATCCATATCTCCTATATAGAGCCCATTTCTGAAAATCTGTTTTTACACATATACTGGGTGTACTTTCTACACTTTCTTACTTGTTTTAGTAAAAATCAGTTTTCCACCTTAAATCTGTATTCAGTTAATATTTTTATTTCATCATCAATTTATAATTAATAATATAGATGGAATGTTTGTGCGGAAGCTATAAATAGAATCGCGATTGTTTCCAATGAAAACATACAGAATTTTTAACTTTAAAAACACGAAGCAGAAACGTAGCCATATAACTTTTATCTAATTCTCTCAAAAATTAAATGGATTTAAACAGCTAAGCTATAATAAAGTCATTGTAGAAAACAAAAAGCTGTAATCAGCTTTGGTCTTGCAGTCACCTACATATGCATGTATGTATATAAATACGCCTTTTAAATTTAACAAGTAAGAGTGCTATATTCGGCTGTGCCGAATCTTAAATACCCTCCACCTAAACGTAATAAGAAATACAGAAACTACACTAGACTAGAATATCCTAATTCTGTGTTTTCTATTCAGTCTTAGTGCAAATTTTATTAGTATTTAATATATATTTTTTGAAAGACAATTTTACGACCAACATAATTTATGTTAAATATTTTGAAACGTTGTCTAATTTTCACCATTTTTAATTGATTTAATTACCAATTCTTACCATAATTTACAGAGTCTGTTTGATGTTCATAATAATCTTCAGTGTAATTTAACAAACAGAGTATAAAAAAGGGGAACAATTCGTTTTTTTTTTTTGATTTTGCCTAAAAAAAATCTTCATCAAATAGGGCTTTTAGAGGAGATGCCAGCAATAAAAAAAATTTGTTGGCGGTCATGCCTATTTTCGAGGGTGCGGGCCCTTAAAGTTGAAAATATATAGGCCTATAACTCGGGAACTACTGGGTGCTTGATAATTTGTAATACACTAAATAAAAGATATTAAAAATACCTTTCCAACGATATATATCATAATTATAAAATATGGACCGAATATGGGTTAAATCCGAAAAGAATATTTTTTGACACGAATTTATTTGTTTTTTGGAAATGGTTTTTATATGTCAGCTATGACAAATTATGGGCCGATCTTCTTAAATTTTGGAACAGTTATTTTCATGCATTTGAGGATATTTCACGTCGAATTTCAACATAATAACGCTATATATACGTGGATTTCGAGAGTGGACCTTATGTGGGGGATATAGTCAAATATGGACCGATATTATCAATTGGTACCCTTATTTATAAGCGATTTATGAGTATTAAAGTGATTTTCGGAAAAGGGCTTTATATGGGGCATACGGTTAAAAATGGACCGTAATTCACAAAATTTTGTGGGATGATTTTTGTATATATTAAAATGATCTGTGCAAAGTTTTGAGTCGGTACCGATACTTATACAATATATATAGGGAAAAATGTCTTTTTCAGATGTGATCCTTGTATGGGAGCTATGACCAGTTCTGGGCCGACTACCATAAAATTTAGTACAACAATTTATTTGTCTATAAAGAGTATTTATGTCAAATTTTAGCCGTTTAACATTATTTATATCTGTTTTATGCGTATTTAAATGAATTTTGGAAGTGGACTTTATATGGGGTCTATGGTCAAACATGGACCGAACTAAAAAAAATTTCGTTTTGCGATTTATTTTTGCATAAAACTTATTTTTGCTGAATTTTGTCTTGATATTCCAATTTTATAGGCATTTATGTATAATTGAGCAATATTTCGGGAAGATTTTTGTATGGGGGCTATGACCAATTTTGGGTCGACCACCATAAAATTATGTACAACAATTTATTTGCCTATAACGAGTATTTATGTCAAATTTTAGCCGTTTAACATTATTTATATCTGTTTTATACGTATTTAAATGAATTTTGGAAGTGGACTTTATATGGGGTCTATGGTCAAATATGGACCGAACTAAAAAAAATTTCGTTTTGCGATTTATTTTTGCATAAAACTTATTTTTGCTGAATTTTGTCTTGATATTCCAATTTTATAGGCATTTATTTATTATTAAGCCATATTTCGGGAATATATATATTTGTATGGGGGCTATGGGAAATCATGGACCGATTCTTATTATTTTCCGCACACTTTCTTCTTTTATCATAAAAACAACGTGTACAGAATTTCATGATGTTATCTGCAATATATTTTAAAATATTGAAATAAAATGTACAAAAAATATCAAATTTTTATGGAGGTTGTCTCACATATTGGTCCATAACTCTGATTGACCTAAACCGATTTTGCTGATTTTAAATAGCAAACTTCTCGAAAGCATTTCTGAGAGAATTATTGAAGATTTGGATCTCGAATATATCTGGGGACTTCAAAAATATGATTTCAACAGACAGACATGGCTTAATCGACTCCGCTATCTATAAGGATCCAGAATATATATACTTTATAGGGTCGGAAAATTTTTTTGTGGAAATTACACACGGAATGACAAACTTATATATACCCTTCTCATGAAGGAGAAGTGTATAAAAAAGCAACGAAAAAATGAGCTAAAAATAAAAAATCCAAATGAAATTGAGAATTTAAATCTTAAATTGTGAAATTTACAATTGAATCGAGATTAAATTGCAAAAAATTTAAATTAAATTGAGAAATTTAACAGAATAATCAAAAAAGTTCGTCATCATATGAAAAGCTTTTCTCTCTTTTCACCGCCATTTCTTCCCCTACCTATCTTCTTTCCAAAAAAAAGTAACACAATTAATATATAGACATATTAATTGCCAATATCCCTCTTATCTCTTTAAAAAAATATCCACAAATTTAATACAAAATACTTCAAAGTTATTGAGGTCCTTCTACCAAATTATCCAAACTAAGAGTTTTTTTTGCAAATAACACAATATTGACCAACGTCTGGTGATAGAACCGTTTTTGGTTATTTATGTTTGCACAAAGAACTACGTAATTAAGATTGGTTCTTTAATTTGTACAATAAAACATTTCATGGTCGGTTTAAAAATAATTGAAATAAACTAATAAACTTTATATTAATATCCCTGCTAACACTCCCACTCTTTTCAGACAAACCATACGTGAAACATGGGGCAATACCACGGAATTCAATTACAGTATGTTTGAAAAACTGCATACGCATTTAAGCGACAAATATTTGCAACCCAAAAGACAACGTATTAAATTATTTCAAGAATTTTTGAATTTAAATGGCAACGTGAGTTAGTTAATTCCATAAAAGTTCTTAGTTATTTTTACTTTTTTGCTTATTTGTTACAGTCTTTCTTTTCTATCTTTTTTCATTTAATGTTTCTTTTATGTTTTTGCTCAAGTTTTTTTTAAGTTTTTTATTAAAAATAATTGCACTTTCTATTATTTATTTATTTATGTTTAGCAAACTACAACAATTCCACCAGCCACATTGCCAGTAAGAATTTTGTTTCTATTGGGTTACACAAAAGTTGATACTAGTATGGATGGCGGGGGAGATAATGAAACGCACATACGTCTACAGCAAGAAGCCGAACAATATGATGACATAATACAGGAAAACTTTTTAGATACTTATAATAATTTAACCATCAAATCTGTAATGGCTCTGAAATGGATAACGCGCAACAAATGCTTTCAACAGGCGGCCTTCTTTATGAAATGTGACGATGATACCTTTGTTAATGTACCCAATCTGCTGCAATTTCTATTGGGTGGTACCGTACCACTGTACAACGAAACCCTAGATTTCTACGACAGTCGTACGTATCAGACTCTGTCCTCCTTGAATCGCCTAAATGCCTCCACAAATTATATGGTGGGTTATCTGTTCTGTAAGGCTCCTGTCCTTGGCAATGTTAAAAGTAAATGGTATATGCCCTATTACATGTATCCGAAAGATTACTATCCCACTTATTTATCCGGTTCGGGCTATCTGATGTCCATGGATGTGGTGCCCCGTTTATATGAAGGAGCCTTGAATACGAGCTTAGTGTATTTGGAGGATGTTTATGTCACCGGCATGTGTGCTGAAAAGGCAAATGTCCAGAGACATCATCATCCTCTGTTCAATTATGGTCGTTACAAACACTCCTGTACATTGAAAGGTATGATAACGCTGCATAAACTCACCAATGACGACATGTATGCTGCATATAATTTTGTAACAAATGTTACATATCATTGTCCACCACCAGGAAAGTATTTTAAGCGTATACGTTTACGTAGATTGAGTGGCTGTGGTTAAGTTTAGAAATTAGTAATTAATGGTATGTCTAGGTGTGAGTGTCCGAGGCATTACACACATTTAGGGGGTGTTTAAGATTATGAAATAATGAATGCTTTCCCTCAAGTCTTTGGGTTTATTTGGAAATTAACACAAATTTTGTTATAGTAATATATTAAGAACAAACTAAATTTTAGGTGGCACAATTATTTACACTGGCAATTTCTTTATTCAGTTGCAAAATTACAAATTACTGCTATGTAAGAATGTATATGCTGGCGGGCAAAGTAAATATTAAAAAAAATATCATTTTCAAACATGTTTGCAAAAACATCAATATGTTCTAATACATGATGCATGCAGTCATTTAACAATTGAATTAGTTTTGATTTTTTTTATAATTTTTAAGAACAAAATTTGATATGCAAAAAGTTCAAATATTTTTAAAATTAGTTATTCAATTCGTAAGTAAATATATTAATTAAAAAAAATCGTTCAATTTAATTTTATACACAAAATTTTAATTTTTTTGTAATCTTAAGCCATTTTTGTAATCTTAATCCTTAATGATTAGATTTTAAATTTAAAAGTAATTCGGTAAGCATATATTTTTTTGTAACCACGTTTATGATTGTGATTTACATATATATTTTTTTAAATGAAAATTCAGTAGACTGGATGTTTTTTTTTAAATTATTTTTTTGTAGTTCCTTTTTATTATTTATAGGCCACGAAGACAAGACTTTATTTATATTTATACAAATCAAATAAGTAATTTTTTCACCTTCATAGAATAGTTGTTAAAAGAAAATTCATTTTAAACACTGTAAATTATTTTAAGAAAAAATCTTTTGAATAAATATAATAATATAATATATATTTGTATGCTTATATTGTGCTTCTATAAGTCCTTGCAAATGGAGTACTTACATACAATTGTATCTTTTAAACTAAAAGCTTTTCTTTAAAAACGGCCCAGTTCACGAACGTTTATCACTAGAGCCAACATATTTTGGGAAACTTCTTAAAAGTAAATATATGTATTAATGTATTTTTATATTTATGTGCATATATTTAAAATTTGTGTGTGAATCCTATAGATATATAATTTTGTACAGTTTTGTACATTGAAACAGATTTGTTTACTTGAAAGGAAAAAGAGCAAATTATATGGATTCGATTTACAGAACAACAAAATATTCGTACTCTTTCACGTTACTAGGATTCGGTTAACAAAACTGAAGCATAAATCTTTATATCACTGTCACTTGCTAATATTCGTCCTTATTATAAAATATGTTTGCATATTAAATTATTTAAAATTTAAACCTATGTACGTACAATTTATAATTTAAATATTTCATAAATAAACTGATTTAAGCAAATTTATTAAACAAAAGGTCTTCCTTAACAAAATTAAACACAAATACAAACATACATTGTGGCAACATTTTCTCTTAACAAAGACCACAAATATTTATTTATTTATCTAAAATGTAAAAGAAAATTATTAAAATCAAAATAATTGTCCATTACTATACAACTACTTAATGTTTAAAATGATTGTTAATATTAAAGACATAATTTTAATACATACTAACTACTATTTTGCTTTAAAATAATAAAACAAATATTTTATTTATTTCTTTATTAATTTATTAATTCATTAAGGTCTGTGTTTTTTTTCCTTTACACAAATGAACAAATTCTTTTAACACAAATTATATAAAAATTAGCATAAACTTTAGAATATCGAAAACAAAAATTATTAAAATTTGTCTTGTGAATATTTAAATATTTAGCAAATAATGTGTAAAAATAATAAGAGTTAAAAAATATAGTTTTTTTTAATAATAAAGAGGGAAATTTAATAACGTAGTTAAAACTATATGAAATTAAGGTTTCTTTGTTTTATTTAAGACGTCTTTACAGATGTGGGAACCTTAGGTAAACCAAATTCGTCAGTTTCAATGAAATTCTGTAATAAAAATAAGTTTTTCATGAGACACTTAATATTCATTTTCGGATTAGACAAAAATTGGGTTTCAACCATTATTAAGGACAAATTTAAAAACGGAATCAATTCCACTTCCGAATGGAATTAAATTCTGTGACACGGCTGTACAATCCCAAATTATGTTCGATATATCCGCCACAAAAAGCCGGTCATTTTTTCGGAATGAAACCACTTTCAATTTGCTATGTGGAATTGTAATTTTAAGAATTTCTAGGTTTCATTGTGAAAAAATTCTTCGTTTTGCCTTTTCTATAAAAGCAAAAAACGGAATTAAATTCTGTGTCATGGCTGATTAAACGAACTGTGTGAAAACAAAAACAACTCTCTTATGTGTACTTTTTATATTGTTTTCAAGTTTCCGTTTTTCTCTAATTTGCTTATTCCCCTAAATACTTCAAAATCTTAAGTAAAATTTGTAAACCCTACCTTATTGCCTGGTATAATACTATCAGCACCAGGTTCCTTATCTGGTGCCGAGGGAGCCTTTACAACATCATCCAAATAACTAGTATCATCATCTAGAGCTATTTCATCTCCCAAAGCATCTAATTCTGCTTCCAGTTCATCATCATCTACCTCGGGCATACCATAAGTGCGACCCAAAGCTTCTTGAACTTCATCGGCTTGTTCCAGCATATCGGCCATATCATCTTGAATATCCTATAATACCAAAAATACTATATTTACTTTCATTTTACAACGAATTCTCCCATATTACCTCAATGTGATCAATGTTGATTTTCTTAAATTCTTTTTGCATCTGTTTAACGCCATCTTTCATGGCAGCCACAGTTGCCTGAGTATCCTTCATAGATTGAGCTGCATAATTGGCTTGTTCCATATTAAAGGATTGATTTCTTAATGCCTCGGCTTGTTGTTCATAACTAAAACACCAAAATTAAAATATGCTTCTAAATCGTATTTAACTTACGTTAACCTACGCTTTCTTTTGTTTCAACACTCTCATAGCCTTTTGTTTAACAGAGTTCTTTGCAGGTCCATCACGCATTTTGGACATTTGTTCCCGATATTTACGCAGTTCATTTTCTAATTTGTTAATTTTCTCCTCTATGTTACCAGCCCGATCATCAACCTTTAAGTGCATGATTTCATTGAATTTATAAAAAATATATTTTTAGGGTAGAGACACAACTTACTCCTTTGATGCAATCATTTAGATTTGGTACTGGCTCTTTGGGTTTTCCTCTACCAAACAAGCGATTCATGATGTTGTGATGTTATGGGTTTTTTTAAGAAAAGTTTAAAAATTCTAGATTAAAGAAGATATCTTGAGAATTTTAATGCATTCATATAAATGATGACTAATTTTATGTATTTGTTTTGACACAAAAATCGCAAAGTACTTTGTGACACAAATATAGAAGCTTGGTAACTCTTGTGAACAGATGTTTATGTAAACAATGTTGTCAACTTTAGTATGTTTTAATTATTATTTATTTATTTTTTTGTTATTTGTTTATATTGTAGCACTAGTTATATATAAATGTGTTAGTACATTTACATATTTCAAATTTGGAAAATATTGAAAACCCCATAAAACTAGTTTTTCAATGGTGAAAGTCATTTCAAACAGATCAGAACAGATTTGATAAATGGTGAATAAATAGAATTTTTTTTTAATATTTGTTTATTTGAATTTGTTGAACTATATTTTTAAAATTTTGTATAGGAAATATTAAATTTTTACTTTTTCTAAATTTACTATACATTCAATAATTTTGTCATTAACCAACACTTTTTTGCAAATAATAAATATTTACCTGATCTGGCATCCCTAGCGAACAGCTGATATAAGCCAGTTATTCTCTTTTCTGTGACATTTACTAACGAAATGCCAATGTGAGTGCGTGTTTGATAAAATAATACGGAATTTGAGATGTGAAAAAAAGAAGAAATTATAATTAAATAAAGAAATTAATTAGTACAATTAAATACAAAACAAAGAACAAATCTTCTATATATCTTTAATTTATATTACTTACAAAAATAAAAGTGAAAAGAGCTGTGTAAAATATAAATAGATGCTCTAATAAATAAAAAGTTAAAAATTGTAGAAAATTATAGTGTGACAAAATTAAGCGTAAATAAACATTTTTTTAAATAAAAGTGCTTAAAATAATTTTTACAAGTCATTAAAATAATTTGGTATATTTATTTTGCATATTAAAATACTGTTTATTAACTTATTGTGTGATTTTATAAAACTTGGTCAACGTAGATAGACCTGCGCCCTTTGAACACAGCAATTTTTTGTTTCTTTAAATTTTGGGTCGAACTTTGACGTATTTTTCACCCACTTGTTATAAATTATACATAAAGACAAAGAAGCTAAAAACAACAAATCTCCATAATGACGTAGTTTTTGGTAAAACAAATAAATTCAACGAAAAGCTAAAAATTTTAGCAATACAACAGCACTTTTTGCTGGCTTTATTAAAAGCAAGCCCTTTTTATTGGACGAGAATACCTTTTACGCAAATTAAACCCTTTTTAACAATATGGACAGCTCTATGATGTTGGCAGCTTTGCATGGAGATTCGGCTGTTTATGCCCATGTAGCTAATGCCGAAAATTTTGAGGAATTCGAAACTACCACAACTTCTTCATTAACAAATGATTTATTGGCATCCATTACCACAACTACAACAGCTGCCACCACCACAACAGCGTCGCCTGATCATGATTCTACAATTTCTATGAATAATTTTTATCCAGCCTTGGTACAGTGCTTTGGCATTATAATTTGTGGGTAAGTGCAAACAAATATTTAAGTATTGCAATAAAATCTATGTTATCGATTAAACAAAAAAAAATACACTTCTTTAAATAATATTGCTTATCTTGCGATTTACAAAAAATATTGGAAAAATTAACAATATTTTTTTTAAGGCGTACGTATCTACACACATATAGGTACATATGTACATACATATAAACATATTATTATTATTTTTGGCCAAATTTTCAGCCATCTATGGTTCATTGATTTGTTTTTATGTTTTGCTTTATTTTTGCGTGTTTTTTGCTTGTTGTAAATTCACCAGCCACCCAATAAATTAAATTGTTATAAAGTGTGATGTTGACCTTGAAAACTACAATATCAAAACCTGCTTTCAAATTTAAAAGATTTATGTTTGTACTTATTTGAACTTCTAAATATAAATTAAACCATAAAATTGAAAATCTATTGCTTTTAGCTTTTGATTTATTTTAATTATAATAAATTTGTAAATAAATAAATAAAAAAATTACATAAAAATACCGGTATCTTGATTTTTAAAGTAATTCCCCCTTTCGAGAGCAGACTGCAGACACAATTTCCACACATGTAAAGATAAATTATATGAAGCTTTAAACATGTAGTTTTAAATTGGCTACATAAAAATATAAACTATTAGTTATATACCTAAGTAGGTAGGTATGTGGTTTTTACAAAAACTCATGTAATTTTCTTTAATTTTTGAAAAGATAAGTATGGCCAACTGCATTTAAAATGAATGTGACATGATTTGTTGGGTAGTTTCCCTTATTAATAGCGAAACTCTTCTGTTTCTTTTATGACTCTTAATTGCTTTAATGGAAATTAGCTTTTAATCACATGAAAATCTATTCAAATTATGTAGATCATGTTGGGTAATTCCCATTTTCACTAACGGCATTTGTTTTTTTTTTTAGATATTTAAGGTGTTTGATAATTTAAATTTAATCAGCAGACAAAACCAATAACTTTTGTTTTTGACTTCATAAGATTTTCAAATTAGGCGAATTATACAGAAATTAGTATTAATACCAGGGACCGTAACTGTTACGACATTTATCGAAAAAGTCAAGACAAAATAGTTATTTTTTAACTTTTATTTTATAAGGCAGAAATAAAAGTTATTCTTTAACTTTTATTTTTAAAAGCAAAAAATAAAAGTTATTTTTGACTTTTATTTTTTAAGGCAAAACATAAAAGTTATTTTTGACTGTTATTTGTTAAGGCAACAAATAAAAGTTATTTTTGACTTTTATTAATTATGTTTTGTATTGCTCTTGAAATTGTGATAACGGATGTTTTATCATCCGTATTACTATGCAATATTTAATTCATGACTTTTATTTTTGCCCTAAAATATTAAAAGTTAAAAAATAACTTTTATTTTTTGCCTTAAAAAATAAAAGTCAAAAATAACTTTGATTTAATTCAAAAATAAAAGTCAAAAATAACTTTTATTTTTTGCTTTAAAAAAGTACAACTACAAACATTAGCTTGTGCCTTAGCTTATGTTAAGAACAAATAATAATAATAATTGTTGTTAAAAAATAACTTTTATTTCTGCCTTAAAAAATAAAGGTTAAAATTAAAACTTATATTTTGACTTCTATCAAAAAAGGCACAAATTTAAAAGTCATCCAAAAATTTGCATGTACATCACCTATGTATCAGAATGATAAGATCCAAAATTTTCTACGATCATTTTTTATGTGTGATTTTTTGATGTAAATTTTAAAAAAATAAAAGTTATTTTCTGTCCCTGATTAATACAGGAGTTAGTTCTTGATAAGTATCGAGACATCAAAATTTTTATATTTTTTATATAAGGTAGCACTGTGAGATTATGATCAGATAATGATTCAAATTTATCCCACAAGAATTATTCGATTTAAAAATCACTCCAAATAACTGTTATAAAATGATTTTTGTTTACATGGTTTGGTATGACCTTTATTAATTTTTGTTGTTTTTTAATACCTTGGTGAGAGATAAACTATGCACCTATTTCAATTGTGGTTGATCTTAATAACTGTTAACATTTTTTCTCTTTTAGTTACATACTATAGCCTATTTTTATAAATGTTTAACAAATTGTAAATTGAATATGTTGAATATGAATTAAAGCAGTGGCGATATTGGGCAAGAAGTAACAAAAAAAAAACGAATTTTTTATTCAAGCTTCAGTTAATGCCACTTATTTTAAAAGTTCGAAAATAAAAGTTATAACCTGCCCTTTACGAATTTTTTTTTTTCATTTTATTTATTTCGATAATCGGCCCAATAATGAATAAAAATTCCGCGGGAGTTTTTTCCCTTTTTATTTTTTTTAGCCAGCCCAATCATGAATAAAAATTCCGCGGGAGTTTTTCCCTTTTTATTTTTTTAACCAGCCCAATCATGAATAAAAATTCCGCGAGTTTTTTTCCCCCTTTTCCCATTTTTCGTATTCAAATTCAATATTAAAAAAATAAAAAGGGAAAAAACTCCCGCGGATTTTTTATTCATGATTGGGCCGAACATTGAATTTGAATAGAAAAATGGAAAAAGGGAAAAAACTCCCGCGGAATACTTATTCATGATTGGGCTGTATATTAATTGCATTGTACATTTGTCTTATGTACATAGGTGTTAAAGAGTTTAGAAGCAACGCTTCTTTTCTACTTAGCAGTGGATTTTAAATTACAATATAGGTACATATACATATGTATGTATGTACTACATATTTACAAGTTTGTTTTATTATTTAATATGAAGGACAAATTTTTGCAAAAATCTATTTGAAGCGATTAAGATAAAAAAATATACTACTAGTAAAATTACGATGATAAAAAATCATTGATATGTGGGTAGATTAAAGTTATGCATCTTCTGTTGAAATTCATGGTCAGTCTGACTAATCTATCGTGGACAAGTTAGAATCCAGCAAGATCAAGTAAACGTCGAGTAGAATAATGCCAGGGTAAATTGTCTGGGTTTATCATAATCTTCCATTTATCACAATATTTCTTCAAATCATCAAGAGCAGTTAATCATTTAATTATAAATCGCTCATCTTGATTATTTCCGTTATTTTCTTTTCCGTTTCTCTCAACCACTAACATAAAATATTCTCTTATAAATCAATATCTCAGTGATATAAAATAAAAAACAAATTTTAAATGGTTGTTGTTGATGTTGTAACAGCAGTAATTGCTGAGTTGACAGCCCTTGACCGAGTGATCTCGGGTCATTACGTTGAGTAGAACCGGTGACAATTAACCACTAAAATTATAGTGGACCCGCTATTTTCATCTCTGCAGAAAACCCATTTCTTTTTCAAAATCGTTTTTATGTAACACCTGTATTTTTTAATTAGAGGTAATTTTATATAGAGGTAAAAACAGTCATTCTATAAAGTTTCTGAGAGATGTGAGCCTGTAAGTTGTCTGGAATCTACTAAAAAGTTGATTCTTAAAAATTATTAATATCACATATGTATTTGAAAAGATGGAAGATTTTAACCACCGGATGGTTATGGTCAATATGAATAAAACATAATTATACCTTAAGGAATCGTAAATGGATATTGTTGTAATTACGAGCTTAATTAACCTTACTATTTTAGAATAATGTCAATGTTCAGAGTTTAATCTTAAGGTGCTTCCATTTCCAAATTATGATTTATATCTATTTACAGAGTAAAGCTGAACATTTTTCATTTTGTAGGGGATAAAATTATCTGCAAAGTTGTAAAAATTCCAAAAAACTTGTTATAATTATAAAATATAAAATTAATTCTGTAAAAAATATTGTTAATGAGCAAGCTGAAAATGTGATAAAGCTTGTAATCATTGATCAAATACATATGGCTAACAACGATGATACATTTTAATTGTATGCATGATTTTTTTCCTTTACTCTGCTAGAGTCATTATATTTTATTTTCTTGTCTATTTATTCATAACACATTAACAGCTATTCTCCTATTGTGACGTTTGTCTAAAAAGTCCAGTTCATACCTTTGTCAGAGTTGTGGGAAAATTCCCCCGATATTAGTCATTTACCTGGTCAATGTAACATTAACAATGTAGAAAAGTTATAACAACAAATCATTTACTTAACTTTATCTTTTACATAAATAATGTGAAGTTGTAATCTAAACAATTAGAAACCCGCCGCTGTTTTCCACTAAAGTACACCCTTTTGAAACCAATCAAAATTCATTTTGTTTTCAAAACAAATATTTGACACAATTACAATTATATGTACAAAATGTATTGCGTTGTTCCCAACACAATTTAGAAATTATTGTGTTCTAACTGTATTCTAATTGTAATTAGCTGTATGTATTAAAAAAAACTAAATGAAATGCATCACACAACAAATTAAAATTATAAAAATATTTAATTTGTATATTTTATATAATTTTAAGTAACCAAACAACCAACCAACCAACAACATGTGTATTATAATTACATGTAGTAAATTAAAGTTGGTGTTTTCTTTATAACAATATAATCTTGATATAAAAAAATTAAACAAATAATTAGATCCAGCATTTGGGAAACGGAAAGTTTTCTTAATTACTTATTTATGTAGCCTGTGGGTACTTTAAAGTGTTTAATTACAAACTCAATTTGGTTTGTGTTAGTTCGTTAGAAATCATGTTATTTGTCTGTTATTCACATATCAATTTATTTAATTTGTTTCTTTCTCAAATTCTTTTAGTTTTATGAATTAAATAAATAACTTCAATAATTTTATATAAATCTTTTGTTTTTAAATTTTAAAAATACTACATAACCATTATTTAAGTTTTGTTTACATTGTATCTTTAGCAATCTACAATTCCAGAACAAATTAAATATTAGAAAAAACTACAGATAATCATTTGAATACGAAAATTCTATTTACAGTTGTTTTAGAGCCAATCACAACATTTTTAAAATTTTTTTGTTATAGATGATAGATTTAAGTTACATGTAGTACTTACTAAGCCAGAGAAAGTAGCTGCATCAATTACAAGTTTTTGAAGCCTGACATTTATAATTTTTGTAGCCTGTTTATTTAAAAAATACTACATAACCATTTTTTGTACACATAGGTATAAAGATCATATTTCATATACATAGGTAGTAGCAATCAAATGAATTAGGTATCATGTAATTTAAGGAACTTTGAAAGTAGTAATAAATATTGAAGCATTTTTGTTTAGTAATTGACATAGGAAAATACCGGCAAAAGTTTGGAGATATGCCTCAATTAGCATAAGATCACGGGAGCCCCAAAACATACGCCACAAGCAGCCTTGGACATCATTCTGTATTTGATGAGAATGGCTATCAGGGGTTTACTTAGGCTTTATGAATCGATATGAGATACTATACCAGTGATGGAAAATGGGTTTTTGTTTTTCGTACCAACTATATAAATAAAATGTACTTTTTAGACCTCCATGGTACCATTTTTAATATTTGTTAAATAATCATAAAACTTTACCACAAATTAACTTTATCGAAAATTCGATATATCTTATAGCAACATTATTGCGTTAATTGTCGCGATTATCTAAAAATATTCTTATTTATGAAGTATCGAGTCATTTGCGAAAAGTTAACCTTGGTAAATGTATATATTTCCAAAATAACTACAATTATTATTGTAAGAATAAAAGAAATAGAAGAGTTAACTTCTAACGATTTTGAAATCCTGATTAACTACATTTTAAGCTTTAGTTTTTGAATTTAGCCTCAAAATCATTTAATGTAAATGATTATGTTCGATAATTCAACCAAAAATTTATTGTCGTAATAATCATCTTATAAATGCATATTTAAAGATCAAATTGATATCAGTTCCAAAAATCTCTTTTGCTTGCACTATTACACAAATAGTAACTTATATGATATACAGCCATGTCACAGAATTTAATTCCGTTCGGAAGTGGAATTAATTCCATTTTTTTGCTGCTATAGAAAAAGCAAAACGAAAAATTTGTTCGGAATGAAACCAATTGTTCGTTTTACTTTTTCTTTAGAAGCAAAATACGGAAATAATTCCACTTCCGAAAGGAATTAAATTCTGTGACATGGCTGATATTTATCTGTTTCATTTGAAATACCAAATTTTGATGCAACAGTATTTTGAAATTGTACCATATGACTCGTGGTAGTACCACGGTACCAACTGTGTTTAAAATGTATCAAAAAAAGTACAATTTTACCATGTTTGCCATCAGTGTACTATACTATTTAACCACATCAGACTACATGATAACGGAAGAAAACTTTGAGAGTACTCGGGTAATAGAGATTCCAGATAGGGATCAATGGAGTAACGATGGTTATGCGGTATTTACTGACGAATCTAATGTTAATTCATCGGGACAAATAGTGTAAAATTTTTAAGACAATTTAGGCAAAGATTATCAGCAAATATGAATACGAAAATGTTTCTTTTTAATTATTGATAATTCTCTAAAAATAATAAAAGCAAATAAATCTTTTATATTGAAATTGAAAAAAATTTAGCTATGGCTGACGAGAATTTTGTTGATTTTATAGAAGCTATTACTAAAATACAACAAAAAAGTAAATAAAAACATTAAAAATAATAAACCTTGAACAATAAAACACTTTCAAACTTTAATCAAACAAAACAATGAAAATATAAACAGATGTTGCAGTAACCCATTTATATTAGTCAAGCCAGTTACGGTTTTTAGTTTTTTAAAGTAGCATTCATTTTTGATTCCAGACTCAATTTTATACAAAACATAAACTTATTAATACATTTAACAACTCTTGATGCATAACTAACACCGCGTTACACACATTCTGTCCTATGAACCAAATATAATTTTTCGGAAAGGGGAGAAAAAATAAAAATACACGTGTATCGGCGATTTTCATGTACACGTCAGAATTTTTTTTATATAAAGTATAAAGCTCGTAGTGTCCGTCTGTCCGCCTGTGTGAAAGACTTTGGATCGATTTTTAACCCTTTTTCCGTGATCCAATCGAACTGAATTTTTTTAGGCAGACTCGTGGAAATGTCTGTATCACGTCAAATTTTTTATAAAATAGATTTTTATCAATTCTCAGATTTTCCTGATTTTTTTTTTTGAAAAAATATATTATTTTCAGTTTTTTCAGCATAACTTGAAGGGACTCCAAATTTTTAAACTACTAAAGCGTTTCGAAAAAAAAATTTTGCTTTTCGATCCATCCTACTCCATATAATTGTAGTTTATCAATAGTAACTTTCTAACGCTAAACTGTTTATGACTTTTACATCACTTACAACTGGTATGACAGATGAAACATTGAATTGTGGCTTATTCGCACCAATTAAAAATTTGAAAAATATTACGAAAACAGTGGTTAATTCCGAATCACTTTCTGAGTCGAATTAACGATGTCCGTCCGTCCGTCCGTCTTGCTGGCTGGCCATGTAAAGCTTGTGCGCAGAGTACGGGTCGCAATTTTGAAGATATTTCGATAAAATTTGGTACGTGATATTTTTTTGGGCCATTATTTCACCTGGCGCCCATACAAATGTCCTCCCGAAATTGGGGTTTACCGGTCATAAATCTTTGAAGTATGCAAAATTAGTAATAAATGAAGCTAAATCACATCTACAAATTTCGTGAAGATCGGTCCATAATTAGTCGTAGCTCCCATATAAGGCCCACTTCCGAAAATCACTTAAAAGAGCATAACTCTTTTAAAAATGTTGGTATCCGAATAATATTGAACACAATTCTGTTTTGTGTATATACATATAATATAGTAGAATTTTATGATGATCGGCCCATAACTAGTCGTAGCTCCCATATAAGGCCCACTTCCCGAAATCACCTTAAGGACCAATAATCTCTTAAAAATGTTGTTATCCGCATAAAATTTAACAAAAATGAGTTTCTTATGTACAAATAGGATGACACCTAATTTTATAATAGTCAGTTCATAAATAGTCAAAACTCTCGTATAAGACCCTCTTCGTAATTCACTTTAACCTCCATAAGTCTTTTAAACGTATTTATGTTTATCGAGATAAAGTTTAACACACATAATATTTATATTCACGGAAGCCTAATTTTTTGGATGATCGGTCCACAATAGGTAATATCTCCCATATAGCGCCCATATCTGAAAAACTGTTTTATTGATATACTGGGTGTAGGGTATTATATGGTCGGGCTTGACCGACTATATTTTCTTACTTGTTTTTTATTATTTACTCGTATAACAAAGTGAGCAAAATTAAGTTTGTTGTTGTAGTGACAATATATGTACATATATATGTCCACGTTTACACAGTCGAACATTTAGAAGAAAAACATTTAGTTTGGGAGAAAATTACGGGTGGGGAAGAGAGAAGTGTTACATGTTTTATACTTGATATACTACATTTAAATTTTATTATTTATTGTTTTTTACTTTTAATTAGAAAAACCAGAAAATCAAAATTGTGTTGGCCTTTTTTTAGTCTTCTTTTTTAAGGGACTTAACTTTTTCTGGCTTTTTTAAAGCTCTTTTATCTTCTATTTTCTCCAGCACCTGGCAACACTGATACAACAGACAAATTAAAAATCTATATCCACTGCCCCACTGTGCAACGCTGGAGAAAGTGCAAAAAATAATCTAATATCAATTACAAATTGTAACAAAATACTTTTTTGATCTCTTTCAATAGACTTTCTTAGATAGATTGTTGTTGTTACTCAATAATTGTAAACAAAAACGTAAACATGAGTATAAAAGTAAATTACACATCTAAATAATAAATATTTTAACTCGAAGCCACTTAAAAGCAAAATTGTGACGTCACTTCATAGTCAATTACACTTTTGAATAGCGTAACTCTATATGACAACTTACATAGCTAACTCTATAATTTAGATATTGAAAATACACATAACATTTACAAACTTTTACATAATTTTTATAGGCACAATACATTTTTATCAAGTATAATTGCAAATTGTGCAAACAATTGAATTTCAAAAAATATCAATATTATGCGAGTGGACCAATTAAAATCATTTTTTTGTTATCAGTCAAAAAAGTAATTTCTGTCTTGGTCAATTAAAGAATTTAAATTTATTTATTTGTTCCTTTTTTTAATTTATTGCAATTAATTAGTAATATAATGAATAAGTCAAGCCGCGGTTTTTTTTTTTTTTGAATTAACATTATGTTTTTATGGTAATATTTTTTTTAATAAAATATAAGTTTGTGTAAAAAAACGTGATTGCAACGATGGGTATAATTTTCACGTTTATATGGACATATGTTTATTTTAGCGTAGAGCACATCTTAATTTATATAAAAAAAAACAAATTAAACAAAACTTGTTATCAATTGTTTAAACAAAAAATAAAAAAAAAACATAATAAATAATATATGTATGTATGCTTGTAATATTTTTTTTATAAATGACAAAATCACACCTTAAATTCTGGGAACAAATAAATAACATCACTCTAAATGATTCACAACGGTTATTTGAGTTCAGACCAGGAAATCCTTTAACAAAGAGGGCAATACATACATATAAAGGTCAATTTAAAAGTGAAAGTGAAGTGAACTTTGATGATATTCACCCCTATCGTGAATAAAAATTCCACATGAAATTGGTTCACTTTTCACATTTTTCCTATTTAAATTCAATGTTAAAAAAATAAAAGGGAACAAATTTCATGTGGAATTTTTATTCACGATAGGGGTGATTATTTAATAAAATTACACCAATTTAGAGAGTCAATAAGTTAATTATATTACAATACTTAGAATGCACGCGAATAATGTAAATATCAGGTCACATGTAAAAAACGACAGATCCCTTAAACTAATTATATGCTCATCGCCCTAGAGGTTCAATAATCTTTTTCTTCTATCTTGTTTGCAAAATGTGATAAGCTAAAGCTACATTCTAGTACTTTAAGTCTGGATATTTATAACATTATTTTTGTTATAGGGAATATTTTTAGATTAGTTATTAAAAATGATATCCCGCAAGTGGTGGCCATTTTCTGCTTCGCACAAATGTGCTCTTTCCAACATATTTTCCATGACCTTTCGCAAAACTTCCGGTGTTATGTTGTTAATTTCGTCTCGAATATTGGTCTTTAATTCCTCAATAGTCCTAGGCTTATTAACATAAACTTTCCCTTTTAAATAACCCCAAAGGAAACAGGTTGGAGCGGTCAAATCCGGGGAACGCGGAGGCCAATTAAAATTGCTTCTACGCGAAATTATTATTTCACCAAAGATGTCGCATAAAAGAGCCATTGTGGCCCTCGCAGTGTGCGTTGTGGCTCCATCCTGTTGGAACCATATTTGCGGATGGTTTTCCACGGCTGGCCTTTATAACGTGGCTTGTTACTTGCCATTGGCTGTGAGATATCGTGTTGTTGTTTCGACTTGTCTTCCACTTTTCCTGTATTGTTTGGAGATTTACTCGGGCACATCTGCCACAAATATTTTGAAACTACGACGATGTTTTAATAGGGTAATTCGATATATTTACGGTCTAAGTGTTCGCGAACATGTTTCCGAATACCAGAAACTAATTTTAGGGTGTAAATTTGACCAATATATAAATATGAGGAAAATCTTATTTTTTTATAAGACAGTTAAATATGGAAAGCCATCTTACCTCTCACAAAAATTTATTTTTGGTAGTTCTAGTAGAACGCATGCGCTTATTATACCTAGACACTTCTCAATTGTTATGAGTCGATCGTATTGCGTGACTATATCGAGATTATGGAATTCAATGATTCCGTATGAGGATCGCAGATTTTCACACAGCTTGTCAAATTTCAAACTCATTTTCTTGTCAAATTTATAAATGAATATTGAATTAATACTTTTTTTCTCTATTTCGAGCTGTCCATGGTACATTTAAACAGGCAAAATTATTACGAGTGCCATTATTTGTAATAAAAAAATTTTTAAATAGTGCTTTGTTTGTATGTTTTATCATGGGTTAACAATCATTTTCCTGCAATTATACATTATTTATAGGTTTTGTGCAAATATTAGGGACTCTTCATTATAATTATTTTAATCTTAACTTCTTTTTAATTTCTCTTCTAACTTAAAATTATTGTTATATATCTAAATAATTGTATTTATATTATTGAATTGTTAGTAGTACTGCTAATTTTGGCCCCATGGGCTTGCGGCATATTTTTGAAATAAATAAAAAAAAAAAAAAAAAAAAAAAAAAAAAAAAATTTTCCAACATGGCCCGATATCGATCAAAATTGATGGAAATGGCGACACCTCCTGTACCACTTAAATATTGTCAAACGTGTGGACAGTTCGTAGTCTGCCGGAACCAGGAAGGTTCCTTACTGCTCCTTGTTGTCGAAAATTTGCAACCAGACGGTTTATTGTTGACTGAGAGGGTGATTTTAAAAGTAAATTTGAACGATTTGGGCACGTTGTTCAGTTGTGTATTGATCCATTATAAATTGTCCAAGTCTTCTTTACAAAATACTGAAAAGAAAAAAAAAAAAAAAATTATAATAAAAAAGTTATAAGGAATTCACACCACTTTGGTCTTTCTGAGCCACCCTGTAGTTGAAGAGGTGACAAACGGTTTGCTTGTATCATTTTAGAAAAGAATTTACAGTACATTTGGAAGCTTTAGCTTTTTTTTTAACAAAAATCGGATTTTCAAGGAATTTGTCCACGATTTGTTTTCTATTCAGATATTTTAGTGCTCAGCAGAATAACGGTATTTACTGTGAGTGTCAATGTTAAAAAAAATATTTTATTGTCTATATACGTACTACAAGTACAACTTTAAAACAAAAATAATTTAATTTTAAAGGAAAAGTAACGGAAACGATTATTGTCGTCAAAATAAAGTAAACAGGTATATTAAAATTATGTAGAACAGTTTATTTAATATTTTGTTTGTAGTTATTTTATGTTTATCACTGCTGACAAGCTGAGCTTTTTAGTGAAATCAGGTGAAACTTTGTTCCATTCATTTTGTATTACGAGTACTGCCTTTCTGTTTTCCTTACAAGAATTATATCTTTGCATAATTTGTTTGTCCAGATATTCTCACAGTTGCTTAATTGGATTGAGGTCTAATGGCTACGGAGGATGATTTAAAGCTTTGAACAATGATTGAGCAACCACTCTATCACAATTTTGGAGGTGCGCTTAGAATCATTGTCCTATTGAAAAATTCAGTTGTGAGCTACACAGTTCTAATTTCTCTAAACCATTTACTTTTTCATTGTTAATTATATTATTAAGCCGCCGCCTGTTTTACCGTCTTGTTAACATATTTAGTACTAAAGGCTTCGTTCTTGGTTTGCCATATTTTCCAAATAGTATCTCAAACTTATTTTTATCGGTGAAAAGAATATTAATATATATTTTTTTGCGAAATTCAATTCAAACTTTGATATAATGGCTTCTTACTTGGCACTCTGCCATGTAGACCATTTTGATACAGCACCCAGTGTGGCCAGAACCCAAAAAATTTCACCATTAGCAAATTATGCTAAAAAGTGCTAAAAAAAATATTCGAAAATGTTAAATAAATTAAGTAAAACCATATTTATGTGTTTAAAAAATTTACAATAAACAATTCATTTGTTTAACGATAACATAAAAAAATTTTCATAAAACAAGTATATGATTATTAGATAATCTAATATAAATTTCATTTAAAAATTAAATACATCAGCTAATGTGTATTCTTCTGTTTCTGACTCACATGAATTATTATTATAAATATCTCCCTCATACCGTCTTAATAGTTCTGTGGTAATTTCAAATGTTTTACAACATTTGTTTAACTTTTTTAACCCACATCTTATGTGTATAAAGAACAGAGTTCATTGTACTTAAACCCATGCCGTTTCTAATTTTGGTTTTTATAAGGTTCATTCCACTAAAAACCTTTTCTACCTCAGCATTACTAAATTGCAAAAGAAGAAAATGCATGACAAAAACAGCCAAATCCTTAAATGGATTTTCCTTCAAACCATTTTTGTACTCACATACTTCAATCCACAATTTGACTGTTGAACTCTGGTTAGTCCATTTATAATAGTTAAGCTTTTGCCACTGTAGCTCTATAGCTGTTATTGTGTCCATGTCTAAATTTGACATCTCTTCTTTGAAATTATCAATCAAATTGCATTTTTTATTTTTCAAACTATTTTCTACAAAAAAAAAAAGGATTTTTAGTTAAACTTAAAAAAATGTTTGGTAGTCGTTGCACATAGAGGTATTTCAACGATCTGGGCGGCCAAAATTATTTTTGTGCTTAAATGTACATATCTTGTCGAGTACAACAAGACTGTGTCGTTGAAATTTGCGAAACCCTCTAAAATCTTGAGTTACGGGTAAAAAACCAGGTTTTCTGCCCTTTTGCACATATAAGCTAGTAACTTTGTTGAATATCAACCGATTTATAATTTCTCAGTGGATTTAGAAAGAAGAAACTAAGCCATTTCGAAGATTTGAAAATGATACTTAAGTAATATTGAGACATCTGTGTGTATTCTTCCAGCAGACTAAGTTTTGCAAAAAAAAAATTGGGTATTTTTCAAGTTTGGAGATGTTTTTACACATTTTTTCATTTAGGAACCGTATAATTTAAGACTGTAATATAAAAGTATGTTTATTTATGAGTAAAATGCAACTTTGATTTAAAACATCCGTTAAAAATTGACTAAGTTAATGAACTTTTAATAAAACCAAAATGTTGGAATAAATACGTACTCATTGTACTTCAAAAAGGTTTCATCTTTGCTGTGAGATTTTATCCACCTTTGCTTAAATTGGCTTTTAAAGTGAGCAAAGTTACGCTTCAAGCTAGCTAATTGCTCTTTAGTATAGCCTTTATATGCGAACAGTTGATTCTTTAAACATTTTAGCTTACCATCAATAGAAGGCACACCTGAACTGTTCATTTTGTCGAAAAGAGTTTTACGCTTCACCATCTTGTCTTCCGAAACAATGATAAATAATTTCTTTTTTTCTTTAATGAAAACAATATGCACACGAACTCAACATAGACAACAACGATTTCTTTTTATTTTCAAAGTTACTTTTATTATTTGCAAAAACTCAACTGACAGAAAAAGGTGTCAAAAAAGTGCTTATCCGGGACTATCCGGGAAAAATTTTTTGCTACTTCAATAAAGGAAAGATTGAATAATGCTAAACAAAAAAAATTATTGCTTGATCTACCTTGATAACATATCAAAAAGCATCTTGAAAAAGAAATTCAACAAAAATTTACTACAAAATTAACCTTACTTTCAATCAATAAAAAAATCAGCATTGATATGACTAATTATATGTTGTAAGATGATTTTTCATAAGTCCATTATCTGAAGTACTAGGATCCATAATTTTTTCCTTGTGCGATTAACTTGTTTTGCTAATATTTACGATGAAAACCGGTTGTTTTGTAAGGGAACCCAGTTCTATTATGAGAACTCTGTGAAACACTCAACTTTCGACTGCTCGTACGTGCGCGTGATGCGCGGAAAAAAATTTTGGTTGTTGTCTCATGTTCTTTGGAATGTCTTTTAACGCAGTGACTATTTTTTTTTAATATTATTCCTACTTTGACTTTTGGGGTTTTGGCCGCCCAGATCGAGCAAATACCTCTATGTGCGTTGTCTTATTTGGTACACTAATTATACAATAAAATTTCGGCAAGTTAAATTGAATTTTCTGTATCTGAATCTATTTCATCTCCTATTGATTTCAAAAAATTTTCAAAATTCAGAAACAATATTGTACTACTGTCAAAACCAGAAAATAATAGTACTTTTGACATAAGTAAATTGAAACAAATTCATCAACTGTGCTCCTGCACTCACCTTATTAGTTACACCATGCTCTTTTGTTTCAAATGTTTTTTCAGGATTGCCACTATTAAAATTATGTTTTATAGTTTCATTAATAGTTTGCAGGCAAATACGGCGAAGAAATTTTAAAAACAAAAATAATAATAATTTGTTTCATAAATAATGCTAAAAATGCTAAAAAAAAAAATCAAATAGTGCTAAAAAAAATGCTAAGTGCAAAATGAAAATTTTAGGGCTAAAAATAAATAAAAAGTACTAAATTTAGCCCTCAAAATGCTAAAATGGCCACACTGACAGCACCAGTTGTTGGGTTTGCTCTTACTTCTTTTACTATAGCTCTTACTTCAGTTTTGGTGGGACGCTTTCGTTGTTTTGCACCAGACAAATTTTCTACAGTATTGTGTTTTTTGTGTTTTTTCTTTTACAATGATACCTTCCTATGATCTGTAAACAAATTAATTAATAATTCAAATATCAAGCCTTCCTTACGTTAATTATGAGCTGATGTAAAGTTTTTACTGCTAGTTGCTATAAATAACAAAATAGTAGATTTGTCAAAATTATTTATTCAAAATCAATTTATAAAATTTTTACAACTTTTTACTTTCAAATCTTTGTTAAATTGCTACTGTTCATAAAAACCGTAAATTTAACATTTGCATATTTTTAATTAACTATGTATCTCCGTTTCCTACTTTTGGCACATTTCTTATAAATTTAAGAAAATATTGTGTTCTATTTAATGCGGAAATAAGTACAATATGTATTTTAAAGGTATAAATTACGCACAATTCCAGCCAGCAACCAGCATACTTAAACCAGTTTTAGGTTAATTTGAATAGTTAACCTACCGAATAGGGTGAGTAATTTAAAGCCGAATAAATTTGTAATTTTTTTTTGTTAAAAAAATACTTTTACTAAATAAAGTGCGGTTTCAAATATATCCTGTTTTTTAATTAAAGCATGTATTTATTATTTTCTAATAATTATATATTATAGTTTTACTTTTATTCAGTTACTATTTTATCTAATATTTATGTACTTAATTTTTGCAAGGTCTAACCGCTTTTTTTTATAGTTGCAGTTCGTAGAAGAGACTTTTTCTAAGCGAACGTACTTTTTAGACCACTTTCGTTAAGTCTCCTGACAGTTCGAGTCGACATATTTAATCCTAGTTCCTCCTTTACATCTCTGGCTGTCGTAGAAGAATATCTGGAACTGCAATATGATCATCGTCTAGCTTCGTGGTCTTACGTTTTCTGCCACATACACAAGTTCTTTAGGCTTTTGTTTGTCTTTCTTAGTTTATACAAAGCAATTATTTTTCTGACCGCAGATTCCGATATCTTATACTTAGAACTCAAAGCTTTCTGTTTTATCCCATTTTAACGATCTAGTACCAACAAATCTTTTTCCTTTTCGGTTAAAGTCTTCATTTGGAAAAAGTCTATGTCTAGCCTTATTTTGTGTATATTTAAGTAATATTAAAATAAATAAATAATAACTTCACTATAATCTATATTTGTTTAAAAACTTGCCACAAATTAAAAAAAAATCAGGAATACAACTCTTATTATAAGGTTAACAGAAAACCGCACTTTATTAGTCATGGATTTAAATATATTTACATCAGAAATAAGGGGTGTCCCAACTAGAACGCAACATTAAAAATGGTGTTCGGTATCGTGAAATGATAAGCAGTTTTTTCTTGCCTAGAATTGAAGAAATGAATGTGGAGGGCATGTGGTTTCAACAAGACGGCGCCACATGTCATACAGCCAGAGAAAATGCATCAGTCATTTCCCGGTCGTGTTATTTCGCGTTTTGGAGACCAGAATTGGCTGCCTAGATCGTACGATTTAACACCTTTAGATTTTTTTAATTTGGGGTTTTTTGAAGTCGATGATTTACGCGAATAAGCCGACGACGACTCAAGCCTTAAAAGAGGAAATTGGACGCTGCATTAATGAAATACCGCAGCATTTATGCAAAAAGGTCATTGAAAATTTCATTAAAAAATCGCGTGTGTGCCAGCAAAGCCGCGGTGGCCATCTGCACGATATCTTGTTCCATACATAACCTCATTCTGTCTACTTTACGATATAATAAAGTTTCACGATTTTTTTTAAATATCTGTGTTTTATTTAAAATTTAAAAATTGCGTTCTAGTTGGGACACCCTTTATAAATGGGCAACTTTATAAAATTACAATGTTTATGTAAATAATTCAGATACTCCAACAAATAACGGAACTGTACATATAGAAGAAAAATATCAAAAAGAATGAAAAAGGTTACAAAACCGCACTTTATTTTGTCCGATAGTGTATATACTATATATTCTTCAGTTTTCCATATACATACATATGTATATATTTAGCTTTTAATGGCTGGCTTGAACGTAGTCTAATCTGTATGTCCAATTTTCGATGACTTTGTGGCCGTATATCGGCAATAACTTAGCGAATGTTTTCGTCCAAGTGGTCAATAATTTCGCATATCTCATATCTCCACAGAAAATTGTCAAGCGGCGTTAAACGCACGATCTTGGAGGCCAATTCAAAAACTTGAAACTATTCGGTAACCAAACGTATCCTTCAATAAATCAATTGTCGCACGAGCTGTGTGACATGTTGTGCCGTCTTGTTCAAACCGCAATAAGCTCGAAACGATTGGTCACTTGAAGAACAAAATTTGCCCTGTTATTGCCGATATACAGTCAAAGACTAAAGTTTAAATACACCTCAAAAATTTATTGTTTAAAGAAAACTAAAAGTTTCAGGAAAACTTAAAGTATACAGTCTTATTTAGTTTTATAAATAACAAAATAAAATGACAAAAAATATAGACCTCATTACGAACATAACGGTAATTCTTAAAAATACGATAAAATTCACTCGACAAAAGTTTAAATACATCTTGGAATGTTAATAAATTCTTTTTAGATAAATTAAAAAAGAAAACATTTCAATACTTTTTGGACCGCCATGGCTATCAATAACTGTCTGCAAGCGGCGTGGCATAGAAAGTACCAAGTTTTCTGTTTCAGAAGGCGATATTTCTGGCCAGATTCTTTTAAGAGCTTCTTTAAGCGACTTTTTGCTCGTTATTGAAGTTGCTACTAATTTGCGCTTCATTATATCCCAAACGTGCTCAATTGGGTTTAAGTCTGGCGATTGGCGTTGGCTATGGAGCTGTCTGGGATCAGAATAAAGCAACCACTCTTTCACAGTAAGTGCGGTGTGTTTGGGATCGTTATCCTGTTGAAAGATCAAACGGGATCCAAGGCCAAAGATGTCTACGGATGCTTGCAAATTGCTTTCCAATATACTCTTTTAAGTATGTTGATTCATGATCCCATCAATAAACTCCAAATTTTCAACCCACGCTGCTCCAATCGCTCGCCAAACTATTACATTGCCACCACCGTGTTTTACCGTAGGAACCAAATTTTGGGTTTGAAGGGCAGTGTTTGGCTTGCGCCAGACCTTTGCATGGCCATCGCTTCCAAATAAATTAAATTTGCTCTCGTCTGTAAAAAGAACTCTTTTCCCAAACTCAGCGTCTTTGTTTTGTACTTATGTCCAAACTCCAGTCTAAATTTTCTGTTTTTTTCACTTATTAGTGGCCTTTTTCGGGGAACTCGGCTTTTATATCCATTTTCTCGCAATGCTCTTCGAACAGTTCTTGGATGAACATTTTTGTTATACTTATTATCGATATCATCTGCAAGTTTTGGTGCACTTATTCTTGGATTCTTTTTCACTTCTTTTACGATGTGGTTAACATCACGATTGGTAAGTTTTTTTGGACCGCTTCTTGGAATATTTGCTACAGAGTCATTTTCCTTATATTTTCTAATTATATTTTGGATACATGGAAATGGCACATTTAATAATTTTCCTATTTCCCGATAAGATTTTCCTTCGTTGAAACGTTTTATTATTAAATGTTTAATGATGGACTCAATTTCTTTACCTTTGCCCATAATTTTCGACAAAACTTGTAATGCTGACAATAAAAAGACTACTAATACAAGTTCTGGCTTGTAAAAACATAATTTCACCGAAACATAAAGTATAATTGTACTTTGTTTTTGAGAAATGAAAGAGAGTTCTTTGTTTTGCAAGATGTATTTAAACTTTTGTCTAGTGAATTTTATCGTATTTTTAAGAATTTCCGTTATGTTCGTAATGAAGTCTATATTTTTTGTTATTGTATTTAGTTATTTATAAAACTAAATAAAACTGTATACTTTAAGTTTTCCTGAAGCGTTTAGTTTGCTTTAAACAATAAATTTTTGAGGTGTATTTAAACTTTAGTCTCTGACTGTACGACCACATATGTTGGAAAAAGTCATCGAAAATTGGACCTACAGAAAAAACTACATCGGAGCCAGCCGTGGTGATCATATACCAGTAGTCGTATTTTGTCAGAAGATTATCTTTCGAATCAAGTAAATTTCATGTCAATTTAAAAAAACATCTGTTTTTTTTCAATTTCAAAGTTCTATACATCTAAAAAAAAAAACACTCTCGTTACGTATTTCGCACGGAACTATGATTTGAAAACTAAATGTGCACAATTTGAAAGCATTGTTCAGGCATCAGTCTATTCATGTTAAAATGCGAAACCAAACTGAACATAAATCACTTGACAGCTGACAAAATGGACGCCAGTTAAAAAAGTGTTGTCAACTTAAAGTTCTATACCTTTAAAGAAACACCCTATAAGAAATTAAAAAAAAAACTTAAATATAGAAAAAGGTAGTGAAAATTTCATTTATAATATTAATAGAATTTAAAATTTATTTATGTAACAAAAAAAGCGATTAAATGCTTTGAACCACAAATTAATAATAATTTATTAATATTTATAGCTAAAAAAAAAGAAACTAATATTGATTTATAAAAATCGTGTTTCTGATTTGATCGATCGCATTAACAATATTTCGATCCACCAGGGCTGCATACATATTAAAATAGCTGAAATTTGTTAATTTTCAATGTAACAGGGTGTTAAGTCTGGCCAAAACTGATAAGTGCTGGCTGTTTAAGGTATATTTTAACATAAGTTTCATTATCCATAATACGGCAGTAGCATTTTGTTAAAACTTTGTCGTGCCCATTTTATAGCAACATATTTAGCTTTTCCATACGATTTGGATATTTATTGCACTACATACATGTTTGAAAACCTGCATCCGCATTCTGCGTGGTCATTGTCGGAGAGCATCGAATTTGGCTTAATTGAACGTATTGTTTTCTTAAGTTTCTGGTTTATTTTAATAATGTTTTTGTTCCTTTTTGTTTATTTTTTTACGATATGGACTTAATGTAGCTTGTATTTTTTAATAACATCATTCACATTACGTTTTAAAAGCTTTAGCTTTTTTTCAATAATTGAATACAAACATTGAACAATGACATATTTTCAATAAATTTATTAAATTAGTCATCTTAAAACAAAATTTTGTTTAATTTTTTTCAAATTCAACTTGATAACATTTTTATAAATTTTTTCTTAATATTTTCGTTATATAATCTTAAATGTTTATGACATTTGTCGACACGAAAGCTGTTCCAGTTTGATAAGCATACAGTTTTACAGACTCTTGCTGACTACCGAATAGACTATAAACTTAAAATCGCATTTTAAAAATATGTATTAATAATATTAAATAAATCCCACCGAATTGTTGAAATAATTGTCTGATATTTATTTGCCTCTACAGTTTAGCATAATTTACAATATTTATATACAAAACACGCGTAAGTTGTAAATAACATGATTTAAAATCCAGTTAATCATTTAAAGCTCATTTATCTATCAAACCATACAACTAGACATATCTTAAATTATTTTTGTTTGTTGCATTTAACATATGGGTAGTTTCATGAAAATGTCAACCACGACCAAAAAAATAAGAGTACTTGAAAAATGTTTCTAATATGATTTTTCATAATATGGAAGCATTTACAGGTTATTGGAATTTTAAAACTCAAAAATGGAAGAGAAAAACTGAATGTCTCTTCGACTCAGTTTTTGCAAATAAAAAATTATTTTCTCTTTGCTATTAACTAAATTAATAGATTTAAAACATTACACTTACATCTTAAAAATAAATTTGCAATAACAAATAACTATAATAATGAGAAAAACGAGAAGTTAGAGCTCGAATAACGGTATTTTTTTTTTTTTGATTTGCTTTTGATGGAATTCTAATTCAATTCTAAAGAAGATTACATTTCTAAAATAAGAATTCTTCCAATTAAAGATATTAACTAACATTTCGTTTTCAACCGAAATAAAAAAAAAAAGTTATTACCATTTAAAGTTTGTTGCATACGTTATTGTAAGTACTATAATTTAAATTACATATATCAAAATCAATGTTAAATGCAAATTTTCTATTTAGATTATTTTAAATAGTGGTAAAACCATGAAACGGTGGCGGGATGAGTTAAAAAAAGACGAAGCAAAACTAAAAGAGCACCAAAAAAAAAGAGGCTGAATTAATATTAATAAACATTTTATGAATTTGATATTATTTTTATTATCACACCGTTTTTTGAATAAGTAAATACTTTTATTTTCTTTCCCCAAATTTATGTCTAAAATTATCTACAAAATACATTTCATTATTTATATACGAGAAAATTTGTCACGTACGTTATTATGTTTTTATTTTATATAAAACTAACCAGAGATGATTTCTCTTTAAATATTAAAGTACTGTAAATGTACATACATTATTTAGCTTATTTTAGGAATTTTTAAAGAAAAGAAAAACTCCCATGATTCGCAGACTTTCACATGTACGTACGTTATCACCTTATTTTGATCGGTATATTTCGACACCAAAGTTTCGAGGCTGCCCATTTTTTTCTCAAACATAGAAGCTTTTGATTGCAACATAACTGTAATATTGTTTTTCATTAACTTCTATTTTTGTGAGATTTACATTACTACATTTGCGTACGAATGTCACGTACGGCTGTATGAAAATACCCATATGTATATTTAAATAAAAAGTAAAAACAAACTCTTAAGGAAATAATGGCTGCTACCAGTTTAATCAAATAATAAGAAATTACATGTTCCGAACAATGCATGTGGGCGGTGATCAAATATCAATTTAAAATCTCTATTATTAAATTTATTGAAAAATCATGCTGTCGTTTGTTTTTTTTTATTTAAATAAATTGTTTTTGTTTATTTTCTGAGAGTTTACAAGTATTATTTTGTATCTTTTTGTAATTAGAGGTTTACACGCATTTTAACACACAATAAAAAATAAATAAATTGCAATGGTTTTAGTATAGTATTATAGTATTTATACCCTACATCACTGCTGATGTTTGTAACGTCCATAAATATTGGTCCAACACCCACCTTAAAGTATACCGATCGACTTAGAACCACTTCCTGAGTCGATTTCGATAAAATTTGGTACCGCCCAAGGACGGTTGGGATTGAAGTTGGTTTAAATCGGTCCATTATTTCAACTAGGCGCTATACAAATGTTCTCCTGAAATTTCACCACAAATCAGTGGTAAATGAAGTATAATCCCATCTACAAATTTTGTGTGGATCAGTATATAGTGCACAGCTTCCTTATAAGCCTGACTTTCAAAAAAACTCTTTAACGTTAAAATCTCTTAAAAATGTTGGGATCCAAATAAACTTAACACAAATAATTTCATATGAACAGAAATGTTGACACCTAATTTTTTAACAGTCGGTCCATAATTAGTCGAAACTTTTAACCTCCATTAATAAATGTGTGTGAAGATAAATTCGAATTTGAGTAGCACAGACAAAAACCATATTTCCTAACATTGAGACTACATTAGTCGTTTCCCACTATATAGAAAGGGTAGTCCAAAGGGTCCTAAATGAGACTACATTAGTCGAATTTCTGAAATAATTTTGGATTTGAATAAATCCAATTTGAAAAAAATTTTTGTCTAAATTCTTCTAGAGAATTTCATCCTAAAAGTTAATTTTTCCAATAAATATACACTATATTTTCTATAGAAAATTACTGTTATGCACAATATTTTCTATATAAAACTACTGTTATACACAATATTTTCTATAGAAAACTA
Source organism: Bellardia pandia (assembly GCA_916048285.2). NCBI lineage: Eukaryota > Metazoa > Arthropoda > Insecta > Diptera > Calliphoridae > Bellardia > Bellardia pandia. The sequence goes on from OU696531.1 coordinate 52,245,731, forward strand.
CTGTTATACACAATATTTTCTATAGAAAACTACTGTTATACACAATATTTTCTATAGAAAAATGCTGTTGTACATAAAAATTTTTTTCTGAAAATTGTTTAAAAGAATGAAAATAAAGAACGATCATCCGTCATATTGCCGATTATAATATTAATTTGTTTGATTTATCTCATATTTTTAACTAGGGGCCTCAATACTCTACATGCCTGCAATGTATACGTAATTTAATATTCTCTCACAATGTGTAAAAAATAAAATAGTCGAATTTTCTGAATTTGTCTGACCTTAAATCTGCAACAAAACCACAACAATAACAACATTACAATAAATAGAATTAAAGTGAAAGTGAATTTTGTTAGTTTATTGTACAAACGTGTTAAAACGACTTTTATTTACTGTAAATGTTTAAAAAAAAAACATTTGTAATAACAGATGCTACAAATTGAAAATAAAAATAATGAAAATGGTCAAACACAATAAGCTAAGTCAACTAACAAATATCCATAAAATAAGTAATTGAAAATGTAAACATTACTAAATCGCCCAAGCAATTATTTAAAACTCTGCGTATTTTGGAATTAAAAAGCTTGCCAATTCAGGAAAAAAACTGCATTTACACATTTAAAACAATAACTTTTAAAACGCTGTCTCACCTGCATAATTTATAAAATGCGCCAAGTCACACATTTTTGAAGTAGCAAAAAAAAAAAATATCTAAAAAATGTATTAATGCCAGTTAAATGATTAACAGCAATTAAATTGCTTTTAATCATACTTAATATATACATACATACATACTCTATATTTATATTTATTATACCCTTCACCTTCATGAGAAGGGTATATATAAGTTTTTCATTCCGTTTGTGATTTCCACAATATAATTTTCCGACCCTATTATATATTCTGAATCCTTATAGATAGCGGAGTCTATTAAGCCATGTCCGTCTGTCTGTCTGTCTCTTGAAATCAATATTCTGTAGTCCCCAGATATCTTTGGGATCCAAATCTTCAATAATTCTGTCAGACATGCATATGAGCAAAATCCGAAACAACCTCTGAAAATTTCATCAAAAAACTATCAAAGTGTATTAATATAATATATATGTATATGGTGAATTTCACGTCAAGTGACCCAATGTTAAAAATCGATTTGGATGAAATTTGCACCAAGGTTAGTACTATTGGATAGTAGGCCAGATACAAATTTTTAGCTCTATCAGTCCAGAAGTGCCGGAGTTAGAGGGGGTCAAAGTTGGACATTTTGGTCATACAGGGGTTTTTTTTAAATGAGTGTAACTTTTCACCTATTTCTCCTATAGCTATTTCTTCAATCATTTCAAAAATATTTTTTTTTTAATTAAAAAAAAAAAATGTTATTTTTTTTAAAGCTTATACAATTTCCTTTAAGGCTTTTATAATCGCTTAATGGGATGCGTGTGGGATATCTATCAAAAAAAAATAGTTTTTTAACTCAAGAATAGGATTTTTCAATATTTGGCACATGTATCTTTTTCATTTATATATTAATTTTATTAAATTATTTATTATTATTATTCTTATTTAGTATTATAAATAATAAATAGAAAAAAAAAAATAAAATAGTGCATGTTATACAAATTGAAACACTTTCTTCTTTGAGTTGCAAATTTTTTTTATAGATACCCCACTTGCATCCCATTAAGCGATTATAAAGGCCTTAAAGTAAATTGTATAAGCTTTATTTTAAGAAAAAAAAGGGCCCAAATTAAAAAAATATTTTTAAAAAAAAAATTTTTAAAAATTAAAAAAAAAATATTTTTGAAATTATTGAAGAAATAGCTATCTAAAGTCCTTTGGATAATTTTTGCTAGGACCAATAGGTGAAAAGTTACACTCATTTTAAAAAACCCCTGTATGACCAAAATGTCCAACTTTGACCCCCTCTAACTCCGGCAGTTCTTGACTGATAGAGCTGAAAATTTGTGTCTGGCCTACTATCCAATAGTACTAACCTTGGTGCAAATTTCATCCAAATCGATTTTTAACATTGGGTCACTTGACGTGAAATTCACCATATACATATATATTATATTAATACACTTTGATAGTTTTTTGATTAAATTTTCAGATGTTGGTTCGGATTTTTGCTCATATGCATGTCTGACAGAATTATTGAAGATTTGGATCCCGAAGATATCTGGGGACTACAGAATATTAATTTCAAGAGACAGACAGACAGACGGACATGGCTTAATAGACTCCGCTATCTATAAGGATTCAGAATATATAATAGTACTAACCGTGGTGCAAATTTCATCCAAATCGGAAGACATCGATTTTAAAAATTGGGTCACTTGACGTGAAATTCACCATATGTATGTATATATAATATAATTATGCATCCACAACAAAGGTGAAGGGTATATAAGATTCGGCGTAGCAGAATATATCACTCTTACTTGTTATATTATTATATTGAGTAAGTTATTCTGAAAATAAACATTTTCAAATGAAATATTTATTAATTGAATATGTAAATCTTGTGGTTGGAATATCCAACGCACACTTCTTAAATTTTAATCTAACACTAAATAATTTCGTATACACATAGGACGTGCTTAATAGTCCATATTTCAATTAGTCAACAACAAAAAAAATAATATATATTGTGTTTTTTTATTTTTCGTTGCTCTCTTCAACATTATATGTATACATAATGTTTTAACATTTATTTTGTTTAAAATAACGAATGCTTAAACACAAAAAATCTAAATTACAGATAAGTCACGTTGTCGTATTTAGTTAGATTGATTTTTTTATAGCCATATTGAAAGTGGATGGACAATTGGAGCCGAAACCAAATCTTTTAGAATTTGACTCAGAACAATTTAACAAATAATATGAAAAGAAATGAAAGAAAAGAAGGAAATTAGGAATTGTTTCTTATTATTTATTAAATTATTTGAACAAAGGATTTCTTACCAGTAGAGGAGAATGAAGTGAAGAGTTGAACGGTTAGTTTGTATCTAGCCGAAAATAAGTACATATTTACGATCGTTTTAGAATATGTATTGCCATTTTATTTAGCACTTTGTGACAAGTGGAAGTATACTGCAACACCTAGCTTTCTGCATTTATATATATTAAGGAAAATTGGAATTGTAGGGAAACTAAGGAGAATCGCTAAGTGTTGTTTTGGTGTAAACAGTAGTCCATATTTCAATTAGTCAACAATAAAAAATCATATATATTGTGTTTTTTTTTTCGTTGATCTCTTCAACATTATATGTACATATACATAATGTTTTAACATTTATTTTGTTTCAAATAACGAATGTTTAAAGTGTGTTTAACACAGAACACAAAAAATCTAAATTACAGATAAGTCACGTTGTCGTATTTAGTTAAATTAATTTTTTTTATAGCCATATTATATACAGCTAGGCGGACAGCTGTTCATTAACCTTTGAGGTGATACGTTTTTATTTTATTTTATATTTTGTTTTATTTATTAATATTTGTTAATAATTCATCATTATTTAATTTGATTTATGTACATGCAATACACTCAAGAATCTATTAGAGATGAAATATTGCGATTATGAAATACAATTTCAAATTGATTTGCACATGTATGTAAGAAAATTAAGAATAAATAAATAATGAAGAATAAATAAATATTCAAGAGTCTGGATTTTTTATTTAATATAAATTAGTTTTGTTATTTATAAGAAAAATGTAAAACTTTTAAGAGCAAGTGCTAGAATCTTGGACGTGCGATTATCATAAAATCATTTACAAAAGATTTTATATAAAGTCAAGCTTACAAATTGTTTTACAAACTATCCCAGCAAAATCTTAGTTATGACGTGCAATTACTGAACAAATCACTGTAAAGTAGTTAATAATAGTATAGTGTTGTAAAAAAAATATATAACTTCCCTTTGTTAATATTTCAATAATTAAAAAATGTATACACCTAATTCTGTTTTTACACGGTAATTGGTTCCAGGAAACTCCGTGTAAAAAACCGTGTAAAAAAACATTGATCGTATGCAAAATAGGTGTTTGGTTCCTTATCTCTAAAACCTGCATTGAAATTAGTGAAAAACAAGGATTTTTAAGAACAACTATTCAGATTTATAACACACGGGTTTATAATCACATATACAATATGTTTCTACACAAGAGTTAATAAAGAAAAAAAGATATGCACTCTAAGCTTAAAAGTAATTACAAAAAAATGCATGACAAGTAAAGGGTGTCCCAACTAGAACGCAATGGTGTCAATGGTGTTCGGTATCGTGAAATGATAACCAGTTTTTTCTTGCCTAGAATTGAAGAAATGAATGTGGAGGGCATGTGGTTTCAACAAGACGGCGCACAGTGGCTGAAAATCGTTTTTCATTGGCCAAAAGTCGAATTTTTGTTTGTCACCGATTTTTAAAATTTTTACACCTTTTTGGAGCTAATATATCCGTATTAAGGTAGCCAAAAAATTAGGTTAAACTATTAATAATTGTGGGCGTGGCATGCTGTCAAACTCAACTGTTTTTTTAATTTCAGAAAAAGGTGTTTTTTATTTGTTTTTTGTCAAAAATAAATGGTTACTACTCGCAAGCTATCATCGATAATGGCCTGCGGTCTTTTTTATAATGTTGGTAGGATTATAGTCTTTAGTTGTTGTAAGTGGTTACCGCTCTAGCGTTTAATATTAGGGGCGTTCTGAAATATTTATGAAACTACTATATTTTTCTGAAATTTAAACTTTAGTGGAATAGAACTTCTAGGGAACAAAAGGGAACAAGAAACGTATACCACCCGAAGAAAGGTGAAAGTGTCTTCTTTAATCCTATATATACTTTTGCACCCGCCACGACCCGCCGGTAGAACACTTTTTTAATTTTAATGAAATTACTCTAAAAAAATTCAAATTACGATAATTTCAACAGCCCTATAGTTACTCGTATACAATGGTGTATTAAATTTTCACTTTTTCGCCTAAAGGTTTATGTTTTTTTACTTTAGACTACGTAAAACTAAAATAATTAAATATAATACCTGCGAAAGGGTTTTATGGCTTTGTTTTGATTAGCAAAAAAAATAAGTCATAAAAATATCACAATAGGTTCTACAGTAAACATATGATCTCTTTCTAATATACCTGTTATCAACTGTTAGGGTCAACCAAAGTCATAAACAATTTTATAATAATAATCGCGACATTAAACCACTAAAGAAAAAAAAACCCAATATTGGCCAGATACTAATTAGTTTTACCTGATATTAACCCTTTCGGCCGCACTTGAATTTAGCTGTGACTACCAAGAGCATCACATATTTTTTAATGACTTTTTACTGTGGATCAAATGACGACTTATGGAACATATACTAAAAATCAGTTATGATTTGGATTTCTGGTCTTCAGGATCCATAAGAAACAATGAAACCAACAAAGAGTTAAGAAGTTCAAAAAAGAAACATGTTCAAGATGAATATCGCAAATTTGGATTAATTATAGATCAGCCAAAACAAGGGTCAGGCAATACAAATGATGACAATACCGCACGAAGATTCTTTTTAGATCCAGAAACAGCATCTGAAATAACAGGAGTGGATTTAAACCTTGTTTTCAGATTTAAAATAATCCTAGAAGTACTTGCGTGCAATGAAGAAATTGACGCTAGACAATTTAGAGATTATGCTAAGGAAACTGCAAAAATATATACAACCAACTACCCATAGAGAAATATGTCTGCAACAGTTCACAAAATCCTTTATCATGGAGAAGATATCATTAAATATCATTTGGTGCCACTTGGAGATCTATCAGAGGAGGCTCAGGAAAAAAGGAACAAGGATTACAGATTTTATAGAGAGCAAAATACTAGAAAAATTTCACGAAATTCCACAAATGAAGATCTATTTAATTTATTATTGGCAACATCAGATCCGTTCATATCCAATATTCGAAATCAATGGAAAGTGGAACATCGGGATTTAGATGAAGAAGCCAAAAAACTACTAAAGAACAGAAATAGCGCAGAACAAAATATAGAATATTTGCAATTAATATTTGTTTCAAATGAATAATAATTATAATTGCCTTCATTGTTATTTAAGTACGAAAAACATAGTATTAGTAAATAATTCTTTAAAAAAAAAACCGACTTCAAAATTTCGGCCAAATAAAATGTTGGATTAACTTTCAAAAATGTTTAATATAACTAATGTTGTTGCACTTTTTTGATTGAAAGAAAGAATTTTGAAAATCTTGTTAATCTTCTAAAAAATCGGTTTATGATAAATCTATAATGTTTTCCCATTAACAGAGCTAAATTTTGACACCCATATTCGATATATTCTTAAAAATCGGTTTATGCTATATATCCCCGATATATCTCAATCAATTTCTGAAATTTTAATTTTTTTTACCTTAAATATATTTTTCTGCAAGCCATATCTTCCAAATAAAAAAATTATTTTTAAAATTGATTCATAAATCACGAAGTTATTCAACAATTTATAAGAGAAGCACAGAAAAAATATAGATAACGGTAAATAAAAAACCGTATGTCCGTCCGCTCTTCATAAAAATTAAATGGGACCCACCTGCAAGCAAACCCTTTCAAACAAAAAAATTAAAATTGGTTCAGAAATGGTTATCGTGGAACAAACATAAAAAAAGCAACATACCATTCGAATTGATAACCTCCTCCTTTTTGAAGTCGGTTAAAAATAATAATAAATAGAACCTACTATTGTTACAAATGCTAATAAAATCTATTGCAGTTTTTATTTTTAAAATGTTTTTTAAAATTATCAAATCTGACAGCAAAAAAGAATAAATTTTTCTGTAGTAACAGCAAAATCTCCAGTGTATTTTACTATTTTTTTTTAGTGTAAACATTTTTTTGAGTGTAAAAATTTTTTTGAGTGTAACATTAAAAAAAATCCTTTATCACAAAAAATAATTATAATTATTATTAAGTTCCAAATATTAAATTTTTTAATATGTAAATAAAAAAAATAAACCCATATTTCACTCCAAAAGTTAAAAAAAATCAAAAGTTCAACTTTGACCTAGAAGTCCTTAAAAAGTCATCAATCAATTTTAATGTAATTAAAACTGAGCCAAGCTGAACTAAATATCTATCCATTAAAAAAAAAATTACTTCAATATTTTGATCGGTTCAAAAGTTACAGAATTTTGGCCAACGAAAAACGATTTTCAGCCACTGTGCGGCGCCACATGTCATACAGCCAGAGAAAATGCATCAGTCATTTCCCGGTCGTGTTATTTCGCGTTTTGGAGACCAGAATTGGCCGCGTAGATCGTTCGATTTAACACCTTTAGATTTTTTTCTTTGGGGTTTTTTTAAGTCGATGGTTTACACGAATAAGCCGACGACGACACAAGCCTTAAAAGAGGAAATTGGACGCTGCATTAATGAAATACCGCAGCATTTATGCAAAAAGGTCATTGAAAATTTCATTAAAAGATCGCGTGTGTGCCGCGGCGGCCATCTGCACGATATCGTGTTCCATACATAACCTCATTCTGTCTACTTTACGATATAATAAAGTTTCACGATTTTTTTTTTTAATATATGTTTTATTTAAAATTTAAAAATTGCGTTCTAGTTGGGACACCCTTTACTAGCGCCTATAAAATGTAGAAAAATGTCATTTATCTTTGCTAATAATATCCTCTCTTTTTCGGTGTCTCCAGAGACTTTTTTGGATGTATTGCAAGCGGTTATCAATTGCACACTTGAAAAATTGTCTGATTGGACGACAAATTAGGGAAAGATAAGAGCCGTAATGTTTCGCACCGGTCGTCGCTTACAGTATTGGTAAACATAATAAGTGTTCATCCGTTACTAGTCGCACAGTATGGTTACACAGTTATTAACAAAAACTTCGTAACCATGTCAATTGAATTTTCCCCTCTTAACGACCCAGCGGCTCAAAGAAAGCTTTATAAACCAATAGTTTACGGCGTTAGCAGACCTGTTGCAAAAACAACAACAGAATTTACTTTTAAATAAACTTTCTGTTAAAAATCCATTTATCTTGAAAACATGTGACTCATGCAAGTACCTCTGGTGATTTTAACTCGATTGTAAAAATTAATCAAATTGAATGTATTCACATTTTAATTTCAGTTTTATTGTTTGTTGCCTTAATTTAAATTTCTTTTTATTTCCTTACAGTTACATTGCTGGACGTTTTAAAATTATCTCAAATGCTGAAACCAAAGGTCTGGGTACATTTGTGGGCACATTTGCTTTGCCCTCATTAATATTTCTATCGTTGGTGGAATTGAATTGGAGCAAAGTCAATTGGACATTTCTGTTGGCCATGCTAATATCAAAAGCAGTGGTATTCTTCGCTGTGCTCGTTATATCACTGTTTGTGGTGAGACCTTTAAATGTAGCCAGAGCTGGTCTACTGGGTATATTTTGTACACAATCTAATGATTTTGCAATTGGTTTTCCCATAGGTGAGTTAGACAAATACTTAAGAAAAAAAAGCGAACTAACATATTTTTCAAATTTAATCCTCAACATCTTGGTCAGTAAAAAATTACTACTACTATGTGTTAAAATTTAAAATCTCCCTTAAGATACAATCACATTTGGCAAATATTTACTCAAAAAATCGTAACCACTTGTTTTAGCACAATTTTTTTTTGACGTTGTTTACTCTTACAAGAGTTTTGCAAGATCAAATTGCACCAAATAAATTAAAACTAAATATTTGTTATGATTTGGCCTAAATAAGAAAAGGTTTCTTAAATAAATAAACGAGTTTAAATATATGTTACTTAGTGGTTACGTCTCTTTCGGCAAATATTTGCCAAATGTGACCGTACCTTTAGTCGGGTAACTAAATTACTCGATTTTTATTTTTGTTCGAATAAAACTAATAATTCGTATAAAACTTTTTAAATTGTTCGAATAATTCGATCACAAATTTAAAATTAATCGAATAACTTAAAAAAATTTTGAATAAAACAGAAAGTAGTATCGTCTATAGTCACATTTAGTAATAAAATTTATAATAATTTTGTCTATTTCAATACTATCATCATCAATGTCAGCTTAAATATCAGTTTCGTACAAATATTAATAACTATTAATAACTATTAAATAAATATTGAAGAATTGTTGCTGTTTACACGAGTTTGAAGCATTTTGAAGAGCAATTTTGAAGAAAATTACAATCGTGTAAATCTAGCTTAATTCACAACCACATTGATTGTAATGATGACACTAGTTCAATAAAAAGAATGTGTATATTGAAATGTTTTATATATTTTAATAATATCCTCGCGCTTCTAAAAGCTTTTTACTATATTTGACATTTGATTTATTCCATATTATACAATATATAAGTATTTTGTGTGCAATTACTTTCAATATCACTTCCTTAGAAGCTATCAATGAGGAGCAAGTTAATATAATATTTGCCCAAAATGTAGACTCTAAAATATCGCCTTCAAAATACTTTTTGATCTCGTTCAGTATTTTTTTTTTTTACTAAATATCAGACTTCTTTTAATAATTACAACACATTCATATACTATATTTGTATAAGGAGCTATACATGGTGAAATTACTTTACAAGGTGCTATAAAGTTTACAACAATGCAAAAGCAACAGAAACAACAGGGTATTTTTGTTTTTGCTTTCATGCTTGTAATGTCAAAAACAACTGACTATTATTTACAATTTACTTATGTTAAAAGTAATAGTTTTTCAAGTGTTTTTGACAGTAGTACATTATTTTACACAAACAAAACGCCTTTTGTTACTGTATTGTGTTATATTTGTTGTCGCTTTGCACTCACCTTGTATAATTACACTGTTCAAACATTATTGCAGACAAAAAATAAATTATTTTTTTTTTTAATTTCAAGAGGACACATGTGTTTTTTTGTTTACAATATACATAAATATTTTCAATAAAAATAATTTATAAATTTGTTAATTTATGAAACATTTAACCAAATATTTAACATGACATTGGTATGGATGCTAGTAACTAATGAAATGTTCTAACAAACGGTTTAACTGGTTTTGCATCATATTCATAAATGCATCTGATATTCTTGCATTTTGAACACATATTTGAACTTTAAGTGCCAATCTCACAAAATTAAAAAGAAATTTTTTATTTTAACAAGAAGTGAACAAAACTCGGATTTAAAAAGTTGATATACAGCCTGTCACAGAATTCCGTCCGGAAGTGGAATTAATTCTGTATGTATTTGCTTGTATAAGAAAAGTAAAATGAGCATTTCATTCCACATAGCAAATTAAAAGTGATTTCATTCCGAAAAAAATTTTCCGCTTTGCTTTTATAGAAGCAAAAAAGCCGAATTAATTGCACTTCCGAACAGAATTAAATTCTGTGACATGGCTGGTAGTAGCACTAATTTAGGCAATAAAATTATTCTCTTTGTATCATGATTAGTTCTTTGTATTCATTCAAATGATGGTTAATTGTTTTCTCACTTTTTGTTAAAATTTTTATTAATTTTTTTTTGTTTATTTTTCAAAGCACATGTATAAATCCAAGCAAAAAAAGTTTCACATAACGAACATGATTAAACAAAAACAGCTGGCTCTTCAACACCACCTTGCAAAGTGAGCTATCAGAGCCACTCATCTATATGATTGAAAAACTTTATTTAGTTTTCGTTTATAATTAAAATATTTAAAATTATTTCGTATTGCAGTTTTTCAGTAGACAAATGTTTAATTTAGACTGCAGAAACTCAAAATGTCATCACAAAAAAATCTTTAAATAATAAATAATAATTAAAATTTATATATGTACATCAAACATGTCTAATTTTGTAAATAAAATTAAAATGGAATAGTGTTAAATTATGAATTTTTTAATTATCAAATCATGTGAAAATTTTAAGCAGAAACGATTAATTAGCATAAACGTATTTATTCGTTATTCGAAATTGGTAATTTTGAAATTCTTCAATTCAATTATTCGTAAGAAATTGTTCGATTATTCGAATGATCATTATACGAATGAATACCCTACTACTTAATCATTATGTATTTTCTTCGTTATGAATAGGGCTTTTATTTATATGATTGATATATGTATAATTTGTAATATTTTCTTTTATTATCAACAGTTATGGCTCTATATAAGGATATACATCCAGAATACGCCTCTTATTTATATTTAATGGCTCCCATATCGTTGGCCATTTTAAATCCTATAGGTTTAATATTAATGGAAATTGCCAAAATCTCACAAAACAAAACTGAACAGGTTGGTTTTTTTTGTGTACCTAACAAATTAAAAAAAAAATAATTAATTTTTCATTTCTTAAGGCTCAAAATCCTCCCTTATGTCCCGAAACCTGTCCGGCCGAACAAATGGCAAAACGTAATCATTGTTTAAACGAGAGATCTTTAATTGTCCTGACCACCATCAAATCTTTATTTTTCAATCCGTTGCTGTTGATGACTCTTTTGGGTGTGGCCGGTTCATTTATATTTCCCAATGGTCTGCCCGAAATGGCCGCCAGTGTTTTAAGAGTCTTTGGTCAATCCTTTTCAGCCACAGCATTATTCTTGCTGGGCTTGAAAATTGTTGGCCAGGGTAGTTCATTGAAAGGTTCGGAGTTTTTGTTACCCGGTATATTGATTTTGGTTAAAATGTAAGTTTAACAAATGAAGCATATTGTTAGGAGTATTATTTAATTTGTTAACTATTATTACAGCTTGGTTTTGCCTTTGGTTTGTCGCCAAACTGTTAATGTCATGCAAGCTGGTGACAATTTCAACGATACCACAGAACTGAGTACATTTGGTTTTCTTTATGGCACCTTCCCTGCTGCTCCCGGGGCTTTTGTTATAGCCACACAATATAATATGGAAGTGGAATTGGTAGGTATTGCAAAAATATTTTTATAAATTGTGTATTTAGTTTTATATTTTAAAATTTAGATTGCCAAAAGCATGGTTTTATGCACCTTTATCTCAGCACCTTTAATGTTTATCTCTGCAAAAATGATTTCTCTAACGAATCTCAATCCTATTGACTATATCCATGAACTGGATGAATTTTCCTTTGATATCAGTGTAGCTGGAGTAGCTGCTTGTATTTGGATGCTGTTATTGCTTACAACAACTAAACGTTTCAGACGCATGCCTCATCGTATTACGTTTTGTTTGGTGTTATCACAGGTAAGACATATTTATTTATTTATTGTTTGATTACAACATATTTGCCAATTGCCTTTTTAGTTAATGTGCTGTGTTGGAGTTATTTTATGGTCAAAACTGGAACATGTGCAAAAATGGCAATTGCTTATACAATTCTTTTTATTCAATATCGGCACTTACAGCAGCCGTTTATGGACTGGCATATTGGCCATTTCTTTGTTGTTCTTGCAATGCCGTAGTCTTTGTTTCGTTTTGAAATTGTGGCCTTATATGGTAAGTTGTTTCTTTTAACCCTGCTTTAAAATAGTTTAAAATATTTAACATTGATAAATATTTCTTAAAGATTGCTTTTGCTTGGGGTGTTCCAGCAATTATATCGGGCTTATTGGTAGCATTTGATAGTAATGTTATGTCAGGGGAAAAACATAATCCCAGTTTCCAATATGGCAATGCTCAGGCAGCCATATCAGTGTTTATGCTGGTCATGTGTTTTATAGGTAATTTAAACAAATAAATTACATTTTTATTTCATTTAATACATGATGAAAAATTAATATTTATTGAACAGTTATTAATCTTGAATTATTTTACTAATATGATTTAAAACTTAACAACTGATTTGTTTAAAATATATTAAAACAAGTTATAGTTTTCATATGTTTTTGATATTTCAGGTTTTGTATTAAAGTTTTTCTTTATGTTATAAATATAGTTTACGATTCTACAGTGATGTTTAAAGTTTTCAATCTGATATAAAATTAGTTGTATTTAAACAACTAATATTATTTCGCAGAAATTCTAATAATAAATTGATAAAACTCTATTTCAGTTACCGTGGGCTGTTTGGTCATGCATCAACGTTACAAGAAGCGCTATGAAAAATATCTAACATTTTCTAGGGAATTATCCAATCCAGAATCAGGTAATAAAGTTTTAAAATAAGAAGTTACTAAAATAAAAATTAATTAAAATTCTTTTTGATTTCAGAAACTTCTGATCTGCAGTCAACTATATCCACGGCAAATCTTATTACCTCCTCGGCTAATAGTAATATATATCACAGGCGCCGTTATACTTCATATTCGTCATCTGATGATGACGATATGCTGCCTAATACTGTTAATTCTTCTAGTAATGGTCCTATGGGCGGCGGTTGTGGTAATGGCGGTGATAATTGTTGCTCTTCAAGCACCACCACAAGTCCTACAACCACTACGGTTGTTGTGGACATTGAAGATCTGTTAAATAAGCGTAATTTGGAACAAAATAAAAAGGTTTCAAAGGACTCGGATACAACTCCAACGGAAAATGAACCGTAAGTAAACAGCAACAACTGAATTGTTTGGCTCGATGTGTGCTTCATGGCTACGTCTTGCTAAATTCAAAGATCGCTGATGTCAGGATTAGTCAGTTGGCTGATGATTCTGAAGGAGCCTGAATAAATGTCAAACAGTTCAATTATTGACATTTCACATTTGACAGCTAATTTGTTACATAACCTCAAATTTTCCTACCCTTTAAAAACGCTAGTTTGTTTCTAGCTAGCATCTTCAGTGATAGTTTTATTTGATATGGAAATGAAATATAAACACAATATTGAGAAAGTAAAGTTACTGATTGTGTTGTCTTTGTTTTTATTTCTATTTATTGAACTATAGTGTATAATTGAACATTTTCTACTAGTGAGAAGGGAAGCGACAAAAAGCTGACCCTGTGATTGTTTTATCGGTTGTAAAAACAATAAAAAATCCTCAAAGTGTGTAAATTAATATATTTTAGTCACTGTGTAACATATCACGGAAGTAGCCCAAAGGGATTTGTTATGGATGTCATAATACTGATCACAATGTTTGATTAAAATTAATTGATTATATTTTAAAACTGTTTTGTTATTGACAAATAATAAACTTATTTACCACAATTTCCATATGCGTCTTTAACAATTTACACAAATAATTATACTTCTTAACATTTTATATAATCTAAGAAAATGAATACTAAATTTATAATTTTCCACCAGACCAGAAAAATTATAATTTAGATTTACAACAAACAAGAAAGTGTTTTACAGCTTTTTACACAGTAGACTTACTTACTTCACAATTCGAGTCGAAAATTAAACACTTTCTGTCCAATCGAGTTTTGGAAAACCGGCAGAGTTTTAGATCTTTTTAAAAATACAATTATTTTTAGTGATTGTGTTCAAAATAAAATGTTCCATTAATATTTTCTAAATTTAAAATATGTAATTTTTTCTTATTACAGAAACCTTAATGGACGTCCCAACATTTGTGGCCCCGCTTTTAATTGCGGAGCCAGCACATCACAAAATTGTCAGTCCATAATTGATCGTTATGAGGAACATACACGACGTGGTTTAGAGCCTTTGGAGAAAGCCAACGATGAAGATGATCACCAAACCTTAAAACACATTGTATTGTTAATTATATTACTGTGCTCAATGTTTGTGGTAAGTTTTGGCAACTTTATATTTACTATTAAATAATATTTTATTGAATATTTCTATACTTTAAGGGTTTGGCTGTTTCCATTTGGACCTTGGTAATGGAGGGCATGTCCGGTATTTACTTAGAATTAAGTTTCCTGGACGCTTTCTTAAATTTTGGACAAAGTTTAATTGTAATGGCTGTGTTTATTGGCGATACTAGTGAATTGTTAATGCCTTTAATAAAAGTTTGGCGTAAAATGTGGTAAGATTTAATTAAATTTTGGAAAATTTTCAAGTTTTTCTTTAATTTTTTATGATGTTTACTTAAAGGTATGGAGCGAATATTGTCACTTTGCCGCATTGGTCTCATGTTAGTCAAGAAACTAAACATATATGTGAACAGTTTCGCAATCATCATTTGGAAAATTGCAAAAAGGATATTGCTAAAGACAGAAGGTAAGCAGTTAAAACTATTTCTGTGTAATATTAACAAAATTTGTGTCTTATAAATTTAATTAATTACAAATATGCTGCTTTTCGGATATAAGTCAGGCACTTTTTTTATAGAGACTCTTAAAAATATGTTGTTTGAAGATATTTTTTGAACTTTAAGTCTTGTATACAGTTTTTGTAGTAGGTATTTATTTCTTTAAACTTGTTTTATAAATTTTGTTATATTGGCAAAAGTAAAATTGCTTTTAAGTAATCCTTGTTTGAAATACATGTACAGTGGTTTCCCGGATTAACGAATTATATATTATTAGTCCCATTCGTTATATCGAAACATTCGTTAAATCCGGCAGTTTTTTAAATATGTTTTATTAAATAAGAAATCATGTTTATTTATTCTAATTCATAACAAAAACAAAAAATAATAATTAATTCATATCACATTCAATTAAATAATTAGTTCAAACAAAACTAAAAAATATCTTTGTAACGTATAAATTTTGATTTTGGTGTGCGAAAATTTTCTTTACATACAAATAAATTTTTCTCTTAATCCATTTTTTTTTCGTAAAGCGTCTCTTATAACATTTTACAAATGTAATTGCAATGACTCTCTTTTGATTTCATTTATTTTTTAAATATTTTTGGAAAAATTCGTTAAACCGAGTACATGACATTTTCATTTGTTCGTAATATAAGGTACTCTATGGAAAGAATATGACTGTTCGTTAAATCGCGAATTCGTTAAATTGAGTATACGTTAAACCGGGAAACCACTGTACATATGCACATATATTCAAATTTCGTTGCTATACGTTTTAAAGTGCCAGCCAAAATAAAATCATATAAAATTTCGAAGAATAGTTTATTTTTTAAGGCATTATTCTTATTTATATTTAAATTAAATTCTCTTTTATTTTAGTAAATTTATTTAAGGAAAATAATAAAACATTTTAAATTTTTTACATTTTTTTTTTTTTAATTTTTATATATTTCTTTTTTAAGGTGGCGCATACGAACTTATCGCAAAGTATTTTATGGCTGTGAATTTGTTGATTGGCTAATAGAAGTTGGCCTATCCAAGGATCGTTTAGAGGCAGTGCACTATGCCAAACATTTAGTAAATGGTCGTGTCTTGCGTCATATCAATAATGTTTATCATTTCGAAGATAAACAATTGCTTTACAATTTTTGCAGCCGCATGTAAAAACATATGACAACAACACATACATACATACGTTCGGCAATTTATTTTTATGAATTTTTTTTTGTTTGTTTTCAATCAGCTGTGATTTCTGTTAGTACATTTTAATTTTAATTATTATAACAATTCCTCTTTTGTTATTTCGTTAGTTTTTAAGTTTTAATTTCTCAAATGAAACAAAGTGTAAGTTACAAATTTTTTAACCTGTTCACAACATATATGTACAACAACAAAAAACCCTTTAGTGTTTTAGTGTGGAAACAACATTTAGCTCAAGCAGAGAAACTAGTCTCTCGATTTAAAAGTGCAATTTACTCTTAATTTTTATTAATTGTTATACATAAACAATTGTTATTTCTTTAATGTTATATTACATATTATACAATATATTTTAAAATTGTCAATAAAATTGTCACAAAAAGCAACAACCAACAACAATACCAAAAGTAATTTGTATCAACATATTGCTGTGGCTTTCAAACAAATTAGGGAATATTTTTAGCATGATTTAAGATTTTAGGAAAATAATGAGAGATTTTCTAAAAATAAAAAAAATAATAAATATATTTTACAAAATAACAATCCTATTTATATTATAAAAATCTGTTTAAATGAATATATACCAAATAATGCTTAAAATTTAGTAGAATATAATTTATGTATATATATAATAAATTAATTTAATAAATAAAAGTAAATATATGGTCACAAAGACGCTTTAAAAAACTACATAAATTGTTATTTCATTGGCCTAGTTTTTCTAATGAATGCTTAAAAAGTGGGTTAATAAAAATTAATTCAATTAGTCTGAAGATAGAGAACTTTTCATATTACATTTGACAGTGGTTCAGAGTGAATAAAGTGAAAATGGTTTGTTTTAAAATTATATACTGGGGGGTTATTGTGTATTTCGATTCAAAAAAAAAATCGTTCGAATTTGTATACTTTTTATATTGTATCGAAATACACAATAACCCCCATGTGAACGTCAATATAAAGTAAACACCTAATAATTTGAGTGCCCCGATAGACTAGGCGATAGTAAGCCGGACTATCAGTCAGAGGGTTGCGGGTTCGATTCCAAAGACTCTGGGTGTTTTCTGCAGACAAGCCAAAAAGCTTCGCAGTTTGTGTTTGTTAAAAAAAAATCTTTCTACTGGAAAGATTAATGGGTCGATTATGTATAGCAACCAAACTGGAGTTGGGTTGCCGATAGGCAATATGTTTTAAATAAAAAAAAAAAAAAATATTGTTTAAAAAATTATTTATTATATATACTAAAAGTACAAAAAGTAGAAAAATAAGGAAAACAAGTATTTAGGAAATTCTTGTAAGAAATATTTCTCTGCCTAATTTGTTTCAGATATTTTCACAAGTGCCTAATTGGATTGTGGTCTGGGGACTGCGGAGGATGATCTAAGGTTTTTGATTTGATTGAGCAACCCCTCCTACAATTTTGGAGGTTGGCTTAGGATCATTGTCCTGTTGGAAAATATACTTTTTTCTATACTAGGGGCTACATTGTTTTTTAAAATGTTTTGATAATTCTGCTTTTTCATTGTAGATTCTATAAATGTAAGATTATCGACCACCTGATACCGCCATACAACTCCAGACCATTACGGAGCCGCCGCCATGTTTTACCGTCTTGGTAACATATTTAGTACTAAAGGCTTTGTTCTTGGTTCGCATTATTTTTGGGGGGTTTTTTGGCTCTAAATATTTCAAACTTACTTTTATGGGAGAAAAAAATACTGTTCCAAAAAATGTTATGCTTGTTTATATATTTTGTGGTGAAGTTCAAACGTTTGGTTTGGTTGTTCTTTGATAAATAGAAGAAGCCCTATCATTTCATTTTGATATTCCCACTTACAGCTTTTCCAGAAGTTTTCGTAACATTTTTAGCTATTTTAACAGCATTAGATGTTTGGTTTGCTCTTACTATAGCTCTTACTTCAGTTTTTGTTAGACGCATTGGGCGTTTTGCACCAGAAAAATTTTCTACGGTATTGTGTTTAGTATACAGGCATGTCACATAATTCGATCGGAATGGTTTCAATTCCGTATTTGCAAATCAATCGTTTTTACTTTGCGTTCTCTATATTCCGATCGATTTTGTTTATTCCCAAAACATTTTTAAATTTGGGGTTTTAACCTAAAATGGTAACGTTGTGTAAACCAAAACAAAAATAATATGATTTTTGTAATAAAAAAGAATAACAAAAGCGAACAAAAAGAGCACTAACAAAGAAATTTAAAAAAAGCCAACAATTTTTTTTTTAAACACTCGAAATTTCAATTGTTGCTGTTTTAAAAGAATAAATTCATCAAAACGCAGTTTAAAAGCTATGAAGAAGAAATTTAATGGATGCATGTGATCCTCTGTCATATTCCAGTGCTGTGTGCATATTTTTAATGTTTGTAATTTTTTAACATAAAAAAACAATGAAATAATAAAATTAATTATTTAATTGTCATTATAAATTAGTAAGTAGTATAAGTTTTTTTCAGTATAAAATCATAAAAACTAACAATTCCACTTTAGAAATCTAAAGCGGTTTCATTCCGAAAAAAAAAATCGTTTTTCGTTTTCTAAAGACTCAATTTACGGAATCAAAATCACTTTCGATCGGAATTGAGTTCTGTGACATGGCTGGTAATTATAATCTATACATTTTTTGTAGTACATTGATTCCTTCCAACGATTACATTTTTTTCACTTAGGGATTTACCTTTTTCACGTAAGTCTATTATGATTTGCCGAGTTTTAATTGATATTTGTCTTTCCATTATAAATTGTTCATTACTTAACGTCACAACTTAATCTCTTTTTTGATGTTATACTTCCAACAAAGAAAAATTAAAAGAATTGTCTCAACTTTTGGAATGACAGGGGGTTTACTTTATTTCGACGCTTAAGAATTGGTCTATTTTAACAGCAAGCCAATTAAATTTGTATACGACTTTGTTTTTGTTTATTTTTTTTATGAATTCAATGCTACTTAAATAACTTTCTATATAAAAATGCTATATAATTTTCTAATATAATATTAACTATTTATATTAATATAATTTTGCTTTTTACTTAATAATATGTGATTTTAACTTTATTTTGGCGCTCACAGTAGAAATCGTAAGGATTTAAACTCCTGCGGTTAAAAGTAAAATCAAATTAATCATTTACATTTTGCTTTTTAACGATTGAGACAACAAGGTATAACTATTTGACAGTTTGCAGGCATTGTTTTGTAAAAGATTTGGTACAATTGCGAAACCGTTAAATTTAACGATTTTATTCTCTCTGCCGTTACCCGTTACACTGATTTATCACTCATGTTTGAAAATTGTCTGGGGTAATGTAGAAAGTTGGTTTCAATTTAAATTTATTTTTGCAACTCCCAAGAAAATATATCTGTTTTAATCACTGTTTTACGTTATATGGCACACAATATCATCTAGTGTATCAATCGTTTGTTTTTACTTTTAAAAATGCATTCCGTGTTTTTTTTTTTGTTTCTTCTTTTCATGTATTGCAAAATATTCTTTTGAAAAGAGTCTTTATAATTCTATAGAATACTTTATTTGAAGTCTCTTTATTTGTTTCTATGATCAATAAGTAGAATTTTATAGATAAGGTAAGTAGTGCTCATAGCCATAGTGTTTTGCCTTTGATTTAACTTGTGTCTTTTTTACAATGACTGCGCGCATATCCATGTCGGCAAATAAACTTGACTGCTAGTTGTATATTAAATGTAAAGAATATAAAATGCATTTGCATTTTTGTTTTTTTTTTATATAATTTTTGTTAAATGTTTTATTTCTGCTTGAAATAACTTCCATTTGCACTCGATTAAAACGCGATAAATTTAAAATTCAATTTATGTAAGTAAAACACACAGACAAAAAAACTAAATGCGAATTGTAAGACAGCATTGTAAAGGAGTCAGTTCATTGTTTTAAAGCTATATGATATTAGCTTAAAGAAAACAAAAACAAACTTATAATATAAAATTTAGGGTAAAAATGAGCTAAGTCCACTAATGTCAGTGAAAACGAATTGATTGGAGTTTCATATGGGTTGCTTTAGAGCTAAAGAAATTCAAAACTGAATATATCATACTTAATAAACAAGGAACAATATTGCATTAATATTTAAAAACCAGTTTAAAACGTTATCCAAATTATTAACCCTTTGATACGGAAATTAATTCTGACCTTTGCAAAATTTTATATGTGGTTTTTATAGCTTAAAGAGGCTTAAAAAAACGTGTGTAAAAAATTATTGGAAAACATTTTTATTCTAAAGTGGGTTTTGAACAACAACAAAACAAACAACCGATAACGGCAAATTAATTGCAAGTATGTATGCTGAAAAACAAATCAATGACGGGTGGATAAAATCGACGTACATTATAATGTAAACCACGCGTCCAAGGGTTAAAACAGGACTTTAGCTTAGTCCTCTTAGCTAAAGATATAAATGTATGTATTCATGTTTAAAAAGCGCAATTTTTGTATAAAATATCTTATTGTGTTTATTTATATTTTTTAAATTTATTTTATTGACAAAAAATCTTTTTTTCGCACTCAGTTTTAGCTAAAAGAATGTTTATAGTTTAATCACGTTTTTATTATACTTCTGTGTATTGTTATTATTTGCTGTATTGGCAAGCAAAAACAAAAACAACAATCACAACAATAATTAAAATTGTTTTGTTTAATGGTTTATTGTTCTGGTACTAAACAATAAATTAATTATTCTTTAGCGACGATTTATTTTAACCAATTTGCTGTTTGTTTATAATGCGAAAATATTTAGTACGTGTGCAAGAAGATAGAGTGTTTGGCTCAAAGTAGACTTTTGTAGATGGAGATAATAAAGATTTCTTTTCTTAATTTCTGAAGACTTGCATTGTTTTAAGTTCGAAAAAATTTAGAAAAATCCTATCTATCAATTATTTAAATGGTGAGAGTCTCAATTCTGTTGTACTTTCTTAGACTTACATACATTGTATGTAGTACGCAATTTAATGATCTTGCTTCGTGTAAATTGGGACTAACGAAATTCTATTAAAAATGTATGCATTTAATATTCAGCCACATGTCATGACTTTTAAAAACTCGGTTTGTACCCACAATAATGCTAAATATTTTATATTATTTTTAAGGGTTATTACAAGAATTTGATGTGCAGTAAAATATGATTAAGGACAGAAATGCAGCCCTTACAGAGCCATGAACACCAGTATACAAAATGTTATGATCAGACTAAAAATAGCGACACAGTGAACAAAATACTAAAAGGGCGGCATTTGTAGACGTGACAAAAAATAAAAAAAATTCTTTCTGGGATTGTTTTTACATTATCTTTTATCCTAGGGGGTGACTGACACAACTTTGTCTTTTGTATGGAATGCGAATCACTCTAATGTACATGCAACAGTACACAGAGGTATGTAGTACTTTTGATGGATTGTTTTCAAATTTTTGTAAAACAACAAGCAAAAATTACGATGTAGTTTTTAAAATTAATAATAAAATCAAAACTATTGCGTCCATATTAACAAGAAATATATATGGCTATAGCAATATATTGGAACTTTTGTTATTTACCCCTATTCTGACTTTCGATTCGAATCGAAATTGTCTCCGTTTGGCAAATTTGGTATTCAGAGTTTCGATTCCGCTACGTTTCTTTCGTATGTATTACGATCGTAGTTACGTTTTTCTACGCTTATATTTTAGCAACGGAATTTTTTCGATTACTCTTTTTATAAACTTAAAAAGTGTTTAATTTAATTAAAATTTCAGGTAGTTTTTTATTACTATGTAATATATTTTTATTTTGACCGAGAAGGCTTAATATTACAAATAAATGTATAAATAAATAAAAATGTAAATATAAAATGTTTAAAAAGTGATTTATATAAATTTTTGTTGTACGGCCAATCAAGAGGTGATATGCAGCAACAAAGAACATGGTTAAACAAATGTGTAATGGTAGAGCGAAGGAGTTTTAAATTACTGTCACTACAAACAGGAAAGCAGCCTATTTATTTATTTTTCCAGGTAAAAACAACGACATCAGAGCAATACGAAAAGCTGTAAAGTTTAATGTCAACAAAACAGGATATTGCTTGCGGCTACCATAAACGATCCAAGGAGAAAGTTCAGGTATTTTCTTTTGAAGCTTTTCAAGCCTTACCTCTGTGTTCTGAGTCACGTTGTTCTCTTCTTCCACCAATAAAGCCACTGCTATGGATTCCATTTCTCCTTCAAATACAAAAATTAAAAATACCACCTCCGGCTTGACAGGATTCTTAGCACTTAAATATTTTGCAAACAAAAATTGTTACCACTTTATTATTATTAATTCACAAGTCTTTTGTATTATTTTATTTTTATTATTTCTCCTTATTAATCGCACAAGTTTTTTTATTTTCCTATTTTTATTGTTTGTTGTGACTTTTGTTTATTAAAATAGTAACAAACTTGCTCCTTTCTTTGTTTCTATTCCACATTTCATAGTAACAAATTGGTTTTGTAAACATTGTTGTCTTCTTCTTGTTCTTTCGATTCAGTTTTTGTTTGGAATACCAATTTTCGATCGTAGCGTAACTGAATGCGGAGACGTAATCGAAACTCAGAATAGGGGTGATTATCTCTATTTGTTATGAGGTTTTGATAAATAAAAAAAAATATAAAAAAAAATAGTCATATATTCGGCTATATCTCCAAAACTACTAAGTGGAGTAAATATTATGTTAGGGCAGCATGAATGTGTGTTAAAATATTGAACAAAGAATTAAAGGATATCTATTTGTGGGCAACAGCAAATGGACTGAGTATTAATCCTAAGAAATCTAAATGCATAATTATCGGAAAAAACTTAAAAACCAACTATTTAACATCCAATGTTAAAATAACTGTAAACAATCAAGCAATTGAAATTGTAAACAATGCTAAGGATCTTGGTATTATGTTCAACAACACTCTGACGTGGTCAGATCATATTAATTACGTTTGTGGGCGCACATTCTCCATGTTCCGGTCTCTTTTTGGCACACTCAACACTGTACTCCGTTAAATATTCGTATTATGCTTGCTAAAACGTACCTAACGCCAATACTTCTGTATGGTTGTGAGCTATTTGCCAGCACTGGCTCACGAAGTATAAGAAAACTTAACATAACATTTAATAATTATTGTTCGCTATGTGTACGGATTAAAAAGATACGACCACATCTCAGCATTTTCGCATAAATTATATGGAATTAGTTTTGATAACTTACTTAAAACACGAATACTGATTTACAACCTAACCACCTTTATGAAAGGCTACTATTTTGCAGATGAAACAGAGGAAAAAGATTAATTATATTTAAATCCCGTAGCCGTATCTCTAAATGGCAATTCTTTACATATGCAATACCTCTCTGGAACTCAAACCATCAGCAACGTGTTTAAATTTAAAAGAAACATTATTAAATTATTTTCAAATTAAAAACCAAATCTGTTAAATGTAATGTGATTGAATGTACAAATGTAATGTTCAGGTATTATTATTGTATTTTTATGTTATATTGTAATATTCATTTATATTTATATATTTATATTCTCTCAATTTTTGATCTATATGATTTATTTTGTAAAAATTAAATTAAGTTATATAAGGCAATATTTTTTATAATGTGTTTAACAAATCATCAGTTCTGTACTGGAATATAAGACTTCTAACAGCCTTATGCAAAAAAACTTAAAACAGGCTGATAAACCTCTGTTAAGAAAAATTCCTTAAAGTATTATGCAAAAACAACTTTTAGCTTAACATACGTCTGATAAAGCAATAATAACATTAAATAATTTAAAGCAGCTACATACCTACTTTAAAGTGTTGTTACAATATTTTATTGTTTTAATAAATAAAGTTTTGTTAATTTTTTGTGTAGATTTTTACATAAAAATTGGATACATGGATATATTTTTTAAATTAATATATTTTTTAATGTAAAAATAAAGTTTTTTGAAAGCATTCAATGAAAATAATTGAAATTGTATGAATTTTTGACATAAAAACGCTTAAGTCGGTTTTAGTGAGTTTTAAATTCTGACTAAAATAAAAAAAGAGTGGACGGGGCTACAAAGTGTGTAATATGTTTAGCTATATCCTGAAAACTGTTTTTTAGACGATATATATATATCAAATGATAGGTATTTAAAAAAAAACTAAAAAATCCGAAAAAATACATTTATCAGTATGTATATAAATTACAAAATGTAAAAGTCAAGAAACTAAGCTTTAATTCAAGGTACAATATAACCGTGTAGGTGGTATAGATCCAGAGATATTTAAGAAAAATCATGACATTTCACCATAAAAATTACAATAAATTTGTACTATGCGAATCCGGTGTTCTGTATACCATATAGGAGAACATCTTATTAAACATAGCTTATATATGACATTAATATTAAAAGTATGAAATTTGATTTCAAAGTATATATACTAAAGTTTGGAAATTATAATTTAAAGAAAAATAATTCTTGTTTTTTAATATTTCAGAACTTATAAATCTGTGATTATAATACCTACAGACACATGTAATACCTAAAATTAAAGCTTGATGTCTTGGCTATTAATATTAATAATCTAAAAGAACACTTATATAGACTTTTTTTTAAGATTTTTAGATATCAAAAAAAAATTTGGGTAAAAAAATATGTATCTCGAATTTAACCCATAGTGGGTCCATATTTTATAATCATGGCATATTTCTTTGGAAAGATATTTTCTATACCATTAATTTGACGTATCATAAATTATCAGACACTGAATAGTTTCCGAGATATAGGCTCATATATTTGCAACTTTGAAGACCCGCCCACTCGAAAATAAGCGTGACCGACAAAGAATTTTTATACTACTTTTATCTTCTCTAAAAGCCCTATTTGATGGAATTTTTTATTTTGAGCAATGTCACTGAAACCAACTTGTTCCAATTTGTATTTATAATTTTATATAATGAAAACATACAAAACATTATAGTGATGTACATACAATCAACCAAAGTAAATAAAGCTCGTTTTTAAAATAATCGCTTTTATGTTAGGAACAAATAAGCGTATTTATTATTTTAAATTATTATTAATGTGGTTAGTTTATGTTTTTATGCAGTATAAATATTAGTTGACATATTAAAATAAGATTAAAATTTAATTTTATATTGAAAATATACAAAACATTTTAAGATATCCGACTATCCGAATGAACTAATAATCGTTGTTTTACATCATTAACTATAAAGAGACAAAAGAGAGTGATAGTGTTGCCAGTATCAACATATAAAAATAATTGATGTATATAATAGTTAACGTACTGTTTTTGCATATGAATTTTTAACATAGGTGTGTTAGCCTTAAAGTGTCTGTTAACTAACGTGAACTACAATCCTCAAATAAAAATTTTTTTTGCATAAGGCTGTAAGTCTTTTGTATAGAACAACAAACAAACTAATAAATAAATAAATAAAAAAATTGTATGTATATTGTAGCTAACTTTTGATTTTTTCTTTTCATTAAGTAGGTTGAAGTAGGTAACTATGTAATTTTATAAAAAAAAATTTATCTCGAGCACTAGAGCTGATCCAAAAAAAGTGAGTTAGGAATTGGAGCCCTATATAAGATGTACATATACAAATTGACTAAAAAATTTAAGGCACCATTTATCGTGTTGGGCTGTGTAATCTATAATCATTTATATTTTCCATCATAAATCGATTTTTATATGAATAATTCCAAAAAGCTTTTCTAGAGCAAGATCAACAAGACCAAAGAATGTCAATGCTATATATTATAGTTAGAAAAAATTATGTTTAAAAAATTCAATCATGGTGATTTTAAAATATAAATTTTTCACTCATATTTTCTATCAAAAATCGATTTTTATATACAAATCTAATATTACTCATAATTCGTTCTTATTCGAATTAAAAATTTCAAATTCCAAATATTTGTTTCTTCTATACTGTTTAGGAAAAAAGAAGATATATTTATGAGCAAAAGTGGTTTACATTCATATTAATAATTATCACCGTACACTTTTGCAACGGTAAAGTATATTTGCAATACAACATATTTAGTTGTAGTTCTTATTAGATAAGATTTATACTTTTATATTCGGCCAATTTTATCTTTAACCAAAAGTTGCAAAACTAATTGCAACAAATTATATTTTCTCTAAAATCACGTTTAAATTTTGCTTTTTTCTAATAGATTACGTTTAGTTGTGTTTCGTTGCCAATTATATAAAAGTAATGTTACACTTCAGTTGAGATCAGAGCAAATACTTGCTTGGTTTGGCTTGGCTTGGAAAAAGACCTCTGAAACGCACCTTAATGTTTGACCCCAAATCAAAATTTTGTAATTTGTTTAAAGCAGTGTTGTTGTTTTTGCATTTTGTTATTCTCAGTTTTTTTTTGTTTGCTTTTGTTTGCTTTAAATATAATTTGTGTAAAATACACAAGCAAAACCATAAGACAAAATTTCAATTAGAACATGTTCTATTTTCTTATGTTCAAACACATGTTTTCAAATGTATGTACATATGTATATGCCAGGCGAAAAGATTTGTTGACGGTTAAATATCTGCGCTAACATTAGCCGACCGTATGAAGAATTTGCATAAGTGATAAATTAAATAATTGTTTATCCCATTTTGATAATTTACTAACAATGATATAAATTATTTAAAAATTTTTGATACAAGCTTCACATCTTGTATATTAACAAGTAAGAGTGAATATAGCATTCTATGCCGAATCTTATATATCCTTCACCTTTGTTGTGGATGTATAATTATATTATATACATACATATTATGTATATTAATAGACTTTGTTTGATAGTTTTTTTGATGAAATTTTCAGAGGTTGTCTCGGATTTTTGCTCATATCTCCGTTATTTATTTCCGGATTTTGCTGATTTTAGATAGCAAACTTCTTGAAAGCATGTCTGACAGAATTATTGAAGATTTGGTTCCCGAAGATATCTGGGGACTTCAGAAAATTGATTTCAACAGACAGACAAACGGACATGGCTTAATAGACTCCGTTATCTATAAGGATCCAGAATATATATACTTTAAAGTATGGAAATTACAAACGGAATGACAAACTTATATATACCCTTCTCATGAAGGTGAAGGGTATAAAAAACGAAAAACCTTAAATCAATATTTTTGACGCCGGCAGTTAAGTGACGCTACCAAAAATGTTTGCAGCGACTTTACCGCATTTTTCAAAGAAACGACATGGAAATTTATGTGTTAAAAAATAATAATATTTAATATTTAAGCGTATCAGCTGTTGTAAATAATTATGGCGATGTCACGTGTAATTGTACATACAAGTTGGTGACCAAAAATTAAAACCCTTATGTAAAATAACCAATTTTGACAGACATAAAGAAAAACATGTGAGTTGGAAACTTAAAAATACATAAGCAGAAACACGTAATGTATAGACAACTTTAGCAGTTTTCTACAACATTTTTCAAAAACAAAATGAAGATTAAAAACAGATTTTCATGTGCTATTTGTCTCCTGGTGTAGCATACTGGATTGTTTGTTTAGTAATTGCCGTGATTTCAAAAAGTGCAGTTAGTAAATAAAATGTTTAATGATTTGGCAAAGGAATTTAAATAAATTTTTATATTTTCAAATAAATGTGTATGTACATATGTATATAAAATAAAAGTATGTTAATGTAGTGTCTCGCAACACGTACGTGAGTAGGCACGTGGAGGTGAAATTTGTTTTTTATTCACAAGTAAAATTGCAAAAAAAAAACCCTAATTTGAACTTATCCCTTATGAAGTAGTATAATTCTGAGGAGCATAAAGTTTTCCAAATTGACGAAAAATTGCCTGAGTACAAAGTGAAGAGTTGTTTTGTGGAATAAGCTCCTGATGCAGGTATTTAAAATTTAGATTTTATGAGGATTTTTAAAACAATTTAGATAAAAATAAAATGTTGTCGTTTATTTGACAAAGTTTCATTCATGCAAAAATTATATGCAGTATTTCTTCTATATATGTATGTATGTACATTAGGGTTATAACTTTTTGCAATTTTTGCAAATATCAAAAATAACACCGCATAGCCGTGTGGGACATGAAAAAATATTAAAAAATATGCTGTCACTTTTTCTCTATCGTGAAAAAAGTTTCCGCACCGAACGGGTTAAAGTTTTGTTCTTATTTACATATTTATTTTTTTCCATTAAAACAGTTACTCTTGCTTTTGTCTTAAATATCTAAATAGGTCGTGAAGTCCTTGTTATTACAAATGTGAAATCTTGCTAATTATTTCTGTTGGTTCTTAAAATGAAGTATAAAAAAGTAAAATATCTGTTATAAAAAACTCAAAAATCTGGTCAAAGAATTTTACAAAAAATAAGGATGGTATTGAAAAATGTAAAAATATACAAAAAGTCGAATACCTTTAAGTGAGTTGAACAAGATCCCAAAGGAAGAAATTATTATCGGAAGATTTATCGCTTTATGCAAGACAAATAAATATAAAGAGGAAAGGTATGTTAAAATGTCTAAGGAGGTACATAATTTATGGACCAAGCTAAATATAAGAACCATGCGCGTGAATCTTATAAAAAGAAAAATTAGACGGTTGGTTCTATTTGTTTGTGCTTCCTGGTTTGAAATTTAGATTGGTGGTCATTGCTTCAACGAGAGTGATTTTAAAGCATTAAGTAAATCTTTAAAAAAAACTTCACGAAAGCTAACGAATGCTTCTTAAGGCATTGGGTAATAAAACCGTTTAAAATTAAAGATCATCAGCGCCGCAACATATGCGCCGAGCGTGCGATTAAAGTGATGCAGGATATATATCCACAGTGTGAAACCATACGCACGTTAAACTTAAAGATCTTATAATTCCTAGTATTTTTGTTCAATAATGAAAAATCTTAAATTTTTAAAAATAAAAATTTAAAGCACTTTAGAAATCGCTTTCGGTGCGGAAACTTTTTTCACCGAATCAACCTAAAAAACAGTTTTTTATTATCAGAACAACATGCACCACATGGTACTGGAGTGGTATTTTGCACTCAAAAAAAGTTATAACCCTAATATATAGCATAATTTTTATTCTAGAGTTTTTAGTATTTGTTTAAAAATTATAAAAGATTTCCGAATATAGCAAATAATTTTAATATTCGAGGAATAATTTTCATATTCCATTATATGGATTTAAACCATACATTATTTAAAATTAAAGTAAATATTAAATGAGTTTAGCAACTTAAATTAATTAATTTTGATTCACAATATGCATATAGATATGTATATAAATATATCTGTATGCAAATTCTTATTTCATCTAAATGTTTACATTTAAATATTGTCATTTATTTTGCTGTGTTTATGTGCAATTAAACGCATAATTGCATTTTTATTTATTATACTGTATTCCTGTTAGTTGCTAGGCGTATAATGTATGTAAAATCTATAAAAATATATATCACTCATACGCATATAAATTAAAAATTTAAATTGAACTTTGTAACACACGGCGTATGTTTTAGTAAGATGATGATTATATTAACAATAACAATAACACTCATACGCTTATGTGTTATTTATTCTAAAATTATTTTTGATAAATTATTTCATTATTACATTCTACTTTCAACTGCAGATTTAATTTAATTATACTATTTATATCTTTGTAGAAATTCCCGGCAAACTCTTTTGTTTCATTTAATTTATGAAGGTTAATAAACTAACTAACTCTACTGTTTGCATTTTATTTTATTAGTATTATTTCTTTTTTACTAATGATGTTTAAAGAAAACACTTGACACGCGTGTTTGTATAAGAATTTAATTTAGAAAAAAGCGTACGAGTGTTTTTTATAACAGCTTACATATGTACGAGTTTTAATGACCCTCAGACGGTGAATGCTCTAAAGTAATAAATATTAGAGAAAGATGAATTGTTTAAGCATTAAGTAAACATATGATGAGACTATGCATTAATAATAAATAATAAATTAAATTTACCATTCTCACTCAAAAAATGTTTTCAAATTAATTTCGAAACTAGATATCTGAATCGCAACCTACTAATATCTTAGACTTATAAGTCGACTTTCACACAATAGTTTTTTTTTAGTGAAATTGAACACGATTAACTACAATATAGGAATATTTTTTATAAAATATTGGCAATATTTAATTTTCAATAAGAAATATGTTTTTAAAATGTTTCTACAGAAAATAAGTATATTCGTACAAATTTTAAGAAGAAAAATAATGTTCGAACAAATTTTGTATATAAAATATTTAATGTTCGAAACGTTTTCTATAAAAGAATATCTAAACCCTAAAATGTAATGCAATTAAACTTACGACCAACTTGGTCCAATAAAGGACCCAGCGATATATGCATGTATGATAAGTGAATAAAGTTATTATCATTAAGGTGTAACGAAAACAAAAACCTAAAATAGACAACTCTTTTAACTACTAATAAATAAAAGACCGTCACAGACTGCCTTCAAATAATCTGCGCACACCACCCTGACGAGGGGACTAAGGTTCTACCGGTCATGATGACACAACAATTTCTTTTGGGATGTTCGCAGTCCGAGACTCTCCCGAGGCATGCCAGACAGGAACTTCGTAAATACGCGGAGAGCATACAAGATCCACTAGATCGCAGTTCGTATATGACAGCTTTGAACAACATTAATAGAGATGCAATCGACTAATTTATCCAACAATCATATATTATTCTTCGGGAGACTCCCCCGAGGCATGCCAGATAGGATATTCGTAAATACAAGAAGAGCATACACAGGTCTGTACAAGATCGACTAGATCGCAGCTAGCTCGTATATGAACAACATTCATAGAGATGCCACTAATTCTGCGGAAGCAGGATACTACATTAATTTTGTACTGGGAAGTCGCCTACCGAGAAGATTCTGTCGCGTGGATGATCAACAGGCTTAATGCCTTCTGATCCGGCATAGACCGTGCCGTCTTTAATTTATACCCAGCGTGTGGTCAGTGTCCCCATGACACTTCCACATATTTAATTGTCCAGCTAGTACTACTATGTTCAGAAAATGTATGATTACATCCTGTGGAAGTAGCACAATTCCTTGGACTTGATCTAACAGAATCCCCAAATTCATTGTAAAATTTTTATGCTGCTAAAACAACAACAAATAAGGTCTAAACCGATTACTTCCTGTAAGTGAAATCGTCCTTGGGCCAAAAAGAACCTGAATTTTCCATATTTTCATAAATTTTAATGTTTTCAAAATTGCGACCTATACTTTGCGCACAAACGTCATGTGACATTTAATGACTATTTAAAAGTCATACGTTGAAGATATTTCTTCTCAACAAAACGGCAATAATTTATCAACATAAAAAATTATTAATTAATAAATAAACATTATACAACATACAATCTCTTCAATAAATATGTCTGTACGAGAGCCTTAAGGCCATACCAGCTCCCCGTGTTACATGTGTTTTATCAAGTCCCACTATGCCTAGTAGTGGCCTTGTCAATGACCTTGAGTAACTACAGTTATAAAGATAAAAAAAAAACTATTCGTTTCAAATCCAACAATCATATATTATTCTTTTTGATACAAATTACATTAAAAATAAATACAAAAAAAAATTTTCTTCGAATTTTTCTAATAAATTAAAGTCTTTCTCAATTTGATGTATAATAATGTTTATGTTTGTAATTTACTTGTTTTTATATTTATGTATTTGTCTTTCCCACTTTTCGTGCTCGAACAAACCCTAAAATTATTTTCGGTTGCTACATAATACAACAGACGTCACCAAATTACCGACCGTCACTAAATTTAAGGTTGTTTTTATTTATAATGGTGGGAAGCCTTATAGTAAAAATAAGAAATAAAATAAAAATGAGGACAGTAAAGGATGTGCACAAGAAGATGAATTTATAGTCTTTACTTGTTGAATGAAAATTGATACTTGTTCTTTTTTACGCTTGACATTAAGAGTAGTAGATGGAGCCTATGAAATGAGAAAAATACCAAAAATAAACAAGAAAATAAAAATGTTCATAAAAAATGTTAAAGACAGGCACTGTTTCCTGATGTTTAGAGTCTAAAGATAGATAATTCTCATTTCATTATAAACTATATTCATTTCATTATACATATTATTTATATTTGTGAACATTTGTTGTTTAATGCATATTCTAACACAGTTTGTGTATGAAAGATGTTCAAATAAATTCCTAATATTAATATTTTCCATTATCATAATTACACTACGGCTTGGGTATTAATAAGTTAAAGAAATTTCAAAGATCCTGACTACAGGCCTGTACTCAACGTAGAAACTTCAGATATGCTGAGTTTAATAACATAAATATCTAAAATACAGTGGTGGTCATATAATTAGAAACGATGCTTTTGATGCACAACACGTTGAGTTCTAATACTATGTTTCCACGGTACATGCTTCGCTCTCTATTCATGATTCACACCCCAATCATGAAGGAAACAACTTGATTCACCATATACAATTTTAAGAGCGAATCAAGCAGATTCATATTGAAGCTACTTGCGAAGCACGAAAAATTGCACTCTTCTCTAATTTTTATCGCAAGTTTATCTGCACTAGATGTAAAAATTTAATATTATTGTAAACAAAGCAAATTATTTTCTTGTTGCTGGAAGTAAAGAAAGTAAATGTATGTTTTTTTTTTCAAAAAAGCTAACTAATTTCTACTCACTTTTTTTGTCCACTAAAAAAAATTATTTTCCACAAATTGTAAATTCTGTTTTTTTTTTATTCTGTTTGTTTATTAAAAACAACTGTCAAATCGAGTCAAGTTTATCAGTCATGTAAACAGCATGATTCATAAACATGATTCAGAAAGCGAAGCAGGTGATTCAAGTCGTCGTGGAAACATAGTATAAGTTAAATTAAAAAAATATAAAAATATTATTTTCACAATTGGTTTTTTTATTTGCTGGCCACGTAATTAGAAACGCGCATTTTTTTCTTTAACTTTTGATCTTGTCTAAATACTAGTGACAAAGTGAGTATAATTTGTTAAACAATAGATTAACTTGTAATAATTTTGATACGGTTTAATTTCGAAAATGGACAAAAACAAGTCATGTACTCCAGAAATCAGACGGTTAATTGTGCAGTGTTACCAAAATGAAAAACTTTCAATGTCGGCTATTATACAAAAGTTTTCTTGCTCAAAAAAATGGTATTTGGTGCAATTAATTTGTACAAAAATACAAAGGAGTTTGCAACCTCAGCTAGAAAACTTAGGACACGAAGACCACTTTAGCAGAAGGTAGAGTTATTTGTAGAGCCAGTGAAAAAAAAAATCCATTTTTATCTTCGCGCGAAATAAAGCCTAAAATTGGAGATCAATTAAGCGCAGAAATATCCACACGATAGACTAGGCGATAGTGTGTCGGACTATCAGTCAGAGGGTTGCGGGTTCGATTCCCGCCAAAGACTGGGTGTTTTCTGCAGACAAGCCAAAAAGCTTGTTTAAAAAAAAAAAAAAAAAAAAAAAAAAAAGAAAAAAAGAAGATGCTTAAATGAAACTGGAATAGAGTTCTCTGGAGCGAAGAATCTAAATTTAACTTGTTCCCATCTGATGGAAAATCCAAATAAAGCCTTAGACCCCAGGTATACTGTTAAAATAATGAAACAGGGTGGGTCTATTATGGTCTGGGTTGTCATTTCTTAAAAATATTGATGTTCTTGACTGGCCATCCCAAAGTACTGATCTTAACCCAATTGTAAAAAGAGACCTAAAGGACAAAAATCCACGAAATAATAATGAACTGTTTCAGTTGGTGCAACAAAGCTGGAAAAACATATATCTGCAAACATGCCAGCTTTTAATTAAGGGTTTATTAAAAATACTGGCGAATATTGTCAAAAACAAGGGTTATTCAACAAAATATTAAAGAATAAGTCCATTTTGTTAAATCTCACTAAGGTTTTTGCATGTATTTTTTTAATTTCTAATTATGTGACCAATTTAATATTGCTTTTTTGGCATTTAAATTAATTTTCCTTAAATAGTTTTGATGCTGTGAATTTTGTTTTATTTTAAACTTAATAATAATGTGTTACTTTACTATTTCTAGTTATTAGTTTTAATATATTGAACTGAATTTTTAAAATATATGAATAAATATATATGCTGAAAAGTCGTTTGTAATTATTAGACCACCACTGTATATGTATTACCATTAATTAATTTCAAATCTATAAAAACTTAATTACTTCACAGTGTTATGTTATTAACATAATCATTTAACATTACATTGATATTTCAACAATTTATACTCAGTTTCTCTTAATATTTTTATTTTAATAATATAACTTTACACAACAATATCTTAATTTAATTGGTTAATTACAATTTAAAAAAATTCTGTTAACATTTATTTTATAAATCTTATTGGAAATTAACGTATGATAATTTTACAAGTTTATACAAATTTTAATAACTTTTATAAAGAAAATTAAGAAAATTATTATGAATGTAATAAAACCTACATTATGATCTTTGATTTGAATAAGTTTTTGTTTAAATGGATTTTTAATTATTTCGCGAATTATGTATGTCAAAAGGATAATATTTTATTTTTGGCTATTCGAGAACTGTATCGTGTATGGCAAAGGTCATGGGAGGGTAGAGACAGGAAATTACACCAAGTACCTATTCCAAACTATAGCTCATTTAAATCCGTACTCTCTATGTTTTTTTGTTTCTCTCATCTCAGTGCTCTTGGTAGTCGTTCCTAGGGATTGATGCTACTATTTTTTTTTTATTTCTAAGTTAACGAACTGCCTTATCTTATCAGAGGAAAATGTCCCCCCCCCCCCACCATTAACCCCGAGCACGGTCGGACTGTTTAGTAGCACCCTTTTCTCAAAGATGGGACTCGACTGAAATGGTTTGTTACAAACTATCATATTATTTCTTTGAAAAATATTAAAATTTTTCAACTATTAATCAAGTATAATAATGTTGAAATTCCAGTCCAATTCAGTCACAATTATCGTCTGCTTGAATTTTCAGATCAATAATGCTTATTGGTATATTTGTACACAATGTTTTAAAAATAAATTAATTAAAAGTTAATAAAAAAAAACGGATGACATGCAAATATCTTAAAGAACATGCAAAGGTTTATAATATGGCAATAATAAAAATATGTTACAATTCGTGTCATGGTGAGCATATTTTATGAACAGGGCACAATAATATTTCCCAAAACAATTCTCTACAAAACCAGGAATTGGTGTAAAAATACACTTAAATTACCAAAAATATAAAACACCAAGACGCATTAATGAAGCCAAACAAAAATATTATGAGCAACGAATACTAAAATTGTGAAAACAATAATAAAAATGATACAAAAATACAATATTTATGCCAATAATATGCAATAAAATTCAACATAAATTCAAGAAGCAAAATGCTCGCAACAATTCCTTTGCCAAATGTTTTTTTAAAGTATAAACAATAAATTTTGGAATAAATTTCCCATAAATAATCTAAACGTAATAAAATAAGATATTTTCTACGAAACCATACTATAACAAAAAAAAAAAAAAGTTAAAGGTATTAAGTGAGCGAAAATGAGGTAAAAAATACGAACGATCCTAATTGTAATTAAATATTTACATACTATTAATAGTATTATATTGTACCTATATATTATGAAATTTGGGTCAAATGTTTTTTATCTGTGTAATTTCTTAGTTCTATTGTATTTATGCAGAGCTATTGTTGTATTGTTTAATGCTCTTAAATACAATAAACAATGATATTTTATAATACGCTGGATGTTATTTTAATTCTTATTTGGTATTAAATACATTCTTACTTACATACAGGCATATGTACATACATACATACGAGTACATATGTATGTACAAGTAAATTGATAAATATGTCTATATGTATGTATAAATATTATTGTTGTAAGAGTATATAAAGGGTGTTTTTTTAGATATATAGAACTTTAAGTTCTTTTTTAACTGGCAGCCATTTTGTCAGCTGTCAAGTGATTTATAACGCTTCCAAATTCTGCAAACGCTTCTATTTTGAAAATCATGGTTCTGTTTGAAATATGTATTGCGATTTTCATAAGCGAATTCTGTTTAGCGATGAAGCTCACTTTTGGTTGAGTGGATACGTAAATAAACAAAACTACTGTACTTGGAGTGGTGATAATCCTCAAGTGTATGTTGACACACCATTACATCCAGAAAAACTGACAAAGTTCGTGCCACAATTGCTTTATTGAAGGAAACGTTTGGTAACCGCATAGTTTCACATTTCGGACCTGTGAATTTACCCTTCAAGATCGTGTAATTTAACGCCACTTTACTATTTTCTGTGGGGATATTGTCTACGCCGACAAGCCCAAAATGATTGACCACTTGGAGGACAGCCTTCGCCGAGTTATTGCCGATAAATATTGGAAAAGTCTCTGAAAATTTGACCTCCAGATTAGACTACATGTGAGCCAGCCGTGGCGGTCATATGCCAGACGTCTTTTTTGAATTATATAGGGGTGTCATAGAAACCAATATTGTCAGAATTGGTTTTAAAACCGACAAGAAAAAATGGTTTGGTGTCATAGAAACCAATCTTATTGGTTTTATGTTCGAACTAGAATTAGTGTCGGTTTTAGGTGTCACAGAAACCAATGTTATCGGGTTTTTATTGCTGTCAGTTTTCATTTTGGCGCGCTTTCTTATTTTTTATTTTTTTGCAGCTTTTTTAGTTTTTATTTTTTTGCAGCGGGATATTTTTTAGAAATGTAAGTAAATTAATTTAATTTAATATTTGCTTTATAAAAAGAAAATTTTTGCATTGACCTTTTTATTTTCTAGGGGAAAACATAAAAATAAAACACAAAATAAAATAATCATAGAATTCATGGAAAAATATCATGATTTAGCTAAGGCTACACGAAGCGCGAAAAACCAACAGTAAATGCCCTGTGAAAAGAACTGGTTGATTCACTGAATAGTGCCGGGCCACCACAATTTGACGTGAATTGGTGGAAAACGTTAAACAAAATTTTTTCCACAGAACAAATTGTATTGTTATATGAAATGTCTATTTATTCGTACAGAAATGAACTGAGTAGAAGAGCGAGGTAAAAAACTCTATCTCAAAATAAGACAAAGTCTAGGGCAACTGGCGGTGGACCGTTTGCAAAGCATCAACTAACAACAGCAGAAGAGGCCATAGTATGTGGCATTTCGCAGTTGGCGGAAGGTGTTTGCGGTGTAGCAGTTGGTCTCAACGAAGATGTAGATGCTGAATGTGAGAAAGAAGTGTCCTCTACATCTTCAAAACGGTCATTGTCTCCAATAACAAAACTGCTACTACTGCTGATGTCATTTTATTTTATTTATAAGCACTTATCACCTTTTAATTATTTGATATCAATTATTTTCACAAAGAACACTTTTACTGATATTTTAATTAAAAAATATAATATTTTTTCAATTTTCTGCAAAAAAGTAAAATAAAAAATAATAAAAATGTAAACAACAGCTGTTTCGATATTGGTTTTATTTACATTCGAAATTAACAAAACCAACTTGGTTTCGTGACTCCAAATGAAACCAATATTGGTTTCAAAACCGACAATTAAGCTATGTGTCCACGATGGTCAGATATTACAACGTTGTTATATCTACCAATGTGCTATCAATGTACTGACATTGAAAAATTTTTAGCAAAAGGTAAATTGTCAGTTTACACGACTGTAAGAAAACTAACAATTTCATTTGCACACAATTGTCACACAATGAATTTATCTGTCAACCGAAATTGTCAGTTTACACGGTTGTCAGATTGTTGTGTGGCATTGTCAAATTCGTTTTGCAGCTCTGTGTGTGTGTTTAAAAATTTTATTAATGCACACTTTAATTTAATTCTTTAATTTTCTTGCACTTTTTTCAAAAATTTTATCAATGCACAGAGTTGCATTTAGAAATAATTTCTATGACAATGCTGCCTGAAAAGTACAAATACTTTTTAAATTAAAGTACAAAAAATTACACAAATTGATTAAACTGTGAAATAAATGTATGAAATACATTAAAAACTATTTACCTAAATTAATTCAAATTTTTTTAATATTATTTTTGTTTTGTTTTAACTTTATTTTTTATAAAATGTATTAAATACATTAAAAAATATGTTACCTTTGTTAATACATGAATATGTGTATGTTTTTTGTTTCAATAAAAATGCATTTTAAATTTTTACATATTTGTATTAAAAAAAACGTTGAAAGTATTGAGTAGTATCGAGTACTCAGTTGAAAAAGTATCGAGTAGTATTGAGTAGTAAAAAATAAAGCTGAAATCATATATTCCCAAAATCTGTCATTTTTAATTTTAAAAGTTTCAAGTTCAGCTGCGTGCAACTAATTAAGTAGTATTCAGTATTTAAATCGTTATGTTATTATTGAATAAAATGCTAAAATTTCATACTTTTATTTTTTTTCTTTGTGATGTTTTTTCTAAATTATTATAATTAAATGAGAATTATATTAACTTGAAGTGAACTTCGATTAAAAATTTTTATAAAAAATTTATTATAATTTTTTAATTTATTGCCATTTTCAAATTGAGGTAATTTTTAAAAGTTAGATTAAATTAGTCATGATTACGCAGAGTGTTTTTCAGTACATATATGAACATTTTTTAATACTTGCTTAACATGGGTAAAAACAACTCCTGTGATGTCAGTACTCGAAAGATTATTTTACAAATGCATCAGGATGAAAACACTTATCGGAAATTCGCAACACCCTTGAATGTTTCAAAAACAATGGTTTTTCAAACCGTGAAATATTTCAGAAAGCATTCGAATACAGAAATAGTGGCCTGTAAGAAAAGAAGCCGTATTACAAGAGTTCGTGAAGATACACTGATCGTGCGCGAGTCGAAAAATAAACCATCAAATGAGACTCGGACTGCAGTCTATAGCCAAAATGATGCAAAATCGCCAGTAGATACAGTAAAACGTCGATTGCGAGAAGTTCTACTGTTTGGAAGATTTTCACGAAAACCTCAATTGGACGGATGTAGAATAGAAAAGAGTATTATTTTCGGACGAAACAAAACAAAATATGTCCGCCGGCCAAAGTACACCCGCATCACTTGGAAGCATAGGAGGAGGTTCTATAATGGTGTGGTGTGCTATTTCGTCACGTGGTGTTGGGCTGCTGCACAAAATATGGATAAGTTTTGGTATGCAAGAATTCTAAGCGATACAATGGTGCTGATGAGAATATGCCAGTAACATGAATATTTCAACAAGATCATGTCAAGCAATGTTTTTTTAACAATTCG
Organism: Bellardia pandia; assembly: GCA_916048285.2. Classification (NCBI taxonomy): domain Eukaryota; kingdom Metazoa; phylum Arthropoda; class Insecta; order Diptera; family Calliphoridae; genus Bellardia; species Bellardia pandia. The sequence goes on from OU696531.1 coordinate 52,285,475, forward strand.
GTTACTGTTCATGACTGGCCTTCAGAACTTATGGTAAGTTGTAAAAACCTAAGTAAGCTCTGTAAAAATAAGCAATTTTAATGATCTCTTTGCAGAAATAGTGTATGTATATAGTATATGTATGTATGTAGTGTACGTAAAAATTTAGTTAAATCAATACCTCGCAGTTGGCAAGCTATCGATAACAATGGATTTGCAACAAAATATTAATTTCTTTTTAAATAAATGTTTTTTTTTTGTAAAATTTGTGTATGTCCTTAATATGCACGACTGATATCAATTTTATTTGAAAATATAACTCACAGATTCATAAATAATAATTAATTTCACAAAATAAGCACGAAATAAAACTACGACATATTTTGAGAATATGTAACATAAAACCTTTCGTATTATTTGCTTCAAGCTCACATGTTAGTATCGTGTCCTTAATTAGTTGCACGTAGCTGTATGTTTCGGACTTAAAATATAGTTTTTTATATAATTTGAATAATAGTTTTTTTAATATTTTGGAACGAATAGTTACCATGATTGAATACATTCGATTATGTTTCCCCAAATAAGAATTGGATAATGTTTTATCGAATACTAGAAACAAATTTAACGAATAATTGATTGATTTTTAAGTAATTAATTAAAATCGATATATTTTTGGTAGATTTTTAAATATTCTATTAAATAAATCGATAACAATAATTATTTTAGGAATAATCATTAAAATGTACTCGAATAATCCATTAATTTTTTTTAGTCTAAAAATTATATATGCATATACAAATATTTTTTCATTTAGGAATCTTTCATTAAAATCTTTGCATTTTTATAAGATTTTATTAATATTTTATGAAAGAAAATATGTAATTATTATTTTTAAAATAATCGTTATATGAATAGTCGATGCATTTTTTCTCAATTAATTTAAAAACTCTAAATTACTTATTATTTCAATAATCGTTAAATTTATACGAATAATCGATTCATTTTTTAAATAATAATAATAATAATAATGAAATAAACGTTTCTAGTTTCGTAGATAACTTTTTTAGGTAATAGAGAAAATTATAATGGGTTTCATCCAATAATATTTCAAATCTTGTGAATAATTGTTTAAATTTTTTAATGTAACTGATTCAATTACAATATATATTTGTTTACTAAATATTTATAGATTATGTTAGTTAAATCACTAATATTACTTGCATTCCGACCAATCGGTAAAATCAAAAAATCATTTTAAGTTATTCGAGTAATAGAAACCTAGATGAAAGTAATCGATTAAAATATATAAAATTTGTATTACTAACAGTACGAATAGTAGTTTCAAATTATTTGAATAAAATAAAATATCGATTTTTTTGGAAATAGTGTAAAAATTTAATTTAAAAAAACTTTGATCCAATATTTATTAAAATTAATCTATTAGTTTTTTAAGTAACCATCGAAAATACTAAAATTTCCATATAATATTTAATAATTTTAATTGCACAACATCCTCTGCTATACCACTGTTTCTTTCGGTGCCCCAAAAAAATGTACGCTCTTTTTCATGAATATAAAATTTATTTCCGATTTCAATAAACAGTCAACGCACGTGCTTTCTGTAATTTTTTTTGTTTGCAGATTTCTATTCAGTCGTTGATATTGTTGCTCTTTTGTTGTTACTCTGGCTCCAGGCAGACAAACGAACAAATAATAACAATCCATAAATTGCTAAAAAGTTATCGACACTTTGGAAACAAATTAAATCTGTATTTGTTTTGCTATTTTGCATAATATAGCATTGAGAATGCATTGCATTACATGAGAAATGCCAAAATGTTTACAATGCAGATTCTGATGGATCCGTCGTAGTACGCGTACTACGCTAGTTTGTTTGTTTGTTCATTTGTATACATTTTCAATAAAAATTATTTATGTATTTAAAAAATTTTATTTTGTTTTTGGATTGCTGGTATGCACATGAAATATTTATTATTTCATTCTTATTTAAATGTTTAAAATTTTTTATAGTACGAGGAAGAGATTGACATTGTAAGAATGCATTTAAATTTATTTTGTTTAAATAGAAATAAAAAAATGCAATTTGCCAGAATAATTAAAGCAAATTTAAAACAGAGAAATATTAATATTATATCTATAAAAATTATAACTTAAATCAATTCAGAGTTTTTCACACGTTCAACAATTCCTACGTTTAATTTAATTATGTATGAATATATGTACATATATCTGCAAATAACCACTTTAATTATTCACCATTACTGAACAAAATTGAAAACCATTTACAATAAAACACTAATTTTTAAGTGTTTCATTCATAATACCGTTGCAGACCTAACACATAGCATTATAATAAATAAATAAATAAATTATAATAAATATTTAGATAAAATTACATGATGTTTTTTGGCTCCAGGACGCTTGTGATTGAAATTGGTTGAAATCGGTATATTATTTTACCTAGCCCCCATACAAATGGTATCAGTCATAAATGTTTAATTTATGCACGTATTCCAAAAAAATGTCTCCATAAATAAATTGTATATGCAGCCTAATCTCAACAAATTGTTTGCAGATCGGTCCATAATTGACCATAGCTCCCCTATAAGACCCGCTGCCGAAAATCACTTTAAAGTACATAACTCTCTTAAAAATGTTGGTATCCAAATCATATTTGATAAGCCTGTTTCATATACATATACAAAAATCATTTGGCCCAATTTTGTGATGTTCAGTTCATAATTAGTTATAGCTCCCATATAAGGCACACTTCCCAAAATCACTTTAACAACCAGTAACATTTTAATAATATTAGTATCCAAATAAAATTGAACCCAAATAAGTTTCTATATACAGAAATCATAGCAACTAATTTTATAACGGTCGGTCCATAATTAGTAATAGCTCCATAAAAGATCCCCTTCGAAATCACTTTAACATCTATAAATCTTTTGTAAGTGTTTATATCGAGATAAAATTAAACACAAAGAATGTTTATGTGCACAGAAAGTCATGCCATTACATTTTTGAATGATCGGTCCATAATAGGTCATAGCACCTATATGGAGCCCATTTCTGAAAATCTGTTTTACACATATACTGTAGGATAATACATGATCTGGCTTGACCGACTATACTTTTTTACTTGTTTTCTTTGTATCAAACGTATGACCAATTTAGATTTAGTCGTGTTTGATTTTTATTACAAATTATAAATCTCTTAGAAAATGTCATAAAACACTTTTTTACATTTTCACCAAAACCTATCTGAAACAAATATTTGGATTAATGGTGTCACTATACTAGTTGAAAAAACCGACAAGCGGGGCAACCAGTGGGTAAAACTAAATCAAGTACATAGAAAAAAAAATAATTTTTTTTCAATTAAACCTTTAATTGATTTTAAAATAATTTTCAATTAAAATTTTAATTGATTCAACTACTTTTTCTGATTTTTCTGATATTTTCAATTAAATCTCAAATTTTTTTTTAATTGATGCTATCATTTTGTTTACAGATCCGATTTCAATTAAATTTTTAATTGATTCCACAAATATTTTGATTGAAACTCATTTTTATTATTTTCTGTATGCCAACCGTTTTTTATACCCTACACCACCTGTGGGGAGGGTATATTGGATTTGTGCTGATGTTTGTAACGCCCAGAAATATTGGTCCAACAGCCACCTTAAAGTATACCGATCGACTCAGAATCACTTTCTGAGTCGATTTAACGATGTCCGTCCTTCCGTTGCCTGGCTGTCCATGTAAAGCTTGTGCGCAGAGTACAGGTCGCAATTTTGAAGATATTTGCATAAAATTTAGTACATGATATATTTTCGCCCCATGGACGGATGGGATTGAAACTGGTGGATATCGGTTCATTATTTCATCTGGCCCCCATACAAATGTCTTCCCGAAATTGGGGTTTACTGATCATAAATGTTTGAATTATGCAAGTATCCAAACAAATTTCATCACAAATGCGTGGTAAATGAAGCCAAATCACATCTACAAATTTTGTGCAGATCGGTCCATAATTAGTCGTAGCTCCCATAATAGGCCCACTTTCGAAAATCATTTTAAATGTCGGTATCCAAATATTATTGAACACAAATATATTTCATATGTATACAAACAATACGGTACAATTTTCTTGTGATCGGTCCATAATTAGTCGTATCTCCCATATAAGGCCCACTTTCGAAATTCACTTTAACGATTATAAATTTCTTAAAAATGTAGGTATTCAAATTTGACACAAATTAGTTTCTTATATACAGAAATAATGACACCTAATTTTATAATGGCCGTTCCAAATTAGTCTAAACTCCCATATAAGACCCTCTCCGTAATTCAATTTAAGCTCCATAAATCTTTTAAAAGTATCGAGATAAAGTTCAACATACATAATATTTATATTCATAGACATCATGACACTAAATTTTTGGATGATCGGTTCAGAATAGGTTATATCTCCCATATAACGTATATTTCTGAAAAACAGTTTTATACATATACTGGGTGTAGGGTATTATATTGTCGGGCTTGACCGACTATACTTTCTTACTTGTTTTAGTTTAGCTCTTTGGTTATAATTTCATTATAACTTTGGTTATAATTTCTGTTTGAGTTATTAAATTAAGGATGGCTAAAAATTTGAATTGGCTAATGAATAGGCATATGGCCCCACGGTTTTGCTGGCACATACTTTTTCTTTTGTGGGAATGTTTCATTGACGTAAATGTTTTCCAAAGAACTTTGACTTCAAAAAAATCCCACAATAAGAAATCCTATGTTATATCAGACTATCTAGGAGGCCATTGAATTGTTTCACGGGCTATATGACACAAGCTTTTTAATAAATATCATATAATGTTAAAGAAATATAAATGTTATCATGTCGATAACGATTAGCAGTAACAGTGATTACTTGATTTTCAAAAAGCGTAGTCTCCAGCCCAAAATCGACACCAAACAGTGACACATTGTGGATGCTCTTCAAACTGCAAGCGTTATAATTTTGACGATTAAAAAAGCCATCAAGCTGAAGATATGTTTCATCTCTTCTTCGTTGTTTTTGAAATATTACCGGCAAATTAAAAACATGAGTGAATAATGCGGCTACCTACAATTCTATAAACTTTTTAATTTGCAAACAATAATTTATTATTTGTGATATATGCAATTGTTTAAAGAATAACCGTTTTTTAAATTATTTAGGCAAGGCTATAAGATTCAAGTTTAATTGCAATTCAAGAAAAACTAAACGTGTTATTATAATAAGGTTTAGCATGACATTTCTTAAACAAATAACAAATGTAAAAACTACAAAGATACCAAGTTCGCGAGAGAATAAACGTAGTTATAAACCATAACATATGCACCAATTTTTTCGTGCGCACTTCTCATTTTGATCACTACATTTGCAAGCAAATATTAACGTTTAAACAATTCGATTTAAGCATATAAGAGTAGAAAACGATTTAAGAGTATAAAAATAATTAGCGATATCTTAAGCAAGATTATTATAAACATCCACAGACGACAAGATGTCCTTGTACCAAATGAGGAAACTTTATGATAATAATAATTTTGTATATTTGTTCCCCTTGTCTCATACTTTACAATATAATTAGTAGAAAGGTAATACCAATGGGACCATTTCAATCATAAAGTCTCCACTTTCAGCCCAAAGACATTTTGTCGTCCGTGCAAGACGACGCGGTTTTGTTACAATACATTTAGGCACACACAACCAATATGAAAAATTGTTAATATTAAATTTTAATATCGTTTTTATTTATTGCCATTTTCAATAAAAGAACGACTCCTTAATTTATGTATAATTATACATTAAAGCACACAGAGGGACACACTCATGCTTACATACATATATTAACAATGTATGTAAGTCACAATAAAATATATGGAATATTTGCCGGAGATGGTAAGTGTTATCACACAGAAAGGCACTTCCATAAGTAGGAGTTTATATGACAAAAAACCCCTAGAAAGAGTAAATAAAATTGGCAAAACGCAATAACACACAACAAAAACATAATAAATTCCGATATTAATATGAAAACAGCACACATACTTACATGCTTAAAGAATAGTCGGAAAAACGAATGAATGAACGAACGAACGCACTTCGTTGGGTTAACAACAAATAGTAGCTGCTGGCAGCTGTTGCTGCTACTGTGCTGTTGCTTTTGCCGGCATATCATACAAAGTGTTGTAATTAAAGTCTATCGTTAACAACGCATCGCAATCGCACAGTTTCTCAAGAGCCGCGTAAACGACTGGACACGTTTTCCCAACAACAATTGAGAGTGTAATTGTTAATTTCAGTTAAAAATTTATAATAAAAAATATATAAAATAAAAATACATATGTAATAATAATAATAAAAAAAAAAACTAAATAAAATAATAATTAAATTGCACTTGTTTATGATAAACTAGTTTTTGCACTGCTGCTGCAAATTTACCAAATTTTAAAGAAAAATATTTGTGTGTTTAAAAAAAATATTTACAAACAAAGTAATTAACAAGAAAATAAATCAAAGAATTTTATTATATCTGACGCCAAATATTTGAAAGTTGGTTATAAGTGGTTTATCTCACAGAACTCTATCTAACCAGCTAACTTACAAGCACTTAAACGGAAAAATGTTAATTAAACTAATTTTAAAATTAATTTATATTACACTATCATTGCTAAGCCTGTGCCATGGCTTTAATACCGAATCAACAGAAGCGACTAGCGAATTGCATGATAATTTTACCAGTACGGAATCCTCTACATCACCGCTGCCCAAACAGTTGTATCAGAATAAACGTCGTTTATTATTGAGTGCCATCGTTATAGTTCTTGGTGTGATTGGTAATTTTTTGGCTTTGGTGATTTTGGCGCGCAAAAAGGCCACAAAACATAGTAAATATACGTTTATGTTGCGGTAAGTAGTTGGTTTGTTTGTTTATAGAAAGAAACAAAAAAAAAAATAAATAATATGTACTCTTAGAAACAAACTAAATAACAAAAAACAAATTGTTTATACACTCATAATAAAATGTTTGTAAATATATGGCATATCTTAAATATCCACCGCCTATATAATACTGGCTGCGACTTTTGTGCATTTTGTATAAAAACGTTTATCCGTTAAGTCGTTTTGTTTAATTTTTATATTTTCTGTTACTAGAAAATAACACAGGTAAATTTGATCTTTATAGAATTATAGGTACCCTAAATTTATATCGAATACAATGTAACGATCGAAGTTTTTGATCCAAAACTTTTTGCCGTTTCAAACTATTTTATGTTATTCCCAATTTGAATACCAAAAACGTTTTATCAACAAAGAATACGAGTATATTTCGAAAAATGTCTTTAGATCCGCTTTTGTAGGCTCTATTGTGCCTTGAGGTTTAAATGAGTTTTAAAGAGGAACACAAGCTACTAAGGCTATTGGCTCTGAAATTTAAACTGCTATTAATTACTAAATATTTTTATTAATAAAATAAAAAAGTTTTTTTCGAGCTTGAGGCCAATTATGTGTAAAATATATACATATATATACATATTATTTATTAAATTATTTCTTTCAATATTTCGATATCCATTTTTAAGAGACGTATTATTGTCACCACATTCAATAATGAACTAACTTAACTTTAGTCTCTTAAAAATATAAAATATATAAACTATTTTAGGTCCCCTATTTAAAAGACTTTTGTTTAATGCCATATTTAATTTAATTATTGAGCAGAAAAGTATTTTCTGGGGGAATAGTTTTTCTGTTTGGTTTCTTAATATCTATTTTATTGTTTAGTCTATAGCACTCGAGGTTGTGATATGATATTCTACTCGTATACATGTTCGAACTTTAGTTTAAACTCTACTTCTGAGGGTATTTTAACGGGCAACTGTATGATAGGATGTATTAAAGTGACATCAATATCCAGAAAAAAGAGTCGTATTCTCAACAATTTCTGCTATAGGTTAGATTGAGTATAGCCCATACTGTTTCGGATATAAACATAAATATGCCGCTTCGGCATGTTGTTCGCTTTGGTTGAATTGTTATTCCTATAGGTAGGTAATATTTAATAAGTCCTCTCGATATAGTTTTCTTTATTCTTCTAGTTTGAATTCCTAAGGTAAACTAAAAATACATATAGTGTTCTAACGTTTCGATATCTTCTTCACATGCTCTGCAGATTGTGTCATTTACAGGGCAAGGGACTTCATGTAAATACATGTTTGTTGTCGTTAGCCTGAGACAAACATAAAGTAAATATCTTTACGAATCAATAAATTTGCTGTAAAATGGCATCGATTTGTTAGTGCATATTTTTGCATATTTTGCTTGAAATGCATGTTTTTGCATATTTTGCTAAAACCGCATGTTTTTTTTACATATTTTTTAAAATAAAATGATTTTTTCTTTGTTTTATTTTTTTTATCGTATTTTTTTTTTTTTTTTCATAAAAAACCATTTTCATTTTTAATAATTCTTTGAATGGATGTGGTACAGTTGGAAAAGGTGAAACATGCCTTAATCGCTCGAGCTTTTAATGACTCGACTTCGCTTTTAGAAGATTTTAATAAAAATTAAATTCTACTTTACTTGACCGACGCCGCGCCATACATGGTAAAGTCTGGACATTTTTTTTAAAGTGTTTTACCCAAAAATGATGCACGTCACATGTTTAGCGCAATGCATCGTGTGGCTGAAGAAATAAGAAATCGATTTGAAAACATAGATTCGTTAATATCCTACGGGAAAAAAATATTTCTAAAATCACCTTTGCGTGTTTCAGTCTTCAAAAAAAAATATCCTCAATTGAATCTCCCACCACAACCAACTATAACAAGATAGAGTACCTGGTTGGAGGCAGTTGAGTATTATGCTAAGAACTTTGAAGAATTTATTAAAGATGTGGTGAAGAATTTTAATGAAAATGAAGCAGTAGCAATTAAAAAAGTTAAAACTATTTTAAATATACCTAATATAAAGGCTCAGTTAGTATTTATAAATTCAAACTATGGATTTTTAATTAAAACACTTAGCAAACTGCAGGGGTTTAAATCATTGACAATCCAGATTAAATTAATTGATTAAAATAAGAGAAGCGGAAGGTCAAATTGGTGAAAAAATTAAAGCCAAACTGGATGTAGTTTTAAACAAAAATAGTGGATTTAAAAAAATTAAAGAAATTGCTAGTATTTTCGATTTATGTACATTCTAGTGAAGAAAATATAGTAGTAAATGAATACTTTACAAAGGAGTTGGCAACTTTTAAATATGTAGCAATTACATCCGTTGATGTCGAACGGTCATTTTCAATGTTTAAAACATTTTTAAGACCAAATAGAATGAGTTTTACTTTTGATAACTTAAAAAAAACTTATTCATATATATAAATAAATCTTTATCTTAAGTTATACTACTTTTTTATACTGTTTTTACACGTTTTGTAAAATATTAAAACCAATACGACTGAATTTAATGTTTGTTATGTTTTTTTTGTACTTCTAAGTTAAATAAATTGTGAAATAAATTATGTACATAAAACGCGATTTTTAGTGCATAAACTTCCTTGCCCTGGGCATTTATTATATCAATACGAGTTAAATGTGATATTGGCTCTGTGTGGCCAGTTAATACATTGACTTGATTTGGATTTCCCCATAATATGTCAGTCGTTATACCGATTGCAGAATTCTGCCAGTATCTGAATGCTGATTTATTTATTGCCTATTCCTTTAGATCTTTTTTAAACATTTGGAAGGGTTTAACATTTTACTGGTCTATGACCTACAAGTGTGATCCCATCTGGGATAGCTTTTCATTCATATCTATGAATCTATTTGTAATAGATTTCAATTGAAAAGAAATTAAATATTCAATAATATTTTTTAGCTATTTTGTAATGAATTTGAATTTAAGAAAAAAATTTTAAAATTCCATAAGGAATTAATTCTTATAGGAATGAATTCTGTGTAGAATGAATTCTTAAAGGAATGAATGTAATGCGCTTGAAGTACGAATGAACTAAGCCTATAAATTAATTCGCAATGAGTAATCCAATGGAATGGTTAATAAATTAAATTAAATTTGACTTTGAAAATTAAATTTGATTTTGAAAATTAAATTGAATTTGAAAAAATAATCCATTATTTGAAACGAAAGATTTCAGAACTAAACTGGCTGCTGGTGGATTTGATGGCAATTCATTTAGCTCACAGCTCAGTTGTAAGACTAAAGGCTGGTAACTCATGGTCTCATGAAAATGCTCATAATAACATTGATTAATACCGAAACCATTTTTTGATATACAATTCTCCATATGTCGCCAGAATAGCAACTTATGTTGTTGTTGTTCTTACTATGAAAAATCCCTCTTTAAGATATTTCATAAAACGTTGCTTAAATTCACTACAATAACTTCTATCTATATTATCAAATTTTAAAAGCATAATAAGTCAATAAATAACAAGAACCTTGCTTCACACATAATTTATTCAATCGGTTGAAAATTAATTCACCAACACATTTTCCCTGGTGTATTTAATAGTGGTTTTTATTATTATAAATTACAATTTATTTACTAGTAAATTAATAGAGTTCAAGGCATTAGTTTATTGAACTTAAATATTATGTGGACAATGTTTGGTTTGTACTCATATTTAATCTTAAACATACCAGCCAAATAATTGTAATATTTATTTTGAAAGCTTAAATTTTCCTGCTAGTTTTTAACCAATAAATCGAGTTTGTTTCATGTAGGCATGCAACTGCTGTAAATTTACACATATTACATATAAATCCAGATTTAATTTAATTAAATTGTTCAACATTATTGACACATCTATCTATAAACATCATCACGATGTTTTTTAAGTATTAATAATTAACATTACTAATGATGTAGACTTAGATCATTTGTGCATATTTAAATGGTTTAAGTATGATTATTATAGCTTCTTAGAGTGTATTTTAAGTTAATTGCGCAATAAATACACATGTGTGTTTAAAGTCTAATAGAAATTCTGTTGATATACAGTGTGCGACAAAACATATGCCCAACATGTACTCACTATCATATAGCTCAATAATATAGAACAACTCACTGGGATTTTAATTCTTTTTATTTTTTTATAACGATGGTAGACCCCTTTTACTAACACAACAGATAAACCAACAGAAAAACAAATTAAAATAGAAACAATTTATATTAAATTTTCAACATCTCTTTTTTGCCCGCGACAAAACAAAAGCACGAAATAGTAGATATTTACATTATTCTTTAATTTGGTAAAAATTACCAACAACCAGTACCGTTAAATAATAAAAACCGTCTTTTGAACATTCCAAGAATAATTAGAGAAAAATTGCATGTGTTTATAGTTGTTCCAGAACTTTCAGAGTCATCGGTAATATCTTGCAATTTAAAAAATAAAAATGGCTAACAATAAATACTCAGTGCAATTAAAACAAAAAATAATAAATCATTATAAAGGAGGCGAATCAGTGACGTCCATTTCAAACAAATTTGGGATTAATCATAGTGTTATTTCGCGTATTATAAGCCGTTTTCGCTCTTCAGGCTCGTTGACTCCCATACACAAAGGTGGTCGGCCGCGGAAAACCAGCAAACGGGACGACCAGGCAATACTCCGATTAATAAAAAAGGATCCCTTTATATCAGCAAGGCCTATTGCAAATCAATTAGAAGTTAATGTTTCAATAAGATCCATCCAAAGACGAGCTGTTGAAGGTGGATTAAAATCATACCGAAGTGCAAAAAAAAACATTTATTTTCACCAAAAATAGACTATCCAGAATTGAATTTGCAAAGGAGCACATAAACTGGAGTACAACCCAATGGAAGATTGTACTCTTTTCTCATGAGCCGAAGTATAATTTGAAAAGTTCTGATGGATTTAGGCTAGTACGCAGACCTAAAGGACAACGCCTTAATCATCGTTATACTAAAGGCATGGTAAAACACGGAGGAGGGAATGTTTTGGTCTGGGGGTGTTTTTCTGGACATGGGATCGGACCAATTCATAAAATAAATGGCATAATGGATCGTTTCATGTATAAAAACATCCTGAAAAATGTAATGTTGCCACACGCAGAGGAGGAAATGCCACTTAAGTGGAGGTATCAACACGACAACGGCCCAAAACACACAGCTAAATGTGTGAATGAGTAGTTCTTGAATAATAAGATAAACGTTTTGAAATGGCCAGCACAATCGCCTGATCTCAATCACATAGAAAATCTATGGGATATTGTAGATCGTAAAATAAATCGCGATAATTGCAAAAATACGGATGACCTTTTCCGACAAGTCGAAATTGCATGGAATGGAATTTCCGAAGAAATTTTATCTAATCTAATAGAGTCCATGCCACGCAGATGCGAAGAAGTTTTAAAAAATAAGGGCTACGCAACTAAATATTAGTGAAATTTTAATTTTTATTGACTAAACTGAAAATGTGCTTATGTTGTGTCGCGAACAAGAAATAATGTTAAAGACTTAATATGAATTTCTTTTTTTGTTTTTTTTTTTTGATAACAAATTTTGTTTCGTTTTAGTAAACTTAGTTTATAAATTTAATAAATAAATAAAATAATTCGAAATCCAATTGTGTTTCTCTTTTTTATTGGGACATATCTTATTAACCACAAGTTCGTGCATAAGTTTTGTCGCACACTGTATATAAAACAAGTAAGAAAGTATAGTCGGTCAAGCCCGACCATATAATACCCTATACCCAGTATATATATAAAACAGTTTTTCAAAAATGGGCGCTTGGATACCTGCATACTTCAAACATTTATGACCAGTAAACCCCAATTTCGGGAGGACATATATATGGGGGCCAGGTGAAATAATGAACCGATTTCCACCAGTTTCAATCACATCCATTCATATCACGTACCAAATTTTATCGAAATATCTTCAAAATTGCGACCTGTACTCTGCGCACAAGCTTTACATGGACAGCCAGCCAGACGGACGGACGGATATCGTTAAATCGACTCAGAAAGTGATTCTGAGTCGATCTGGGCGTTACAAACATCAGCACAAATCCAATATACCCTCCCCAATATGGTGGTTTAGGGTATAAATATACAATTTTTTTTTGGTTTTTAGGGTCATTTCAATTATATTAGTTGATTTCGCCATATTTTACGCAGACTGTATTTCTTTACTGTAAGGTTTAAAATGAACGTATTTATCTCACTTTAGTGATGATGAAATAGTTTAATATTTTCTAAATTCTTACATACTGTATATGTATAGTATGTTTACATGCATATTTATTTAGTTTTACATATTATATTTTTGTAAAGTACACAAAAATTTAACAAATATTTAAAATAATAATTTGAAATTCAACTAGCTTTATTAATAAAAAATATATATATATATTAACTTTATATTGATGATTTATGTGATGAGGTCCATTATTTGAGGGGAATTCCCAACAAAATGCAGTTTGGCTTTGAAATTATACAATTAAACAGAAAGATTTTGCAATATTTAGTTGGTCAGTAGTTATACAAGTAATTGCTTGACATATTTACATATTTACCAGCGACAACTGATAGATTAAATATTTCTTAACTTTTCAGAGTTTAAAAATAAAACTATGTGTAACTTAATTTTTCACTCCATTAAAGTAATCTTAACTTAATATTTCGATTCTTTGAGTTATATATATATATATTTGACACACACATATACATACTTGTATATGTATTGAGGTGGATATTTCAATTTCTTTCTAATGCAAATTAAAAATTACTTTTGGAGGATATTAATTAAGAATCTAAAATTGTTAAGAAAACGCTGAGAAAAGTCATGGTTACAATTAAAATATTCAAAAACTAAAACCGGCTATTCGAGTTTTTTATTTTAAAAAACTAACCGGTTTCGAATATTTTTCAATTATTATAAGAGAATTCTAGGGAATATTTTTTTATATTTTCCAAAGTAAAAATCGTTTCAATTTCTTATAAGTGGTAAAAATAGAGTAACATATTGTTTAAATAGCATTTGCTGCATTACATTTGTGTGTTGCAAGAATTAAGGAGTAGCGCTAGTTAAGAAGCGTAAAAAGCGCAAGGCCAGATTCAACATGATTTAACTCTGGTGTATGATATTCGTCCTTCGGAATATAAAAAACGAACATCAGCTTTGTGAAAACAAATACCTTGGAACAAGTAGGATACTTCAATATATCGAATATGCTCAATATTGGATATAAAAAATTACGCAAATAGATCTACAAATGAGTTAGAGCGCAAAAATGCTATGTGTGCCACAAAAACTCTGTCAAATTGGCCCATAAAGAATTACTTTATATATAACTTAAAAAGGTCATGATTAAAAAATCCAAAAAATTTACTTCAAATAAAATGATTTAAAGAAGGTATTGCATGATTATAAATTATTATTGTCATCATTTTGCAACAAGTTTCCTTAGTATTTGTTAAGTTTGTTAATTTATTCTATAAGATTTTGATATAATCAGTCTACAACTACATATTTTTATAATACTTTTAAGTAGTAAAATAAGTTAATTATTTGTTGGTAGATTTAGGTTTTGGTAAAGGTACAGTCACACTTGGCAAATGTTTGCCGAAAATTACGTAAACACTAAATAAAATATATTTCAGCTCATTTATTTATTTAAAAAACTACGTTTATTCACAAAAAATATTTAGTTTTATTTTTTTTTTTTTTTGATTCTGTTTGATCTTGCAAAACTATTGTAAGAGTAAACAACGTCAAACACATTTGTGATTTTTTGAGTAAATACTTGCCATGTGTGACCATACATTAAGTAGTCTAGTCGACTATTTCTTATTACATAATACTTTTTAACTTAATTTGTAAGCGAAGTTTTCGCTCGGTATAAAAACAAATTACGAAATTTTGCTTACAAATTTCTTTTTTTAGGATTCCATTATATTGTCATTGTAATAATGAATGAACAATAAAAATGTATTGTAAATAAATATTTTATTCATTAATGTATTTGATTTATAAGTAGATTAATATACAAACAGGCATACACATCGTTAGTTTAGTGTGCAAACGTGCTAAGTCTATTTTTATAAAAATTTACATTTTGTTATAATGAATATTATATTAATAATTAAGAATACGTAAAAACACAGCACTTGCATACAATCTTTTATTGTTATTATTTAACTCCAATTGCACATTTATTTATCATTTGGTTTAAATAGGTTTGAATATAAATAAGCATTTAAATATAAACGCGTCAAATTTCAAAATATGTTTAGTTTATTTGTTTAGTTTTAACCAAGATCGAGTCAGAGTATGCACCGACTGCACCGTATCATTTAGAAAATCTGTATTTATAGACAAAATAACAATAATTGAAACCGATTATTTGTACGAACCTGGTTTTATGTGAAAACTGATATTGAGTAATAAATCGGCTAATTTACATCGCTAAATAGATTACGCCATCAATAAGGATTCGAAAGAATGGACTTAGCCATAATACATAACTAACAATATGCATCACTTACGAGTATTTTATTTATGACTTTTATTCAATGACTAATTTATTACAAACCTTAGTAAGGTGCCTAAATCGCAAATAAAGTATCCGACGGCAAAAACTTAAGTAATTGTGTGCATAGTAGGTATAATAAAAAAAATGTGATAAATTATTGTACAAATAATTTATACTCGTTAGAAACAGATAACAATTGCAAATCACACACTATCTCGCGTACCACAATTTGTGCGTTATAATTTCTGAATGGATGTGAAAGTGAAGCACCTCCGGAGGAAGAAAAGTAAAAATGAACAAAAACACGACAAGATATTGTCAGGCAGTCATTCAATTACTATTCTCATTCATGTATTTAATAGTTCGAGCCGTGGTTGCCAACATGTGGCGGTAATGGTGGTCAGTTTTCTGAAACTTTGTATGATTTGTACCATATCTGAATAAACTATATTCCATGAATTAATACGCAATATGGTGTTTGGAAGGGTTAAGAAAATTTTCAGAAGACAAGATTGGGAACCACAAGTTCAAAGTGTGTTGTATATTAGGATGTAATTATTTATTTGCTTTGAAGTTCAAACTAATCAGGGCAATACAAAAAGTGTGTTTGCCATTTGTTTACTTTGTTGTGTCTTTTTTGATATAAATACCGTCTTTGCTTATTTTGATTGTTAATGTAGGGTGTGCTACTGAAATTAATGTAAAATTAATGTATGTAATTGTTTAAGTATTTAATACTACTTATTGTTGTAGAATAACCGCTTTATGACAAAATTTAAACTGCACAATAGTTTAGTAAAGGAATTGCATTTCTTGAAGTTTGCAGTTGTATCAATTCACAAAAGTATGAGCAACAAATTTCATTCTACTTGGTCTACAGGAAAGGGAACAGACACAAACTTAGTCACTTATCTAATTACTGAGTTGAGGCGTGGGTATAGTTATAAAACTTTATAAAAATAAATTTCTACTTCACATAGCGTCTCCAACTGCGATTATCTTTTATACAATATGAGAAATAATGCCGGTAGATTTATATTAATCTTAAATTTATATTACTTCGATTTATTATTCGACTTACATATATTTATATACATAAATATTATAACACTTCCCCATTTATAAACAGCCACAGATGTTAATGTTTGTAAAGTTTTTATTAGACTTTTACTTACATAGCAGTTTTATGAAAACATTTGTTCAATTCACAAGTGATGTTGTATGTTGCACATTGTATGTTACAACTATCTGATTGTGAACACAATTTTGAGAAAAGTCGTATGTTTATGTTATCAAGCCTTCAAAATGTCAATATCAATATCAAAATAAAAAACTAAGTACATAAATAAAATTAATGATACAAATGAGAAAAATAAAATAATTTCTGCATTGTGTGAAAAATATAATGCAGGCATTTTAACAATTGAGCATCGGCGTAGATAGCCCGGTCTGGGGGTGGCTAAGCCCCTCCCAGAAAAAATTTAGCCACCCCCAGAATTTTTATTCTTTTATTGCAAATTTTGGCAGAAGATATTCTTAAAATATTTTGTAAACAAAATAGGAAACTAATCTTCGACTGAAACTAACTATTTTTATTAATTATATTTTTTATTACTTTTATTATTAATACAAATTAGTTTAAGTGTTTTACTTTGTTTTTTTAATGTTAATTAAATGACTGAATTTATTTTTTTAATTGACAATGTGATGATAAAAACCTGAAATATGCTTTAATTTTTTTGTTTATTTAGTTTTAAACTTCAATTTAATGTTATATGTATTATAAAAATGTTTAATACTCTTTATTTTTTTTTAATAAATATAAAAAAAATACAATTTTTTTACCGTAAAGGGCTAGAGGCCCCCCCAGGAAAAATGCCTAGCTACGCCGATGCAATTGAGTCAAGTATAAATGAATAATTTTTTTTATAAATTAAATACAACAGTCTCCAATAAATAAATTCGTTGTTTATTCATTTTATTTTCTTGTTTTTAATTTGTCAATCAGTTTACGTTGTGTTTAGTTATTTTTCTAACTAAAATAAGTAATTTTTTTATTGAGATACGTATTTGAACTTTTGGCAACACACACATGTAAAAACGTCGTAAGTTTTGTACAAAATATTTATATAAAACTTACCAACAACATTTATACAACTATTGTAAATTCAGACAACGTATAACTCCTACCTACGACAAATAATTATATGTATGTGCAATGTTTTGTAGTGAATTAATATTTAAAAAACAAAATTTGTTTTTTAATAATTATTTTTATTTTCAATTGATTTAAAATTAATAAAAGAAATATTTTTTTTATTTTATTTCATACTAGCTAAACCCGGTGTGCTTTGCTACCCCCCCCCCCCCTCGTCATAAAATAAAATAAAACGTATTTATATATTTACAAACATTTATTTGTTTAATTTTAATGTATTTATTGCAATGCTTTAGGCGAGACCATGCTCCTTTGTCCACTTACATAGTCAAGAATTTAATATTTCGTAAGAATATCCTGTTGTGAAAATTTAATGACGATCGGTCCAGTAGTTAAGACTATATTACGATGTTTAATTTTCCTAAAAAGGGGCGTGGTCCCACTCACTTTTCTCCTGGTACGTATTCCTAATTATGCCAATACCATATGTACCAAATATCACCGACGTACGTCAAAAAATGCCCAAAATATGGCGGGTTAAATTTTTGGGTTATATGGGCGGTGCCACCCCCGTTTATACAATCAAAACTTCATATAGCCTATTATTCCTTCCAGAGTCACAGTAACATGCTGTACAAATTTCAGGCAGATTGGTCCAAGGGTTTGGCCTCCTATTAAGCACAAACATACAGACACACATTCATTTATATATATACAGATTAAAAGCAATATAATTTAAGGTGAAATGGGGCGAAAAATGGGGATTTGGTAATAAAAAATGTATGTAGTTAAAAAGTATATAAAACTTTAGGTAAATACATATTACAAAAAAAGTATTTTGTATAGCAAACATTGTTAGTGGTATAAGTAAGTATCTGAATTAAAAAAAGGGGGCGATGAAGTAGGCGTAGTTCATAGTTATATGGCGACGTTAACAGTATTAAGAGCAATATACTACCAAATCAAAAAAAATACATTGGAATGAACAAATTTGTATAGAGAATAAAACTTTCAAAAATTTGGCGTGAAAAGGGGCGTGAAAGGGGCGTGGCTTAAGAAATCTTTATTTTTACCTCGCCTGGAGTATATAATGTGTATACAATTTGAAGTAAATCTGTTAAAAACTATATGGGAGCAATTACATAATTTTTAAAAAGTGGGCGTAAAAATGGGTGTGGTCAAAAAAAAGTACCCTATTAATCATACCAGAGTCCCAGTTAAATGCTGTGAAAATTTCAAAAATATCGGTCCAGAGGTTTGGTCTCCAATTACAATATTTTAAAAAAGTGGGCGTAAAAGTGGGCGTGGTAAAAAAAGTACCATATTATTCCTTCCAGAGTCACAGTAACATGCTGTGAAAATTTCATCAAAATCGGCTCAGCCGTTTTGGAGTCTATACGTTACATACATACATACATACATTGAATTTTATATATATAGAAGAAGAAGATATACATATATTTATACGATAACCAAAGGTGTTCTATTAGATTAAGATCAGGACTAACGGCTGCCCACTCTAATACTGGTATACTATAAGTGTAAACAAAGTTCCTTGTTTTACCTGCGACATGAATCGGAACGTTATCTTGTTGGAATGTCCAATAATCATCATACATATTTGGACTTTCCTCATACTCCAAATGCAGCCCACACCATCAGAGATCCACCACCGGTGTTTCGCTTAAAACACTCCTCACGAGGACGATTTGTATTACGCCTATATTTGTGGTGACCGTCAGGGCCATCCAAATTAAACTATTTCTCGTCGCTAAATATAACCGTTTTAAATTCTTCATTTTAGTTTTTCAGCAAACACAATACGCACTCTTATTGGTGCGGAGTTTTGTACGGTTTTGCTATTTAAGACCAATATCCTCTTTTAGCAGTTGCTGTATATGATAGCGGGTAATACTTAGGTCGAGTTCTACTTTTATTTGCCTGCTGTTCATGTTTTCATCTGCTGCTCAATGTCGAATTTGCCGCTTAGACCTGGTTGAAATCCGTCCACTGCGTTTATTTTTGCCATAATTTTTTTGGATCTTTTAGAAAATTAGAGATTATATTTCTATGCCGGTTAATTGTAATAGCGATCTCACCAATCGGTTTTGCATTTCCTCAATTTGTCTGCGTTCCTCGTCAGTCAATTCAGTTCCACGTGGCATTATTTACTGAAAACATTTTTTCTATATACTATATGTACATATGTATATGCAATACTTAAATCACAAAAAGTATGTATATATTTAATTAAAACCTAAGAAAGATTATATGTCATAACTTCTCACCATCTGAAACTCGACAGTCAAGCAAAAATTATGACTAATACAAAATTTAATACCCCAATAAGAGATTGCTAACATATTACATATATTACATATATTATACACAATTTTTTTTCATGGAAAAAACTGTTACACACATTTTTAATGGACAAAACTGTTATACACTAATTATAAATGGAAAAAACTGTTATACATATATATATATAGTTTTTCTGTAGGAAAAACTGTTATACACAAGTTTTTTGTAAGAAAAATTGTTTACACAATATTTTCTGTAAGAAAAAACAGTTATACACAAGTTTTTCTGTTAGAAAAAACTGTTATACACAAGTTTTTCTGTAAGAAAAACTGTTATACATACACAAATTTGTTTGTAGGAAATAACATATACATATACTAATTTTAAGTGGAAAAAACTGTTATACACAAAAATTTCCTTGAAAAAATTTTTATATACAAATGTTATCATAGGAAAAACTTTTATACACAAATTTTTATATTTATATGTAAATAACTTTAATTTTTATAACTTTTATATTTAAAAATGTATGTTCAAACTGTTAAACTGTTCAAAATTGTTTCTAATAAAATAACTGATATATATCGATGGTCTCATGTAGAAAGGCCCTAACTCTTGAAACTTTACAGGAAAAGGTAAAAACATAATAGAAACTGTAATATTCAACATGTAACTTTTTTGTACAACTGCTTATAAAAGCGTTATTTTTTACACTATGGCAATAAATTTTTGTGAGGAGGTGTATTTGCGTTAAATGCATTGGAATCGCAAAAAAAAACAAATTTCGAAAAAATAGCGAGTTAGGGCCTTTCTACATGAGACCAACGATATGTACATAACAGTTATACAATTTTTTTACAAAAATTTATAAAACAAAAACCTTTATACATAAATACACGACATTTTTTATGATAATTATTTCCTTTTTAACATGAAAAATTCTTATCTTATCAACTGATAGCAAAAACATTTCCATTACAATAATATTTGAACTATTGTATTCAAGCTCTTTTCCACAAAATTTTGTGACAAAACTAAGTACTTGAGTATGTTAAGTTAAAATTTTTAATGAACATAAAATGTCTGTCTTTTTTGTTTTTCCTGTTGGGTATTTTTGATGACAACATACACATGTACAAAAAGTGACGCTATAAACGATTTTTTAATAGTTTAAAAAAACTTGGAAAAGAAACGGACGTCTGCCGACTGGCAAGTAATATTTTACGAATTTTTTCAGAATACCTTTGTTTTGAATATTATGTTATGATTTATAAAAATAAATATGTAAACATAATTTAGCAGAAGTGTAATGGCAATTTGGCACAAAAAAGTCTCTGCTGTCATTAAAGTTACTATAAAAAGACAATAAACTCTTTAGGTATAAGCAGTCGAGATGATAATTTTCAAAATTTTTCAATATGTTATTAAACAAGTTTATTTGATTTACGTTTCATGTTTGAAATTAAAGGAATAAACTTTTAATTATGTTTTTAGCCAATTTATTTTCTAACATTTTTTTCAGTAACATTTTTAATGCTTTGACATGCAAATATAAGTACATAAATTAATCAGTACATAAATTGTATCAAAGCTAAATAACAAACAGTGCAAAGTAATTGCTTAATTATGATGGTGTTTACACCATTTTTTTAACCATTCATATGGGATTTTCTTTTTGTGTTATATTTGTTGTTTTCTTTTTTTAACATACTTAACTTGTATGACGTTTAATTAAATTACTATATACATAGTTAGATAATTTATCACATTAGCATGTGTATTAATAAGGATAAGTATGTGTGTCAAAAAAAACACCTACACTCTTCACAAGAATAAATTTCAAACAAATGAGTTAGGTAGAGAATTTAGTAGAAAATTTCCAAGATTTTAATTTAAACCTTGAGGTTTTAAATTAAAACTAGAAAAGACACAATATAAAAATATAAGAAAAATTGATTTTATAAAGAATTTAATATATTTTTATACAATGGAAATTACTTACTTTTTGTAAGAAAAACCAATGTTTAAAGTAATAAAAGTAAACAAATTATATTCTTGTAGTTTTCGAATCCGCATGACTTTTCACAAAAAGTAAAATTAATCTCGTTCTAATCTATATCTATGAGCTGTCACTTTAAAGTTTAAACACGCCTTGCTCTTTCGTTACAAGTTTCGTTACCAGTAAAATCCAGTAATAATTTGTTAAACTTTTAAAGTACCCTCATATTAAATGTTTAACTAGTAAATATTTAACATGACTCAAAAAAGTTCTAAAAATAAGGAATCTGTTTGAAAAAGGTTTATTATGTTATGGTTTGTTTTTGTTTTCATTAAACCCTTATGCTTGGTTTTCACTATGTCAGTTTTGTTGTCAAATTGTCGAAATTGTTGGTAATTTCATAACAATTTACACAATTTGACAACAAAACTGACATAGTGAAAACCAAGCATTACTCAATAATTATAAACAAAAAACAGAACAAAAGTCTTCTTAACAAACAAACTTTAGCCCAAAAGAAAAAAGTTAAAAATTGTTAAGTTACTTGTGTGTGCTCAGCTTATTTTTAAATAGCAAATACATTTACCATTCACAGTTTGCTAGGGCTTGTAAAAATACATATGTACATATGTATGTACGTACACGCAGTACAATATGTACTTGGCGCTTAGAAATCAATAAACTTTGCGTTTCAAATTTATGTGATGATGATATTTAATTTTGTCTATGAATTCTCAGTCATCTTTATAAAAATGACATTAAAAGCTTCCGCTAATAAATTTAGAAGAAATGAGTAAATTAAAATTCTACAAATACATAAATTAAATCAATTTATATGCAAAACAGCTTGCAAGAAAGTAAAGAAATACAATTAAGTATTTAAAATGCATTTGCGGAAAAAGCACATAAATAAATTACGATCACACCTAAACACAATTGTTTAATTACTTTTCTTTGTAGTTTTTAACAAATTAATTATTGTACAAATTATAAAAAATTATCGAAAAAAACTAAGAAATGTGTAATTGAATGAAACATAAACAATTTTAAAAGGAACATTAATCATTATTATAATAATTTAATTCAATAAAAATAATTATTGCTATTTTTTAAGTAAATACATATATTTACATATAAATATTATTTTGTAATTATTGATTTATTACTTTCGAAAGGAAACAATGAATTGCCAAAGAAGTGCAAATAAATTTGCATACCGGTTAGTTTCTGGGCAATACCTTCATTTTTACCGAAATCAAACATAGTATATATCCAAAAAATCAGTAATCTAAAAATCCAGTAATCCTATCCTAAGTCCCAATTTACACGAAGCAATTTTTATTGAAAATATTGATACAATTTTTCCTTCAAATTTCTTCAGTGTTCACACAGCACAATATAATTGCTGAAATCACTCGTATTTTTATTGGAGAGTATACACACATTGGCATACACATATGTATGTGTTACTCTCTTATATGTAACACGAATTGCTAGTACAATCAAGTGTGTACTCGTCTTATCTTCCCCTCACAACGATGTCTAAAAGGTAATCAGCAGCGTTGTCAACTTGGTGCCGTTCCTTAGTTGGTGCGCGGTGCGCTTTTTTGTTAATTTCGGTGCGTTTTTTAATTTTTCCGAAAATGTGATGAAATCTTTATTTTTGCTAATTTTTAATTGCAGTTTATTAATAAATCATTATCATAAAATGAATGATGTACATATAATAAATGAATACATACTACCAAATTCGTCACATGAATGTTATAGCTAAAGGTGAAGAGGGTGGAAGTCTTTGTTTGAAAATAAAATTAACATTTTAAACATGTAAATAAAAATTCTTGTATAATAGCCTGATGGTTTGAACTATAGATAAACAACCAGGGTTAGAGTCCCAGTGAAGTCCTAACAAATTTTATTGAAAAAACTCAAATAGAAGTACATAAAATAGAAAACAAAAATAATTTTAAAAAAGTACCAAATATCTACTGAAATTAGCCCTTTTTAATAATTAGTACTTCATTTGGAAAATTTTAAATAAAATTTATAATATTAAAAAAATTTAAAATTAATTCAAAAAACATTTTTAATAAAAAATAAATTATAAAATTTGTGCGTTTTTTTTTTAATAGAGCGTTTTTTTCTACATTTTGGTGCGTTTTTAAAATTCAAAGTTGACAACGCTGGTAATCAGCAAAGCTTAAGGAATTGCTTCGTTTAAATCGGACTAAAGAAAATGTTCGAAAGAATTAATTCTTACTCGTCTTAACACTTCTTTAACAATTAAAGACTTTTCGCCAGAAAGAATTGTTATTCTTTCTGCATCAACAGCGCGGTTAGTTTATTCGCAATAAAAACCAAAAACTTTATTATTCCTCTAAAATTTCTGAAGAATCGAATGATCTCAAGGCGGGAGATGGGAGCATTTTAAATCTATTGACATTTATGTAGTACCTGGGAATTTATAACGTTTGTGAATTGTCTTTTTGGTGAAAATGATAAGGCTAATTTTGAATTTAACGGTTGACATCGAAGATCTTTGGTACGTAACCTGCCAAAACGTTCAAAGATATTTCTTCTGATTTAAAACCACAAATTACTAAAGCTGTGAAAGTTTAATTTAGTACAGCATTGATGAGATAAGCGAAGAGTTTCTAAAATTCAGTAAAAAGTGCGGACGTTAGCGTCGTATAAGGGAGGACACTTGTCTAACATCTCCTACTAATTCTCTTATTTCTTCATTACATTAGTAACAATACAACAGAATTCCAAGAAAATATGAAGTCCTGAAATTAAAATGACTTTTTTAAACATTTGTAGTTTAATTTTAGACAAAAGCGTTTAATATGTATGTTTCGTTTTGATTTCAGTTGTTATAAAAATAATATTGAAAATAATTCCACAGCAAGTACATGTCCATTCTATGGTAAACAGTTATCAGTACATTGACACAGGATAACTATAAACTAATTAAACTTTATATTTAAGGTGTTTCCCCCGGATCATGGTACTTATCTTTACATACAATGCTCTTCGTTAGAATCATCATTCTTTGCTTTAATAAATATATGTATGTACATATGTATGTTGAGTCAACTTAGAACGTTTAATCGCCTCTTACTTGTTTATCTAACAAGTAAAAAAGTATAGTTGATCAAGCCCGACCATATAATACCCTACACCCAGTATATGTATAAAACAGTTTTTCAGAAATGGGCGCTATATGGTACATATAACCTATTATGGACCAATCATCCAAAAATTTAATGTCATGATTTCTGTGTTAAACTTTATCTCGATATAAATACTTTTAAAAGATTTATGGAGGTTAAAGTGAATTACGAAGAGTCTCATTTGTTTGAATTTTATTTAGATACCAACATTTTTAAGAAATTTATGATCTTTAAAGTGATTTTCGGAAGTGGGTCTTATATGGGAACTATGATAAATTATGGAACGATCTGCACAAAATTTGTAGATCTGATTTGGCTTCATTTACCACATATTTGTGGTGAAATTTGTTTGCATACTTGCATAATTCAAACATTTATGATCGGTAAACCCCAATTTCGGGAGGATATTTGTATGGGGGCTAGGTGAAATAATGGACCGATTTCCACCAGTTTCAATCCCATCCGTCCTTGGGCCGAAAAAATTTCACGTACCAAATTTTATCGCAATATCTTCAAAATTGCGACCTGTACTTTGCGCACAAGCTTTACATGGACAGTCAGCCAGCCAGACGGACGGACGGACGGACATCGTTAAATCGACTCAGGAAGTGATTCTGAGTCGATTGGTATAATTTGAGGTGGTTGTTGGACCAATATTTCTGGGCATTGCAAATATCAGCAAAAATTCACTATGGTGGTGTAGGGTATAATAAATAAATGATGGTGTAGGGTATAATAAATAATTCAAATTCGTAGAAAATACAGAGTACATTATTATAAAGACTTTACGTACATATTTGTATTATTTCAATACGGCAAGTAATTGAAGTTTTCGTTTGAAATATATTATCAAGCGAAAGAAAAGAAACGGCTTTTCTTGCTAAGGAATTTTAACTTATTATTTGCTTGTTCCAGAAATAAAAGAAAATATATTGACTAGTTGCACAAACCAAAAGTGACACTTGAGTAGGCTGGTTGGTGTATCATTTGTCAATTTATGTTGACTTGGGTTTTAGTTTTTTTTTATTTATGTTGGTGTTAATAAGTAAATTAATTGGAAATATAATCTATAACTATACTGTTTATTTATTAGGTCAAATGAAGCAAATATTTAAGCACAATTGTTTTAGCTATTATTGATATTTTTATAATAAATTAGCACTACGTGAAATCATACTATTATTTATTATAATAAAAGTTACAGTTTTACTTAGTTGACACTTTGGATTAGCAATAGATATCTATTGCTGATAAATTTGGTACAAAATGAAGGGTTTTTAAAAGCACTGTCCAATAGTATGCACATTTTTTTTTTTTGTTTTATTTTTTTATTTATGTTGGTGTTAATATAAGAAAATTAATTGAAAATATTGAATCTCATAAACTTCGTGTGCGTAGTTGAAATGAGAGAGTGATTTACACAAACAGACTGGCATAGCTTAATCAACTTAAAATTTTAAAATCATATTGTGGGGTCTTATACATTTATCAGTGGTGCTCAAAGTACTTGATTGCAAGGGATCAAAAAATATATTTTATTTAATGCTTACACTGGTTTGTTCAAATTTTTTACTAATTTGTCCTCAAGTGTTACACAACTGGTTAAACTGTACAAATTAGATTTTATTCTATATAAATGTTTGTGGCTGATTTTTCGAAAACTAAACAAAGATTTATTTGAAAGGAATGGGAAGTTTTATGGGTCGTGTTAGGTTGCCAATAGACAAGGCAACTGTCATGCAAGTTGTTATAATGTAAGGCAACTTTCGTTTTTAATCTTTTTTTAGAATTTTTGAGTAGAAAACAAACATTTATATGTATGTTAAAAATATAAATAATTTAACAACAAAATTACCATTTAAAATTTACCACTTAAAATCAAAGCAACCACAAATTCTCGGTTGCCATGTTCGGCAACTGAACTGAAGCTGACAGTTGCCCTCTGTAATATGTTTTTGGCAACTGTTAACTCCACTGAGGTTCAATTGACATCGGTAATCGGCCCATTAATATACATACATCCAATGAATATGTAAATGTAAAGACAGAAATAGCTGAAATTTTAATGGAAATTGTTGCTTTAGGATAAATGTATGCAATGAATGACAATAGTAATTATAATATTTTTTCGACGTCAGCATTTTAATGTTAAGTATTGTTAATTCGTCTGGAAGATTTAAATATATTCAATACATCATAATAATATAGTGACAGGCTTTTGGTTTCGCCACAATAAACTAAACAAAAAATAAACTTTTAGTAAAAATGCATTAATTCTTTTTAAAACCACAAATAAATTAAATGCTTTATAAGTACAAATCCATTACGAACGTCTTATTTGAATTATTTCTTAATTTTCCTCTTTTCAGTTGCTTATCCACAAATAATTTTATCGGTTTATTGGGCATGTTAACCACTCTTCTGTTGAAAATATATGTGCCACGTGAAATATTTGAACAATATACCAAATGGGATTGTGTGGGTAAAGTCATTTGGAGATTTTTCGGTTTAAGTTCCGGATGCATAGCAGCCGTTATGGCCATAGAACGTTGGATGGCTTTGGCAAGACCATTTATATATCACAAAGTAAGTGTACACAAAGATTTTCAAAGGAATAGAATAATAATTGTGCAAGAAATGTGTCGAATTGTGTTAAATTGTATTGTGTTGAATTTCTTTGAAACAAATTGTTTATTTATTTATTTTTCATTATTCTGTCTGTCATTTAGCACATTACATATGAATTGGTGCGTAAAACTATTAAATCCTTAATATTAATAGCTGTGGTCATTACATTTTTGCCTTTCTTTGGCTTTGGCGCTTATATGGATGATAGCGATCCAAATAAAGTGAAATGTTTACGTTATCGTGATGCTGAGGGTTTCTGGAATAAAACCTATTCAGTATTGTTTATGTTATTTGGTAAGTATGTACTTTAATATACTATACATACTATATACGTATCTAGGTTAATATCACTCTAACAATAACAAGTGGAAAAGTACAGCCTAAATTATATAAACATATTGTACAAACAAAGATTTATTTTATTAACATACTAGCTAAACCCGGTGTGCTTCGCTACCCCCTCGCAAAACGCGCAAAGATATACACATTAAATTTCTTATGTGCACCCTCCACACAGACCCCAATCACCCCTGAAAATTTCATTGAAATCGGGCAAACCGTCTAGGAGGAGTATGCGAACAGGAAGTTTTGCCACTTAATTTTATATATATAGAGATATGTATATCGTTGGTCTCATGTAGAAAGGCCCTAACTCGCTATTTTTTCGACATTAGTTTTTTTTTGCGATTCCAATGCATTTAACGCAAATACACCTCCTCACAAAAATTTATTGCCATAGTGTAAAAAATAACGCTTTTTTAAACAGTTGTACAAAAAAAGTTACATGTTGAATATTACAGTTTCTATTATGTTTTTATCTTCTCCTATAAAGCAATAAGCTTTTTGGCTGGAATTCAAGTGGAATTACATTTGAAATCCAGTCACAATTTCCAATTTCCAGTGTTGAATTACAGTTGAAACAGAGTAGAATTCAATAGCGAATCCAGCAAAATTAACCATTGAATTACAGTCGAACAAAACAGTACATTTACAGTGTAATTCCAGCCTTAAATAACAGTGTGATTCCAGTTGAACCGAACCTATGCTTAAAACAAATTTGATGTTGTTTTTTAACAAACTTCAAACAGACTGGAAAGAGGATTGATTTCAAATGTAATTCAAGCTTTGATTCACACTGGAATTCCAAAATTGGAATTCACAAAAAATTTGTGCTTGTTGGGAATTTAAACATTTAATACAGTCATAGAATTTAGAAACATGTTTCTAATACCCTTTTATATTTAATGCAAGATTTAAATAATATGCATACATATATTTTATATGGTTTGCTATGACCTGCATCGTTGTATGAACAATAAATTACTTGACTATGAATATTTCGGATACATTGCAAATGTTTTTTAAAATTCAAGTAAATTTCATAATCCATCATTGGCACTCGCCTGACACATATTTTGTAAGATAATTTCAAGACATTGTATATTATTAACGTTTAAAGAAACTCTTTGGAGAGATCTCTCAGAAATTTATTCAATGGAATTAGAAATTTCCAACAATTTTCTTAAACTGCAATTACTCGAACATTACATTACAATGTGTTTGAGTTGACATAACAATGCAAAACAACTAGTTTGAGTGAACATATCAGAATTATTTTCGAATAGCACATTGTTTTGTGCAAGTTTTTGCTCTTTAGTGTTTAAAACTAATTGATCCGAAAACATGAACGTTTTGAGCAACGATTGACAAATAAAATGGTGAACATTTTGCTGTATAATTTCGAACAATTTTTCTTTGTTATCAGGTCATGATAATAGACTTTTTGTGAATATAATTATAATTAACGGCAAAATATAGTTGTTAACATCTCTTGATAGCTTGACCCATTTACTGTAAATGCATTTCCAAATGAAATAAAAAATGGACCAATAGTGCACGTTCAGCATGAAAAGGCTTTCCAAAAAATTTTTAGATTTGCAAATGCGGCTAATTAAACGACCAAATACTTAATAGCGGTCTCAGGAGAACGATTATGTTGACCGATAATACCACGAATTTTACGAAAGGTAGTTTTTACAAATTCATCATTTTTATAGTGAATTTTTGAGCGAAATTAAATTCATTGTAACAATTGTCAATGTTTCAACTATTGATATGTCAGCAAGTAAAATATCAAAAATATCATGATTTTCCAACAAACACAAAGTTCTTGAATAGTAGAACATTCGGTGGTTTTTACATTAATACATAAAACCTCGAAAAGCGTTAAGATTTTGTTTACACAATGCTGTCTTTTTAAAGTTTTAAGTTTGCTGTGCGATAGGTAGTGAATTTCTACCCTAATACAAATACAATTTTACGTACATAAATTCAATTATTTTTAAATGTTTCATTCTGTAAAACGCAATCATATCGTTAAAGCGTTTATGGAAAGCTTAAATAAAAAAATTAACTCAACTCACCCTCAACTGTTGTATACAAATTGATTTTAAATTCATTTCAAGTTGTTCTGCTTCAATGTCCTTAAGGGTTTTCTTAACAAAGTTTAATGCTTTTCTAACATAAATTTGTTCAATGAATTTTGTCTTGCTCCTTCATTGAATGCCATTTGTCAGCATTATAAGTACATACATACATACATACAATATATTTGTTTCTCCTATTTTTTTCCAGGTTCTTTATTGTGTGTGGTTATAGTCGCCTGTAACTTATTTGTTACACGCGTTCTATGCTTCATTGGACGTACACGTACTACTCAGCGTCACATGACTTACGACATGGTAAACCGTTGTGAAAACGGTTCGATCGCACAAATCGATGGTGAGAGCTCTAGCGGTACGACACTGTATCAGCATCATCAAAGCAGCACGACACACATACCACAGTATCATCACACTAACAGCGTGACTTTGACAGCAGCCGCATCGCCCGATGAAATTAAATTCGCCAAATTAATGTTGTTCTTGAGCATTTCATTTGTTATCTGCTGGATGCCACAAATGGTGAGTCGCATAGTAATTCTCGTATAGACGGCAGACAGACAAGACAGAATAACTGTAAATTGCTTTTTAATTGAACAAAATTATTTCAAATATAAATTGAATTTACATACTATGTACACAATGTATTTTCTTTTCTCTTGCTTCTTAATTTCTTTTAGATTGCCATACCCATGGCCATAGTACCGAATCGTGTTCCCAAAGCTCATCCTTTCTTTTTGGTAGCCGATATGTTGATGGCATTACATTTCACATCGGACCCTTATGTTTATGTCTTGAGTCGCACGAAACACTCATACATCTTGGGTTGTCTCAAGCGCTGGCGTACCGGTTTGAAACGCTCACAAAGCGATCAAAGTCGTTTACGCACCACCATCGAACAGCATACTTTAGATTGTGGTCTCAATTAAATGTATTGTATTGATTTTATGTTTTCGATCATCATCTTCTCATCGTGTATTGCTGCTGGAAACTTTTAATTTAATGTTTTTGTTTTCTGTTTATATGCTTCCTTGATGACGTAAAGATATTATCAATAACGTCGTTATCATTTTTGAAGCACAGTGGTTTATAGTTTGTAAAAAATAACTTAAATGTATCTTAATTTTATTGATTATATTGATCTCATTGGAAAAAATCTGTGTATTTCGTTTCGAAACAAAATATTGTAGAATTTCCATGTATAAGCTTTTCCAACTAGAACTTTGTTTTGCAAAAAAAATCCGTCAAACGATTATTGTATTGGAAGAATAAGGTTTGACACATGGTGTAACTATGCAGTAGCACAGCTGACTGACTTTGTTTACAATTTACTTATGTCAAAAGTAATAATTTTTCAAGAGTTTTTGACAGTAGTACAATTTTTTGCACAAACAAAATGCCTGTTGTTTCTGTAGTGTGTTGTATTTCTTGTCGATTTGCACTCACCTTGTATTGTTACACCATGTTTTGACAATTATAAAAGCAAAATCATATCGGTAAGTTGACCAACATCACAGATTCCATTATCAAAATTGTCAATCCCATTTCATTTTTTCTTTAATCGCGTCACAGTTTTAAGTTTAATATTTGTTTAACATAATATTTTCTTTAACATAGCCTCACAAAAATTAATCAAGCGTGTTAAAGCATATTAATCAATAATTTCGAGAATGTTATGTGATCGGAAATCTGTTTGTTTCCTGTAAGTACCAGATGACAGTGATCTTCAAAAATAGATTTCTTTAGAATTGCTCTTGAATTTTCAAAAGCCTAATTGGGGTAATTTTATTGAACAAAGTTTTAATGACAGTCCCAGAAAGACGATTGTAATATCACGAATTCTACCCATTTTCAAGCGAATTGAATTCATTGTAACAAATTGTCAAACTACTGACATATCAAGAAGCAATATATCAAAACTTGTTTGGAAACAAATTTCTCGTTGAAAACGACATAAAAATACAAATTTAAATGATTTTATTTTCAAAATTATTTAAAAATGTTAGTGAAATGTAGAGTTCGTTTTCGGATTAGGCCACAAATCGAGTTTAAAATAAAAAAAAACATAAATTATACAAATTCGAAAAAGAAACATTTATAGAAAATTAACATTAAAACACAATCCAATATACATACATATATTTTAAATAAATCAGGGGGGTTATTGTATATTTCGATTCTAAAAGAAAATCGTTCGAATTTTTATTTCGAAAGTTTTTGCTTTCAAATCGAAATACACAATAACCCCCCAGAAAAATGGAGATCAAAACAAAAACCCTGTAAATAAGCAAAGCACCTAAAACATGACCCAAAATTTTGACTATTTAATACAATTTTATATTAGTTACGGTTCGGGTCGGATTCTAGTAAATTATTAAACTGCTAATTTAGTTTATAACAATTACCCCTATTGTGAATAAAAATTCCACATGAAATTTGTTCCCTTTTATTTTTTTAACATTGAATTTTAATAGGAAGAGTGTGAAAAGGGAACAAATTTCATGTGGAATTTTTATTCACGATAGGGGTGATTGTGTTATTTTGTAATATTACTTAAACATATTTTCGAGTAAAATAAATATGAATTTTAAAACATTTTTTTATTGAAAACAAATAGTGATGTTAACTTTAAATTAATCCTCTAGAATACAAAGTCAAAGCAAAGAATTACTGGGTAACTGATTTTGAATTAATACCAAATATCCTTCTAGAACTTATTTTTAAGATTTGTTACCACTGTGCCACAGGCAGCATCTCATTTCTTACTCTGTTTTGTACTTAATAACGTTTAATTGGTATCAAATGATAGTTGGTTATTAACCTAATTACTTAGTTTTTTTACTACCCCAATGATTTACTTTAAGTATAAATTGTTCAAAACAAAAAAACATAAATGTCATCAAGTATTTTGTAATACATACATTCAATAGCAAGGTATAGACTACTTTGTATCTACGTGATTGTGTTTTACCATTATTGTTGTAAATAATACATTTTTAGTATTAAGTGCTAATTAAATTTAGTTTTAAATAAAAGTGAACCCAAAAACAATTGAATAAATGTATTTAACCATTATTAATAGATTGGCTAATTTAGCAGCAAATAATTTATCTAAACTTTCCTTGAAGCAGAGCTATTTTTAAGTTTGAAATGCATTTAATCAGTGATGAATTTACCGATTTATCGCGTATATTAAAATGATTTATGTATATTGCAAAATGTAATAATTGTTTAAATTAGACTTTAGTTTTGAATGTCAAAGGCTTGTATCACAAAGTGTACGAACGCATGTTTAGACGAGAAGTCGGTTAATTTAAGTTTTACCTACTATAAATATATGTATGTATGTGTCTTATTAACAAATCAAATAATTGAAATAAATCATAAATATATGTATTTCTTAATTTGTGTTTGAATTTTAAATTTCGAAAAATAATTTCTGATACGAAATATGATTTTTTGATGCAAAATAGAATTGATCATAGAATGAGCTTTTAGATACAAAATAAAATATATGTATGTAAGTCAGTGGTCCTCACTAGTATTGTTCAGAATACGAAGATTTTCGGCTATTTACATCAGTGGTCCTCACTAGTATTGTTCAGGGGGCTAATTCTGGCAGTCGTATACGATCGAATACTTACTCGTGAGTTCGAGTTTTTTTAACTTTTGGGGTTTTATTAGTCGTTATCGAATAATATGTATCGAAATTTCCCCCCTGTCATTAGAAATTTCGATACATATTATTCGATAACGACTAATAAAACCCCAAAAGTTAAAAAAAACTCGAACTCACGAGTAAGTATTCGATCGTATACGACTGCCAGAATTAGCCCCCTGAATACGAAGATTTTCGGCTATTTACATGCAAGAATGATAAAATAAAGATTACGCCAACGCGCGTAAAATTTTAAAATGTTCTGCGCATTTAGGCCCTGTGACGTCACACATTCTGTGTTTCTATTGGCTAATTTTTTCTCACTTGTTTTTTTTACTCATGTTTTGCTTGAATTTGCTCACTGCACTCTTCATGTTTATATTTTGTGTTGTTTTGTTTTTGTTTGTTTTTCTTTTTTACAGAGATTTTATTTTAGAACTCTCAGAGACTTCAATTGCAAGGTTGCCAACTATCACATAAAACATAAATTTTTCGCAAGAAATTTTAATTCTAACACATGAAACATTATTGGTAACCCTTAAAATGGCCATACTACGTCACATAACGGGAAATCATGCGCATGGCGTAATCTTTATTTTATCATTCTTGTTTACATGTACACAACACGATCGCAAACAATACTCACAACAAGAGCGTAAAAGTACTAATATTTCATTCAGTTGTTAGTCAACATTCAACAAAGCAGGTCTATGCCGCATGTTTGTTCTTTATTCAGCTAATTTTTGTTGTTGTTTTCAGTACACTGAGAAGCAGCGATCACATAAATGTATACATTTTTGTAATTGAGGTTTATTTAAACATTACATGTTATTTCTTTCTGTGTAGTGTCACCCATACATATGTAATTACCAAATCCTCTCTTTTTGAGGACCACTGGTCTAGTCCATCGCACACATAATTCACGACATTGATTACTGCTCGGTGCCACACCCTTTTTTAAATCCGTATTGATTTTCATACAACATATGATTATCTTCTAAGTACGTGGATAGCTGTGTGAATAATCACCCTTATTGTGTTTGGCGTAGTTGAAAAACGACAGCTGTCGTAGTTGCTGTCGAATTTTAAATCTCATGCTACCGTGTAAAATTTTCGACAAGCAAAATTTTGTAAATGAATAATAATGTAATAGATTACGGTAAACTGCATGATTATGAAACAGCCTGTTAAAGAACTGTCAATCAAATGTTTATAAATAACAAAAATAAAATTCAAATATAGTTTTTGGTGAATAAGAATATATAAAAAAATATTAAAGAATATTTTAAAAATTAAAAAATATTAAATAAATAAAAAAATAAATAAATCCAAATGCGTCTTTATGTTGGACAACCATATGCATGCCTAATAAATTAATTGCTGCTTCTTCCACAGCAGAAAAACTAAATTTTTTGAAAAGTCCGCCACCTGTGAACGAGTTTTTTTTTAATTTAAATTTAAAATCGCTCCACACCTTCAACCAACCTTCTCCGGAACGAGATGGTGGACCAAGACAATTTAAATCTTCAGAAATCGCGTTCCACTCTTCTTTAATATTTATGGGCTTTAAACTTTTATTAAAGCCTTTTGCCAAATAAGACTTTTGCTCCATTTTTTCAACTAATTTGGCAAATTGTGCTGCAGTTGTAATTTTTACGCTAAAAGACAGACATACATAACATTAGAACAAAATCAAGTTTTTATTGAAGTTTACTTCTTATGTATTTTTGATTTTCTGTAAAATTAGCAGATTGTTGCTAAAGTTTTAAGTTTAATGTGAAATAAATATTCACTTACAGAAAATACAGAAAGCTACTGCAGGAAAACAAAAGTAAAAAAGTTAAACTTAATTTACTTTTATTTCACTGGAACATGCCTAGTTCAATATATTTTTGCATACTCACATTTTATTTCCTTCCATTTCAATTATTTTTTAATAAATTTTAGTAGCTTTGGCGCAAATTCACAAATCGTAATTAAAGTCGAGAACAAATATTTTAACGACAATTTTTTGCACTTTTGACAGATGAATACGCCAAACACAATAACGTTTTAATGGCGGTTTTTGTAAAAGATTAGAAAATTGTTGTACTCATTGGCGTTTTTCGACAATTACGGTACCATTAAAAAAACGCCTAGTTTTCGCCGAAAAAACGCCAAACACAATAAGGGTGAATATTTTTTCGTATATTTTGTCAAGAATAGACAGTAAAGCTATAGGTCTGTATTGTTGTAACAAGTTTGCATTTGGTACCTTTGGTATAGGAACAATTTTGTGATATTTTAAGGAATCAGGATAGATAGAAATGTTTATAATGTTATTAAAAATGTTTACGAAACATGGACTCAATTCTTCTACGCATATAATGAAAACTAATGGCAATATGTCATCACTTCCAGCACTCTTGCTCTTCTCAAACTTTGTTATTATATCATACATTTCTTCTGTTGTTGTATTTTTGAATTTGAACGTACGGTTGTGATATTGAAGTGTTCGAAGTGAATTACAGTTCTCGTTTTGATATACTTCAATTTGCCGCCTGAGGTCCGAAACCGAATCCAAGAAATATTTATTAAGAGCCTCTGCTTTTATCTCATCACTTATAATGTGCCCGCCTTCCTCATTTTTCAACAATATCTCTGATTTAACATTTTATCCAATTATCTTATTCAGAAATTTCCAACATTTTTTCGGCTGTAGCTTGAATTCTCTTAAATTGTCCTCATAGTAGTTTTTTAGTGATTCCTTGCATGCGTTTTTAATTATTCTGCTGATTCTTTTTAACTTGGCCTCTGTGTCAGGGTTTCTTCTCTTTCTTCTAGTTTTGAGCAATGTGTTTTTGTATTCAATGAGCTTTTGCAGATTTCCAGTGATCCATGGTGTTATTTCATACTTAATTAGTTTTTTTTCTTCTTGACTCAATTGTAGAACATCTTACTAAATTTGATATACACGACAATACTTCTCTTGTGTCAGACGAAACATCGCCGTTGAGGTTTAAACTATCTAAATTTTGACGTAACCGTTCCTTAACACAATCATAACTGCAGTGTTGTCGTTTTATTTCAATAAAATAACAGTTAACCTTGCTCAAATTTAGACTGCAGGAAATAAGATTATGGTCTGTAAGATTACATTCAACGGAATCTATATGTATACCGATTTGCAAATTGCTATATACATTATCTATTGAACTACCGCTGCAGGGACGAGTAGTCATACTATATCAGTTTATATATCCATAACAGTTAAGTAAACTCAGTAACTCCTGTGATACGTTGTCTAAAATATTCAGATTCGAATCACCTACAAAAATGCATGGCATCAGGCCGAATCGCAAAAGTAAAGCTTCCAAATAGTCCAAGAATATAGGTACGGTACATTTTTAGGAACGATAAAACGAAACGATCTTTAAAGCTTTGCCTCTGATGTTTTTGGACACTATAGAATACAATTGTATCAATAAAATCTCTGCTTTCACACACATCAGCATTAAAATGTAAGCCTTCATTGATATATACTGTTGTACCCCCATAACCGTCTTTTCTGCAACAGTGTACAGCTTTATATCCGGGAATATTGTATAGATCTGTAAGCTCTTGTCTAAACCATGTTTCTTGAACGCAAATAATTTGTTTTTAAACTAATTATCGCCCATGTTCTGAAAACGCAGCGTTTTCAAATCGCAGTTTTAAAAACGCATTTTGGCCTGTTCTGAAATCGCTACGATTTGCTAGCGTTTTGCCTTTTTTCGAAGCTATGTTCGAACAATAAAAACAGATATTTTGTCATAAATATTTTTATTAAAATCATGGAAAAATGTTACAAAAGCTAAAGCTTGTATAAAAAAAGCTTAAATAAAAAGAAAACATATTAAATTTAAATTGTGCATCATTTCATTTTGTGTTTAAAGTGCAGTTTCAATAAAATAAGCCAGATCGCTTCAGTATACACTAGCGGTTTGAAAACGCCAAATTTCTAGCGTTTTCGTTTGTCAGAACACCTCTTTGCCAATAGGCAACGCAACTTGTTATTATATAAGACAACTTTCGTGTTTACAAAATGTACGCTTATCGCATCGCAATAGAGTAACCCGCCCCCCCCCCCTGTTTTTCGAATTATCGTGTAGAAAACAAAGAACGCCCATGTTCTGAAAAACGCTTAAAATTGGCGTTTTCAAATCGAAAAGATTTTAAGCGTTTTGCGTTTTTCAGAACATGGACGTATTTATTTTAAAATTGTCATTAAGATTCTGGATATGTGATCAAAGATTTTTTTAGTTTTCTTTTTGAAGTTATAATCACAAACACAAACTGCGAAGCTTTTTGGCTTGTCTGCAGAAAACACCCACAGTCTTTGGCGGGAATTGAACCCGCAACCCTCTGACCGATAGTCCGGCACACTATCGTCTAGTCTATCTGGGCCTTTCACTCCATACGATGTGTTTTTGGACAAAAAAATACCCCATATACTTTACCCATGATTCCATGAATCAAATTCGTTTTATATGATAAATAAGACACATTCAGTTTACTACTTTTTTATACACTTACATTGGTATGTTTTATTTGCAGTTAAATTTAAAATTTTTTTTGTTCATTATTTCCAACGTTTTCTTTTTTTTTCTACAGAAAATTTCTGTTCTGTTGCTTTCTAATTAATGTTTTGTTTTTAATATTAAAATTATTTTCTAGTTTTTAGATATTTTTCATGTTTTTGCAGAGTTTGGATAAGTATGTATATAATAAATGGGTTCTGAATAATATAATGTTTAGCGATCATCAAAGTTTAATTAATACTTTTTAACTAAAATCTTAAAATTAAAATATTAATTTTTTGTTGTGGTTCTATGAAGCTCATTCAAAATTCATACTTTCAAGAAATTGATGTCCGTCTCTTAGTAAATAGAATGAGCCGGGGGAGCTGAGCTATTGGTTCTTTCTTTTCTTTTAAATATGAGTTGCTGTTGAATTTTTCTAAAACATGCTTAATAAGCTAACTCTTCTCAAGCTATACTAAGTTACAACTTAAGTAATTAGTAGCAAGAGTTTTCTTGGCTTTAGATTAATAATTAAAAAAGTTGTTGTATTTGTATGTTGAATGGTTTGTGATTGGTTGTATTAAGTTGATAAATGAAATTGTTTTGTTGTTGTTTTGTTAAGTTATAATAAATTTTAATTTATATTAAAAAAAATATGTGTATTGAATTAATGTCATGAAAATCATTTCTGCTGAATAATAAGTATTCGCGTCAATTACTTTCACAAGACAATTCCAGGAAAGTGCTTAGAAAGAGGGGAGGGGTTAGTAAGTTTGAGAATGGGAATATTTAGCTTAGTAACGATTGTAACGACCGCGTCCACGGTTACGCGGCGTTCCCTTGGCTGCACCACCACGGGGTGCAGGTGTCGCCGCTTTCTTGGCGGGAGAGGCTTCAGCGGAAGCGGGTGTCGAAGGAGCAGAGTGTTTAGCAGCTGTCTTTGCGGGTGTCTCTGCTTTGGGAGTTTCTTTGACTGGCTCAGGCTCGGGTTCGGGCTCAGCTTCTGCCTCGACTTCTTCTTGTTGTTCCTCTTGGGTTTCCATTTCTTCACCATTTTCTTCTCCCTCACCGCCTTCTTCACCCTCGGCGGCCTCACCGTTTTCATGCATTTCTACATCTTCTTCCTCACCGGTGGCTTCAGATGGATCGTACAATTCACCTTCAGTAGTCTCGGCGGCTTCGGGTTTTGCCTCTTCACCATTGGCAGCAGATTCAGCTTCTTCCAACTTACGCTTCTTGCGTTCGCTTTCTTCAAGAGCGGCGGCAGCACGCTTTTGGGCGATTTTAGTGTCGCTGGCCTTCTCGTTGATGAACTTCAAGAAGTTGCGGTGATGGGTGACAGTGCGTGAGTGCACTTCGACAGTCTTTTCGTTGTCTAAGAATTTTCCACACAAAGAGCACTCGAAGCATTCGAGTTTGGTAATAAGAGCGGTACCAACGGGACGAGTCCAGTTATATTTGGGCAAACGGGTATCGACTTCAGTGGGAATTTCATCACCATCGTGAAAGTCTATGATGCAATCCTCAGGATCGACGGGCAAAGCAACCTCCTCTTCACCTTCTTGGGTCTCGTTCAATTCCTCACCCTCCTTGGTCTCATCGGCGCCTTCTTCACCTTCTTTCTTGGCTTCAGCATCTTCACCTTCGGCTTCTTCACCTTCAGCATCTTCTTCACCTTCTTTCTTGGCTTCGGCACCTTCAGCGCCTTCGGTCTTCTTGGCAACAACCTTCTTCTTCTTCTTGGTGGGAGGACGAACGTCCTTCAACTCATCCTCTTCGGTGAGGATGGGCAAGGTTTGACGTTTGCGTTCTCCAACCTTAGTGTTCTTCTCAGCAGCCTTTATCAAATGTTCGGCGGCCAACAAATGGGTATCGTAATCGATACGAGTAGCGAATTCCTTGTTACACTCAATACACTTGGGATGCAAGAATTTCTTCAATTGCAAATGTCCCTCGGATTTACGATGGGCCGAAATATGACCGTGGAAGTTCAAATCGCACATGGTGCAGTAGTCCAACTGACGTTGCTTGCTCTTACCCATTCGCTTCAAGCGATCTAATTCAATCGATTTCAATTGCTCAGCAATCTTGGCCTCCTGACGAATCATGTTGGCTTTTAGGCGGTAGCTTTCCTCAATACCTTCGCGCATCATCAAATGGGTGCGTCCCTTGATGTGGTTCTCAAATGAGTTGGCATCCCACATGTGCTTCTTGCACAGATGACAGTAGAACATATCGTTGGGTACGTTGGCATAGGGAGACTCTTTGCTGTTGTATGTTTATTTGATTTAGATTTTTTTTGGTTCAGATTTCAAATTCATCCCCAAAAAAGGTAATGGAGAAAAAAAATAAAGGAGAGAAAAAAAGAATTTCATTAGACAAATTGTTGATATAACTAAAGATTATGTTATATGATGCTGATGCATATGGAGGAAGAGGAATGTGAACAGTATTTATTAGAGGGGTTTTGATTTTAATGCGGATATTATGTGTAGATTTACATTCATTTGATGATTTTTTGTATGAATGGTATAAAATATTCTGAAGTGGTTGTATCGTAAATAGTTCTATAAAGTAGATAAATTTGCTTTTACAGCATAAAAACTTCATCACAAGAAACAAATTTAGAATCTTTTATTCGGAAGTAGAACTTCGCCTACGTTTCCATTAAAGAAACGTTTGCCATCCCAGCATAAAAACAACTTTATGTCAAAAATCAAAAGTAGAATATTTAGGTCTGAAGTAGATTTTAACCTATAAATTTAACAAAGGTTAACTTGCTGTTATTCATTATATATTGTATGTATGTAGTTTTTAACGAAATATGCATTTACTTTTTTGAAGCAGTCAAAATGTCATTCTTTAGGAAGTTCTTTATTTTCGTGAACAATCAAGATAATGTTTTGTTTATCAACAACTATTGAAACTATTGTTAATTTTATATATAATGAAATAACTAAATTAATTCGATTAAGTGCTCAGTCATCAAACAAATCATTGTGCTGAATAACTCAATATATTGAGTCGTGCTTGAAGACGTCTTGTAGATTGGCTCATCAGTTTCAGGCCAAAAATATTTCCACCGGCTAAAAGCAAATGTGAGTATACACTGAACCAAAGTTTTGTTCAGTAAGAAATCGATGCTGAAACATCCCGGTCATTATAGGCAAAAGAAAATGTTTATCAATTCATTATTTACACTACACCTTTGATGTCAGGACAAATCACCAATGCAATCCATAAATTACGAATTTTAAACCACTCAGATTATTGTAAACCATTTTAAAGCTGAAATAGATATTATTTTATATAAAATAGTAAATATAAACCCCAATTTTTTACAGTCCAGAGTTAAGAAACGAATCCTTAGAGATTTACATTTGCTACAAAAAAAGATTTATAAAAAAAATCTTTTTGTAATCAATGATAAAACCAACATTCATATAGGATTTTGTCTTTCAACATCTTTCAGTAAAACAATAATAAATAAACAAAAAGAAACTTAAAGTTATACAAAAAAAAAATTTAAAAGATAAATGTGTTCTAATAAATATTTCATTTCAAAAACCTCCCTTAGTTTTTCTATTTAGGAAAAAAATATAAGAACAAACATAACCAACCAAGAGTTTCTTTAATACCTTGAATTAAAACGCAGTAAAAGAAAACTCTCGTCCCTCCCTACCCACAGCTAATTTAATAATATATATAAGAATGGCTTATACACAGTTGTAGTATAGTAGAAGACAAATATAATATAAATTATTTTGAAAAATTTATGGAATATTTTATAAAAAATACATTTAAATATTTTTTGTTTTGTTTTCAATGGAAAAATTATTTTGAAAATTTGTTTTGTTTGAAGATTTGTTTTTAAAGGCTTACCTCTCAGTTTTCTTATCGCCAGAAGCGGAATCCTTCTTTTTATTGTTGGCATTTTTAGCCAAAAGTTTCTTTGCACGATCAAAGGCATTCTGTTTACGAATGCCGCCACCAGCGCCGGGCTTAGAAGCTGATTTAGGACCAGCACGGTTTTGGAAACCTCCTTGACCACGACGATTATTAGGACGATTGCCACCAGGACCACCACGATTGACCATCTGCTTTTGTTTATATTTATTTTAGCAGTCGTTATTACATTTGTTTCAAAATAGTTTTACAATGTATGCGCACACATTATTTCATTTTTCATAGTAAATACAAAATTATTGAAATAATTTACAATAAAAAACAAGATTTAAATATATAAAAACGATATTTAGTTTGTTTGAAAAATAACATTATCGAAATTAGCATGATATAATTTGAATTGTTTTTTTTTTTTGGTTTGATTAACACACATTTTAAATGATGAAAGAGTGGTAGTGGTAATAAGTAGTGGTGATTTTTTCAAATACATTTTAAGTTTTTGTAAATATTTGTTTATATTTTATATAACACAACATATTTTTAAAAATAGATTTTTCACATTTTTATTTATACAGTAGTTTGTGGTGGTTGTGGCGCATATTTATTTATTAATATGAAAACAAATAGTAAGTATATGTAAGTATATTTAAAATACATATATTAAAATATTTCAATATTTTTATTACGTTTTGCATGACAGGCAGTAGTGGTTGGTGTTGGTCGATGGTCAATGCGTTGAAAGTGGCGTTGTGGTGTGGTTAACAGGGTTTTGGTTTAAAGGCAATCAAATATTTGAATATATTTGTTGTTTTAAGGCGTGTGGCAGAAATTGTTATATTTTTTGTTTTGTTGATTTTTTATAAAATATTTGTATGATTTTTCATTAAAATTAAAATATAATTAATATTTTAATTTAATATTTTTGTGTTATTTTTTTTTTAATTATAGTTGAGAAAACCCAATTAATATAGTTTTTGTTTGCAGTACATAATAATTTTACACATATTTGTTTTTTTTTTTTTTTTTTTGTTGAAGAACAATAGTTAAATCAGTCATAAAAAGTGACATTTTGAATAAGATCGGTTTTGATCACACACAGGTTTGAATAGAATATAACATCACATAGTGCAAAAGAAGTTGCACAGTTGCAAGTGTGGTTTGATAGGCAGTATAGGTAGGTACATTACAGTACGGTAAACAAGTAGTTTAGGTGATGGTAGAGTGTAGCAGAGTAGTTGAATGGCACCAGTTGCATTTTTATTAGCACGCACACACAAAGAGAATCATCACAAGAATATTTCAATCATATCAAGGCGCGTCCATTTGTTTTTTTTTTTCGTGAATTGAATTGATTGCATTTGCGAAATGTTGTGTTGCATAGAGTTTGCGTTTGTTTCCATTTTTTTTTACAAATGTTAATAAAATAACAAATCGCAGCAAATGTCGTGTGTTGTTGTTGTTGTTTTACAAAAACGATTGTTGTTAATGTTTGCCCCACACGCCAACATATTTATGATTTTTGTAAAATTTAATTTTTTATTTTAAATATTTGTACAGAAAAACAGAAAAACAGAAATACATAAATAAAATATGGGCGTGTTTTTTGTTTACCAAAAGGCGTTTGCGTTTTAACGAATAGGCAAGTAACAACAATAACAATCGTTAACACAACGACAATGTTAAAACGGAACAGACAAACCATTGAAGAAACACAACGTGTATGCAATATTGCAATTGTTTTAATATCAGGTTTGATATTTTTTGTTTGGCATCATCATATTCATTTGTTTTTCAAAACCATCATCATATCATCATTCATCATCACACAGTTTTGGAAATCACAACAGTTGATGTTTATATTGATGAGTTTTGTATATATATAGATAGGTTATAGTGGTTGGATGGATGACGAAAAAGTTGTGTGGCACAGAAGGAGTTTGTCCAAATTAAAAAACCAAAATTTCAATTTAACATTTCGTTTGAAGGGTCAATTGAATAGTATTATTTTGCGTTTTTTTTTTTTTCAAATGTCATTAACAATATTGACCGACATTTTTTGTTTGTTTAGAGAGATCATGGAGAAGAGAGAATAAAATAAGAAAACAATTTATAATTAGAAATGTTTTGGAAATTATCCAAAAAAAAAAAACAATAATAATATTATTTGATTTTTATGTTGTAGCAATTAAATTACTAAAATATATATGTATTTACGACTAGAAATTTGTTTATCATTATTATTAAAATGTATTATTAAAATAGAAGTTGGTCTTAAAATTAGTAAAAATTGCTTTTTTGGTTTTATTTCTATGTAAAAAAGAAAAATGAAAAAGTTCGTAATTGCATTTTTTTACTGGGTTTTCTTTTGAATTAATTAAAAACGACGTTAAAAAACAAACATTTCATTTCTAATATTCAAGAGAAAAAGTAACATAAGAATGAATTTGTTACATTAAAATCCATTTAAAGGAAAACGAACAAAAAAAAAAACGACTAGAAAAAAAAGCAACAACGTAAAAATAAAAACATAAACTAAAACTTATTCGATAACAGTATTTCTATTACATTTTAACATAATATTGTAATAATAATCCTAGATACAAATGCG
Source organism: Bellardia pandia (assembly GCA_916048285.2). Taxonomy (NCBI): domain Eukaryota; kingdom Metazoa; phylum Arthropoda; class Insecta; order Diptera; family Calliphoridae; genus Bellardia; species Bellardia pandia. The sequence goes on from OU696531.1 coordinate 52,330,470, forward strand.
GCATAATATATTAAAACTATGATCGTAAGAATTTATAAGGGAGAATGATGTTAGAAAAAAAAACCAAAACTAAGTTGGTAAACATTTTAGAAATTACTTATTTGAAGTGCAATATTCACCCCTATTGTGAATAAAAATTGCACGTGAAATTTGTTCACTTTTCACATTTTCCTATTTAAATTCAATGTTAAAAAAATAAAAGTGAACAAATTTCACGTGGAATTTTTTTCACGATAAGGGTGACTATGGTCGGACGTACAGTGATGTGAAAAATTATAAGAACACAAATGTCCAGCAATAATATTTGATCAGAAAATAAGTAAAATGAGAGAATTGCTAAAAAAAATAACTATTAATTTTCAGCTAATATATTACAAAAACAAGTTCCGTTACAAAAATTCATACACATTTAATAAAATTAGGTTAGGCAGAGATCAGTTGGTTTTGGCTGTGCGAATTAATAAGGACAGGTTGTCGATTAACTAAAATAAATTAATATTAAAGCTTTGGAAAATTATTTTTTGTGTACAATAGGTAATGCTTGGTTTTCACTATGTCAGTTTTGTTGTCAAATTGTCTAAATTGTTATGAAATTACCAACAATTTGGTTTTTATTTTAAAGTTATAAGCGAAGAGGCAACATGTGCAAATATTGTGCGGCTCTATTGCTTGCTGTAACAATAAAAAAAATCGGGGTATTCTTCCTTCAATTTATGTATTAATTTTTCATATGCTTCGATTTTCATTACACGATTGCTGTAATCGCTGCTTTTAATGCGCCATAATGCAGAAAATTCTTTATATAATTCTAGGAACTCTGTCCAAAATATTTTTTCTGCGCTCATTTTTGTTCTCTCTTCTTTAAAAAAAAGTTTTACACATACACTACACAAGTTCGCTGTAGTTTTCGAACTTGAGTAAATATCAAAATCATTTTGATTTTTACACAGTTCACTGCACAAGTTGCAAAAACAACGCCATACACTACACAAACGCACTGTACAGTGCTAGATTTAGCACTGAACTTGTGTAGTGTATGGGCGGCATTAGAGAAACACGTGGTAGAAAACCAAAAATTACAGCTACAGTAAAACGTGGAATCATTCGATGTGTAAAAAAGAATCTATTATTTCATTGAAACAGATAAAAAATGATTTAAACATTAACATTGACAAACCAACAATTTGTAAAACACTAATTAAAGAGAACCTAAAAGCTCATAGTGCTAGAAAAGTACCAGTGTTGTCGAAGAAGAACGTACAACAAAGGCTAAAATTTGCTGAAGAGCACGCATGCTGGCCTCAATAAAAATGGAGAAATATTCTCTGGTCGGATGAGACAAAAATTAATTTATTTAATTCGGATAGGGATATTCATACTGTAAGAAGACCAATTAATAGGGAATACAACCCAAAATACACTATTAAGAGGGTAAAGCACGGCGGTGGTAACATTATTGTTTGGGGGTCATTTTGCTACTATGGTGATGGGCCACTGTATCGTATACAGGGCATTATGAAAGCAACAGATTATGTTGATATTCTACAAAATCGTATGCTTCCTTATGCCGAAGAAAATATGCCACTGCTATGAATGTTCCAACAGGACAATGACCCCAAACATACGGCAATGTGCACCAAGACGTGGTTTGTGAATAATAAGATCAATTTATTAAAATGACCTGCTCTGTCTCCCGATCTAAATCCGATCGAGAATTTGTGGAACATAGTGAAAACTTCAATTAGAGGAAATTGCCCCAGGAATTGCGTGTAATGCTTTAAGGATTTCAGTCTGTCAACACCTAGTTGACTCTATGCCCCGACGATGCCAAGCAGTTTTAAAAAACGATTCTTCAACAAAATATTAACCACTGGAAAGCAGTATTAATTGTTCTTTTTTTTTAATGTAATATAATTTTTTAGGCAAAAACACGGTGTCCTTATTTTTTTTCACGGGGTAAATTTGTATTTTAAGTTAAATTAATTAAAAAAATTTAAAAAAAAAAATTTTTTAAAAAAACAATAAATTACCCAATAATATGTAGTTATTTTGAGCAATTCTCCCATTTTACTTATTTTCTGGTCAAATATTCAGGTATGTGATGGAAATCGAAAACGAAAACGAGTGAGTTTTTGCAGTCCATTTGTAGTATTTCTAATCAAATTTTTAAAATTTTTGTTTTAAGATTCTCTTTAATAGCAAATTATCTTTGTATTTTGTGGGATAAAACTGTTTCAATACAGAAATATTACGAAAAGATTAACTTCTAAAACTCACTCGTTTTCGTTTTCGATTTCCATCACATACCTGATTATTGCCGGACATTTGTGTCCTTATTATTTTTCACATCGCTGTATACCTATTTGGTTTCGAAATATGACAAATATACCAATTTTCTTCAAAATTTGGCCGAATATAGAAACTGAAAAACATAGATTATGGAATTTTAATCTAGAAACAAGTTCCACATAAAATAAATAATATACAAAAACTTATATTTTATTGTAAACTGCCTGAGTGTTCGGTTTAGGATTAAGCCACAAATTGGCATAATACCCAATTACAGTAAAAACCGGATAAGTGCAACACGCATAAATGCAAAAAACGCTTAAGTGCAACGTGTTGCGAAGCCATAAGCCTCTTTTATACTTTATCATGTAAAAATGCACGGATAAGTGCAACACGGATTAATGCAAAAAATGCATAAGTGCATAATAATTTTAAGCCTCAAGAGACATTTTTAGTACAACTTTGTATGCATAAAAGCACAACTAAAATAGAAATGATTTTTTAGGATTTTATATTTGCACTCTTGATCACAGAAAAAAATGTATGTGTTAAAAGTTTAGCGTTTACACGTTAACGCTTCCGCTTTTTATCGAATTGCATCTTTAACATTGATAAAACTGGGAATACAACTGTAGCGCAGGCCCCAAAAGTTATAGCAGCGACAGGTAAAAAGCAATTTGGCCAGATTGTTTCTGGCGAACGTGGTGAATTGGTTTCTTTCTGTGGTATTGTAAGTGCTGCTGGTACAACCCATCCACCTGTATGAATTTTCCCACGAATTAAGTTTAAAGAAAGTTTTTTGTATAGTGCTCCTGCTGGAAGTCTGGGATTATCTTCGAGAAATGGATGGATGACAGCTGAATTATTTGTAAGAGTTTTGGAACACATAGTAAATACTTCGGGCTGTTCAATAATGAAGAAAATTCTGTTGATCATGGATAATCATGTAAGCCACGTTTCGATCAAAGCAATTAATTGTTATGCTAACATTTCCGCCTCATTGTTCCCATCGCCTTCAGCCGATTGACGTCGGCGTGTATGTACCATTCAAATCAGCAGTAAAGATTGCATTTATTGACTGGATGAGGACGAATCCTGGCAAGGCCATTACTATTTACAATGTGGCCGAACCTGCTAATAAAACATTTAATAAAAGTTTCACTTTTGACAATATCACCAACTCCTTTAAAAAGTCTGGGATATGGCCTGCAAACAGCATTATTTTTACCTATTATTTTCTTTATAAAAAAATATTAAAAATAATATATAAAAATATATATTTTAACTCCTTCTTTGTGTTTCAAATTTTGAATGGTGTCTATATTAGCGCCTAGTAAAATCAATGGTCAAATTGACAAATATAAACTCTTTTAAAAATTCTTTGATTTATTTTTCCCAATAATTATATAATTGCAATATTTGTGCACTTATGTAATATTTGCATAATTGCAATATTTGTGCGCTTATGTAATATTTGCATAATTGCAATATTTGTGCACTTATCCGAGGTTAGCATAAATGCAAAGAATGGATAAGTGCACAAAAAGTCGGGCGAAAACCGATGTGCATTTATCCGTACTTTACTGTAATATGTTTTTCGGTTCGAATTCGGAATGAAAAACTGATTTCAGTGTGATTCTATTAAATACGTATATTTCATTTTAATACCAGAAAAAAAGCACAATATTTGTAAAGAAAGGTGAAGTCATTGGTATTTTGGAATATAAGATAATAAAAACCATTGAGGGTGCGTGATTGGAGTACTTCATTATTGTTGATACGAAAGAAATATTTTTCTTGAATCATTTAATTAAATATATTAAAAGTTTAATTCATTTCCTTTGATATTTAGATTTACATATTTTGTAAATAGACAAGACTATTTAAAATTATGCTATTCCTGAATTTTTTTATGTGCCATTAAGAAATGAAAAATTAATAGCAGGGGATATTTTTTCAAACAGCTTAATTAAGGGATAACAAATCTAGCACTTGTTAAAAGAAAATCGATAAGGGTTTATTTAGCAGATAAAACACCTTCAGTTTTATTTATTTTATTTTTATATAAAATTTACCAACAATTAACTTTTAGTTTTAATTTTATGCCACATTTGCTTTGATTTTCAAATTCCCTAAATAAAAACATAATATTTTATACTTATTTTCCTTGTGTAATACTTAATAATAATAATAAAAATAAAATAAAAAATAAAAAAAAAAATAAAAAACAATAAAAATCATATACATACCGGTGCACCACGTTGTCCACGATTACCCATATTGCCACCACGGGGCATATCCAACAAGGAGGGTGGATTTTGATTGCGGAAAAGATTATTCAAAAGATTATTGGCCAAATTGATGGCTTGGGCATTCATTCCTTGACCACCGGTGCCGCCACCACCACCTTGGCGCATATTGCCGCCAAAGTTACCGCCAGCACCGCCTTGCCCTTCCCAAGGGGACATATTCATATTGCCACCCATGCCGCCGCCACGGTTACCACCGCCCATGGGACCACCGCCATAATTGTTACCGCCAAAATTACGGTTACGGTTTTGATTGCGGAAAGCCATATTTGTGTTATTTGATTTGTTTGTAAGTTGTTTAACGCTAGAGATAAAAAAAAAAATATATAATATAGGTACGCAGGATTAAATAGTGCAGTTCCATGAAAATGTATTAAAATGAATTTTGAAACAACGAAAAACGCATACCTTGGACTCATTGTTGCTATGCAAGGTTTTTTATTTAAATATATAAAACTAAAATTTAACTAAAAGAAAAAAAAAAACAGGGCACAAAACAAGCACAATTTTTAAATTAAAAAATTTTAATCAACAAAAGCAGCCACAAATTTATTTATATAATAAATTCTGAAATAAGTAACTAACTTACTTTTTTACTTCGATATACAAAAAAACGTAAAATAAAATTATTAGTATGTACACCAAGTTTATTGCACTAAATTTATTACACAGCAAACGAAACGAGTTGCTGACTAACACAGAGTTTGCTTTAAACTAAACTAACGAGTAGATGCAATTAAGGCAAGACGACGAAACATAAAATACAGGGTAAAAATATGAAAAAGGAAAATGAGGGTGAATTTGTATATAACAAATAGGGGTTAAATAGTAAAAAAGGAAGGTTGTATATACATACATAGATATAGAAAATATGTATGTACATATGTATATAAAGATTGATAGGTAGAGAGTATTAACTTCAAGATATGCAATTTTTCGTGTTGTAGATATGTATGGTGTTAGCAAAACCTGTATTTTTAGATTTTGTCGACTTTAAAATGGTTCTACTGTTAAAATTATAAAAAAAAAAAAACATAATTTTAGACTTTAATGGACACAATAAATAATTTTATTTTAGCATTTTAAGCAGATTTCACAATAGTATGTACATAGGTACTACCATGGTGAAATTAAATACCAGGTGACCGCATTGCTACAACAATTACAACAAGGCAAGAACAACAGGCATTTTTCTATATGAAAAACTTTCGTCACTGTCAAAAAGTTTTTTTTTTATATAACTTTTTGGCATTTTCAAATTCACCATGAATAATCAGCAGGCGCTACGCTATCACCTAGTATTTAAATTCACCTTGGGTACTACATATTGTGAGAAAAATATTTTAAATTGCAATGCAAATTTAAAACTTTCTATTGACTCGAAAAAATATCGTGTTCATTAACAGAAACTTGTTGATCTAAATCTAGCAATTAATTTTAATCTAACCTTTAAATACAACTATGTATCTTATTTAAGCCATTAAATATGATTTTCACAAACACTACCATAAATTAGTATTCTACACAAAAGATCATTAACACCGGCTTTTTTCATGAATACATAAAAATAACTTATTAAAAAAAACCCAACCAATAAAAGAATAAGAGAAAAAACCAACGAGTAGACAACAAAAAAAAAACAAGCAAACAAAATGGCGCGCTCGTGTGCGTGAATTTTTAGTAATGAATGGAAAACAAAACGAAACGATGACGTGCAAATTATTCTAGATTTTTACACAGAAAAAAGCCGGCCGGTTAGGATTGAAAGAAACTTTCTTTTCAGTACATATTAATAATAAATATTTTAAATTCTAAACTACAAAACACAATTGAAAAAAAAACGCAAACTGTACCCCAAAAAAATTTAACATCGATTTTACCCTCCAAATGTGTACCCTCTTCTAGATATTTTTTCTTGCTTGTCTACAAATACGAACATAAAAAATGTGACTGAAGCTCCGCACACGAGTGAAAAAAAGGTACATATTAAAAAAAAAATTGTAAGTGAAAAAATGAGGTTATATAACTATAAGTAAAGCAATTAATTACTATGTAGATAGCAAAATCCTTATTTATTAAAATCACAAAACTACCAAAACCAATTCTGTAATTAATATGACTCATCTTCTACAAGGACAAAGCTTATTAAAAAAAAAAAAAAAACTATTTAAAAATGCTTACCTTTATAAAATTAGTTAATTTTCAGCGTCCAATAAACCGTTTTTTTAATTAAATACAGTTTATTCACTAGAAATTAGTATTATTTTGTAAAAAAATGTTTGCAATATTAAAAACCAAAATGGCTATTTTATATTCTACAATTCACTTTTTGTATGTATCACTTGAGAAAAATTTGCTATGAAGCAGCCGGGAACACAACTTCACTTGACGAACGACAAACAATTACTCGTGAAAGTCAATGGCGGCCGCTGTGTATATCGACTTTTTGTAGAGATAAAAGTAGCGAGTGAGTGCTCCAATAGCCGAGTTGTATTTTACTGTAGAGATGTAAAATAGGGTTGTATTTGCAGGTTGTATAGTTGGTAACTCCTGAAAGGCATTGCCAGCAGCATTGTTAACTTTGAAATTTCAAAACGCACCAAAATGGAGAAAAAATTACCGATGCACAGTATTTCATTTTTAATTGAAATGCTTATTTAATTAATTTTACATAAAAAGTATAATATTTTTGTATTATTAATATAACAATAAAACAGAGTCCTAAAGTTCAATGTTTTTAGAAAAAAATACCTAACAAAAATAAAAAATAAACTTAACAAATTTATTTGTAATCCTTTGTACTAGATATGTAATTAATTCTATATAAAGCCTTTTAAAAAGATATCAACGATTAATAGTAAGGATTCAAAATTAATAATACAAGATGAAACATTTTTGTACATTCATTTTATAAATTCTTTTTAAAGAAATCAAAAACTTATAATAATTATTCCAAATTAATAAAGCTAATAGTATACATATGTATGTATATACATAATTATTGTTATCATCTGGCCACAAAACAGATTTCATTTCAAAATTCTGACGTTTTTAAACATCATTACTATTAAAGTGACAATTAACAGTATCAGGAAGTTGCTAACTTTCACAGCAAAAATTTTCCTGTTTTAACCCATTTTTGATTTGAAGTAACACATTCGGTTACGTATCTTTGAGTTAAACAATAAACTCAATATATTCCACAGAATCGTCAAAAGTGACTTTTACAAAAGTGGATTATCAGCAGTGCTTACCACGATAATGTGATAGAGAGAAAAAAAAACGCTACATGCGTATAGCAATGAGTTAAAGAAAACAGCTATACATTACCATTTTTACCATATGATGAAAAATAAAAATTAAAGTAAACAAACATTTTTTTGGGAGAATTTGTAAAAAATTTTATTTTTCGTTTTTTCCTCTACAAATATATAAAAAAACGTACAAAAGTTAATATTTAAACATTTATTTTGTTGTATATTAGGGGTAAGTAAAATTTAAAATAAAAAATATTTATGTACATAATAAAAAACCTAAAAATAAATGTTGTTTCGTTATAGTTGATGTGGCTGATGGCCGGAAATTAATATTTGCCGAAAATCTTCCAAAGGATTGTCCAAAGTGGCAGGGAATTCACTAAAATGTCAGGATTATATGGTAAGTAAGCTGAAAATGAAATTTTACAATGAAAATAGTAATTATTTTATATTTTATTTTTAAGATAAGATCTAGTGTAAAAATCAAGAATACTGACCGGAAGATATAATGTTTGCTGGATCACTTCATCCCAGGATTAAAGGTAAGTAACACATGTCATCTAAAAATAGAGGAAGTAGAACAACAATTATCCATTTAGCAAATAATTTTTTGTTTATTCAATGTTTTTTTTTATAATAATAGAACCACTAATGGACAGAAGTACTAACCTGAAGCATTGCAGTTATTGGACCAATTCTTCACAGGATCAACGGTAAGTAGTCCTAAGTGCTTGAAAATAAAAATTTTTAAATAATTAATCTTTTTTTAAATAAAATTGTGTTTAAGGATACCTACCTCGTGAAAAATAAAATGCGCAAAGTATCTTGTCACTGGAAAATGTTATCTGCAAAAAAAAAAAAAATATATGATGTTAGATTTATTAATATAGGTACCTATATTATGTATAAAATAAATATTAATTTATTAATTTATATTGTTTGTTGTCTTTACATTTATTATGAATGATGAAACATATGTACAAAAAAGCTACCGGGCTACAGGAATTAAAAATATAAATATACAAATTTGGTATAAAGGCAATAGTTTGGCAATTTGCAGTTGTGGTCTGAAGACAACTTCTTTTGTCAACTCAACAAAAATTTGAGAATTATACTCCACTTTAACTTTACTTTTTACTTGCCTTTATACCAAATGTATCCACTATTCACTATAGGTAAAATCAAATGATTCTAAGAGCTAGAGCTCCATGCATTGAAAATACATACAAAAAACACTACGGCCGGCCATAAAATTAACAAATTAAACAATTACGATCGGAAATACACAACACAAATATAATAAAACACATCACATAATTTTGAAAACAAACTCTAATTGGTATACATTTACCAATTGGAACTTAAGTTGGAAATACACAAGACAATTTACATTTTGAACGGAAAATTATTCCATACAAATTGCAAATTCTTTATGCAATTTCCGCCTTAATTAAAAACCTGATGAAATTAAAAGCACTTACCTTTTGGGATGTTTCGGAAAGCATCGGAGATTCTCCACATTTGGGCAATTTATAACAAACGTGTCCTACATTTTAATAAAACATTAATTAAAAAGTCAAAATCAATAAAAAAAATTTCATAGGTACTTACACACATTTTACTTTTCCTAATGTTTTTGCAGCTATTCAAAACTTGTTGGATGAAATCCAACTCACAGACTAAAATCCAACTGGCTTCACTTAATGGCACAACAAAAATGAGAAAAATGCGCCAAAATTTATTATAATTTTAGCGCAAAATTACAATTTTCCTCATTTTGTTGCGCCAAATTGAACAAAATTTTCACAAATAAATGTAAACATTGAATTTCCTTTGCCACCATCGAAGAACAAGGATAGCCATACAAATAACAAAATATTTGCTATCCCTTACCTACGATGGTGGTAAATGTGTGATGCCACTTTGACACATTTTAGTTCTTTTAGTGGCCGCTTGGTGGCCGTGTCTATTCTGGTTATATATATAATGGGCTATATCTACGATTCTATGTTCTACATATGTACATATGTATGTATGTATGTACATATGTACATATTTGTTAATCTGACTTTAAAAAAATTACATTTTTGACAAAACTATATAGGTAATAAATATTACGATAATTATAATGTAGTCGTATAGCCTAGTGATTAAACTTTATCATTATATAACGGGGTTTTCAACAAAAACTTTATTTTCCAACAGCGAAATAGTAGAGGAAGCATTGACAATTGTTATGAATTAAATTTTGCCCGAAAATCACACTGAAATACATAGTAAAATACTTTATGAAATTCGAACTACATATAAAAAAGCTACATTTCCTAAAATTCGTTATACATATTTATATAAACTCCTTTTGAGACCGCTTTTAAAAATGTTGGTCGATAAATATGCGTTCATTTGTTTAATGTGTCAACACCAACGCTTGTTCGAGGCTATCGTTTAAGTGCAATTGTTGCAGTCGTGAGCCGCAGTGTCGAAGTGTCCATTCCTTGGGGATCTCAACAGCTGAGGCTATCCACAATAAACACATGGCGTACAGTTTTTTTTAAAGTCCTACAAGGTGCAATTGTTTGTTGCACGAATTAAAGTTGGCCTGCCATTATTATACCCACCACCAAAAAGATGGAGGGTATATGCGTTTGTCATTCCGTTTGTAACACATCGAAATAATGGTTGTAGAACCAAAAATATATACATAAATTCTGGGTCGATATGAGATTCTAAGACGATTTAGCCGTCCGTCTGTCCGTCTGTTGTTGGTACGATAGAGCTTGGAAAAAAAGATATAGAACAATGAAATTTTTACCTAATATTCTTTGATCCACCGAAATGTTTGGTATTGCAAATGGGCAAAATCGGTCCAGTAGGATCTGAGTTATAGATCAAAGTTTCAGACTACCTCGATCTTTTTCAGATATTTTCAAATATAATGCAGATATCATGAAATTTTGCACACTTTATTTTTATTATAGAAGGAAAAGTCATATTGAAAATGGTCGGAATCGGTTAATGATTTCTTATAGCTCTCAGAAAAATGACTTGCCGGAATATGGCTTTATGGGACTTAAATGTCTGCAATAATAACTTTCATGCAAAAAGTTAAAACAATATTTTCTTTGCATCGGTCCATAATTTTGACATAGCCCCATACAAAGACAACTTCCGAAAATCACTTATGGTGTTTTCTTTTCTGAAATAAAATGTTACACCTTTATGTACATTTTTATAATGTTTACCCCACATTTTAAAGATGTCGCATTTTTAATGGTCAGAATAGAACATAAAATCACAACAGTGTAACACTTTTTTTTCATGTACAGCTGTTTTTGTTTTTTTTTTTTTGTTAAAAAAAGAAGAAGCAGATAGCTCCCTGGTAAGATCGCTTGAAATAAGACAATGAATATCTCTCAAAAAGACCAATGTCACCTTCCCGACTAATACGCAAATTCTTCTTAAGCTATAAAAATTATATGTATATATAAACATACATTACATATGTATATAAAAAGTAGGAGATATTGTCCTATGAAATTTGACATACATCAATTTCAGAGTATTCATTAATTACGTTCTCTACAAAGCCTTTCACTCGCGGTTGTGGATTTCTTTCCATAATCATATAAAATATTTCACCATCATCAGATGATGAAGATGAATCCAACAAGTCATCCAAAATTTTTTCTGCACATAAAGTAGTAATATTTTCCATTTTGTATATTTTTTTTGTTTCTTAACACAAATACACATTCATAAACAAAACAAATGTCAGCTGTTTTATCGTGCGATTCTCCCCCTCTAAAAATACAGAGTGTGAAAGGTGCACCATTTTTTAAATTTATAGTGTGACATTTATAGAAAAAACACACTACACTTTAGCAGTGTTGACATTTTTTCAGAAAAGAACACAAAAAAAATTAAAAAAGGTGCGAAATGGGAAAAACTTGTAACATTTTTGCCAGAAAAGAAAACGCCATTAAATAAACAAAAATCTTTTGTAAAAATATACATTTAAATCGTCGTACCAAATTTCATGATGATCGGTCCATATTTGACCGTAGTCCCCACTACCCACTACATATTTAGTTGAAATTCAACACATAGTCCATACATATACAAAAATCGTCCATCTTAATATGACGATGATCGGTCCATATTAGACCGTAGCCCCCATATAAAGCCTACTTCCAAAAATTCGCATAAATCTTCATAATAGTTGATTTGGTGGAATATAAACTTTTACTTGTTTTTGCCATAAATTTGCTGAATTAATTTTCTGTAGAAAGCCATTGGTGCATTTGGGATTCTGAAAATCCAAGATCAATTGCTGAACTTGTCACTTTATGCTGCTCTATGTGAGATAGGTATAATATTTTTTCAAAAATATTTTTTGGAAATTTAGAAAGAATTTGTTATATAACTTGCCATTTCTGATGCTTAATATAGTTGATTCTCTACGTTAAGTTTTATATTTTTTTTTCAATGTAAATTTGGTTGGCGTAGAATTAATCCCTCAAATTGCCAGGTTATCCCAAAACCGATTCAAGGAATTCCCAAGTCGACCTATACCTTCATATAGAAAGCTGAAACGCCTTAATCTTGTATTGAAAAAAATTTATAGCATGTGACTAATGCACAACTTCGAAAAACCGTATCGCTGTACAGTTAAACGACGCCAAGCATCAACCAATGCAAGAGTAAGACGCAAATCTCTCGAAGGCAGCAAAAAAAGGACGACCTGATTGCCCTTGAGCGATAATGACAATGACGCAAACAATACGCCTGTTGTTTCTCCATTGTGTTGTACAGTGGCCGACAAAAGTCTACATACGACCACAATATTGGACATATTATGAGAACATTAGTTTGGAATAAAAAAATAATGATGCAGTTTTGTTTGTAATCTATTTTTATTGATATGTCCCAAAAAAATTGTTATTGTAATTTAAACTTTAAAAATTATTCATAATAAACAAACAAAAACGATTGACAAAAGTCTACATACGACCAGCATGTATGGGATTTTGTTGTTGAATTCAAACGGTAAAATGCCGTTATTTATTTTTTACTTTTTTTTGTTGTGTTAAGGGGTTTCTTAAAATATTATTCAGTTCAAGTTTAGGCGGATAAATAAATCTTTAATAGAAATAATGGCTTCTCGAAAAGAAATATCAATTGATGTCCGTAATTTTGTTGTAAAGTGCAGAAATTAGGAAAAATATTTTGATGAAATGTCAAAGCTTTTTAATTTAAGTAAGTCTACGGTTCAGACAATAGTCAGTAACTTTAAAAAGACTGGTACAGTAGAAAACAAACCACGTGGAGGTCGCCCAAAGAAACTTAGTCGTAGAGACGTTAGCTTCATTTTAAAAGAAGTGGGCAAAAATCCCAAAGTAAATGCCACAAAATTAGCCGAAGATATCGCTGCATGATCTAAATTAATTGTACATCCAAGAACTTTAAATAATAATGGTTACCATAGCCGATCTACTCGCAAAAACCTCTCATAAGCGAAAAAAATCGCAAAGTTCGTTTGGAATTTGCACAAAACCATATTCAGAAGGACAAGGATTTCTGGAAGAGAGTTTTGTTCACTCATGAATCTAAATATAACATATTTGGAAGTGATGGGAGAGATAAAGTTTGGCGAAACAAAAAATACAGCGATGGAGCCGAAGAACTTAGTTGCTACTGTTAAGTATGGTGGAGGCAGCGTGATGGTTTGGGGTGCTTTCGCTACTTCTGGAGTAGGAAAGTTAGTGTTTATTAAGGGTAATATGGATCGCTATCTGTACGAAGCCATTTTGGAACAAAATTTGAAACCCTCGGTTGATATTTTAAATCTTGGTCAGAGTTAGATTTTCCAGCAAGATAACGATCCGAAGCACACGTCTCAGATTGTCAAAGATTAACTGCTCTACCATGCCCCACGACAGTTGTACACACCACCTCAAAGGCCGGACTTAAATGTTATTGAGCACGTGTGGGATATTCTACAACGAAAAATTCGCAAAACTCCTATTACTAGTGCCCCAATGCTTAAAGAGAAGCTTCAATGCTAAACATAACATCCGCAGAACTCGACAATTTAGTTGCTTCGATGCCCAGACTCTTACAAGCTGTTATAGATGCCCATGGTGGTCCAACGAAATATTATTTTAATAAAAAGTAATAAGTTTTAATACCCAAACAAAGTTTTTTATGTTAATTTACAGCTCGTATGTAAACTTTTGTCATTAAATTTTTTTAGTTTTTTGTGAATAAAAGTTTAAGTTTATAATAAAATTAGATTTTTTTTGTGTTATATTATTAAAAATACATCTGAAACAAAACTGTATTATTACTTTTCTTCGTTATGGTTTCAAAATGCCCAAATTGCAAAAATATGGGTCGTATGTAGACTTTTGTCGGCCACTGTATATGTTGCCGATTTGCACTCACCTTGTATAGTTACACCAGTGATGGAAAATGGGTTTTTGGATTTCGTACCAATTATATAAATAAAATGTACTTCTTAGACCTCCACGGCACCATTTTTAATATTTGTTAAATAATAATAAAACTTAACCACAAACTTACTTCATCGAAAATTCGATATACATATCTTTTGGCAACATTTTTAACATTACCTTATACCTATAACGAATTATTTCATACTCGTTTGGTATTGATTAATTGCAAGTGATCAAAAAGTATACGGCGTAAGACTTCTGCAAAAAACCAATATCAATATAAATGCTATGTAACTGGTCTCTATTGGAAAATGTTACCAGCATTTGTTCAAGTGTTCCAGAAAGAAAGTTACCAAAGGATACTCTAGCAATTTTATTTTAATGCAAGAGCTCCTTTCGTAATAAAATGTTTCCTGCAAACTATCTTGATTTGTGATTTTGGCATTTGTTTAAAGTCAGTTAGACGGCCTTTTCTATTTCTTTAAGAATATTACTTGCGTTTATTATCGCGATTATCTAAAATATTCTTATTAATGAAGTATCGGTTTATTGGCGAAAATTTAAACTCTAAATATTCAACCAACAATTTCTTGTCGTAATAATCATCTTATATGTATGTACAGGGTGGGCCAACTTGGACTGACTGATTTGAAATGCTTGCCCCTATTACGGTTCACAACTTTTTTAATAATTTGGTCGTCTTTCATAAATCGGTATTGCCATTCACAACTTATATGTAGTAGAGTTAATGTAGAGTTAAAGTCGGGTTGACTGACAGACGACCAAACTTAGTTGAGTTGAGAACGGCAATAGGGGCAGCTTATAACTTTTGCATTTTTAATTTAATACTCAATTGAACATCTCCAGAACATCGCTACGACGTATTCTAAAAGTTGATCTGAAGATGTTTCCATATAAAATTCAATTGGCCCAAGAATTATTGCCGAGGGATGCACCACAACGGCTACAATATGCCAATAGAGTTCAAATCATTCAGTCAAACTTGGCCCACCCTGTAGATGCATATTTAAAGACCAAATTTATATCAGTACCAATATGTTCATAAAACTTAATAAAATCTCTTTGCGTTGTGCTATACCTACACACTACTACACATATAGTAACTTAAATTTATCTACATCTGAAATGCCAAATTTTGATGCAACAATATTTTGAAATTGTACCAAATGACTCGTGGTAGTACCACGGTACCAACTCTTTCTAAAATGTACCAAAAAAAAAAAAAGTACAATTGTACCATGTTTGCCAACACTGAATTACACCATGCAAATCATTGTGTACTGAAATCTTTGCTTTAAACAAATAATTGTGTACAGAAATCGATTAATATATATAAAATAAATTTAATCATCAAAAAAAAAATTACCAAAATAAAGATTATTTTCTTTGTTTTTAAATTATTTATGTGATACATTCGATTTTGGCATTGAATATTAACATTAACAAATACTAAATAATGTAATGACGATATCAACTGTTTAAAACGCATTGCTCTAAGTTTTTAATATTAAAATCAAACTTTTCAAATAAAACACAATCTGTATAATATTTTCTTGATACATCGTAAAATTGGGTTTATTTTTATAAATAATTTATTTCTGGTTTCTTTCTATTTATAACACAAATAACATAAAACAATTAGTTTATTTATGCCTTTTTTTCTATATATCACCGACTCCGAATTTCGGTAGTACATTTTTATAATTTCCAAACGTTGTTCCTTCGTGTACTTTACCATAACGAAAATGTTAAGTTTACTGAAAAAAAAGAAAGCAACAATTAGATGATCAGTGAAATAGTGCGTTCACAATTTAAATTCAGAGTTGTCAAGTAGCTATTGGAAAACCCGTTATATAAAGATTGATAGGTAGAGAGTATTAACTTCAAGATATGCAATTTTTCGTGTTGTAGATATGTATGGTGTTAGCAAAACCTGTATTTTTAGATTTTGTCGACTTTAAAATGGTTCTACTGTTAAAATTATAAAAAAAAAAAAAAACATAATTTTAGACTTTAATGGACACAATAAATAATTTTATTTTAGCATTTTAAGCAGATTTCACAATAGTATGTACATAGGTACTACATATTGTGAGAAAAATATTTTAAATTGGAATGCAAATTTAAAACTTTCTATTGACTCGAAAAAATATCGTGTTCATTAACAGAAACTTGTTGATCTAAATCTAGCAATTAATTTTAATCTAACCTTTAAATACAACTATGTATCTTATTTAAGCCATTAAATATGATTTTCACAAACACTACCATAAATTAGTATTCTACACAAAAGATCATTAACACCGGCTTTTTTCATGAATACATAAAAATAACTTATTAAAAAAAACCCAACCAATAAAAGAATAAGAGAAAAAACCAACGAGTAGACAACAAAAAAAAAACAAGCAAACAAAATGGCGCGCTCGTGTGCGTGAATTTTTAGTAATGAATGGAAAACAAAACGAAACGATGACGTGCAAATTATTCTAGATTTTTACACAGAAAAAAGCCGGCCGGTTAGGATTGAAAGAAACTTTCTTTTCAGTACATATTAATAATAAATATTTTAAATTCTAAACTACAAAACACAATTGAAAAAAAAAAACGCAAACTGTACCCCAAAAAAATTTAACATCGATTTTACCCTCCAAATGTGTACCCTCTTCTAGATATTTTTTCTTGCTTGTCTACAAATACGAACATAAAAAATGTGACTGAAGCTCCGCACACGAGTGAAAAAAAGGTACATATTAAAAAAAAAATTGTAAGTGAAAAAATGAGGTTATATAACTATAAGTAAAGCAATTAATTACTATGTAGATTGCAAAATCCTTATTTATTAAAATCACAAAACTACCAAAACCAATTCTGTAATTAATATGACTCATCTTCTACAAGGACAAAGCTTATTAAAAAAAAAAAAACTATTTAAAAATGCTTACCTTTATAAAATTAGTTAATTTTCAGCGTCCAATAAACCGTTTTTTTAATTAAATACAGTTTATTCACTAGAAATTAGTATTATTTTGTAAAAAAATGTTTGCAATATTAAAAACCAAAATGGCTATTTTATATTCTACAATTCACTTTTTGTATGTATCACTTGAGAAAAATTTGCTATGAAGCAGCCGGGAACACAACTTCACCTGACGAACGAATAACAATTACTCGTGAAAGTCAATGGCGGCCGCTGTGTACATCGACTTTTTGTAGAGATAAAAGTAGCGAGTGAGTGCTCCAATAGCCGAGTTGTATTTTACTGTAGAGATGTAAAATAGGGTTGTATTTGCAGGTTGTATAGTTGGTAACTCCTGAAGGGCATTGCCAGCAGCATTGTTAACTTTGAAATTTCAAAACGTACCAAAATGGAGAAAAAATTACCGATGCACAGTATTTCATTTTTAATTGAAATGCTTATTTAATTAATTTTACATAAAAAGTATAATATTTTTGTATTATTAATATAACAATAAAACAGAGTTCTAAAGTTCAATGTTTTTAGAAAAAAAATACCTAACAAAAATAAAAAATAAACTTAACAAATTTATTTGTAATCCTTTGTACTAGATATGTAATTAATTTCATAAATTCTATATAAAGCCTTTTAAAAAGATATCAACGATTAATAGTAAGGATTCAAAATTAATAATACAAGATGAAACATTTTTGTACATTCATTTTATAAATTCTTTTTAAAGAAATCAAAAACTTATAATAATTATTCCAAATTAATAAAGCTAATAGTATACATATGTATGTATATACATAATTATTGTTATCATCTGGCCACAAAACAGATTTTATTTCAAAATTCTGATGTTTTTAAACATCATTACTATTAAAGTGACAATTAACAGTATCAGGAAGTTGCTAACTTTCACAGCAAAAATTTTCCTGTTTTAACCCATTTTTGATTTGAAGTAACACATTCGGTTACGTATCTTTGAATTAAACAATAAACTCAATATATTCATTAAATGAATATCTTCAACAAGACCGTTTTAATCTGTTCATATGATTTGGTACGTCTTAGTCACACTTGGCAAATATTTACTCAAAAACTACGTAACCACATGTTTTAGCACAAATTTCTTTAACGTTGTTTACTCTTACAATAGTTTTGCAAGATCAAACTGAAACAAATAAAGTAAAACTAAATATTTGTTCTGTCTTGTTGTAAATAAACGAAGTTTTTTCGCACAAAAAATTTAAAAAGCACCAAAAATGGTGCTAAACGCACCATGTTGACAACGCTGATTGCCAGATATAGGCACAGAGTATACTCTGTGATATAGGTGTTAAATTATAAAAATTTAGTGAATTTTAAGTAAAACTTAAAATATAAATATGCAAAACTTTGAAGAAGAATTACAAGTTTATAAAAAAATTGAGAGCGTGTTTAAACTTTTGAGATTAACAATTTAAAATAACATGTTTAATATCATTGTAATTTACTGCAACTAGTGGCTCATCTCAAAATATTGGAGTATTTTACGATGATTTGCAAATTGCAATCTACAAATGTATGTACATATGTATGTAAGTATGTATGCATTTCCTTGATCTTAATTTTAGTTACTAAGAATTTTGTTTATATAGTAAAATATTTTTATAAATTCGGGTTTTATATAATAAAAACTATTTTAAGAGCGCCTACGCAAAAACTTCCAAACAAAATCGGTTTAATCTACAAACTCTACTAGTTTATGGGCGCCATTTTGGAGGTAATCTTCTAATGAATACCATAATAGCTTGATTTATGTATGTATGTGTAAATTACAATTATTGGATATTAAATCTGGCTTTTGTTAATAACAAAATTAAAAATTTTGAAATGTGCCCATATTGCCAAAGATGTAAAAATTATTAGAACCACCTCTTATCTACATACACTCATATGTAGGTATGTACATATATACATATGTACATATATAAAATGGGCTATATCTACGATTCTATGTTCTACATATGTACATATGTATGTATGTATGTACATATGTACATATTTGTTAATCTGACTTTAAAAAAATTACATTTTTGACAAAACTATATAGGTAATAAATATTACGATAATTATAATGTAGTCGTATAGCCTAGTGATTAAACTTTATCATTATATAACGGGGTTTTCAACAAAAACTTTATTTTCCAACAGCGAAATAGTAGAGGAAGCATTGACAATTGTTATGAATTAAATTTTGCCCGAAAATCACACTGAAATACATAGTAAAATACTTTATGAAATTCGAACTACATATAAAAAAGCTACATTTCCTAAAATTCGTTATACATATTTATATAAACTTCCTTTTGAGACCGCTTTTAAAAATGTTGGTCGATAAATATGCGTTCATTTGTTTAATGTGTCAACACCAACGCTTGTTCGAGGCTATCGTTTAAGTGCAATTGTTGCAGTCGTGAGCCGCAGTGTCGAAGTGTCCATTCCTTGGGGATCTCAACAGCTGAGGCTATCCACAATAAACACATGGCGTACAGTTTTTTTTTTAAAGTCCTACAAGGTGCAATTGTTTGTTGCACGAATTAAAGTTGGCCTGCCATTATTATATCCACCACCAAAAAGATGGAGGGTATATGCGTTTGTCATTCCGTTTGTAACACATCGAAATAATGGTTGTAGAACCAAAAATATATACATAAATTCTGGGTCGATATGAGATTCTAAGACGATTTAGCCGTCCGTCTGTCCGTCTGTTGTTGGTACGATAGAGCTTGGAAAAAAAGATATAGAACAATGAAATGGTATTGCAAATGGGCAAAATCGGTCCAATAGGATCTGAGTTATAGATCAAAGTTTCAGACTACCTCGATCTTTTTCAGATATTTTCAAATATAATGCAGATATCATGAAATTTTGCACACTTTATTTTTATTATAGAAGGAAAAGTCATATTGAAAATGGTCGGAATCGGTTAATGATTTCTTATAGCTCTCAGAAAAATGTCTTGCCGGAATATGGCTTTATGGGACTTAAATGTCTGCAATAATAACTTTCATGCAAAAAGTTAAAACAATATTTTCTTTGCATCGGTCCATAATTTTGACATAGCCCCATACAAAGACAACTTCCGAAAATCACTTAAATAAACAAAAATCTTTTGTAAAAATATACATTTAAATCGTCGTACCAAATTTCATGATGATCGGTCCATATTTGACCGTAGTCCCCACTACCCACTACATATTTAGTTGAAATTCAACACATAGTCCATACATATACAAAAATCGTCCATCTTAATATGACGAAAATTCGCATAAATCTTCATAATAGTTGATTTGGTGGAATATAAACTTTTACTTGTTTTTGCCATAAATTTGCTGAATTAATTTTCTGTAGAAAGCCATTGGTGCATTTGGGATTCTGAAAATCAAAGATCAATTGTTGAACTTGTCACTTTATGCTGCTCTATGTGAGATAGGTATAATATTTTTTCAAAAATATTTTTTGGAAATTTAGAAAGAATTTGTTATATAACTTGCCATTTCTGATGCTTAATATAGTTGATTCTCTACGTTAAGTTTTATATTTTTTTTTTCAATGTAAATTTGGTTGGCGTAGAATTAATCCCTCAAATTGCCAGGTTATCCCAAAACCGATTCAAGGAATTCCCAAGTCGACCTATACCTTCATATAGGAAGCTGAAACGCCTTAATCTTGTATTGAAAAAAATTCATAGCATGTGACTAATGCACAACTTCGAAAAACCGTATCGCTGTACAGTTAAACGACGCCAAGCATCAACCAATGCAAGAGTAAGACGCAAATCTCTCGAAGGCAGCAAAAAAAGGACGACCTGATTGCCCTTGAGCGATAATGACAATGACGCAAACAATACGCCTGTTGTTTCTCCATTGTGTTGTATATGTTGCCGATTTGCACTCACCTTGTATAGTTACACCAGTGATGGAAAATGGGTTTTTGGATTTCGTACCAATTATATAAATAAAATGTACTTCTTAGACCTCCACGGCACCATTTTTAATATTTGTTAAATAATAATAAAACTTAACCACAAACTTACTTCATCGAAAATTCGATATACATATCTTTTGGCAACATTTTTAACATTACCTTATACCTATAACGAATTATTTCATACTCGTTTGGTATTGATTAATTGCAAGTGATCAAAAAGTATACGGCGTAAGACTTCTGCAAAAAACCAATATCAATATAAATGCTATGTAACTGGTCTCTATTGGAAAATGTTACCAGCATTTGTTCAAGTGTTCCAGAAAGAAAGTTACCAAAGGATACTCTAGCAATTTTATTTTAATGCAAGAGCTCCTTTCGTAATAAAATGTTTCCTGCAAACTATCTTGATTTGTGATTTTGGCATTTGTTTAAAGTCAGTTAGACGGCCTTTTCTATTTCTTTAAGAATATTACTTGCGTTTATTATCGCGATTATCTAAAATATTCTTATTAATGAAGTATCGGTTTATTGGCGAAAATTTAAACTCTAAATATTCAACCAACAATTTCTTGTCGTAATAATCATCTTATATGTATGTACA
The DNA here is from genome assembly GCA_916048285.2 of Bellardia pandia. Classification (NCBI taxonomy): domain Eukaryota; kingdom Metazoa; phylum Arthropoda; class Insecta; order Diptera; family Calliphoridae; genus Bellardia; species Bellardia pandia. The sequence goes on from OU696531.1 coordinate 52,352,336, forward strand.
GGGTGGGCCAACTTGGACTGACTGATTTGAAATGCTTGCCCCTATTACGGTTCACAACTTTTTTAATAATTTGGTCGTCTTTCATAAATCGGTATTGCCATTCACAACTTATATGTAGTAGAGTTAATGTAGAGTTAAAGTCGGGTTGACTGACAGACGACCAAACTTAGTTGAGTTGAGAACGGCAATAGGGGCAGCTTATAACTTTTGCATTTTTAATTTAATACTCAATTGAACATCTCCAGAACATCGCTACGACGTATTCTAAAAGTTGATCTGAAGATGTTTCCATATAAAATTCAATTGGCCCAAGAATTATTGCCGAGGGATGCACCACAACGGCTACAATATGCCAATAGAGTTCAAATCATTCAGTCAAACTTGGCCCACCCTGTAGATGCATATTTAAAGACCAAATTTATATCAGTACCAATATGTTCATAAAACTTAATAAAATCTCTTTGCGTTGTGCTATACCTACACACTACTACACATATAGTAACTTAAATTTATCTACATCTGAAATGCCAAATTTTGATGCAACAATATTTTGAAATTGTACCAAATGACTCGTGGTAGTACCACGGTACCAACTCTTTCTAAAATGTACCAAAAAAAAAGTACAATTGTACCATGTTTGCCAACACTGAATTACACCATGCAAATCATTGTGTACTGAAATCTTTGCTTTAAACAAATAATTGTGTACAGAAATCGATTAATATACATAAAATAAATTTAATCATCAAAAAAAAAATTACCAAAATAAAGATTATTTTCTTTGTTTTTAAATTATTTATGTGATACATTCGATTTTGGCATTGAATATTAACATTAACAAATACTAAATAATGTAATGACGATATCAACTGTTTAAAACGCATCGCTCTAAGTTTTTAATATTAAAATCAAACTTTTCAAATAAAACACAATCTGTATAATATTTTCTTGACACATCGTAAAATTGGGTTTATTTTTATAAATAATTTATTTCTGGTTTCGTTCTATTTATAACACAAATAACATAAAACAATTAGTTTATTTATGCCTTTTTTTCTATAGCGGTATAAATATAACAATATTATTACAACAATAATTACATACGAATACATATATTTATGACAATACATAATAGATATATGAAATTTAAATGAAATATTTTTTAATCAAAAATCATTTGTATGTAAATGGTTTTATTTCAAAAATATGTAGGTAGTGGTATATCCTTAACAAAAAAAAAAAAAAACACACACATACAATATCATTTAACATTTAAATCAATCTGCTCTATATTTAGTTGAATATTATATTTAACATTTCTTTATCGGTAATAAATTCTTCTTATTTCTTTATAAATTCGCTACAGCAATAATATAAAAAGAGTTTATTTTTTTTCTAATTTCTTAAAATATAAAAATAGTCGTTTTAAAATAAAATAAAACATGCAGTTACAATTTGGTTAGACAAACAATACATATGTATGTACATACATATTTAAAAAAAAAGAACACAAAGTGCTTAGTGTAACATCTAGTCCTGCATCCTTTAAGCTTGTTGCTACGTTGCCGCAGATGATGTGTTGTGCATGTACATACCTACATACATATTTTTTTCTTTTTCAGGTAGGTACCTGCAACATTTTGTTTTCATAATTATTCTTGTTTTTTTTTGCATTTCCACAACTCGACATCCATACATAGGTAATGCTTGGTTTTCACTATGTCAGTTTTGTTGTGAAATTGTCAATTTTGACAATAAAACTGACATGCTGAAAACCAAGCATAATTCTATTTTAGATTCCTGTTTTCCAAAATGTTTTATTTTGTTTTGTTAAAAGTTAAGAAACAATCCTACAGATGCACATTTTAAATGAATTTTTTAGAGTTGTTACCTATAAAGATTATTTTACTACCTAAGTTTTTTGGTTTCAATTGTGTTTAGTTTTTTTTTAATGGTTTTTCAAAGAAAATAATGCATAATTCTTAATTATCTAGCACAAACAAATTTTTAACACATTTTAACACAGACTAGTAAGTACAGTTACACATTTAGTTTAGTTTATTTTTAAATTAAAGGATATACAGACATGTTTAGGTGTTATTATTGTTTAGTTATTATAAGAAAATGATGTAGGTACCTATAAATAAAAAAATATTTATTTTAAACTAACTTTAAAGTACATATATTCTAAAGGCAAGGTCACACATGGCAAATATTTACTCAAAAAAGCGTAACCACTTGTTTTAGTACAAATATGTTTGACGTTGTTTGCTCTTACAGAGTTTTGCAAGATCAAACAGCATAAAATAAAATAAGACTTTTTCGACAAATATTTGCCAAGCCTATTTCGTGTGAGACCATATGCAATTTAACAAAAATATTTCATTTTGCATTTAATTCTTTGTTCATTTATTCGTGTAACAAGACCAAAACAAAATTCAAAAATAATATCACAGAATAAAAAATATAGCAACAACAAAACACTTGCAAAGTTGGCGTCACAGTTTATTTCGTGTGTTTGAATTAATCGTTATTTGAGAGTAATATACATACATATTACTAGTTGACTTATAATATGTTTTAAACCTAACTAATATGCTATTAGAAAGAACACCTACTTCTGTTTTTACACGGTTTTGATTGAAAATAAAAAAATTTTATTTTTTTTACACGATTTTATTCCATTTAACATGATTTAAAATCTTTTATGCTTCAATTTTTATACCCTACACCACTATAGTGGGGATGGTATATTGGATTTGTGCTGATGTTTGTAATGCCCAACACCCACCTTCTACAAATTTTGTGCAGATCGGTCCATAATTTATCATAGCTCCCATATAAGGCCCACTCCCGAAAATCACTTTAAAGAGCGTAACTCACTTAAAAATTTCGGTATCTAAATAATATTGAACACAAATATGTTTCTTATATACATATAAAAATTATATGATGCAATTTTATGATGATCGGTGCATAATTAGTAGTAGCTCCCATATAAGACCCACTTTCGAAAATCATTTTAACGACCATAAATTTCTTAAAATTATTGGTATCTAAATAAAATTCAACTCAAATAAGTTTCATATATACAGAAATGATGACACGTAATTTTATAATGGTCGGTCCATATTTAGTCGAAACTCCCATATAAGACCCTCTTCGCAATTCACTTTAACCTCCATAAATTAAAAGTATTTATATCGAGATAAAGTTTAACACATATAATATTTATATTCGCAGACATTATGACACTAAATTTTTGGATGATCGGTTCACAATAGGTTTTATCTCCCATATAGCAGCCCATTTCTGAAAAACTATTTTACACATATACTGGGTGTAGGGTATTATATGGTCGTGCTTGACCGACAATACTCGTTTACGTGTTTTTGGTTAAATTTAATTATTGCGAAATATGTTCATAAGTCCCCTTTTAGAGTTGCACAATTAATAGACAGACAGAAATTTTTTGTTTATTTTCTTCGTTCTTCTTCTTCGATGTTGATTTTTGTGGAAATTTTTATTATAAAAACGCATTGAGTATAAAAGAAATTAAAAAAACATAGTTTGCAAACAACTGTTAAGTTTTTGTTATCAATAAATCTACCTATTTGGTTAATAAATTTAATTATTTTTGCAATACGCGTTAAAGTGAGAAAAATGATGTAAAGCAACAACATGCAAAAATGTGAAGAGTGGAAACTGTAAACGAAAAATGTCTTAAACCCGGCATTTAGTCCTGTTTCACACTCATCAGTTCTGATCGTCAAGTCAAGTATTTTTCAATGAGAAGGAAAGAGAAAATTTTCTTTTATCTTTTTATCATCAGAACTGATGAATGTGACCCGGCATTTACACATGCAAGTGCAAGTTCGAAAAAGTCAATACATTCACACTTTTTTACTAATACACTCACATTTTTTCACTAGCAGAGCTAGTCGAGTTTTTCGAATAAGTGTTCGTATATAATACGCACACGGCACTTGCATGCAAGTACTTGCATGTGTAAAGGGAGGGAAAATGTCCAGAACAGTACAGGTTTACCGCACACTCTTCCCCTTTAATACATCGCCTACTAACTTCGTCTGTCTGTCTTTCAATTTCTCAACTGTAAAAGGGGACTTACACGAATAAGTGAACAAAGAATAAAATGCCAAACAATTTTTTTTGTTAAATTACATTTTTGTTGTTTTTTTCAAGTTGTGTGTCACTATAAATACATACGTACATACTTATTTAAGCCCCGGTTTACATGATGATTTTAACGACGTCGTTTTTTAAGGTGTGTTCACATTATGTGTATTTGTCATGTGGACTGTCACTTTTTCGCATGTCAAATTTGTACATATAGTCTGAACACCTTCAAACAATATCATGTGTTATTTCTCTGTGTACAATACACATGACATTTTTTTTATTTAGAACGAGTTCTATTTTCAAGTGACAAACCATCTGACATCAGCTGTTTTTTATAACAAAAATTTTGTGGCGGCAAAAATTAATTGAAATTTTATAATATAATTTATAAATAGTAAAACAAAACTACAAAAAAAAATTTTATACAAATTTATTATTGAAAATGGAGGGAAAAATTGAAAAGGAGTTAACAAAAGTAAGTACATATGTATTTTTTTATTGCAATTTTTATAGTTATTTTTATGTTGTTCCAGTTTGACTGGTGCTAAGAAGCGGTTCTACAGTTGATCGAAATGTGGCAAGAGAAGGAATGCTTGTATAACCCGCGGAATAAGTTTTACCATATCAGCTGTTTTAAGATTTTATTTTTGATAGGTTATGTCAAATGTAATTGACATATCAACATTTGAACATGTAAATTATAAACCGTATGTGAATCTCAAATTTTGACATACACATGAAAGCACATGTGGATAGAAAAGTGACATTCCACATGACAAATACACACAATGTCAACACAGCTTTAGACGTTGCTTTTGGTTTGTCGGCGAGCGGTGTAGTGAAGCAAGCGGGGTAGAAAAAAAGACACGATTTCTGTTTTCATGTTGTTTTTTCATATTTCTCTTTACACTCATTTCTGTTTTTGTTGTTCCGTTTTATTCTTGTTCTTATTTTGAATTGAAAGGTTCATTTAGGAATTCAACATGTAAAAATAAAATAAATAAATAAGGTGAATATTTTTCTAAACAAGAAAAATAATTATTTTGTTTGGATTTCTGTAATTATTTATTTATATGTGTGATGTTTTTAGTGCGTACATTGTGTCCATAATTTAAAATTATTTGTTAAAAGACAAAGAACATTTTTTAATACGAACAATAAACTAAAGAAGATTTGTAAAAAAACGACGTCGAAAAAACAACGTCGTATAAATACAAACAAATTTTCGTAGCATCTTCAAAAGAGAAATAATAAAAAACGACGTCGTAAAAATCATCATCTAAACCGGGCTTAAACATTTTTCAGCTGTTGTAATTTAGCAACATGAATTAAGTTATTAAGAATCATAAATTATAACAATCTGTATGAAATATGTTTATCTTATTAATAAAATTTGAGCGTTACACTTTCTCCATACTTCTTAAATTTATTATATGTAATTTGCTCGAAATATTTTATAAATAATGATACCTAATGGCGCAAAAGTAATCCTCTTATCAGGAAAATGCTATAAATTTTGTGATTGGCGCCTAATGTCAGTTCTGCAATATTCCGCGTTCTGGAGCAGTGTAGCGTAACATTGTTTATTAACGTGTATTTCGCATGTGTTTACTACACAAATGTCCAAACAGAACTGACTTTAGGTGCACCGCAAAATTTATAGCATTTTCTGATATTTTGATATTTTCTGAATTTCGTAAACAGTTAAAATTCGTTTCTTTTTAATTAATAACACTGTGCTCGATTTCGACAATTTTTTTTACCGACAAACGGGGCACCCTAGTGGGTAAAACTACATCGAGTACATGTGTATCATGGTGCAACTATACAAGGTGAATGCAAATCGACAACAAATACAACACAAAACAGAAACAACAGGCATTTTGTTTGTGTAAAATAATGTACTACTGTCAAAAATACTTGAAAAAGTATTACTTTTGACATAAGTAAATTGTTAACAAATTAAGTCAGCTGGGCTACTTCACTCACCTTGTATAGTTACACCATGATGATAACATCGTTTTAAGCGGCAAAGTTGAACAAAATTCTACTTTGCCGCTTCTTATAGCATTGCCAAATTAGGTAAATTGCGATACTTAAAAATTTTTGTATGCAAAATTTTGTAAAGAAACAAAACTTTAATTCACTGGTAATACTGTTGCCGCAGGCGGCCGCATGTCGCTTATATTGGCCTTCCACTATAATATACATACATATTTAATTTTATATCTTAATTGTGTTTAAATCTGTTACAATTTTAGATTGAAACAAATAAGAAAGTATAGTCGGCCAAGCCAGTCCATATAATATGTGTAAAAACAGTTTTTTGATTGACTAACAGTCTGTTTCTTGATATTAAACGATTAATTGCAGTTCGATGAGAATAAAAGTCTTCATACAATATAAGGCTTATATGATTTAAACTCTTCCACTCGCTATATGAAAAGAGAAGGCAGAGTAAAATGAGTGCAAACTTTTCTATAATGTGCATAATCTTTTAGAAGTTCTATAAAACGAAAACCTACCTCAAGGATATAAAATATTCAAGTAGTAGTGCGATGTACTGATTGGTCAATTAAATAAACAACTTCATTTAACTGCAGCCGACGGTCAGAGTTGGTATGAACTTAGTACTACGCCAATCATTTTATTAAATAGTTTACATATGGAAAAAACAAATGATCTTAAATGGATGTTCAACTCATAATAAGTTTTGGGTTTTTAAGTTACGAAATACCAGTTATATGTAGTAGTTATACAGGCATGTCACATAATTCGATCGGAATGGTTTCAATTCCGTATTTGGAAATCGATCGTTTTTACTTTGCGTTCTCTAGATTTCGATCGATTTTGTTTATTACCAAAAAAATTTTAAATCTCGGCTTTTAACTTATATCGTAACCAAAACAATAAACATATGGTTTTTATAATAAAAAAAAGTATAACAAAAGCGAACAAAAAGAGCGCTAAAGTTTTGCACAGACGGTTGGCAGATCTTACAACATTGTTCGAAAAATGTTCAGAAAATGTCTAACAATCGTGTGAACATAAAATTTTTGTCTTCAAACGTTGTAAGAAAAAGCATTGACAATTTACCTTCTGCTAACAATTTTTCAATGTCAGTATATTGCTAGCACATTGCTAGATCTGACAACATTGTATGATCTGACAACCGTCATACTTAACAAAGAAATTTTAAATAAAACTGAACAAAATTTAAAAAAAAAAAATGCCCGGAATTTCAATTGTTGCTGTGTTAAATAAACAAAGACATCAAAACGTAGTTGAATTACGGAATCAAAACCACTTTCGTTCGGAATTGAGTTGTGTGACATGACTGACAGAATCTATTCACAGTAGTGCTGTCTAATAGCAATTTTGCAAATAAAATAATGTATTCTGGTATCCATTGAAACAACCATAGGTATTTTTAGAGTACAAAAAAGCGGGCGCGGTGAGTCAATACATTGGGCGAATCAGCTTCAAATTTAATTTCAGGGATTACATTTGCAACTTTTTGTTCGGACCTATCTAATGTGTATTACAATTAAAATTTTTAAACAACATATTTATTTTCGATATTTCTGTAAATATATTAAACTATTAAAGAATTTTTTTTTTTCAAATCTTAAAATTAATTTAAATGTTACAAATGTTGTCTGTCCGCTTACTATATATTTTAGTTAAAATTAAATTAGTGCTAAGATTTCGATTTCATATGTAATTCATTAAATTTTTCTGATATAATCTCTAAAAAGTTCTCTAGTTCCTGGTTCTTTAAAATCTTTTGCAAAAGTTCCCAAATAGCTACGAAAACATTTCAGCCATTTGCTTAATTTTATAATATATAATAGAAATAATAGTTGTAAAGAATTAAAACCTACAGTTATTTAGACATTTTCTTATAAAATAGATGCATTTACAGCGAATTTAATATAAAATAAATGTTGTATATGAAAATATTATATTCTTTCGTTTTTTAGATTCTTGTTTTTGTTATCGACACTTGGTTGTTTGTTTTTTTAGTTTGCAGCAGATATGGAGTTTTAAACTGTCCATCTTTATAACTAAATAATAATAGCGGTATTTAGCCGCCGCCTTCTTATCTCCTAAATGCCCTTATTAAAACTTAAGGCCGCTCGCAACTTGTTGCGTATGCGTGGTGAGGTCCAACGCGAGCCGCTCGAAGAGCCGCTACCGATGCCATTGTTGCGCAGATCATTGGGCGAAACACCCTCATCCACATCATCGGCTTCGGTTTTAATTTCCATTTTTTGCACAATCAAACGTAGCAATTGATGCTGCTGCTCTAAAATGCGACTAATGTCACGCAATTTACGTTTTTGTTTCTCCAATTCAGTGTTGATGAAGTCATCGTTATTCTCGAATTGCAAGACATCCATGGAGGCTAAGGGGATTTAAGGAAAATAATGTTTTTCTATAATGTATTAATATATGGGACATAATTGTATCTGACAATTTATTTGAAAATGTTATAGAGATGTTAAACAACTTTAACGGCCGATGTTATCATCTTGTTTATTTGTTCGCACATCATCTGAATGTCATCAAATTACTTTTTTACACAAAAACCGCCAGTTTTTAACTTAAAAAAAAAAAAAAAAAAATAACTTGACATGAATGTCGACACGTTTTCTCCACGAAGACTCGCCAAGACATGATATAATAGTATGTTAACATTACTTGTTTGACATGTTTGATTCAAGCTGTTTGCTAATTGTCAGTTACAGAATTTGATTCTGAATATATTTGAAATACTTACTATCCTCGGTAAAGGGATTTGAAAACCATTTTCTTAATATAAAGTCAAAGAAGCCCAATTTCGACTTGGTTTCATTGGGATACTCAATCAATTCCATTTTATCAATTTTTTGCAACCACATTTGGGGTAACTTTCTCTCCAATTCGGTATGCAAAACCACCTAGAAAAATTTACAAAAATTGTGTCACAACAAAAAGTCTCATTGGAATTTTCAGGGCAATTTTCTTTATCACCCCTATCGTGAATAAAAATTCCACATGAAATTTGTTCCCTTTTATTTTTTTAACATTGAATTTAAATAGAAAAAATGTGAAAAGTGAACAAATATCATGTGGAATTTTTATTCACGATAGGGGTTTATATCTATTGAAATTTGAATTTAAGAAGAAGAGCTTGAATATTTACTATGAGCGTCAATATAAAGTAAACATCTAATATTGTTTAAAAAATGTTTTATTATAATACGACAAGTATATATTTAAAACAAATAACATTGCATAATGCATAAGTACATAATTTAAATAAAATATAACTCAATAACAAAAACTAGGAAAATAAGGATAAAGAACAGAAAACAATAATTCAATCTTGTAGACATAGAAACTACGAGTTTTTTTAGTGTAATCAGGCGATATTTTGTTCTATTTATTCTGTCTGTAATACAAATTTAGATTGTTCTTGCAAGAAATATTTCTTAGCCAAATTTGTTTGTCCAGAAATTCGAACAGCTGCTCAATTGGGCTAAGGTCTGCGGACTGATCTAAAGATCTCAAGGTTTTGGAGAATGATTGAGCAACTAATCTTTCAGAATTTTGTCCTGTTGGAAAATCTAGTTCTACGCTAGTTCTAATTCCTCTATATAATATTATTCCATGAGTACAGCCGGTATTAATAGGTAGCATGGCCCCTTGAGAGGTAGACCCTTGCGGTTAGGTTCGTTACAAGGTAACACCGCATTGATTAACCCTTTAATGCCTAAGACCGTCTATAGACGGTCATCAGTTGAGTATTAAAAAAAACCGGCTTTTTCCGTTTAGCTACTAGTCTTCCTTGTTTTTGTCCTGGAGCTTTCCAGGAGTATTTTTTTCTGAATTGGAACTGAAATTCGTAATTTGCAGATGAAATACATGCTAGAACAAAAATTTATTTCTGCAATTTGAACGTATTTTCAATTTCAGGAATTTAAGGGTTAATACAATTAAGCTTTTCTTTTAATAATATGTGGTGTTGACTTTATTTTGACGCTCACAGTACTTTTTTTTTAATTTACCTGCATTGCCAATCTTTTTAACTGGGCATTACGCCGTACAGATTCAATATCACCAACCGCCAAACCGATGAGTAGATTCATGAGCAAAATCGGCATTAAAATCATAAATACACCTTTAAAGTTTATAGATTTTATTAATAAATTTCGCTTAGTGATTGGTGAAAACTTACTTAATATTAAAAATGATGTTAATGGAACCTTCAGTTGATGACGATAGTATGTATTGACATAAGTACCCACAAAATCCAATTCACCCAACATCATTGAGAAGGTCCTCAACAAAGACATGGGTATATTTGAAAAACTCAAATGATTTGGCTGGGGATCTACGATCTAATCATAAAATTGAAAATATGTGTTAATAAAAGAATTGAGTTGTTGGTTTTTGTATATTTTTAAATAGTTTTCAAATAAAAACTTTTAAGACTCTGCTCTGTAGAATCTGTAAATGTTTCAATTTGATTTGTTTTTTTTTAAGTTATCAATACAATTACCTTTGACAGGAGTATATAAAAGGCCAAACCAAATGCTATTATCAGTATTGAGAATACTAGTAGGACTTTGATCAAGGTTTGTAGAATTTCCAAAAACATGACCACGTAAATTCCGACCTGTGGGGAAGAAGACAGAAAGTTTAAATAATTAACAAAACAATAGTAGTTCTTGTGCGACAAGACGTGGGGTAAGAGACCTACAGTGGCTCATAGATTATTTTATGCAGTGCACTTTTTTGTTTTGACTGCATAAAATAGGCAGTGACGTGAAAAAACTACAATTGTTTTTTTTAGTTTTAATATATTGAAATGTACATTATTGCAATAAATGTTTCTTTTTTAAGTTCCTGTTAGTTTTCTTTTTATGCACTGCATAAAATGAGATGTGTCTAATATCAAATAAGACTAAAATAACTCACCTGATCAAATCTCTGCAAAAATAACAACAAACGAAACCATGATAGAAACACCGATATGGATGCTGCCGAATAGTGAACATTCGTTATGCCACCGTCCGCCTTAAAGACCGGTATAACCATTATTAAAGTTGATATGTATAAAATCCAAGAAATTAAATTCACAATTTCTAAAATATAATGCAAACGCTGCTGATACATTTGGATCAATTCGCGCAGCGAAGTCACAGTGATGTAAACTATTATGGCCACCGCGCACACCACTATGGCCGTAGACTGTTCAATTCTCTCGTAACAATCAATGCTTGCCGTTGAGTTTAACAAACGTATATTGGAGCTTAAACTACAATCAGTAAAATCGGAACTATAATTAGGAAGATACAAAATAGAAATTATGACTTTTAAAAAGAACTTCCTTTTGTACTTTAAGCACTTACCCATTTCTTATGTTATTCAAATTTGTGCTCAGCGTCCGATTCTGCATCTTGATGCCATTCATCATGAGCGACGAGTAGATGGTGACAAATAGCAGGAATATTGAATAGATTAAAAGATTTGCCAAGTGAAAGTATTTGCCATAAGAATTCCATTTCATTTGCAAATATTTCTGACTCAAAGGATGAGCCAATAATTCAACACGACCATGATTAACCATTGTCTGCATTGACAGCCGGGCAACCATAGAATGCAAAACAACAAGGAATATGTTAAAAAGTTGATAGGTTATACAGAAGTTAGTAAAAATAATAAAAGACTCTAGTTTAAATTGACCATAAAAGACAAAGCTGTAAATTATTGACGTCGTTCATAAGGATGTGACACAGTGGAATGGTTTTCCCTCAAGACATTTACATCTAATATTTCAGCTACAAAATTTGAAAGAACCAATCAACAATAAGCTTCTTAACAGCGAGAATACAAAATAAGTTGCAAGTGGAACACTTTATTAACTTGATTCTTTATAAATTATGCGGTAAGGGAATTAATTCCAGTTATGTGATATCATGACCTATGCCTTGGAAATGCTCAATAACTGCTTTCGTTTAAGACAAAGACTAAGTTACCAAGCTTTAGACAACCATTGTTATGGGACTGTAACTCTATCAAATTGTACCAAATATCTAAGTATTATTCTTAACACGAAATCATGGAAAGAGCACACACATGCATCTATACTTGTAACCAGATGTTCGATTTAAAATTACTAACAAATTTAAGTGAATGTACAATGCAATAATACGTCAAGTATTAATTTGTGGTTTGGTGACCACAATAGAAACGAACTGTATAGATCTGATCTGAGCATATACATCGCTGTAATCTTTCAGAGACTCCGTACACTATTTTGCACCTAACTCCAACAGACCTTTCTCTACCGTACACCTATATCCACATGTCTTGCGATGATTTGGATCTGGAGATCTAGAACGTATGGGCACGCAAGAATCTTGAATATCATAACGCATTTTAGGATTTTAATAGGATATTCAAAGTTGTTATTTCTACCAAGTTCATTGGGAAAATAATATTAGGACAGAAAACGGACACCTCCATAATTTATGTCTCTGCACAAATACAAGAAAGTTTTTTCAGCATCTTGCGATCGAAAGCTAGCTTTCAACTCAGATGAAGAGGAGGAATTGTTCAGATGAAGACACATATTGAGAATCTTCTGAATGAATACAACATTATCGGCTATACCATAAAGAATTTCTCTGCTGCCCAAGATATCAATGACCTCCTAACAACACAAAAACTGACACCTTTTCCTGCCGACTATTTATCCAACTTAACACATTGTCGAATATTTATGATCGTTTATGATTTTGAAACGATCGTTTAACGCAGTATAGTAACTGATTTAGATTTTTTTTAAATCATTTCACACGATTGATCAGTCTATGTAGATAAGGGTTGGCAAACATGGTACAATTGTACTTTTTTGATACCTTTTAGACTCAGTTGGTACCGTGGTACTACCACGAGTCATTTGGTGCAATTTCAAAATTCTGCTACATTAAAATTTTAATACTCCAGATGAAATAGATAAGTATATGATTTAAGTAACCATTTGTGTAGTAGTGCAAGCCGAAGAGAGATTTTATTAAATTTCATGAACATTTTTGAACCATATGATCTTTAAATATGCATCTAGGATATGGTTATCACTACAAGAAGTTATTGGTCCCGCATAGACCCAGAGTATGTGCCCAGGGTCCCCAAACCCATATCCCCACATCTTCAACTGGCCACTTACTACTTCATCCTACTTCACTTTATCCAATAGATATATAGATCTACCCAGTAGAAGCAGCACAATTCTTTGGCCTGTACCTTACTGCAGAAAATGTATATAGTCTAGCTAATACACCAAAAACAACAACAACGACAAGGAATTGCTGGTTAAATTTTCAAACAGTGGGAGCCTCTGAATCATTATTTCGAATAAATGCAATAATTTGCTGTCTAACTATACCGGTAGGAAAACTTCTAGGGCTTCACTTTGTAGATCTTCTAAAATACATGTGCATACATCTAATCGATACTCATTCTCAATGCCTTCTATAGGGTGTTTTTTTTACAGGTTTGTTTTTCGAAAAGAGATAAAACTGGCATTTTGTGGTCAAATCTGGCAACTCTAATGTCATTTATGTTCAGTTTGGTTTGCCATTTCATCATGAACAGGTTGACAAAAGAACAACGCTTGCAAATCGTGCAAATTTATTTCGAAAATAACGGTTCAGTTCGCGAAGTTTACCGCAAGCTCCGTCCATTTTATGGTCGACATAATCGTCCATCAGGTTAACCATGGATCGTTTTCGCACTACGTTTACTCTATTTGATAATACGCATCCGCAGAGACGTCGAACAGTGCGCACCGAAGAATCAATTGCCGCTGTAGAGCAAAGTGTTGAAGAGGACCCGAATTAATGGAGACCGGTATAGAGCCATGATAACCGACTATTTTGTTCCCGAATTGGATGGCATGAATGTGGATGAGTTGTGGTTCCAACAAGACGGCGCTACATGCCACACAGCGCACGCCACAATCGATTTATTGAAGGAAACATTCGATGAGCGCATAATTTCGCGGAATGGACCTGTCAATTGGTCACCAAGATCGTGTGATTTGACACCATTGGATTATTTTCTTTGGGGATATGTGAAGTCGCTCGTCTACGCCAACAAACCAGAAACGTTAGGGGAATTGGAAGCCAACATTCGTGGCGTTATTGCCGACATACGGCCCCATATGCTCGAAAAAGTGGTTGAAAATTGGACCTGTAGAATTGGCTTTATTCGAGCCAGCCGCGGCGGCCACATGCCTGAAATCATATTTAAACATTAATGGCATAAAATTATCCTTCCAATAAAGCCAAATTGATGGTCATTAAAACGATTTTCTTGTGTTTTATTTCAATTCGAAGTTCTATACCTCTCAAAAAACCACCCTATATCAGAAGATATGTAATATTAAGATCTTAAGGTACATTTTTTTAAGACTTTTATCTCTAATATACATCTTAAAAGATATGCAGTTACGTTTTATTTTTCAGGCATTTTTGCTCTACTCGATATCCAAATATTGAGTCGTTGAAGCGATCCGTGCAGTGGACAATTTCTCGTCTCGCGTTTGTGTCAAATCCGGCTGGAAGGCAAACGGAAGTCATTTCGAATAAGTTGTTCTTAGATTTGTTTTATACACGTTTGTGATTATGGTGCTTATTATGAGCAAAATTCGATTTTCGACTCTGGTCGAAAATGCTTATCGAACGAATTTTCATTTGGTATTTTGGTGCACATTCGATGAAAAACGCTATTGTGACAATTACTCTTTTTGGGTTATTCACAATAGTACATTTCTATCAGCTGGCGCTATATTTGTTTACAAATTCTTAAAGAAAAATAAATTAAATTTGAAATGACCACCACGGAATTATGGGTTAATGATTCGTCTGATGAATAGAATTAAGCTTCTGTGTAATGCGCTCCCATTTTTTTTTTGGCTGCCTGAACTTTAGAGCAAATATCTGTTGCCAACAGTGGATCTTCTTCTATGAGAGAAACTAGCTACTCCAATTGCTGGTTTCTACTTACGACCTTAGATCTGCAGGATATTAACAAAAGTAATTTACAAGTACATATTATTTGATTGACAAAAAAAAAAAAAACAAATACTTCCATTTTAAATGAATTTTGCACAGTTTTATACAGCGTCGACAGCAAATTTGTGTTTGATAAGAAATTCGTTGAACATCGAAATTTTCGACAGCGATGCCAACTCATAATACAAATTTTACATTCGACACTCGATTTTTGTTAGCCAGCAAATATCGATTGTCGAATGCAACTCACAATAGGGGCCTAAGCTTTATTGTTATTTAATAGTTCTTAAAATGGTACCGTGGAGGTCTGAAAAGTACAAACAGCTATTTTCATCCGTGATGTGAATTCACGGTTTCATAAACTTCTATCTGACCAAAAGTAGTAAATGCTGCATTGCTAACTATCTTGCAAAGTAAGTTTGTAAAGTTTAAAGGCCAAAAGTCAAACTATTGCAAAATAGTAATGGGTGGGCTGCAAGGAACTGTACAGTAGCAGTACAGGAACTACACAGTTTGTCTAGCACAAGCAATTGTCAGGATTACAAACGGCCCAAAATAATTTAATATCTGTTTCGCTTCAAATTAGCGAACATCTGCAAGATGACAGATAGTTACCGATAAATGGATAAATTTACTTAAGATTTTCTCCAATCTAAAGCAGAATATCGTATCATTACTTTGAAGAAATAGTTGCCGGGAATTCAAAGGGGTTTTCTGTTTGTTTTTAGCCGTTTTAATCACTGGACCCAATAACTATGATTAAGAATAAAGTTTATCTGGTTTTCAATCTCAACAAATGACACTGAGAAAAATCATTAAATCTTCCTACAAACTATTTTTCAAAGAAGATTATTTTAGTATAGATAAGTCTTCTTGTAGCACAGCTTGTTATATATAAATTAAATTTGAACAACTGACTGTCACTTTTTTAATTTAATGCCCAACTACAGTCAGTCCACTGCGTCCATTCTAATTTAAACTAGAGATTCTTTTAAAATTTTTTTATATTACAAATTAACATTCTTAATCACAAACATAAAACAAAAAAAAAAAAAACAAAAACTAAAAAGTAGTGGAAATTGAACAAAAAAAAAAAAACAAAATACATAATTAATTTTAAATCGGACATCATACAAACAGAAAGAAACAAGAAATTTGTAAATTAAAAAGAAATGTTAAACGCTTCTTGACAATTATAAGGATATCAAACTGACATTTCCACATTCAAATGCACACACAAATAAAATCATACATACATACATACATATTTACAGACGAGTAAATTATAGAAGCTATAAAGAAGAGAACAGAGCACAGAGGAAAAACAAGGTTAAAAACTAAAGGAAACAAAAAGAAAACTTTAACATGGTCATGACATCACTGAGGGGAATTTCGATATGAGTTGAAAAACAAAAAAATAAATAAAAAATATGATGGGATAATGCAGGGATATTTTGAAATGATACTTGTACTTTATTTACTTTTTTTGCACATATTAACAAGTTTAACGATTATTTCTTTATGGACAACAGTGTTTTTTTTTTGCTTTTGATAAAAATTTTTATACTTGAACTCACATTAACCACAGCCAATGGTGGTTCCCGCCATGTTGGATCATTGTTTTGTATGCGTTTCGCTTCAAGTTGTTCGGGCGATAGTTGTAGTGGATAAAATGAATATTTTATCTAAGTAAAGAGCGAAATACAAAAAAAAATTTTTGTAGTTTAGGAATTTAGCTTAGCAGTTTTGTTGTTTTTGTTAGTTTGTTTTGTTTTCTTTTTGTCACGTTTTACAAAGTTGTTTTCATTTATTTTAAATTCGTTTTTTGAGTGTTAGTAAAAGTATCCAATTGTAATAGTATATGGTGGCAGTGTGTGTGTCTATATGTGAGTGTATGTCTTAAACTATAAAAACCTTGTTGGGAATTCCGTAAAGTGTGATTTTAATGGGTTACTAACGTTTCTATACCGTTAAATGAGTAAAAAGCAGGGACCGGAAATAAGAGTTATTTTTCAATTTTTGAAGAAATAAATCATACATAAATGAACATCGTAGAAAACTTTTAATTACACCATCATGATTCTTAGGCGAAATGCATCCAACATATTGCATGATTTTAAAATTTTTGATTTTTATTTTAACAATCAAAAATAAGAGTTATTTTTGATTTTTATATTTTTAAATGAAAAATAAAAGTTATTTTTGATTTTTATGTTTTTAAATGAAAAATAAAAGTTATTTTTGATTTTTATATTTTTAAATGAAAAATAAAAGTTATTTTTGATTTTTATATTTTTATATCAAATAAAAATCAATTCAAACCTCTTATTTATTTGTTGATGCCGTATGTATTATAATATGCTGCTTCATTCAAATTTCTGTATGAATATAATTTATTATGTGACTTATCCATTATCAGCTATAAAAACATGAATGCATAGAAATAGCTTATAAGTTTTGGCTGCCATTCAAGTCAGTGTTAAGAGGTCGTTTTCAGGTGTTCAATTTTACCATCATAATTGATTTTAAATGCTCCTCAGATAAATTATATCTCAAATCTCCCAATATTAATCTGAATGCTGAAAATGACCTTTCTACACTGACTTGAGTGGCAGGTACAGAATGAACAATTAAAGCTAATTTTCGAAGCCATGGAAACACAAATTTTTTGTTCTCCCAATATTCCAATAAATTAGCAGAAGTATCGAAACGCTTTTCATTGTAATTGTCTATTTCAAAATAAGCTTTGCGGACGCTGTCATTTATTGTCGTAGGAGTATCATCGTCGTCCGAAGACGAATAATTCATCTCCATTGACCTTAAACCGTCTGCTAAAACAGATCGACAGCTTGCAACGGAGCTTTCATCTAATACAAATAAGTTTTTTTCAACAGGTGGCGTACCGCGTTACATAGGAATTTTGAATTGATTTCTATTATTGATATAAAATATAAAAATCAAAAATAAAAGTTATTTTTCATTTAAAAATATAAAAATCAAAAATAACTTTTATTTTTCATTTAAAAATATAAAAATCAAAAATAACTCTTATTTTCTATCTAAAAATATAAAAATCAAAAATAACTCTTATTTCTTGATTTTTTTGATAAAAGTCGTAAGAGTTACGGTCCCTGGCAAAAAGGGTTTCAAAAGTAATTCATTGTCAATTGATTAATATTGATATTAAAATTAGGTAGGACTAGTTTTCACTAAAATATCTATATATATATATATATATGTCCTGTGGTTCCTAGTAGGAACAAAGGGCAGATTGAAATTACATTACAAAAGTTAAAATTTTCAAAATTTCTAACAGAAAATCGATTTTTTATATGAAAAATTCAAAAAGTCCTTAAACCACTATACCTTTTAAATGCCTATTCAAGGTCAAGGTCGATGACATTAGTTTTAAAATGTTCAAATCTAACCAGAATTTATTTTACAAAGGCTGAGTATAGATGGCGTAACTTAGACACATGTAGTTAGCCAACTTTTAACGAGAAACGTACTATGAAACTGATAACCCGGAATAAAAAGGATATATCAAGGTTGCTGGCAGTATTAACGGGACACTGGACGTTAGGCAAGCACGCTAATCACCTGGGACTCCCTTTTAACGATCATCGTTGTAGTTGTTAGAATAGGGAAAAAGAGGAAACGATTTTCCATCTTCTCTGCGAATGAACAGCCCTGAGTGTGAAGAGACATAAATTCATGGGAAACATTGAACAACCTTGGTGAGGTAGCCGGGTCAAAACTCAATGACCTACTTAGATATCTCACAGCTACAGGTTGGTCTAGCAAGCACGACTTTTTGTACACATTTTAATTACATTATGATGTAAACGACATTAAATCTGACGAATGGTGTGGTCTTATTAAAACGGGGTATCTTCGACTCTACTTAAGTGTTCGCACGTAGTGAACTACCACGTAAACCAACCAACCAGAATTTATCTGTAATATCTGCCTTTTCTCTTTAAATTTCTTAAACTTCCTAAGTATGATCTACGTTTTTTACAAAATGCTGCTTCAGTATGAACTTTGTTGCCCTAGGAAACCTAGTTTTAAAAACACGTTTAAAAACAATCCAATATTGAGTGCGTATTAATACTGAATTTGTTATACTGTTACTGTGACCGGTACCGTTACCAAAATAATCCGGTAACTAGCTTTTTAAAGGTTAATAACATTTATGAACTAATCAAGAAGCTGCCTATCAGTTCCCGTTGCCATTTCTTTAATTGTTCTCACGATGAAGTGTCTCTGTAGCATTGTTTCATAATCAAAATTAGAGTTATCGTTACATTTTAAACATTTTAAATCGATAATCGAATTTGCAAACATTGTGTCTAGACAGTTCCTGATGTCATGATTACTTAGGATACTCATAAACGTATTTTTGACGCTATCGCAGTGAAATCTAGGATATAATTCCATTATTGTATTCCCGATCGGGACGACAATTTGAATAGTTTTTCTTGTCCTCACGAAGCAGTACCTCTATACCATCATTCCATAACTGAAATTAGAGTTACCGTAACCTTTTAACTCTTTTGAATCGGCAACCAACTTTGCAAACATTGATCATATTTATGAGAAAGTCATAAGATTATTCTGTCTAGACAGTTCCCAATGGCATGATTGTTTAGGATCCTCCTAATTGTTCTCATAATGAAGTGCTTTTGTACCATCATTTCATAATCCAAATTAGAGTTACCGTTACCTTTTAACTATTTCGAATCGGCAACCAACTTTGCAAACATTGATCATATTTATAAGAAAGTCATAAGATTATTCCGTCGAGACAGTTCCCGATATCATGATTGTTTAGGATCCTCCTGGACTTTTTTAATTGTCCTCATGATGAAGTGCCTCTGTACCATAGGTCGGCATCCTATAGCACAATAGTGCAGAGAGCACTTCACACATACGCTTAATCTTATTTATTCAGTCGTCGTTGAGACAGCAATGTGTGCACATGCGGCGGATGCTCTTATCTTTTTTTCAGAAATACTTCCCAACAAACATTTAAAATTAATAATGAATTACGAAAAATATTTTATAATTGATAATGCATTTGGTAACATGCATGTAATCAGCTTTTGAAGTATTAGAAGTTCCGTTTGTATATCAATCTCGTTGTTAATTTCTTATATGTTACGGAAAACACATTGTGAGTGTATGTTTCCTATCTAAGTTGTTTTGTATAATTTATATAATTATGTTTATGTTTGCTGGGTAGTTTTCTCACACACACAACCTCATTTTACGCTTTGCCTACCTCTGCTCTGTACCATCATTTCATAATCCAAATTAGAGTTACCGTTACCTTTTAACCATTCCGAATCGGTAACCAACTTTGCAAACATTGTGTCTTTTATAATACTCCTAAACGAATTTAACTTTTGACGCTATCGCAGTGAAATCTAGAATTTCATTCCATCACTGTATCCCTGGTAAGGAGGACACTTTGTATATATAGTTTTTCATTTCCTCAAGATGCAGCACTTCTGTACCGTCATTCCTTTAACCAAATTAGAGTCACCGTAATCTCTTAATCATTTCGAATCGGTAACTTATTTTGCAAAGATTGATCACATTTATGTCATCTCATTAACATTAAATAGTTTTCCTTGTCCTCACGGATCAGTGTTCTGTTCCTGTGTACCCTTAGATTTAGTTTAAACAATCATATGAATTTTCTATCTTTCGGTTTGGTTTTTGTTTGGAGTTCTCGAATCGAATCTTTTGGAGTTACTTTCTCATATGGAAAATAGTTGATGAAAAAGACTAAATTCAATATGTTTTTTAAGGCAAATTTCTTTAAAATCAATTGTGTAACTTCATCGATCAGCTTTCAGGGTTGAATCCAACACCATGTGTTGGATTAAGAAAAATGTGAGGGTGGTTACAGAGAGTTGTGTTTGTCAACATCAGATCTTAAATTGCAAATAACTGCTGTAGAACCTTCAGCTCACATTCGCACAGTACGGCTAAAGTACTCCAGTGTCGAGTACAAAGTGGTGATGTTTCCTATTTTCAACCCTACTTCGTCTTCGATAAGCACCTTCCTGGCCGAGAAGCTTCAAAATATACTTTGCAGCACCGGCTTATACCTAAGAATTGTATTTAATTTTCTGTCAGATATAGTATTTTATGTACATAAATACAACAAAGAATATCAGGAAGAGTGAAGTGTTTCCTAACCATTTTAAAAATTCCAGGCATTTAAATGCTTCCTTCGAAGGTTCGAAGGTTGTTAAATGTGTTTGGTCCAATGCTGTACCTATCATGTTGCTTCATCTGTGGTGTATGGGTGGTGCAAATATTTAGGAATCATTTCAGAAGCTCTTGATGTTCTAGTGTGATGTCGTATTCTCATAACCAGAACATCATTGCTAAATATTTGAACAACCCATAAATACAGATAAACCGACACGATTTGTTTTCCGTCTTGATTGTCAAAATACAACAATGAGTCTCGCAAGATGTTGGAATCGACCCTATTCATACGATCCAGAGATAGTCATAAAATCCTGGTTGAACAAATAATTATTTTTTTCAATCATTAACCCAATCTCCGTCATACCCAACCTTTAATTAAATTAATATGAATGGCAAATATTGCTTTCATCTGCGAATGAATAGATAGGGTTGGAAGCTCGGTGTAATTAAGAAAATAATGTATAGAAGAGGAGAAAGTTAAAAGTTTTTAAATACATGTTTAAAATTACAAGCAACTAAAAATTTTTACGTTTATAAAAAATGGAATGCTCGTCCTAATCTTTTATAAACTCTCTTGATAACCGTTGGTTTCGTTGATTTTAAATCCTATAATTAAATCCATATGAGTATGTTATGATCGTAGTAAAGTGACTTGGTGAAGGATATAGAAATAGTGTAGCACTTTATCACTTTTGTTTTAATTGGAAAACTCTATAATTTTTTTTATAATAAACTGAAAATCCCTTAATTATCTTGATTTTATTTAGACACCATAAGAAGCTTTTGCGTCTTTAAATGCATTACAGTTCCAACAATCATCATTTATCATCACATATTAATTGTAATTTAAGTTTTGTTTTTAATTACTTTTTAAATGACCACGATTCAAATTCAGATTGCTTAAAAGAAATTAAATCAGTAATAAACATAAAGCAACTAATTAACTTAAAGGAATCATAAAATGTAAGAGAAAACAAACAAGAAATAGAAATTGTAAAGAATAATGAAAAAAGAAATCGTTTGTTGCGTTTTAATAACGTTGCGTATTCTTACGTTTAAGGCCGGTAATGGAATGGTATGTTGTTGTAGCATGGGTTCGCCAGTTTTCTCATCAAATTTGGCGAACATAAAAGGACATTGCAGAAAAGAAAATGAATACTTAATCTAAAGGAAGTTTGATAATATTAGAAAATTATTTTGATATAGAACTTGTTTGTTAGAAGTTTTTTTTTTCGTTTTTGGTTAAAGAAACAAATGTTACAAAAAATGTACGCTATTTAGTTTTCAAAAGTATAGAATGAATAAAATAATTAAAAAAAGTAAAGTATTATTAAATAACAGTGAAAGCCTGTGTAAGAGAATATTTATTATTTAAATTATAAAAAAAAACTGTTTGGTTTTAACCACAGCAACAAAATATTGTTGAGAAGCAAAGTAAAGCATATGAAAACAAACAACTTAACCCTCTAATGCCAGTTTCTAAAATGAAGTCCAAAAAGTTTTTAAATAATTTATTTGTAATGAATTTAGGTATCTAATTTCAAAAAAAAAAAAACGTTTTCCAAGTTTTTACAATTTATGGTTTACGAGGTAGGTGGGAAAAGGTTAATGAAAGCCTCAACACACTCTTTGGCTTTTATTGATTAAAATGTAGTCATTTATATATTTTATATATATTTTGTTGATTTTTATTGCAAATACTTTACATTAGTTGCAAATAAATTAAAAAATAGCATTTCGAACAAAAACATTGCGTCTGGGACTTTTTGCAAAGCTTACATCATGTTTTTTTTACCATTTTAACCTATTTAGCCAGAGAGGGTAATGATTAATGCTATCATAGCGGATATCCGCAACTGGGTGAAT
This sequence comes from Bellardia pandia, assembly GCA_916048285.2. Taxonomy (NCBI): domain Eukaryota; kingdom Metazoa; phylum Arthropoda; class Insecta; order Diptera; family Calliphoridae; genus Bellardia; species Bellardia pandia. The sequence goes on from OU696531.1 coordinate 52,375,639, forward strand.
AGTTTTGCTGCCTATTTTTAAATGATTCGATTGAGGAGAATTTACTAAGGATGTATCGTACAGTACTACGCTTTTTTTGATATGCAACTAGTCCAGCAGCAATGGCTTTCAAAGTCTTTAAAAATATTTTAGTACGTTTATTAGCAACTGTTAAAAAAGCTTTTAGAATAAAAAAGCAAGTACATTTTTCACCATTGTCAATTTTGTGATGAGTGCCTTGAGGCATGCTTAAGCATTAGAGGGTTAACTTTAAATGTTTAGCATAATTTTGGGAGGTTTTATAAAATTCACGTCAGATAAAAGCTTTCACTGCTTTTATATAAAAAGTTTTAAATTTCAAATTTTTATTTGTTGATTTGGTTTCTCTAAAACCAATAAGAGGCTGTTAGTGTTATGTGCACGGATGCGTATAAAAAGTTTATATATTGTCTTGGACTTGCTAGTGTCTGCAGTTATAATTTGTTTTCATGTTATTTATGTAATTGTGTATGTTTCTTTTGTGTTTATACATACATATATGTTCACACATGTTATACATACATAAAAACTCTTTGAATCTTTTTTACAATTCGCCTTTGTAATACATTTATCCTGAACCGCTTCAAAAACCTTTGGCATTGATGCAATCAAGGCCAATGTAACACAAGGATGTTTGTCGGATTTCAACGCCATGACTTCATTAGCTCTTTCCTCATGTGTTACCATGGCTAAAGCAGCTTCAGGATATTTATAGTAAATGGCATAATCAATTGCACTAAGATCCATGCGATTATATATTAATTTACAGTCCATCGATAGTAAGACAGAAATAGCATGTGGTTTATTTTCCATGGTGGCCAAATGTAGGGCTGTGTTCTGAAATGAAAGTAATTGTTAAGTAAGATTATTTGGAGTGCCTTAAGGCGGCTGTGTGGAATCTTATATTATATCCTTTACGATGAAAAACAAATTCTTGCTTTTCTAAAGTTCTCCTTGAAAATCCTTTATTACAAAGAGAGGTACATAGGATCCCAAACAACTGAAGATATCGCTCTAGCTTTAAATGTTTAAACTTTATTGAAATTAATAAAAGCATGAAATTTTACACACTACATTAACTGTTAGCATTTGATGGATTTTTGCAATAATATAAAACACTTACCCCATCCTTATCGATTTGATCCAACAAATGTGAATGCACTGAATGCAACAACTCTATGGTCTCTGTATAGCCAGACATGGCGGCCAACTGCAAAGGATTTCTGCCATTATGATCACGATGCAATAAAGCACCACGATTCAAGAGTAACTGCACTACCCTGGTGTGACCCTGCTGTGAGGCTATATGCAACGGTGTCAAACCCTCACCATCACTTTCGTTGATTATGAATGAACCCTTTTCCGAGTCCAACAGCTGTTTCACCGTATTATAGCGGCCATAACGAGCAGCAAAATGTAATGGACTTTCGTTGTTGTTATTCTTCAAATTAATACAGGCTCCCAGCTGTATAAGATTCTCCAATGAACGTATATGACCATCACGGCTGGCATAGTGAAGCGGTGAGCAGCCGGTATTGTCCTTCTCATTGAGTAATTGTTCCAATTGTTCCTTGGACTGTGTCTTGCTAACTTCTTCGGCAAACTCCTGCAAACGACCACCGTTCATGATGACCAAATGTAAAACATTACGCGAACAGCCATCTTTAATGCTGATATTGGCGCCCAGACGTATAAGTAAGTGTACGGTTTTCCAACCAGAGCGAGAAGCTGCCAACAGCAGTGGTGACCGGTGTTCCTTGTCTAAGGCATTAATGTCGGCCCCCTCTTTGACCAGAAATTCCACAATATCGGGATGATCGAACATGGAGGCACAGTGTAGGGGTGTCATTTTCTGAACATCCGTACAGCTTAGGCAGATTTTCTTTTCCTGAGGTTGCATGGCAAACATAAGTTTGACAATTTCTATGGCACCCTGTACAGAAATTTAGAGCGAGAAAAAATGTTGTTAAATCTTTCATACTTTAAGGATTTGCGTGAATTCCCTCCCACAGAACTATTAAACGTACAATAACAATACCAATAACAAAAAAAAAAAAAAAATTAAAATGTCACTAATCTTGATTGTCAATTCTTGCGGTAACAATATGGCCATTAATCTTTTGAGTTGTGATAAAATGAACACTGGCCATTAGAGCTTAACACTACTTACATTCAAGAACATAGATTTCATGTATTAAATAAAAGCATTGCAAACTAAAAAGTGTTTTAAAATATTAAAAAATATGCCACAGTATAACAAGGAGAAAAACGATGTAATTATAATTATTCTTTAAGCTAACACTGTAGTTTTATTTATTCTAACGTTTTGTATTAAAATCAAATAAAATTAAAATTTCAAATAAAAAGTGGACTTAGCACGTTTGCTCACTAAACAAAGGAAATGTATTTTTAAATAACTTTTTAGATTACTCATCATATGTATAAATGCATGTACATTAGGGTGGCCCTAGAATAAAGTTGCGGATGTTCCCGGCTAATATGAAAATTTGATTCATTTTAAGACTACGTTTCTCAATTTTTTTTTGTCCTGGGGTCAATATTTGGTGAGCTAGATCAAACGATAAAAAGGTCCTGTTTTAGCTTATAAAATTTACGTTATTTTAATACCCATTACATTAACGAATTGAGTTAACAGAGATTGTCAGATAGGGAAGAATTAAGGTTAAAAAAATTAATAAAAATTTAAATAGAAATTTCAACTATTTATTTAAGTAAATTCTATGAACAAATAAAAAAAAAATTTTAAAAATTTTTGAATTTAAAAAATTTTTTTTTTTAATTTTTGATAACTTATGCGCCTCTCAAAGACTTTTCAAATGATACTAAATTTACATGTAGTTCCTTTGGAAGAAATGTGAAAAAATCAAAAAACCTCAAATCCTTTGATCCAACTCACCAAATATTGACCCCAGGACAAAAAAAAATTGAGAAACGTAGTCTTAAAATGAATCAAATTTTCATATTAGTCGGGAACATCGATACCTTATTTTTTCTCCATACAAACGGGCTCACTAATGTACATACATGTTTTATTTACAAGCTTTTTATTCCCTTGTAAACCCCTAAAGGAATTAATGTATTTTTTCAAAATAATTGTTAAGTCATTTTGAAATTTACCCAAAAATGTTGCTTAATTGCAGCAGAGATTTAATTATGAAATAACAAACCAAAATTGTGGCAAATGAACTATGTATGTATATAAACCTTGCTGGTTATTTCTTAATTGTAATGATGTTTTAGAATATTCATATTCATATTTACTAAACCAGAAACGGAAATGCAAGCACGCAATAAGATATTTCCAAGAAAGACTGATAAAATGGTGCTCTCTCTGAAGAATACATACATAAACAAGGACATATATGCATGCATGTCATGTATGTATTTGTTTGTTTGTCTATTTATTTGTATGTATTTGTTTATGGATGCGTGTGAAGTTGAATGCATACAGTTTTTAAGTTTAGGATGGACGAGTGCATGTTTACGATTGTGTGTAAATTCAACTGTGCACTGCGCAGTGTGCAGTCATTCAACAAAATGCCATTCACTCTGCTTGACAATAAACTTGATTAGTATTTGTATAGGTATGCCATTCTCGTATGTACCTCTAGTATGCAGTTTATTGTGTATGACTGGTGTTAGTGTTCAAATATCATATACATATAATATTCAACAAGAACCTTGTTTTTCAAAACATTATAACACAAACAATGTATATCAAAATTATTTGTATGTTTATTGCATTTGACGATCTAAATGAAAAATGATATCGGCCGGATGTTTAGCACGAGCACGCATACAGATGTCGTTTATCTTATTAAAATTTCCAATCATATTTTGACAAAATGGCTGGTATAATTCTTTAATCACTTCAGGGATATTTAATTTTTGAGGCTGTAATCGATTCGATTGTTTGTAGACTCTATCTTTACAATATCCCCATTCATTGTTACAATTCCAGTATGTCCCCGTTGGCAAACAAAGTTCTTGTTGAAAAACTATTTACTTACATACATATGAATATTATTGTACAGATATATTCATAAATATCTATTTAATCCTAATAGAAGAAAGACAAATGTCTGGAACTTTTTTGTGTGTGTGTGTGTCAGCAGAAATAAAACATCATATATCAAGTACAAGGTGGCGCAAAAGTAAACTTCCGATGTTTTTTGGCTGTCACCGACCGATTATTGGTGAAATAAATAGTTAGCAATATTCCGCGTTCTGGAGCAGTGTAGCGTAACATTGTTTATTAACGTGTATTTCGCATGTGTTTACTACACAAATGTCAAAACAGAACTGACATTAGGGGCCACGTAAAATTTATAGCATTTTCTGATAGGAGGATTACTTTTGCGCCACCTTGTATCTGTAGTCTGCAAAATTTCACATTATAAACTATGAACTATAATTATTTGAAATTAAATACATACGTTCTTAAGGACTAAACTTTTTCAATTGTCAAGTATTATAATAGTTCATTAGGATTGATTCCTTTAACTGTAAGCGTTTCTAAGAGTTGACAATTTACCCCCAACTACTCCTATGTAATCTTATAATGTTACTTCTCTGTCATATAACGTGTTAGAACTTGTCAATGTCCCCCTAACGAAACTGTCAGATAAGTATGTATGTAGATCTGTGTCAGGGCTTTTTAGCTCGTAAAAACAGAAAATTTTTAAATTTTTATTAAAATCATAATAAATCTCATTCAGTTAGCATAGCTGAAGGAAGAATTTTTTGAAATACATATGTATGTATGTCTCCACCATTTTGAATTATTTTATTTAAATTAATCATGATGTAAATATACAAGGCGAGTGCAGTAGCACAGCTGACTTTGTTTACAATTTACTTATGTCAAAATTAAGGCCCAACTATAATATGCATATGCTAGCTTAAGCAAACGTGCGAACACATTTAAATTGTATGTGGCAAACTATAATGTACTTAACGAAACTTTTCGTTAAGTTTTTCAACTGTCATTTGCTTAAGCAAAAAGCGAAACTGATCGCACATTCTGTACGGAATCAGCTGTTTGTTGTTCTTTGTTTGTGTTTTGAACAAAATGGAAGAAAATATATTTATTTTAAATTAAATAGAAAATGCGGAAAAAATAAGTGCCTTTACAATAAAAGGGACCCTTTTTATTTTAACAAAAATGTCTTTCTGTCGCGGTTAATTTCTCTGACAGAACAATAGCGTCTTCTTCTTTTACAGTGTAGTTCACTTATTTCTTTTAATGTGCACAGGCCTTCAAGCGCTAACTTTAATATTTTTATATTATTTAAATTTTTAAGTTTTTTCTCCAAAAACACAATACGAAAATTAACAAAACATATGTAAACGTTTATTATTATTTACAATTTAGTGCTGCAACAGCTGTACATTTTAGTACTTTTGCCGATAAATTAAAAAAAAAGGAAAAATTATGCGTTTCGGGTACGAAGTTTTCTTTTAATTATAAAATAATATAATAATATTTATAAAATATAGTCATTTAATGGCTTTTTGTTAAAATAAAAACATTTTTTTTAAACATAAATGAGCAACTGTGGACAAAAAGTTTCAAAGTCATTATAGCCACCTGAAAGTTACCTCTGAACTGGTTATGCATTTGACAGCCTTTTCGTTAACTTTTGCAATTTGCTTAAGCTTGCTTATGCATATTATAGTTGGGCCTTAATACTTTTTGAAGTATTTTTGACAGTAGTACATTATTTTACACAAACAAAATGCCTGTTGTTTCTGTATTGTGTTGTATATGTTGCCGAATTGCACTCACCTTGTATAATTACATTATGAAATTAACGTTGTCGGAAAGACAGCATTTCGGATTTTCTAAATGAAAAACTGTTTGAAAGGAAAATTCAGAAATAAAAATTAAAATTATATAAAAAAATTGTGTTTGCTGTATTCTCTTCATTATTTTTGAAAAAACTGAATATAATTCAAAAAAAATTTGACCTCATCGTGTCATGCTGTCATGTTATTTTTGTTTAGTATTGTTTGGCATTTCATAATGTAAAGACTTACGCCTTGACAGCGTTTACAAATCGTTCAACTTTATTACGGAAATTCACGTTCTGTGAGGAATGTGTTTCGTGCACTTCGCTCAACATTAATTAAAACTAATTAAGCAGCGACGGAATTTCGAAAACAAAAAACGCAAAACGAAACCACGCAAAGCGTATTGAGTAAATCATTCTTCTTTCTTGGTTACTTTTAATTTAAAATGACAACTTTATGTTTCCGTACACACATCAAATAGTGCGTACGAGTTTGGCTATCCAAAATTAATTTTAATTCTTTCACCTTTATTTCCTCTGTATACTTTTGTAAAATTTAAATTTTTGTTGATGAAATTGTAAATAATTTTTAAATGTTTCTGACCTTTTCAATTGCTGATTCAATGTGGAATCTGCCTGTAGATCTTTTTTTCTTATTAAAAATGATAAAGAAGCATTGATCTATGTTAAGTTCAGGTATTTGGTATCTGTGTACGTCAAAAAAGTAGATAAAACCCATTATACTTCCCGGGATCTTTTACATAAATACTAAAGCTTTGTACAGACATTTGTCAGATCTTACAATACTGTCCGAAAAATCTTCAGAAAATGTCTAACAACCGTGTGAACTTAAAATTTTTGTCTTCCAACGTTGTAAGAAAAAGCATTGAAAATTAACCTTCTGCTAACAATTTTTCAATGTCAGTACATTGCTAGATCTGACAACGTTGTATGATCTGACAACCGCTTAATTTTCGGGATTTAGTAACCTCGAAAAATCCCAGAACTTTTTAAAACAAATCCCGCGATTGCCTAGCTGATATAAATACAAGTATGTTCAATAGAGTTGTGCCCGGTCGTTCATTTCAGTGACCGCTCATTTTCGTTCATTTATCCAAGACTGATTCGTTCATTCAATTCGTTCAATCGTTCAATTTGAACGAATGAATATAACCCTTATTGAATGTAATTTTCTTCTTGTCTTTTGATAAACAGCAGCTGAACGAAATTGATCTGTACACTATTGAACGAAACCCGTTCAGTTAAATGACCGGCTCATTCCGTTCAATGAAGTGATCTGTTCATTTTAACCCGTTCGTTCATGAATGACACAGCTCTAATGTTCAACTAGATTCTAGGAATTTGTTAAACCAAATTTTAAATTTCATGTTCACAATACATTCCTGTAAACGTATATCTAATATGATGTTATGTTTGTTCCAAAAAAGATATACTTATTTGAATATACATACATTTATGCTATTATCGTATGTATATTTACATAAAACACAAAACCCAAACACTCATACTTAAGTATTTTAAGTCCTTTCCCTCAAATAAATATTGATTTGACGTTTGCTGCATATTTTTGTAATATTATTCTCAAAATTACATTATACAAAACAAACAAATATGTACCTAGAACAAAAAAAAAAAAAAAAACATAACCCACCTGTGCACAAGCCAGATGTACGGGCGTTGATAAATCATGCTGTTGTTTAGATATTTTTGCTCCTGATTTAAGACACAATTCCACCGCTTTAATATCGCCACCGTGAACTGCAGAATGTAGTGGTACATTACCCTCCGAGTCATAAAATGAGATCATTTCTTCACGTGTACAGTTGCGCTGTTCTCCCCACTAAAGTACAGTGAAACACAAAAATTGTACAAATAAAAAAAAATATTTCTATATTAAAAGCTTCTTTTTTAACATAATATTATTTCTAATCCAAAATATTATTGCGTTTATATTTGAAAAAAAGGAAGAAAAAAACGTTGAAACAATAGTTATATCCTGTCAAATACATAAACAATTCTAAACAAATATACACACATGTCTACACACACATTTATGATTACAAAAAAAAAAAAAAACGTTTATGAAAAATACAAAATATTACAACATACATACATATATTAAATAAAAAACGTTTTAAAGCAAATTGTAGTGCAATATAGAAAAACATTTAAAATTAGAAAGCAAATTTTAGTTTTTTTTTAGAGTTAAAAGCTTTTTTTGTGGTATTTTATAAAAAATATTAAAGTTTGATAATATTTTATGTCCATATTAATATTTTGGCACATACTCATATGTTATTATGTTCATAGTTTGTTTTTTTTTTGTGGGAAAATTCACTCAGTTTCTTATAAGTTTATTTTAAAATATCCCAGCAATATAGTTTAACTTAAACTTTACAGTATAATTTAAGTGACACACTGAGAAAAAACATATGATTACAAGTTATTACAATTATATTATGGCCACTGTAAACGTTGATATGATAGCCGCCACCATATTATATTCAGTTGCCATTCATACGATTGTTGCAAACAAATATATGGTTGTAGACATCATTCATCATCATTGTTTCCATGTTGAAGCATTACTCATAATATGATGATCTCAACTAAAGTTTACTTGAAACAGTCAAACGAATAGTTGCGACAATCATATGAATAATTAAAAAATATAACTAATATGGCAGCATAACTTTTAATAAATGGTGATTTTTTTTTAGCAACTTTCTTTTTTGGCAAGACTGTTTTTGTGTAACATATGTTACTGTTTAAAAATGTTCAGTTTGATCTATAATTTAAACATGAACTAATCGACGAATAATGGTTGCAGATTATTGAATTTTAATAACAAAATTAATGCTCGGTTAAGAAAATTCATCGTACATTTTACATTTAATGGTCAATTTGGGCGACCATCTCAGACGGCTATTCGCAATCCTGTGAATTAAATTCGCACCATATTTGCATTATTGGACATTTAACCACCAACACGCATACATAGAGTGTGGACAGAGAAAAATATCGCAGCTGAATCTGCCTGTGTTGTTGATGACCATGAATTATCGAATCGGCGTCATTCGCAGCAATTCGGTATCGTTTACTGCTCTATCTGGAAAATTTTTCGCAAGGACTTGGGTGGAAAACCTTTTAAAATACAGCTGGTGCAAGAACTGAAGTCATACGTCCTATCAAAGCGGCTAACTTTTGGTGAATGGGCGCTGGCAAAGTTGGACTTTCTTATCGAAAAATTGTCTTCAGCGACGAAGCTCATTTCTGGCTGAATGCATATACGTAAACAAGCAAAATTGTCGTATTTGATGTGAAGAGCAGTAGCATTGCCTGAACTGGCAATGCATCCCGAAAAATGCAAAAATATTGGCATTATTGGACCGTACTTTTTCAAAGAAGACGAATGCAAGAATGCTACTGTGAATGGCGAGCGCTATCGTACGATGATTACAAAATTTTTTTTTTTTGCCCAAAGTGGAAGACAAGAGACGGTGTCACATGCTACACAGCACACGATAAAATGGCCGAATTGAGAGGATAGTTCGGTGAACAGTTTACTTCACGTTTGGGGCTGATCAATTGTCAATTGAAGGATGCTGTATCTTAATTTGTTAGCGTAGTTTATCATTAAGCATGTGTTGGTATTCGTGGCCTGGGTTCAATATCCAGCCGCTGCCACTCAAACAACATCAGTTTCTGATAATTATTAGTTTTCCATCCTATCATAACTAATATTTATCAAAGCGCCCTCCTTTGGTGGTATAGCAATGAAACGCCACCGAAGTAAAATAATTAAATAAAGGCTGTAAAATCAAGCTTTTAAAAAATGTGCCTACTCATAACCAGAGCCGCTGCAAAGCTGCACTAAAAACAAACATAATGCGCAATTGCAGAGTTGTGATATAAAAAAGCTTTCTTCTATCACTTTCTTATTCAACTATGTATAAGCATATTAATTGTCTGAGTGTTACTTCTCTTAAAAAAAAATTGGCCGCCTGATCGTGCGATGTAACGCATTTAGACTATTTTTTGTGGGTCTATGTTAAGGTTAATATCTGTAGGGACAAGACCGCAAACTGGAAGCTAATATTGAAGAATTTATTCGTGAGATATTCGTGAGATGTATGCCAAAATTGGGCCCAGTGTATAAATCATTTTAGGTGTAGCCGCGGTCAACATTTACATAAAATCGTCTTTAAACATTTAATTATATAGATTGCTCTATCGATTTTTTTTATACATTTTTATTAATTTTAAAAATCTCTTAAAAAGTCACTCTTTACTTTGGCCCCCTATATCTCGTGATTTATGTTGACTTTTATGCACTTATTTCTGATTTATTAATTCTTTAAAATAATTAAAATTATATAGTTCATAATAAATGAAGATACAAGACCTGTAAAACTCTCATATATTTAAAATTGTTTAAATTTTACTTTTAATGATTTACTCTTTGTTGAATAGTGTATTTGAAACGGACAACTATTGCTGGGTTATCTTTATTATAAACAACATATTGTATTATGTTTGATAATCGTCCACATGAAAAGTTGTTCTATTTTTTCCACAAATTAAATTTTATGTCTTTTGTTTTTTTTGAAACATTGCAAAGATGAAGTGAAAAATTTTTTGCCAAATCAAATTTGTAATCATAGAAAAAAGTTTTTTTTTTTTTAAATTGAAATATAAAAGACACTGCTATATTCGCAATAGGTTTCAGTTTTTTAAATGTCAATAAATATGCAATAAATATGCAATAAATATGTATTTGACCTAAAATAAAAATAAATATTTGTCCTTAATCAGAAATTTGTTGAAATTTGTAATAAATTGTTAAACATTTTTTAATGTGTACAAATACATATGTACATATGGGTATTTTCATACGGCCGTACGTGACATTCGTACGCATATGGAGTAATGTAAATCTCACAAAAATAGAAGTTAATGAAAAACAATATTACAGTTATGTTGCAATCAAAAGCTTCTATGTTTGAGAAAAAAATGGGCAGCATCGAAACTTTGGTGTCGAAAATATCCGATCAAAATAAGGTGATAACGTACGTGACAAAAACGGAAATGGTTTTAAGGCATATTTACTTACATGCGAAAGTCTGCGAATCATGGGAGTTTTTCTTTTCTTTAAATATTCCTAAAATAAGCTAAATAATGTACCTTTACAATACTTTAATATTTAAAGAGAAATCATCTCTTGTTAGTTTTATATAAAAGAAAAACATGTGACATAACGTACGTGACAATTTTTCTCGTATATAAATAATGAAATGTATTTTGTAGATAATTTTAGACATAAATTTGGGGAAAGAAAATAAAAGTGTTTACTTATTCAAAAAACGGTGTGATAATAAAAATAATATCAAATTTATAAAATGTTTATTAATATTAATTCAGCCTCTTTTTTGGTGCTCTTTTAGTTTTGCTTCGTCTTTTTTTAACTCATCCCGCCACTGTTTCATGGTTTTACGACTATTTAAAATAATCTAAATAGAAAATTTGCATTTAACATTGATTTTGATGCATTTATAATTTAAATTATCGTACTTACAATAACGTATGCGACAAACTTTAAAAGGTAATAACTTTTTATTTATTTCGGTTGAAACGGAAATTTTAGTTAATATCTTTAATTGGAAGAATTCTTATTTTAGAAATGTAATCTTCTTTACCAGCGACTGTCCATATACAAATGACATAGTAAAACAATGTTTTTGCATAACGTACGTGACATTAGAATACCATCAAAAGCAAATAAAAAAAAACCGTTATTCGAGCTCTAATTTCGCGTTTTTTTTTCATTATTATAGTTATTTGTTTTTGCAAATTTATTTTTAAGATGTAAGTGTAATGTTTTAAATCTATTAATTTAGTTAATAGCAAAGAGAAAATAATTTTTTATTTGCAAAAACTGAGTCGAAGAGACATTCAGTTTTTCTCTTCCATTTTTGAGTTTTAAAATTCCAATAACCTGTAAATGCTTCCATATTATGAAAAATCTAGAAACATTTTTGAAGTACTCTTATTTTTTTGGTCGTGGTTGACATTTTCATGTCAATAAAAACATGGAGAATATTATCATAAAAAATATGCTGAAAGAATTTTATTCTCTGAAATCTTAATATTACTTTAATTTTACTTTATTTTTTAAGTTTTTTGTGAAAATTTTTTGAGAATAATTTCGATGTTCATTTGCTCATGTCATTTATGATTATTGACGAGGAAATATATAGGAAAATATAAATAAATTATATATTTGCAGTCAAATTATATTATGGTTTGTATATGATCATAATATTATTAATTAAATTATAATATAATCAAGTACAATCATCGATCATATTATTTATAAAAACAGCTCAGCACTGAATTATGATTCCAGCTCAAGATTTTATAATACCACCTTATTTGAAATATATACACTAAAGCAGTCTCGGGCACACACATACTCACTCGTATGTGCTAGTGTTGGAAGCTGCAAAAAACATACGACCGCAAATAATTTTCAAATAATTTTTTAGTTGCCAAAATTAAAGACATTTTTTGGATTTTAGTATTTTTATATAGACAAATATATACAAATAATATTAAATAACAAAATAATATATGTCTGTATGTACATAAACATAATGTATAATTAAATATTTTTTGTACATCGCCATCCATATTTTCTATAAAAAAAATCATTTTCCCATTCTTCATTAAACATTTTAGTTTGAGTGTACTCAAAAAAATGTGCAGCGAGATCAGACAGCGAAACAGGATATAGTATAAATGTGTCAACGTCGCGCACACAGAATTTTGTTCCTATACACGCGTGCATAGCAAGCGGCCGAGACTGCACTAAAGATACGGTCAGACATGGAAAATATTTGCCGAAAAAGACGTAATCACTAAATAAAATATTTTTCAACTCCTTTATTTATTAAAAGAAAATAGTTTTATTTCTTATTTTATTTGATGCTGTTTAACCTTGCAAAACTCTTGTAAGAGCAAATAATGTCAAACAAATTTGTGTTTAAGAAGGTCTGTGTCCGAAATAATGCTTAATTCATTATGCAAATAACTGATGCTTGTAATCTATGACCTTCAATATCTAAGTAACGGTTCTTATTTAAAATATTTTAGACTAAGAAGAATTAGATACCAAAGATTCGAAAACAGTAATTCTTATTTCAATTTTCCAAATCAAATTAAACTTTATTTCCTTAACATTCCCTTTAAAGAATTCATTAGGAATTAATTCATAGTTATAATTTTTTAGTACTTTAAATTGATTGATTTAATTTCTTTGAGAATTCATTTTTTTACTGAATTAATCCCTTATTGAATTATTAAATTTGTCTTAAATTTAATTTTTAGAGATAAGAGTTTTTTCTTAATGAAAAATTGTTGAACTATTAAACATTGTAAACATACGTTTATAATGTGTGTGTATTCTTCTTATATTTATTACAAATTTTGTATTACTACAAATTTGATGAGAAATGGCAACAATAAAAACAGCAGTAATAAAGTTTTTATTGTTGCCATTTCTCCTTTATGGTTGATTCAGTTTTTTTTTGCAACTACGGAACACCGGAGATGGATGACAACTTTTTACACCGTGCCTTGTGTGTTTTGTTAATTTTTAAGACTTCTGTTTTTTTTTTTAATGAGCAATTTTTGAGCTTTTGCTATTTATTATTAGATAAAATTTTAATATTCATTTTTCTTAAATTCAAATCTATTAAACATTAACTTAATAAATGCATTAATCCCATTTTAATTCAAAACGGTAAGGATTTCATTGAAAACATTTTTTAATTCTGAATTAAGATTTTACTGAAATACAAACGAGAGATCACAAGACTAGAAAATATACGAGGTCTGATCAAAAAATAACCGTTATTTTAAATTGTTTCAAAAATCATTTTTTTATTCATCAATAACTATCTTGTCCCCTTCAAAGTAATCCCCCTCAGATATAAGACACTTATGCCAGGGTTTTCTTACAATCCTCGAAACACTTCTGAAACGCGCTTTTTGGTATCGCCAACAGCTGCTGTTTCGATTTTTCTTTTATCTCCTCAATCGTAGCAAAACGCTTTCCTGTCATCGGTGTCTTCAGTTTTGGGAAGAGGAAAAAGTCAGCGGGGGCCACGATATGCCAACATCATCAGCAACCTCTCTGATAGTGATTCGACGATTATCCAAAATTATTTTCAATGGTTGCTGACGTGCTCGGGCGACCAGGACGAGCATCGTCATTGACATCTTCTCGGCCTTCCTTAAACCGGTTATACCACAATTGAACTTGTGTTCTGCTCATAGTAGACTCGCCAAACGCTACAGTCAACATTTCAAATGTCTTTGCGCATTTAATTTAATTTTTTACACAAAACTTAATACAGTTTCTTTGATCCATTTTTTCGAATAGTAAAAAATCGAAGAGCACACCAAAACACGACTAACCTTTTTATCTGTCAAAAACAAACTGCCAAAATGGCTGATATTGCCAACGTATATAACAGACATGTGTACCAACATAACAAAGAAAAAAAATGCGAAAATCGAACATACGTAATTCACGAAATTTGAAAATAACGGTTATTTTTTGATCAGACCTCCTATTATGCTGTAATTTATTGTTTTACGGATTGTATGATATGTGGAACCTTGTCTTGTCGTCTACATCAAGAAAACACATTTATCATATTGCGATTTCGAGCAGGAGTAACTAACAATCACTGTTTGACCAGCCTCAGTTTCGATGTAACGAAATAAAAACGAAGTGATTACATTTACTTACTGGCAGGGCTGCCAGATGAATTTCGGAAAAAATCGTCAAAATCCCGATAAAAAAGAAAAAAATCGTCATTTCGAATTTTAAAAATCGTCAAAAAAATCGGAAAAATAAAAAGTCACTATTTCTAATAGTATTTTGAAATCTTTATTAAAACGAAAACATAAAAATTCAATTTTATATAGTCTCTTGTACAATACATATCAAAATACGTAAATTTTAACTTTTTACATAACAAATCACAAAAAAATTTATGTTAAACACAACTTGTGTAATATTTAATATTTACTATCTTAGTCCGTTTTCACTTCTATAATTCTCACTCCTCAAGGCAAGTATTTTTGGAAGAGAAGGGAAATAAGAACAAAAGGGGTACAAACTTGACGGTACTGTCAATTTTCTTATTTCCTTTTGTTTTTTTTTCATGCATGTTGATTTACATTAAAAAGTACGAAAATTGAATTGACATGTTTGATGAAATGGCAAGTTCAAAAAGAATTGAACAAAAACTGGTCTGCTAAAATTGAATAGTGTGAAACAGTATTTTATAAATAAATTGTTGAATTCAGCATATTTTATTAATTCAGGTTAAATTACAATGTCAAAACAATTTATTTTATTAAGTTTTAAATAATATTTTGAGTATAGAATTCAAAATATTTTCAAAGAATTCCGTATTTTTATTCGGCTGAATATGCTTTCGACGTTTTGTTAAAATAGGAGAAGTTTTTGTAGAAGAATTTCCCCGTGGAAATTCAGAAATTGTTTCTTCTTAAAATTTTAGTTCATGGAATTCAGTATTTAAAATTGATTTTTATGTTTACACATAAATAAGTAATTTCGACTATCCTGTCTCAATATTATTTGGAATTATTTTACTTGAACTTAACAACAATAATTAAGAAAACACTACTATCACTTAGTTTTGTTTTTGAAATAGTTGTTGTCTCAAAAAAGAGAGAATTTGGTAACAAAAACATTAATAAAACTAACAATTTATAGAATATTTTAATGATTCAGGAAATCGTCATTTTCAATGAAAAAATCGTCAAATCGTCATTTTGCTATTTTTGAAACCAAAAATCGTCAAAATGACGATAAATCGTCAAATCTGGCAGCTATGCTCACTGGCCCAACATAGACAATAAATTTGTCAGGTTATGATTGCAACATTGACTTTGTTAGACGAATTGGCGTTCAAAGAGTAGGAACTCAGGTAATAATCCTTTATCATTTGTATTTGTTATGTTTAACCCTAGAATATCATACTTATTTCTATATCGAAAACATCATACTTCGTCGAAAAGATGATCTGTATCAGAGACCTGCAACGAGTACTAAATTTTCGGGTATACTTAATCATGCACATTGATTTTTATGATTTAATCGTTTTTGTTCAAATGCACAAAACGCTCGTTTACGCAACCGTTCGTTTCAAACATTCAGTTTTATTCACTGGTTGTTTTTTGCGAACATGAATATTCTGACTGTGTCGTTAAATGTATGAAGCTCGTTTTACATCAAAGCCAACGTGTTGTTAGCCGAACATGAGTTTTATTCATTTGTTGTTTTGTGCGAACATGAATGTTCGACTGTGTCGTTAAATGTATGAAGCAGCTCATTTTACATTTTTTCTTTAATTTTTTTTGCTGTGCAAAGATATATTTGACAAACTGTACATATTACAAATTTTATCATTGCTTTGTCAAATAAGTTTTCTTTTCGACGAAATAATGTTAAATAGGTAGTAAATGCACATTTTTTATGTTTTCATATTTTTCTGCCAACCGCTTTTTACTTATAAGTGGCTCGTGTGTTTTTAGTTCAATTCCAATCAGATCATGCACAACAAAGCCGACATGCAAAAAACAAACAAGAATTTTTGTTTTCAAACATTGCAGTTCGAACCAAGTGTTGGAAATGATTTATACTCGTTGCTGAATTTTCTGTGTGTGCATAAAAAGTGAATAAGCATAAAATTGAATCATACTTTTTTGTATTGTTCTTAAAATTCAACGTTAGTGAATAAGTCGGCTCGTTCATACTTGTTGCAGGTCTCTGATCTGTATATAGAAAATTTCTAATGCTTAGTTTTTTCAATTGTTTCTTATGTATTTTATTGAAATAAAACAAATAAATGTTGTACAAAAGGTTCACTGAGCTTTCCAACAAGTTGTCCTTCAGAATCTGAAGGTACTTAATTTGCAAATGGTTGTTTCATCAGATGTTAAATTCCCAGTACCAGCAGCTGACAGACAGGCACTGACCATGACACTGCCAATACCAACTTCACTATTGCCTTTAGGTTTTCTTTGTTGAGTTCTGTATTTGCTTTCCGCCAAACATACGACATGTCATATGAACCTAATATGTTAAATTTAGATTCAGCGGCGTAGTTGACCGAATTCCACAGAAAACAGATTCCTTGCAGACATGTTCTTTGGCGAAATTTAGCCTGCACAGTGTATTTTTGGGTTTATAAACGACTCGGCCATTGAAATCATGTTGGCGCAAGACACGACGAACATTTCCAACGCAACTTTGTTTGCTCAGTTCATCTTCACCTTCGGAGGCCGGTTGTGAAGCTGATAGCCTTAGATTTGCCCTTATTTTTCTTAAAATGTGTCGCTCACATCATGCTAATTGAAAATTTTATTTGGTATCTTTCTGTCTTTGTTATGGACCTGATTTTCATGGAACAAGCGCTTAATGATTTTTTGGACTGTGGAAGCTGGAATGTTAATCATTTCTGCTATTTTTCGCTGAGTGGCTATTTTGAAAATAGTTGAAAACCAATTCTCGTTGTACGCGGACTCGTTTGATAAATTTTAAATTGACACTTGACGTTACAAAATCGGACTCACAATTCAACAGGAAAAAAAGAAAAACCAACAACGCTGCATTGAGCTATCGGCACATTAAAAATTGACTGCAAAAAGAATTTTTTTTTTTTTATTTTTAGTTTTAATATATTAAAATGTACAATTTTGCGATAACTGTTTTTTATTTGTTAGACTATAAGATTTTTTCTTTTTTAAGTTCCTGTTAGTTTTCTTTTTATGGAGCTTTGAAAACAAAAAATGGCACTTCATAAAATAGGCTGTGAGCCACTGTATGCATATTATTTTGGATTTTTCATATTCCTTTAAGTTTAACAAAATCATCAAAGATACATAAGTAGTAATAAAGCAAACATTAAATTTAAATATGTAAATATTTTAGACAAAACAAACAAATATGTAGTATGTGTAATATACAACAAAAGTGCCTTTATTTGTTTTTGTTTAGCTTGCGCAATAAATAAATAAATACAAAATATTTAAATTTACACAAGATTTACATACAAAACTAACTCATACCAACATTTACTATCTAGATATACTTTTATATAAATATTCTTTTAACTCCCTGGGAAGCATATTTAAGGCTTCAAAAAACAAATATTTAAGGAATTTATGTTTTTCATTGTTCTAGTTGAAATTTATTTCGAAATTTTTGCGAAAACTAGCAAAATTCTATTTTCTCTGTGTGTATGTGTGTGTTTTTGTCAAACAAAAATACTTGCCTGAAAAAAGACTTCCATAGTTTTTGAGCTGGCATTTTTGGCCGCCTCATGTATGGGATAATAGCCATTGTTGCAGGGTTTACGAGGACATGCACCAAATTCAGTTATCTATAATAAAAGAATATTGTTCAACAAATACAAAAAGAAAGAAATAATAAATGAATCACTAAATCAACTTTTATAGGAGTTAAATATTTTCATATTTTCTTCTCTTTTTTTTTTTTTTTTTTTTTTTTAATTTACACACATATACTACAAATATTTATATAACATTCCACATATAAATAATTAAATAAACACAACTAAAATGTGTTTATACAATAAATAAATATTTATTATCAAGGGTGTTTACTATACATACATAAAGTTATTGAAATTATAAAGTTAAAATAAAATCCAAACAAGCAAACATAAATAAATAATTGACTGCTAAATGGGAAAATTAAAGGTTTTTAAATGTTTTCAAATAAGTTATTAAAATTCAAACATATTTTATTGATCTTGGATTAAATGTGTTTATATTGATTGTTACCATATGAATGCCCAGCCAACATTACTCAAGACATTTCTCAAGTTATTGTATTCTTTTTGAAATAGAAATATGAAAACTTTCATTAAAAGACCTTAAGCTTAAATAATTATTATTGGAAAGACAAATTCTTTAGATAGTTCGTAAAAAAAAGGATGGAGTTTCTCGAAACCTAAAATGCAAAATTTTAAATCCGCTTTTTAATAATACAGCATTTTAATTGTGTCACCGTTGAAACCACACGTATTACTAACGATATATACATATACGAGGTCTGATCAAAAAATAACCGTTATTTTAAATTTTTTAAAAAAATATTTATTTATTCATCAATAACTATCTTGCCCCCTTCAAAGTAATCTCCCTCAGATATAATACACTTATGCCAGTGTTTTTTTTTCCAATCCTCGAAACACTTCTGAAACGCGCTTTTTGGTATCGCCAACAGCTGCTGTTTCGATTTTTCTTTTATCTCCTCAATCGTAGCAAAACGCTTTCCTTTCATCGGTGTCGTCTTCAGTTTTGTCTGAAACGTCCGTAAAAATTGCTTGGCATGAGCCGAACGATATGCCAACATCATCAGCAACCTCTCTGATAGTGATTCGACGATTATCCAAAATCATTTTCTTCACTGCTTCAATGTTTTCATCGGTTGTTGACGTGCTCGGGCGAACAGGACAAGCATCGTCATTGACATCTTCTCGGTCTTCCTTAAACTGGTTATACCACAATTGAACTTGTGTTCTGATCATAGTAGACTGGTCAAACGCCACATTCAACATTTCAAATGTCCAGTTTCTTTGATCCATTTTTTCGAATAGTAAAAAATCGAAGAGCACATCAAAACATGACTAACATTTTTATCTGTTAAAAAAGAACTGACAATCCAAAATGGCCAACATATATTGTATAACAGACATGTGTACCAACATAACAGAAAAAAATGCGAAAATGGAACATACGTAGCTTACAAAATTTGAAAATAACGGTTATTGTTTGATCAAACGTCGTATGTATTTCAGAAGTTTCCAATTCATATGAAATCAGCTAAAGAAATATGTACCAAAACCTCAGAAAAAAATTTGAAAATTCTGAAATCTATGATTAATTTCTTATTTTGAATTTCTTAATATGATGCCGTCATACCATAAAATGATTGGGTTCAACCATATTATGATTTCACCTCGACCATACTATGGTTATGTTAAAATGTGATTACATCAAAATTGGAAAATTCTAAATTATGTACATTTGGAAATGGTGTAGAACATTTTATCCCTTTAATATTTATGCCAGAAAATCATGCCTATATTTATATAAATTGAGGAGTAAATTGTTTAATCATGCTATATATTTTTGTTTTAGGAGAGAATATAAGTTATAAAATATGTTTGATAAAAACAATTAAACAATACAACTTTAATACATTTTCATGAACTTATGTGGTTAATTTTATTTAGTGGTGCTAAAATAATTATTATTTATACCTATACATTCTAATGTAATATTTTATGAAGTATACAACAAACACAGTGGGACAGATTGAAACAGAAGTGGTAAAATGTATAGAATTGTCTAATATAAGCAGTACAATATTAATAATGTCTATATATTAGAAGTTAAACTATAGCAATCTACGTTAGATTTTAGTATAATGAGCAGATTAAATTTTTTATATACATATGTAGATTGAAAACCATAGATATGAAAAAACAAACAATTTTTCATCAAAATTCTAGTTAAAGCAAATCCACAAAGTTAATAAAATTATCAAATAAGCAATGAAAGTGGCAATCAATAGCCGTGAATCCATGTTCTCTTTATGGCAACCACTGATATAAAGACATGTAACTAAATAATATAGTGATGCATATTTTAAAATTTTATCTCGAATTTGGATATTTTTGTTTTAGATAATGTTATATATTTTAAATAAAATTCAGATACAGGGGCCTAATCACCGCATTCGATATCGTATCAACTATCGTATGGAACTACATATATTTTGATACGTGTCGAGTAAGCAAATCACCGCATTCGATACATATCGAATCGTAATTTTTAGTAAATTGTAATAGATAGATGTTTTTGAATGTCAACAAAAAAAAAAAAATGACGTACATTTTTATATTCAATTCAAAAGATTAGTTGAAAATATTGTTAAATTTGAATTAATCACCCCTATCGTGAATAAAAATTCCACATGAAATTTGTTCGCTTTTCACATTTTTCCTATTAAAATTCACAGTTAATAAAATAAAAGGGAACAAATTTAATGTGGAATTTTTATTTACGATATGGGTGAATATTACTTGATTAAATTAAAAATTAATCCTTCTTTGCTATTTTATTTATCCTCATCAGACTCCGAGGAAGAAAGTTATGTTCTGCGCATTAAAAAAGAAATAAGAGACAAAAGTGATCCATTATCTTTGTCGGTAACCGCGCAAGATAAAGGTGCCTATTATGAGCAAAAGTCGATTTTCGACTGTGGTCGAAAATGCTTATCGAACGAATTTTCATTTGGTATTATG
Organism: Bellardia pandia; assembly: GCA_916048285.2. NCBI lineage: Eukaryota > Metazoa > Arthropoda > Insecta > Diptera > Calliphoridae > Bellardia > Bellardia pandia. Next base: position 52,396,928 of record OU696531.1, read on the forward strand.
GTGCACATTCGATGAAAAACGCTATTGTGACAATCACTCTTTTTGGGTTATTCACAATAGTACATTTCTATCAGCTGGCGCTATATTTGTTTACAAATTCTTAAAGAAAAATAAATTAAATTTGAAATGACCACCACGGAATTATGTTTTAATGATTTGTCTGATGAATAGAATTAAGCTTCTGTGTAATGCCCTCCCATTTTTTGGCTGCCTGAACTTTAGAGCAAATACATTTTGCCAACAGTGGATCTTCTTCCATGAGAGAAACGAGCTTCTCCAATTGCTGTTTTCTACTTACGACCTGCAGGATATTAACAAAAAACAAAAAAGAAAACAAATTCTTAAATTTTAAATAAATTTTGCACAGTTTTATACAGCGTCGACAGCAAATTTGTGTTCGATAAAAAATTCATTGAACAGCGAAATTTTCGACAGCGATGCCAACTCATAATACAAATTTTATATTCGATAGTCGATTTTCGATAGCCAGCGAATATCGATTGTCGAATGCAGCTCATAATAGCGGATATTTGAATTATTTTTTAGTTCTTGGGTTTAACTTTCAGTTTTAAAACTAGATTTAGATTTTTTGAAGAAAGAATTTAATTATGTGCTTTGTCGTCTTAAATTTATTGGACATATGTTCACAGCAGTGCCGTCAAAGCTACATTTTCACCTTTTGCAAGTGGAAGTTTTTAATACACGGTGGGAAATGATTGTTTAGTAGGATTAGGGCAGCAAAGCACAGTATCTAAAATTGTTACCCACGTTATAAATGAAATTGAAACAAAACTTTGCCACAACTTTGGTTACGTACTATTCGCCAAAACGACGTAAATTCATGACTTTACGTCTTTGAATGGTGGGCCACCCATATTAATTTTTTGGTCAATTGATCCCATAGCCTATTTGACACTATTCTTCCATGGCCGCCATTGGGTAAAATATTTTAGCCAACTGAGGATGCTCGGCCATAAATTCTGCCATAATTTCTTTTTGGTGTGCATTTATTTTGTCTATGTTTGTCATGTCAAAACAAAAGATAATTTTTTTATTACATACATACATACTTGTATGCACGATATAAGTTAAATAAACTAACATTTTTTTATTTGCACAAAATTAGTAAAAAAATGTTACGATACTTTTTATTCGGTATCTAATGTCATGATGCCAAAATAAAAAATTCCGATCAAGTTTGCTCGATATCGAATGCGGTGATTAGACCGCAGTACTTATTTTTTTTTTTCATATTCAAACGTCCCCACTCTGAGAGATCAAACATAGATATTTAAATCTATGTATATACATACATATGTATACTCATAAAACAAACATTGTTTTTACTTTTATGTTTTATTTCCTATATTTGTGGGTTGCTTCATTCCTTTCATTCTTTGTTTCTTTATCAACAACATAATCATTATATTATCATTATGATAAACACAAAAACATAAAATAATTTGTATATAATAATTTGTTTTTATCTTCTTTTCTTGTTCTGATTGTGTTTTTCTTTATTTTTCTTTTGGAAAATAAAACAAAACAAATAAAAAATATTGGCAAATTATTAATTAATTTAGAAAACTAATTATAATACCGTCTTGCATACCAAGATTCTGGCACACTCCTCGTGATCATATATGGCCGCTAAATGTAAAGCGGTACGTCCATGTTCTCCACCCTGTTGTATGTCAATATTATTACGATATTTGCCCATCACTCTCAACGACTTGACTTTGTTCAGTTCGGTTGCTAAGTGTACGGGAGCCTGTTTCTTTTCATTGAGTATGCTGGTGTCAACGGGTCTGTAGAAAGTTAGAGAGAAAGAGAAAAGCAGATTAATGAAATATACAAATTTAATTTTAAATTCATTTTTACATTTTCCTAAGATTTTTTATGTACATATGTATGCTAGTTTCCAGAATTTTCTAGAGGTCCCCGAAGTCCTAGCAAAAATTAGTTTTACTTTTAATACTAAAAGACCTTTTAGATCACTGGTCGGCACTCATAGGCACCAGGGCACGAACGTGAGTTACTTTTTTTTTTGTTAATGTACACAATACAAGTGTCAACGAAACTCATGTGCATCAAAAATATAAATTCGTTTTCTGTTCCACGTTTTGATAAGCCATTAATTTATTCACGCAGCCAACAATTGTTGACTCGTTTATGTTTATAAATAGTTATGTAATTTTTAAGATTTAAATTTCTTAAAAATAAAAATTTTTAAACATTAAAACATTTTTTTCTTACTCCCCGACAAACCACCCTCCCTGGAAACTGACTACACTTGCACTTGTCAAAAAAATGAGTAAAGGAAAATAAATCACTTCATTTATTCAACCCATTCATATACAGTGGCTCACAGCTTATTTTGTTTTCAAAGCTCCATAAAAAGAAAACTAACAGGAACTTAAGAAAGAAATTGGTTACATTTGAAAGAAACAATTTTATAGTCCAACAAACAAAAAACATTTATTGCAAAAATATACATTTTAATATATTAAAACTAAAAATCAAAAAAATGCTTTTTGCAGACAATTTTTAATTTATCGATAGCTCAATGCAGCGTTGTTGGATTTTCGTTTTTCTTTTTTTTTTTTCTCTACTTCTATCAATATGTCCTGTTGAATTGAGAGTCCAATTTTTTACCGTCAAGTCTCAATTTAAAATATTTCAAATGAGGCCGTGTACAAGGATAGAACAACGAGCATTGACTTTTAACCTTTTCCAAAATGGGCACTCACAGCGAAAAATCATTGAGGGCTTCCGCAATGAAAATCGGGTCCATAACAAAGGCAGAAGGCACCAAATAAAATTTTCAATGAGCATAATTTTAATGGTCGAGTTGCACGCCAGAAACCGTTTATAAACCCGAAAAACAGAATATGCGGCTAAATTTTGCCAAAGGACGGTGCTATAGCTTAATTGCTTAGCGCTTTGGATCATTAAGCATGTGTTGGTATTCGTGGCCTGGGTTCGATATCCAGCCGCTGCCACTCAAACAATATCAGTTTCTGATAATTATTAGTTTTCCATCCTATCATAACTAATATTTATCACAGCGCCCTCCTTCGGTGGTATAGCATTGAAATGCCACTGAAGTAAAATAATTGAAATAATGGCTATAAATCAAGTTTTGATCCATGTGCCTACTCACCACCAGAGGCGCTGCAATGCTGAACTAAAAACAAACATAATGCGCAATTACAGTGTTGTCATATGAAAAACTTTTCTCTCTTTTCACCACCTATTCTTCTCCTACCTATCCCCTTTCCAAACAAATTAACACAATTAATTATTTACCCCCTGGCCCACGATGTCGAACGATAACGTTCGCTTAGATAAGACTTAAGACACACACTTGATTGTGGAATAAACAAACTTGATTGAGTAAAAAATAGATACGATAAAAAGCGTGTGTCTTAAGTCTTATCTAAGCGAACGTTATCGTTCGACATCGTGGGCCAGGGGGTTTATATATTGCCTGAGTGCTACTTTTCTTTTCAAAAGAAAAGAAATACAACATGTTTGCAAGGCATCTGTAGTTTGAAGTTCGATCATCTTCTCCTATGAATCTAAGTTTAACAGATTCGGTTCAGATGGCATGTCGTATGTTTGGGGGCAACTAAATACAGAACTCAACAAAGAAAACCCAAAGGCAATAATAAAACATGCTGTTACGATTTGGGCATGTATGTCAGCTGGGAATACCTTCAGATTCTGAAGTACAACTTGTTGGAAAGCGCAGAGAACCTGGATATAAGATCAGATTTTCGATTTTACCAGGATAAAGATCCAAATCATAAATCGGGTATTGTGCAGACGTATCTAATAGATAAAAAACCACAGTCGCCAGACCTTAATGTTATCGAAAATTTATGGTCAGTTTTAGAAATCGGCATAAGAAAACATTAAATTTCTAATAAAAAACGATTTTAAAAAGTGCTACTAAAGAGTGGTCGAATAGTTCAACGAGTATTACCGAAAAACTGGTCGCATCTACACCGAATCGCCCTAGATCTATTGTAGACATTAAAGGCTATCACAGCAAATATTAAATCGTGTAATTGCCAGTTTTAATTTCAAGTTTTCGAAACCTATATGTGCCTGCATAAAATAAGTTGTGACGTGAAAGAACGAACATTTTTATTATTGTTTTTTTTTTAGTTTTAATATATTCAAATGTACATTTTTGCCATAAATGTGTCTAGTTTGTTAGACTATGACATTTTTTCTGTTTAATGACAGCAATTTATTTATTAAGTTCCTGTTAATTTTGTTTTTATGGAGCACTGGATAAAATAAGCTGTGAGACACTTTAGTTTATCTCTCTGTTGTCACAGAAAGAAAAAAATTGGAATGCATTGTAAATAGGAGGGACAGCAAAATTTGCAAAAAATAAAAAATTTATGAAGAATAATTGAGCGTGTGGTTGGGGCAGAAAAACACGAGTAAATTGGCAATTTAATTTGCACTCACAATGTAGAACAAGCAAGGACCATTTAAAAGTGACACTTGTAAAGTACTAGTTACAACGAATGAAGCCACAAATGGTGGTTTTAAATGTCAGCCTAATGAATAATAGACATCTTTTTTAAAAGACACACCGTGCCAACTGTGACCACACTGCAACAGTAACAAACACACCTAATAGCAACTGTAAAGTAAGGCAAGATATATAATACTTACACTGACAGTAAAAAGTCCAATGCCTCATATGAATCACACTCAACGGCCATGTGTAGTGGTGTATTGCCAGCATTATCCCTGATATTGAAATCTAGGCAAACAACAGAAAGACAACAATAACAATTGGAAGAAATTTCTAGAATATGTAAATTTAAATTTGTATTTCTTTTAATAATACTGTTGAACAAATAATTACCACCATTTTGGTCGCGCATATAACGTAAAATATTAACCCGATTACGAGCTGCCGCCTGATGGGCAGCCGTACGTCCTTTGCCATCTTGTAAAGATAAACGTGTATTATCGGCTTGATACAAACGTTTAAAATCGTCTAGATTTCCAGCTTCAGCTGCCTGTAAATAGTTAATTAAAAATACACATTGTTAAATTTATTTTAAATTTTATATAAATTTCGTAAACATTCAACTTCACACGTCTGTCTGAAAAGCAAACTTATTGCTTGTTGTTTTATCAGTATCAGTGGGCGGCACAAAGCGAATGTACCACATAAGTAAATGCAATTATAATGCACAATCTCCATTTACTTCGTTTCTGTTAATTTCAACGAGTTTTGCTCAAATTCACTGTTTACATTCGAGTTGTCGATTGCGTTTGCTCCTAGTGGATCTAAGAGCCGACCACTGATCTACCTCAATACATATATTTTAACTTAGCAGACATATTCATTTCTATCAGCTGATTTCATTCTTATCATGTATAATTTTGTAGTAATTTCTTTAATAAAGTATTTTCGAAATCAACAAACATTAACTGACATATATTCTTATTTTCACATATTGTGAGCGTCAAATTAAAGTCAACACCGAACATTGTTTAAAGAAAAGCTTAATTTCATTAATATAAATAATATTATATTAGAAAATTATATTATTGCATTTGTATATTGTTATTTAAGTATAATTGAATTCATAAATAAAAGGAACCAAAAACAAAAGCGTAGACAAATTTAATTGATTTATTGTTAAATAAAAAAAGTAAACTTCATCATCAGCGTCATCGTTATGCAAAACTCCCTGTCATTTCAAAAATAGTGGCAATTCTTTACATTTTTCTTTGTTTAAAAGTAGAACGGAAAATTCCGGTTCAAAATACCTTCAAGTTTAATAATTTATCATTAAAAAGAGTTTATGTTGTGACGTTGAGTAGCGAAAAATTTACAATAGGAAGACAAACTCAGCAAATCATAATAGACTAACATAGAAAATTTAAATCTCTGCGTGAAATAGATAAAATCGTTGGAAAGCATCACTGTATAATATAAAAATTACAGACAAGAATACTAAACACCATAACGTAGAAAATTTAACTGATGCAAAACGACCAAAGCGTCTTACAAAAACTGAGCAAAACCAACACATAGAAAATAGAGAAACGAGCCTTAAAATTCTTTGGAATAATATTCTTCTTTGCGATAAAAGTAAGTTTGAAATATTTTCTGTCAAAAAGCCCCAACAACGAAACCTTTAGTAATTAATTACATATTTAATAAAACATGGCGGCGCACTGTGGCTCGAAATTTCATTTCATCGGCCATAAGTCTAATTTTTTGTGATTACTGATTTCCAAAATTATAATGGGATTCAATAGTAAACATATTAAAACTAGGGTAGCCAAAAAATTAGTTCAAAATATTAGCAATTTTGGGCGTGGTATGCCGTTAAAAACAAATATTTTGCGTTATTTAAGAAAAAAAAATGTAATTTTTGTAATTTTGATCGGAAGGAAATTGTCATATCTCGCAAACTATTATTGATAATGGGTTGAAATTTTTTTATAATATTATTTTGATAGTAGTCTTTAAGGAACACTATACCATATCACTGTATACCTGGAGTGTTATTTAATGTTTTCTAAAGTACTAAATTTTTTTAAATTGAAATTTCAGCGGAATAGAACTTTTAAAGATCAAAACGGATTAAAAAAATTTTACTAGCAGCAGAAAGCTGAAAATATCCTTTTAACCCCATGTATACTTTTGCACCTGCCTGGTCCCGCCTGTAGAACAATTTTTCATTTGAACGAAACTAAGCAAATTGTTTTACCTGTTCATAAACTGGAATTTTAACCGCGGCGGCTCCGTAATGGTCTGCAGTCCTATTCAATCTTGTGGGGGTCAATTTAAAAAAAAAAACGTACACAACGAGTTTTTTTTTTGCTTATATTTAAAGTTTTTTCAATTCGCCTGTAAGAGTGGCCAATTATGTAGAAATTGACGAAGTATCCGGTGGTACTTTTAGGCTCTCAAAAAATAGGTTTTCTACGATTTCTATCTTGAGCGTCATACACCAAATATGTATAAAAAATCGCTAAAAATGCAAAAATATTTGAAATTCAAGCTTACTACGATGTTCTTTTGTTTCTCAAGAATGACTTTTGCGAAAATCATCTTTTCGATTATAAACACAAAATCACGATTCACCTTGTTTTTTAATTTTTTTCTTAAAGTGACTAGTTATTTGTTAAAAAAAGACTATCTTAGAGGTTACTTGCAAAGTAAGAGGCTTGTAACAATGTATTTAAAAAAACTGCAATTATAAGCGTTTTAAGGAAAAAAAAACTAAGTGTGACGCTCAAGATATTTTGGGACGATCAAGAGATTTTGTTGCACGTAAACAAGAAATAATGCCAAATTTAAAGTTTAACGAAAAAAAGTTTATTCTTTTACAAAAAGTAAAATAAAAAACAAAAATTCTTCAAAAAACCAAAATTTTCATACAAAACTAAACATGTACATATGTTTTGATGTCTTTAACAGAAATGTGTACATAAGTGTTACATATGTTTCGAGAAACACCACATGAATACGAAAAAACTGAAGAAAAAGCGAGGCAACATGTAAAATAAATGAAAAATGATAATTACAGCAAATTTCGAACCACCAGTAATACTGGTTAAAGGATTGATGTTTGACTGTGGGCTAGCGGGCGCCGCAGTGTTGCAGAGGGGCAGAACATAAAGAATTCTGATGAGAGATAGTGGTGTTTCTCGAAACATATGTAAATTCAACCAACAACCCAGGTTCGAATCCTAAGCCAAGAAAAATTATCAATCCACGTCCACTGATTAGTTCAACCTCAAGGCTTGTACGACCACGTTTAAATGCAGCAACCCAATTTTTTACTGCTGCATATGAAGGAGCACTTTCACCTAACACATTCATCAAATCATTATGAATTTCTTTTCCCGATAAACCTTTTTTATTTAAATATTTAATGACACCACGAATTTCTAATTTTTCTATTGTAAAAAAAAATCGCGGATGCGTCTTTTTTGAAGGAGTTGTCAGATCTAAAAGAAATTTAACATGTTTTCAAAGCACAGATGGAAGTTTCTAAAACACTTAACTTTTTTCTGTTGCCCTCGTACAATTCAATTACTTTTCAGTTCACAACTGATGTTTTACATGGTATGATACAACTATTTGATTGTGAACACGATATTATGCAAAGTCGTATGTATGTATATGTTGTCAAGCCTTCAAAATGCCAAAAGTAAAGCATCAATAAACGTATAAAATGAAAAAGATTACACCTATTAGAATGCAGCCATATCGTAAACATGAAAGACGAGGAAGTTTTTAATACAAGATGCTTTATGACAACAATTTTAAACTCAGTTGCAATTGAAAATAGTCAGTTTCTGCATCAAGCTATAGAGCATAAGCTAATTTTGGTATAATACTTGTATATACATAGATATAAACTTTTTGACAAAACTTAAACTTTCATAGAACTTTTGAAAATCATATGTAAAAATTTCTATGGTGTTGTATAGTGGGGAGGGTATAATGTATTTGTGCTAATGTTTCGAACGCCCATAAATATTGGTTTACCATCCACATTAAAGTATACCGATCTACTCTTAATCACTTTCTGAATAAATTAAACGATGTCCGTCCGTCCGTCCGTCTGGCTGGCTGTACATGTAAAGATTTCAATAGAATTTGATACGTGATATTTTTCGGCCCAAGGGCGAATAGGAGTGTAACGATCATAAATGTTTGAAGTATCCAAACAAATTTTACCACAAATGAGTAGTAAATAAAGCCAAATCATATCTACAAATTTTGTGAAAATCGGTCCATAATTGTTCATAATTCTCATATAAGCCCCACTTCCGAAAATCACTTTAAAGAGCACAACTCTCTTAAATATGTCGGTATCAAAATAATATTGAACACAAATATGTTTCGTATATATACAAATAATATGGTACAATTTTATGATGATCGGTCCATAATTAGTCATAGCTCCCATATAAGGCCCATTTCTGAAAAATAAATTTCTTAAAAATGTTGGCATCGAAATAGAATTCAATAAAAACAAGTTTCATATATATAGAAATGAGGACACCTAATTTTAAAATGGTCGGCCCATAATTAGTCGAATCTCCCATATAAGACCCACTCCGTAATTCACTTTTAACCTCTATAAATCTTTTAAATATTTATATCGAGATAAAGTTTAACGCATATAATATTTATATTCACAGAAATCATGGAACTAAATTTTTCGATGATCGGTCCATAATAGGTAATATCTCCCCTATAGAGCCAATTTCTGAAAAACTGTTTTATACATATACTGGGTGCAGGGTATTATATAGTCAGGCCGACATGACCGACTTTCTTACTTGTTTTTGAATAAAAATTTATCATTTCGGGAATAAAAAGTTTGCACAGATAGTTTTATTTAATAATAGTAAATCATTGATATTCTTTTCTCACGTGTTGACAAACAGAAAAAGATAATAGTTTTATTGTTTAAATTAATTAAAAATTTAATGATATCGTCTCTTCGAGAAAAAAATCCTCAAATCGCACTTTGTAATTTTTATGATCGATCAAAAATCGGCAAAATGCCGATTAATCAGCAAACTGTGTTTAGCTCTATAGTTATACATCATCACGGCAATCATTTATGAGAGCCATTATGGTATAATCTTTAATAATATAATGAATGCCATTAACTTAATACTTAATTACTACAATACCATCATATATATGATTGCTAGAATCAAGTGTATCGTAATTTTAACATATTATAGTTGCCGCAATCATATTAACTTGAGTGCCCGATAGACTAGGCGATAATGTGCCGGACTATCAGTCAGAGGGTTGCGGGTTCGATTCCCGCCAAAGACTCTGGGTGTTTTCTGCAGACAAGCCAAAAAAAAGCTTCGCAGTTTGTGTTTGTTAATTTAAAACAAAAAAAAAAAAAAAAATGTATAGTGATCATAATACTGATAAAAAACAAAATTTTTCGTTGTAATTAATTAACGAACAGAATTTATTTATTAAGAAAAGTATTTAGGTAAATAATTGTATTAAAGTAAGAATTTAGGACTTTGAATTAGAATTATTGTATATTGCATAGATTTTAGATTTTGTAAGCATATGCTATACATTACATTACCTGCATAAAATCATCAATGATTATTTTCGGTACCGGTGTCATGCGTAACATTCGTGTCCACTGTGTTGGTAATTTAAAGGGAGCACTGACCGTCAGTTCAGCACCACGTGCACAACCGTTTATTAAGCAACGTATAGGTCTTACAATAACATCACGTTTTGAAGAGTTTTTCATATTTATCATATGTTATTTGTTGATAATATTATTCTGTTCCAGTTTATTGTTGTCTGTCTTGCCTTGTGTCTTAAGTTGAATTCGGTACTTCCGTTTATATTTTTTTGTTGGTTTTGATTGTTTATTTATTTATTTTAAATTTTTTAGTTAAAATTTAAATTTAATGTTGTTTTGTTTTTAGAAAAGTTGCACATAAAGTTTTATTTTGCTTGAGATTTTCGTATTTATATATTTATTCTTAGTTTGCTGTCTCGTTAGTTTATTCAAATTACTTACATATGTTTTTTTTGTTTATATTTTGCCTGCTTGTTTTTAAATTTAGCAATGATTTAGTTTTTGTTTATTTTATAGAAGTTTTGGTTTAAATTAAAATTTCACAACAGGGAAATCCTGTATTTGTTTATTTTATTTTGTTTGTTAGTTTTATCTTTTTATTTCATTGAGATAATACAATATTTATATTGATTAGTTTGAGTGATTGTTGGGTTAAAAGGATTGATACATTTTTGTGTGGTTTTTCTGTGTTCGTGTGTATCATGTTACATTAGAGGTGTTTCGTGTTTGATTGGAAAATTAATTAAACTCTGTGAGGGCCTTTAAAAAACGTTGCTAATAAAAAGTTACTAATGGAATACCCTGAACTCTGTTTATATTTTGGGTTTAATATTCCTGTGTCACTTTTATGTTATAAATTACTTAACAAATCCCTTAAATGTTATGGAATCAATAATGTATAATGACATCAATTATCCGTACACGTGAATTGCTTGTAAATAGTAATTTAATTATAATCTAAATCGTTTAATTTAAAAACAATTTAATTAATTTCAATAATCTATTACTGAATTAATAATATTTTTTTGATAATTAAATTTCCTTTTAATAAAAAACATAATATTATTTTTAATCCTTAAAATATTCCCACTATTTTTGTTTGTTTAGCATTTTCGACAAAACCAACAAAATGTGGTTAAAATGTAATTTAAAAGAGTGTGGTTGAGCAAGTTAATGATGAAGCTTTTATTTAAAGAATAAATTTCTGCAATTTATTTGCCACTCACTTAAAATTGGCTTAAAATAGTGAAAACTTCTCATCTTTATAAATTACCACCTTTATCAAACTTCCAATCCTATCTATTCTTTTGCAGATGATAGCAAAATTTGCCATTCATACGATTTTAATGCACGTAAAACTCAATGTTGTTTATTAACGCACGCACAATCATGTTGCTTCTTATGTTTTTATGGGCGGTGTAAATATTAAGGAATCACACGCACGATGTCCGCTGGACCAAACATATTTTTCAAACGGTGTAGGAAATGCTTCACTCCATCTGATTTCCTTACTATTTACACCACCTATATTCGATCGAAAATGGAATACAACTCTAATGTATGGGCCGGCGCTTCGAAGTATATTTTGGAGTTACTCGACCCTGTACAAGAAAGGGCTAATATGCTTATCGGTGACAGTAGGAGGGTATCCAACACTATTGATTCTTTGGAGCATCGTCGCAATGTGTTCTACTGAAATTAGGGAACCTGTTCCCGAATCACGTCGTTTTTTACGTTCTTCAGTTAGGGCTTATCCATTCATGGTCGACTGGACTGTGGATCGCACAACACATTACCGGGAAAATTCGTTCTTTAGCCGTACTGTCCGTATGTGGAATAAACTATCTGCCATTTTCAATATAGGAAAATTCAAATCAAATGTTCACAAACACTACTCCTTCTCTGCTCCCTCCCATAACCTAGTTTCCTAGTTCCAACAAAATGCATTGCATGAGTATGGGTCGTCCAAGCAAAAAAATTAAAACTTAATGGGATTAATAGTTAACTGGAAACGAAAAGAGACAATTTGTCATCTATGGTTCCAGGAAAATGGCTTTTACTTAGTAAAAGTCGTTTATATATAGGGGAGAGGGGGCACCTTAGAACACTTTTTGTTTTCAAACCACATAAAAATTAATAATGAATTATTTATTGTCTTTTTACATAATTTAACTAATATATATGGAATTAACTTTAGCTTAAGTCTACAAGTAACTTATTTTTAGTTCGATTTATATTTTTTTATATTTTTTTAATGGATGAAGTCATTGTGTTCAAATTTGCCCCCCATACGAGGCAGCTTTAAACTAGGCTGGGGCAGTTTTGAACGGCAATTTTTTCATGTAGCGCTTATGTCCAAAAATAACATAAACAGTTATATTTTTTATATACATATATAATAAATTCGATTTATTTATTAAGAGAAACATAAACATTAACAATTAAAAAATAAAAAATTCCGATCAAAAATAAGTTTTATATTATTAAAGCATCATAATCAGCATTGGATTCGTCGTTTTTAGAAAATAAGAGAGAATCAACAATGTTTGGTACTTCGGTTGATAAACTAACATGTTCAAAGGTGCCCCCTTTTTCTTTGTTCAAACCTGAACTGGCATGCCATATCACGGAAATTTATAATAAATATTTTTTTTTTACATAATTATCAAGTAACTTAACTTAATTTTGTTTGAAATGTATTGTGGACTGCAATAAGTTTCTTTCACGAAAGAAAACGAACACTGAATACTTCTTATACTCTTACAAAAAAAAAAAATAAAAAAATTTACAATGGCACTGCGAAAACTTGTTCACCCAACTACATTCGGTCGACGACTGAAAAAACTAGCAAAAGTTGTTAACGTTGCTAGAAAACAAGGTTGCCATGTGAAAAACTCGGTTAAGGGTCGGAAAAAATGCTAAACTGAGATTTTATCAACACAGTTCAAAGGTGCCCCGTGTATAAATGTGCCTCCCTCTCCCCTATATATTGCAAGTTTGGATCATACTGCTTTAAAAAATTGTTTTCTTTTCTAACAAGAACATTGCTATTTTCCTGCCCTTACTTGTGTACTCTTCATAAAAATGTATTCTTTTTCTTTTAACTGTAGCGCCCCAAAAGGCAAATAATTTACATATTTTAGGGTAAATTTTTCAGTCTAATACTATGTTTCCACGACGATTTGAATCACCTGTTTCGCTTTCTGAATCATGTCTATGAATCATGGTGTTTACTTGACTAATAAACATGCTTCGATTTGACAGTTATCTTTAATAAACAAACAGAATTTACAATTGTGGAAAATAATTTTTTTTAATGGACAAAAACACACTTCGACACAAAAGCTCATTCTCATTCTTGAATCCTCCATAAATCTGAATTTAGAGGACATCCTTCTTGTCATAATAACATTTTTCACATTTTTTTTTAAATTGAATTTGCTTTGTTTACAATAATATTTAATTTTGACAGCTAGTGCAGATAAACTTGTGATAAAAATTAGAGAGCGAACCATGTACCGTGGAAACATAGTATAAGTTGCTCACTAAGAAATTGGTGAATTCGTTTTTTAATTTTAATGATATTTTCCCTTTAGTGAATGCATTGGTTTTATAAGCAGTATTTAAATTAAAAAAAATTAGGTTAATAATTTTCAAAATTTTGCTGGATATACGATCTTGACAATTATGTGGTCAATATGACAATAGTTTATATTGTTGTTGAGTTTTATGAAATGAATTTTTTTTTTAAGAAAAGAGAAGTAACACTCAGGCAATTAATATGCCTATATATTATGTGGGATAGGAAGGAGAAGAATAGGTGGTGAAAGTAGAGAAAAGTTTTTCATATGGCAACACTGTAATTGCGCGTTAGTACAGTATTGCAGCGCCTCTGGTGGTGAGTAGGCGCATTGATAAAAACTTGATATATAGCCATTATTTTAATTATTTTATTTCGGTGGCGTTTAAATGCTGTGATAAATATTAGTTATAAGAAGACCTTTTAATTATCAAAAACTTATGTTGTTTATAGTGGCAGCGGCTGGGAATCGAACCCAGGCCACAAATACCAACTCATGCTTAATGATCAAACGCGCTAATCAATTAAGCTAGAATAATTACGAGAAAAATCTAAAAAGAAAACTTGTACTAACCACTATTTTTAATTTTGTTTCAATTCTGAAACAGCTGAAGCTATTACAATTATTTTTGGTAGTAAACTGTTAGTATGCTTTTGTGAATAACCCAATGTACATATTTTTAAAAGGCTTTAGGGAATAGATTAATAATAATATCCATAAAGTTTATTAAATAAACTTATATAGAAATAATCCCATATAATAAAACGTGTAAAAGTTGTGTCACGACATACTTTTGACGCAAACAAAATTAAATACAATTCAATACGTAATTATTACGAGGGCAGTTCGGAAACTTCTTAGCCTAGAACAGAAAGCGCGCTATAAACACAAAAAAGTTAAGTATTTTGGAAACTTTCATCTCTGCTATGATCTGACAAATCCTTAATATAGAAATAGATGTTAAAAAAAAATATCCGCGATTTTTTTACAATGGAAAAATTAGAAATTGGTATCATTAAATATTAAAATAACAAAAGGTTTATCCAAACAAGAAATTCATAATGATATGGTGAATTTGTTAGGTGAAAGTGCTCCTTCATAAGCAACAGTATAAAATTGGGTTGCTGAATTTAAAAGTGGTCGTACAAGCCTTGAGGTTGAACTAATCAGTGGACGTCTAAAAATAGCAACAACAACAGAAATTGTAGCCAAAGTGCATGATATGGTATTAAATGATCGACGAATAAAAGTGCGTAAAATATCTAATATCATGGACATCTCAAATTAATTTGCATGAAGAACTACAGATGAAAAAGCTGTCTGCAAATGGGTGCCTCATTTGTTAACAGTTGACCAAAAACGCATAAGAATGAAAATTTCTCAAGCTTGTTTGGATCGTTAAGGAAAAATAAAATGGATTTTTTTATAACTGTTGATGACACATGGATCCACCACTATACTCCAGAGACAAGAGAACAATACAAGCAATGGACTGAAGCTAGAGAAAGTGCCCCACAGAACAGTTAACAGACGACCAAAAACGCATAAGAATGAAAATTTCCCAAGCTTCTTTGGATCGTTTTAAGAAAAATAGCATGGATTTTAAACGTCGTTTCATAACTGTGGATGAGACGTGGATCCACAACAATACTCCAGAGACAAAAGAACAATCCAAGCAATGGACTGAAGCTGGAGGAAGTGCCCCCAAATGGCAAAAACAATTCAATTGGCTGGTAAGGTTTTGCCAACGGTTTTTTTGGGACTTCATTGATATTTTATTAATTGACTATCTGCAAAAGGGTAAAGCAATAAATTCAGATTACTATTGCAGCATTTTCGATCAATTAAATGTAAAAATTCGACAAAAACGTCCTGGCTTAAAACACAAAAAAATAATTTTTCATTAAGACAACGCACCAGCGCACAAGAGTGTTTTAACAAGGGCTAAAATCAACGAATTAAAGTACGAGTTGTTTGATCACCCACCTTATTTTCCTGATTTAGCTCCCAGTGACTTTTACCTGTTCTCAAATCTAAAAAAAAATCCTAGCTGACAAGCGTCCAAAATGTTACATTTTGCAGTTGTAAACCACTATTTTAAATGCCTTGAGGAAAACTATTTTAATCAAGGAATAGAATAGAAATAGATAGATGGGCGTTGGACTAAGTGTATTAAAGTTTCAGGAGATTTTATTAAAAAATATTTTTTTTTGAAAAAGAAAAGTACAAGGTGGCGCAAAAGTAATCCTCCGTAAAAGTAATCAGTTCTGTTTTGACATTTGTGTAGTAAACACATGCGAAATAGACGTTAATAAACAATGTTACGCTACACTGCTCCAGAACGCGGAATATTGCTGACAGAACTGACATTAGGGGCCTCGCAAAATTTATAGCATTTTCTGATAGAAGGATTACCTTTGCGCCACCTTGTATAAACAAGCTTTTCTATAAAAGAAAATTAAACCCAATGTTCTTAATAGTAAAAGGTAACTTTAATTAAAGTGAGGAATAAAGTGACCTTTAAAATATTTCGTTATTACAAAATAATTTTTTTTTCTAAAATATTGCAATACCAGTAGAAAACCGATTACTTTTGACAAATTACTGACAAGAAACAGTAAATTGTTTGTGTTTGTGAAAAAAAATATAACATAAACGTCTGTTTTCCATTTTTCTTTATCAAATTATTTATTGGCAAAACAAAATTAAAATTAATTTATTTTTCATGAAGTTGAAATTTTTTCCAGAACTCATATGCACATAAACCTCACTATAAAATTTAAAGGCAAGATGATCTTCCCTTTAGCTTATCTATCGGTTTTAGATTAAAGTAAACTTATAATAACCAAATGATTCTTATCTGTCCGATAACATCATACCTTTAACTATTGTTAAATTGTAATAATGGGCCTTCAACTATTTGTTGCACTATGACATGTTTTAACTTGAAAAATATTAAAAAAAAAAAAAATTTTTTTTATATCAATTTTAAGCCTATTGCCAAACACACAACAATCATGTCCTGAATAACACTTGTTTTTAATTTGTATTAAAATGTAATAAACAAAAATGCCTATTGGGTAATTTCCATAAAAATCAGGTCTCCATAAAATGTAATTAAAACTAATTAATTCAGTTAAGTTCAGACAGCACATATGTAAATGTGTAGGAATGATTAATTTTATTGTTCTGTTTTCATTTTAAACTGCAGCTCTTTTTTTTTTTGAATTTTCAAATAATATGTGAAAATGAAATCAATGTTAAATAAAAACAGCAATGCAGCTGATTTTATTATAAGTATTTATTAATTTATTGACCAGTTTTATTTAACAACTGGTTACAGCCGCAAAACAAAAAATGTATTTTTGTATTATAATTTTATGCAATGCTTAATAATGATAACAAGTGAATAATAAAGTAAATTTCTGCACCAAATAAAAAAAAAATACAGTTGAATGGGTTTTGAAAATGTAACTTAAGACAAGAAATTGAAGTTGACAGTAATAAATTGCTCTTTGTTATTGACAAAACTAATGACGGCTTAATAAATAAGAAAATTATAAAAATAATTTAAACAATTATATTAGAAAACTCATTACAAAAGCTTTTCTAATTTTACGTTTTTCCTAATTTAAAAAAAAAGTTTAGTTTTAAAGAACTGTAATTGCTGTTTTTGGTAAACCAAAGGAAGCATTTGTCCAGAAATGTGTGTTAAAACACTTAAATTTTGAAGTACTAAAGGTGGATTCATCCATTCGTTTTTAATAAAATTTTTGTTCGAACAATTTTTTTTATATGAAGTTTGACGTCTCTCTTTTTGAGAGAGAGAAAATGTTTTTTCCAAACTTGAATTAAAAATACCTGACCTTGAAAGCCCAATTTAGAAATTTCTAATAAAACATTTAACAAAATTGAATTGGTTTAATTTTATATTTTTTCTGAACAAAAATGAATTGAGTTGCCAATAGGTTGCATTTTTTTCATACAAATAACAATACATAAGGCAGTATTTCAATGGCCATCAGCAAAAGCAACTTTCTTTTTTCATTCATTTTGAATTTATATCTGTGATTTTGAATACACAATACTTTAAAAAAATTTAATATTTGTATTTTGACACTTAAAACCCAAAGCAAAATAAATTAATGGCCGCACTTGTAAAACTAATAGATTTTGTTTACATATGGCAGCTTTGATTTTTCAGAAAAATCTTTCGAAATGAGTGAATCGTGCTGCAAAAAACTCTCAGTAAAAAAATTTTGCTCCGGAAAAAAATTTTGTTAAGAACAAATGGATGAATCTACGAATTTTCTACACGATTTTCAAAAATATTTAGTTAGTATTTTCATAAAAATGTACAGGTCTCAAATTTACCACAAAATAATGTGAAATGTATTATGTATATGTGTTTATATCTATTGTTTATAGCTATTGTGAATATGGTGGCGTATACTTTCTTTAAACACAAATATAATATTACATAAATATTAAGTATGCGCATGTTGCGGTTATGAAAGCCTTAATAGGTTGCCATCTGAAACATTTTTTGGATTGTAGAAACACGCTTTTAAATACATATTTGATAGTCTAATGTTAACTGATGGTGCAACGGTTCTGAAGTACGGAGATGCATTTCTAGGGAAAAATTATTTCTTTTTAAGTTTTTGCAAAAGTTTGAAAGAATTATTTAATGGATATTTGGAGTGATAAAAAATATCCCGAGAGAAACGATTCAAGTTAAATTTTCGTTAGAATTATCACCCGATTACTTCACACCACAATTGTTACTATATGGAGTTCCCAAGAAATTGTATCCCTAACTAATAATTTACTGATGACAGGCACAAGTATAAATTGGATTAAATATAAAAAATACTTTGTTTTAAAAACAGTGCTAAGAAAACCAGAAAAAATCAATTACTCTTTTATCAATTTAAATAATGATCTTAAACTAGCTGCTCAACTCAACACAGCGGATCTGAGCTGAAGACAAGAAGGAAGAATGCCAACTTAATGAATAAAACAAACAATGGTCAAACAATTTTCGTCCGGCACTGGTTGGACTAATAATTGAAATTTTTTTAGATATAAAATTTGAAAAACTTATTGTTGGTTCGTTTTTAAAGAAGATACAATAAATAAAAAAGTACAAAAAAAAGTTCTTGAAACTCTTACGTGCCTGCATATCACAATGGACCGTATTGGTCTCTGGGTGATAGTGTGGGGACAACCTCACACCGGCCTTCTAACCTAACCTACGTGCCTGCTTAAAATAAGCTGTGACGTGAAAAACGAGCTTTTGTTTTGCTCTTTAAGTTTTATTTAATTTGTTCGACGTTGTTTACTCTAACAAGAGTTTTGCAAGATCAAACATCATCAAATAAAATAGAACTAAATAGTTGTTGTGTCTTGTTCTAAATAAACTAAGTTTTTTTTTAGATAAACAAACGAATTCAAATATTTTTTATTTAGTGGTTACGTCTTTTTTGCCAAATATTTGCAAAGTGTGACCGTACCTTCAGACTATACATTTTTTTTTCTTTTAAATGACAGCAAAATCTTTTTTAATTTCCTTTTAGTTTTTGTTTTATGAAGCTTTGGAAACAAGCAAAAAATGCACTGCATAAAATAAGCTTTCTTCTTTCACCACCTTTACTTCTTCAACTATCCCCTTTCCAAAGAAAGTAACGCAATTATATATAGGCATATTAATTGCCTGAGTGTTACTTCTCTTTTCAAAAAAAAAAAAAAAAAAAAAAAAAAAAAAAAAAAAAAAAAGCTGTAAGCCACTGTATACTGTTTTATAATTAATTTAACACAAAGTAATATGTATGTAGTAAGAGTCCTCATGTAAACTCTTAGGACTTGCATACTGTGCAATTTGTATATTTTATCTTTACTCACGCAAGTTATCTGTCAAGTATTGTTGGCACAACTTGTTTAAGTCTGCGTTCCAACATAAATAATATAGGCGTAATCTTTAACATAAAAAGCAACTATATTTATACTGCTTCAAAGAAATCACTTTCTTTACAAATGTGAAACTTCAACGTTAAAATACATACATAAATCAGGCATGTGATGGAAATCGAATGCGTTTTAGAAGTCAATTTTATCGTAATATTTCTGTATTGAAAAACTTTTATCACATAAAACATAAAGATATTGGACTACTAAAGAGAATCTTAAAACAAAAATTTTATAAATTAGATTATAAATGCATTAAAATGTATTTCCAAAACTGATTCGTTTTCGATTGCGATTTCCATCACATGCCTGCGAATGTCTTTTTAACAATCGTGTAGTCATGGTGGCGTATACTTTTTACAATCATATGTGATATTATATTAATATTAAGTATACGCCCCTTATTTTTATGAATGGTTCAATTGCATAATAATAAATTACCAGCCATTCTATTTTGTGATTTTATTTTAAGGATATTACATTTATATATAAACACTTCAGCGAGAAAAACAAGGACAAAAAAAACACATTAGATATTTTATTTTTATAAGATTATTTAAAAACATTTTGTCTATGTGTCTTGTTTAATAAAGTTTTCTTTTAACTTAACTAAATAATATACTTTCAATTAAAATACATGTTCTTTTATTGCAGATTTTTGTCCGTTTAAGGTGAGTCATGTTATGCTTTTAACATTTAATCTTATATTTTAAAATGTTGTTTCTATTTGAAATGTTCAAAAAGCATTAGTTTTATCTTATTAAAGAACTATTCATATAAAATCCAGCGTATGCAGGTAAAGATATTTGGCAAGCACTTTGTTGTTTGTCACCTTTTAAACAATAGCTTCAAATATTTATATAAAATAATGCTGGCAGCAACGTCAGCTGCCTCTTATAAGACGTTAGCTGTACTCAGTGGTGATATTCGAAACAATTAACAACCGGTTCGCTTAAAGAAAAATATATTTTTGCCAAATTTTGATAAAAATAGCGAACATTTTAAAGTCGCATCCCAGTAACAGACCACAAGCCTCTTGAAGGAAATGATATAAACTTTCGTTTAATCAAAAAAAAGTTACGTTTTTAACAAAAAATAGTTTTGATTTTGCAAAATAAAAGTAAAAAAAAAAATTTTTTGGATTTTTCTCAAAAGGTTGAAGAAAACGCTATCTAAAACATCATCATCCACGAATCCAATGTATGACCAAAATAAAATCATTTGTTTGTACTTTTGGACAATGAACAACTGAACAATATTGTGTTTGTTGCCGAGACCTTGATAAATACACATTATATAAAACCGTTAAAGCAAAAAACATAATCACCCCTATTGTGAATAAACATTTCACATGACACATTTTCCTATTAAAATTCAATGTTAAAAAATAAAAGGGAACAAAATTCATGAGGAATTTTTATTCACGATAAGGGTGAATATGCAACAACCGGTACGGAAAATTTTTAAAATTTTAACAACCGGTTCGAGGGAACCGGTCCGAACCGGCTGAATATCAGCACTGGCTGTACTACCTTCAGTCCAATTATGCACCGATCAGGGCTACGTATATATTTACCAGTTGAACAATATCGGTCTATTTTCAAAGGAAAGTTTAAGCAGTGAGGTACTGCAGATGAAACGAAATCTTGTGCATTTAATTAATGCGCTCATCAAAACAAGAACATTTATGTTCTTAGTTTGTTCTTTTAGTTTTTCCTAAATAATAATTAATGAGCATCTTTTTTTATAACACAGATGTAAAAGATTTTTGCGCACGGATTTTATTTGAACAATGCTATATTGTTAAACATTTTTTAAATAGTTTGCTCAACAAAAAATTTTAACAAAATTTTCTTTTATATGGATGCTTAACAAACATGTTTTCCTGCAGCTACTAAAACTATTAAATTTTGAAGCATTATAAACCTAAATACATTTATTGAAATGCATTTTCATGAAAAATATGAAGTGGGAATGCTATTGACTAATGAAAAGAATTAAAGAATAATAATATTATTAAAACTGTTTTTTTTTATTTCCAAGACTTCTAAAAAGTCTATTAAAATAATTGTTTTCCGTTTTTTTTTTTTTGTTTTCAAGTTTTTTTTTTAAGCGATTATTTGACCAGTTTTTGTGTAATACACAGCGAAATATTCGACCACTCAGTTAGTAGCGCTTTTTTTCAAATCGTTTTTGTTAGAAATATTGTGTTTCCTTATGCTGATTTCTAAAATTGACTGCAAATTTTCCATAACATTAAGGGCAGTTATATATTAGTCACGTTTGCACAATATTCAATTTGTGCTTTGGATCTTTATCCTGGTAAAATCGATTATCCCATCTTATACCGAGGTTATTTGCGTTTTACAACAAGTTGACCTTCAGAATTTTAATATACTTCAACTTTTCCATGGTTGTTTAACGAAATGTTAAATTTCCAGTACCAGCAGCTGATATGCAGGACAAAACCATCACACTGCCACCACCATGCTTCACTGTTGCCTTTAGGTTTTCTTTGTTGAGTTCTGTATTTGGTTTCCATCAAACATACGACGTAACATCTGAACCGAATATGTTAAACTTAGATTCATCGGCGAAGATGACGGAATTTCAAAATGCAGATTTCTTGCAAACAAGTTCTATGGCGAAATTAAGCCTGCACTGTCTATTTTTTGGGATTATAAACGGTTTCTTGCTTGCACATCTGCCATTAACATCATGTTGTTTGTCCAGGTCAGTTTCAACTTCGGAGGCCAGTTGTGAAGCTGATAGACTTGGATTTGCCCTTATTTTTCCTAAAATGTGTCGCTCATCATTCTCATTGCAAATTTGGTTTGGTGAATTTCTGTCTTTGTTATGGACCCGATTTTCATGAATGAAGCGCTCAATGATTATTCAACTGTAATGTTATTCATTTCTGCTATTTTTTGTTGTGAGTGACCATTTTGGAAATGGTTAGAAACCAATTCTCGTTGTTTTATCGTTTTGATCTATTTTCAGTTTACACTTGACTTTAGAAAATTCCACAGAAAAAACGAAAAGCCAACAAGGGTGCATTGAGCTATCGTTACAGTAGAAATTGACTGCATAAAATAAACTGTGACTTGAAAAAACGACATTTTTTTTTAGTTAAAATGTATCAAAATGTACATTTTTGCAATAAATATTTTTTGTAAGATATTTTTCTTTTAAATGACAACTATTTCGTTTTTAAATTTTCGTTTTTTTTTTGTTTTTATGGAGCTTTAAAAACAAACAAAAATGCACTGCATAAAATAAGCTGTAAACCATTGTATAATTTTACAGCTATTTAAAAGTGCCATCAGTGTTGTTATTAAAATTGAAAGTTTACTTTAAAATTGGCCAATTCTCACTTATTCCATCGCTTTTTTCGCCAAAATAACGATTTAGTGAAGTAAACAAATTACAAATCAAGTTTTTTTTAAGAATTATAAAACTAATAAGTCTATGTATGCTAGTGTTCATTATCCTTAATTTGTTACCACCAGTCATCATTTTTATTATTTATTTATTTTTATTTATTTATTGAATCTGCCTATACTTCATAGGCCTTGCAATAAGTATTTAAATCTTAAACCTCTACTTTAAAAACTATTTGCCAGTCATCATGGCAAAACAAATATTACCGCACACCAGAAAGCGGTTTAGTGCAACGAAAGCTTGGTAATTTGAGAATAATGTTCATCACAAACATTTTAGTTTAAGACGTCGTCGATACAGGTTTTATGATATCGGATAAATCTAACTATGCAATTGGCCACCATCTGCGAACTAATTCAGAAATGATATTGTCATTCCACTCGTAAGAGTAACAACAATTAATTTCACGCAAACCTTATCTAATCCCCAAAAACAGATGGAAAAGAGCGGCCATTTTTAAGCAGACTTGTATAGAAAAATCTCGTAGATTTAGTACTGATCATTGGTCTCTAGGTGCAAACACCAAAGTCTGTGAATCTCTTGTAACGATTTCTGTAGAAGCGGTTACGATACTGGAGAAGATGCGACAACTTTTTTTTTAATATTAAAAACAAACACAAACTGCGAAGCTTTTGGCTTGTCTGCAGAAAACACCCAGAGTCTTTGGCGGGAATCGAACCCGCAACCCTCTGACTGATAGTCCGGCACACTATCGCCTAGTCTATCGGGGCACATGTTCTCCGTCATTGTCCAACATTTGGATATTCGTAGAACCGGGAATGTTTGTTCAACGAAAACTTATTGACGAAGGGTTGTTTTGACTTAGATTTATAACTCAATTTTGATATTTTCTATTAGTTAGGCTTAAGTTCATTGAATTTAATTTTCATTAAATTATTTTTACTGAAGAAGGAATTGTTTAACAACTGGAAAAATTTTTATTTTTGATAATTTTTGACTAGGATTCGAACCTGGGTTGTTCAAGTTGTTAAACAATTCCTTCTTCAGTAAAAATAATTTAATGAAAATTAAATTCAATGAACTTAAGCCTAACTAATAGAAAATATCAAAATTGAATTATTAACAGTTCAACAAAATACTACTAATTAGATTTATAACTTTTTTTTTTTTTTTTTTTTTTACCAAACACAAACTGCGAAGCTTTTTGGCTTGTCTGCAGAAAACACACAGAGTCTTTCGCGGGAATCGAACCCGCAACCTTCTGACTGATAGTCCGGCACACTATCGCACCCAGAACAGCTGAATGGCTGGACAATGACAATGACCAAAAAAACATAGGATGACATTGGGTCTAAAGCAACGCAAGGAAACCTACCAACGTTTGGATACAAGTGAGCAATGCTTGAAGCAGCTTTTAATTAAATGACACTGATCCAGTTCTCCAACGGCCAATATTACGATTAACATGATTGTAGCAATCATATTATTGTAGCAAAGAACAACTTACGTATTTAATAATTTAAGAGATTGAAGCAATAACACAAAGTTTACATATGAAAAATGTGCTCTAATTTCTATTAAAATAATTATTAGAAATTAATAGAATTACAGTGTGGTAAATAATGTTTTTGCAGTAAGTTTTAACACCATTATTTATCAGATTTTCCTTTATCTTTTACCCAGTTTTTATTTGTTTTCCGCCAATTATAACCCCATTATATAATCAGGCATGTGTTGGAAATCGAAGACGACATCGAATGAGTTTTAGAAGTCAATTCTTTCGTAATATTTCTGTATTGAAAATTTTTTATCGCATAAAATATAAAGATATTGGGATACTAAAGAGAATCTTAAAACAAAAATTTTAAAAAGTAGATTATAAATGCATTAAAATTTATTTCCAAAACTGATTCGTTTTCGATTTCGATTTCCATCACATGCCTGAATAAAAGTGTGGAAAGCTAATTAAAATGTATCACATCATCCAAAATATAACACTTTACTCAGTCTTTAACTGCTGCAAACATATTGAAAAACTTTTGCATTTAAATTTTGTATTAATAGTTTAGTTTTGTTTTGTATGCATTAAATGCTTAAAAACTTTTATGAATCGTTTCTTTTCTTTTTTTTTTTGTTAATTAAGCTTGATATTACCATGGAGCAGATTACTTTTTGTTTAATAAAAAATTTTATGCCAGAAATAGTTGAAAAATAAAGAAGTTTTTATATTATATATTAATAAATTCACCAACTTGAATTATTAAAGTAGTTTATAAACAATTTATTTTTATTATATTTTTAAGTTTTTACACTTTCCATCAAATTGAATTATTATTGGCATTAATTATTAATTAACAGTTCACTTTACTTTCAAATATTTAATTATTATTTTTAAGTAATGTTATTATTTTTTTTTCAATTATTTTGAATTTAATTTAAAACTGGTTTTATTTAGTTTATTTTGAAAAAAAAATATTAAACTTCACAATTGTTCCGTTAGTTTTCCCGTTTCTAATTGACCCAAGCAAAGAACTGATTTAAACTGAAACCGTGCACTGCAAGTGCAGTGGCTTTTATAGTCTGCAGCTTGGCAACCGACATGAAACAAAGTTAATAAACACACACAAAAACAATGTCCTTTGTTATCCTTATTACAGGCAGTTAAAATTTGGCAGTGATTTTCATTATGATTACTTACAAAGAGTGGTGAATTTGTTGCACCAAAAACAATAATAAATTTCCTTTAAAACCCCCCACAGTCGGCTTTTTTTCATTTAAAGTGCGAGAGTTAACTAAAAGAGAAAGCGCATTGGCAGCGTTGTCAACTTTGAAATTTTAAAACGCACCAAAATGGAGAAAAAAGCGCACCATTTACAAAAAAAAAACGCACCAAGTTAAGAATTTCGTTTTTGTTTCAAATATTTATTGAATTAATTTGAAATTTTTTAATATCATAAATTCTATAAAAAACTTTTTATCAACGATTATTAGTAAAAGTAATAATTAGTAAAAGCCTTTTTTTAATAAATGAGCTAATAAAGATAAAATAAGCATTTAACCACTCAAAATTTAACTCACAATATGATATTCGGAACTAAAGTACTAATTGGTAAAAAAAGCTAATTTCAGTACATATTTGGTACTTTTTTATATATATTTTTGTTTTCTAGTTAAAGTACTTCTATTTGATTTTTTCCAATGAAATTTGTTAGGATTCCACTGGTACTCTAACCCTGGTTGTTCGTCTATAGTTCAGTAGAACAAACCATCAGGATATACAAGAATTTTTATTTCGATGTTTAAAATGTTAATTTGATTTTCAGACAAAGATTTGTGAAGAATTTGATTTCATTTATCATACATTCGTATTTAAAATACATTTTTTATCGTATAGATTTCATGAGTTATGAATTATTAAAAACCGCAATTAAAAATTAGTAAAAAAAAAAGTTGTGTTGAATTTGCTTTGGTGCCACCAAAAATTAAAAAGCGCACCAACATTTTAAAAAAAGCGCACCGCGCACCAACTAAAGAATTTTTCGCACCAAAAATTTAAAAAAGCACCAAAAATGGTGCGAACGCACCAAGTTGACAACGCTGCGCATTGGTACAAATAACTGAGAGTTGAAAAGAGAGTAAACATTTTTAGGTAAAACGTATTTGTAGGTTTCTGTTTTGATTTGCTCTTTCTCAACAAATAAAATCACACAAAAATTGTAAGTAAATTAAAAAAACAAGAAATGAAGAAGTGAAAATATGGAATTATGTTGCTTTTGCTTTCTTGAATGCTGGTACATGATATTTTTAAATTACGGTTGTGATGATGTTTGTAATGTATGAAAGGAGACATAATTCAGACGTATTAATGCATGTGTATTAGGGTGGAACAAAAAAACATTTTTAAGTGTTTAATAAAAATGAAAGTTTACTTCATTCCAAATTCATATATTCCAGCTCTATATATGGGTAGGTAAATTTCATGCTTAAGAATTAAATTTCATCAGTTTTTTTTACGCGCCGTTTAAAAATTAGATTAAAAACGAGACTATAACCGTCAATATGGATGGGACTATAGAATATAAACGAGTCTAAACAATGGTCAAGGCAATAGATGAGATTTAAGGCGATTCTATATATAAACAAGAATATTAATGGGACTATAGATGAGATTATAGAACACACTATCTACAAGACTATAAGCGAGTCTATGAACTAGACATGAACATGAATCAGACAATGGATAAACGAAACTGTAAATCAGATTATAGATGAGATTATGAAAAGACTATAATAGAGACCAAAAACCAACCAATATATAATTCTATAGGTGTGACTATAAACTTAGTTTATGTAGAAGATATAACAGGCTCTAGAAGAGCCCATAAACTTAGATTATAGAGGAGAGATTAATGGCTCTAGACGAGACTGTAAACTGACCTAAGGACAAAACTATGCACTTAGGGAAGTATCGTTTATAGAGAACACTACGCTAGCTGTAATGGTTTTAAATCCCGGTAAATATCGAACAAACGATTCTCAGAATGAAAATTACTATAGATATCATGACTGGGAATTTATAATATCACGAATGACTTCAAGGATTCTACGACACTTTGTATATTATTGTCCTAGTTGCGGCCACATTTTAATTCCAGTTTTTGGCAACTCAATAACTCCTAGTGTGTGAAAAACAATAAAAAATTAATTTTTTCAATAAAAGTAAAACAAATGAACAATTATTATTTTTAGTTGAACTGTTAATTTTACAATTTTTGATAATTTTAGTTGGGCTCGAGTTCATTTAAATTTAATTTTCATTAAATTATTATTTTTACTGAAGGTAGGAATTGTTTTTACAAAATGAAATCTTATTAAAATTTTATTGATAATTTTTCTTTTATTAAACATAAGATGTTGGAAAAACAATTCTTACACATACACATCAATTTTATTCTGCTGGAAGCAACTCCTTACGTGCGTAAGGTGTGTTTTGGTTCGTTGTCGCGCATTAAAAGCCACCTAAGTGGCATAGTGTCCTCAGCGTATGGAGTCATTGCATTTAAAAGTATACTTTAATAATCAAACTGATCCATTCGTGCATCGACCCTATGTATATGACCAACATCAAGCCCAGAATACTCTGCACACGCCATCACTTTTTAAAAAACGTGCTTTATGGTCTTTTAAGTATATTAGGGTTATGCTTCATGTTTTTTCGTCAGATCCTAACCTACAATATTTTGATTCATTTTTTTGAGGATATTCATTTAGAAAAATAACTCGTTTTTCTAAAAGCTCTTCCGAAACTTTAAGTTCTTTTTCTGAAACATGTGACTGAATAATGCATCTACGCCAGTTTTTTTTTTATTGAGTCTTATAGTTCTAGAGTAGACTTCAATACCGAATTTTGTTGAAAAGTCTCTGTAGCACTCTGTATATATTTTTTTTCTTGGACCAGCACTCAGGGGAGGACCCCTACTTATGCAATGCATTGTGTTGGAACTAGGAAAATAGGTTATGGGAGGGAGGATAGAGGGAGTAGTGTTAGTGAACATTTATTTATTTATTTATTTATTTATTGATTCCATTTCCTGTACAACAAGACTGAGTCTTATACTTATAGCACAGGAACGTATTACGTTACAAAACAAACTTGATGCAAGTAAATATAACAAAAAAAAAAAGAAATTATAAATTAAAATAAAAATTATAAATTATTATTTAAAAAAAAATTGAATAAAAATTATAAACTATTATTTAAAAAAATTGAATAAAAATTATAAATTTAAAAAAATAAAATTGAATAAAAATTATAAATTATTATTTAGAAAAATTGAATAAAAATTATAAATTATTATTTAAAAAAATTGAATAAAAATTATAAATTATTATTTAAAAAAATTGAATAAAAAATTATAAATTACTAGCTGACCGCCCGGCTTCGCTCGGTATTTACTATTGATTTGTATTTCATTGAATAAGATGTATTCACAACCTGCCTGCTCTTATTTATTTGCAAATTTGTACAGCATACTTTAGGGGACTTTTTTTTTCAAATATTGAATTTTTTCAGGAAAAAAAATCATAACTGGAGAATGGCTAGACCGATTTTGGATTTCAAAATCAACTAACCATCATCACTCCTCCCTGTACCTTCTCTAAAAATTTTATGGCAATCGGTCGAGCTGTTCTCGAGTTATGGAGTGACAATCAAAATGTACACTTATTTTTATATATATAGATTATTTAAAAAAATTGAATAAAAATTTTTTGAAACTATTAGCATTGCTGTTTAGTTGTTGACTTTGTGGAAGATTGTTCCAAAGACGAGCGGCATGCACATAAAACTGCCATTCAGATACAAGTAAATTATGTCGAGGTATTACAATATTTCGGTTTCGTGGCGATTGAAAAAAACGTATTTTATCGAATATATATTTAGGTGTTTGAAAGTTGATTATTTTATGTAAAAAAATAAGAGTGCGAATTTTTAGCAAACTTTCAAAGGATACTCCATAAAGATTATTGGCAACAGAGGAAACATGATCAGACCGTCTTAATCCATACACATATCTTATTATGTTATTGAACAAGACATTCAATTTTCTCATACCAACTGAGTCACAGCTTCTAAATATTTCACACCCATAGATCAGGGAAGGAATCAAGTATGATTTAGCAAGTAAGGCCCTTATTCTTAAGGGTGTGAAATATTGTGTGGACCAGAGAGCACGTAACTTTGCATAGTTTTGACCAACCAGCAAATTTACATGATCAGTCCAGGTCAAATTACCATTGAAAATGATACCAAGATTTTTTGCTTTATTAACAATTTCAATTTTCTCGCCATTTAAAACAATATCCTCAGATATTGAGGGAATTAAGCTTTTTTTCATATTACAATGCATTTAGATTTATGAGGATTCAAACAGAGACCGTTTGCACTAGCCCAGAGGTAAATTCTATTTAAGTCGCCATTTAGGTAGAAAATCCCCAACGCTATATTTTGAACTGGGCTACTTAAAGTGAGCTGCACGTCATAAAATACAGAAGTTGAATAATAATTGAAAAATGTTGTCAAAGTGACTAATTTCACAAACAAATGGTTATACGACTCAGCATATGTAGCACCACATAAAATTCAACATATCGTATAAACACAATAATCGTATGCTAACTTTTATGTTGACATTTCATTTGCTGACATATGCTGGCATCAAAAAATTTTGTACTTTCAACATATCGTGTAAACGTCTAACATATGACATAGGAATTTGCTGTTAATTGTAAACATATGGCTGTCAGCATATATATGCTGATTCAACATATCGTCTAAACTTACCTTTATGTTGTGCGATCCACTGTCCAGTCGACCACAAATGGATGAGCCCTGACTGAAGAACGTGTATTACAAAAATATTAAAAAAAAAAATTAAAAAAATATTAAAGAGGCCTCTTGTTTTAGAGGCTATGTAATATTTTTACATGCCCCATTGATTTGAATATGGCCTAATGCATTGTAGACCATCATCCTTGAGCAAATTAAGTGGTGCTCACTGTATAGTTTATTTGGTGAATGACTTTAACTACCCGCTAAAAACTAACAAAATATATAAATTAAATTTCACTTTTTAAACTATTGTCCAGTTCAAATTGCCTATTAAATACATTTTAACCACAAATAGAAGAAAGTATTAAAAATAAATGCAATAAAAAAGATCACACCATAGGATGGACAAAACTTTCCGATTTTTATTAGATAAAATGTAATTCAATATATAAGTAATATACGAGGGAGGTTCGGAATTTTCTTAGCCTAACACAGAAAGAAAATAGTTAGTTTTTCAAAAATATTTTTATTTTTCAATATAATATCCTGCAACTTCAATGCACTTAGTCCAACGCTTATCTAGTAATTCTATCCCTTGATTAAAATAGTTTTCTTCAAGGCCTTCAAAATAGTGGCTAACAACTGTAATTGCATCTACATTTGAGGTAAAACACTTGCCAGCTAGGAATTTGTTTAGATTTGGGAACTGGTAAAAGTCACTGGGAGCTAAATCAGGAGAATAAGATGGGTGGCCCAACAACTCGTACTTTAATTCGTTGATTTTAGCCATTGTTAAAACACCGTTGTGCGCTGGTGCGTTGTCTTAATGAAAAATGATTTTTTTGGGTTCTCGAATTTTTACATTTAGTTGATAAAAAATGTTGCAAAAGTACTCTGAATTTATTGTTTTACCCTTTTGCAGATAGTCAATCAAGAAAATACATCTAAAGTCCCAAAAAACCGTTGCCATAACCTTATCAGCCGATTGAATTGCTTTTGCCTCCTTGGGGGCACTTCCTCCAGCTTCAGTCCATTGCTTGAATTGTTCTTTTGTCTCTGGAGTATTGTGGTGGATCCATGTCTTATCCACAGTTATGAAACGACATTTAAAATCCATTTTATTTTTCTTAAACCGATCCAAACAAGCTTCAGAAATTTTCAATCTTATGCGGTTTTTGTCGACTGTTAACAAATGCGGCACCCATCTTGCAGAAAGCTTTTTCATCTATAGTTCTTCATGCAAATTTAAAAGGACTCCTTGATTTGAGATGCCCATGATATTAGCTATTTCTTTAACTTTTATTCGTCGATCATTTAATACCATATCATGCACTTTGGCTACAATTTCTGTTGTTGTTGCTATTTTTGGATGCCCACAACGTGGTTTAAGCTCAAGGCTGGTACGACCACGTTTAAATTCAGCAACCCAATTTTTTTACTGTTGCATATGAAGGAGAACTTTCACCTAACACATTCATCAAATCATTATGAATTTTTTGTCCCGATAAACCTTTTTTCTTTAAATATTTAATGACACCAAGAATTTCTGATTTTTCCATTGTAAAAAAATCGCGGATGAGTCTTTTAAACACCTGTTTCTATATGTAGGAGTCGCCAGATCGATAAGAAATTCAACATTTATTAATAGCAGAGCTGGAAGTTCCCAAAACTATTAATTTTTTTCTGTTTATACCGCGCTTTCTATTCTAGGCTAAGAAGTTTCCAAACCGTCCTCGTATAACAAGTGTTGTGACAATAAGGCCAGAAATTACAGACAATGTTGTTTCCTTAATATTTCTTAAGCCAGCAACATTTCATACATCTCTTCAACTGCAACTCTTCATACATTTTTAAAGCGACCTTTTGTAAAATTTAAAAAATATTTTTAAATTTTGTTTGTTTAAACGAAAAATCTCTGAAACATAATTACAAAAACGCACAACCATGAAGCATGTCACACGATATTATTTCCAATTGATTTGTTAGACAAAAGCTGCTAAAACATTTTATGCATTAAAATATAAAATTATTTTAAATGAAATACATAAAAATCAAGATACAACATTCTTTTTGCGTTTATATACAATGTATATACTCGTATGTGATTTCTATAGTAATTATACATATATTATACATACATATCACTAGATTACGTGTTTTTATTTATCAATTTAATAAAATTAGTTAAACCCCATAAACTATAATGCAGCTAATTTTCAAAACATTAGTTCATTTTGGTTGAGGGCAAACAAAGCGCAATAAATTTTAATCAAGTGAAAATTCATATGCAACATCAATAAAATAAAAATAAAAAATGAACATTGGGCTGAGTACTAAACAAATTAAGGATATCGATGGCAATTGATAACGTGCAGTGTATTGTGTATGGGGTTTTTCATGCACAGTATTTTATTGTGGTACCATAAATGGGCGATTAAATGTTGCAATTAAATAATAATAATTTCAATTTTGAAACGCAATTTCTAGTATTTGCATTATGATTAATAAAAAGAGGTCACTGCTCTAAAATACTTTTTAGTGGAGACAATGGAAAATTTTGTTATAAGTTATAATTATAATTAAATCTGACATGAATGTTGTTTTAAGGAGTTATAAAAATGTAAAAGCATTGATTGCCCTTGTGGTTGTAAACATACCTACATATATAAATTTGTAAAATTTTCAGCTCTATCAGTCCAGAAGTGCCGGAGTTAGAGGGGTAAAAGTTGGACATTTTGGTCATACAGGGTTTTTTTTTAAATGAGTGTAACTTTTTACCTATTGGTCATAAAAAAAATTGCCCAAAGGACTGTAGATAGCTATTTCTTAATCTTTTCAAAAATATTTTTTTTGAATTTTTAAAAAATTTTTTTTTTTTTTAATTTTTTAGCTCCGGCACTTCTGGTCTGATAGAGCTGAAAATTTGTCTCTGGCCTACTATCCAATAGTACTAACCTTGGTGCAAATTTCATCCAAATCAGAAGACATCGATTTTTAAAATTGGGTCACTTGACGTGAAATTCACCATATGTATATGAAATTTATTGGATTTAAACCAGGACAGACAAAAACCGCAATTTTTAGCCTAGGTCATTTTGCACTTAAAAGAGCATTGTTATACACTAAACAGTCATCATACTTGAATTCTGATACACAAATCTTTATATATAATGTCTAACATAATTTCAGAATAAGAAAAAAATACATATTAAGAAATAGATATGGTATGGAAAAGGACCACTGAATGAAACTATGATAGTGGGGTATCTGAAATAATTTTGGGATACCAGTAAATTTGACACATTTTAAGAAAACTAAAGGGCTATCAGCTTCACAACTGGCCTTTGAGTTTGCGTTAAAACTGTTGGTCGTGTCTTGCGGCAACATGACTAAAGGCAACAATAAAGAATGGTGTCATGGCTTGTCTGTCAGTTGCTGGTACTGGGAATTTAAAATTTGTTGAAACAACCATGGACAAGTTTAAGTATCTTGAGATTCTGAAGAAAGCACAGATATATTAAATATATTAAATTGTACATTCTTACCATAAATATTTATTGTTTTTTAAGGTACGGTAACATTTGGCAAATATTTACTCAAAAAAGCGTAACAACCTGTTTTAAATAAATAAACGAGTACGGCCAAGTGTGACCGTACCTTTAAACTATAACATTTTGTCTTTTAAATGACACCAGTTTCTTTTTTTTAAGTTCCTGTTGGTTTTCTTTTATGAAGCATTGAAAAAAATGCACTGCATAAAATAAGCTTTGAGCCACTGTATACAAACATATTTTAATCTAAAGTCTTGATAGCTAGAATAAATGTAATTGAAAGACCTTAATCATCATCAAATTAGGTTTCAAAATCAGATTTTTTATAAACACTAGTTAGTCACAAGCTATATTGATTCAATAAGTTAAATAAAGTTAAACACATTTTATTATAAACATTAAGTAAACTGTACTTGTTTAATACTATTCTCATCTATCAAATGCACTTTTACTGAAGCAGTTTAAATCTAAAGAAAATTCAATACCTAAAACAGTCCTTCAACAGTTAAAGTTGTCAATAATTGACCTTCGACAATCACTTACCCTTAATATTCTAAATGGACTGTCACGCAAGAGGCAAACTTGTTCCTCCAAAGGTTGCTCATACTGCAGTGGTGCTTCCAAAGACGTTTCAGCGTCTTCTAATTCATGATTGCCTTTGGGACGGCTACGTTCAATAATCATGGAAAGTATCCAAAACTAAAAAAAAAAGAAAAAAAGAAAAAAAGAAAATTAAAGAAAATTCAATAATATTTAAGTAAAATTAAAATAATAAGGATTTTAGTTTTACAAACTGTCAAACATATTCAGTGACACTTGAAACTGACAGTTTGCAAACATTATCACTGGAATATTTAAAATGATTCATCCTACTACATTTATAAATAGAATTTATTAACTTTACTCACCTTGCTACTTGGTCTGCGGGTTTTCAAAACATTTTTCATAATTTTCGGCTGCGATTCGACCAATTCCGGTGAAATAGCAACATTGCCATTGTGAAACCCATTCAATAATTTCGACATTTTAAATGATTTTCTATAGTTACTGAACGACATTGGAATGATTCAATGAAATTTGTATTCTGTAAATAGAAATGAAAATAAAGGGATTATAAATAAATATTATTTATGTACATACTAGCAAAATATTTGTACCATTACATATACATATATACTCGTTTAAAAAAAACTTGATATATTAATTTGTTGATAAGCTAGTTAACTAACATTAAAAAACAATTAATAATATTAACTTAATAAGCGTTACTTCCTTTACTGCGATGTGTTGAAATAGTTCTTATCTTTCAACGCGTATACGTATATGCAGTAAGTGTATTTGTTTAATATTTTAATTGTGGTGAAAGGGGTGGGTTTATAGATTCTGAAATTATTATTGATGTAGTCATTTTCAAATTACACTGTTTCAATATATTATCATGGAAATTGTAGTAACAAATTTTATATTATTGTATATTATTGAAAGATTCAAAATTTATTTGATGACAGACAGCTACAGTCTGCATTCTTTTGTGAAGAATATTTTAAAGTTTTTAACTTTACGAGGATGGTCTGATTTAAAGAATCTTGTATTATTTTAACCAGGGCCCATGCTCTGTAACTTTAGAGAGAACTTATCGCCCAAACGAGTTTTAGTATAATTCATAAATGAAAACACCCTTTCCACGCTAGCGTTGCTAGTCGGAATGATCAATATATTAAGAACGGGCAAAGCAATCTCTTTAAAATGAAATGTTCCCGCTGCATCGCTGTAGTTGTAAACTTTAGGCCAGACGTCTAGTAAGTTTGTTGGCATTTCTACTTTAAAATAATCTTTTCAATTAATATAAGCCAATTTTAATCACTGAAGTTCATACTGTAGCAATATATAATCGCCAACCAAACGAGACGTGCCGTGTTTTAATTAAAGCGACTATAATACTCGCCTAAAGACACTTTGGATCTTGAAAAATTTTTTAAGAATTTTGTATCAATGAAAATTTTGCCTGTTTCAACGGATTTTCACATTTTAAGAAAATTCTCCTTATACTTTAAAGAGTCTCATATTTTCTTTTAAAATTCTCTTGAGATATAAAGAATGTCCCAAGTAGAACGCAATGGTGTCAACGGTGTTCGGTATCGTGAAATGATAACCAGTTTTTTCTTGCCTAGAATTGAAGAAATGAATGTGGAGGGCATGTGTTTTCAACAAAACGGCGCCACATGTCATACAGCCAGAGAAAATGCATCAGTCATTTCCCGATCGTGTTATTTCGCGTTTTGGAGACCAGAATTGGCCGCCTAGTTCGTGCGATTTAACACCTTTAGATTTTTTTAATTTGGGGTTTTTTGAAGTCGATGGTTTACGCGAATAAGCCGACGACGACTCAAGCCTTAAAAGAGGAAATTGGACGCTGCAATAATGAAATACCGCAGCATTTATGCAAAAAACGTCATTGAAAATTTCTTTAAAAGATCGCATGTGGCCAGCGGCCATCTCTGCACGATATCTTGTTCCATACATAACCTCATTCTGTCTACTTTGCGATATAATAAAGTTTCACGATTTTTTTTTTTAATATCTGTGTTTTATTTAAAATTTAAAAATTGCGTTCTAGTTGGGACACCCTTTATAAAACAATTTTGTTTTAAAATGTTTACTTGGTCCATTTCCATATCTATTTTGCTTAATTCAATTTCATACTCAGCTCCACAATCAATTGCATCTAATGAAAGAAAAGAATCGGCTAAATCGATAGAAACGGGTTCCAGAAACTTGAACGAGCTTCCTTAAATTATTTGAATCAACTCCACAAAGTGGTGACCCAACTTAAACAATGTAAATAGGATGAAAGATATATAAAACGTTAAATGCTATATTGTTGAGAAAAATTAGCTAAAAAAAATCGCATCTCATTTAAAAACCGCAAAGAAATCGCTAATTTGCCAAATGGAAATTTATGTCGCCATAAGCACTAAAAAATCGCCACGTTTGGCGAAAAATTGCCATATCTGACAGCTCTGTTTGCATACTGGCTGTTCAGGAGAACGCAAATCAGTGATGCCTACTATTGAGACTCAAAACGCGTAAACATTTTTGAAAAAGGGCTAAATGGAAAAAAATCCATATAAAGCCACATCCAATTTTCTTTTTTTTTTTTCGCATTTTGAGTGACTAAAATCGGGCTAAATCTAGCCCGAAAAGGGCTAAGTTGGCATCGCTGGCGCAAATACTTTACAAAGAGCGCAAAGTCTTAACAAAGAGAGCAAGGCCTCTGCAAAAATTTTCTTGGTGCAAAATGAGATTTGAATATTATAGAACAGAAACAGTTAACTCTTTGCAAAAACATGCAATTTGATAAGTGCGAAATAAAAAGTTGATAAATTGTTTGTGGAATAGGGCTTAGGAAACAACACTAGAAAATCTTTGAAACAAATCTACTGCTTAATAAAAACCATTAAATAGTGTTCTTACATTATCATTTGGGGAATTTCTTATTTATTAATTGAAAACCACTAATTTATAATATTTTATAATATAGTAAACTATTAAAAATGATACGAATTTAACTTTCAAGCCTCTTAGTTTAGATCGAAATATTAACCTGACCGCATCTATTCTCTGATGCGAAAACAGATCGTCTGTGTCTGAAATAGAGAGAACATTCACTTATTTGTGTTATCGAAAATGATGGATAACTGATTACTCCGGGAGTAGGAAAATAGGTGAACCTGAATGGGCACTCGTAATACATGGTCGTGTTCTTAACAAATTTAGTTTTACTGACACCAATGCAATATAAAAATATGGGCATTCATAATGGAATACAATGTGTTTCAACAGGCCTCTGCTCTTTTCATTAAATTTTGAATTAGATTTAGCAAACACTTTTCGGTTATCTCGTTAATTTAGCTCCGGATTAAATCTTTCAAAGCATCATGGACTATAGACCTGCTACATGAAAACCACAGGATCGAGGCGGTCGAGATAGTCACACCGAAAAATTATGCAGCCGGGAAATTTCTCATGCAACAACTGAATTGTTTGACCGGCTGTATGGCTCGTGACGCCGTTTTACTGACACCAACTTCTTAAGATGATTTTATTAAAAAGCCAATGAACGTTTCATGCATTTTGGTTTGAAATTGTCACATGAAGAACTAGGGCCAAATTACCGCATTCGATATCGAGTAAAATTGATCGTAATATTCTTATTTGAGATTATTGCATTCGATATCGAGCAAGAAATTTAGTACATTCTATCATAATTTGGATATCGAAATCATTTTTCGATACGATAGCTCATTCGATCACGAATGCGGTAATTTGGCCCCTGGTTTTAACGAAGTGTTTCGAAGCTATTACACTAGAATATTAGAATGGATCTGGAACTAAAAAACATTTCTAGAACTAGTTCTTTTGTCATGTAATTTTTAAAATTGTCACGTTAGGAACTAGTTTCATAAAGCAGATCTAGTTAAGCTTTACGAAACCAATTTATATTCTTAGGAACAGTTTTAGAACTATTTCTTTCGATTTTTATTTGAAATGCTCACGTTTTTAATTAGTTTCAAGAATCAGACGAGACAAATACATTTTTCAATGATTATAATTATTTGTAGAAATTATTTCCGTTAAAATAAACATTTTTAAAGCGGTTCCAAAAATTTGTTCCGGAACTATTAAGCGTTCTATACAACTAGTATATAACCAATGTATAACTAAAGCCGAGGAACTGGTACCTTAAATATACTATAGAAGTGTTTTAGAATCACAATAGCCTTTCGCAGAACTGGTTCCAGAAGTAATTTCTACATCATCAGTTTCAAGGCTGTTCTAGAACTAACTAGTTAAGGAAAATTTTCACAACTTATTGTAAGATTTTCCTGGGAAATTACTATTAAGTAGAATCGAGTTTCTTTAGCACTCATGGGAGCTTTTCATGGACCTCTACAGGCTTCAATACAGTTTTTCTTAAATTGTGAACAACTTTAAAGTTATTACATTTTAAATATAAGTTGAGCCAGATGAAATAATTTCAATTATTTTAAATTTGTTTAAACAAATTATTGATAAAAGAATAAAAAAATTTCAAAATTGCTTTCTAATAAAAAAAAAAATTGGTAAATTTAAAAAATGTTTTCATTCCTGTTCAACTTTTTTTTTATCAATAAAATATCTAAATTTGAATGTAACATAGCACTCGCAAATAATAATTACAACATTAACACTTTTTCAACCGGAATGTCAACACCAAACCCCACCCCTCCAACATGTTCAAATACACTTTCACTAATGGAGGTATGGAGGAGCCGGCAAATATTTTGTAATTAACTTTCTTACTTGTTTAGTTGATGAATAATATTAAACAAAAATTATATAAATTAATGCTCTTCTTCATAAAACTTACAACAGGTTTATAAAAGGTTTATAAAGCAAATTTCCATACAAAATTTAAGTTGTAAGTTTTTATGAATAAGGGTGTAAATATTTAGCGATAGTTATATAACCGTTAACGCAGCAATTTAAATACTAAATGTTTGAATAACTCAACACAAAATTATATGGTGGTCTGCCACAGCGAATTTGAGAATTGTATTCTTAAATTCGTACACAATACTACATTGTAAGCAATATACATTTCGAAACACAAAGCTTTCCAAGTATTGGGTTTATATTCTAATAATTTGGCTTATAAATTAAAATGACTCCCTCAGGATCATCAACCGACCAACCTACACCTTAAAAGTCATATAATTCTTGTAAATT
Source organism: Bellardia pandia (assembly GCA_916048285.2). NCBI lineage: Eukaryota > Metazoa > Arthropoda > Insecta > Diptera > Calliphoridae > Bellardia > Bellardia pandia. The sequence goes on from OU696531.1 coordinate 52,436,667, forward strand.
TATCTTGACAACAAAAAAAAAAAAAAAAGAATGGTGTTTGGGTGAGTTTTTGTTTTTAAACGTGTCTGTCTGTCTGCTTGCCTCTGCCCATCAGAGACAACGCAATATGACTTTTTGTTTTGGCTCTACAGCAATAGTTCATTTAATTCTATATTACTTTTATATTTTTATAACCGTCGTATCATAAAAATTTAATATAAGCTTGATTTTTATACCCTACACCACAATAGTGGGGAGGGTATATTGGATTTGTGCTTAAATTATACCGATCGACTCAGAATCACTTTCTGAGTTGATTTAACGATATCCGTCCGTCTGGCTAGCTGGCTGGCTGTCCTTGAAATGATTTTGAGCAGAGTACAGGTCGCAATTTAAAGATATTTTGATAAAATTTGCTGCATAATGTTTTTTCGACCCAAGGATGGATGGGATTGAAACTGGTGGAAATCGGTCCATTATTTCACCATGCCCCCGTACAAATATCCTCCCGAAATTGGGGTTTACCGATCAGACTCTTGCAGCTCTTAAAGACAATGTCCGTCAAGAATGTGAGGACCTATCGCCGGAAGTTTTGGCCAAAGTGATGGAAAATACCATAAAAAGGGCTCAAATGACAATCAACTGTGGCGGCGGCCATTTACATGACATCATATTCTCGACTTGATGTAAAAAAAATTAAAAGACCAAATAAAAATAATCCACAAGAAGAATCAAAGTTTTTCATTTTTTTTTTAATTACAGCCAAAAAACATCGAACGTTTATTTTTGCGCCACCTTGTACAACATGAAATCTTATTAAAATTTTTATTGATAATTTTTCTTCTTGGCTGAGCTGGGGATCGAACTTGGGTTAAATTTACATGTTTCAAGAATCACCACATTCTGTCATCAAAATTCTTTAGAGTTCTAACCTCTGCACCACTGCGGTGCCTGCTAGCCAACAGTTGTACAGGTGGTTCGAAATTTGCTGTAATTATCATTTTTCAATTTTTATTTACATGTGTTGCTTCCTTTTTCTTCAGTTTTGCAGTTCTTTGATCAATTTTTTCGTATAGTAAAAAATTGAAGAGCAGACCAAAACACGACTAACCTCTTTATCTGTCAAAAATAACTGACAATCCAAAATGGCTGATATTACCAACATATATAACAGACATGTGTACCAACATAACCAAAAAAAAAAAAATGCGAAAATCGAACGTACGTATTACGTACTACGTAACTCACGAAATTTGAAAATAACGGTTATTTTTTGATCAGACCTCGTATATGTAGAAAAAATAATTGCGACATCGTTTGTTCCTCGTCTATCTTTAAAGTAGCTGACTCGTTCTAGAACTAGTTATTTTAGAAAATTCTCCAGAGGAAGAACTAATTTTAGTAATGAATATAATTTAAAGAATGTATTAAAAAAGTAATGCATTTTCAGAACCGCTACAGGTTTCATCAGCCCTCTTAAGTTGTTCATTTGATGTAAACCTACATACATACTTTATTATTCACATAAATGTTTTAATATTAAATTAACACAAGGCGCGATTGAAGACTTTTGAATCACATTTATTAATATTAAGGAAAACTAAAATTCATTTCGATCCACTTGTACTGCACTCTTATTTCAAATCTAACACAAGCTTATAAGATTTGTTATTGACTTCGCTTTAACTTTCCTTAAACAATAGCCCAATATTGTTCACTTTAAGGAAGCTGTGGACAATTAGGGGAGTTCATATATTTTTCCATTATGTTATATACAGTAATTTTTAGATGTTTTTTTTTTGCAATCGTTAACAATGTCGGTTTATCGAGGAATTTGTGCACGATTTCCTACTATTTTGATGTTTGAAAATGAGAGAAAATTGGGTTAAAAAATTATTTTAATTCTTGTTTATAAAACAAGCTAGTCTTATTTGATCCGAATTTGTTTGTTAAATAAATGACTTTATTTACAACCTTTTAATTGGTTAAATATTTAAATCTTAGTAGCGTTTAAGTTGCCATTATTTCTCATTATTGCAGTTCCAAGAAAATCTAAGCCATTTTTTCAACTTTATAATAACAAGTAAAAGTATTTTCATTTACAATTTTATTACTAAATTAAAGTTCTTTTATTGTAGGTTTTAGTTAATAAATATTTACAAACTTCTTCACTTATTAAAATTAAAAACGGAGTTTTTTTTAAAACAAAATAAATTGTTCAAAATTGATAAACACTTTGTTCGTGATGTTGTAAAAAGATAAAAAATTTCAATTTAGTTTGTTTTTTCCATTAATCTGATTTCTACAAGCCACAAGTCATTGACTTGCAATGTACGGATTTATATTAGATTATTTATATGCTTTCATACATACATATAAATAAATAAAGATGTGTTAAAGTCTTTCACTTTCATAGTATACATACATATACTGTGAGCGTCAAAATAAAGCCAACACCACATATTATTAAAAGAATATAAAATAATAACACCTACATATATTCAAGTCCTTTAAGTATAACTGAATTAACAAAAAATGAAACAAAAACAAAAGTGTATACAAATTTAATTGTTTCATTTTTAAAATAGACCAATTTTTACGCGTCAAAATAAAGTAAACAGTGGCAAGATCCTTATGCAATAAAAACCCCTGACATTACAAAAGTACTCGTAGTAGCAATTCTTTGAATTTTTGAAAGTATAACAGTTTTGTGCGGTTCAAAATAATTGAAACTTTCATAATTAATAATTAAAAGGACAATGGCAAGACAAACATCAATTGTGACTTCATAACAGACTTACATAGAAAAGGTAAATCCCAACGTGAAATAGGTAAAATCGTAAAAAAAATCACTGTACAATAAAAAAATTATAGACATGTATACCAAAACACAAAGCCGTAGAAAATTTGCCTGTTGCAAAACGACCAAAGTGTTTTACAAAAACTGAAGTAAGAGCTATAGTAGAGGAACTAAGAGCAAACCCAATATCTTCTGCTGTAAAAATAACTGAAAATGTTGCGAAAACTTTTGGAAACCCCGTAAGCGCGAGTATAATTAGAAGATCTTTGAATCGAAATGGCCTGTTGGAGTGCCATGTAAGAAGAACAATCAAACTATACGTTTGAGTTTCGCAAAGAAATATATAAACGAACCTTAAAATAATTTGGAATACTATTCTTTTCGATAAAGGTTTAAGAAATTTGTAGTCAAAAATCCCCCAAAAATATGGCGAACCAAGAACGAAGCCTTTAGTAATAAATATGTTAGCAAGACGGTAAAGCATGGCGGTGGCTGTTTGGCAGCATTAGGCTTCGATAATTTTTCATTTATTGAATCTATAGGTACAATGAAAAAGAAAATTTATTACGACGTTTAAAAAAAAACAATGTAGTATCTAGTGTAGAGATATTAGAACTAGCGCGTAAGTAGATCATTAGGACAATGATCCTAAGCAAAATTGTGAAAGAGTGGTTGCTCAAAACTTTAGATCATCCTTTGCATCCTCATCCTCAAAAATTTTTTTTCGAATTTTGCATTTGGGGATTGGTTAAATATGCGATTTGATGTAAAAATTCATGTGGTAAAATTTGAAGTCGATCAGAGTGTGCCAACCCGTGCCACGCTGAGGTCAAAGTTCAAAATATATAGAAAACAATCGTTTTTTCATTGATGACAAGTTATTTATTATAAAAAAAACATGCAGTTCATATAATGTTTTCTTAATTTGCAATTTTTTATATTCAAACATTTCATTAACAAAAAAGAAGAGAATTAATATTATTAAATTATTATAAGAGCGACGATTTAGTATATGCTGGGAATTCCTTTCGGTAGTTCTTAACAACATGAAGCAAGTACTGCTTCTCTTCTTCGCTATGTGTTAAGAACCGGTTAAAATCTGTAATAAGTTTGACTTTTCTCTCAGCAGCACCATTAACAACATTAATATTTTTCAGAATTTGAACGCCTTTAATGTATTCTGCTCTTTCGTGCCAATTTGAGGGATCAAAGTTTAAGAAATTGGTGTCTATTTCCAAACGTGCAAAAAAAGTTTTATTTTATGTGTTACAAAGCAACTTAAATCTTTAGATTGAAATTCTTTTAATTCTTCAATACTAGCGCAAACTTTTTTAGGCAGTGGAAATTACATTGTCTTCCTCAGTTTCGATCTCAGTTGCAAGTGCCGCAACCATTTTTTTTTACGTCAAAGGGTACGTTGCAATCAAAAAACGCAAGTGCAACTAACTCTTCCGATAAATACCATATGTGGTTTCGGATTTTTGCTAATAATGGTATTGATATGTTTGGTTTCAATATAACTTGCAATTTTTATAACCAACTGTAAATCGTTCTTTGGTGCTTCGACAGCATAAGTGGTTCTAAACCACTACGGAACATACAGGCGTACCAGAAATATACAAATATTTCGCAAACCATTCAACTGGGGCCAAATTACCGCATTCGATATCGAGTAAAATTGATCGTAATTTTCTTATTTGAGATTATGGCATTCGATATCGAGTAAGAAATTTAGTACATTTTATCATAATTTCGATATCGAAATCATTTTTCGATACGATAGCGCATTCGATCACGAATGCGGTAATTTGGCCCCTGGCTGGAAGACATTTGAAACTGTCTGTAAAGCATATATTTTTAAATCTTGCATGGGATGTTGCCGCAGGTGCATGAAATGCGAAATTTGGGATGCTGCCACCAAGAAAAATATACGTAAGTTGTAATAACTCTTTATAATCATGTCGAATATTGTCTTTTCCTAAATGTTTAATACAAAACTCTTTGCTGAAGTTACATTCTTCGACACTTACAGCACGTTGCACTTCTTCATCCATAATACCAACTTTGAAATCTTCCAATTTAAAAGTATTCCTTATTAATTAGAGAAGGAATTAAACTAATATTTATCTTTTTAAGAGAAAAGTTTTTTTTATTCAGGCTAATAGTTCGAATTTTTCAAGAATACTATTGTAAATTACTGGAACAATTGGCAAATTGGAATGCATTTTCTACCCTGCCAAGGGCGTCATCAGCAATCTTCATTGTCCACGATCAATCTGTAAACATCATCTATTTAACTCACCGTTTTTTGATTTTGAGTGTGCGATTGCTGCTTCAGATCCAACTTCAATAATTGGAATGACAATTAACTTGGGATGGTAAACTACTTTCTGCAATGGCTGGAAAAGAAAAAGTTGACCGCCTAGCTATTGTTTTAACTGCAGAAAAAATTGAAAAGTTAATTGACATTCCAATTATTGAAGTTGGATCTGGAGCAGCAATCGCACAATCAATATATGATTATTTAACAAAAATGAACATGATAAATTCATTAGAAATGGTGTGCTTTGACACAAATGCTACCAACACTGGTCAACATAATAGGGCAGCAATGTTGCTGGAGAAAAAATTAGATCGGAGCTGGATGTGGTTACTGTGCAGGCATCTTACTGCGAGCTGTTTTTGAGGTATATTTTGGAAAATCTAGTGGTCCAGAACGTCTTTCACGGGAATGGAACACTTTTAAGTTGGAAGATTTCAAAGTTGGAAATAGACACCAATTTTTTAAACTTTGATCCTTCAAATTGGCACGAAAGAGCAGAATACATTAAAGGCGTTCAAATTCTGAAAAATATTAATGTTGTTAATGGTGCTGCTGAGAGAAAAGTCAAACTTATTACAGATTTTAACCGGTTCTTAACACATAGCGAAGAAGAGAAGCAGTACTTGCTTCATGTGTTAAGAACTACCGAAAGGAATTCCCAGCATATACTAAATCGTCGCTCTTATAATAATTTAATAATATTAATTCTCTTCTTTTTTGTTAATGAAATGTTTGAATATAAAAAATTCCAAATTAAGAAAACATTATATGAACTGCATGTTTTTTTTATAATAAATAACTTGTCATCAATGAAAAAACGATTGTTTTCTATATATTTTGAACCTTGACCTCAGCGTGGCACGGGTTGGCACACTCTGATCGACTTCAAATTTTATCACATGAATTTTTACATCAAATCGCATATTTAACCAATCCCCAAATGCAAAATTCGAAAAAAATTTTTGTTCTATATAAGTGAGGCGAGGTCTAATGATCATATTACATGATCATTCCACCTTCTCTGCGAATGCCCAGCCCTGAACTACTGAGATATCTCACAGCTACAGGTTGGGTCTACTTTTTTGTACACACATATTAGCTACAGTATGTTGTATACGACATTAAATCTGACGAGTGGTGTGGTCTTTTAAAACGGGGTCCCTTCGACTCTACTTAAGTGTTCGCACGTAGTGAACTACCACGTAAACCAATCAACCAACTAACCTCCGCAGTCCCCAGATCGCAAACCAGTAGAGCATCTGTGGGAATTTAGGACAAAAATTAGCAAAGAAATATATTGTTTGCAAGAATAACCTAAAGACAGTAATACAGGATGAATGGAACAAAATTTCGTTTTATAAAAAACCCCATTAAATCTACATATGACTAGATGATTGCCAAATGCGATAAAGGCAAAAGGACTACAAATACAATGTTTAACATAATTTTAATATACCTGTTTACTTTATTTTGTGGCGTAATATCTGGTACTTTCTGGTTCCTTATCGTTATTTTTCTAGTTTTTGTTAATGAGTTATATTTTGCTTAAATTATGAATTATGCAATATATTTTATTTTAACTTTGTACTTGTCGTATATATAATAAAACATTTTTTTCAAACAATATTAGGTATTTACTTTATATTGACGCACACAGTATATACATATGTATGTTTATAACATAATGTGGAATCATGTTTTCATTATATTTTTTCGTAAAAATATGAAACATGCAAACTGTAATGAACTCAAGGACATTTTTGTTGTTGTGCGGTTTAGTTTGCTGTTGTTGTTGATGTTCATTTCAAATTGTTTGTCTCAGACTCAAGGTCTTGCTTTTTATTTGATTTTTTATTACCAAATTTATTCAAAGTATTTCATTATGCTTTTAATATTGATTTTTAGAAATACTCGTACTAATATTTAAGTTTATATTTATATTTTGATAGATTACGCACAATAATTTTAAGTATTTCATATCAATTGATGTATGGTTAAAAAAGGGAAATAACTCATTTGTGTCATATATCTCAATATGAATCAATCTAATTGCCTCCAGCTTCGGCCAATTGAACAGTTTTGAGCTATTGTCAAAGTAAAGTTAAATCGGGGTGGTTCGAAGTATTCCATCGCTATTTTTAGGATCAATGAATTAGTTGTGGAAGCTAAAGATTAAACTTAAGGTACGGTCACACATGGCAAATATTTGACGAAAACGACGTAACCAGTAAGTAGAATACATCTATTTCAATCCTTTTATTTATTTCAAAACTTGTTTTGCTTGGGACAAGTCACACAAACAAATTTAGTTTTATTTTATTTGATGCTAAAACAAGTGATTACGCTTTTTAAACTTATTTTTAGTGCTAGAAAAAAACACTTAAAACATATTAAACAAATGAAAAGTTTTTTAACACGCTTTCAACAAGAACTTTGTTTTCCAACAGCGGCATATTAAAATAAAATGAAAGTTTTAACATTTTAGTTGCTGACATATCAGTAATAGACGAGATTAACGAAATAGAGCAGCCAGTTTGTTAGAAAGAGATGGAAAATTTTGATAAAACCATCGACAGCTGTATGCGTTGTTGTGTTAAACATCTGTTTGATATTATTTTCATTTACATAAACAACTTTTAAATTACTCATATAAAATCTTTATTTTATATAAATTTGAAAACCAAAGTTCTTTTTGAAGAACCCTGTATTTTAACAAACAATTTCATAACTTTTGGCAACGAAAAATGTAGCTAGAAATCGAACTATACAACCCTTGCCAACCTATAGATAATAAAAAAGACGAGCAAAGCTATTTCAACAGTTTATTATCACCCTAGCTAGCAAGGACTAACTGAAACAAAAAAAAAAAAAAAAAAAAAACACATGACTGTTTTTTTTTCATGTTTTTGGGTATTTGTAGGGTTTCATTAAACAAATTAAAGTAATGGGGTAAATGAATGATATTCGATATTTTTCACGTCATTGATACAGTATGTTTGATATAATTTACAAAACAAAATTTAAAAGAGAACACAAACCTTAATAGCAGCAAATTAAAATGTTTATTAAAAAATTTTTGTTTATAATTATTTAAATTTCCTACTTATAAAACACTTAATTTATATATGTTAATTATTGTTTCCTATGATCTTGTTTTTTTTTTTTTGGCCACCATATGTTAATAAAAATTATTTTAAACATGCGCTAAGCTTTACTTTGACTGCTTGAAATTTTCTTTTTTTTTCACTAGATTGTCAGCTTAATTGAAAATTAATATAAAATTCATCTAAAGTTGCAAAGGAAAAAAGTCATTATGGTTGCGTCACGCTTTTGTAGTTTTCTTTTTTCTTGTCATTTGTCACTTTACAGTGTTTTATTAGGAATAAAAAGACAGTATAACAACTAAAAAAAGAAAAGTGAAAATTACATACATTTTCTTGATACCAGTTGACACCTTTTGTAAATTACAAACATTTCAAATGTTACACAGAACTCAGTCTGTGTACGTTGCTGCGTTTCGAAAAGTATGTCAATGTGTAAGGATGTGTGTGTGTAGTATGTTGAGTTTGTTTTACAATTTCAAAGAATTTGACTCCTTGGGAAATTTCAAAATCATCTTTGACTTGCACTTTTTTATTATTATTTTTAAACCAACTCCTGTTTAAAGTCTTACTACACACATATACAACTGAGTGTGTATTTTATACTCTTTGGGTTTTTGTTAAAATTTTACTTATGAATTGGTATATTTTAAATGCAAAATGCTTTTAGTTAGTGAGCAACTGACTGATTGACTCACTGACTGTGGCTGTTTAATGAGTTTTTTATGTAAATATATAATTTTTCTGAATACTTTTAACTTTCACATGCACAAACGAGCACTTTGTCTAAAACACATAAACTTTTTTGTGCTTTTTTTTAATTTTTGTTTGCTTTAGAAAATCGTTAGTATGCTTGTAATATTTAATTGTAGTTTTCCGTTTCCGCTGTTGGCGTTTAAATGCGTTTCCACAACCGTTTACTTGTAAAGAATTCTAGCAACTGATTATAGCCAAACTGCTCCGTTTAACAATAGACTCAACAAGTTGTTTTATTAATTTCAACAGTTGGTTGATAATAAATACATACATGCATACTTACATATACTCATACTTATTATGAATGCCTGCCTGCCTTTTGCCATTTAATTGTGACAATATATAATTAAATTTTCTTCAGTCCTTTATTTTTATTGCTCACTGTTAACGAGGCTTGCTTGGTAATTAGTTGGCCTAGAATTTCTATTGCTGCGATTTGTGAAACGAGCAAATAAACTAAATGATGTATTCTCGTACTATCTGGAACTTAAAACTGGTTTCTTTTCCTTTTAGCTCGAGTAACGTCATTTTATTAATTTTAAGTTATATATCGTCAGCTAAAGTCCAAAAGGCCTTAACTAAAAAATTCAAAATCGATTTTACCAAAATTTTTTACCAATAGTGAACATTATTCTCATAAGAAAGTTAAAAAAGTTAATAAAAAAAAGTGCAAATAAAATAAACCGAATGAAAGGAAAACAATGCACGGGCCTTACAAAAGGCAATATTTGCGAAAAAGTATCAAGACTAATTAAATATGGGTGTACTTCAAAATTGCGTGCAAGAAGTCCATTGCGTCATTGTGCAATGTTTTCAGAACAAACTCGCAAGGAAATATTTAATAGCTTCTGGAAAATGTCTTGGTTTTAGAAAAAGATATATGTTAATAATATCGTCGTTGAACGGACAAACGTAAAAATTGTTCGCGTAGAAAACTCCTGCAGATCAATTACGAAGCAATTTTTTTTTCTTCTTCGAATTTGTTAAACTCGTTGTAATGAGTTTTGTAACACAGAAAACAAAAAAAGAAAAATGTTTAATAAGAGTGAAAAGCGACATTTTTTCATCCTAATTTTAACCTTTATTAAAAAATGTTTTGTTGTTACAGCTTTTTGGTTTCAGAAAAAAAACGATTCCAAAGGCGTTAAGTACAATTACTAAAAAACTACTATTATTTTATATTTTTTTTTATTAATCTAAATCCGTAATAGGGTTTTAAGGTTAATTCTGAAATTTGGCCAATAAGATTGAAATAGTCTTAAATTTATCAAGTTTTTTGCTTCTCCTGTAAAAAAGTAAAATGTGTAGTTACGGCCTTTTGGATTTTTGGTGAAAACACAAATTTTTGATTTCCATAGTTGACGTATTGAAATCTACTGAATCAAAAAACTTATATATCGTCAAAACGTCATTACGAATTTTAAAAATCGTTAAAAAAAAATCGGAAAAATAAAAAGCCAATATTTCTAATTATAGTTTAAACTAAAACATAAAAATTCAAGTTTACGTAGTCTCTTATACTTTACATAATAAAATAAATAAGAAATCACAATAAAATATAATAGGGTAATTCACAATCTTGTGCAAATGGTATTGCATATTCAAAAATTTTCTTAGCATATTTTTGCTCTTGCTGTGTATTTTGTTAGTGTAGAGCAAAAATATTGTAAACCTTTTTGCAAATGCAATGATGCAATACCATTTGCACAAGATTGTGAATTGCGCTAATATTAAACACATCTTGTGTAATATATTTATACTCGTAATATATTACAGTATTTTACAAATAAATAACTGAATGTAACATATATTTAAAATTTAAGTTGAACACAATTTAGTTTATTAAGTTTTAAAAAACATTTTGAGTAAAGAATTCATCCCTTACATTTATTTTCAAAGAATTCCGTATTTCTTTGGCTGATATTTTTCTGTAGAATATCGCCATTGAATTCAGAAATTGTTTTCTCTTAATATTTTAATTCACAGAATTCAACATGTTTAGCAATAAAATAAGTAATTTCTACTATTCTGACTCATAATATTATTTGGAATTATTATACTTAAACCCAACAATTGTCAATAGCTAAAGCTAGATTTACACGATTGAAATTTTCTTCAAAATTGCTCTTCATAATGCTTCAAACTCGTGTAAACAGCAAAATTTCTTCAAAATTTATTTATTTAATAACTATTAATAACTATAAAATAAATAATTTTTTAAGAATTTTTGCTTTGAATGAAGCATTTTGAAGAGCAATTTTGAAGAAAATTTCAATCGTGTAAATCTAGCTTAAGAATACATCACTATCAGGTTCATCTTACTCTATGATATTAAATGAGAAAAATAGTTGTCTTCTCAAAAAAGAGAGAAGTTGGTGCCAAAAACTTTAATAAAAAAAACTAATGATGAAAGATTTCAATAATTCAGAAAATCGTCACTTTAAAAAAAGTAATCGCCACTTTGCTATTTTTCAAATCTGGCAGATTTTATTGCAAGTACAATCAAGTGTGTACTCAGTCGTCTTATCTTCCCCTCACCCCGATGTATGTCTAAAAATAAATTGCGACTTATTAATCATTTAAACTACCGTTACCGCTAAGCTTTCGTTGCGCAAATAACAATTAGCATTATCGTTGCCTTTTAACTGCTTCGAATTTGTATCAAACCTTGATTACATACAACAGAAGATACAATTTGCAATACATATATTTTATTTATGTTTTTTTCATTCAAATCACTTACCCATCCACCCACTCATATGCAAACATACGCACTTTCACTCAATTTCAAATATTTAACTGTCCATTTGATAAAAACAACAGTAACATTAACACATCATTCTCTGACTGTCATTTACTTAATTTTACGGTTTCACCCAATAAACGTCAATCATCAAGTCAAGGAGAAGAATTGTAAAGAATTTTTAAACGAACGAGTTCTAATTATCGAACCAGTAATTATCTACACGACTACTTGACTAATTACAAGGCAATTTATGCTTTGAGTAGACTATTATTTCACATGTCAATAAAAATCTCCAGTGTTGGTAGAAAATCAAATAATTTTAAAATAAAATATATAGACGGTTGTCAGATATTACAACGTTGTCCGAAAAATATTCAGAAAATGTCTAACAACCCTGTGGACTTTAAATTTTTGTCTTCCAACGTTGTAAGAGAAAGCATTTTCAGTACATTACAAGACAAAAATATTGTCAGACATCTAACAATCGTGTAAACATAAATTTTTGTCATTCTCATTGTTTTAAAACAATTGTCAAACACTTTTCATTGTCATATGTGCAAAGTTTATGCATTTGTTGCATCTATGATAATGCAACAAATTCAAAAACAGAATTTTATGAAATTGATATCTTCAAAATGAAAATACATGGACAATTGGTTAACAAGAACGGACATGGTTTCAATATAAATACATACGTATATGTTTATTGGGTATTTTCCAATTAGTTGTGAGCTAAAACAAACACAACTATATACATACCATACATAAACTTTGAAATTGATACACCCCGGTACTTAATAGTTTGTCTAACCAAGTGACACTTAATGTCATTTACATCTACCATATCTTTTTTTAATTTTTTATTTTCATATGTTAGAAAAATACAGACATAAAAGTACATAAGGATAAGTCTATATACACAAAGAATATATTATTCTTTGGCATATTTATATGTTAATTTGTTAGACTTGAACACAATCGCCCAAAAGCAATGTCTCATTATGACTTTGTGACTTCTATAACTGATGATTTTTGTTTAAAAATTTAATTTGTTTTTTTTTTTTATTTATATTGCAGCCCTAAAAAAGTTATTTACTTCATTCAGAGTAAGAAATATCTATCATTTTCAGTTGAATGTAGGTCAGTGATGATTTAAATAAATGATGCAAAAATGTGTAATTTTGATAAAATACTAAAATGATTGAAGAAGGGTTCAGAAGAAAAATAATAAATTAAATAAATTGTAATCCATTTCCAATTTGATTAACTATCTTTAAAATGAGGCAACAGAGATAACTTTAGTTCATATATGATTATAATATTATTCGAGACAATAATTTTTTTGTATTGAGAAATCTGAATAAAAAAGAACAATGTCTGTAATTTCAGCAATTGTGCAAATTTTTTTTAGCAAATTTCAACTTAACTGAAACCGGTTCCCATGCCCAGCCACCAGCCATGTAACTAGTTCTGCTTTATTTAACTCGAATTTAAAAAGTATCATAACGAGTGAACCTTCGGATTTGATTTAAAAAAAACATAAAATTTAGAGAAATTATGAAATCTTTTTTTTTTTTGAATCGATAGAACGATCTACGAGGGCGGTTCGGAAACTTCTTAGCCTAACACAGAAAGAGAATAGTTAGTTTTTCAAAAACATTTTTATTTTTCAATATAATCTTCTGAAACTCTAAGGCACTTAGTCCAACGCTTATCTAGCAATTCTAAACCTTGATTAAAATAGTTTTTCTCAGGGCCTTCAAAATAGTGGTTTACAACTGTAATCTTCATTGGAGGTAAAACGGATCTTTTTTTAGATTTGGGAACAGGTAAAAGTCACTGGGAGCTAAATCAGGAGAATAAGCTGGGTGGTCAAGCAACTCGTACTTTAGTTCGTTGATTTTGAGAAATTTTCATTCTTAGGGCGCGTTTTCACTGTCATTTTTGTTGTCAAATTGTCCAAATTGTTGGAAATTTTATGAAAACGGGTTGTCATATGGCGTCATCTATGTTTGCAATCATGATAGATGCCATAGATGACGCCATATGACAACCCGTTTTCATAAAATTGCCAACAATTTGGACAATTTGACAACAAAAATGACATAGTGAAAACGCTCCCTTATGCGTTTTTGCTCGACTGTGAACAAATGAGGCACCCATTTGCTGAAAGCTTTTTCATCTGTAGTTCTTCATGCAAAATTAATTGGAGATGTCCATGATATTATGATATTAGATATTTTAAGCACTTTTATTCGTCGCTCATTTAATACCATATCATGCAGTTTCGCTACAATTTCTGTTGTTGTTGCTGTTTTTGGACGTCCATTACGTGGTCCATTCTTAATGCTTGTACGACCACGTTTAAATACAGCAACACAATTTTTTACTGTTGCATATGAAGGAGCACTTTCACCTAACACCTTCCTTTTTTAAAACCTTTTTTATTTAAATATTTAAAACACCACGAATTTCTAATTTTTGCATTGTAAAAAAAAATCGCGGATGCGTCTTTTTTAAACACATGTTTCTACATAAAGCAGTTGCCAGATCGATAAGAAATTCAACATGTGTTAATAGCAGAGATGGAAGTTTCCAAAACACTTAACTTTTTTCTGTTTATACCGCGCTTGCTGTTCTAGGCTAAGAAGTTTCTGATACGCCCTCGTATATAATGCAATGTTTAAAGATAATTTCTTGTAAATATTGACCACGACTACAACTCAAATAGTTCATACACTGGGTCCAATTTCGACATACTCTCTCCAACATATCGGCAGGTATCTCACGAATAACTTCTTCAATATCTTCAATATGAACCTTTACATAGCCCATAAAGAAATCGCACGATCTAGGTGTTAAATCGCACAATCTAATCGGTCTTAAACGTGAAAGAAACTGTTAACTGAGCTCATCTCTCAATGAGACCATTGTTTCTCTTTCAGTTTTGGGCAAAAAAAAATTGTAACCATCGCACAGTAGCACTCGCCATTCCCAGTAACGTTCCTGCCTTCGTCGTCTTTGAAAAAGTGCGGTCAAATTATGCCATCGGCCTATAATTCACATCAAACAGTGCATTTTTTGTGATACCTTGGTAGTTATAGCTTCTTGCTGCTCTTCACACCAGATACGACAATATTGATTGTTTAAGTATCCATTCAACCTGAAATTAGCTTCTTCGCTGAACACAATTTTCCGATAAAAACAGTGCACGATGCATTTTGAAAATAAAATTAAATAATCTGCAAGCGTTGTTCGTTTACAAGTTGATTCGGGGTTAAATTATAGACCAAATTGAACATATTTAACAGTAAAATGTTACTCGAAAACAGCTGAGCTGCGAAAAACAGTCTTGCCAAAAAGAAAGTTGCTAAAAAATCACCCCTTAAGGTACGGTCACACTTGGCCAACAATTACTTGATTTAGCACAATTATGTTTGACGTTATTTACTCTTACAAGAGTTCTGCAAATAAAATATAAATAAATATTTGCTGTGTCTTGTCCTAACGAGTGTAAACGAGTTCAAAAATATTTTATTTAGTGGTTACGTCTTTTTCGGCAAATATTTGCCAAGTGTGACCGTACCTTTAGAAACACTCACACAGACTTATTTGTTACTTTTCAACACCTCCTCAAAATTTTACCAATTGTCTATATTATAATTAATGTGATTTTTAATGAACATTATTTAACATTTACACATGTTGTATAAACACATAAAATTATATATTAAATTGTCACATAAAAATAAATAAATAAAATAATAAAAGCTTCTGGAAACAAAATCAATGACATATCAATATAACATGCCTATAATTAATAACCCAAACCTGACATGATTAACGAAAACTTTGCTACCAGTTGCAATAATGCAAGACCAACAATAATTAAAATTAATACAATAACCGTATATTTTACAACTTGGGGCAACAAAATTATTTTGGTGGCTTTCCAGGGATTGGTAAAGGGATTAAAAGAAGCTTCGGGTCGTCTGAGATCAAAAAAGAAATAACACATTAATAAGAAAATAAATACACATTTTTATAAACAAAAAAAAAAACATACTTTGGTTTTGCTAAAGCAGTGGGACCATTTCTGCCCAAACCCACAGCTGCCAATGAAGCCTCTGCCTCTGTCAACAGCTCCAGTTCTAAATAAATTTTACCCGCCAAACCTACATGACCCGTTTTCTTAGAGTTCTTTACATTTCCTCTTGCGGGGAACCAACCTTTCACCTTTTTCTCTTTAAATAGATTTATTAATTTTCTTTGGTTTTTCGCTTTTGCCACCCTGGTAGTGGTAGAGCCATATGAAGTAATTGAATGTGTTATATCTGGCAGTTCACATTTTTTAACGTTTTCATAAGGTTCCGGAAAACCTGATAGATTGATTTCCAAGGATGCTAAAAAGTCATCGGCTGATATAAAGTCTTTATCCCAGATTTGTAATGTCAAAATTGGAGGCTGCTTTATTTCGTATTCTTCCATTAAGCCAGAGTGATGTTTTCTAATTACCTGCAGCAGCAAAATAAATAATAGTTGCATTTATGAATTAATGTACTACTCAACTCAAGGCTAAGAAGATAAATATTCTTCTACATGTGTATTTATGTAATATGTAAGTGAGGAAAGAATTAGTGTATGTACTGAAAAATTCTAATAAATATTTATTTATGTATGTATATTTATAAATGTTTTAGGTGGTTATAACTTGTAATTTTCATACAAACATGTTGTATGTTAATTGTACTCTTAAGAAATGTATAAATATCTTATGTTTATTATTATAAGGTTACAGCTCCTTACAGCCAAGAAAAATATAAATCTAAGAACTTTGGCATCACATTGTTAATCTAAACGATTTGGCAACCAAAAAATTGGAATTCTAAAATAGGCTCTAGATGCTTTAATAGTAGTCGAAATTGCTGCAGGAAGATAATCTGTGATCACTTAAATTTCCTATTAAAAATATATTTGTTGTATGCCCGCTTTCACACTCTTCAATTCTGACTCGTCAAGACAAGTATTTTTGAATGAAAAGGGAAAAGAGAATAAATAAAGTTTGTACCCCAACTTGACGGTACTAGTCAATTTTCTTATTTCCTTTTGTTTTTTTCATGCTTGTTGATTTGCATTAAAAAGTACGAAAATTGAATTGGCGTATGTGAATGAAATGGCAAGTTCAAAAGAGAATTGAAGAAAAACTGGCCAGCTAAAACTGCAGAGTGTGAAACAAGACTATTGAATTATAAAAAAATTATAGTGGTCTAAAGTAATTAAGAAGATCATCTGTGATCTTTTATATTTTCCACCAAAAATTTATTTTTTTTAAAGAATTCTAAAATATCTTTTAGATCTAAAGCTCGGATCACTCTATCTTTCAACAATAATCGATTTTTTATTTAAATTATAAAATACGCTCCAGCTCCTTTAACAGTGTTCTATATTAAGTAATCGGTATAATCGGTGATTATTTATTTTATTGACCAAAAATCTATTTAGATTTTATTAATTTTGATTTCAAATAAAATTTTTATTTTGATTTTCGAAGTGTGTCACGTTCGCTTTTGCAATTGTAACATGAACAGTTTTGTAGAACTGATAAAAAACTTATTAATCCACCTAATTGCTGATTATTTTTACAACAAATAAATTTCCACAAAACTTCATTGAAATTTCGAATTGAAATTAAAATTTAATTTTGATTTTCGAATTGTGTCACGTTCTCTTTTAGAAGTATATCTGTAAAAGAGGTGACCAACAATGCGTTACTTGGGAAAACATGAAAGATCTGCTAAATTATAAAGAATTTTAGTAAAAGCAAGCAATCTACTAGTAGGAAAAAATATTTAAAGAACTAAAAAATGCATTAGTTTAAGAGTTAAAATCATTAATGGACTATATAAAAATTATGTAGAATCAATAAACAAATTATAAATATAAGGTTTTTTATAATCCACAAGTCCGTACTAAATCATAGTCTAGACTGTTGTAAAAAGAAATCAAATATTTCAACATAATAACTATCTACAGAAAGACATATTACACTATTTTAGTTTAAAAAATATAAATTTTTTGTCGCGTTCTTGATATCAGGTTTATTGCATTCGAAATGACAAATCCCACCTAAACAAAAATAGAAACAAGAAAATAATTTTTATAATTTTATATTAATTCTTATATTTTATCTGGACATAAAGTCCAAAAAAAAAAAAACACTCGCGCGTTAATACCATTATCTCTTAAGGGTAATCAGGCTCTCCTTGTTTCGCTGCCTACGAGAGTCTTACGACTCACTCGCATTGTTTAATGTTTGGCGTCGTTCAACTGTACCGCGTTACGGTTTCTCGAAGTTTGCATTGACCACTTGCTATCGTTTTTGATATACATATAACCTATAAGTTTCGTGATGGAGTACCAAAAAAAACTCATTTTGGATCTTGTTGGAGACCATTAAACTCAGAAGTTGAGTTCGAGAAGTCCGGTTTCCTATACGAAGGTATAGGTCGGTGGATCTTCCTGGATGAGTCTCCTTTTAGGCGTAAGCCGTATATTGGTGATGGTGTTATGTTATACATATCATCGGTTATCGATCGTTCTAGATTTAATCTATTTAATTTATATCTTCAATATAAAAATCTAATTTTGTTAAAAAATAAAGTGACCATAAATTATGGTTCTTTTCGCGCTAGTGCCACAATTAATTTAAATTTTCATATAAAAATCTATAGAGTGATCGTTCTATTTAACCCTGCTACTACGTTAGGGTCTTTTGATGATCTACATCGTATTTAACATTGCATAACTTGCAAAAACGTGTTTGTCCGTCACACCGACACACAATCACTCTAACGACGATATATTGCATTGATCACAAGCCTTAAAAATATTTTTGAAATGTACAAATTTGAATTTTTTCAATAAAAAAATGTGGGGTCAAAATATGACCCGAACATGTGTATTTTTTTTTCTAACATAGTAGCAGGGCTAACGAATTATTTTTTTTTTTTGTACTTTTGTTTATTGTATCTTCAATAAAAACGAACTAACTATAAGTATGTCGTATGTCAACGAAATATAATTAACAAATCAATAATTTCTGTTTTCAACTTAGTTTGGTCGTCCTGTTTTTGTCCTGGTTATTATTTCTCGAATTTAATCACAAATATTTCAATTTCTGAAATGTTGTTGGTTGGTTATTGTGGTGGCTCGCTGCGTGCAAGCATTCAAATATAAGCTTTTGATTGCGCTTTAAAAAGGAACACACCACTCAGTGAGATAGACAATAAGAACTGATCAGATCCAGAAGCTAGTAAGTAGGGAGTACTAAATTTAACTTGTCACGTCCATCCGTATCCGATAAAATCACACCATCTGATAAGTTTCTGTTGGATTGTTTAGTATATGTGTGTGTTGAAAAAGAGTTTGTCTAAAACTGTTAAGAGCATTGAAAGATAAGATGAAATACTGTAGCTTTGTTTTCACGTGCTTGCATGTTTACCAAACGTCCGGCACTAATATTTTCTTCGAGATATCATTTCGTTTCCTACTCAGGAGCTGCGTACTATATATTTCATTGCATTCTGGCGACATTTGTCCACTAGTTTTGCTTTTGCCCAGATTGCGCCACCTAAGGTCAGCCTTTTGGAGATAGTGTCTGAAGATTTCACCTTTAATGGTCCCAAGCGGTATTGCGGCTGATACGGCTGTAGACACATTTAAAGCGGATCCTTCCCTCGCCTGTTAATGATGTCAGTTAGCCAACCTAACCTCGAGAGTTGTTATTGATGTTGTTGTAACAGCTACACTAAATACGTTTCAATCAGATGGTTCTGCAAAGAGGTCTAGTCCAATGAATTGGGCTACTTCTCCTGGGTTGGTCCATAAATCCATTGGACGAAGTGAAGTATGGTTTATCGGACAGTTGCTGGGCATAAGTTTGGGACGGCACGGTCTATGAGGGACCAAAAGGCATTAAGTCTGTTGCTCCATGCCGACCTTAGTTGTGCCAGAACTACTCTTGGTTTATGCTGCAGTTATTTTTCGGTTTCTGCAATGGGCGTTGGGCGACCTTCAAGTACAACATGCGGTACCCTGCGACCGCGGTATTGATGGCGTTACTGTAAATGTCGTTCAAA
Organism: Bellardia pandia; assembly: GCA_916048285.2. Classification (NCBI taxonomy): domain Eukaryota; kingdom Metazoa; phylum Arthropoda; class Insecta; order Diptera; family Calliphoridae; genus Bellardia; species Bellardia pandia. The sequence goes on from OU696531.1 coordinate 52,456,510, forward strand.
GCTGCTACATACGAGTTATGATCTAGCGGATCTTGTACGTACCTTCGTATGTCCTGACATGTCTCGGAGGAGACTCCTTCGATGACATCAAAGGAGGAACTGTGTGTGTGTTGACATTGTTGTTCTTTCTTACAATGTATGTAGTAGTATAGCATTTAAGTGACATGACGCATAAAAATGCTGGTTAATTTTTCATGAGTGTAATTTTTATCTTCATTTAAATTTTGTTAATTATAATACCACAAGTCGTAAATAAAAGAATTTACTACTCTCTTAGATCTTTAATCAAAACTAAGTTCTACTATGTTCTAGATGAAGGTTATGAAAGATTTTAGAGACATTTTGCTAAACATTTTTATATGAATAAGCTTTTCTTTTACGTGATATTGAACACCTATAAATTCTACTAATTGCTGCTCAATTACTTGTAACAACAATATGGTTAAACAATCGTTATGATTAAATCAAAAAATAGAATTCAATTAAAATTAATAACGACGTTTCTTATGTAAATAAAACCATAAAAATTTATAAATTGTATTTTAACTAACCATGTCTTCATGATTTGAATATTTTAAAGGGAATACCATGCGCCAATTAAAAATGCCCTCACCATTTGTGGAACGGTAATGGATATCTGTATTTTGAGCTTCATCAAAATTGCTGCACCAACTGTATTGTTAAAACAAAACAGAAACATAAACATAATTACATATTTTTATTTGCTTAACAAAAATATTAATAATTAACCATTTTCCTATAAATTTACTCACTCACCCCTTGACGTAAATATCACTCATGGCGGTACCGAATATATTTTTTTCATCCAAAACTACTTCGTTAACACTGTGAACTATCAGACGCAGTTCATAGAGTTGCGGTGGCTGCGGTTTAATGTCTATGGGTGGCGGTATATTTAGATTGCCGTCGTATAATTCCAACCACAGTTGTATTTTACCCTTTATTGCAACATAGTTTTCAATTTATTATTAACAAAAGGTTAATTAAGGAAATTTATTTATGCAACTTTTATTAGTAGGTGTGTCTGTGTGTGTGTGTGTGTGTCTGTAGTTTATATTTTACCTGTTCAATACCTGGACATTCATTACGATATAAAGATCTAGTTTCAACATGTTGTGGCACAAGTTTATAACCGAAGGAGGGTAACTGTTCGAAATTTTTTAAGACGGTTAGAGATAAACGTTCTTGTAAATCTTCAGCTGTGTGGGAGAAAGCGAACGTAAGTAAAATTATTGTGTGGGAGTTATGCTTAAAATTATAATTAATCTTAACAGGAAATGAGGAAAAAAATTGTATTAAAAATAGATTATATAAGTATTATTTACTAAGGGTTCATTCACATTGCCTAGTGGGGCCGAAGGAGTAATAAATGTTTATATGTATAGAGCTACTCAAATACAGATTTTTATACAATTTAACATATTTGTTAATACGAGGGCGGTTCGGAAAGTTCTTAGCCTAATAAAGAAAGAGAATAGTTAGTTTTTCAAAAACATTTTTATTTTTCAACATAATCTCCTGAAACTTCAATGCACTTAGTCCAATGCTTATCTAGCAATTCTAAACCTTGATTAAAATAGTTTTCCTCAAGCCCTTCAAAATAGTGGTTTACAACTGTAATTGTATCTTCATTTGAGGTAAAACGCTTTCCAAAAAGGAAATTTTTTAGATTTGCTAAAAGTCACTGGGAGCTTAATCAGGAGAATAAGTTGGGTGGTCAAGCAACTCGTACTTTAATTTGTTGATTTGAGCCATTGTTAAAACACTTGTGCGCTGCACTATGGTTTTTTTCGTTTATTTTGGTATAAACTCTAATTTTAAAGCTATTGAATTGAAATTTGTTTTGTGTACATTTTTTATGCTCCCAAGATGACCTACCAAGTTTTATATGATTTGATGCACTATTTCTTCATATAGCCGACATGCAACTAGGTTTTACCTTACAAAAGCGATTATTTTTAAATGAAGCAAATTGGAGCAATAATAGTTAGTTATTCATTAATCTACACAATTTAATTAATAAGTTGCCATATGCAAATTTTTGCACTGGTTTGCTCTTCAAAAATTATTTATTTATTTGTTTTTTGGCCAAGATGTTGTATTTGAAGTTTTTGTATTTGTTTCCTATGTAAGCTAATTGGGCCTAAATTATTTTATTGTAAATTAAAAACACATTTAATTACAATTTTTTTATGTTATGTTCAATCTAATATTTATTATACATTAATAAAACTTTGCACAATTGGACAACAACACATAATAATGACCAAATTGGTAGCAGGTAATAATTTTACATACCTCCACTAATATTTTCCATAACAACACTTTAATTTTATTCAACTTTCACAAGCACTCGAACTCAGCTGATGTTTACCGCCAGTTGTACCAAAACAAAGTGATATTTAATCAGCTGACTTTAAAAGCATGCCAGCAAGAAAGGGTTGTCACCCAAATATATATTTAATAATTTATTTTCTAATATGGGTATCTAGATTAAGGAAATCAATTAAATTTCAAAATATGAATCCAAAAAAAATTGACTTTATGCAAAAATAAACGGAAAAAACCATAGTGCGCTGGTGCGTTGTCTTGATGAAAAATTATTTTTTTTTTGTGTTGTAAGCCAGGACGTTATTCTCGAATTTTTACATTTAATTGATCCAAAATGACTCTGAATTTATTGTTTCACCCTTTTGCAAATAGTCAATCAATAAAATATCTTTGACGTCACAAAAACCGTTGCCATAACCTAACCAGCCGATTAAATTGCTTTTGCCTCCTTGGGGGCACTTCCTCCAACTTCAGTCCATTGCTTGGATTGTTCTTTTGTCTCTGGAGTATAGTGATGGAACCATGTCTCATCCACAGTTCAAAATTCATGCTATTTTCAAACAAGCTTGAGAAATTTTCATTCTTATGCGTTTTTGGTCGACTGTTAACAAATGCGGCAAACATCTTGCAAAAAGCTTTTTTCATCTATAGTTCTTTACGCAAAATTAAACGGACTCTATCATTTGAGATGCCCATGATTATTAGCTATTTCACGGACTTTTGTTTGTAGATCATTTAATATCATATCATGCACTTTGGCTACAATTGCTGTTGTTGTTGCTGTTTTCAGAAGTCCACGTTTAAATTCAGCAACCCAATTTTTTACTGTTGCATATAAGGAGCACTTTCACCTAACACATTCACCATATCATTATGAATTTCTTGTCCCGATACATTTTTTTTATTTAAATATTGAATGACACCACGAATTTCTAATTTTTTCATTGTAAACAAATCGCGGATGCGTATTTTTTAAACACGTGTTTCTATATGTAGGAGTTGCCAGATCGATAAGAAATTCAACATGTGTTAATAGCAGATATGGAAGTTTCCAAAACACTTAACTTTTTTCTGTTTGCACAGCGCTTGCTGTTCTAGGCTAGGAAGTTTCCGAACCGCCCTCGTAGAGAAGTCATAAGGTGGATTTATCCATTTATTCGGACAAAGCATGGTGAAATTAAAAACTAGGTGACAGCATTGCTACAACAATTACAACAAGGCAAGAACAACAGGCATTTTTGTTTGTGTAAAAACTTTCGTCACTGTCAAAAACATCTTTCTTTTATATAAACTTTGACTATTTGTAAACAACTTTTTGACATTTTCAATTTCACCATGAATAATCAGCTGACGCTACGCTGTCACCTTGTATTTAAATTCACCTTGGGACAAAGTTTTTTTCATATGTAGTTTGACGTCTCTCTTTTTACGAACAACTCTGAATTTAATTGGTTTAATTTTATATATTTTCTAGACAAAATGAACTGAGTTGCCAATAGGTTACATTTCTATCTGTGGTATATGTTTCATTTATTCATTACAAATTTTGTAAATTGTTTTTGAAAAATAAATACAATGTTTTAAAATAATATTATATTTGTTTTTGACACTTAAAAACCAAAGCAAAATAAATCAATGACAGCAGTATTACACTTGTAAAACTAATCACCCCTATCGTGAATAAAAATTCCACATGAAATTTGCCCTTTTCACATTTTTCCTATTAAAATTCAATGTTAAAAAAATAAAAGGAAACAAATTTCATGAGGAATTTTTATTCACGATAGGGGTCAATAGCTTTTGTTTACATATAGCAGCTTTGATTTTACAGACAAATCGTTCGAAATGGGTGAATCGTGTTGCAAAAAACTCTTAGTATAAAAATGTTTGTCCGGACAAAACTTTTGTTCTAAACAAATGGGTAAATCCAGCTTTAGTTAAAAAACCCCGGCTTTTGCGTTTGTGTGGGAAGATCTTTCAGTCGTGATCAAACTTTTAAATGCTGGTCTTCTAAAGCGTCAGCATTTAGAATTTGAACTGTCTATTTCTTCGGGGAGCTCTTCTAAACAAATGACAGTTTAATAGTTAGATACGCATTTGTTTACGAATACTCGAATATAATAACATTAACCAATATCTCCACGGTTTTTATTTTTTCGAATGCTGTTAGTTACAAATCTCTTTTACCTCTGTAAACGATTATTACAAATTTCTAAATTACTATTTATTTAAGATTTCTTATTTCTGTAAAAAAAACATGCTTTCTTACCCGTTGCAATTTCAGTTTCATCTTCAAATGCCACACCATCCACTTCCATAATATTCTCCTTTAACTTGGGAGGTCTCAAATCATTATTTTTACACAATTCATTAAGAATTTCTGAAGGCAACATATTATCATGCCACCTATTGTAACCTAAGCTATATATACATATGTAGGCATAATAGTTTGATTTTAATAAATTATCCATTATCTGTGCCATCCAAACTTACCTACTATATTCATTTGCAATACCCACAGTTGCTCTATGTTTGGAGCGCCATCTGTCCTCCAAATCTATGAAAGTGGAACCAATTGTGTCATCTTTAACATTATTGCGATTGAAAACCACAACTTCTAAAATGTGTTCTCTATAAAAAGTAATAAAAACATTAAAATGTTGGACTGAATAAAAGCTAAAGAAGGAGAAGAAAACATTCCCTTTTTAAATAGCAAACAGTTCCGTCAAGTTTCTAAAAACTGCAGTTACTTGTTTAATGTTATTTCAGATTATTTCGGCAAAAAAAAAAAAAGTTCTCTGCATATTTATACCCTACACCAGGTTTTATTTACATCTTATATACCCGTAGTGTTTGTGTTGATGTTTTTAAGACCCAAAAATAATATCGACTCAGAATCACTTTCTTAATGTATGTATCATATGTCCGTCAGTTCGTCTGGCTGGTTGACTGTCCATATAAAACTTGTGCACAAATTACAGGCATGACTCTCAGATATGGTGATTTTTTAGTTCTTTTGGCGACATAAATTTCCATTTGGCGACACACAGTGCTTTGATCCCATATAAGGAAGGCACAAAAATAGAAGGCGTTATCGTATATGTCAAAATTAGAAAAAAACAAATTTTTGCAAAAATTGGTGCAAGGACACTCATACCTTCCATACATCCTGACCTTAAAATTTTGAATAAAATCTACAATTCGGCTTTTAACGACTTAGAAACTTGTTATAATTCTAAATATAACGTAATAACAATTTCTGTTAAATTTTTTTTAAATTGCTGCAAGGACTCGTTTTGCTGTCATATATCCTTTTTCTTAAAAGCGCAAAATACGCTCTGAAACCCATCCAATTGTCAAAATTTTTATTTTTCTTCAATCCAAACTAAAAAAAAGAACTCCATATCGGCACAAGGACATTCACACCTGTCGTAAATCCTGAATATTAAATTTTGAAAAAAGCTTCTATTCTGATTACAATGTTGTAAAAAAAATGAAGGTATTAATATTTGTAGTAAATTTTATTTAAATTACAGAAATGAATCGATAAGCTGTCATATATCGTTTTTATTAAAAACAGTGTATACGTTTTGAAAATCATGAAATTGCAACAATTTTTTTCTTTGTCAAAATAATAAAAAATGTATAAAATTTTTACAGAAATAGCGCAAGGACACACATATATCCTGAATTTTAAATTAACTACTACCAAAAAAATAATAAAAGCATGTTGGAAAAAGTGTTTATAAAAGAATACTTTTTGTAATATAAAATAAAAATTTATTAATATGTTTACGAAACAGCTTTATAACAAAAAGAAAAAAACATTTTATTGATCGTCACTGGATTCTTCCGAAGAATACGATTCACTAGAAGAAGAACTAGCATATATTTCAACATTTACACTTTCCTTTACAAGATATTTTTCTAATTCTTCGTCATTAGTTTTGTTTTTTTATTAAGCTTTCTGTTTGACGATAACACAGGATCTGAAGCTAACAACAAATGGGTCATTAAATCCTTGTTTGTATTTTTTCTGGATAATCGGACCTTTCTAACGTTTTTTTTGGTTAGCTTCAATAGCTTCCTCAAACAAACATCCTTAAAAAAAATTATAAAAGAATACTGTTTTATATAAATAAGTTAAGTGCTATTGGAATATCAAAGAACTAAGAACGTCACGTCCGTGTATAAGAACTTTGTGTACACTACTGGGCATATAAAACCTGGGATAAATATATGTTTCTTGTGGTTATTAAAAGTTCTTGGAATTTTTCATTGTTTAATATTATATGGAAATTTTCAATTAACCCCCTGGCCCACGATGTCGAACGATAACGTTCGCTTAGATAAGACTTAAGACAGAAACTTTTTATCGTATCTATTTTTTTACTCAATCAAGCTTGTTTATTCCACAATCAAGTTTGTGCGTTAAGTCTTATCTAAGCGAACGTTATCGTTCGACATCGTGGGCCAGGGGGTAAATCTTTATTTATTCCAATTATTTCTGCGGATATAGCACTCTTTTCAAAAAATCGCCTATATAAACTTTTTGATGTATGTATGTATAATTTTTTCAAATTTCGTTTTCCAATATTGCGTCCTACAAATTTTTTTAATATAGATATTTTGTTATTTGTAGGTGCTGATAACCAGCACTCAACCAAATTGGAATTTTTTAATAAAGAACCCATTATAAAATAAATTTACACGATTTTCGTTCAATTCAAATTAAATATTGTTAAACACTGCACTTAAACAATTGTAAAATTTAAATTGACGTTTTTTTTTTGTCACTTTTATTATTGTAAAAAGTAACGGTAATGACTGGTTTTAAGTGGGGTTTAAAAATGCTTAACTATTTTCAAGCACTACGTACATACAGGGTGGGGCAAAAGTCGCGAAGGGATTTGAAACAGTCATAACTTTGCTAATTAAATTTTTTTTTTTTATTTTTCTTTTTGGGAGATTAATTATGGAAGGTTACAACGTTATCCAGCGAACCAAAATCATAGAACTTTATTTTAAACATCATCGATCAATAATTCAAACTTAACGAGCCTATCGTCGTCATTTTAATGTGCGGAATTCACCATCCGAATCAATGATTCGACACTCAGTGACACGTTTTCAGGAACAAGGCTCAATGAGGGATCTTCCACGAAGCGGAAGACCACATTCTGTAATTAGTGAAGCAAATATTCAACGTGTTCTGGAGAGTGTTGAGGAGAATCCTGAAACATCAACTCGAAGGCGCTCTGCTGAGCTGCAAATGTCTCGGCGGTCTTTACGCAGAATATTAAAGGGAAATTTACATCTTTTCCCATATAAGGTGCAGTTAGTGCAAGAACTAAAGCCAGGAGATTCCCAAGAACGAATAATTTATGCAGTTCGCTTCCAAGAATCGTGACTTTTGCCCCACCCTGTACTATGTGCTTAACTTTAACTAGAAGAAAATACACAAGCAAAAGCAGAGCACAAAGTCAAAAAACAAAAATAAAACTATTGACTGTAGCTTAACTATGTGATTTTATTTGCTGACACAGTCAGTCACAGCAATTCACTTTAAAAAATTTGCTGCTGCTTAAAACTTACAGTTTTTTAATTAATTTGTTGCCAATTTATCACTTTTCTGTAAGTAATATAATTAAAAAACATTAATTAACCATTAATTATTACTTTAAGAGTTTGTTTCAAATTCTTTTAATTTTTTTTATTTTGTTTTTAATTTAATTTTGTCCATTCAAATCAATAAAGAAAATTAAGTTTTTGACTTTTACATACTACACAATTCCCAAATTTTCAATAAACCATCATACATGTAATTACCAGAACGAGGATTTAGACATTAAAAAAAAAATGTACATATGTATATATTAACAAATTCGTATTTATTTATATTTAAAATATAAAAAAATATAGTTTTTACTAATCAAGTTACTTATAACGTTAACATTTATTTATTTTTTTTATAGTTGTCATCAAAATGGACAACTTCTGTTTTTCCCCTAATAGGTAAAAGTCTAGTCACTTAAGAAAAAATAAAGAATAAAAAATCAATTAACACTATTTTTTTTTAAATTTTTTAAAATTTAAGAAATTTTTGTAATTTCAACAAAAAATTTATGTAATTCTCGACTTGTAAACAAGAAAGTTTATTTAGCTAAAGTTTTTTTTTTTAATTTTAAAAGAATGCTTATCTATTTTCAAGTATTTTTGCAAAAGAAAAAAACTAACAAATTAATGAAAAAACACAAAAGTTAGGGCCTTTTCCGCAAACCATTTAATTTAAAATTACCAAACCATGATTTTAGACATTTCTAAAATAAAAATAAAAAAAATTGTTGTAGGTAAAATGGACAAGTTCTGGTTAAAGATTCTAAAAGCAAAAGGTATAAGCTTCAAAATAAAAAAAATATTACGAAAATCCGTTAATACTATTTTTTTTTAGAACTCCACCAAACTTTTTGATTTTTAAGCTAACAACACAAATTAAACTACTATTTCAAAGTTTTACAAAGTATATACTAGGGTGTTTTTTGAGAGGTATAGAACTTCGAATTGAAATAAAACACAAGCAAATCGTTTTAATGACCATCAATTTGGCTTTATTGGAAGAATAATTTTATGCCATTAATGTTTAAATATGATTTCAGGCATGTGGCCGCCGCGGCTGGCTCGAATAAAGCCAATTCTACAGGTCCAATTTTCAACCACTTTTTCGAGCATATGGGGCCGTATGTCGGCAATAACGCCACGAATGTTGGCTTCCAATTCCCCTAACGTTTCTGGTTTGTTGGCGTAGATGAGCGACTTCACATATACCCAAAGAAAATAATCCAATGGTGTCAAATCACACGATCTTGGTGGCCAATTGACAGGTCCATTCCGCGAAATTATGCGCTCATCGAATGTTTCCTTCAATAAATCGATTGTGGCGTGCGCTGTGTGGCATGTAGCGCCGTCTTGTTGGAACCACAACTCATCCACATTCATGCCATCCAATTCGGGAACAAAATAGTCGGTTATCATGGCCCTATACCGGTCTCCATTAATTCGGGTCCTCTTCAACACTTTGCTCTACAGCGGCAATTGTTTCTTCGGTGTGCACTGTTCGACGTCTCTGCGGATGCGTATTATCACATAGAGTAAACGTAGTGCGAAAACGATCCATGGTTAACCGAATTAATTGCTCTGATGGACGATTATGTCGACCATGGACGGAGCTTGCGGTAAACTTCGCGAACTGAACCGTTATTTTCGAAATAAATTTGCACGATTTGCAAGCGTTGTTCTTTTGTCAACCTGTTCATGATGAAATGGCAAACCAAACTGAACATAAACGACATTAGAGTTGCCAGATTTGACCACAAAATGCCAGTTTTATCTCTTTTCGAAAAACAAACCTGTAAAAAAAACACCCTATACATATAATTGAAATATTTAACCTCAAAAATGTTTTTTCCTTATTGGAAATGTTTTGAGTAATTAAACAAAATAAAAAAGTTATTGATATCTCAAAAAATAAATTTTGACAACTATTTTTGTAAACCTAAAACTTTTTTTTTTAGTTTTATTTATATTGAAAAATACTTGACTTTAGCGACTCCTAGTGACGAGAAAAGATGTTATATCAGCATGGTCGTTCTTATACGAATGAGTTAACTAAGTACCTTTAAAAAAATACTAATTTCATTTACAATGGTGATAACTTTTTTTTTTTTTTTTTTGATTTTTAAGTATTGGACAAAGTACTGTGCGCCGTTTTTTTATATCATTTACTGTGGACTTACTTAAATTTAATTTTTCAGAAATTTTATGGCATGAATAATTATTTTGCAACAAATTTATTACATTGTTTTCAATATAATTTGCGTTTTTTTTTATTTTTAAAGATCTTTTAATTTTTTATTTAAAAATCAAGTTAATCACTTCACAGGTCAAACACTAATACACAAATAGAGCAATAAAAGCTTGATAACGAGATCGCAGCAAACAAAAAAACCAACGGGTAAAATATCGTTACATTTTTTTGATAATCTAAATGTCCGAGTAGTGAATTTTTTGGTTCTTTTTTTTTATTTTTTTTAAACAATTTACATATGTGAGTTTTTGTGCTTTATAATTTAGACTAAATTCAAAAATACATATACATATATGATACCTTACTTCCTTAATGCAAAACATTCGTACAGATTTGCTTCCCACTGTACATGTTTTGGAAATTGTGAAAACACAAAATTGACAAAAGTTAACCAGCCAAATGTTTTTATAGAAATTCGCCACACCCTAACCTGTTAATCTTAAAACATTTTATATTTTACAGCATTTCAAATGCGCACAAAATATTTTTTACAACATATTTACGGTTTCCCTGAGCATCACCATACAAACATTATTCTGAAAGTAATTATTTTTTATAAACAATCTTTTTATAGTTATTTACATTCTTGTGACAAAATTCCAGTTTCAAAAAGTATTGCTTCTTCTGATTCCGGTTTAATAAGCATTCCTGATAAATTAATAATTAATAAAATAAATTATTATTAGAGAAAATTTTTATTTGGCTTGAGTTCATTAATTTGATGATTCAAAGAAAACAATTGTAAAGTAATATTTCTAGACAAATGACACACATTTTCTATCTACCCTACCAAGGCCGTCATCAGCAATGTTAAATTAATGAACTCAAGCCAAATAAAAATGTTCTCTAATAATAAATATAAAAAGTTCAACCATAGTATTCTATAAAAAAAAAATTAAAATAAATTATTTAAAATGGTTATCCATAACATTCAATTTCATACAGATATAACTTATTGTTATAGCTCCCATAGAAGGTATACTTTCGATACCAATAGCTTATAGATTCCTACGAAACTTTTACTAATGGTTGAGGAAATTAATGGTTTTATTTAATAGCTCAGTTATCTTAGATTTAAGGCTCGTTATTAAGTTATTAACGCCTCCTACTACCTCCAACCATGCTGTCGTATATATATTTTTTTAACAACCAATAAATTAAACACCTGCGTTTAAATGAGCAACAAGTTCTTTTTTATTTAAAAATTTCATTAAACAACTTAATTGCAAAATGATTGCAATAACTTGATTTTTTCTCACACCGAATAAACTTTCACAAAGTCCACCTGCAAATCGCCATTATTTAGCCAATTTAAATTATTGCCATAACGTTTCCAAAATTTGTTCTTCGAACGTGGATCAGTATTGGGCCAAGGTTTTGGTTCTTTCCATTCGTGTTCGTCCTTAAAATCATTATTGCCACCTATGCCATAGCCCAGTGTCAAGTAGAAATCCTGATCGAAGGGTGCCCACCTGGAGCCACTATTCAAAATATCCTGATTTGGCAAAAACTGGCCAGACAGTAACAGATTCTTAAAAGCTTGCGCTTCATCAGTGATCTCCAAGCGACAATATTCTTGACCATCCACAGCTACAGCTATTAAATCGGGAGTCCAGGTTAATTCGTACAAATGGAATTCGTGCGAAAAATTGAGATTTGTATGATGATGTTGGCACATTTTCAGAGAACGCCAGGGTTCATTGGCATTTAATATTAAACCTCCTTGCAGTGATATCTGTTCACCATTGGCAATTGTATGAGCTACTCTCATTTGGCCCGAATGATACTGATTGCCGCCATAGACTAGCTTGGAGGGCTCCAGCCATAATTGTGGATACACCCACATGGCTCCCGGCATTTTAGCTTTTATTTCCACTTTGCCATACTTAAAAGAAAACTTATCTTTCGTTTTAATTTGTGCTGTTATTAAAGGATTTAATTTGTTTTGAGTTTTAGGATGAAACACGCACTCATCAGTATCCACTTTACCGGTGCACGATGAACCCAATGAAAAGGTTTTCTTAATTACATCACCACGATAGTGTTGAGTAGTAGGTTGGGGTATTATGTTTAGCTTTCCATTGCGTACTTGCAAAACATCTGTCACATCATTAAGATACATATTAAATTCATAGTCTGGTTGTTGGGGTATACGACGCTCCACAGTCCATTTGTTGCTATTCAAACTGTGACCCTCAAATTGTTCTTCAAATATAAGTTGGCCACTACAGCGTGCTGGTGCGCCATTTACCATAGTCACAGTAGACATACATTTGGGACTAGACGCGGTCATTGATGGAGTATCTGTAAATGCACTGCCAGTTCCATTAGAATATTGCTGGACTACATAGACACCATCATCTTCACGATAGCCCAAACCATTGTATATGACATAGGTCCAATAATACAATGTATCACCCAATTTTAGCTTCGTGGTGCGATCCCGAAATGTCCAGCGACCATTTTTAGGTTTTGCAATATCACGAGCCCAAGTGCCAGCCTCCAAACCATCCATTTCTTCGTTTAATTTGCCATGAAACGCAAACAGTGTTATGCCCTCCTCGTGTGGTATAGACACCTCGAAGCCTTTGGGATAGAATACCTCAATTTTGGCTTCCGGCACCACATATGTCCAGTAAGAAGGTAATAAACTAGTTATTATCAATACTAAATGCACGCAGTTGACCGGTCTCATCATTGCTGTTTTTGTTAATGAAGAGAAGTGACGAGTGTTTGAAATTCAAAAGACTACTAAATGTGTTTTCTTTATTATTGGTGTTTTATATTTAGATTTAAAATCGAGCTGAGTTTTGTCTCTTTGTTTGAGTTTTTTTTTTTATTGTTTGTATTTCTCTGATAATTTTTTTGAGCTGCGATGTCAGATTAGGTTATGTTTTTATTTTAAAACTGGAGAAATAAATTGTTCACAAAACTCTGCTCAGACTACATACTCGTACATTTTACCTATTCAAGTGTGTATTAAGAATTTACAGTGGTATTCAGCAAATTAGATAATGGGGCGGGTATGTTGGATTTGTGCTGATGTTTGTAACGCCCAGCTTAAAGTATAACGATCAACTCAGAATCACTTTCTGCGTCGATTAAATGATGTCAGTTTGGTCGCAAAGTACATATAGCAACTTTGAAGATATTTCGATAAAATTTAGTATGATTACTTTGTTCGGCCTAAACACTTTTGGGGTTGAATTTGGGGTCCATTATTTCACCTAGCCCCGATACAAATTTCCTCCTGAAATAAGGTTTATCGGTCATAAATATTCGATTTATACACCTATTCAAACAAACTTCTTTACAAAAAAGTTGTTCATGAAGCCTAATCACTTCTACAAATTTTGTGCAGATCGGCTTAAAATTGATCATGGCTGCCATATAAGCCCCACCTCCGAAAATCCCTTTAAAAAGCATAACTCTTTTGAAAATGTTGGTATTCAAATAATGTTTCATATCTAACCAAATCATTTGCTCCAATTATATGATGATCGGTCTATAATTAGTCATAGCTGCCATATAAGAGCCTTCTTCCGAATATCATAAATCTCTTACAAATGTTGACATCCAAATAAAATTCAACACAAATAAGTTTCATATATGTATAAGGAAATCATGACACCTTATTTTATAACAATCAGTTAAAAATCAGTCACAGCTTCCATATAAGACACTTCTCTGAAAATCACTTCAACATGCATAAATCCTTTGCAAGTGTTGATATCGAGGTAAAATTTAATGCAAATAATTTGTATACGCTACTCTGTGCGCTCCCATTTCAAAAAAAAACTGTTTTAACTCGCATACTCGGTGTAGGGTATTATATGGTCGAGCTTGACTATTTCTTACTTGTTTATACTTAAATTTGTACATGTAATATATCCTAATTAACAAAAATGTAATCACTCAAAGGTTTAATGAATTTGATTACGAGTATGAATTAATTCTGAATTTCCTACACAAGTAGTTATGCATCCGATTATATGTCAGCCATTACCAAACAAATTCTAAGTAATCCAACTGGTATAAAGTGGATATTGCATAGTAAGTTGTTAAGTAATAGCAACAGTTTTAGCTAAGTAAGTTTGACAATAATTTTTAACATAAATTACATAATAGTTTTCACAAAAAAAACATTAAACTTTGAACTACATATTCTCAAAAATTTGACAACATAAAGATATTGAGAACTAAATAAATGTAAATGAATTTACATTTTGAAAACTATATTTATCAACTCTGGCCTTTTATATCTATCAATTGATCTAAATGTATCATTCAAAGCAATAGTAGTTCATATTTTTCTAAATGCAGTGGCTCACAGCTTAGTTTATGCAATGCTTTGTTTTTTACTTTCAAAGCTCCATAAAAAGAAAACTAACAGGCACTTAAAAAGGACTGAAATGTAGACCTTACAGAGCCATGAACACCGTTATACAAAATGTTATGATCGGTCTAAAAATAGCGAGACAGTGAACGAAATACTAAAAGCTCGGTATTTGTAGGCGTGGCAAAAAAAAAAAAATTTCTTCAATTGTTTTTACTTTCAGGCATGTTTTGGAAATACATTTTAATGCATTTATAATCTAATTTTTAAAAATTTTGTTTTAAGATTTTCTTTAGTAGCCCAACATCTTTATATTTTATGTGATAAAAGTTTTTCAATACAGAAATATTACGAAAAAATTGACTTATAAATCTCATTCGTTTTCGTTTTCGATTTCCATCACATGCCTGATTATCTTTAATTCTAGTGGGGACTGACACCACTTTTTTTTTAAACACTCTACTACACAATCTGTTTTTCGGGTTTATAAACGGCTTCCTGCCTGCAACTCGGTCATTCACATTATGTTGGTACAAGACACGGCGAACATTTCCAACGTAACATTGTTTGCCCAGGTCATCTTCAACTTCGACGGCCAGTTGTGAAGCTGATAGGATTTGCCCATTGAAAATTTTATTTGGTGCCCTTCTGCAATTGTTATGGACCAGATTTCCATGGATGAAGCGCTCAATGTAAAGGCTTTGTGACATGTTTCTAGATAACAAGTGACTCAAATTTTTCGCCCAAATGAAAAATTAGTTTTGGGATTTTAGAACACAAGTGGCAATTTCTCTTGATTGAAAACGTAAGACCATCTTTTTTTATGGGTTCTATATTGCAATTTCAATTGTCACTACTGTCAAAAACAGACAAGTAGAAATAAGTGCTTGTGTGCATCACAAAACAATATTTAATATATTATTTTGTATATTTCTACGGCATAAATGGTTGTCCGCACTTTCACTTTCAATGTTTATTTCGATAGATGGAAACATTTTTCATTCAAATTCTTACAAAATTAAAAAATTCATACCAATTTAAATTCACATAAATTATTTTTGAATTGTAAATAAAGCACAGCTGTTTTTTTTTTTTTTTTTTGATTTCTAAAATATTGAATATTACCATGGAAAAAAATAAACAAAATATGAAATTCCATGCTTTGGCAATACATAATGTCATTTGAGAGTACAATAATATCAACGTAACGTAAGTCAGACGAGTGTATTATAGAAACTTATTTGTTTACGCACTCGCCCGTGTACCACTCGTTCGCGTGAGAATACACTTGTTATCTAGAAACATGCCATTAATGTTACGTGAAAAAATGTGCATTTTTTGTTTTTTGTTCTAATATATTAAAAAGTACATTCTTGCTATAAATATTTTTTGTTTATTAGAATAAAACCTTTTTTTTTTTCTTTTAAATGACAGCAATTTCTTTTTTATGTAAGTTCGAGTTAGGTTTTTTTTATGGAGCTTTGAAAACAAAAAAAAAAAAAGGAACTCCATAAAATAAGCTGTGAGCCACTGTCGATCTTTATATATCTAAACATATTCAATTATTATTATTATAAAAATTTGTTTTTGTGCTCTTCAGCTGTATAAAAACAGATATTTACACGTACACGTTCCACATGGAAGACTAACAGCTCAACTTTGGTGTTCTTACCGACAATTTTTCACCCTATACAAATAAATTTTTATTGTGAAATTAGAGAGAAGCCTTATGAACACAATTCATTGTTTCTTAACAAATTATCTTAACAACAACTTGGTAATGGCTTGCAGCAACTAAAGAACTTACTTTCCAATGACTGCTACATTATTTAGAAGTAGTTTGGTAATGGCTGTACTTGTTAATTAAATTCATTCAACTTTTGAATGCTTACATTCTTGTTAATTCACATTCAATTTGTTTTTGTTTAATATTTTAATTAACTCAGAATTGGATTGTTTTTATTTTCTTAGTAAATATGTACATGAAACAATTTATATTAGTTTTAATAGTAATAATTTATTTAAGTCACTTTTTGTAAGTGAACGTTGTAATTATTTATATAATTTGCTACTGATAAACGTTAGTGGCAAGTACTTGCCTACCTGGCCCCCCAAAATGATGAGTTCAAATGGCCATAGATAAATAGGGAAGATTAATTATTTAAGCATTTTAACTAATTACATTGTAATGTAAGTTTTTGCTGGTTAGTTTTCTTATTTAGTTTTTTCAAAAGTCATAACTATTCATTTTTTATGAAGCCAAAGCTATTGTAGAAGAAATAAGAAAATAAAAATTTTTATTAAAATTTTTTATTGCTCAATTCTAATCACACTGAATAAACTTTTACAAACTCCACTTTGAAATGGCCATTATTCAGCCAATTTATATTGCTGTGGTATTGTTGCCAAAACTTATTCTTCGAACGTGGATCGGTATTGTTCCAAGGTTTTGGCTGCTTCCACTCAATGTCGTCCTTAAAGTCATTATTGCCACCAATGCCACAACCCAATGTCAAGTAGAATTCCTGATCGAAAGGAATCCAACTGGTATCAGGAGTTGTCAAAAACTTGCCAGATATTTCAAGATTTGTAAAATCTGTTGCTTCTTTTGACATCTCTAAACGACAATATTCTTGACCATCCACAGCTACAGCAATTAAATCGGGTGTCCAAGTTAATTCGTACAAATGAAAGTCATGCCACAAATTAAGATTTGTTTCATGATATTGACACATTTTTACAGAGCGCCTGGGTTCATCGGTATATAATATGAGACCGCCTTGTAGTGCTACCTCGTCGCCATTGACAATTGTATGAGCCACTCTCATTTGACCCGAGTTATATTGTCTGCCGCCAAAGTTAAGCTGTGAGGGCTCTAGCCATAATTGTGGATACATCCACATGGCACCGGGCACTTTAGCTTTTATCTGTACTTTGCCATACTTAAAAGAAAACTTATTTTTCGTTTTAATTTGTGCTGTTATTAAAGGATTTAGCTTATCATTATGAGTACGAGGATCAAATACACACTCGTCCATAGCCAGTGTACCGGTGCAAGTAGAACCCAATGAAAAGGTTTCCTTAAATACATCACCTTGAAAATGTTGCATAGTAGTCTTGGGTTTAATAGTGAGTTTTCCTTTGTTTAGTTGCAAAACATCTGTCACATCATTAAGATACATGTTAAATTCATAGTCGGGTTTTTGGGGTATACGTCTCTCCATTGTCCATTTGTTGGAATCCAAATTGGCACCCTTAAATTTGTCTTCGAATATAATTTGGCCACTACAGCGTACTGCTGCACCATTTACGGTAGTCACAGTGGGAATACAATTAGGATTAGGTAGTGAAGTACTTGCGGTCATTATGGGTCCACTCCTAACAGCGATACCTGCAGTTACATTAAAATATTGTTGCACCACATAAACACCATTATCTTCACGATATCCCAAACCGTTGTATATGACATAGGTCCAGTAATACAATGTATCGCCCAATTTCAGCTTGACACTGTGATTACGAAATGTCCAACGTCCATGTTTATGCTTTAAGATATCACGAGCCCAAGTGCCAGCCTCCAAACCATCCATTTCTTCGTTTAATTTACCATGAAATGCAAACAGCGTTATGCCCTTCTCGTGCGGTATAGACACCTCAAAGCCTTTGGGATACTTCAGCTTTGGGTACTTCGTATGTCCAGTAACATGGTATAATACTTAAGAGGATAACAACAAAATGTCCTGCATATGCAGGTCTCAGCATTGTAATCTTTGTAGATTCAGAGAAGTGGTGCCTTCTGGTAAAGTGAGTTCACGACATACAAAACTAGACTAGAGTTGTTGTCTTTATCAATTGTAGTTTTGTTTGTCTCCTTCTTATTTGGATTTTTTTTTGTTTTTGTATTTCTCAAGATAGTTAGATTTTAAGCTGCGATAGAAAACTTAAGGCTGTTTTGTTATTTTCAAAGTTGAGAAATAAACTGTGCGAAAAATTTTATTTGTTTGCATGCACTTTACATATTCAACTGGCTGTCATATGTATATGTAAGCCCTACGGTAGCATGATTAGTTTCTTATATGTTTTATATTTATCAATATGGTGCCACCAAATTTTATGATAAACGTTGCCCACTTAATTCATGTCATGATAAAAATTAGTTTAAAGCGATCTCGAACGATAACGTTCGCTTAGATAAGACTTAAGACACAAACTTGATTGTGGAACAAACAAACTTGATTGAGTAAAAAATAGATACGATAAAAAGTTTGTGTCTTAAGTCTTATCTAAGCGAACGTTATCGTTCGAGATCGCTGAACAGGCTATAAATTTCATATTTATAGTGATACGTTGTTGTACATATCCAAACTAGCAAATTTAAAAAAGGCCCTGATCATAATTCATAGTAGCTATTAAATAAACACTTGTACTCTATCAATTTTGTACTCTATCAGTTTCTTTGAAACTTTAAATAATCGGAGAACTCCAAGGATAATTGACTCTATATTGGATAACTTATCCCAGATCTAAGTCTCATTATTAACGCAAATTATTTTACATTAAACATATACTCGCTGTAGGGTAACATATGGTTGCGCTTGACCAACAATGCATACTCTCGTATTTATTGTTTTTAATTTAAGTTTTTGTATGCAAATATATTAGGGTGGATCTTAATTTTTAATAAACAAGAAATTATTACATATTTCCAAATATTTATTATTATTTTTTTTCATTTTATTCTATAATTAATACAATCATTTTATTCTAATCACAATGCATAAACTTTAACAAAATCCACTTTCAAATCGCCATTATGCAGCCAACTTAAATGGCTGCTATATTTTCTCCAAAATGTATTCTTCGCAAGCGTATCGTTATTGTTCCAAGGTTTTGGCTCTTTCCATGCCAGCTCATCCTCAAAGTCGTTATTGCCACCAATGCCATAACCCAGTGTCAAGTAGAATTCCTGATCGAGAGGGGCCCAATTGTTACCTGCCCTCAACAGAGTACTATTTGGCAAACGCTGGCCAGATTTTTCCAGATTTTTAAAAGCTTGAGCTTCATTTGTGATCTCCAAGCGACAATATTCTTGACCATCTACGGCAACGGCTATTAAATCCGGTGTCCAGGTTAATTCATACAAGTGAAAGTCGTGCGACAAATTAAGATTTGTATGCTTACATTGGCATAGTTTTGCAGAACGCCAGGGTTCTTCAGAATTCAAAATCATACCACCTTTTAGCAATATCTCATCTCCATTGGCAATTGTATGAGCCACTCTCATTTGACCGGAATTATACTGACTGACGCCGTAGCTAAGCTTTGCAGGCTCTAGCCATAATTGTGGATACACCCACATGGCTCCCGGCACTTTAGCTTTTATCTCCACTTTGCCATATTTAAAAGAAAACTTATCTTTCGTCTTAATTTGTGCTGTTATTAAAGGATTTAATTTATTTTGAATTGTAGGATTAAAGACGCATTCGTCAGTGCCCACATTACCCGTGCACGTTGAACCCAATGACAATGTTTTCTTAAAAACATCTTCATGATAGTGGTGAATAGTGGGTTTGGCTATTATGGTTAGTTTACTATCGTTTACTTTCAAAACATCTGCCACATCATTAAGATACATATTAAATTCATAGTCAGGTTGCTGGGGTATACGTCGCTCCATTGACCATTTGCTGGAATCCAATCTAAGACCCACAAATTGCTCTTCAAATATGATTTGGCCACTACAACGCACCATTGCTCCATTAACCGTAGTCACAGTGGGTATACACTGAGGATTAGGCGTGCTCACTGTGGCACCAGTTCCATTTAAATATTCCCGAACAACATAAACACCATCATCTTCACGATAGCCCAAACCATTGTTTATAACAAAGGTCCAATAATACAAAGTATCACCAAATTTTAGCTTCGCAGTGCGATCCCGAAATGTCCAGCGACCATTTTTAGGTTTTACAATATCACGAGACCAAGTGCCAGCCTCCAAACCATCCATTTCTTCGTTTAATTTGCCATGAAACGCAAACAGTGTTATGCCCTCCTCGTGCGGTATAGACACCTCGAAGCCTTTCGGATAGAATACATCAATTTTGGCTTTGGGCACTTCATATGTCCAGCAATATGGTATGATAATATTGAGTGAGATTATTAAAAAATGCACACAATTTATTAGTCTAGTCATTGTTGTATAAGTGGGGATTGTTGAAGTGAATGCTGCACGTTCTAAAGACTAATAAACTCGTTTTCTCTATAGTTAGTATTTTATATTTAGATTTAGATTCTAGTCAGTGTTGCCACGAAAAAAAAATTTTTGTAACCAACATTTATGAAAAAAATAACCAAATTAAAACAAAAATAACCAAATTTAAATGCATGTACTATTTATTTATTTTTTGTAATTTTTACTATAATTTGTACTTTAAGGTAACAAAAAAAAAACATAAAACAATGTATTTTACAACACAACTCCTAATACTAAAAAATAATTTTTTTAAAAAACTAAGCGTCATATTTTTCAAAAAGTAATGCAAAGAAACATAAGCTAATGCTACAATTTGTAAAATTTAAAATTCCAATACTTTACATTAAGTTTTGCAAGTTTAATTATTAATTTTTAATGTCTTAAACAAAAATAAAGAGTATATAATAAAAACAAAAAATTTTTCATTGGCAATAAAATAGGGAACTAGAAAGTTACTCTCTTAAATACTAAAAAACATGTAATTATATTACAATAAATATGGAGATCACTTTTACTTAAAATGTCACAGCTTGAGTTTTAAAATATGTCTTTGGCAGACCAAACAAAATGGGCATTTTGTTGATTTTTGCACAATTCTTTTGCTTGCAATATATTACTAATTGTCTTAAAATCTAAATTATTCCTAAATTTTGTTTTTATCAAACTAAGCTGAGAAAATGTTCTTTCAGCTGCAGCGGAACTGTGGGGTAATGTCAATAAATTTTGTACGAAATTTACAAGTTCTTTAAAACAATTTTCGTTTAGGCCATTTTTGTATGTTGAAATTTTATCCCAAAATTTAAATTCAGATAATAAATATTTTCAGTAAAAAAAATAACCAAAACAGAAAAAATCTACACATGTACACATTGAGAAAAAAAATAACCAATTTTGGTTAGAAATAACCAAAAACGGCAACGCTGATTCTAGTTTAATCTGTTGTTTTGCTCTTTATTTAGAATTGAGATTTTTTTTCAAAACACTTTTCTCTCCAAGAGTGATAAAGGTATGAATAATGAATAATAGGGTCATTACTTTTTGCAAAATACACATGCTGAATGTGCAAATTAGAATTATTTTATGAAAATTGTTTTGAAATGTGCATTAGCTACATTTTCGTAGACTTATATTAACAATTATTATGTGCGTTTTCTTGAATAGGGCAGCTTTTCGAATTATTGCATCTATAAGAATGGGCACACATGGCAAATATTTATAAAAAAGTTGTTTTAGTACAAATTTTTGTTTGACGTTGTTTACTCTTACAAGAGTTTTGCAAGATCAAACAGTATCAAATAAAATAAGACTAAATATTTGTTATGTCTTGTACTAAATAAACGAAGTTTTTTTTTTATAATTAAACGGGTTCAAAAATATTTTATTTAGTGGTTACGTCTTTTTTGACAAATATTTGCCAAGTGTGACCGTAGCTTAATGCTTGCGTCGTGAGGAATGCGAGTACCCAGAATAACTGACACAAATTTTTTCATGTCCTTATGTGTGGGGAAAACGTGTCGATGTTCATATTTATAGATTTTTTTTTGAAAATTTTGAAAGTTAAAGTATTTTAGTGTTGAAATGTCATTTGATGGAGAAGCAGTTGCGCGCAGAAATGCACAGACAACGTTGTGCGAATAGGAACATAATATCGCCAAGAGCTGTCCACACGAGACAAATTCTTGAGTGAACAAATTAAGGGCTTGTGAAGACGGTTATGTTTATATCAACAATCACTAATAAATTTAATGCCTCAGATTCCAGCGTAGGATTTTATTATCATTATTATAATATTCACCCCTATCGTGAATAAAAATTCCACATGAAATGTGTTCCCTTTTCACATTTTTCCAATTAAAATTCAATGTTAAAAAAATAAAAGGGAACAAATTTCATGTCGAATTTTTATTCACGATAGGGGTGATTATTTGCAGATTTTATAGAAAATTAGTTTTATTTTAAATATTTTATTTGTTGGTTTTGTTCGGCTACAGGTCGTTGAATAAATAAAAACTTTTGATTTTTATTTTAAATATTTTTATTGTTGTTCCCAATATTTCAATTAGCGTCGCTAATCATCTTCGGGGGTCTAAATAAATACATAGAACAATTTTTCTTATTATTATTAAACAAAAAACGAACATAATATATTGATTATAATTACATTTAAAAATAATAAATAACACAAAAAATTTTTCTTTATTTTACATTTATTGTCCTTCTGCTTGGATTTTTGTTACTAAACTAATTTGTCCATCGTCTGTGTTTTTTAATTAATTGTCTATATATGTGTGCACAATTCTCTGTGTCTTGTCTGTAGTTGAGACGAAGCTCCGGTCTTACATTTATTATATGTAACATCTCCAATGTGTATCTCCTTGAGTAATTTCTCTCTTCTTGTAAT
Source organism: Bellardia pandia (assembly GCA_916048285.2). NCBI lineage: Eukaryota > Metazoa > Arthropoda > Insecta > Diptera > Calliphoridae > Bellardia > Bellardia pandia. Next base: position 52,479,719 of record OU696531.1, read on the forward strand.
ATTTTTACCTCTTCAAATTTTGGTTTGTGGTTTGTTAGTGCACAATGGGCTGCTAATGCAGTTTTTTGGTCAATTGGTTTTTCAGTTGTCTTTTGGTCAGTTTTGTGAGATGATAGTCTAGTTTTTAGTTTTGTTTTTGTTGTCCCAACATATACTTTCTCGCATATATTGGTCCCGTCACCATTGCAAGGAATTTGATACACAACATTTGATTTTTCTTCTTTTTTTAGTTTAGATTTTGTTTTACTAAACAGCCGATTCACAGTATTGTCTGACCTAAATGCTAATTCAAACTCTTCGGCGTTATAAATATCGGTGTTTTTCCATCTTTCAGAAAGTCCAGAAATATAAGTTATGCTTTTATATCGTTTTGGTTCTCTTGCCTCCTGTCGTTTTGATTTTGCACGTTTTATTAGATCCCTAATTGTCTTTATCGGGAAGTCATTCATTTTTAAAATATCCATTATTTTTGCCTTATTATTTTCATGGAATACCGTGTCACTTATTTGAAGTACTCGTCTTATAAAATTGGATGCTGTATTTATGATGATCCTTCTAGGGTGTTTTGAATGAAAATTAATTAATCGTCCTGAAGCTGTTGGTTTTTGATACCAGTTGACTTTTAAATGATTGTCTTTTCTTATTACAATCGCGTCCAAATATGAAAGTTTTTCATCATTTTCTTCCTCCATGGTAAATTGTATTTGTCTATTATATGAATTTAATTTATTGAGGGTGTCACTTACTTTGTCCTTTTTCACTATTGCAAATATATCATCTACATATTTCATCATCATCCTCGGTTTTTCGTCGATTTTATCTATTGATACATCTAAAAGCTTTTCCATTATTATGTCAGCTATGACTGGTGAGACTGGAGAACCCATCGGCATTCCTTTTCTTTGTTCATAAATTTTATCATCGTATTTCAAATATCTGCTCTCCTTGGTACAGAATCGTAATATGTCAATAAATAAATTTTTAGGTATTTTTGTATGCGTTGTTAATAGATCCCATTTTTCTTCAATTGTCTCTATGGCCAAATTAATCGGTATACTCGGAAATAGTGAAATCACGTCAAATGAAATGAGAACTTCATCATCGGCTATATAAGTGTTGTTAATTTTTGAGCTAAATTCTACAGCATCCCTAATATTATATTTCGAATTTATCGTCAACTGTTTTAGTATGTCTATCAAATATCTGGAAAGTGCATAGGAGGGTGAATCTATTGATGAACATATTGGTCTTAAGGGGGTTCCATCTTTGTGTATTTTAGGCAGTTTATTTTAAACTTATCTTCTTCTCTTCTTATTTTCTTTTATTCCTGTAAATATAAATTTCTCTAATTCCACTTGAAATTCTAGTACAAGTGTTAGATTATGTCAAGATGAAGGGTATATAAGATTCAAAACAGCCGTTTCTTATATTTCTTTCAGATTAGGTTGAGTATTTAATTAAAATGTGAGATAAGAAATTATAGAAAAAATTGCTCTCAGTTTTTACTTTCACCACTTTTATTTGATAAGGAATTTATAAGCACTTAATAGGGTTTCGTTGACGGAAATCATTTCTTGGAATTTGGAATTCCTGGTATTTTATGGCGGTTTAAATACAACCATTTACACAGTTAATTATAAAAAATTATTCATTCAGTTTCAGAAAATATAATTGAGATGACACTAAATTATTTAGAACATACATATGTACTATTTTTGAAGATGGCGTAACCCAGTAATAAAACGTATGAATAGATTTAATATGTTGCTTACGGCACGGTCACACATTTCATTACACATATTTGATAAAAAAAAAAAACGTAAACTATATTTAAGCTCTTTTATTTATTTCAAAAACTTATTTTATTTAGCTTAAGTCACACAAACAAATTCAGTTTTATTTTATTTTATATTTGATCTTACAAAACATTTGTACAATCAAATAGCAACACACAAATGCGTACTAAAAATGTGGTTACACTTTTTTAAGTAAATATTAGATTAATTGATTTTCCAAAGTGACCCGTATTTCTGCTCTTACTGTAACACATTTGTAAAGTTAAATTTAGAATAAGAAGGTCACGCAGTCACTCCAGTATAGAACATCAAAATTGTTTTAATTTTAATATTTAATTATTTTATAATAAAACTATTTTGATTATTTTATATTTGGGATAAAATCCTATTTTAGACTTCGAAATGTCTGTTCTATTCTTCAAGCAGAAATCTCTGCCACAAAATCCTAATTTACACGAAGCAATTCTTTAAGCTTAGCTAATTACCTCTTAGACATCGGGGTGAGGGGAAGATAATAATACTGTGTTCAGATATGCAACTTTATTGCGATAATCGCAATAAACAACATTATTGAGCTCAATATTCCATATAAAATCTCCATTAATTATTGCGCAATAAGTACGAAATTGTTATAATATTGAGTAATACTATGTTCAGATATGAAACTTAATTGAGTCAATATTCGGTTAATTGACATTATATCCTATCGAATTTGAAAACTAGATTTTGTCTAGCATTGGCTGGACTTATCTTAATTAACTTTAGTTTTAGGATTTGAATACCTATTGTTAGTTCATTTAAAATGAAGATACAATAAAAAAGTATATGCAAAAAAAAAAAAAAAATTATTTTAAGTGTTCAGGCATACGCAATTTTCAGCTTACTCAATAATCATTTGACAGTTGGAAAACAATACAAAAAATACTCTATAAGGTTGTTGTGTTTCTATGTAAACAAACTTACCTTCCCATTGATTTTTTAATGATTTCTTTCGTTTTCTTTTGTTGACATTTGCCATTTTATACAATTTTGTTCACTAAACACAGTTGTGAACAGTGTTGCATTCGAAATCTTACTCAATATTATAACAATTTCGTACTTATTGCGCAATAATTAATTGAGATTTTATATGGAATATTGAGCTTAATAATGGTGTTAATTGCGATTATCGCAATTAAGGTTCATATCTGAACACGCTATAAGATTTCGAAAGCAACCGTGTTCACAACTGTGTTTAGTGAACAAAATTGTATAAAATGGCAAATGTCAACAAAAGAAATTATTAAAAAATCAATGTGAAGGTAAGTTTGTTTACAAGAAACACAACAATCATTAATAGTTATTAAATAAATAAATTTTGAAGAAAAACGTACCGTGAAACTATCCAAATAGTAGAGTTTTACCAAATCCGGTTTCTTTTTTTAAACCGAAAACGAACCGAAACTAATGTTAGGCCAAAAGATCAACCTAATCCGAAGCAAACCAAAACTTTAAAAAAATACTCTTAATTTGCAAAAAAAAAAATATTTTTCTAATTTTATAATATGATTAGTTAATTTTTAGGTGCTCTTAAGTACCGACACTATTCCATAAATATTGTTTTTTCATCTTGAACTGATAAAACCTTTTTTAAAGGAACAGTTTTTACCGTGTTCTTAAATATTTTACAATAAAATATAAATTTTTGTATTTTAAAGTTTCAATTTAAATTAAATTTTTTTAAAAATTAAAAATTAATTAAATTTTAAAATTTCATAAGCTATGTGTTTCCTTTATAAAAGTTCTGATTTCGGTATTCGTTCAAAATATGGCCGAAACCCGAAAATTAGTGTTTGGCCAATTTGTGACCTACTCCGAAACCGAATACGGTCAGGCTTTACCAAATAGTGAAAAGCGGATTGATATTGCTGTCTATTATTGCACCTGAATAATGACAGGGGTGGATTGGTATCGCATAGATCAGGTCAAGGTAATATACAAATATATAATTGTCACAATTGTCCTTGAGTATGAGTAGTTGGAAAAAGTAGTTCTAGAAGAGTTCTAAAGATGAAGAGTTGCTAAGAGCTTCCTTTCGTACAACTAGTTCTCTGGATGAAAATATCAATTCAAACTAGTACCAGAACCCTTGCAGGAATACAAGCTTTACAAGTGACAAAGGTTCAAGAAACTTAATTGTTATTTAAATTTTCAATATCAAACTACATATCTATAAAAAGTTTTTCTTAATCATTCCATTAAAGAATTCATCATGAACGGTCACACATGGCAAATATTTAACGAAAATGACGTAACGACTGAATAAGTTTTTTTTTTTAATTTTTGTTTTTATTTAGAAAACTTATTTCAATAAGGAAAAATCCCAATAAAAGTTAGGTTTTATATTATTTAATGCTATTTCTTTTTACAAAACACTTTTTGAGTAAATATTTGCCATGTGTGACCGACCGTACCCTTAGTAATTGAAACGTATTGAATTCTTTCCCTTATGAATTCATTAATAATCGAATTAAGTTCCTATTGATACATTCAAGTATTATTTAATTAAAATTTATTACAAAATAGCTTGTATGAATTTTATTATGAATTCATTCAACAATAAATGAATTATGTTCAAATGAAAGATTTTGAATTAAGCTTAATAATTTGTTTGATGGAGAATAGTTGTATGTAATGAATTGTTGACATTTTTCAATACTGAATGAAAATGTTAGTGAATTAAGCTAAAATAATTCTCAAGAATTATTAGGCATTTTGTTGGAGAATTCTTTTCTTTTGTGAATTAATTCAAAGTACTGCTGTGTGACGATTTGAAACCAAAATACTGTCATACGCAAGATTTTCTATAGAAAAAAATTTTCTATACACAAGATTGATTTTCGGTAGAAAATACTCTTATACACAATATTTTCGATAGAAAAATACTGTTATAGACACGATTGATTTTCTGTAGAATTTTCTATCATACACAAGATTTTCTATAGAAAATACTGTTTTACACAAGATTGGTTTTCTATAAAAAATACACCAGATTAATTTTCTGTAAAAAATATTGCTATACAGAAGTTTGATTTTCAGTAGAAAATACTTTTATACGCAAGATTGATTTTCTGCAGAATACACTATTATACACAAGATTTTGTATAGAAAATACTGTTATACACAATATTCGTTTTCTTTAGAAAATACTTAATTTTTGATATTTCTTTAGTTAGGCTTTGAGTTCATTAAATTTAATTTTCATTAAATTATTTTTACTGAAGTAGGAATTGTTTTACAACTAGAAAAAATTTTATTTTTGATAATTTTTCTTGACTGGGATTCGAACCTGGGTTGTTGGTTGAATTTACATATGTTTCGAGAAACACCACTTTCTCTCATCAGAATTCTTTTTTGCGTTCTGACCCTTTGCACCACTACGGTGCCTGCTAGTCAACAGACAACATCAATCCTTTAACCAGTGACTGGTGGTTCGAAGTTTTCTGTCATTTTTATTAATTTTATTTTTTATTATTTTATTAATTTCTATTTAAGATGTTTTCCCTTTTCTTCAGTTTTTTCTTTCGTTGTCTGTTGAAAGGGTCAGAACGCAAAAAAGAATTCTGATGAGAGAAAGTGGTGTTTCTCGAAACATATGTAAATTCAACCAACAACCCAGGTTCGAATCCCAGTCAAGGAAAATTATCAAAAATAAAATTTTTTCAAGTTGTAAAACAATTCCTACTTCAGTAAAAATAATTTAATGAAAATTATTTTAATGAACTCAAAGCCTAACTCCTATACACAATACACAATATTGGTTTTCTATAGAAAATACTGTTATACACAAGTTTGATTTTCAGTAGAAAATACTGTTATACACAAGCTTTTCTATAGAAAATACTGTTATACACAAGTTTGATTTTCAGTAGAAAATACTGTTATACGCAAGATAGATTTTCTGCAGAATATACTATTATACACAAGATTTTGTATAGAAAATACTGTTATACACAAGATTAATTTTCTATAAAAAATATACAAGATTAATTTTCTGTAGAAAATACTGTTCTACACAAGTTTGATTTTCTGTGGAAAATACTGTTATACGCAAGATTTATCATAGAATAAGTACATGCTATATTTTCGTGTTCCAGAAATCCATAGTTGTGGAATAAATACTATATTTGCTTAAAATATAAATTTTGTTGCAGTTGTAGAATAACATTTTTAGTTCTCATCTTAAGTACCGCCTTAATGTTGACACTGGTTAAATTAATGAATGTACATGAACCTAATATGATAACAAACATTTTGTTCTATAAATAGAATATTCTTAAATTGTACGCTAAGTGACTATTAAATGTTTTCTCTTTTAATCAGATATTTTTCTTTTTGTATGTTATTGACTCATAGAGTGGTGTTTGGTCTTTGTATTCTAAATTATTCCAATTGCCTATAACTACTAGTATGGCGGGTTTTATTTACTCATAAATTGTGTTTTACTATTTTTTTTTATTATTAATTTACCTTGGTAACAAAGCCTCCAATTGAAAACAATGTCCAAACACAGGATTACTTTGATTGATTGCATAATCGGCTCGATTTGTCGCATGTTTTTGGCCCAATTGCACTTTAACATACGCATCAGCTTGGATGTTTTTCTCGCCGGGACGAAATTGCATGCCCTGGACAATGTAGACACGTACTATGATCTTAACCAATTCGGCCAATGATTGTAATTGAGCTTGATAGCGGGGATTTAGGGCGGTAGCTAAAGGTTTTAACATCTGACCAGCGCCCGCTGCACCTGCTGAAGCACGTCCACATATACAGGGTGTAATTTTAATGTGAAGTTTAAGTGTAGCATAGATCTCTTCTGTGGGCAGAGAATTTTTCTTACATCTTACTCCGTGTACCATGCTGAGCGGTTCGGCCCAGTCGTTTAAGTAACTGAATTCAGGTTGTTTCTCCAGTTCGTTTTGATAAATACACAACTTATGTTTAAAGGCGGATAGAGCAGCACAGGGCTTTATAAAGCCGGAATTATAAAACTTAGTCCACCAAGTAAATTCAGTTTCATCGATTCCATCTTTTGTATTGAAAATGTCTTCTGATTGTCTAGTTTCTTGTTCGTTGGAAATTTTTAATGTCTTTAATACACTTTGAAAATATGAACGTTGAGGTTTTTTGTTAATTAAAGCTATGGTTTCAGCAGTTTCATTTTCACTGTCTTCTTTGTCTTCCATTTGTATGGTGGTAGAATCTAAGTCCATTTCGAAATCATCTGCTACGGATTGGCAGGGTATGGCATTTTCCTTTTGCAAATAACGTTTGGAGTTGGCTATTAAAGTGGCGCCCAATGTGGTTTCCTGTTCTTTTCTGGAAACCGCCACATCTGTGGCAATAATGGCGGGCCAATATTCCAACTGCTCGGGCAGATTCTTAAAAATAAAGAAATCGTAAGGGATTCTAAATGTTGAGAGAGAGTTTCTTGTCGTACTTACCACCACTCCGGAGGCATATAAAATCAAAAAATTCATACTGTTTTTTATGGCAGAAGTCGATAAACCACTGGTCAACATAAGATCGGCCATCATTATTTTAACCCGATGCTTGCTGGAAAGATAGTTTTGTTTGTGATAGTTACGAAAGCCAGCGAACACAACTTCTAACCTAAAAATGTTTAAGGATTGTAAACTTTAGAAATATGGTTAAAATTTTTATAATTTTTTCAAAGTGGTAGTGATTTTAAAGTAGAAGAAATTGTTTAGTATTTGCCGGGATATAAACGGTTTAAGTTTTGTTCAAATTTCTATAAAAAATCGGTTTTTGGATTTAAAATGAAAGTGATCACAGATTGAGCTTGTTTTCCCTAAGAACGAGTATTTACCGAGATATAAACGATTTAAGTTTTTATTAAAATTTCTGTAAACAAAAATCTTTTTTGGTAGTTGGTGCTTCAGGGCACCTTTAAACGAGATAAACTGTTATAAAATTAAAAAAAATACAATTTCCGAAATTAACAATTCATTTAAAAAGTTTCGGTTTAGGACAAAGAATAATTATTAGCACAAATATTTGGTTCGATTTCTCTTGCCAGTATTGATATCTAAATGAAATTCAATACAAATATATTACAAATTCTTCTTGGTTTAACCAGTATCCAAAATTTCTTTCAACTTACACAAAATTTTTCATATTCGGCTTAATGGCATTGGGAATACCCACAGTTACACTGACTTCGTTGGTTTCTTCTACAAAGTCTTTTACCTTCTTAACATCTTGCAACTCCACTAGTTCCCCTGACATTAAAACCTCTGCTCTTATAGCACCATTTAAAGCTATTGGTATCCATTTCAATGGTGGTGGCGTTAAATACTTAAATAACTCATACTTTTGTATGGCATGTTTGTGTTTCACCTCTTCACTTTCCCAGCCTTCCTTCTCCCTGGCATACCAGTCAATCCAATCACTTTTTATCACCGACATAGATAAAACACCACAACCTAAATAATCGTCTAATGTTTTTCGATCTGTATCATAAACTTCTATAGCTACCATGGGGGGATTACTCAAATACCATAGAAAATCCCCAGGGAGCTGAACATTCTCTAGAGTTATGACCGTATTCCAAATGGGAGAGAGAGTACTAAACAGCACTGCTGTTTCAGCGACATTTTGAGAGATCATTATACGTATGTAGGGATCGCAAAGACCATTACTATCGGCTCCGGGTTTGATTTTAGCTTGATGTATGAATAGGCGACATTTGAAGTTGGTGAAGGGAATGTGAGGTGACCAATGGAATGGTTCCGGATGCTTCCAATCTTGAACCACTTGACTTAAGTAGTGACTGGTTTCAGTTTCGGCTACTATACTAAGGCAGCCACGAATTATGGCTACCGTGCAGCCGCAATTACTGCAGGTGTGTTGGCATTTTATGTCCTAGGAAAGATGTTTTGCAAAGGAAACACATTTATTTTGAACAATTTATATATTAAATACTATAAAAATTAATTTGCTTTATAATATATTAAACTTGTTTTTTTATAAATTGATAGTAGTCTTTATTGAGCTATCCCAAGATCAAAGAATTTCTTGTCCGCACATGAACTTGTCTCATGTGGGCAACTCTTGACGATGTAATGTTTTTGCTCCAACAAAGTTATTAAAGCATGTGATCGCACAACTATGTCTGCCATCGAAGAAAATGTTCACACGAAAAGAACACCATTTATAAATATTAAAAAAAAAACACTCACCCCTATCGTGAATAAGAATTCCACATGAAATTTGTTTCCATTTATTTTTTTAACATTGAATTTTAATAGGAAAAATGTGAAAAGGGAACAAATTTCATGTTGAATTTTTATTCACGATAGGGGTGACTATGAACATGAACATCGACACGTTTTCCTCACACAAAACATGAACATGAACAAATTTGTGATCGTAATTCTGCCGATGTTTTGGCCCGTCAAGACGTGTGGTAAGGTTGGACTCACCTTGACAATGAAATTTCTCAGTTTCCAACATTCACTATTGTAATTCTCTTCATTGTTTGCCGAAGAATACAAAAAGTTCTTAGCATTTAGTCTGCAGAATCCAATCTCTTTATTACCCGCCAGAAGCACCAGAATCAGCTCAGGCCAAGCATCTTGTACGGAAGAAGTCGACAGTAAATATTGCAACTCATTGCAGCATCTTGTCAAATCCCCAACAACTTCATCAATTACCAAATCAATATAAGTACCTGGAGAAGACTGTAGTTTTGATCTTGAAGACTTCAGGTCATCAATAATTTTATGCTGTAAAACCAAAAATTATGTTTGCTTTTGAATCTGACCAAAGTCCTACAAAATTCAAATTAAATTGCTAAATTTCATGTAGGAGGGGGGGGGGGAGACAAGGGCTCTCCCTGATATGAATCGGTTTATATTCATGTTTTGAAATAGTTTCCCATTTATACTTACAAAATACTCCTTTAAATAAATCAAACGATTAATATCCCATTGAGTGGCCTGTTTGAAACTAGTGTATTCCAGTTTGTTATTCTCAAAAGCCTGCTGCATTTTTTGTATAACCGCAAAAAGAATAGCTCTCAGAACTTTCATTTGTGATTGCTGATGGCCCGAGTATTGAGTTTGGAACAATTTAAATAACTCCATTTCAGATTTAACAAAATCCATTAATTCCTGCAAAACTACATTGCACTCAAATTTGCCCCGATTATCCGGCAATTGAACACGCAAAGTAACCGATTTAAACGGTGACAACTGAACAAAGTATTTGAAAACTTTCAAGGAATATTGGCGTGTTTTCAAGGAGGCTGGATAGCTTTTCAGAGAGCATTCAAGATAATTGGAATTGTGATCTGTAAAAGGCAAGCAAGTTGGGTAAAATTAGTCTGGGATATTTTTGTTGATGAAGGACTTACCTGCCAGCTTGACACCTATTTTACAGTTGCTGTTATTGGTACAGTGCATAAAGTCCGCTTGTAAAGGCAAAAATTCTATCAGAAACTGTTGCTCTTGCCAATAACGTTTTTCATCTAGTGCTGGCACCTGTTTCATAGTCATGACATGATTTGATTCGGTTTTCAAACATTCGGACTTAATTTCCAGCAATAAACGTCCCATGTATTGAGATCCATTTACATTGTCATATAAATGTATAAAAGTGGGACCCAGTGAAGGTTTATCTGCAAATAAAAAGAAGAATACTCGTACACACACATTGTATGTAAATTGCGTTCTAACTCGTAACACGTAAAAGGAAATATGATAATTTCCCGAAATCTGTTTCTTAATAATGATGATGTTTACAAGTAGATCTTGGACAGGGCAGAAATACATTCCAATGTGTTTGCAATGGTATTCTTTGAATTATTAAAATTAATGAACTTAAGCCAAATAAAATTTTCTCTAATAATTATACAAAACTTTAAAAAGATTAAAATGGTATTGGAATTGAAATGAGAGCACTTAAAAAAAGTATTAGAATTCAGAATACCATTCACTTTGAAATTTTTGTTTTAATTTGAAATAAAACACTTAAAATTGGACTGGTTGTCGGGCATCGAAAATCGTTTTGTGGTAGTTGGCCTCGCAATTTTGTGTATCGTGCTGATAACTTGTTTGAGGATACTGGTGGAGTACGAGACCGTCAAAGATCCGGCCGTACACGCACTGTGAGAACACCGCAAGCGATCAAAGCCGTGAGAAGAGACGAATAGACCAAAAACCACTGCAAAAACAGATATTTGTAAATTTTACAAAAATCTATTGCATTAACAAAGAAGATTTGGGACACGGGCGCATTGAGGGAAAAACAGAAGCGAAAATCGAAAGCGTTACTAAACCAGTACGCGAAGAACACTCAGATAAATTCTGTTTACTGACGAGAAAATCTTTACCGTAGAAGAATCGTTCAATAAACAGAACGATCGTGTATAACTCGATCATCTAGAGAAGCAACCCAACTTATCCCGAGGGTACTAAGAGGCCACCATCTCGCGTCTGTAATGGTATAGTTGGGAGTGAGCTGCGATGGCATTACCAATATCCATTTTTGCGTGAAAGGAGTGAACACATCGGCCATAGTCTATTAATCGTTCATCTTATAACCCATTATGAAGCCTCTAAACCAATCAATATACGCCAACAAGCTATGAAATTTCCAACAAGACTCTGCTCCAGCTGACAAAGCAGAGACGAATCAACTGTGGCTCACTGTGGATGATTAGCCAACTTCTAGTCCAGACCTCAACCCGTTGGGTTACAAGTTGTGGTTTGTATTAGATGGCATTGCTTGCTTTATTCAACATCCAAATATTAAGACTTTAAAGTGAGCCTTTATCCGTGCAGTGGACAATTTTCCCATGCATGAAGTGCGTTTCACGATCGTCTCAAGTCGTCCTGGAAGGCAAACTGAAGTCATTTCGAATAAGTTGTTCTTAGATTTGTAACCATTGAATAAGCCAATAAAAACAAATTTTATTTTAATATTAATTCGTTTTCATTTGGCATCGATTTTATCGTAGTTTGAAATTTCCTAATATTTGAAATTCCTCTTATTTTTTTTTAGCAAACCTTAACAAGACCCATTCGTCTCTTAGTTCAATATAAGCAGACTCATAATTTTTAGAAACAGTTTAGTTAATCATCAGAGCTGAGGTGTTACTGAGTTGATTTCCAAATCCGGATTTAACGAATTATTTACTTAATAAAATGTTTCCAAACCACTGACCAAAAACAATTTTTGCAGAGACTTTGCGCTCTTTGTTAAGTATTTCTCCTACAAAGTAAGTGTGCAAAGTGTTGCATAAAACATTTAATCATCTTTGCATTTCCGTATCATCAGTTAGCTAACAGTTTTTGAACTCATAAAAGTGCAAAGACATTTTAAAGAAAAATCGGACAGAATTAATGCTAAATTTATGACAGTAGAGCAGTACCTTTAAATGCAATTTCATTGAAATGCAATTCATATTCCGCCACACATTTCCACTGCAAATGTTCGTGCATCAGCAACTGTATGACAAGTGTTTGTGCCAACGATGGATAACACAAAACAAAACAGATTTCCTGATTCCAGCAAGGCTTTTGAGTGTTCTTGGCCACATTTGTCTTGCCATTGAAAGGATGGAATCTAAACTTTAAAATTACATAAAGAAAACCATATTAATGTTAATGTTTTCGTAGTGTATTAGGAGAATTAGCAATACATACTTGTATAAAATAATCCGATTTTTTGGACATAATGCCACGATAAAAGGTCAGCGTATAGCGTATGTTGCATTGTGTGCCAGTCTCTATAGTTTGGAGGAGATTTCTGAAAAGAGTTGAGACAATAAAGTACTTTAAATATGTTTAAATCTTTGGATGAAAAAATTAGTAGTTTATATTCCACAGCTACTTAATACCACATTAGTTTTCATTTAAATTTAAGGTGCTAATATCAATATAAAGCAGTGCGTATAGAGAACATGTATATCTTTATCGTAATCTCACCAAATAAACATATGCTGTCTAATCTTTTCCCAATTATTGAAAAGTTAGCTTAAGAAATAAATGTATGTACATACATACCTTTCTATATCATCATAATCCCGATGTAGTTGCCATTTATTTAACGTCATCAAGTCTTCTTCAGGAGGCCTCAGTAGATTATTTCGATTGGAAGCTTGTGAAACTATAGCTAAATCGATTTGTAAAAAACCTTTTCCTCTACCACCAACACCATCACCTTCTCCAGCCTCAGTAGTAGCACTCTGACCAATGGGTGCTTCCAGGCGACCCCATTTCTTAAAGTAACAACGATTCGATTGATTCCAAACAGTTTGCATATCTATAAGCAGCTCTCCCAATGTTGGATTTTTCTTGCAGGTTGTTTGTTTTTTCACCTCAAATAAAATGGTCAAACGCAGCAAATCAATTAAGGTGCATTTGATTTCGAACACAAAATACTAAAATTTTCTTTAATAATAAAACTGATTTAATATTAAATGAATGGACCAACACAAACCTCATTAAAATATGGATTTTCGGAATTTTCATAACATCTTGTATGTCTTGTCATTTTATCAAATGTTAAACGCACATAAATGCCACTTTGAAACACTCCCAACTGGCGGGCTTTGTGTATGGTGGTGCAGATAAGAAACTCTTGCACAACATTTGAAAAACATTCTTGTTGCGGGGCTAACATTGTTTAAAGTTTTTAGAAAATTAATTTTTTGACAAAAATAAATATAAAATTGATTTTTTTTTGAAGCTTTGTTGAAAGTGTTGGAAAATAACAATAATTTATTTTATTAAATATAGACAGCGGCTCACTTTGAAAGTCGTGCAAACTGTTTGTAAAATATTAAACCGTATTTGAAAAAAGAAAGTTTAGGATTTTTTAAAACTTTTCTCAAAATTAAATAAATTGTTTATTTAAATACAAAAACAAATAAATATGGCATTCTACCATTAATATAACAGAAACAAAAACAAAATAAAAAAAACCTTAATAAAATGATCACACTGAAAGTCGGTCAAGTTATTAAATTCAATTATTTATAATATATTTAGTATTTTGTTGTGTATCCTTTTTGATTCTGGACAGCTTGAAGTCTATTTGGAATTGATTCAACTAGTTTTTTTTGCACACATCAGGACTTATTTGGTTCCATTCTTCCAGTAATGCAGCTGGACTTTACTAATTCGACGTCCAAGCTCATCTCATAAATGCTCGATTACGTTACAGTGTTTTGTTGACCTTAAGACAATTATACAACAACCAGTTCTTCGCTATGTGCTTCGGGTCATTGTCCTGGTAAAATTTAAAGTTATTGGCAATCCCCAATTTATATGAGCACTTTGTTTAACATTTGCCTTCAAAATATCAATATACATTATTTATCCATTATGCTTTCTATAAGATGAAGATTTCCGACACCGGAAGCAGCAATGCAACCCCACACCATTACTGACAAGCCCCCGATTTACAGTTTTCTTAGTATTTAGGTTTGCATCACACATAACGCCAGCCATCGGAGCCAAATAAATTGAATTTATAAAGAGCTGATAGATAAGTTCACAAGTGTTCATTGAAAGCAAATTTTTAAAATCATTTTGCCTGACTATGAATGTGAGCCACTGTACATACATATTTACAACCGTAAACAAATAGCTCATGTTTAACTAAATAATTAGGTATTTGATTTTTTATTTATATATTGTAATTTGTACACATTTATGCGATTGTCCACCACTATCATGCACAAATAGCTTTTACAAAAGCTCTTTTTACAAAACTTCACATATGCAGCAATGTATACGGGACAAAATGAATTGGAATCATTGAAACTTTGAAAATGTGTTATCCAATTCTCAAACCTAAAAATGGCCGTTAGATATTTGTTGCTGTAATACTACGTTTCCACGGTACATGCTTCGCTCTCTATTCATGCTTCACACCCCAATCATGAGTGAAACAACTTGCTTCACCATACAAAATTTTAAGAGCGAATCAAGTAGATTCAAATTGAATCCACTTGCGAAGCCCGAAAAATTGCACTCTTCTCTAATTTTTATCGCAAGTTTATCTGCACTAGCTGAAAATTTAATATTATTATAAACAAAGCAAATTATTTTCTTGTTGCTGGAAGTAAAGAAAGTAAATACGTACGAATGTATGTTTTTTTTAAATAAGCTAACTAATTTCCACTCACTTTTTTTGTTCATTAAAAAAAAATATTTTCCACAAATTGTAAATTCTGTTTTTTTATTCTGTTTGTTTATTAAAAAAAAAAACTGTCAAATCGCATCAAGTTTTTTGGTCATGTAAACAGCATGATTCATAAACATGATTCAGAGAGCGAAGCAGGTGATTCAAGTCGTCGTGGAAACATAGTATAAGTAAACGCAATATGCATTGAGACAATGAAACGTAAAAATTATAAGTGGCCAGCACAGTTGTCAGATATTTCAAACTAGATATAAAAATCGGCAAAATATTTTGAAAATCTTCAAACAATGGGAAACACGTAAATATATAATTTTTTTGTATGAAATTTCCGATTTTTATTAGAAAAAATATAATCCAATATATCAGTATGTAATAGACAATTCAATTAAATTTCAATTCACAACTAATGTTATACATTGGTATGATACAACTATTTAATTTTGAAAACAATTTTGTTTATGTTGTCAAGCCTGCAAAATGCCAAAAGTAAAGCATCAATAATATATAAAATGAAAAAGATTGCATCTAATAGAATGCAGAATCACGAAAAATAGGTAACGAATCGCCATATTTTTTCTTTGTATTGATTAATGTATTTATTAAATGCATAATGATAAAAAAAAATTACCTGGTTGCTTTGTGCTTCTCCTGGTAAATCACTATTTAAAAACTATCCGTTTTTTCACTATTTTTCAACTTTGACGGAAAATAAAAAAAATGTATATTTTTGTATATTTGCCATATTTGCAAAACCTTCTTTGATTATTTCTTTACATAATTCAAAAGGTTTTATCTGCCCATACGTACCCGTTTGGTTAAAAAGACATGGTTGCAGAAATTGTATGGCGTACAGTGGCGCCATTTGAGTTTTTTCGTTGCAAAAATCATATCTTTTGAACCAAATAAGATAAATGAAAAGTGGGGGCCTACTTATGGGTTATCAAAGTTAAAATTAGTAGAAAAATCAATTTTATGGTAATGGATGAATATTTATTTTACAGAAAACTGAAAAAATAAATTTAAAAAAAAAAATATTTTTTTTTTAATTTGTTGGGTAATAATTTAAAACATAAAACCCTAAAGAAAAAAAATAAAAACAATTTCAAAATAATTTTTTTTAGTTACCATAAAATTGATTTTTTTTTACTAATTTTAACTTTGATAACCCATAAGTAGGCCCCTACAAAGCGTAGCACCCTTTCCAAACGCTCATTTCATAGGCTGTTTAAACTGTTCAATTATCTTATTCGGTTCAAAAGATATGATTTTTGCAACGAAAAAACTCAAATGGCGCCACTGTGCGTCGTAAAAACTATATGTCCGTGATATTAACAATACATAAGAATTGCTGTTCGATTTTCAGAAGTTCAATTTTATTAATCAACTTCTTAATAGCAGTCTCTGGAGAACGATTACGTTGACCGAAAATATAGCGAATTTTACGAAAGCAGCTTTTACAGATGCTCCATTTGCATAATGAATTTTCGAGTGAAATTGAATCCATTGTAACAATTGTCAAATCTTCTACTACTGATACATATGTAACAGGTAAAATGTCAAAATTTTCATGTTATTCCAATTGCCTTTATTGGAAAACATAGTTCCTGTTAAAAAATTCTTCTAAATTTCGCTATGCAAATTAATTTAGCTTTACACTTTATTTTCTATGCCAATTTTATTTTAAGATGTCGGGATAAGCCACTAAATAGATAGGTACATAATATAAAGTTTATACTAGGAGTACTGGCCAGATTAGTGCAATATTTAATATGTTGTTATTGGAATGCAAGAACTGTACAATGGAGTCGCTTTCATGTGAAATAATAAGTTACAAATATGAATAAATATTTTTCCCTCGAAATGTTTTTCCCTTTTCCCAAATTACAATCGTGAACAATATTTCCCATGAAATATTTTCCCCTTTTTTAACAATTCACTGGGGAATGATGTTTCTGAAAAATTTCACATTCAAACAAAATTGCCCTTATCGGGAAAATATTTTTCCCTCGAAATATTTGTCTTAAGCTTTATGCAGACGGTTGTCAAATTTTACAATGTTGTCCGAAAAATGTTCAGAAAATGTCTTAATAACCGTGTGAACTTAAAATTTTTGTCTTCCAACGAAAAAGAAAAAGCATTTTCAGTACATTGTAAGACAAAAATATTATCAGACATCTAACAATCGTGTAAAAAAATTTTTTTGTCATTGTAAGATAGTTTTAAGACAAGTGTCAAACACTTTTAATAGTCATATGTGCAAAGTTTATGCATCTGGCAGAGAAATTATTTCTAAATGCAACTATGTATATACATAAATAAATAAACAAATAAAAGTGTGAATTAATAACATTTTGGAAAATTGAAGAACTAAATCAAAGAAAATAATAACTGGATAGCGACATACATATCTGGCAATATTTAAAATTTTTAAACACACACACAATGCCTCACAACGAATTTGACAATTACACAACAACCTGACAACCGTGTGAACTGACAATATTTGTTCATTAACTTTGATTTTCCTAAGCTCTAGCCACGTCCCTAGTTTGTAAATATAATCTTGTAAATTTCGTGATGCTAGTTGATGATTTTCATGAACACTGACAAATGCTGTATCATCCGCAAAAGTTGAATTGTGAATTCTGGGGTCTGGTGGCACCAAATATAAGGTAGGAGGACCCAGTATGCTGTCTTGAGGGACTCCTGTCTCGATTGGCTGATCGGTGCTTATGAAAACACCTTCCTTGATAATAAATTTGCGGCCATATAAGTAGCTTTCCAAAAGCTTATGGGTGTTTGCCAGACTTGTCGAATGCTTGGGAAAAGCATTAAAAAGAACGGAGGAGTATTTTTTTCTCTTCAAACGACCTTATCATATTTACTAATCTGTAAGTTTGTTCAACTTTGTCCGAAAAATGTTCAAAAAAAAGGCTTCAGATGAATCGGGCAAATGTCGGCGAAAAATTTGTTAATGCCAATTTTCTGGCTCCAGTAATAAAATTATTGCTCCAATTCTAAACATTTTTTACGCGATTTATTTATTTTAACTTTTCACTGTGATAGTTTTATTTTAACAGATATGCAATGAACGGAACAACAATTTTACGGGAGATTCACGATAAAAATTTTCACTTCGAGGGGAATAAAAATTTCATGGGAACAAAAATTCCACTTGTTATTTATGATAGGGGTGAATATTTAATAATCATGCAAAAGTATTGGTACTTTTTATTAAAATTCCCTGTTCACAAATTGCCCAACACTAATGTGTTGTGTTTTAAATTAGAGAAAAAGCCTACAAAAGTATCAGCTCCAACTACACGCACACATGTAATGTTACTAATGATACACTCACTCACATAACCCCCATCTCAGCACAACATAGTAGTAGTTTACTGTTGTTGTTTTTGGTGTTTAGTTAACTTGTTTCATTCCAAATATTCCCCTCAGCAAGTAGTAGTTGTTTTTATAGATATGTATGTATGTATTTTGCATGATGAAAGATGACTCCAAAACTATTGATATCAAAGCTCACATTCAATACGCTTTCGCTGCTGGTAGACGTTAGATGTTTTGAACGGGTAAAATATAAAAATAATACGAAATACAAAAAAACGTAATAACGTGTTAAAAAGATAAAAAAAATTGTTTTTATTTGTTAAACGTGTTTTTGTTGTTGTTCTCAGTCAGTTGTAGTAAATAAGTTGAGTTAATGAGAGAGAGAAGATCAAGTAAATTTAAATTAACTCTGTTTGTATTGTTGTTATTGTTGGGGTTTTCAATAAACGAACGTAAAGAAAACAAGTGGAACACGAACAACGGCTCCAATATTGAGCGTGAACTGGCGACTAAGGCGTACGTGTGTTAAAGTATGTGTGTTTGAGTGTGAAAACTTGAGTACATGTGTGAGTGTTTAGACGCAGACATTGTGTTTCGTTAAGCTCGGCTGAATTTACTTGAAACAAATTGTCTTTTTTGTTGCTTGTGTTATTATTGTTACAATTGTTGTTATTATTTTTAATGCTGCTCGAGTTTAAAGTTAGTGATTTTGAAAACGAAAATTAATTTTATATTTTTCTTTAGCCATTGCAATTGTTTTTTTATACCTAGTTTGTTTCTTGCCAAAGTTTTTCAACTTTATTGGGTTGTTGTAATTTGTATGTGTTACTAACTGCAACAATCTGCAATTGCAAATTTGTGTTTTGATCACGCATGGTTTTTTATATTTAATTTTTTTTTTAATTATTTAACACAGCAACAAAAAAAATAATAAGTGTAACGAAAAATTAAAAAAAAAAAAAAACAACAGCTAATAATAATAAATGAAATATTTGTGTGTTTTAAAGCAAAACAAGTGATTTCTATTAAAAATAATAAACATTAATAAAAAATTTATAACAAAAAACTCTGGCTTTGGGATTAACTCATCAAAAGGATTTCTTTATTATTTCATAAATTAAAGGTAAGTTTTCAAAAATTCATTCATTATTTTGCAATATCAATAAGGAATTGATATTAAAATAAGAAAAAACTTGTTTCTTAAGGTCCGTCCTATAGCAGAGTTGCTTTAAAAAGTACAATTAATATACATATTTGCGTACCTTAAAAAGTACCAACATAAACTTGTTTAAGTTCGGCTAGGACCAATAGCCGGCATTTTCTTTGTTTTGTTATGAATAAATTCGACAAGTTATAATTAAAGGTTCTCCAAATGGATGTTGCTTTCTTTTTTCATGATAAATTTATAATTTTATTAAAAAAGCACTATTGTGAACCATTGCTTGTAGTAGGGGACACTTTTTCATCGACTTAAACATTAATTATTAATCATTTTTTAAGCTAGTTCTAAGCATATGCAGTAGCTCTTACCTTATTTTTAAAGCTCCATAAAAAGAAAACAAAATGATATAGTCTAATAAACAAAAAGAATTTATTGCAAAAATGTACATTTTAATTTAAACAAAAAATTTTCGGTTTTTCACGTCATAGATTATTTTATGCACTCACGTATTGGTTTTGGAAACTTGGAATTGGCAATTGCACGATTTAATATTTGATGTGATAGCTTTTATTATCAACAACAGATTTAAGTCGATTTGGCACAGATGCGTCCAGTTTTTGGGTACCGATCATACGATTTAATACCACTAGAATTTTTTTTGTGGTGCCATGTTTTGATGGGAATTTGCAGGGTAAATCGAATCCATTACGTTTAAATAGGGAGGTGGTGTTAAATTTGATACCTTCTTTAAGGTAATTTGATTTGCTCTTTTCTCTTCCTATTTGCAAAAGTACCCGTTTTTTTTTATTTGAAATTTCTTTATGGTTTCATTATTTTACTAATTGTTCGACCTTTTTAGCTTTATTAAAACTTATTTCAGAAACAAAAATATGAAAAAATAATTTAGTTTCCTTTTGCGTTTTTATAAATTAACTGTCTATAGATTTGAGCTGCATTATCTGCATCTGCCTTAAACGTAATTTCAAGATTTTTTGGTACGTTTTTAATTCCTAACATATCTAACATATAACGACGTTTATAATTATTTTCTGTTTTTAAAACTGATATGTTCTCAAAGTCGTGATAGTGATTCAAATTTGTACAATGTGATAATATTGCTGTTTATTGTGATGATATATCGTTCTATTTTTGATCAGATTTGTGTCCAGCTATTCTAGCTCTTAGTTCTACCTACATATACTTTATTACATTTTTTATTGTCATTACCATTACATGATATTTTATAAACTACGTTTGACATTTCCAATTTATGTATCCCATCTTTTGTTTTACTGAATAATCTGCCCACTGTATTATACATTTTTGGAGCCATTTTATATTTGTTATTATCAATTATATTCTTTCGGATACTTTAGGTACATAAACTTTTAGGTTCCAAAAATCTTTTTGTGTTATTAATTTTTTTTCAATTGTCTTATTAATTTACAGATTATATTAATAGGGAAATTATTATCGTTTAATATATTTTCAATTGTTTCTATATTCTTCTTGTGGAATTCCTTATCACTTATTGTTAAAGTTCTTTTTATAAGATTTTTAGTTAGATTAATAATAATTCTTTTAGGATGTTTTGAATAATAATTAATAATAATTCCTGAGGATGCAGGTTATCAGTTTATTAACAATTCAACCTCTCCTTATTATTATTCTGTATAAATAAGGAAGTATAGAGTTACATTGTTTTTCTATAGTAAATTTAATGTTAGGATGAAATGAGTTAAATATCGTCAATATACGAGTATATTCTATCTCACTTTCTAAAATTATACAAAACAAATCATCTACGTATTTAGTTAAAATTTTTGGTTTATATAGTCTAGTGGTTTTTCCATGACAATATCAGCAATATTTGGAAAAGCCGGTGATCCCATTGGAAGACCTTTTTTATGTTCATATATATTGTTATTATATTGAAAATAGCTGCTATCAATTATACAAAATTTCAAAATACGTAAAAATAGATATTTACTAAAGCTATATATAGACGGTCGTCTGATATTACAACGTTGTCAGATCTAGCAATGTACTAACGTTGAAAAATTGTTAGCAAAAGGTAAATTGTCAGTTCAGACGACTGTAAGAAAACTAACAATTTCATTGGCACACAATTGTTACACAATAAATTTATCTGTCAACCGAAATTGTTTTTACAAAATGTTATTAATGCACACTTGTTTGTTTATTTATCTATATACAGAGTTGCATTTAGAAATATTTTCTATGAAAATGCTGCCATTGGCAGATGCATAAACTTTGCACATATGACAAAGAAAAGTGTTTGATAATTGTTTTAAAAAACAATGACAATGACAAAAATTTGTGTTTACACGATTGTTAGATGTCTGACAATATTTTTGTCTTGCAATGTACTGAAAATTCTTTTTCTTACAACATTGGAAGACAAAAATTTTAAGTTCACACGGTTGTTAGACATTTTCTCAACATTTTTCGGACAACGTTGTAATATCTGACGAACGTCTATACATAGCTTAATATTTGTATGCTGTTCTATTATATTCCATTTTTCATCTATAATCACCCCTATCGTGAATAAAAATTCCACGTGAAATTTGTTCCCTTTTATTTTTTTAACATTGAATTTTAATAGGAAAAGTGTGAAAAGGGAACAAATTTCATGTGAAATTTTTATTCACGATAGGGGTGAATATTTATAGCTAAGTCTACAGGTATACTAGGGAACAATGATACTACATCAAGTGAAATGAGTTGTTCATTATTTTGAATTTTTACTTCCTATATTTTATCTTTAAATTCTAATGAATTCTTTACATTATACATATTTAGAATCTGTAGTTAATTTTTTAAGAATGTTAGTAATATAGTTACAAAGTTCATATGATAGAGAGTTAATGCATGAACAAATTGGTCTTAAAGGAAATGTTTCTTTATAAATTTTTCGTAAACTATATAATTTAGGAGCTGTTGCCACATTTGTTTTAAGAATGTTTTTCTCGAAAATTGTAATTATTTTTAATTTGACAATAAAACAATATTCTTTTTTATCTTCTGTAATTTGTTTGTAGACTCCTTATTTACTATATGATATGATGTAGTAGTAGGTATCTACTTATATATTGTTTTATTTGGTTTTGAAAAACAAAGTTCTGGTTGAAACTCTTTTCAGTTGCATTTTTGATTTTTTTTATAAATAAATGTATCAAAAATGGCAACTCTTTTGGTACCTTTCTTCAATTTAGCACCTCTCGCTGATAACCTTTTTAACATTCCTGACTTATTACTCACACTTTGTTTTATTTACATTTTCACGTTAAAGTTTTTTTAATCGTTTCTTTTGGCACAACAAGTTGTATTTCTCTCTGTCTCATTCGCAGGTTTGATCTTGTGACACGCATTTTCTTATTATTATTGTTGTAACTGTTTTGGAGTTGTTAATTTTGTTTCAGTTTTAAAATATTACATACAAACAGTGCAACTTGTTTTATTTTGCATTTATGTATGTACATAGTATGTACTACATACATATGTATTTACTTTTACTTTATATGGCTTGCTTTATAAAGTCCGTCCGTAGATCTAAGAGTCCGTCCAACTACATGCATACTACATATGTACATACATGTCTGTACATTAGACTGGCAACTTTTTTCTTTCTGTCATTTAGCTGTACATACTCACTCGTCTCGTATTACTTTTACGGTAACCAATTACAGTAACAACAACATTTGTACATAGATGTATGTATATAAGCTTAATATATAACAAAATCCAACAAGTGGAACTGGTCTGGTCTTGTTTTTCTTGCCATTTCGTTTCATCTTCTTTAAATGATTTCTTGTTGTGGTTATTGTTGTTTTTGTGTTCTTTACATTATTAATTTCATTTATTTTCTTTTCATTTGTACTATTTACCAGGTTAACAACTTATCGCTTTTCTGTTTTATTATTACGATATCAATACATGTAGATCATTTACATATGTACATTTTGTATTTACATTAACATTAACAGCAACAATTAAATTAAAAATGTTATGAGAGAAAAAGCACTTTCAGACTACATATCTTTTGTTTTACTTTCTTAAAGTATTGAATGCAGTTCCTGTTGTGCCATCCATACATTCATATTTACTTATGTTTATTTATTTTTTTTATTTATTTATTATTTCTCTATTTGTTGTTATGGTTAGTTGTTGCTTAATTTAAAATGTTCGTATATTTTTATTTTTAATTGTGCCATTGAAAGTGAATGATACATTTAGTTTAATTGTTTTCTTATTATGACTAAGTGACATTTCTTTTCTAAACTGTCAGTTTGTTTTAATTAATAAAAAGTTATTTTTTGGTTGGAATTTCATAATCCGGATTTAATTAAGTCTCAAGTGCTGCATAATAATGATGACGACTTTGGGGAAGTTTTTCCAAGATTAATTTGAAAAAAGGTATTCAAATACATATTTATCCTACTACCGGCTGTGCCAAAATTCACACATATGCAACTAATTTAATAGATTTTGAATGATAAATTTACAAAGTTTCACACGACCAGGAAATCATGTAATTCTTACTGGAATTATTCATCATATGTGGAAACTTCATGTAATTCCAGCCTCCAAAATTTATTCTCATCTTAAACTATGGCCAGTTGAGCAGATTTTTTATTTCTACACTTTGTCAGACTGTACAGCGAATTAAATTTGTCTGTAAAAAATAGATTTCCACACGAATCTCATTTGATTTTGTCTGGTTACGTCAAGAAGCGATATTACCGCATTTGGGCTTCCAAAAATCCAGAAGCCTTAGTATGGTGCGCTATGTGCGGTTACTCAGTATTACTTCCTGAGTCGACTTAACGCTGTCTGGCCGTCTGGCTGACTGGCTGTTTATATAAACCTTGTGAATAGAGTACAGGTCGCATTATTAAATTTATTTCAATAAAATTTGGTACATATTTTTGCGGCCAAAGGACCGTTGAAATCACTTCATTATTTCACCTAGCCCCCATACAAATATCTTCCCGAAACTGGGGTGTTTCGGTGATAAATGTTTGATTTATGCACATATCCAAACAAATTTCGCCACAAATAAGTTGTACATGAAGCCTAATCACATCTACAAATGTTGTGCAGATTTTTTTTTTGGACCAGCATTCGGGGAACGACCCTTACTCATGCAATGCATTGTGTGGGAACTAGGACAATAGGTTATGGGAGGGAGGATAGAGGGAATAGTGTTTGTGAACATTGATTTGAATTTTTCTATATTGAAAGTTACAGGGAATACTTCTGCAGGTAGTTTTTCCACATACGGACAGTACGGCTAAAGAACAAATTTTCCCTGTAATGTGTTGCGATCCACTGTCCAGTCGACCATGAATGGATGTGCCCTGACTGAAGAACGTGATTTACCCAAAAAAAAACTACGTGTTTCGGGAACAAGTTCTCTAATTTCAGCAGAACACATTTCATTATAGTATTGATAGAACAGTGAAACACAACCCACATTGCGGCGATGTTTCAGGGAATCAATAGAGTTGGATATCCTACTGTCACCGATAAGCATCTTCGCCCTCTCCCGTACGCGGTCGAGTATCTCCAAAATAAACTTCAAATCACCGGCCCATACATGAGAGTTGTATTCCATTTTCGGTCGAATATAGGTGGTGTAAATAGTAAAGAGATCAGATGGAATGAAGTATTGCCTACACCGTTTTAAAATACCAAGTCACGTGAACGCTTCTTTTATTTGGTCCATCGGACATCACACTTAATATTTACACCGCCAAAAAAAAAAAAAAAAAAAAAAAAAAAAAACAGATGAAGCAACATGATCAGTTTCATGTATACACATATCATTTGGACCAATTTCATGATGATAGGTGCATTATAAGTCTTATCTTCCATATAAGGCTCACTTCCGAATGTCACTTTAACGACCATAAATCTCTTAAAAATGTTGGTATCCAAATAAATGTCAAGATCAATCAGTTCAATATATACAGATATCATGACACGTAATTTTATAACGGTCGTTCCATAATTAATTAAAGCTCTCATGTAAAATCCCCTACGTTTCCCTAAATTTTTGGATGATTGGTCAATAATAGGTCATGGGAGCTATGACTCACTCATTTCTAAAAATTGCTTTTACACATATACCGGGTGTAGGGTATTATATGGTGGAAATTAACCGACTATACTTTCTTACTTGTTTTTATTTATAATTGTCAAATCTTACTCATTCCAATACCTTAAAAATTTTAATGATTTTCAAATAAATTCTTTATTTAATATAATTTTCGGAAACAAAGTTCTCTTTGAATAACCCTTTATATTTATTTTATAAGTCTTGATTTCACAATCAGTATCAGTAGAATTTATACAGGAAGTCATAAGATTAACAGCTGATTATTGGTGCAGATGTTAAACTCCATATAAAATTCTCTGATTTGTGCTAATGTCAAATTCCATACATATGTATTTGACATTCGCATAATAAATGAATTCGCCTTGCTCTGTCATCTCTTATTAATTCCAGTTGAGTTTTTGTGTAAATAATGCGCATTTTCCCCTAAATTACCAAATCATAAAAAAGTTATTTTATCGGTTCGTTGGTTATTCAATTTATAAATGGCTTTTATCCCATATTTTCTTTTGTAAATTTTAAAGAGGCACTAATACGTAACACTGTGTGACATTAGAGATCTAAATATTCAGGCATGTGATGGAAATCGAAATCGAAAACGAATCAGTTTTGGAAATACATTTTAATGCATTTATAATCTAATTTTTAAAATTATGGTTTTAAGATTCTCTTTAGTAGCCCAATATATTTATATTTTATGTGATAAAAGTATTTCAATATTACAAAAAAATTGACTTCTAAAACTCATTCGTTTTCGATTTCCATCACATGCTTGATTACTTTATTATTGATATTTTTGAATACAAATAAGTAAATTTTCTTCTTTGTCTGCACTATGAGAAAATTGTTAAAAATTTCACAATTCTTATATAAGCAAATTAACTAACACAGCTTATATTTATTAAACATTCATAAAGCCTAATTGTCATTTCCTTAAATTTTAATTAATTTATGCAATTATTTCAAGATTTCGTAGTCACAAATAATTACAACACTCAAAAAAACAAGTAGCTTTTTCAAATCTCTTGCTTTTACCAAAATTCCCTAGCAAAATAACATTTATTCTACTTATTTCTTTCAGTGTATTGCTGCATATATTAAGTAATTGTATATTTTGTACGAACGAATGTTTTAAAAATTATACACACTGGCATATTAACTAAATAATTTACTTGAAATGTTGTTCATATTTAGGATTAGTTAAACAAGTTTATAATTAAACAAAATATAATAAACCAGCCAGCATAATTATTTACAATTATACTGCACTTTTACAAAAAAAAAAAAAAAACATTTTTATGAGCAAATGTTAGTGGCTGGTTTTTATGTTTAAGGAAAGGAAACCACAAATCACTTGCATAAAATTTAAACTGGCATTCTTATGAATGAAGTTTAGTTTTACATTTTAATTGCACAAAAAAATAAAAAGAAACCCTTGTGCAATTTCTTTTTTGGTTTTGTTATGTTTTCCTCCAAAAATTTATGAGGCGCTAAATTTTGTTACATATGTGGTTGGTATTGAAACTTGAAATTTGAATTGAAAATTAACCTGACTGACTATTCATAATTATTATAACAATTTTAAAGCTACAAGATTAAATCTAAAGAGGCTTCTAAAAACCATCGAAGCGTTTAATGTTTAATTTTGTGTTGTTCGTCGTTTTTTAAAGAACCCTAAAATATCTTAACTTTAAAATAATACAAATTTATTCATTCACATGTCTATAAACCTTAACATAGCAACACAAATGTTATAAAGAGACATTGAGAATTTTTTTTTTTGCGAAAATGTCTAGTTCGCAAAAAATTATGAATACATTTTGAAGGTCTAATTAGTCAGTACTTAACTATTTTATATTTGCATTAAAAATCGTAATTATTTTTAGTATGTATATTAAGGTGACACGTAACGAATATTGTAATTTAAATAATTTAAATTCAAGTGGTTGTAGGCTATTCAATATCTGAATTAAAACTTAAAATATTATTATGAAATATAAATAAATCAGTGTTCGTCACTCGTAGACACCAGTGGTACAACATAATGGGTTATTTACTTAAAACCAATGCGAATGTTAAAGATCAGCAGTGGCAAATTTTTTAATATTGTATTGCTAATATGTACTAAAGAAGAAATAAATGATTTTTTTAAAATTCTGTTTGTATTTTATGATTAACTACTCGACATTGACAATAATAATGACACAAAGTCTAATTAACTTCACGATATAAAAATTAAATAGCTTTTGAATGTAAACATTTGTTTGAACAGTGATCACCAGCACGAAGTTCATTAAAGAATCACACAAAAAGTGTATGATCTTTAAACATCTGCTTTTGATACAGATCGTAGAAATCAGGCACAATTACAAAACCCTGTAAAAATATTAATTTATACATCCTGTGTATAAAAAAAAAATAACGCTCGCCGTTCTGAGTATTATTGTATGTTGAGGAAATATGTGCGACATGTTACTTTATACATCCTGTATATAAAAAAAGAACTGAAGTTTGCTTCAGTGCAAACATACAAATATGTTTACAAAGTCTGCATATAATCTTTGAGCCGATCACTGTATTAACTATGGTTACCATCCAATCGAAATCGTTTGTTTTAGAAGGTACATATGTATATCGGTTTAGACAAAAATTGATAATCGTTTCCATCCGCAACAAACAACACATTTTTAAGGAATTACATCTGCACGATATAGATTAATGTTCGGAAGCATAATTGTGTGCATATTTTAGTTATCCTAGACTTTTGCTCAGTTACATTCTGTATCTTCATCTTAAACAGAAAATGAAATAGTTTTTCTAGATGGTTTTCTATATACATATCTATTTTATTGTACATTTTAATATATTTCATGACCATATGAATCTTCGTATTTAACGAATGATATTTTGAACTTGTTTGTATTTAAAATAATTCATACTTTTTAGCTTTTTCTTTATAAAAGTTTTGGGATGCTGACTAAAACCAAAATTTTGACATAATACGAAGCAGAACCGCTCTAACTTTTAATCTAATATATCCTAAGTCTGTGTTCACACGTTGCAAGTCTTATTGATAAGATTCTTGCTTTTTCTTCTTGGGACTTACTGTGGCAAGAGTACATACAAATGTGTATTTGTATACTTTCCCCTTGTCTCTCTCTCTCTCGCATAAAAATTAAGCATATTATTAATAATACGTGTGAACACAGACTAAAGCATTAAATACAGTGATGCCAACCAACTTTTGAGACTCTAAACGCGTAAACATTTTTGAAAAAAGGGCTAAATGGAAAAAAATCCATATAAAGCCACCTGAAATTTTCTTTTTTTCGCATTTTGAGTGACTAAAATCGGACTAAATCTAGCCCGAAAAGGGCTAAGTTGGCATCGCTGCTCCTTACTGTACAACAGCCTGGCTCTCTTTCAAAGTTTTTACATCAACCAAAACCTAAACGAAATATTCAGTCGAAGTCTAGAAGTAATGCATTTCCCATTTTAGATTTTAAGGTTTAAATTTTCATTGTAAATATTGAATTATAAGCTTTTTATCATTTCTAATCATAACTAATCATTCAATTTTAATTAATTTCTCAGAACTGTTATCAATGAATCATACCTCTAATTCAAAATTATCCGTTACAAACACAATTATGACTGTTACACGCAATGCACGATTATGCATTTACATCTGCAAACATAAGTTAATATGTTGTATGTGTATCTATCTGCATATTAATTAATTAATTAAACAATGTAATTTGATCTACATATGATTTTAGACATCATATTATTAGACATATTGTTAACATGCGCACTTGTATGTGTGTGAATTAATGAGTCCCAACGGTTAAAATATGCGGTAAAGTGACCTTTCTAAAGGCCTTATTTTGTAGACACAATCAAAATCGTTTAAATTTTACACGGTGTGTCATTGAGAGCAAGCTACTTGCTACTTTTTTCATATGACTGATAGAAAGCCTACTAGAAGGTCTTCCATTGAAGGCCTGTCTGTTTGCTAGAACTTATTTTTAGAAGAATGAGCTAAGTTTGCCGTCAGCAATTCATACTATAACAGCATTTCCAACAAAATGAATTTTGCAGCTTTTGCTTTTGAATATAATTTATTTGCTGTTAAAAACTGCATAATTGAGTTAATTCATAAATTAATTCATTTAACTTTTGAATGGTTAAATTTTTGTTAATTTAAACCTAAAATAAATTAAAAATACAAATTTACTTTATATTCTCTTCATTCAATTTTCGATTTGTATTGACGTCCATTTTCATCAATTTCAGTTATAATAAAGGCTGTCCCAACTAGAACGCAATTTTTAAATTTTAAATAAAACACAGATATTTAAAAAAATGAGGTTATGTATGGAACAAGATATCGTGCAGATGGCCGCCGCGGCTTTGCTGGCACACACGCGATCTTTTAATGAAATTTTCAATGACCTTTTTGCATAAAAGCTGCGGTATTTCGTTAATGCAGCATCCAATTTCCTCTTTAAAGGCTGGAGTCGTCGTCGGCTTATTCGCGTAAACCATCGACTTTAAAAAACCCCAAAGAAAAAAAATCTAAAGGTGTTAAATCGCACGATCTAGGCGGCCAATTCTGGTCTCCAAAACGCGAAATAACACGACCGGGAAATGACTGATGCATGAATTGAATTGTTTTTCTGGCTGTATGGTGCCGTCTTGTTAAAAGGCAAGAAAAAACTGGTTATCATTTCACGATACCGACCATCATTGACTGTTGTCGCTTAACCTGCCTCATTTTCATAAAAAAAGGTCCAATGATTCCTCCAGCCCAAACACCACACCACACAGTGACACGTTAAGGATGCATTTGTTTCTCGTGAATCACTCGATTCAAATGCGACAATTCTGCCTATTGACGAAACCATCAAGATGGAAATAGGCCTCGTCACTGAAGATGATTTAATCGGCAAAATCAGCATTTTCATGTTGTCTCTCCAATATCCAATTAACGAACTCCTTTCACTGTCCATGGTCAGATGGCTTCAGTTCCTGAGTCAATTGAACTTTGTATGCAAATCTTTCGTCAAAATTCGCTGCATAGTGGATTTGGAGACACCAATTTGCTGAGCTCGGTGAGGTGGATGGAGTTTTAGCGACATCATCACGTACAGCTGCGACATTTTCGGTCGATCGACCTGGTCGAAGGCGCGTTGTTGTCTTTACATCACTACCAGACCCAGTTTCGGCAAATTTATCCATTAATCTCTTTACACTTGACTCTTTTGGAGCATTATTGTGACCCCAAATTGAACGCAATTTGCGAACTGTAGCCGCAAAATCTTCACCATTTTGGTAAAACAATTTCACAATGAGAATGCTTTGTTCATTTTTACTAACCTCGTACCTTCTACTAGCAAACAATTGTTCAAATGTCAAACAATGACATTTCGAATGGTGCCAAATTTAAAAATTGCGTTCTAGTTGGGACACCCTTTATAACTATTAATTTAAGTATAAATATGCTAACTGATATTTTCTTTTTCACCAAACAATGTTAAAATTTGACTGAAATATTGAAGTTCAATAATTAAAACGTACGAGTTTTGTTTTATTATGATTTAGCACTAATTTATTAATTCTCGCAAATTCTGCAATTGATGCATCTCTTTCTCCAAATGTTTAAAAACTAAACTTTCCTTATAAAGATAAAGTAGGCGCTGATGACTTACAGCGTACATTACAGTTTTTCCATGCAACGTGTTCAAAAATATTTTTGGTTACGTCTTTTTCGGCAAATATTTGCCAAGTGTGACCGTACCTTTAGACTTTTTTTTTACAAGAAAGAGCCAAGTCCTTCTTGATCATCTTCTGAGAGATTGCACAGTGGAATGATGAGTATCGAATTGTTTATAATATTTTAAATATGACTTTTGGAAGGCCTATAATATGAAGCTTTCGTGATTTCTCCTGCTAGAATGTTATGTATGTGTATGTACATATATTTAATGCTTAAAAGCTTAAACAATGCAATATGTTAATAATCAGGAATATGCAGATACACTTAAACTAATAAAATGTTACCATAACAGGGATATTCACTTCACATGTGTTATTAATGATTCTGCTCATATTAAGTACATGAAAGTATGTCATTTTGAGTAGCACTTTGAATAGACTTGCTGCTTTTTACAAAGAGGATTTTCTGAAAGCGTTGTTGATGGCTGCCTGTTTAACAAATGACTTTATAATAGTTATTTAATGCTTCACCAAAATCTAAAACAAAAGAAAGAAACCAGCAAAATAATAATGATGTTAGTAGCTGGTTGTTTGATACATTTAACATACTCGTGGTATAGCTGCACACCCATATCTCTCCTTTATTAATACTTCCACTGCACTCTTTTTGCCCACTTATGGCTCAGCTTCACCCCAGGATTAAACTACTTATGGTTGTAAATATGCGGAACAATGAACTGCTTGTATGAGGTTTTATTTTTAAGTAACAGCACAGCAATAATATAGAAAAACATGCAACATAGGAAAATTTAAAATATACTATTTAAAAAAAAAAGAAAAAAACTAAAACTGTCATTGGATATTTTTTGTATTTAACAAGTTCATTGGCATTTGATGGCAGGGTCTTTCTTTATTTCTTTCGTTTCTTGCAGCACTTCAACAAAAAATACTTTCTTTTTACTACAGTTTTCGTTTGCTTTGGTTTGCTGTTGCTCATTTCTAACAATATTACGATTTATTAACATTCACTTTAGCCTGGGTATAAATTACACCAACGACTGACTGACTTTCCATAGCTCTACTCTATCTTCTTCTATGTTACCCTTACGAAAAATAATAATGATACATAGTCGTATGTATTCCAATGAAGTTTTTTCGTGTGCATCTAGATTGCTTCCTCTCATATTTCAATCTCTAAGTATCCGTGTATATGATTTTATTATAATCAAACAACTTTTTTTTTTACATAATTCGTGTTATGTTAGCTGCGGATAGATATCCATTTATTGGGAATTATAAACAAGATTTGTTAAAAATTTAAATTTTTAAAAAGTAGTGAGTAAAAGTAAAAAGAGTAAAAAGATAAAACAAAGAAAGTTTGGGTCAAATTGCACTGTTCTTCGAAAGCTCTATGTGCTTTCAAAATACGGACATGGCTAGATCGTCTTAGAATCTTCTATAGACCCAGAATATATCTTAATAATTGTTCAAGCTTAAGGTTTTTGCTTTTAAAGTATAAGTGATACAAATAAATAACGAATGTTTAGAAAGTCGAATGACAGACATAAGTGTAAAAATATTAGACCACCAAAATCAATATGTAATGTTTAACTTAAAGTTTACTAACTTCCAGTTTGACTAACGACCACTTTTTAACTTCCAGTTAAATATTTCATTTTCATCATTCTTTGGTTATAAATACAAGTCCGCTTTTACACTCATTAATTCTGACTCTGCAAGGCAAGTATTTTTGGGTGGGAAGGGACAACAGAATAAAAGGAGTACAAACTTGACGGTACTAGTCAATTTTCTTATTTCTTTTTGTTTTTTTTTTCAAATTAAATTGACGCTTGTGAATGAAATGGCAAGTTCAAAAGAGAATTGAACAAAAACTGTTCAGCTAAAACTGAAGAGTGTGAAACAGGACTAAATTAAAAATAATTTGGTTGCGTAGGCAACATTTTTCCATTATTTTGAGCATGGTGTAATTAACAAGGTGAGTGCAGTAGCACAGCTGACTGACTTTGTTTACAATTTACTTATGTCAAAAGTAATATTTTGTCAGGTGTTTTGGATAGTAGTACACTATTTTACACAAACAAACTGCCTGTTGTTTCTGTATTGTGTTGTATTTGTTGCAGATTTGCACACACCTTGTTAGTTACACCATGATTTTGAGAAATAAAATGTCATACGAAATAAAAAAAAATTTATTTTGAAACAAACTAAAAAACAAAAATTATTACATAAGAGGTATGATCAAAAAATAACCGTTATTTTAAAATTTTTTTGTCATAATGGTACACATGTGTGTTATATATGTTGGTAATATCGGCCATTTTGGATTGTCAGTTTGTTTTTGACAGATAAAAAGGTTGGTCGTCTTTTGGTATGCTTTTCGATTTTTTACTACTTGAAAAAAATGGATCAAAGAAACTGTTTTAAGTTTTGTGTAAAAAATGAAATTAAATACGCAAGGACATATGAATTGTTGACTGTGGCGTTAACGAATTTTGTTATCTTGGCTATCATTTCGAAAAGTCTTGCAGAGATTATAAAATAATTGAACAATTTAATAAAATTTACAAAATATCACGTACTCGAACTAAGACGTAGATTTCCTTCAAATTTTATATTGCTTCAAAAATATCGTTATTTAGTGTTGACAATATTTTTTATTATTATTTATTATTTCATACAAAACTTCATTGATGAATCGTCTCTAATAGATAAAATAGAAATTTCCCTAAAGAATCTAACGTTGCAAAAATGGAAAAATATTGAAAGAACTAATGAATTTTGGATTGAAGTCTACAATTTTAAAAATTATTTGAGAGAAAATCCTTTTCATGAACTAGCTGACTTTGTTATTCCTTACTCAAATGCCGAAGTCGAAAGAACGTTTAGTTTAATGATTTTTTTAAACCAAATATTAGAAACCAACTTTCCTTAAACTCAGCCAAAAGTTTGTTGTTGCAATTACAAATTACCTTCAAGTGTTAACTTAAAAATTAATTCAAATCAAACTTATAAAAGGTCTGAATATTTCATTAAATCTGTTTTGTGGCCCGATGCTGATGATTATGAAACAGATGTATTTGAAAATTAAATTGTTTTTCTATAAAACTTTATATTTTGTTTTTTATGAATTGTTATTTTATTTTAATTTTTTGTTTACCCCTGGTAACTGAATTGATAATAAAATTAATTATTTATTTAAAAATTTTAACATGCTTTTTGATATTCTAAGTTTCTTGTTTTTTTTACCCTTTGTTTTATTGCCAATTTTAATCTTTTTTTAGGTATTATTTGCAAAGCAAAACAACACGATATCAAAATTTTTGTTAAATTTTTTTTTGGCGCTTTTTACCCTTTTTTTGTAATTTTTTTACCCTTTTTACCCGTTTTTACTATACACTTGACGCTTTTCTTTATTTCTAAAATGACAACACTGCTTCTTAGCCTAGAACAGAAAGCGCAGTATAAGAAGAAAAAAGTTATATGTTTTGGAAACTTCCATTTGTGCTATGAACGCATGTTAAATTTCTTATCGATCTGCCAACTCCTTCATATAGAAGCAGGTGTTCAAACACAACGCATCCGCGATTTTTTTTAAAATGGAAACATTAGAAATTTGTGGTGTCATTAAATATTTAAATAAAAAAGGTTTATCGGGACAAGAAATTCATAATGATATGATGAATGTGTTAGGTGAATTGATTTATTTTTTATTTATTAATTTTATAAAGAAATGAATTCAATACGTATGAAGTACCAAGAATGATAGAAATAAAGTTTACGCCATTCCGAACACAAAATTTTAAACTTTTCGCGCAGGTCGCACAAATGACGTCACACAAAAAGCTTAAACCATTAACAATTTTGAGGGCTGACTTAGACCACCTTTACCTAGGTGATTAATTCAACAATGAGTAGGTCATGTTCTCTAGAGGATTAACAGCAATACCAGGATGTGTATTTTTTATTTTGCAAGCCGTCATACTGCTACTCATGCTACTATTGTACATTTCGATTCGAAAAGAAAATCGTTCGAATTTGTATACTTTTTACATTGTATTTCGAAAGCTTTTGCTTACGAATCGAAATACACAAAACCTGGGGGTAGGTTTTCCAGCTCTATTTCGTCATTTTCTTTTAGTAGTACGTCTTTTTTGATGACAGGTTTGCTATTTTTAAGTATAGTACCTTAAAAAATAAAGTTAATAACAAACACGTTAGCCAAAGCTTTTTTTGTGCCCCATCTTTGGGGAAACTGTAATAGGTTACAAATTTTCCGCAAGCTTAAAAAAATGTTAACGCTTTTTTTAAAAACATTGATGGGTTTCTCTTTTAGTAGAATTTATCACTTGATTTTTAATGTTATTTTGCTTGCATTTGCCCACTGTACACTGCACTGAAAAAAAAAAAAAAAAATGATTGCCAACTCTCACAAAATGCATATATTTTTTATTGGAAAATCAAAAATCTTAGGGCTTTCTACACTTGGAAACAATCTACGTCATCAAATGAGAAATCATACATATCGTAATCTTTTTTCTGACATTCTTGTGAATATAATTCGAAATGAGTGGAATGAAATTAAATTTGATTTTGAACGTTTAATTAAGAATTAATACTTTAAAACTTTTGATATTTATACAGGCATGTTCTGAAAATCACTTTTTCGTAAAGTGATTTGAAATCACTGAAAAGGTGTTCTGTGCACAAAAATTATTGAAATCTCGTGATTTAAAACCGGTTATCTAACAGCGTAATGATTTCAAATCACTTAGAGTTTTTTAAGCATTTTTCGTTGAACTCTTGTAATGAAATTATCACATACTCTTAAAATCATTTGTTCTTTATTTGTTTTTGAAATAAAACTAAATATTTTACATAGAAAAAACTTAAAATTTACAAATTTAGTAAGACGTTGTATTTTTTGCGGACCATTTTTTTTTTAGATTTGTGTACATTTTTCGCGATTTACTTTTACTTTTTAGTAGTCAACGCAAAGAAAATCAGCTATTAGCTCGTGATTTAAAACAATCAAAATCACTACTATAAAGAAAAAATCTCGTGGTTTTCAGAACACCAAAATATTCCTCCCGTGATTTCAAAATCGTTCGTGATTTAAAATCACCGTGATTTCACAACATGCCTCATAATCAATTTTCAATCCATATTGCCAATAATTTGCTACTGATAACATTTTCGAACCTTTAATAATCGTGGTTTCTTCGTATTGTTTGCGATACTCGCTTTGAATATTTAGCAAAGTTCAGTGAGTGAGCTGTATATTACAAAATTTTAATTTGTATTTTTAAAGAGTTTTCAAAAAGTTAAGGAATGTCGAATATTTAGCACACTTTGTTTATATTTAAATAAATATTAGTATTTCACTTTAAATTTAAAATTATTATTCAAGAACAGTACAGTTTTTAAGTGTAAATTATAAGATGGCAATAGCATAACAAATATAATAACCTTTAATTTTTTTTTCGAATATCCTTGAAACTCTACAAAAATGTTTTATATTTTTTAAGATTAGACTTTGTGGAAATACAGTGCACTCGCGATAATATGAACTAATGAGAACAAGGGCAGTAAACAATTTTTGGGATTATTCATATTTACAAATGGCACAAAATTTTACTAAAACCATTAGCCCGCTGATGGGTAATTTCTTATCCCTCATACGCATAAACCATTTATAGGATGATTTTAAAATTTTTGAATACTCCGAAGGGCGCATAGTTTTACTTTTTCCAGGTCCGAGGAAAATATTGTTGACATATTTTGAAGTTGAATTTTTATTCTTTTTTTTCAGATACTCGTACTGTGAACTTTGTCACTCCATATTTCTTCGCTAAATTAGTAACACTTGCATCTTTTTGTTAATTCTCCAAAACTTCATATTTTTCCTTTAAAGTTAGAAATTTATTTCAATTAATTTCAATTAACACTTACAAAACAAACACGCGTTTGCGTCTGCATACATGTAAAAACTAACCAAAAAGTGCACTTACTTGATGGATCAATTAACATTTAGCATTCAAATGCTAATAGCTTGGGGTTTCTCCTAATTTTTATTCATATTATTTAACTGAAATCCGTTTCAAAATAAAAAAAAATAAATGTTCATATTTTAAAGCTATTTTTTGTTGTACAAAAAAGTTCATATTTTGGAGTAGTCAATGGCAGAGAAAAAGTTTTCATATTTTGGGTTGTTCATATTTTTGTGAGTGTACTGTACTTTTAAAAACAATGTTCGTTACTTGTTTTGGGAATATTAAAACACTTTGCAGTTGCAGTTTAGTTAGTAGGTAACTGATATTGTTATACATTAAAGACAATGAGAAATGTATTAAAAAAATTTTAAATGTTCATTATACCCTACACCACCATACTGGGGAGGGTATATTGGATTTCTGCTGATGTTTGTAACGCCCAGAAATATTGGTCCAACACCCATCTTAAAGTATACCGATCGAATCACAGAATCACTTTCTGAATCGATTTAACCATGTCCGTTCGTCCGTACGTCTGGCTGCTTGTCCATGTAAAGCTTGTGCGCAGAGTACAGGTCACAATTTTGAAGATATTTCAATAAAATTTGGTACGTGATATTTTTTCGGCGGATGGATGGGATTGAAACTGTTGGAAATCGGTCCATTATTTCACCTGGTCTCCATACAAATGTCCTCCCGAAATAGGAGTTTAACGATCATAAATGTTTGAATTATGAAAGTATGCAAACAAATTTCACCACAAATGAGTAATAAATGAAGCTAAATCACATCTACAAATTTTGTCAAGATCGGTCCATAATTAGTTGTAGCCTTCATATAAGGCCCACATCCGAAAATCACTTTAAAGAGCACAACTCTTTTAAAACTGTTGGTATCGAAATAATATTGAACATAAATATGTTTCGTATACATACATATAATATGGTAGAATTTTATGATGATCGGTCCATAACTAGTCATAGCTCCCATATATGGGCCACTTTCGGAATTCACTTTAACGATCATAAATTTCTTAAAAATGTTGGTATCCAAATAAAATTCAACACAAATAAGTTTCATATATATAGAAATGATGACACCTAATTTTATAATGGTCGGCCCATAATTAGTCGAAACTCCCATATAAGACCCTCTACGTAATTCACTTTATCCTCCATAAATCTTTTAAAAGTATTTATATTGAGATAAAGTTTAACATACACAATATTTATATTCAGAGAAATCATGACACTAAATTTTAGGATGATCGGTCCATATAGCGCACATTTTTGAAAAACTGTTTTATACATATACTGGGTGTAGGGTATTATAAGGTCGGGTTTGACCGATTATACTTTCTTACTTGTTTTACATTTCGTTTACCTGTTGGGTTTAAAAGAATTTGTTTTAAATTTTATTACTTTCTTGCTTAAAACATGGTGTTACCCATTAAACCTTTTCTGGGAAAACATTAAAAAAAAAATTAATGCACTCAGGAGAAAGTTAAAACAAAATATGATTTTTATCAACTACGTGTTAAACGAAATTCATGTTTTTAAACATACATAATTAAACACAGAACAAAATACTTGAAAAAATACTTTGAAAACAAAAAACCTTTTAAGATTTTTGTTAAAAAAGTTAAAAACTTATATAGAAAGTATATAGAAATTTATTAAATCTTAAAAAACCTATGTATAAACAACAATTCATATTCAAAAATGCAATAAATTTTTAAATATATATAACCTTAGCCAATTGATTGGTTAATTATTGGTTTGTAATTGATGGTGTTTAATGGATGCTAAAGTGTATAGAAACGATTCTTTCTATACCGTTCTAGTTTGCTGAAATCAATTTTCTATAGCCTAAAAATCAACAAAAACGATTCAGAAGTAGCAGAATAACTTAAATTCTCAAGGTAAAGACGTTCCGGAATGGCTTTATGGAATATACCTCAAAAAGATTAGCTAAATGTACGGTCACACACTTATCAAATATTTGCCAAAAAAGACGTAGCCACTAAATCAAATATTGTTGAACTCGTTTATTTATTTAAAAAAAAATTTTCGTTTATTTAGTACAAGACACAACAAATATTTAGTCTTATTTAATTTGATGCTGTTTGATCTTGCAAAACTCTTGTAAGAGTAGACAACGTCAAATAAATTTGTGCTAAAACAAGTGGTTACACTTTTTTGAGTAAATATTTGCCATGTGTCACCATACCTTAAGTTTACTAAGAAAAAACATGTTTGTGGTGACCATAATCGAACAGAGTTTTATTATAATTGGATTATTATATAATTGTCTTACCGGACCATCAAATTACTGATGTGTAGCATCATAATATTATTCGATTTAAACCTAATTTAATACTTTGTTATAATTATTTATTTGTTGGTAATCATAAAATACTCATATATAATCATATTATGGTAAGCTTGAGTGTAACTATGTTATGATTTTATGCTTGCTTGTAAAATATGCATTTGTTAAGACAATGTTTTAAAGATTTTTATTTAGTTTTATGTTTTATATAAAAATTGTTTAAACATTTACTATTTTTTTTTTTTTGAAATTAAATCGTTTTATAAACATTTCATGTTTCAAAACAACCAATTCTATAGCGACAATCTGTAGAAAATAAGATGCTGTAGAAATAAAACGTCTTTAACCTTAAAGTTATTTACTACAAAACATTAATTCTAACTATTTATTATGCTTTAGATTTGAGAAATCTTTGAGAATAATTTTTGAATACAATTTCACAAACATTTGACTCTGTGTTTGTTAAGCATACATTTGACATATAGTTGGAGGAATAAATGTTAATTTACTATTAATATGTAATTAATCGAAAATTGAGAAAAGCTTAAATTTTTTAAACATATCGATGGCTTAATATAAAAAAGACCTAATTTAATTTTTTTTAAGTATCAATGAAAAAATGTCTATCTTAGATAACTTCATTAAAACAAAAATGAAAAATTTTTAAATGATAAATAAAATGTGTTACTTTTTTTTATTAAAAATTGTATTAAAGTTTTAGTTGTATTCAAAATTTTACGAATTTTATTAAGTTTTTTCCTTCGTCTGTTAAGTTCGAGTTAGGCCTGTTTTATATTAAATTCAAATTCAATTTTTAGTTTGATAATGATTAGGGAGTAATATTTCACAATAACTTGATAAATTAAATATTTTCAGAAGAAATTGCTTTCAAATTAACTTCAAATTACTTAAACTATTTTATTTAAATCTGTATATAGTAGCTTTGAGAATCCTTTGAGAATTATTTTTAAAAATATTTCACACGTGTGTTAATAAAAAAAACATGACATATTTTGCAGACATAGATCTTATACATATTTATATCAGGGCTAATTTGAGAAATTATTGGAGAATATTATGTTAAAAGAAATTGCACTAAAACTTTTCTTTAGACATGTTTAAAAAATTAAAAATTTAACTCTTTTTAGATTTGAGAAACCTTGGAGAAATATATTTGAAAATAATTTGAAATATTTGTCTTTAAGTTTTTTAAGCTTTCAATTTGAAAGGGCTTTGAACGCATATGTCAATAAACAAACTTGACAAATTTTTTACAGATAAATCTTTAAGTCTTTTCTCCATAGTATTGGCTAATTTGAGAAATAAATGTTAATTTAAAAAATAAATATTTTTATTGTGTTTTTTTAACAATTGTATAGGTTTTTTTTTTGAGAAAAATAGCAAAACACTGAAAACATTTGTATTTATTAGCAAAAAAAAAAAAAAAAAAAAAACTGCAAACCTGTTTAGCTATTAAAAACCAGTAGTAGCCAATCTTTATGGTTGCAATACAGCTGTTTTATTATGAAATCTTAAAAGTGTTGTACGATTTTTAATAGCTGGACATTTCTGGATTACGGCTTTTTGAGTATTTTTAACGATTTATTATGGTGGAGAGGAAAAAACAAGCAAAAAAAAAAACGTTGCATTACAATAGCTAAAAAATATATGCAAATTTGAACACGTGCTCAAAACATAAACAGACGGACAGCCACTCAAACACGACTTGTAGAGTTAATAATTTATAGATTTTAATTGTTTGATAATTTATAAAGAAACCAAAAACAATAAAATAAATAATTGTTTTTGCATTTAAAAATTGGCTAGAGATACATTGTTTATAGGGGAAATGGGTGGGGAACGATTTTCAAAATATGTATTTTAAAGCGAAATTAAATGTAAAACGTAACGTATATGTCAAATTAAATAAACTTTTGTTTAATGTAAGAAACTAGAAGAACTTCATTTGTTTTATAATTCTACTAGCTTTTTGGTCTTTTATTCCTGGAAGCTGATCATTTAACATTTTGGTAATCTGGCTTAAGAATAGCACACAAACGAAGCATATTTCGTGTGTAAAGTGGCAGTTTATTCTGTAGGAGAAAAAAAAAATTCATGCAACTCAAATTCTTTTATGGGAGAGCATTTCTTCGAAACAAATTCATTAACTATTTCGAAAAAGAAATTTTTGAACAACGCAATGTTGACATTCAGATCTTAATTCTCTGGCTGATGATAACTATTAAATTTGTTGTCTTAATTTTTCCTTTCTAAACGTATATTTGAGATTTTTAATTGTACATTTTTTGAAAATTAATAAACTTTCTTTTTAAATTTGAATAGTTTTCGTTATTTTCACGTCTTTGGCCATAATTAGTGCGACCAACTGGCCCGAAAAATCCAGGAATTGACCCGGTTTTGGAACCAATGACCCGGTGTCCCGGTAACATCCCCCGGTTGACCCGGATTTTTATTTTGAATTTAATTTAATAAAAAATATGTAGACTTGAACAACAAAACAGTTTATTTCATTGAAATTTGGCACAATCGCATCATATTTTAATGGAAATTAATTCTTTTGAATGATTAATTTTAAAATCATGTGTCTATGCATATCTCCAGCAAGCCATATGAGTCCGAAAAGAGTCTTTTCTGGCACCTTTTCTGAAGCGTTCATGCTCTTTATGAGCCCTCAGAAAAGAGGGTCATTACATTCGAAAATGGTCCGTCAGAAAGAGCTCTTAGATAATGTCAGAAAAAAGTCTTTTATAAGGAGTTTTTTTGGGCTCTGAAAAAGCTCTCACATCATGTCAAAAAAGAGTCATTACAATTTTAAATACAACAAATTTGCTGCTGCACCGAATTGGAAAGATGTAGAAACAACGATCAAATTTCTGGTTGAAAAGAAATGGTTAAAACCTGAAGACAACAATGTAGAATTGTTTGACGAGTTTGGTTACATATTGAAATTTATTACCCCAGAGAAAATTAGTGAATGGAATAAAAATAATCCCCCTACTAAGCCA
Source organism: Bellardia pandia (assembly GCA_916048285.2). Lineage (NCBI taxonomy): Eukaryota > Metazoa > Arthropoda > Insecta > Diptera > Calliphoridae > Bellardia > Bellardia pandia. The sequence continues at coordinate 52,522,465 of OU696531.1, forward strand.
CGTTCTACTAAACCACATCAGCATTAGGTGGAATGTTTCAAACATTTTCAAAGTAAGAATGTACCGTACACTGGCTTCGCGCGAATCATTGAATTTATATTTTGTTTGCCAGCCACATCTGCAAGTGTAGAGCGTATATTTTCGTTGATCGCAAAATTATGGAACTTTGAAACATATGCTATTTCTCAAATATAATTTAAAGTACGAATGCGTTGAATTTTACAATTTTTTGAAAGAATCCCAAATATTGCTGAAGCAAATTTCATCACAGGATAAATACGATTTAAAAAAAAGAAAATTAAATTCAAATTAGTACTTATAACATTATAATTGTCTAAATTTAACTTTAATAAAGTTTTTTTTCCATAAAAAATGGCCCGGTTTTAAGTTTGAATGTTCCGGATTTTAGTACTTTTTTCGAAAAATGTCCCGGTTTAGCTCAAAATTGAGGTGGTCACACTAGCCATAATGTATAAGATCTTTATTGCTATTGAAGATTGTGTGCTAATAAATTTTTTCATCATTAAGTATTTTTATGTATGTAAGACTACTGTTTATATAAATAAATATGGGTAACATCAAAAAACATTAAGGTCATCAATGCTAGTAGACTAGTAAACGTTTGATCCCTTAAATAAAAATCTACCTAATTTTATGTACTTAATAATTCTTAAAGGTTGAATACCGAAAAAGACTTCCTAATAAATATTTTTCTGATTGCAGAGAGCGACAAAAATTTTTTTTATTATTTTATTTTTTTATTTTATTTTTCACTTTTTGGTACTCTAATTTTAGATTTAACTTATATTTCATTGTAATGCTTGGTTTTCACTATGTCAGTTTTGTTGTCAAATTGTCTAAATTGTTATGAAATTACCAACAATTTGGACAGTTTGACAACAAAACTGACATAGTGAAAACCAAGCATAAGTATTCATATTTAGAACTGTAAGTCTGTTAGTGATTCATTTCAAAGAAATGCAAAATTCCCATTTTTAACTTCTCAAAAATTTAAAAAAAAAAACAGATACAAATGGTACCAAAAAAGTAAAAAAACACAAATCTTTACACTTTTTTCAGTTTGTATGTTTTTAATAATTTTTTTTGTCTTTTAATATATCAATATTTAAAGGTTCGAGTCTGTAGATCACTTATTAAGATTAAGCACAAAATTTCACTTCTTACTCGTTTTTATTCCCTTGAAGATAGACTAACCCCCTGGCTCACGATGTCGAACGATAACGTTCGCTTAGATAAGACTTAAGACACAAACTTGATTGTGGAATAAACAAACTTGATTGAGTAAAAAATAGATACGATAAAAAGTTTGTGTCTTAAGTCTTATCTAAGCGAACGTTATCGTTCGACATCGTGGGCCAGGGGGTTACAAAGAACTACTCTTCTAATACACAACATTGTGACAACAGAAATGTAAAATAAAAATGCTGTTTCTTCATAACAAAGACAATCAAAGACAAATTTTAAAAATTTTCCACTTTATGTCCCTTCCAACGTTATATTAAATTTTGCCGGTTTTTACCGAATTTATCAGTTTCTGATCTAAGTCTACAGATCTACATTTCAATAAAATTAGTTTAGCCGGTTGTTCTTACCGGTTTTCCCCCTTTTTATCCCGACCTGGTACAAGTTTTGAAAAAATATAGAGCCTGTTGACGCTTTCAAGTATGAATATATTTACATTTAAAATTTCAATAAAATTTCAATAAATTGTATACCTTCCAGGTCCAAGTATTGAAAAATAATAAAGCTTATTGACACTTCCAAGCATAGATCTATCTACGTTATAAATTTCATTAAAATTGGTTCAGCCGTTTAGTCGTGATTGCGGGACAAACTTACAAAGACATTTATAATATATGTATATACGAGTATGGATTTAAAATAGAATATCTTTCAAACATTTGCTTTATTATCAGCATTTGTTTTAGATTCTCTAATAATTAAAACAAATTTACATAAATTAATAAATATTTATTTATTCTTTAAAATGGCGGGTTCCTTCTTTTTCAAAAAACATATTAAAATTGAAAAATATTCAACATGACATCACTACAACTAGTAAATTACGAGTGGTAATTCAAATTTAAATATTTATCCATTGAAATAAGCAAACTTTGCCATATCTACATAGCGACTCGACTCGCACATGTGGCACAATCAACAGTGACACTCAACAAGAATATTGTTTTAACGAAATTATCGTCGCGCCAACCAAACAGAATTCAATAAGTCACACAAACATAAAAAAACCCCTAAACACCACTAACTAATACTCTGAAAAATTTAACTAGTTTAACAAGACTTTAAAGAAATTCTTAAACAAAATTATTTATTTATAAAACAAATTTTCAACTAATAAAAGAAACCCAGTACAAATCTAGAAGTTTAAATACAAAAATAAATATAAAATATATAATTTTATTTCATTAATAATAACCAGTAATGATATATGTATATATTATTAATTAATTAAAATGTATTTCAAAAGCATTTAAACCAGAAATATCAGCATACTTTAAAGCATTGTCCACATAAAATGTGGCCACACTACAGAAGCTTTTTTACACTTTCGTTATTATGTTAAATCAAAATAATCACGTTCAAGAGTAACGTGGGTACCTGCGTTTTAGGCCAAACTCTACGGCGCATTCAAGCGCAGGATGAACTCGGCTCACCACCTCAATGTTTGTCCAGCAGGAACATAGAATATATGTCTTGCAAAGACCTGCCAGAAACATACCATTAGCAATTTCTCGATACATGACAGCAAAGATCAGTGTAACGAGCAATTTGCTTAAGAGCTTGGGCTATCTAATCTCTGCCATCCATAGCTTAGTCATTTAGCATGACCGAAGACTATAAATAGAAAGTAGCAATCGCAACACTGCATTGACCGACCACTACTGCCAAGGACAGAGTTCAGTATTTACTGCGGTTACCATAGGCCGCATATCTAACCTCGTCTAAAGGCGGATCATCAACACAAGTGATGATCACACACAATTCCCGTACATTTCCCGAGCACCGAGCTTAGTGCTAATTTGAATGGCTTTGTTGTTGTTCAGCAACAGCAGCTAGGACCGAAATTTGCTAGTCAAACAAACATTAGTCTTAAAACCAACTGTCATTCTCCCTACTTTGGGCCACTACGTGAACCCCGAAGAGACCTCAAACTAGTACCCCAATAGTTAAATTACGGACAAGTCCCCGAACTTTTGATTGAGTCCGTAGTACTAGATTCAAGTTTCATTGGGTGCTAAAATCAAAAACACTATATCCAGTTTCGAGCCGCGCAAGTTAATGGCACCGGTGTCACCATATCTTTGCCTAGGATTGAAACAGCGTCAAGGTGATGGAATTACACCGGGACATATTTCCCCTGGGGGAGAACAAGTACACAGTGGCTTAAAGTCTTAAGTTTTTGGAAATAAATCTATCAATATTAAACAGCTAGTTAGATTGGAGTAACATTGTACTTGGGCTTAGCCAAGGAGTTATTCAAATAATAAGTATTTAATCATAAAGTCTTTTGCTACAAACATTTACGATTGTATAAATTTTAGCATAGTCGTAAACATGTAGTTTTTTGTGCAAGCAATTTTATTTAATTTTAAGCTTAATTCCGCTTTTCAAATGCCAAATGTTTGAGAAAGATTTGGTAATCAATCCTCAGGAATAAAAAGAGTTTGTTCTTAAATGTAATTCATATTATATTTTCTTAAATTAATGAAATTAACTTTTTTAATTGATAAACTAACATTTTTTCAAATATTTTCTTTCAAATCAAACTTAAATTGCAAACAAATATAAATTCAAATTTGTTTTAGATTTGAGAATTATTTGAGAAATGAATAAGTATCACAAACATTTGACTTTGTGTTTGTTAAGCTTCACTCATTTTATGGCGTTTTCTTTTCTGGCAAAAATGTTGCACGTTTTTCCCATTTCGCACCTTTTTAATTTTTTTTGTGTTCTTTTCTGAAAAAATGTCAACATTGCTAAAGTGTAGTGTGTTCTTTTCTATAAATGTCACACTATTATTTTTAGAGGGGGAGAATCGCACGATAAAACAGCTGACATTTGTTTTGTTTATGAATGTGTATTTGTATTAAGAAACAAAAAAATATACAAAATGGAAAATATTACCACTTTTTTATGTGCTGAAAAAATTTTGGATGACTTGTTGGATTCATCTTCATCATCTGATGATGATAAAATATTTGATATGATTATGGAAATAAATCCAAAACCGCGAGTGAAAGCCTTTGTAGAGAACGTAATTAATGAATACTCTGAAGTTAATGTATGCATGTCAAATTTCATAGGACAATATTTCCTATTTCTTATACTTATGTATATGTAATGTATGTTTATATACAGTAGTGGCCATATCATATGCAACCGAAATTTGCTATGTGGAAATATGTTGTAATCTCCTTAATTTAATTTAACCTTTATGTCAACAGCTGAAAAATTATACTTACGTCAACAGCAAGCATACCCGGGTATGCAAGCACATTTTATATGGGAATTCACACATTTCTAAATATGTATAACGTAATGTAATGTAAAACGTATTTTTATATGTTTTATTTGGATTTTGTTTGTGTTTTTCCCCTACTTTGAATTGTTTTTATGCATGAATACTTAAATTTTGTCTTCGTCTTCATGTATGAATATTTACAATAAGGGACAAACACTTGCTAGTTGCTCAATTCTATGAACATGAAAATCCAACAAAGAATGAAAAAATGACCACATTTATGATCTGATTTGTCCAATTTTATTCAAACATCAGAATATAGTAGAAAACACTTCTAGTGAGGATATCATGAAATTTCAGATAGATATAATAGCCACTTTCAGAGATACAGCGTTTTTAAAATTCAAAACATACCCGGGTATGTAGCTGTTGACATAAAGGTTAAAACGTACATCAGCATTTTATTGTTTTCATGTGTTAGGTTCAATTGAAGTAATAATGGTAATTTTTCCTATACATTTTTTGTATTGCGCTGTCAATTTTATCGATAAAATCGATTAACCGATTTTCGCTTGGCCAAAACAAATGCAACTCTGAAGAAATTTAAAGATACCGTTACTTTAGCTCACATGTCTTATCAAATTTTATATTTTTTGCAAAGTTTTAGTTTTCGTGAGTGTTAAAAAGTGTTTTTAATAAATATTTAACAAGCAATTTTGTTTTATACGGTCACAAACAACCAATTAGAAATGGCACTTGATAAATTCGGTTTGGAGTTAAGACAACGCATTGTTGACGATTATTCCATTGGAATGTCACAAAAAGAGATAACTGAAAAATATAAAATTACCAAAAGTTCAATATCACGAATAGTAAACAACTATAAAGCCACAAAAACAGTTTCGGTGATCCATAGCGGAGGACATCCACGACATACAAGTCAACGTACAGATAATTTTATCGTGCAGACTGTCAAAAAACAACCATTTATTACATCTTTGCAACTAGTAAAAGGCCTTCAACTACCAATAGCACCCTGAAGTGTGCGTAGACGCTTAGTAGATGCCTCCTTACAAGCGCACCGTCCTGCAAAAAACCGCTTATTTCAAAACGTAACCAACTCAAGCGGTTAAAATTTGCCAGAGACCACTTAAACTGGCCAATTTCCAAATGGAAAACGGTGTTATTCAGTGACGAAGCAAAATGCAATATAATCGGGAGTGACGGCATGCTTTATGTGAGGAGGCCATCAAATATGCGGGTTAAAACACAGTACTGCACCAAAACAGTGAAACATGGAAGAGGTAGTGCAATGGTGTGGGCATGTTTTTCTGCCAATGGAGTGGGCCCCATACATCGTATCGATGGTATAATGGATCAGCATAAGTACAAAGATATTTTAAAAGATGTTATGCTTCCATATGCTGAATGGGAAATACCACTTGCTTGGGTCTTCCAACATGACAATGACCCAAAGCATACATCAAGAATTGTAAAGTCATGGTTAGCAAAAGAAAACATAACTGTAATGGAATGGCCACCTCAATCACCTGATTTAAACCCTATAGAGAACCTTTGGGAAATTGTTAATCAGAGAATTGACCGTAATAACGTTCGAAATGCGAACGAGTTATTCATAAAAATAAAATAGCCCCACGCCTCAATTCCATCAAAGATATTAAATAATTTAATAGAATCTATGCCACGTCGTTGTGCAGCTGTGATAAAGAAATCAGGTTTTGCAACGAAATATTAATATTTTTTACTTTGCAGGTTATTTTTGTGATTTTTATTATAAGTTGCATATGATTTGACCAAGTTGCATATGTTTTGACCAAACGTAACCCTAAGATTTTTGAAAAAAATATTTATGTTATTTTTAAAATGAAGTCTGTATTAATTTGTTGTGTTTAATTTTATTTATTAATAAATATCCTTTGATTTTATTCATCAATTTAAATTTTCTTTTTATCAGGAATAAAGTTTTAGGGATTTTGTTATAAACCAAATTTTAGTTGCATATGATATGGCCACTACTGTATATAATTTTTATAGTTTACGAAGAATTTGCGTATTAGTCGGGAAGGTGCCATTGGTCTTTTTGAGATATATTCATTGTCTTATTTCAAGCGATATTACCAGGCTATATGCTTCTTCTTTTTTAACAAAAAACAAAAACAGCTGTACATGAAAAAAAGTGTTACACTGTTGTGATTTTATATTCTATTCTGACCATTAAAAATGCGACATCTTTAAAATGTGGGGCAAACATTATAAAAATGTACATAATAAAGGTGTAACATTTTATTTCAGAAAAGAAAACACCATTAGTAATCAGTTGAGAGTATTATTTCATGTAATTTTGAGAAAATCTGCCGTTTGGCTACCATCTTTTCTTAAATTCAAATTGATCACTTGAAAGCTGACATAATGGCTGTCAGTTAAAAAAGTGTTGACAACTTAAAGTTCTATACATCTAAAAAAACACCCTTTCAGCCATATTTCTACTGAAAGATGCTGGTCCAAATAGATTCAAAAATACAGCTCCTTAAAGCTTACAAATTTTATAATTTATGCGAAGCGATTTATATAAAAAAATATTCAAGCAAATCTACAACAGCTCATTTAAAGTTGATTCCATAAATAATAAATGATAAATAAATATTCAATAACTTTTTGCTTACTCAAAAGTCTGCAGTAAAGTAAATGAATAATTAAATAAATATGCAAATTAGCATTTTATTTAATTTATTTATATTTGATTTAAATGTAACTTTTAAAGCTTTTTTGCCAAACAGTCAAGTAAAACCAATAAAACAGATACAATTTGAAATCCCTTAAACTGCTGAACAATTTCCATATTGACTTATTAATAAAATTGTTATGGCTTTTAAACGTAATCAGTTTATTTAAATAATTTAAAACTGTTGACAAAAATTGAACAAACAAACACAAAAAGAAAACATGTTTCAAGGTAAAGTTTATTTATTTAAATTTTATTTCACTTTTTAACTTAAAAATAACATATTTTAGTTTCTTCACATGTTTAACCTGAGATTAGATCTTTGTTAAACTCTTTTCAAATTGAGTTTAATTTAATTGTTTTAAGTTTTCACGTATTAACTATTAACTACTGTTTTACGTCTAAATAGATAGTATAAATGTTTAATGCAGATACTCAGCTGTGTTGGCTGTTTTGTTCTAAATAAATTTAATTTACGAGTACTTTAGTTGTTATTAAGGCAGATTTTAAAATTGTTGATTTCAGGTTTATTTTCTTAAAATATTAACAGGGTTTAAATAGGGAAAGTAAAACATTTTTGATGGACTTGATTGTGAGGGAATAAAATACTTAAGGCAATACTTTCTCTGGTATTAGTCATTAAAGAATGAAGGCTGACCCAATTGGGATGTTTACAAAATAAATGTTAAAAGTCGTTGTCAAATTAAAAAAAAGAAAACGTAAATTATTAAGTTTCGCTTCCATTACCGTTCAACGCAAATTATTAGACGGCAATTTTCCAAAGAAATAATATAAAAAACAATAGATAGCGTTCTTCTATAATAAATTGTGTGTTATATAAATTAAAATCGTTGTTTTCCATAGTTTAGTTTATCAAAATTTTTGTTAATTCAGAATTAAATAACTTTTGCCTTAATAATAACAAATACCGTTAAAGCTAAAATACCATTATCGAAATAAGCCTAAATATTATTACTGCCGCAATAGTCAGTAAAATAATCAAAATTTACGTTTTCATTGCCTTATAATCCTTTCGAATCAAAACCTGTAAATTATAAAGGCGGTCTAAATTTTCAGAAAAGCCTGTTAAAATACTATGTTAACTACTGGTTACGCGATATCAAATAAATTCAACAATCGTTTATTATAACGTTGGCTACCGTTACCGTCTTTTCAGCCAGACATACAAATTTTTGTTTTCCATTTAAATCTACAAAATTTTCTTCCGTTGTTTTTATTTTTAATTTTTGTAAATGTTATTAATAATTTAAGTCAGATCGAAATTACCGTTACCGATATAACAGCAAATACCTTTTTCGAAATAATCCAAATTAGCCTTAATCGGTTGTTGGCCGAAGTAAAGTGTAGTTGGCTGGGCAGGAAATGAGGGACGACAAGGTTTTTCTTTATGTCTGCTATTAGCGACTTCCAAGAACGACATTCATGGGGTATTCTAAGACCGAATTGGAGGATACAATTTGCTGCGTTTTTACCGATATACAGCCACAAATGTTGACAAGAGTCATCGAAAATTGGACCTACAGATTAGACTATTTCTGAGCCAGTCATATGTAAATTATAATGCCAGAAGATTAAAATAAATGTCATGTCATGTCATGTCAATTTAAAAAAATCATCTTTCTTTTATTAAATTTCATAGTTCTATACATCTAAAAAAGAAACACCCTCGATACGTATTTTGAACGGAACCATGATTTTCAAAATAAATTTGTACTATTTGAAAGCGTTGTTCAGGTGTCAGTCTATTCATGTTGAAATGCCAAACCAAACTAAATATAAATCACCTGACAATTGGCAAAATGGCCGCCAGTTAAAAAGTGTTGACAACACTAAAATCCTGCATGACATAATCCAGAGGAATCAATCATTGGAGTGAGTTTTAGCAAGGTTGATTCCGTTTGATATTCCTGCAAAAACTGTTTTGTCTACATGATATTACAAAACTGGGTTTCCTCAAGCATGCGCGGGTCGTGACAGTAAATCCGTAATCAATATTTCTTTACTGGGCATCACTCGATTACATTGATTACACTGGTGTAGCGTAGTTTACCATTTGCCGGCCAATTGTCTTGTTGATATCCAACAGATTACTTAATTCATGTCAGTGCTTTGCAAACCTTGTTTCTAATTCGCCAACTGCATGAGCTTTCAATGTCATAAGCTGGGAACTTAAAAAGGGTGTCGAAGTTGGTCTATAACATTTTCGATTGCTTTACAGTCGGAATTTGAATTCCATCGACTACGACAACATGTTGCGGAAAGGTTGTCCGATGACTTTTCTAATGATAGTTACGCGCTTTGAAGAAGTTGTGCAGTTTGCTGAGATAACCAATTATTAGATGTTGTCGCCTAGAGATTCCTTTTACAAATTGTAAAGGAGCAGGAGTGTCAGGACCGCGCCCTGAAAAACTCCTTATTTAACCTCTACTGAATTCTAAATTCTACTAGTCAGATACTTCTGGTTCCATCTATTTATGTTGTTGACCATTATTGACTGCAGGATGTTCTGAATAGCCTTCAAGTCTTATGCCACCATTAGCATTCTTTCACAAGACCTCTGCTTATGTAATCCTTGTGATAGCTAAGAGGCAATGGCATTTGCTGCTGTGATCCCCAGAAATATTGAATATATATACATATACTTGCGGATTGTTGAGCTTTGTGTAACAAACTGAATAATGTTCTTAAACTGGTACTGTGATTGGGTCTTTCTTATTGATTTACAGCAGTGGTCGGCACTCAAAGCCAGCAGGTGCCGAACATGTTTACCGGTAAATAACACGAATGTCAATGTTTAGTTTATAAAAATTATCAAATAAAATACAAAATTCACAATCAATAGCTGGTCAGATTACAACAGAGAAAGCAAGAGCATGACAAGTTATTATCAGTCGGCCACTGTTTTACAATGACACAAATATACCACTCGGAAGAGTTCAGAGAAATATGTTGTGGCATCCCAAAAATGTATTCTATTACACCTGTTCCATGGGAGTTCCAACATGATAATGCCCCGACTCGCACTGGATCGATTTATGTATGTATGTATTTAATGTAGTGTACCATTATTTGCAACACCCATTTGCTTAAAACTTTTGTGGACCAGATCTCAGAACAGATCTAAGTTAATTTTCTTCAAAATTTATTTGTTTTAATAACATTAAAAATTTGTAAGAAAACAAAAACTAATAAAGATATGTCAGTCTGATGTGTGTTGTATTGTTATCAAAAATTTTGTTAAAAGATTATTATCATTATTGTCTTCTATTATTTTCACATTTATTTTCTTATACATACATACTCGTACTTATGTATATTTTTGATTGTTTGTCATATTCTTGGTATTATGTATGTAAGTATGTGATTCTACAAAGATACTTTAATATTTATGCTTTATAACTCGCATAAAAGTATGATTGTACTAGAGATAAAATAAACATTTTTCATTTCATTGTTTGTCACAATAGTTTTCTGCACAGCATTATGTACATGTAGACAGATAATATACAATATAAATATTATGATTTTTTTGGAACCATTACAAATAAGTGTTGGTTGGTGTTTGCTAGTCCGTCCGTCCGTTCGCTCATCCGCCAGTCAGTAAGTATATTGTTAAGTAAAGTGCTCTAGTTATTTTATTTTTTTGTTCATTCTTTTAGCGTAAAATAGTTTTTTAGGTCATTATCGTTTTAGGCTTTTATGATTTTAGTTTTGTATACTCGTATGTTGTTACAGATTTCAGAAGAACAAAAAAAATTAAGTACTGACATGCATTTATTTTATGAAAACAAATTTTTATTAATATTCTTGATTTTATATTTTATTAAAAAAGCACCATACACCCAGTATATGTATAAAACATTGATTTCTGTGAATATAAATATTATATGTGTTAAATTTTATCTCGATATAAATATGTAGTTTTAAAAGTTTTATGGAGGTTAAAGTGAGTTACAATTCGATTTTAAACAACTGCAGTTTCCTGTTCGGTTAGCGTTTGCAATGACTGTTAACAAAGCTCAAGGTTAATATCTCGTGTAGGAAAACCCACCGATTTATATGCTCCTGATGAGCAAACTAAAAATATAGTATATCCTAAAGCATTGCAATAAATAAATTAAAATTAAATAAATACATGTTTGTAAATACATATGTATGTATATAAATGCGTTTTATTTTATTTTATAACGAGTGCGAGTAGCGAAGCACACCGGGTTTAGCTAATTTTCATATAAAAATCCTGAATATTTTTATTTATAAACTCCATATATTAGTTTTATATTATACAAGAAATAAACTCAAATATAATGATTATTTTTTAAATAATAAATAAAACTCATGAAATAAACATTTGTTTAATTCACAACTAATGTTGTAGTGTCGTAGGAGTTGTACGTCGTCTGAATTTACAATAGTTGTTGGTAATTTCTATATAAATATTTTGTACAACAACAAAGTTTAAAATTCAAATTTGTAAATCAATGAAAAAATTACTCATTTAAGTTTAAAAAAATTAGCAAACGGTACCACTCAAATCATAAACTGATTGACAAATTTAAAACAAGAAAATAAAATTAATAAGCAACAAATTTTAATAATTTAATGTAATTGTACTGAATTTATGAAAAAACGATAATTCATTTTCACTTGACTAAATTGTTAAAATGTCTGCATTATAATATTCATGCCATGCAGAAGTAATTTTGTTTTTCTCACTTGTATTCAGCCCTATCGTGAATAAAAATTCCACATGAAATTTGTTCCCTTTTCACATTTTTCCTATTAAAAATCAATGTTAAAAAAATAAATGGGAACAAATTTCATGTGGAATTTTTATTCACGATAGGGGTGATTGTTAATTTTTAATATTTAGCTTTTGACATTTTGAAGCCTTGACAACATAAACATACGACTTTGCTCAAAATTATGTTTACAATCAGATAGTTTTATCATACAATGTACAATATACAACATTACTTGTGAATGAAACAATTATTTTTTGAACAAAAATTAAACTTGAACAGGAATTTTTATATTTTTTAACACAAAATAAAACGCAAAAAAAGTTTAATTTTCTAAGGAAAATAAGTTTCCTTGAAAAATAATTATTAAACATTAAGTTTTATATGTAATATAATAATTGTTACTGCTCTGGTTAAAACATGTGTGTTCTAACAGTTTATTTCAAAATCCTAAAACTATGCAATGCTTCTTAAAATATCTTTCAGCCTTCATAAACATCTATTGAAAATCATAAATTAACTAAACATTTTCTTTATTTCTATAATTTCAGGTAATTTCAGATATCTTGATACCAATTAAAGCGGCAAGTACCAAATTTGATTCAATTATACACCATAACTGATTTATTTCATTTCTACGTTACTGGCAACTATGCTCCTTTTCCTTTTAAATATTGACCATATATGAAGCAGTCGTTAAAAATTTCAAACATTTACTTTGTTTGACAACTTTGTTGTCTGTGCAATTTTATGTTGACGCAATATTATTTGTCAACACCCTTAAATAGTAATAATGCGAATTTCAATTAATGACTTCATTAAATTCTTTATTATAACACAACAAGTACAATTTTAAACATACATAAATCGTTTAGTTTTTCTTTTTTCTTTTATTATTTCTGACTTCTCTTCAAAACATGTACTGGACTCATGTGACTGTTTTAATTTCCTAAACTACTATGAGTATTTATCAAAAAATTCTTTTTTAAACTTTATTATTTTTTATGCTGTGTATTAATTAACTAACACACTGTCTTAAATATATGACACAATTTTTTGTTATTGCAAACACTCTTTCTTGTCTGTTTGTAAGAAAAACACAAATTAACTGAAAAGTTTATAACAAAAAAAAACAAAAAAACGAAATATAAAGCTATATACAACTCTAAGTATTAATTTTGTATTAAACCACAAAGTCAACGCCCCATATGCAAATTAATTATACAAATAATAATGAAAACAAACAATATTTCAAAATATAGATCATTTTTCAAGCACTAAAGTTTAATCAGACATACATATGAGTTTGTTTTTAAGTTAACTAACTGCATTTAATAGTATTTTTAACCGTTATTTGTTATTATTTAAGTTTTGCCAAAATGTGTGTTGCAATTTTGACTTATTCGTAAATACTCGTATAGCGTGATCCATTTCGTGATATTTTTTAAAGAAAAAAAAAAACCGAAAATTCAAATTTAATGGGAAATGTTTATTATCCTTTGAGAGAACATTTTGTGGCATTTATTTTTTGAAGATTATGTCTATCAAATGTTGGCCATTGCTAAGTCGCAGATGGTCTATCCGTTGAGTTCAATCACTCGTTCGAGCATTTCGACTGGTAACTGGCGAATGAGACGCGTGATGTTTTCCTCCAAGGCCTGAATCGAAGCGGGTTTGTCCGCATAAACTTTAGACTTTAAATATCCCCACAGGAAAAAGTCTAACGGTGTGATATCACACAATCTTGGTGGCCAATCGACCGGTCCAAAACGTGAAATTATGTGCTCTCCGAAGTATTCTCTCAATTAACCCATTGATTGATGCGACTAGTGGCGCCGTCTTACTGAAACCAAATGTCGCCGAAATCACGTCCTTCAATTTCAGCCATCAAATAGTCGGTTATAATGGCACGATAACGGTCACCATTGACGGCATCATTTTTAAAAAATATGGACCGATGATTCCACCGGCCCACAACAAACTTCATAGCGTGCTGGACGTAGTCTATTCGGTCGTATATTATCCAATAATGAATGTATAGTACGCTCAGTAGTCCGATTATGTTGACCATAAGTTGAGCGATGTGCACGAAACACATTCCTCACAGAACGTGAATTTTTGTAATAAAGTTCAACGATTTGTAAACGTTATTATTATGAAATGCCAAACAATACTAAACAAAAATAACATGACAGCATCACACGACACACACGTGGTCTGTCAAAAAAAGCTATTGAAAAAAGTGTCTCTACTTGAATCACCCTATAGTTTGTTTATTATTAAACACTTTATTTATATTTTTTATTTAAACATTTATGTACATTTAACAAAATAAGTTGCTGTTTAGTGCTTTGAGAGTAGCCAGTTTTATTTAGTTAAGTTTTTTTTTTTTAATTTTTAAATCTCCAATCACTTTCAAATTTTAAAGCGCATGCGTTATTTACTTTCGTTTTTGAAATCACATTAAATATGGTGAAACAGTACACAGTGGTTTCGATCGCGTAAAAAGTGTTAATAAACCTGTATCCGATTGTTTAAATGTTAAACAAACGAATCGTACAGAAGGATATAAGCATTTCAACATTATCATTTGTGATCAATAAACCTATTAGAATATAAAGTGAGATATGTACAGTGTTTCAAAGTAAATCAATGTTAAAAATATAGACATATGTATATAGATAGTGGGCAGAATTGATCATTTTTTTTAGTCTGATCGTGATAAGATTTGAAATAATAATTTGTAATAAAAATGTTTACAAAAGTCCAAAAGAAATTTCAAAGAATTAGCTGAAAATTTCAAAAATATGATTTTATACAATTTTATTCATAAGATCCACATTTCTAGCGGGGTTGAAAGAATAATTTAAGCATAAATAAGCAAGTACATGAAGGTTTACAAAACAGCTTACCTTTTTATAATCCCAGTTTTGGTATTTTCGAAAAAAAAAATAGGTAAAACTAGGAACGGTGAAGGGGAAGGGCAACATACGAGGACGTTTCGGAAACTTCTTAGCCTAGAACAGAAAGCGCGCTAAAAACAGAAAAAAGTTGTGTGTTTTGGAAACTTCAATCTATGATATGAACACATGTTAAATTTCTTTTCGATATGACAACTCCTTCATAAAGCAACAGGTGTTCAAAAAAGACACATCCGCGATTTTTTAACAATGGAAAAATGAGAAATTCTTGATGTCATTAAATATTTAAATAAAAAAAGTTTATCGTTACAAGAAATTCATAATGATATTGTAAATGTGTTAGGTGAAAGTGCTCCCTCATATGCAACAGTAAAAAATTGGGTTGCTGTATTCATCCTCGAGGATGAACCACGTAGTGGACTTCTGAAAACAGCAACAACAACGGAAATGAGCGACGAATAAAAGTGCGTGAAATATCTAATTAATTTTGCATGAAGAACTATAGATGAAAAAGCTTTCTGCAAGATGTGTGCCGCATTTCTTAACTGTTGACCAAAAACGCATAAGAATGAAAATTTCTCAAGCTTGTTTGGAAGCGTCGTTTCAGAAATATTGATGAGGTATGGATCCACCACTATACTTCAGACACAAAAAAACAATCCAAGCAATAAACTGAAGCTGGAGAAAGTGTCCCAAAGATGGCAAAAACAATTCAAACAGGTTATGGCAACGGTTTTTTCGTACTTCAAAGGTATTTTTTTGGTTGACTATCTGCAAAAGGGTAAAACTATAAATTCGGAATACTATTGCAACATTTTGGATCAATTAAATGTAAAAATGCGAGAAAAAAGTCCTGGCTTACAACACAAAAAAATAATTTTTCATCAAGACAACACACTAGCGCACAAGAGCATTTTAAAAATGATTTTGAAAAACGAACTTTTTCTTTCTGTGCTAGTCTAAGAAGTTTCCGAACCGCCCTCGTATTGTAAACTATCGATTTTAAATATCAATTGTTGTTGGTCCAGCTTTTGTTAAATATTTGATTAATATCAAAAGACCTCAAGTAAGTCTACGCAGACTGCTTTCCTCCACATCTCACATACTCAAACATTATAACAAGAATTTACTTTTTATTAATTTATTTTTGTAAATGATCAAACATTTAAAGAATCTTTTAATTAAATGATTTATAAAAATCTAACAACAATTAGACCAACAAACAAATGATAAATGAAGTCAAGTTATTTGTTTTGAACAAATAAAATGAATCGACATCAGTACATAATTGGCTCAGCAACAAAAATATTTGAACTGGTGAACCATTCGGTTGCAAAACAAAACTGTCACAAACTATCTAAGTATATTAATTTATTATACAACCAACTTATACGTAATTTATAAAATATTGTTATATGTGCACATGTATGTATATACATATACATATTATTAATACAAATATTCATATGTTTTTGTACTCACCAACTTGTCAGATCTACATACATATGTAATATTATGATTTCTACCAACTGTTACATATATTAATTTTTCTCCAAGTTTTTTCTTTTATAAATTCAATGTTTATTTGACTATGAAAGAAAAATAATAATTATAGATACATACAATGATAAATACGAATAACATTTCAAAATAAATTAGCAAATAAATATTAATAAAATGAAATATGATTGTACATATGCACTATGATGAGGTTACATATATTTTCACACATAGATTTCAATTTATTTAAATTGAATTAAATAAAGATGAAATAATAAAAAAATCAAAACACAAGTAAGAAAGTATAGTCGGTCACGCCCGACCATATAATACCCTACACCCATTATATGCATAAAACAGTTTTTCAGAAATGGGCGCTATATGGGAGATATAACCTATTGTAGACCACCTAACATCCAAAAATTTAGTGTCATGATTTCTGTGAATATAAATATTATATGTGTTAAACTTTAACTCGATATAAATACTTTTAAAAGAATTATGGAGCTTAAATTGAATTACGGAATAATTATGGATCGACCATACCAACTTATTTGTGTTGAATTTTATTTGGATACCAACATTTTTAAGAAATTTATGATCGTTAAAGTGAATTTCGAAAGTGGGCCTTATATGGGAGCTATGACTAATTATGGACCGATCATAATAAAATTATACCGTATTATTTGTATACATATGAAATATATTTGCGTTCAATATTATTTGGATACCAACATTTTTGAGAGAGTTATGCTTTTTAAAGTGATTTTCGGAAGTGGGCCTTATATGGGAGATATGAGTAATTATGGACCGATCTGCACATAATTTGTTGATTTGATTTGGCTTCATTTACCACTCATTTGTGATGAAATTTGTTTGGATACTAGCATAATTCAAACATTTATGATCGGTAAACCACAATTCCGGGTGGACATTTGTATGGGGGACAGGTAAAATAATGCGCAGATTTCCACCAGTTTCAATCCCATCCATCCTTTGGCCGAAAAAATATCACGTACCAAATTTTATCGAAATATCTTCAAAATTGCGAACTGTACTCTGCGCACTAGCATAAATGGACAGCCAGCCAGACGGACGGACGGACATGGTTAAATCGATTCAGAAAGTGAGTCTGAGTCGATCGATATACTTTAAGGTGGGTGTTGGACCAATAATTCTGGGCGTTACAAACATAAGCACAAATCCAATATACTCTCACCACTATGGTGCTGTAGGGTATAATAACAGAAAATACATATTTATATATCTATACTTGTAGTATTAGAAAATACACAAAATTAATATAATGCACGATCGCATCTAAGCAAACACACATGCCTGCAGTGTAAATTTACTGCTAGACAGACAAACTACTAACAAACGTAGATGAAGTGCAAATTTATACCAAAAGAGAAATACAAAAATAATATTAATAATATAAAATTTCAACAAAAAATCATGCATAAAAATAATAATAATTGTAAACAATTCATATACATACATATATGAAACCTGTTTAATTATGCAGAGTCTTAAAGGAATGTATAGAGTTTACGTTATTAAAATTAATTCGTAAGTTACTTATGTTGGGGGTTAAGATTGTCATTGAACTGTTTATACCTACATACTCGTATCCATATTTTCTATTTTTTTTTATAGAAAGCCTTAAAATTCATTAATTTTTTCCTAGTGTACTTAAAAGTTTGTAATGGATTTTCAAAGTTGTACTAAATATGCGTTTTTTCAAAGTGAGGCATCGCAGAGATCAAATATTTTTAACACACTTTTGTGAGTGCTTAGATCTGTGCGAATCATAGCTCGATCCGGTTTTTGTTAATTTGAAATTTAGAATTTCAATTTGATCAATGCGAAATTTAGGATTTCAATTTGAAATTGAGAATTTCAATCTGGAATTCAGAATTTCAATTTGGAGTTGAGAATTTAAATTTGGAATAGTTTTTTTTTTATTTGGAATTGAGAATTTCAATTTGGAATTGAGAATTTTGATATGAAATTGAATTAGCAAATTAAAATTTCAATCTGATATTGAAAATTAAATTTTGGAATTGCGAATTTTGATATGAAATTGAAAATATCAATTAGCAAATTAAAATTTCAATATGATATTGAAAATTAAATTTTGGAACAGAATTTCAATTTGAAATTGAGAATTCCATTTTGGAATTAAGATTTTAATATGCTATTTCATATTTCAATTTGAAATTGAGAACTTCATTTTGGATTAGAGATTTCAATTTGGAATTCAGAATTTGAATTTGGAATTAAAAAATCCATTTTGGAATTAAGATTCTAATTTGAAATAGCGAATTTCAATTTGAAATTAGGAATTCCATTTTGGAATTTATATTTCAATTTGGATTTCAGAATTTGAATTTAAAGTTGAGAATTTTAATTTGGAATTGAGATTTTAATTTTAAATAGAAAATTTCGCTTTGGAATTGAAAATTTCAATATGAATAGAGAATAGAGGAACAGAGAATTTTTTATGATATTGAGAATTAAATTTTGGAATATGAGAATTTTAGTTTGGATTAGAGAATCCCAATTTGTAATTAAGAATTTCAATATGAAATTGAGCATTGCAATTTGGAATATAGAATATCAATATGAAATTGAGAATTTCTATTTGGAATTAAAAATTTAAATTTGGAGTAGAGAATTTCAATCTGGAATAGAGAATTTTTATTTGGAATGGAGAATTTCAGTTTGGAATTGAGAATTCCAATATGATATTTCAGTATTAAATTGAGAAAAGTCCAAATAAAATTGATAATTTGTATTTTAAGTTGAAAAAAATATCAAATGAAATTCAGCATTTCAATATGAAATTGAGAAAATTCCAATTTCAATTCAAATTGAGAATTTCTATACAAAATTGAAAAAAAAAAGCCAAATTAAATTGGGAATTTCAATTTGAAATTGGGAAAATTGCAATTCAAATTAACCCTCTGGCCCACGATGTCGAACGATAACGTTCAATTAGATAAGACTTAAGACACAAACTTTTTATCGTATCTAATTTTTACTCAATCAAGTTTGTTTATTCCACAATCAAGTTTGTGTCTTAAGTCTTATCTAAGCGAACGTTATCGTTCGACATCGTTGGTCAGGGGGTAAGAAAAATTTAATTGAAATTTAGAAATATTTATTTTACTCTACACTAATTCAAATTTACCAAACCGGTGAAAGCCTTTGCTGTTCTACATTAAGGGATTTACGGTTCGTGTATTCTACTTGGCTTTTGATTTTTAATAATATGTAAATAGGGACTAAAAATATGACAGAGAGTTGTTGAAAATTTGATGTGACAATGGGCATTATCACATACCAGAACGATACGATAAAATTCCACAATACTTTCCATCCATCAAAAACGAATTATTGCGACTATACCTATACATTTGAATAATGTACCAATTGCTTTTATCAGGGGCATGTTTGGGCCACGGTAGGTAGATATCGAAGGGACAGTTCAGAATATATTGAAATTTTACTCAATTTTATTTAGAATTTACTAAATTTTATTTGCAATTTTTAAATTTCAATTTCGAATTCCTAACTTCATTTGAAATTTTCGAAATTTCAATTGATTTGGAATTTTGTCAATTTAAAATTGAAACAAGACTGACTACTGTTCAATTTTTAACGAAGATCTATTACAGAATTTTTAAAATTTATGTAGATATTTAGATTTGTTTATTTCTGCAGAACTCCTAAGGCAATCCGGCGGATCAAATGTAGTCTCTAAAATTTATATTGTTGTTTTTTTATTATTATTTTTTTTAATCTCAATTTATTTAGAAATTATCAATTTTAGACATGCTTTCGCTGAATAACTTGTGATTACAAATTAAGCATGTTAAGGGTCACCTGCTTTGTCTACAAGAAATTTCATGTCAATACAGTGTGAGACTTATTTCCCATTGTACTTTCACAAAAGACAACAAAAATACGTTTGAAAATTTTGGTA
Organism: Bellardia pandia; assembly: GCA_916048285.2. Taxonomy (NCBI): domain Eukaryota; kingdom Metazoa; phylum Arthropoda; class Insecta; order Diptera; family Calliphoridae; genus Bellardia; species Bellardia pandia. Next base: position 52,542,887 of record OU696531.1, read on the forward strand.
TAGAAAATAAACATAATCAATAAATCGCTGAGACATGAAAAAAACACGACTACTATGATTTTTAGAAACCTTATGGACTATATCTCAAATACTAACTTCTGTACATATGTATATTTATATAGGTAGATAATGTTTATAACAAATGAAAGGTATGTATTACAAATACATTTCTTTAAGTACAGTGTTGCCATTTTAGCACTTTCAGTGCTAGATTTAGCATTTTGTTGCTCGAAAATGCATTGAAATTTTTAAAAATTATGCTAAATGGTTTTAGCATTTCAAACAAATTTTTACTTTTTTACTCCAAAAAATACTTTTGGAGAAATAAAAAATAACTTTTATTAATATTTCAACTAAATTTCTTTCGGTGTGGTAAGTAAATGAACACGGAAATTTTTTAATTAATATATGAAATGTAATCTAAATATTAAAACAAGTCAACAATTGTTATGAACAAAATTAGAATAAACTATAATTTATATTTGTAACATTTGAAATAAAAATTGTATTGTTACATTGAAAAAATTTAGCACTTATATTTTCTTCTGTAGAACATTTAGTTTTTCAAGTTTTAGCATATTTTGAAATTCATTTTCTGGCAACACTGTTTAAGTACCTAAGATGAATTGTATATCAGATTCAGCACAATCAAATTTTACTGGTTTTAATTATCGTATCAATTTTTGGTAGCTGAAATTACATACAGTGCTGACTTAATAACCTGAACACTAGTGTCTGATCAGTTAGTTGTTTTACAATTTTTCGATTAAGGTAAAAAGTTAATTTGAATTTTAAACATAATGTAAAATATTCCTCTGTGGGACACCATATATTAAAACAAACTACTGGTGAATTGTACAATTTTAAGCTTAACTAAAACTATTTGAAATGCTGCTCAATATGACTGAAAATAACAAATATTTCGGCTAGATTAAGACAATTTTTATAACTCTTTAAACCATTAAGTTAGATAGTTCGATTTTCTTTGTTTGTGTCTAATCATGGGTGTTTGCCGCCACAGGTAATTAGTGTTTAGGTAAAATTTATTTCTTTTAATGAAGAAAATAAATTCATTCATGTATTTAAGTTTTTGCTGGCTACAAACATTTTAAGACTTTCACTTTCGAAAAACAAAAATATTTACATTAATTTTATTTTTTTTTTAAATACATGCAGACATTATTTGTTTATTGTAACTTTTTTCTTATATGTAGATATTTTCTTTAAAATCGTTTACGGCTGATTACATTCAATGAACTCCATTGCGAATCATTCATAGATTCCTATGAACACTTGTTACTTGCCATATGTGGTTGAAAAATCATCATTAAGATCGACAAACATTCACGATAACTACGCTTTATTATTGTTTTTTATTGTTTATTGAACGAACAAATAAATATTACTTAATTTGTTTCTGTTTATTGAAACAATAAATGAAAACATAAAAAAAACATTATACATTGTTTGTAATTCAACTGTTAAAAATAACTCACGATTTTGTTTAATTTTGTAAAAATATTGAAAATAAATGCTATAGCATGTCTTAGTAAATAAAGCCCTATGTAGGGTAGCCAGATTTGAAATACGGAAAAACAGTACATCTTATACAAAAACACAGTAAAATTAAAAAAACAGTACATTTTATTTTTTAACGAAAACAACTCTTTATTCATGTAATAACATTTTTGTAATATTAATTTAATAAGCAACAAAAAAATTGTTAAAAATACTTTAAAATATGAGATCATAACATATATTATGAACGTTTTTTATATCATCAAAGTCCTTTTAGATTACAATATTTTTGCTTTGCTTATAATACAAAGTTTTAAATTTATTAGTTTTTGTAAATCAATCTGTATATGTATTAATTTACATTACAAAAGTGAACTTTAAATTTAATGTCAACTCAATTTTACTACTTTTTCAATATTTTTTAGTAAGAATAATGCTGTTCCAATTTACATGGTGTAGAAATTTATTATTTAAAAATCAAGAAGTATCATTTATTGAAAAAAATCCAAGTAACATTTTATCTTAACCCCCTATAACATGACTACTTAAATGTGCCATTTTCGAAATATGTATTTAAATACGTTGTATAAACAACGATACATTTATGAAATCCAATTTGTCTTTTTAATATTCTTCATGTTAATCTAAAGGGTGTCCCAACTTGAACGCAATTTTTAAATTTTAAATAAAACACAGATATTTAAAAAAAAAATCGTGAAACTTTATTATATCGTAAAGTAGACAGAATGAGGTTATGTATGGAACACGATATCGTACAGATGGCTGCCGCGGCTTTGCTGGCACACACGCGATCTTTTAATGAAAATTTCAATGACCTTTTTGCATAAATGCTGCGGCATTTCATTAATGCAGCGTCCAATTTCCTCTTTTAAGGCGACGACTCGGCTTATTCGCGTAATCCATTGACTTCAAAAAACCCCAAAGAAAAAAAACTAAAGGTGTTAAATCGCACGATCTAGGCGGCCAATTCCGGTCTCCAAAACGCGAAATAACACGACCGGGAAATGACTGATGCATTTTTTTTGGCTGTATGACATGTGGCGCCGTTTTGTTGAAACCACATGCCCTCCACATTCATTTCTTCAATTCTAGGCAAGAAAAAACTGGTTATCATTTCACGATACCAAACACCATTGACACCATTGCGTTCTAGTTGGGACACCAACTACAATGTTTAATGGTTAGAAATGCCTTTAGAGCAATGATGTCTATTTCATGAAACAATTGTTGTTGTATTCATTTTATATGGACTAACAAATTTGTTTGGACACCAATGCTTTAGAGCCATTAACACTGATCTTATAATCAACTTTAAAGTAGGTTAAACCCCGATAAATAAATCCTTTTTTTAATAAAGCAATACACTGAACAAAAGTTTGTTTTTATCAATATTTTTTTAAATTTTAATATAAATAAGCTTTTAACAAAAAAACAGTACAAAAAACAGTACAACGTGTAAAAACAGTACATTTGCGTACTGTTTTGGGTATTGTGCATAAAACAGTACATTTGAAAATAAACAGTACGCGTACTGCTAAAAACAGTACGTCTGGCACCCCTAGCCCTATGAGACATTTTGTATAAATTTGCAATATTTAAAGTTTCCTAAAACAGCTAGCAAAGCATTCAATTTCTTAAAAACTTTATTTGTGATTTCTTTATTTACAAATCGTGATTTTTTTCAATTGTGTCTGTTAAGCCCTTTTAACTTTAACTTTACAATCTTTTAACAAGTTTTATTTGGCTTTTTTATTGTGGTCATAATGACCCTTGTGGTGGTTTTTTTGATTGTTTTTAATGTTCATCATAAAATAATAATTAGTAAAATATTTGTATTTTTTTCGTTTTGTTTCTATTGTTGTCTTAACAGTATAATTTTTCTATTTACACCTCAACTTAATGATGATTTTTTTCGTATGATATTTTACCTACGTGATCCATTTCGAGGTTCCCTACTTTTTTAAAGAAAAAAAAAAAAAAAAACACAGAAAATTCAAATTTAATGGGGAATGTTTATTATCATTTGATAATTTATTTTTTGAAGATTATGTCTATCAAATGTTGGCTAAGTCGCAGATGATCTATTCGTTGAGTTCAATCACTCGTTCGAGCATTTCGACTGGTAACTGGCGAATGACACGCGTGATGTTTTCCTCCAAGGCCTGAATCGAAGCGGGTTTATCTGAATAAACTTTAGACTTTAAATATCCCCACAGGAAAAAGTCTAATGGTGTGATATCACACGATCTTGGTGGCCAATCTACCGGCCCAAACCGTGAAATTATGTGCTCTCCGAAGTGTTCTCTCAATTAACCCATTGATTGATGCGATGTATGGTTAGTGGCGCCGTCTTGCTGAAACCAAATATCACCGTGATCGCGAGCTTCAATTTCAGCCATCAAATAGTCGTTTATAATGGCACGATAACGGTCACCATTGACGGCATCATTTTTACAGAAATATGGACCGATGATTCCACCCGCTCACAACAAACTTCATAGCGTGCTGGACGTAGTCTATTCGGTCGTATATTATCCAATAATGAATGAATGGTACGCTCAGTAGGCCGGTTATGTTGACCATAAGTTGAGCGATGTGCACGAAACACATTCCTCACAGAACGTGAATTTTCGTAATAAAGTTAAACGATTTGTAAACGTTATTCAGGCGTAAGTCTTTCCATTATGAAATGCCAAACAATACTAAACAAAAATAACATGACAGCATCACACGACTCATGCGTGATCTGTCAAAAAAAGGCTGTTGAAAAAAGTATCTCTATTTTAATCACCCGTTACATATATATCTCTTCTGTATGGGAGGGTATTTCTTAATTTCTTTTAACTTCCCACTTTTACACACTCTAATGACCAGCATGGTATGATATGTTGATGTATGTGAGTGGCGGAAATGTTAATTTAACGAATTTTTCTATGCGGTTTTTCATTAGAACAACACACATAGAACATTTTACTTTAAATATTAAAAAAAAAGAATAAAAAGAACTACAAACATAACTGCAAAGTTTCTTTTAATAAAGTTGAGGCAGAAGTTCACATAACATGTTTTATTATACCCTCCACCACCATAAGTGGTGAATGAGGGTATATATAAGTTTGTCATTCCATGTGTAACACTGAGAAATGCAGATGAACAAAGTATACATATTCTTGATCCTTACGAAATTCTAAGTCTATTGAGCCATGTCCGTCTGTCTGTGTAAAAAACTCTCACATCCAAAAGACACAACCAAAATCAACAGACTTTACAAAAATCCGTTTATAATTCTCCTAAGCAGTTTAGTATTGAAAATCAGCAAAATCGGTACAGTAGAACCAGAGCTATAGGCTAAAATGTGAGACAACCTCCATAAAAATTTGATATTTTTAAAATTTTTGCTTCCATTTTTTTTAAATATATTGCAGATTTTACCATGAAATTTTGTATACGTTGTTTTTATGATAAAAGAAGAAAGTGTGAGGAAAAGAGTAAAAATCGGTCCATGATTTCTGATAGTTCCCATACAAATATCTTCCCGAAATATGGCTTAATGATAAATAAATGCCTGTAACATTCGAATATTAATACAAAATTCGGCAAAGATAAGTGCCATGTAAAAAGAAATCGCAAAACGAATTTTTTTTCTGTTCGGTCCATGTTTAATCATAGACCCCTTATAAAGTCCACAACTAAAATTCACTTAAATACGTATAAATCTGGTACAAATATAGTTACCGGGTTAAAATTCGATACATATAATTTCTATACATATATATATATATATATATATATAAATTGTTGTACTAAATTTTATGATGGTCGGTCCATAATTGGTCATAATATCCGAAAAAATCATTAATCTTAATATATATCTTATAAATATCGGTACCGACTCAAAACATTATATATATCATTTAAATATACATAAAAATCAATCCACGTGATTAAAGCCCTCTCTCGAAAATCACTTTAATACTTATCTCTTATAAATAACGGTACCGATCCAAAATTTTACACCTATTATTTACATACAAATTCAAACTGCTGGATTTTAATATTATCGGTCCATATTTGACTATATACCCCATATAAGGTCCACTTTCGAAATTCACTTTAATACTAATATATATCTTAATACAGTATACCACGGCTAAATACCCGACGCTTAATTGCCTTTTTCGCTTATTTACCTCGCACTGTAAATCCCCATAAATTTTTCATACTTTTTCAAACAAAACTATGCGGTTTAATACCTTTCGCTTAAATACCCAATTCGGGTAATTACCTCAAAAAAAAAATTCCCAACACTGATATATTCCTTGATGCATCGTCGTTTATTTACTTCAATATATCTTTTTTAAATAACTTTTTAAATTTCTTATAAATACCCAATGTGGGTAATTAAATAAAAAAATCCCAGAACTGATATATTCCTGGATTTTTCTCAAAGTGCCTTTTTTAGACAACTTTGCCAGAACTTTTTATACGCATCTGTTGGCTTCATACATACCTAATTGTTTTCATTCAGTGTTGGTGGTAAAAATATTAAATTTAAAAATAAGTGAACAAGTGTAGTGAATTGAATAAAATTTAAAAAAGGATTTAACGAAATGGCTCCCAAGAAAACGTCCCTATCTATGAAGTAAAAACTTTTATTTACTTTTTTTGATATGAATTCCTATTCAATAAAATGTTTTGTTTAATTTTTAATTGTATTTTCTTTATTTACTTTAATGCCAAATAAATTAAGTAATATTCGCATAATTATCCCTTAAATAAAATTAAGCGTATTCGTTTAAGTGCCTCTGAGAGGTAAATAAACGTGGATGTTTAAATACCTTCCCCGGATAAATACCCAACAAATTTGGACATTTTTGGTGAGGTATTTATCCGTGGAATACTGTATACCGTTATGGTGTTGAAATTCGTCGTGAAATATCCTCATATGCATAAAATTCACGGTTCCAATATTTAAGAAAATCGGCCCATAATTTGTCATAGCTGCCATATAACAACCATTGCCGAAAAATAATTTAACCCACATAAATAACTAATAACTATCGATCGTTTATATGGACCATCGTTTATATGGATCAAAAATTTTAATCCAGAAATCATATTAATATCGGTTATACGGCAATAATGCTACTGGTAGCTGTCAGTCAATAATAGCTCCTGAATTAAGACCATTTCCGAGCATAACACCCAACCATACAACTCTTATAAATAACGTTATTGAGATGAAATTCAACCAAAATAAGCCTCAAATACATAGAAATCACATTAGTGAATACTGGATTTAGAAGCTATCAGTCCATAATTGGTCCATTTCAACTATGCCACCCATAAATCTTTTGTAAATATAGTCGTTGAGATCAAATTCAACCAAAAGAATAAGAATTATAAGATTACTCTTTTTAATACTCTGTTTCTTAACTTGTTGTGAATATGAAAAAATGTTCTTTTAATTTTATAAATTGTTAAATTACACTCAAGATTATTATGAAAATCAGACAAACTCTGTAAATTACAGTAAGAATCGTTAATTATCAATCGGACTATCAGTCAAAGGGTTGCGGGTTCGATTCCCGCCAAAGACTCTGGGTGTTTTCTGCAGATAAGCCAAAAGCTTCGCAGTTTGTGTTTGTTAATTATTAAAAAAAAAAAAATATTTCAAATATATTTTCGTAAAATTGTTTTTAAAACAATATATAAAATAATAATAAAATTTGCACTAAGACTGAAAAGAAAACACAGAATAAGATATTCTACTCCTATAACCAGTGTAGTTTTTCTATTTCTTATTGCGTTTAGGTGGAGGGTATTTAAGATTCGGCACAGCCGAATATTGCACTCTAACTTGTTATTTATATTTATTGTATTTTTTTTTATATAAAACCTGGTCTAAAGGCAGCCTGCATCTGTGGAATAATATGGTGAAAAACAACCTCAACATTTTCTTAACTGAATGGCAGCGGCATTTAATGATGAGAACTTTTAAGTTGCAACGAGTGAGAAAACATAACAGTGATACAAATGAATGTTTCTTTCTGTTGTTTTTTTTTTTTTTTTTTTTTTTGTATGTTCACCTTTTTTTATCATGCTGAGCCCCTGAGATACATTTGCTATTGAAGTTAATTAGCAAACTAAGGACAGAGTTTTAAGGGAATGAGTTCTTTTAAAAAATGTTTATTTTGTTTCAGCAAATGAATATAAAGAAGAAGTTAAAAAAAAAGCAAGCTTAAAAGTCACTGAGTCTCTAAAAAAGGGTGTTTTAGATAACATTCTAACAGAAGTTTGTAAATATTCACTGCCCACCGCACCGAATTTGTCTAATATGGACAACTCTTCTCAATGTCATGTTCTTGTTTAAACAACGTTGTCAGAACAATTTTTCGCATAAAAATTTAATTTTCACACAACAAAACCGACAATGAAAATTATAATAGTAAACATTTTTTTTTTAAACTTTTTATTATTTATTTATTGAAACTGCCTTTATTTACTTCATAGGCCTTGCAATAAGTCTTTAAATTTCATACCTAAACCTTAAAAACTATTTGCTCTCAGTTGCGAAAGCCATAATGGACAAATGGACCCTAAATTAGAAGGGTGGTAAATCAGCCTTGTTTCTGTTTGAGTTAAAATATATAATAATTATAATAATAGTAAACATCGTTGTTTTCCCCACATTGATGAATATGTGGACAAATTTTTATTCAAACAACTTGTTCAGAACATTTGTTCGCTCAACAATGTCTCCTAACAAATGTAATTTGCACACTACATGACGAACATTTTTAAAAATTACAATGATAATTATAATCATAAACATGGACATGGACATCGACATGTTTTCCCCACATTGATGAACATGTGGACATCTCTTGTCGATGTTATGTTCTTATTCAAACAACATGTTCAGAACATTTATTTGCACAACGATGTCTAAAACAAATGTTTTTTTTTTCAAAATTACAATTATAAACACGTTTTCCCCACATTGTTGTTCCTGATATTACCTACGATTCGTTTCTTTCGTCACAAAACGATGGATATTCTGATGGTATTTTTAATATGAAAAGGGGAACAGATCTAGAATCGCTTTAAACTCGACAAATAATGGCTTTAAAGCATTAAAGTAAAGAGATTACAGAAATTATTTTATATTTATATAAAAAATTCGATATTTTTTTTTATTAATTTTAAATATACTGAATGAGAATTTTTCGTCTTCCGAGTATTAATTGTAAACATTTTTTATAAAATTTTTTCAACGAAGTTTACTTCTAGTTAAACATAAAATTTATTTTAAATTATACAAATATACAAAAATAAATTTGAAATAAATTTTATGTTTAACTAGAAGTAAACTTCCATTAAAAAAACTTTTAAATATAATTTAGGGAGCCTTAGGTCTGTTTTACAAAGTTTTTAAAAATTTATTTTTAATTATTCGGTGCTCTCTGGTGGATACTTTAGGGAAACATTCCGAGATGTGACAATAAAATGTTTTCCAAACTTGGTAAATTTGCCATCCATTTTTACACAAGTCCCGGAATTTCTGAGCATCCAATTCCAAAACCATAGTACTAAGGATACCAACTCTCATTGACTTTGTGTAAAGTAATAACTGCTCCGTAAGTCCCAATTTACACGAATCAATTCTTTAAGCTAAGCTGATTACCTTTTAGACATCGGGGTTAAGGGAAGATAAGACGAATACACACTTGATTGTACCAGCAATTCGTGTTACTCTCTTATTCGTATTGCATATATACAAATGTGTGGGTACTCTCAAATAAAAATACGAGCGATTTAAGCAATAAGAATTGTGCTGAGTGACGTCCGAAGAAATTTCAAGGAAAAAATTTTATCAATATTTTCAATAAAAATTGCTTCGTGTAAATTAGGACTAAATATTCTAGATATATCTCTTTCTTTAGATTAAGAAATTAGGCTGCTTTACAAGTTAATTAGGACAATACTCTAAAACTTTTTTTTTTCTGAAATCACATTTTAAAATAAGGTGAGGAATTATCACAATTTCATAATTAGCGATGGAACACAATTTTGTTTGAATGGATACGTGAATAAACCAAACTGCCGTATTTGGAGTGATGATAATCCTCAAGTGTATGTTGAGACACCGTTACCTACAGAAAAAGTAACTGTTTGGTGTGCTTTATAGTTTGATTTAATAATTGGTCCGTACTTCTTTAAAAAGAACGTTACAATCAATTGTGACCGCTATAGAGCCATGATTACCGACAATTGAACAATCATAATGTGCAGGAGTTGTGGTTTTAACAAGACGGCGTTACATGTCACACAGATGTTGCCACAATTGATTTATTGAAGGAAACGTTTAGTAACCGCTAGTAACACGTTTCGGACGCGTGAATTGGCCATCAAGATCGTGCGATTTAAAGCCGCTTTTCTAGTTTCTTTGGGAATATGTAAAGTAGCTAGTTTGGAGAGTTATTGTCGATATATGGTCACAAATGTTGGAAAAAGTCATCGAAAATTGGACCTCCAGATTATTCATATTTAAATTATAATGCCAGAAGATTATCTTTCGAATAAACTAAATTTCATGTCAGTTTAAAAAAAAACATCTTTGTGTAATTCCATTTCAAAGTTATATACATCTAAAAAAACACCCTTTATATATGAAAGAATATTTGTTAAAATTTTTGTGCTGCTCTCATGAATAACAAGAGCAGTTCTGAAGTACAATTTGTCCAGCTAGATAAGGAATTGATACCACAGTGCGAGGCATTAATCAATATTGTTGCAACATTAACAACAAAAATAAGACGGTAATAATTCGACTCTTGCATACATTACACATTTGTTTACCAGTATGTATGTTGTGGTAATGTTGATGCACATCCTAACCTCATTATACTAATTTTCTTTTTTCTGCCTTTTATTTTTCATATTTTTTATATTATTTTCTATGAAAACAATTTATAAAAAAAATAAGTTTTATCAATTAAAACATTCCCACTCTCATTTCTGAGAAACAAAAAAAAAAGCAAATAATTATTATGTTCTCAGACCCAATACACAAAGAAAGGTACACTCACGTACATTCATATTTGATGTCAATATGAATAATTAAAAAATTTTTAACTTTCCATTTTTTTCTAAGAAGAAAAATCCAGTAAATGAATGCATTGTGACTCATTCACACAAAATTAGTTAGAGATGTTTTATTAGAGAAAAAGTAATTGTATATAAAGGAAGGAAAAGTACGCAGTTAGTTTATAGTAACTGAAAGAAGTACTAAGAAAACAAGTTACTGTTTGCATTGATGTACAAAGACAAGAAATGACTTCAAAGTAATTAAAAAATTATGTTAGAAATGCATACTCGTACATAAGGGGAATTAGGTAATCAATTACTCTGTATTTGCTCTTCAAGGGGAAATACAATTGATAAAAGGTTTTTATTTTAAATGAGAATAACCCAGCGTGGCTTATTGTGAATTTCTATATTTTTTTTTCTATTTTTTTTTAGATTATAGTACTTAGAAATTGAACAAAACGAATATGATGAACTTGACAATTCCAATTCACGGGTGCGGTTGGAAAAAGTTATTAAAAATTGGAGCTCTAGATTAGACTACGTCCGAGCCAGCCGTGGCAGTCATATGCTAGAAGTCATATTTAAATTATAATACCAGAAAATTATCTTTCGAATAAAGTAAATTTTTAAAAATTTAAAAAAATCATCTTTGTTTTATGCAATTTCAAAGTTCTATACATCTAAAAAAAAACACATTCAATACGTACGAGGGCGGTTAGGTTTTTCAAAACTATTTTTATTTTTTAATATAATGTCCTGAAACTTCAATATACTTAGTCCAACGCTTATCTAGCAAATATGTATATCCCTTGATTTCGAACAGAACCATGATTTTCAACATAAATTTGCACAATTTGCAAGCATTGTTCAAGCGTCAGTCTATTCATGTTCAAATGCTAAACTAAATTAAACATAAATCACCCGACAGCTTACAAAATGGCCGCCAGTTTAAAAAGTGTTGCCAACTTAAAGTTGTATACATCTAACAAAAATACCTTTTACAAACATATCGTCGTTCCGAAGTTATCTTCACGTATATCACAAAATCTAAAAAAATTAGATAATACCACTTCCTGGGATAATTTTTTAAGATCTATCGATCTGTCCCGTCTCCAGCTTCGTATCTCTTACGGTTCCTGAGATATTATGGTGTTGTTTTTTTGCTAAAAATTAAACGCGTTATGTTACCGTATGAACCATTTGTGTGGATATACAATAAAAAAATATATGAAATTTATGAAATAAAAAAAAAAATTTGTTATCTTCACGTATGTGCAAAAAAAAATATTTGAAAGAAATTATCACAATATTAATATGTATATACATATCGTTTTTGTCCCTTATTTCAATAATATTTTCGGATAAAGTCAATGGGGGTTTTTTTAAATTAATATAGATGGATAGTAAAAGATAAAAAGATTTATAATTCGTTTTCTTAAATGAATTTTATTGTAAGGTAAACTAAAACTTATTTCTTATAAATATATTTAAGATGGAAACAATTTATAACATAGTACTAGTAATAACACAAAAATATCAAATATACATACCTGTATACCACTCGAGCATAAATTCAGTTTTGAAAATTTAGCTGAATGTATACACATTGACGCATATTCAGAAATTTTATCTAAGTTTAAACTTTTTTAAGTACCAACTTAAGTTATTCTTAGTTAATTACTTTCAGCACGAAAAGTTACAACTTAATTATGGGTAAAGCTGTAACTAAATGTCAACTAACAAATACATTAAAAGAACAGCTGATTGATTTTATTTCTTGTCGTCGATGATGTTAACATATTTGGCTACCAATTCTTTAAATGTAATTTTTTCATCTGGCGACCAATTTGAGTCTCTCTAAAATACACAAGGCAATATATACATATTTTTTTCCAATAATAATAAACTTACCTTATTTTCTTTGCTAATTGTGTCCATTTTGACCAAAAAAAAAAAATCACAAAAAAAAAATAAAACAAACTAGAGATGTGTTTTTCGTCAACAAAAATCTACTAAATGCAGTATTGCATTTCTTTTAACAGCTGAAAGCAATTGCTAAGTTAGTTATGATTTGTGAATAAGATGTTAACTACTTGTGAACAATTTTTTAGTTTCTGTTTAATAATTGCATTCGCAACTTGTTTAAAGTTAACATACTGCCAATTCAAATTAAAGAGACAAAACTTTGCTGTTAGTGTTTAAAGCTAGTACCAGGAAAATGTTTATTCAACCAACAATAAGCGTTAGTTAGCTAGTCACAAAAAAAAAATTGACAATAAAAATTAGTTGTTATTAAGTCAATAACAAAAGCTGCTGCTAGCTGCCACTTAAAACAACAAATCAAAAAATTTCTAATCACAATACTCACTGGCTGTAAAAAGAAACATTTTTATTGGCAATCAAACAATACAAAAGTACTTCGTTCGGAATTGAATTTGAATACAATTAGAGATACGAGATCCATCTAACACCTGCGGTATATGTAGTTACATAGTATATTCAAAGAAATTGATATTAAGTTGTGTGTATGTATAAATGTATGTAAATTGTAAGCAATTATAAAGTTTCTAGTACAACTTGTGGGTTACTTACAAATAATACTCTTGCAAATTTGCTATAACTTTACAATGACTAATTTGTGTATACCGTACAACCAAACGTTCAGGTTTTTTTTTGTGTCTACCCTGCAGTTCTGGTAACTTTTGCTGAACTAGTGATTTTAGCTACCTTTTAGCGTCATTATTGGTTACTGAATTTGAGTAGTTATTCAGTCTGAGTTAATTCCAATAGACAAGTCAGTAGATAATGCACAAATGAAAGATGCTTTCTACCGAAATTGTTCTTAACTAAACATCCATAGACTATTTACAGTTCCAATGCCTCTGGGTTTTATATAACATTGTATATAATGCCAATTTTCTGTTTTTCAGCCGATTGGCCAATTCAAAGCAATGCTTTGCAAAGTTTTAAGAAATTACAAATGTATTTCTCTTGTAGATTCAGCCAAATATGCTCTAAATCAGTGGTCGGCACAAACAGAACATTGGTGTCTTCATTGTTTAATATCTGCTATCAAACTATTATGGCGACAATATTGGTGCCAACGTCTTAAATGTACGAGGGCGGTTCGGAAACTTTTTAGCCTAGCACAGAAAGAGAATCACCCCTATCGTAAATAAAAATTCCACATGAAATTTGTTCTTTTTTCACACTTTTCCTATTAAAATTCAATGTTAAAAAAATAAAACGGAACCAATTTCATATGGAATTTTTATTCACGATAGGGGTGAATAGTTAGTTTTTCAAAAATATTTTAATTTTTTAATATAATCTCCTGAAACTTCAATGCACTTAGTCCAACGCTTATCTAGCAATTCTATCCCTTGATTAATATATGTAGTTTTTCTCAAGGCCTTCAAAATAGTAGTTTACAACTGTAATTGCATCTTAATTTGAGGTAAAACGCTTGCCAGCTAGGATTTTTTTAAGATTTGGGAACAGGTAAAAGTCACTGAGAGCTAAATCAGGAGAATAAGGTGGGTGGTCAAGCAACTCGTACTTTAATTCGTTGATTTTAGCCATTGTTAAAACACTATTGTGCGCTGGTGCGTTGTCTTGATGAAAAATTATTTTTTTGAAATGTTTTTACGAATTTTTACATTTAATTGATCCAAAATGACTCTGAATTTATTGTTCCACGCTTTTGCAGTAAGTCAATCAATAATATACTTTTGAAGTCTCAAAAACCGTTGCCATAACCTTACCAGCCGATTGAATTGTTTTTGCCTCCTTGGGGGCACTTCCTCCAGCTTCAGTCCATTGCTTGGATTGTTATTTTGTCTCTGGAGTATAGTAGTGGATTCATGCCTTATCAACAGTTATGAAACGACGCATAAAATCCATTTTATTTTTCTTAAAACGATCCAAACAAGCTTGAGAAATTTTCATTCTTATGCGTTTTTGGTCGACTGTTAACAAATGCGCAACCACCCATCTTGCAAAAAGCTTTTTCATCTATAGTTCTTTATGCAAAATTAAATAGACTTTATCATTTGAGATGCCCATTATATTAGCTATTATACGCACTTTTATTCGTCGATCATTTAATGCCATATCATGTACTTTGGCTACAATTTCTGTTGTTGTTACCGTTTTACTCTTTCTATAGAAGCAAAATACGGAATTAATTCCACTTCCGAACGGAATTAAGCTCTGTGACATGGCTGAATATATAATCTAGTATCAGTCATTTAACTAAGCATTATTGACCTTATTCACAAAAAATTAAAGTAGACTTCAAATGTACTTTAAGAGAAAATTTTGTCTAAAAGCTCACTTCAAACCCAATTTATTTTTTATGAATACGGCAGTATAACTTTACACTATAGTGTTAAAGTACTGTTAAAACGGCAATGTATACCATTGTTGCCATTAAAACTGAGGGGAAGTTTTTGTAGTTTATTAGCATTTGTATACGAAATTCTAGATTTGCAACGAAAACCATATTTAGGCCAGGTATTAAATTGAATGTAGGTTTCTTGTGTACAATTGCTAAAGAAATAAGAAATACCACTTGACGTAAATGTGCAAAAAAAAAAAAGAACACAACTTAAGAAATAGCATTAACTATTGAGATTTTAATCAATTATATTGGTTCGTATTACAAAAGAAATTTAAGAAAGTATGGCAAATTTTAACACATTAATATAATGAAATATATTAGCTTAAAACTTAAAATACAAAAAGTGTTGAACTATTTAAATAATAACACTGTGCTAGTTGGAAAATGTGACAAACGGGGCACCTGGCGTGTTAACCTAATTCGGGTACGCTGAATCCAGTGGTGCTAACCGTTTTTTTAGGTTAGCTCGTTTTTTCGAAATATACCGTTATTTCGAAAATGGAGGAGGTGGCACAACATATATTCGCGTAACTCAAAAACGGTTGAGTTTATTGAATAAACTAAAAAAACCGAAATTCCGCAATGAAATTTTCTTTAAGTAAGATTAAACTTTTTTCCAATATGCGCAGTCGTTGTAGAAACATAATTTTTTTTAACAAAAAAAAAAAATAGTTTTTTTTAGCAAAATTTCAAAAATTTTGTTTTTTAAAACGGCATAAAAAATTGGAAAACGCAGCTGTGCTTCTAATTTTTTCTGCAGGTATAGCAAACAAAGTTCCAAACAAAACAAGACATAAATAATTAAAATCTGTCTACAACTTTTGATTTTATTCACAAAAGATGAAATATATAATAACCAGACGAAACTTCAAAAATTAAAACATTTATTTTTGTTGTTAATTAAAGTTTAAGTTTTTATTTACAAATTTATTCTTCTTCCTCCTGCAGATTCCAACAATTATCCCCTAATAGCGAATCAAGTTGTTTGCCACTATACCAGTGTTCGAGTCTGGCTGTTACTTGGTGAAATCTCTCGCCATGTTCATCAGACTCGGCTGGTGATTGTTCATTAAATTTTTCTGCATGACAATGCAAAAAATGTATTTTCAATGACATTTTGAGTTTAAGTTTTTAAATGCAGTTAGTATATCTCCAATTAAAATTCGCTAATTTTCAGACCGATGATTTCCTAATACATTTTCTATTACTGATTTCACAGAATTCCAGCCCAATAGCTCCATATCATTCAATGCAAGTTCAAATTGTTGGTCCTTCATTAGACAACAAATGTCCGGTCCATTAAGAATTCCTGTAAAATAAAAACATTATGATATGAAATATAAATCTAATTTAATAAAGTAGCTAGAATTCATACCTTCTTTTACTTTCATGCCGCTTAATCGTGGAAAAATTCGGCGCAATTCGGTAAAAGCAATTCCATCTGGTTTCAATGCTTTTATAAATTTTTTTACAATACCCAGTTTGATGTGGAGTGGAGGAAGCAAAATCTTTTGAAATTAGCACTTTTTAGCAATTAATTCCGAATAGCATATTATGAGTATTTTTACTATTATTACTTTTACTATTTGTCGTTGATCTCTAGTACAAAGGAATACAAACAAATTTGTGTAGTTTATTTGTTATTTTTATTAAGTTTTATTTTTTTATAAAAGCACTGAACTGTTGAAGACTCTTATATTTATAATACAAAAATATTATATTTTTTATTTGGTACGATTTTCTTCAAATGGCGCGTTTTTTTTCTCCATTTTGGTGCGTTTTGAAATTTCAAAGTTGACAACGCTGATATATGTACATTGTACATACTACTTGCATTTTTCAACAACTCTACTCACACTTTCGGCAAATTTCAAAGTTATTGTAAAATGTTACTTCAAGAGCAAAATTTTTTTCTTATATTTTTGTTGTTGTTGTTGTTATTTCAACCTTAATAGTTTTTTACTTGGCTATATGTATGTATGTAGATACCGAATAGTCTTTGTTTTCCAACTACACTACTACTCTGCAGTTACACCACCACCCTTCCTATTGTAAAGTAATTTCATACATTTCTGAATAAAAGCATCAGTTTTTTTCCTCGAGAACTGAACTGAACAAAACATGCTCTAGTTTTTATATTTTCTGTAGCTTTTTAATGTTTGTCAATAATTGTTACGGAGCTCGTGACATTGTTTACATACAAAAGTGAATGAAAATGTGAAAAAAGAAATAACTAAAATGATATTTTAGAGAACATAAATCATTATACGATGTAAAAAGTGTGAGTTGGTAAATAAAAGATGAAGGGCGATTCGAAGATACGCCCTATTCTGAACAAATTGTGCTGCTTTAAAGTTTATACTTTTTGGGGATTTCTGATGTTGACTGATAAGTTGTATTCGAAACCCGATTTTATTTTAAAGAGAGCAGTATCACTCAAGCAATTAATATGCCTATATATTAATTAATTAATTGTGTTACTTTCTTTGGAAAGGGGATAGTTAGGAGAAGAATAGGTGGTGAAAGGAGAGAAAAGCTTTTCATATGACAACACTGTAATTGCAAAAAATCGTAACCATTTATTTTAGCACAAATTTGTTTGACGTTGCTTACTCTTACAAAAGTTTTGCAAGATCAAACAGCATCAAGTAAAATAAACTATATATTTGTTGTGCCCTTTTTTAAATAAATAAACGAGTTCAAATATATTTTATTAAATGGTTACATCTTTTTCGGCAAATATTTACCATGTGTGACCGTACCTTTAGTCTTAAATATTTTCTGCTACTAAACACTTTTGTCAGCAAAGTTTTGAATGTCGTCTGCTGTCAGCTTATTTGATGCTGAACGTTATAATGAACTTCTGTTGATGGCATATGAACGACATTAACTTAAATTTTATTGTTACAAACTCTTTTGTTGATGAGATGAGCGACAAAGTTCTTTGATTTTAAATGTTATGGTAATGAGAAAATAAGTGACATAGTCCAGAATTTGGCTTCTACTAAACATTTATGGTCGTCAAAGTCTTGATAATTAGTATGAAATTTAGGTTTTTACCGAATTTGCTGGGCGACATGCTGAGCGACAAATTCTTATGTTGTGTTTTATTAAACTTTCACCAATTCATTTTATTAATTTTGTTTTTATTTTTTTGCAATTTTTTTTTATTCATTTTATATCAAGGTCAACCAAAATGTTCAAATGACAGTTCTTCCCTAAATCTTTGTTAGCGACATTTTGTTTCATATTATTAGTTATTTTGACGACAGAGTTTCACCAAACTCTTAATTTTAGTTTTCAATTAAACTCCTTTGACTACACGTTGAGCGACAGACAGTAGAATATTGTCTATCACCAGCTCATTTTATGTCACAATGTTCTGAAAGTTGCCTTCTGTTTTGATGAACAGATAAGCGACAAATGTTTGAATGCTGTCTAACAGCACCAGCATCATTTACTGAAACTATGTTAGCGACAATATTAAATTTCGTTTTATACCATATATACTTTTGGCGGCATTCTGAGCGACTAAGACATCATGAAATGTGTTGAAGACAAGATAAATGCCAAAGTCTTGAATGCTGTCTTTTATCACCTAAATTGATTTCAAGGTGGGCGACAATGTCCAAATAGTCCAGTTCATAAAAACTTTGCTAGCGTCCATAGCCTTAAATTTTATTTTATATCTCATAATTTTGCTGACAACCTTAACAACAATATTTTAAATGTTATTTATTATTTATTTTTATTTAAACGCTTTTTGGCGAAAAGCTAAGCGACAAAGTCTTCAATGTAGCCTTGTACCCATTTTTTTTTAAGAAAAAGTAAACGATAATATTCTAAATATTGTATGCTTTCTAAGATGACAAAGTTTTAAATATTATTTTATAAGAGCTTCTTTTAGCGACAAGATAACACGATTATTAAAAGTGAATAAATGGGTAGAGAAACATATTTCAATTTCCTTTAATTAAAAATAAATTAATTGGCGCATATTCAGAAATCGTAACTAAAGTCGAAACTTATTAAACAGAAACTAAAAAGTAGTTCACAAATAGTTAAAGATCTTATTCACAAATCGTAATTAACTTAGCAACTGCTTTCAGCTGTTAAAAGAAATGCAACACTGCATTTAGTAGATTTTTGTTGACGAAAAACACATCTCTAGTTTGTTTTCTTTTTTTTGTGATTTTTTTTTTTGGTCAAAATGGACACAATTAGCAAAGAAATCAATCAGCTGTTATTTAAATGTATTTGTTAGTTGGCATTTAGTTCCAGCTTTACCCATAATTAAGTTGTAACTTTTCGTGCTGAAAGTAATCAATTAAGAATAACTTAAATTGGTACTTAAAAAAGTTTAAACTTAGTTATTATTTCTGAATATGCGCCATTGCTACTACTACTGTACGACATGCTGTAGGGTACTCCGGATACACAAAAACCAGAACATAAATATTTACACAACAGCGTCTCATTCATGTAGTACTGCAACATACAGCGCAGCGTTATTACAGGTATTGTGTAAATTATACTGCTTGCTGTTGGCAAGGTAAAAGTAAAGTTACATTAAATAAAAGTTCTTTTAACAGAAAACATTATATTTACTACTTACTATTCAAATATTTGAAAAAGAAACATGTTAATAAGAAAGTTTTTTTTAACCTATAAAACAACAAATACGAGTATGCAATACATACTCGTACAACACATTTTCAGTTTTTAATAAATGCCCCAAAAAAACCACATGTTTTTTGAGTTTCTTGTTTGTAATTTATTCAGTATATACTCGTACTCATAATTCAAGAAAATTTGAAGAAAACAAATCAGACTTATTTGAAATATTTTTTCGGTTTTACCCGTTGACGATAAATACCATTGATGTGTTAAGTTGTTAATTACTGCAGCACGTACTCTATAGAAGCAGTATTTTTATTCTTAGATTAAAGTTACATTTATGTAAATGTAGTGTAAAAAGAGAATTATAAATAAATGAAATTTTTAACATTTAAATTTAAATAATTGTCTTTCAAATGTGTTACTTTGGAATGAAATGAACTTTTTTGATGCATGATTTGAGAATAAAATTTATATAGTTAAATAATTGAATCCAACTACTCCTAAGGTATGGTCACACTTGACAAATATTTGCCGAAAAAGACGTAACCACTAAATAACATATATTTCAACTCGTTTATTTACTTAAAAAAAAAAACTTCGTTTATTTAGGCCAATGCCCAACAAATATTTATTTTTCTTTTATCTGATGCTGTTTGATCTTGCAAAACTCTTGTAAGAGTAAACAACGTCAAGCAAATTTGTGCTAAAACAAGTGGTTACGCTTTTTTGAACAAATATTTGCCAAACGTGACCATACCTTTAGACCCAATTTACACAAACCAATTTTTTAATCGTAGCTGCCTTAGGTTGCCATGTTCGGCAACTGAAGTTGCCAGTTGCCATCTGTAATATGTTTTTGGCAACTGTCAACCGAACTGAGGTTCGGTTGCCATCCGTAATCGACCCATACGTTTTATTTGTAATTTTTTTGAATGTTCATAAATTCTAAAAATTATATTTTCTTCAAGCGTAAGGTCAAAATTTCCTTCTATTTATTTCTTTTTTAACCCAATATTTCTCTATAACAGGGAAATAAAATTTATCAAAAAATTTATAAAATTTTAAAAAAGAAAAAATTTTGACCTTAAGATTGAAGAAAATATAATTTTTAATAAAGATAAAAAGGTCGAACAATTAGTTAAATAGTTCATAAATTCTATGAATAATTTCAGTCAGACCAAAGTTGTCTTATTCCTTTAAAACTTCATTATCTAAATAACTTTTAACGCTAAATTGTCATTACCTTTACCTTTTAACCTTTTAGTCATTCGAAAAATTGTAGAATGAACTCTTTACAATGTTTTCAATAAAAAAAACTATTCAAATTTCATAATCTAAACAAATACTTTGTATCACTTTTCTAAAAAAAATCTATTAAAATTCCAAATGCATTCAATTGGATTTCATGAAATTTCTATTAAATATAAATAAACTGAAATACTGTTACCAGTTAGTTACGCATAAAATATGCCATTAAACAATTACAATTAAACTTATACATATTTATGTTTGAAGGCATTTATTTATTTATTTATTTATTACAGATATCACCATAAACATCGTAACGTAATCACCTGAATTACAACAACCAGAAAACGAACCTCTTTTTAGCGCGGTCTCGTCGCGCTTGTTCCAAAAAAGAAAGACAGAAATCTAAAAGCAACGATAAATCAGGCTAAAACGAAAATGGGTTCCGATTGCGGTGTTTGGATTGGCAAATATGTGTTGTGCATATTTAATTTTCTATTTTTTGTAAGTATTTAATTTAAAAATAACATTTTTATTTGTATAAGTGCTACTATAATTTAGTTAAACTTTAAAAAATCGACATACATAAATCTGTTGTCGGGGGGGTAAAAAAAGTGAAAATTGCATTTGTTTTATTACAAAATCAATAATTCAATTATATGTAATTTTGAAAAATGTTTGTCGTTTATGAAACAATATTGGATTAGAGAAAAGTAATATTCAGTTTTATAAACATGTAAGACAACTTCCGGGCTTTTTCAGAATTAAGTAAACGCAAGTAAGAATGTAAAGTCGGTCATATGCGACCATATAATACCCTAAAAACTGTTTTCCAGAAATTAGAGCTTTGACCAATTATGGCCCGATCGTCCATAAATTTATTGTCATGACTTCTGTGCATATAAATATTTTTTGTGTTGAATTTTATCTCGATATAAACACTTTTAAAAGATTAAAGCCCATTTTCACCAATTTCAGTTGTAATATAACTATTACTTTAACTGTGAGTTAGCATATTTTCTTTTTCACCAAACAAAGTTAGTCCTGTTTCACACACTTCAGTTTTAGCTGACCAGTTTTTGTTCAATTTTCTTCTGAACTTGACATTTCATTCACACGCGTCAATTAAATTTTCGTACTTTTTAATGCAAATTCACAGGCATGAAAGAAAAAAAAAATAAGAAAATTGCCTAGTACCATCAAGTTTGTACCCCTGTTATTCTATTTTCCCTTCTCTACCAAAAATACTTGTCTTGAGGAGTGTGAAAGCGGACTCAAAATTTAACTTACAAATTTAACAGAGAAGTTGAAGTTAAATTTAACTACAAAAATTGCTTTAGTTAATTTCTTAACTGGCACAAATAATGAAAATTATACAACAGAATATGCTGTAGTTATGAATTGGTTTTAAAATATTGGACATTTACAAATGTCCAAAAATTACATCTAAGAAAGTTTTAACATAAACTTTTTTAGTACATATAAATCATTTGCGTCAAATATTTCAAAATAATTCAAAATGATAAACTTAAGGAACTTTATTGTGATAATTAGAGTTTTTTCCCGCAGTTTTTCGCTTCCTGGGAAATCGGGATTTTTTTTTAATTTCCCGGGATCCCGCTCCATAGAAAAAATAAAGCGTAAATTTGTCTTTATTTATAAAAAATCTTTTATTAAAAAACGTGAGGAAAAACAAGATAAAAAAATACTTAAATACTACAAAAATTAGTTTTAATTGAAAGAGGAACTTGAATTATTACATTACGCTTTTAAATGTAAATTTCTTATTATTATATTCTAGATAAAAAATAAACATAACAATTTAATTCATAAAAAAATAGTAAAAAAAAACAAATTCAGGTACTCAAGATATGAAATCAAAAAATAAATTAATAAATAAATTTTGAAGAATTTTTGCTGTTTATACGAGTTTGAAGCATTTTGAAGAAAATTTCAATCGTGTAAATCTAGCTTTAGGTATACATGGACAGCCTGTTAGCCAGACGCAAGAATGATAAAATAAAGATTACGCCATGCGCATAATTTCCCGTAAGTGACGTAGAAGTTCCATTCTAAGGGTTACCAAGAATGTTTCATGTGTTAGAATTAAAATTTCTTGCGAAAAAATTAGCCAATAGAAACACAGAACGTGTAACGTCACAGTTCCAACATGCGCAGAACATTTTAAAATTTTACGCGCGTTCGCGTAATCTTTATTTTATCATTCTTGGCCAGACGTACGAAATCAGGAAGTGATTCTGATCCAAAGGTACATTTTAAGCTGGGTGCTGGATTAATATTTATTGACGTTAGAAACATCGGCACAAATGCAGCTTTGAAATATTTTTGAGTACTATTTTGAACACAATATTTTAAAAGTATCTACCTATAATTTTTAGTCCGTATTTCAAAATCAGGGGCCAAATTACCGCATTCGTGATCGAATGAGCTATCGTATCGAAAAATGATTTCGATACCGAAATTATGATAAAATGTACTTAATTTCTTGCTCGATATCGAATGCCATAATCTCAAATAAGAAAATTACGATAAATTTTACTCGATATCGAATGCGGTAATTTGGCCCCTGGGGCTTGAATTTCGTTATTAAATATATTCTCGATTTGAAAAAAAATTTAATTGTTTCGTTACTGTTTTGCTTAAGTTTTGAAACAATTAAGAAACTACTTCTATATTTAATAATCAAAATGCAGTAAATATATTTTTATAGTTGAAAGAAAAACAAAAAAAACACACGAAATAACTTCTTTCCTAATCCAATATCTTCATAACAATTTTATACATTTTTACCATATAATGTTCATTAACTTAATTTTAAGCTTTTTATTTTATAAACAAAATCAAAAAATACTACAATTTTCTGGTTTGTCATTTTGTTTTATTTATGTAAATCTATTTCATTTATTGTGCATGTTTTTTTATTGTTAATTATTTTTTTTATTGACAGATCCTTGGCACGATAGTTTTGGGCACCGGTATATGGCTGGCCGTTGATAAGGCCTCTTTAATAGCTTTATTAAAAATGGTCGAAAGTGAAAATATTAATGTAAGTATTAATATTAATAATGATTAATTTATATCTTTTATTACACATGTATGTATGTGTGTGTGTGTGTATTTGGGTTTCTATTAATAAATATGAATTTCTATTTTGTGCTTCTTTTCACTGGCATTTTAGTCAGTGAAAAAGTGTTTCCTTTTTGTTGATTGCTTCTTGTCATCTGTCGATTATTAATTGAAGCTACTTTTTTGGTTTTCATGTGTCTTTTTGTGTAGTAAGTTGTGATGGCGTGTTTCAATTTAATTTTCATATTAATCTTGATTAGATTTTTCAAGTGGTAATAATCCAGGAAATCAAATATCGTCTTTCGCCTATTCACTTACACACTCTGAAACTATTGTTCGTGTAAGTATGACGTATATTTTGGGGTTAAATTTGGTTATTCTTTGATAAAATGACACTCCTTTTCATTAAAAAATCGTGTTGTTATTTGTGTAGTAGTAATAAAATATTTATAGTTTTTTATTAAATTGTAATATGTGCATTAGCATCAGGAAGATGTGTATCGATTTGACTTTGTATAGCCTTTAGATATCTAATATAAATTATGCAAAAAAGAAGTGCATATTTAAAAGTTCTTAAAATCTTAAACTGTTTAATACAATAACTAGTGACGCACCAAACATTGTCAAGCCGTGCAATTCATAACTGCCCAGCAATGTCGAATATAAATCAAATCACTTCTAGCAGCTTTTTTAACAGATGTGTTTAAGATTAACATGGATACCTGCCTTATAGGCCTAACTCCATGGCTCACTTAAACGGACCAATACCGAATTGAACGTCCCAGCAAGACCAACTCAATATATATCTTGCATACTTGCATGCAAGTGCCAGGAACATACAATTAGCACATTCTCGATACATGACTGCAACGATCAATGTAAAGAGCACCTTGCTTAAGAGCTTGGGCTATCTAATCTCTGCCATCCCTAGCTTAGTCATTTAGCATGACCCAAGACAATTATTAGAAGAGCAGCAATCGCAACAGTGCTTTGACCAACCACTACCATGGACGAAGATCAGAATTTACCGTAGTTTCCATATACCACATATCTAACCTCGTCCAAAGGCGGATCGTCAACGCAACAATTGCCACAAAAGCCACAATTCCCGTACATTTCTTAAGCAACGAGCTAAGTGTCCCCTTCTTTTATTGGCTCTGTTGTTGATCAGCAACAGAACCTAGGACAATTTGGTGGACCGAAGTTTGTTGCTTAAACAAACATCAGTCTTTTAAACAACTGCCATTCTCCACGCTTAGGGTATCGACCAAAGCCACTAGGTAAACACCGAATGGATCTCAACCAATTATCAGTTAGGGGACACCCCAAATGTTAAATTAAGGACAAGTCCCCGGGCTTTTAACTAATCAAGTCAGTTTCAAGTTTCATTGAGTGTTAAAATCAATGAGACTATCCAAGCTCATGGCACCGGTGTCGCCATCTCTCTCCAATATGGTAGATGGGGGAAGCTTTTAGCTGTTTGAATATTTGGCTGTCATTACCGGGAAGCTAAAGACGATTTTCATAGTCTCATATATCCATTATTTTCGTCATACAACATAAATCGGACATGGGATATTCTCCAACTGCCAGTCTGAAAAATGTGTTTCCATCATTAGCTCTAGATTATCTTGACAATTTTGTGTATGTTGGGTGGTATTGTTTGATTTGAAGATAAAGCCTTACCCAACTTAATTCTGAAGAGCTTTCTTCACCAACGCAGATGTTTTTCCATAATCTAGCAAACCAACAAATCCACTACACATTTTGAAATAAGTTAATTTAAAAGTTGAAATAAACTTTCTCTTTCTCTGTGTCAAGTACTTAAACTTTATGGCAAATATAATTTGTAAGCCCAAAAGCTAAAAAAAACATAAATTGGTCACTAAATTGTCCGTTGGGTGAGAGGGTCCCTGGGGACCTTTTTCATTTTCAAACTGAAATTACTCATTGATAGTCTATGGGAAGTATAGCCGACCCCCGCATGTATTTTAAGGAAATTTTATCGAGAATTGTCTAAATAAGAGTTCAAGGCGATTCGTTTCTATTGAGATTTAAAGGTGTTTAGTACAATAACATGAGAAAAGGTTCGTTGGGACCTTGCGCTGAAATTTCAAGAAATCATTAATGAATGCTCTTTATTTTGGCTTGTTTTATTGTTTGAACACATCACAAATGTGTTGTTTCAATTTTAGTTACTTTTTTGCTTTTTTAAATAAAATTTTTTTTAAATAAAAATTAATTAAAAATTTCATTTGCATTCATAATACATGTATAATTAGTAAATAATAATATTAATAAAGCAAAACAAAAAAATGGCGTTTTCATATAAAATTCCAAATAGGTCCCATGGACCTTGTACTTCGTATAAGGGCAACGGATGACTCACCCAACAGAGGGATTTTTTTTCTCGCTAAAAGTCATATTAATATCATAATGGAAATTGCAAACTGATGAGACAGAGTGAGTACAGCGTTGCTCTAACTTTGTGTTAATTCAAAAGTATTTTTGGCCTTAATGAAGGAAGTTCGCAAGACTGTGTAGCTTGTGCTTTTAGCATTAGATTTATTGTAATTTTAATTATAGCGGACCCCTGGTAGATATGAGTGCCGATTACTGTTTTAGGCGAATTGAAAATTTAACTCACATTTTCAATATTCCAGTTATAAAAAATGGATTTTGAAAAGTACCTAGTCTGCAAACCCTTTCATTGCATTACTTTTGCAAAAAAGTTCATACATACCTATAAAGCTTCTACCATGACTAAATTGGTAAATGCAAAATGAATGCGTACTTGTGTATAAGATTGTAATATCTTCGTACTCGTAATGTAGGAGTTGACAAGACATTTACATATTACTACACGTTAGATATTGGAATAACAAGTTTATCATATAAAAAAATAAAAAAGTATAATAAATGCAAAGACAAATAACTTACTACTCGTATGTTTAAATATGTGCATTTAATTGACAACACCCTCGTAAAACCAGCATAATGATTGTTGTGGCAGCATGTTTACATGTTTTTTTTTATTTTTATTTTTGTGAAATTTCTTTCTTCGTTTCAACAAAAAACCAACACAGTTTATTGGCATTTACAACTTTACAGAAAATATAACAAGTGAAAATAACTCTAAAAACTCTAAACATGTAATGAAAAAGTTTTCGAAAAACATTTAAATGCAATTGGTCAGTTTTTTGCTGCAACACCAAGGAAAACATGAGCAAAAAAGAATGAATTTTATTTATTGTAGCTTTATTGCAAGAAGGCAAGTATTATTTAATAATGAAAACGATTTTAATCTATACTCTGGAAATGTTTTCAATACAAACTTTATTCACTTTTGGCCGAGTATGCATAGGCCAGCAAGTTGTTTTCCGAAATGTATTGTTGTACAACAAGTATAAATAGTCGCCTAAACACTTAATCAATTACAGACATTTATTTCTTTCATGTCATAAAATACGAGTATGGACATGTTAGACAAAAGCCAAATGGACAATATTGCTCTGATGGTCTGCTGCTGGTTATTTGGTCACACGGCCGTTTAGTCGGTTGTTGTTTGCAACTTTTATATGTAAACTTTACAACCAGACAATGTTGTAAATGAAGTTTAAAAAATTTTTGAACAGAAAAAAGTCAATGAACTTTAATATGTGTTGAAAATAAATATTGTAAATAATTAGGTAGGTATTGCGTCAAATGAAAAGTAAATGAGAAAACTGCATGCAATTTTAAATTGTTTTACTTTTTTCACGTATAATAAATATGTACTTATGTACTCGTATATTAAAGCTTGAATGTAAAAAATATCAAAATTATTAGAAGCAACAATGTTAACCACAATTGAAAGGGATAATATTTCATAAAAAACAAATATTTACAATTAAAATTATGGATGTATGTATGTATATTGTATAGGTAAACAATACCTTACAGGAGTTTTAAGAAAAAAATCATTCGAAATTCATTTTGTAACAGAGTTCTCATCTGTTATATATGATAAAAATGCATGTGTTCAAAAATCTTCCAATTAAGCAAACTCTAATTCACTCAGATTTGCTACATATAAATATTTAAATTGTCCATCTTTTAAATATGACTATATTGGCCAGCGCAGCGCAAAACTTGGTCATCGCGCCTTTTGTCTCTCTTACGCTCACGTAGTACCCGAAACCATTCAGCTTTGCTTGATAATCCATACGCTAATATTATGTCATGTTTCTCAAAATCAGTGATTGCCTCCATGGCATGGAACATGTAATAAGGATTATAATAGCATGTTATACTCATTTTTTCTTTGTTGTAATCTGACCAGTTATTGATTCAGATTTTTGTTTATATTTTGATCATTTTTATAAATAGAATAATTGTAGTATTTAGTTGAACTGTTACTATTTAATTTTTGATATTTTTCTTAGTTAGGCTTAAGTTCATTTTAAA
Source organism: Bellardia pandia (assembly GCA_916048285.2). Taxonomy (NCBI): domain Eukaryota; kingdom Metazoa; phylum Arthropoda; class Insecta; order Diptera; family Calliphoridae; genus Bellardia; species Bellardia pandia. Next base: position 52,571,322 of record OU696531.1, read on the forward strand.
TTTAATTTTCATTAAATCATTTTTTTACTGAAGGAGGATTGTTTAACAACTTGAAAAAATTTTTTTGTTTTTGATAATTTTTCTGACTAGGATTCGAACCTGGGTTGTTGGTAAAAAATGATTTAATGAAAATTAAATTTAAAATGAACTTAAGCCTAACTAAGAAAAATATCAAACATTTTTATAAATTTTATTAATAATTCGTTCATTCCCTGTTGGCAATGAGTGCAACAACTGGTCTAAATCAGTCGTGTGCGAAATTTAAATTTCCCAGCACATATACTAGGCCACAAAATTCTGTTTACGCTACGTTGACACACGTGTATTTTCATATACACAAATGTTTTGTATTTTTCAGAGACGAATATTCGCGACCAAAAATTCGTCGTTCGTCCCAGTTTGTGTTTTACTCAAATGAACATTTATTTCTCAGAGATCAAACTTAAATCAGGGGCCAAATTTCGATATCGAATAAAATTTATCATAATTTTCTTATTTGAGATTATGGCATTCGATATCGAGCAAGATTTTTAGTACATTTTATCATAATTTCGCTATCGAAATCATTTTTCGATACGATAGCTCATTCAATCACGAATGCGGTAATTTGGCCCCAGGTGCTGGTTAGCACTAGTGCATGCAAGGTCTCACTAAGCAATTTCTTAAATGTTTATTATTTACTCTCTTAATAAAGAAATCTCTATGTTGCTTAACCCAGGGATGCAAAATAAGATTTTACAAATTGTACTAAATTTCAAGAGAAAGTGTACTTTTTTCATCCCAATTGTACTAAATTCTTTTCTTAATTTTTTTATTCAAAATTAACTAAAAATTTACATAACAATTCATTTGTACAATTATATGTGTGTAAAAAATATTACAATTAATAAAAAAACCACATTAAAATTCATTCGTACTAAGTACATACATACATAGATAAACTTAACAATTAAAATTAATCAGGTAGGTATGTGATGGAAAACGATAACGAGTGAGTTTTTGAAGTCCATTTTAAAGTATTTCTAATTAAATTTTTAAAATTTTTGTTTTAAGATTCTCTTTCATGGCAAATTATCTTTATATATTGTGGGATAAAACTGTTTTAATACAGAAATATTACGAAAAAAATTAACTTCTAAAACTCACTCGTTATCGTTTTCCATCACATACCTGAATGTTTTAATTTCAAAAGGTTTATGTACCTATTAGTTGTTGAGAAAGTATTATTTATGATATGCTTCTTGCTAACAAATTCTTACTCATTTCTAAATTGTAGCAGCACGAATTAGATGACTTCAGCAAGTCCTTTGTTGGGATTAGATTGGAGACAGTCGAAACAAACAGTCTGTCTCTTTCAATACAAAAGGACCAATAAATGGACCTACGTGAACTGTACAATTATGGCTGCCTGCTGACCTAACAGTCAGTTCCTTTTTTTTTGGTTTCTATTATATTTTGATACGAAAACATCCTTTCCACATTTTCAGATGAATGTGGAATGAATAATGTTCCTTTAGCAATTCTTGAAATATCAGTAAACATTAGTTCATTATTCAGTTCTGATACCTTCGACCAAAAAGTACATATATTGTCGTTTTTTAAAGACTTAATAATTTCTATATCTGCCAGCGCTCATAGTTTTATTCGCATTAGGAGACATTTTTAATATTAATGGTACAATGCTAGAAGTTCTACCTGAAACATAATTTTCTAGCGTAAACTTGTTAAATCATAATAACATTTCGTTATCAACTTTTGCTTTTAAGACTTGTTTTGTAATTTCTTTAAACTCCACATCAATACTATTGACAATATTATTTAAGGATATATTTACATCAATATCTGTTCCACAATAAATTCGTGTATAGGAATATGGTTTTCATTAATATTAATTTTTAATATGTCACTTTCATCTAATATATCCTTATGTAAAAATTGCGAGCGATTTGTCGAAACAAAAATTTTAAGCGATCTAAAAATATATGCATTTTGGCATACTCGGATTGCATTTCTAAATTTATAGTTTTTCAGGACATATTGCAGAAAGAAAAAAACCATTTTATATAGTGGATTTAAAAGTCCGGATAAAGCCTAGTACTCTGTTCAAAATTTCAAGTGGAATGCTGTCAAAATAATTGTAAAAAAGTAAAGAAGTAGTACTCTGTTCATTTTGTGAAAAACATATGAAATGTATCTGGCAATATCTATTACTTGTTGTGCTGCCAGTAATATTTATTTAGTCATTTTTATTTAACGATTTCAATTCAACACAGATTTTTAAATATCTTAACTTTTATTTATTTTCGATTTAAATTCACAAAAAAGCAAAACATATTGTTTTGTTTACAAAAAGTACATTTAGCTACACGTCAAATTTTCCGTATGAAATAATTAATGTTGCTCAACATTTTCCCCAAATTTGAACAGAGTACTAGGCTTAAGATTGAATTTATTCTTACGTTTTGGGAATAACAAAAGTTGCCTTATGAAAATGTAACGATCACAAAAATAGGATAATGATGAATTTTTTTAAAATACATTTGTGCAATTTAATAATATAGGGGAAAATTTTAAATAGTGCTAAATTAGTCACTACTATCTTTGATATAAACACACCAACAGCGTTGTTATACATATATGTACGTATATTTTGCAGATAACCTTTTATTTTTCTAAAAAAAACCTCTTTTTTTTAAACTTTTTTTTATGAAATAAACAACTTTTTTTATATAAAACTTAAATTTGTTTAAGAAAAATTATCAATTTTAATTATTAATCTATTATTTTATCAATCGAAATCAATAACAAAAATTGCGAAAAAATAACACGCCATTTCCTGTCAGTTTTGTGAAAATAAGTCATAGTTTTTGAGTTAAAAAAAACCTTTTCTTATAAAAAAAAATGTTTGTCTCTCTAAAAAAGGGAAAACTTGACATATGGCAACGTTATTTTCCAATAAAATGTGTCAAGAGCCCAGAAATCAAATATGTTGCTCCAATGCAGTGGTCGGCATGGATTTTAATAAGATGTTATAAATTTTCTCTCATGCAATCTGACAATTTATGTTGTTGTTAGTAAGTTGATTCATTACGAATAAACTTAATGAATTTGTTTCTGGACTCAACGAAGACCTCGACTAAATTCAATAAACTATCGAAACAAAGTGTCCTTGATGTTTTAAAGTGAGTTAATGTATTAAAGAAGATGCAATTCGACAAACATAAAAAAAAAATTGTTACACGAAAATATTTACGATTTAATTTTATTTTTTTTAACAGAGAAGATATTGTCAAGTTTCTGTAAAAATAAGACGAAACGAGAACCTTAAAAATGGAATAACCGCCCTATAGATAAATTCAATACCTTCTACTCCATTAAAAATTAATAATCAAGGTTAATTGCTTTTAATTACTCGCAATTTTTGTATCACTCGTTACAAACTTTATGTAAAGATGTTTTAATATTAAACGGTGTTGTAGGGCGTTCAGTAAAATGTGTATAAATAAAAATTTCAGATTACTTGTAATATGAAACTTTTGTGTTGATTTTGTTCTTTACACAGTCATTAAGGTATTTAATATCTCAAAAAAGAAAAACAAATTAAAATAACAAAACAAAAATAAAATAAATAAAAGACTACTAGAGCAGTGATCCCCAAATTTTTTAATCCTTATCCGCTAAAAACTTTAAAATTTATGTAAGTTTTTAAAGAAAAAAAGGGTTTTATGCCATATATATTTCCTAGTTTCCAGAAACATGTTCATGGCAACATATTTACTAGAATCATGCTCCTACCACATATTTACTAGAAACACATTGCTGGTCACATACTAAAACATGTTTCTGGAAACATATTTACTAGAAACATATTTATTTACTAGAATCATACTAGAAGCATGTTTTTGGAAACACATTTACTAGAAACATGTTACTGGCAACATATTTACTAGAATCATGCTGCTGCCACATATTTATTAGAAACATATTGCTGGCAACATAAGTATATACTAGAATCATATTAGAAACATTTTCCAGTTTTTTGGCCACATATTTGTTAGAAACATATTGCTGGCAACGTAAGTATTTACTAGAATCATACTAGAAACATGTTTCTGACCACATATTTACTAGAAACATGTTTCTGAAAACATATTTAATAGAAACATACATTTCTGAAAACATATTTACTAGAAACATGTTTCTGACCACATATTTACTAGAAATATATTACTGACCTTATTTACTTAAAACATGTTGCATTAATATATGTGTCTATACAAATGCAGCAGTTCCAGGAAGAGTAACCATATAATATCGTTTAATATTCTTCACTCATTCTGTTCAGATTGGTTTCGATTCTAATCGATTTTATTTTAGTTTGATTTTTGTTCATTCTGTTTAAATTTAGAATATCAGTATAAAAATCTTGAGTTATGCTTTTTAGTACACTTTTGAAATTACAATTATCTGGCACAATTTTGGAAACGCTACTAAATTATTAGAAATGTAACTGACTGGCAGCATCTGTAAACACAAGTACGCATTTGTGGTGCAATTACCAGCATTTACAAATTAATTGTTCAAAGTTTAATTATGTTCAAGCTGATGATGGTGACGTTTCTATGAATTCAGTAGACAAAAAAAAAAAGAGAAAAGGTATAAAATTGTCCTTCACTTAAGATACAGTTAAAGATACATTTCTTACAATTAAAATTTAAAAGAGAATAATTTGTTTAATAATGATGCTTTGTTTTAATTTTTCTTTTTTATAGCAATTTACCCAACCTCAGGTTATTGAACAAATGGCTTATGTTTTGATAGCCATTGGTGGCATAATGTTTTTAATGAGTTTCCTGGGTTACTGTGGGGCTATACGTGAATCCAGATGTTTATTGACAACGGTAAGTTTTTTTTTTGTTAACACGTTTAAATATTTGATCAAAGATTATTTAATTTTTTTTTTAAATAAAATTATTAAGGCACAATTTTAATTTAATCTTTATCATTAAAGAAAATAGTTTTGTTTGACTATAAAAATTTAGTCTTATTTTTTGTTTTTGTTTTTTGCTAAAAGAATATTTGCTGTTTATGAAAGCAAGAATAATTGTATTTTACTTAAAATTTTAGTCTTAATTTCTTTATTTAAAATTGTTATTGTGAGTGCAATGAGTGCAAAAGTTCATAGATGTATTTAATCAGTGATCGGCACTCGGAGCTAACAGGTGCAGCATATAACTGTTTAAATAAGTTCAAAACAATCAAGTTCATTAATTCAATTAAGTTCAAAAAAAAAAAAACAATGCAAACTCAAAGAAGTTTATTAAAATTATCAATGCAAAAACAAAATTAAGTCCAAAACACAAAGAAAGCGTATTGCATGTTATTGAAAAACATGTTCTCTTTATGGCGAGCACTGCTTTAAATACTGTTTGTCATAGCTGTAGTCATGTTTTTTAAATGTTTTATTGTCCACAACTTGCAAATGTCTTTAATTTATCGTTATGTTGTTTTAAGGAAGAAAGTTTGCTTCCAGTATTTAATCATGATTTTTTCGTTTTCCAAGCGTTTTGGGTGCCAACATGTTTGGTGTTGTCTCTTGTATTTTACAAGTGGAAGTGTATAATGTTGAATGTGGGGGTTTTCCCTGGCGGTCAATGATCAAGTGCAGTTTTAATTATATTTTATTAAAAGCTAAAGTTTTAAGCCGCATTTATATTCAGTGAGCATTGCGTATTTTTATAAAATTGTTGGTACTTTTTTGTGACGAACATAGTATTGCTGTATTTCCTTGCTTTCAATGATGTTTAAATTAAAATTGTTTGAATCTATCATACAGTTAAACACCTGACAGGTTTAACGTTTTGCTATTTTTGTTTGTGTTAACTAATTAATAATCTTTTTATAAAGCATAAATTATTAAGCATAATATTTGCTATAACAAAACTATTTATGTATTCCATTTATTTGATACATATATTTACTATCAAAAATGGTATTAAACAAAACTTATTCAATCTTTACCTAATAAATTTAAACAAATATAAAATATTTATTATTGCATCATGTTACAACATCAAAATAGATAATAAAAATTGTTCTTTGTTGGTTGGTTTTGCTTTTAATTTTTTAGTTTTTCATTGTTTTTACATATGACCCCATAAATTTACCTACAAGTATCTGAATATATATGAAACAAACAAAAACAAACAACACAGAAAAAAGATACAAATATTTATTCATACGTGTTTGTTTGTAAAATATGTATATTCATTTTAATATGCGAACCCTGAACTCAATGGGCAATGTGAATGTTTAGGCATAAATTAACAATAATAAGAGAAAACCAAATAAAACAAATAAACAATATGTACATACATACATACATACATACATATACATATGGAAAGTGAAATTATTTTATTTTAAAAACAATTCAAAAAAAGTTATCTGTAACGACAATAAGTATACGCTCGTTTGTAACTATCTGCATGCTGGTAGCGAGTACTCGCATTACGAGGGCGGTTCGGAAGCTTCTTAGCCTAGCACAGATAGAGAATAGTTAGTTTTTCAACAACATTTTTATTTTTCAACATAATCTTCTGAAACTTCAATGCACTTAGTCCAACGCTTATCTAGCAATTCTATCCCTTGATTAAAATAGTTTTCCTCAAGCCCTTCAAAATAGTGGTTTACGACTGTAATTGCATCTACATTTGAGGTAAAACGCTTGCCAGCTAGGAATTTTTTAAGATTTGGGAACAGGTAAAAGTCACTGAGAGCTAAATTAGGAGAATAAGGTGGGTGGTCAAGCAACTCGTACTGTAATTCATTGATTTTAGCCATTGTTAAAATACTCTTGTGCGCTGGTGCGTTGTCTTGATGAAAAATTATTTTTTTGTGTTTTAAGCCAGGACGTTTTTGTAGAATTTTTACATTTAATTGATCCAAAATGCTGCAATAGTACTCTGAATTTATTGTTTTACCCTTTTTCAGATAGTCAATCAATAAAATACCTTTGAAGTCCCAAAAAACCGTTGCCATAACCTTACCAGCCGATTGAATTGTTTTTGCCTTCTTTGAGGCACTTCCTCCAGCTTCAGTCCATTGCTTGGATTGTTCTTTTGTCTCTGGAGTATAGTGGTGGATCCATGTCTCATCAACAGATATGAAACGACGCTTAAAATCCATTTTATTTTTATTAAAACGATCCAAACAAGCTTAACAAATGCGACACCCATTTTACAGAAAACTTTTTCATCTATAGTTCTTCATGCAAATTTAAATGGACTCGATCATTTGAGATGTCCATGATATTAGCTATTTTACGCACTTTTATTCGTCGCTCATTTAATACCATACCATGCATTTTCGCTACAATTTTCGTTGTTTTTGCTGTTTTCAGAAGTCCACTACGTGGTTCATCCTCAAGCCTTGTACGACCACGTTTAAATTCAGCAACCCAATTTGTTACTGTTGCATATGAAGGAGCACTTTCACCTAACACATTCACCATATCATTATGAATTTCTTGTCCCGACACATTTTTTTTATTTAAATATTTAATGATACTACGAATTTCTAATTTTTCCATTGTAAAAAAATCGCGGATGAGTCTTTTTTGAACACCTGTTTCTATATGAAGGAGTCGCCAGATCGATAAGAAATTCAACATGTGTGATGAAAGTTTCCAAAACACTTAACTTTTTTTGTTTATACTGCGCTTTCTGTTCTAGCCTAAGAAGTTTCCGAACCGCTTTCGTAGTGACCTATTTATGAAGCTGTAACTAGCAGCAGATTTGTTTAAATGTTGGTTATGAGAAGAGGTTTTTGGATCAATTAAGTTTAGGGACTCCATGTTAACCAAGAGAAATCTCTTAATAACTTAGCTCCTCCTTAGCTGGAAACAATAATTCAGATATCGTTTTAAAGATTGATTTTTTCGACCATTCAACAAAGAAAATATTTCATATTTTATTATTCTAAGCCGCAATGCAGGTAAAAGAGTTTAGGTACACATGTGAAAAGTTTTAATATAAAACACCTCCAGTCAGGTATCAACCGATTTACTCATTTTTCAGTTTTTAAAATGAAATTAAGAGATAATTCTTAATCATTTCATTAAATATTTATTGACGAATTAATTCAAAGGCTGAATTTCTTAGTACTTTAAATATATTAATTCAATCGTTTGGGAATTAATTCTTTATAAAATTAATTCCTTTTTGAAACATTCACGTTTGCTGTAATCAAAATTACTTAATAGACTTTAATGAATTATTACAATTTTCTATTACAAATTGGCTTTAGACGAAACAAAAAAATACAATGAAGAAAAACTATTTTCATTCAATGGGAATTAGAATTTTGAACTAACAGAAATGAATGATTCAATAAGGAATAAAATCTGAAAGGAATGAATTCAATATGTGTGAAGTACCATGAAATTCAGTTTTGATTTGATTTTATTAAACAAAAATGAAATCCTTTGACAAATTTTATAATTCTATTTTGTAATGCATTTAGATTAAATACAAATTAATTTTACTCAGAATTAATATTTTTTTTAACTTTGATCCAAAGATTCTAATTAAACTTCGGTTTAATTTAAGAAAATTAGCTTTTTTAAAAATTTCATCAAATATATTTTCCGTTATTTTCCCTTTTTTTTGGCAGAAACATGTTGCTGGCAACTGCGCTGCGAATTATGGCCACAGGAACCTTGGCCCCCAAGTTCCAATTTACACCAATTATTTATGCTTAACTGATTACCTTTTAGGCATCGCGGTGAGGGGAAGTTAAGACACTTGATTGTACTAGCAATTTGTGTTACTCTCTTATTTGTATTACATATCTATATACAAATGTGTGTATACTTTAAAGTAAAAATACAAGTGTTTTAAGCAACTATATTGTGCTGTGTGAACACCGAAGAAATTTCAAGGAAAAAATTGTATCAATATTTTCAATAAAAATTGCTTCGTGTAAATTGGGAGTAAGGGAAAAACGAAAAATGGTGCAAATTGTGGCGTCGAATTTCATTACAATTTATTATTCATTATTACCCCAAGCGTGTTTAAGAGTTAATTTAGATTTTAACACTGTTATTGTAAATTTTGGTCTTCAAGATATATATTTCTGAAGTTTCATAAAAGTCGACTCTAAAATTTATAACATTTCGCTATTTTTTCATTAGAAATCCCAAATATAGCAAAATTTGACCTTTGACCATTTAATTTTAACGGTTATTCGTATTGAGTAAAACTTTTGGAAATTATTTAATAGTATCTGAGCTACATATATTATTCTGTATGGGTTTTATTAAAAATTCATAACAGTAAAGAAATTAAGCTTTTTGTTGAAAATATGAAAAAAAAATTAGTTTTTCCCGAAATCCGGCAATTTAAAATCGCGGTTACAGAATAACTATGAGAGTTAATTACATAATTTTTTATATTTAATAAATCCCAAAGAAATATTTAAAAAAATTCAAAATTTTGTTTTACAAACTTTTTCAAAAATTGGAAATGAAATTTTAAAACGGTTGTTAAAAAATGTTTTAGCATACCAGATAATAGGTTAACTTTATGCTACAAGTAAATACATACGCATATATTTTACGTTTGCGTAAGCATATTCTGTTTTTAGTGGTAATGGTATCTGTGAGAGCTAACTATCAATAAGTTATTTAATACTATGTTTCCACGACGACTTGAATCACCTGCTTCGCCTTCTGAATCATGTTTATGAATCATGCTGTTTACATGACTAATAAACTTGATTCGATTTGACAGTTGTCTTTAATAAACAAACAGAATAAAAAAAACAGAATTTACAATTTGTGGAAAATAATTTTTTTTAATGGACAAACAAAAGTGAGTGGAAATTAGTTAGCTTATTTGAAAAAAAAAACATACATTCGTACGTATTTACTTTCTTTACTTCCAGCAACAAGAAAATAATTTGCTTTGTTTACAATAATGTTAAATTTTTACAGCTAGTGCAGATAAACTTGCGATAAATATTAGAGAAGAGTGCAATTGTTCGTGCTTCGCAAGTAGATTCAATATGAATCTACTTGATTCGCTCTTAAAATTTTGTATGGTGAAGCAAGTTGTTTCGCACATGATTGGGGTGTGAAGCATGAATAGAGAGCGAAGCATGTACCGTGGAAACATAGTATAAGTCATTACTTGTAACTAATTATAGGAATATTAAAGTAATAGCATGTTTATAAGCAGTTGTGATAAGTATTTGCCTGCAATGTTATCACCGTGTTAATATAATCAGTAAAAATGTCATAATCTAACTAGAGAAGAGCCAGAATTCAGCCATCCAGAATACATGGTAACCATATTTTTTGCTTGGTTAGAGAAGTGTATGTAATCTTTATTTAAGTCGTTAGGACGATCTATATAATTCAATGTTTAAATATAATTTCTTGTAAATTTTGTCCTGGTAGGTATATGCCTCAAATGTTTCATACGTTGGGTCCAATTTTGTCATACTCTCTTCAACATATCGGCGATATCACACGAATAAATTCTTTAATTTTATCAATAGTAATAATAATAGTTCAATAACCGTGGCTTTCCCCTATAGATATGACCCTTAAATAGCCTAAAAAAATAGTCGCACGATCTAGGCGGCTAATTGACCGTCACCAAACGTGAAATAAACTGCCCACGATGCATGATGCACTTTTTTAACCGAGCATGTATTTTGATAATAAACTTCAATAATCTGCAAACGTTGTACGTGTTTAAAGGTATGGTCACACATCACAAATATTTACCCAAAAAAGCGTAACCACTTGTTTTGCCACAAATTTGTTTGACGTTGTTTGCTCTTACAAGAGTTTTGCCAGATCAAACAGCATCAAATTATTATGTTTTTATTATTATAATTCTTAAGTTTTTTTGTAAAGTGTAATTTTTCCAGTTTGTTTTGAATGCTGCGTCTGGTCGCAGCAGTTTGAGTTCACCTAAGCACTGTTTAAGGTGCTCAGTCAGAATATTGAGAATCAAAACAAGTAGTTTTTTACTAATCTAAATTGATTCTGATTTATTCTTGTTTTTGTTTCAATTATTTATACTAAATAATTTGTTAGAATTTTTTTTTTTAGTATGACAACAAATTTGCTTGGTTGGTAGGTTAAATATCATATTTCTCTCAATTTAAATGTTTAAATTTCTTATATTCTAAGGTTTAAAATTACATTTTAACTTGTAGTGCATTAACCTGGTTTTTAATTGTATTAATATGCATTAATCTGGTTATAGTGCATTCTATTATTATAGATACACTACAAAATAATATAAAACTAAATATTTATTGTGTCTTGTCCTAAATAAACGAAGTTTTTTTTAATAAATAAACGTGTTGAAAAATATTTTATTTACTGGTTACGTCTTTTTCGGCAAATATTTAGCAAGTGTGACAGTTCCTTAAGTCGATTCATGTTTAAATTATAGATCAAACTGAACACGTTTAAAAGTAACATGTTACACGAAAAAAAGCTGAGCTGCCAAAAACAGTCTTGCCAAAAAAGAAAGTTGTTAAAAAATCACCCTTTAGAATAAAAAAAATTAAAAAAAATTTCAAAATAAAGATTCAATTATGTATATTAGATATTGTTGAATTCCGGTTAAGTTTCTACTGAGAGAAAATTTTATTAGTTAAACACCACACAAGCAAATTATGGTTTTAAATACAAAGAAATGCAGAGAGTAATGACCTATTATTACAAATGAACGTTTTATATAGTAATAGTAATTGGTGTTTACACAAGAATAGTGACACATTATAAGTATTAAGTAATTATTGTCCACGTTTAAAAGCGTGCCACAATATTGAACATACGTTTACTATGTATGTATATAAATTAGTCATTCGTTAATGTAAATATTGTATAATTTCATTATTTGCAAAAATAAAAAATAACATTTACCCTGCATAAAATAAATTATTTTGATTTTCAAACACACCAAATAAAAGTGAAATTTTTATCATGCCTGCCATCTTTCAACAAGAAATATTATGCTTGTTTTAATTGAATAAATAAATTATTAAATTTTATTAACAAACGAACACATACATATGTATGTATTTCTTATTTGTTGAAAAGTTGACTCACAATAAACGGAAATTGAATTAAGGTAAAAAAATTTTGGTGAAATGTAAATAAGCTTGCTTTATTTATATTGCACAATAAAATAATAGAATCAACAGCATCTCCAGAAGCAGCAGCAATAACATCATGTGTAACAACCACATTTAACACATGTCATCTTGATATCATGCAAACCAGAAGATCTATAAAAAAAACTAACAAGAAACCAAAAACTAAAATAGGTTTTTTAATACAAAACTCCTCATACAGATTGGTTGCGGTTTGCTATTATCACAATTCACAGTCTTGTGCATTTAGATTGCACATTTATGCAATTGAAAATATTTGCTATTATTTGTGAAAGGCTGTCTTTCTAAGTGTCAAAAATAAAATAACAATACTTGCTATCAGTTTTATGTTACTTGTTTATTAATTTTGAAAAATGTACAGGTATGTAAAAAGGAAGCTTAAAACAATTAGCAGACTGTTTAATGGACAATGTGGACCTTCATTCTTGATTGAGTCTATCCGTTTTTATTATATGTATGTACGAGTATTTATTATTTTTACGGTTTCCATTTCTAACATTTTTTTTGTCCACTGTTAATTAGCAAAGGTGTTGCAAAATGTTGAGTAGTGTAGAGTAAAAATATACTAAACCAAATTTGCGAATGCAATGATCCAAAACCATTTACACCATTTACACAAGATTGTGAATTGCGCTATTGTTTATAGGGAGAAGAATGAATGGCTTAAAATGTATGGAAAGATTGTTGCAACTTGCAATCATACAACAAAAATCCATGCCAACCAGCCAACACACCAAACCTAAACTAAATTGTTTAATTTTTGTAGTTAATAATATTTGTTTTAATGTTTTTCCGAAGTTTAATTATGCAATATTTTATTTGAAACTGCATTAACAGGTTATTGTTGTAATTTATACATATGGCAAAATTTAAGCTTTTTAGCCATATATGCCACATAATTACATTGCACTATGGTTGGTGATTGTGGAAATTTAAGAAAAATAAGTTAATTAAGTAATTATAAAGATTTGAAAGTAAATTACTGTGTTAAAGGTATTTTAGACACACTGGACAAATGCAAAAAATTAATCTTTCACGAACACAAAAGGCTTTAAAATTTAATAAAAGTTTGCAGTTCTAATATCGCCAAATACTGAAATTCACTGTTTAAATTTATAAAAGATATTGCAAAACAACATCTTTTGAGTGTTTGGGGTCATCTTGTATCAAAGCACCAAACTAATTATTATACCCTCCACCACCATAATTGTTGAATTAGGGTATATATAAGTTTGTCATTCCGTGAGTAACACTGAGAAATATTCATCTGAGACCCAACAAAGTATATACGAGTATATTATTGATCCTTATGGAATTCTAAGTCGATTTAGCCATCTCCGTCTGTCTGTCTGTGTAAAATACGCTCACGTCCAAAATACACAAAGAAAATTAACAGGGTTTACAAAAAACTGTTTATAATTCTCCTAAGCAGTTTGGCATTGAAAATCAGCCAAATCGGTGTAGTAGAACCCGAGTTATGGACCAAAATGTGAGACAACCTCCATAAAAATTAGATATTTTTAAACATTTTTCTTGGAATTTTTTTTAATATAGTGCAGATATTGCCATGAAATTTTGTACACTTTTTTATGATAAAATCACGAAAATAGTAAAAATCGTTTCATGATTTGTCATAGCCCCCATACAAATATATGGTAAATTTCACGTCAAGTGACCCAATTTTTAAAACCGATGTCTTCCGATTTGGATGAAATTTGCACCAAGGTTAGTACTATTGTATAGTAGGCCAGACATAAATTTTCAGCTCTATCAGTCAAGAACTGCCGGAGTTAGAGGGGGTCAAAGTTAGACATTTTGGTCATACAGGGTTTTTTTAAAATGAGTGTAACTTTTCACCTATTGGTCCTAGCAAAAATTGTCCAAAGGACTTTAGATAGCTATTTCTTCAATCATTCCAAAAATATTTTTTTTAATTTAAAAATTTTATTTTTTTTTTAATTTGAGCCCTTTTTTTCTCAAAAGAAAGCTGATACAATTTACTTTAAGGCCTTTATAATCGCTTAATGGGATGCGAGTGGGATATCTATCAAAAAAATTATTTTTTAACTCAATAATAGGATTTTTCAATATTTGGCATCATATATATTCCCGAAATATGGCTTAATAATAAATGCCTGTAAAATTGGAATATTAATACGAGTACAAAATTCGGCAAAAATAAGTGTGATGTAAAAAGAAATCGCAAAACGAAATTTTGTTTTGTCCGGTCCATGTTTGATCATAGCCCCATATAAAGTCCACATCTAAAATTCACTTAAATACGTATAAATCTGATACAAATATAGTTACCAGGTTAAAATTCCCTCTGCTTGTAACAAAAATCCAATAAGTGTAAAATAAGGAATAATTTTTGTGTTATTTATTATTTTTAAATACCCCCGAAGATGATTAGCGACGCTAATTGAAATATTGGGAACAATAATAAAAATATTTAAAATAAAAATCAAAAGTTTTTATTTTTTATTTATTCAACGACCTGTAGCCGAACTTAATTTTTAATGACTACTATTACATTCCTTCTGCATTACTTAGAAGTTGTTGTATAATTACCTTATTAATTTATGTTTTATAATTACATATGAGTAAGAAAAGTGACAGTACATACATATGTAAAATACATCCCGTCTGATACCACCTTAAGGCGGAAGAAGAGATTTTGGAAGATTTCACTTATGTTCTTGCAGCTGGAGAATATTTTCGCTATACAATGCCATTTGTTCATCATTCACTCCCGAAATCATACAATTTTCTTTTTCAAATGTCGTTTTTTTTAAGTAAATGAAAATCAGCTGTTGAGTTAAATGCACAATTGAACAACGCAAGTTTACGAGCCCAAATTGTTGGGCAAATTTACGATATCATGAATACCCTTATTATTTTGTGAACAATATTTTACAAATTATAAGAAAAAAGTGTTGCGAAGTTAAGACCTATTATATTATATAGCAAATGGACTGACCTACAAACTAGCCCCCTTATTCATAAAAACTTACAACAGCTTTATAAAGCAAATTTCCATACAAAATTTGCTTTATAAACCTCTTATAAACATGTTGTAAGTTTTATGAATAAGGGCATAGGTGTTCAAGAACTTTGACAAAATAGCGATATTTAGCTTATACGAATACAATTCCTTTTGCAAATGTTTTGTGCAAAAAACCCCATTGTACCATTGAACATGTTCATTTCAAAGTCCATTAGACGGGTTGTTTGTTTAAAAAACAATTGAAATTTCGTTTCATTCGGTTATGGTAGGTTGTCCAGTTCATATGCATAGATTTGTAACGATATTTCTTTCTTGTTTTTCAATTCAAGATACGTTTTTTTGCGGCTGCTATTGAGAACACGTGCTCGTTTTAAAACATGCTACCTCTAGCCATATTAATAAAAATAGTCATACAGTCATTTTAACATGGTATTAATGTTTAATAATATTTAATTATTTTTAAAAAGTTTTTTACAGCAACCATAACAAACACCAAAAACGAAAATCAGCAACTACATAAAAATGCATACACTGTTGCAAAAGTAATCAATGACAAACTTAAAAAATAGCAAACATTTTTGTTGAAAAATAAAAATAAAAAAAATTTGGTAGCAAAAAGTAGCACAAAGACAAATACAATAAATAACGCTTAATTAAATACAAACGTTAAGGTCATTAAATAATGGAGTTGAGTTGATCTTGGACCTTAAATGCGCTAATTTGTATGTAACACCTCATTTACTACTCACCCGCTCACAACACGCACCACACACACACACACACACACACATTTTTTGTTTTCAAAGAAGTTTGTATTCAATTTATTTCCAAACAAAAAAAAAATAATCATAATAAAATTAATTCTAAGGTTAAAAAATTAAATTCTGCAAACTTAACCAAAAAAAAAAAACCTTCGCTTTATTTTTGCCAAAAATCAACATACGAGGGCTTTTCGGAAGCTTCTTAGCATAGCACAGAATGAGAACATTTTTATTTTATTTTTCAACATAATCTCCTGAAACTTCAATACACTTAGTCCAACGCTAATTTAGCAATTCTATCATTTTTGAAAAAAGGGCTAATTGAAAAAAAAAAATCCGTATAAAGCCACACCCAATTTTTTTTTTACGTTTTTTCGCGTTTTGAGTGACTAAAATCGGGCTAAATCTAGCCCGAAAAGGGCTTTAGTTCCAAACTAAATTGTTTCTTATATATATCAGCCTTTAATTAGACCATTTTCCAATTTATATCTTCCTTATTATGTAATGTACAGATTACCTTATATTTGAAGATATTTATGAATGTGTCGTTGTCGTTCCATATGAACGAATGAATGAATGGGAAAAATATAGACAGACATAAAATGATTTGGTTCGCTGCCTTTAAATTTGTATAGGTATGCGTTCGAATTAACGGCCACTGTATGGTTGTAAATATATGTATGTATGTAGTTTTTTTTTAATCTACGTACAAAACTGTTTGTTTCATATTTTATTGTTTTGTTACGTTTTGTTTTGCATTTTAGTTGATTTTAACTTTTGCATACTTCATAATCAAAAGTACTTGCATTGCACTCGTACATACTAACCATGAACACTTGTACATATGTATGTATGTAAGAGTACACTGGAAGAAAAATGTTCAACAGTTGTTTGTATCAAAACTGTAAATACCTATGACAATGACCTATGTGCAGTGTTATATAGTAAATTATTATTTAAAAAACAAAACTTGTTTAAAATAAATATTTATTTTTTATTTTATTTCATAAAAAAAACAAAAACAAAATATACAGCCATGTAACAGAATTTAATTTCGTTCGGAAGTGGAATTAATTCCGTTACTGCATTCGACATAACACAACATAAAGTTCACTTCGGAAAATCACTTAAATACGTATAAAAATTACTATCAAGTTGAAATTCAACACAAATAATTCACATATACACATAAATCGTCGTGCTAAATTGCATGATGATCGGTCAATAATAGGTCATAGTTCCCTTATGAGGACTACTCCCGAAAATTCATTAACCTTCATATACAGGGTGGGCCAAAAGAAACCAAGGGGTGTAAAAGTTTAATAACTTTTTCGTTTATTATTTTTTTTTTATGTACGAGTACATCCATATCGAATCGAAATTTTACACAGAGCTGTATGTAAAAACTATGCTATATTGCCTTCTGTGAAAATTAGTCCATAATTGGTCATGGACTTTCATACAACGTCGACTTCCGAGAATAACCACATATTATACAGAGGACACAATTTTGACGTTTCAAAAAGCCAAAATCAGTCTCCGAGGGCTTTTTGGTACCTAATTTGTTGTGTATCAAAGTATATCGTTACACGCGGCAAAAAATATAAACTAAGCGCAGTTCTGAAAGAAAGAGACATATATAAATTCTTATTATAACTGGAATACGCATAAAATTCTTGTAAATATCGTTATTGAGATGAATGTAAACCAAAAAACAAAACTAAAATAAATAAAAATTAAGGTACAATATTTTATGACGATCGCCCCACTATGGTGGTGTAGGGTATAATGAAAAGATATATAAAGTGTCAACAATATGACCAACATTTATATTTTTCTCTGTGTAGACAAAGTGAAGTGCATTCCTTTCACATCACCTCCAACAATGCGGTAGCAATTCGTTGTAATTGATGTTGATGTTGTTTATTTTTATTCATATTAGATTCACCTGTTTTGATTTATGTTTAATGTCTGCAGCAATTGTTTGTTGTGCGGTGGTTTCTTTGTCAGTCTGTCTGTCTGGCTTTCAGTGTTGATGTGAGCATTGGCCAATATGTATGATGTTTACTTGGAGTACATGATGCCAAGCCCATAAAATATGTGATATTTGTTTGTTGGTTTCTTTTTCAGTTTTTTGTTTTGTTTTTTTTCATGTAGACAATAGTGTCAGTTTTAGTTACGTGAATTAGTTAATTTGGCAGGTTAACTTGTTTTCCAGCAAAAACTTTAATGTACTTTTATTGGACTTAAGACTGACTTGCCGCTTTCAAATCAAAGATTTGTTTCTATAAATTAGAACCGTAATAAAATTTTATGTATTTTGGTATAAATTGTGTGTTAAAGAAATTTTTAAATGTTTGCGTCATTAAAGGGTTAATTAGTTATTTAATAAATTTAAGTTTTATAAGATTCTATTGAAATATGATTTTTTTCTCTTTCAATATTTTTTTTCAGTATGGCGTTTTTATGATTTTAATATTGATTGCTGAAATCGTTGCTGGTGGCTTGGCGGCATTTTATAAAGAGACGGTAATTATTGCAATTTCCAAATACATAAATGCAATTTTCCCTTAATGGCAAATTTATTTGATTGCTTTAACTCGTTTTCTGTTTGCAGGCACGCAATGAAAGCAAAGGCTTTTTACAAACAACCATTACCAAATACTATACAACAGCTGAACACACCGATGCTGTCACTCTAATGTGGAATCAAATGATGAGCACTTTTGGCTGTTGTGGCGTGGTGGACTATCGCGATTTTGAGACATCATCGGGTTGGGTTAATTCCAAGGGAAATCGCACCATGCCCGAGGCCTGTTGTCGTTTGAAGGATATTAAAAATCTAATACCCGAAGATGACAGTTGTGTGACAAATCCTACTGAAACAAATAGTTTTTATTTAAAGGTAAACATTGCTATTTAATATTTATCATGGTGTAACTATACAAGGTGAGTGCAGTAGCACAGCTGACTGACTTTGTTTACAATTTACTTGTGTCAAAAGTAATACTTTGTCAGGTGTTTTTGACAGTAGTACATTATTTTACACAAAGAAAATGCTTGTTGTTTCTGTTTTGTTTTGTATTTGTTGCCGATTTGCACTCACCTTGTATAATTACTCCATGATATTTATTATCAGGCATTATTTTTTATTATACATAATAAAATTCGTTTTCTATTACTTTAGGGCTGCTATGATGTATTTACTGACTGGATTATATCCCATCGTGAAATAATAATTGCTGTTTTACTCGGCGTGGGTCTTGTACATCTGTTGGCCATATTCTTGGCCTTTTGCCTTTGCAAATCCTTTGCCAAATATCACGGCATGAGACTGTAAACATAAATCTTCCCTGATAAATCTTTTTTTTTATTGTTTTATTATTTACTTAGTAGGACCATTCACATAAATTAAAAAAAAAAACAAATTATTAAACAAAAGTCAATAAATTAATTAAATTACTTCAATTGAATTGTTTGTAAAAGGACTCGTTGTTTAAAATTAAATTTTTTATTAATTGTGACATTTCTAAAATGTAATTGTTTACTTCTGTTGTAATTATCAAACAAGTCCTTTTTTAAATGAATGTTCTTAAAACAATTTAATTTTTATAAACATACATATTTAAAAATTCTAATTTGTTTTTCACATAAAAAAATCAACTATTTTCGTTAAGTTTTTATTACTTTTATATCTTTACCAAGTTTTAGTAAAAATATTTTTTTGTTTTTTATTTTTACTAAAACGCTCGTTTTGTATTATAACAATTTTCCACTCTTAAACATCACAAGTTTCTTTTTGCATATTTTATATATAATTATAATAATAATTTTTACTTTATAATTTTAATTATTTGTTAATGTAAAAAAAAACGAAAGAAGAAAACTTAAAACCTTGTATCAGGACCAATTAGAGATATGTATTTGAATACTAGTTTTCTTTTGTTAAAGCGAAAACAAATCTTAATAACAAATTTATTGTTAAATTTCTTTAATATTTTTTTTTTTTATTAGTTTTTAAGTTGTTTTACTTTTTGATGAATTAAATTTGCTAAAAACTTGAAAAAAATTATTTGAATAGTTTGTAATGTATTTTAAAAAAAAAAAAGAAATGAAATGTAAGGTAATTTTTTTTATTGAATTTTATCAATTATAGTATATCAGTTTTAACATGTATAAAATTTAACGAAAAATTTAGTTAATAAATAATTAATTAATTAGTTAATAAAGCCCTAAAAACAATGGAATTTTAAATTTGAACTGTTGGAAAACAAGTCACTGTTAAAAATCTTTCCATATATTGAACTATAATTTAAATGAAAATGAAAATCCACTTGCTTTCATACTCTTCAATTCCGACACTTCAAGGCAAGTATTTTTGTAAAAGAAAATAAAGGGGTACATACTTGACGGTACTATAGTCAATATTCTTATATCCTTTTTTTCTTTCATGCATGTTGATTTGCATAAAAAAGTACGAAAATTGAATTGATGCGTGTTGGCAAGTTCAAAAGAGAATTGAACAAAAACTGGTCAACTAAAACTAAAAAGTGTGTGAAACAGGATTTTATCCTATTGATAAAGATATTGAAAAAATAACTTTTTTTATGTAAAGCTAGATTTACACGATTGAAATTTTTTTCAAAAATTTTGAAGAAAATTTGCTGTTTACACGAGTTTGAAGCATTTTGAACAGCAATTTTGAAGAAAATTTCAATCGTGTAAATCTATCTTAAGTATTTTTATATACTTATAATTGGCATGTATGCTGTATTGTGTTTTATCATGTTTTAATACTATTTAAATTAAACTAACATATTTATTTTTTATAAATTTAGGCTCATATATTTCCACAAAGTACTTTGTATAGATAGATTCAATTCAGTTGGCCCATTTAATTTATCGTTTTTTGTTACATATAAGAAGAAGGCACAACGAGGGATAGAGAATGGGTAGAAATAATAAATGTGGAATCAGTTTTTTAGGCAAGAAAAATAAAAAAGCGATGATCATGATATCACCATATTAACCAGACGTTGCTTTTAATGATGGAATATATTCTTCTCATATCGAAGTCTATCATTTCGAACAAATTACCGCAAGAACGTCTGACCATAAAAGTGTATCAACAACAGTTTTTGTCATCGACACTAATGTTGTAGTTGATCGTCATCTAAATTTACAATAGTTTTACAAATATTATTGTTAATTTTTATATTAATATTTTATACAACACCTACAACATGTTTACGTATGTTGTATGAAATTTTAAATGTCCAAAATTAAAATATGTATCTCAACATAAAAATTACTCATTTCAGTTAAAAAAAAAAAAAAACAAAACACTCAAATCATAAACTGAATCCAGAATGATAGAAATAAAGATACGCCATGCGCATGATTGACGTAGATTGTCCTTTTTCAAGGGTTGTCAAATGTAGAAATCCCTAAGATTTTCGATTTTCTTATTAAAACAATAAAATGCATATAATGAGAGTTGGCATTAATATTTTATTTTCATGAATTGTGCAGTGGGCAAATTCAAGCAAAATAACATTAAAAAAATCAAGTGTGAAATTGTACTAAAAGATGTTTTTTTAACAAATAATAATATTAATATATTATTAATTAGAGATGGAAAATGAACTGATATTTCTTAATTTTTAAGAGAAAAGTTTTTATTCAGGCTAAAGGAGAAATGACAACAAAAACATACATACAATTGCTATTATTGATCTACAAAAAAGGTAGACGCAGCAAGAAAAGCAAAAACAAATTTGTAGTAATACAAGTTTCATAAACAATAATAAAGAATACACACACATTGTAAACGTACGTAAATTTCGTTCTAACTCACAACACGTTAAAAAGAAATATCATAATTCTTGTATTCTATTTCTCAAAAACGGTGAGTTAAATAGATGATATTTACTGAGTGATAGTGGACAATGAAGATTGCTGAAGACGCCCTTGGCCGGGTAGAAAATGCATTCCAATTTGCCAATTGTTCCAGTACTTTACAATAGTATTCTTAATTATTTGAACTAGTAGCCTGAATAAAAACTTTTCTCTTAAAAATAATATTAATATTTTTTTTAAGCTGGTGGAAAATCTGTAACCTATTATAGTTTTCCCAAAGATGAATCACACAGGAGGCTATGAGTAACGTATTTATTCAGGCATGTGATGGAAATCGAAAACGAAAACGAATGAGTTTTAGAAGTCAATTTTTTCGTAATATTTCTGTATTGAAAAACTTTTATCACATAAAATATAAAGATATTGGGCTGCTAAAGAGAATCTTAAAACAAAAATTTTAAAAATTAGATTATAAATGCATTAAAATGTATTTCCAAAACTGATTCATTTCGATTTCCATGACATGCCTGATTAATAAGTATATTTTTTAAGGTACAATACTTAAGACTATCAAACCTGAAAAATAAAAAATACAATAAAAATACATTGCTGTTAATCCTCTAGAGGACATGATCTACTCATGTGTTAATCCCCTAAGTAAAGGTGGTCTAAGTAAGCCCTCAAATTTGGTGTGGTTTGTGGGCCGGTGTAATAATCGGTTCATATATTTTTAAAAATGATGCCGCTGCGAACGTATCGTGCCATGATAACCGACTATTTGATGACTGAAATTGAAGCTTGTGATCTCGGCGATATTTGGTTTCAGCAAGACGGTGCCACTTTCCACACATCACATCAATCAATGAATTTATTGAGAGAAAATTTCGGTGAGCATATAATTTCACGTTTTGGGCCGGTCGATTGTCCACCAAGATCGTGTGATATCACACCGTTAGACTTTTTACTGTAAGGATATGTAAAGTCTAAAGTTTATGAGGACAAATCCGCTTCGATTCAGGCTTTGGAGAAAAACATTACACGTGTCATTCGCCAGTTACCAGTCGAAATGCTCGAACGAGTTATCGACTTAACGGATAGACCATCTGCAATGTAGCAACGGTCAACATTTAATAGACAAAATCTTCAAAAAATAAATGCCAAAGAATGTTCTTTCAAATGATAATAAACATTGCCCATTAAATTTGAATTTTCTGTTTTTTTTTTTCTTTAAAAAAGTAGGGAACCTCGAAATGAAACAGGTTTTATAATAAACGGATTGATATATAATAATTTGTCTTTGTCAATGTAGAGCTAAGTACGAAAAGGAAAGACAGTACTAAAAGATCAGAAGCCATGTAGTAATAAATATACATACGAGTACCATGTACAAATAAATAACAATACAATATTTTAGAGCAATTCCTTTATTATATTTATTTATTCAATTAAAAAAAACTTAAAACTATTATTATTATTAAAATCCATTGTCATCTTTGCATCATAAATCCATTTGGTGCAATTCATCCATTATTTCTTTTTGGCATAGACATAACCACCATTGTCGGCATCATAGACAGTATCAATGACTTCTATTTTTGGTTTGGGCCTTTGACCGCTAATGGAAACAGAATTATGATAGCTAGGATAAGTCGGATAATAGCCACCACCTACGCCCAAAGAACTGCCAAGGCCGAGCTGTTGGTAGCCACCACCTACGCCCAAAGAACTGCCAAGGCCGTGCTGTTGGTATCCACCACCATTCAAGTAATTTGGATAATAACCAGTATTGTAGACAGGATAATATTGTTGGTGGTGTAGGTTTTGTTGTTGGTATTGATTATAGTAAGACGGTGTATAATGTGAGGGATAATGGGATGTGTGTAAAAATTTTCGAGTAGTTACAGGTGGTAGATATTCACGAGTAACAATGCCTTCCGAGGATGCCCAGGAAATCAGCGAAAGGCCAGCAGCAATTAAAAACAATTGTAAGAAATGCTGCAAACAATATTAATTCAATAAGAAATATACGAGTACAAAGTATAAGTTTTTATTTTTAATTAAATATTTACCATGTTTATTTAGTGGATGTAGCCAATGTTGTGCTGATTTGTTTTATATGAAACGAATTTATATAGCGAATATTATTTGGTTGGTTTTAATATTTATCTTAAAATTTGCATTTAACAGGAAATGAAATTGATTATACAATTGTGATTACTAATTTTTAAAATAAGTGATTGATCTCGCATTATAATAAAGGTATGTAAGTTCAATATAGAGAAATAAATACAAATAACACTGTGGAACAAATTCAGGTTAGCAAAAGTTAGGTCGATTCTGAGAGTGAGGCTAAATTAGAAGACCCGTACACAAGTTAAATGATTTCCGATAGTAGGCTTTATATGGGGGCTACGGTCAAATATGGACCGTTCATTATCAGATTAAGGTGGACGATTTTTGCATATGTATGAAGTATTTGTGTTGAATTTCAACTTGATAGTGATTTTTATAAGGGATTTATGCCCATTTAAGTGATTTTCGGAACTGGACTTTATATGGGGGCTATGGTTAAATATGGACCGATCGTCATGATATTTGGTACGATGATTTGAATGTATATTTTGATTATGCTTGTGTCGAATTTCAACTTGATAGTCATTTTTATAAAAGATTTATGTTCATTTAAGTGATTTTCGGAGATGGTCTTTGTATGGGGCTATGTCAAAATTATGCACCGATGCAAACAAAATATTGTTTTAAGATTTCACTTTGCATGAAACTTATTATTGCAGAATTTTGTTTAGATACGGCTTTTCTATAGGCATTTATGTATCATTAAGCTGTATTCGAGGAAGACATTTGTATGGGGGCTATAAAATCGTTTACCGATTTCTACCATTTTCAACAGGACTTGTCCTTCTGTAAGAAAAAGAAAGTGTGCAAAATTTCATGATATTATCTGCCTTATATTTGAAGAAAACGGCAAAAAATATCGAGGTAGTCTGAAACTTTGTTCTATACATCAGATCCTACGACAAGTTATAGCCAAAAAAAACATATAAACAATATGCTGAAAATCGGCATTTGAAAATCGAACTAACATAAACAAATGTTTACCCCTCACTCTCAGAATCCACCTTAATTTTGCTATCCTGAATTTGTTCCACAGTGTAATTTAAAAATAAAAACATTTGCCAAATTTTATCTTAAAGTAAAATAAAGTTAATATGCACATTGACTTTATTTGGTTTTAAACTTAATCAATGTATTAAAATTTATCGTTAAGTGCTGAAAGTATTCAAAAGTACTGTGACAAACAACTTTTTATTTATTTTTTTTTTTTTTTATAAAAAAAAGTCTAATCATACATACAGTCGAACTTCTATTACTTGAATTGTCTATAAGTTGAAGCAATGCCAGTGGCAACAGCATCTCGGAGAGAAATTCTATCAGGTTCTTTAACTTGAACTTTCATAACATGAATTCCTCCATAACTTGAAGAAAAACAGTAGTACATATGTATAACGTTTCTATAATTTAAATTTTTTTGAACAAATTTTCTTTTTTGCTGGCAAAAATTACCGAAAATGTACGTTCTTTTCCGTAATTCACAAGTTGAAGAAACGTTTAAATTAATAAAAAAATAGACGGTGGATCAAAGAAAAAAAAAATGGCAGAAAAATATGGCATATTAGCGAGTACGGTTTCTATCAGGCATGTGATGGAAATCGAAAACGAATGAGTTTTAGAATTCAATTTTTTCGTAATATTTCTGTATTGAAAAACTTTTATCACATAAAATATAATGATATTGGGCTACTAAAGAGAATCTTAAAACAAAAATGTACTTCCAAAACTCATTCGTTTTCCATTTCCATCACAGGCCTGTATGTTTTTAAGAAACAGCGTAAAAATATTAAATTTTGTTGAATCTGAAACATCAAATGAACAAATCAAGACAAAACTGTGTTTAAGTGGTTAACGGCCACAAGATGCCGGAATATGCCGAAATATAGAGAAATATTAAAGGGCAAAGCTATGTGATTGACAAAAAAAAAAACTCCATCTTTTGTACGATAAGGTAACCGGGTATCTCCTTTATACAAATCTTATGAAAAACAATCTATTTTGAAACAAAATTTGAAATGTTACAAATACAATAAATACAACACAATATCAAAAGTTGGGAGCTCTCAAGAAGTTTCAAGTACATTGGATGCCAATTTCTAAAAGGTACCCGTGTACCTTGTCCGTCACATAAGGGTTACGGCAAGCAATGGTTGGCTGGATAAATGAAAGATAAGGTAATGTGAGGGGGAAAAAATAAATGTTCAGTACCAACAAACATAATTTTTCGGACAACCTAATGTACATACATAGTTACGCTATTTGTTGTTTTTTAGACATGGTGTTTGTTACAAAAAATCTTGTGGTGAAAGCAATGATGTTTTCGAGGAAGACTTCCAGAAATAAAAAAACCGATGTTTTCCACCACTACAAAGAATTGTACAAATTAGAATCACTCTTCGCTCAAAGCAAATATGAGCAAATTCAGTCAAAAATTACTCAGTATTTTATTAGTAAATAAATAAGTAAAGTAAACAATTAAAAATAGAAGTAATTTAGTGATAAATAAAAATGAATTGGTATTATAGTTGCTGTGTATTTAATTTGGAACATTTTTAAATTTTATTCCCAAAGTTGAAGTTTCTATAAGTTGAAGTTTTTTTTCTGGCTAATGGTGATTCAATTTATAGAAGTTCGACTGTATATGTTTTAGTCACCGGTGGCTGCACAAATTACGTCAATGACCGTTAGGTCAGACAGTTTGTCTGTGTAACATGAATATCATTAGTTTGACAGCCAAACGGGATAAGAAATGTTTTACTTTCTAGTTCCAAATTTAGCAAACAAAATTATTTGGTTTATGGAAACATTGGATCGAATTATTCATTTCGTTCTGCGATTACGGAAAGAAATTTTTTGTGCCGAAGCATTATTTGAAATTATTCATTCCGTTGCCTTTTTTACATTTATTTATTTATTGTATCTTCAGTAAAAATGAACTAAAAATAAGTTTTTCAAAACTTATATCTAAAAAATTTCAATTATTATTCCAGCCAGTGCCGGATGAAAATTGTTTGACCATTATATATTTTATTTATTAAGTTGGCATTCTTGCTTCTTGTCTTTGGCTCAGATCCGCTGTATCACTTCTTCTTAGTCGAATATAGCCACTATTATTTAATATGTTGCGGGATAATGGCTTTGGGTATATATGTATACTTCAAGCTTTTCCGTTCTGCGGTATTTTTACTTTTTGCGTTATCATCAATGAATCAATGAACAATTACATTTTACATATCGATCGATATTTCTTTCCGCTTAGTTTTCATTTCTGTGCCATTATTATTCAGCCCAATCATGAATAAAAATTCCGCGAGAGTTTTTTCCGTTTTCTCATTTTTCCTATTCAAATTCAATGTTAAAAAAATAAAAAGGAAAAAAAATACCGCGGATTTTTTATTCATGATTGGGCTGTATATATATCTGTGTCATACTGCCAAGTTTCAGTTACATACTGCTGCTGCTTTTTTCTTTATTCAAAAACGAAAACAAACAAAATGTTTTTAAAGTAATAGGAGCACAGAATTAAATAGTAAGAGAAAATTAAATAAGTATTATATAAAAATCTTTATAACTCGTGAACCGATACAGATTTTGAAATGAAATTAGTGGTGGTCGATTGCTTAGGATTGCAGCTTTCAGATAGTTCAAAAATTTTCCACCCACTGCCACACACACTTTAAATAATCCACCTTCTTTTACTTTAAAGCCTTATAATTACACGGTGCGACAGTCCAAAATACCTGGAACCCGATATTATTTTTTCTTGTAGGGCTTGTCGAGTAAAAGAAGATTCCAATAGTGAAATATGCCGGACACCTCCAAAATCCGGTTTTACGTTTAAAAAACCGGGTTTTGTACCTTTGCGCACTTATAAGCCTGTAATTTTGTTGATACTAACCCGATTTTCAATTTCTTACTAGATTTGGAAAGAAGAAACAGAGATCTTTCGAATGATATATAATTAATCTAAGAAAACTTGAGAAATTTTAATGTTATTGTCGAGCAAACACAAATTTTGTAGATTTTTCAAAAAAAATTTCAACTTTGATGAAGTTTTAATACATTATTTTATTAAGAAACTATGATGCTATTGAATTTATTCAAAAAGTACGTTCATTTACGATTATAACGCATATTTTGGTTTAAAAATAGATAAGTAATTGACTGAGATATTTAACTTTTCATGAAAATAAACTTTTAAACATTTTATACAAATTGTATTAATCAATTAACACAGTTTTACAAAATTGAATGAAATTGAAAAACCTTGGACCGGTTATTATTTTTCTTGTAGGGCTTGTCGAATAAAAGAAGATTCCAATAGTGAAATATGCCGGACACCTCCAAAATCCGGTTTTACGTTTAAAAAACCGGTTTTTGTACCTTTGCGCACTTATAAGCCTGTAATTTTGTTGATAATAATCCGATTTTCAATTTCTTTCTAGATTTGGAAAATTTCTAATAATAATAATAAAGCAGAATATATAAACATTGTAAACGTATAAAAATTTCGTTCTAACTAATAATATGCAAGAACAAAAATATGATTATTTACCGAATTCTATTTCTCAATAATGGTGAGTTAAATAGATGATGTTTACAAGTAGATCTTGGACAACAAACATTGCTGATGATGCCCTTGGCAGGGTAGAAAATGCATTTCAATGTGCCAATTGTCTAGAAAATTATTATTAATAATTGGAATTACTAATTAAAATGAACTCAAGCCGAATTAATAAGAAATTTTCTTAACTGTTGAAAAAACTTCCGTTTGCTACAGCTGTCGCTGAGCTGAAAATCTTGGGCCGAGTTAGACTCTGGTAGTTCCGGAGCAAAGATCCAATTGTCGTTGCTGATAAGAATATTAAATAAATTATTTCTAAACTCGAGCACTACTAAACACTTTCTTGAAAACTCTGGCTTGTTTACAAATGTTTAGTCTGTAGTTTTTCTAAAGAAATCAGTATTATTTGCTGTCAAGTCTTACAGTTAAGAAGCCTTGGCATTAACAAAGAATATACAAAAAGTTTAAATTTATTTGCTTTTATTTAAATATTTTAAATAATCTTAATCAAGAATAAGTAGATTTCTTAAAAATGATATCATTAGGAATACATTAAGTTTATTTCAATAAAGCCGCTGGCAAAAAAAAAATAAAAATCAATTCTGAGTATAGAGAGTTTAGCAGTTACAAAAAAATTTTATATCACTATCATTATTGTAAATGGAAAAATATATATTTTAACTAATAAAAAAACAAAAAACTTATTACACCTGATAGTGCTAGAAAAATATAGATAGATAATTGGTATAAAAAAATTATAATAATATATATTAATAATTATAATAATAAGTATAAATAAATTGTTTTCTTTTTATTATATATAAAATATAAAATAAAATGATATACATACATAGTTAATTATAATATTATAATTGTATAAAAAATATATAGAAGTTTTGTTTTAAATGATAGTAGTAATTCATAATTTCTTTTCTGTCTTTTATGCTGTCTGCTATTTAAACATAAATATAATTTTAGTGTTATTATTGTAGTTTAATTAATACTTCAAAAGGGAATATTTAAGGAATAATAGTGTAAAATAGTTTAACTATTTGTTTTTACCATTTTTTTTTTGGTTTTTAGAGAGTATTAGTTAGAAAAATACATTAACAATTTCTTTGCATTTGATATTTTTTTAAAAGAAAATTTACATGAATTGTATTGTATATATTGTTTGTATATATAGATTATTTAAAAGATAAAAATAATAGTAAAATTTGTCCTTAAATAGACGGCAAATATGGGTAATAACAACACAAATAAATACAGATTTTTTTGTTAATTCTTATGATTCGGAAGCTGATGATTTGCCCAAAAATGGCACAGTTAAATCAACCATATTGGGATATACTAAGTATTTATTAACAGCCTCGCATAGTTTACCCTCAATAACATTGGTAACAATGCTCCAATCAACAGATTTATCACCCACAGTGGGACGCGCTGTAAGCCAAAGGCGTGGTGGAGCACGAAAACTGCAATAATTAAAAAACAATTTATATTAAAACATCTGCTCGTCTTACACCCACGTAAGGCAATTCATTTCAACTTACGCTAGCCATATTCTATCTGAGGGCGGTGGAGGTATATTTATTGTTACACGAGAAACTAAACCTCTTAAATCTATGCCTAATGTTATGGTAGTACTCATATTCTCCATGGCTTTTTGTACAAACGACAATTCCGTAGCTGATTGGAAAAAGTTGGAAGTAGCAATACGATCAACAAATTTGAATATACGTCTGGCATTGCCCGGATTTGTGGCGCTAAAATTATAAATACATTTTCAAAATATTTATATTTGTCTTTTTAAGCATGAATTCGTTGCTTACCCTTCGCTGACACTATTCGGATTTTCACCAATTGTACCAGCAATAGAACTATCGGATTCAGTACTCGAACTGCCAGTACTTTCAGCATCACTGTCAAATATAGCACTGCCCGTCAAGGCGTTTTCTAGCAATAATTCCGTTTCATTAATACCACCGCGTGACGCTTTATTGGCTGCCAACAGTTCATCTTTCAAAGATGCAGCAATATGCGAATTTGGTATGGTGGCATCAAGTTTTGCATCAACAAAGAGCGGATTACTACGCATTGGACGTTTAAGGCGTAACAAATTCATTTTTGTTGTAACGGTTATATGACAATGACCCTCATAAGTCACATCCATATCTAGCCATATGCCACGTTCATCCAGCATGGGCTGTGAAACACGATGAATTAGCGGAGGTGTATTACCCAGGTCGATGTTTTTAATGACCACATCCTCCATGAAACTGGGAAGCTAAAAGTAGAACATTTATGTGTTTGAAATTAATAATAACTAGTCTATATCAATAACACGAATGCCATTCTACGACTGTCAATACATATGATATGATAACTTACCTTAATGGAATTCAATTTCTTTTGCAAAATGTCTTGTATTTTTTCCAGTAGCTGGTCATTTTGTAGAATGCTGTATAGTAGGCGGCCTATTAAAACGTTAGCCCATACGACGCTGCCAGATGGACCCAAGAATAATGACTGATCTATGCCCTTCCAAAGCTCATTTTCATGGCGAGCTGTGCGCTTGTTCTAAAATTGATGGTTTAAAAATAAATTAACAAAAAAAAAAAACAATCGGGGAAAAAAACATGGTCGGGAAAATCGAAAAAGAGTGAAAGTAAATCAACAAATTCAATAAATTTATTTTATTAAGACATTATTTTAATAAAATTTTTAAATATTTAAAATATTAGATGTTAACATAATTACAGTGATTTGAAGTAATTAATAAAATATATATTTTAATCTTAGTTTTAATAAATACATGTACATATAAAGTATAGTAAATGTAATAAACAAATTAAATTTTCGATTTACCCAACTGGAGCTTAATTTTAATTGATTTTGAACTTGTTTTCTTTTAATGATTGTAATGGTTAAATTATAGAAAATAATAAAAAAAAAAAATAAAAACATACGCTTTTCTTGTCTAGAGGATCATGAAATATTTGTCCTTTATAAACTGGAATCTTTGATTGTCTACAAGCTTTCTAAAATAAATTAAGAAAATAAAATCGAAATAAAAACAATTAAAATAAAACAAAAAGTTTAATTGAAAAATAAATAAAATGTAAAACAATATATAATTTAGCGCCATTTTGTAAAAATACATACATTAACAATTACTGCAACGATGATATACGAAGTGGAACAAAAAGTAAGTCGAAAAAATGTTTATTAAAAACACTCAGTTTTACAAATATTTTTGAATGATTTTCATTCAAATTGTTTGGACTTACATCGAGGAACGGCGACCTGGTTACATAAATAAACTAAAAACAACCGACGCTTTGAAAGATAAAATTTTGCGCTGCATTGTCGAAAGTTTTTGCAAAATGTTGTAAAAAGAAAACATTTTCCCAACATAATATTCCAGTATTAAGTTTCATATTTCTACTTTAAATTGGTATCAATAAAATTTTTTTTTCAAAATAAAGTGTGTTTTTAAGTCAATTTACTTTACAACCTCAAATTTACCCATCCTATAGTTTTTTTATACCTTTTCAAAATATTGATTTTGAAATATTCAAAAATTCTAAGCTAAACAGCGGATAAAATGTATGATAAAGTGCAAAGGCAATTAGAATACATATACAGTGTATCACAAATCTATTTTGCCTACCTGCTCATTTTTAGGAGAAATTTTTTTTTTTCATTCATAAAAATCAAGTAAAACAATTTTTTTATTTTATTTGCAATTGATAGTATTAATAAATTATGTAGAATAGGAAACCCACAAAAATAATTTAAAAAATAATAATTGATATAAAAAGCTTTCTTCTTTCACTACCTTTACTTTTTCAACTATCTCCTTTCCAAAGAAAGTAACGCAAATATATATAGGCATATTAATTGCCTGAGTGTTACTTATCTTAAAAAAAAAGCCCGACCGCAGTATATGTAAAAAACATTTATTCAGAAATGGACGCTATATGGGAGATATGACCTGGACCGATAATCCAAAAATTTAGCGCCATGACGTCTGTGAATCTAAATATTATGTGTGTTAAACTTTATCTCGATATAAATACTAGGGTGGGTCGCTTGTGTATGGGATAAAATAAAAGTTAATTATTAAAGTTTTAATAGTAATATTTTGCTGCCTTAGACTTAAAAAGGTAATATGTACCTGAAACAAATATACAATTAAGTAATATCTTTAGCCCGTGCATGCGTCTTAAAAATTTTGGAATTTTCATAAAAACACTTTTCATTTAAACTTCAATATTTTAAATATTTTATTATTTTGTTACTAAAAATTAATACATTTTCATAAAACACTACATAGACTCTACAACAACTGCGATAATATTGAAGTTTAAATGAAAAGTGTTTTGAAAATTCCAAAATTTTTAAGACGCATGCGCGGGCTAAAGATATTACTTAATTGTATATTTTTTTCAAGTATTACACTCATTTGTTGTGACATTTTTTTTTTTTAAGAGAAGTAACACTCAGACAATTAATATGACTATATATAATTGCGTTACTTTCTTTGGAAAGGGGATAGCTTGGAGAAGTAAAGGTGGTGAAAGCAGCAAGCTTTTTTATATCACAACTCTGCCATTGCGCATTACGTTTGTTTTTAGTGCAGAATTGCGCAGCGCCTCTGTTGGTGAGTAGGCGCATTAATGTTAAAGCTTGATTTAATAGCCTTTATTTAATTATTTAACTTCGGTGGCGTTTCAAAGCTATACCACCGAAGGAGGGCGTTGTGATAAATATTAGTTACGATAGATAGAAAGAAAACTCATAATTATCAGAAACTGATGTTTTTTGAGTGGCAGCGGCTGGGAATCGAACCCGGGCTACAAATACCAACTCATGCTTAATGATCAAATGCACAAACCAATTAAGCTACAGCACCCTCAATTATGGATACTTGCTAATTCAAACATTTATGATTGTTAAACCCCAATTTCGGGAGGACATTTGTATGGGGGCAAGGTGAAATAATGGACCGATTTCGACCAGTTTCAATCCCATCCATCCTTGGGCCGAAAAAATATCATGTACCAAATTGTATCGAAATATCTTCAAAATGGCGACCTGTACTCTGCTCACAAGTTTTACTTGTACTGCCCGTCAGATGGACATCATTAAATCGACTCAGGTGATTCTGAGTCGATCGGTATACTTTATACATAGCCTAAATCTAAGATGATGAAACTTCAAGGCTGCACAAAAGATCTCATAGGTCGTAGTGCATGAGGCCTCACTTAATAATAATACTTTAAGGTGGGTGACCAATATTTATGGGCGTTTCAAACAACAGCACAAGTCCAGTTTACCCTCCCCACTATGGTGTAGGGTATAAATATTAAGAATATAAATTTTTATTTAGTTATTGTTGCAATTTATTAATTTGCTTCATTTAAGTTTGAGTTTTATAGTATCGAGCCATAACCGCCGAAAAAATGTATCCCACAAACTCAAAATTTTACAGGGGAAGGTTTTTTTAAATAAAATCAGTTTGAATAAAGCCATTATTTTAAAATTTATAATGTAAATATTGTTTTGTGTAATACATTTAATTTTAATAATTTTAAATGATGTTGAACTATCGATTTCGATAAAAAAACAACAATCGATTATGGTGTGGGATACATTATTTTGGCGGTAATGGCTCGGTATTTTCCAAAAATTTTCATGAATTTTTTATTTCTTTTGTTAAAAAGACACTTGTTATACATATTCCAATTGTTATTACATAGTAATGATGTTTTTCCTTATTATCTTCGTTTGTGAGGATCCCTGTATTAAATATGCCGAAAGGAAAATAATTAAACATCTTCGAGAAAAATATTATATTATATCTCTACGATTTCAATGGGTTTCAGGTCTGAGAAGGTGTTGGTCAATGTCTGGTTAAATTTTAACATCTAAAACTGTATATTTTGGGTAATTTTAATGTTAAAAATAACAATATTTCTTTGTAGATCCATTTTTTGGCTCTGGTATTACGATTTGCTTTCGCAATGGGCCAATAACCAGGGTGGTCCATAATATCATCAGTATGTACAAGATTAACAACTGCATTGCCAGAAATACAGCCCCATAATATCATACCGCCGCCATCATTATTACCCGTGGATTTTATATTACTTGTACTTAAAACTTTATTTGGTTTCCACTACATCCTATGACGACCATCTGTACCAAAAATGGTGCATTTGCTTTCGCTATAGAATATAACATATTGTCATTATGCAAAATTTCTACTTTTATAGATCTCAGCGAATGATAACCTCTTCAATCTGTTAATTTCCAAAATAATTACGGCTCTCGGCGGCCTATGATTTTTTATCGTTGTTTATATTGGTATATAGTGTTCTTCTTAGTTGGTCGTTAATCTCTGGTCCGGATATATGTATATATTTTTAAACGCTGCATTCAACGATTTTAGACGAACATTTCGTGGTAAATTTGAATTGCTTTCGCGACTATAGACCAATTTATAAAATTGTTTATGGCTTCACAACATCTACTAAACATATCGCAAATGTATTTAATTTATTTGTAACACTTTAAAGCTTTAAAATAATTTTTCAATGGGAAATTTTAAAATATTTTCGATTCGGCATTTTAAACGAAAATATGTTAATAACATTTGAAAAATACGTAACACATATCTTTTTAACAAAAAAAAAAACATGAAAAATTCCGCGAACAATTATGAAAAACAACAAAAAGTAACTGGAATATCCAAAAAGCAATATACTTTTAAATGCAACAACAACTAAACAAAAAAATACATTGTTACAATTTAATTGGATTTCTCCATTTTATACAATGTCTATTTTCAATTACAAAACAAGGGACAAAAATATTTTTACCTGCTTTTTACAATTTTATCTATGAATGAAAAATAAATTTCTCTTTAAAATTAATAGGCAAAATAATTTTGTAATACACTGTACATGGTTTGCGGAAAGTAATGAATTACAAACTAATAGCCTGTACCTCATACTCAAAAGCAAAGCGAACGAAAGTTCAGTTGATGATGATAGAATTTGGATTCTTCTATGTCGAAAGTTTTAAGTACTTCTGCCTTAAAATTCCAAACGAGTATCAAGCAAAAATGTAAATAAAAAACAAAATTTTTTTACATAAAACTTAAAGTGGCGATCAAACTGAAAACTTTTGTGAATATCGAAAATGACTTTCTTATAAAAAAAGCCCTTCAACATACCTGATATAAAGCCATAAATTTTATATAATTGGCATCATTACGTGCAGCGCTGGCTAACATTAAAAGACCTTCGATAGTTTCAGCATCATCTGGCATAAATTCTATAGATTCATCATCACGTTCCGGTTCCTCTTTTTCGGGAACAGCAGGAGAAAACTAGAAATTGCAAACAAGCTTTATTATATTGAGTTATAAGAAAACAAAGGGAACTCACATCAACCAAATCTTCAAAATTAATCGATGAGGTCGATTCTCTTTGTTGCTCAGACACCGAAGATTTGCCAGAACCAGTAACATTCTCTTTAGGCTATTTTAAAGAAACAAAATAAAATCAATATCGGAAATCAGAATTCTTATAGTAAGTACCATTTTTTTGCATGAATTTCATTAAAGTATTAAAAAACGGAACGATAATAATTGATAGCTGAGTAACTCAAATCATTAAGTTTTGTATATTTACAAGACCAGTTTGCAATGATTTTTAGTGTTGCAAATTAGCTCGAGTCTAGTAAATCAGAGTATCATATATTATGATGTTGTGTTCTTGCAAACTGTAGCAAAGTGTTTAGCACATCTGCTTATGAATAATAAAAAAAAAATTAAACAAACCTTAGGATTAGTTATTAATTGAGCAGCTTTAGTAGCAGCAGCTTGTAAATCCTTAGAATTAATTAATTTTATATTACTCAAATGTAAATCTTGATCAGTGACATCACCACTGCTAGCGGCTACAAAGCGTCTATACCTGTTGTAATAAGAAAGGGTTAAATTTCCTTAAATTTGCCATTGTTAACAATTCAATTATATTACCAATCTTCTTTTTCCCTGGCACTTCTGGCAAATAATAATATACGAACTTCATCACCACATGGTACGGTTATATTGTTTAAATCCTCATCAGGATTAACGTCATCTTGCAATTTCTGCAGCTGTTAGAATTTATTAAATAAAAAAAATATTATTTAAAACGGTTTTTTCTGTTTTATAATATTAACCTACATCTGCATTTAATATTGTGGCTCCAAAATCCATTTCTCCACCAGATTCTTGTGTTTGTGATTCTGTTTCATTTAACTTGCTGCTATTTTCTGATAATTCTCGTGTCTCTGACTTTTCACGCTTGCTGCGATGACGGCTAAATCTACATCTTAAATGCTTAGTATCAAAATCGTCATCTTCTGCTGCAGGTGCCATTTTACCATCTTTTATTATAAGTTGTATGGGATATTTGCGATTGAAGTGCCTTTAAATATAAATGTTAGATAATTTTTTAAAATATTATGAGATTTCATGTTATTTACCTTTTTCTAGCCAATCCAATAGGCAGCAATTCAATACGACAGCCTAGTAAATCGTAAGTACGGTGTGTGGTGAATATAATAGTTTTGCGATTTATGGGCAATTCATTCCACATGATACGTTTGGGTATGCGAGCATTTGTAGTGGATATATGTAATACTGTACCTGTTTAAATTAAAGGAAAATCGTTTGTTATTAACGTTTATAAGTTTAAAAATCTGATAATTTTAAAATAAACAAAAATTTAAGTATTCAATTTAATATGTTTGAATTGAGCCTATAAATTAAAATAGGTTAAAATATCAAATTTGATTAGGTTTTTTGTTTAAAATAATCTACTGACTTTATGCAAATTTTATACAGATCGAAAGATGCCGATTTTTTCTCCAAAATTAATCTGCAAAAAATTGTTAACTTTTATAAATTCTAAATATTAATATGCATATGTATATGGGCAAATTCGTGTCAAGTGACCCAATTTTTAAAATCGATGTTTTCCGATTTGAATGAAATTTGCACCAAGGTTAGTGCTATTGGGTAGTAGGCCAGACACAAAATGAAAATAGTGCATATGGTAAAATTTTGAGTTGCAAATTTTTTTTATAGAAACCCCACTTGCGTCCCATTAAGGAAAAGAACTAAGCTTTCTTTGATCAAAAAAAAAAAAGAAAATATCCATTAAAAACAAAAAGAAAAAAAATTTAGTGCATATGGCAAAATTCAAAAACTTTGTTTTTTGAGTTAAAATATTTTTTTATAGATATGCCTCGTGCTACTAAGTGACCACAAAGCTCTTAAAGGAAATGGTCCAAAGTTTCTTTTGAGGAAAAATAAAAAAAAACTCCATTTTGAAAAAAAAAATAATAAAAAAAAAATGGGGGAAAATGAAAATGATACATGTGCCAAATATTGAAAAATCCTATTCTTGAGTTAAAAAGTAATTTTTTTGATAGATATGCCACTCGCATCCCATTAAGCGATTATAAAAAAAAAATTTTTAAATTAAAAAAAAAAAAATATTTTTGGAATGATTGAAGAAATAACCCCCACTCCGGCAGTTCTTGACTGATAGAGCTGAAAATTTGTGTCTGGCCTACTATCCAATAGTAGTAACCTTGGTGCAAATTTCATCCAAATCGGAAGACATCGATTTTAAAAGTTGGGTCACTTGACGTGAAACTGCCCATATGTATAAATGTATATACAATTTTATAACAGTGTCTTTAAATTAATAAATCGTTTAGAAAGATTTTTGTTAACGGGTATCATATAATATTCAGCAGTAATTCAGATTTTACTAGTTTTAGAATTAAAAAAAAATTAAAAAAAAAAAAAAAAATACGGTTTTTCACAACATGAAGTTACAGAGGAAACAATGAGGCTTTTAAAAAAGTCCCTTGTAAAAAATCTCTTAGTAAAAAAATCATAAATCAACTTACCATCTAGTTTAATATAAACCGATCTAGCCATGTTAATACTGAATGTATTTGGATCATAACTATCAATCTCATTCATCCAACCCTAAAAATTAAAAATAAAAATTAAATTAAACTTAAATTCATTGGCATAACAATTAAACACTTACCCCATACGATTTAACAGTTTTATACTCCTTCACCGCCGGTACTTCACATATTGTCATTTTACTGTAGTCGGGTATATGGAACGTAGTCTTTTCAGGCTTAAAATGAATTGTATAACGTTTAATAATATTTTGTATTAAACTCCATAGGCCATCAACAATTGTTATGCTAAGTAGACAGCTTAAAACACCGCGTATAAAATCGTTCAAGGGCAAAATGAAAATCGTTATCAAACCCATAATAGAAATACTAGGTAAATATTTGGCATGCTTAACAAGTTGATGCCAGTAGTCCCAAAAGGAATGTTTATTGTCTGTATGATTTGCCTGTGTGATGGAAGCAACACTATCTGTTGCTAGGTGTGACTGGTTGAGAGTCAAGTTTGCAGGATCATTGCATTCATATAACATTTTAATACTTTTCAAAGTGTAGTCCTTGTAGGAAGGAGTGTTAAGGGCATCGCCTTGTAAAGGCAATTCTAATTCATCACGTTTTGGCGCTATAATATCGGGTGAAATATTATCTGTAAGTAGGATGGGTGCCGGTGGCGGTATCATATCCTCTAACATCTCTACACCAGATTCAATTTCAATATCCTTTTTGCCCACTGTAATATTCTTGGTTTTCTTGGCAGGCTTGCCACTTACCACTACTGGAACTACGGCGGCCATTTCACCACTAGCTGCCACAGTGGCCGCTAAGGCTGATGCCATATTGGTGGGTGAAGCCAGTTCAGCCGTTTCAACAACCTTATTACGACGTCTTTTCAAAAAGTTGCCTCTTAAAGAAGCCGAAGAAGAAGATGAACCAGTACTTCTGCTAGGACTGATATCTTTCTTTACAGCTGCTATGGCCGAATGGCTAGCTGGCGTAGAGACTGCAGATGCTGAGTTGGTGGAGAGCGTAGCTTTTTGTGCTTGATGAGCTGCGTGTTTGGCCTTAACTTTCGACTTGAGATGGGCAAAGCCACGACGTAAACGTGAATGCTCGGATTCACCTTCTAGCAATATTTCATTTTCAAATTCCGAATCAGAGTCCTCCAATTTACTAATTCTTTTGTGTTTGCCACTGCCACCTGAACTGCGTCTGTCCTGTTCCACCGATAAATCTTCACTTAAAGAGGTTTTTGTTTCCTGATCCGAATCGTATTCGAAACCGGTTTGCGGCTGTTGTTCACCTCCTAAGACAGGGTAAGTTTTGTATTTAATGTGGTTTGTTTGTAGATTTTTAATATTTGTATTTGTAAAATGTTTTGATTTTGTTTTTTGTATATTCATTCTTATTATTATTATTTTTTAATAATCAAATTAAAAATCAAAATCGTAAACAAAAAAACGAAATCATAATTATAATGAATTTTGAAATATTTACCTTTGATTACAATAGTTGGATATGATTGGGGTTGTAATGTAGTAATATTTGTTGTACTACCTTTAGATGATTTTATATCTTCAATTGTTTGTGAAACTTTACCTTTTATCATGCGCCATGTACCG
Organism: Bellardia pandia; assembly: GCA_916048285.2. Lineage (NCBI taxonomy): Eukaryota > Metazoa > Arthropoda > Insecta > Diptera > Calliphoridae > Bellardia > Bellardia pandia. Next base: position 52,611,462 of record OU696531.1, read on the forward strand.
ATCGAAGTGGCATCACTGCTCGATAAAGCGGCTATTAGATTCGGACCAACCGATGTCGGTGAGATACCCTCAATACTGCCAGATCTGTGGGCGAATAAGAATGAAATAGTTTAACTAGAGTTAAAAAAAATATGTATGTGTAATTTAGATATGCTTAGAATTAGTTAAATGGCAATATAATATAGAAATGTCTCTGGTAATAATTTAATTATCTTACAAGATGGTATGTACATTGGTGTTACTTTTAAATTGTATAAAATTTAATTTGATAATTCGTAGTACAAAGTCTCTACAGTGACTCACAGCTTATTTTATGCAGTGCATATTTTTGTGTTTTTAAAAAGCTCCATAAAAAATAAACTAACAGAACTTAAAAAGGTATTGGTTTTATTTAAAATAAAAAATAAAAATAATGTATTTCCAAAATGCTCGTTTTTTCACGCCACAGCTTATTTTACGCAAGCTCGTATGTGTTTTGAAAACTTGAAATTAAAACTGGGAATTACACGATTTAATATTTGGTGTTGTAGCGTTTATTATCTACAACATATTTAAGGCGATTTGGCATAGATGCGATCAGTTTTTGGGTAATACTCAGTAAAATATTCGACCAATCCGTCAGTAGCGCTTTTTTTTAATAGTTTTTGTTAGAAATTTTGAGTTTCCTTAGCTGATTTCTAAAAAAAAAAACAATAACCGATTTGTGCTTTGGATTGTTATCCTGGTGAAATCGAAAATCTGATCTTATACCCAGGTTCTCTGAGCTTTTCAACAAGTTGTCCTTCAGAATCTGAAGGTACATAAACTAGTCCATGGTGGTTTCAACAAATGTTAAACTCCCAGTGCCAGCAGTTGACATACAGACCCAAACCATGACACTGCCGCCACCATGCTTCACTGTTGTCTTTAGGTTTTCTTTGTTGAGTTCTGTAACTGGTTTCCGCCAAAAACACGACATGCCATTTGAACCGAATTTGTTAAAGTTATAAGTCGATTATGTAGTTATAAACCAAACAGGAGTTGTGTTGCCAATAGGCAACGCAACTGACATGCAAGTTGTTATTATGTAAGGCAACTCGTTTTTAATCTTTTTTTTTTTTTTTTTTTTAATTTTCTAGTAAAAATATAAATAACTTAACAACAAAATTACAACATTTAAAATTTACCACTCAAAATAAAATGAAAACAGATGAACGAATTTCAAAATGCAGATTCCTTGCAAGCATGTTCTTTGGCGAAATTTAGCCTGCGCAGTCTGTTTTCGGGTTTATAAACGATTTTTTGGCGCATGCCATGACCAACAGTTTCAACCCAACATTGTTTGCCCAGGTCAGCCTCAACTTCGGCGGCCAGTTGTGAAGCTGTTAGCGTTGGATTTGCCCTTATTTTTCTTAAAATGTGTCGCTTATCATGCTCATTAAAAATTTTATTTTGTGCCTTTCTGCCTTTGTTGTGGATTTGATTTTCATGGATGAAGCGGCTCTTAATGATGTTTGGATTGTTTGGATGCTTTAATGTTAACCATTTCTGCTATTATTTGCTGTGAGTGGCCATTTTGGAAATAGTTTAAAACGAATTTTCATTGAACGCGGACTCATTTGAACTATTTTAAATTGACACTTGTTGTTACAAAATCGTACTAACAATTCAATGGATAATGTTGATAGAAGTAGAAAAGAAAAAGAAAAATGAAAACCCAACAACATTGCATTGAGCTATCGGTACAGTAGAAATTGACTGCATAAAGTAAGCTGTGATAATAAAATGTAAATTTTTGCAATAAATGTGTTTTGTGTGTTAGACTATAACATTTGTTATTTAAAATGACACCAATTTCTTTTTTAATTTCTTGTTCTTTCCTATTATTTTTCTTTTTATGGAGTTTTGAAAACAAACAAAAAAATTCACTGCCTAAAATAAGCTGTGAGTCGCTGTACATATTTGTTACAAGAGTGTCTTAACTGAACATCGTTTTGATTAGAATTGTTCAGGTTGGGGTTAGTATTTATGATAAATACTGTATGTGAATATGTTGTTAATATGACAATATGTTGTCAATGTAACAACAATATGTTGTTAATATAACAACAATATATTATCAATATCACAATCATGCATCGTTACTAGCTATGCGAGCAAGAACAGAGTTATTTTAATTAATTTATTCATTTAGTTCCAATAAAGAAAACTCATTCAAATATTTATTCAGAAAAAATGTATTTATTAAGTGAATTGTATTATTTTTGTATTTTTTTTGTTTGTAATATTATAATTTTATTAATATATAATTTCATTCCTTTCCATCTGTATTTATTTTGATGCACCAAAAGTTTTCAAGATTTTTTTTTTTTTCATTTTGTTATATTAATAATACAAGTTGTTTTATTTGTTTAAACTGTATTTTTTGTTTTTGTATTTGGAAATATAATGTCGATAAAAGTTTGCAACTAATTTTTATTATTTGATTTTTATTAAATTTTATTTGTTTAGTTAATTTGTATTAATATTTCACTTTATTTGGTTTTGGTTTTTATACTGATATATTTAGTTTTTAAAATTTTATTTTTCTTTTGAGTAGTAAATAATAATTTGTTTCAACTATTTATTGTTTTCTTTATTTTTGCATAATTCATTAATTAATTAATTAATAATAATAGTTTTTTTCTTTTTTTTTTTTTTGCAAAAAAAACTGTTTATTTAATTTTTGGTTTATTTTAAGTTTTTGGGGGTAGAAATATTTTTTTTTAAATTGCTGTTGTAATTGTTTAAGGGTTTTTTTTATATAATATATATATTATTATTATTATTAGTTTTAATAATTGTATGTCAAGTTTCTTTTTTAACTATATGCTACATTTTGTTGTTTAAAAAATATGTTTGGTTTTATGGTTGTTGTTATAGAAAAAAATAAAAAAAAAACTACAATATATACTTTAGATATATTTTAAATATATATTCGTTTTATGTAAAAATAACTAAAAAAAAATTTATATAAATAAATGATTTTTGTTGGTTTTATAAAATATGTTTTCTTTATACTTATATAAAAAAAATTCATATGAAAAAATATTATACCTAAATTGTATGTTCTAATAATTACATATAATTATAATAATAATAATAATAATAATTATTATGATAAAGTATTTCTTAAATATTTTGCTAAAGGAATCATTTATTTAAGGGAGTGGTTTCTTTTGTTTTAAATTACCGTATTTCATTTTTTATGGAAGGATGTGTTTTATGTTTAATGTTTTATTTTATTATTTATTTATGTTTTATTTTTAAAATGGGCATTAAGGTTAACAAAAATTCTTTTAGTTAAGGTACTACTTGAAGAATATTATTTATTATTTTTGCGTATTCGGTTTAAATTTTTTTAATTTATAAAAATATTTTACTTTTTATAGTCTATACCAAGAAGTAAAGAAGTTTCTACATAGTCCTGCTATAGAATCGGGTGAATTTTTATCTGTGAGTAGAATGGGTATCATATCCCCTAACATCTCTACACTAGATTCAGTTTCAATATTCTTTTTAACCACCTACAAATCTTCATGGAATTTAAACGCGCAAAACAGTCAAGTGGAGTGCACTCGTCCGATGAAATGTCTATTAGATAATAATAAAAGCTAATCTCCCCCATCAGCTAAGTCAAACTTCTACATACCTCAATAGGTCATTAAGTATTTGTCTGTGTCTCTTGACAGTTAGGGAAAGAGAAAGAGGATAACCTTTGCCTAATTTTCTTTGGGATATCTTTTAATTTTTCTTCCCAATTTCTAATAAATTTATTATCAAGTGCTTAACATAGACACATTTTATTTTAATCTAAAATTTAATCAGATGGAAGTGATTTTTAGATGTTACGAAATGATATTTCAATTTAACGGTTTGTAACGGTATCAACATACAACATGATTATCAACATTTGCAGTAGTGGAAGTTTATATTTACAAACATTGTTAATAACACGCTGTTATCAACATAATTGAGCAGTATGGTAACATTAAGTTTTAACAGTTTTTGTTGAACATTATAGAACGAGACTTTCGATTGTCTTCTCTAGATGGCTCCGGAAATTACTAGAACAGTCTATAAATAGTTATTTATGAGTTGATTATGAGCCATCACTGAAAAATGATGCCTTAAATTTTTTAGTCAATTTGTATACATCTTATATTCTTACATCTTATATTCCTCTAACTTACATTTTTTGGATCAGCTCTAGTTTTCGAGATATTAGGTTTTTTTTTTTAAATTACGTAGTTACATGATTTTGTGTAATAGGTGTTCAGATATGAACTTTAATTGCGATAATCACAATTAACGCCATTATTGAGCTCAATATTCCATATAAAATCTCAATTAATTATTGCGCAATAAGTACGAAATTGTTATAATATTGAGTAAGATTCCAAATGCAACACTGTTCACAACTGTGTTTAGTGAACAAAATTGTATAAAGTGGCAAATGTCAACAAAAGAAAACAAAAGAAATCATTGAAAAGTCAATATGAAGGTAAGTTTGTTTTTATAGAAACACAACAACCATTTAGAGTATTGTTTTCCAGCTGTCAAATGATTATTGAGTAAGCTGAAAATTGCGTATGCCTGAACACTTAAAATAATATTGTCAATTAACCGAATATTGACTCAATTAAGTTTCATATCTGAACACAGTATAACGTAACTGAGGAGCAGTTTAACCTACTTAGTGAAAAGGAAAAATCAAAATTTAGCTACAATATTACCTTCATGCTGCCCTAACATTATATTTACTCCACTCAGTAGTTTTGGAAATATAGCCGTATATATGACAAAAAAATATTATTTAAAAAATATTTTTGCTTTTCAAAAATTCATAAAAAATAGAGATAATAACAAAAGTTCTAATATTTTTCAATAGCCATATATGTATATGTATGTATGTCCTGCATAAAATGCAGTATTTCTTGTTAATATGGACACAAGAGTTTTGATTTTATTATTAATTTTGTGAAACTACATCGTGGTTTTTGCTTGTTGTTTTACAAAAATTTAAAAACAATCAATCAAAAGTACCACATACCTCTGTGTACTGTTGTATGTACATTAAAGTGGTTCGCATTCCATAAAAAAAAAGTTGTGTCAGTCACCGCCTAGGATTAAAGATAATGTAAAAACAATTCCAGAAATATTTTTTTTAATTTTCTGCCACGCCCACAAATACCGCCCTTTCAGTATTTTGTTTAATGTGTCACTATTTGGTGAAAGAATTAAAATTAATTTTGGATTACCAAACTCGAACGTACTATTTGATGTGCGTTTAGTACGATTTGAATCGTACTAAATAGAAGTAAAAGAGGGCATTCAATATTATGATTGAAATTTCCACCATTATGTAAAGAAGGAATATGAAATTACCAACAATTTGGACAATTTGACAACAAAAATGACATAGTGAAAACCAAGCATAAGAGATGAAGATAAAATATAAAAACCCGGTTAAAGTAACAGACAAATCTCTTTATCACAGTAATATGAATCTCTGTTGATGTTGCCCTTTTATTCATGCTCAAAAGGATATCAAAAAGTGATCTGGTGAAATCTTTCCTTAAAAGAAATCTTTCCTTGAAAAAATCCAAAATTGAATGGTGATTTTGAAAAGGAGATAGAAAAGTTTGTTATTAGAAATGAATTTTACGTTGATTGCGAAACGAATGTAATAATATGGAATAAAATATTAGAAAAATTATTAGAATTATTTTGTTTCGGAGGGTGAGAAAGGATTGTTTATGCATTAAGAATACAATAAGTTGCAAACAATTTTGTTTACAAACGATGTTACCAATATATTGGTAACAAAATTAAATCAAGATTCTCTTATATATACCTTAAGAAGCTTTATCGATCGATAATATTCTGTTGCTTTTAAATTAATATAGAAATTAGAGGCGAAATGACATACATATTATTTTTGTTAATATAACATTTAAATATAATTTTATTATGTTTTTTATTTATTAATGGTTTATAAACTTTTAATCAATTAATTTAAAATTTTTGTTTTATAACATATTTTTTAACAGTAACTTTTTTGAAATAAATTGTTATTATTTATAAACCAATTTGTTTTAATAAGAAACAAAAAATCCGAAAATCCGGGATTCATTTATGAAATTTCGAATCCTGGGATTTGAAAAAAAACAGTCCCGTTTGGCATCCCTAATTCATACCCACAATAAAGCTAAATATTTTTGTACGAAAAATGAAAAGACAGTCGTTTATTGGGCTGAAAAAATGTAAGCAAAGCAAAAATTAGTGGGCTTTTGCTAATTCATAGTCAGAAATTTCAACGTTGATGTTAACAAGATATAGCTTGCTATATGCGTAACATAATGGAAAAATTGTCTTCTCTATTTTTTATGAATTTTTGAAATATAAAAAAAATGTATTAAAAAAATTTTTTCATTCAAAGTTAAGCGATATCTCCGAAAATACTCCATGGAATCAAAATAATGTTAATGCAGCATAAAGATTATATTGTAGCTGATTTTTTATTTTTACTAAACAGAATGAACCGTTTATTAGTTACGTTATTATAAATCGCGTAACTACGTAGTTTTCTTAACCCTAGATGGTTACTCTTCATTTTTGTACATTAAGGTTACTCTTCATTGAATCGACGAACAATTTTTAAAAATAATTTTAGCGGAAACATTTTTAAAGTTAAAAATAAACAAAAATATTTTTAGTTAAACATTTTGTTCAAATAATGTTAAAGACATAGAATGTCACATATTTTTTTTTGTTTCTGTCTTAAAATTCAATTCGAATTTGAGCTCTTTTTTTTGGTTTTTAAAATTAATTATCTTTTCAACACAACAAAAACTTAAAACATAAAAATAAAAGTGACATATTTCATACACAATCTTTAAAAATAGTCAGTCAGGTGTTACAAAAGTAAAAATATTTTGTTTTTATACTTATTTTATATATGAGGTACAAAGTTCAACTTTGTGTTCACCACAGATACTTTTCTTACATATATTGCATGTAGTTTTCATCACTCTACGCTTGTTTTGGTCTTCTATCAGCATTTTAATTTTTCATAAATAATTTCAGAAGTTATGAACAATTTAAAGCATTCAAGAGGGTCTTTCACTCCTTGGAAATCTCGTGACGAACCCCTAACCTTATGGGCATAGGTAAGATTTAGTGGGCTATTTATGAAATTTTTTTCGCGCAGATTTGTTTTGGAAAACCCAATAATATTCGTTTTTGAGTGAAGCGCATTGAGTCGTATATTCAACCCAATCATGAATAAAACATCCGCGGGAGTTTTTTCCCCGTTTTTATTTTTTTAACATTGAATTTAAAAAAACTCCCGCAGAATTTTTATTCATGATTGGGCTGATTATCTTCATATGAAACGACAGTGGTACGTTATCTACAGAAACGCATATATGTACATATATTCTCTGCTTTTAAATTCCTGCTTTCGCTACCTTCGTGAAAGTTATCTTCTTTCTCTGAAGTATATAAGATCTCAATCTCACAACTTTGCAAGAATCTATCGATGTCAGCATCGGAAAGTACCTTTTTAGAGTCCACTTTTTATTTAAAAAACCCTTAACATTTTTACAATAAACAATTAAAAAATGTTTAAACTAAAATATTTTATAACAACAATAACGCAATTTATTCAAAACTATAAAACAACATACCAAAATAAAACTACTATATATTACACTAGAAACGTAAAAAGTTACACTAAAGTTACTCTTCGTCGTTGCGACTAATACAAAATTGCGAAAATTAACTTAAAAAAAATGAGTAGCCATCGTACGTCCGCTCACTGCAAGCTTTCGTCCTCAACATCCGTTGTTGGCAAAAAGATCAAAATTTGAGCAAACATAGAGTTATATGATAAAGAGTAAATGAGCTTCGTCGATTTGACGAACAGTAACCATCCAGGGTTAAAAAAATAATATCTCGAAGAGCAGATACACAAAAATGAATTATAGGTATTTGAAGCCAAATACTAGATGAATACAAACTGACTAAAGGTATGGTCACATTTGCAAATATTAACTCAAAAAAGCATAACCACTTGTTTTAGCAGAAATTTGTTTGACGTTGTTTACTCTTACAAGAGTTTTGCCAGATCAAATAGCATCAAATAAATTAAAACTAAATATTTGTTGTGATTTGGCCTAAATAAGAAAAGATTTTTGAAATAAATAAACGAACTCAAGTATATTTTATTTAATGGTTACGTCTTTTTCGGCAAATATTTGCCAAGTGTGAACGTACAGTTGCGTTCAAAATAATAGGAGTAATAGTTTTCTTATTTAAATTAAGTTATTTTGCTAGTCTGGTATTTTTAAAACCATATAAAAAGCTAAGGGTTGTTTCAATGGAATGTAAGAAAACAATATATAAAGAAATGATCGTAATAGCTTTTATTTCTGTGATTTTTTTCGAGTGATATCTTAATTTATCCATTAAATCCGTGAATCAAAAAAATAGGAGTAATTGCGATTTATAAAAAATTAAAGTGGTGGAGTGTATAAATTGTATATGAAATAAAAAGTAAATATGAAAACCATATGCGAAAATGTTGTAACTTAATGTTTTTACATAAAATAATGTTTTATTTTCAAATAGTGGGTCGTGGTAAGCACTGTAACGAAGAAACGCGTAAACTTATTAAAAATCTTCGAAATCAAGGGAAAAAATAAAGAGAAATTAGAGAAATGCTATCGTGCTCTAATCAGATGATTGCAAATGCCTTATCCTACGAAAATAAAGCTGAGACTTGAGGTCGGAAGCGTAAAACATCGAGTCTAGATGACCGGCGTATAGCACGCATAAGTAAAGGCGACCCTTCCGCGTCAGCAATTAAAATACAAAAAGAACTTGAACTTCCTATGAGTGTTGTAACTATTCGTAGTCGATTGCTGGAGTAAAAATTATTCGCTAGAAGTCCGCGTAAAGTGCCCTTATTAAAGAAGAAACATGCTGCGACAAGATTGAAATACGCCCAGGAACACATCAATTGGCCGAAGGAAAAATGGCGAAATGTTTTGTGGACGGACGAAAGCAAAATTGTTTTGTTTGACGGAACTGGATCCAGGCAGTACATACGACGTCCCCCGAACACAGCAAATGCAGTCCAGTATACAAGAAAGACTGTTAAACACGGTGCACCGCGGTGGCGTGAAAGCTATGGTATGGTGATGTTTTTGATATAACGGTGTTGGTCCAATATACGAAATAAAAGGCATTATGGACCAAAAAGTGTACGTGGAAATATTGGATAGAATAATGCTGCCATATTCAGAGTGGAATATGCCGATTAAATTGGCCTTCCAACAAGACAATGACCCAAAACATACCAGCAAATTGGCAAAGAAGTGGTTTCGTGTCAACGTTGTGGATGTTATGTCATGGCCTGCTCAATTCCCAGACTTAAACTCCATAGAACATCTATGGGAGGATGTTAAAAAATATGTTGCCGAACGAAAACCGTCAAATACAGCTGAGTTGTGGTCTGTAGAGCAAGATGGGTGGATTCAAATTCCACTGAAACGATGCCAGGATCTAGTTGACTCCATGCCTCGCAGATGTGCTGCTGTAATAAAAAGTAATGGCTATTCTACCAAATACTAATCGTATTTAAAGTTTCCAATAATAATCATAAGCATTTTTAACTTTTTTAATACTAAATATTAATGAAAACTGAATACTCCTATTATTTTGAACAACAGATTTAAGACATATTTTTATTTAACTTCCTGTTACTAACTTGTTGAAAGCTTTATTTAATTAATGAATAAATTAAATAATTTAGGATTAAATCAACATTATATTACAGTAAAAAAATTTAATTAAACCATGTTTTTTTATTTAAAATTAAATTCTTGATTTTCAATTGGCTTACTCCTATTTTTATGAACGCAACTGTACCTTAAGAAATCTAAGGCACCAAAAAAAGTTTTCATTTTGTCAGTCTTTGACATCAAAACTTTTTCAAACTGTAAAAGAGTAGTAAAAGATAGAGCGTTCATTTTAAATTGTTTTTGTGTATATTCGATAAATAAAGACTCGTATATTTACTTTGACGCTTTTATTTTGCAATTAAAAGTATTCAGGTTCATTTAAAGGAAATAAACCACCGTTTTTAAAAGTTAAAAACGTAACAATATCTTATTTCTTAGTATAGAGCATAAAAGTAACTGACTTTAAACCGATTTAATTTTCCTTTTTGTTTAATTAATCCATTAATCCATTTTTAATAAGTGTTTTGCAATAGGTACCAAATTTTTATTACAGTTATCATCCAATTAATTTCACTAATTAAAACAGGTTTTCTAGCTACTAATAATATTTCAATTATTTAATTGTTCATCTGCATCTTTCAATTAATTAATTCATTAATGTTATACAAAAATTGTGCTATGAAAAGTTTCAAAAAATAATTTGTTTTGTTTTTCTATTTTATTTAATTTTTGGTTTCCTATTGATAATTTTTTGTTTTCTTTTGTTTTTGTAATATATATATTTTTAAGATACAAGATAAATTAAATGCTTGTTAAAACTCATGATTAAATTTTTCACGAAAAATCTCTTTTGACATTTTCTGCAAATTTTTTATATAAAAATCGTTAAGTAGGTAAGTATGTAGTATGTTTATTTCTTATTTATTTAATTATTTATTTATAATAATTATTATATTTTAAAAAAGCCAACTGTTTTTTTTTCATTATAATTATTAAATATTTTGTAAGATTTTGTTGTTAGAAGTAAAGTTTTGTCATTTTATTATTAATTTATTTAGTATTCAAGGCGTTTTATATGTTTTCATTTAATTAAAAAAAACGTTTAAGCTTTAGATTAAAGGTATTATATTTTGGTTTGTTTATAATTAATTAAAAAAAAATTATTAATTGTACTACCTTTATTTCATTTAGTTCGTATATATTTGTTTTTAATGTTTTATTTTAGTTCTTTATACAACAGTTTTGGTTTCATAAATTATATATACTCGTATTATTTAATAATAATAATAATATTATTTTAAGTCTTGTTTTTTAATAAAGTTACAGATCATTTTATAGTTTTTCTTATTGATTTTTCTTTTTTTATATCGTAATAAACTCGTAAAATTTAGAGGTTTAAGAAAAGTTTAAAGTTGAAAGATTTTTAATAATATTAAAAATTTATATAAATATTTAAAGAGAATGTTAATATAAATGCAAATAATAATAATAATTTGTTAACATAAACTGTCACCAAAAGAAACTACTATTCTTTAGATTTCAATATTTTTAAAAGGAAATGCAAAATTACAATTCAAATTTGAAGATTTCAGTTACAACTTTAATTGATAATTTTTAAATAAAATAAACCGACATTAAGTTAAATCACTTTGAATAGTGGCCATAATGGATAATTTTTAAATTCTCGGTTTAACGAATACGATATATTTGTTGGCAATAAATTTGAAGCTGTCAATAATGCCCGCATTTCTATACTTTATTTATAAAATAGAGATCTTCATACTTAATTTCAAATCATTTCTATTTGAAATCAAATTTGCACTCATATTATATAATATTGGTTGTGTTTGCATAATTTAGTAAACAAATAAATAAATGGTGTTAAAGTTAATCTGTAATAATAATTATTTTCATTGTAATGTTTCTGCTCCTGTAAACCTGTATCGTATATTATTCAAAGGACTTGCCATCCTCTTAGTAATGAGTATTGAACATCTAGGATTAAAAGTGATAAAGATTTGAAGAAAAAACCAATGTGACAAAATTTTAGACAAGAACTAATGATTGCTAGATTTCAAAACACTCGCTTTGAAAAAGTGTGATTAATATCGATTGATTTAATGGGACATCTGTGAAACCATGTCCTTTTGTTTATCAAATTAAAGACAAATAATTTCAAAAGAAATATTTAGTTACCATAATTTAGAAAGGTAATGAAATTGCATTTTTTGCATATTCTGAAAGAATAGTATGCTTTTAGAGTTCTCAAAACTCCAAATAACTTTACAGTATCTTAAGAAATGGTTTAGAATTTTATTTGGAAGCCCATGCGAACAGAAATATGTTAAAAAATGGTTAACACTAAGTTTAGACCTTTAAACTCCGATTCATCACTCGAGCGAATGGCTTGAAGTCGAGCGAACACTGCGAACGCAAATTAGAAAAAATTATAATAAAATGACTAAGTATCAATGGCTCTACTATTTGTTCGAGATTGCGGAACTATTTTCGAATTATGGTTTTTGTAATCAGTTCGCACCGGTCTTTAAACAGAAAATTTTTTTTTCCCCCAAAGAGGCTGTGTTTAGTTTTTTTTCTCAGTTTTTACAACATGATTCAAACGTGTTATGACACGAAAAAAATAAAATATTGTCAAACACAATTGGAATTTTTTTTACCAGAAAATTCCAAAATAAGTTCTTTTTAATTCTATCAAGTTATTCGAGATAAAAAAAATGCGAAAGCGAAACATTGCAGTTTAGAGCTATTTATTATTTAAAGAAAATAACTTGCAAAACGTTTGATAGAATTGGACAAACGTCAATGTCCAACAAATATGATGTATGATTTGTTATTTCTAGTACTCGTTAATTTGTAATAGTACAAAACAATTTGATTACAATTTTCTAAAGGGATCGCCTGATGTAATTCGATGCGTAACGCCTAAGTTATATGTAAAATATACGAAGACAAACTAGAAATCGTTTTCAATTCCACATAGATAGTATCACGGCGTTCAACACCATTTCCAATTGTATTTCAGAAAGAAGAATTAGAAAATTGTATTTCAGATATTTCCAATTGACTTTTAGAAATTTCCAATTATATTTCAAAAACTTGCAATTCAGAACAAGTTTCACTCGTTTTCTACACCATATAAAATTGAATTTAAGAATTTTCCATTTGTGTTTCAGAAAATTTAATTTGTAAGAGTTGTGCCAGGTCGTTCATTTCAGTGACCGGTCGTTTTCGTTCATTTATCCAAGACTGATTCGTTCATTCAATTCGTTCAATCGTTCACTTTGAACGAATGAATACAACCCTTATTGAATGTGATTTTCTTCTTGTCTTTTAATAAACAGCAGCTGAACGAAATTGTTCCGTACACTATTGAACGAAAACAGTTCAGTTAAATGACCGGCTCATTCCGTTCAATAAAGTGATCCGTTTATTTTAACTCGTTCGTTCATGAACGACACAGCTCTATTTATCTGCATTTCTATTAGATATTTCTGAAATAAATTGGAAATTTCTGAAATACAATTAAAAATATTTCTAAAATATAATTAGAAATTTCTAAAATATAAATGTTTTTCAAAAATGTTTAATCGAAGTTACTTTCAAATTTTTGAAAAATTTGTTTATTAATACTCGCAAGAGGAATAATTCTCATTTAATAAAATATAAATGGAAATTTCTGAGATTCAATTAGAAGTTTCTCATATATAATTGGAATATTTTCAAATACATTATTAAACTAATTGTTCGACCTTTTTATCTTTATTAAAAATTATTGCCCCTATTGCGGTTCACAACTTTTTTAATAATTTGGTCGTCTTTCATAAATCGGTATTGCCATTCACAACTTAAATGTAGTTGACTTTTTGGTTGTGCTGCTGATTTTTTGGTTGTGTTTAATAGTATTGCGGTTCACCATTTTGGATGAGTTTGGTTGACAAAAACGATAAATATACACAACTGCTTATTAGCAGTTGAGTCTTTGTCGGTTATAGATTTAAATAAAATGTTTAATACATTTCCTTTAAAAAAATAATACAAAAAAAAAAAAATGGAAAAATCGTAAGTATAGGTGTTTTTTGATCTTAATATAATTAATTAAATGATTAATACACATACGCAGGACAGTCAAAATAACAACCAAAGCCCAATTTGAGCGACTTGTGCAGCTGATGGAAAAAAAATCCAGAACTTGCTAAAGGAAAGCAAAAATTTGAGATGACTAAAATTCAGTGTAAGGAAGCGTGGGAAGGATTTACAATAGAATTGAATAGCTTGGGCCCACCTACAAGAACATCCTTCGAATGGCAACGTGTAAGTATATGTCATCTTAATTATTGTAAACAGACATTTTATTAGAATTTTTACTTCATATAGGTTTGGATTCATTACAAAGCAATTATTAAAAAAAACTTGCTAATAATAAATAAAACCAACAAGCAGCAGGTGGTGGTCCTTCACAAGAAATTCCGCTTAATGTACTTGAGGATTGCGTGTCCCAGCTGTTATCACTAAATTACCAAGTAGCACCATCTGGACACACTTTCGGCGTTGAAAACGTTGGTCCGTCAACAAGTCAGGCTTTAGAAACTCCTCAAAATCTCGACATGGAACAAATCGTTACAAATGAACCTGAGATAATAAACACACCAGCCAAGAAAAGAAAAAAATCACCAGAACAAGAGCGTCTGGAACTTCTGAGAAAACAATGCGAGACACAAGCTAAACTTTAAAAAAGTATTAAGGATTTGGAGAAAAACAGTTATAAAAATTATGAAATAAACAAATTAAGCAAAAGAAAATTGCCTCTATGAAAAATAATACTTATTATACTAACATATTTGTTACTTATTTTGGAAATTTCTTACTTCGCACTGGGTAGTTCAGGAGGATTGGAATCATCGCGTATTTTTCTACGTATACGTAGAACATTTGTATTAGCGTCATGATTTTCGTCTTCAAAAAATAAATCCACACTTAAATCCATTCTTTTTATTTTATAAAAACTTGATTTTTTTGCGTTTTTTTCTTCACTTTACAAATAAAATGCATGGTGTTGCCAACATGAAATCGATATTTCATGTCGGCAACGCCATAACAATTACAACTAAAAATCGTTGTGTTACACAATACCAAAAAATAATTTGGTTGAGTTAAAGTCGGGTTGACTGACAGACGACCAAACTTAGTTGAGTTGAGAACGGCAATAGGGGCATATATTTTCTTTGAGCTTAAGGTCAAAGTTTCATTTGTTTGTTTTTTATTTCTTCCAATATTTCTCTACAACAATGTGTAGCATCTTCAGGGAAATAAAATTTATAAAATTTTTGATTTTCAAAATAAATATTTGTAAATAAAATTTATTTAACTGAAGATTGTTATATAGAAATATTGGAAGAAATAAAATATTAATACAACAAATTTTGACCTTGAGAATGAAGAAAATATAATTTTTAATTCTGAAATGCAATTAGAAACTTTCTAAAATATAATTAGAAACTCATAAAATACAATTGGAAATGGTGTAGAAAACAAGTGAAACTTGTATTCTACAATGAACCAAACTGGAAATGATATTTTACTTTTCAAATAATTTTCACAAAATTTAGAACACAACTTAATAAAATTTCACTTCCACTTTATTTCACAAATCTAGAACCAATGTGTGTATATCTTAGGTTAGGTCAGCAGGCAGCCATTTTTAGAACAGCTCACTTAGGCCCATTGGTTGGCCCTTTTGTGTTGTCTTTGTTAAATAATTGAACAAAAACTTTCTAAACTCAAAGAATTACAAATTTATATCGAAAGATTATTGTAAAGAGGGCGCTGCGAATAATGGCCTTCACAAAAAAAAAACGAAAAATAACATTAAAAAATTACACTGAAATGTTTGGGCCTTTTTTATTGGAATTATAATCGGTGGTATTGATTCCGCACGGAAAGGAAAACTAAACGATCGATTTGTAAAATGTAATTATTCATTCCTACGGCATGCCGCAATAATGTCTGTGTAGAGATGATACCGCAAAACGGAAAAATACCGCAGCAACGGAATGAATAATTACATTTTACAAACCGATCGATATTTCTTTCCGCTTAGTTTTCCTTTCCGTGCGGAATCAACAATACGACCCACTATTTAAAAATATTTTATAAAAATTACAAAATTTGGGGTAAAAATTCATGTACACATTTGGGGCCACCTTCCACTTTAATCTTGGGGTAAGTTTTCATAAAAAATTAAGCCTAAATTTCATAATGAAATCTGACCCCAAAAATTGGACCTTTTTCGTTTTTTTTTTCCTTTGGGGCCATTATTTCAGTACCGTAAAGAGTGCTGTAAATCGAGTACTTTCAAAAACTAGCGATTTTCAAAAACGAAGAATTAACAATGTTTATGTTTTGGATCGCATCAAACAGTTTAGTTAACAAAAAAAAGTAAAACATGTTATTCATGTGGTTACAATTTACAGCAAACCAAAATAGGTGTATCAATTTAAAAATTTAAATTTTAGTGCTATAGCGTTTACAAAACACCCTTCAAATTCTAGCTAGCTATTCCAAATAAAACAACATTTTCTTTTTATTTTAATAATAAAAAATAAACATGTAATTTTTCTTTGCTTTATATAAAAGTATAAATTATAATAAAGAAAACAATTAAAAATTTATTATTATAAAAAATATTTAACAAAAACACAAATTTAACATTAAATATAAAAGAAATTGCAATATAAAAGTATAAAAATTAAAAAAAAAAACTCATCAATTAACTATAAAACTAAAATGGGATTCTCTTTAAATTTTAAGATTTTTTTTATTTAATAAAATTCTTACGAAACGTTATGGAACAAGGTAAAGAGTGATGCTGCTTTCAGGGCGAGAGTTTAAATTAAAGTTAAAATTGTTAAAGCAAGAACAGCTAAATTTAAGATAAATTTAAGATTTTTTTCAAAATTAATTAATTTATTAAATATTTGTTTGTAATTATTAATTAACTGTAGTTGAAGGTTTTTAAACGATTTACTATTTAGTTTAAATATTTATGTATGTATGTATGTATACTTTTTGTTGGCTTGTTTGTATTTTTTTATATTTTTACATGTAGAAAAAAATATATAAAAAAGTATAAAAAATTGTTTATATATTTATGTATATATAAAAAAAAACAATAATTATAATGAATTTTACTACCCGGTTAAAGTTTTTTTTTTGGTTTTTTTTTTTTGTTTGCTTTTTTCACATTTTTTGTTTTAGTTTTAAAAAATGATTATTACTCTTTTTATATATATAAATAAGTATATATAATATAGTGTGTTAAAACTTGTTTTTTGTTAAGTTTTGAGAGATTTTGTTTTTAAAAAAATATATATGCACGTATTTTTTTAATTAAAAAAAGACCTTTTTGGTATAAATGTTTTAAACGATATGTATTACAAAAATACTGTAAACAAAAAAAGGTCTTTCAACTCGTTTGCTATAATACTTGAATTTTAAACACACTATTTCAAGTTTTTTTTTTTTTTTAAATTTTAAGATTTTGACTAAATTTTTATATTCATTTAATAAAAATTCTAGAAAAATTTTACTAATTCCTTATTTTGTTTTTTTTCTCTTTGTTAAAAATATATGTTTTTTTTATAAATTTATTGCCAATTTTTGTGTTTGAAGCAATTTTTTGTTTTAGTTTAACATAAAAAAAACATTTTACTATTATATATTTTTGTCTGTTATATAAAGAAGTCTAAAAAGTTTCAAAAATGTCTTTGCTAATATTTTCTTTAAATATTTTTCATGATAAGTTTTTATATTTTGTTTATTTACATTCTTTCTCAGTTTGGTTTTAATTATATAAAAAATGTGATTTAAAAAACTGTTAAATTTACTAAATTATCTGTTTCTTTTTTTCCGGGGGGTTATTTTGTAACTCGTTTCAAAAAGAAATTCGTTCAAATTTGTTTACTTTATGCAATGTATTTCGAAAATGTTTGCTTTCGCATTGAAATACGCAATAACCCCTCAGGTTTTGTTATATATTTGTTTAATAGCTAGTTTTTATGTTATAATATTGATTTATTTTATTTATTTAATTAATTTATTTCGTTTTATTTTAGTTTTAAGTTGGAAAAAGTTGTTTTTTTTTTTTTGTTTTTTTTTAAGTTTTTTAATTATTATGTTTTTAAAGTTGAAGCTTTAAATAATTTGCTTTTTTTTTTGTTATAATTAGTTAATATTGCACATAATTTTTTGTTATAAATTTCTTTTAATTATTTGTTTATTATAATTTGTATTGAATATAAAATTGTTTACAAAAAATCTTTATAAAAAATTTTTAAGAGCTAAATTACAAGTTTTGTTTAAAATTATTGGTTTAACAAAAAAGAGTTAAAGAATTATAAAAATTAAAAAAAAAACTAAGAAAATAAAATAAAAACTAATACTGAACACAAAGTAGTTTTTAAAACAAATCTTTTGTTATTTTTTTTTAACAAATTAGTAAAATAAAATCAAATGCATTAAATAAAATATTTTGGTATAAAAAAATAAGCAAGCATTAAATATTTAACAAGTTTTATATTTAGAAATAAGCATAACAAACAAAATTATTATAATTAACAAATTATTGCACATTTACGTTTAATATTGTTGTTGCAAAAATAAACTGAAACAAATATTTCTTAATAATGAATATAGATTTAGTTACCGTTACGTTACTTTTAGCATTACCAACTTGTGCTTGTGCTATCATTGAAATTCAATTTGCATGTTTAAAGCATTTTCAAAACCTGATATTTATTTCAAAAAAGTTCTCAATCTATTTCTATGTAAAGAAAGATTTATCGAAATAAATATTTGAAACTATAAAATTACTCAAATAGATTAAAAATTAAACAAACTAAAATATTCAAGGATCGAAAAGGCTTTGTTTGTATTAGTTCAATTAACACCATTAGTAACTGTTAGCGTTCATTTTTTATAAACAATTTCGACAAGATGAAAATGCGAAATTATTGTTCGAAAATTATTTGAACACTGGTACCACAGGTGGCAAATCCATAATTCGTTTACGGGGTTCAACAAACATATTCGAATTCAAATATATAAGATATCGTTATTCGTAATTGTTCTATTTGATATCATTATTCGAAATTGTTCTATTTGATATCATTTATGGAATATTCTGTCGTATTGAAATCTACGTAACTCGAATCGAAAAGGAAAATATTCGATTTTTTAAGCAGGGATTTTCGATATCGAAAATGTTTGTACTGAAATTGATTTACGAAATAATATCCCCCTGCCCAAGGTAAAACGTAAACAATCGTTTTCATTCTTTTAAAGAAACTTTCGTATTTTCGAATTATTTAGTTATAATTGGTTGAGCTCATATATAGACAGAAAAGTGTATGGATTTTGAAAATCGATTCAAAAGAATTTTTTGAATTGCAAAGCATAAAGCAAACATTTTCAAGTCGACTAACAGAGTAGCCATCAAAATTTCACATAAAGAATAATATCAAGTTTAAGTTATTATCTTAAATTTTAGCTTTATATCGGAAAATTACAAATTATTTTCGTTTTAGAATCGCATTACAAATAAAATTGCGGGGATTTTAAAGTAATGCACTTGTAAATAAAATAATAAAAACATAGAAAACAATTGCGGATAACAAAACAAATGTAATGTTAATTTTTAATTGAAAATATTTACAAAAAGGCTTCATTACTTTAAAACAGTTACATCGAAAATTACTAGAAATATTCGTTTATTTAATTAAAAAAAAATAATTCAATTTGTAATAATATATATAAAATAATTTTTGAATTAGGAACGTTTAAAAAAAAAATAACAAAAACTAGATTAAAAAAAGTGCTAGGCATCTTTACTATTTGGTAAAACAAATTAATATTTTATGACTATGTACTAGAAAGCGTAAAGGTATACTCTCTTATATTTATAGCAATTTATGTTTGAAAAAACATTAAAATGAAAAGAAACCTGCGGATTTCTACTGTTCTATTCGAAAAGAAAATTTTGCATTGAAAGTTTTAAATGGATACGGGGGGGTTCTATGTATAAAGCATTCTAACGATTTTCTTTTCGTTGCAAACTTCGTAAGAAATTATTCCTTGAAATTCGAATATATTACTTTTGAATTAAATTATACAACAAACATCCCTTCTTCTGGATATTGCAATGCATAAGCATGTTAACGATTTTAATTCAATCAATTGCTTTCACTTGGGAGGAGCGAAAGCCTTTCAAAGGACATGTTAAAATTACAAATCTTAATTCATATAAGTTCAAACTCTTTTATCTCGAATTTAAATATGAATTATAGTTTCCAACTAAGCTAACTTTTTAGCAGAAACCCGCCAGGTTCTAATTTTTGATTCGAAAAGAAAATTTTTCGAATTCGTATGAAATTCGGGATTACAACAGGAACGAGTTTCTTTTCAAATTACGTAAATACCCCCTGGTGGTTACTTAAACAAGTTGTGTGTGCAATCAAATTCGAGGCGGGATTAATTCCGTAATGTAAAAAACTTCAAACAAATTTATAAATTTTTAAAAATAATAAGTCTGGTAAAACATTTGAAACTAATTACGCCTGCTTTGTAATTAAAAGTCCAGAAAAATTGCATCTATTATTATAGAAGTGATTCAAAACATTAGACATTTAAGACAATCTTTTAAAATTATAAAATTACACAAAGTTTTTTTTTGCAATAACTTTTACAATTAATATAAAGAATATATGTACCTTTAAAATTATTTAAAATAAAATTGCGAGGATTAAAAACAGAAACAAAATATTACTAAAAACTAAATAAAAAAAAGAGAAGTACAAGAAAAATACTGCAGAGTTAATAAAAACAAAAAGTATATAAAAAATTAAAATATAAATTAGAAATAAAATACAAAAAGTATACAAAATTTCATAAAAAAAAGTAAAAATTAAAAACAATACAAAAAGTTATATTATATTAATATAATTTTATAAGAAAAATTAAAAAGTAAGAAATTAAAATGTAGTTAAAGAAGTTTAAATTATAATTTTTAAAGCTGCACTTTCAATACTTTTTTTGTAGTACAGAGAAATAAAAAACTTGGTAAAAAAGCAATTTGTTTAATAATAAACATGTTTAACAAAATTTTAAACTTTTAAAACCACAAATTAACAATAAAAAAATGTTTTTTTTTTATAATTTAAAAAACACCCTTAAAAACTAAAACCTTTTAAAGCTGTTGGTAAGAAATTAGCGAAATTTAAACAATAAACAGCATAGAAATTAAATTGAATAACAATATTTTGATTTAAATGTAATTACTATTAAGATTTTTAGCAGCTGAATTTTTCTTTTATTATTTAAAAAAATATTTATATTTCTCAATAAAGTAAACTTGTTATTAGAAAGAAAAACTGCTTATTAGGAGGAAGAGGTTTTTTTGCTATAATATTTATGTAATAATTTATAAATATTATTATTATTTCATTTCACTAGCAATATTTTAAGCTATTTATTTACTTTTCTGATTCAAAAGAAATTTGTTTTGTCTAAGTAAATTTTCATTTAAAGGTATTAAGAGTAAAAAAGTTCTTGTTGTTCTTTTCAAAATCAAAGAACATTAACATTATGTGTATTTTGTTGAGTGTAAAAAAATAAAAAAGAGTTAACTACTAAAAACTAGAATTACGTTATTGCAAGACTATAAACAATACAAAAAAAAAACATTAAACAAGAGGAGTTGAACAAGTAGGAAGGATATTAGGAAAAAGGTAGTAGAGAAAATTGTAAAAAAAAATAATTGAAATTGAAAGCTTTTTCGTTTCGGTAAATGTTTTTTCTACTTGTATTGCATGTTTGCCATTGCAAATTTGTGTTTACGTTGAGGTCTTAACAACCTACCAACGCCGCCGTTAACACCAACGAAAAGGCACAGCACGTGGCCGATCAGCGCCCTCCTTTACTAATGGTTTGTGATATTCACGTCCTTGCCGAGAATGTATAACCGACCAGCAGTGTTCACAATAGTATTGTAAACAAGTGACATTAGCACAAAAGAAGGGTGCGAACTTGCTGCCACATCTTTGGCCTTCGCATTCATCGCACATTTGGTCATCCAATACATAGGGTTTAACTTCAACACGTTTGTCGATGTCGCCGTGTTGCAGTTGCACAAAACGAGCCGATATAGCCGCTATATAGCTCTGTTGATTGGAGAAGGCCACACGACCAGCACCTTTGGGATATTTCAATTCAGGATCTGTGTCAATGCCCGCATAGCAGACACCACCATATAAACGATCCATAATCATGGCCAATTCGAAGGCTTTTAAGGGACGTGGCACTCCGCCCACGAACACGGTTTTGCGTGGATCCAGTGACATGGTGGCATCCAGTACATAGTCAGCATCTGCCAAACGCCAGGGGCGTATCTGTACGGGTTTGTCTTTGATGGTGGGCGATGAAACACACAAGTACAATTTATCATCGTCCGTAATGCAAGAGTCTATCAATTGCTGTACACTGTTTTCATCCTGGAAGAGTAGAAAAGCATAACCTTTTGGTGGAAAATACGATTTTGATTCGGCTTTGTGTGGCCAATCCACTACCAAAGGACCAAAGCGTCTAAACGAACTGGTGATTTCATCCTCATCAATATCCGGTGGTAAACCTCCCACAAAGACCTTGCGTGAGAAGCGAGCAGTGTGATCGGAACCTTGTGAATGCGGTGAAGAACGTGAAGGTGAATTTAATTTCATATTTGGATCTAAATATGCTGTAGCACCATTACCTGCTGCAATTGCTACAGCATCTACTTCGCCCAAGTGATGTTCACTCATCTTTTGGTTGCGCATACGTTCAGCCATTATGGCCGCCGCCGTGACATTATTGTCGCCACCTGGTCCTACAGCACCCATGCCCATGCGCATTATATCGTTTAGGCATTGATCCAAGGGACGCATATCCAAACCGTTAGGCATATAAGGACCAGCTCCCAGGAACTGCGGTCCATCACCACCTCCGGTAGCGCCAGCGCTTATGCTGCCGTTACCAATCGATAGTGTGGGCACTCCTACAGCCTGGGCTGCATTTATGTCTAGAGTGTAGCCAGGTGTGGGTGAAGTTCCTCCTTTGGCGGGGAACGATATACTGCGTCTATATTTGTTGGGTGAAATGCCAGCATTTGAATTGGGTGAAACACCACCGCTACTACCACCAGCTTGTGAACCATTATAAGGCGAATTACCACCACCACCATGGTGCGGTGGTATTGGCGACGAAGGACTATGGGGACCAGCACCACCTTCTAGTTGTTGCGGTGGACATGGATGATTCGGGGATAGCTGCTGTTGTTTGCCAGATAATCCGCTACAGAGATTAAGAGTAGAGATGAAGTTTTATTTTTTAATATGAATATTTACGATAATTTCTTTAAATTAGAATTTGCTTTAACATCATTGGGGTATTTGTTTAGTGATATTTAAACAAAAACATTTAGCACTGAATAAAGAAAACTCTGGTAAAAATTTTGGTGGTAAATAAAAATTAAAGTTTTTGAAAATAAACATTTTTATGAAGATAAAGTTGTTGTTTAATTACTCTCTATGTTTCTATGAGAGACAAAGACATATTTGTTCTACTTCTTTAATAAAAAAAATTTCAAATTCGAAATTTACATTGTAATTTGATTGTTTTTTTTTTACTAAAAGTTAGAAATTCCTCATGATTTTCTGCTTATAACATTCTTGAGTGAGTGTCCAGGGGGGGGTTTTTTTTGTATTTCGATTCGAAAGCAAAAGCTTTCGAAATAGAATGTAAAAAGTATACAAATTCGAATGATTTTGTTTTCGAATCGAAATACGGAGAACCCCTCAGATTTTTTATTTTTTAATGTCTAAGACCAATAAATTTCGAATTTGAAATTTACAGTGTAATTTGAATGTGTTTTTTGAATCGATAAACCAGGTCCTTCGGACATATGTTAGGTCAAAAAGGGTGGTACACATCCACTTGGAGATCCTTCACAATGAATTGTCTTGAAATTAAAAAATTCAGAAAGAAAAGACAAGAAAGAAAAAGTATAAAGATAATGGTAAAGTAGAGAATATGTAGAATTAGGCTTTCAATTCATTACAACACCTCATGTCTCTAATGAAACAGAAAAAACCCACTAGTCTGCAACTAATAATGTTTGACAGTCCGTCAATTAAATTTCATACATTGCATTCATTGCCGACTTGGGTAATGGATGATTTTTTCCACAGTCTAAATGTAAAAATTTTAAATGCTGGTAATATTGTCCCATTTACTAATCCAAGATTTTATTGAACAGTGACTCCTTTTTTACCCACAAAGATCCTCAAACAGGACCCGTCCAACGCTATCAGTTTCCTGCCAAGTCTAGCTTAAAAGTCGTTGATATTTTCACCTCGGTTCAGCCCTTTAAGATTGTTTGAGCATCCTCTCAGATAAAGCACTATAATAGTGCCAAATCGTAGGTTTCCCCTCAGCTCCTTACATGTAAGTCCAGCCCATAAATTTCTCTTGCTAGTTCATATCTAGCTTAGGCCGTTGACACTTTACTCTCTGTTCTTATTGCCCAGATTGGTTGGTATCCTCTAAATTATAAACCAATAATACTGACAACTAATAGAGTTTTTATCCATCTCCCTCACCTAGAAGTTCAGTCCAGAACTTTGTTTTGCAAGTTCATCCGAATCATTTTGAAAACACCCCGTAAATCATATTTAAAAATTTCAATTATAATGTGCCAAGACGTGACCATTGATATATATTTTTCTGAAAGTACAAAACATCAGAATCTGGGACTTTCAAACAAGTAAAGGGTGTTCTTTTTAGATGTATAGAACTTTGAAATTATATAAAACAAAGATGATTTTTTGTTTAATTTACGTGAAATTTACTTTATTCGAAAGATAATATTCTGGTATTATAATTTAAATATGACTTCTGGTATATGACTGGCACGGACATAGTCAAATCTGGAGGTCCAATTTTTGATGACTTTTTCCAACAACGAATGTTGGCCTCTAAGTGGTCAATCGTTACCGTGGTGGTCATATGCCAGAAAATATATTTTGCCAGAAGATTATCTTTCGAATAAAGTAAATATATGACAATTAAAAAAAATCTTTGTTTTATTAAATTTCAAAGTTCTATACATTTCAAATAAAACACCCTCGATACGTATTTCAAACAGAAACAAGATTTTCAAAAGAAATTTGCACAATTTGAAGCATTGTTTTGGGGTCATTAGACACATTGCTATCTATTCATGTTGAAATGTCAAACCAAACTCAAACATACATAAATCACCTTACAATTGACAAAATGGCCGCTGGTTTCAAAAGTGTTGCCAACTTAAAGTTCTATACATCTAAAATTGACGCTATAGTAGTCAATTTCGTTTTCTACCAAATATTTGATAATCTTTATTTATTTAAATCTTTAAAAACCTTTAAATCTTTATTATTCAGAAACATTGACGAGTGCCTTAAAAAGACAAGTATTGTCAAAATCAAAGTTACACAAAATTTTATAAAATTTATCACATTTACCACTTCAAATTTAAAGAATTTTTCTTTAGTTCAATGTTAAAAGTTTGTTTAAGATGTTCAACTCTTATAGTTTATAAAATATAGTATATAATAAATTTAAATAAATACATACAATTGTTATACATAAAATTTATAAATTTGGTATATTAACCCGCTTCCGCCCAGCGTTACAAATATGCAACGGTGGAGGTGTCTATTATAATCATTTTTAAAAAGCATTAAATTTGTTTACTAGGACCATGAAAAATACTTTTTTTTTTTTGGGTTGGGATAATGAAAGAACAGTTACAAGCGAAAAAAATATATTTTTTTGTAATTAATGTAAATTTTGTGTTTAAAAAAATTGTTGGTATATAAGCATTACATATGTGTTACACTGGGCGTTTAACAAACAGTTGTTTCTTATATGTATTTAATTATTGTATTTGTTTATAATTAACTTATTTTGAAAAATATTTATTAAAAACGATATTGCTAGAGTTACATGACTATTTAATTTGTTATTTTATGATAAGTAGGTACAGTAACAATAAAATATTTTTGAAAAAGCTAGTAAGCTAATATTTTTTAAAGCGCTGGCAAAATGATGCATAAAAAATAATTTAAAACTTTAAATTATTATAATTACTAGTAGTTTTTTTGCTATTTCAGCGATCTGTGTTAATATTTCAACTAAGTTTTGACAAGATTACACCATTTCTTAAGTCTTAATCGATGCTAATGGGAAATGTACTCAATCAAACCTTTATATGAATTCTTTTCGAAGAGTGCGGTCACATGACTGACACAGACAGTACCCATGATATCTACCTATATTGTGGTGTCATTAGACACATTTCTATCATTTGGTAGAGTTTAGAAAAATTCACTAAAATCTTAATTCTGAATTAAAAAAAGTGCAATTTAAAACCAAAACATATTAGCGCAATTCACAATCTTGTGCAAATGGCATTGCATAATTGCATTTGCAAAAAGGTTTAGCATGTTTTTGTTCTTGCTGTGTATTTTGTCAGTGTAGGGCAAAAATATACTAAACCTTTTTGCAAATGCAATGATGCAATACCATTTGCACAAGATTATTATATGCGCTATTATTTAGTTCATTTAAAGGATTTTTTTGCTATATAATGGCATTAAGCATTGTTAAATTAATTAATAATGTAATTAATTTATAATAAATTCATTCATCTTCTGATAACTATTTTTGTTAATTTAGATTTAAATAAATCCAAATTGAAAATTTTATTTAGCTACTTTCTAATGAACTTTAATTAAAGAAAACTTAAATGATTCAATGAAGAATTAATTCTATAAAGAATGAATTCTCAAAGGCTTAATTCGTAATGGAATTAATATGAATTATATAGCTACAGTCAGAGTCAAAATATAGTATACAGCGAACAATAATTCCTGTGAAGAATAATATTATTAAAAGAAGTCTATATTTTTAAAATTTATTGATATAATAATGTTTCGGAGAGGCTTACTTTTATTAAACAGTTCCTATCTTTTCCTTTTACTGAAATATATGTTATAAGTTTGATCTACCAAAATAGAAAACGCTCTTAAAAATGCAGTCAATATTTAGTATACTCGTACACAACGTTAGAATAGAACAAAATAAGTTCTAACCGAATGGCACAAAAATGACAAAAGCCGGTCAACTGTTCAAAAAGTTATTTAAAGAAGTAAAGCTCGAGGAAACACCAAAACTGCAAAACATACCGATCTACCACGCTCTATAATTGATAATTTAATGTGCAAAGTAGTTACAGATGTCAAGAAAGTCTAGCGCAGTCAAAATAGCATTTTCTAAGACACGTGGTGAACCAATAAGCGCATAGACAATTAGAAGACGGCTGAATGACCATGGACTTCATGGAAGAGTATCTAAAAAAAACCTTATATTTCTGCTATAAACCGCATTGACTTAACCTCTCCGCAATCTTTCTTGAATAAAGTACTATTAAGCGATGAGAGTAAGTTTGAGATTTTTGGGTCAAAATCAAGAGGAAAGGTCAGGATAACAAGAAGTAGTGAGCTGTTTCCACAGAAGCTTAGCGCTACAGTAAAACACGGCGGTGGGTCCTTGATGGTTTGGGGTTGTACATATGTCAACATCAATTGCCGAGACTACTAACAAATTTTAAAGGACAATTTGAAAGTAAGTACTGAAAATGTAGTCTGGAAACGCAATGGGTCTTTCACACCGACAGAATTGTCAAAGAGTAGCTATTGTACAACGTACCTAAGCACTTAAATTCACCTCCCCAATCTCCAGACCTTAACCCTATAGAGCACCTGTGGGAAATTTTAGACAGAAATATCAGAAAAAGAAGTTATTCATCCAAAGAAAAACTCCGAACAGCCTTAACGGAAGAGCAAAATATGATGTTATCTTTCAACTACGTTTGTTTGTTAACTGTTTGTTTCTCTCAGGTAATTATTTCCTCTTTAAACTTTAAATTAAATTTTAAGTTGATTGAAACTTATATTATCAGGTATGTGATGGAAATCGAAAACGAGTGAATTTTAGAAGTTAATTTTTTCGTAATATTTCTGTATTGAAACAGTTTTATCCCACAAAATATAAAGATAATTTGCAATTAAGGTGAATCTTAAAACAAAAATTTTAAAAATTTGATTAGAAATACTTTAAAATGGACTTCAAAAATTCACTCGTTTTCGTTTTCGATTTCCATCACATACCTGTATTTCTTATTATATATTATAATAAAGATATTTTGCTTTATAGATGAAAAAGTGCGCTGTATACTAAATATTGACTCTGACCGTATATATAGGATTTAATTTAATTTTGAAAATGGTGCCCAATTATTGCTGCCAAGTAATATATTGTGAAGACAGTTTACACTTTAATGTACCTTGACAGTACAGAATAAAGTATCTAAAGGCCATTGAATGCCAAGACTGTTGTAATGACAGTACCCAAAACTGTGAATTGCCACTTTTATTTACTACAGCGCAATTGTATAAAACAACAAGTGAATAGATTAGAACGAAGTAACCTAAGCGTACACATTTTAATAAGACCTTAATTGTCCCAAACCAACTCGCGTTTCGAAAACCATTTGTCTTGAGGTTTTAATTTTGCAAAAGAATTGAAAATAATCTTTTAAAAATTTTTGAATTACTACATCAGCTTAAACAAACAGTTACTTATAAAGCAATTAAAAAACATTAGGTTTGAGTCTAAAAAAAACTTGAGAAAAAAACTTTAATTGATGCCCAGTAAAAAGCTTCTCCTGGACAAATTCAATAATTGATTAAACCACATGATTTTACAAGACATATTTATTTTCCATCACAATTGCATGTATGCTCCAAAACAAGTCCTTTTAGATTAAAGATTTTCATAGCTATTTCGACAGTTTTTTTTTCACAGGGAAGGAATCTCTCAAGTTCATGGACGTGCACTGGCAAAATAAACTGCCGAATAAATAAATTGGATACAGAAGAATGGCATAGGCAGATTTCAAAACAGACAGGCAATTTTAATATAATTGAAAAATAAATACGTTGATTTCAATTAGCATTTATTATAATGCATGCTTAGTTTATTGCGTTTTAAAAGTTTCTAAAGAAAATTTGGAAACAAATCCGGTGATTGAAAAAGCAAAACATGATTAGGAAAACATGTTTGTTTCTGTTTATTGACAAGAACATTAAATTAATTTGAATTGTATGAAAAATTTTAACTTTAGTATAAAATATTTGGACGAGGGTCTGAAAATAAATGGTGGTTATTGATGCCGGCTGACAGTTTGAGTACAAATTCGGTGATTAAAAAAGCACCTGTTATAGTTAAAAGTTGTATGTTTAGGAAAGCATGTTTGTTTCTATTTATTGACAGCATTATTGATGTAGGCTGACAGTTTGAATACAATTGAAAAATAAATACGATAATTTAAACAATTATTTATTATAATAACTTGTATGCTTAGATTATTTCAATCTGAAAATTTTACAAAGATTTAAAAAAAACAAAAGATTTTAGAAACAAATCCGATGATTCAGAAAAGTACATTTTGCTAAAGGTTATATGCTTATAAAAGCATGATTCTTTTTATTTATTGGTCTTAAGGCAATTAAAAATAAGATATATGGACATTGAAAAATGTTATAAACAGGATTTTCTAACTTCTTTTGGTATAAAACATTAGGAATAGAGTCTAAAAATTAAAATACAATTTTTTTGAAATAGCTCAACTTTTGAGGTAGACAGACAGTTTGAATAAAATTGTTGAATAAATGCTATGATTAAAAAAATTAGTTATCATAATATTGCATGATTAGTTTCTTTTGTTCTAAAAGTACTTATTTATCAAACAGTTTGAACATAATTTAGAAACGAATTATGGTCGTTATTTTGTAACACGTTTCGTCAATAAAAGTGTTCGCATTTGTATACTTTATACAGTGTATTTCGAAAATGTTTACTTTCGAAACAAAATACACAATAACGCTCAGGAGATTCCTAATAAGTTGTATGCTTAAGCTATGTGTCCACGATCGTCAGATAATACAACGTTGTCATATCTAGCAATGTACTGACATTGAACATTTTTTAGCAAAAGGTAAATTGTCAGTTTAGATGACTGTAAGAAAACTAACA
This sequence comes from Bellardia pandia, assembly GCA_916048285.2. Taxonomy (NCBI): domain Eukaryota; kingdom Metazoa; phylum Arthropoda; class Insecta; order Diptera; family Calliphoridae; genus Bellardia; species Bellardia pandia. The sequence continues at coordinate 52,641,473 of OU696531.1, forward strand.
ATTTCATTTGCACACAATTGTCATACAATTAATTTATCTGTCAACCGCAATTGTCAGTTTACACGGTTATCAGATTGTTGTGTGGCATTGTCAAATTCGTTTTGCAGTTTAAAAATTTTAAATATTGTCATGGAACAAAAAAGAGCAATTGGAACCATTTTATCTGCTTATGTCCTAATGCACACTTTAATTTAATTCTTTAATTTTCTTCTACTTTTTTCAAAAATTTTACCAATGCACACTTGTTTGTTTGTTGATGTATATACAGAGTTGCATTTAGAAATAATTTCTATGACAATGCTGCCATTGGCAGATGCATCAACTTTGCACATATGACAATGAAAAGTGTTTGACAATTGTCTTAAAACAATGACAATGACAAAATTGTGTGTTTACACGATTGTTAGATGTCTGACAATATTTTTGTCTTACAATGTACTGAAAATGCTTTTTCTTACAACGTTGGAAGCCAACAATTTTAAATTTACACGGTTGTTAGACATTTTCTGAACATTTTTCGGACAATGTTGTAATATCTGACAATCGTGGACACATAGCTTTGGGAAATCATGTTTGTTTGTAATTCTTAGTCTTGCTCAATACATAATATTAAAAAGCTAGACAAAGAAGAATATCATAACCGGAAAAGTATGAGGACCTTCCAAATTCTTTTACTATAAAATATTGGGACAGTTTAATAAAAATTTATAAATAAATACGATGATTCAAACAAGTACTTGTTATAATAATGTGTATGCTTAGTTTATTTCGTTCGTTTAGTTATCATAATATTGCATGATTAGTTTATTTTGTTCTAAAAGTACTTATTTATCAAACAGTTTGAACATAACTTAGAAACGAATTATGGTCGTTATTTTGTAACACGTTTCGTCAATAACCTATTTATCAGTTTGAACAGAACTCAGCAACAAATCAGGGGCCAAATTACCGCATTCGATATCGAGTAAAATTGATCGTAATTTTCTTATTTATATCTTCAGAATGAAAAAAACTACCCAATCATACAAATTGTAATAATAGCTGCTTATTTGCATCATCAGGGGCCAAATTACCGCATTCGATATCGAGTAAAATTGATCGTAATTTTCTTATTTCAGATTATGGCATTCGACATCGAGCAAGAAATTTAGTACATTTTATCATCATTTCGATATCGAAATCATTCGATCACGAATGCGGTAATTTGGCCCCAGATGATGCAAATAAGAAGCTATTATTACAATTTGTATGCTTGGGTAGTTTTTTTCATTCTGAAGATATATTGTTTCTAGAACCCTCAAATTTCTAGTTATTCGACTTTATAAAATTTGATTTTACTTGAAAGTTTTATAAATGAATTTTATAGTTTTTTATTTCAAATTCAAAGCTAACACACATTACAATACATATTTCAATATCTTCAAATTGACAAATATTAACAAATTCCTTTAAATTTGTTATGGATTTATTTAAAAAAATTCTAATCATATTTTAATAATCTATTAGTTTTTGTTTATTTGTTTTGCCAAAACTACACTTCCAAACAATATCGTTTTTTTTTTTTATTTTTTTTGTTTTATAAATATTTTCAAAACGCATGCACATTTACAATTTTCTATATTTTTAAAATGTATACATACATATATTTCTGTTTCACATATAAACTAATTTATAAAAAAAAGAATTTAATTTATTAAATATTTTACACGAGACAACACACAAATATGAAAACATACATTTATAAAAAAATTTAATTATATTAGATAACATAGACAAACAGAGAGTGATAAAGGAGAGCGAGAAAGTTAATAAAATAAGCAAATTCTAATTTAAAATCAATTATGGCTTATTCCGGTTATTTATTTAAATTGTTGGTTGTAGGATGGATGCTGCTGTTGCGTTTTTTTTTCACACATTTTTTTATTATTATTATCATTTTGTTCATATTTATCCAATTTTCAGTATGTGTTAAAGTTGAAAACAGAAGGAGAAGTGGAAAAAACATTTGCAGATGTCAAAATATTATCAAGTAGACACAGAAAAACGTTTGATCTGATTTAATCCTTGACTATTTTTCCTCTTCTATTTCTTCTTATTTTTCAGTTTTTAATAAAATTAGTGTTGTAACATTTTACAGTTAGGGGAAAAAGCTCTCGCACTCAACTGTCATGGCACACACACATACACATTCATACACATACGCACACGTATAGAGAATTAAAAATTCAGTTAGAATTTAAATAATTTTGTTGTTGCTGTTGTTGTAATTGTTATTGGTAGGTGGCGGTAAGTAACGTTACGTTGTTTGTGACTGTTAGAAGTTATTGACGGTGTATGAATAGAAGTTATAGACGGATGCATACGATGGATGGATGGGTATTTGGTTGGTTGTTGAATTGAAAATTTCTATAAAACATTAATAATTGCAATTTACCAACAAGACTCCTTTAAAAAATTGTCGTTGTATTACTTTTTTTAAATGTATTTTTATATTATGTTGTTGGTGGTTGTGGTAGTAGTGGTTGCATGGTATGTTGCTGTTTTTTTTTTTTTTTTTTAATTAAATTTCAATTTTCCTTTTTTTTTTTTTTTTTTTTTCTTAATATTTTTTTTTCATTGGTGGTATAAAAACCTTTTAACACTTTAACTTTTTACACAGCTTATGGCAAATTTTTAATATCCGTTTAAAAATATCGAAAAGTGTAGAAGTAAATAATTTTTTCGTCATCAGAGATAAATTACAATTGAGACGACAAATTACAAAACCACTTTACTCATCACTGTGTTCAAACAAAGTGCAGTAAAGTTTTGGGTAAATCGCTGATATGATTTACCATTATTAAAGGTGTCTAGACTGCCGAACGTTTCATAAGCTTCAGGTTTTGCTACGTGTGAAGTTAGTTATTTAGTTTGTGAAGGGTAGTGTGCTATGCATACTCACACTCGGAGACCCAAAGGTTCAATATGAATCCCTTTCAGAAAAAAGTAAGAATAGCTGGGTTTAGAAAGAAATCGCTGGTGATGCTATAGGGCAAAATGCCTAGACAATTTTATTAACTACCATATAGTCATCCCAAACATTTTATGAACCTGAATATGTCCTCTGTCTTGCAGACCGCGATATTCTCTAGCCCAATGTCGAATTGACTACCTAACCATCTATACCTATGACGTTGAAGTCTCAGACAATGGCAGATAATATGCTCGATGATTTCCAATTCTTCTCCGTCGCCGCATATTCTGCAGAAGCTAAACACTGTAGATCAGAGAAGTATCATTATCCGATATACCTAATTATGAAGGAAACGTTCCCAACGTTGTACAAGTCTAAAGCGCCTCATTGAGTTGCGAGGTATTCAAACAAAATTCCGTTACAAATTAAGACACAAGTTTACTTCTAAGTTGAACAAAAGTTTTCGAAACTTGCGTTCGAATTTGAGGAACAAGCCAGTAAACAGTATTTACTTCATTACATGATATAGTAAATCAATTTTTTTTTATTTAAATATAATTTGGAAATTTAGTAATGACGGCTTAAGGTCAAAATTTATTTCAATATTTTCCCAAGAAAATCTAGTATTTTAAAGAAAACCCCATCGAAATTGATTATTGATCCGAATGTTCGAAACCAATGATGTTGCAACGCCTTCTACATTCCGTTCTGTGAAACAATATGATAGACTTGAAATCTAATTTGTATTGCAATTTTCCAACATGATTTCATAATTTCATAAATTAGCAAAAGTCGTTGAATAAAGAACTGATGCAGTACCGTTCCGAAAAAGGAGTATTAGTCCCCTAAAGTTTCCTAGTACTAAATGGTATTAAAAAATGTCTTCAAATGCTTCTTGAAACTTGTTTCAAACGTAATGAAAATAGGTAAAAATACCAATGAATCTAAGTTTTTTAATGAGAGCGTTTTTTTAGCTTGATAAGTTTTATTTCAGCTTGTAACTCATATTAACTTGAAAATAAAGCTCATTTAAGCCGTATGGCAACGCATGACTGACAATCTCGATATTGAGAGGAAAAAAGCTGTCAGTGTCAACATAAGATGTTTCCAATAGAGAACTGAACTTGGACCAGATTAGATAATGACTTAGAAATGGAAATTTTAACCGACTTAAAGTTGTTCAATAAATAAGTTTCCAGAACTACAGGCCAAATTCACGCCGGCCTAAGTGGGCCGAACATAAAATTTAAAAAATTGTTTAACATTTCATGTCTAAGTGGTTTGTAGTTCAACGTTTCAATTATAATTCAACAGTATTAATGATGACTTTCCAAGCGAAGTTATCATACAAAAATCCCTTTTATCGATTTATTTCAATATAGTATATATGTATGTAGATATGTAATATTATACTAAATTATTTAATATTATTTAAAACTTAGTAAGTATGTTTATAAATTAAATAGTATGTATTAAAAAAAAGTTTATATTAGTTGTGTGCAATAATTTTGAGTTTTTTATTTTATTTTATTTTTTTCTAAAAACAAATTAGTACATTACTTTAAAAACTATTAAATGATTAGATTGTAAAGTTTTTATCTAAACGGCCCAGAATAACAAATATATATTTGCATTTATACATTTGTTTTTGCTGTATTATTACTAATATTTGTTTGTAACATCTTTCACTCCTTTTTTCGAACAGTTCCAATAAATTGCATTGAAAGTGTTTTGAAAACGAAAAATTATTTCTTTTTTTACATTATTTACAAGGTATTTGAGACAATTATTTTTTTAGTTTCAGTTTATACCTTTTATACTAAATATACATACAAGAGACACACAAACCGTTGAGCGGAAAAAGGTTAATATATATGCAGTTCAAATAATTTCTAAGTACACTATGTATATGTATGTTTAAAGAGAATTCAGTTAATACTACTAAATATCTGATGTGTGCATACTATTTTCAGTAAGTAAACTTTGAACCTGAAATAAATATTACAATTTAAATAAAATTAAATTTTGTACAATTTTAAATTGAAAAATAAACATTTTTAAAAAAAAATAAGAATTTTTGTTATACGCCTATGTTCTATATTCCACTACGAAATGAAACTGAATTCGTTTTCAATTCCACATGGACAATTTAACGGCATTTTAGAAAACGAGTGAAACTTTTATACTACGATAAACCAAACTAAAAAATTTCCAAGTTCGAAATTCAAAAATGTTAAAAAAAAATTATCAAATCAAACCAAAAAGTATTTTTTAAATATCCTTAAGGGATAGAGATTATTTTCAGCTTTAAAAAATTTTCGAACTAAAATTCGAATTTTCGAACATAACTTAAAAAGACTATATTCTAAAACTACATTCAAAATTATTTACAAATTCATGAATATTTTTAAATTTTTTCTGAAATTTTTGAGATCGAAATTCGAAAATGTGGCAAAAAGTGACAATATCAAACTAAAATTATTTTTTTCAGTACTTTTAAAGCATAAAGATTATTTTGGGCGGTTTAAAAAAATTTCCAACTTAATTTCGAATTTTCAAAGATATATTATATTTTACTAATTGATATTTTTTTAAATCTGTAAAAGCCAAAGTTCTAAGGTCGATTAAAAAAAAATCCAACTAACATCTCTCGAACTCTATTTTCACCCCTTACTCTCAGAATAAACCTAACTTTTGCTAACCTGAATTTGTTCCACAGTGTTATTTGTTTTAATTTCAAATATAAGCTTAAATATGACATGGCTGTTATTGTGAAGTTGGGTGATTTGCAGTTAGTCATATCCTGCCCACATCAATATTTGAACATTTAAAAATTGCTTTTTTAGAAAATAATAACATATCCACATAATGCAAGACATATACAGACAATATGAGGCATCACCCACAACAATAATGATGTTTTTTTTTAAGATAAATATTTGGTTTTCTATAAAAAAAAAATGCCACGTAAAACTAAACTTTTTCTTGCCAAAGTTGAATAAATCAAATTAGTAATAGCTAAACGAAAATATCCTACGTAAAAGTAAATTTTAAAACAACACAAATTCTCTCTCGGCCATTTTTTCTAAAGGTTTTCAACTAAAACAATATATTTACAGTAAACTGCATTTATTTAAGAAAAAATCTCTAAAAGCTTTTTTTTGTGAGAAAAAAAACTCAATATAAAAAAACTTTAAAAACTCTTGTTGGCATTATGCAACACCACTACAGAATTCATACTTCTTATTCTTGGAAATGTTTTTGGTCTAGCCAGAAGATGATGAAGGAGTACAGTACAGTGAGTGTGTGTTAAAATCGGAGGCATTTCTTATTGTTACTTGCATTGTATTCTAAACAATATTGCTGTTGTTATATTATGTGTATATGCTTCTAATGCTCCTCTTTTTTGTATGGCAAAAAGAAGAAAAAAACGTTCATTAAGGAGAAACTTGGCAACCCATAGATTTGTTTCATTCACAAAACTCCCTGTTACATTATTTAGAATTTTGTTTGTACATATTTTTTTTATTTTTTATTTTATAATTTTTTTCTGTTTTGTATTTGTTGTGTTCTAGCTTTTCGTCAAAAAATCAAATATACATGAATGAAAAACTGTAAAATGTGAACAATATAATAGAAGTCTGACTGCCTGTCAGCCTGATTTTTGTTTGCGTTTCTACCCCGACTGGCTAGACATAATGCTTACAGCAGTCATAGATTATTTTCATTTACAAAAAAAAAAAAAAAACAAAGTTACTGCACTTTTTTATAAGCTCTTCTCTTTGCTCCTGTTAAAATGCAGTAAGCCTTAAAATCATAACAAACAATAATTACAACTCCACTCCAGAGCTGTGAAGAAAATAATTCATTTAATCTTCTATATATATAAAAATAAATGTACATTTTGATTGTCACTCCATAACTCGAGAACGGCTCGACCGATTGCCATAAAATTTTTAGGGAAGGTACAGGGAGGAGTGATGATGGTTAGTTGATTTTGAAATCCAAAATCGGTCTAGCCATTCTCCAGTTATGATTTTTTTCCTGAAAAAATTCAACATTTGAAAAAAAAAGTCCCCTAAAGTATGCTGTACAAATTTGCAAATAAATAAGAGCAGGCAGGTTGTGAATACATCTTATTCTATGAAATACAAATCAATAGTAAATACCGAGCGAAGCCGGGGCGGTCAGCTAGTAATTAATATATTTTATTATTATTAATTACATAGGAGGTACATATTTGAAAATGTTTTGAAAACCATTTTAAATTAAGCAAGATTTCTATACAAAATTTGTCACTATGGCGTATGATTGATATTGATTCGCTACTCATTTACTAAAATCGTCATAACAACGCTGGTTGTCAACAATGGCGTTTCGCACCATTTTTGGTGCTTTTTTAAATTTTTGGTGCGAAAAATTGTTTAGTTGGTGCGCGGTGCGCTTTTGTTTTTACATTTTGGTGCGCTTTTTAATTTTTGGTGGCACCAAAGCAAATTCAACACAACTTTTTGTCAAAGTGTGAGAAAAATCTTTCTACAATAAAATACACCTGTTTGAGTACCATTTCATTCAACACTGCAACATTTTTTTGTGTATTTCGGTGCGTTTTTTATATTTTTTTTTTCTAAAATGTGATGAAATCTTTATTTTTACTAATTTTTAATTGCAGTTTTTTAATAATTCATAACTCATGAAATCTATACGATGAAAAAATGTATTTTAAATACGAATGTATAATTAATGAAATCAAATTATTCAAAAATCTTTGTTTGAAAATCAAATTAACATTTTAAACTACTGAACTGTAGACGAACAACCAGGGTTTTTTTATTGGAAAAAGTCAAATAGAAGTACTTTAACCAGGAAACAAAAATATATATAGTTCCGAATATCATATTGTGAGTTAAATTTTGAGTGCTTATTTTATCTTTATTAGCTCATTTATTAAAAAAAGGCTTTTACTATTATTACTTTTACTAATAATCGTTGATAAAAAGTATTTTATATAATTTATGATATTAGAAAATTTCAAATAAATTCAATAAATATTTGAAACAAAAACGAAATTCTTAACTTGGTGCGTTTTTTTGTAAAGACTTTTTAAATATCTATTGGGAATAGTTCTAATTAATAAATTTAAATTATCTGTTTCAAGGGCTTGAAATTATTTTGAAATTGGCAAATATGAAAAGTTCTTTTGATTATTTTTATTTTTAAAACTTCTAAACATTTTTTGAAATCTGTGTAAAATTAAGATTTCCATAAAATTTCAACACTAAAGCGTATGATTAATATTCAGTGATTCACAGCTTATTTTATGTAGTGCATGTTTTGTTTTCAAAACTCCATCAACAGGAACTTAAAAAAGAAATTGGTGTCAATTAAAATAAAAAATGTTATAGTTTAACAAACAAAAAACATTTACATATTGCAAAAATAATATCCCAGCATAAAATAATCTATAAAATTTTTTATTCTATCAACATTTTCTGTTGAATTGCGTGTCCGATATTGTACCGTCAAGTGTCAATTTAAAATAGTTCAAAGAGTCCACTTAGAACGATATAACAATGACAATTAGTTTTAAACCAATTGCAAAATGACCACTCACAACGAAAAGTAGCAAAAATGGTTAACACTGAAGCTTTCACAGTCCAAAAAATCATTGAGCGCTTCATTCATAAAAATCGGTTTTACAACATTTTAAGAAAAATAAGGACAAACCCAAGGCTATCAGCTTCTCAACTTTCCTCTGAAACTGCACGCCGTGTTTTGAGCCTACATGATTTTAGATAAACCCCAAAAACAGACTGTGCAAGCTAAATTTCGCCAAAGAACACGTTCGCAAGGAATCTGCATTTTAGAATTCAGTCATATTTGTCAATTAATTAAGGAATAACATATTCGGTTCAGACGGCAAATCGTATGTTTGGCGGAAACCAAATACAGAACTCAACAAAGAAAACCGAAAGGCAACAATGAAGCACTGGGAATTTAGAATTCGCTAAAAACAACCATGAACACGTTTAAGTAACTTTATATTCTGAAGGACAACTTGTTGGGAAGCTCAAAGAGTCTGGGTATAAGATCCGATTTTCAATTTAACCGGGATAACGATTCAAAGCACAAATCGGGTATTTGTTCAAACATGCCTAATATATAACTACCCACATTTGATGACTGTCGCCAGTCAATTTTAGAAATCAGCTAAGAAATTACAAAATTTCTAACAAACCCGATTTAGAAAAAGCGATACTGACGGACTGGTCGAATATTTCACCGAAGATTACCCAAAAACTGCTCGCATTAATGCCAAATTGCCTTAAATATGTTGTAGATAATAAATGCGATCACATCAAATAATTAATGGTGTAATTTCCAGTTTTAATTTCAAGTTTTTGAAACTCATACCTGTCTGAATCAAATAAGATGTGACGTGGAAAAACAAGCATTTTTTGTTTTTTTTTTTTATTTTTAATACATATATTAAAATGTACACTTTTGCAATAAATGTTTTCTGTTTGTTAGACTATATAGACATTCTTTGTTTTAAATGACACTAATTTCTTTTTAAACACATAAAAATTCACTGCATAAAATAAGCTGTGAGCCACTGTACAGTCACGACTTATTTACTCAAGTCAACCTATATTTTATTTGTAATGTATTTTAATTTGTTGTGAGCTTTAAAACGTAATAGCTAAAAGGTTTAAAACAAGTCATGTTTTGAAAAACTCGACCAAAGCATATTTCCACAACTTCTCCGCTGTAGATATTTCTTAGCCAAACACGAACTATTTTACCGTCTGTTTATTCAAAAAAGGTACCTTCCTTGAACTATGAAATTTTAATCCAGCTACCTGATGCCTATTTTTAATGGTGCAAGTAGTAACAGATGAACATAAATTAATTTTAAACTCTTCAGATGACCAAAATCGAATGTAGAAAAATTATTTCAACTATTAATTCTATTATTTTCCTGTTGAAATAAAATTCAATGATATCTTAACCAGAATCATCATCAGCATCATTGAAAATGAAGATGCCGTTCTTATTATATTTTCAATATTGCAGTTTTAAAAGTAAAAACTTTCCAAAATTAGAAATTTTAGATGACCTTTAACATAAAGACAAAGAACCCTCAATTTTCCATCTACTACAAGTATACAACAATCCTAGTTTTAATCTAAATTTACTAAACTTATAACGAAGTTTTTAATGTACATATTTCGTGTTTATTTCTCAAGAATTAACTCTTTAATATCCTTTACCCAAACGAGCGCTGCAAAAAAAAAAAGTTGACAATAATTATGATGATGAAGAAGACGAAAATGTTTTTTTTATTTCGTTTTTGTTGTCGGCTCATGAAGTCATGTTGTTGTACATGATAATGACTTTTATGTTGACAACAAGAAAGAAAGACACAAAGAAAAAAGAAAATAAACAACATTCCACCACTCTTTCTGCTTCAGCGTCATTGCATTTAAAGTGCATTTCATGTTTATGCATTTTTCTACAATATTTTTGAATTTCATCTTTATTTTTCTAAATGTACTTTATTTTACACAACTGTCTACCAACAACCCTTGATATTTACATTTTGTCGCCCACCTTTTTTTTTTTTTGATAGCGTGGAATGTTGAAAGGGATGGTAGTGTTGTGTGTAGCAGCGCAGAACAGAGCAGAGTATGTTGTTGGGGTATTCTCAAATACTAAGTATTATGTAGGTTTCTTGTTTTAAAGTTAGTTAGTTTCATAACTAAAACAGAGAATAGCTTTAATAATAAAAAAAGGGTATGTATTAATTTTAACAAGTTATGGCTGAACATGAACTGTTTCATTATGAAGTCTTGCTGTGTAAATGTAATATTATTAATGAAGTTTAGTAATTATTGTAATTTGCAAGATGTTTGGCAGTTTCTTGAAGTGTTTGATAAAAATATAAATTTAAAATTGGATTTTAGCAATAATAGTTTTATTTTTAAAGTTATGACAGCTTAAATCACAACACAAGTTTTGAAAACATATTGGGTCGATTTAATCATTCCGTTCCGCGATTGCGGAAAGAATTTTTTTGTGCGGAAGCATAATATTTTTTTCTTGTTGTGCTATCATCTATACACAGACAGCAGGAATGAATAATTACATTTTACATATCGATTGATATTTCTTTCCGCTTAGCTTTCCATTCCGTGCGGAATCAATAATACCACCTATTCGCCTATGTTCTATATACCACTACGAAGAGAAACTAAATCTTTTTCAATTCCACATGGACAATTTCAGGGCGTTCTAGAAAACGTGGTGAAACTTTTACACTACGATGAACGAAACTAAAAGTGATATTTTACTTTTCAAACCATTTTCACAAAATTTAGAACACAAAACTAATGAAAATTTCACTTCCATTTCATTTTACAAATGTAGAACCCAGGTGATTATCTTTTGGTATTGTATAATTTGATTCGAAAACAACTTTTTCATGATTCAACTTTTTCAAAATAAAGCACAAACTTTAATTAAATAACTCATTTCATTTCCAAATGAAATTCTTCTAAACCAGTACTAATTAAATGAATCAAATTAAATTATGATGTTCAGCTTTATAATACAATGTAATACAATAACCTGATAAGAATTTATAAATAACTAGCTGACCGCCCCGGCTTCGCTCGGTATTTACTATTGATTTGTATTTCATAGAATAAGATGTATTCACAACCTGCCTGCTCTTATTTATTTGCAAATTTGTACAGCATACTTTAGGGGACTTTTTTTTTCAAATGTTGAATTTTTTCAGGAAAAAAATCATAACTGGAGAATGGCTAGACCGATTTTGGATTTCAAAATCAACTAACCATCATCACTCCTCCCTGTATCTTCCCTAAAAATTTTATGGCAATCGGTCGAGCCGTTCTCGAGTTATGGAGTGACAATCAAAATGTACACTTATTTTTATATATATAGATAATAGATTTATTTTGTGTTTAAAGAAACTCTGCCACAAAAAACCTCAGTCAAGGGAATTACATTTAAAACAAATTTAATTCTTATATAACAAACTTTCTTGTAAACTTCTTAAGCTACAACAATTTTGACAATATAAAATGTCATTGAAAATAGTATGCACACACTTTGCTAATTTATAACTGATGTATAGAAACTACATTTAGAAAAGACATAAAAGACAAAAATCAAAGTACTTACCTTTTACGATTAAAGAAGTTGCCTTGCAGAAAATTGTTACGGGTATTTATTTCATCAGGCTTTAAATATATAAAGATAAAATGGAAACCAATTAATATTAGCAATAAAAAATCTATTTTTATATATAAATAATTTATTATTTTTTAAAAACAAACTTGTAATTTACACCTCATGCTATTTGTTGGCAGTCAGTCAGTCACAGGGAAACACATGCAAATATTTAAGAGTATGTATGTTAAACGAAAAAATACATTTAACAGAGATACTGTGGTTTTACAATTAAATATTTGAGCACAGTTTTCTTTAATTTAATGACAATTTTCTTTATTTCAAATTACGCGAGTACGGAGAGTTAAATAAATTTCCAAAATATGTATATTCTTAAATTGTCATAGAACTCTTAGCCCCGGGGCAAAAGGTTGGTTTCGGTTACTATCGATTTGCGAAAAATATAATTTTTATTTTATTATGATGAAATTGGAATACTAGTACTACTATCTTCTTTTGGGAATAGTTTAAATAAAGTAAAGAATACAAAAGCAAACCAGATAGAAGGAAGTCCAAGTAAAAGGTGATTTTTTTTTAGCAGATTTCTTTTGTGCAAGACAGTTTTTGACAGTTCAGTTAATTTCGTGTAACATGTTCAGTTTGGTCAATAATTTAACCATGAATCGACTTACAAACGAACAATGCTTGCAGATTATTGAATCTTTTTATAAAAATTCAGTTGCTTGTAGATCCACTTTTTTATCGGAAAATTTTGTGCAGGGACGATGCTCATTTCTGGTTGAATGCATACGTAAACAATAAAAATTGTCATATTTAGTGTGAATAGTAGCCAAAAGCATTGCAAGAAGTGACAATGCAAAATGCACTGTGTGGATTATCGACCGGTGGTATCATAGGACCGTACTTTTTCAAACACAAAGGCAGGAACGTTACTGTGAGTGGCGAGCGCTTACGAGTGATGATTACAAATTTGTTTTATCCAAAATTAAAAAGCTAGACTTGGCTGATATGTGTTTTCACATCACGCTAAAGAATGGCCAATTAAGAGGCAAGTTCGGTGAACAATTCACGTTTGGGGCCGGTCAATTGGCAATTAGATTTTTTTGTAGGGCTATGTTAAAGCTAATATCTATATGGACAAGCCCGCAACGGTTGACGCACTGGCAGCTAATATTGAAGAATTTATTCGTGAGATACCGACAGATATGTTGGAGAGATTATGCCAACATTGAACCCAGCGTAGCCGTGGTCAACATTTACATGAAATCATCTTTAAACATTAATACATAAATTAAATTAAATGTGTTTTTTTAATCAAATCAGAAAGTTCTTAAGAAATCACTCTTTAGAAACATAAGATATAAATGATGACTAGGTTATTCCAATTCAAAAATATTCAAACAAATATGTAGAAAAAATTTAGAAACTCAATATTGTTTCTATTAGTAATAATCTAAAAAACCTACAATGCATTATTGCATTTCTCAAATAAGTACAAAAAATAAAATTCTGAAATGTCAGCAATTTGAACATTATAAATAACACCACTGTGCCTTAAAACCTATTACTCTAACAGACAGACATGTCACAAAATATATGAATATACAAAAATGCATAGCAATAAATAAACGTGTAAGAATAAAAAGAAAAAAAGTTGTATAAATTTGCATACACACTTGCAACAAAATCAAATACTCGTAGTTACGAAAGAATATTCTTTTTATTCCTGTACTTTTTTTAATGTATGCACTGAGAAATAACAATAAAAATATAATAAAAAAAAATACATTTAGAGTGCTACCATGTAGCACAACAATTTGTTTATAATGATTTTTTCATTTAGGGTTTGTTGTCGGATATAAAAATATAAACAACACTAAACAAAAATAAAACAAATTTAAACACTAAACAGAAAAGACAATTAAAATATTCGTATTCGTATGTATTAACACGATATTATAAACTCATGTAGTTTTATGATTATTTTCTTTACACAAACAACTTTTATTGGAATGAACTAATAAAATTGATAATAAAAATTTGTAACACGGGGAATTTTTCAATTTATTTGTTTTAACATAATCTGTAGCTTAATTATTTTTAAGATACGGGTGCGAAATACATGGTAGATGGTAAGGATAATTTATTAATACATTATTTATAATACAGCCAAACAAACATGTTGGCAAATTGAGATGATAAGATAAGATGATAAGATAGGAATACCCTTGAAATTTTAAGTGTTTGAGATATTAATAATGTGTGCCATATCTAGATCTTGTGGATAGGTTTAGAAATTTCTATAAAATTGTTTATAAATTTTGTTCGGCAACAATTTTACAACTTTATACATTTCTATAAAATTTAACTTTGACTGTATATGAAACATATTATTATCAATGTTAAGTTAATGCTGCAAAGTACTAACCTAAGTAATTTAGAAAGTAATGACTGTGACTATGATTTTCAATTGCAAACACAAAAGGAAATTACGTTTTGTCTCAAGATTGTATTTGTTTTATGTTTGCTTTCCTTCTTTCAGAATTTTAATTTTTTGCGATGTCAAAACATGTTCTAGCTATTTTGGCCTAAAATATTTACTAGCAGTATTTGTAAAAGATTTAAGTTTGATAAATCACAGTTTCTTATATTTTCTTGTTGTGTTCTTGTTAGATTTGCAAGGCCAGTTTAGTATGAAGCTGGCAAACGAACAGCCATTCTTTTGTTTCAGTCTCGCTTATTTGCAAGACATATTCAAAAAGTTTTTCGTATTGTAAATTTTCTCAAGTCTTGTTGATGTTTAATATTTAATTTGGGGTTCTGCATGCATGTCTAGTGAAAAAGCTACTTAAACCCTCACATTGAATATGTGAGGGTGTCATGGGAACGCTGACCACAAGTTGTTCATTAGTAACAACACGGTAGTCCTATTAATTCAAACTAAAATAAGTTGTGCCAGAATGGCAGTTCTTTCTGAAGGAAAATCTTCCGTCTGATATAAATGGCCAAACTATGATTACGACATCCAGCGGAATACATAAATGTCGTTAAAAACTGTCAAATATGAGCTTGAATTAAATAGGTGAAGCACATACCTCAGTATGCTATTCTCCAGCATATGTTGGTCCTGTCTCACATCTGTTTGTATGATATCCCTGAAGGAATTATTAAATATATAACCGACAAAACTTTTATTTTTTCCTAAAGATAATGCTGGGACGCATTTAAAGGCTTTGAATATTTCTCCACATAACGAAGATGACCACACTGAAACAGCGTGTTTAACCAATCACTCAAGTCTTGTAAACTTACATCAGTTTTACATAGTCTTTGTGTGTTTTGGTAATGTATAGTATTTTCGCCAGACTCAATCATGTGCAGGATGAGTTTACCATGAAGACTGAAGTAATATATTATGAATTTGAGGAATTAAAAAAAAAAAAAACGCAAAAAAAAATGCGGTCTTGTAATCTGTAGTATTTTTGCTAGACTTGTTAGATAAGTTCATGCGGTTTTTATTACTGGAGAATAAGTAATCACTATTTTAAACAATTGTTTATTTTAACTTAAATGAATTTTGTAAACAGAGTATACAATGTTCTACTGTGACCTTTTATACATTAAAGCTTATCTATCTATATATGTATATAAAAATGAAATGGTCCATGTATGTAATGGTATCACGTGAGAACGGCTGGAGCGATTCGAAATTCTCAGGAGATGGTTTGTAAAGAAAAAAATTAAAAAATTCCGGGTAAAACTTGGAAATTTTAAATTTTTAATATATTGCCTCCTTTTCACTGCTCATTTTTCTTAATAAGAGACATTTTGTGAAGAAACTTAAAGAACTGGCACCAAAGCCTCCTTTTCACTTCTCATTTTTTAAGTATGAAATGATATGAAATACAAATCATTAGTAAATGCCGAGCGAAGCAGCGGCGGTCAGTTAGTTTAATATAATATTTGTTTAATAAGATGTAAAATGTGTTTAAAAATACCATTTGCAACCTAGAAATATTTCTAGAAAACTGTTTAGAACAAAAAAACTCATTCCTTATAATAATTAGAGATCAGATATTTTGAAATTAACAATAATAAACTTCTAGAAAATAAAAAAACTCGACTATACCGTGCTATTGCATTCTCATTTGTTTCCTATTATATTCTCTAATGTTTTTGTTTTACAATCACCTTTTATATGATTTTATATAAATAAATTATTCTGAAATATTTACTCACAACAAACAATATACTGGTTGGTAATTAAAAATCACTTAAATGCACTACTCTATTGCGTTATTTTGTGGTTACGCATTTATGATAAATTTATATATTTGTTTTTTTTTTTTTAATTAAGTGACTCATACATTCTTAAGAATATTTCTACTTTAAATGCAAATAAAACAATCAAACAGTAATATTTGCGAATTCGACACGTTTTGATAAAAGAAAAACAATAAAAATTAAAAATAGTTGTTAAAATATGCCGCGATAAAAACATGTCACTGGGACAAATATTTAAATGAAACTAAATAAAAAAAGCAAAACAAACTTAAAAATACTAGCTAGCCCTTGGTGTTGAAAGAATATGGGAAAACTAAGCATTGATGACAAATCAGAAAAAATAAATTCCCCTCTTTAATGTTTAACAAAAAATAAAAATAATAATAAAAATAGTGATAGTGATAGGCTGTTTACACAATATTAAAAATTTATAAAGTAACAGTTACATATTACGAATAACGTGTACAAGTTTTAAGATACTTACATTATTTATAGGATTTTGATGATGTTGTGAAGGACTGGTAGATAGGGAATCTCCGCCACCACCACTAGCGCCTGTAGCAGTTATATTAGCATTGTTTGTATTGGAAGAACCTAAAGAGGAACTAACACTACCTAAACCACCGCCGCCACCTCCACCGCCACTTCCTGTATTTGTGGCTGACGTATTAGTGGTATTTGTTGTATGAAACGATTGAAATATGTCATCAATACATTCATCGCCAGCATTAAAACGTACAGTTATGGGCACTGTAGACTGGGTGGAGGAGGTTTGACCTGTTATGGGTTTGTTTGTGCTGGTCGATGAGACATTATTAGTCGACGAAGTTGAAGAACCTAAAATAATAACAATAGAACATGTTTAGTAAATGTCAAGGAAGTTTTTATTTTGGGAACACATTTTTTTTTTGTAAAAAAAAAAAATAGTTGCCTATTATTGTATATTTTAATAATAACTAAAATTTTTAGTTTAGTTCTTATACCTAATTATAATAATATTCAATATTTAATAACTTTTAGGTATGTTTGCTTGTTCCAGAACTTTCTGAAACTGTGCGTAGATGTAGAACGATCGGTATTCTTATAATACTAATCGTGTTTCAAAACCTAAAGTAGACTGATTTTTATATTATATATTTTTATATTTATATTATGGGCATGAAGAGTATTAAAGAATTGTGTTTTGGTTCTTACTAGAGCTTTCAAAAAGAAAGAAGACCTAGAGAAGTGAAATTTGGCACACTTCAAATCCTAGATAACATTTTTTAATTTGAATTAGGAGACGAAGAAGACCTGTTCTGATATTTTAATTTTACAGGAAGTAATAATAAATAAATAAGCCAAATATTTTTAATTTTGACTTAAGAGAGGTACACCCTCTCACAGATTGGAACGGAAATTAAAAATGTTGTTTTGAAGTATTAAGTTAGTATTTATTGCTTGATTTTAGTAATTACTTATCTTACAATAATATGACTTATACAACAAAATACAATGATTTACAAGTTTTGTGTATAACTTTTGAATGAATGTTGGATTTCAGGAAACAAAATAAACTTGTTTGACATTAAATGTAAAAGTAAAATTGTAGACATTTCTGGCATATTTCAATAAATATTTTAAATATACATATATAAGAATTTTAGGTTAAATTTTAATTAAATATAAATATTTAATAAATTGCAAGTTATAACGAGTCAACAATTCAAAAACATTTTATAATAGATTTTATATAGAGGGCTTTTGAGACCAATTTTTCGCAAAAAGCATGATTCTCAATCGCTAATGTAGAACTGAAGACCTGTAACACTAGAATTGTTTTAATCTTTTTCATATGCAGCTCTTCAATGCTCAATGTTTGTGGTTTAAAAATACATTTTCAGTTGCATTTATTATTTAAATGTTATAAAATAATTCCGGGAATCTGTATAAACTTGAGTAAAAAATATGTAAAGAGACCACTATTGTATGCTTCAGGAAGCCAAAAATCTATATATATTAACCCTATTAACATAAAAATTAAACTTTCCATTAACAATAAAACACATTTTAATCTGTACTTACTTTTGGATATTTTTAAAGAATCCATTTTGTAGTCTATTGTTATGATTTTATGTATAAAAAAAAAGAATTTTTCTATTGTTCTATCTTCTTTAGCTCCTCAGTTTTGGTGTAAATTCTCTAGTTGGATGTATTACGGAACAAGTAACAACAACTGTTTGTTTGTCTTTATTTACAGCTCTTCTGTTTTCAAAATAGTTTTCGGGCTATTATTAAAAACAGGCAAATTTAAGTAGCGTCAACAAACTGCCACCGCCACCACCGCCTCTTTCTCTTGTTTCTTGGCTTGTCTTAGTTTGGGTAGTTGACAATTTCTTATACTTGGTGTTTTCTTTATATTTTTCTACCCAATGTATTTGTTGTTGTTGTTTATTAAAGCTGCTGACTCTTTTTTTCTGTTGCCCTAATTTTAGAACGTCACATTTTGTGTTGTTTCATTGTTGTTGTCATAAAAGTATGCCCCACCGCCAGAATAGTTGTTTGTAGCAGCCAGAGTAGCACCAGCAAGTGATTGTTGATTATTTGTTTGTAGTTTTTTGTTATTTTGTTTAACAAAATAAAAATAATTTCGAAAAATTCATCATCGAGCAAAAAAATAAAAATAAATCATAAAAATTAAGCAGCAACGGCAAAAATAGCACAATAACACATCAGCAGCAGCAAATAGTGGCAGCAGCAGCATAAAATAAAATGTGGTCAAATTGTTTTAAGTGGCAGTAGCAGTTCAGGTGGTATCATCATTTCCAAGGCAAAATACAATGAACGTTTTAAAGAAAACAAAAGAAAAAAAGAAGAGAAATAAATTTAATATGAAATGGATTGAATTTAATGCTTTTTTTATTAAAGTGGAAAAAGTTCTATTGTTTTTGTTTATTACTGTTATTAGTTGTATTTTCAATGGTATTTTAAAGCTTTATTGAAAATATAAATGTTTTGTGTTTTTAGGAAAATAATTTGATTCTGTTAGGTATTGTTGCAAAAAAAATTACAAAGAATGGTCCCATATTTGTAAAGGGTAATTTTTAAGCAACTTTTTTTTTGGCAAGATTGTTTTCGGCAGCTCAGCTGTGTTCTTGTATCACGTACTGTTAGACATGTTCAGTTTGGTATATATTTTAACCATGAACCGACTTACAAATGAACAACGCTTGCAGATTATTAAATTTTATTCTTAAAATTCATGTTCGGTTAAAAAAAACGAATGGTACATATCCAACAAGCAAAAACTGTCAATGTACTATTTGGTGTGAACTATGGGCCGGTGGCACACAGAACCATACTTTTTCAAAGACGAAAGCAAGAAAGTTACTGTTTGTTTTGCCTAAAATAAAATAGCTGGAATTGGCTGATATATGGTTTCAACAAGACGGTGCCACATGTTACACATCACGTGAGAGGCGAGTTCAGTAAACAGTTTACGTTTGGTGCCGATCAACTGGCCGCCTAGATCGTGATATTTAATGCCTTTAGACTATTTTTTGTGGGGATTTATTAAGGCTCATATTTATAGGCACAAACCCGCAGCATTTGACACACTGGATGTTAATATTGAAGAATTTATTCGTGAGATACCGGAGAGAGTATGCCATTACATTAATTAAATTACATTAAATCATCTTTAAACTTTACATTATATAGATCATTCTATCGACTTAAATAAAGATTTCATACATTTCTCATACAATTTATTTATTTATTTTTTTATTTATTTATTTATTTCGTAATATTAAGCCTAGATGGCCAGAATAACAATATTACATAGTGTAAATACCATAATGATAATAAAAAAGAATCATCTTAAACAATTAATAACAATTCAATATAAATTGAAATAAGAATATTAATTATGCATATAACAGAGAGAAAAAAAAAAAAAAACATTTTTATGGCTCCCCAGCCGTAATAACATATAAGTAGTAAATTAATGGATAAGAAACCCACACAGGTCCCATCAGCGGCAATATATAGGTGTACATAGGTTCGAAATAAATCGTCGATAAGTAGAATAAGATAATTGAAAGAAAAGGCATTATAAGGTTGAAGAAAACTATAGCTATCCATAATTTAGAAGTCATCAGTGAGTAGTAGATAAGAATTCCATGATTTTTAAACGAAAAACATTATTAGATTGAGAAAAAATTCGCAAGGAATAAGGTAGAATATTCCACAATCTAGCAATTCTAACAATAAAAGATTTATCAAAGAAAGAAGATGAAATTCTGGGTATACAAATTTGAGGATTTCTAATGGATCGTGAAAAAGTGAAAGATCTGTACAATGGAAGTGGCCTTCTAAATTTGATAATATTATGAAATAAAATAATGTTTCGATACTTAATAAAGCCTACAAAAGAACAACCAAGAAAACACTGAACAGAATAGGAAATGTGATCTCTACGCTTAATATTATAAACAAATCGCACTACAGAATTTAAAATACTACTAATTTTTTTTAAACGTGTTGAACCTGTACCAGAGTAAACCTCAATACCATATAATATCAATGACATCAATAATGAATGAGCCATGTTATACCTAATACGTAGTGGCAAATACAAGTTAGATGAATAAATCTTACGCAAAATACCAAAGACCTTGCCACGCAAAACATCAATATGAGCATCAAAGGAAAGTTTATTATCAAGGTATATTCCGAGACATTTTATATGATCAACCAGTTCCAGTCGAACATTATTCAATAAAAACTCAACATAAGGGAAAAAACGAGGAGTCGGGCCAAACATTATAGCCTTAGATTTGGAGGGATTTAGGGCTAAGTAGTTCGAGGAAGACCATATCAAAACTTGCCCCAAACAGAAGTTAACTTTATTTTGCAAAACGTCGGGAGAATCCAAATCACTTTTAAACAGTAAAAAGAAATCATCAGCATAACTAAAGGTTACACAAGAGGAGTCAATAAACGTTGGCAAATTATTAACATATAAAATAAACAAAAGAGGGCCTAGGACCGAACCCTGGGGAACACCAGATGCCAAGGAACGAACAGCAGAAGTAATACCCTTGAATTCAACAAATTGAGATCTGCCACCAAGATAAGAGAATATGAGTTTACAAGCTGATCTAGAAAAATTATACTCATCACGAAGCTTCTTAACCATAGTATAGTGACAAATAGAACCAAATGCATTAGACATGTCGAGGGAAATGAGAGCACATAATTTCTCATCATTGACATATTCACGAATAAGATCAGTAAGACTTAGAAGCATCAACGTGGAATTATATCCCTTACGAAATGCAAACTGTCCCTCATAAATATTCAAAAAAGTTGATTCCAGCATCTGGCGTCTAATTATATGTTCCAAAACCTTAGATAGAGCTGGAAGAATAGAAATCGGTCTAAGGTCTTGAGGACTACGAATTACTCTAGATTTAGGAATAGGTATGACCCGGGCAGTCTTCCAAGAAGAGGGAAATTTCGATGTAGTTAAAATAGTATTAAATAAATGTAATATGTAATTAGAAATATAGGGGTAAACTAATTTAATAAAGCGAATGGAAATATTATCGACGCCTAAAGAGGACGATTTAACTCGACTTAAAGCTTCTGTAACCTCTAATTCACTTACACAATTGAACGAAAAAGACTCCACAGTTTCTGGAAAATCATTAAAGGTAATATCATCCATAACCAGACCCCCATTACTCCTAACAAAGAAATCATTCAAGTCATCAACATTACCAACAAAGGCATCAGAACTATGATCAGTATATCCAGCCCCTCGTAAAATTCTCCAGACATTACGAGTATCCATACCACGAAAAAATTTTGAGAAATAAAGTCTCTTTTCCTTACGAATAACACCTTTAGCCCTATTGCGGTATTTGCAGTATATCCTCCAATTATCTTCAGAACGATGGCATATAAAAGAACGGTAAGCAAGTTGACTAAGAGACTTAGCATATAAAATTTTCCTAGAATTGATCCAAGTAGGCACATCATTAGAAATATTTCTCCTAACTACAGGAACACAAGTCAATAGCAAATCAAAAAGTGAAGCCAAGCAAGAGCACATATTATTAACATCACTCAAAGAGAAACAAGAAAAATCAAATGTAGACAAATATAAATTGAAATTATCCCAATTAATAGCAGAAAAATTACGATATTCAAGAACTTCATTAATTCTTGCGAGGTTGATATTAAATGAGGCAAAAATTAAAGCATGGTGGGAAATCAAAGGACATTGAAGTTGACTAGAAAAGCAAACCATTGAAATATTACTAACCAACCAGAAGTCTATCAATGAAGTAGATCCATGAGCAACATCAAAGTGGGACGGTTTAGAATCATGAAAAACAGATAAATTATTCCTTAGGCACATAGTTCTCATACTACAGGATTTCCTGGCATCAAACATATTGCAGTTGAAATCACCAACCACAATAATGTCAGAGTATTTTAAGAATAGTTCACTATGAAGATTTTCAAATGAAACAAGATCGCCATAAGGCAAATATACAACTCCAACAAGAAATTTAGAACCATTAGAGCTGAGCTCAATAAAAAGAGATTCACAAGTGCCAAGTACAGATATTTTAAAGGTTATGTTATATTCAAGACCATTGGAGATGTATATCCCCACACCACCACCTCTAGAGTTCAGACGATCATTACGACAAAAACTGTATCCAGGTAACTCAACAACACGACTGGATATGTAAGGCTTTAACCAAGTTTCAGTAACTGCAAGAATATTAATGGAAGATCCAACCAAAATAGACCTTAATTCATCCACTTTCGAGAAATTTGCAGAGGGTCTGATACTCTGGCAATTAATATGAGCTACATTAAGTTTGTCCTTATAAGGTTGTAGAATTGCATTGATATCAGATATGCCACTGAAGAGGGAACCAACATTAGGGTTATGAGACATCGAAATAAAACAATGATATTACGATGGGGAACCAAAAAACTATAAAAATAAACATTTCAAATGATCAATAAAATATAATTCAAAGTAAAAGATATATATGTATATAAATATAAGATAATTATAATAAAAATATAGAAATAATAAAAATATACAATTAATGATAAAATTTTAAGAAAAAAGAAAGTATATTATTTAATATGATCCAATATGTAGTGCTAAATCATTTACAATAATTACAATATTATCTATAATTGTGTAAACTCCCAAGAACATATTAGGCTATGTATTTGACATAGTCCAAAATGAACTGCATTCGATCTATAAAATTTAATGTGCGAATATGACAATAAATTCAACATATGAGGACAGATTCATTAAATTTAGATCGAAAGAAATGGGAGAACTCTATCCTGTATCGTACTTTATATAATAAAGTATGACCAGGTAACAAAAAAAAAAAAATTAAAAGTGTATGTTATAAAATAATTACAATTACACTGTGACCGTTTTATAGCAATACCATTCAGCATTTTACTACAATTTGGAGGCTAGGTAGGAATAACTCCATTCATATGTATTCTTTTTGAGGTCCTAAACTGATGTATTTTTTTGCACGGTCATTGTCGGAGAGGTCCGACTTTTACTTTATTCAACGTAGTATTTTCTTGTTTGCTTGTAACCTTTTATAACATCATTTAAGTAATTTTTAGAAACTTTAGCATTTTTTCCAATTGACCACAGTCAATGAATGTTGAATTTTTAAGGACGTTGTACACGATTTAATTTATATTTTGATTTTGCATTGCCCGGCAGGTTTAATTCGTTTAACAGAATAAAGAGATTATTTTTCAAATTTATTTATAAGCTAAATTTATTGTATTTTATTATAATAAAAAATATCCTATTTATGCGACTGTTTTTGTATGTTTCCCAAATCATAAAAATATAGAAATTAGAGTCCTAACACAATCACATATTGATAATCGTAGGTATATTGTTGTGGCTAGAAATTATTTGAAGGTTTCATGGTTCTATAACCATCGCTCTCATTTACGCAAATCGAGCTCGTAATGTGTACAAATTAATATCGTTCCCACGACATTTTGTTGGCGACCAATTTACAAACATACATATGTACATCATTGGTGTATTTATTAGGGCGGGTCGATTTAATAATCGCCCATGGCTCAGTGAAAATCGTATTCTAGGGATCAAAATAAGAAACTTTGCCGAAGGAACCATACCTCTAAAACGAATTCTACTACCCCCCAACTGTTGATTTTTGTCCCGTACAAACTTTTAAAAAATCACCATTTTGGCACTTTATTTTATTATTTTTTATTTATTTTATTTATTTTTATTATTTTATTTATTTTTAAAAAATAATATTTAAAAATAAATAATTTAGTTTTGGGGACGACGGATGCCACTGAGCAGATCTGCAAACACTAATTTATTTTATTTATTTTTAAAAAATAATATTTAAAAATAAATAAAATAAATAAAAAATAATAAAATAAAGTGCCAAAATGGTGATTTTTTAAAAGTTTGTACGGGACAAAAATCAACAGTTGGGGGGTAGTAGAATTCGTTTTAGAGGTATGGTTTCTTCGGCAAAGCTTCTTATTTTGATCCCTAGAATACGATTTTCACTGAGCCATGGGTGATTATTAAATCGACCCGCCCTAATGTATAACGAATACCTTTACTATGTTACTTATAAAGTATGTTTTCACTTTAGCATTTGTATATCTATTATTGCATTTATTTATAAAACATCCATTTATGCATTTAACACTAAACTAATTAAAACCAAAATTCTTTACCCCAAATCTCTGCAATTTAAGTTTTTATTTAATAAAAAAATTTTGCCGTAGTAAAGACAAAACAATAGCAAATAGCAAACAAAACTTAACCTAATTACAATAGATGATAAAAACCCTACTCTTTTAAAACTAAAACTAGAGTAAAACTCAGAAAAAAACAAAAATTTAAAAAAATAAAACCCAAAAAGACTAAACAAAATATAAAAGAGAATCACATGTTATCACATGAATGGCAAAAGCAACCAACAAACGACCTAATAACTGGGATGATTATGTTGTATATACATATGTACATATACATATGTATGAGATTGCGAGTACATACATATGTATATTACTAGGTTACTTTTTGACACCATACCGCCATGCCACCCTAGCAGGCTTTTCGGAAAATTCTCTATTGTACGCACCATAGAGCATAAAAAGCTAACCTAAAATAACATTGCATATTTCAGCAATTTCCAAACAGTTCTCACAACACGCATTGCTCTGCACTAGATGCTACTTACTATCTACTTGCACAAGCAGCAAAACAAAAAGAAATAAACAAAATCCAATATTTAGCAAAAAAAAAAAAAAAAAAAACAGTGATTTTATGGAAATTGCACAAAATTTAAGACAAAATGTTTGTTGACACTTGCTTTGTTGTTTCAATTTCAAATACTTCATTTAATTTGCTAAAATGTCAGGAGTTATTTTATGTCAGTGACTTTTTATATAACCTGGTCCTATGCGTTTTAGAAAATTCAGTCCTATAGCTGTAAAGGAATGTGTAATAAAAGAAAAGGAAAAAATAGAATATTGTAGTAACCAGACTCTTATTAAAAGTCATACTTTTTTGTCATTTGAAACAGAAAGAAAATAAAATAAGCAAATCTAAAATGCACTGTATTGAATTTTATTATTGCTGATTTTGTTGTTGTTGAAAAACTGGGCCATGCGCGCTCTATTATTATAAATTTGTTGGATGGATGGATTGTTGAGTTGTTTGGCTGGCTGGCTGACTGGTTGGTTGGTCTATTTTCTTGTTTACCTCAAGTATTACGTTTGAGTACACATCGTCATAATAATCATCTGTGTCTGTGGCATTTATACACAACATCACTAACACCACCACCAACATCATCATTGTTTAATTTTATCATTGTCAGTAAGTCGTTTTATAATTTTGTTGTTACACATAAAATAATGCTCCAATTTCTTTTATTTTTTTTTTTTTTTGGGAGGGATGGTCGTTGAGATTTACATCTGATCAGTTCATTTGTAGGTAGTTTTTTACTGTTTGATACTTTAGTATTTGTTTATGCAAGTGGTAGGTGTTACTTTGATGTTATTAACTGCTGTTTTAGTCGCCTGCCTTGCCTGCTTGTCAAAGTAACTTTTCAATGAACACAATTTGTAAAAATAACAACAAATCACTAGAAAAAATATAACAATTGTCTGACAGCTGGTTGCAGCAATAGTTTTTAAATAAATAAAGAGCTTTTATGTAATTCATGATAGGAAAAAAACAGTAAATGAATGTAGTTCCCCTATTTGCTGGACCTTTTCTGCACTTTAACAATTGAACTAACTGTTATTATTAAATTAAGTACTAGTTTTCATCATACAACTTATATTAAAGTATATTTTAATATTAAAGTGCTTGTAATACTTTGGAAATACATATTTATATTTTAATAAACATACTAATGGTAAATTGGTGGTAAATTGTTCGCCAACAAACTGTCGTGGGAACGTTTCTATTTTTTGCACGGTAAGAGCTCGATTTGCATTGAGTTGTGATTGAATCATCAAACAATAAATTTATTCCTTACTACGATATCACATTTGTTTTCATTGTTACCCAGCTGTAATGAGAATTAATAATGAGGCATCCAGTAACTCTAATGTCATAAGTGATATGTTTGCAGACTTCTTTTCAACTACTTATTCCGATGCTGTGTATCAGAGAACGGATTGATTGGTTAATTTTAGATTTTGAATACAATCACAAAAAACGAACCTCATGTTGACAACATAAATCAATTCCGTAAAGCAATACATGTCAGTATTCACAAAACGGAGTGTAACGAAAAATAATGCTTGCATTGCATGTCTTGCACAAATGTAAACGTATACTCCCAAAAGCAATGAATCGTAACGATTGGTACGAATGGTTAACGATTGGTATGAATGGTTTCAATGCTGATTGTATAAGTTGTACATACTAACAAAAAATATCAAACTTTACTAGTTTACTGTCAACAAATCGCACATAAAGCAACAACCAAAAAAATATTTTTTTTTTATTGTTTTTGCTCTTTCTTTATGTTTTCATTCACTGAAAGCAACGAATACTGGACGAATGGTGTGAATGTTTTTAGTTTTTTCATGTGGCATTGAATTATTTCGTTGCTTGATGTATAACGGCATAACAAAAAGGGAATGTAAAATAGCAAACAGTAATAAGGAATGAGTAAACAAACAGCAATGCACATTTTTATTATTGTCGAGTAAAAGCAATGAATTTGCGAATGGTAAGCAAATGTGAATGGTCTCTTTCTGTTCTCTGCTGTGTATGATTTTAAAATTAATTATCCATATGAGATTGCATTTAATCAAATTATATCTTTTCCAACACTTGATTCTACTAACTCTATCTTAATTAACCTGAAAAAATTAAAGATGACATTTACTCATGGTGCTGAGTCTCTCACTATACCATTAACTATATTATTCGACATTTCGTTAAAATTTGGCTATTTTCCCGAATTTTGGAAAAAATTTTATATTCAGCCTTATTATGAGTGTCGTTTTCTTTATACGACAACGACTCTTTCGTAACAGATTAAAGATAAAATTAAATTTGTTTCTTTAATCTATTACGAAACCGTTACAAAGTCTTCGTATTATGTTAAATGTATGTTTCATGTTGAATATTTTAAATGGAAATATTAATTGTGAATATCTTTTAAAATTTGTAAAATTTAATGTTTAGTGTCGTAATTATCGATACTATAAGCATTTGCATGTAAAATTCTGTAGTATAAATTATGCTGATGCAGACCCATTTGTTAGAATATGTAGGCAATTTAATGATTTATACCAATTTGTTGATTTTGGTCTCAATTCTAGTATTATTAAATGTAAAATTATTGTCTTCATCAATTGTTAAGTTTCTTTTGTTAATAGTCTGTAAGGATTTGTATATATTCAGACTAAAAAATAAATAAATAAAATAAATAATTTCGCAAATTTAAATCTACAATATTCTAGCACAAAATGTTCGACTTAAACCTGGAGCCATGTCATGAAAATGCTTTCTCCGCCGTTTTAATTAATATTGCCTGTTTTTCTTCTATATACTATAGTTTTCCCATCCAGGGCAATGGGATTTCCTGGGTTTCATTGCTTTAAAGTATATTTTTCCAATAGGATAAAGTTTATTCTCATACCTACATATGTATTGCGAAGGTGGCCTTTTTATTTCTAAATCCACACAAATAAGGTTGCTTTATTTAATTTTATTACAAGTCTCTTAGTGAAATAAACAATGAAATAACCTTAAAACATTTTTATTGTCAAGAACAATAGTAGTCCTTCGCTTTATTTTTCCTTTTACAATAGCCCAATATTCATCAATTTGCCGAAACTGCGGAGAATTTGGAATTTTCATTTAGTTTACGTAGACTTCATTTCTGGGATAGCAATCCATTAGAGCTTTTGAATAATGAAAGGGAGAGGCGGCATACATTTTGGCGTGAGTCTTTTACATAAATATACGAAATCATTGTTGAAGAGGTAACAAAAACATTCATTGACAGGTTATTAGTTCGATGTACATTAATTCTACACTCCAGGATCGATTTGCTTTGATTTTATAGCTCGTAGGTGTAATTTTTCAATAATTTTTTTTTGCGAAGGTAAAGGTGGATTCACCTATTTGTTCTTAACAAAAATTTTTTCCGGAGAAATTTTTTTTACTGAGAGTTTTTTGCAGCACGATTCACCCATTCGACCAAGGGCTGTCAACTCAGCAATTACTGCTGTTACAACAACAACAACCCATTTCGAACGATTTTTCTGAAAAATCAAAGCTACCATATGTAAACAAAATCTATTAGTTTTACAAGTGCGGCCATTGATTTATTTTGCTTTGGGTTTTAAGTGTTAAAATACAAATATTAAATTATTTTAAAGTATTGTGTATTCAAAATCAGAGCTATAAATTCAAAATGAATGAAAAAATAAAGTTGCTTTTGCTGATGGCCATGGATATACATAAGGCATTGCCATTTGTATGAAAAAAATGCAACCTATTGGCAACTCAATTCATTTTTGTCCAGAAAAAATATAAAATTAAACCAATTCAAGTTCGGAAAAAATATTTTCTCTCTCTCAAAAAGAGAGACGTCAAACTTCATATAAAAAAAATTGTTCGAACAAAATTTTTGTTAAAAACGAATGGGTGAATCCACCTTAAGACATATTTAATATTCTTCTTCGAGAGATGTACATATGTAGCTTTTTTCGACAACAATCCTATTTAACACACTCAAATTTAATTCCTTTCCAATTGCATTGCTTATTTCTCATCAGCTTTACTCTTTCATACTATAAATTTTGTATTTCGATTTCTTTATTACATCAAATTTAGTTTTACGGCACTTTGTATTGCTCATGATATTTTTTGTTTGTGACACTTAGACCAATGACAATTTTCTTCTTCTTTAAATAAAAAACTTATTCAAAAAAAATTAAAAATCACAACAAATTTTTTAAATTGAAAACTAAAATGCCACTTTAAAGTTCATATTAATTAATAAGAGATATTTATTATCTTTTTTATTACACTAACCCGATAAGTTATGAAAAACACACAAAGCTTGATTAAAGATTACACACAGGACTTGTTATTGGCCCATCGATGATATAAAATCCTGTAATTCTAATCACAATTGCAATAGGATTCAAACAATGTCTACTATATTTTTAAAGCATGATTGCATTTTGAAAATTTTTATTTTTAATGAATACACACTTTTAAGTAATCACACAAACTTTGCAAACACTCGTCTATCAAATTTCCGAAAATCTCGTTTTATTTTGATTTTTCTACTATTATTTCTCTTTATTAGAAACATGTGGGAGAGTATACTTTTACGTACTAATACGAGCAGCAATTGCCAACTGATGACAGACGGGAAAGTACAGGAAAGATAAACAACAACTACTACTACATCAGTAATAATAAAAAAATCATAGTTAACTATTATAACTATTTTTGTAGCGTGAACGAAAAAAATACTTAATCTCGTACAATCAAAATAATGTCATCAATTAGTTTAGAAAATAATGAAAACGACTGTTATAATGCATAGTACATACTTACATACCTACTTATGATTTGTAATAACAATTTGAAATTGTAGTTTACAATTGAAATGTTTCATCAAAAAAAGAAATTTTCAAATTTTATTAATAATAATAATACTAATAATACCTACTAATTTAACATCAAGAAGTTTATAACAATTTTGTTTATTCGAAATTTTCTTGTAAGAGAAAAAATCTTCTGGAATTATCCTAAACATTTTAATAAAATATAATGGATAAATGTAGCTGTGGTCTGAAGAGCTTAGAATATTTAGGATATTTATATAAAGTAAAGCATGGAAAAAATGGCTGAGAGGTAGCCAGTGAATCGAAACAAAAACACTTTGTAAGAGGAAATGATTTTTAGTTTCTTCTATTTTTCAATTTGTTTAAAATTATTTTGTCGCTCCATTTAAATTGATTTGTATAAAGAAAGAATAAATTTATATTTAAAAAAAAGATCTATATTATGTATAGACTAAGAATAATTGACCCACAGTATTTCATACTTTAAGTAATTATTTAATTAACCTCTCAGTTTTAAAATCTCTTTTTAAAATTAATTATACACTTTATGCATTACGTAGTTTACAACAAAAGGTGTCATTATTATAAAAAAAAAATAACTAATTAGTAAAGTTTGTATAATAATAATTACTTTACAAGCATATTTAATGTTTTTAGTAAAACATTTTAAAAAGTTTTGTTAAATTGTGTATTTATTGTTTACAAATAAAACAGTCCGCTTCTAATGACAACATTAGTACGTAATCAAGCAATTTACAAATTTACAAGCACCTGAACATTATAAATATTCATACGTATGTACTATAAGGTTCGTATGCTAATAGCAGAAAACTATTTTAAATAATTTCATGTCATTTTCTAAGGACAAATAGTTTACAAGAAGTAAATAGACAATTTTTGGTACAGAAAATAAGGGCAATATTAAATGAATAATAAAACACTAAAAACACTAATAAGATTTTCATTACAAATTACTAGTAAAGTGACGTGTTAAACAAACTGTTATTACATATCGTCACCTAAAATGCCCAAAGACGTAAACCTCATTATAATAATTTTACAGGAGAAGCAAAAAACGTTATAAAATAAAAACTGTTTAATTGAAAATCGCGATTTCTTCACATCTTGTCTTAAGATAGACGACAAACTTCAGGTGAATATATGTACATATCGCGATTTTCAACGTTTTTTGCTTCTGTTAAATTATGACAATGAGGGTTACTTACGTCTTTTGGCATTTTAGGTGACGATATGTATCTTGTTATTTATTTTGATATTTGATATTAAATTATTTATTACAAGTGTAGAACTAGTTTTATATAGTAAATAAGTAAGGGAGTGAATAACGAAACTCAAAACAAATTTGATTATTATAACAAAAACCAAATACATATAGGTACATAATAAGTAAAAATATTTTTTTTAATGAATTGAATTTGTAAAAACAAAGGCAACAAAAAATTAGCAAACAAACAACTACAATATTACTTATTTGATTTTATTTTTGACGAAAACTCGAAAACGATTTGAACTAATAAAAAAAAAGAATGAAATATCAAACAAAAACTGCTTAGTATATCAACTACTTACATTGTTATAGTTCTGTCTATATATTGATCAGAAATTATTAGAAATTATTTATCACAAACTTGTACATGCACATGTTAGAAGAAAGTATTTTTAACCGCTTTAAAAATAATATAAAAACCTTTGTTATCAAATGACATATTATTTTCAATTTCTTTAACAACACCCATGCATAGGTATACATGTCAAGTTGACGCAAGGTAGGTAGCCTACCTACATCAGTCGCGTTTATATTCTTTGGTGTCGTGGGATATAGCACAATTATATGTTTTATTCATCAAAGTTAATTCTTGAACACCTTATTCTTCAAAGCCAGCTACAGCTGACTATTACTATAATAAATGTTTTGATCTTGCTGTAAATTATCAAGCGAACGTGATTTCTATATTATAATAAGTATGGTAGGTATATGGAAAGATCAGGAACTCGAAAATAGGCGTGGCCGCCAACAAATTTTTCTTTTATTTTAATCAGAATTTAAAACTATTAGTGATAAAATTTTGGAAGTGATTTGAAGAAGGTCACTAAAACCTACTTAAGCCAATGTTTTATCCACAATTAATATACCTAATTATGTACTTATTTCTTAAAGAAACCTTTGTAACTTAATTAAATTGAATAAAACTTATTAGATTTGTACTGGTTATTTTTACTATTAATAGCTTGGAAGAGAACTAAAAACAAAAAGCTTTTAGGAAATATTTTTTGGAAAACCTACAATGAATTTAAAACAGAACTTGAATCATTCAATCTTTATACTGATTTTAATAAACATATCCCAAAGAGTATTTTTGCTGGATTTCCAGTTTTAAGAAATTACAATTCCAGACTTGAGTTCAGATTTAAACCATTGGAATACAATTGCTTTACACTATAAATACATACATACTTATATCAGTAGCAGCGCCAGTAAAAAGAAAACCATTTATTTTATTTTTTTTAATAAAGCCAAATTCCAACAAAATTTTCAAGAATTTTTCATTAATTTTTGTTTATTAGAATTCTACTATACAACAGTTGGATTTTTTTTAGTTTATTTCATAAACTTTAAAGGATGTGCCTAATTATTCTAATTATAATTAATATGATAACAATTATTAATAAATAAAAACAGCACGAAATGAAAATCACACGAAAAAGATAAGAACAGTAATAATAAAAAGTACCTAAACAATATTTGTATTAAAGAATATGTATTTTCATATGTTTATTGGTGTTGTTGTTTAATTGTAGTTTTATTTTTTAGGTTTCTTCGTAAATTAAAATTGTTTAAATGTCAACATTAACTAACATACACAAATAGAATGAGGAAACACAAAACAGAAAAATAAATAACAAAAACATTTTACTCACTTAAACTCTCTTCGGTTGTTTTTAGGTTAAGTTCTGTTTTTTTTTCTTTTTTTCGGTTTCCAAAAAGGGGGGTTTGTTAATTTTTATTTGGTATTGTTTTCTTTATATGTATTCTTGCTTGTATCTTTTGTTGTTGCTTTTTGTGTTGTAAAAAATTCAGGTGATTTCTCTTGTTTTTCTTTTTTATTACACTTCTTCCATAGATTTTTTCTCTGATTAAAAAAGTAGAGAAAGAAAAATTTTGTTTGAAAACCCCTAGTTTTTTACATAATTTTTCCAAGCAAAAATTTCAAATTTGTTTTTTCTTAACAAAAGCAAGACGTTTTCAAAATTAAGTAAAAAATCGCGTATTTCGTTGGTTGTTCTACAAAACTGATTTTTATTTTCTTCAATTTTAATTATGAACTTATTTTCACACGCGCTCTATGTTGGTTTCTGTTAATTATTTTGAACAGCCAGTAGTTTTTTAAGCACAGTTAGTTTTAATTAACTTTTCAACTAGATTTTTTTACAATTACAATTTTTTATTAAATTATGGGTTATTTTTGTTTTCCGTAAAAAAAATAAGCGCGTTGATGATGTGAATGCTGTAAAAATTTTCAACCAACTAATTGGAATTTCGTGTAGGGAAAAATCAATCTTTTCGTGGTTTCTCTTTTGACCCTTTAATACGCACCTGCGCTGTCTTTCTTTGTCTTTGTTTTTTTCTAATTTGACATTTTGTTTTGTAACACCAAAAAAAATGCTAATTAGAAAATAATTCTAACTCAAGTTTTAAGAATAATTATTAAAATATAAAAGTATTTTTTTTTTCAACAAACTACTTTTTATAAATATTGAAGAAATTGTAATAATTAACACCTCCCACTTTATTTTTACTTTACCTTTTCTTGTAGATTTATTTTCTTTTGCTTGTAACTGTATTATTTAATAATACATTAATAATATTGTTTTTAGAAAATATATTGTATTTTCTTGCAGTTTGTGGTTATTTTTAAGAAATTATATGCATTTATTTATATTATTAACTATTTTTTACTGAAAAATACCCGGACAAATTTTCCTGTTACGTCTTCTTATTTTTGTGTATTTTTCAAACACAAGTGGAGAAAGAACAACAACAATCTTTAGTGGTTGTATAAAATGTGGAGTATTTTTAAACAGTGATGAAATTAGTTTCCAAATTGCGATATTTTTTGGGAGGTTATAATAGTTTTATTCAGTGACCAGTTTGCTATTCTGATATGTTTTATCAAATTTCCTACATATATGAAACATATTTACTCATTAATTTAAAAAATAAAAAAAATAGAATTATATATTATACTAAAGTCTCATCACTATCGTTGACCAGTAAAAATATCAGGCATGGAAAAGTTGCAACAATCATAGTTATTATATAATAATGAAAATACCCAAGAACTTTGGAAACATTTTATTGTCGTTGACTGACGTCTTTACTCTGTGAAGTGTTATAATATTGTGTTCTGCCTGTTTAGATTTTTATGAGTATAAACAAATTAGTTCTCTCGTTCTGCCGATATTATATCTCACGTTATATGAAAGTTAATTTCAGTTGTAGACACTATAAAACTAACAAACATTCTTCAAAAACTTACCGAATAAAGTTCTTTAAAAAAAATTAGTAAGTTTATTATATGTAGTTGTTGTCATTCCGTCATTTCGGTACATAGAAACGGCTGTATACGAAATTGTCTGCTTTACAATGTCTAAAGTATCAAGATCAGGGTTGTCAGATGAAATTCGGATAAAATCGTCAAAATCCCGGTTAAAAATAAAAAAAATCGTCATTCCAATTTTTAAAAATCGTCAATTTTAATTCATCCGCCTTGTCAGCACGCAAAAATGCAACACTGTTGTCAGAAACAATTTTGTTTTTAAAGTACAGTAACAACCAAGGTGAATTTAATTTCACCATGGTAACAACTATTTACAGCAGCCAATAGAGAGCGCACCTATTCACAGACACAGACACTGTGTCACAAATCACAAAATTTTCTGCATAAAATTATCGCATTTTTTTAAGTTCGCATAAATCCAACAAACAAACCAAGTTTTCTTTTTTATTTTAAAATCAAGGCGCAAAACCCAGCGACGACGACGACAGAAAGGTGGAAAGAAGAAAAAATTATAATGGTGAAAAAGTGGGAAAACGACGGAAGCAGTAGGAAAAAAAGAAAAAGCGGGTCGAACGAACGAACGGAAAATAGAAAGGTGTGGTGGTTATAAAAATGTGGTGAGTATAAAAATCGTGGTGAGTTTTTAGAAATTCACCACAAATACCGTTATTCGAAGTTTTTCAAGTTCATTGAAAATTTGTCATTTACCGGGAGGTTGCTGAATAAGCTAAAGTAAAAGGTCCTGTCGTTATATGTTTTGTATGTGGTAAAAATAATTTAAAACAAAATGATGAATGTCGATTAAGAAAATTGTAATAATTAGAATCGTCTCTTTCAAAGAAAAAAAAAATCGTTAAATCACCACTTTGGAATTTTTGAAACGAAAAATCGTCGAAATTGCTATACACTGGTACATATTCCTATAACCGCAGACATTTTTTAAATTTCTTTACGTTATATATTTGTAATTATAACCAACAACTGAATTTAGTAATTAAATTGAGTAGCTACTTAACGGTAGTTCCTAAAAGTGAAAAAAAATTTTTGCTGCATTTATTGTTTTTGTTTATTTTGCGATCGTATGATATTTGTTCTTAGTTTGGAGGAAGATTCCTATAACCGCAGACAGGAAAAAGTGTTTCTGGACGTAAAAAAAATAAAATTTTTGCCATTTAAGTATTTTTTTCTTTGAATAAGGTAAGTTATTGAAAATATAATTCGGTAAAAAATTTTTAGTTTTTGTTTTTTATTGAAAATTTTAATGATTTTTTAAGATGCCAAAGGCTAAATTTCTTACCGACCAAGAAAAAATTCAAATCAAGTTTTTTCATGAGGAAAAAGAGAAATTGCGCGAAAAATTATCCGTTCCGAACGCGTCATTCGCAATTTTCTAAAGAAAGGGCAAAATTATGGAGTAAAAAAACCAACGAAGGGAAACAAAAAACTAACAAAACGGCAAATAAACATTATAAAACATGAAGCTACCTGCAATAAACTAAATGCCACGCAAATTAAGACTAAACTTGAACTCCCCGTTACCTCAAAACAAATCGCACACCTTTTGAGAGGAGATGCTAACATAAAATGGAAGAAGCCAAAATGCAAAGCAATGCTAAAACAGCACCATAAAGAAATCCGTTTAAAATTTGCTCGCAAATATATGAATTGGTGAGATGAATGGAAAAAAATAGTATTTTCAGATGAAAAGAAATTCAATCTGGATGGTTCCGATTCATATTCCTGCTTTTGGCATGATCTGAGACATAACGAAGTTCGTATGTCTAAACGTAATTTTGGCGGAGGTAGCGTTATGGTTTGGGCGGCTTTTTCTGCTGTTGGAAAAGCCAAAATTTGTTTTGTGCCCACAAAAATGAACAGCACAATTTACACTGAGCTGTTAGAAGATGCTCTCATCACATTTATGGATGAAGAAATGGATGAAGATTGCATATTTCAGCAGGACAATGCAGCAATTCACGTTTTCAGGCAATCGAAATTGTGGTTTGATCAGCGTAATATTCCCCTATTGTATTGGCCAGCTTGCAGTCCGGACTTAAAACCAATGGAAAATTTGTGGGGATACATAGCGCGCAAAGTTTACACAGATAATGTACAAAACCACACAATAACTACCATCACCGAATTAAAGCTTAAAATTAAGCAATCCTGGGAACAAATTGACCGTGATTTTCTAAATAAATTAGTGGAATCAATACCAGATCGCATTTTTGAAGTTATACAAAAAAACAGATCATCGACACATTACTAATAATAATAAAAAGTGCAATTTTGTAAAGTGCGGTTATAGGAAAACGCACTTAAAAATTAGATATAAATATTGAAATTAAAGAAAAAACGAGAAATAAATAAATAATTTAAGTTTTTTGTTAATAATATTTTAGTAAAGTCAATAAAGTTTTAATTTATGGAAACTTGTGTTTTCTGAATTACCTTTTAGCTTTTTGTTTACTATATTAAAAAAAAAAATCAATGTGCGGTTATAGGAATATGTACCAGTGTATATGTATGTACTTAATAAATTGTTTGTTTACACTACAAGATTTACAAGCTAACTGTAATATTTATATTTCAGTAACATTATTACCGGCAACTTCTTTGTCACAAATGTGTAAACTGTTTAACCATTAAATTTTTCAAAAATTGAAAGAAGAAGAAACAAAACAAAATCATCTGTTTAAAACCCGCTACAGCTGATGCAATCATTTGCAACAGCTACATTTTCACAAATTTTGTGTAAAAAATGTCTAAATTCTTACAAATTTCCTTTAAAATAAATCAGAAAAATTATGTAAAATATAGACTTTCATTCGATTACATTGGTCGGCTACGCTGGACGTCAAACTTAGGTAATGACACTATAAATTTCATTGATAAATATTAAAAAAATATATGTACTTTTGGACAAAACAGCCACTTTAGCACCAGGATATCAACCAAAACTTGTGGAAAATGACAAATGGCAGAAGATTTATACTCAGTCTCCTGAGTCAAAAGGTAAATGTAAACCGGGAACATTTCGTATGCTGCTGCCACCACCTAATGTTACTGGAAATTTACATTTGGGCCATGCCTTGATGGCCACAGTACAAGATGTTATATGTCGTCAAAAAAGACAATTGGGTTATGATGTTTTATGGATACCGGGCACAGATCATGCTGGGATTGCCACCCAAGTGGTGGTGGAAAAAAAGTTATTAAAGGAGAAAGGTGTCACTAGACATCAAATAGGTCGCGAAGAGTTTCTAAAAGAAATATGGAAATGGAAAGAAGAAAAAGGCGAGGGCATAAACGATGATTTGCGTAAGTTAGGCTGCTCGCTAACATGGGATAGAGAATATTTTACCATGGATAAAGTAAGCGAGAAAAAATTTAAATTGATAATCTATACACTCATAAAGATTACTTTCTAGCGTCAGGCTTATGCTGTTAATGAAGCATTTATACGCCTTTTCGAGGAAGGTCTTATGACACGCAAACAGTCTCTAGTCAATTGGTCTTGTGCCTTAGAATCGGCTATATCAGACATTGAAGTTAAAACATTAGATCTTAAAGGTGCCACAGAACTTGTTGTTCCCGGATATGACAAAAATATTATATTTGGCCGTATTTATGACATAGAGTATAAAGTTCTTGATAGCGCCAATGAAACAATAACTGTATCCACGACCAGGCCCGAAACATTACTGGGCGATGTAGCTGTAGCTGTCAATCCTATGGATCAACGTTATAAAAAATATCGTGATATGCCGGAGGTTTTGTTATGGCATCCTTTCCGTGAAGAACCTATACCCCTGGTATTCGATGTAAGCGTTGATTCTGATTTTGGTACGGGTGCTGTTAAAATTACTCCAGCTCATGATCGCAATGATTTTGAATTGGCTGCCAGGCATTTACTTAAAGCTAAACAAGTATTCACCCCCACGGGTCATATAAATGAAGACTATAAACAATTTGCTCAATTGCCACGATTTGAGGCTCGTGAGAAAATTTTAGAAAAACTAGGAGAGTTGCAACTTTTAAAATCTATACGTGATCATACTATGCAATTGCCCGTATGTTCACGCTCTAAGGATATTATAGAGTATATGTTGAGAAAACAATGGTTTTTGCATTGCCAGCCCATGGCCGATGAGGCTTTAGCTGAAGTTTTAAGTGGACGTTTGCAAATTATACCACCTAATTTCGAAATTGATTGGCAAAAGTGGCTGGAAAATTGTCATGACTGGTGTGTGTCAAGACAACTATGGTGGGGTCATCAAATTCCGGCCTATAAAGCTGTAGACACTACTAATAATGAAGCTACTTGGGTGGCAGCTCACTCAGCAGAAGAAGCTTTAAGTAAAGCTCAAAACATTTTAAAATCCTCTTCTATATCGGTAACACAAGACTCAGATGTTTTGGATACTTGGTTTTCTTCGGCTCTGCTACCGTTTTCTGCTTCCAATTGGCCTTCAGAAGAATATAAAAAGGATT
Source organism: Bellardia pandia (assembly GCA_916048285.2). NCBI lineage: Eukaryota > Metazoa > Arthropoda > Insecta > Diptera > Calliphoridae > Bellardia > Bellardia pandia. Next base: position 52,681,172 of record OU696531.1, read on the forward strand.
ATCCGTTAGATGTTATGGAAACCGGTCATGATATTTTATTCTTTTGGGTAGCCCGCATGGTAATGTTGGGAGTGAAACTTACTGCCACAGTTCCTTTTAAGAAAATACTGTTGAATGGCATTGTGTGTGATGCCCACGGTCGTAAAATGTCCAAGAGTTTAGGTAATGTAGTGACTCCACAACAAGTAGTGCAGGGAGCATCATTAGAGGTAAATTGTTTTTGTTATAGAGGATAAATAAAATTGTTTATTATACATATTTACGTTTAGTCCCTGCAAGAGGATATAAAATCATCCCATAAGGCGGGTATTTTAAGTGTTGCAGAGGTACAAAAATCTCTTAAAGGGTTGCAACGTATGTTTCCCCAGGGTATACAGAACTGCGGTACAGATGCTCTACGTTTCACCCTGTGCAGTCACAACATCAAAAGTCATTTTATCAATTTTGATATCAATGAATGTTACACCAATAAATTATTCCTAAATAAAATTTGGCAAGCTACTAGATTTACCCTGGGTGCTGCAGAACGCTTAAACATGCCTCTTATTGAGATAGAATCAATGAATCATGTGTCTTTAACAAAATGGGATTTATGGATTTTAAGTCGTTTGGCGGAAACTTTAAAAATCTGTCAAGAAAGTTTTGAAAACTACAATTTACATGCAGCCACACAAGCTTTAAAACAATTTCTGTACAGTAATTTATGTGATGTGTATGTGGTGAGTTTAATAATTTGTTTTTTTATTTGCTTAATGATTGTAAATATTTCTTTAATTTAGGAAACCTGTAAAGCGAACATCAATTCACAAAAGTCTGAAGGTTATATACACTGTGCCACTTTAGCTACTGCCTTAAGCTGGTCTTTGCAGGCTATGAGTCCTTTTACACCTTTTCTAAGCGAAGAGTTGTTGAAATACTTGCCTCAAAACATAGAAATTGAGTTGAATAGATTTCGAAATCCTCAACTAGAGCAGGAAATTAACGACATTTTGGATATAGCACAAAATGTTAGGCAACTTAAGAGTCGTCATAATATATCGAAAAAACATGATCCACAATTGAAATTGTTTGCTCATACCGAAGAAGCTTTGAGACTACTACAGAGCCAAGTGCAAGAAATGCAAGCATTAACTTTAGTGCGTGGTGTACAATTGAAAATGTTGAGCGACAGTTCTAAAGAAAATAAGGATTTCAAATTATTTTCCACTGCTGGTCACTTGTGTAGTTTTGGTAAGTTTTCCTTTAAGAGAGTTAAGAGTTTTATTTTTAAAATATTTTGTTTTTGTCTCTAGGCATTACAACCAATGACTTGTATAAATCTAAAGCGGAAAAGTCCACCTTAGTGAATAATATAAATGAACAGAAATTACAGAAACTAGAAGCTGAATTGCAACGTTATCAAATGCGTGTAGAAAATGAAGGTTTTCGTAAATCCGCTAGTGCCGAGGTGCAAGAGAAACATGCTCAAAAGGTAAATATTTAATTCGGAAAGTTTTTTTAAATCAGGCTGTAAATAATCATTGATATTAATAAAATATGTCTATTTTTGTAATATACTTAAAATTTTTTTAAATATATTTTTTACATTCATTACAGATCCAACAATTGGTGGTAGAAATAGAAAAAATTAAGTCCATTGCAAGGTGATACATTTGTAAACTAAAATAAATAACTATTGTTTTTATTACAAAATTAGTAATAATTGTTATAAAATAACTGTTTACACTTAAATTAAATTTCTATAATAAAAACACTATTTAATTGCTAAAATTAAATGATTCGCTTAATTTAGGTACACTATTTTGTTTTCCACTGTTTTTTTTTTCTCTATATAAATCGTCTTAAAGCTCTCAGCCTAAATAAATTCATGTCATTAAATAATAATGAATTATAAACCCTTTATGTGTGTATCATCATATAACCGGACAACCATTTTGTGAATACGAAAGATAAAAACCTCGATTTGATATATCAAAATCTTCATTGGCGTTCGTAACGACGTACAGCACAAAAGGTTTAGTTGAGCTTGTTGTGGACAGCAGACCCAAACCACAAAAACGATCACTGGGTAAGCTGTTGCCATTTTGAATGGGATTCGGTATAATCACAAAATCTGTGGAACATTCTTGACTTTGTACGGCTTCCGTAGCCAACAGTGAAGGATCTACGGCACCCACATCATTGGTTAGCGTAAACGAGTAGGCATCTGAGTCTACTTGGCTCCAGGTTATAGAACATTTATTTGCTCCCATGCGTATACAAATGCCATATCGATGATTTGCTATTTGTCGACTGCCCGGTACACCAATCGAGTTGGGTAAAGAATTGGGCGCTGAGCCATAATTGAAACTTTGCACTGTTCCACTATCCTCCATATAGTATTGTAGACAGCCCGATGGCGCTAGTGTGCTAGAGGCGCAAGCCAGCTGTGATATTTGAAATTGCCACTGACGATTGAAGGTATAACTAGATGAGGTGGCTACCGAAATGGTAATTGGGGATTCTCCATTAAAATCAACATACACATGTTGTCCTGAATTGTCACCACATATGGCCGGTACACGCGAAGATCCGCCCGTTATTTGTAAAGAGTCTGTCAAACAGAAGCCATCACCATTTGGTGGTGCCAATTGTAGAGATAGAAAATCAATTCTTAGCTGGCAAATATGTGCATCACAGGGTTGTACTACTATGGTACATCTACCGCCGCCACTGTATGTTCCCGGATAGCCGGAATTGTAGAAATATGTATTGTTGTACTGGGTGGTAGCGCCACAAGTTTTCTGGTCTGCGAAAGTGGAAAGAAACGGAAATGTTATAAAAAATTAGTTTAATATAAAATGGAGCGTGGAGAATTTTAAAATAAGTTAATAACACAAATTGGTTCTATTTTTTCATAATGAAAATCTGTAAGTTCATTTAAATATTTAAGACAAAATTTTCTTTTATTTTACAAAAATGAAGTGCAAATAAATAATTAGTAATTAGTAATTTAATTTACTTGTAAGTGATTAAGAATTCAAAAATAAATCCATTATAAGTAATTACATATATTCGTTTATGTAAAACAAACGAAAATTTCGCATATAAAAAAACTAATTTTGTTGTATGTTGTTTTACAAAAATGGACAGTAAGTAAAGAACTGGTAAATTTCTGTTACATACATACATACATATATACATACATATGTATGTAAATAGTTTTAAGGTTGGAAATTTTTAAGAGGCGTTTTATGTTTAGATGGCTTTATTTTACAAATTAAATATAATTCCTTCAGTTTTCTTACATATACAACAAACTGCCTGATTGGTAATCGTTGAGCAACTGCCTGCCGAAACTCCTCCATTATCGGTACATTCTCCTCTCACCATACAAGTTCCATGGAGATTATTTTTACCCGTACACACCTCGTTGGCAAACCGGCCGATTGTATAAAATGGAAACCCTGAAAATAAAAAAATTATTGCATCATTTGCATAATAATAAAAATAATTTAATATTACAAATAATATACATATTTTTTTTTATTTTTTAACAATCTTTCTAAAAAATTAGAAGGAAATCACAAAACGGATGTTTTACAATTTTGCTTCTAAGGTCCATATACATATGTATATACATACATATATGGGCTGGTAAAATACTTTAAAAATTGATAAGGAATACATGAGGGTTTTCGAAACTGCTTTCCATTTTTTTAATTATAGTAAAGAAAGTTTTTTTATAAAGAAATGTTTAGAGGCATTTTTAAAAGGCATTTTTTAAATTTACATTTTCAAATACGTAGGTATAACACGAAAGCTATAACAGATAATTAGCACAAGCAAGCCTATTATTTAAAGATCTAGCCAAGGCCTTAAAGAACTATAAAAATCTTGAAATTTTGATGAGTAACAAATTGCACGCATTTAAGCATAATACATATCGAAAGTGCCCTATTTAAAGCCCCAACAGCTCCGCCCTTGAAAGGTTTGTTGTTTCCATCTTTAAACCTTAAACTTAAATGCTTCTTGCCTACGGCTATGCTGAATTTTATCTTGATCGGAACAGCCGTTTAGAAATGCCAGATTTATTATTCTATGACCCACTGTGCAAAGCAAGGATATGAAATTTTTGTTTAGTTCCAATTAGATTAATCCTAGATAATTCTACATTCTGATAACAAAAGGGGAAAAAGCAAAACCAGAGTGAATTTTCAAAGAATTAAAATTTTTTGTGAGTATTTGGACGATGTAATGGATTCCCTTGTCGATAATCTTTATTTTCTCCTTATAAGTATGTATTAGCATTAACAAAACAATAATTTTATAATAAGAAAACAAGAATATATCTATATATATAAAATTCAATGTATGTATGTAACGTATGGACTCCAAAACGACTGAACCGATTTTGATGAAATTTTCACAGTTACTGTGACTCTGGAAGGAATAATAGGCTATATGAAGTTTTGATTGTACAAACGGGGGTGGCACCGTCCATATAACCCACAAATTTAAATCGCCATATTTTGAGCAGTTTTTGACCTACGTCAATGATGTGTGGTACATATGGAATTGGCATAATTAGGAATACGTACCAGGAGAAAAGTGGGTGGGACCACGCCCCTTTTTAGGAAAATTAAAAATCGTAATATAGTCTTAACTACTGGACCGATCGTCATTAAATTTTCACAATAGGATATTCTTACGAAATAATAAATTCTTGACTATGTAAGTGGACAAAGGGGCATGGTCTCGCCTAAAGCATTGCAATAAATACATTAAAATTAAATAAATAAATGTTTGTAAATATATAAATACGTTTTATTTTATTTTATGACGAGGGGGGGGGGTAGCAAAGCGCACCGGGTTTAGCTAGTAGGTATATAAAATTAATTAAAATTTATTGTTTTTTAAAAAAAGTAAATTATTTTACATTAAAAAACGCATTTTTTGAATTCAAGTAACATTATCGGTATCATTTTTGGTTAACTCGTTTTTATACATGCATATGTTTACATAAACACATTCATACATACTCATACATACGTATATTGTATTAAAAGAAGTTAAATAGAAAAGAGTTGACATTTTTTTCTTTTTTAGTACACAGGAGTACCCATAACATTTTATGTATGTATTTGTTGCTGCGCTTAAGGTTTAATTAACAGCAAATACGTTTAGTTACATTGCATTTCCTCTTTATGCTCTTCCTCTAATGACATAATTCTTAATACATTCCCTTTAGTTCTTATGTATCCGTGCTTGCGTTAAGAGGTGTCGCTAAAGTTTCGTTAAAATAAAACACTTAAAAGTGTTGTTAAATAATAAATAAAATAAGAGAAAATATTGTATTTAGTTAATATAATGCAAAATTAATAATAATTTTATGTTTGTTGTTAAGAAAGTTAAGAATTTCTAACAGAAAAATGTAATTTAATAATCTCAGCTAACGGTACAAAAAATGTATGTATCCAGTGTGTCAAAAAAAAAAGAGAGTGTAGTTTTGTTATTGCTTTTACATGTTTTCTTGTGGATAAACACAACAAGTACAACAAAATAGCATTCGTTTAGCATGCGTATGAGTTTTAACAACAACAGTTTGTTCGTGTTCCGCTTCCTTTTACAAAATCTTCTTTGAATTTACTCTTATTATAAGATGTGGTGTTGTTTTTATTATTGTTTGTGTTTTGTCTTTGTTTTTGTGCGTCTCTGGTTTGTTTATACATACATACATATGTACATAATAATAAAAAAGTAATTTGTATGAATTTCTATTAAGAAAATAATAAAACACAATATTCTTTACTTGTGTACTAAATAAATTAGAATCTCACATTCTGAATATTCTTAAAAAATAAAATATTTTTATCAAATCGGTAAACGGTTAATTAATTGTGACTAATAACTTTATAAAGAAATAAACTGTCGTAAAATCGAAAGTGCTGTATTATTAAAGAGTGTAATGTAATTAGTAAATTAGTGTAATTAGTAAAAAAAATAGAAAAAAATATTTTAAATCAATCTGCAAAAAATGAGTAATGGGAATGCAAAAAATAAAAAGAAAAAGAGAATAATATCAAATAGATAAAATTCTAGTATGGCCTTTTTTAAATTAAATAATAAGTGTTAGTGAAATTAAAGAAGAAAGCGTCAGTGAAGTATATTGGTCAGATATTTACAAATAAACAACAAATACGTACAGGTAAATCTATATATATAAAATTGAATGTATGTATGTATGTATGTAACGTATGGACTCCAAAACGGCTGAGCCGATTTTGATGAAATTTTCACAGCATGTTACAGTGACTCTGGAAGGAATAATAGGGTATATGAAATTTCGATTGTACAAACGGGGGTGGCACCGCCCATATAACCCAAAAATTTAAATCGCCATTTTTTGGGCATATTTTGACCTACGTCAATGATATGTGGTACATATGGTATTGGCATAGGAATACGTACCAGGATAAAAGTAGGTGGGACCACGCCCCTTTTTAGGAAAATTAAAAATCGTAATATATTCTTAACTACTGGACCGATCGTCATTAAATTTTGACAATAGGATTTTCTTACGAAATAATAAATTCTTGACTATGTAAGTGGACAAAGGGGCATGGTCTCGCCTAAAGCATTGCAATGTTTGTTAATATATAAATACGTTTTATTTTATGACGAGGGGGGGGGGGTAGCAAAGCTCACCGGGTTTAGGGTTTAGCTAGTTATTTATAAACATATTACTTATTTTTTATGTGCTTAACTTTAACTATGAGCAAATACACAAGCAAAAGCAGAGCACAAAAATAATACTATTTATTAACTGTAGCTTTACTATGTGATGTTATTTACTGGCGCGAAGTCAGCCACAGCAATTCACTTTATATTGTATATTTTATATACGGTCGACTCTTGATAATTTGAAATTCAAGGGACCAGATAATCGAAATTTCATATTATCGTTCAAATTACCAAGAGGAGATAGAAAAAAAATTCAAATTAACAAGAGTTTAATTAAAATTTAAGATTTTTTATTGTGAACTTTCTTACAGTTACATATACTTATGTATGTAAATACATATGTATAAAAACATATGTAATTATAATGGAAAAAGTCCGTAATTTTCTTTTGAGTGACCGAATTCAATCTGTCTTTGTCCAATGAATTTTCAATTGTAATTAAAGCTGAAAAGAAATCGTCACTTGTATCCGTTCTGAGAATAAGAAAACAAGAATATATATGTAAAATTAATTAAAATTTATTGTTTTTGAAAAAAAGTAAATTATTTTACATTAAAAAATGCATTTTTTGAATTCAAGTAACATTATCGGTATCATTTTTGGTTAACTCGTTTTTATACATGCATATGTTTACATAAACACATTCATGCATACTCATACATACGTATATTGTATTAAAAGAAGTTAAATAGAAAAGAGTTGACATTTTTTCTTTTTTAGTACACAGGAGTACCCATAACATTTTATGTATGTATGTATTTGTTGCTGCGCTTAAGGTTTAATTAACAGCAAATACGTTTAGTTACATTGCATTTCCTCTTTATGCTCTTCCTCGCAATGTCATAATTCTCAATACATTCCCTTTAGTTCTTATGTATCCGTGCTTGCGTTAAGAGGTGTCGCTAAAGTTTCGTTAAAATAAAACACTTTAAAGTGTTGTTACATAATAAATAAAATAAGAGAAAATATTGTATTTAGTTAATATAATGCAAAATTAATAATAATTTTATGTTTGTTGTTAAGAAAGTTAAGAATTTCTAACAGAAAAATGTAATTTAATAATCTCAGCTAACGGTACAAAAAATGTATGTATCCAGTGTGTCAAAAAAAAAAGAGAGTGTAGTTTTGTTATTGCTTTTACATGTTTTCTTGTGGATAAACACAACAAGTACAACAAAATAGCATTCGTTTAGCATGCGTATGAGTTTTAACAACAACAGTTTGTTCGTGTTCCGCTTCCTTTTACAAAATCTTCTTTGAATTTACTCTTATTAAAGATGTGGTGTTGTTTTTATTATTGTTTGTGTTTTGTCTTTGTTTTTGTGCGTCTCTGGTTTGTTTATACATACATACATATGTACATAATAATAAAAAAGTAATTTGTATGAATTTCTATTAAGAAAATAATAAAACACAATATTCTTTACTTGTGTACTAAATAAATTAGAATCTCACATTCTGAATATTGTTAAAAAATAAAATATTTTTATCAAATCGGTAAACGGTTAATTAATTGTGACTAATAACTTTATAAAGAAATAAACTGTCGTAAAATCGTAAGTGCTGTATTATTAAAGAGTGTAATGTAATTAGTAAATTAGTGTAATTAGTAAAAAAATAGAAAAAAATATTTTAAATCAATCTGCAAAAAATGAGTAATGGGAATGCAAAAAATAAAAAGAAAAAGAGAATAATATCAAATAGATAAAATTCTAGTATGGCCTTTTTTAAATTAAATAATAAGTGTTAGTGAAATTAAAGAAGAAAGTGTTAGTGAAGTATATTGGTCAGATATTTACAAATAAACAACAAATACGTACAGGTAAATCTATATATATAAAATTGAATGTATGTATGTATGTATGTATGTAACGTATGGACTCCAAAACGGCTGAGCCGATTTTGATGAAATTTTCACAGCATGTTACAGTGACTCTGGAAGGAATAATAGGGTATATGAAATTTCGATTGTACAAACGGGGGTGGCACCGCCCATATAACCCAAAAATTTAAATCGCCATATTTTGGGCATATTTTGACCTACGTCAATGATATGTGGTACATATGGTATTGGCATAGGAATACGTACCAGGATAAAAGTAGGTGGGACCACGCCCCTTTTTAGGAAAATTAAAAATCGTAATATAGTCTTAACTACTGGACCGATCGTCATTAAATTCACAATAGGATATTCTTACGAAATAATAAATTCTTGACTATGTATGTAAGTGGACAAAGGGGCATGGCCTCGCCTAAAGCATTGCAATGTTTGTTAATATATAAATACGTTTTATTTTATGACGAGGGGGGGGGGTAGCAAAGCTCACCGGGTTTAGCTAGTTATTTATAAACATATTACTTATTTTTTATGTGCTTAACTTTAACTATGAGCAAATACACAAGCAAAAGCAGAGCACAAAAATAATACTATTTATTAACTGTAGCTTTACTATGTGATGTTATTTACTGGCGCGAAGTCAGCCACAGCAATTCACTTTATATTGTATATTTTATATACGGTCGACTCTTGATAATTTGAAATTCAAGGGAGATTTCATATTATCGTTCAAATTACCAAGAGGAGATAGAAAAAAAAATTCAAATTAACAAGAGTTTAATTAAAATTTAAGATAATAATTAGAGATGGAAATTGAACTAATATTTCTTAATTTTTAAGAGAAAAGTTTTTATTCAGGCTACTAGTTCTAATAATTAAGAATACTATTGTAAAGTACTGGAACAATCGGCAAATTGGAATGCATTTTCTACCCGGCCAAGGGCGTCTTCAGCAATCTTTATTGTCCACTATCACTAAAATTTAAGATTTTTTATTGTGAATTTTCTTACAGTTACATATACTTATGTATGTAAATACATATGTATAAAAACATATGTAATTATAATGAAAAAAGTCCGTAATTTTCTTTTGAGTGAACGAATTCAATCTGTCTTTGTCCAATGAATTTTCAATTGTGATTAAAGCTGAAAAAAAATCGTCACTTGTATCCGTTCTGAGAGCGTAATGTAGTAAAAATCAATAAGAAAACAAGAATATATATGTAAAATTAATTAAAATTTATTGTTTTTTAAAAAAAGTAAATTATTTTACATTAAAAAATGCATTTTTTTAATTCAAGTAACATTATCGGTATCATTTTAGGTTAACTCGTTTTTATACATGCATATGTTTACATAAACACATTCATACATACTCATACATACGTATATTGTATTAAAAGAAGTTAAATAGAAAAGAGTTGACATTTTTTCTTTTTTAGTACACAGGAGTACCCATAACATTTTATGTATGTATGTATTTGTTGCTGCGCTTAAGGTTTAATTAACAGCAAATACGTTTAGTTACATTGCATTTCCTCTTTATGCTCTTCCTCGCAATGTCATAATTCTCAATACATTCCCTTTAGTTCTTATGTATCCGTGCTTGCGTTAAGAGGTGTCGCTAAAGTTTCGTTAAAATAAAACACTTAAAAGTGTTGTTAAATAATAAATAAAATAAGAGAAAATATTGTATTTAGTTAATATAATGCAAAATTAATAATAATTTTATGTTTGTTGTTAAGAAAGTTAAGAATTTCTAACAGAAAAATGTAATTTAATAATCTCAGCTAACGGTACAAAAAATGTATGTATCCAGTGTGTCAAAAAAAAAGAGAGTGTAGTTTTGTTATTGCTTTTACATGTTTTCTTGTGGATAAACACAACAAGTACAACAAAATAACATTCGTTTAGCATGCGTATGAGTTTTAACAACAACAGTTTGTTCGTGTTCCGCTTCCTTTTACAAAATCTTCTTTGAATTTACTCTTATTAAAGATGTGGTGTTGTTTTTATTATTGTTTGTGTTTTGTCTTTGTTTTTGTGCGTCTCTGGTTTGTTTATACATACATACATATGTACATAATAATAAAAAAGTAATTTGTATGAATTTCTATTAAGAAAATAATAAAACACAATATTCTTTACTTGTGTACTAAATAAATTAGAATCTCACATTCTGAATATTGTTAAAAAATAAAATATTTTTATCAAATCGGTAAACGGTTAATTAATTGTGACTAATAACTTTATAAAGAAATAAACTGTCGTAAAATCGTAAGTGCTGTATTATTAAAGAGTGTAATGTAATTAGTAAATTAGTGTAATTAGTAAAAAAATAGAAAAAAATATTTTAAATCAATCTGCAAAAAATGAGTAATGGGAATGCAAAAAATAAAAAGAAAAAGAGAATAATATCAAATAGATAAAATTCTAGTATGGCCTTTTTTAAATTAAATAATAAGTGTTAGTGAAATTAAAGAAGAAAGTGTTAGTGAAGTATATTGGTCAGATATTTACAAATAAACAACAAATACGTACAGGTAAATTATTTATAAACATATTATGTACTTATTTTTTATGAAAAATTTAACACAAAACAATAGATCAGGGTTTAAAAATGCTTAACTATTTTCAAGCACTACGCATGTAGGTATGTGCTTAACTTTAACTATGAGCAAATACACAAGCAAAAGCAGAGCACAAAAATAATACTATTTATTAACTGTAGCTTTACTATGTGATGTTATTTACTGGCGCGAAGTCAGCCACAGCAATTCACTTTATATTGTATATTTTATATACGGTCGACTCTTGATAATTTGAAATTCAAGCGACCAGATAATCGAGATTTCATATTAACGTTCAAATTACCAAGAGGAGATAGAAAAAAAATTCAAATTAACAAGAGTTTAATTAAAATTTAAGATTTTTTATTGTGAACTTTCTTACAGTTACATATACTTATGTATGTAAATACATATGTATAAAAACATATGTAATTATAATGAAAAAAAAGTCCGTAATTTTCTTTTGAGTGACCGAATTCAATCTGTCTTTGTCCAATGAATTTTCAATTGTAATTAAAGCTGAAAAGAAATCGTCACTTGTATCCGTTCTGAGAATAAGAAAACAAGAATATATATGTAAAATTAATTAAAATTTATTGTTTTTGAAAAAAAGTAAATTATTTTACATTAAAAAATGCATTTTTTGAATTCAAGTAACATTATCGGTATCATTTTTGGTTAACTCGTTTTTATACATGCATATGTTTACATTAACACATTCATACATACTCATACATACGTATATTGTATTAAAAGAAGTTAAATAGAAAAGAGTTGACATTTTTTCTTTTTTAGTACACAGGAGTACCCATCAGAGACCTGCAACAAGTACTAAATTTTCGCGTATACTTAATCATGCACATTGATTTTTATGATTTAATCGTTTTTGTTCAAATGCACAAAACACTCGTTTACGCAAACGTTCGTTTCAATCAATTAGTTTTATTGACTTGTTGTTTTTTGCGAACATGAATATTCTGACTGTGTCGTTAAATGTATGAAGCTCATTTTACATCAAAGCCAACGTGTTGTTAGCGGAACAAGTGTTTTATCCAGTAGCAAAATTAATTTTATACTCGACAGCAGGGTTGTCAGATTTTTTTGAGCTTCGTCGCCAAAACGGATGTAAAAAATCGCCAAAATTCGCCAAAATCCGATTTTGTTCAGTTTTTAATTTTTTTTTTATTATTTGAAAGAAATAAATTTTGTTTACACAAAAAAACCTAGTTCAATTTTTAAGTCAAAAATTGAGAAAAAACCAAAAAAATCGCCAAAAATATTTTTTTTTAGTTTTTGTTACATTTTTTTTATTTAATTCATTAATTGTTACTTATTAAATAATATTTTAGTAAAACATATACACATTTATATCCGTTTTTGTATTTTTTACTATTTAAAAAATTTTAAAACTTTGTTAAAAGAGAGTTTCAAATTACATAAAAATGGAGATCATATTTGAAAAAAAAGTAAAATTAAGTAGATAAGTCTAAAGTTCGTAAACTTCATCCTCAGCGATTTCATTACTAGAGTCTTGACTTTCATACATAGTTGAGTTGAATTTTTTTATCATTTTATTAGTCGGTGTAAACGAATTGCAGAATAATTTGTTTACGTTCATATGATTAATTGTTCTCAATAGAGCGTCTAAAAGCTCATATTGAATTTTATTACTTAGTCGAGTTTTTGTACAATTCATTATTGAAAAGACCCTTTCAACGCAGACATTACTGGTTGAAACTATCAATATAGTAAGAACGGCCAAAGATATTTCCTTAAAATGGTACGTACCTGCTGTATCGTGATAATCAAACACTTTTGGCCAAAATTCAAGTAAATTTGTTGGAATTTCCTTATTAAAATAATTATTTCAATTTATGAACGGAAGTTTTCCCTATTGAGTTTCAACGCCAAATTTAGTTTGAGATAATGTATGTATTCGCACACTTTGAAATAGAAAATTGTCCAAAAACTTTAAAAAAGTTCATATTTTCTGGTAATCTGCTTATCATCTCTTTTAAAAGTTTTTTTAAATACACAAAACAGTTTTCTTTAAGTACGATTATTTCTATTTCGCTCAATTTCGCATTTCTTAATTCTGTTTCAAACTCTGCTCCAAAATAATTGCATTTAGAGGCAAAAATGAATTTGAAGAATCAATAGCTGCATGTAAATCATTGAAAAATTGTTCATTGTTTTCAGTATTATATAAAACAGAAGGTTTGAAAACTTTTGTTGAAAACATAAGAAGTGTACAATACATTTTTTCATGCATGCTTCCTGCATCCATGCTGTAAGATTGAAATTCCAAATTCAGATGATTCATTTCGTTGACAATTGGATTTATAAAAACCAAAAAAAGACGATTTTTTTCATCACATAATTTATTATAGATGTTTTGGTGAAAATCGCCAAGAAAACCAGTGATATCAAAAATCGCCATGTCGCCAAACGGAAAATCTCGACGCCAAACACGTTTCAAAATCGCCACGTTTGGCGAGAAATCGCCATATCTGAGAGCCCTGCTCGACAGTGTCGACACCGATCGTGATCTTTAAATTAACTTTGAATTTCTTTAAAGTTTCAAATGGAACAGTCTCCAGAATTTATTTCCGAAGAAATTGCCAAAGGCAACTATATTTTATCAGGGAGCCGGAAAGGTCGTAGCGTCGTAATAATAAAGACTGAAATTGTAACTTTTTATATACCTTGGATTTCATTCTTAACATTTGAGGGGGGAAGAAGTTATAACAATATTTTTGAAATATTAAAATTTGTAAGGTTTTTCGAAAAAATACATACATACATTTAATAAAACTACATATGTATTTAAAATATAAAAATATATGACGTACTTACATACATACATATTACAAATTTTATCATTGCTTTGTCAAATAAGTTTTCTTTTCGACGAAATAAAAAAATGCTAACATGTTAAATAGGTAGTAAATGCACATTTTTTATGTTTTCATATTTTTCTGCCAGCCGCTTTTTACTTATAAGTGGCTCGTGTGTTTTTAGTTCAATTCCAATCAGATCATGCACAACAAAGCCGACATGCAAAAAACAAACTGTGTATAAACAAGAATTTTTGTTTTCAAACATTGCAGTTCGAACCAAGTGTTGGAAATGATTTATACTTGTTGCTGAATTTTCTGTGTGTGCATAAAAAGCGAATAAGCATAAAATTGAATAATACTTCTTTGTATTGTTCTTAAAATTCAACGTTAGTGAATAAGTCATAATAAGTTCATACTTGTTGCAGGTCTCTGGTACCCATTACATTTTATGTATGTATGTATTTGTTGCTGCGCTTAAGGTTTAATTAACAGCAAATACGTTTAGTTACATTGCATTTCCTCTTTATGCTCTTCCTCGCAATGTCATAATTCTCAATACATTCCCTTTAGTTCTTATGTATCCGTGCTTGCGTTAAGAGGTGTCGCTAAAGTTTCGTTAAAATAAAACACTTAAAAGTGTTGTTAAATAATAAATAAAATAAGAGAAAATATTGTATTTAGTTAATATAATGCAAAATTAATAATAATTTTATGTTTGTTGTTAAGAAAGTTAAGAATTTCTAACAGAAAAATGTAATTTAATAATCTCAGCTAACGGTACAAAAAATGTATGTATCCAGTGTGTCAAAAAAAAAGAGAGTGTAGTTTTGTTATTGCTTTTACATGTTTTCTTGTGGATAAACACAACAAGTACAACAAAATAGCATTCGTTTAGCATGCGTATGAGTTTTAACAACAACAGTTTGTTCGTGTTCCGCTTCCTTTTACAAAATCTTCTTTGAATTTACTCTTATTAAAGATGTGGTGTTGTTTTTATTATTGTTTGTGTTTTGTCTTTGTTTTTGTGCGTCTCTGGTTTGTTTATACATACATACATATGTACATAATAATAAAAAAGTAATTTGTATGAATTTCTATTAAGAAAATAATAAAACACAATATTCTTTACTTGTGTACTAAATAAATTAGAATCCCACATTCTGAATATTGTTAAAAAATAAAATATTTTTATCAAATCGGTAAACGGTTAATTAATTGTGACTAATAACTTTATAAAGAAATAAACTGTCGTAAAATCGTAAGTGCTGTATTATTTAAGAGTGTAATGTAATTAGTAAATTAGTGTAATTAGTAAAAAAAAATAGAAAAAAATATTTTAAATCAATGTGCAAAAAATGAGCAATGGAAATGAAAAAATAAAAAGAAAAAAAAAATAATATCAAATAGATAAAATTCTAGTATGGCCTTTTTTAAATTAAATAATAAGTGTTAGTGAAATTAAAGAAGAAAGTGTTAGTGAAGTATATTGGTCAGATATTTACAAATAAACAACAAATACGTACAGGTAAATTATTTATAAACATATTACATATTTTTTATGAAAAATTTAACACAAAACAATAGATCAGGATTTAAAAATGCTTAACTATTTTCAAGCACTACGCATGTAGGTATGTGCTTAACTTTAACTATGAGTAAATACACAAGCAAAAGCAGAGCACAAAGTTTACCCTCCCGCTTTCTTATATGATCAGTAGACATGATTTTCGTATGGAGAGTTCCTACTTGCTAGCGGGTTTAACTCATAACTTATGTACATATACCTATATGTATATTTTGTTTGTGGCGACAAATATTAGACAAATCATAATTTGTCTTTATGAAATGAGTTTCTGTTGCTAGTACAGAAAATAATTACATACATACATAATCGAATCATTCAATAGGTAACAAATACGAATACAATCTCTAATATTTTGTTCATTTATATTTAGTTCATCTAATACTAAAAATTGCTCGTAAATGGTGCTGTTAAAAAGTACGCTAAATTTGTGAAACACGTTCTTTGTAGTTTTTAAAAGTTAAATAGAAATTTTAGAAAATAAATACAAAAGTAAATTTGTAAATAATCAATCAGCGGTGATCACGAATTTAGCATACAAACCATACGTCAACATTGGTTCACATTTTCTCTTAATTATAATACATACATATTTTTGGAACTCACTGGAGATGTCGAAATAACCCCAATTGATGTGGTACAATATATTATTCTATTTTTCACATTTAAATAAGGCCAGGGTATCAAATATATATTTAAGCTTACTTTAATATAAATACCAAAAAATTTAGTTTAAAAAACACATATTTCAACAATATTTTGTTTATATTGGCAACAAATACTGTACCAAAATCACTTTATTTTACCAATATTTTGCTGTATTGTCATAATTTTTATACAAATTTTTTTATACAAAGTAAATATAATTGCAATTTTTATACATATGTAATTGTATGGTTCCACAAGAGTATGTACACGTACAATAATAATTCATTAATATTTATTCGTAGAACTTTCACTGAAAACTTTATAAACATGATTTTAAAAGTAGGTTACTACTCTGTATTGCTTTTTCGATATTCAGTTTAATCATATCTTAGTAGGCACCATTTGACTGTAAAAAAAATTTTGCCAGTTTTTTTGTTTTTTTGTATTTTTTCTTATAATACTCACAACGTCGTGTTCTGGAATGTGCCGTATTTGAAGTGGCTTGAGCATCACTAATATTTTCGAGTTCATATTGTAAAGGTATTTCCTTGCAAGCCGAATAACCGATAAATATAATAAAACCAACAATAATATAACCGACGTTTCTCATTTTTTTTTTGTTCGTCGGCTTCTTTTATGGTATTCTACACCTGATTTATGCCGCTTATTTCAACCGTATTCTCTTAAAACTCAAATACAACTAAACTTGATTCCTTTGAAAATCTACGTATTTGAACTCATTCTTCAGTTAATCTATTGGGCGTAAAGGTGTTAATTGCTTTACAGCTTTAGTACTATAAGTATATTTAAAATTTTGCTCTATTTTTACTGATAAAACCATGAAAGTAGTGGTAACAGAGACGATTAGTTAGAATTTAGTACCAACAAGTTTAATTTTTTTTTTATTTTTGTGCCAAAGTACTACTATTTCATTAAAAGTGTAAAAATAATTTATTATAATAATTTGTTTCATTATTATAATGCAAAACAAGTAAGAAAGTATAGTCGGTAATACCCTATAAAACAGTTTTTCAGAAATGGGTGCTATATGGGGGATATTACCTGTTATGGACCGATCATCCAACAATTTAGAGCCATGACTTTTATATTTTTTTACGATATTAATACTTTTAAAAGATTTATGGAGGTTAAAGTGAATTACAGAGAGGGTCTTATATGGGAGTTTCGACCAATTATTATTAAAATTATAAAATTAGGTGTCATCATTTCTGTATATATGAATTTTATTTTGATAAAGATTTATGATTGTTAAAGTGATTTTTGAAAGTGGGCCTTATATGGGAGCTACGACTAATTATGAACCGATCATCATAAAATTCTACCATATTTTTTAAATATATACGAAACTTATTTGTGTCCAATATTATTTGGATTCCAACATTTTTAAGAGAATTATGCTTTTTAAAGTGATTTTCGGAAGTGGGCCTTATATGGGAGCCACGACTAATTATGGACCGATCTGCACAAAATTTGTAGATGTGATTTGGCTTCATTTACTACTCCTTAGTGGTACAATTTGTTTGGATACTTGCATAATTCAAACATTTATGATCGTTAAACTCCTATTTCGGGAGGACATTTGTATGGGGTCTACGTGAAATAATGGACTGATTTCCACCAGATTTAATCCCGTCCATCCTTGGCCCGAAAAATATCACGTAACAAATTTTATCGAAAGATCTTTAAAATTGTATTCTGAGCACAAGTTTTACATGGACAGCCTGCCATCCAAACGGACGGACATCGTTAAATCGACTCTGGTTGTGATTCAAAGTCGATCGGTATACTTTAAGGTTTTTATACCCTAGCCATAATTGTGGTGTAGGGTAGAAAAATATGTTCAAGCCATTTGAAACAGATTATTTGAAGTAATTTTTCAAAAGCTTCGTATTTAGTATTTACTGGTCGCAATTCTTTTTATACCGGTAATGTCTTGCCTTCTTCAGTGAATTTCTAAATGTTTGCTTACAGTTATGAGACTCAAACTCCTTGTTTCTTCTTGTTTAAGCAACTTTTTCTGCCTTGTACGATATTTATCCATTTATTATTTCAGCAGCTTTATATAAGTTTTTATTCTCAGCTAAATTATTGAATTATACTTTAGTGGGTCCCTTTAAATTTATACCAAGTACCGTATTATTGCACCCCTTTATCTTTCGTTACATGTTTTACTCATCTATATATGTGTTAATATAATGAAATTATAGTTTATTTGACCTTTTTTATTATTATCAATATTTTAGTAATTGTTCAAGCTTAAGGTATTTTTTAAAAAATTTAAATTTTTATTTTCAATATTTCGCTTTGTGTAGCCTTTTTTCCAGAAGAACCCCTTAAGCTTGAACAATTATTAAAATAATGAAATTATATGATTTTAAAAAAAAATTTGGGATAGCAAACGCGACACTTTTTGAAAATCTAAATAAATTGTTTATTGTGAACATTATATACAGTAACTTTATTTTACTTCAAGAGTTGGTAGAAATCTCTATAAGCAGGTTTTCCAAATATGAATTAGAAGGATCCTTGCTTCCCATATGAAAGAAAGTATATTACTACACATTAAAAAATAATCCATACAATTAAATTTTTACATGTTTTTGACTTTATAGAAATTGCAGTCACAGAATCATAAATACATGTATGTATATATTTTCTTGTACTCCTTTTAACAATCTGATTTGTGATTCAGTTACTTGTTTCAGATTATGAAAATATGTCTGCAGAAAATCGTATTTTTTCCATCCAAACTGATCTGATTGGAAATTATAATATAATAAATCTCTACATTATACATTATTTTAAAACTATGGCGAGTTCCTAATTGGAAGCAGGTTTGTGAGTGTTTTGTGCTGTTTAACTTATAACTTATTTAAGATGTCGCGACAAATAAAGAATGATTAAAAAAAATACATACAATGAATTCTTTATTTGAGTCGATAGGACGATCTATTTCTGTGTTTACAGATAATTTCATGTAAATGTTGATCGCAGCTACGCCTCAAATTGTTTATACGCTGCGTCCAATCTTGTTATCTTCTCCCCAATATTAGCTTACAGTGCGTCAACCGCTGTGGGCTTCTCCCTATAGATATGAGCCTTAACATAGCCCACAAAAAATAGTCTAAAAGCGTTAAATCCAACGATCTAGGCGGTCAATCGCAACAATGTCCAAATCGCCTTCCAATTGGGCCATTGTTTCGAGTAATGTGTGACATGTGGTACTGTCTTGTTGAAACCAAATGTTAGTCAAAAAATTTTTTGTCATCATCGCACGGTAGCGCTCGCCCTTCACATTAACGTTCCTATCTTCGTCGTATTTCCAATGATAATGGCAACGGTCCATAAATCACACCAAACAGTGCATTTTTGGTGATGCATTGACAGTTTTTGCAATGCTTCTGGTTGCTCTTCACAATAAATACGACAATTTTGCTTGTTTGTGTATCTATTTAGCCAGAAACGAGCTTTGTCGCTGAACACATTTTCCGATCAAAAAGTGGATCTACAACCAACTGAATTTTGATAATAAAATTCAATTCGTTGTTCGTGTGTAAGTCATGGTTCATGGTTAAATTATAAACCAAACTGAACATGTTTAACAGTAACATGTTACACGAAATTAGGCTGAGCTGTTAATAACAGTCTCGCCAAAAAGATAGTTGCTTAAAAATCACCTTTATGAAATGACTTTCTGTTGCTAGAACAGCTATCAATTATTTACATAATAGAAAATAAATAAATTATTCGAAAACTGGAAAATTTGGAAGAATTTTAATACAAAAATTCACACTTGCGAGTGCTTCGGGAGCTACGGAAAATATATTACAACTAACAGATGGACATCACCAAATACTTTAGGGAGTTTTAAATGAAAACTGT
The DNA here is from genome assembly GCA_916048285.2 of Bellardia pandia. Taxonomy (NCBI): domain Eukaryota; kingdom Metazoa; phylum Arthropoda; class Insecta; order Diptera; family Calliphoridae; genus Bellardia; species Bellardia pandia. The sequence continues at coordinate 52,701,274 of OU696531.1, forward strand.
AGAAATTACAAAAAGTAATGACAAACTTATATAAAATTTCTGAACTACTCGTATTAACGATCAGATTTGTACCTCAGTACTTTTTGGCAATGAGTCGCCCAAAAAAATCTACAATTGTTCAAGCCTGGTCAACTCTGACAAGTATATAATACCTCGCTCTTCAAACAAATATTTATTTCCGACGATAATTTGAATCATCTCAATAATTATGGATGTGATGTGATAACGTGTAAATATGAATACAAGTATATCGTTGGCCTCATGTAGAAAGGCCTTAACTCGCCAATTTTTCGAAATTTTTTTTTTGCGATTCCAATGCATTTAACGCAAATACACCTCCTCACAAAAATTTATTGCCATAGTGTAAAAAATAACGCTTTTATAAGCAGTTGTACAAAAAAAGTTACATGTTGAATATTACAGTTTCTATTATGTTTTTACCTTCTCCTGTAAAGTTTCAAATATGCGAGTTAGGGCCTTTCTACATGAGACCATCGATATCTAAGTATGATGAGAGAGTGGGCAGTAAATGAAAATAAGGCCACTGATCAAGAAGTGGAGCAGTAATGGAACTTGTTGGATATTGTTTGTCTGTGTTTGTACACCCTAATAATTTGAACAAATGACGGTTTAAATAAAAATGCGTGTTATTCATATTTTCATTTGTTTGTTGTTTGTCGTGCAGAATTATTTTTCAACTTATCACTCCTTGTACACTATTTAAGTACAATGTTTTTTCTTGTTTAAATAATAGTAACTGTTAAAAAACAACCCACAACCCGAATGAAATCACATTCACTTACTATACCATAGGACCATGTCGATATAATTTTGTTTTTGTAAATGATTTGTTTGAAATTTCTTTTTTTCTCTTCATTAAAAAAAAAAATAGAAAGTTAAAAAATCGTAGTATACAATTCTTTAAGCAAATATTTACCCTGTTGGATAATATGTATTGTATATTATCTTTATAGGTATCAAATGTCGTTTTAAGAAAATTGTTTTACTAAGAGTAAAATTTTATTTATATTTAACATAATCATATTCATGGTTGAATAGAAATTATGCACACGTGTAGATTATTAACCGATTGAATGAAAGTGATAGAATTTGATTTTAAAATATGGACTTTATTAATATTTTGGAATTCATGTTTATCGAACAAATATGTAGGCATCTATTATATTTATACTTATTTGAATTTGTAGGTTAAATTGTCTATTAAACTTATCTATCTTCTGTTTATTAAAATTAAATTATCTTCTAATATATATTTATTTTATCGATATTATGACTGCTTTATTTCCATTACAAATGTATTGATAAAATAACCTGAATAACAAACCTAAACATTTCCCATACGAGGGCGGTTCGGAAACTTCTTAGCCTAGAATAGAAGGCGCGCTATAAACAGAAAAAAGTTAAGTGTTTTTGAAACTTTCATCTGTGCTTTGAACACATGTTAAATTTCTTTTCGAACTGGCAATTCCTTCATATAGAAACTGGTGTTCAAAAAAGACGGATACGCGATTTTTTACAATGGAAAGATTAGAAATTCGTGGTGTCATTAAATATTTAAATAAAAAAGGTTTATCTTGACAATAAATTCATAATTATATGGTGAATGTGTTAGGTAAAAGTGCTCCCTCATATGCAACAGTCAAAAATTGGGTTGCTGAATTTAAACGTGGTCGTACAAGCCTTGATGATGAACCACGTAGTGTACGCCCACAAACAGCAACAACAACAGAAATTGTAGCCAAAGTGCATGATATGGTATTAAATGATCGACGAATAAAAGTGAGTGAAATAGCTAATATCATGGGCATCTCAAATGATCGAGTCCATTTAATTTTGCATGAAGAACTACAGATGAAAAAGCTTTCTGCAAGATAGGTGCCGTATTTTTTAACAGTTGATCAAAAACGCATAAGAATGAAAATTTATCAAGCTTGTTTGAATCGTTAAAAAAAAATGGATTTTACGCGTCGTTTCATAACTGTTGATGATACATGGATATACCGCTATACTCCGGAGACAGAAGAACAACCCAAGCAATGGACTAAGCTGGAGGAAGTGTCCCAAAGAAGGCAAAAACAATTCAATCGGCTGGTAAGGTTATGACAACGGTTTTTTTTTGGGACTTTAAAGGTATTTTATTGATTGACTATCTGCAAAAGGGTAAAACAATAAATTCTGAGTACTATTGCAATATTTTTGATCAATTAAATATAAAAATTCGACAATAATGTCCTGGCTTACAACACAAAAAAATAATTTTTCAATAAGACAACGCACCAGCGCACAAGAGTGTTTTAACAAGGGCTAAAATCAACGATTCAAAGTCCGAGTTGCTTGACCACTCACCTTATTCTCCTGATTTAGCTCCCAGTGACTTTTACCAGTTCCCAAATCTAAACAAATTCCTAGCTGGCAAGTGTTTTACCTCAAATGTAGATGAAATTACAGTTGTAAACCACTATTTTGAAAGGCTTGAGGAAAACTATTTTAATCAAGGGACAGAATTGCTAGATAAGCGTTGGACTAGGTGTGTTGAAGTTTCAGGAGATTATATTGAAAGACAAAAATGTTTTTGAAAAACTAGCTATTCTCTTTCTTTGCTAGGCTAAAATGTTTCCGAACCGCCCTAGAAAATGAAGCAAATAAAAATTCCTGAAGGCATATTATTAGTATATATTGTAGTTTCCACCATTTAAAGAAATGTTTTTTATGAATGAACCCAGCAAGCCATATGAGTCCGAAAAGAGTCTTTTCTGACACCTTTTTCTGAGCGTTAACGCTCTTTATGAGCCCAAAAAGCAATCATAATTGCTCCGAAAACCTTCAGAAAAGAGGGTCATTACATTCGAAAATGGTCCGTCAGAAAGAGTTCTTAGATAATGTCAGAAAAGAATCTTTTATGAGGGTTTTTTTTGGGTTCTGAAAGAGCTCTTAGATAATGTCAGAAAAAAATCTTTTATGAGGCTTTTTTTGAGCTCTGTGTAATCTTGTTTTTATTATTCTTGTGTGGTACAGCTATGTTTTTTTTTCAAATCACAAATAACAGGACAACAACGCTTTAGTACACACATATTTAAGTGGAATTTCTGAGTCATACTGAGACTCAGGACAGTAACAAGCAAATTTTTCTTTCGCTCCGAAAATGCTCTTTCGTTGGACTCTTTTCTGACTCCTTTTTTCAGAGCGCTACGAAAATGCTCTTTTGTTGGACTCTTTTCTGACTCTTTTTTCGGAGCGCTCCTAGAATGGTATGCTGGGAATTATTAAAAATTAAAATATCAATTACATTTCTGTATGTTAGACTATAAAGAAGTTACAGTGATTCACAGATTACTTCGCGTGCCTAACTTTTAGTGATTGATTTTACAATGTTTTACAATGTGACTGTCGCGATTCGCAAATGGTGATTCGCCAACGATTCGCGAATATTGATTCCCCAGCGATTCGTGAATGATGATTCGCTGGCGAATCGCGACAGGCACACAGGCGATCGTTTTGGCGAATCGCCTGACCATAGTTTAATGATCGCACTTGGGGAAATCGGTCCATTATTTCACCTGGCCCCCATACAAATGACCTCTCGAAATTGGGGTTTACTGATCATAAATGTTTGAATTATGCAAGTATCAAACAAATTTCATCACAAATGAGTGGTGCAGATCGGTCCACAATATGTTATATCTCCCATATAACGCCCATTTCTGAAAAACGGTTTTATACATATACTGGGTGTAGGGTACTATATGGTCGGGCTTGACCGACGATACTTCTTACTTGTTTTAAATCAATTTAAATTTGAAGAATTTGGTAACTTTTATAAATTCAAAACAAAAATATATGTATGTATTGATATATAATTTTTAAATTTTGTTTAAGTATTAATTCGCTTAGTATCCTTTGTATAAAATGGATATCATTTAATATTTAACAGTGATTCTTATTGCGTTAGTTTTAGAATTATCAATTTTACAAAAAACATAAAAGTAATAAATAAGAGATTACTTAAAAAACTGATTTTTCATATCATAATTTTCAAAATTCCGCTTATTCATTATACATAACATCCTGCTTTTTGATAAAAACTCTCTGTTCACGTTAATTATGCCCTACATATTCCCTTATAAATTCACTCTCAAAATAGACCACATAGAAAGTGTTTCTGAAAAATGAAAGTTGGTCTATATGAAATTCTCAAATATCACAAAATAAATGGCCGCATGACAGTCGAGCGCCTTCAATTATCAGTGTCGTACTAATTAACAAAATAATAAAGAAAGAATCTCATCTAGCATCATATTGATGTGGTTGATACTGCTAAAGAAATGGAGCATTTTATTGTATTTTTACAACTTTATAAAAATTGGAATATCACGTATTTGCTACTTACATACAGTCAGAGTCAAAATGTAGCACACTTTTTCATCTATGAAGAAAAATATTTTTATTATAATAAAAAATATATAAGTTTATATCAACTTAAAATCTAATTTAAGGTTTAATGTTTTCTTTCAGCACTTACTTTCAAATTGTCCTTTAGTCTCGACTGTTCATTGTACTTTCAATGAATACAAGGCCCTGCAGCTGACAACCTACAACCCCAAAGATTGCGGAGTGGTTATGTAAGCTTTTGCGAACCACATTATCAAATAGAGAGCGTGGTCGACCGGTATGTTTCGCAGTTTGGGTGTTTCCTCGAGCTTTATTTCTTTACTTGAACAGTTGACAGGCTTTTGTTTATAATTTTAGCAATATTTGCGAGAGATTTTCTGTTGCTTCCATGGAACACTTTTAAAAATTTAATCTCCATTGGTAAATCTTTGCCACGTGTTCCTTATTTTATTTTCTTATTTGAGATTATGGCATTCGATATCGAGCAAGAAATTTAGTACATTTTATCATAATTTCGATATCGAAATCATTTTTCGATACGATAGCTCATTCGATCACGAATGCGGTATTTTGGCCCCAGTGTAATTGTCGTTACCGATACGAAATGTAACAAAAATTAGTTTCGAGTATTCATTGATCACACTACTGGTATTTGGTGGTGACCGGTTCCCTCGAACCGGTTGTTAAAATTTTAAAAATTTTCCGTACCGGTTGTTGCATATTCACCCTTATCGTGAATAAAAATTCCACATGAAATTTGTTCCCTTTTATTTTTTAACATTGAATTTTAATAGGAAAAATGTGAAAAGGGAACAAATTTCATGTGAAATTTTTATTCACGATAGGGGTGATTATGTTTTTTGCTTTAACGGTTTTATATAATGTGTATTTATCAAGGTGATATAGTCTCGGCAACAAACACAATATTGTTCAGTTGTTCATTGTCTAAACGTACAAATAAATGATTTTATATGTATGACATTGGATTCTTGGATGATGATGTTTTCGATAGCGTTTTTGAGAAAAAATAAAACAATTTTTTTTGACTTTTATTTTGCAAAAATCAAAACTATTTTTTGTTAAAAACGTAACTTTTTTTGATTAAACGAAAATTTATATCATTTCCTTCAAGAGGATTGTGGTCTGTTACTGGGATGTGACTTTAAAATGTTCGCTATTTTTACCAAAATTTGGCAAAAATATATTTTTTTTAAGCGAACCGGTTGTTAATTGTTTCGAATATCACCACTGAGTATAAGTAGATTCGGTACAGCCGAATGTAAATTCTTACTTTTTTAAGTGATTTTAAAGAAATTGTCAAAGTTTTCCTTCATTTTCTAAAAATATATTTCATATCAAACTGAAAAAAATTATTCAAATTTGGTAGAAAATGTATAAAACGCATAGAATATCAAACAAATATAATCCATGTTCTCTTCAAAATTTATATCATTTCCTTCAAGAGGCTTGTGGTCTGTTACTGGGATGCGACTTTAAAATGTTCGCTATTTTTACCAAAATTTGGCAAAAATATATTTTTTTTTAAGCGAACCGGTTGTTAATTGTTTCGAATATCACCACTGAGTATAAGTAGATTCGGTACAGCCGAATGTAAATTCTTACTTTTTTAAGTGATTTTAAAGAAATTGTCAAAGTTTTCCTTCATTTTCTAAAAATATATTTCATATCAAACTGAAAAAAATTATTCAAATTTGGTAGAAAATGTATAAAACGCATAGAATATCAAACAAATATAATCCATGTTCTCTTCAAAATTTATATCATTTCCTTCAAGAGGCTTGTGGTCTGTTACTGGGATGCGACTTTAAAATGTTCGCTATTTTTACCAAAATTTGGCAAAAATATATTTTTTTTTAAGCGAACCGGTTGTTAATTGTTTCGAATATCACCACTGAGTATAAGTAGATTCGGTACAACCGAATGTAAATTCTTACTTTTTTAAGTGATTTTAAAGAAATTGTCAAAGTTTTCCTTCATTTTCTAAAAATATATTTCATATCAAACTGAAAAAAATTATTCAAATTTGGTAGAAAATGTATAAAACGCATAGAATATCAAACAAATATAATCCATGTTCTCTTCCTAAGTTAGGCTTATAAACTCTAACAAGAGTTTTTCATTCAGTTTTATACTCAGATTTATAACCAAAAGAATCGAAATACATACATAATATAAATTTAGCTCACAATACCTTGAACATTTATACAGTCTATAAATAATTTCCAAAAATGTATGTGGTTTTAGAAATGGAAATCAAGATACACCTTGTAAATGCAATAATGAATTTTAAGACTAATTTTCGAGTGTTTGAGGTACTTTCATAGCAGATAATCCACGTAAATATTTGTAATTCATATTATGAATATTTTATTTATTTTTTTGTTTTTGAAAATATCAAAATAATTGATTCTAATTCGAGCTAATTGAATATCTAATTGCATTAGCAGTAGTCAATTGGATTTCTAATTGTAAAGGTAAAATTAGTTTTACCATTGGAATAAAAATTTCAATTATCTAATAAGAATTAATTGAACTAATTCTAATTGTTTGATGAATTAGAGAATATAAACCAATCGCATCAATTGCTAATTCTAATTTAACATGTATGGATTACAGACATTTTTGATCTTTGAAAAATATTTTAATTGTGCCGAAACCAAACCTAAATTTAAAACTTCCAAAACTTGTGTACACATTGACAAAAATTATTGAGGTAAACTGATTTTACATTTGCAAGTTCTGTATACATAAATAACTTTTTTGACATAATTTCCCCTTAGAAACATTCAATATTAATTGAATTTCCCCTTAAAACAAATGGTTTGTTTCAGTATTACATAATTTTTCATTGAAATTGAGTAAACACTAAATTAAATTAAGAGTACCAATTTGAAATTGCGGAAATCTAAAATAAATTTGAGAATTTCAATTTTAAATTGAGAAGTTTTCAAACTCGCAAACTTGCGATTAATTTTTTAATTGACCAAATTAAAATTTGTTTTATTTTCATTGTGGTATTTCGAAAGTTCTCATTTCTTAGCCCGAATTTACTAAGCTGATTACTGATTTTAGACATCGGGGTGAGGGGAAGATAAGTCGAGTACCAACTTGATTGTACTAGCAATTCGTATTACTCTTTTATTCGTATTATATACATGTGTAAAAAATGTGTGTATATGTACTCCCAAATAAAAATACGAGCGATTTAATTAATGTATTTTCTATATATGTATGTATGCACATATTTATTAGGTAAGTTTCCTATATGTTACCTTGATTATGATAGAATTTTCATGTGCATATTCATTACTATTTCATATATTTTGGGGTTCCTTAAAAATCAATTTCGTGACATTATCTACATATATTAATAATCTATCATTATCTATAGAATTCGTATTCAGACTTTCATTCCTTTGAAAAAATATTCTTCATAGAATTAATTTTTTTAAGAACTATCCAAGTTTCAATATATTTAATCGAATGATTGAAAGTGTTTACACAAATTGTATTTCCATTTACTTTTAAAATCATTAAAACAAAACAAATTGAATTACGAAAAATATTTTGTTTCAATTTCGATTTGAATCGAATGAACATAAAAAATCCAACTAGGTATTAAAAATTTGAATGAATGGCCAATTTTTTAAACCTTGAATTAAAATGTATTGAAAAAGCTCTGGGGTAACTTATTTTAAGAATTATTAAATGATTTCTGATATCTTAATCGTTCATGGCGTTTTCTTAAATAAGGCAGATTGTATTTTTTCTTTGAACATAAAACACATTGCTTCTTTTAATGTTAAACCAAATAAATCACTTTCCAATATCAATTTGTTTAGATTTTAGATTTCAAAAAACAACCAAAACAAGTTCTACTTATTTTAATCTGGTATTATTTTAATTAGTATCGATTTAAAAATTATTGGCAATAGTTAAAAAAAAACTATGATAGATAACATATGCATATTGATTGATTTATTCAATTTCAATAACAGCACCGGCCTTTGTAAGAGCTTCCTTTAATTTTTCAGCCTCATCTTTGGGTATATCATCCTTGACCACTGTGGGGGCACTTTCAACGAATTTCTTGGCTTGCACTAAATTCATGCCTTCCAATAAATTCTTGATTTCCTTAATCAACGCTACCTTTTGTTTCTCATCAAATTTCACTAGTTTGACTTTAAAGGAAGTTTGTATTTTTTTGGGGGCAGCCTCTTCATCATCATCCGCCGCAGCTGCTTTGGCAGGGCCAGCAGCCATTTGTGGTACAAATGCGGTTTCGGGAAGATTGAGCGTCTTTTTCAAAAGAGCACTGAGTTCGGAAACTTCCAAAAGATTTAGGGTGGCTATGCAATTGACAATACCTTCCAATTTGGGGTTGGCAGGTTTAGCAGCACCCTCTGGGGGAGGAGGGGTTAAATTGGTGGCACCGGTGGCTGCAGCAGCTGGTGCGGCATCAGAAAACATGCGACGATTAGATTGGCGACATAATTGTCTTGCTAACAAACGTGGCGCGAACATTTTGTTGAACTTAATTGGTGACACTATTAATAAGTAATTTTGTTTAATTAAAAATAACAAACAAATTAATTTTTATTTAGAAATTAATAAATATTTTACCAAAAACTTGTAGAAAATTGCGGTTATGTGATCAACTATTGACAGTCTGACTAAAAGTGATGCCAAGTTTTTAAATTATGTAACAAAATAAATAGTAATACCAAGTTTGTTGACACTTACATTAACAGGGTGGTTAATAAATACTCGTATATAAATTAAAGTTAATAACAGCTGTTGGCTGAAAAAAACAGATGTCAGAAACAAATTTGTTTATGCTCACAAAATTAAATAATTTATAAGAAAATTAATAAAAATCTTTAAAACATAAAGCGTTGGAAATGGCAGATGTCGCAAAGGAACAACCAGCCATTAATGAAGTAGAAAAAATAGTTTTTAAGAAGAAAGTGCGTAAAAACTTAAGACAAAGAAGAAATTCTGATGACGAACCAAAAGAAGAACCGTAAGATTAATAAATTTATAAATCAGAGAATAAATAACTAACATTTTAAATAATTATCACAATGGGACCAATGATATGGACCTAAGTGGGCCGTTTCACATGGCCGCCTGCTAACCTAACATTTTAAAATATTTTAGCTTATCCTTGGAGGAAATAAAGGAAAGACAAAAACTGCGCGAAAGACCTCATGGTGTTAGCATAATTGGATTGGCTTTGGGTAAAAAGTTAGCACCTGAAGAAGAGATTGCACTCAAAGATCCCTTCAATGTGAAAACAGGTGGTCTTGTCAATATGCAGTCTCTTAAGTCGGGCGGTGTTAAAGAACCAGAAGATGCTTATGATGTGGGCATTGGCACACAATTCTCTGCCGAAACAAATAAACGTGACGAAGATGAGGAAATGATGAAATACATTGATCAAGAATTACATAAACGTAAAGGCGTTACAAAATCTAATCCAGAAAATGAAATGGGTTCAGATCCTCAAAAGTATTTAACACCAGAAGAAGCAGCTTTATTTGCCTTGCCAGAACATTTACGGCAATCTTCTTCGCATCGTTCGGAGGAGATGTTGTCAAATCAAATGCTAAATGGTATACCTGAAGTCGACTTGGGCATTGATGCTAAAATTAAGAATATAGAAGCCACAGAGGAAGCCAAACAAAAATTACTGCAGGATCAGAAAAATAAAAAAGATGGTCCCTCACAGTTTGTGCCCACAAATATGGCTGTAAACTTTATGCAGCACAATCGATGTAAGTTACAGAAAGTTTCGTGTTATCATAATTTTTAAAATTATTACTATAACGTTTTATTTTTATTTTTTAGTTAATATTGAGGAAAACAATGATCCTAAACGTAGATTCCAACAACACAGAAAACCTGCAGAAGGTGGTGGGGCTCAAGGAGAACAGCCACAAAACCCTCATCATCAAGTTGGGCCAAATGGTGTTAAAAGAGCTACAGATGATTATCATTATGATAAATTTAAGAAACAATTTAGACGTTATTAAAAATACATTTGTAGTATGTAATAAAGATCAAATTTTTTACATAATTGTCGAAAAGTTTAAATTAAAAAATGTTTTGTTGCTTCACAGTTTAGTACAAAATAAGTCATGGTGTAACTATACATAATATAATTACAACATGAAATAAGTATTAATTTTCGATTAACAATTTGTGATTTATATTTTATAGAAATTATATATTTTTTTTTTATTGCCTTTAATTATTTATTGAATCTTCATATATGAAATGACAATAAGTATTCAAATCTTAATACTAAAAAGAAAATAATAATATATGAAATAAATTTCCTATAGACAATTGTTCTCAAAATTTGTGTGTTAATTGGTTTCACATATTATGTGACATTAATTTTGTATGTTGTAAAATTTTGTGACATTATTTTTTTTACAGAAAAATGCTGTCAGATTTTGTGTGGCATTATACATACATATTTCTCTCGGATTTTATGTGATACAAGTAAGAATTTTTTTTCAAATTTTTTGTGACACTATTCTATAGAAAAATGCTCTCAGATTTCATTTTACTCTTATTTTCTGCAGAAAATTGCTCTCTCATTTTGTGTGCCACAAATTTTGTATTTAAAATTGTTTTCACATTTTTCTATAGACATATGTTTTATTTTCAATATGACACAAATATTATCTCACATTTAGTATGTCTCAAAAGTTTTCTTTCATGTTGACTTTTTCTAATATTAATAAAAACCCGTTAGGAGGAATCGTTTATAGTTCCATTTTTTAGTTAGCGCTTTTGAAATTAAATGTTAATTTAATATTTCTCCATTCCGCTTTGAAGTTCCACTTCAAATTGCTACTCTCCATAATCAATTTCGCTTCAAAAAATAAAAAGAAAACTAATTTAAAAGTACTGTTTGAAAGTTACAAATATTTCTTAAATTACTTACGTTATAGTTAAAAAATAAAAGTAAAAAGGCATACAATGGCTCATCTTAGTAATAAGTAAAGACTTGTATTTCCTTCTTCATGTTTTCTGGTTGTGTAGGTCCTGTGCTTTTGCTTTTGGTTACAAACATTTTATGAATTCGTGCTACAAATCGAATTAAGTACGTGACTTAAATAATTACAATACCTAACACATACAACGTAGGTATACTTAGCGTATTTAGGAAAGAGACGATGAAGATTTACACCAAGTTAGTCATTAATAGAGGGTTAGGTAGTTTAGGTTTTCCAAAAGGTTTGTTATAAACTAGACACAAACCTTATAATTTTATAAAGAAGAATGTGAAACAATACTTTTCTATGTTTATGCGAATCGAAGGACTATTTAAAGTCCCGAATTAACATATTAGTTATCTTAAGAATATCTTTATAAACGTTGTAATTCTTGGACAGTATATGTTTCAAAAGATTTTAATATTTTAATTATAATTTCCAGTTTCTTAGGAGTTGTACCAACATCATTTTGCATAGTAAATTCATTTTATTGCATCCTAAAAGTATGCTTTACTTATATTGAAGTAGTGTATTTACAATTTCCTTTTGCCTAACACGGAAATTCTTTTTTTTTTTCTTTTTGGTGAAAAATGAGCAAATATTCTTTCGAATTCATTTGTATGGCAAATTCGCAATCGTCATCATCATCATCAGACACATTGGCAACAAATTTTTTACAATCATGTCCTTCTACCAACTAATTAACAAAAGGAGTTGTTGTATATGAATGTGTGTGTGTATGGAATAGGACTGCTAAACGGGACTGGTTTTTCAAATACCGGGATTCGGGATTTCATATATGTAAATCCTGGGATTTAGGAATTTTTGTTTCATATTCAAACAAATTGGTTTATCAGTAACAAAAACTGTTTATTTCAAACAAGGAACTTACATACATATGTTAAATATACATAAATATGTTTGAAAACAAAAATTTTCTGCCTCATAGCAATAATTTTTAAATTTATTAAAAGTTTATAAACCATTAATAATTTAAAAACATAATAAAATTATGTTGAAATGTTGGATTGACAAAAATAATATGTCATTTCGCTTTTAATTTCTATATTAATTTAAAAGCAATATAATATTATCGTTCTTAAAAATATTATGATATCTAAAGTAAAGAGAATCTTGGTTTAATTTTGTTACCAATATATAAAGTTGATGAAAAACACCGTTCACATAGTTTGTGGGCAAAATTGTTTGCGAATTGTTGCATGCTGATTGCATAAACAATATTTTCTCAATATTTGATGTCATACCATAATAAGCATTATTAGGTGTTGTGGGGTGCTTTTACATATTTAAATTGCAATCATTATTTTATTCGTTTCTAATAACACACATTTTTATGACATTATCAAATTAACTTTTCAATTTTGGGTTTTTGAAAAAAATTTAAAAGTGTTGAGTAAATCATCCTTCTTTCCTGGTTTCTTTTAAGGAGAGATTTCACCAGTTCAACGCTTAATATGCAATCACTTGATATCTCTATGAGCATAAAAAGAGTGCAAGATCAGCAGAAAATTTGGACAAATATTGAGTTGCACATGTATCCCACTATATATAGGACCATTTGGCCTATGCTCTCTATGCAACTGCACATTTGTCTAAATTCTTCTAGGAATTTCATCCTAAAAGTTACTTTTTTCAAAAATTCAAGTAATATGACTGTTAAGTGCTTAACAGTGGTCTGTTGACTGTAACATTATCAAAGTTAAAAAATGTGTGTTTTGTCTGTGCTAAATTCGAATTTATCTTTACACACATCAGCCGAGATTCACATCACTGCGACAAACGGCTTCATCTTTAACCGGATTTAAAATAAGAACCATTTGTTTCAGTAAAACAAATTTTTCATCTATTCTTTCTCGTGTAATGAAGGCGTTTCAATTTTAATTATTGTGCCATCCAAGCAACCATACATACATGCGAATCTGCCCATTATAAAAAAAACTTTTCAGCAATAGCACTGACGTGATCGGGCCTGCGGATTGAGTTAATAAAACGTCTAATATAACGTCCAAAACTCTATGGATGGTTCTGAAACTGTTTTTGCAACGTTATGTATAGTTATAGCTGCAACTCCAAGGTACTGGCAACCATTTACAGGCCAATGCAAACACAATAGCTCCTGATTTTCAGCCAACAAAGCATGACTGCGCTGTGTATTGTATTATAATTTGTCTCTAATTTTATTTAAAATAAAATCAACTAGGAATTGATTTAAACGAAAGCACTCTTTAACATTAATGTTTAGTAGTCCCGAAAAATTAATTCGGTCTCTATATAATTTCTTTTTTATAAACGCGTCTTTACTATCGTAGTCTTCTCACACAGGTTTTAACATTTTGAAAGTTTCACTGGTTATGACAATATAAATATATAATTTTGCTTTGCAAAAATATAATTTACAATTTTGTGTAACGAAATGTCTGAATTATTTGCAAAATCTTTACAAATTACTCTTTTCAATACTAACTTTGCCTTTCGCATAAAAGAACGTGCATGGAGTAGAAATTGCAAAGAGAATATAAAAATTTAAAAAAAAACTTTGCCAATTACACTTATTCATTTCAACTTAGCACTTATTAAATTGTATAATTCTGAAGAACTTAAAGTCTTGCAAATTGACGAAAAATTGCATAAGTGTGAAGTGAAAAGTTGATAAGTTGTTTCGTCAGGTTTTCATATTTACAATCACCTGGGTTCTTCATTTGTAAAATGAAGTGGAAGTGAAATTTTCATTAATTTTGTGTTCTAAATTTTGTGAAAATGATTTGAAAAGTAAAATATCACTTTTAGTTTCGTTCATCGTAGTTAAAAGTTTCACCTCGTTTTCTAGAACGCCGTGAAATTGTCCATGTGGAATTGAAAACGATTTAGTTTCACTTCGTAATGGAATATAGAATATAGGCGTATTTCTCATTACTAACTTTGCAGTGCATTTACTTATTAAACGTTTTCGTATCATAATGTTATTTCAAAGACAATTTTTATTTTGTATTTTGTGTGTATAAATAAAAATATATTTAATTTAAAAAGCTTTACGAAACATCTAAAAAACATTTGCAGGTTTTCCGTTTACTTTTATTAAACAACCTGTCAGAACTTGTACAAATTTTAAACTTTGTATCTGTGGGGAATACACTAACTGTAAAGTAATTTCAATGTGTTTTTCTTCGACATTTTTTTTTTTATTTTCCATAATTTTTAATGGACTTTATATTTCCAAATAAAAATGTAAAAAAGAAACACATTACATTTATTGGCTGGCACTTAATTAGATTTTTTATAGATAATTTTTCCAAAATGGCCATTATTTTCTCGCGTCAAACTAAATAATGTATTGTATATGTATTCTAACGAAAAATACGTTCTAGCCGTCTCTTTATTTTAAACACGTTTTTTGTTTGTTTATTACTTTAAAATATATATATGTATGTATGTATAGGTATATATGTTGTCTGTCTATAACATTCTATAACTTAATTATAACATTGATTTTGTGGATTTTTTGTAACTCAACATGGGCGATGACGTTGTACTGGTATATTTTCGTCTATAAAAACGTCCGAAAAGTATTAAAAATGTAATCATATAGACAATGGTTGCACAGTTGATCCATAATGGAAAATCACATTGAGTGGCAATGGCCTGTAAAGCCCACAGCAAGCCGGTGGTAAATTGTAGCTGAAAAACCAAAAAGAGAAAATAAAAAATAAAACAGAATTAGAAAACGCAATTAACAGTATCATAATTAAGTTAAAATCTATAAAAAGGAGATTTGAAATTTGAGATTTTTTTGTGTTAAAACATAAAATACATAAAATAGAAATTCATACCAACTGTATGCCGGTTAGATATTTTTTCCACCATAAATATTTTTGTATGACCGGCCCAAAAGCACTTAAACCATAATAACTGTACATAATGATATGGACAAGGGAATTTATTAAAGCGGGGAAAAAGGCTGAAATTAGGTAAAATAAAAATTAAATAAATAATTTAAAAACACACAAATACAAATATTACACCAAGAAGGGGGATATTTCCAGAATAACATTTCTTAAATACATTGAAAAAAAAACAATCGATTGTAAAACCACAGAAAATATTTGTTGACAGTTATAGTTAGTGATGACAAAAAAAAAGAATAATCGATTAATGGATTATATGATTAATCGAAAAGAAAAAATAATTGATTGCAATTAATTGGAAAGATTTAATCGATTAATCGATATTTTTAGGTAAAATTGAAAATTATCATAAATAAAAAAATTATTTTACTTATTAAAAAAAAATCACTTATTTAGCACAGAATTTAAAAATAGAAGCTTTGATAGCCGTTTCGTGGTTAATCTATTCCGTTTTTGCTGTTGAAAAAAGCCGCTCTGATGGTACAGATGTACCAATCAAAAAGCAATATTTTTGTGCAGCTTATTTTATTTCTTCCCATGCGTCTATTACGTTGCA
The DNA here is from genome assembly GCA_916048285.2 of Bellardia pandia. NCBI lineage: Eukaryota > Metazoa > Arthropoda > Insecta > Diptera > Calliphoridae > Bellardia > Bellardia pandia. Next base: position 52,717,194 of record OU696531.1, read on the forward strand.
CTTTAATTCTAGTACTGCAGCATTGAGAAAAAAGCTTAGTTAATCTTAAGGAAGTGTTGAGTCATTGTTCTTTCTTCTTCGTTTGTGGGCTAAAGATTTATGGTAAGCCCATAAATCATATTCCACTCCACCAACAGAACACGTTTCACTGCCGCTTCCACTGCTGTCATCTATATGAGCAATTTCTGCCATTTCATTTCTTAGATGTCTCATGACTGTTGATAAAGCTAAGGGATCTTCAAAATTAATTTTTTTAAATCTTGGGTCTAGCAATGTTGTTGCTGCCAGTAGAAATGAATGTTCCATTTCCCCAAAGTGACGTTGAAACTGATTCAAAATGTTTGTTTTTAAGTTACTTTGCAATGGAGATAAACATTAAATTTTCATGATTTTTTCCTGTGAAGCATGAATAGAGAGCGAAGCATGTACCGTGGAAACATAGTATAATATTCAATATTTTAATTTTTTAGGGGCAACCCTAGAAACCAAAATAAAAACAGCTGTGTTTTATTTACAATTCAATAATAATTTATGTGAATTGAAATTGGTATTTTTTAATTTTGTGAAACATTTAATGAAAAATGTTTCCATCCATTGCAATAAACATTGAAAGTGAAAGTGTGGACAACCGTTTAAGCCGTAGAAGTATACGAAGTAATAACGAGTGTATTCTCATACTAGGTTTCCACGACGACTTCGCTCTCTGAATCATGTTTATGAATCATGCTGTTTACATAACCAAAAAACTTGATTCGATTTGACAGTTGTCTTTAATAAACAAACAGAATAAAAAGAACAGAATTTACAATATGTGGAAAATAATTTTTTTTTAATGGGCAAACAAAAGTGAGTGGAAATTAGTTCGCTTATTTGAAAAAAACATACATTCGTACGTATTTACTTTCTTTACTTCCAGCAACAAGAAAATAATTGGCTTTGTTTACAATTGTAATAAACTCAAATAAAACTTGGAGTTTATTTTAATATAAATTTATTATTATAGAGTAGATTATAAATAGACTTTGCTGATTGAGCGTTACTTAACGAGTGACAGAATAGGTATTATTGCTAAGTTCTTTAGTACATGAATATTCCCATATGTATATATAACAAGTTATTGGTATAAATATTATAACAACAACAAATAGATACAGTTACTAAATAGTGGTTTTACCAGTTTTTAATATTTATAACAATATCTTGTTTTAACACAATATTTAATACAGTTAATACATATACATACATAATACAACAATAATATTAAATTTTTACAGCTAGTGCAGATAAACTTGCGATAAAAATTTGAGAAGAGTGCTATTTTTCGTGCTTCGCAAGTAGATTCAGCTCTTAAAATTTTGTATGGTGAAGCAAGTTGTTTCGCACATGATTGGGGTGTGAAGCATGAATAGAGAGCGAAGCATGTACCGTGGAAACGTAGTATTAAAGAAAAATAGTCGATTATTACTAGTTTTTCGATTAATCGTGCCATCACTAGTTATAGTGGTCTTAATTGAAACAGGAGAATGAGCTGTGATCATTTATATTTAATACCAAGAATTTACTTTTCATATTGAGCTAGGCTCTAGGTCCTTAAATAGTGGTCTAAATTAAAGATGGATTATAACCTATGATCACTTATATTTTCCACCAAACATCGATTTTTTATATGGAATTCTAAAATAAGCTCTAGACCAGGGGCCAAATTACCGTATTCGTGATCGAATGAGCTATCGTATTTCGATATCGAAATTATGATAAAATGTACTAAATTTCTTGCTCGATATCGAATGCCATAATGTCAAATAAGAAAATTACGATCAATTTTACTCGATATCGAATGCGGTAAATTGGCCCCAGGTATGCCCAAAAGTTGCTTTGGAAGAGCAAACAAAAGCAATTTTTGAGAAGCGTTTGTATGGTGCGTTATGTAGTTTGAAAGTGTGATTGGGTTCTTTGATTGGAAATGTGGGGCTATGTTAAAGATAAATTCACACAGAACTAATCCAAACGATTACAGCATCAACATCGGTATGAGTGGTAATGGTGGACATCTTTCTAATATCGGTTTTTATTTATAATTGCCTTACTTTTACCAATACAATAAACATTTGCATGATTTTCATATAAAATTTGGAAAAAAACAAACCCTTTACTAAAAGATCCTTTTTGGACTAAGAATTTGTAAAGAGTTTTAATCTCCTACGCTCAAATTTGTATATGCAAATCTGTCATAATAAACATTTGTTAAATTTAATAATCGTTTTTGAATAATTAGGCTAATCTTTTACTCACATGATCCCGTTGGCACCCACTTAATAGCAATCCACCACAAAGGAAACATGGTACTATGATGATAAATATGCAGGGGCGTCAATTGATTCCATTTGTGTCTCAAAATGAAAAATAAAGTATCGCAAAATTCCAAAAGTTTCGAGAAAAAGAACCACCAAACAGCAGAGGCTAACTGAATGGATAATGAATAAAAATTAACATTTCTTTCTTTAACTAAAAATGTAAAGTTTAATTAACTTTAATTTCATGTTTTGAATAGATAACTCGACAGGGTTGACACCAGTAATTGTAGTTTAAATGCCGGGCATTTATGAATATCTCTTTAAAAATGTAAAAATTTATAAAAGCCATTGTTAAATTGTAGACAATAAGTATTGGCTGCAGTTTTAGAGGTTTGTAGCTGAAATAAGATAAATTGTTTAATACTAAAGGCTCAGTTAGCCGACTGTAATGGAATGTAACTGCAACAGTAAGAAACAGCTGATGGATATTGTTAAGTGTAAAGTAATGCAAATGGTTAAGGAGATGTAAAGTAACGCAAAACTGTAATGTATGAATCTGTAAGAAATATAATTTCCTTACATTTTTACGTCATTACACAACATTCCATTACAGTCGGCTAACTGAGTCTTAACTATTGATATTCTAGTAATATAAGTTTTATTTAATCAATTAATTATGTGTATGAAGCACAGTTATGTAGCACAGACAAAAATCACATATTTTAACATTGATAATGTTACAGTCCATTTAACAGTCATATTACTTGAATTTTTATATCCTGCGCATAAATCCGACTAATGTAGTCTTATTTAGGACACTTTGGACAACCCTCCACTATATAGTGGGATACGTGTGCAACTCCATATTTGTCCAAATTCTTTTAGAGAATTTCATCTTAAAAGTTACTTTTCAGGTAATATGACTGTTAAGTTCTTAACAGTAGTCTGTTGACTGTAACATTATAAATGTTAAAAAATGTGGTTTTTGTCTGTGCTAATTAAATTTGAATTTATCTTCACACACATCAATTAATTACCTTTTTACAAAGTTGGGCAAATAAAATGCCATTATCAGATACACAGATATCCAGGCCAATATAGGTTTGAATGATGACACCAACAGCCAGTGCTGAGTGCGAGGATCAGCTAAATGTTCAAACTCAAATGGCCATATTTTTAAGCTGGCAGACGTATTAAAATCTAGCGCTGTTAAAGCTAATGCCAAGGACATGTTTTCTAACTTAAAATTGAATTCTTAATACTTGTATGTTTATTAGTTAAAAGTTTCCTAAAGACTAATTCATTTATTAAAAGAATATTTAAATTTATTGCAATTTTTTTGCCCTTACTATAATAATAAAAATATGTAATAACAAAAATTCAAACTTTTGTTTGCTGACCTTTAAGACGTTTTTGTGTCTTCTTTTGTATATTCTTCGGAGACTTTTATGTTTTCAAATGGCCTTAACATTTACATGGTTTGGTTTGGTTTGATTTGGTTTGGTTTTTTGTACAGCTTTAAAGTTTAAACCCATTAATGTCAACAATTGACCGCAGAGAATTGACATGCACTCTGGTCTCTGCTCAACCATGTCTTTAAAGCATTTAAATGGTTTAACATTAAAAATGATTGTTTACCTCCCAAAAATCGGCAGCAACATGAACAATGTTAAAAAAGTAAAAAGCTGCAGAAGACGTGGCTATAATAAAGAGTAAGAGTAAAGAAGAATTTGAAAACATGAAAAGAAAACATTGTTTACTTTTTGTTTACCTTACAAAAGTTTAATTTATACTCTTCTTCGCCCACTGCCTCATTGCTGGAATGAATGGATGAATGAACGTATGTATGTATGAACGACTGTGAGTGGATCTCTGCTACGGCCATTTATTCAACAAGCACTTGCTTACTTATTCAATGATGAATGGGTCAAGTGGGTATACATTTCCAATTTTTTCTTTGCCTTTTGTTTCTTCTGTGTGTGTGTGTATTTTTTTTTTTTTGGAAATAGAGGAAGTGTGGTAAATCTTGTAAATTAAAGTGGATAAACTGTTGTTTTTTCGTTTTTTGTTAATTTTTACTCTATTGGTTTTGGGGGGCCTTTTTAGTGGTTCAGTATTATTAAACTATTGTAATAATGAATAATTAATGATTATAATTATGTTACACACAGAAAAGAGATTTGTTGTATCAACTGAACCCTCCGCTAGGTGAGTCATCTGTTGCCCTTATACGAAGTACTTATTTCTATTCATATGGAACTAGCTCAACCCGGTGTGCTTCGCTACCCCCTCTTTATAAAATAAAATAAATGTTTTTATATATTTACAAAAATTTATTTATTTAATTTTAATTTATTTATTGCAATGCTTTAGGATATACAATTATTTTAGTTTGCCCATCAGGAGCATACACATATAAATCTGTGGGTTTTCCTACACGGGATATTATCCTTAAGCTTTGTTAACAGTCATCGCAAACGCTAACCGAACAAGAAAATGCAATTGTTTAAAATCGAATGGTAAATCCGTTGGCGTGGCAAAAGCTTCTATTTAATTATTTCTCAGTTTTTTTGTAGTGCCATTGCAAAGCCCTGGTGATCGATATTAGGCAGTAAAATAATTGGCACTCCAATTTTAAGTTTTAGAACTTAAAGTACAAATGCAAATATTATAGCTTGTGCCCCAGCTATTTTAAGAATAATTATTATTTTTATTTGAAGGTACCCTGCTAAGGGTAGAAAATTTAAAGTTTTGCACAAATTTAAAATTTTGACTTAATTTTTGAAATACTTGATTTACAGAACTGAAAATTGTAATAAAATATTGCCTTGCATATTTTAATAAAGATTAACTGACTATACGAGTATATACATAGTAAAGATTACAATTTAGAGAACAGTACGAAATATGAAGACCATTCAGATTTTCTCTTCAGGGATGTATTAATTGGTGTATATGTATGAACTTAAGAAGCCCTTCGTTATATCTTCTATATACATATATAAAAATAAATTGCATTGTGTTAGTAATTGATGTAATGCTGTAACGGACTCTTTCTCCAAGGTCGCTAGCTTTTGAGTGCATGCTATGACTGACATTTCATGATCAGCTGATCTATTTATATTCTCAATAATTGCATTATTCAACTAACCTATGTGTCTGAATACTTCAGCTTCTAAATCCAGTATCCACTAATGTGGGGTCTATGTATTTTAAGATTATTTTAATTGAATTTCATCTTAATAACGTTATTTACAAGATTTTTATGGTTGGTTGTTATGCTCGGAAGTGAACTTAATTCGAGAGTTAATGCCAATTACTGACTGACAGCTACAAAATTCAGTAGCATAATTGCCGTATAACCGATATTAGTATGATTTCTGGATTAAAATTTCTGATCTGTATAGAAGTTGGATATTTATTAGACAATTTTGTGGGTTTAAATATTTTTCGGAAATGGCAGCTATGACAAATTTTGGGCCGATTTTCTTAAATTTTGGAACCGTGAATTTTATGCATCTCAGGATATCTCATGTCGAATTTCAACATAATAACGGTATATTTAAGATATATATTAGTTTTAAAGTGAATTTTAGAAGCGGACATTATATGAGGGATATAGTCAAATAGTCAACCGATATTCTCAAAATCCAGCAGGTTTTTTGTGGCATGAATATAAATGATCCGTGTAAAATTTTGGATCGATACCGTTATTTATAAGAAATTTATGAACATTGTAGTGATTTTTGGAAGAGGGCTTTATATGGGGCATACGGTCAAATATGGACCAAAAATCACAAATTTCTGTAGTATGATTTATGGGTGTATGTAAATGATATATACAAAGTTTTGAGTTGGTACCGATATACCGATATATGAAAAGGTGGCTTATGACTCAAAAAAAAATTTTCCACTTTTTTTTTTGGTTTCGATAGTTTTTGAGACGCTCTTTCACGTGGTGAAAACTAGAATGTCCTAACTTGCTTAGAAGTGTACTAAATATGTAGAGCAAGAAGAGCAAAAATGAAAGAAAAACAGAATTTTATTGAAAATCCAGAATCAAGATAATAAATGGAATTGAAAAGTTTAAAAACAGGATTGAACTTCAAAAACGATTTTACAAAAAAAAAAGCTGTTTTGCACAAAAAATATTAATTTAGCAGTATTAAGTAGTTTTCTTCGTCGCTATCCTTGTTGAAACCTTTGAAGTTGCTCGTTTTTTCGAATCTCTGGAGATGAGGCCTTACGTTTTCTTGATTTTTCGGTCAGAAACTCTTTATACACATACGAACGTATCTCATTTATGCTCTTTTGCATTTTTTGGTTGCCTTTTGGGCATGACTGTTTATAATGCAAAAGAAAAACTACTAAGAAACTGACGAAATACATTGTTTATCTTTAACAGCTGTGTCTCGCAATTTCTTTTTTGAGTTATAATGCACCTTTTCATAGGCCGGGTTACATATGTATATATATATATATATATGTATGCTCCAATGCCTGTTGATGACACTGGATTGATAACATTGCCAAATGATTTTTGCCGTTTCGTACAGTCAAAAATTAAATTGATTGAATGTGTTTTCACTAACAAGCACAACAATATACATGCCATGCATGGTTGAGTGACAGAGCAATTTTAGCGGCAAAACACAAAGATGTTAGTTAAACATGGCTATACAATCAAATATTTCTAGAGAATTGGTGTTGTACAAGTCTGTGGATACTGTTACCAATGAAGATGTTTTGAATTATCCAACAGAATTTTTGAATTCGTTGGACTTACCAGGATTGCCTCCGCATAATCTCCAATTGAAAGTTGAAGCCACTATTATTATGCTTCGCAATATCAATCTACCCTATTTGGGTATTGGTACAAGACTCGTTATTAAAAGGTTGATGGCTTATGTAATTAAAGCTACTATTTTAACTGGAAAATTCAAAGGCGAAGACGTATTCATTCTACGCATCCCAATGGTTTCGTCTGAAATGCCATTTGAATTTAAACGACTTCAGTTTCCTCACATGGACAGTTGTATGTAGCCTGTTCGCGCGTTGGCAAACCATCGGTTTTGTATATTTACACCGAAAGTGGAAAAACAACAAATGTTGTTTACCACATGGCATAACAATAAAAGCAATTTATCACTGATTTAAATGAATTCCAATTGAGTTTTTTATTTTCTTTTTTGCACTACGAAGTGAGCAGGGGGTTCGCTAGTCTTAAATATAAAAAAATACTTCATTAATCGTTTTTGGTCAAGGCCTTATAATTTGAAACTGAGACTTTATTTCTCTTTAATCCTCTTCTCTATATTAATGTATGTATTTGTGTTATTTTTCTCTACTAAATACCTCTTTCACTGTCATATACAAATCGTTGGTCCACCCCTGCCTGTATTACCAATTAGTTATGCACGATTTCTCTTACAGAAATTTTCACTTTTTTCTGGGAGTTTTTTTTCTTTTTTTTTATTCATTTGTTTAACTATTATTACAACAAACATCTGTTGTCGCTACTATTTCTTTAGTTGTTTTTTTGGGGCTTTTGTCATCTGTTTTAAGCGGCTACAACAATAATGTTGACTAACTTTTGCTGATTTCCCCAAACGTGTTCATCATTTGTTAGTTTCCTTACTGTGGCTGGCTGGTTGGCTGTCTGCTGTTTCTGATGTTCTGTTCTGATGCTGTTGTTTTACTTTTTTTTTAGCTTTTTCCTGCTGAACAGTGTCGCAAGCACAAGTTGTGCTCGCATTCATTCATTCCTTCTTCGTTCATTTAGTCAGTTGTGTGTTCAGTTGCTGTCTACTACTTGGTTGATTGTCTGATTTACTTTTCTTTATCACTCTTTGTTCATTTATTTCATTTACAAATTCCCCCAGACTACTTGGGAACAAAGCAAAACGAGCAAAGGAAAAAAACCTAAGGAATTTCTTTCCTTTTCTCGAAAGCAATAGTTTAGTTTTCCGTTTAAGAATGTTTTTGCTTTTCTTGCGCATTCGTACATACATATGTAAATTTAAGTCTGTCTGTAGGAATTGCTTGGCTGGTTGGTTGGTGTCTTACCAACATTGAATAACAATTCATGAAGCAATAATTTTACATTTGCGAAAAAGTATTTGTCTTTTTATTTGCAAATTCAACTTCGCCGCCTGATAATCAATTGGGTTACACAATAAATTCTGGTTTAAAAATTTTGCTTTGGAGTGTCAAACAAATTAGTTTATATATAAATTTAGACTTTGTTTACAGTTGCTTGTTTGTAAAAGATTTATGTATGTATTTGTTTCCAATTGGAAACATTTTAAATGGAAAAGTCAATAACTTCCCTTTAGGAGATTGGGTATTGGGTTAATTGTCTAAAAGCTACTAGTAGTTTTCTACTACATTAGGTACTAGTGCAAATTGAGTTAAAACTTTAGTAGACAAATACTAGTACTTGAAGTAGTTTCAGTATACCACTTGTACAGGGTGGCCCAAAATTACCGAAGGGGTTTGAATTGCTTTTTACATTTTTATTATATTGTTTTTTATTTTCTTTTCTGTATTTTGTAAAGAAGAACAGTACTCAATTGAGCTTTATTTTTTCAAATCATACAATAATTTATTTTATTTTTCTTTTTTAAATAAATTCGCAACGCTATCAATTTATTTATAAACATGATTTATACATATTCCTGCCAAATAGTAAAACTTTCTTCACATCTTCAACGCACATTTTCATACTTATGTACATTAGGGTGGCCCTAATTGTGCTCTTTTTCGATTTTCGATGCTCCTAAGGTCTACAATTGTTCAAATACAGCAAAGTTTGACAGCAAGCATAGTTAACTATGCAGAAGGTTTATTAAGCTGTCAGTAACATATTGCATTTTTAACTCATTTTATATTATAATATAAAAGTAATACAAGCAAAGGCCGAAAATAACTCGTCCATATAATCAAAAATTAAAATTGTGATGTACATTTTGGCCCATAATCATAGTCATAGAAAAAGCATACTTTAAGTAAAAGTAGACTTTTAAGCAACAAAAACATATAAATTTTGTTCTGAATTTAAAACAAAAGCATGCTTTTGCTTAAAGTATGCTTTTTCTATGACTATGATTATGGGCCAAAGGCCCATCACTCAAAATAATTGTTATGAAATGATTTTTGTTTACATGGTTTGGTATGACCTTTATTAGTTTTTGTTGTTTTTTAATGTTTTGAGTGAGAGACAAACTATTTCAGTTGTGGTTGATCTTCAGCTTTGTCAATTTTGGAAATTCAAAACGCACCAAAATGGAGAAAAACGCGCCATTAAAAAAACGCACCAAGTTTAGAATTTCTTTTTTATTTAAAATAAAAAAGTATAAATTTTTGTATTATAAATATAACAATAAAACAGTCTTTTACAGTTCAGTGTTTTAAGAAAAAAAAACAAATAAAACTTAACAAAAACACAAAACAAACTAAACAAATTTGTTTAATTAATTACATATCTAGTACAATACACTAGATATGTAATTAATTTTTTTTATAAATTTCATAAATTCTATATAAAACTTTAAATAAAGAGATCAACCATTAATAGTAAAAGCCTTTTTTAATAAACGAGCTAATAAAGATAAAATAGGCATTCGGAACTGAAGTACTAATTGGTAAAAAGAGCTAATTTAAATACATATTTGGTATTTTATTTTTAATTATTTTTGTTTTCTATTTTAAGTAGTTCTAATTGAATTTTTTCAATAAAATTTGTTAGAGCTCCACTGGGACTCTAACCCTGGTTGTTCGTCTACAGTTCAGTAGACCAAACCATCAGGCTACACAAGAATTTTTATTTCCATATTTAAAATGTAAATTTTATTTTTTAATATTTCTTTAGTCAGGCTCGAGTTCATTAAATTTAATTTTCATTAAATTATTTTTACTGAAGGTAGGAATTGTTTTTACAACATGAAATCTCTAATAAAATTTATTGATAATTTTTCTTGGCTGAGCTGGGTATCGAACTTGGGTTGAATTTACATGTTTCAAGAATCACCACATTCTCTCATCAGAATTCATTGCGTTCTAACCCCTGTCTGTATGTGTAAAACACTCTCACGTCCAAAGGACACAACCGAAATCAACAAAGTTTACAAAAAACCGCTTATAGTTCTCCTAAGCAGTTTGGTATTGAAAATAAGCAAAATCGCTATTTTAGAACCAGAGTCATGGACCAACTTGATATTTTTAAACATTTTCTTGCTATATTTATACCTTACACCACCATAGGGGGAAGGGTATATTGGATTTGTGCTGATGTTTGTAACGCCCAGAAATATTGGTCCCACATCCACCTTAAAGACTCAGAATCACTTTCTGAGGCGATTTAACGACGTCCGTTAGTTTATCCGTCTGGCTGGCTGTCCATGTAAAGCTTGTGCGCGGAGTACAATTCGCAATTTTGAAGATATTGCGATAAAATTTGGTACGTGATATTTTTTCGGCCAAGGGATTGATGCGATTGAAACTGGTGGAAGTCGGTCCATTATTTCACCTGGCCCCCATACAAATGTCCTCCCGAAATTGGGGTTTACTGATCATAAATCTTTGAATTATGCAAGTATGCAAACAAATTTCACCACAAATGAGTACTAAATGAAGCTAAATCACATTTCATAAAGATCGCTGCATAATTAGTCGTAGCTCCCATATAAGGCCCACTTCCGAAAATCACTTAAAAGAGCATAACTCTCTCAAAAATGTTGGTATCTAAATAATATTGAACGCAAATATATTTAATATGCATACAAACAATACGATACAATTTTATTGTGATCAATCCATAATTAGTCGTAGCTCCCATATAAGGCCCACTTCCAAAAATCACTTTAACGATCATAAATTTTTTAAGAATGTTGGTAATCAAATAAAATTCGACACAAATAATATAGAAATGATGACACCTAATTTTATAATGGTCGGTCCGTAATTAGTCAAAACTCCCATATTAGACCCTCTTCGTAATTCACTTTAACCTCCATAAATCTTTTAAACGTATTTATATCGAGAAAAAGTTTAACACACTTAATATTTATATTCACGGAAGTCATAGCACTAAATTTTTGGATGATCGGCCCATAATAGGCAATATCTCCCATATAGCGCCCATATCTGAAAAACTGTTTTATTGATATACTGGGTGTAGGGTATTATATGGTCGGGCTTGACCGACTATATTTTCTTACTTGTTTTAAATATATTGGAGATAATACGTTGTTTTTATGATAAAACAAGAAAGTCCGAGGAAAACAGTAAGAATACGTCCATGATTTCTCATAGCCCCCATACAAAAATCATCTTTTCTTTTCTCAATTAACAAAGTTATTAAGGATTTAAGATATTTTGAAATTTTTATGAAAAATTGATTTTAAGATACACATATTGTCATTTAAACGTACATTTACAAATATATTAAGATTTTTGAGTTTATTAGTTCTGGTTTTTCATATTGACCCTCAAAATGCCATAGTCTATGTTTACACTTTATAAAAGTTTCTAAAAATGTCCACCATCATTTGAGCAAAATCGAATAACGTGATTTTGCTCAAATTTTCCTCCCTATTAGGTGATAGAGGAAAATTTTAAGTATTTCGAATACAGTAAATCGTAAGGGCCACCCTAATGTACATATTGTTTCCAAATATTCCTTCCTTCCTTCGCACGAATGCCTCTGTGTGTATTTTTAACCAACTCTATTGTTGTTATATCTTGTTGGGCTGTATTGGGTGTCGTCTCTGGCTTTGAAGTGTTAAAGTCATGTTATTTTCAATTGTTGTTCTTTGCGTTCTTATTGTTATAGTCTTCGTTTGTTGCCTCTTTGTTTACCACTAAATAATGAAGTGGCAAAATACTCCTGAGGCAGTATTTACATTCTATAATTTCATACATGCCTATATACATATTGTGTGCCAAAAATAACAACAAAAACCAAACCAGATGCTGTTTTTGTAACTTTAAGCTAAATATTGAATTTCTTCGAAGATGTCTGCAATGTGTTGATTTTAATTTACTGCCAAAACAAACACACTTTAATTTAAATATTCCCAGTTAATTTACAATTTTCCCTATAAAATCAGCACTTTTATAATATTATGTGGATGTGTGTGTGTGTGTGTGTTTATTTTTATTTTTTTTATTTTCAAACAAATCGTTATAATTTTTAATTAAATTAATGTCATTTTGTAATTTGATTCATTTAAAGTTTTTAATTTTCTAAAACATTTATTTTTGACCTCAAAATAAAACAACCACATACATAATCAAATAATAACACTTTATATTAAATATATTCTTTAGTCATATTATAACAATATAAAAACCTATAACTACATATACATACATACATACATACATACATACATATATTCAAACATATTTTGTGTGGAGTTTTTATTTATTCATCTAATTCCTTTGCCCCTCCTCTGGGTCAGAGCACTTTCAATTATATTTGTTGACTTGTGTTTATTTTTTCTATTTATTTTGGTAAAATGATAATGAACTTAACAACCAGACCAAACCACAAAATAATCTGAATTAGAAACTATTTAAGCTTTATAGGTAGGTACTTTAAAGTGTAATATGGGTATAAAAATAATTAGGTTTGTTGATTTTTATGGGCGAAAATAGAGTAAATAAATAAAATTTCTGAAATACAATTAGATAATTCCGACATACTATTTGTGAAATATAATTGGGAATGGTGTGTGCAAATATATACGGGAATTAAGCACAAAAATAAGAGTTTTGATTTAGTAAAATTAAGCCAATACGGTTGTGTTGGAACAGGCTGTCAGGAGTTTTCAAGCACTGCTAAAATTGATCTGATGAGTATAATTGACTATAATTATCATATTACAATTGAATTTTATGGTTGCAGCTAAATTATATTATCGTTCGTTTATGACTACGAGGTCTGATCAAAAACTAACCGTTATTTTCAAATTTCGTGAGTGACGTATGTTTGATTTTCTCATTTTTTTCTGTTATGTTGGTACACATGTCTGTTATACAATATATGTTGGTAATATCGGCCATTTTGGATTGTCAGTTTGTTTTTGACAGCTAAAACGATTAGTCGTGTTTTGGTGTGCTCTTAGATTTTTTACTATTCGAAAAAATGGATCAAAGAAACTGTAATAAGTTTTGTGTAAAAAATGAAATTAAATGTGATCGCCCGAGCACGTCAACAACCGATGAAAACATTGAAGCAGTGAAGAAAATGATTTTGGATAACTTTAGTCCGCCCATGCGTATTTTTCACTCAGATAGTTTTGAATTATAAAATTGCATGATAACTAGACCGGTTAAGGTTCATAATTGTTTCTACTAGCTCTGTTAAATATTCATAACATGGTGATGTAAAAACATCATAGCTAAATATGATCATATTATGGTTGCAGCATAATTATATTATAATTCCAGCTCTATCATAAAATTAAAATATTTTAACCTATTAAATGAAAGGAACATGTTATGGTTGTAGCTACATACATGATTATATTTTAAAGTATTTGTGATCAAGACATAATTATAAATATAACAATAGTTTAGTTGTAGTTAAAAAATAGAACGTTTAAAACTTATAAACATATTTAATCTTCACATCCCATACTTATTAAAACAGGCTCACCCGATTTTACGCATCAACGAACAAACAATTAGTTTAAACAAAGCCAACAAGTAAGAGACATGTTGCTAAAAAAATCTAGTTGTTGCTTCAGTTATTAGAGTCGCTGTTGGTGTTTTGGAGGTTAGTTTAGGGATTTTCCAACAAACAACACTAAAAAGCCTACTCCAAACTACAAAATGTGTCTTGGTTAAATGTAATCTGTATAAAAGACTTTAGATTAAAGGATAATATTTTAAAATAGTAAAGGTTTTATTTTAATAATTAAAAAAAAAAGAAAGGAAATAACTAAAACCAGACCATATTACAAACACTTACAACTAACACGCAAAACCAACTCTAACAATTACGCACTTTTACATGCATATATACGTATGTATACACCACCATAGTGGTTTTTGTGGTGATGTTTGTAATATTGGTCCAACACCCACCTTAAAGTATACCGATCGACTCAGAATCACTTTCTGAGTCGATTTACCGATGTCCGTCCGTCCGTCCGTCTGGCTGTCCATGTAAAGCTTGTGCGCAGAGTACATGTCGCAAATTTTGAAGATATGGCGATAAAACTTGGTACGTGATATTTTTTTGGCCCAAGAATGGATGAGATTGAAACTGGTGGAAATCGGTGCATTATTTCACCTGACCCCCATACAAATGTCCTCCCGAAATTGGGGTTTACCGATAATAAATGTTTTAATTATGCAAGTATCCAAACAAATTTCAAAACAAATGAGTGTTAAATGAAGCCAAATCACATCTACAAATTTTGTGCACATCGATCCATAATTACTCATATTTCCCATATAAGGCCCACTTCCGAAAATCACTTTAAAGAGCGTAACTCTCTGAAAAATGTTGGTATCCAAATAATATTGAACCCAAATATATTTAATATGCATACAAATAATACGGTATAATTTTATTATCATCGGTCCATAATTAGTCGTAGCTCCCATATAAGGCCTACTTTCGAAAATCACTTTAACGAACATAAATTTCTTAAAAATATTGGTATCCAAATAAAATTCAACACAAATAAGTTTCATATATACAGAAATGAGGACACCTAATTTTATAATGGTCGGTCCATAATTAGTCGAAACTCCCATATAAGACCCTTTCCGTAATTCACTTTAACCTCCATAAATCTTTTAAAAGTATTTATATCTAGATAAAGTTTAACACATATATTAAAATGAAAAATGTTTTATACATATACTGGGAGTAGGGTATTATATGGTCAGGCTTGACCGACTATATTTTCGTACTTGTTTTTGTATGCAAGGGTGTGTTTTGTAGTTAAAACATTATAATCAAACCAATACATATAAAGCTTCATTAAATTTTCTAATCTATTTTAAAATACTAAAACAACAATAACTAGTACAATATTACTTTGGTTTAAGCTAGGGATGCCAATACCGAAATCCCGATCCCGAAAATCCCGGGATTAATAAATCCCGAAAATTTTTATTTGTGTAAGAGATCCAGACAATTGTTTTTACTTGCTTTTTTTTGGCATACACAAATAAAAAACATCTACACTTAACATAAATCAATGTGAACAGAATGGTTGCTATTCAATAAATAAATATTTTGGCGATTAAAATTAATTTTGGATTGCCAAACCCGCTGGAACACACTATTTGATATGTGTCAACGGTTTTTGGAACTGGAAATTCCAATAAAAAAAGCTTTAATTGATTTAAAAACTCAACAGATGACAGATGATGAATTTGCTTTACTTGAACAAATAGTTGTAATTTTAAATCCCATAAAGTAACAGTTGAAGCCCTTTGTCACAATGATATGAATCTCTGTTAAGCCGATGCTGCACTTTCATTTATGCTAAAAGAGGTATCAAAAAGTGATTGCAAATTAAGTGATGAACTGGTGAAAGCTCTCCTTAAAAGAATCCAAGAAAGAAGAACGATTTCTTGAAAAACCCAAAATTGAAATCAGAATCAGACATTGAAAAATAAATTTTATTATTTATTTCCGGGGGGTGAGAGAGGACTGTTTTTGCAATCAGCATGCAACAATTTGCTAACAATTTTGCCCACAAGCATTGATTGTGAACAATGTTTTTCGTCAGCATCATATATTGCTAACAAAATTAGATCAAGATTATCTTATGACACTTTAGATGCCTTAATATTTTTAAGAAGCTTTTTAAATAACGATCATTAATATTCTATTATTTTTAAATTTATAAATATAGAAATTAAAAGCCAAATGACATATAATTTTTGTCAACCTAATAATTTATACATATGTATTTATATGTATGTACAGTGTAAAAAACTATGTAATGTAATTTTGTTTTTAAAATTATTAAAGGTTTATAAACTTTTAATAAATGAAAAAACTATAGCTTTGAGACAATTTTTTGTTTTTAAACAAATTAATATTAAATACATGTTACTTTTTTGTTTCTTTATTACTTTAATTCAATGAAGTCATTTTTTTGTTATATTTTTATTTACATTTATGAATTAAATAAATAGTTTTTTTTATTAATATTGTAATTTTTTTAATATGAAACAAAAATCCCGAAATCCCAAAAATCGCGATTCATTTATGAAATCCCGAATCCCGGGATTTGAAAAACCAGTCCCGTTTGACATCCCTAGTTTAAGAACACTACCACAAAACAAAAATAATTCGTCCCTTAATTCAAGTGTTAGAAACAATCACTTATTTTCAGTGTTAAAGTATAAATTGTTTAAATGGCGAGGCAACTTGCACACAAATGCTATTTACATTGGTTCGCTCACGTTGCCTCTATTCCCTGAAAAATGGACTTAAACCATACAGAAACTAACATATTACTCTAACTGGTTCTGTTACTGTTCATACTGATAATTAATGTTTTATCTCCTGGTGTAGGTCCATCACCTTGACGCTGTTACAATCCTTGGGAGATATGTCAACACCGGTGCCGTTTGCCTTTATTCCCTAAAAACTAGTCTCATAAATAACTCGTTATTAGTTCTATTTCTAGAAAACTGGTTCAATCAGTCATATAATTAAAAATTATAATCAGCCCAATCATGAATAAAAATTTAAATTCAATGTTAAAAAATAAAAAGGGAAAAAACTCCCGCGGATTTTTCATTTATAATTAGGCCGAATGCTACATAATAACTAACACTTCATTAAAATGAAGGTTTTCTTTCTAAGAAATTCAAAATTTTAAAACTGGGATTTATCGTTCCACGTAATGTTCTTTAACGCCAGGCTATAGAAAAAGACAACGAAAGTTTGCGAAAAGGTATTTCAACAAGAAATAATACAAAGGAGTAAAATTTGGCAGCTATACATTAGATTATATTATATATCAGACAGGTCTGCACTAAGACCACTCATACAGAACTCATATAATTCTTTTATCAAAAATTTCCATCATATTTTATCAAAATGACGGTTCATTAAACAAATCTCCACTTCTAGTTTTAAGGCTTTAATCGATTCGATTTGGATAGACATTTTAATATTGTTCCACAAAAAATAACCCAGTGGTGGTTATGCGATCGGAAAATTTGGTTTGCAATAAATTCATTGTCTGTCAAGATCTCTGGCAACGTTCAATTAAGCTTCTTGATGTATACCGGCAAATCAATATGCCGTTTGCCTGAAAAAATATTTTTTCCAGAAAATCCATCATAACGAATTTTTAACGATTTCCGAGAGAAATTTAATTCTTTGTAACAATTGCAAAAGCTTAAGCTGATATGGTAACTTTTCCAAAAATTTTCTAAGGCTTTTCTTAAGCAGCCCAACAAAGAATTTTTACAGACATCTTAATTAAAATGATATAGCTATGATATAGATTACTATATCTAATAATAACCTGCTGAAAGTGAGTGGATCCCTTATTTTCAGCCTCTGGTTACTTCAGTATAAATGAATCGCCAATTTAGGTATACATATGTATTATAACTCTGGATAGAACATTTAATTTTACACTACTAAAAGTTAACATGATTATATATACTGTGAGCGTCAAAATAAATTCAACACCACATATTATTAAAAGAAAGCCTAATAAAATTAATATAAATTATATTATATTAGAATATTATATTGCATTTTTATATAGTAATTTAAGTATAATTGAATTCACAAAAGAAAAGAAAGAGAAACAAAAGCTTATACAAATTAAATTGATTTATTGTTAAAATAAACCAGTTTTTACGCGTCAAAATAAAGTAAACAAAGGCATCATACTTATGAAAAAAAAAACCCTGTCACTCTAAAAGTGGTGGCAATTCTTGTTTGAAAGTATACCGATAAAGTGCCGTTCAAAATAATTGCAAGTGTCATAATATATTATTAAACCAGATTAAGTTGTGACGTTAAGTAGTAAAACATTTACAATAGGAAGACAAACGTCAATTGAGACTCGGCAATTCATAATAGAATTACATTGAAAAGGTAAATTTTTTTATAGAGAAATATACCAAACACAATACCGTAGAAAATTTGCTTGGTGCAAAACTAACTATTTACAAAAACTATAATAAGTAATAGCTATAGTAAGAGGAGTAAGAGCAAATACATGCTGTACAAATAGCTTAAAATGCTACGAAAACTTCTGCAAAACCTCTAAGCGTGATCTTTGCATCAAAATGGCCAACATGATAGAGTGCCACGTAAGAAGCCCTTTATATTAAAGAACAATCAAACCAAACAAACAATAAACGAGCCTCACATTGTTTGGAATAATATTCTTTTCACTGAACCCCCCTCCCCACCCAAAAAAAAATATGGCGAACCAAAAAAGAAGCAATTAGTAATAAATATGTTATCAAGACGGTAATGGTCTGACGTTGTATGGCGGCATTAAGATTATCTTGATATTTTAAAAAAATAATGTAGCCTCTAGTGTAGAGAAATTAGAACTAGTGCAGAACTGGATTTTCCAACAGGACAATTATTCACACCTACAAAATTGTGAAAGAGTGTTAGCTCTATCATTCTCCAAAATTCACATTAATGCGCCTACTCACCACCAGAGGCGCTGTAATTCTGAACTAAAAACAAACATAATGCGCAATTGCAGAGTTGTGACATAAAAAGCTTTCTTCTTTCACCTCCTTTACTTCTTCAACTATCCCCTTTCCAAAGAAAGTAACGCATGTATGTATATATAGGCATATTAATTGCCTGAGTGTTACTTCTCTTAAAAAAAAAAAAAACTTTAGATCATTCTCCGTAGTCCCCAGGCTTCAATTCAATTAAGCACCCGTGGAAATAGCTGGAAAAAAAATTAGGCAAATAAATAATTCATATAATAATATTCTTAAGATAGTAATACAGGATGAATGAAACAAAATTTCGCCTGATTACACTAAAACTCGCTGATTCTATGTCTAGAAGATTGCCAAATGTGATAAAGGCAAAAATACTACAAAGAAAATAATCAATATAATGTTTTAATTTAATTTTAATATACCTGTACCTGTTTACTTAATTTCGACGCGTACAATCTGGAACTTTTTTGTTAAAATTAAATTATTTTTTTATGTGTCTTATTTTTCTAGTTCTTGTTGAAGAGTTTAATTTGCTTAAGTTATTTAAGGTGAGATTACCCATTTGTTCTTAACAAAAAATATTTCTGGAGAAAAATTTTTTTACTGAGAGTTTTTTGCAGCATTTCGAACGATTTTTCTGAAAAATCAAAGCTGCCATATGTAAACAAAATCTATTATTTTGCTTTGGGCTTAAAGCAGGAGTGCCCAAGCCCTATACTCTTGGTGCTCTTTTGTATTTGTAAAAACTCTTAGCTTTAGGCTGTGTGTTTTGTATACTCATTACAGCACTCAGCACTAGCAATACGAAATACACAAACAACTTTGCCTTATTTGTATTTTTGTCGTACTTCACTCTATAAACGCAAGCGCAAAGCAACAAAACTTTCGTATGCTCTACTGGTAAACGTTGGTGACTGCGATCGTCAATGTAGATTTTGTTTTTGTTTAACGTATGATACCGTTTAAAAAAGTATGTTGTTTCTTTGTATGTATTGGCTTTTACAACAAAAAACACTGAATAAAAATTAGTTTTAATTTAAATGTATTGGTGTTTGCTCTTACATAAGCAACTTTTGGGCATTCCTGGTTTAAGGTTTCAAAATACAAATATTAAATTATTTTAAAGTATTGTGTATTCAAAATCACAGATATAAAATCAAAATGAATGAAAAAACAAAGCTGCTTTTGCTGATGGCCATGGAAATACATAAGGCTTTGTTATTTGTATGAAAAAATGCAACCTATTGGCAACTCAATTCATTTTTGTCCAGAAAAAATATATACTATTAAACCAATTCAAGTTCGGAAAAAATATTTTCCCACTCTCAAAAAGAGAGACGTCAAACTTCATATATAAAAAAAAATTGTTGGAACAAATTTTTTGTTAAGAACGAATGGGTGAATCCAACCAGGAATTATGCAAAATATTGTTACGAAATTGTATTTCAATTTAAATTTAACGGTCGGTAGCAACATACAGCATGTTTATCAATATACAATACCTTTATAAACAGATGGCGTGTTTAGCGACAAAATAATCCGGTTTATTTAAAGGAACTAAACACCGTTTTTAAAAGGTAAAAACGTAACAATTAAATAAAATTTTTAAATTTTTACTTATTAAGTGTTTACTATATATTGACGCTCACAGTATGCCTATGTGTAGAATTTTACAGACATTCTATTTATAGTTATATAAAACTACAGTAGAATACAGAAATAAAACATTTTAGATGCTTTATCGATTTAGTTCTTCAGAAATTTTCCAACAAAATTTTAAGAAGTTCCTTAACAGTTTCATATTAGCAGTTTTTTTCCTCTAAATTTTCCTGGCTTGTAAAAATTATTAAAAAAAAGTAATATTTATAATAAAATGCTGCTTAATTTCTCCCCACTGTACCAAATATGTAAAGGCACAAATATTCATATTTTCAAAAACAAATAACCTTTTGCTAACATGAGGGATAAACACAGCCATGGGTATACACACATACTTAATATTCTTATACGAGTATGTATGTGTATGATTAAGTTATCCTTTCCGTTTTGTTTGTTTGTAATATTAAGTAAGCAAATCCATGTGGTTAACCACTCATATGATGAGACTACTACAGCACTATCTGAACTGCTGCTGCTGCTTTTACAAGTACTGCTACCAAAAACCTTTACTCTACTCTACATACAAGTATGTATTGTGGCTTTAACCAATACATTTACATTGCCCATGTATTCATATGTTGTATATTTGATTGTCTAACAATACGAAGAAATTATCTCTATATTGTATATTTGGGAAATTTCATCATCATCAACTTCTTTATCGCACACAGCATCATCACCATGACCATCATCAGCTGTGTGCATTTATAGTGGTATGATTTTCTATTCCATTTTTGGTGTATTCAGCTATTTTGTGAAATTATAATATCGAACTTTATTATAGCTGGCGGTCGTGCCAGGTATTAAAGTTTCAAAATGAAGTTGTTTATGGTTTTCTATCGCCCTATGAAGTTTAATAAACAATATACTAGACTTTGGAATGGTTAAATTATTTGAACGAAGATGTTAGAAAGTTTTATTTCATATAAAAACTGATTATTAACTAATAATGTGTCTAGTATGTATATCGATGTTAGGAAATGGTTATAGTTTTAATGCTTTTTGTATATGAAAGCAGCCTGATTCTTCACTTGGTGTTTTGTACTTTACAAGAGAGACAAAAACATTTTATTAGAAAATCTATTAATTATTATTGTGTGATATCACACTTCACTTTCTGAGTCGATTTAGCGATGCCCGTCCGTCCGTCCGTCTGGCTGGCTGGCTGTCCATATAAAGCTTTTGCGCAGAGTGCAGATCGTAATTTTGAAGATATTTCGATAAAATTTGGTACGTGATACTTTTTCGGCCCAAGGATGGATGGGATTTAAACTGGTGGAAATCGGTCCATTATTTCACCTGGCCCCCATACAAATGTCCTCCTGAAATTAGTGTTTAAAGATCATAAATGTTTGATAATTCATTCATTTTAACCTCCATAAATCTTATAAAAGTATTTATATCGAGCTAAGGTCTAACACATAAAATATTTATATTCACAGATATCATGGCACTAAATTTTTGGATGATCGGTCCACAATAGGTTATATCTCCCATATAACGTCCATTTCTGAAAAACTGTTTTATACATATACTGGGTGTAGGGTATTATATGGTCGTGCTTGACCGATATAAATATAAATATGTAGACGTTTTCTTCACAATGTCGCCAAATAGTCACCACAATAGTAGACACATGTGGTGACTTGGAGACACTTGACCCCAGGTTTACTTCAGCATAAACTTCATCCCAAATGTATTCTTACATGTGTGTTCTTGAATCTATGTTTCATCCTACTAAAAGCATTCCTTCCTGAAAAAAAAGAAACTAAAGTTTTCGGGGAAAATCTACAGCAGTTTAGATTTAACTTATTTCAATAAAAAATATAAAATTTCTAACAAATTCCCATTAAAAACACAATTCTAATTAAGACATACCAGAGTTAATAACGAGACAACTTGTATCCAAATCCTGTTTAGAGTTTAGAATTTTAAAATATCAATTCTCTCATTTTGTTACTTTATGGAAGGCCCCTCCGTTACAAACTTCCTCCCCTTTGTATATTAAATTGTGAGATGTTACATCTAAAAATTCTGTCTATATTTGTTGAGGTAAGTGGTTTATAATTATATTTTATTTGGTTTTTGTTTTTAGTTTGTAGACCTTATTTTTTTACACTGACAACAAAAGTAAACAAATAAATAATACAAAAATAGAGAGAAAGTTGGGAAAACACAAGGACAAACAAATTGCTGATTTGACGAATTTAATGTATTACCTGGTAGTCTTTGGAACTACATAGCTCCATGTAGGGTGCGGGCAAAAAATCTCTAATAGTTAAATAAAACAAGCTACTTACGAGTGGTGACTGTGCCACTTTTACAATAGGCAGTTTAATTGGCATTCTCTATAAAGAGAAATTACTAGTGAATAATGGTGGCAAATAAAGATTCATGGTTTCATGGGCAGACGTTCTTGGAAAAACAGCACACTTGGGTACATCATGATGATTGTGTTACTCCGTTGGTAGACAACCTGTCGATCACTCGGCATTGGTTGTTTCCCTTTCAAACTATCCAGATTTCTTGGCAAAAGTATTGACGTATTTTGGATTCATTCTTGATAGCTCCTCCAAGCATAATAGATAGGGTGCCCCGAATATACGTTCCCTTTTCATTAATAGAGCTGGACATTGGCAGAGGAAATGGGTGATTTAGTCATCTTCCGCCTCGTTATATAGTTGCCTTGTATTGAGCTATGACCAGGGACCCATATAAGTCTTATCCTAGAATGTTCCGCTATCTCGTTCAGAGTATTCTGTGGTTAACCTAGCCATCGAGTAAACACCTGCTATACTTTTTACGGCGACTTTGCTCGCAGTAAATATGCATATATCTCCAGATATTCGATAATACCTCAACCAGTTAGCAGTCTCCTTTATGGCAGATATCTCTGCTAGAAGAACAGAGCAGAAATCTGGAAGCCTAAAATAGGATTTGATCGCAAATTCTTCAATGAAGAATCCACCACCAACTCTATTTCCTCTCCTGTGCATTCTGCTATTCTCCAAAAGTAAAGATTAATATAACAACAATTTTTAGATTTTTGAAATAGTGGTTTTGGTTTTGGTGATTTATTTCCTCGACTATCGGCTATATAAAAGTAATGAGCAACATCTGTAGACTCATAAATGGCCCAAGATATGCGTTCTAGAACACAGCTTTGAAAGTTTTCTATTCTCTTTCTTCATATTTTTTTTTATCTGAAAGATAGCGTGAAATTTTGTACATGTTCATAAAGTGGATATGTAAGAACGCGACATTAAACTGAAATCATTAAAGCAATCTTAAAAACTTGTGTCTAGAATGCAACATTCTTACGCCTTTAATATGAAAAATGCTTAAACATTTAATGTCGGAAAATAATGCAATCTAAGTTATTTTTGTTATTTGTTTCCATTTTTTCTAGAACGCGACATTCGTACCACAATAAATCTTAACAGCTTTTGTTTCTTGTTTTCATTTGTTAAAATTTGAGTAGCACAATGTTTAATGCAAAAGGTAAATTGGTAATGCGACATATTTTGCGCCTCACGTTTGTGATAATAAGGATTTCAAGTAATTTCAACAAAAGCTTTCTATTTATTATATATTATTTTGAATTATTTTACAAATAGTTCTATAACTCTTGAAATTTTCACTTTATTTACTGCTTTATAATGGTTTCTTTCAGTTATAAGATTTATACAATATTTTTTGTTTTTCTTCCAGCAGTTTGCTATTTGTGTTAGTAAATTTTGATAGTCATCAATGCAATATCTTTAGCTGTTTTATATAAATGTTCTTTTTACTTCAGCCGATTTATTTTATTTTTCCTAAATACTGCAACTTTGCCTCCTACCGAAGAAAGAAAATGTTAGAATAATAAAAACATTTTTTTCTAAAAACGATACGCTATAGCGAACGGGACAATTTTTGAAAATTTACCTTTTTTTAACTTAAATTCACTAAATTTTGATTTGAATTAAAATTTTCAGTCATTTGATTAGAAGTACTGAAGTACTGATAACAAACAAGGATTTAGGTGCAAGAACACAACATTGGAACATAAATAAATTCAAATGAAAAACTAACTGTTAATTGATCTTTGTGGGGCCTCTTTTTTGTCGTTTATAGAAGGATTTCGTAAGATGTGTGGAATTATGCTATAAATATGTGAAATACATATAATAGTAAAAAAATGTAATCAGAAGAAGTTATGAGCTGGAAAATGTACTTATATTATCGGGTTGCCGGACAATTTGCCAATAACAACAACTAAGAAGATTAGTAAATAAAGAGTGATTTTTTAAGAGCCTTCGGATCAAATGAAACATATGAAATTTAGAGAAATGTCTGAAATCTTTCAGTCAATATTTAAAGATGAATTCATGAAAATGTTGACCGCGGCCGGTTGACACTTTACATGATTCATACGTCTATAATTCCTATTTACATACTCTCTCCCGGTATTTCACAAATAAATTCTTCAATATTATATTTCAGTGTGTTAACCATTGCGGGCTTGTGCCTATAGATATGAGCCTTAACAAAGCCCCAGAAAGAATAGTCTAAAGGCATTAAGACGCATGATCTAGGCGGCCAATTGATCGGCCCCAACAGCGAAATAAACTGTTTTCCAAACTCATAATCCACATCATAAAGTTAATTATTCGGGATGCCTTGTCAGTTCTTGCAATGCTTCCGGCTGGTCTTCAGAAAAAATGCTACAATTTTCTTTGTTTACGTATCCATTCAACCAGAACTAAGCCTAATTGCTGAACAAAATTTTCCGGTAAAAAAGTCCACAATGCACTTTCTTAACCGAGCATGAATTTTGATAATAAAATTCAATAAGCGTTGTAAAGCACGTTGTTTGTGCTTTACACGAAAACAGCTGAGCTGAAGTTGCTAGAAAATCATCCTTTTCTTTCATCCCTATCGTAAATAAAAATTCCACATGAAATTTGTTCCCTTTTTATTGTTTTAACATTGAATTTTAATAGGAAAAATGTGAAAAGGGAACAAATTTCATGTGGAATTTTTAATTCACGATAGGGGTGATTGTGTTATTTTTATTATTTTTAATTATTTTTAGGATTTGCTTCTACATAAGTAACTACCTAAGTCTAAAGGTGGCAATTGTTAACTCGAAAACTGCAGGATACATCTAGGAACTTAAAGAACATTGATGTTTGTCATTTAAAATTTAAGTGCGTTATTTTTGTGTTGCAGACATAAAGTATATTATAGTTGTTTTTCCCCCGTTTTACCAATTTTCTTTTTGGACCCTTTCGTATTATAAGTTTCCATGTTATTAAAGCCAGAAATGTTACTATTTAAAACATCCCCTGTATCAAGATGTACATATATATAAATTATTATTATGCTTGATGTGTGCATGTACGCAAGTATGTTTATGTGTTGTAAGAGATGTTTACATATACATATGTATGTGTGGGTGTAAAACATATTGTATGTGTCAGTAGCATATATATAATGGTCCAATTAAGTTTTGTAACATTTCTTAGCCCAGAGGCTTAAAGAAAAGGATTTAAAATTGTTTACATTACGGCAACATATGTATACAATTATTAACAGTGTGATGGTTAATACATTCCACATGCAGAGAAATCATATACATAGTTGTACATGATCATTTCAACTTATTACAATGTTTTTTTTAACGATATTCTGGTTATTATCATATATTGAAATATGATTGTAGTAAATAAGTTTTATAAATATAACTTTTCTATCTGAGTTCTCAATTCCTTGTTACTCTGTTTACACAAATAATTCTTTGATGCCCCATTGTTTGTAATGAAAATTTAAGTAATTTCATACAATTGTAATTTTGAAAATAGTTAACTTATGCAACAAAACTAATAAAATTAAATATTTTAAACACTTTGATGGAGCCTCTTGTGTGTAAGTAGTTTTACTAAAACTTATGAATAAAGCAATTATATTAAGCCAAATATATAGTAAAGTATATATGGTTTTAAATAATTGAAATTGTGTAAGAATTATCTAAAGATAAGGGCAATATGATGTAGTATTTTTTTTTAAGAAATTGAGCAATTACATTTTAAATTTCTTTTTTCTTTAAATTTTCATTTAATTTTAATTGTTACGTGAAGAACAGTTAATGGTTCACTTTATAAAACCCCAAAAATCTAGTGTAGATTAAATTATAAATTTAGTATCCCCAACTTATTTAGTATATACAAATTTAAGCTTTTATTTAAATTTGTGTTTAGAATTTAGTTATTTTAAATGAACACCAGAAGTAATCTATTTTACAGTAATTTTCACATCGTGTTTTCACTTTCAAAAAACGCGTACTTTATTCAATAAGTAATTTCTAAATGTATCGTATTTATTTTTTATTGATTCGACATACTTCAATAACTTTATTTATTTAAGTTTCTAATTAACCCAACTGGCAATATATTTGCTACTTTTACTACTACTTTTTTACTTCTTTAATACTTTTTCTATTATTTGCTTACATTTGAATCATTAAAATTTATGATTTTCTTTTAGCAGTTTGCTAGTACTTTTTGTCAATTTTGATAGCTCTTCATATCATCTTCTTAAGTGGATCTTTTTGAATTCTTCCCTCTTTAGTTTATCTAAGTGACCCTTTGTTGCTTAAATTTTTCTTAAACCTTGCCTTTTTTCCATTTAAAATAATAAAAATATTTGTTTATGAAAAATGATAGCAAACGTGACACACTCTGAAAATCAGTCAATAAAAAAATTTTATACATGATTATTAAATGCAGTAGTTTGTTCTTAGTTAAAGCTACTAAAGATTTTCAGTCATCACTATCTTGGATTACTGATAACAAACGATAATTTACATAACAGAACGTGACATTGTATTATAAACAAAATGAAATTTATTTTAAGCTTTAATGGAGATTTGTTTGGTATCTATTCATGTGCTTGTATCATGGCTCTTAAGAAGATACAATTCAGTGTTTTTTTCTTTACATTCTATAATGATTACACCAATACCCCGGTTTGCGTCGTTTCGAAATTGCGTCTTTTTAAAATTTCCGTGACTTTGATGTTGCGTCGTTTTTGCTTCAGTTTGCGTCGAATTGCTTCGCAGTTGAATCGTTAGTGCTTCGATTTGCGTCGTTAATAAATGTTTTTATGTACAAAGCAAAAATAGAAAAAGGGGATTTCCCGTCGTAGTCTAATGCAAATTTGTATGTGAAAATTGTCTACAAGTTTTAATCCAAATATTTTTATGTTTTTTATGTGTTTTTCATGAATTGTTATTTTTTTTCTCTTTAATAAAAACTATTATTACACAAATAATAATAAAAAATTGGTATTTGCTATTGAAAAATCATTTCTTTTTTACTAAAATTATGAGTCTCGAAACGAATTAAATTAAAATTAATACAAAGGTATGGAAAACTGTGATTCAGTTTGCGTCGTTTCAGTTTGCTGCCCGGGAAATTAGTGTATTTTTTGTTCATTTTCTAATGTGCATTTTATTAAAATATTTATGTATGCCAAATTAATTCCAGCTCTTCATACATCTCACCAAACAAATAACTGTTTAAAAAACAAAAATAAAAAGCTTTAGCTAATTTACAATTACACATGGCTAATAAAATATCCCTAACAAATTTTCTATACAATTGGCAAACACACATTGATGATTTATTAAAAAAAATGTATGTAAATATTTGATGACCACAATTTGTTTGTTTGTTGTTTTTATAAATTTTAATTAAATTAACTCATGTTAGCATAACTTTTTATGCAGTTTTTTTCAGCTGTTCAGCTTCATAACTGATTGCAGAGAAATGCAGTTTTTTTGCGCTACTCTCTCTTTTTTTTTTTTGAACACTAATTAATATTTTATTTAAACATAAAATTTTTAACACAAACTACACATTGCAAATACAAGGAAAACACAAATACAAATATTTAAGTTTACACACAAGCATTAATATAGAAATTAATGTTTTCATATACATATGTATGTAACTTATCATGGAACCGTTAGTGTGATAAAACAAGTATGAGTTTATATTCGGTTGTGCCGAAACTTATATACCCACTACCAAATCACCTATTATGGGGCCAACTTCATATTTATTACAGGTTTGTTTTAGTTAAATTTCATCTCAATAACGATATTTATAAGAATTTTATGCATACTCCAGTTATAATCAATAATTTACATATTTGCAGCGTATAACATAAAGAGATTTACTTTCACAAACTATAAATTAAGTACCCTAGGCAACTGATTTTGGCTTTAAAAAACGTCAAAATTTTCAACCCTGTACACTCTGTGGTTCTTCTCGGAAGTGTAGCATGTACGGGAGCTATGCTTAATTATGTACCCACTTTCACAAAAGTCAATAGTATAATTTTTACATGCTTATAACTGATCTGTGGAAAATTTGAGTTTGAAATGGATGTTTATGTAGGTTAATAGGTTTTCGGGAGTAGCGAGCTATGACCTGTTATTGAACTTTATATGACAACTAAGGTCAAATATAAACCGATAATCATTAAATTGGGTGTGACTATTTCTATATATGTATGGACTATTTGTGTCAAATTTAATTTTTTTTTTGCGTTTTTAAGTGATTTCTGGAAGTGGACTTTATATGGGGCTATGGTCAAAAATGCACAGATCATCATGTAGTTTAGTACGACAATTTAGATATGGCTACGGATTACTTGTGTTAAATTTCGACTTGTTAGATTTTCAGAAATGGTCTTTGTATGGGGCTATGGTCAAAATAAGGACCGATGCAAACAAAATATCGTATTACTGTAGAATTTTGTATGGATACGGCTTTTCTATAGACATTTATGTACCAGAAAGCCATATTTCGGAAGAATTTCATGGTAATATCTGCTTTATATTTGAAGAAAATAGCAAAAAATATCTGAAAAATATTGAGGTAGTCTGAAACTTTGATCTATAACTCAAATCCTACTGCACCGATTTTGTCCATTTTCAATACCAAAGATTTCTGTAGATCAAAAAATGTTTGGTTAGAATTTCATTGTTCTATGTCTTTTTTTCGAAGCTCTATCGTGATTTCAACAAACGGACAGACGGATGGACATGGCTAGATCATCTTAGAATTTTATATGGACCCAGAATATATAGACCTTTTGACTCTACAGCCATTATTCCGATGTGTTATAAACGCAATGACAAACGTAATATACCCCCCATCTTTTTGGTGGTGGGTATTATAATAAGGTGTCAAGGTTTCCAGAAAAATATTCAATTCAGTTTATTTGGGCATAGCATTTTTCTAAATGTTTGTCTCGGAAGATCAAAAAAATTCATTTTGAAAAATCCTATCTTAAAATGATTTAAACATACAATGAGTTTAATATGTAAACATCCACAACTTTTTTTGGGGGCCAACCTAATGTGTATGTATATGTTAATATGTGTGTGTACAAGTATTCCTGCAATTACACAAGAGTATACAAATACACATACTCATTTTTTATACATACATACTTATTTATACATACTACAATTTGCCAGTTTGTGTTATAAATTTGTATTACAAAATTTTAACGATCTAAATTTCATAATTCAAAAATAAATACAAAAGTTGATGTAAATATTTCCTTATTGTATGTTGTATATATATATGTTTTTTTCTGTATGTAATTATTAGAATACGTTACGTTGTTTTGAACTGTTTTACTACACATCTAAATATGATGTTTTGAGCGTGTATCATGCTCAGGCGAAAAACAAAATACATATATCATAAATATTAAACCTTTAAGGACTTAAAGTATTAATTACATATTTTAATTGTTTTACAAAACAATTATTTTGTAAATTCACACGCTTAATAACTCAAGTGAACTGTACAACGTCAGCTGTGAGTTGAAAAATTATGTTTCAACTATCATATAAATATTGTAAGAGCGATATGATTGTGCCCAACCATTTTATGATTGCAGCTCATGTTCAATCATATTGACATAAAATAATATGATTATTTTTAAAACTGTTTTGGATTGATGCCAATTATATTGACATAACATAATATGAATATTTTTAAACTTGTTCGATGTCATGATCATATTATGGTTTTAATTGCATATCAGATATTTCTGATTATAAATATAAGGATGTTTTTTAATAATTATCATAATATAATTGCAGTTAGAATTTTAACAAACAGAAAATTGTTTAAAATCAGTCATATTGTCAACCATATAGCGACGAACATGTAATTTTAAAATATTAAATCTTAAACTAAATATTGAAAATGATTGAATGAAATGCTTTTAAAAATAAAGTTGTTTGTGATAAACATTTATAATTGCATAGCATACTTGAGGCGAACATGTCGTAATCATGACTTTTCTCTGCGTTTAGCAGAGACTTCTTATCCCAATGGATTTATTTCTATGTACCCATATACATATGTTACTTTATTTATTAAAAATTTTGAGCTGGTAAATACTAATTATCTCTGATATGTATTATTTAAAACACAACATTTATGTGTTACACGCACACACATGTATTAACGCATCCAGGCATAATTATATCCGGTTTTTGCCGTTGCTAATGACTAGCAAGTCGACTACCAACATTTACCATGAATAATTTATGTTTCTCTCTTTTATTTTTGTTATTTTATATGAGCTGATGTTAATTTTCTTAATATTTACACTCATATTTAGAGAAATTTATGTAAACAATACAGCGAAAAATACTGCAAATATTTATATAACACATTTCTTTAACAGAGAACTGACTTAATGAACAACAATTAACAATTAGATGGCTTTTTTACTGTCAAAACAAGAAGTTTATGGAAATATTTGTGTTTTCTTTTTCTTAAATTAGATTTTGTTAAGAAATTTGGGATTTGATTGCTTGTTTAAAGTATAAATAAGACATGAAGAATGAATTTAATTAAGTAAAAATGTCGTTTCTTTAATCTAATTGTTTTTATTTTTAAAAGAAATTTATTTGACAATTAATTAAACTTATGATCTGCAAGTATTTTGTTATAAATTTAAAGAAATTGATGATATAATTAAGTTCAAAGCTAAACTTTAATTTCATGGCTGTGTATAATATATAAAAGCTGTATGCAGAAGTTAAAATGGGATTTAGTAAATAATAAAATAATATTTCAGGGAAAATGTAAAATCTCTCAAGGTGGTTAAAAGTGTGGGAAATATTATACAACAAATTAGAGTGCAATATTCGGATGTGCCGAATCTTAAATACTCTCCACCTAAACATAATGAGAAATGGAAAAACTACGCTGGTTATAGGACTAGAATATTCTTATTCTGTGTTTTCTATTCAGTCTTAGTACAAATTTTATTAGTATTTTATATATTGTTTGAAAGACAATTTTACGACCAACATAATTTATTTTAAATAATTTGAAATTTTATCTAATTTTTACCATTTATAATTGACGTAATTACCGATTCTTACTGTAATTTACAGATTTTGTATGATTTTCTAATAATCTCGAATCTTGAGTATAAAACAGAGTATAAAAAAGGATAAGACATAAAGTGAGGCTATTTTTGTGTGAAATACATACATACATAAAGGAACTATTATGGGCCGACCATAAAACTTAATACAACAATTTATATATAGATAAGAATTATTTGTGTTAAATTTTAACCTGGTAGCTATATTTGTACTAAATTTATACGTATTTAAGTGAATTTAGATGGGGTGTTTGGTCAAACATGGACCGGACAAAACAAAATTTCGTTTGGCGATTTCTTTTTACATTACACTTATTTTTGCCGAATTTTTTATTAATTTTCAAATTTTAAAGGCATTTATTTATCATTAAGCCATATTTCGGGAATATATTTGTATACCATAGGAATCAATATGAGAAATCATGGACCGATTTTTACTATTTTCCTCACACTTTCTTCTTTTGTCATAAAAATCAATGTACAAAATTTCATGGGAATATCTGTAATATATTTAAAAAAATTAGAAGAAAATTTTTTCAAATTTCAAGTTTTTATGAACATTGTCTCACATTTTGGTCCATAACTCTGGTCATACTATACCAGTGGTGTTCAAAAATAAAATGTAGATGTATTTGTGAGAGATTTTGCACAGCAAACATATTGTCAAACGCTTAAAATCAGAAAAAAGTAAAGAATTTTTTTCCAAATATAAAGACCTTATGAAACAATATCAGGGACCGTAAATAACAATTATCAATATCCAAAAACAATTTTAGAACAGTTATTTTCAGAAAAAACAAAAATAAGTCCATCTAAAACAGTTTTTAATTTTTTGTGTTCAATTGTAATTGAATCGCGTGTGTTTGCTATGCTTCGTCCAACAAGAAGCAACAACAATGCTTAACAAATTTCTGAAAAAAATGACGATAGTCCGTCGCATGTGTTCTCATCGCTTGCTCAACGACGACTGAATGAATGTTTTTAAAAGAGCATAACAAATGTGTGTAAATTCTTCAAACAATTGTTGTATGGGCTGAACATCACTGTACTATACCAATTTTGCTGATTTTCAATATCAAACTGCTTAGAAGAATTATAAACGGGTTTTTGTAAACTCTGTTGATTTGGTTGTGTCTTTTGGACGTGACAGTGTTTTACAAAGACAGACAGACGGACATGGCTCAATCGACTTGGAATTTCGTAAGTACCAAGAATACAAGTATATATACTTTGTTGGGTCTCAGATGAATATTTATCAATGTTACACACGGAATGACAAAGTAATATATACCCTCATTCACCACTTATGGTGGTGGAGGGTATAAAAAGTTGTAATTTATCGCCTAAGCCAAAATATTATTAACTGACCTTCAGTGATTATCGATTATTATTTCTAAAAGGTCTTTACACCAATACCTAACTTGGCGTCGGGGTTGCGTTCCAAAAAAAAAACCGACACAAAATAAAACAACGCATAGTGAATTAAGATTTTCTAAAGCCAAGCATTTAAAAATCGAAGAAAGGTTTCAGGGTTACGAAAATCCTAAATCGTTGGCTTTCGTTTACAAACTATTAATCCAATGTTTGCTGAACAGCTTTTTTGCAACGTAAAATAAAGCTCCGATTACTGATCACAACACTAAGTATTTTGATGTTGTATGTTGTAAATTACGATTACGATTCACAACACTTATTGGCTTAATCGTATGGAAAATGCATGTTGTGTTGTATTCGAGACAACACAACATTTTAGTGTTGTAAACGATAATCGGGCCTTAAGTTTTCTTTATTACTACCACTAGCATTATCGTTGGATAATGCTTTACTTTTTATGTCATCAAGTAAAATTTTTACTTTTGTCTGAATTACCATTCTGCGCAACTTGATTTTCAATCTAAATAGAAAGCAAAGACTTAATTTTGATCATCAAAGCACTCCTTGTACGGGTCATCGTTTTAGTATCTAATACAGGTTTTGAAGCATAAAAAAAATTAAGACTCGAACCCAAAACAATGCAACCTCGAAAATCTAACGATGCACAGTGAATATTACTACTAATTAAGCAAAGACGCAACTTCGAAATAAATGCTAAACGAAACGATGCAAAGCGAGGTATTGGTGTATTTGCAAATTACATTCATAATCACAATTTAAATTTGAATACAGCAGTTAGTGGTTACATTGGTAACAACTAATAAACAACAAGTAGAATTAAGATTTGAATATTTATTATAAATTTCAAAAAGAAAGATTCAATAATAAAAAATAAACTTAAAAAAAAAAGAAAAAATAATAACAATCCGTAATATATTTTAAACAGATATTGTAGTATTAAATTATTAACTTAAACAAAATCTTATTTCTTGCCATTTTAAGATAACTTAAATCTAATTTTCCGCTTTCCAAGCTAAAGCGACGAACATCAAGACGTATGATTGCAAAACAAACTCAAACAAACATTAAGTATACGTCCAAGTAACTGTCACCACAGCAACGAACGAACGAACGAATATGTTCATTTAATATTTAAAATTTAATCATGGTTGTAAAAAAATTCTTTGAAAAACGTAAATATTTCTATTATAAATGAGATAAGTTAGAAAAAAAACCATGTAAAATGTCTTGTTAGAGAAAACAAATTTATGTATTTTGCCAGATCATGATGTTATCAACTGTTGAACAACAACAACAACAGCAACAAACTAAGATGTTAGAGATGCTTGTGGATATTAAAAGACTTGTATGTATGTTAAACTGTGCAACACATGCAGCAAGCAGCTAAAACAGTCTTATTTAGCTTTAAAAACGTTGATAAACTCGTTCCTAAAATGTAGAAAGAAAAATGCACGACAAGAATGTAGATGTGAAATTTTTACTTGACACTTTTAGCTGAATGTTTAGTATGTGTCTTGGGTGCAGAGAATAACAACAGACTACTACTACTACCAGCAAGCAAATAACAATTTTAAAGTTTAGAATATACATACATATATTACTTTCGTTTACGTTTATTTTAGCTTTTTTGTTCTTACATCAAATTCTATTAAAATTGTTGTAAAAATAACTTTGTAAGAGCATAAAAAAAACTAAATGGTTGAAGGAACTCAGTTTTTTTTCAAGCAAGAAAATTGTTTTCTTTGCTATTTATGTTGAGTTTTTTTTTTGCAATTGCTTGCAATGCTAAACCAAAATGTTTTAAGTTGATTTGTCTTTACACATGAGAGCATATAGCATAAGAAAAGTGTTTGCAAAATAAGATAAAAATTAAAAAAAAAACGAATGAAAAAAACTGAACATAAAACACATGACATCACTTTACAGTTTTCCAGCTTGCTTGTTTGGTTGACTGATTGACTGTGTGCCTGCTTTTTTACACTGGTTTTTTATCCCTCATCCATTTAGCTAGAGTAACAATTCTCAGCTTGCTGTTGGGTTTCTTTTTTTAAGAGAGCGTTTTTTAGGTTGTCTTTTTTAGTTCATCTTTAGGTTTGTAGCATGTTTTAAGAAAGTAGTTTTTCTTGTTTGCCCCAAATGTTGTGCATATTTATTATTTTAAATTTGATTGCTTACAAGTACTTAATTGATTTATAAATCAGCCTAAACTGTTGCAAAATTAGTTTATCATCAACAAACACATTAGATATTCTGAATTATTTATCAGATACCTGCACCGTACAGCCAACCTTTTAAGCAAACATTTTTTATATTAAACTTAATTGCATCTATATCTGAGCAGAGGTTCCTTTCTGAGTAGTTACAGCATTTAAAAGTCTATGCAGCTTCTTTAATAACCGATTTTAGCCGATTTTTTCTCGTTATATAGTGCTGCCGAATTATTCTTTTCAAGTGGTCCCATAGATCTTCAATCTCAAATCTGAGCTGGGTGATTTAATTGCTTAGGAACGTTACAGATGAGCCATTCCTTTTACTATTCCAGAAGTGTGCTTGCGATCGTTGTCTTCGAAGCAATATAAACGTCCCAAACCCAGTTTTTCTGCATTTTTTTTTAAGATTTTCATTTAAAATATTAAGGTATGCAAATCTATACCTTGTGTTTTCAATGAAAAAAAAATTATTACCCACTCCAGACGAAGCCATACATCCCCAAACCATAACGTTAACTCCTATGGGACATAGCTATATAAAGCTATATTCCGGGAAGACAGAATATATAGACTTTTTGGATCTACGACCATTATTTCGATGTGTTACAAACGGAATGATAAACGTATGTTTGGTGATGTGTATAATAATTAGAATTGAATTTCGCCCCATAATAGGTGATTTGGTGGTGGATGTTAAGATTCGGCACAGCCGAATATAAACTCTTACGTATTTTATTTTATCTCCAAATTAATATGAAAACCGCCGATGACATTAGAAAATGATCAAGTGGCGATGATAATGAGTTAAAATACAAGTTGACAGTTTAGTAAAAATAGTAAATGGTGTTTCTAGAAATGGTTTGCTAGAACGATTCTTAAAACTTAAAATTAAAAATAGCCTTTAAAAGGCTGTTTTAGAAATAAAAAAGAGCTAAAAAAGCCCGAAACTAAAACACAAATTTTAAAGTTAAATAACAAAAAAGGCTAAATCTAGCCTCAAGAATGTTAAACTGGAAACACTCGTGGTTTTTATAAAATAAAATAAAAAAATTGAAAAAAATGCCACTAGCAGAGCAAGGTTTCGATCCTCGGACCTCTGGGTTATGGGCCCAGCACGCTTCCACTGCGCCACTCTGCTTCATATCACTTGTTTGGCAAATTCATGTTCTGTTGTATAGATACGACTGTCAAAACTATTTCGTTGTTGTTGTACAACTAGTTGTTTCCTCACACATGATTAGCAACTAGTAGATGTTTATTTGCCTCGAAAATTTAGTGTGTGTTGCCAAAGTGAGTGTGATAAGGTAGTTTTATTACCAAATTTTATTTGGATGAGTTAACGTTCTATTTTTATACAATATCGAAGAATTCTATAAAATAATAATAATTGATATATCGTGCCCTCAATATAACAATAGCGTATGTGATCATACGCTATTATATTTTTATTGCATATTTAGAATCTTCATCATTGAATTTCGTTAAATTCTACTTCCAAAAAGTGGGTCAAAATGTCGTTGGAAAAAATAGTGTATAATTTCTTGTTCAAAATTTTCCTTCAATAAGTGTGTAAGCTCATATGCGCTATTTTACTTGAAATTGCCACTCCAAAATTGTTTAGACAACAATTTAACAAATATGATTGCAAATGACTTATTCTAGCAATAGTTTTGTAAGTGTTTCTGAAAATGAAATACCGTTATTTGCCATGTGCCTGAATTTTGAATCATTAGTTAAAGTTTTCAATCTTTGTGTTTTTTTTCAGTGAAGAGTGAAGTGTTTTTTTTGAATACCTGTTGATTCATCAGTTATCCATCTATCAGTCTTTTATAGACCTATATGTATAATATATGGTTTCATTAGGCTTCATTGCTATTATTAATCTTTGTTAAAACTTCATACTTCAGTGCAAATGTACTGCTTTAAAAATTCGTCTTAAACCATTTAATATAGAGTTTTTCCCCGATTACAAATAACTTCTTTCACTTCAGCTCTATCTACTGCTATGAAGCACTTTCAGGTACAAGTATTATTGCAATATACAGGTGCTTGACTTTTTGTTAACATTTGAGTGCTGTGTACGTACATATGTGTTTATATCTACTCGTATGTATGTATGGAAATGTGTGTGGATGTGTTTTCATCAGCTTAAAGAAACTGTAAGTGAAAGTGAGTATGCGAAAACAAAAATAAATTCTTGAATACCTTTTTAACAGTTAAGCAATTTTCTCACAAAAAAATCCAATTTGTTTATTTCAACATCTTGAATTCAATTGATTTTTATTTTATTTTTGTTTGTGTTGTTTCCACTTCCCCTAATGTGCGTGAGTGTGGAAACATTTTGTAACAATTTCGGTTTTAAAATCAACAACTTTATGGCATTTGTGACAACATTTTCTTTTCTTTATCTTTGTACTTTCTTTTCTATTAATTTTTTAAATATTTTGTGTAAATAATGAGCATGAACATACAGTGATGTGTGATTATTAATTTAATTAAACATTAAAGCTTTATATTAAATAAAAATGCTTTATATAAAGGGTGATTTTTTTAGGAACTTTTTTTTTGAAGACTGTTTTTGGCAGCACAGTGTTGTCTATAATTTAACCATGAATCAACGCTTGTAGCTTATATAGTTTTATTATCACAATTCATGTTCGGTTAGGAAAGCGCATCGTGCACATTTTATCGAAAAATTGTGTTCAGGTCATTTCTGGTTAAATAAATACGTAAACAAGTAAAATTGCAGTATTTAGTGTGAAAAGACCAAAAGAATTGCACGATATATCAAGACATCCTTGTGGCATTACGGGACCGTCCTTTTTTTCAAAGACGAAGACACCGCTCTATGATTACAAATATTTGTTTGCCCCAAACTGAAGAGCTGGACTTAGCTGGCATGCGGTTTCAACAAGAATTGTATATTTTTACGTTTGGGGCCGGTAAATTGGCGTGTGATTTAACGCCTTTAGACGCAACGGTTAGCGTAATGGAAGCTAATATTGAAGAATTAATTCGTAAGATACCGGCCGATATGTTGGAGAAAGTATGTCAAAATTTGACTCAGCGTATGAACTATTTGAGGCATAGCCGTAATCAACATTGTAATTTTTAGTTACAAAAATCAATTCATCAATATCATGTTATTTATCCCTACTAATCAGATTCACTTTATATTATGTTATAATTCCGAAACAGTTTATGTGAATTTTAATATAAGCAATATAAGAAAATATCAATAGGGCGAGCAAGAATTGAATGGCCGATGAGTTACGAGGCCTAAGTTTCTTACTTTTTAATAATACAGTAGCCGAAACCAGTAGTTAAACGACCGCGAGCCGAAGTATTTATCTCGTCGGATTCTATTTCTTAGTTAGTGGTAACCATGTCGAAGATATTGTTAACATCCACATTAAAACTAATAAGCTAATTTAGTCAAAGATTGATTCCATTAATGAACCGATCGCATACTGAAGATAAAAGGCAGCTTTGTGCTAATATTTCAGAGGAAACATACCTGTGAAGAACCTGGGCAGGCTAGGCATCTGCGTTGTCAACTTTGAAATGTCAAAA
Organism: Bellardia pandia; assembly: GCA_916048285.2. Lineage (NCBI taxonomy): Eukaryota > Metazoa > Arthropoda > Insecta > Diptera > Calliphoridae > Bellardia > Bellardia pandia. The sequence continues at coordinate 52,756,495 of OU696531.1, forward strand.
CACAACAAAATGGAGAAAAAAACTCACCAAGTTCAGAATTTCTTTTTTCATTAAAATGTTTATTGAATTAGTTTTACATTGTTTTATTTTCATAAATTCTATATAACACTGTTCAACGATTAATAGTAAAAGTAATAATAGTAAAAGGTTTTTTTTTGAAATAAACGAGCTTATAAATATTAAATAAGCATTTAACCAATCAATATTTAACTCACAATATGCTATGTGGAACTAAAGTACTAATTGGTAAAAAAGGGCTAATATTTGGTACTTCTTTTAATTATTTTTGTTTTCTATTTTAAGTACTTCTTATTCAATTTTTTCAATAAAATTTGTTACGGCTCCACTGGAACTCTAACCCTGGTTGTTCTGCAACAGTTCAAACCATCAAAGGCTATGCAATAATTTTTATTTCCATGCTTAAAATGCTAATTTTATTTTCAAACAAAGATTATCACCCTTTTCACCTTTCATGCAATGAATTTAATAGTATGTATTTATCTATCATACAGTCGTATTTAAAATACATTCATTTAATGGGGTCCTTGTGTATCGTGTAGATTTCATGAGAAGGAATTATTAAAAAAACTGCAATTAAGAATTAGTAAATATAAAGATTTCATCATTTCATCGAAAAAATTAAAAAACACACCGCGCACCAACTAAGGAAATTTTCGCACACAAAATTAAAAAAAGCACCAAAAATGGTGCGAAACACACCAAGTTGACAACGCTAAAAATTAATCTTCTTCGTTTTGGAAAGAAAAGAATCAGAGTTCGTTTCATAATAAAATGTTTCCTGTAAATTATATTAATTTGTGATTTGTCTGTATTTGTTTCAATATATAGTTAGACGGCTACTTCTGAATCTTTAAAAATATTATTTGCGTTAATTATCGCGATTATTTGGAAAAAGTTAACCTTGTTAAACATATATGTATATGTACATGCATTCTTCGATTACATTTTCCAAATAACTAGATTTTTTATTTCAAGAATAGAAGAAATAGAAGGGTTCACTACTAACGATTTTGAAATCCTGATTAACTACATTTTAAGCATTAGTTTTTGAAATCAGCCTCAAAATCATTTATATATTATGTCCTGTGGTTCCTAGTAGGAACAAAGGGCCGCTAATTTGTAGCGGTTTCAGTAATCATTTCAGTTTAAGATTGAAGGACTGATTAGGCCTCCCTTTGCGATCCTAGTGTTGGGGTTGCCAACAACCTCTAGGCAGATCAAACAGTTGAATTTCAGTGCCTCTTCATTTCGGTGGCCACCTAGTTACCTGAGACGCATCGGTTTTAGCATGCCATTCAGGCTACTCAACTGTGTGCCTTCTCACTCTAGCTGTCGACAGATGGGTGTCTGAAAGACATTACCAGGCGATACTTGGTGTAAGACCGGAAGTAGTGAGCTGCTTGGGAATTTCGAGCAGAGGAATCGCTTCTTGTCATCCCCAAGTGGATGACAGGCAGATAGCTTTCCGCACAAGTGCACATCTGCGAAAAACCCCATCCCCCCTCAAAATCATTTAATGTAAATTAATATGCTCTCATTAATAAGCTTGGAGCTATACTGAAGTCAATCAAATAACTTAAAATTGAAATATTGTTAAATTTAAATCATTTATATTTCCAGGCTTTTTAAAATTTCCATTTTCTAATAAAAGAATTGAAACAAACTTCAGCGTTCCTCTTTTATTTTATTTCAACAAGTAACTTAAATGATTTATTTATCTACATATTTCATATGAAATACCTAATTTTGATGCAACAGTATTTTGAAATTGTATTAAATGACTCGTGGTAGTACCACGGTACCAACTGTGTCTAAAATGTATCAAGTACAATTGCACCATATTTGCCATCGCCCCCCGGTTGGAAAGTAAAATTGCGTCACAACATGCGATGTCTGATCCAAAAATAACCGTTATTTTAAATTATTTCAAAAAGTATTTATTTATTCATTAATAACTATCTTGTCGCCTTAAGATATAATACACTTATGCCAGTGTTTTTTCCAATCTTCGAAACACTTCGCGCTTTTTGGTATTGCCAACAGCTCCTGTTTCGATTTTTTTTATCTCCTCAATCGTAGCAAAACGCTTTCCTTTCATTGGTGTCTTCAGTTTTGGGAAGAGGAAAAAGTCAGCGGGGGCCAAGTCCGGTGAATACCGCATGATAACGATTTTGTTTTTGGCCAATAAACTCACGCACAAGCATCGATGTGTGAGCTGGTGCGTTATCATGGTGCAAAATCCATGATTGGTTCTTCCACAATTCTGTGCGTTTCTGACGAATTGCTTCACCCAAACGGCGCATAAATGCAAGGTAGTATTCCTTATTGACCGTATGATCTTGTGCCAAGAATTCATGATGCACCATGCCATTGCAGTCGAAGAAAACAGTGAGCAAAACCTTCACATTTCACCGAACTTGACGTGCTTTTTTCGGCCTTGGCTCTTCTGGACGTTTCCATTGGGATGATTGGACTTTGGTTTCAATGTCATAGCCATACACCCATGATTCGTCACCAGTTATGACCTTTTTGAGGAAATCTGGATCGTCGTTGACCAGGACGAGCATCGTCATTGACATCTTCTCGGCCATCCTTAAACCGGTTATACCACAATAGAATTTGTGTTCTGCTCATAGTAGACTCGCCAAATGTCACAGTCAACATTTCGAATGACTTGCGCATTTAATTTCATTTTTTACACAAAACTTATTACAGTTATTTTTTGATCGGACCTCGTACAGTTCAGAGAAATGTATGTGTGTTATTTTTCATCAAATCAAATTCGAAAGCTCTTAAAAATCACTCTCAACATATATACATTGCTTATTCTAAGCGTTGCTGTTTCAATCCCCCTGATTTTATTTCTGTTACATATTTTTCTTTAAATAAGTTCATAAGCTTGTTTAAGGTTTAACAATACACACAAATAAAGTTTACCATATTAAAAACAATCAACTTTGTAAATGGAAAAATAAATTAACAAACTTTTAATTATATTTGTTTAAACAATATTTTACTTTATATTTATGTTTATGTTAAAGAGTTTTATGATGAAATATAATAATCTATTTTATTAATTTAATTATAACGATAAAAGTATAGTTAAACTTTTTGGTTTAATAAATTTTTAATATAGACCATAAAGTTTATGTAAATGTATAATGTTGAGATTTTCAATTAATTTTGAGACAAAGTTACGGAATGACAGTATATTAGTTTGATTTTGAAAACTAAACTTGTATGTGTTAATGAAGCAGGTAAAATTTGAAATTTTCATTCAAATTCGATTTATGTCTAAGATAATTTAGGAAAAATAACCTTCTTTTTCACTTGTATTTACAATGTACGATGCTGCAAAATTAGAAATTAAATCAGTCAAAAGATATTGCATTTGGTGTCGTTAAAAATATAATTTTTTCTGTATTTTAAACATTTCAAAATGTGTCCACCCAGTGCAAAAATTTATATAAAAGTGGCACTTAGAAACATTTAAATGGAAAACTCATAAACTCATAAATGTACAAAAAACCTAATTTTTGTGAATGAATTATAACAATGAACAAAGTGTTATAATTATCAAATTATAAAGATTTATTACGCGTGACTGGTGTCATACTGTGATCTTATTTTAATTCAATACTGATTGACAATTTATCATGGAAAGCACCACTGCAAAGTCTTCAAATTATTCAACGTTCTGTGAGAAATGTGTAAATTAATAAAGGTGTTATTCGAAAACAATTTTGCTGACCTGCTAGTTTGGAGAGTTCGTAGCCTGTAATCTAGTTTCCCACATCGTGATATTACACCAGTGCTTTTTATACCCTACACCATCATAGTGGGAAGGGTATATTGGATTTGTGCTGATGTTTATAACGCCCAGAAATATTGGTCCATCACCCACCTTAAAGTATATCGATCGACTCAGAAGCACTTTCGTCCTGCCGTCCGTCTGGCTGGCTGTCCATGTAAAACTTGTGTCGCAATTTTGAAGATATTTCAATAAAATTTGGTACGTGATATTTTTTCGGCCCAAGGATGGATGTGATTGAAACTGGTGAAAATCGGTGTATTATTTCAGCTGGCCCCCATACAAATGTCCTCCCGAATTTGGGCTTTACCGATCATAAATATTTGAATTATGCAAGTATCGAAACAAATTTCACCACAAATGAGTAGCCAAATCACATCTAGAAACTTTGTGCAGATCGGTGCATAATTACTCGTAGCTCCCATATAAGGCCCATTTTCGAAAATCACTTTAAAGAGAATAAATCTCCCAAAAATGTTGTTATCCAAATAATATTGAACGAAAATATATTTCATATGTCTAAAAATAATACGATACAATTTTAACTTAACCAAATTATGGTTACCGCAATCATATAAATAATTACAGTGACCAGAAAATTGTTAAAAAAACTTGTAAAAATGTTGACATTGTTGTGGTAAACATGTACAACTATATTTTATCTCTGTGGGAAGGGATTGTTTTATATAAATATTTGTAGTCATAACTGAATAAATGACAAAAAGGCTGCTCTTCATATTTTTGGCAAATCATTTTTTCGCGGCAATAACCCAGCGGTTATTCAATTTCCAAAAGAAAATAAATTCAAAAGACAATGGGCACAATTTTGCCACCTTAAAATTAAATCATAGAGTTTGTATTGAACTCTTTAAGACAGATGATATAAAAGGAGATATGAAATTAAAAATGGGTAACTGAAACGTTTTTCGTTTAAGATATTTTATATTAGCTATGGCTACTGACGAATTTGAGTGTCAAATTAAAAATCTGCAAGCTGTATACAAATCTTTGTATACAAATCTTTGAATCTTTAAAGCTAAAAGACTTTTTTTCCGAAACGAAATCAACTCCTAGCGATTGAGACAAAAAAAAAAAAAAAACACAAACGGAAACAAACAAAAATAATAAATTGATAATACAAAAATATATACATATATTTATTTTTATTTACTTTTTTGATATATGTTAATATGTATAAAATAGTAAACAATTAAATGTTTTATTTTGAATCAAAAAAATTACGAAAAATTTTTTTTTTTTAAATATTGTTAACTTTTAAAATAACTTTTATTTTTTACATGTTGATTATACGGAAAATATAACCTGTGACGTCATGCGCAGAGAGAGTAAATTTTGCTTACATTCTTTGCGCAATCTTTTTTATTTGATTCATGTAAGATAATGTTTGTTGTTGTAGTGACGATATACAGGAATAATAGCAAAACCATTTTGAAATCAGGACTTGTTGACATTCTTTTGAAATGCAATTTTGAATGTGTATGAAACGCCTTCTAGAAGGCCATCTAAGAGAAGGCATATTGTAATGAGTATCGACTCTTTTAGAATATGTAAACAGGTCTTCTATAAGGCCTGAAAATGGAAGCACTTGCAATTTTTCCCGTTGGAAAGATGTTGGCCCCATTCATTGATGAATGTTACATTACATTGCAGTATTTATGCTGTGCGTATAAGTAATAAAATATTAATCATACGTCACCTGTGCATATTTAACCATGTGGTTAAATAGGTTTTGAGTTTATAATACATACATATGTACATATATATTTTTTTTACTTATTAAGTGTATTTAAATTATTTATTTAACATAACATTTAATATTTGCTCAGAGCAAACATTAAACTCATACAGTTTATAAATGGTTCATTGTTTAATTTAATTGTTGGTGATTTTAATTTGTTTACTTTGTAGCATAAATACAGCAACAGTGCACCGGGGTTAAAATTGAATTTTAATCAAACCATTATAAGTAGATAATCTTTAATATTACAATATATTTAAAAAGGAATTAAGGAATAATTCTTACGTTAGCCGCTACAGTTGTATTTCAAAGTTATGTATATTTAACGGGGTTTCATCAATTTGTTTTAATTATTTCACTATTGCGAAAAAACGTTTAATATCATAAACAAATGTATTTTACTGCACATAAAATTCTTGAAAATTAAAAACTATGAAATAATACCTATTATAATGTCTGCTTTTACCCTCAGTTCATTGTTAAAGTTAAACGAAAGTTGTTTGTTTTTTTTTAGTTTGAGAGTCATAAAGACACACAAGCATTTATGTTAATGATGGTCAACATATTTTAGTCTATTTAAAATTTACACACACACACATACGAATAATAGCACTGTTCACATAAAATTAGGTTATTGACATTGATTCTCCAAACCCGCATTTTATTAATAAATGTCTAAAGGAGAATTGATTTTCTCTTCTAGAAATTCATGCTGGATACATGAACAACTCCGTTTTAAATTTCCTCTTGACTATAGCCCATTAGTGTGCAATAGACCGAAGATTTTTTTTAACTCTTTTATTATTTATTTATTAAATGTGGCTTTACTTCATAGCGCTTACAGTAACAATTCAAATCTCATACCTAAACCTTAAAAACTATTTATTCTCAGTTGAGAGAGCCATAATAAATATATAGGCCCCAAATTAGAAGGGAACTGAATCAGCTCTACGAGGCCTTGTTTCTTTTTGAGTTATACTAAGTAATCTCGCAAGCACGTTAGGATGGTTTTGCAGCTACAAGATATCTCTCTCATGAATGTTTTCTGAATTCATGGTACTTCTAAATCACTATAGATGTTTTCATTCCTTATATACCATGGTGCTCCCGTTATGGTCCTAAACATTTTCGATTGGATCCTCTGTATAAGATTAATACTGGTATTACTTGCAGTTCTTCATAATTGAATTCCATATGTCCAAATTTGTTTGAAAACAGTTTTATGACTTTACAATCCAGGCTTAATTTAGATTGCTCGTTAAACAGCCAGTGTAGATTAGAAGATTTTAGTCTTATATGGGCCCTCTTGGCTTTTATATAGTGACGTAAAATAAGGCGTCTAACCATATGTATACCAAGGTATGTGACATGATCAGACTGTCAGATATTCACATACATAGTTTAGTGAAACAGGTGGATAATTTTCTCACCTAAACATAAACGTAACATAACTACTTTTGTTTTAATTTACACGAATTCTCCAGTTTTTCAACCACGTCTCCACACGTCTGAGTTAATTATCCAGTTCTCTAGATGCCACACTTGCATTCATATGTGAGCTAAGAATGACAGTGTCATCAGCAAATGTAGAAATGGTTAAATTTTCACTCTTTGGCATATGAGAGGTGTGTATCAAGTTAAGTGTTAATATACCGAAGATGGCTATTTCCTTTGAACCACAAAGGAATAAGTACAAAGGTACGTCCTCTATTTATATATTTATATTTGAGGTATATACATATTTATATTTTAAGCAAAGGTTGTTCTTTCTAGATGTATAGAACTTTAAGTTTTAACAGTTTTTATGTTAAGTTTGGTTTGTCATTTCAACATGAATAGACTGACGCCTCAACAACGCTTCCAAATTGTGCAAATTTATTTTGAAAATTATGGTTCTTTGTTTTTTTTAGATGCATAGTACTTTGAAATGGAATAAATTAGAGATGATTCTTTTAAATTGACATGAAATTTACTTTATTCGCAAGATAATCTTCTGGCTTGGACGTAGTCTATTCTGGAGGTTTAATTTTCGATGACTTTTTCCAACATTTGTGGCCATATCGGCAATAACGCGGCGAATGTTGTCCTCCAAGTGACAAAATGGCCGACAGTTAAAAAAGTGTTGCCAACTTTTTTAACTGTCTATAGAACTTTTTAGTTCTATAGATCTAAAAAATACTCTATATTTGGAACTTTATCAACAACATTATATAAATATTGTTTTTCAATAAATATTTAATATGTAATAAAATCTTTATTTTTTTTACAGAATCCATTGAAATTTACAATATAGATTCAAATTGTCACGCCAAATAATAAAATGTATTTTTTTTGAATTCCCAAAAACATAAGACGCTTGTAACTTCCACAATTCTTTCGGGTTTACTAAAATATTTTAGGGATAGATAAGAAATACATTAAGGTATCCAAATCTACTTTTCGTTTTGTAACCCGTGCTTTGAAATGTTCGAACATACAATCTAAAGTTGAAATTTTGATAAAAATGATTTTGATAAAAATTTCAACTTTAGGTTGTATGTGACTGGCTCGGACATAGTCTAATATATACGTCCAATTTTCGATGACTTTTTCCAACATATATGTTACGCGCTGGATGCAAGTTGAATAATAAAAATTGTACTATTTTAAAATTCAATTTGTTAGACCAAAAAAAAATTACTGAGTAAGAGGCATGGACGAAGATTTCCCAGCTAACTACAGCACGGTAAATTTGGTTCTTAACCCATAAATTCTATTACGCGTAAACATATAGCACACTATCCATGCCAAACAAAAAATACCAATAGTGTGCAAAATTAAGAATAAAAAAAAACACAAAATAAACCATGACATGTTATTGCGCCATGTAGGGTACACTGATTCCCACCCACTGACTTTAGTTCAGACTCCTTGATAGAAGAAATACCCGAAATTTTATACCTGCCCCTAATATTGACATGTTTACTTATTTAGAGATCATTTTCATTAGCCTATCCTTCCCTTTTTGATACGGAATTAAAATTGCATTATGTTTTTATTTTTACAAAAAAAAATTATCAAAAGATATTTATTAATTTAAAGGCAAAACAAAATAAGAAAATCATAATAAAATAAATTCATATAGGAAATAACGCGGTCTCCATCTGGCCAATCGTTTCGGACTTATCGGCGTAGACTAGCGACTCCAAACATAAGTCATTTGACAGCTGACAAAATGGCCGCCAGTTAAAAAAGTGTGGTCAACTTAAAGTTCTAAATATCTAAAACATACCATTTTTACATATGTTTCAATATCCATAATTAGTTTTTAAATTCTGTTAAAACTTTGTCGTAAAGAATGCGTGTCCGTTTTATAGAAACAAAATTCTGCTTTTTACTACGGTTTGGCTACTTAAATGCACGATATGTTAGAAAACCGCTTCTTGCTGTACTGAAAATGGTGTGGTTTTTTTTTTGAGCGGTTATTATTGGAGATATATTATTGTAATTATAAAAGGTGAGTGAAAATCGGCAACAAATACAATTTAATACAGAAACAACAGGCATTTTGTTTGTGTAAAATAATGCACCACAATTGAAGCTTGACAAAAAATTCATTTGTTTTGCAGGTAATATTGCAAGTATCTTAGTTAAAATAAAATGAAATTATAAAATCTTATATACCAATAAAAAGCTTAAATATTTCCGGTAATTAGGCTGGTTACTTTGTCATTCTCTTAAAGATGTTGCCAACAAGAAAATCGAGCTCAAAATGGGTTTCACAAACACCTTATTTTACTATCATACAAACGGACTCACCCTAATGTAGTACATATGTTTTATTGGTGGGTTCTTTTTACACACCAAACATGCATTAATGACACGACAATGACAGTGGGCAACATATGTTGGTGTAAACGAGTGCAGACAAAACATGACCTCCTGTATGTACACATACATAAATATAAAACTGTATGTATAAACATATGCATAAAGTTTTGCATAAAAAACAAGGAGTCTCACACCTACCTGTGCATTTTACATGTTTTTATACCCTTCACTACCATAAGTGGTGAATGAGGGTATATATCAGTTTGTCATTCCGTGTGTAACATTAAGAAATACTCACAAAATTCTTGAACCATGTCCGTCTGTCTCTCTGTCTGTGTAAAACACTCTCACGTCCAAAGGACACAACCGACATCAACAAAGTTTAAAAACACGCTTATAGTTGTCCTAAGCAGTTTGGCATTTAAAATCAGCAAAATCGGTACAGTAGGACAAGAGTTATGGATCAACATGTGAGTCAACCTCCATCAAAAATTGATATTTTTAAACATTATTCTTAAAATTTTTTTTAATTATATTGCAGATATTTCCATGAAATTGTGTATGCGTTGTTTTTATGATAAAAGAAGAAAGTTTGAGGAAAATAGTAAGAATAGGTTCATGAATTTTCATAGCCCCCATACATATACATATGTAAAAATAACCCAGTAAAAACTGTGCTCCAAAAGGAGCAGGTTTTATGTTTTATGAATTCATACCTCAAATCGCTTCAAACCTGCTGATGGGAGGCATGATTTTTGTATATGGTGTTCCCGTTTTGGAGGACTACTTTCTGCTGACAATAAGCGCTTCTGTTAACCTAATCAAACATGAAAATAAAGCACTTTCCTAAAGTGTTTTACGTCACTTCGCGCACACCAATCAAAGAACAAATTCTATCTGAATGTTTTTGCTTAAGAAAAATTCACAGTAACTGAGAAGCGCGATATTCGTTTTGTAATTGACTTTCGTTGTCATACGTAAATCTGTTGGCTATAATGTAATTTTTGTTTTTTCGCTTTAAAACCTTCTTCGGTGTCAGCACTAAAAAAGCATCTTTCATAAGCATTTACTGCTTTAAAAGAGCGCTTTTATTTTATTTCGGTCTATTTTTAACCGCATGCCCCATATAAAGCCCTCTTCTGAAAATCACTTTAATACTCATAATAACGGCACCAATCCCAAACGGATCATTTACATTGTTGCGAATTTTGTTTCACATAAATTTATTTTATATAATTGCCTTATAAATTTGCATCAACAAAAGTAATTTTATCTTTTCTTGTTATATAGATTTTTTTTTGTGTATCATTCCTCTTTTTTATACCATGCTAGAAAATAGGCAGTATCACAAATGAGAGTAACACAGTGTGCTTACATATCTACATACATATGTACATGTCTATAAGTATGTATGCATAATTGTTCACTCAAAATGAAATTAATAAGATATCTTTTGTCTTTCTTTGACATTAGGTTGTTTATTGGTATTTCCATTGTCATCTAATTCTCCTTGAAGAATTTAATAATTCCACTGTGTAATTACTTTTCGTTATACTACTTCAATACACAAATTATGTCGGACTTCAATCATTATTAAAGTTGATTTAGCAGAATAAACCAGTGATCTTGAGAAATTTAATAAAATACAGTAAATTAACAAAAAAATTATAAATATTTTTGCCAAATAAAAGTATTGGCTAAAAAGAGTTACTTAAAGTTATAAGTTTTACATAGTGCAAAAATTGAGGTAAGATAAAATACGTCTATACCTTCGTTACTATTGTCCCTAATCAATTTTGTTACTCCAAGGTTCTTGATGTACACATGGTAGTACCCTACAATAATCTGCCACGTTGTAAGAACGTTTTTTTTTTTTGGGGAATATTAATTTAAGCTTGTGGCGGCGCTAATTATGCCAAATCGTTTATTAGGCCCGTAGAAGACTCATTTTCCAGCAAAAATCTACACGTGGATCTGAAAGAACACGCTGTCAACAAAATTTGATAATACCTAAGTACCATTTTTTTTCCGAAATACTGTATATTTGATAATACCTAAGTACCATTTTTTTTCCGAAATACTGATGTATTCCATTAAACCTAACCTATTTCTAATGTATTAATTTATTGCTAAAAGTCATGCTGCATCTAACATAATACTTAAATCTATCATAAATTACATAACATTTCCATATTCAAAACGGCATAATAAGGTAAATTTCATATTTTTGCTATTTTTCATAACCTAACATTTTGGCGTGTACACCACAAAACATTTAAACAACTTTTTAATTTAGACTAATACATAAAATCTAAAAGAAATTATCATTAATTAAAATATTTTAATATATATTCAGTCATTATGATAAAATAATAAATTTTTGCAGTTCATAAAATTTTTTTCAAAAATGATCATCATAATTAGTAATAAATAAAATAAATAAATAAACAAGCTTTAGTTTATATAATTTATAAATAGACTCTAATGTTCTGAATTGAATTTATAAAACTAATAATTATTTTCTTTCCAAAAGATTATGTAGCTTAATTCTATTATTTTCTCTAAAATTCTAAATATTAAATAATGTTTTTTTTTTTTTTTTACTTAAATTCTCTAAATTAAACAACTACATAAATATTATAACACTTATATTATTATTATTAAAACTTATTCATACTAAATTTCATTTATATATATATTTAAGTCATGTAAACATATTTCATTAATTACTAAGATTTTTCCCCTGGTGTTAACCAATCCATATTATTATCTTTTACTTGAATTTCTATTAATAGCTCTCATACTCTAAATTTAGCATTTCATCATTCATAATTATCATTTACAAAAAAATGCATAAAACATGAAAAAAACCAACGAAAACTACAACAACACGCATTGACTGCTGGGCCCAACAAATCAATCGACGTGGAGGAAATTTCATTCATCAATTGTTTTTTGTAAGTGATGATTATTCTTTATTTTTTTTATTCTTTATATTATTCTACTCTCATTTATCATTAAGTCAGTCCGTTTCACCTTTGTTCCTTTAATTAAATTATTAATGATCATTAGTTCTTTAATATGATCTCTATACTTATTGAGTAAAGCTCATGTACAAGTACATAATTTATAAGTCTCTTTTTAAGTTTAATAAATTTTGCGTATTTTTGTAAACTCTTTTAAAATGAAACATTAGTATTTTTAATAAGGGAAAGATAACCATGTCAATAATAAATATGTAGGTAATTTAAATATGCTGATTTAGGGACAGATTGCTAAATGTAGGGTAACAGGTCTGTCATAGGCGTCTGATGATTCAGTCGGGAGGGAACATTGTACCCTAAGTGGTTCAACATCTTGCCACCATTTCATAGGACAATTTTAGCAATATTTTTTTCCATTCTCTTATCTAATTTTGCATACTCTACGGGTATGTTGAGTATGCTATATGCTTACGCGTCAAATACACGGGTTGAGAACCAACGTACCTTAAATTGAGCTAGCAGGGAACCTTCTTTACATACCCCTTAACCAATGTTATTTGAGCGGTTATTTGCAGATTTTAAGAATTCTGAATTTTTATTATTCGACTATCTAGCCGGCGCGTAACATATATGGCGCCCAACGTAAAGCTGCCCATGTGCGGACAGTCCAATTAATACTTTACAATTTTTAATTATACAAATAATTTTTCTTTTGCTTTCTGTGGTTATGTGATCTAAAATTGCTTTATTGCATATTATAACACCTAATACTATATTTTCGCATATAAGTCTCAGAATCCTCTTGAATACTTTCTAATTCTGGATCTAATTGCGATATGCAAAATTACGTATTTAAAGTTTTAGCGAAAAGTGTGCAATTTTTATATAAGTCTTAGTTTCAATTGTAATATTTTAATTCTGGTACTAATAGCGATGTAAAAGTGTACCGATCTCAGAAAGTTAATTTTATACCTACATAATTGCATTACTTTGAAAAGTCCTAGATCTGAACAACAGATTCGGTCTAGTTGCGTCAAAATAAAATGAAGTTAAAATGTTTACAGTATAAATATTGTGTTCAAATTAAAGTTCCTAATTGCAAAATTAAAGTTGTCCTTGAAATTTAAATTTTTAAATATTTTTAAATAGACCAAGTTCTGAAATCAAATTTTAGTCTTGTAGCATTTAAATGATACGTAAAAGTACAGTGTTGTAAATATTAATAGAGTCCATTAAATTAACTTACTCAAAGTTTATTAATGTAGCATATTATCAATTTACATCACAAACGTATTTTTTATTTATATTCAAGGAAGTAGATCCGTATTTCAATGGTACGTTGCACTTTTGTGAATACTAAGGCATATTTTTTTTTACTTTAAGTATATATTTTTCGTCATGGTTAATCTTTCCCATTAGTTTCATGAAATAATTATCTTAACCTATAATATTTTTTTTTTCCAATTTATATTGATTTTTGAATATTATCTCTACTTTGATTATTTTTAATTTTACGCGTTTACAAAAAAAAAAAAAAAAAAAAAAAATTAGTGTAGTACTTATTGCTCTTGCATATATTTACATTTTATTTATAAAATTTTAAATTTCCATTTTTGAATTACCTTAAATTATACATGAAAGTTTAAATTCTCTATACTTTCATGTACAAATTGCATACATTTTAATTTGCATTATAATACCATTATATATTTTGAAATTTATTGTTATTGCGAATACAAACTTTTATATACATTTAAAACGCATTTTCTGCATATTATTGGATTTTGTTTTTGAGGTTTATACTCAAGTAAATCGTTCGTAAATATTTGTGATGAATACCAGGAACTCAGCTAGAGGTAATAAGAATAGCTCCGTCAGTAGAGGTAGTGGTTCTTCTTCATCGCAAAATAATATTTCGACTGAGTCACAGGACAATATTAGTAGCCCGAAACCTAGAGTTGTCCATTCTCCTACTACTAGGAAAACAGATCAATCTCAGCCACGAACAATACAAAGTGCTATTAATTATACAACTACTGAACATCCGATACAGAGAACTCTAAGTTCCAACAGTTTACCCTCCTCTACTCCTTTTCAGGACATTGAAGTACTAGATAATCAAAACTCTATTTTACAGCCACAGATTTTTGTTTCTCTTGGTGAAGCTTCAGCATTGAATCCTATTATGAATCCTCAACCAGACTATTCCGCTGCCTCGTGCAGTAAGGCACCTTTAGCACTTAATACTGACAATCTTAATAATAATTCGGCGACATCTTTTGATTCATTATTTGCTTTAATGGAGCAAACAATGAAAAATACACAGGAAGAATTTAGGAAAGAACTTTCTACAATTAGACAGAGTATAGCACAAATCAGTGTAGCTCCTCCATCAACTTCAAATTTCACAAATACAAATACTCCAGTTTTAAATACCAATAATATTCGTTTCGCTGAAAACCAAAGTAGATCGTATGCCAATGACGATGCAAATGTGAAATTAGAGAAATGGAAAATATCGTATGATGGGTCAGCATCAGTATCTGATTTTCTTTTCAAAGTAGAAACGCTTTGTACAAGATCCAAATGCTCCGATGAACACTTGTTAGCCAGTTTTCATGTGCTTTTAGAGGGTCGTGCTGAACAATGGTACTGGCTTTTAATGAAGCAGAATCGAAATTTGTCATATCCGCAGTTACGATACGCTCTTACTAAGGAATTCGGACATCTAGAGTCTGATCATGAAATATTGCTAAAAATTTCCTTGCGGAAACAGCAATATAAAGAGAGCTATGATGATTTCCACTCTTCGATTATTTCAATGAACATAAGGCTACAGAGTCCCCTTCCTGAGAATACTTTGATTGATATTATCAAAAGAAATCTTAATGCAAATTTAAGATTTTTACTATTTAGCACTGATGCTCGAGATTTAAATGAGTTTAGGGACCAAGCTCGGAAGGCCGAAAAAGTAATTCGAGAAACGAAATTTCCAAACCCTTATATGACACAGTCTCGAAATATTAATGAAATTGACGTATCTATTGATGATGATAAAAATTCCGATGATATAGACCCACAGCTTGAGGCCATTCAAATTTCAAATAAACGAGAAAAATTTGACTATTCAAAAATTCAATGTTGGAACTGTATGTCTTTCGGACATTCGTATATTTATTGTTCCGATGAAATAAAAATGCCTTTTTGTTTTAAATGTGGTCTAAAAGGTGTTATGACTCCAAAATGTCCGAATAGACATTTCCAGGGAAATCGGAAAATGGGCGAACTGGCCACCGGGGACACTCGTCCATCCAGACAAACCCCGAGTTTAAATTGAATTTAGATTGCAACAGTATTAATACAACTGATACTTGCAAGCATTTCACATATAAAACTCTAAAGGCAAAATTAATTAAAGAAAACTTTACACAGACAGATTTTTCAAGTTTAGATTCTGCTAGTGTAAACAAAAATAACTTAAATTCTTTGAATACAAAACCATCGCTTAAAATTATAAAATGTAGGGAACGTTACAAAAAAAGAAGACACTGTCGCAAAATGTTGGAAGCAACTGTTATTCATGGAATTGACGATAGACCGTTTGCTAAAGTAAATGTTCTTAATGATAATTTAACTGGTTTGCTAGATAGTGGAGCAAATGTTTCCGTATTAGGTAGAAATTGTTTATCTTTCTTAGAAAAAAACAGAATTTCATATAAGAACATAAATTCATCAATACGCACAGCAAACGGGGCTAAGCAAAATGTTATAGGATTTTGTGTTTTGCCAATAAATTTTAAAAGTGTGACTAGAAATATACAATTCTATTTAGTTCCATCTTTAAGCCAAGAAGCATACTTCGGTATAAACTTCTGGAAAGAGTTTGCGTTAGCCCCTGAAATAATACCTCCTTCATCTATTTGTATCTCAGAATTGTCAAATGACGCAAGTACTAATGAAAATTTTCATAAACTTTCCCCAGAACAGAATTTGATTCTTGAAAAAACTGTTCTTGAATTTCCGTCATTTGAAAAACTTGGGTTGGGCTGTACCTCCTTATTAGAACACAACATTGATACGGGCGATGCCGTTCCCATAAAATGTAAACATTATCCGTTGTCACCCCCACGTCAGGAAGAGGCTTACAGGGAAATTGATAGGTTGTTAGAAATGGGAGTTATAGAAGAGTCAAATTCTCCCTGGTGTTCTCCTGCTGTTATTGTTCGAAAACCAGGCAAGGTCCGCCTGTGTATCGACTCAAGAAAACTCAATGCAGTGACAAAAAAGGATTCCTATCCCCTACCTCATATAAACGGACTTTTAAGCAGACTTAAAGATACTTTCTATATTAGCGGGATAGATTTAAAAGACGCATTTTTGCAAATCCGATTAACTGAGACATCTAAAGAAAAAACTGCGTTCGTTATACCGGGAAAGCCACTATATCAATATAAGTACATGCCTTTCGGTTTATGTAATGGTCCGCAAACTATGAGCCGGTTAATGGACAAGGTAATTCCCTCGCGTTTGAGAGAAAATGTCTTTATTTATTTAGACGATTTGCTTGTCTGTAGCCATGATTTTCAATCCCACATTAAACTGTTATCGGAAGTTGCTTTATGCCTTAAAATGGCTAAACTAACAATTAATGTTAGTAAAAGCAAATTTTGCCAAAAGGAAATCCGATACTTAGGATATATAGTGGGCAATGGTTGTCTTAAGGTGGATCCAGAAAAAGTTAATTCTATCAAAAACTTTCCCTTACCAAAGAGCCCAAAACAGGTAAGAAGATTCGTTGGAATGACTAATTGGTATCGCAACTTTATAAATAATTTCGCAAATCTTGCAGGCCCCTTAACTGATTGCTTGAAAAAAACAAATAAACCATTTTCATTAACAGAAGCTGCTATAAATTCATTTGAAAAGCTTAAGTTGGCCCTTTCTACAGCTCCCGTTTTAGCGCAGCCAAATTTTGAGAAAGAATTTATTATTCAATGTGACGCTTCAAAGATAGGTGTAGGTGGAGTTCTTTTCCAATATGACGACGATGGCAGAGAACATCCCATTGCATACGTGTCACAAAAGTTAAATAAAGCGCAAAGGAACTACACGGTAACCGAGCTCGAGTGCATGGCTGCTGTTGTATGTGTAAATAAGTTTAGGCCTTATATTGAAGGTTTATCATTCCGAATATTTACGGACCATTCATCCCTGAAGTGGCTTATGTCGCAAAAGGACCTCAGTGGGAGATTGGCCCGTTGGAGCCTCAAACTACAGCGGTATACCTTCCTAATAGAACACCGAAAGGGTTCATTAAATATAGTCCCGGATTGTTTATCTAGAATGGACGTGGATCATTTGACCTTAGGAAATGATAGCACCGAAATTGATTTGTCATCTCCCGAATTCAATAATGACGAATACAGTGAAATACGGGAAACCATCTCAAACAATATAGAATCTTTACCAGATCTGCGTTTGTCTGGAAACGTAATTTTGAAACGAGTTAGTTTTAGACAAGGTGTTGAAGACGAGGAAGACAGTCTATGGCGAATATGGGTGCCTAAGTCCCTAACACAAACCATTATGAGTTCGGCGCATGATTCCGATACTACAGGTCATGGTGGATTTACAAAAACGCTGTTCCGAATACGCTTAAAATATTTTTGGCCTACAATGGTCCATGACATAAAAACATATTTAAAATCATGTGAAATTTGTAAAAGTATTAAATCACCTAACCAAATATCGAGACCTGTAATGGGTAATCAATTTATAACTTCTCGACTATTTGAAAGGCTATATTGCGACTTTCTTGGTCCATATCCTTTTTCAAAAAGCCGCAATTCAGTCATCTTCATTTGTTTAGATCACCTGACAAAGTTTGTTTTTCTTAAGCCTCTTAGAGCAGCAACTTCTGCTAGTGTCATTTTATTTTTCCAAAGTGAAATATTTCCAGCATTTGGTGTACCAAGGTATATACACAGTGATAATGGTAAACAATTTGTTTCGAAAGAAATGAAAGAATTCTTTCAATTGTATGACATAGCCCATATCACAACAGGATTTTATGCCCCACACTCAAATGCTTCAGAAAGAGCGAACCGTGAGATAGTTACAAAAATACGATATTTTTTACAAGATCACAAAGATCATAAAGACTGGGACAAGTTCATTCCCCAAATTTTGTCAATACTCAGGAGTGATTTTCATAGTTCAATCAAATGTTCACCCTATTTTGCCACATTTGGTCAAAATATGATCCAGCACGGATCTTCATATAAGATTCTAGACAAACTTGGCTGTTTATCCGGTGAGGAATTAAATATTTCAGATCATGTAGACAAATTAGCAAAATTGAGAGAGAAATTACGAGATAATTTGAAGACAGCACACACCAAATCTGCAAAAATGTATAATCTCAGGAGTAGGAACATAGAATTTCACAAAGGACAAGTTGTATTTCGAAAAAATCATGTCCTAAGTAACATGTCAAAAAATATTAATAGAAAGTTTTTACGTAAATTTGTTAAATGTAAAATTAGAAATAAAATTGGAAACAATCTCTACGAGATTGAAGATATGAACGGGAAATACGTAGGCAAGTTTCATACATCTGATCTTAAATTATGATAATTGCCCGGCTGTATGGGTCGTGCCCCACGTGAACCAACGAATAATAAAAATTGCTTTCATACTACCATTTAAACAAAATCTTTTACTGTTCGTCCAAAAATAGAATATTTTCGGAGCGAAGCAGTTTTGTTGCGAATTTTGTTTCACATAAATTTATTTTATATAATTGCCTTATAAATTTGCATCAACAAAAGTAATTTTATCTTTTCTTGTTATATAGATTTTTTTTTGTGTATCATTCCTCTTTTTTATACCATGCTAGAAAATAGGCAGTATCACAAATGAGAGTAACACAGTGTGCTTACATATCTACATACATATGTACATGTCTATAAGTATGTATGCATAATTGTTCACTCAAAATGAAATTAATAAGATATCTTTTGTCTTTCTTTGACATTAGGTTGTTTATTGGTATTTCCATTGTCATCTAATTCTCCTTGAAGAATTTAATAATTCCACTGTGTAATTACTTTTCGTTATACTACTTCAATACACAAATTATGTCGGACTTCAATCATTATTAAAGTTGATTTAGCAGAATAAACCAGTGATCTTGAGAAATTTAATAAAATACAGTAAATTAACAAAAAAATTATAAATATTTTTGCCAAATAAAAGTATTGGCTAAAAAGAGTTACTTAAAGTTATAAGTTTTACATAGTGCAAAAATTGAGGTAAGATAAAATACGTCTATACCTTCGTTACTATTGTCCCTAATCAATTTTGTTACTCCAAGGTTCTTGATGTACACATGGTAGTACCCTACAATAATCTGCCACGTTGTAAGAACGTTTTTTTTTTTTTGGGGAATATTAATTTAAGCTTGTGGCGGCGCTAATTATGCCAAATCGTTTATTAGGCCCGTAGAAGACTCATTTTCCAGCAAAAATCTACACGTGGATCTGAAAGAACACGCTGTCAACAAAATTTGATAATACCTAAGTACCATTTTTTTTCCGAAATACTGTATATTTGATAATACCTAAGTACCATTTTTTTTCCGAAATACTGATGTATTCCATTAAACCTAACCTATTTCTAATGTATTAATTTATTGCTAAAAGTCATGCTGCATCTAACATAATACTTAAATCTATCATAAATTACATAACATTTCCATATTCAAAACGGCATAATAAGGTAAATTTCATATTTTTGCTATTTTTCATAACCTAACATTTTGGCGTGTACACCACAAAACATTTAAACAACTTTTTAATTTAGACTAATACATAAAATCTAAAAGAAATTATCATTAATTAAAATATTTTAATATATATTCAGTCATTATGATAAAATAATAAATTTTTGCAGTTCATAAAATTTTTTTCAAAAATGATCATCATAATTAGTAATAAATAAAATAAATAAATAAACAAGCTTTAGTTTATATAATTTATAAATAGACTCTAATGTTCTGAATTGAATTTATAAAACTAATAATTATTTTCTTTCCAAAAGATTATGTAGCTTAATTCTATTATTTTCTCTAAAATTCTAAATATTAAATAATGTTTTTTTTTTTTTTTTTACTTAAATTCTCTAAATTAAACAACTACATAAATATTATAACACTTATATTATTATTATTAAAACTTATTCATACTAAATTTAATTTATATATATATTTAAGTCATGTAAACATATTTCATTAATTACTAAGATTTTTCCCCTGGTGTTAACCAATCCATATTATTATCTTTTACTTGAATTTCTATTAATAGCTCTCATACTCTAAATTTAGCATTTCATCATTCATAATTATCATTTACAAAAAAATGCATAAAACATGAAAAAAACCAACGAAAACTACAACAACACGCATTGACTGCTGGGCCCAACAAATCAATCGACGTGGAGGAAATTTCATTCATCAATTGTTTTTTGTAAGTGATGATTATTCTTTATTTTTTTTATTCTTTATATTATTCTACTCTCATTTATCATTAAGTCAGTCCGTTTCACCTTTGTTCCTTTAATTAAATTATTAATGATCATTAGTTCTTTAATATGATCTCTATACTTATTGAGTAAAGCTCATGTACAAGTACATAATTTATAAGTCTCTTTTTAAGTTTAATAAATTTTGCGTATTTTTGTAAACTCTTTTAAAATGAAACATTAGTATTTTTAATAAGGGAAAGATAACCATGTCAATAATAAATATGTAGGTAATTTAAATATGCTGATTTAGGGACAGATTGCTAAATGTAGGGTAACAGGTCTGTCATAGGCGTCTGATGATTCAGTCGGGAGGGAACATTGTACCCTAAGTGGTTCAACATCTTGCCACCATTTCATAGGACAATTTTAGCAATATTTTTTTCCATTCTCTTATCTAATTTTGCATACTCTACGGGTATGTTGAGTATGCTATATGCTTACGCGTCAAATACACGGGTTGAGAACCAACGTACCTTAAATTGAGCTAGCAGGGAACCTTCTTTACATACCCCTTAACCAATGTTATTTGAGCGGTTATTTGCAGATTTTAAGAATTCTGAATTTTTATTATTCGACTATCTAGCCGGCGCGTAACAACATACATGCCAAAAGCAAACTGCTGTATTTTGAGAATATCGGTCCATATTTGACAATATCCTCCACATAAGGTCTACTCTCGAAATCCACGTTAATACTAATATATATCTTAAAAATACCCTTATTATGTTGAAATTCTACGTGAAATATCCTCATATGCATGAAAATAACTGTTACAAAATATAAGAAGATTTGTATCTGCCATATAAGAACCATTTCCGAAAAACAAATAAACTCACAAAAATGTCTAACAAATATCAATATCGAACCAACTTTTATTTAGATCACTAGTTTTAATCCAGAAATCATACTAATTTCGGTTATACGGCAATTATGTTACTGGATATCAATAATTGGCAATAGCTTCCGAATTAAGTCCACTTCCGGGCATACTAAACAACCATAAGTGTCAAATACGTAGAAACCACATCAGTGAATACTGGATTTAAAAGCTATCAGTTCATAACTGGTCCACTTCTACTATACCACCCATAAATCGTTTCTAAATAATATTCTTGAGATCAAATTCGAACAAAAAAGCCTCATCTTATATCTTATCCTTGTTGTAAATATGGAAAATTTTTCTTTTAAATTAATAAATTGTTAAATTACACTCAACATTATTATGAGAATCAGACAAACTCTGTAAATTACAGTAAGGATCGGTAATTACATCATTTGTAAATGGTAAAAATTAGATAAAATTTCAAAACTTTTAAAAATAAAATCACATTAGTGATTTACCAACCAACCAACAGGTTGTAATATTGTCTTTCAAACAATATATAAATTTAATTTAATTTTAATTTAATTTTATTGAGACTTTTTTTTCAAGAATAATTGTGGTTATAAAAAAATACATATTAAAGTAACATTTAATAATAATGATGTAATGTCTTAAAATAATTGTGAAAGTGAATATACAGTACCAAACTTGACAATAAATGTATAAAATCTTTTGTGAAAAATTTAATGTAAATGCCCTTGCTCCCGAGGCTAACAGTGTCGTGAAACAATATATAAAATACTAATAAAATTTGCACTAAGACTGAATAGAAAACACAGAATTAGGATATTCTAGTCCTATAACCAGTGTAGTTGTTCTATTTCTTAGTACGTTTAGGTTGAGGGTATTAAAGATTCGGCATAGCCGAATATAGCACTCTAACTTGTTTTACAAGAGTTTTTTTTTGTAGAATTTGCAGTTTTTTGTTAATTTTTTTTTTATAAAATCATGGGTGGGCCTGTTTGCCTTAAGGGTGTTAAAATACACATGTACCAGTTGTTCAAAGGACCACATCTAATAAATGTATATGAGTATATATAGGGATATGTTAGTTTTTTTTATATATTTATGTGTCTGCTGTATATTTTGCTTTATTGCATTAAAAATATGGCACATGTTATTGTTTGTCGTTATAATTGCTATTTATTATTATATATTTATACAAATTATTTATTAGTTTTTACATACAGGTTGCTTTTGTGTAAATTTATGCAGAAATTTAATTTATTATTTCACAGATTGAATTATAATTTTACAACACAAAAAAATTATGTTTTTAATAAATTTAATAAAGCTAAACAATGACAAGGACAAAAAGATTTTTCGGGCATGTAGTTACAAATAAATCAATGGTATTATTAATTTGTATTATCTATTAAAAAAAAGGTATACAAATGCGTAATTATGATTGAAAAATTTTTTTAAAAATTAATTAAAATAAATGTATCAAATTTTACATTAGCTTTATAAAGTTTTATGGACTTAAGGGTGGCTTAAAGAATATAGGAATTCGTTAAAAACGCTAGCTTTTGTTTTAACAGTGTAGACAAACTTTTATTGCTAATTATTTTATTTTTAGCTTTTCACATAAAAAGTAATTTTTATTTAAAAATATCAGTGATCACAAAATATTGTTTTTTTTTTCATTTAATGTTTCCAACCAAATTTCGATTTTTGAATAGAATTACTTTTATATAACTTTTATATAAAATTGTATCTATTTACACTCATATAAACGAAATGATGTGATTACAAGGTTTGTTACCTTTACTCCTAAAATATCATATTAACTCGACCACCGGTTCCACTAAAATGTCATCAGGAAAATAACTGAAATCATCGTTACCGTTTCCAAACGGATCTTACAAATGAATGTGCTATTTCATATTTAAATTTCTTTAAACAAAGTTGTAGAACAGTTTAGACTTTTAACAAAAAAAAAATTTTTTTGAAGTAATGTGATAACTCCAACAAAAAATAATGTTCTTTTTAAATTTAAACGTGTATTAACAAAATTATAGTTAATCTGTTATCACACGATATTTGATATGAATTGTATAGGTAATAACATAAGGCATGGATTAATTCAACAATATTATAAAGATTTAACACCAATGACCTTTGGCGAGTTTCCCATATATTGCTCTTCGTCAGCTAAAAAGAGTTTTTAAGTCATATAATATCTCCGGATTTACATTTTATTCTCCCCGACTTTTAGCATCATAAGCTAATTTTTCTAGATTATAATAGCAACAAATTAGTCATTAAATTGTTAATGGCTTTAATCTCCAGAAGAGACTGAGAACCCCCACACATACTCGTGAGTGAGTCACTGTGCTTATTAGGAATGCCAAACGGGACTGGATTTGCAAAACCCGGGATTCGGAATTTTTGTTTCATATTAAAACAAATTGGTTTGTTAATAATAACAAGTAAGAGTTTATATTCTGCTATGCCGAATCTTATGTACCCATCACCAAATCACTGATCATCATAAATCTGAGATCGAAAAATTATTGCTGAAATCCAACTCAATAGTGGTTTTTATAAGAAATTTATGCGCATTTAAATGATTTTGGGAACTGGACTTTATATCGGTCAAATATGGACCGATCATCATTTTTATTAAGTACGATGATTTGAATATATATTTTTATTATGCTTGTCGATTTCAACGTAATAGTAATTTTTACCAAAGATTTATGTTCATTTAAGTGATTTTCGGAAGTAGTCTTTGTAAGGGGCTATGTCAAAATTATGAACAGATGCAAACAAAATATCGTTTTCAGATTTCACTTTGCATGAAACTTATTATTGCTTTATTTTGTATGGATACAGCTTTTCTATAGACATTTATGTACCATAAAGCCATATTTCGGGAAGACATTTGTATTGTATGCGATTCCGAGTATTTTGAACAGGACTTGTCGTTCTTTAATAAAAATAAAGTGTGCAAAATTTTATGCTATTATCTGTATTATGTCTGAAGAAAACAGCAAAAAATATCTGAAAAATATTGAGGTAGTCTGAAACTTGACCGCTTTTGTCCATTTGCAATACCAAACATTTCGGTAGTTGAAATAATGTTTGGTAAACATTTAATTGTTTTATGTCTTTGTTTGAAACTTTACCGTGCCAACAACAGAAGGAAAGACGGACGGACCGTCTTAGAATCCTATAAGAAGCTAGTAGCCCGTTTCTGTATTTTGCGAAGAGTTTCTGCAAGAACTGTCAAATGAATTCACTTTTCAAATTGGTGCGAGAAACACACAGTATCAAGCTTTAACATTAATGCGCCTACTCACCACCAGAGGCGCTGAAATTCTGCTCTAAAAACAAACATAATATAGAGTTGTGATATAAAAAAGTTTGCTTCTTTCACCACCTTTACTTCTTCAACTATCCCCTTCCAAAGAAAGTAACGCAAGTATATATAGGCATATTAATTGCCCGAGTGTTACTTCTCTTAAAAAAAATAATAATACAACATAATTGTTGTATTTTAGTTTTTTTTTTTAGCCTTTTACTGATTTGATTTTATTTTGATTATTTTTCTTCGTTGATGTTTGGTTTGCATTTGACACTTACTTACTAGAAATATTCCATTGAGAACAAAATCAGCCTTGTCTGTTTTCGCATTCAAGTACAGAAACATTTTTTCTCACAAATCGACAAACGATGGAATTTTTTTTTTCACACTTCATGTGAGAAATTTTACAATGCGAGAAATACCAAAACGAGCAACAGAATACAGAGACTTTTTGTTTCTACGACCATTATTTCGATGTGTTACAAACGGAATGACAAACGTAATATACCCCCATCTGTTTGGTGGTGGATATAAAAACTATTTATTTCAAAAAGTAACTTGCGTTAAATATAAATATGTTTAAAAACAAACATTTACTGTTCTCATAGCTATAAATTTTAAATTTACTAAAAGTTTATGCATTCAATTTAAAAACATAATAATAACATTACATTGAAAATTAGATAGAGAAAAATAACACATTTCGCCTTTAATTTCAATATTAATTTAAAAGCGTTCGATCTTTTGAAAGCTTATTAAAAATATTAAACCATATAAAGTAAACAGAATCTTGATTTAATTTTGTTACCAACAAACGAAAAACATCGTTGACAATCAACGCCTGCAATTGTTAATAAATTATTGTATGCTAATTGCATTTCTCGCCCTTCGAAACAAATAATTATACAAACCTACATATTTCTTATTCAATATTTGATTGCATGTCATTACAGACATTGTTGTGGGGGACTTTTATATATGTACAGTGGCTCACATTTAAAGTCGGTCAAGATGATTTTAAAAAATTTACTGTCAATGAACACTTGAAAATGTACAGGGGTTACTCTCTATTGCGATGCGAAAACAAATTCGATGCGTAAGAGTATCAATTTGTACGCTTATCGCAAAGAAAAGAAACCCAACAAGTTTCTTTTGTAAACTTCTTGTTTGCAATTACTCCACAACAAAAAAATCAGGTGCAGTCTGACCTCACTGCACCTGAGATCAACGGATTGTGGAGTTTCTTGAAATCAGTATATTGGGGAATTTTTGCCGCACTTCTCATAAGAGGCGTGGCTATGTGACATGTTTCCCCATCTTGTTGAAACCAAACATTGTTGAAAGGGGTTCTCTTTCGGCATAATGGAAAGAAAAATTCTTTCAACATCTTTAAGTAACGGTCTCCATTGACCAAGGCCCGACAATGAACCTTAAAGAAACTGCACACCACACTGTGACGCGAAGTGGATGTAATTGCATCTAGTGGAATATCTGTGTGTTAGAATTACTCCATATTCGACAATATTGTTTGTTCACATGACCGTTTAAATCAAAATGTGCCATGTCAGACAAAAAAAAAATGCAGTTCAAGACGTTTTCATCCTCTGACACCAGTTGAGTGATCTTCTCACAAAATTCCAAGTGAATCGGGAAGTCTCTTGGGTTCAGTTTGTTTGTTAATTGAATCTGACATGGAAATAAGTTTAAATCTTGGTGCAAAATTGTCTGCAGTGAATTTCTGCTGACACCCATTTGAGCAGATAAGCTCCTTGTCGAAACTCGAGGATTGGATTGTATGGTAGCAGTTACTGCAGCTATAGTTTCCTGCGTCCGAACTAAGGGATCTCGATGATAAGACCTTCTGGCGATTGTGCTACGCTCGGCAAAATTCTTCACGAGCCTCATTATAGTCTACCTGCTAAGAGGAGTGCGGCCAAACATGCGCCTATATTCTCTTTGGACGGAAACTACGGACTCTAAAGCGTTGCACTATCCAAATTCTTGTTTCATTGTCAAATAAAATAAAAATGGAACAGACAATAAGTTATTACGTTTTTTTTGGTAGCAGCTTTTATCAGCCACCGTGTATTTCCCCAACTAATTCTATTGAATAGTAAAAAAGTTAGTGCTATGATTTCAATTTGTAGTTTATTATTTCAATTTAGTTATTACAACTAAAATATTAAGTTTTGTACATGTAAAGTTATAACTTATAAATGCTCAACTTAAACCGTCTCTTTACTGCATCAGTCACACCGGCGATGCTAGATCGCCAATCTTAGTTGATCGTTGCCAATAATTAGCTAATCCCCCAGCAAACTATTTTATTTAGAATGAATGCAGAGGAATAAATATTTCCATCTCATGCGTGCTTGATTACTGCATGACTGTCCTGGTACACTTAAATGAAAAATTCTCTAACCAGTAGCCATATTGGGCTTTAGCTATCTGAAGACTGATATCGATTTACCTTGTAGGACTGTGAAAAATCAGAGCTCGAATTTGACTCAAAGTCAAAAAAAATCTTTTACAAAAAAAATTTTTAATAATTGTTAAAATTTGCATAAGAGAAGCAAATTGTATCCCTTCTTCTTATTAAGGATGATTTATTTCTGTTCATCAGGCATATTCAAAATTTATACAATCACAAAACATTTCATCATACTTTTACAAAACAATATCTGTCATTCGAGTATTTATTACCAATTTCATAGCAAAAAAAAAAAAAATTTATACAATTTCAAATGAAAAAGAAAATTCTACTAACGAATGCAGCAATTTCAAAGTATGTATCATCATCTTGTAGCAACTGTCATCGTATCTACCACAAGAAAATCATCCAATAAAAAAAAAACTTGTTAAAATTCCAAGCCAAAGTGTAAGTATTGGTAACAGTAAGTAAACAAAACTAAAAGAAAAACATAGTAAAAGGAACAACACAAAAATTCCAATGACTAAACAAAGCAGTAAATTGTAATGTCTCAACTAGTTATGCTATGGTTGTGGCCCATAAAAATATGAGGTTTCCTGTTTGCAAGCAACAAAAACAACAACAACAACAACAATTATCTTTCAACATCTTTACTTGCGTGCAGCATTACACTCCTTGTATTCAGACTCTACTTCTTGTCGCATCCAGTGTTTGGAGCAATTTTAAGCTGGTCATTGTTTGTCAACACAAATAATCTTCTAAAGCCCTGTTAGTCATGCTGCTGTTGTTGTCACTAACACTACTGCTGCTGGTATTGGTGCCTGCTGTTGTTGTTGCCGCCTATTGTTGTCAGTGCAGCTTAATGTATGCCGCAGCATACCAAGTGCAGCATTCATGTTTTTCTAGTTATTTCAAGTGTTGATACAATGAGGAAGATAGAGCGAGAGATTATGTTGAAGTTTATTTATACAAAACAAAGTGGTTATAAATAAATATAATTCATTACAGATTGTGTCTACTACTAGTTTGAACTATTGCAATGCTATGTACTCGTGTGTCAAATAAAAATGTAGCAAACGAGAGAGGACGAATACAACATACCCTTTGGTTTTCAAAGGATATTGTTTGTTTTATCAGATTACTCACTATGGTGAGCCACTAAAAATCTTAAAAGACATGTCCTATTTAAGCCCCCCTTGCGAAACTTAACTGGTATTTGGGCAAGAAATGACTCTGGAAAAGGCAATCTATTTGCTAATCATTTGAAAAAAGTTTTTACCTCAAACCCATCAAATAATTCAATAGACTTGCCACCGGTCACACACCATTTAGAACCAGCTATACCCCTACGTTTTGAGATTCGAAAGATCGAAAAGGCTATTATTGTTTTAAACTCTAAGAAAGCACCTGGTATTGACAAAATCAGTAACAAGATGCTTATGGAACTACCCCGGATAGCAATGAAAATAATACTTTTTATTTTCAACACTATATTACGCCTTCAATATTATTTACCAAAATGGAAGGTTTCACTGGTTACCATGACACCAAAGCCGGGAAAAGATCACACAAAAGTAGAATCATATAGACTCATCAGACCCATCGAGAAAATGCTCATGAACAAGTTATACCTGATTTTAAGTGAAAACAATTGTATTCCAAATCATCAATTTAGATTTATAAGAAAACACAGTACTATCGAACTATTGACATTTCTCAAGCTTTTGATAAATTGTGGCATGATGGTCTAAAGCTATGTGTCCACGATCGTCAGATATTACAACGTTATCATATCTAGCAATGTGCTAGCAATGTGCTAGCAATGTACTGACATTGAAAAATTTTTAGCAAAAGGTAAATTGTCAGTTTAGACGACTGTAAGAAAACTAACAATTTCATTTGCACACAATTGTCATACAATGAATTTATCTGTCAACAGAAATTGTCTGTTCACACGGTTGGCAGATTGTTGTGTGGCATTGTCAAATTCGTTTTGCAGCTCTGTGTGTGTGTTTAAAAATTTTACATATTGTCATGGAACAAAAAAGAGCAATTGGAACCATTTTATCTGCTTATGTCCTAATGCACACTTTAATTTTCTTCCACTTTTTTCAAAAATTTTACCAATGCACACTTGTTTGTTTATTATTTATGTATATACAGAGTTGCATTTAAAAATAATTTCTATGACAATGCTGCCATTGGCAGATGCATAAACTTATGCCTTATTATGAGTGTCGTTTTCTTTTTACGACAACGACTCTTTCGTAATAGATTAAAGATAAAATTATTAAGGCTGATTGTGTTTGATAATCTATACAGTGCTTGGCTATCAATACCAACCAATCCTTAGACAATGCTAAAGGAAAGATGTGTGTGAGATTAAATTTTACAATTTATAACCCTAGACACAAACCTTTAAAGTTAACAGAGTTCTGTTATAGTGTCAACATTGCACTGTTAAACACATCAGGAATTGATTGATATACGCATTAAAAATGATAATTTGTTAAAAATGAATATTTGTGGACAAAATCCACCAGCATAAATGGACGTTTTTTCCAAATTTAAAAATTTAGACTTCTCTGAGGAATCAGTCTAGTTTTCCTGGACTAGAGGCAACGTAGGCGGACAAATTCATATAGGATTTCTAAAAAAGATGAGTAGCTATAATAGTCCATAGTCATAATCTCTAACAGAGCAAGTTGGAACGATTTATTGACTCAAATACCCTCCACTTAAATATAAAGCCTAATCATGAATAAAAATTGCGCGGGAGTTTTATTCCCTTTTCTCATTTTTCCTATTTAATTTCAATGTTAAAGAAATAAAAATGGAAAAAACTCCCGCGGAATTTTTATTCATGATTGGGCTGATAATGATAATTAAGAAAACTACACTTGTTTGAAAGACAATTTCACGCACAACCTAATATATTTCAAAATTTGGAATATTTATCATAGCAATCTTGTGTGTAATTTAAAGATTTATAAAATTACAAATTACCGGATTGGTTGGCCATTTATCCATATTTGTCATAAGTTAAGGAACTGAGTATGAGATCGGGTAAGATTATAAGGTGAGGCTTCTTTATTTACAAGAGTTTTATAGTATGATATCTATATCCAATTATGGACTGATAGCTGCAACATCCAGTAACGTGATTCCTTTGTATTTAAGCTTATTTTAGTTAACTTTCATTTTCATAACGTTATGTGCAAAAGTTTTATGTTTGTTGGAATAGTGATACTCGTAAGTGGACTTTTTTTGAAGCTATTGCCAATTATGGACTTGTAGCTACAAAATCCAGTAAAATAATTGCCTATATCCCTAATTAGTATTATTTTTGGATTAAAATTATTGATCTGTATAAACTGCTGGTTCGATATCAGACATTTATGAGGATTAATTTCTTTTTCGGAAGTGGGAGTTATGACCAATTATGGGCTGATGGGTATGTATGCAAAGATATTTATACGTGTGTGTATATATCTCGTTGAATTTCAACACAATAACGGTATATTTGAGAGATATATGAGTATTTAAGTGATTAAGTGGAAGTGGACCTTATATGGTGTATATGGTCAAATATGAACCGATATTTAAAAAATCCAACAGTTTGATTTTGAATTATATTTAAATGGTCAGTGTAAAATTTTAGATGGGTACCGTTATTTATAAGAGATTTATGAGTATTTATGTGATTTAGAAAGTGGACTGTACATGGGGAATATGTCCAACTATGGAAATAAACTCGGTAGTCTCTTTTTCGTATATTCCTATATATTAATGATCTGTGTAAAGTTTTGAGTCGGTACCGATATTTTTAAGGTATATATATATAAATATTAATGTATTTTTCGGATTTGGTCTTTATATGAGCAATTATAGGCCGACCATCATAAAATTCGGTATAGCAATGCATATATGTATACATATGTAAATTATATGTATCGAAATTTAACCTAGTAAAAACATTTATAACAGATTTATACGTATTAAAGTGGATTTGAGAAATGAACTTTATATGGGGGACCAAATATAGTTGTAAACAAATAAAAAAACTTGAAAAAAAAATATCTTTGCTTTTTGATGAATTTTTCATTGGTATTGCCTTTTTATAGCCATTTATATTTCGTGGAGCCATATTTCGGAAAAAATTGGTATGAGCGGTATGAGAAATCGTGGAACGGTTCTTACTATTTTCATCACAGTTGTATTACGATAAAAATAACTTGTACAACATTTCACTGCATTATCTGCAATATATTTAAACAAAATAGCAAAAAAAAAATGAATGAAAAACATAAAATTTTCTTGGAGGTTGTTTCATATTTTAGTCCATAACTCTGGTTGTATTATACCGACTTTACTGATTGTCAATACCAAACTTTCCTACAAAATACAAAATATTTTTCTGGAAATTTCGTTAAGTTATGTTGTGTATTTTGGACGTGAGAGTTTTTACACAGACAGGCGGAAAGGCAGACATAGCTCTATCGAAAAGAATATATATACCTTGGTGGGAATCAGATAAATACTATCTAAGTTTCACATGGAAACGTATATATATCCTCATTCATTATTTGTGGTGGTAGAGGTAATAAAAACAGATAGTGTATGCTCTCGCCAGACGCCAATCAAAAGCTTCTGATTTCGAAAATCTGTGAATCAGTATGGTTCCATACAT
The DNA here is from genome assembly GCA_916048285.2 of Bellardia pandia. NCBI lineage: Eukaryota > Metazoa > Arthropoda > Insecta > Diptera > Calliphoridae > Bellardia > Bellardia pandia. The sequence goes on from OU696531.1 coordinate 52,788,777, forward strand.
TGAGTCTTAAAGGTTTTAAAATCTAATTTACGAACCCATTAATATAATGATAACAGACCTCGAGCATACCTGTACATAACAGGACAAATTACTATCAGCAAGTTGATCGTTTTCAGAAAAAGAAAATTTATGTCCTACACCCTTCGTGTCGACCACTGCTCTAACACAAAAATGGTAATGTGTTCTAGTATACAATACATTTTCAGCAAACAAACAGCTTCCTTATAAAGCATGAGCATCTGTGTGTAATACATTTCTTCCCAACACTGAAAAGATGATACAATTCAAGCTATGAGATTTGAAATAATAAGATGATATATGAGATCATATAATGATGATATTGTAAAACCAAATAAACGAAACACCAATAATGAAGAAACGGAAACAGAAAAGATGCCACAGCAAATTGCAATGTAATTTTGCAATTTTCCATTTTACTGCAGATGAAAACGCAAAGACAATAGAAAGAACGAAAGAATGTGCCACAAAAATTCTATGTGTTGCAACAGAGAAAAAAACAACATGTCGCAGTTTGCAATGGTGAATTCGGATTTTGTGAAATGAAAACAAAACCTTTAGATAACACTTTTGTATAAGACAGTAATTATGAAAGCAGTTTTGTTGATGCGAGTAGAACTAGCTGGCAGTATTACATCAGCTGGTTTCAATTATGGAATTCCCATAAACTTGGGCTTAATTTAATTTCAGAAAAATTTAAAAGGATTAAAGTTTTGTAATATTAAGGCATTAAAGTTGTGTGTGTGTGTGTGTGTGTGATTATGTTTAGTCCATTCAAGTGTCCATCAAATGATGTCTAAAGTATTGGACCGTTGAGGAATGCTTTTTTTTGTTGTCTTAAAACTAATTTTTATCATATTCATCATTCAAAGACAATATTGATACAAGTTTCTACTCTAATTCTCTTCAAAATCCTTTTTTTTCAATAAATTATAATACCATAATCTACAGTATGTCATCACAGATATTAAAAACTAATTAATGCCTTTACATTGTTGAGAGTTGAGCAAAATTTAAAGAAACAAATCATATTTCATCTATACATAGTTTATAATGCAGCAGTATTTATAAAAAAGGATTTTCTTGTGTTCTGTCTTGTTTTGAACAGAAATTATAGAAAATGTTGACACATTTGTGTACAAAAAGAATTTTTAAGGTCTTAAGGATACAAGATACAAACTGACCAATACTATGGCATGTCAAAGCATGCTGCAAACATAAAAAAATTATAGACTTGTTCAAATGCACCTCAATGGCAAATGTAACAAATGATAATGATGGAAATGACAGTATCCTGTAAAAAGTATAAAATTGCAATTTTTGCACTTGCATCCTTATAATTTACAGACATACTTGCTCCTTGTTATGGTAAAAATTACTTTAATATCATCATCTTTCATAATATTGACAGGTATTAAAACATCTAAACTTAAATAGTTTAAACCCTTGGTTGATTACAAAGCAAATATTATTCTCACTCTTTCTCTTTCTATCTATCTCCAGCTCAATTTATATTTTATATTCTTGTATCTAGTAAAAATATAATAAACCCTTTGAGTGTTTATGAAGGATACACTTAAAGAAAAGCTTTTAAATTATAAAAGAATATTCAAACTTATTGATTATATGCTAAAAATATGTTTAATGCCAATTATTGAAATTAACTAAAATCAGACCAAATGTTTTTGCTGATTTTGGGTCCGATTAGCAGCATTAAAAAAGGCTATGCTCAGATATAAAACGGTGATTTTTAGCTAACTTGGATTTAATAAAAAACTACATAATCACTAAGTAGATGATTAAGTCTTCGCTTAACTATTCAAAGACTGCGCAAGATGGCACTTAATATAAACACCTTAATTTTACACCGTCTTTGCTAAAATTATTTAATTACATTTTCAATATACAAGGGTTCTTATTAAAGACAACAGCATCATTCAACAACGTCAAGTTATGTCGTGCCTTTCCAAACTTGACAACCAAAGATAGCGTCAAACACAACTGAAGTAAATTTTTTAAGCTTTTTAACACTTTTCATATTGTCATGTTAAACACTGTAAAGTCATGTCGTGCCCTTGACATGACATTCAAAGGTAATGTTAAAAACAGTTGCATTAATTGTTGCAGCTTATTAGCAATGGTAATGTTAAAAACAGTTGCATTAATTGTTGCAGCTTATTAGCAATTTCAAACACAGCTCCAGTAACTTATTGCAGCTCTTTTTATATTAAACATTGTCAAGTTATGTCATGCCTCTCCTAATATGCTTTACATGATATCCAAAGTCAATGCCACAATTAATGTTGTCATATTACGTTTTGCATATTAACGTAATATAAAATTTCTGGAAAATCGCAAATCTAAGAAATTATTGCCGCCTTTTAATTATCTCATCTAAGAGGGTAGACACATTGGCTCTCGCTGCACTGCAAGATAGATGAACAGTTTCCGCAACCAGAAATGGAGTTTCTATTGCAATGGCAATAGACCCAGAAATGATTAATTAATTTTAAGATTTTAATACTTATTGTAAATTTCTTTTGTAAAGAAAGATCCAATAATTAAATTAAAAGTAATAAAAAAAAAAATCTACGAGGGCCCAAAAAGAGAATAGTTAGTTTTTCAAAAACATTTTTATTTTCCAATATAATCTCCTGAAACTTCAATACATTTAGTCCAATGCTTATCTAGCAATTCTGTCCCTTGATTAAAATAGCTTCCTGAAGGCCTTCAAAATAGTGGTTTACAACTGTAATTGTATCTTCATTTGAGGTAAAACGCTTTCCAAAAAGGAAATTTTTTAGATTTGGAAACAGGTAAAAGTCACTAAGAGCTAAATCAGGAGAATAAGGTGGGTGTTCAAGCAACTCGTACTTAAAGTCGTTGCTTTGATCCATTGTTGAAACACTCTTCTGCGCTGGTGTGTTGTCTTAATGAAAAATTAATTTTTTGTGTTGTAATTGATCCAAAACGTTGCAATAGTACAGTAAAATGATCCAAACAAGCTTGAGAAATTTTCATTCTTATGCGCTTTTGGTCGACAGTTAACAAATGCGCAACCCAACTGCCAGAAAGCTTTTTCATCTGTAGTTCTTCATGCAAAATTAAATGGATTCGATCATTTGAAATGCCCACGATACCAGCTATTCGTCGGTCATTTAATACCATATCACTTTGGCTACAATTTCTGTTGTTGTTGCTGGGTTATCCTCAATGCTTGTACGACCACGTTTAAATTCAGCAACCCAATTTTTATACCCTATACCACCATAGTGGAGAGAGTATGTTGGATCGACTCAGAATCATTTTCTGAGTGGATTTAACAAACGCCGTCCGTCCGTCTGGCTGGCTAGCTGGATGTCCATGTAAAGCTTGTGCGCAAAGTACAGGTCGGAATTTTGAAGATATTTCGATAATATTTGATACTTGATATTTTTTGGCCAAAGAATGGTGGAAATCAGTCCATTATTTCACCTGGCCCCATACAAATGTCTTCCCGAAATTGAAGTTTACCGATCATAAATATTTTAATTATGCAAGTATCCAACAAATTTCATCACAAATAAGTGGTAAATGAAGGCAAATCACATCTACAAATTTTGTGCATATCGGCCCAAAGGCTCACTTCCGAAAATCACTTTAAAGAGCATAACTCTCTCAAAAATGTTGGTATCCAAATAATATTTAACGCAAATATATTTCATATGTATACAACTAATACGGTTCAATACTTAATCGTAGCTGCCATATAAGGCCCACTTTCAAAATTCCCTTTAACGATCATAAATTTTTTTAAAATGTTGGTATCCAAATAAAATTTGACGCAAATAAGTTTCTTATATATAGAAATAATGACACCTAATTTTATAATGGTCGGTCCATAATTAGTCGAAACTCCCATATAAGACCCTCTCCGTAATTCACTTTTAACTCCATAAATCTTTTAAAAGTATTTATATCGAGATAAAGTTTAACGCATATAATATTTATATTTATGACACTTGGATGATCGGTCCATAATAGGTTATATTTCCCATATAACGCCCATTTCTGAAAAACTGTTTTATACATACACTGGGTGTAGGATATTACATGGTCGGGCTTGACCGACTATACTTGCTTATTTGTTTACTGTTGCATATGAAGTAGCACTTTCACCTCACACATTCACCATATCATTGTGAATGTTCCGTTACAACTTTTTTATAGAAATATTTAATCACACCAAGAACTTCTAATTTTTCCATTTTTAAAAAAATCGCGGATGCGTCTTTTTTGAACACCTGTTTCTGTATGAAGGAGTCGCCAGATCGAAAAGAAGTTTAACATGTGTTCATAGCACAATGGATGGAAGTTTCCAAAACACTTAACTTTTTTTTTGTTTATACCGCGCTTTCTGTCCCATGCTAAGAACTTTCCGAACCGCCCTCGTAAATGAAGAGAAAATATATGATTTTCATAATTCATTGTTACTTAGTAAAATTACACTTGTCATACATTTTCTGCAATTTCAATTTGTTTTGCAGAAAATACGTAAATTTTATTGAATGTGAATATGAATGTGGAAACAACTTATAATTTGTTGAGACTGAATGTGTTTGAGTTGGCATAGCAGTGCACAACACCTTGTTTGAGTCGTCTTAAGATAGCAGAATATGTATCACAGCTGACATAAATAATCTTGTGTCGTCTATTTGTCATATAAAATGCAAACACCCACTTGTTTGAATTAGTAAAATTATTTTGTAATCTAAAACAAAAATTTCGAAATTTTGCATTTAATTTTTGCCTGTGTAGATATATAGATAAGTGTGTGTTATATGCATTTGTAAGTCATATTATTATGACCCCTTATACATTCTTTATAATCGTATGTTTTTGTGCAACTACGTAAGTAAGTATAAGACAATCTATACATATTTGTTTTTTACTGCTGGTTACTACCCTGCCAGCAATTGGAAGTTTCTTTCATCGTCCATCGTCAAAGGCGTTACGTCTTACTCACTTCCAGACGTTAATTGGAAGATAACAATAACAATTTACATTGCAGTCGTCTTTTAATCATCCAGACGACGTTTGGAAGATTGTTTGTTGTTTACAACACCAGCCGAAAATGACATGTCCCGTTATAAAAGAAATGAAAAGAATGCAAAAAAGAAGTTTTCGACATCATCGAAATTAGTTTTATTTTGTCATTTGCTGTGGTCGGTCAGTGGTAAAGTGTGGTTTCGATTTGTTATTGTTGTAGTTTTTACATATTTGTTATCCCATAGTCAATATGAGTGTATTATCTGTAAAGGCAAACAAAAATCAAAAGCAAAAGAGAGGCGAATAAAATAACTTCTGGAAGTTACGCTGAAGTGACTTCTTGAAGTTACGCTGAAGTGACTCCTGGAAGTTACTTCCGGGGGGTACAACTTCTCAATACGGAAGACGCTTCTACGATCAGAAAATGGTATCGCAGAAGATGAGTTTCAACTTCTTAGCGTCACTTCTGAGTCACTTCCACAATAGAAAATGTTGGCAGGGTACAAATACTTAAGATACACCAAACACACACACTCCCACACACATAGCCAGACTCACATCCCTGCCAACATTTTCTATTGCGGAAGTGACTCAGAAGTGACGCTAAGAAGTTGAAACTCATCTTCTGCGATACTATTTTCTGATCGTAGAAGTGTCTTCCGTATTGAGAAGTTGTACCCCCCGGAAGTAACTTCAAGAAGTCACTTCAGCGTAACTTCAAAAAGTCACTTCAGCGTAACTTAAGAAGTCACTTCTGCTTAACTTCTTTTGCTTTTGATTTTTTTTTTTTTTGCCTTTACTGGTAATACACTCATATTGACTATGGGATAACAAATATGTAAAAACTACAACAATAACAAAACAAAACCACACTTTATCACTGACCGACCACAGCAAATGACAAAATAAAACTAATTTCGATGATGTCGAAAACTTCTTTTTGGTATTCTTTTCATTTCTTTTATAACGGGACATGTCATTTTCGGCTGGTGTTGTAAACAACAAACAATCTTCCAAACGTCCTCTGGATGATTAAAAGACGACTGCAATGTAAATTGTTATTGTTATCTTCCAATTAACGTCTGGAAGTGAGTAAGACGTAACGCCTTTGACGATGGACGATGAAAGAAACTTCCAATTGCTGGCAGGGATTTTTCTACAAACACAAACACACACACACATAAAAATGCTATAATATTGTTGTAATAAAGTGTTATGACTTAAAAGCCAAACAGTTTGCTTTATAACTTGCAACAGCATTATAGAACATACTACGAGAATGTATTATTATCATCGTTTTCATCATCAAAATAATGATGGTTTGAACTTGCACACACATACTTAAACATGTATGTACGAGTGTGGTATAGTTACAAGAGAGATAGAGAAAAAAAAATCTTACAACAACATTAACTTATTATTTATTTACTTTTGCTATGCATTTAGTCCTTTTGCTTTGGTATTCAGTTTAAAAAATACTGTCAAAACCATAACTAGCAAATAATGAAAAATTATACAGTTTTCTAAGATTTGTTATTGTTTTTTTTTAGTACAAACTTACAAAGTATTATACAATACACATACATGTTTGACAGTATGAGACTGAAAGTAAGGAACAATGTTTCTTTAATAGAATTACTTAATCAATAATTTCTCAAGAATTTAATTATAATAATCTTGCTAATTGAAATTTATATATAAAGATATAGAAAAGGGCAAAGTAGCTTAATTTACCTATATATGGTACTTTTTGTCGAAAACTTCATGTTAGTTAAGGAAATGAAAGTAGATTCCCAGCAAGCCATATGAGTCCGAAAAGAGTCTTTTCTGACACCTTTTTCGGAGCGTTAACGCTCTTTATGAGCCCAAAAAACAATCATAATTGCTGCGAAATCCTTCAGAAAAGAGAGTCATTACATTCGAAAATGGTCCGTCAGAAAGAGCTCTTAGATAATGTCTGAAAAGAGTCTTTTATGAGGTTTTTTTTGGGCTCTATGTAATCTTGTTTTCATCATTCTTGCGTGGTGCAGCTATGTTTTTTTTTCAAATCACAAATAACAGGACAACAACGCTTTAGTACACACATAATTAAGTGGAATTTCTGAGACATACTCAGGACAGTAACAATCAAGTTTTTTTTTTCGCTGCGAAAATGTTCTTTAGTTGAACTCTTTTCTGACTCCGTTTTTCGGAGCGCTCCGAAAATGCTCTTTTGTTGGACTCTTTTCTGACTCCTTCTTCGGAGCGCTCCTAGAATGGTATGCTGGGTTTTATATAGTTTGAGTCATACATAAGTATGTGTGTTATAAATATTCACCAAAAATTCACCTTTTAAAAGACTCAACCAGTGAAGGCAAACAATTTCAAATATATTAAATTTACAAGTAATATTGTAGTGTCGTAGGAGTTATTCGCCGTCTGAATTTTCAATAGTTGTACAAATGTTGTTGGTAAAATTTATATAATAATTTTGTACAACACCTACGACACTACGAAAAACATATGTAATTTTTTGAATGTTTTATAAAATATCAAGTGTTGTAAAAAGTTTAAATATGTACATATCTTAATTAAAAAAATTACTTATTGTAGTTAAAAAAATCCAAACGGTAACAATCAAATTATAAACTGATTGACAAATTGAAAACAAGAGAATATATTTAATAAACAAAACAATTTAATATTGGATATATTTTATGTTTTAAATATTTGTTTTGAAGGTTTGACAACATTAACATACGACCATGGTGTATGATAGTTGTAGCATAGGTACAATGTACAACATACAACATCACTTGTGAATTGAAAAACCGGAAAAGTTGTGTTAATGCTATTTTTACCTTTTCTGTTTATACTTTGTATTTGCTATTCCGATTGTAACATATCGTTGACACAAAAATTATATATATATTTACCTTATTAAATTAGACGACAATCAAATGTATGTCCGTCATTAAGGGAAGGATTTCCGGGACGAAATATTATTTATTTATAAAAAAAATTTTAGTATTGAAAATTTGTAAAGTTAGTCTAGTAGAATCAGAGTTATGGACCAACATTTTAGACAGCATCGATATTTTCCAAAAATATTTTGCTATTTTCTTTTTCCACAGCCAAAAATCACTTAAAGTTTCATAAATCTGTTTTAAATATCACTATCAAGTTGAAATTGGAAAAAAATAATCAACTCATAAATCGTCCAGAATTTTAATAATATCGGCCCATAATTGGTCATAGCTACCACCAAAGAACCACTTCCAAAAAAAAAAACACAGTAGCGTACGTAATTATCGTATAAGTATCAATAACGAACCAAAATAAGTTTATAAATGTAGAAATCAAACTACAGAACTTTGTGAACATCAGTCTATATTCGATCATAACTTCCATATTAGGACCACTTTAGAAAAGTATTTAAGTACGCATAAATCTTTTATTCATATCATTATCAGAGTGAAATACGACACTAATAATCCTTAAATACGGAATTTTTTGATGATCAGTCCATTATTTGTCATAGCTTAAACACATTAATCTGCATAAATATCGTACTAGTTGCTGACATTCTAAAATAACTGTAAATGCTTCTGGAGGAATGTGCCCAAAAATCCAATAAAAACTCTCTAATCATGGTTCTATATAGTTAATCAGTCGTAATAATCATGTTACCCATGTACGAATAAAATTGAATAACACATCAGTGGCTCTTTTTTTAATGATACCTAGATTCTCTAAGGACAGAATTTAGGTTATGAACAGAATTGACGTTCTGATGAAAATGGGTCTCGTGGCTATGACAAAATTGCTAAAACCACTGAAGAGTTATACTGCAGTGAATGATACCTAGATTCTATGAGTCCCAGAAGGACAGAATTTAGTTTGTGTATCTATGAAAATAAGTCTTGTGGCTATGACAAAATTGCTAAAACCACTGAAGAATTGTTAATGGTGTCCAAGGATAATATGATTTCACATTAATCATAATATGATTATGCACTATAATAAATAAATGATCTGGTCATGGTTAGCAAAAAAGATATCAGGAGATTATATATTACAAAGAGATTATATGACCACAATCCAGAGCACAACTCCAAACTGCTTGCTAAATAATTGAGTTTTTATGAAATTTATCTATTTCTATACAGTGAAATCTCGTTATAACGAAGTTCACTTTAACGCAATTATATTAAACAATTTTATTATATTTTTTTTAAGTTATATTCATTGAAATAAAGTGAGTTACATTTGATTTGCGCTTCTAATTGTAACGCCCATAAATATTGGACCCGCTTTAAAGTATTCCGATCGGCTGAGAATTACTTCCTGAATCGATTTAACGATGTCTAGAGTACAGGTAGCAATTTTGAAGATATTTTAATTAAATTTACTACGTGATATTTTTCTGGGCCCAAACTGGTGGAAATCGGTCCATTATTTCACCTGTCCCCCATACAAATGTCCTCCCGAAATAGGACTTTAACGATCACAAATGTATGAATTATGCAAGTAACCAAACAAATTTCACCACAAATGAGTGGTAAATGAAGCCAAGTCACATCTACAAATTTTGTGAAGATTGGTCCATAATTAGTCGTAGCTCCCATATAAGCCCCACTTCCGAAAAACACTACAAAAAGCATAACTCTCTTAAAAATGTTGATAGAAATAATATTGAACACAAATATGTTTCGTATATATACAAATAATATGTTAGAATTTTATGATGATCTGCCCATAATTAGTTGCAGCTCTACATTCGGATGTATTCATTCTGGGAACGAGGCTACCTATTAAATTCGGCCGTGCTTGTCGGAAGGAGAGGGGGGTGTGTTGAGTTCCCAATCAGAAATAATATTTTTGGAATCATTAAAGCAAATTTTTACTTTAGGCAGCATATTTATAAAATTAAAATGATCTACACAAACAAAAAAAATATTAGCAATTGGTTGCTGATCGAAGGGTACTTTAAGATGGAATCGGTACCCTATGTCCTTGTCAGCATGGAGGGAGGGTGGTAGTGAAAATCACTTTCAAGAGCATAAATCTCTTAAAACTGTTGATATCCGTATAAAATTCAATACAAATCATTGATATTTCTTTTATTTCGGCTCGAGTTCATTAAATTTAATTTTTCATTAAATTATTTTTACTGAAGGTAGGAATTGTTACATGAAAATTATTATTAAAATTTATTGATAATTTTTCTTGGCTTAGGATTCGAACCTGGGTTGTTGGTTAAACTTACATATGTTTCGATAAACACCACTTTCTCTCATCCAAATTCTTTACGTTCTCACCCTCTGCACCACTGCGATGCCCGCTAGCCTACAGTCAAACATCAATCCTTTAACCAGTATTACTGGTGGCTCGAAATTTCCTGTAATTATCATTTTTCATTTATTTTACATGTTACCTCGTTTTTTCCTTCAGTTTTTTCTTATTCATGCCAAAATTTAAATTTAATGAACTCGAGCCAAAATAAAAGAAATATCAATGATTTAAAATTAACAGTTCAAATAAAAAATAATAATTATTATAATACAAATAAGTTTCATATATACAGAAATGATGACACCTACTGGTTGTTCCATAACTAAATAGGCCTACTGCTTAATTCACTTTAACCTCCATAAATCTTTTAAAAGTATTTATATTGAGATAAATTTTAACCCACATAATATTTACATATCGAGCCATTACCGCCAAAATAATGTATCCCACACCATAATCGATTGTTGTTTTTTTATCGAAATCGATAGTTCAACATCATTTAAAATTATTAAAATTAAATGTATTACACAAAACAATCTTTACATTATAAATTTTAAAATAATGGCTTTATTCAAACTGATTTTATTTAAAAAAAACCCTTCCCCTGTAAAATTTTGAGTTTGTGGGATACATTTTTTCGGCGGTTATGGCTCGATATATTCACAGAAGTCGTGTCACTAAATTTTTGATGGTCTCGCATATAACGCCTATTTCACTTTTATACATATACTGGGTTTAGGGTATTCTCACTTGTGTTGATTACGTTTTGTTTGGGATATTTTCCCTTAAATCGTTTTATAATATTAGCAGTATAGTATATAATGATAGTTGCCATGTTTAAGACACAAATCACTGAAAAAGTTTCCTAAATAGATTTTTAAAAAGCTTCTTTCTGTATTCCAAAATATGCTTTAATAAGTTGTTGATTACGAATAGCTTCCACTTAAAATCAACATTTATCGTGAAATGTTATAAAATATTAAAACTGTTTAATAAACAAAACGAATAGAAAACTTTCTTATTATTTATCAATCCCACTGTACTCGTAACGTTTAAAAAGTAACAGTTTACATTACATAATGATATACATATTTCATATAATAAACAATTTTTCTGTTGTTGCTTGTTCTTTATATTGTTTAATAGCGATAATAATATCATCAACATCAGCGTCATTATTATCATTATTTAATAGTCTATATTTAGAAGAAGAAAAACTAGTTAACAACAGGTTTTTATATGAAACTTTTCTATTTTAACATAAAAATATTTTTAAGGATATGAAAAGCAATGTGTTTGTATTGCGGTGCGGTGTATAACATACAGGTGTTTATCATTTTAATATTGTTGTTTTTTTTTTTTTTTTTTTTTAAGAAAATGGCATTTTAATGTCTTTTTATGTTTGTGGATGTGGGTTTTTCGTAACGGTAATATTGTAAAATTGTAAATTTCTTCATAAATTTTAAATTATTTTCATTTTAATAACACAACAAGTAAAATGTAAAAGGCAAAAGGTAAAAGGTAAAACACAAACGAGTACGATAATAAATAAGCTTATAATATTTTGTGCTTGTAAAACAAGTAACAAATTTATAAAGAAATATGTAAATATGTATGTACTACATTAGAGAGGATCTGAAAAAAGATAACAAATGCTAAACGAAATGAAACTTAATTTTATATTTACTTATCTATATATGTATGCATATAAATTTATTATGTATAAACATACGAGGTCTGATCAAAGAGTAACCGTTACTGACAAACTGACAATCCAAAATGGCTGATATTACCAACATATGTATATAACAGACATGTGTACCAACATAACAGGAAAAAAATGAGAAAATCAAACATACGTAACTCACGAACTTTTAAAATAATAATTATATTTTGATCCGACCTCAAACTTAAATAAACAAAACTAAAATATGTAATTTTACATTTTAACACTCTTCAGGTTTATTTGGGCATCTAAATATTTTCTTTGTTTTTTAAATATTTACAAATCTGTTTGGAGAGTTTTGGTTTTAAAAATTTTAATTATTTTATAGTTTGTTTTATTACTTATTTACCATACAAATATACATGTATAATAATATTTGTATGACAAATAAATGTTTAAGAAATTATTAATGGAATTTCCTAATTATTTTATAGTCTAAATAATAATGAATCTTTATTACAAAGAAAACAGGTTGAAAACAGGTTAGTTTTCAAATAAAACTATGGATAATAGTTTGGTAATAAGCTGTAGTTTAAGTTTTGTCTTTTGGTGTTTCATTAATATTGCTGTCTAATATTTTTATGTCGTTGATGACATAAATTTTAAATTAAAAATATATGCAAATGTTAATTAAGCATTATATGCTAGTATACAGTGGGAAGCAAAACTATCCTGATGTTTTGCATTAAGGAAGTAAGGTAATGCAAATAAAAAATTTAATTTAACCTTATTCTAAATTCTAAAGCAAAAAACTCACATTAGTCGCTTCAAAAAATTAAAAGAAAAAACAAAAAATTCACTATTCGGACACTTTTGCACGGTACAAGAAATAAACATTATCACGATATTAAAATGTAGCAATATTTGACCCGTTGGTGTTTTTGTTTGTTGCGATCTCGTTATCCAGCTTTTATTGCTCTATTTACAAATTGTTTGACCTGTGATCACTTCATTGAAATTGATTTTTAAATAAAAAATTAAAGATCTTTAAAAATGAGGAAAACTGAGATTGAAAACAATGTGATAAATTTGTTGCAAAATAATTATTCATGCCGTAAAATTGCTGAAAATTTAAATTTAAGTAATTCCCCGGTAAATGGTTTAAAAAACGGCGTAATGCAGCTTGCAATAATAACCAAGAGGGTCGACCAGGACTGATTTTTAATGGTGATGCCCGGCAGAATGAACGTTTGCTACATAATAAGGACATCAATACCCTGAAAAATGCTGCAAAAAGCATTGGTAAGAAGTCAAAGTGAAAGAGAAATAGCCAGCACTTTCTGATAGAAATGTGAAAAAAACGCCTTCATTTCTGTAAAACCAACAAAAATTAGACAGTATATGACTAGAAACGGGTTGTTTGGAGCGACGAAACGAAGGTCAATCGAGACCATGCTGATGGAAAATAATATTATTAGCATAGGCCGCATGAGTGCATCCAAAAGCGCCTTCCTTAATGCAAATCATCCGGACAGTTTTACTTCCCGCTGTATATGATTGCCGTTTTAATGTTTCTGGTTGTAAACTAATCATATTAGTTGTCTAAAAGTTCCTTATAAGCATTTCCATAGTTTAGAACGCGACATTCGTATAACTTGGAAGTGAAATATATAAAGAAATCTTTAAAAATTTTGTTCTGGCTTCCATTTTTCTATAGTATTTTGTCATTTTGCTGTTTACAATCTAGAACGCAACACTTTTTAAGTAGATACTTTTAGCACTTATTACACTTTTTATTTATTTTATATTCAATAACTTTAACCTTGGTTAATGCATAAAATTGCATTGCTTCTTTCCTGCCCTACCCAATGTTTGCTTGCCGTCTTTGTATAAGTCTCAAACTTCTGCTTTCCTTTAGCACAATTTGTCTTTCTATCACGTCACTTTTTCAGTTTTATAAGACTATTTTACTTGTTTTTCTTTCAGCAGCTTGCTATTTATTTTCAGCAATTTTGATTAAATATTATTTTTTTTATTAAATTATTCTTTAATACTTTAGAGGATCTCTTTTAATTTTTCCCAAGTTTTTTTTTGATTTCCTTTTGTCTTTTGCCACACGTTTTATTCATCTAAATAGTATTTTAAAATCATAAAATTATTTGTTTTGAACAAAGATAAGTTAGTTTTCCTTAAATAGTATTGATGCTGTAATTTTTTATATTTTAAACTTACCACCTGACCCACGATGTCGAACGATAACGTTCGCTTAGATAAGACTTAAGCCACAAACTTTTTATCGTATCTATTTTTTTTACTCAATCAGGTTTGTTGTTCCACAATCAAGTTTGTGTCTTAAATCTTATCTAAGCGAATGTTATCGTTCGACATCGTGGGCCAGGGGGTTAATAATAATTTGTTACTTTACTATTTCTAGTTATTAGTCTTAATATGTTGAACCAAATTTTTTAAATATATGAACAAATATATATGCTGAAAAGTCGTTTCTAATTATGTATCCACCACTGTGTGTGTGAAAAATCACACATAATTATAAGTGTACCGATCGACTCAGAATCACTTTCTGAGTCGATTTAATGAGGTCGCAATTTTAAAGACATTTCGATAAAATTTGGTACGTGATATTTTTTCGGCCCATGGATGGATGGAGTTGAAACTGGTGGAAATCTGCGCATTATTTTACCTGGCCCCCATACAAATGTCCTCCCGAAATTGGGGTTTACCGATCATAAATCTTTGAATTATGCAAGTATGCAAACAAATTTCACGACAAATGAGTAACAAATGAAGCTAAATCACATCTACAAATTTCGTAAAGATCGGTCCATAATTAGTCGTAGCTCCCATATAAGGCCCACTTCCGAAAATCACTTAAAAGAGCATAACTCTCTTAAAAATGTTGGTATCCAAACAATATTGAACACAAATATGTTTCGTACATGTACATTAGGGGTGGAATAGTGTTATATGGAAATCCTTAGTAACAAAATTTGAATACGCTAGAACCCTTAATTTTGTGGGGTTTGGCAAAAAAATGCATGAGCCAAAAAATTAGGGGGGTGGGATGGGGGTAAATGGCGCCTCATCGGGGTCAAAAGTAGGAGAAAACAAGACAAAATCCACGTAAAGCTTCATAACTGTCCCTGAGTCGCACTTACAGGGTTAAAATGTGAGACCGACCCACACTAATATTTCATCTCCTACATTTTTTATGAACACACCTACCCCCTATCTGCCCTCCTTAAGGGTGCTCCCATACAAAATATTAATTTTTATAAAATTAGCCCTTACCGCCCTAACTAGCCCCAGATTGCTCCTAGAGGAGTAAAATGTATGACCGACTTTAATATTTTTGTTGTCTTAACATTTTCTAAGAACATACCTATCCTCCATCTTCAGTCATTAGGGTGGTCCCCATACAAAAATTTTAATAAAAAAAAATTTTTATATATTTTTGTAATTGATTAATATTTATTATAACGATAATTAAATTAATTCGTTTTTATTATGCGAAGGATATTTTGATCTATTTTCAGCGACAACTTGAAGCAAAAATATTTTTTCTTCCTCGTTACGGCACAATATGTTGTTATAATCTTCTACTAATTTTACTCCTCTTTCGGCAGCGTCATTGACAACATGTAATTTACGCAATATTTCTATAGCTTGCTGGTAATCTTTGCGTTCTTCCCAGATTTCTGGATCTGTAACTATAAAGTCCAATGATAGTCCAAAGCGTACGAAAAATTTGGCTGTTTCAGGTGTTATGTATTGGCTTAAATCATTATTAATAAGTTCTTCCTTTATTCGTTGTGAGTCCACGGTAATTCTTTTTACACCTTTAAATCCAAAAATATGGGCTGGACGATTTTGATTACTACTGCTGTCGTAATCGTCTAATTTACTAGCGCCCTCTTCTTCCAACGTATCCACGTCGTCTTCTTCCTCGCTGTCATCGCTTTTCTTAAACATATCATTCTTAAATGCACGAATTGCATTCGCCATTTTACGTTTGGTGTTGTAGGGGACATTTTTATCAAATAATGCTAGAGAAACAGCTTCTCCGCTGAGATACCAAAGATGTCCAGAGAATCTTTTCCACAATCTTTGCGACACAACATCATCAATTAAAGCATAATCAGCAATCGCTTTTAAGAAATTTAAATCATTATTTGGAGCTGCGATTGCACTTGTGCTGTTAAACCAAGCTTTCACGTAAAGTATTACAATGAAAACTGTAATATCGCGAAGTCCACTTAGTTCTTCTTCGCACAAGCCGAGATATTTTCGAAATAAAAATATTTTTATGCAGTATATTATGCCTTTAGCCATCCATCGAGCATGGCTGACGGCTTCTGGTGGTCTAAAATGATAATATGGAATATTTTCACCAAGGAACAATAAAATTATTTCAAGAAACTCTTTATAATCGTCTCTAGGTTGCTTTTCCTTCAGTTGCGCTAAGGAAAAAGACTTGATCTCTAATTGAACTTCAATTGGTATTTTCTCTGCAACACTATTATCTTCTATGCCACAACTATAAGGTTTATCTTTAATTTTTTGCCATTGCCCTTTAAAACGAGAAAACATTGGCACTCCTGGCGCAGACATTTTACCGAATTTAGCATCAAATACTTCTTTTAATAGCAATTCATAAATGTGATGTCTACATGGCAGATAGAAAAGATCTCGCTTTAGTATTTGCTCCAGCAAAAGAGACGCACCTTGAAATTGCCCAGTATTTGTGGATGTGGTATCAAATCGATTAAGCGATGTCCGTCTGTCTGTCTGTCACATTCAAGAGAAATTCAAACGTTTCTTACCTTGGCATGTATATACATGGCCACTACACCTGAAACAGCCAAATTTTTCGTACGCTTTGGACTATCATTGGACTTTATAGTTACAGATCCAGAAATCTGGGAAGAACGCAAAGATTACCAGCAAGCTATAGAAATATTGCGTAAATTACATGTTGTCAATGACGCCGTCAAAACAAAATTCTACGAATGATAACTACCGCTCCTTGGTATATTAAAAACAACAACATACACAACGATCTTGATGTTCCACTTGTCAAATGGGAAATAACTAAACACGTGGCCCATTATTTGCGTAAGCTGGAAACTCATCCAAATCCCCTCGCTCGAGACATCTTACAACATCCCGGTCATAGCCGTTTGAAAAGGAGGGACACTACCGCTCTCAGATGAATAAATTCAAGTTGCTCATTATATCCTATCGAATTTGAAAACTAGATTTTGTCTAGCATTGGCTGGACTTATCTTAATTAACTTTAGTTTTAGGATTTGAATACCTATTGTTAGTTCATTTAAAATGAAGATACAATAAAAAAGTATATGCAAAAAAAAAAAAAAAAAAAAAAAATATTGTGCCGTAACGAGGAAGAAAAAATATTTTTGCTTCAAGTTGTCGCTGAAAATAGATCAAAATATCCTTCGCATAATAAAAACGAATTAATTTAATTATCGTTATAATAAATATTAATCAATTACAAAAATATATAAAAATTTTTTTTTTATTAAAATTTTTGTATGGGGACCACCCTAATGACTGAAGATGGAGGATAGGTATGTTCTTAGAAAATGTTAAGACAACAAAAATATTAAAGTCGGTCATCATTTTACTCCTCTAGGAGCAATCTGGGGCTAGTTAGGGCGGTGAGGGCTAATTTTATAAAAATTAATATTTTGTATGGGAGCACCCTTAAGGAGGGCAGATAGGGGGTAGGTGTGTTCATAAAAAATGTAGGAGAGGAAATATTAGTGTGGGTCGGTCTCACATTTTAACCCTGTAAGTGCGACTCAGGGACAGTTATGAAGCTTTACGTGGATTTTGTCTCGTTTTCTCCTACTTTTGACCCCGATGAGGCGCCATTTACCCCCATCCAACCCCCCTAATTTTTTGGCTCATGCATTTTTTTGCCAAACCCCACAGAATAAGAGGTTCTAGCATATCGAAATCAAGAAGTCGATCACTATCCCACCCCTAATGTACATATAATACGGTAGAATTTTATGATGATCGGTCCATAATTAGTCGTAGCTCCCATATAAGCCCCACTTCCCGAAATCTCTTTGAGGACCATAAATCTCTTAAAAATGTTGTTATCCAAACAATATTGAACACAACTATGTCTCGTACATATACATATAATATGGTAGAATTTTATGATGATCGGTCCATAATTAGTCGTAGCTCCCATATAAGCCCCACTTCCCGAAATCTCTTTGAGGACCATAAATCTCTTAAAAATGTTGTTATCCAAACAATATTGAACACAACTATGTCTCGTACATATACATATAATATGGTAGAATTTTATGATGATCGGTCCATAATTAGTCGTAGCTCCCATATAAGCCCCACTTCCCGAAATCTCTTTGAGGACCATAAATCTCTTAAAAATGTTGTTATCCAAACAATATTGAACACAACTATGTCTCGTACATATACATATAATATGGTAGAATTTTATGATGATCGGTCCATAATTAGTCGTAGCTCCCATATAAGGCCCACTTCCCGAAATCACTTTAAGGACCATAAATCTCTTAAAAATGTTGTTATCCAAATACATATAATATAGTAGAATTTAAGAAAATATTAGTGTTGTGTGGTTTCCCACACAAGGTGGAAATCAAGGTTAAAAGTATAATTTTAAGCCACTTTTCTTGTGATATCAACTGAGATAAAAAAGTCATTTGTTTTTTAACTTACTTCATTGTCGTATCCGGTGTTTCTATATTTACTATTATTTCTTCATCTTCAATTCTTAAAAATTTATAAATTTAATTTCATGGATTTAAAAATACACATGTCCATTGTTTTTTACAGTTCTTCCAGTTAAATTATTTTTCCTCTATTGCTCAATGCCACTAAAACTCAATTTGAAGCGTACAAATAGAATAGCAGAAAAAGTTGGCTTCAACCAATATTTGACGAGTCCTGGGCAATAAGAGTAGGCAGCAAATGAATATTTTCATTTTATTCTTTTAGTATTTTTGTTTTTCATTTTGTATGAGTAGATGTAAGAGTTTCAAGGCCACATGCTGTTTTTATTATAAACAAACATCAATTTGTTGTTTGAGTTATAAAAACAAATGTTGGAAATGATGGCAAAAGGAAAGGCCGGCATTGTTTTAGAAATTAATTTTTTATTTATGTTTGCTCTCTCTTTGCTGTGGCATGAGAAATCGACACAAACAAAACAAACAAACAACCTTCTTCACCTAAAAAAAAAAAGGAATTTTTATTAAGACTACAAACTGCTCTGACAGATAGGCTGGGTGATAAAGATGACCTACAGCCTTAATTAAAAAGGATGGAAACTTTTACTTTCTCCAGTAGCTGTTTCGTTTTTATATTGTGGACAAAAGCGTGACGTTTTTTAATTGCCCTTTTTTTTAAACAGAAAATATGTTACTGAAAGTAGAGTATAAAAAGCTAAAACCCATAAAATAGGATTGATATTTTACGGCTGTATATGAGAACATTTAACCGGCTTAATGTTCTCAAAGGTTCGCAAATCAAAAGTCTTATAATTAAAAATATTTAATTAGGGTGCCTGTTTAAGTTGATGTGTATTAATTTAAAGTTTATTGTCCTTTAATGATAATCCCTAATAAGCCTTAATAGAATGCCTATGTTATTGAAGCCAGTTGTCATCTCTGAAGTTTTTGAATTATGTCTTTTCACTTTCAAATGACACAAAGTTGACACATTAAAGTGTATCGAAAATTCACTTCATTTTTCATATTTGTCATATTCACAAAAAAGAAAAAAAGTAAATAGACAAAAGTTAGCTAAAAGTGACAAGAAAAACAGGAAACTGTATGAGATTTTATGAGTAGCTGAACAAACTCTTTGTTAATACATTCATACATACATATGTACATATGTATGTATTTGCATTTCACTTAGCTTGATTAATAATTCATCCATCTAAAAATCATCGTTATCATCATCATCATCATGATTTAATGATTTAACCTTCATCTATCACATTTTTTCTTATTAGGTTTCCTGTTACTTTTTTATATTTAGTCTGCCGGATGTAGAAAACTTAGCGTGTGTATGTTGGATTAAATAGGGGTTTTTTTTTACTATTTTTGTTTTTGTTTTTAGTTTGTCATGTCATTTTGGCTGAAATGTACTGTTGTTTTTAAAATAATGATTATTTTTTCTTATTCTGCTGTTGACGACTTCATTTTTTCCGCTTGTACATGGTATTTTTGCCAGTTGTAAATGTAAATTCATATTTATTCAAAGCAAAAGATTGAAGAGGCGGAAAGTTATAAGCGAGTGTACGCTAAGTGTCACGAAAATAATTTAAAATTTTAGTTTCAGAATTTTAAATCTTTTAAGATTGCTCGTAATTAATGATATAAAGAAACTTAGACTGGCTTTATATAAAATATTTCAGACTTTATTAGTCACATTTTTGAACCTTAAGTCAGTTGCTGTGTGTGTAAATCACATTTACTTCTAAAATTTGAAATCAAAATTAATTAGATTCCTTTAGAATATTCTGCACTGTCCTAAGATAATTGGTATTGAATATTAATCAAATACGTTCATTAGAACAAATGTTATGAAACAAAACGTGAGAAAATCTGAAGTTGGGGCTTCCTCGCATATGTCGTTGTTTATGTAGTTTATATTTGAAGCTGCTTAATTAATTACATTTTATCTTTATTGTTTATATCTATTGCACATTTATGGCATTTATTGGGGGGGATAGAGTCACCCCAATGCTGCAATAAGGATTTTTACTGATGGCTCCAGGAGGGGTAATAGAGTTGATAGAGTGGATTCTTCGTTGAAAAATTTGCGATTAAATCCTAATTTAGGCTTCCGGATATCTGCTATAGTCTTCAAGCAGAGATCTCTGCCATAAAGCGGACTGCTAACTGGTTGAGGTATTATCGAATATCTGGAGATATACATATGGTGAATTTCACGTCAAGTGACCCAATTTTAAAAATCAATGTCTTCCGATTTGGATGAAATTTGCACCAAGGTTAGTACTATTGAATAGTAGGCAAGACACAAATTTTCAGCACTATCAGTTCAGAAGTGCCGGAATTAGAGGTGGTCAAATTTGTACATTTTGGTCATACAGGGTTTTTTTTAAATGAGTGTAACTTTTCACCTATTGGTCCTAGCAAAAATTGTCCAAAGGACTTTAGATAGCTAGTTCTTCAATCATTCCAAAAATATTTTTTTTTAATTTAAAAAAAAAAATTTTTAATTTTTTTTCAATTTGCGCCTTTTTTTCAAAAGAAAGCTTATACAATTTACTTTAAGGCCTTTAAAATCGCTTAATGGGATGCGAGTGGGATATCTTTAAAAAAATTCTTTTTCAATATTCACGTACAGCTGCGACATTTTCGGTCGATCGACCTGGTCGAAGGCGCGTTGTTGTCTTTACATCACTAACAGACCCAGTTTCGGCAAATTTAGCCATTAATCTCTTTACAGTTGACTCTTTTGGAGCATTGTGACCCCAAATTGATCGCAATTTGCGAACTGTAGCCGCAAAACTTTCACCATTTTGGTAAAACAATTTTACAATGAAAATGCGTTGTTCATTCGTGTAGCGCTCCATTTTTACTAACCTCGTACCTTCTACTAGCAAATAATAACAATTGTTCAAATGTCAAACAATGACACTTCGAATGGCGCCAAATTTAAAAATTGCATTCTAGTTGGAACACTAGACAATGTAATCTGTATAAACTCAGTTTTATTGTGATTGCCCTATAATCCTAATATGCTCATATTAGTTAATATGGTTAAAAATAATCATACTATACATTATTTCATTACCATAATTTGTTGGGCGTATTCATATTATGTTTGTGCTATTATTATAATCCCTGCCGGACTTTGAGTTAACTTAACCCTCATCATACCGACATAAAAACTTACAAATCCTACCAACATGTGTCTCTAAGACACATACATACAAATTAAAAAAAAAAAAAGCATAAGACAATTACAAATTAGTTTATGTTAAGTAATTTTTTATTGAATACATTCTTTACAATTTATAACTTTTGTAGCATGCTCATTGCAGACATTATTTTTACATATTTGGCAGCATTGCTTTATTATACGACTTATTTTTGGATCGCACATATAGCATCTTTTACGTTTATTTGTTGTAGAAGTGGTTGTACTTGGTGTATTTCCTTCTTGAAGAACTTTTTCCATGCATTGAACTATAGGACGTTGTAATTTATTTCTTGACCTTTTATGTATTTGGGGGACAATAAGTCCTTCGGCAACTTCTAGTAAAACGAGTTTTTGAGCTTTTTTTGCTTGTGTTGCTTTCCATGATGTCTCTGAGATACATGTTGGTAGTTTATGTTACATTTTTTTATTTTGGCTTATAAAAAATAGAGGAATTTAATATTTATCAACTTTGTTTTGTGAAATTATACTAAACAGATGTAAAATAAAAGTCATAAAATTTGGTGTCAATATGTAACAAAGTTTCGTTGTTTTATTGAATCAAACATCAAAATGTGTCTCACAGACACATGTTGGTAAGATTAGGGTTAAAACTAACTTATGGCCAATCCAAAATAAATCACAAGTGGCTCAAAAGCTAACTCATTTTCTATGTAAAACGCTATTCAGTTTTTCCACGCGTTGTCATCAGAATGAGTCAGTACTCACTCACTCTGCATAAGTTTAAGCTAACTCATAATGAGCTAACTAATGATTAGGTTAAAAAAAATATTAAAAATTAAAAGTTATTCAAATTCATATTAAATTTTTATTATTTTTTATTTTTCTTAAAACGATGTAAATTGTTTTAAAACTAAAAATTAATTAAATTCATGCATATATTAAGTTTTGTTAAAATATTTTCTTATTATTATTAATTTGGCAGTTGGTCTTCCTGCTGACAAGTATTTGCTCTTTTTGCTTGCGTTTTTCTTACGCAATTGGATTGAAAATGTCTCTTCTTTATTAATTTAATCGCATTTCGATGAGCGTTTTCTGAATTTTCTGTTCTGGATTTTCTGTTGAACAGTATCTATTAAATGAAACGAAAATTTATTAATGAACCGAAAATTTAATAAATATATACATATTTAAATAATTTACCCATTAAAGCACTAAAATTTTTTTATAACTTTTAGTTTTATAAAACTTGTCATATCCACCTCAAATTTGTAGATAAACTGAATAAAAATGAAAACAAAACAAATATTATTATTATTATTTATTATTTATTAATAGATTACATATATAATATTAATATAATATACAAATTCAGTCTTTTTCTTCTTTTTATACAAATTCAGTCTTAAATATATATTTGTTGTGAGCCAGATTGGCATAAAATGTGATTTTTTATATTTTATTATATGTATATAAAATATGTGACTAGGAAAACTCATTTAATATTAGCTTACGGTATTTTAAACATATTTCAATATATTTATATAAAGTAGAAAAATTATAACCATTTAGAATACTGATAACATCGTTTACAGAAAGATTTATTTTATTAAAACAGGCTCTACGTATTTCATTATAAATTGGACATACTCCCAAAAAGAGAAATGTATTTTCTACTTCATTAGTATTACATATTGTACAACAAGTTTATGCAGCATTAATAAAAGATCTGCCATTCAGTACTAATAACAAAACAAATATGTATTTACAGTTTTAACTGTTATGATCATGAAGAAAAAAAGTAAGAACTTGTTTTTCTTCTGTTGCATTTTACTCTCTTTAATGATTGTTAGATTCTGCACCAGATTTGAGTGAGCCAATGATTAGTAAAATACTTATCGAGAAAAAGTCAAATGTTTTAAAAAACAAATAGTTCATCTCTGCATAATTTTTGAGTTACTTCAGAAGTCAGTTGTAAATGAGCTAGCAATAAGTTAACTTTATTTTGAATTAGCTCACAAAAATCCGACAGGGATATGAACAATTGTCAAATAATAATAAAACGGCATTAAATTATGGTTAAATAAGATCATATTATGATATGAATGACAGGTAGTAATTTTCGTATTTTAGTTAAATATTTCGAATGCTTAACATTTCTTTTGCAACTTACTCTACTCAAACGAATAAATTAGCGTGTACGTGTGTTAGTAACTGTGTGGGTATGAGTATGTGTGTGTGTGTCTGCTTGTAAGTGTGTATGTTTACTTACCATATTATGTTCACATTATGCCCCGTTAAGCATAAAGCGCATTTTTCACATTTCACAATTTTACAGATTCTACAATTTGTTTGTTTTTTGCTCCTTATTTTTTTTGCAGTAGTTGTAGTTCTTGCTGATTTTCCACTCCTTTAAAATCACTTTGCATGCAATTTTCGTTTTCGGTTGGTGTTTGTTTTTTTTGTTGCTTGATTTTTGCTGTTGTTCTTATTGCTGCTAGTTTTCAACACTTTGGCATACAAATACAAACACACACACACACATTAGCACAACAACACAGCAAGAAAAACTAAAACAAGATGAGTTTTAGTTGTTCTTAGTTTTGTTTCTTCATTTTATACTAAATCTTTAGTACGAGCTTTGTTGATTTTGTGATTTGTATGTGTTGCTGCTGTTGTCGTGCTTTCTGTGTGTGTTTTTTTTTTTTTTTTGTTTCCAAAGCAAATTACTATTTTGCGAAATTATTAAATTTTTTCTATTACTTTGTATGTATGGTGCATTGCACGTGCCAAGATTAAGGGGTTTTTTTGTGTTGGTGGCAGAGTAGCATTAAGTCTAAATGGAACCGAGATTGAGAAAAGTGATAGATATGAGGATTTTTAAAGTTAGGTTTAGTTTTGCTTGTGTGGGGCCTTATAAAAGACAAAAGCTTTTTATCTTCTTCATGTAGTTTTTTCTATTTACGCTTTAGCTACTAAATATCAACTTATATAAATCCACATAATTGTCCACAGCTCCGTTCAGTAAACATTTATGCGACTGGATTATATGTAAACAATGCTTTATTACTTCTAAAATAATTAAAATATACGAAAAAAAAGACAGACATAACCGTTGTTATGGTTTAGAATGCGACATTTGTACGCCTTTGAAGGTAACAAAATTCAAAAATCTTAACAATCTTATTTATTTGTTTTTTTTTTTTGGCCAAGATGTTGTATTTAAACTTTTTGTATTTGTTTCCTATGTAAGCTAATTGGGCCTAAGTTATTTTATTGTAAATTAAAAACACATTTAATTACAATTTTTTTCCCCGACGTTTCATCAATTTTTTGTTGACTTCTTCAGGGGAATATAATATATGTATTCATTAAATTAAATGGAACATAATTTTTTATTTAATTGCAACTCTGTATTCTTAAATTTTTCTTTAAATGTTTTAATTTTTCAATAGCATTTTAGTAATGGCACTATGATTAGTGCAAAAGGTAGGTCTTTCAGTTTTCTAGTTTCCAATAGATTTGCCATAACAATGTGATCCAGAACGCGACAGAAAATATAACTCATTTTCGCCTGCATCTATTCCAACAACATTCGTTTTTAAATAAGTTTCCCTTATTAGCAACTATCCGCTCCAGAAATGCAGATTAATGGGATTTTTATTCATTTCCACAATGGATTCAGAAGGCGACAAAAACTAAAACTTGCTTAGAACGCGATATTCGTACGTTTTTAAGGGGAACAAAAATCTTAAATTTTTCTATAAATGTTTTAATTTTTCAATAGCATTTTAGTAATGACACTATGATTAGCGCAAAAAGTAGGTCTTACAGTTTTTTAGTTTCCAATATATTAGCCATAACCATGTGATACAGAACGCGACATAAAATATAACTCATTTTCGATTGTATCTATTCTAATATCATTCGTTTTTATTTAAGTTTTCCCTGAATAGCAACTATCCGCTGCTGAAATACATATTTATGTGATTTTTGTACATTTTAATATGGGATACAGAACGCGACAAAAAACTAAAACTCGTTTTCGACTGTATCTTTTCAGTCAAACCTTCCTTGATTTAAAGATGTTTAATTCTAAACCAAATTTAGACCAAAATCTCTTAACCCTTGTTGAAAAAAATTAAAATTACTAATTAATTACATAAATTATGCCCCTTGTGACCCCTTTACTCCTGCCTCTTTCGCTTTTAATCAAACAATTCTTTAATGGGTTTTCATGCTACCCTGTACCAGCAACCATCCGCTCATGAAATAAATACATACATATTTGTGCGTTTTCTTGTTCATCTTTTTAATTTTTTTGTAATATTTTTTCAAACATCCTTCAGTTTAAAATGTTTATTATTCTTTCCTTTAATATTTTTTCTGGTTGTTTCTGCTCACTTTCAATATTTTATCATCATTATTTTGTTTTGCTTAATGTGTTTTTTTTCTCCTTAAAACTTAAAATGTAAATGGTTTTACGTTGATTTATTGTGGGGTTATTTTGTAATGGAACATTTTTAAAATTCCTATTTACATTTGCCATATTTCTTAATGATTTTTTAACTGCAATGCGTTTTAGTCAAGTTTTTTTTAGTTTCTGTTCTATTGTTAATGATTCTTAGTGATTTTTGTAGTGTTATTGTTTTGGATTTTGGGGGGATTTTAAGGCTTAATGAGGAAATATTTGCTTGAGTAAACAATATGGTTACATTGCACATTACGGCTAAACTACTTAAAAGATGGTGATTGTCTCCCACTTGGTTTTATAGCTCTAATTCTACTGGATAGATTTTACTGATTTTCAATACTAAACAGCTTAGGCTAATGACTGACATAATATTCCTTGTATATTTTGGACATCAGACTGTTTTACACAAACAGTTGATTTAGCTATGACTTATGCTCTTGGCTGTTAAATGAATACTTCAAGAAAGTAGTAACAAATTGTGAAATATATAAAAAATATGTATTTTTTTTTTGGTAGATTGTCTCACAATTTGATCCATAACTTTGGTTTTACAGAACCTTTTATTCTGATTGTCAATACCAATTTACTTAGGACAATCATAAAGATTTTTGTTTAAATCTTGGTAATATGGGTGGTGTATTTTAAATGTTAGCGTGATTTACACATACAGGTAGACAGACAATTTAATGTCAGAAATTATAATTCCATAAGGATTTGTTGGAAAAATGTTTTCATGAAATTTAACAAATCAAAATTTCTGTGAATTATTGTTAATAATTTTAAATAATCCAAATAAATAAATTGTACCTAAATAATAAAAATACGTATCTGAAGAATTCCTACCAACCCTTTTTCTGTCTACTGTGCACCCTCTGCTATAAGAAATCATTGAAATATTGCAGTTTTTATCGACATGAAATATTTATTTTGCTTTGCTGTGTTAAAAAAAAATACCATCACCCACTAGGGACCAATGAGGGAATGGCAACAATTGGTCAGGTAAAATATTGTTCATGCAACAAGACCTTGTTAAATAGTGTTGGCTTGTGAATACTATTTACATTTTACTGGTAATACTTGTGGTTAACCATGCAGAATTTGTACAAAAATCAAAAATGTTTCTTACTGTTACTCTTGTTTTAACATCTGTCAATTCAGTTTTGTTATTTTCTGAATCTTTTATACAATTAATAACATTTTATTTATTAAATACCAACATAACTGCAATGAATTTAAAATAAACGTTATTTCTGTTTTTTTTTTGTTATCTGCTTTTAGGCTGTGCTGGCAAACAATATTCATGGTTGGGGTAAGTTAAAAAATATTGTTTTATACATATATAAATATTTATTTGATTTTTTTGTACACACAATATCTACCTATAACTAACTATACCATTATATATATACCTACATATATAGTTTAAACAAAGTATTTTTATTGTTAACGCTTAAATGATTTAATAAATGGTTGGTTAAATATTTGAGTTTTGAGTTGAGTTTTCAATAAATACAAATTATATTTGATGTGATGATTATTATAAGGCAATTAATTTTATTTTTAGGAGAAATATGCCAAATAAAAACTACAATATTTAATTATTAAAAAACTTTTAAACTTTTTTTGTTGCATTAAACTACATGTTCATACAATTGCATAGCATTTACTTTATCTAGCCACATGTACACATGTTGAAATTCAAAGCAAAAACATGTAAATTGCTTTTTTACATAGAGCTGACCTCCTCCGGAACCTTGATTATCATGTAACACGTACCCGCCAGCGCTCGTGTAACTTGCATTTTATTGCAAAAACAAATTCATATTTACATTGTGAACGTACTTGCACACTTCCGGCCATTTAAAAGGTTTGTGTACTAAATAGCTGAGTTTCATGCATTTAAGTTTTTTCTGCCAATAAAAATAGTGTTATTTCAAAAAGCTTTTAATGAGATGTTAATTTTTGGGGTTTATTCTAAGGCATTGGAGTAGTGAAGTAAAGAATTTAGTGGACTAGCTGGTTGGCTAGTGGGGATGTTGGCGTTTTACTAACCAATAATTGGAATTAGATTTAGTAAAGGCCTACCGAATTTAAAGTTGTGCTGAAGTGCTATAAAACTTTACCCATCGATTGCTACACTAACAGCATATAAAGAAAACTAAAAGGGAATCAGTAGGACATTGGACTACAGGTCACACTCCTATCTGATGGCTTCTTTCTATCAACAACAAATTAAAACCAGAAAATCAAAGTGCCCAATCATAACTTGATTATTGATTTTACATAAAACTTTACAAATAGATTTCTTCAGTATTTACTTAAAAAAAAGATAAAAGGGAAAAATAGGCCGAACAAACTTGAATTATTGCCAAATTTCTATTTATAATCTATTTGTACTGTTAACAAAGTCTGATTTAAATACATGAACTCTGTGATTATTATAAACATGATTAACTAAAACATAATAAATGTCACGTTCATGTATTTAAATCATAGTTTGTTATCAGGATTCTGTGATTATTATAAACATGATTAATTAAAAAATGATTAATGTCGCATTCATGTATTTATATCATATTTTGTTATCAGTACTCTGTTATTATTATAAACATGATTAATGTCGCCTTAATGTATTTAAATTATAGCTTGTTATCTGGACTCTGTGATTATTATAAACATGATTAATTAAAACATGATCAATGTCGCGTTCATGTATTTAAATCATAGTGTGTTATCAGTAGCCTGTGATTATTTTAATCATGTGTCTGACATTTTAAATTCAATTTAAAATTTAGTATTTTATCTAAAATCAAATCGATTTTGAAAGTGTGTCGCGTTCGCCATCACCTGGGTTCTGCATTTGTAAAATGAAGTGGAAGTGAAATTTTCATTAAGTTTGTGTTCTAAATTTTGTGAAAATGATTTGCATAGTAAAATAAGTTTGGTTCATCGTGGTGTAAAATTTTCACTCGTTTTCTTGAACGCTGTGAAATTGTCCATGTGGAATTGAAAACGAATTAATGTTCACTTTGTAGTCGAATATAGAACATAGCCATAGGAACATATTTTCTCAGAAACGTATGTTATTATTGAAAGAAAAAGTTCAAAGCTGCTAACAATAAGTTATTCGGTGTGCCAGTAGTATTGCGAATTAACATTTCGTGTTGTTGTGCTTTTCAAATTAAAGTGTTGTCGTTTGAGTGCCGGATTTGCACTTGCAATTAAGCTCCGATTTTTTAGTATTTTCGCTACTTTTGTTTTCTGTTTCACTTACATATTATTTGGTGTTTGACTGCCGCACAGATTGCAGCTTATTGCTGGTTTCTCATATTGTTGTTGTGGTGTCATGTAGCAAGAAATACAAGCAACAAACAACAAAAAAGCGCTTAAATTTAGCTTGGCTTCTTTCTACACCACTTTTCGAAAATTGTTTTAATTGTTGTTGTGTGTATGAGCCAACCAGTAGAGTTTTTTAAATAGTGTTAAGCACAAGTACGAATGTGTAAGTAGTGTAATGTAACTTTTCTCTTACACTCACACTATTATTTTAGGTCCTTTTGTTCTATTGTTTAGTGGGACTTTTGTATTTGATTTAAAAGGAAATGGACTTTTAGGTGAGTGTGTGTGTTGGAGTGTGCGGGTATGTGTGTGTGTCTGTGGTTGAGTATGTTACGTGCAACGCTTACATTAAATGCTAATTAAAAGTGTATCGGTGTAAAGGTGAGTATTTGCCTAAGTATGAACAAGAGGGAGGAGAACTTGCAACAATTCTTTAAATGGTAAACAGTGGCAGCTAAAATTAGAATTAATTTCTAAAGAAAATACTGTTATACACAGAATCGATACTATTCTACACAGGATTTTCTATAGAAAAATACTGTTATACACAAGATTTTCTAAAGAAAATACTGTTATACACAGGATTTTCTATAGAAAATATTGTTATACACAGGAAAAAACTGTTATACTCAAGATTTTCGAAAGAAAATACTGTTATACACAGGACTTTTTATTGTTATATTGTTATACACAGGATTTTCTATAGAAAAAATACTGTTATACTCAAGATTTTCGAAAGAAAATACAGTTATACACAGGACTTTTTAAAGAAAATACTGTTATACACAGGATTTTCTATAGAAAAATACCCTTATACACAAGATTTTATAAGGAATATTGTTATACACAGGATTTTCTTATGGAAATACTGTTCTATACAGGATTTTCTATAGAAAAATACTGTTATACATAAAATTTTCTAAAGAAAATATTGTTATACACACACTTTTCTATAGAAAAATACTATTCTACACAGGATTTTCTATAGAAAATATTGTTCTACACAAGATTGTCTATAGAAAAATAATGTTATACCCAAAATTTTTTAAAGAAAATATTGTTATACCCAAGATTTTCTATAGAAAATATTGTTATACACAGGATTTTCAATTTTACTCGAAAATTCACTATGAAAATTTCGTATTATTTTTGGTCAATATAGTCAGGACTCCGTTTGAGACCGCTACTAAGAACTTGCTCGAAAATTGGCAGAAACCTTTGCACGTTGAACGTATTTCTCTTTATTACGTATGGTATGTGTTTCCGAGGTATGATTGGGTAATTTTTTTGAAAATTCGACTTGCTTAGTTTTAAGGATCTCTTCGTTCTGTACTTTCTTTTTGAAACTCTACATTATCCGGATATTTATACTTTCAGCATACGCATACGAATCCTTGTTTGCCTTTTTTGTGCAACTTTCAAGTAGAAGTTGTAGTGAAATTTAAGCAAAAGAAAACTTAGAAAAGAAAATCACAATAATAAATGTTAATTGCTAGTCCTTTTAAGGCGATTTTTTTACTTTGTGTTTACGCTCTTTACAAAATCTACTCTTGCTCCCAGTGCTACTCGTCCTTGTTGTTTTAAAGTTACATAATTGTACAATGTTTCGTCTTTATTTCTGTGTGTTTTTTTTTCGTTGCTGTTCTTCATCATCTTCTAAGTATTTAAAGGTGTATGAGCGTGCATAATTAATTTCAATTGTATTATACTTTCATTATAGTCGTATACTCAGGTCTTTTAGAATTCATTCATTTGTTGTACGTGTAACGTAATTATTTTTGGGCCAAGTTTTATCGTCATACTGTTGGAATTTATAATTAGTTTTACTACTTTTTCATTAGTATTTATTAAAAAATGTGTGGATGGGAAATAATTCTACACAAAAAAAAAAATAATAATTATAAGAAAAACAATTTAAAATGTTATAACAGGGCTAGTGCAAATTTTAAATACCCTGCTTTTTTAACTAGAATGACACTCATTCAACGTTGAGGCTTTAGTACACACATGCACAATTTCGTAGCAAGGAAATATATATATGTGTAAGAGAAACTTTAAAATTTGTTTAAAATGGCTGAGATTTTGTTCCATAATTTTATTACTTTTAAGATGATTTTGCTCATATTCAATACCAAACATGCTACAAAAATGTGAAACATTTTGTTAGAAATATATTAATTTTGATTTAAAATTATGGCACTGAGGGTGTTTTATACAAACATGCAGAGAAAGGGACACAACTAAACGCAAAGTAGTAAAATTTCATAAGAATCACGCAATTACACAGTTAGTTTTTAGGTTATTAAATGATGAATATCAAGTATTACACACGAAATTAGAGACTTATATATTGGTAGTAGGGTATAAAAATTAAAACAATAATTTATTCATTTCATTGCTTAACTAGACAAATTTTGCGGGCTATCTTTTGTTATAGTTTTTCATTCAATTTTCCTAGAGTTTTTCTTTGTTTTATTAAATAATATATACATATTTTTCTATTTTATTAAATAAATTATTTAGTAAAACTAAAACATGACCTCTGTTGACTAACGATTTGCTTAATGTCTTTCATGTCTAGTGTCTGTTAATGGATTGGACAAGTGACATTGTCTGTTGCTGAAGGGAGTAAATATTAACCCATATCGAACTATGGTTGCGAAAACGCAACACTCACTTTAGGGATGTGTGATTCTCAGTTTGGCTATCTTTTTCTTAAACCCGATATCCAATATGTAAATTTGGTTAAATATCTAAGTAATATGAATTGAGATTTTCCTCAGAAATGATTTTTTCATATTGAAATCAGATCAAAAAAAAAAAAAGGATTTTTCCAACTTTTTTCGATTTTTTATGAATTGTTATAAAATTAGTAATAATATTTAATATATCGACGGACAGCTGTGCTAGTATGAAGATTATACATATATCTATGCATTTATATAAGATTTGAAACCAAAAACCACAACGCCTATTGTCCTGGTACAGGATAATGTGGGTATTGCGAAAACGCAACGCTAGTCCTAAACAAGGGCTGGCGCCACGCCCAGTGATTCAATTTGGACCAACAATATTTTTTTCTTAGTAAGACATAAATAAACATTTTCTAAAACTCTCTTCATTGTAACTCGATGGAATCTTAGGGCAGTCCGATATGGATTAAGTTTACTTAGTACGTTTTTGTAAAATAAAAACATTTGACTAATTGGGTGTGCTGTAATAGTTGTAATAGTTAGTAGCAGTTGGCGTTACTAATTCAATAATATAATTTAATAAATATTAATTCATTTTTTAAACAAATTCTTAGGAAACGATTTAATGTCTTATGACTTTTTTCTTGCTTGATTTTATCTCAAACTACAATTCACAAAAAATTCTAAAACAATAACTCTTGTTAAACTACCAGTCTATGAAAAAGACATAATCATTTTGTAAACTACCTACTAGGACAAGTATATAAAAATATACAATATTATTTTACATTTATAACAAGACGACAGACACTCTGGTCAATGGCGCAAATAAGAAAAACACATTTACTTGTCGTTCTTTACCCCCGGTGTGTGTTTTTCCTCATTTCTGTTTCAATAGTCTTAAAAAAATAGCTGCCTGCTTGCTATGCAAACCAATTTTTTTGTTCATACTTTAAACTTGAATTTAAGCCAAAAACGTAACAAATGGTGGAAAATTAAAAAAAAAACAAGTTAGAGTGCAATATTCGGCTGTGCCGAATCTTTAATACCCTCCACCTAAACGTAATAAGAAATAGAAAAACTACACTCACAGGTTTTAAAGCTAGAATATCTTATTCTGTGTTTTCTATTCAGTCTTAGTGCAAATTTTAGTATTTGATATATTGTCTGAAAGACAATTTTACGACCAACATAATTTATTTTAAATGTTTTGAGATTATAGCTAATTTTGACCATTTATAATTGATGTAATTATCGATTCTTACCATAATTTAAAGAGAACATTTTTCCATATTCACAATAAGTTAAGAAGCAAAGTATAAAATTGAGTATAAAAAATATAAGATTATAAGATGAAGCTTTTTTGTGTGAATTTGATCTCAAGAATATTATTTACAAAAGATTTATGGGTGGCCTAATAGAAGTGGACCAGTTATGGACTGATAGCTTCTAAATCCAGTATCCACTAATGTGGTTTCTACGTATTTTAAGCTTATTTTGGTTGAATTTCATCTTAATAACGTTATTTATAAGAGTTGATATCTGGATTAAAATTTCTGATCCATATAAAAGTTGGTTCGATATCGATATTTAGTAGTCATTTTTGAAGGTGCTAATTTTATATGGCAGCTATGACAAATTATGGGCCGATCTTCTTATATTTTGCA
This sequence comes from Bellardia pandia, assembly GCA_916048285.2. Classification (NCBI taxonomy): domain Eukaryota; kingdom Metazoa; phylum Arthropoda; class Insecta; order Diptera; family Calliphoridae; genus Bellardia; species Bellardia pandia. Next base: position 52,822,893 of record OU696531.1, read on the forward strand.
ACAGTGATTTTTATGGATATGAGGATATTTTGCGTCCAATTTCAACATAATAACGTAATTAATATTATTAATTACGTCATACTAATAATAATACATAAGTATAAACGTGGAATTCGGAAGTGGACTTTATATGGGGTGTTGCGGGAGCTTGCCAGAGCGCACAGTTTCACAAGATTATAAACAACAAATACAATTTTTGATACGTTTAATTACGTACTTTTTAGTGTGAAACAAATAGCGACAAATCCGTAATGTAATTTTTTAAAACCAATTAAGTTTTTTAATTTTAGAATTTAATTTTTAAAGTTTTACAATCATGTGGTGGAAGCAACCGTTTCTTGGAGAATGTTGAGGCCGCTATTGCTCTATGACGTCGAATTTAATTTTTTTACAGTTAAAAATGTACGATTATTAGCTTGGAATTTTTACATGATTTTTTGACAGATTCGGATCACATTAAGTCGATAACTACGATAAATTAGTAACCGATTATAAAGTGAACGATAGTGGGGCTAACATGGGGTATATAGTCAAATATGGACCGATATTATCAAAATCCAGCAGTTTGATTTAGGCATGCATGTAAATGATCCGTGTAAAATTTAGGATTAGTACCCTTATTTATAAGAGATTTATGAGTATTAAAGTGATTTCCGGAAGAGGGCTTAATATGGGGGGTACGGTTAAAAATTAACCGAAATTCGCAAAATTTTGAGGAATGATTTTTGTATACATATGTACATGTAAATAATCTATGCAAAGTTTTGAGTCGGTACCGATATTTATACGATATTTCGGATGTGGTCCTTATATGTCAGCTATGACCAATTATGGGCTGACCACCACACAATTTAGTACAACAATTTATTTATCTATAGGGATTATTTATGTCAAATTGTAACCGTTTAACATTATTTATATCAGTTTTATACGTATTTAAGTGAATTTTGGAAGTCGACTTTATATGGGGTCTATGGCCAAAAATGAATCTAACTAAAAAAAATTTCGTTTTACGATTTCTTTTTGCATGGAACTTATTTTTTCTGAATTTTGTATTGATATTCCAATTTTATACGCATTTATGTATAATTGAGCAATATTTCAGGAAGATTTTTGTATAAGGAATATGAGAAATCATGGACCTATTCTTACTATTTTCCTCACACTTTCTTCTTTTATCATACAAACAACGTATACAAAATTTCATGGGAATAACTGCAATATATTTAAAAAAATTGGAAGACAAATTTTAAAAAATATAAATTTTTTATGGAGGTGGTCTCACATTTTGGTCCATAACTCTGATTCTACTTTACCGATTTTGCTGATTTTCAATACCAAGCTGCTTAGGAGAACTATAAGCGGTTTTTGTACACTATATTGATTTTGGTTGTGTCTTTTGGACGTGAAAGTGTTTCACAGAGACAGACAGACGGACATGGCTCAATCGACTTAGAATTTCGTAAAGACCAAGAATATATATGTATACTTTGTTAAGTCTCAGATGAGTATTTCTCAGTGTTACACACGGAATGACAAACTTATATATACCCTCATTCTCCACTTATGATGGTGGAGGGTATAAAAAATAGCAAAAGAAACTATTAAATACAAACTACTTGATGATTTTACTTTTTTTCTATGAAATATTGTTTTGGCAAAAAAATTCAACACTTTGTAATTTATTTCGTTAAAATGTCTCTTAAAGATTATAAATCGTTATTACTAGATTTTTGGAGTTTTTAAGAAAGAGTTTTTTTTTTCAAAAGCCTCTTTTTGTGTAAAACTTTCTTTAAATAAAAAAGCCTTTAAAAAAAGCTCTTTTTGTGTAAAGCTTTCTTTAAATAAAAAACGGGGTTTAGACGGATTTTTGTCTTTATGATTATCTTTAGTAAGACTTTTTGACCAAAGTGTTATTGGTAAACAGTTTTGCCAAATCAAAGCTTTTTTTTTAAAGAACTTTTTATTTAAAAGTTGTTTTAAAAAGCCACCAAAACAAAGTTTTGTTTTTAATGAAAATGTTTTTCCTATCATCCAAAGAACATTTTACTATATACATACTAGTATTTTACAAAAAACATATTGAAATTAAAAGCTTTTTCACTAATTTCTTTATTTTCATAAAAAAATTCCTAGTTTTTGATTATACGATTTCTAGCTAAATTTAAATTTCTGAAAACAATAAAAATTAAAAACCCTTAAATATTTTGTATATTTTATATTGCAAATACTATGCAATCATAACAAAACTCCACCAAATACTCTTACTTGTAAGGCTTATCTGTTTGCAAAAAGAAGCATAGTTTTAGGATTTATCTAAGATTTTGCTGATCTAGTAATTTTTACTTGAACAAAAGAAAAAAAAGTACGTAAAACAAAACAACAAATAAGTCGTGTTTTAGTTGCTGTGTGCTGCCTTTACAAAAGGCAAAAAAAAAAAAGATAAATAAATAAACCATAATGCTTTCTTTAGAATATTAAAATACTCACTAAAAGTAGTATACGTACTTGCACTCGTTGCAACAACAGCTGTTTGTTATTTATACCCATGTTAACTTTTAAGTAGCAATAAAACTCCTAATTCTTCTTACAATACCAACAAACAAACAAACAATCATACTACGAATGTGTGCAAGAGTTTGTTTGTGCGTGTGTAAGAGTATAAACTAAATCAAAAGTATACTTTTAGGTTGTTTCCACTAAAATGCAATGTTAGTGTGTTGTTTCATACTTGAAAATTTCCTGTGTTTTTTTTTTTTGTTTTGTTTTTATTTTCTACTGAAATGTTTTGTTTATCTTGCTAAAGAAAAACAAAAGCCAAAAAGAAAGAACAAGAAAAAGTGTAGAAAACAGCTAAATAACTGGCATTTTTAAGTAAATCTGCTTTGCCAGAAGTGTATAAAAAAATGCGTGAAGTAGTTTTTTCTGCTGATGCTGCTGCTGCTAGTTCAGTTGTTGTTGTATTTGTTTCCATGTTGTGGCATCATGTTTAAGTACATGTTATTTCTTGTTGCATACTTTTGGCAAGTGAGTTTTTGTTTTAGTTTCTTTTTTTTTATTATTGTTAAGAGCTTGGGCCTGCTACTCGTACATGTTGCAAGTAGTGTTCTATAGCTATTTATATATTACATATATAGTTGTAGTTGGTCTAGCAAAGACTCTTACGTTGAAAACAAACGCCTTTTGTTGTAAAGTAATACAATAATAAAATCTAAAATTAGAAACTAAAAATAAAATGTTCTTTGTGTGTTAATTGAGTTTCTTGCGTTTCGGATGTAACATGTTTAAAGTTGTAAAGTGGTTCATTCAAACATCTGAAAGTTTCTGTTGCTACAAAAGAACGTTTTTTTTTGTTGTTTTTTGTTTTCTGGTATTATGTATGTGTAAAAGATAAGATGACGTATGTTGAGATAAATGTTGAAATGAAATTGTTTCTTTATGTTTATGTGTTTTTAAGGAATAGTGTGGCATGTAATATTTAAAACAATTACCTTTAAACTCTGGCTGAAATCTTAGTTCATATATATTAAATATAATTAAATTATTAACTATATATATATTTAAATTAAAATTTTCTTTCAATATCTTTAGTTTTATTAATTTGTCTTACATATTCTTTGTCCAACTGTTGAATGTTATTTGAGGAAAAGGTGTTAATTAAAGTTTAACAAAAAGCATTATTCTACTTGCTGATGTTTTAAAACTAAATTAATCTAAACAAGAAATTACACATATACAAAATTGTCTTTACAAAGTGTAATCAACAAAGTGAGATAAATAATATGTGAACATGAAAGTTTTCTCAGCCAACTGATACATTCGTTCTAATTTAATAAAATAAAATATAAATATAATTTACTGAAATTTTGAGAATATTCCAGGAACTTGTTTGTATTTCTTCTATTTAGGCCATATTTCCATTAAAAATTATGTTATATTGACAAAAATGTGACATACTTTTAGGCAAGCATAAACAAAGCATAACAATAGCTGCATTCTTTGGTACAGATTTTAAGCTGTAGACACCTTTCGATCATACATTTTCAAAAATCAATATTAGTTGCAGGTGTTCGGTGTGATAACATGATAACAGAGTTCGTAATGTCTAAAAAGGTTGACATTGATGTGGTAGACATATGATCCACGAAAACATTCAATGACTGGCATGAGGCTTAACTTATTACGGCGATAAGAATTGGCACCTTAAATTATGTATGTGATTTAATATGATTGAATTTGTTTATGGCTCTGCGAATTGTGTTCCCAATGAAACAGACAATAAATTCACCACACAATACACAGACTACAACACGAAATAATAAGGCATCTTGCAGATAATTCTTCGCTATGCCCCTAAATTACCCCAACAGTTGGGCCACCTTTGATTTTAACCTTGGGGCAATTGTTTATAATATTTAGGGTGATCTTTCGTCAAAAATAAAACTAAAATTCGTCATGAATTGTGAGCTCACAATTTGGGATATGTAAAATTTTTCCCTTTGGGGCCATAATTCACAGCGCCTTCTTTATATGAGGTCGAAGTCAGGTGGAAGAAGCAAATTTCACATTACATCAACGAAATTGAGCAACTTTAAACAAAAGGATCATAGAACAAATTAGAACAAAAGAGTTCGTTAATGCCAGTATAGATTTAAGAAAAAATATGGCCTACATTTTGTGATACCCTTTCTTCAAAACTATATAATACACTTTGATTGGGAAATTTATATCCAATATAAAAATAATTTGAAATCACTTGAATTTCTTAAATTTGTTAGATCCGTCTTGCAACACTATAGTAGAGTATATTACCACACTTTTAGTATTGTCAACTATTTAGTTTATTCTTACACTTCTAAGAACTGATCTGAAAGAAAAATGGCAACTAAAATTATAATTGATATGACTGAGTTTTGTTACCTACTCAATCTATCTAATTGACATTTCGCACAAAGTAGACATTAGTTGCTTTAAACAAAATTATTAAGTGGCATATAAAATGTTTACAACAAAACACAAATACGTACAAAATAATTCTTAAAATATGAATATAACATAAAAACACTGTAAAAGAGAGCAGCCCTAAAAAGAAAAACAAATTTTCTTTGCATATTTTTAGGTGTAATAAATTAATGAATTATGGTTGGTACAAAATTAAAAATGTGTTTTTTCTTTTCTTTCTTTAGAAAGCTATAAAAAGTAAAGTAAAGTGTAGTGTAAGTACAAGTACTAGCTAAATTATTATTTATAATATATAACCTTGTTGCTGACGAGGTCGTCAGCAATTTAAAAATGTTTTTCTTCAAAAAAAAAAAAAAAACTTTATAGCCTAGCTTGAGGCTGTATTTCTCTTTATATGTTTCAATCATATTTTCTTTTTGTGCTTTGTGTTGTGTTGGCAAAATATAATCAAATTTATTATTATTCTTTTTTTTTCTTCTGTTTAAAGAAGCTAGTTTTATATTTTTTTGTCATTAAGAAAATTATATTATTAGGTTTATATATTAAAAATATTGCCTAGTTTAAGGATTTATTATGAATATGTTTATATAATTTTAAATGTTTTTGATGTTATATACATGCACATATATTATTTTCTTAATTGGGCATTTAAAAGCACCAAGACAAATTTTATATTTTGCTATAACTAAATAGAAATAGACTGAATTTGAAAACCAACTAATAGTATTGAAATTATGATATTAAGAAATTCGATCAAGTATCGATTTTTAAATAAGACAAACGTTAGTTCTCCATTCATGCGTGATTAAATGATGTTTCAATTTATATTAATTGTGTATGACATTGGCTACGAATGTCATGTTGACTTTGTTTAATTAGAATCAATCTGTATAGTTTTTTTTTAAACTACGCTATATATAAGCATTAGTGCTATAATTCCGTACAATGTAAATATTGTAGCATACTTTACAGCTGTTAATATTTATTAAAAACTAAAGCCTACATATTCTAGTGAGTATTTGTTACACTATTTCTTTGTTTTATAATCAAAACAATTTTGTCTTAAACTTAAAATTATTTTCTTAAAAATAATGTATATACAAATATGCAATAAAATTGCTTTCCATATTTCTTTAAATTGCAGTTTTTATTTAATAAAGTGGTTGTTTAAAAGCTTTTTTATATACAGAAAATCTTTTTTGTATTGTTTGTTTTAAATCGTTTTAGTCTTTTGAAGAAATGCTTGTATTAAATTAAAGAGTACGGCTTTGGTGACGTATGTCATGTCGACTTTGCCACTTTGAGCAGTTCTTCTCACTTTTAGAAACATTATAAATTTATTTAGAATCAAGCTGTACAGTTTTCTTTTTAAACCAGTGTCACCTATTTACGAGCATTAGTGCTATAATTGTGTACAATATAAATATTGTAGCATACTTTACAGCTGTTAATATTTATTAAAAACTAAAGCATATATATTCTAGTGAGTATTTGTAACACTATTTATTTCTATTATAACAAATAGTTTTGGCATACAATTTGATTTGAATTTAGCTTTAAATGAAATAAACAATTTTTTTCCTAATTTCAGTTATTTCGTCATTATTTTTAATGAAGGTTAAATGTTAGTTTGTACCGGTTACGGTTCTGTTTTATTTTAATTTTAGTTGATATATATAAAGCTTTTTAATTAAAATATATATGGCGTAAATGACATTTAGAAACAAAGAAATTAAATTTAAATAAAAGTGTAAAACAAAAAGAACCTCAAAAAAATATAAAGTCAAATAGTATAAACATGTTTTAGCTATATTGCGAATACACATGCAAATGACACAAATTCTTTGGTTCATGTGGATATTCGTTTTTATTCAGAATTTTTCTTTTATCCTCTTTTAGTTGTTTGATTAAAAAAGGAGTGCGAGTGAGAGTGTGTTGTAGGTGTTGTATATTATAATAGGGTGGTTCCTATTTTGCACTTTTTGATTTATTGTGAAAATATTGCTTTATTCAATGAAAACGGTAATCGATTTTGCTGAATTTTTCATTCGTATAGACGACTGAGCATAGTAGGAGAAACAACGATATCAAAAATTGCTAAATATGGTAGAACCTAATATTACAGCAACCATTAAAAAGATCAAAGGATTATATTTTCGTTTTTTAAATCAAGCCACTAAAAGCAGGTTATTTTACAAATACAATATACCAACGAATACTTTCATTTATACTTTTCTCTATGTTTTATTTTTTTCCACTTTATACTTTTTTCGTTTTGCAAAATCGCTAAAACTACTTATATGTATGTATTTTTTGATTATCATATTAATTAATTTAATAAATTAATATATTTTTATGCAATTTGATATTTAATTTTATTTTATTTTATGTTTAATGATAATGTACTCGCATGGACAGTATTTCATGTTTATAATGTTTTAATAACATTCTATCCGGCAACAACAAGAATACAACAGTTAAAAGTTAATTAGTTTTAATTAAAATAGCATTCCTTATATTGTTGCTATTGCTGTTGTTGTACAAATTTACATAATTGCTTTAATAAGTTTGTTAATGCCTGGTAGTGGGTGCTCCACCCAATGCTTGTACATAAATTTATTTAAATTAGTCTCGACTTTTGTTTATTCATGGCTTCTATGTCAGGGGTCGGTCGTTATTTTCATTAAAATTTATTTATGTTTAAACATTTAAGTGCCTAGTTGCATGGCAAATTAGACGACAATATAAGTGTTATTATTTATTAAAGTCTGTTGAATTTTTTTTTATTTATGTGAGTAAATAAATACATGGAAGGTAAAGTAGTAAAGGGGTGTTAGAGCTTGATTAATGAAAAGATAAAAATTAAGATTTTCTATTTGGGAAACAACAAAATGTATCTACTATTAACAGACAAAATTATTAAGTTTTTCTTTATGTGATTACTTGCTACTAAAGGGTGTCCCAACTAGAACGCAATTTTTAAATTTTAAATAAAATACAGTTATTTAAAAAAAAAAATCGTAAAACTTTATTATATCGTAAAGTAGACAGAATAAGGTTATGTATGTAACAACACATCGTGCAGATGGCCGCCGCGGTTTTGCTGGCACACACGCAATCTTTTAATGGAATTTTCATTGCCCTTTTTGCATAAATGCTGCGGTATTTCATTAATGCAGCATCCAATTTCCTCTTTAAAGGCTGGAGTCGTCGTCGGCTTATTCGCGTAAACCATCGACTTTAAAAAACCCCAAAGAAAAAAAATCTAAAGGTGTTAAATCGCACGATCTAGGCGGCCAATTCTGGTCTCCTAAACGCGAAATAACACGACCGGGAAATAACTGATGCATTTTCTCTGGCTGTATGACATGTGGCGCCGTCTTGTTGAAACCACATTCCCCCCGCATTCATTTCTTCAATTCTAGGCAAGAAAAAACTAGTTATCATATCGCGATAACGAACACCATTGACTGTTTGCGCTTGACCTGCCTCATTTTCATAAAAAAAGGTCCAATGATTCCTCCAGCCCAAAAACCACACCACACAGTGACACGTTGAGGATGCAAATGCGATAATTCTGCCTATTGACGAAGCCATCAAGATGGAAATTGGCCTCGTCACTGAAGATGATTTTATCGGCAAAATCAGCATTTTTAAGTTGTCTCTCCAATACCCAAATAACGAATCCCCTTCGCTGTCCATGGTCAGCTGGCTTCAGTTCCTGAGTCAATTGAACTTTGTATGCATGAAGATGCAAATCTTTCGTCAAAATTCGCTGCATAGTGAATTTGGAGACACCAATTTGCTGAGCTCGGTGTCGAATTGAGGTGGATGGAGTTTGAGCGACATCATCACGTACGGTCGATCGACCTGGTCGAAGGCGTGTTGTTGGGTTTACATCACTACCAGACCCAGTTTCGGCAAATTTATCGATTAATCTCTGTACAGTTGACTCTTTTGGAGCATTTTTGTGACCCCAAATTGATTGCAATTTGTGAACTGTTGCCTCAAAACTTTCACCATTTTGGTAAAACAATTTTACAATGAGAATGCGTTGTTCATTCGTGTAGTGGTCCATTTTTACTAACCTCGTACCTTCTACTAGCAAACAATAACAATTGTTCAAATGTCAAAGAATGACACTTTGAATGGCGCCAAATTTAAAAATTGCGTTCTAGTTGAGACACCCTTTAGAATATATATATATTGTACATAAAATAATGTTCAATTGCTTTTTGTTTTTTGTTTTTTGTTTTTGACTTGAAAATAAAAATAATGGCGCAATCATCATTAAAATTTTGAAATGACGATATTTTTCATAAAAAATTTAAATACTTGCATTTTTCGTAAAAACAGCTCAGCAAATATGGAACCAATTTTTAGTGAAAAATCCGACTACTTAGTATTTTCGTAGCACTAGAACCTATCTGCGATCTCAGGCAGTTATTATGCCTATATATAATTGCGTTACTTTCTTTGGAAAAGGGGATAGAATGAAGAAGTAAAGGTGGTGAAAGTAGAAGAAACCTTTATACACAACTCTGCAATTGCGCATTATGTTTGTTTTAGTGCAGCATTGCAGTGCCTCTGGTGGTAAAGTAGGCGCATTATTTTTTAAAGATTTATGGCCAACTTACAACAGGTTTATTAAGCAAATTTCCATACAAAATTTCTTTTATAAACATCTTATAAACCTGTTGTAAGTATTTATGAATAAGGGGGTTATTTTATAGCATTTATTTAATTATTTTACTTCGGCGGCGTTTGAATGCTATACCACCGAAGGATGGCGCTGTGATAAATATTAGTTATGATGGATAGAAAGAAAACTAATAATTATCACAAACTGATGTTGTTTGAGTGGCAGCGGCTGGGAATCGAACCCGTGATACAAATACCAACTCCTGCGCTAACCAATTAAGCTACAGCACCCTGTTTTTTATGGAACGTAACACCGACGCAAAGTGTGTGGTATTCGTGTATATAAAACCCTTAATAACTTTGTAAATAAGAGTTTCATTGAGAAAAGGAGCACGTTCGTTCTAAAACAATTTAAATATTTTTAAGCTTATTTTTAATTACAGCAATTTTTCCACATTTCAGCTATTATTTATTTATTTATTTATTAAATTATATTGTCTTTGTGTAATTGAATTGAACCATCAATCAAATGTTTTAGCCATTTGTCTCCAGTATTTTCATTAATGTATGTATGTATTTCCAATAAAATGCCAAGATCTGCATGTGAAATAAAATCAATAGAAATTTTAACTCTATTGCAAACACGTGTATTGTCTAAATAAATGTTGGCAGATTCTTTATCATATCAAACATCTCTGCCTCCACTTTACACACTTTAACAAACATAGATTTTATTGTTTACGGAGAAAAGAAATCAAAGCCCAAAATTTATTATATTTTCCGTTGTTCTTACTTATTCACTCATAGTACATACATCTTGATATTTGGTGTATATTGCATAATTTGTGACATTATAATTTGTTTGCTTCTTTTTTGACTGTTGCAGACAGACACTAGCTGTATTTAGTTGTGGTAAAATGAAAATATAAATGTGTCTTTGTATGTTACATTTTTTTTTTCAGAAATCTTCTTATCATCTGTTTTATTTTCACTTTTTTCTTGTGCACATTCTGGCAACATGTCTAAATAAATTTAACATCTTTATTATTGTTTCCCGAAATAAAGAAAGCATCACGAACATCATGCATCATGATGATAAAAATTTTATAGCAAAGCAGATACAGTGAATCAATCGGAAAATCAGACATACCTAAAACACTTATATTAAGAAAAATTACAAACTTTTTTATTAAATAATTTTTAAGCTTGAGGTCACTTTTTGTTTTTAATAAAATATTTTTTATTTTTATATATAATTAACTCGATATTTCGATTTCCTTTGGAAATCTTCTTCAGGAGTTATTTTAATATTATAACAAATTTTCTATGTGTAAAAAAATAATAATAAAGAATAAGTTTTAGTACTTTGTAGAATTGCCTTTAGAGTCCATAACTTTTTGTAGTCTTTTTTGCATAGAATTAACTAAATTTGCACACACTTCTGAGGATATTTTATTCCACTATGTTTTAAAGACATTTTTAATTGAATAATGTTGTTAAATGAGTTTTTGTGAACCCTACGCGCTAATTCAATCTACAAATGTTCAATGACACTCAGGTCCGATTGTGGCGAAGGTGTCAACAGTTTAGGGCAGTGATGTATGAGCCATAACTTGCAAACTTCGGCGGTATGTTTTGGATCATTGTCTTGATAAAAAGCAAAATTCTTTTGTATACCCAGTTTTTCGGCGCTTTGTTTGACGTTGTTCTTCAGATCGACATGTCTATACATTTTTTCATCAATAAATACTAAATTACCTACTCCAGCGCTAGACATACAGGCCCAAACCATCACAGAACCTCCCCCATGTTTAATTGTGGCTCTAGTATTTTTTAATTCAAACTCAGTGTTTGGTTTTCGCCACACAAACCTCCTTCCATCCGACCCATGCAGTTTGAACTTGCTTTCATCTGTATACAGAACCTACGTATAAAGAGAACTGGGAATGTATTTTCTGAAAAAAATGTGCATTAAAACGAATAAGGTAAAGTTATTCCAACCAACTTGGTTTTTTAAAACATATTCTTTAGCAAACTTTAGGGCTTATAAAGGATTTTTTTCTCAAAACTCGACCATGAATATTATGTTTTCTTCAGGTATTTCTAATAGTCTCGCAACAAACTTACTTTCTTATATGGGCTTCTACATGCTTTTGTGGCTCAACAGCAGGATTTTAAGGGATTTTTCTTCACTCCATGATCATTCAAAATCTTTCCAAGAGCTTCTTTGCTTTTGTTTTCTACTCTATTTTCATTTCTGTATCTTTTAATAATATCATGAACGGTCGACCGATTTCTACCTACAATTTCAACAATATTTCTTACAGTTTTGCCTTATTCATACAGTCGAATAATAAGATGCCTCATTTCCACTGTTGTTTGCGTACCACTTGGAGCCATTTTTATATTTTTGTTGACAAAATTACTCTTAGGTCACAAATGGAACCAACCCAAAAATTTTGTTTCTATTTTTGTTTGCAAAAATGTAGAAAAATCTAATACTTCTTTCCTTGTCCGATTTACCGTTTGACTTTCATATTGGATTTATGTTGATGTTTGTAACGCCCAGAAATATTGGTACAACACCCACCTTAAAGTTACCGATCGACTCAGAATCACTTTCTGAGTCGATTTAACGATGTCCGTCCGTCCATCCGTCCGTCTGGCTGGCTGTTTATTTAAAGTTTGTGCGCAGAGTACAGGTCACAATTTTGAAGATATTTCGATGAAATTTGGTACGTGATATTTTTCGACCCAAGAACGGGCTACATTGAAACTGGTGGAAATCGATCCATTATTTCACCTGGCCCCCATACAAATGTCCTCCCGAATTTGGGGTTTACCGATCATAAATGTTTGAATTATACATGTATCCAAACAAATTTTCTCGCAAATGAGTGGTAAATGAAGCCAGATCACATCTACAAATTTCGTGCAGATCGGTCTATAATTACTCGTAGCTCCCATATAAGGCCCACTTCCGAAAATCACTTTAAAGAGCATAACTCTCTCAAAAATCCGAATTATATTGAACCCAAACATATTTCATATGTATACAAATAATACGGTACAATTTTATTATGATCGGTCCATAATTAGTCGTAGCTCCCATATAAGGCCTACTTTCGAAAATCACTTTAACGAACATAAATTTCTTAAAAATTTTAGTATCCAAATAAAATTTGACACAAATGAGTTTCTTATATACAGAAATAATGACACCTTATTTTATAATGGTGGTCCATAATTAGTCGAAACTCCCATATAAGACCCTCTCCGTAATTTACTTTAAGCTCCATAAATTTTTTAAAAGTATTTATATCGAGATAAAGTTTAACATATATGATATTTGTATTCACAGACATCATGACACTACATTTTTGGATGATCGGTCCGCAATAGGTTATATCTCCCATATAACGCTAATTTCAGAAAAACTGTTTTATACATATACTGGGTGTAGGGTATTATATGGTTAAGCTTGACCGACTATACTTTCTTACTTGTTTTGTAATGGAATATTAATTTTGGCACATGCTTGCCATATGCATTTACAAATAGACTGATTAAAACATATTTCGGGATTAGATAAAAAAATCACACACACACATTTAACTATTTTTTGAAATAAAACAAGAAAGCCCATGTCAGATTTTCCGATTCATTCACTGTGTACATTAACTTTTAATATATCTTTATATGTATATAAAATTCATCTAACAATAGCTTCATTTATAATATTCAGACGTAATACAAACTGTTGAAAACACAGAAGAAAAGAACCTTTCAGCCTTTTCTAGTATAAACTCCTTCTATGCAATAGATATGTGTCTGTATTTTGGCAACATATGGTGTGAGTTTTATTCTATAAACCATTTTATTGTGTTTATCAATTTTATTCGGTTTTATGTGTTATTTGATAGATGAATAAATAAAAACAAATACATATATATAGAAATAACTCAATATCTTCACTTACTTTTGGCAAGTCCCAAAATTTATGTTTGGAATACACATACAAATGTTAACGGAAAATTGATATAACGCAATTCTAAATATGTATAACAATTGCTTGAAAAATTGTAATATATTAAAGACAATTTCTGTCATGCAGCTCTTTTCACAATTTAAGGTATATGTACAGAAATATATAGAAAAATTAAACTTCTTCAAAAAAAATTTCGATTTTTAATCAGAAATATAAGTGATCACAAATCAAGTTTATTTTCTCAATTAAACGCTTAATCCATTTTCACACTCTTCAATTCTAACTCGTCAAGGCAATTCACGAAAATTGAATTGAGAATTGAACAAAAACTGATTAGCTAAAACTGAAGAGTGTGAAACAAGACTTAGTTTCAAAGATAGTCCCAATTTAGACGACGCAATTCTTTTAGCAAAATAGAATAGCTAATAGACATCGAGGGCGAGGAGAAGATAAGACGAGTAGTGGAGAGGGTGGCACGTTTATACCCGGGGCACCTTTGAACTATGTTGATAAAATCTCAGTTTCACATTTTTTCCGACCCTTAACCGAGTTTTTCACATGGCAACCTCGTTTTCTAGCAACGTCAACAAGTTTTGCTAGTTTTTTCAGTGTCGACCGAATGTAGTTGGATGAACAAGTTTTCGCAGTGCCATTGTAAATTTTTTTGTAAGAGTGTAAGAAGTATTCCGTGATCGTTTCAAACAAAATTAAGTTAAGTTATTTGATATTTATGTAAAAAAAATATTTATTATAAATTTCCGTGAAATGGCAAGTCAGTTCAGGTTTGAACAAGAAAAAGGGTGCACCTTTGAACATGTTAATTTATCAACCGAAGTACCAAACATTATTGATTCTCTCTTATTTTCTGAAGATGACGAATCCAATGCTGAAAATGTAATATCACCTGAAATAGCAAGGCCTTTTCCGTCTTAATAATATAAAACTTATTTTTGATATGAATTTTTTGTATTTTTTAATTGTTAATGTTTATGTTTTTCTTAATAAATAATTTGAATTTATTATATATATAAAAATTATAACTGTTTATGTTATTTTTGGACATAAGAGCTACATGAAAAAATTGCCGTTCAAAACTGCCTCAGCCTAGTTCAAAGCTGCCCCGTATGGGGGGGCACATTTGAACACAATGACTTCATCTATCAACAAAATAATATATTTCAAAGATCTCCGAAGTTGTGATTTACAATAGCTAAGTATATGACTTAAATTAATGGTGTGACTAAAATTTAATTGTAATGAATTTAAAAACGAATTGTATTTCAATTTTTCAAAATATTAACTCAAATATTTTTTCAAATATTTCAAAATGAATGCAGTGTTCACTAAAATGGCTATAACTCATGAACCAATGCACATACAGACACCGTTTATACATTATACAAAACCTTGGTATTGACGTAACTTTTCATATAAACTTTGCAGAAACAAAATCGGTTCATGCATTCCAGAGAATATCAATTACTAACACAATGCAACTTATTTTTATATACACAGATAGATATCGATTTTTACCCATAAATATGATTGATCACAAATCGAGCTGCTTTTCTAATTGCAACGTTTATTAACAAAGTTATTAAGGATTTTAGATATCTTGAGTTTTTCACAGAAAATGTCGATTTGCACTCAGCAATATAAGTAAACACAAATCGAGCTCGGTTTCTCATTTAAGCAGTTATTTGCAAAGTTATTGAAGCTTTAAAATATTTAGAGTTTTTCATAGAACAGACTTTCTTAAATAAATACTTTCTTAAATAATACTTTCTTAAATAAATATTTAATTTCCTCTTTTTTTCCTCTTTTTAATTTAAGTTAGAATTGCATGCATTTCTACTTAAAAATACAATACATATTAAGTGTTTTTAAGTTTACCAAATATGTGCATTTATATTCTTTATTTTACAGGAAATTGCATTTTGTTTTCTAGCTATTATTTTGCATATTTATTGGCTGTAAAAAGAAATCGTTTTTATGTATATTTGTGGCATATGTTGGTTGCTATTCAGGCTCTTTTATCGATCAGAAATCAATATTGTATTTGTATGAGAAAGTTTTGTGTATATAAAAAGCTTGTTATAGTTTTTATATTTTATTCTTTTACTAGTGGCAAAGGAAATAATATGCAAATATTCCCAAAAAACAATAATGTACATTCGTTTCCCTCATACGCTTTAATGGTTACTCCAACTAGAAATAGAATAAAATTTTAGCAGCCATAAGTTTACAATGTGGGCGAAAAGCGTTGGAGTTGTGGTGAACCAGTTCATTAGATTGCTTAATAGATAATAGATCGTGGTAAGCAATTATTATGGAATAAATCTCTGTTTTAATTAAACTTTAGTTTTTCGATTTGTCATACTGTTACTGGTCATTAACCCCCTGTGACTGTATAGAGTGTCATAACCTTTGCATTTAAAATTATGTTTTACTCTAATAAATCACATTTTATGTTTCTACGCTATTTAATTTTAATAATGTTTAATTAAGCAAATGTTGCATACCTTAAGGCATATTGACATATATGTGTGTGTTTTTTTATTATGAAAATTTATTTTTAACAAATTCATTTAAATTCAAATTGTTTCCATAAATTGTATGGATTCGTCGTATGGAAAAAATTAAAAATAAATAATTTTAATATGAATGCAATTAAAATTTGTTATTAAATCCTTAAGGATTGTCACAGTTTAACATACAGAGTAAAAATAATTAAACATTATTTAAACTCACTGAAATCCTCAATAGTCTATTAATCGTAAATAAGTTTGTAAAATAATCTGGATCTGTGAACACTGATGATTAGATGAGTTATCTGTAATCTGAAATCACTTATATTTTCCACTTTGTAGCTGGATTTATATGAAAGACTCAAAATAACTTAAGAGTCCGATTATCATTCACAACACTAAAATGTTGTGTTGTCTCCAATACAACACAATATGCATTTTTCATACGATTAAGCCGATAAGTGTTGTGAATCGTAATCGTAGTTTACAACATACAACATCAAAATACTTGGTGCTGTGAACGGTAAGCGGGGCCTTAATATTTAATAACTCTGTAAATAAGGTTTAATTAATGAAGGCAGCTCGATCACTGAGCACACACATTTCTCAATATTTCGAACGAAAAACTCCAAATATCTTAAAGCATTAATAACTTTATAAACAAGCATTTAATTGAGAGAAGAAGCTCGTTTTGTGATCACTTAAGTATCTGGTTAAAATTCAACTTAGTTTAATGAAAAACTTAAAATATCTTAAATCATTAAATAAATTTGTAAATAAGCATTTAATTGCGAAAAAGAGTTCAATTTGTTCTCATATTTTTTTGGTAAAAAACGATATTTTATATGAAAAACTTACAATATTTTAAGCCGTTAATAATTTTATAAAAAAAGTGAGTAACTAAGAAATGGAGCTGGACTTGTTATTACTCATATTTTCTATGAAAAACTAAAAATATATAAAAGCCTTAATAACTTTTGAAATAAACGTTTAATTGTAAAATGGAGATCAATTTGAGATTACTCATATGCATACTCTACACCACAATAGTGGGGGAGGGTATATTGGATTTGTGCTGCGCCCATAAATATTGGTTCAACACCCACCTTAAAGTATACCGATCGACTCGGAATCACTTTCTGAGTCGATTTACCAATGTCCGTTCGTCCGTCCGTCCGCCCGTCCGTCTGGCTAGCTGGCTAGCTGTCCATGTAAAGCTTGTGCGCAGAGTATAGGTCGCAATTTTAATGATATTTCCATAAAATTTGGAATTGAAACTGGTGGAAATCGGTTCATTATTTTACCTGGCCCCCATACAAATGTCCTCCCGAAATAGGAGTTTAACGAACACAAATAAATGTATGAATTACGCAAATATCCAAACAAATTTCATCACAAATAAGTGTTAAATGAAGCCAAATGAAGCCCAATCATTTGTGAAGAACGGCCCATAATTGATCGGGAGCTATGATTAAAGCCCCACTTCCGAATATCACTTTAAATTGCATAACTGTCTTAAAAATATCGGTAACCAAATAATATTGAACACAAATATGTTTCGTATATATACAAATAATACCAATTGTGAATGTACCAATTTTATGATGATCGGTCCATAATTAGTCGTAGCTCCCATATAAGGCCCACTTCCGAAAATAACTTTAACGATTAGAATTTTCTTATAAATTTTCAAATAAAATTCGACACAAATAAGTTTCTTATATACAGAAATAATGACACTTAATTTTATAATAAGACCCTCTCCGTAATTCACTTTATTCTCCATAAATCTTTTAAAAGTATTTATATCGAGATAAAGTTTAACACATATAATATTTATATTCACGGACGTCATGGAAATAAATTTTTAGATAATCGGTCCATAATAGGTCATATGTCCCATATAACTCCCATTTCTGAAAAACTGTTTTATACATATACTGGGTGTAGGGCTTGACCGACTATAGTTTCTTACTTGTTCTAATTAAAAATAAAAGTTTTCTAAAAACTGCAAATATCTAAAATCCTTAATAACATCTATCTTTACCAAATATCAATCTTAAATCGTCATATAATTAAATGGAGTTCGATCTGTATATCAATCAATATCAATTATTTTCAGGAAAAATCCAAGATCTTTTAAATCATTGTTAACTTAACAAATAAGCACTAATTTAAAAAAGTGCTCGATTTCTGGTCACTCATATTTCTCACTAAATATCGTTGTTCTCCATGAACAACTCGAAGTATCCTAAATCATTTTGAACTTATTAAATAAGCATGTAATTATCACTTTGTGTTACACTTTTATTTCTGACTTAAGATCAAGATTTACCTGAAACTCAGAAAAAACTGTGAGCACTCCGTGATCGATATATGAAAAAACTTTCATGATAACATTATGAATACCTCACTTAATTTGTTTATAATATTCCTGTAAGCTTTAGTAATTACTACCAATAAAATGTGTGCTGCAGGACAATAAAAAAAAATTATTGAAAACAAATTGTTATTATTATTATTAATAATTAAATACAACAACAAGTGTAAGTTATTAAAATTGCAAAAACACATAAATAGTGGTCATTTGTACTGATTATATTATAAATGCAGTTATGATTTTTATTTTAAATAAATCAGCAAATATATAAACAGCCAAAACGAACTATTGACACCATTTAATAAAAACAGATTTTGTTTCTAAATAATTATAAACATAAAAGGTGAAGTACAAAATACATCATTTGATTACAAAATTATTTCATATATATACAGTGGGAAGCAAAACTGTCGGGATGTTTTGCATTAAGGAACTAAGGTAATGAAAATAATACAAAAATAGGTATATAATTATATACATATATGTATTTTTTATTTAATTTAACCTTATTCTAAATTCTAAAGCACAAAAACTCACATAAATCGCTTCAAAAAAATTAAAAATTAAAAACAACGAAAAATTTACTATTCGGACACTTTTGCTTACAAGAAATAAACATTATCACGATATTGCTCTGTTAAAATGTATCGATTTTTGACCCATTGGTTTTTTTGTTTGTTGTGCTCTCGTTATCCAGCTTTTATTGCTCTATTTGTGTATTTCTGTTTGATCTGAGAAGTGATTAACTTGAGTTTTAAATAAAAAATTAAAGATCTTTACCAATGAGGAAAACGCCAACTGAGATTGAAAACAATGTGATAAATTTGTTGCAAAATAATTTAAGTAAATCGGTAAAAAACAATAATAACCAAGAGGGTCGACCGGGACTGCTTTCTAGTGTTGATTCCCGATAGATTGAACCTTTGCTACATAATAAGGACATCAAGACCCCGAAAAATGTTGCAAAAAGTATTGATAAGGATGTCAGATCCTGGACGGTAAGACGCGCACTAAATAGAATTGGTTTGGTAACCAGTGTGAACAAGAAAAAGCCAGCACTTTCGGATAGAAATGTGAAAAAACGGAAAACCCATAAAAGTTGGAAAGTAGATGAGTGGAAACGAGTTATTTGGAGCGCTGAAACGAAAGTCAACCGATACCAGTCTGATGGAAAAGAATATTATTGGCATACGCAGCATGAGCGCATCCAAAAGCATCTTCCTTAATGCAAAACATCCGGAGAGTTTTACTTCCCACTGTATGTATATATGTATGTGGGAACGGGACAGTACAGGACATATGACAAGGAATAGGGACAGATACTGTGGACGATCACTGGGAGATAGACGGAGGATGGGGTTTAGGGTTGGGTCAGGTGGATCAGGGACAGAACGGAATGGGAACGGGGGTATAAAATACTGATGTCAACTACTACTTGACGATACATTTTGTACATATCTGCAGTGATTGCGTATTTATGAAATCGAAAAGGGATCAATGTCGAATATAATTACTTTTGAACTGTGGAACCAATCATTAACAAATCGTTAAGTGATACATGTGAAAAAGTTCAACTTGAAGTGTCAAACACTACTAAAAGTTTAGTAGTTGTACTCTAAGGTCGCAAAACACACTCATAGGGAATGAAGTAATGAGGAAAATGTGGAATATTGTCTATAATTGACATGTGGCCTAAATCGAAATACTCTTTCATGAATTCATGATACATTTGCCTCATAATGGTATCTATCCTAACAATTTAGTATCAGATTTGAAAGGCAAAGAGACTTCAAATCATCCGGACGATAAACGCCGAATTAAACTTTTAAACATTTTCTCACATTCTTTCTGTTTCTCAGAATATAGTTTTGTTGATTCTTTTGGAATTTCTTGCAAATCCCAAAATTGTTTAACATTGAATCAATATTGCTCTCGTTTTCTATTGATGTATATACTTAAATGAAATAATTTATTATTGATTATATTTCTTATTAACAATCCAACCAAGCGATTTTTTTTGAAGAATTGTTTGGCTCGGCCCAAATTTTATTTAACCTACACACATTAAGTTAAAGAAATTTTTTGCGCCAATTAATAAATCTATCTTTTGTGGTTTTTGAAAGCAAGGATCAGCTAATTCGTTATTCATAGGAATATTTAAGCTAGTTGTATTTAATTTGTGATCAGGTTGTATATTCGTTATTAAACTCAATACCCAGAACTTTGAAATAAACTGAGTAGAGTTAACCCCCGACATGACAGTTAAATTTAAACAAAAGATTTTTAAAATTAATTTGTTTCGTTAATACCACTTAGATTCAATCTGCCTCCTTCTCGTTAATAATCGAAGTAGCTGTGCACCTTCCTTAGTTATCAAGTTGGGTTGAGAACCGGAGTCTAAAAGATACACTTGCAAAATTGATTCGAAGCCATCTGTTTTCGCAAAGTACCCAATTTTAAAATTAAATTATAAATTTAATAATTTAAAAACATTCCAAAAAACATTGGAATTACATAGTAACAAGTCAAACAGTCTTGGTAGCGCAGTAAAGTTCTATTACACTTGTAAATTATTTAGTTACATTAATGAATGGCTTGTTTTTTTTAAGTTACGAGTAGGTGTGTAAATAAATGTAAATACTTATAACGTTGATTGCTGTAGTTCCTTTTATAGAGAAGAGTAAGGCTGTCAAATTCTACATATAAATTAGGTTTTAGGCAGCTTTCATGCATATATCTTTATGCTCACACATTGGCTAGAAATACATATTGTTGTGTCGTCAATTAAAATTAGAAATGTTGTATTTTAATTTAACAAGCCTCAGTGTTTACACACTTAGTTTAAAAGCAATTTTCCAAATTATGGAGATTTATTTCCACATTCATGGGAATAAAATACTAATCAAATCAGCTCATGTAGAAAATATTTAACAACAAATTATATGTTTTTTTTTTGTTAGTGTTATTTTCACAACTATGTATGCCTTATAATAAGCAGATAAAAATTGTTTATAATCATTGGTAATTATCGGTTTTATCAAGCGTAACATTTATAACAACAAATTTTGACACAATACATACATGTGTACATAAACATATACAGATATGTATATAGACATATTATAAATACATATGTGTGTATGTATAAATATAGATATTTGCATAAACATGTTTATGAACAAGCCAATTCACACATACATTATGTTGATAAATACATACATACACATATATTTTGTAATTAGTTTGCATTTAATGATAAACTAGAGATTTACATATCAATGCCCAGCAAGCCATATGAGTCCGAAAAGAGTCTTTTCTGACACCTTTTTCGGAGCGTTAACGCTCTTTATGAGCCCCAAAAACAATCATAATTGCTCCGAAAACCTTCAAAAAAGAGGGTCATTACGTTCGAAAATTGTCCGTCAGAAAGAGCTCTTAGATAATGTCAGAAAAGAGTCTTTTATGAGGGTTTTTTTGGGCTCTTAAAGAGCTCTTAGATAATGTCAGAAAAGAGTCTTTTATGAGGGTTTTTTTGGGCTCTTAAAGAGCTCTTAGATAATGTCAGAAAAGAGTCTTTTATGAGTTTTTTTCTTGTGCTCTGTGTAATCTTGTTTTTATTATTCTTGTGTGGTACAGCTATGTTTTTTTTTTCTTCAAAGCACAAAAAACAAGACAACAACGCTTTGGTACACACATAATTAAGTGGAATTTCTTAATCATACTGCGTGTCGACTCAGGACAGTAACAAGCAAATTTTTTTTCGCTCCGAAAATGCTCTTAAGTTGGACTCTTTTCTGACTCCTTTTTTCGGAGCGCTCCTAAAATGGTATGCTGGGTGTGATATTATGTTTTAACACCGACATATTTACTAATACTAATATATTTAACATATGCACATGTATGTGTGTGTGTTGCTTAAGGTGCAAGTATTAGGGTGGCATTGATCAAAAGATATCATTTGAGGGCGGTTCAGAAACTTCTTAGCCTCGCACAGAAAGAGAATAGTTAGTTTTTCAAAAGCATTTTTATACCCTACACCACCATAGTGGGGAGGGTATATTAGATTTCTCCATATGTTTGTAACACCCAGAAATATTGGTCCAACACCCACCTTAATGTATACCGATCGACTCAGAATCACTTTCTGAGTCGATTTAACGATGTCCGTCCTTCCGTCCGTCTGGCTGGCTGGCTGTCCATGTAAAGCTTGTGCGCAAGCAATTTTCAAGATATTTTGATAAAATTTGGTAAGTGATTTTTATTGAAACTGGTGGCAATCGGTCCATTATTTCACCTGGCCCCATACAAAAGTTCTCCCGAAATTGGGGCTTACCAATCATAAATGTTTGAATTATGCCAGGAACCAAACAAATTTCATCACAAATGAGTGCTAAATGAAGCCAAATCACATCTACAAATTTTGTGCAGATCGGTCCATAATTAGTCGTAGCTCCCATAATTGGCCCACTTCTGGAAATTCCTTTAACGATCATAAATTTCTTAAGAATGTTGGTAATCAAATAAAATTCCACACAAATAATATACAAAAATGATGCCACCTAATTTTATAATGGTCAGTCCCTAATTAGTCGAAACTCCCATACAAGACCTTCCCCGTAATCAACTTTAACCTCCATAAATCTTTTAAAAGTATTTATATCGAGATAAAGTATAACATACACAATATTTATATTCACATACACTAAATTTTTGGATGATCGGTCCATAATAGGTTATATCTCCTATATAGCGCACATTTGTGAAAAACTGTTGTATACATTTAGTGGGTGTAGGGTATTATATGGTTGGGCTTGACCGACTATACTTTCTTACTTGTTATTTTTCAATATAATCTCCTGAAACTTCAATACACTTAGTCCAACGGTTATCTAGCAATTGTATCGCTTGATTAAAATAGCTTTCCTCAAGGCTTTCAAAATAGTAGTTTACAACTGTAATTGCATCTTCATTTGAGGTAAAACGCTTGCCAGGTAAAAGCCACTGGGAGCTAAATCAGAAGAATATGGTGGGTCGTCAAGTAACTCGTACTTTAATTCGTTGATTTTAGTCCTTGTTACAGCCATCCCTAAATACCGACGGTAAACGTTTTTTACAAGTCAAAATTTCTCATTCTCATACAGTTTGTATGGCGAAACAACGCGGCGACAACGCTTTGCTAATGAAAAATCCGATTTTCACAGTGAAGTTAGTTGCAAAAGAAAACCAAAAAAAAAAGAGAAATAAAACAACAATGTCCAGCTCTTACAATAAACACTGTCGTTTTATTTATTTGTTTGATAACCCTGTTTTTATTGTTTTGGCATAACGTTGATGCTTTTGTTTAGGGATGGGGTATCAGCGCTAATGCTCAGCGTAAAAATACGTTCCGCTTTCCGTCGGTATTTAGGGATGGCTGTTAAAAGACTCTTGTGCGCTGGTACTTTGTCTTGATGAAAATTTATTTTTTTTTTGTGTTGTAAGCCAGGACATTTTTCTCACATTCAGTTGATATAAAATGTTGCAATTGTACTCTAAATTTATTGTTTTACCCTTATGCAGATAGTCAATCAATAAAATACTTTTAAATCCCAAAAAACCGTTGCCATAACCTTAACAGCGGATGGAATTGTTTTGCCTTCTTTGGGGCACTTCCTCCAGGTTCAGTTCATTGCTTGGATTGCACTTTTGTGTCTGGAGTATAGTATAATACAATATGAATCTTTAGCCAAAGTACCTGCCTAATACTCTGCCACTCATTCATACAAATTATCCATTTATAGATTTGTGTATTATTTACAATGACTTATTATTGTAATGGAACTGTAATTCAGGGTTACTGATTAAATGCAATTGTATGTGTAAATCTATCTGTAGCTGTATACACCTTAAATGTTCGAAATTAAATTAGTCTAGGGTTAAAATTTTATCAACTGTAATTACATATAATATTGTTTTTGTTTCGCCACAAATGCACTTTCAGATGTTATTTAAATTTATAAACAATAGAAAATTTACATTTGAAGTGCCAATAAAACATTGCAACAATAACGTATTGTATTAATAAACATAATTTGAAAACAAAAACAAAATAATAGATATATGTATGTAATTTAATAATAATACTGTCCAGTAATTGTTGGCATTTGAATTGAATAAAATATTATGGACATTTAATAATGTTGCTACAATAAAATTCTATTAAGGATATGATATATTTGAAAATAAATAAAATATCTACATTATCTAATAACTTCTGTTTGAGAGATGCTAGCATTACATTTTAAATGTATAATTTTTATATTTAAATCATTAGGAATAGTATTTCTGTTGCATACTTTGAGGATTACATTAACACAAAATAACAGTGCATATTCTTTTCTCTCTTCTCTCTGCTTTCGTTTAACAAACAATTCGCACACATTTCTGTAGTTATTACAAAGTTTTAACAAAGTTTCCAAGTTTTTTTTATCTTTTTTGCTTTGAAAACAAGACAGAAAATCCTGTTTAAAGAAAAAATATTAAAAAATATTTGACATTTTGTAACTACATATGTATGAACATTTACAGCCAAAAAACCATACTGAACGCAACGCAAATTCTGTGTTTCGACAAAACTTTATGCCACATGAACATGACGTCTGCAATCAGAACTATAAAAACACACAGACACACACTCATTTTTGCACAAAGACTATGGGATACGCATTTCTGGAATGTGAAAGCAACCATAAAACTGCAACCAACTATTGTGCATCAACGACATTAAAGTGACAAATGTAGAAAATCCTTAAAGTTTTTTCCTTTTTACGACATGCACTTCATACAGCATTTAAAATTTAAGTATTTTTCTTATTTGTTTTTCCACTTCAGAACGTAATGGTTCAAACAAATGTTGTAAATGATTTGAAGCATGAGTGAGCGGTTGGAAAAAAGAGAAGCGAATTATTTTACAAAGAAATTATTATGGGTACTTAGGAAGAAAAGAAAAATATGTTGCAGAATTACTAGTTAGTGTAATTAAATGGATGGGTGAGCAAATATAAGGTGAAAATCAATAAGGAGTCTTTAAAGTATTAGTTAAAAATTGATTGATTTGCAAATTGAAGTGCGTAAGCGTAAAAGCAACATTTGAACGTATCTGAAAGTGGAGTTTTCAAACTTTACTACTACATTACAGTAATCAACGAATTTTACAAAATGATTTCTGATATCTGAAACCTATAAACCACACCTATAACACCAGGAGAGGTGCAGAAGAAAGATATAAGGTCGATCGACATAAAGACAATTATAGCAAAAAAATTCACTGTATACTGTACTATCAAATACATTGAACAAAATACCATTATAAAGTGTGATCCATTTAGAGAATCCCTACTTTTTTAAAGAACAAAGAAAATTAAAATTTAATGGGGAATGTTTATTATCATTTCAAATATCATTCTTTGGCATTTATTTTTTGAAGATTATATCTATAAAATGTTGGCCGTTGCTACGTCGCAGATGGTCTATCCCTTGAGTCCAATTTTCGATGACTCGTACGAGCATTTCGAGTGGTAACTGACGAATGACACGCGTAATGTTTTCCTCCAAGGTCTGCGGGTTTGTCCGCATAAATTTTAGACTTTACGTATCCCTACATGAAAAAGTCTAATGGTGTGATATCACACGATATTGGAGGCCGAAGTATTTTCTCAATAAATCCATTGATTGATGCGATGTGTGGGAAGTGGCAACGTCTTGCTAAAACCAAATATCGCCGAGATTACGAGCTTCAATTTCAGTCATCAAATAGTCGGTTATCATGGTCCGATAACGGTCACCATTGACGGTTACGTTCACACCGGCATCATTTTTAAAGAAATATCAAATGAGAATAAACATTCCCTATTAAATTTGTGTTTTTTTTTCTTTAAAAAAGTAGGGAACCTCAAAATGGATCACGCTTTATAATTACTTTTTCTATACATACATTTCCTATTTTCACTATTTTTTCACTTTAACCACAAAACTTTATTAAAGTTTATTTCACTATTACGAAAACAGCAACATTAAAGTAAAGTAAAGAACTTAATTCTCTTTAAAACTAAAATATCTATGAAAGAATCTACTTAATCGTATTTTGTGTTTATTAAAAAAGCAAAAATAAACTTTTATTATGTGTATACACAAGACTTTAAAGCAGAAGTGCCCAAGCCCTATACTCTTGGTGCTCTTTTGTATTTGTAAACACTCTTAGCTATAGGCTGTGTGTTTTGTATACGCACTACAGCACTCAGCACTAGCAATACGAAATACTACACAAACAACTTTGCCTTATTTGTTTTTTTGTCGTACTTCACTCTAACACGCAAGCGCAAAGCAACAAAACTTTCGTATGCTCTACTGGTAAACATTGGTGACTGCGATCGTCAATGTAGATTTTGTTTTTGTTTAACGTATGATACCGTTTTAAAAAGTGTGTTGTTTCTTTGTACGTATTGGCTATTACAACAAAAAATACTGAATAAAAATTAGTTTTTATTTAAATGTATTGGTGTTTGCTCTTACATAAGCAACTTTTGGGCACTCCTGCTTTAAAGCAACTCCTCAGAAACCAAAATAAAAACACCACAAAAAATTCATATGGCAGCAAAAAAAAAAACTTTCTCTTGCACAGCAAGAGTGTTGACAATTTGTTTGTCTTGTTTTTTAACTCTGTCATTGATGAAGAAAAACACAATCCTTTCTTGCCTTCACTTAAGAATTTTGAAAGGTTTTTTTTTTGGTATTTTTCTTTTTGCTTGGCTTTCGTTATTAACAACAATATAAAAAGTGGAAGTAAGAAGAAAAAAGTATTGAAAAGAAAAGTTTGGAACATGTAAACAGTTTCAATTTCCTTAAACATAAACAAACTCACAATTTTCGTTCATTCGCAGATAGACGACAGATTTAAACATATACTTGCAGCTAGAAACTTGTACCTAAAGTTTAACAAATTTTTCAAGTCATATGTAAAATCAACAATACAAAAAACCAATATGAGTGTTATTTTCAGATGAAACCGAATCTTATGTAGACTTCATTCCAGTTTTTTTTTTTTTTTTTTGTAAAAAAAAGTTTCTCAAAATAGAAATTTGATTTGATCTTAGGTTCTATGAACCTCTTTAAAATAAACTACTTAATTAGGCGATTCGACATAGAATGATTTATTGAATAAAATTACTTAAAAGTAAAATTTGCAGTAACAAAACAATAGCTGACCAATCATATAAAAACTTTACAAAATTTTCCATCAAAGCAATGCAATAATATTGAAAGCTGATCAAATATTTGTCACAAATAACCGAATCATAAACCAAATGAAATTATGAAATATAATCGAAATTTAACGCAATATAATTCAAAACAAATTTACCAAAAATTGCAACGAAACATATTATCATTAGTAATGGCATTCATGTCGGCCATCAAAATAACATGGGTATTCATAGCGTTGCTAACTTATGTGTATATGATTGTTACAATCAGGTGAATCAATCATATAATATATTACAGTGATCATAATATTATTAAACTTTGAGAAATGCTAGCGGTGATCATGTACAACAATATTTGTTTTAAGAGTGTGAGTTCATTGGTTATCCGAGGGCCAAAGATCAACGGTAAATAGACTTTACAGAGTCACTTAAAACAAATGTAAGAACAAACTGAAATATGTACGGGGTCCCTTCGACTCTACTTAAGTGTTCGCACGTAGTGAACTACCACGTAAACCAACAACGTAAACCAATGTATCCTTACCAGCCATGGTGCAGTAAAACGCCGCGTTTTCACTATGTTTTCACTATGAAATTTTTGTTGTCAAATTGTCCAAATTGTTGGCAATTGTATGAAAACCGGTTGTCATATGGCGACATCTATGTCATCTATCATGATTACAAACATAGATGACGCCATATGACAACCCGTTTTTATAAAATTGCCAACAATTTGGACAATTTGACAACAAAAATTACATAATGAAAACCAAGCATAAGAAAAAAGGATATCTGAGTGAGAGTATTAACCCTTAAGCAAACACCAAATTGTGTGCACATAAGCGAACTCCAGGGCCTAGCTGGAACTTTTTATAATTTATATGGCTTTAAATTAAAAATCTTCAATTTCTAACTCGTTTCCAATATCAGAAGCATTGTCTTCATTTCCATCAATCTCATTCTGAATTTCGTTTTCTACATTATTGACAATTGCCTCTGCCAATCTGTCATAGTTAGGGTGAGATTTTGAAACTGTTTCAAAGATTTTGTCTAATTTATTACTCATTGTAACACTATTAACACTTGTTAACTGCCAACACAACAATAAAAAACTAATTTCTGAAACGTTCAAGCACTTTGATTCTGCTTTTTATCGGTTTAATCTCTTTCTCTTTTGTTTTGATTTTATTTGCAGCATTTTCTACATAATAGGGCCTGGCTGGGCCCTGGTGTTACAAACATGTTGAGAGTAATTAACACGCCTAGAGATAAACAATTTTAAGTTTTTTTTTTAATTTTTTTTGTACAAAACACCTTTATTGAGGAATTGATAAAAAGTTAAGGGGCCCCGCCTAAGTTATCTAATTAAAAAACTATAAAAATGTTCAAAAATGTCTGACCAGGCCCTGGTGTTCGCTTAAGGGTTAATCTACAGTTGAGTTCAAGTATTTGAAAAACTTTATAATTATTTATATTAAAAATTACTTAACATATCTGATCCCATTTTTGGTTTAGTTATTACAACATAATTTAAGACTTTAGCAGAAATTAAATAAAAACTTTAAATTGCTTTATTTGTATAAATTTTATTAAAACCTTAATCAACAACACATCATGGCACTGCAAATAATTTATGAATGTGAAATTAAAATAAAATTACATGAAATCTATTAAAATACATAGTAGAACATTTAATTTAGAAAAGGTTTCAATATACTAAACTAAAATTCAGTTATTTGCACATAAACTTACTCATTATACTATAAAAAAGCATCCATTATCACAATCGCTAAATAAATGCACTTTGTGCCAAAATGTATACAATAGTTTGTAGAGTTGAGTAACACATTTACATGCTACCTAAAAATACCCAGCGGGTAATATTGCTAGGCCTTTCATATGTAGGCCTTGTATAAGATCCGTTTACACATTCTCTAGAAAGAGTTTTAGACACATTCAAAATTGCATTACAAAAGAAGATAAATGAATCCTGATTTAAATCAGGATTTTTTTAATTAATGGTTTTACAATTATTCCTGCATATCATATCTTCACTAGGAAAACAATTTTTATTTTGCTCATTTTGACATACGAGTAATAAAGACACCTAAAGAAAGCGTCTATAAATTTAGTCTTTTATAAAAGTTTGTGTTTGGTGTCAATTACGCGTGAAGCAGTACTTACTATGAGCGTCAATATAAAGTAAACACCTAATATTGTTTAAGAAAATGTTTCATTATGCAGTGGGAAGCAAAACTGACCGGATGTTTTGCATTAAGGATGTAAGGTAATGATGCGCTCATGCGGCCAATAGCATTCTTTTCCATCAGACTGTTATCAGATGACTTTCATTTCGTGGCCCTAAATAACCCGTTTCCAGTGATCTACTGTCCATTTTTTGTAGGTTTTACAGAAATGAAGCCGTTTTTTCACAATTCTATTGGAAAGTGCTGGGGCCAAATTACCGCATTCGATATCGCGTACAATTTATCGTAATTTTCTTATTTGAGATTATGGCGTTCGATATCGAGCAAGAAATTTAGTTCATTTTATCATAATTTCGATATCGAACTCATTTTTCGATACGAAAGCTCATACGATCACGAATACGGTAATTTGGCCCCTGGCTTTTTCTTTTTCACTTTGGCTTCTAAATCAATTCTATTTAATACGCGTCTAACCGTAAAGCAACTGACATCATTGATGTCCTTATTATGTAGCAAGCGCTCAGTCTGCCGGGCATCACAATTTTTTAAATAATTTTTTTTTGCAAAATTTGTGGTACATACACAACTGGTATCAATTTTATTTGAAAATATGACTCACAGATTCATAAATATAATATAATATACAGTCACACTTGGCAAGACATAACCACTAAATAAAATATTTTAAACTGGTTTATTTATTTAAAAAACTTCGTTTATCTAGGACAAGACACAACCAGTTTAAAGTCTTACTTTATTTGATGCTGTTTGATCTAGTAAAACTCTTGTAAAAGTAAACAACGTCAAACAAATTTGTGCTAAAACAAGTGGTTACGCTTTTTTAAGTAAATATTTGCCAGGCGTGACCATACCTTAAGACTTCAGTTGACTAAACTGCGACAAATTTTGAGAATATCATAAAAACCTTTCATATTATTTGCTTCCAGCTCACATGTTAGTAGCGTGTACTTAATTAGTTGCACGTAGCTATATATATTAATATTATTAAAATATTTACTAACAAATAACTACATCTTCTATGAGACATTACTTGGTAGGCCTTCTAATTCCCTTTTCAAATATGCCTTCTATTAGGCATCTAATCAGTAGCGAGTAGGCAAGGCCTTGACTACCATTAACACGCCGTGTAAAATTGAAGTCCTTGTATCTGAAAATAAGGCCTTTTGGAAGGCCACTTTATAGCCACTAAAATTAGCACTAAAACATTTATTTTTAAAATATTTTACATTCACTGTTGATACTTCATTTGTAGTCATACATTTTAGTTACGCCGGCTCTTAAATGACTGTGAAAATACCAGGATCCACACCATACATACTTCTATTGGTATTCAAAAGTTTGTTTAATTTAATGAAATATGCATTGTATATCATTCCGTTACGTAATGTACGTAAGACTACAATGAATGGGAAAAATCTACAGCTGTTGTGTTGTGTTTCGTATATTTGTGATGTAAGTGTTGCCAATTGTTTAATGACGTGCTAAATAATTTTGATAATTAAGCATCAATTATTCTGAAAAGATAATTCAAAGTGGTTACTACGGAGTTTACTTTAGGATAAATTGCTACTTAATTTGGAATAACATGAATGTTTTGAATTTTTTACATGCTGATATATCAGCTGTAGAAATTAATTCAATTTTGCTCGCATGCTGCATTAAAGCATTGTAAATTTACTATGAGAATGATGGATCTGTAAAAATACATTTTGAATTTTCCTACGAAGCCCATTTATGCCGCATTTGGGCTGCTGAAAATCCAAGAGAAATTCTTAAAAATCCTTTGCATGCTGAATGTTACCCTCTGTAGTGGAGGCTTGATTAGACCCATTTTGTTTTTAAATTCAGCTGGAAATGTGGTTACAATGAATGAATTATACTATAGAAAGCTGTTGACAACTAAAAGATGGCCTTTTATTGTTGATATGAATTTCACAGACATGTGATTACAGCAGGACAGTGCTACATGTCACACACCCACCGAAACAAGGAATTTATTGGAAATTTGTTTGACTTTTTTTAAGCCTTAAAACTCAAAATTCTTGATGTGATGTGACGAAATGTGACTGCAAATTTTGATAAAAGAAATAAATTTTGATAGTTGATCGTGCTGGGCATCTGTCCAATATAATTATACCCTACACCACCATAGTGGTGTAAAGTATACCGATCGACTCAGAATCACTTTTTGAGTCGATTTAACGATGTCCGTCCGTCCGTCTGGCTGGTTGGCTGGCTGTACACGTAAAGCTTGTACGCAGAGTACAGGTCGCAATTTTGAAGATATTTCGATAAAATTTGGTACGTGATATTTTTTCAGCCCAAGAATGGATGGGATTGACACTGGTGGAAATCGGTCAATTATTTCACCTAGCCTCCATACAAATGTCCTCCCGAAATTGGGGTTTAACGGTCATAAATCTTTGAATTATGCAAGTATGCAAACAAATTTCACCAAAAATAAGTAATAAATGAAGCTAAATCATATCTATAAATTTCGTGAATATCGGTCCATAATTAGTCGTAGCTCCCATATAAGGCCCACTTCCGAAAATCTTTTTTACGATCATAAATTTCTTAAATTTCAACATGGTAATCAAATAAAATTCGACACAAATAATATACAGAAATGATGACACCTAATTTTATAATGATCGGTCCGTAATTAGTCGAAACTTCCATACAAGACCTTCTCCGTAATCAACTTTAACCTCCATAAATCTTTTAAAAGTGTTTAAATCGAGATAAAGTTTAACATATACAATATTTATATTCACAGACACTAAATTTTTGGATGATCGGTCCATAATAGTTCATATCTCCCATATAGCGCACATTTCTGAAAAACAGTTTTATACATATGCTGGGTGTAGGGTATTTATTATATGGTCGGCCTTGACCGACTATACTTTCTTACTTGTTTTTCATTTATAATTGCTAAGCCTTACTCTTTTCAATAGTATACATATGAGGATAATTTTTATATAAATTCTTCGTTTTAAATTGTCTTGAAAAGTAAAGTTCTTGTTAAAAACGCTTTACAATGAGATAATTTTTATTGATACATAACTGTAGCTTTTAGGCTTCTCAGCATACTTTGAACATATAAGTATCTGAATTATTAAATGAATCATATCAGTTCATATCATTGACATGGAAAAGTAAAGTTTTTTCTATTAATCTTATCTAATACCAAAACAATTAAACTCTTTTTATGCCTTTTTTCCAAAACATTCGCTCATTTTCTTTTAAAATCACCTTTAATTGGCAACACTGCTACATAATATTGTGTAGCATGTTTTTAGGCTTTTATTTTTTTACTTTTTTTTTGATGTTTTCGACTATTTATTATTCATGTATCAACATCTATGTATTGTATAGTTGTTGGTTTTTGTTCGTTGTTGTGTTGTGTGCCGTTTTGAAGTATTTTACATAATTTTCAAATGTTACACATTACAATGAGGTTTTGTTGTTGTTGTTGTTGTTTATTGTTGCTGCTGCTGATGTTATTGTTCCTATTGATGTCGCTGTGTCGTGGTTGTAGTGGGTGTGATATATGGTCATTACATTACCATAATTGACTGTTATAATGTCACACACACACACACATCCATACACTCACACATACATGTATTCTTTCATACAATCAAACAAACCCATAAGCACGCATAAATAAAATTTGTTTTGTTTGACATTCTCTTCTCAGGCACTTTGATAAGGAGTTGTTGAATTTTTATTTGCTTTAAAGAGGAAATAATTGGTATAATTGTACTTTTTTGTAGGTAAATTTGAAATGTGAAAAATGCAAAAAAAATTACAATTGCACTGTATGTTGTATTAAAGTCATGCAGTGTTCACATAAAATCCAGCCACACTATAAAGGTTTCTTTGGCAAAACTTTTTTCGTTAAAAAATATCATCATTGGCAGTATATTTATAAAAATGATTTTAAAATAAATTAGAAGCTTTTAAGCTATTTTTCCTTTGTATTCCAATATTCCAACAACTTGGAATTGGAATGTTCTGTGTGTTATTTTTTTCACTTCAATGTTTCTGTTAGCCCGGTGTTCCAAAATTAAAATGTAACCGAAATCATCCTTTTTACAATTTTTTTTCAATCTTTTCACAAGCTATTAATTTGACGTACATACATAAAGAAGGAAAAATAAATAAGTTTTCATGTTTGAGAAAAGAATTAATTCAGGCAAAAATGGGTTAAAGAGAAACATCCGGGATCTTCTACAATGAACGAGTTTCTAAATAAAATATCACTATCGTAGTGAAAAGCAGAACAAAGTTGCTATAAAACGGACACAATAGATCTCAAACTGCTGCCGGGACCAACATTTAGTTTCAGAGAAACGTAATATTAAAAATTAATAAATTTGTTAAAAGTGCAATGGTTTTGAAGCAATATGAACTTGTGGTCTGAAGAGCAAACCTTTTTTCACCTCTTTCATTATGACCTCAAATATTTATGTATATAAAATAGTGCCTGTAGCAAAGTTTGCTGTCTATTATGAGCAAGCCAATTTTTTACTGTTGCATATAAAGGAGCACTTTCACCTAACACATTCACCATATCACTATGAATTTCTTGTCTCGATAAACTTTTTTTATTTCAATATTTAATGACACCACAAAGGACGCGGATGCTTCTTTTTTGAACACCTGTTTTAATATGAAGGAGCTGTCAGATTAAAAAGATATTTAAATTGTGTTCATGCCACAGATGGAAGTTTACAAAACACTAAACTTTTTTCTCCTTATACCACGCTTTCTGTTCTAGGCTAAGAACTTTTCGAACCGCCCTCGTAATCAACACCGTATTATCCAATAACGTACTTTGAGACTCAAACTGAAATTGGTAATAGTCGTCTCGGAATGTCGATGGCAGACACCATGAAAAAATAATAACAAGTCTAATTGTTGAATTTTATGTAAATGTTTTATGCCTTCTTTTCATAGCAGTACAACAATTGAATTAAATTCCCCGAAAACTTAACCATAAGACCCAAACTTTCTGACTTGCATTACTTAAATCCAAAAAGGTACAATTTCTCAAATGCATTACACCCATGTGTTTTTATTTGGAAACTCTCTTGCCTGGCATTTCTCTCATTTTTGGTTGTTTGCCAATTTGTGTAGCGTCTGTTGGCTAAATGAATTTCAATCTTTTTTTACTCCTAACCATTTTGCAACG
Source organism: Bellardia pandia (assembly GCA_916048285.2). Lineage (NCBI taxonomy): Eukaryota > Metazoa > Arthropoda > Insecta > Diptera > Calliphoridae > Bellardia > Bellardia pandia. The sequence continues at coordinate 52,858,062 of OU696531.1, forward strand.
TGTAAGTATTTATAATGTTATTGAGATATTTGTCGGGATAATATTTGTAAAAGTTTATGTGTGTGTATGAGTATCTGTATTTTACGCGGTTTGGCATTAGGACGTGATAGTCCATTATAATGTCAGCATGATGTACAGTTATGAGCCTCAACACACTCAGCTCGCCAGACACACACTTGTTGTTATGGTCGTTTGGCGGAAATGGTGAATGGCTTGTTATGGTATAGTTACTCTTGTCCAGTTGAATATAATTGCAAAAGTATGAGTATAACATACATATGTACATATATACAAACTTACTCACGCTCATTACTGTATAAATTATTGCAAACATAAACTATTTGTTGAGAATTAATTGCATGTTGTAAGTGACAACCTTGTACATCCATAAAATAACTAGAACAGCGTACAGAATTAAGTTCAATTGAAAACAAAAAACAACTACAACAACAGCTACAACAAAATAATTTAAAAAAATGTAAACATAATTAAACATTTTCAAATATGATGACAGGCATTATGGTAAGAGGTGTGTGTTGAATGTAGACAGCTTAAAAGATAATGCCTATGCTTGTGATGGTCAATACTGTAATGGGGAAAAATTATTTTAGGCAGATGTTGCAGAGGCTTTAGGTTTTTTCAAGTTTACAGCTGAAGCAAATATGTATGAATATGGACAATATTGCCGCATTACAATAAACATTTTAGAGAAATTCTTTAAATTTGTTGCCATTTTTTGCTGTTGCATATGAAGGAGCACTTTCACCTAACACCACATTCACCGTATCGTTATGAATTTCATATCCCGATAATTTTTTTTTATTTAAATATTTAATGGATGCGTCTTTTTTGAACACTTGTTTCTGTATGAAGGAGTTGTTAGATCAAAAAGAAATTTAACATGTGTTTATAGCACAAATGGAAGTTTGTAAAACACTTGACTTTTTTCTGTTTATATCGCGCTTTCTCTTTTAGGCAAAGAAAATTCCGAACCGCCCTAGTATTTGGCACCACTGTTTTGTGCATCCTAATCTTATAGTATTCTGTTGTATTCCATGCATAACTCCATCTTGTGTACCTTATGATTCAAAAAACAATTACAAGCTAAAATAAAGAATTCAGCTTTCTATATAATTTTGGAACAAATTTTGTTTCGCTAGCATTAGAAACCAAAACAGCTAAGTCTGATTTTATAAGTTATACAAGAGACTGAAAATTATTCTAAAATTATTTGTATATTACTAGCATAAAGTTTTCTTTTTGCTTTGTTGTTGTATTAAAAACTCAAATTCCTAAAAAAAAATTGGACTTAGCCCTTTGCAAGCTAAGCTAATGATAGATATTTTATTATACCAGCTAAAAAAAAAAATAATGTCTTTGTAGACTAGAGTTTAACATTCAACACTCAATTGTTGACACTAGAAATTCTTCCAAAGTTCATTTTCTAAGGAAACAAGTTTAGTTTCCGGTACAACTTGCAGCTACTACCATATTGTACATACAGTCGACCGTAAAACTAAGCACACAGTTACATATATTTTGGCTTTAAATCAAAAAACTACGCTGAATATGGTTAAGCACGGAGATGATGGTGTTAAGGTTTGGGACTGCATGCCCTCTCCAGCTGTTGGAAATCTCGTATTTTGTTAAAATACAATGAACCAGCATGTTTATTTACGCATTTTGAAAAAGTGAGTCAAAAATGGGGTTACTACTTGTAGATCTTGTATAACAACCCACACATGCTTGTTACACCACTACAAAGTCCCGACATTAATCCCATAGAGCTTATATGGGAAATTTTGGAAAGAAGTGTGCGAAATCATGAAATTAGCAACAAACACCAACTTAAACAAGTGCTTTTAGAAGAGTGGAATAAACCAAGCGCCGAGACAACAAAAAACTTAGTGGATTCCATAAATAAGAGATTAAAGACTGTCTTACATTATAAAGGAAATCGAAATATTTGCGCGTTTTTAAATAATTTAGTAATTATTTTACAGGTGTGCAAGTGGGTTTGGATGGTGTTCAAGTTTGCTGACGTACTTTGACGCATATTTTGTAAATTCGACGTTTACTAATGGCACGCCTAGATCTTTGTGGATTCAAGAATTTTTAACATACCATGGTGCTGCAGTAATAATACGTAGAATTTTATTTTGACCCCTTTGCATGTTTTTCAATGTTTGATGCTGAGGCAGTACCCCATAATTGAATTCCATAACACCAGATTGCAGTCCAACTTTAATGTAGAATTTCTGCCGATTAGCCAATTAATTTGCACTGCTTTTAATCTCATCTGGGTAAGTTTCGCTTCAATATGAGACTTCCAAGTTAAACGGCGGTCGAGGTGAATGACTTCATTATGTTGAGGAATAATTTGATTATTTATTTTGATGAACGATCTTTCGCAATGTGAAAGTGATATGAATACATTTTTGTTCATTTACCCTCATTTTCCAAAGCTCTAGCCAATTCTCTAGTTTATAAACATAATTCTGCAAATTCTGTGATGCAACTTGGTGGTCCTTATGGACGCTGACAAAGGCTGTATCGTCTGCAAAAGTTGACGTGTGGATTTTGGGGTCTGACGGCATGTCGGAGGCATAAATCAAATATAAAGTAGGGCCCAGTATGCTACCCTGTGGCACACCTGCTTCAATTGGCTGAGCGGTACTTAAAAAATTGCCTTCTTTGATTTTAAATTTGCGACCGTATAAATAACTTTCCATGAGTTTATGGGTGTTAGCAGGCAGAGTTAATTTAATTTTGTGCATTAAACCGTCATGCCAAACTTTGTCGAACGCTTGGGGCACATCTTCTTATCACATTTACCAATCTGTGTGTTTGTTCGATGGTGCTGTGTTTAGCTCTGAAGCCTGAATTGATGATTAGGAATACATTCAGTGTCATTCAGAATTGGAGTCAACTTAGTCATTAGACTAATTGGCCTATATGACTCTACTTTAGTGGGGTCCTTCCCTGGCTTAGGAATCATGGTAATCATAGATACCTTCCAATCTGCAGGATAGTATTCTAGGCGTAAAATAGCATTGAAAATAAATAGGATAATTCTTTTAGCTACACGAGGTAACTCCACAAGCATTTTATTGCTGATTTTATCCATACCTGGAGCCTTTCTAAGGTTCAGAGTATCAATAGCGTTTTGGACATCAGGAAAGTTTAGTCTTAGAGGTACAGGAGGTCTTATAACAAGTGGTGGCAAATCAGATACGTTTGCGATATCCTTTTGTTTATATATCTGTATATATTTTTTTCTCAATTATTACAAAAATTCAGCCACACTAAAAATAACACTTTTGCAATGTAAATTCAAATTTTCTATTTTTTTCTAAAGGTACGGACACACTTGGAAAATATATGCCGAAAAAGACATAACCACTAAATAATATATGTATTTCAACTCGTTTATTTATTTAAAAAAAAACTTTTCTTATTTTTTAGTTTTTTCTTAGTTTTAATTTATTTGATGCTGTTTGATATTACAAAACTCTTGTAAGAGTAAACAACGTGAAACAAATTTATGCTAAAACAAGTGGTTAAGCTATTTTGTTTAGTCAATTGAATTTAAACATTATATTTTTTTCGTTTTATAGTTTACTGGTTGTTTTTTATAGAATAAATAATATTTTTTTAAGAATTGTTATTTTTTTTTTATTTTGAACTGCTAATTTTAAATCTTTGATATTTCTTTATTTCGGCTCGAGGTCATTAAATTTAATTTTCAGTAAATTATTTTTACTGAAGGTAGGAGAAGGTTACATGAAAATTATTATTAAAATTTATTGATAATTTTTCTTGGCTTAGGATTCGAACCTGGGTTGTTGGTTGAATTTACATATGTTTCGAGAAACACCACTTTCTCTCATCATAATTCTTTACGTTCTGACTCTCTGCACCACTGCGGCGCACAGTGGTATTTACAGTTATTTTTTAGAAATCTAATGATGCAATTCTGTAGAGAAATGTTTCATTAGGCTTTTAGGCTTTCACTTTTTAATAATTGATTGACAGCAATATCGAAAAAGTGCATAACAAAAAAAGAAAAACAAAACCATATGATTAAATAAACCGTTATTTAAAATAATAATATTTGCAAAAAAAAGTCTAAGAAAATTATTAAACGTAACTAATTTTTAAAATGAATTCATTTTGTGTTTCATATAGTGAATTGTCGAAGGAACTTATAAATTGCAATAGTAATGTGGATTTATTAACTGATTTCATAAAAACTAAGAACATGGTGCTTACTATTAATGAAATTCAAATTGTGAAAAAATCAGTTCAGAAGCGATTTCTTAGTCACTTTTTTTTGATGAAACTTTTTATTTTTCTTATTTGAGCTAACCAAAGGCTCTGTGCCAAATTTAAAAAAATTTGGACCAAAAATAAATTTTCGGTTCTATGGGCGGTGGGTAGAGGGCGTGGCCAATTTTGATAAAACTTTATATTTTTCTTATTTGAGCTAACCAAAGGCTCTGTGCTAAATTTCAAAAACTTTGAACCAAAAATAAATTTTCGGTTCTATGGGCGGTGGGTAGAGGGCGTGGCCAATTTTGATAAAACTTTATATTTTTTTTCAATTAAGCCAACCAAAGGCTCTGTGCCAAATTTCAACATTCTACGAGCACTCCTTATATTTTTTGCCAAACATTGTATGAACAAATACCACTGTGCGGCGCCCGCTAGCCCACAGTCAAACATCAATCCTTTAACCAGTATTACTGGTGGTTCAAAATTTGCTGTAATTATCATTTTTCATTTATTTACATGTTGCCTCCTTTTTCTTCAGTTTTTTCGTATTCATGACGAGACTTCGTCTCGAAAACCTGAATACATTTTTTTTTATTATGTTTGTTGTCTACTTGTTGATAATTACAGCAAATTTCGAACCACCAGTAATACTGAACTCGAGCCTAAATAAAGAAATATTAAAGATTCAATATTTTTTTATGTTTACCAAAATACATGTGACTGTGTCCTTAGTTTTGCGGTCGACTGTATATATTCCAGTGCTACAAGTAACAAAAAAAAACCCTGCAGTCTAGGGTAATAGTTTCTAAATGCCTTTGTCTGATAAATGCGTTTGTCACTAAAAGTCAACATCAACTAACCCATCCATCTACTTGTAAAGCATGGTACTCTGTTTAAATTTGCGAAATTTGTTGAGCAACATCAATTATTTCGTTTGAAAATTTTGACAATTAGCAAGTGGTGACAATGACGCGATTTAGAAGAAAATTGTCGTTTTTATTGCCCTTAGGTATGCAACATTGTTTGTTTTATATAAACAAAAACCATATGTTTTTATTTTATGTGTTAAAGAAATGGATACAAAAATTATATTATTATCCATGATGATTTTATGGCGTTGCGGTTCAATGTAATTTATTAGTTTTATTCCTTATATTCTTTTTCTTTTTCGTACTGCCAAAACTGCTTCTCAGTTTCACTAAATTTATTTTTTTATTATTTTTGTTTTATACGTACTATTTTTAATTTGATTAATTTTTGTGTGAAATTTTAAATTAAAAACACAATAACAAATAAAATCTAAACAGCTGTTGTTATTAATTTCGTGCGCAATAAGTGCCGCTTACATTTTTTGGCAGTTGAAAAAAATGTTGCCATATACATTTTTTGGTTGAAAAAACATGCTGCCAGAAACATTTCGTAACTTTTCACAATAAGAACAGAGTAAAACTTCAGCAGCATTAGTTCGCATTTATTTCGCATCAATTTTTTTTATATGGGCTTTTGATAGTATTTCGCACGAAATGATGAACAGAATACCATGCTTAAGGTTTTTTGGTTGCATCAATTAAAGTGATCAACTGAGAATCTCAATCCTAACTTAATTAACCCAGCAAACTAACGAATACCAACTGCAAAAAACTACCATGAATTTATCGGCAATATTCTTCAAGGTTTTTTGATGTTTTATCTACGAATCCATCAGCAATTGTTAAATAAAAAAAGGAAATCTTGTTGGCTAACTATTTACAATACGATTGGTCGTTCAGTGCTCAATTATACTGCTATAATGTGGTCATCTTAATTAAGTGACACTTGCTACTTTTAAAACAGCTGGGTTCTGAGACTCGCTCTTTTACACATATTTACCCTAATGTAATCTTTGTTTTTCTGTGGTTACTGCTGTTTGGCTTTTGGCAATAAAATTGTACAAATATAAATTTCTTGTTCTTCGCCTGCACCTCTTCTACACTTTGTTTATTTTGTAAGTCAAAAATATAGAATTAAGTCCTTTATTGTGACATTTGTGTCAACTGGTGCTATTTATTTGTTGATGCTGTTGTTATTTGTAATTTTTAAATTGAAAATAATACCAGGTTGTAAAAGAGACAATAAAATGTAAGCCACATGAAAGTAATGTAAACTTTGATATGCTGCAACAATAGCGGGTGTTTAAAAACAGTTTTTGTTTTGTCTGCAAAGACATTGTAAATAAATATTCATTGTTTTGAACTTGGAGAGATTTGTAAGTATGCACATCTATTGTGTGTCACAATAAAGGTGCTTAAGAAAGTCACACAGTAGTCAGCTGGTGGTAATTTGGTATTATTTTCGTTTTGTTTTATATAAATCACTTTAAAATATCATTTTGTTTAAAATTACTTAAATATTATATTATCTATTTAAAATGTTGTTCATTGTAACACGTACAACAATTTAAATATCAAAGACTTAAGCTATGTGTCCACGATCGTCAGATATTACAACGTTGTCATATCTAGCAATGTGCTATCAATGTAATGACATTGAAAATGTGTTAGCAAAAGGTAAATTGTCAGTTTAGACGACTGTAAGAAAACTAACAATTCCATTTGCACACAATTGTCACACAATGACTTTATCTGTCAACCGAAATTGTCAGTTCACACAGTTGTCAGATTGTTGTGTGGCATTGTCAAATTCGTTTTGCAGCTCTGTGTGTGTGTTTAAAAATTTTAAATATTGTCATGGAACAAAAAAGAGCAATTGGAACCATTTTATCTGTTTATGTCCTAATGCACACTTTAATTTAATTATTTAATTTTCTTCTACTTTTTTAAAAATTTTTATCAATGCACACTTGTTTGTTTGTTGATGTATATACAGAGTTGTATTTAGAAATAATTTCTATGACAAAGCTGACATTGGCAGATGCATAAACTTTGCACATATGACAATGAAAAGTGTTTGACAATGACAAAATTGTGTGTTTACACGATTGTTAGAAGTCTGACAATATTTTTGTCTTCCAATGTACTGAAAATGCTTTTTCTTACAACGTTGCAAGACAAAAATTTTAAGTTTACACGGTTGTTAGACATTTTCTGAACATTTTTCGGACAACGTTGTAATATCTGACCATCGTGGACACATAGCTTTACTTTTTATTATTAAAATTATTGTATTCCTGAAAACAGTAATTTAAAAATACATACTCGTACATTTATACTTTGCAAATTAATATGAATTTAATAATAATATATAATATTGTAGCATACTTCAGGGAGAGCAGACATAGGTATAAAACACATAAAATTCCTGGCATACTTTAAGGCTAAAAATACTTTCAATATTTGTTTTAAAATTGATTATACATATTACGTTTCATTTTTTGCCTTGTTCTTTTATTTCTTTGGGAGAATACAAATAGCTTCACACATGCCAGCCTGGCTGGCTGACTGGCTGGCTGGCTTGTCTGTCTGTTTGCATACATTCTTATTGAAAATCTCAAGCAAATAAAGACAAATTTGCTTAAAAAAAATTTTTAGCAAGGAAAAATGAACAAAGCACAATGAGAAGAGAAGGTGTTGCAGAAAAAGAACATGTCTTTACAAATTAAATGTCTGATGAATTGTAAACAAATTGAACAACAATATGAGTATAAGAAATAATTATTAGCAAAAACAAATACGCACAGAAAATAAGACAGATAAAGAAACTTTTTAAAAGCAGAAAAATCCGGAATTCTAAACACCAATGATTAATTGTTGTAAAAATTCTCAAACAAATTTCATATAGTTATTGAGAATTTAAAATAATTGAATGTCTACAATAACGAATAATTTCAAACAATTTTACGAAACAATAATTCAAGAGATTTTGTAATTATAAACAAATCCTGATTGATATTTGCTGATGATTTGTTATTGAAAACGTTTGCAAACATTCGAGCATAAAGGCCATGATCAACAGAACAGACGTTCTCGACTAAAAGAATGTTCGTTTGAAATTGCCAAATACTGTGACCAGTTGGGTAGTTGTTTAACTGAAACTAGAAAGTTAAATTTGTAGGTTTGTCTTAAAATATTTGCAAATATTTAATATTATTTTACTCCATAAACATTTACATATATGTATGTGAATTAAACAGAACAAAACAAATCAATTTAATTAATAAAATCGTATTGCAAAACCAATAAATATTTAAAGTTATTTGTAGCAATTTATTGCAAATATTCTTTTATTTTCATTTATTTTGTTTGCAAATAATATTTGCCACAAAAATTATTTGTGAAACAACTTTAAATCGAAAAACTTTTGTATTTTAACACAAATATATTTTAATTAATTAAATTGCAAATATGTATTATTGCACAGTTCCGGCTTCTTCATGTGTTTTTTTTATACTACTTCTGCTCCTTCTTGATACATATTTTTTTGACTTCTTGTTCTCGTTACCCACAACTACTGCAGCCAACCAACCAGTCAACCAAAAATAAACTTTACTGCTCGACCACAGCAAACCAAAAGCAAAACAAGTTAGAGTGCAATATTCGGCTGTGCCGAATCTTAAATACCCTCCACCTAAACGTATTAAGAAATAGAAAAACTACACTGGTTTTAGAACTAGTACATCCCTGTTCTGTGCTTTCCATTCGGGTTTAGTGCAAATTTTATTAGTATTTAAATAAATAAAAAAATAAAAAAAATAAAAAAAAATATATATATTGTTTGAAAGACAATATTACAACCTGTTGGTTGGTTGGTAATTCACTAATGTGATTTTATTTTAAATGTTTTGAAATTTTATCTAATTTTTACCATTTATAATTGATGTAATTACCGATCCTTACTGTAATTTAAAGAGTTTGTCTGATTCTCGTAATAATGTTGAGTGTAATTTAACAATTTATCAATTTAAAAGAAAAATTTTCCATATTCACAACAAGGATAAGATATAAGATGAGGCTTTTTTGTTTGAATTTAATCTCAATAACATTATTTACAAAAGATTTATGGATAAAGTAGGTAATGTAACAAAAACGGTTGACGTTTTGGGATGTTGACGTAAACGAGCGTATATGTTTTCCCGAGTGCACTATAATTGTATTCTTTTTTGTCAGCTGCTGTCAAACGCTAATTGAATTAGCAATATTGAGCATATGTGAACACTTTTTAATTAACCAATAATTGACTCAATTAAAAATACATGTCTGAACACCATATAAGCGCCGAAAAGAACAGCTTACTTTGGCCTTTTAGAATATCTTTCATAGGATTGTCATATGTCAATATACATATTTGTAATATTTGTAATATTCTCCTTTTCCAATATCAACCACATAAAAGAGTGTATTACAAACGTAATTAAAAAAATGGTTCATAACAAAGCAGAGTGCAAAGCTACTGGGGCGGTATTTATAAGCAACTAGTGATGAGCCCCTTGGAGGAAACTGTTGCAAATCTGCTACAGTTTCAAAAAGTTATTAATCCTGTTGGCATAGTTCAAGGTGTCCCCATAGACACAAATAGAAGAAAGTAATGAAAGAATGAGAAATTCTTGTGATTTATTAAAATTTAGGTTTCAAGTAGTTTTAACCCAAGATAGCAAATTGTGAAGTATATGTATTCCCTTAGATAATTTTTAATTACTACCACGACTAATAAAACGCTTAATGTTTTGTTTTTTGTTTTATTAAAATTAATAAATTTTATTCACAATTAAGTAAAAGTATGAATTTAAAAAATTTGCTCGAGATATGCACAATTTTTTTTAAAAGCCGGAGAAATATTAACTTGTACATTTTTATATATTCTTCATATAGTTATTTACAACGGCGAAACTGTTGCTTATGTAGCGAAATGTTGTATTCTTATTTTTTTGAATTTGTTTCAGCTTATTCGGACTAGTTTTATCCCATCCCGATTTTGACTGTCGCATAGTGTAATTTATGAATCTCTATTTTCTATAAAAAATCTCATACAGCCTTCTGGTAGATGAAAAAATCGTTCACTTATATTCAATTGCCCACAGCTATGTATAATATTTATCCTTTTATTATGTTTTTCACTCCTTCGGATATTTAGTTTCTTCGCAAACTTGGCATCCTTAATCAAACGTTTTTGATAATACATATTACTATTTACAAGCAGTGTTTCCAATGATGCATTATTTACCACAAAATCATAAAATGATTTAACAACAAGTTGAGCAGAATCCAATTTCGATTCTACCGAACCAACTACTGGGCGAGGGTATACCTTCACAAGCCAATTTAATATTCTCACTTCTTTGAGATCTGGACAGTCAAAAAAGGCTTGCTGGGGCATCCCGTTGAGCTGCAGACCTCTGATAGCTTTCTGGCGATGTTGTGAGAATTGCTCTAGAATTGCAAAGACTATTTTATGATCTTTATAGCCAAAGTAAAATTTGTCTTCGGAATTTATAGTTAATATTTGTAAAGAGGGCAGATTTAATACACAATCCAATAAACAGGGATTATCTAAATATTGTAAGCTTATGGTTAATTCCTTAAGATTTACACATTTGCGAAGTGCGCAACAATTTAAACCCATAATATCAGTGGGCAAGACTTCTACAGTCGTATTTTCCAGAGAGCCGGTTAACAAAATTTTTAAAAATTCACATCCGTTGTCATTAATTACTCCAATGTTTTTCAGGACTAAAGTTGTTAAAGCTAACAAATTATCTTTAAGCTTCATAACAGTATTTTCAGGGTGAATATAGCATAAATTTTGTATTTGTAAGGTTAATATACGGGGAAATTCTTGTGCTTGGGTGGTTGTGTCCATAAATTTTCGAAATATTTCGCTGGAAATTCCTTTGATGCAGGAGAAGTTGTTTAGTAGTAGTTTTAAGAAATCTGTTTGGATATCTTTGCTTTGTTCTGCCATGGACTGATCTTTGCTGAGATCGAATGGTATGTCAGAGAAGGGATTCCAGATGTCATAAAGAATTATATTTCGAAATTTCGGGCATGATTTCATGAAAAAAAAATTGGTTCGCTAAATCTAAACATTTGAAAAATTTTCTCAAAGAGCCGTCGTTGAGATCTTGTAGTTGTAAGGAACTGGGGTTAGCTGAGCGCCGTGCTGTTAGCTGATCGCTGGTGAAATCTAAAAGAATAAAGGGAATTTGTGTAAATAAAATTTAAACTTAATGGGAATATTATATTTTTTTTTAATAAAGTCTAGTAATATTTGGTTTTCGAGAGTAGCTTTACACAGCTTTTTGTTATTATACTATAGGACTGTAAAGTAAATATTGTAGTATTTTATTATTTTTGTGAAAGAGTTTTTATATATCCATCTGCTGTGTGTGTAAATCACGCTCAAACAAACACTATCAGCCCAATCATAAATAAAAATTCCGCGGGAGTTTTTTCGCTTTTCCCATTTTTCCTATTCAAATTCTATATGAAAAAAATAAAAAGTGAAAAAACTCAAGCGGAATTTTTATTCATGATTGGGATGTATGTATATGTGAGTGTTGGTTCTTATTCAAGAAGACGAGAGTGTAATTCGTAAGGTACTAGTTTTAGATGCAAAATAATTGAGAATTGCCATAGCACTGTTACTTGGTTTTAACAAATTTGATTTAAATTTGTTGAAACATTAGTTTAGAAATATCCAAACTTGTGAAACTAAAGATGGATTCACCCATTCATTTCGAACAAATTATTGGACAAAGTTTTTTCCATATGAAATTTGACGCCTCTCTTTTTAAGATGGAGAAGATATTCAAATAAAAAATAACTTTGTGCGAACAAATATTTTGTTCGGAACGAATGGATGAATCCACCTTAAGAAATTCGATTAAAGAAATAGTTACGTTTATTGTCAAGAAAACAACACGAATGCTAAATTAACACGCAATTTTTTCCGGAGTTGATATAAAAGCAGCAGCATTAAAATTATTCAAACGGCACCAGTATGGGGGTGGTTAACTCCTGTTTCTATTAGCAGCATAATATTTTTCAAACACCATTTCTAAACAATTTTAAATATTAATATGTATTTTTGTTCGACCTTTATTATTTCAATTATTACTAATTTTTCAAGCTTTAGGTCTTTTTTTATATATAAAAACTTTTTAACTTTTATTTTAAAACCAATATTTCGGCACTTCATTGAGTGCCTTCGTCAGGGTTTTTTTTTTTTTTTTTCTGTCTAATTTTACAAATTTTTAACAAATTATAACAAATTTAATATTAAATTTTTAACAAATTATAACAAATTTAATATTAAATTTGTTATAATTTGTTAAAAATTTGTAAAAAAAAACCCTGACGAAGGCACTCAATGAAGTGCCGAAATATTGGTTTTAAAATAAAAGTTAAAAAGTTTTTATATTTAAAAAAAGACCTCAAGCTTGAAAAATTAGTAATAATTTTAATTTTAAATATTTTTAATAAACCCAAACTTTTCTTTAATACTTACCCTTTTGTATTAAATTATTCTCGTTAACTTTTTCCATTTTCTTTTAATATTTCGAATAAAAATTTGGTTTCCGAAAACTATTAAACACAAAAATAAAATTATTTTGTTGTATTCGTCTCTAGTGTTAAACGCGTTTTGATATTGTATGTTGCAAATGTCTGCCTTATATTGAATTCCTTAAGCTTGTTCTCTATGTCATTCAAGAGACGATTTATAATTCTTTATGCTCTTGTGAAATCATCATTTGAAGTATGTATATACTCGTACATATACATATGCACATAGATGTGAACATATTTTTCTGTTCATTTTCAGAGTTTCAGTTTTGAAAAAATTGAGTTTGAAACACATGTTTATTGTTTGTATTATCATTCACTTTGCTTTATTTAATAAAGTTTATTATTATTCTTTTTAGGAAATTCAACCTTGATACATCGAACTGTTCGGACGTGTTACTTTTAGTGCGGCTGAATTTTCGGTGAAAAAATCGTAATAGGTGAAAAAGTATAAAAAGTTAAATTAAATAAAAAAGTGAAAAAAAACTCGTAATAGGTGAAAAACTTTACAAAGTCAAATAATTGCACTAGGTGCAATAAAAAATTAATAAATTGTAATAATTTATTTTTTATTTATTTAATGTGTTTATCCTGTACAACAAGATTAAATCTTATAATTAAAGTACAGGAATTTTAGATTTAAAGTTAAAGTTAAATTTAAAGTTAATTGAATTAAAGTTTAGAATACAAATAAAGAAGACAAAGTACGAAAATAAGTAAAAAATAATTGTACAATAAGTATAATATACGATTGAAACAATTAGAACATAATAAAAAATGTGAAAGGTTAAAAAAAATTAAGAAAGAAGAAAAAAAATATCAATAAAAAGATGAAAACAGTAGTAAAATGGAAATAAAATAAAATTAAATTAAATAAAAATGTTATGAAGTTGTATGTACAAGTACCCATATAAAAATCAAAGTTAGGAAGTTTTTTAAACAAAATAATTTAAAAATCACTTAAAGTGTTCAAAAAGATTTTTCTTAAATGCGTTTGCATTACTAAGGAGCTGAATGTTATGAGGGAGCAAATTCCAAAGACGAACAGCATGTATAAAGAATTGCCACTCGGAAACAAGACTGCAGCGCCTTAATGGTACAATTTTCTTTCCCCTGTTGCTTCTATTAAAGTGAATTTTCTGATAAAGATAGAAAGGCTTACCAGTATAAACAAAATAATAAATATTTAAAAATAAATATTTTGAAATTTTATCTAATTTCGACCATTTATAATTGATGTAATTACCGATTCTTACTGTAATTTACAGAGTTTGTTTTATTTTCATAATAATCTTGATTGTAATTTAACAATTTATAAAATTACAAGAAAAGTTTTCCATATTCACAACAAGTTAAGAAACAGAGTATAAAAAAAGGATAAGATATAAGATGAGGCTTTTTTGTTTGAATTTAATCTCAATAATATTATTTACAAAAGATTTATGGATGGCATAGTAGAAGTGGACAAATTATGGATTGATAGCTTCTAAATCCGGTATCCACTTGGTTGGTTTACATGGTAGTTCACTACGTGCGAACACTTAAGTAGAGTCGAAGGGACCCCGTTTTAATAAGACCAAACCACTCGTCAGATTTAATGTCGTCTAGCAAGTCGTGCTTGCTAGATCCAACCTGTAGCTGTGAGATATATCAGTAGGTCATTGAGTTTTGACCCGGCTACCTCACCAAGGTTGTTCAATGTATAGTTTCCCATGAATTTATGTCTCGTGACATAAATTCGTTTAACAAATTAAAAAAAATCTGATATTTTTTTTTCTGCTGTTTTTTTCTTTCCAACACTTGGAAGAGAGCCTTCTCTCTATTTATTTCATAAAATTTTAAAGTAGGTAATGTAACAAAAAGGGTTGACGTTTTGGGATGTTGACGTAAACGAGCGTATATGTTTTCCCGAGTGCACTATAATTGTATTCTTTTTTGTCAGCTGCTGTCAAACGCTAATTGAATTAGCAATATTGAGCATATGTGAACACTTTTTAATTAACCAATAATTGACTCAATTAAAAATACATACCATATAAGCGCCGAAATAACAGCTTACTTTGGCCTTTTAGAATATCTTTCATAGGATTGTCATATGTCAATATACATATTTGTAATATTTCTAATATTCTCCTTTTCCAATATCAACCACATAAAAGAGTGTATTACAAACGTAATAAAAAAAAATGGTTCATAACATGCAGAGTGCAAAGCTACTGGGGCGGTATTTATAAGCAACTAGCAGAGATCAGTTATGAGTACTTGAATCATGACTTATAATTTGTTATACTTATACGTACTCATATTTGTCTCAGTATCATCAAACTACTACTCATCTTTAAAGTTTGAAGTACTCATTATATTCATACTTAATCTCATGTATGATGTTGTTTATTTTGACTCTCCTTAACTCAATGTACGTAGACGATAAAAAAAATAAATATGACTCACATACACTCATGCGAGTGGCGTTCATTTTTACAGTCCGCTTATAAAAATTATATAAAATAATAAATGTTATATTTTCCCGAATCTATATATATAAAAGTGATTGTGTGTTTGTATGTATGTTTATTATTATTAGTTTGGGACCTATAGACGGCTAAACGGCTGAACCGATTTGCTTGAAATTTTCACAGTATATTTCTGTATGTCTGGAAGGAGCTATAGGCTACTTTTTTTTTTTTTTTGAAGTGGGCGTGGTACCTCTCATACAAAGTTAATTTTAAAAATCAAATACTTGGGAAACTATAATAGCTATATTACTCAAATTTTGCATGAGCAATTCCATTGTTTGTTTAAATATTTGCGGGAAAATGGGAGTAGTAGCGACAGGGGGCGTGGCACTTCCCATATGATGATAATTAAAAAAAATATCAAATATATGGTATGTATACAATAAGGTATATGGTACGGTTATTCTACCATCAATATTAATATTTAGGACAAGAATGGGCGGACTATCAATAGTGGGCGTGTCACCTCCCATAGATATTATGACAAATTATATATAAGGAAAGCTTTATCAGCTATCAATATTAATATTTAGGACACCAGTGCGCTGACTAGCAACAATATTAATTAAATGTTAAAATTTGTATACATTTGAAACCCTTATCTATATATAAAATTCAATGTGTTTTTGTTTGTTTGTATATTGTAAATCATAATAAGATAATATAATAAGTATTAATTTAAAAGGAAAACTGTAGATTTTAATAACTTAATAATTATATTTATTTGACTCTAAAATTTTTATTTCACTACGATACGGGTAGCGAAGCACACCGGGTTTTAGCTAGTAGTATGTTATATAAACTTACTTGTATGTTTTTATATTTCTTTTTTACTTATTTTGTATAAATACCTAACGGTTTATGAATCAAACATATTGGGAATGGTATGAGCTCGATGTCGGCGCACAGTGGCTGAAAATCGTTTTTCATTGGCCAAAAGTCGATTTCTTTTTGTCACCGATTTTTAAAATTTTTACACCTTTTTGGAGCTAATATATCCATATTAAGGTAGCCAAAAAATTAGGTTAAACTATTAATAATTGTGGGCGTGGCATGCTGTCAAACTCAACTGTTTTTTTAATTTCAGAAAAAGGTGTTTTTTTATTTGTTTTTTGTCAAAAATAAATGGTTACTACTCGCAAGCTATCATCGATAATGGCCTGCGGTCTTTTTTATAATGTTGGTAGGATTATAGTCTTTAGTTGTTGTAAGTGGTTACCGCTCTAGCGTTTAATATTAGGGGCGTTCTGAAATATTTATGAAACTACTATATTTTTCTGAAATTTAAACTTTAGTGGAATAGAACTTCTAGGGAACAAAAGGGAACAAGAAACGTATACCACCCGAAGAAAGGTGAAAGTGTCTTCTTTAACCCTATCTATATTTTTGCACCCGCCACGACCCGCCGGTAGAACACTTTTTTAATTTTAATGAAATTACTCTAAAAAAAATTCAAATTACGATAATTTACGATAATATAATGATACGATAATACAATGGTGTATTAAATTTTCACTTTTTCGCCTAAAGGTTTATGTTTCTTTACTTTAGACTACGTCAAACTAAAATAATTAAATATAATACCTGCGAAAGGGTTTTATGGCTTTGTTTTATATCACAATAGGTTCTACAGTAAACATATGATGTCTTTCTAATATATCTGTTATCAACTGTTAGGGTCAACCAAAGTCATAAACAATTTTATAATAATAATCGCGACATTAAACCACTAAAGAAAAAAAAACCAATATTGGCGAGATACTAATTAGTTTTACATGATATTAACCCTTTCGGCCGCACTTGAACTTAGCTGTGACTACCAAGAGCATCACATATTTTTCATGACTTTTTACTGTGGATCAAATGACGACTTATGGAACATATACTAAAAATCAGTTATGATTTGGATTTCGGGTCTTCAGGATCCATAAGAAACAATGGAACCAACAAAGAGTTAAGAAGTTCAAAAAAGAAACATGTTCAAGATGAATATCGCAAATTTGGATTAATTATAGATCAGCCAAACCAAGGGTCAGGCAATACAAATGATGACAATACCGCACGAAGATTCTTTTCAGATCCAGAAACAGCATCTGAAATAACAGGAGTGGATTTAAACCTTATTTTCAGATTAAAATAATCCTAGAAGTACTTGCATGCAATGAAGAAATTGACGCTAGACAATTTGGAGATTATGCTAAGGAAACTGCAAAAATATATACAACCAACTACCCATGGAGAAATATGTCTGCAACAGTTCACAAAATCCTTTATCATGGAGAAGATATCATTAAATATCATTTGGTGCCACTTGGAGATCTATCAGAGGAGGCTCAGGAAAAAAGGAACAAGGATTACAGATTTTATAGAGAGCACAATACTAGAAAAATGTCACGAAATTCCACAAATGAAGATCTATTTAATATATTATTGGCAACATCAGATCCGTTCATATCCAATATTCGAAATCAATGAAAAGTGGAACATCGGGATTTAGATGAAGAAGCCAAAAAACTACTAAAGAACAGAAATAGCGCAGAACAAAATATAGAATATTTGCAATCAATATTTGTTTCAAATGAATAATAATTATAATTGCCTTCATTGTTATTTAAGTACGAAAAAACATAGTATTAGTAAATAATTCTTTAAAAAAAAACCAACTTCAAAATTTCGGCCAAATAAAATGTTGGATTAATTTTCAAAAATGTTTAATATAACTAATGTTGTTGCACTTTTTTGATTGAAAGAAAGGATTTTGAAAATCTTGTTAATCTTCTAAAAAAATCGGTTTATGCTAAATCTATAATGTTTTCCCATTAACAGAGCTAAATTTTGACACCCATATTCGATATATTCTTAAAAATCGGTTTATGCTATATATCCCCGATATATCTCAATCAATTTCTGAAATTTTAATTTTTTTTACCTTAAATATATTTTTCTGCAAGCCATATCTTCCAAATTAAAAAATTATTTTTAAAATTGATTCATAAATCACGAAGTTATTCAACAATTTATAAGAGAAGCAGAGAAAAAATATAGATAACGGTAAATAAAAAATCGTATGTCCGTCCGATCTTCATAAAAATTAAATGGGACCCACCTGCAAGCAAACCCTTTCAAACAAAAAAAGAATTTTTAAAATTGGTTCAGAAATGGTTATCGTGGAACAAACATAAAAAAAAGCAACATACCATTCGAATTGATAACCTCCTCCTTCTTGAAGTCGGTTAAAAATAATAATAAATAGAACCTACTATTGTTACAAATGCTAATAAAATCTATTGCAGTTTTTATTTTTAAAATGTTTTTTAAAATTATCAAATCTGACAGCAAAAAAGAATAAATTTTTCTGTAGTAACAGCAAAATCTCCAGTGAATTTTACTATTTTTTTTAGTGTAAACATTTTTTTGAGTGTAAACATTTTTTTGAGTGTAACATTAAAAAAATTCCATTATCACAAAAAATAATTATAATTATTATTAAGTTCCAAATATTAAATTTTTTAATATGTAAATAAAAAAAATAAACCCATATTTCACTCCAAAAGTTAAAAAAATCACAAGTACAACTTTGACCTAGAAGTCCTTAAATTCTTGTGATTTATTAAAATTTAGGTTTCAAGTAGTTTTAACCCAAGATAGCAAATTGTGAAGTATATGTATTCCCTTAGATAATTTTTAATTACTACCACGACTAATAAAACGCTTAATGTTTTGTTTTTTGTTTTATTAAAATTAATAAATTTTATTCACAATTAAGTAAAAGTATGAATTTAAAAAATTTGCTCGAGATATGCACAATTTTTTTTAAAAGCCGGAGAAATATTAACTTGTACATTTTTATATATTCTTCATATAGTTATTTACAACGGCGAAACTGTTGCTTATGTAGCGAAATGTTGTATTCTTAATTTTTTGAATTTGTTTCAGCTTATTCGGACTAGTTTTATCCCATTACGATTTTGACTGTCGCATAGTGTAATTTATGTATCTTTGTTTTCTATAAAAAATCTCATGCAGCCTTCTGGTAGATGAAAAAATTGTTCACTTATATTCAATTGCCCACAGCTATGTATAATATTTATCCTTTTATTATGTTTTTCACTCCTTCGGATATTTAGTTTCTTCGCAAACTTGGCATCCTTAATCAAACGTTTTTGATAATACATATTACTATTTACAAGCAGTGTTTCCAATGATGCATTATTTACCACAAAATCATAAAATGATTTAACAACAAGTTGAGCAGAATCCAATTTCGATTCTACCGAACCAACTACTGGGCGAGGGTATACCTTCACAAGCCAATTTAATATTCTCACTTCTTTGAGATCTGGACAGTCAAAAAAGGCTTTTTGGGGCATCCCGTTGAGCTGCAGACCTTGTTACGTGCCGGTAAAATTCGAATGATAAAAAAAACTGTTTGTTGTTTCAATAACCAGACGTAATGTAACCGATCAAATTCAATGGTTAAGGGGTATGAATAGTTGGATACCAGCTAGCTCTAAATCTCATGTTCGTAGTTCTCAACCCGAGTATTTAGCACGCAAACATATTATATACTCTACACACCCTTAGAGTATAAAGAAAGTATAAACAAGTAGTTAAGAGAAAATATTATTTCGACAGATATTACCATGGTCAGGTGATAAACCAGGTTTGGTACACTTTTCCCTCCCAATTTGCACATGCAAACGCCTATGACAGTTTAAGTACCAATATTTTACGAACTGTCCCTAAAAAGGACATAATTTTTTAAATTATATTTGCGAGTACATATTTACTTTGGTTACCTTTCCCCTTTTTAAATTATTTAGAATACCATAATGTTTAATTGTTAATTACAAAAAAAGAAAATTTATTTATTAACTCAATAATATGTTTCATATTTATATGAAAGCTTATATTAATATAAAAAAAATTAAATTCAAATTAAATTCGTTTTTACTACTAATAAAATATACGATAATTATAAAGTTTTTGTTTACTCACAAAACACTTGTAGGTTTGTACTTATGTTGTTATAGATTTAATGTAGGGTATCTGCAGCACTAACTGATGGGCCCAGCAATCATTGCATGAAGATGGTGAATTATAAAAGCTATATTAAAAAAAATCCAATAATTAGTTTAATTTAATAATTTGTGATTATTAATAATTGTATATTAATTACATTATTTAGATTTTTTTTTTCTTTTTACAATTTATCTACATATATTTGGTGCAGATCATTTAAATTTATAATACAACTTGATATTTACTTTATAGTTTAATTTAATTTATTTAATGTAGGTTTACTTTATTTTATTTATTTTATTTATTTATTGAATTTTTTCATTTCCTGTACAACAAGACTAAGTCTTATATTTATAGTACAGGAACGCATTACGTTATAAACAATTTTATTATGAGCATAAACAAATTAGATACAGAAAAACCTATATTGATAACATCTTACGTGAAAAAGTTATATAAAAAATTTCTGAAACTATTAGCATTACTATTTATTTGTTGATTTCGTGGAAGATTGTTCCAAAGACGAGCGGCATGTACATAAAAGTGCCATTCAGACACTAGGTATTGATGTCGAGGTATTATAATATTTCGATTTCGAGACGATTGGAAGAAACGTATTTTTTCAAATATATATTTGGGGGTTTGAGTATTTATTATTTTGTGCAAGAATACAAGAATACGAATTTTTAATAGGCTATCAAATGAAACTCCGTAAAGTTTATTGGAAACAGCAGAAACATGATCAAACCTTCTCAATCCATACACATATCTTATTATGTTGTTAAACAATATATTAAGCTTACTTTTACTACTTGAATCACAGCTTCCAAACAACTCGCACCCATATATTAGAGAAGGAATCAGATACGTCTTGGCTAGTAAGGTTCTTATTCTTATTGGTGTAAAATATTGTGTAGACCAGAGAGCTCGTAACTTTATGTATGTTTGACCAACCAGTGAGTTTATATGATCAGTCCATGTCAGATTGCTATTGAAGATTATACCGAGATTTTTCGCTGAATTAACAATTTCGATTTTTTCACCATTTAAAACAATATCTTCAGAAATGTAACGATTTAAGCTCCTTTTACATATCACAATGCATTTAGATTTGTGTGGATTCAAACAGAGTCCATTTGCACAAGCCCAGAGGTAAATTTTGTTTAAGTCCTCATTTAGAGATGATATTCCTGAAGCTATATTTTGAACAGAGCTACTTAGAGTAAGTTGCACGTCATCTGCGTATAAATGGATGTTGCATTTAGAGAGTTGGTTTGGCAAATCATTTATATATAATGAAAATAAGAGTGGTCCTAAAATAGAGCCTTGAGGTACTCCTCTATTAAGGGATACGCTATCTGACCATGTATTGTTCACAAACACCGATTGTGTGCGGTTCGTAAGATACGAATATATAAGTTTAGTAGAAGTGTCGCTAAACCGAAAAAAGTGGTACAGTTTTTTAATGAGTATGTCATGGTCTACCGTATCGAACGCCTTAGAATGGTCTAGAAGTACTAAAAAATTCATACTACCTTCATCTAATCCTTGACGTATATTTTCGCTAACCTCCACAAGAGCCGTAACGCAGCTGTGATTCTGACGAAACCCCGATTGCGTGCTGGAAAGTAAACTATGAGTATCAATATATTCCATCATTTGTTTATACAAGAGCTTCTCTAAAACCTTCGATAGAAAACACAAGATAGCTATCGGTCTATATTCTCCATTCGATTTAGGTAATGGTATAATTTTTGCGTGTTTCCAGTTTAACGGATACGCACTTGACATTATAATAGTATTAAATAGATAAGTAACATACGGTAGAATCATAGGTAAAAGTAATCTTATAAACTTCGGGTGTATGTCGTCAATTCCTACTGCATTTGATTAAATTTCTTTAGATTTTAAAGTTTTAAGCAAAATACATTTTATTTAATTTTCATTATTTTAACAATTTCCCTTTTCTTACTTTTCATTAAATTCATTTTTATTTCATTAAATTTAAATTTCTTTAATTAAATGTTTTTTTTAAATTAATATTGCTTTAACAATTTCCTTTTTCTTACTTTTCATTACTTTTGTTTTTTTGTTTGTTTTACAATAAATTCATTTTTTTTTTATTAAATTTTTTTATAATTTCTTTTAAACAATTATATTAAATTAATATTTTACAATTCAAAAGTTTACGATAAATTTTGTTTAGTATAATTAACACATTATGTAATTATATGATATGAGCTAATTTTTTTTTGATTATTAACAAGAATTAGCGACACTAACTTTAATAATTATTTCACATGTGGTTATGGTTATAGGAGTTGAAGCTATGTGTGTGGTATTTTATACATATATATATATCCACGTGCTTCCAGTAGAATTCCATTATTTTATTAGAAAATTCTGGAATTGGCAAATAGCAAGAAGGAATTTTTAGATCTACACGTGGTAGATAATATACCAACGTGCCTTTAGATTTTTCTGATATAAGTGATTTCTGGAACTGACAATGGGAACAAATTTTGTTTTGGCACAAGGAAGACACTGGGACCTCCATGCGAGTTTACGTGGGAGTAAACTTGACACGCTTTTACTTCCTATCCAAAGAAAATAGTTAAAAAAAAACAAAATTTTACACCACTTATAAACCAGAATCTTACCTTCAAAGATTATTTGGTGATTTTCCGGGGGAAATGGCCACTTAATTTCAATATTTCACTTTAGTTAGGAAAAACTTTGTTTTTTGTTTAATTTTAATTATTTTTTTTATCCGCTTTTAATATTCGCTGTTCAACGTTCACTTATATAATGATTGAGTGCAGAAAATATAAAATACTAGAAGCATCGAAAGACGCTGCTTTCAAAAAAAAATCCCGTTTAACTTCACAACTTCAAATATTTTCGATTGTATGTGATCAAGGCATATGGATTATAAGGTAGCGTTGAAGACACAGCTGATTTTTTTTTTGGTAGTTTTCTTATGTCAAACGTCGTTTATGTTTACAAGTTTCTTATTGTCAAAATTTGTTTATTTATTGTGTTTGTTGTAATCTTAACGCTACCTTATAATCCATATGCCTTGGTATGTGATGGACAACCAGAGAAGAAAACAAAAGAACAAAAAAAAAAAACATACAAAAAAAAAAAAAAAATAAAAAAAACGATCTGCTCTCATTTCACAAGCAATGAAATCAAAAATAAAAAATGCATATGTTCTCTCGCTTGTTAAATGATGCTAAACACAAACTACAATTAAGAGGCAGTAGCAGACAACAAGTGTTATTAGCAGATGTATTTCAACTCTTAAATAGTGGTAAATCAAAATAAAGAGTTTGGTGAGCATACGTGCTTGCATACAATTTTTTTATGCGTAATTTAGCCTTGAAATTTTAAATTTAAGAAGGAATCTGCAAAAACTGAATTAGGGCAGCGCATAAATAATGCACACAAAATCGTAACAACCTCTGATAGCTTTCTGGCGATGTTGTGAGAATTGCTCTAGAATTGCAAAGACTATTTTATGATCTTTATAGCCAAAGTAAAATTTGTCTTCGGAATTTATAGTTAATATTTGTAAAGAGGGCAGATTTAATACACAATCCAATAAACACGGATTATCTAAATATTGTAAGCTTATGGTTAATTCCTTAAGATTTACACATTTGCGAAGTGCGCAACAATTTAAACCCATAATATCAGTGGGCAAGACTTCTACAGTCGTATTTTCCAGAGAGCCGGTTAACAAAATTTTTAAAAATTCACATCCATTATCATTAATTAATCCAATGTTTTTCAGGACTAAAGTTTTTATAGCTAACAAATTATATTTAAGCTTCATAACAGTATTTTCAGGGTGAATATAGCATAAATTTTGTATTTGTAAGGTTAATATACGGGGAAATTCTTGTGCTTGGGTGGTTGTGTCCATAAATTTTCGAAATATTTCGCTGGAAATTCCTTTGATGCAGTAGAAGTTGTTTAGTAGTAGTTTTAAGAAATCTGTTTGGATATCTTTGCTTTGTTCTGCCATGAACTGATCTTTGCTGAGATCGAATGGTATGCCAGAGAAGGGATTCCAGATGTCATAAAGAATTATATTTCGAAATTTCGGGCATGATTTCATGAACAAAAATTGGTTCGATAAATCTAAACATTTGAAAAATTTTCTCAAAGAGCCGTCGTTGAGATCTTGTAGTTGTAAGGAACTGGGGTTCACTTATATTCAATTGCCCACAGCTATGTATAATATTTATCCTTTTATTATGTTTTTCACTCCTTCGGATATTTAGTTTCTTCGCAAACTTGGCATCCTTAATCAAATGTTTTTGATAATACATATTACTATTTACAAGCAGTGTTTCTAATGATGCATTATTTACCACAAAATCATAAAATGATTTAACAACAAGTTGAGCAGAATCCAATTTCGATTCTACCGAACCAACTACTGGGCGAGGGTATACCTTCACAAGACAATTTAATATTCTCACTTCTTTGAGATCTGGACAGTCAAAAAAGGCTTTTTGGGGCATCCCGTTGAGCTGCAGACCTCTGATAGC
Source organism: Bellardia pandia (assembly GCA_916048285.2). Taxonomy (NCBI): domain Eukaryota; kingdom Metazoa; phylum Arthropoda; class Insecta; order Diptera; family Calliphoridae; genus Bellardia; species Bellardia pandia. The sequence goes on from OU696531.1 coordinate 52,882,929, forward strand.
TTTCTGGCGATGTTGTGAGAATTGCTCTAGAATTGCAAAGACTATTTTATGATCTTTATAGCCAAAGTAAAATTGGCTGAATTTCAGTTTATGGGGGACACCCCTAGAGAAAAAATCTAAATATGCCATCCCCTTCAGAATGTTCCCAGGAGTACGAAAATCATAATGAAAAAGGGGGCTCACGCCCCCTATGGGCGTGGCAGTCGAAAAACGACCCGGCCCACCTACGTAGACAATATGGGTATCAAATGAAAGCTAATGTCTTCACGATTCCAAAAATAGCCATAGTTGCCAGATCGGGCGGTTTTTGCAGCCGATACGGCCATTTTTGTTAAATAGGGGCGGGGGTGAAAAACGACCCATGCCACCTACTTAGGCAATATTGGTATCAAATGAAAGGAAATGTCTTCACGATTCCAAAAATACCCGTAGTTGCCAGATCGTCCAGAATTTGAGGAAGATATGTTAATTTTTATAAAATGGGGGAAGGACTTTTTTTGTTTATTTCTTTTTAGCTCGGCCAGAGGCCGAGCACTCGAGATCCCCGCCGTCTAGAATTAAGACATACTGGAGTTAAAAACCCCTAAGCCCGGCCGTAGGCCGGTCACGCAGAAAAACTTTACTAAGCGAAGCCAGTATAACAAATTTTCATTAATCAATCAGAAGCTTTCAAGAGTTTTCCTCGTTTCTTAATTTTGTACTTATCCTCATTTATGATTTGACTCTTGACACGAGAACATCACTAAATATGGATTGCGTTACTGCCTTTGACATTCACGACTGGGGTCGTGAATTGGACGATACGGCTATTTTTGGAATCGTGAAGACATTAGCTTTCATTTGATACCCATATTGTCTACGTAGGTGCGCCGGGTCGTTTTTCGACTGCCACGCCCATAGGGGGCGTGAGCCCCCTTATTCATTATGATTTTCGCACTCCTGGGGTCATTTAAGGGGGCGTGGCATTTTTTTTTTTTCCCAGGGGTGTCCCCCATAAACTGAAATTTTGCCGTAAAATTTGTCTTCGGAATTTATAGTTAATATTTGTAAAGAGGGCAGATTTAATACACAATCCAATAAACACGGATTATCTAAATATTGTAAGCTTATGGTTAATTCCTTAAGATTTACACATTTGCGAAGTGCGCAACAATTTAAACCCATAATATCAGTGGGCAAGACTTCTACAGTCGTATTTTCCAGAGAGCCGGTTAACAAAATTTTTAAAAATTCACATCCATTATCATTAATTAATCCAATGTTTTTCAGGACTAAAGTTTTTATAGCTAACAAATTATATTTAAGCTTCATAACAGTATTTTCAGGGTGAATATAGCATAAATTTTGTATTTGTAAGGTTAATATACGGGGAAATTCTTGTGCTTGGGTGGTTGTGTCCATAAATTTTCGAAATATTTCGCTGGAAATTCCTTTGATGCAGTAGAAGTTGTTTAGTAGTAGTTTTAAGAAATCTGTTTGGATATCTTTGCTTTGTTCTGCCATGAACTGATCTTTGCTGAGATCGAATGGTATGCCAGAGAAGGGATTCCAGATGTCATAAAGAATTATATTTCGAAATTTCGGGCATGATTTCATGAACAAAAATTGGTTCGATAAATCTAAACATTTGAAAAATTTTCTCAAAGAGCCGTCGTTGAGATCTTGTAGTTGTAAGGAACTGGGGTTCACTTATATTCAATTGCCCACAGCTATGTATAATATTTATCCTTTTATTATGTTTTTCACTCCTTCGGATATTTAGTTTCTTCGCAAACTTGGCATCCTTAATCAAACGTTTTTGATAATACATATTACTATTTACAAGCAGTGTTTCCAATGATGCACGGCTGAGCGTCGTGCTGTTAGCTGATCGCTGGTGAAATCTAAAAGAATAAAGGGAATTTGTGTAAATAAAATTTAAACTTAATGGGAATATTATATTTTTTTTTAATAAAGTCTAGTAATATTTGGTTTTCGAGAGTAACTTTACAAAGCTTTTAGTTATTATACTATAGGACTGTAAAGTAAATATTGTAGTATTTTATTATTTTTGTGAAAGAGTTTTTATATATACATCTGTCTGTGTGTGTAAATTACGCTCAAACAAACACTATCAGCCCAATCATAAATAAAAATTCCGCGGGAGTTTTTTCGCTTTTCCCATTTTTCCTATTCAAATTCTATATGAAAAAAATAAAAAGTGAAAAAACTCAAGCGGAATTTTTATTCATGATTGGGATGTATATGTGAGTGTTGGTTCTTATTCAAGAAGATGAGAGTGTAATTCGTAAGGTACTAGTTTTAAGGTAGAATTAGCCGAACGTCTACGTCCCGTACTGTACTGTAACGAAACAGCTGATCCCGTTTTGTTATTTGAAATCAATGCAAATGCTTACCGAATATTAATATCACGTTGATGAAACGTCTCAACCTGTATAAAATAGAATTTCCTAACGTTCTTACGTGACATTTGTATAGCAGTGATGGACTGTTTGCATGATAAATTGTATTGGAGTAAATTCGCCCTATTTTTTGGTACTTTTTTTTTAATAATGTTTGTTGAAATTGAGCAACATGATTTTATATAATACATATCTACATATATATATGAATATGTTTATACATATGTATAAAATAAAAAAAATCACATACAATATAAATATAACAAAATAAATGCATACGAGTACATACGCATAACTATGAATTATAAATATTGCAAATTCAATAAATATTGAAATAAATTATAGTAAAATATATTACATTGATAATATACATAACTATCAAAGTGCTAGATTATGTATGTAAATGCACACACACACAAAATTTTGCTACTATTAAAATAACTTTAAAATGGTTTTTGGTACTTTTTCAAGCATGTATGTACGAAAAGAAACTTTTCAATGTCCATCACTGTTTCGAACAGCTGATTGTTTATTTATTGTGTTTTGTTATTTTTTTTTTTCTTGAAAATATTTAGCAATTTTAAAAACATTAAATAAGTAAATAAATCCTCCGAATTCATTATAATTGAGAATAGTTGAGTTTTAAAATACATATATAATTTGAACTGAAGTGGAAAACAAACAATTAAACACAAACACAATATCGTTGTACTATGTGTTTTTTACTTTTTTGTTTAACGTATGGTACGTTTTTAAATTTTCTATAAGTACACAAACGTGCTTACAGTACGGTACGTTACAGTACGGATACGTGGACGTTCGGCTAATTCTACCTTTAGATGCAAAATAATTGAGAATTGCCATAGCACTGTTACTTGGTTTTAACAAATTTGATTTAAATTTGTTGAAACATTAGTTTAGAAATATCCAAAGTTGTGAAACTAAAGATGGATTCACCCATTCATTTCGAACAAATTATTGGACAAAGTTTTTTCCATATGAAATTTGACGCCTCTCTTTTTAAGATAGAGAAGATATTCAAATAAAAAATAACTTTGTGCGAACAAATATTTTGTTCGGAACGAATGGATGAATCCACCTTAAGAAATTCGATTAAAGAAATAGTTACGTTTATTGTCAAGAAAACAACACGAATGCTAAATTAACACGCAATTTTTTCCGGAGTTGATATAAAAGCAGCAGCATTAAAATTATTCAAACGGCACCAGTATGGGGGTGGTTAACTCCTGTTTCTATTAGCAGCATAATATTTTTCAAACACCATTTCTAAACAATTTTAAATATTTTTAATAAACCCAAACTTTTCTTTAATACTTACCCTTTTGTATTAAATTATTCTCGTTAACTTTTTCCATTTTCTTTTAATATTTCGAATAAAAATTTGGTTTCCAAAAACTATTAAACACAAAAATAAAATTATTTTGTTGTATTCGTCTCTAGTGTTAAACGCGTTTTGATATTGTATGTTGCAAATGTCTGCCTTATATTGAATTCCTTAAGCTTGTTCTCTATGTCATTCAAGAGACGATTTATAATTCTTTATGCTCTTGTGAAATCATCATTTGAAGTATGTATATACTCGTACATATACATATGCACATAGATGTGAACATATTTTTCTGTTCATTTTCAGAGTTTCAATTTTGAAAAAATTGAGTTTGAAACACATGTTTATTGTTTGTATTATCATTCACTTTGCTTTATTTAATAAAGTTTATTATTATTCTTTTTAGGAAATTCAACCCTGCTCTCTCTCTTGCCCTTGCGTTATACACACACTTCACTCTTCCTTACTCCTTAGGTAGTAGGTTTTTATCTTTCTTTGTTATTGTTGTAATGGTTAGTTGCATGCAGCAAATATGCATCCACATATGTTATGAAAATTAAATGCATCTGCAGCAAAAATAATCTGAACAAAATCCCTACAGTGGGTTTAACCTTCGCTTTACCAATACCCACCCGGGTGACTTTTTCGGTTTTATTTCTTTAATAACTTTTTTAATTTTTTTTTGATTTGAACGAAATTCATACTCACTGAACAAATTTTAGAGTTCTATAGAATTTAATAAAAACATGATAAAATTTCAAATCTTTTATGAGGTTTTTTTGGATTTTTTAAAATTTTCTTCAAGGTTTACCAGTACCCACCCGGGTGGTACAAAAGAAATTATTAACTCTATACATTTTTTAAACGTTTATTTATTTCAATTATAACTTATTATTCCATAAAAGCGCAATTCAACATATTATTTTGTTTATATTTTATTATTATAAGTAATTGTAATGCAGCATGGTGACAGTTGTCATATTTAGTTTGACATACGCTGTGTTCTACACAAATGGGCTTCTTGCACTTTACGCAAACTTGTCGTGGGTTTCTCTTTTGTTTATGTGAGAAACAGATATGACATTTACCTTTTATTTTTATATGCCCAGTTGCATCTCGTTGTGGAGTTTCATCGGCCTCGAAATCAGCAGCCGGATCTGTTTTCCTTGTATATTATAAATGAGGCAAGAGCGGCTGTATCCAAAATGTTAAAGAACAGTGCTAATGGCCACCGAAATGTTGCTCGTTTTGTGGAATACTTTGACAACATCTTATCCATTGTATCCACACCATCTTTACTTTCGTCATAATACAAAATTATCTCTGGTTTATTTTTTGAACCAGATATAATTTAGCTTTGTGCATTGTTGACAATAGCACAACTGATTTATTTTTGGAAGGAACATAGGACACTAATGTTACATCTTCGAAAAAACCAAACACACTAGATGCAACCTCGCGGCCTCGGGACGGCTTAAATTCTTCAGGAACATACCTTTTGTTTTTTTTAATGTGCCCACGACGGATAACTTCCAAGCGGTCAAATGTTGGCTAATGAAAGTGTTGTAAAAATATTGTCCATAGTGACGTTTCTTCCGGAGTTTTTATACTTGCCCACCAACTCTTTTACTATACGTGACCTTAAAGTGGATAAAATGTTTTGGAATCACATGGCCACCAGATTTTGATTCGATATTGAGCTGGCTTGGAAGGCATACATTGCGTAAAACGTGTTCGGCCCGAAAACCAAAGAGTTGCTCGTCTACGTTTATAGACTCGTGTAGTCGATAATAAGCGCTTAAGTTAGAATTCACCATCTCGAAGACATCCCTTATAGGAGCAGCTTTGTCTTTTTCCTGTTGGTCTACTGTTGTGACTTGCCAGTCAAAGCAAGGGAACCGTAAAATTTCCGTGAAACTGTTTCGTGACATGGTTGCACGATATATTGGATATGCATTTTTTCTCCACAGCTCTGTGAGTATTCCTTAGATGAGTTATGGGCACACATTATAAGCAAAATTCCAAACAATCCTTATAACTCATCATCTGTAATTGGTTGCCAAGTTCTTTGATTATGTGAGTTTTCAGAATTCCATTTGTTGTACACAGCTTCGCCCTTTTTGTTTGAAAATCGTCGAATTAAATCTTTGATATCATTTTTAGGGGAATCCCCAAAGACAAAATATTTACACACACAATGTACATTATGAGTTTTTTTGCACTTTGAAAGAATTAACATATTATTTGAAACAAAAAAGTATAAATAAGTATGACAAACACTTGTTCGACGCATATAAACATACGTAAAGAATTACTGTACCACCCGGGTGGGTATTGGTAAACCATGTACATAAAAACCTTTGGTAAAGCGTAGGTTAAACCAGGGAAAGGCAACCTATGCTATTACATTTTGCAATTGTATTAGTAATATACTCTCTTCGCTCTCAACACAAATCGGTGTTGCCAGAAAACTTTCGTCACTTATCCCCAATTAAAAATTTAAAATCTCCAAAAATCTCTATTTTATTATTTGCGAAAAATTAGAAAATCAGTCAGGAAATTGCATTACATCTTCAACATTTATTTCATATGGGCAACATTTTATGCGTATTAAATTTTCAAATGTCCAGCAAAACCTTCTTTTTTACCCAACATTACATTGGCACCATCAGTGCATACAGAGGAAAGCTTACTCTTATCAGTAAAGGAAAGAACTTTTTCATTTACAATATCATAAATAAGTTTTCCTTTTAAATTGTTGTGTAAGCCATATAGGGAAAACATTTCTTCGTGGACGTTAAAATTTTCATTGACAGTTCTAACACAAATAATTAGCTGAGATATATCGTTCAGAGCAGTGCATTCATCCAGGCATATGGAAAAAAAATTGCCAATTAAGCATTCTTTTCTTAATGTTTGAATAGATAAATGTACTGATATGCTCAGTCCGTCGAATAATTGTTCGAGCGGACAGGGGAATGCCATTTATAATTTTCCGCATCTCTTCAGACTTTTCACCAAAGCATTTTAAAACGTCATTGCTAAGCTCTTTGAAAAACACTCCATCGTCAAAAGGACGGCAACGTTTAGCAAGAGACGTAGCAACAACAAAAGATGCCTTTCTTTTTAAAAAATAACTTTTCAGTTTCTTGTGTTTCTTGTTCAGAGTATGGTTTACTCGAATCAGCAATCTTTTTTGCATAAAAATTTTTCTTAAGATTAATAATGAGGGCTTCTCTTGCATCACTAGTAATACTTTCGTATTTCTTGTGATATGCAAGAAAATGCCTTTGCATGTCATGTTTTTTAGTGCGTGATAACGCACGTTGGCAAACCAAGCATTCTGGTTTGTCATAATAATTTAATGAAAATAAAAAATTTATTTCATATTCATCACACATTTTTAAAAAAGTTGGGAAAAAATTTTTTTCTGGCAACGCTGATTTTTAAATTACACAGCTAGACTCATTAAACTTTGTTTATTTCTCTACAATGCGTGTGCACACGTACGTAAGAGAAGAGTAAATGAAAAACGCGGCGCACATGTTTTGCCTTTCCCTGGTTTAAACATTTCTGATACGTAGCCTGTCAATGTCAAGTGTGAGAGGATTTTTGCATATGTATGCAAGAATGATAAAATAATTTTATCATTCTTGTATGTATGTAAATATATGGAGTTTGACAATCTCTTTGAAAAAAAGTAGACAGCTGTTTCTTTCTTACAAAATATGGTTTTGTAAACATTACCTGCGTTGGGTGGAGATTTTATTGATTTTTGAAAATTTCCTTATTTTTGCAATGTGTGAGATTCTCAAAAGAGAATAAGGAATTATCTATACATATAATCAATATTACTTATATTCTATTTTTGTAATAGTTTTACTATTCAGTGTAAACTATTTCAAACCCTGCCTAAAACAATTCAATAAAGTGGTGGGTCATATTATGAGGTAGAAATGTTGGGAAAATTTCAATAAATAAGTTCGAAATTTCCCTTTTTTGGTACATAAGTTCAAAATTTGCAATAAATAATTCTAATCATAAGCATTTTAAACTTTTCGCATTATATATACAGGTACGTGCAACTAATTAAGGACACTATAATAACATGTGAGCTTGAAGCAAGCAATACGAAAGGTTTTATGATATTCTTAAAATTTGTCGTAATTTAGTCAATGTAACTCTTACTCCTAGAAAATAACTGCTTGTTGTGCCAAATTAATTATTATTTATGAATCTGTGAGTCATATTTTGGAAAAAAAAATTGATATCAGTCGTGCATATTGATAAGAACATACCACAAATTTTTTTTGCTTGTACCAGCACTCAGGGCACGACCTCTACTCATGCAATGCATTGTGTTGAAACTAGGAAAATAGGTTATGGGAGGGAGGATAGAGGGAGTATTGTTTTTGAACATTTGATTTGAGTTTTCCTATATTGAAAGTGGCAGGGAATACTTCTGCTGGGAGTTTGTTACACACAAAGAACGAATTTTCCCTGTAGTGTGTTTTGCGATCCACTGTCCAGTCGACCATGAATAGATGGGCCCTGACTGAAGAACGTGTATTATGCAAAAAACTACGTGTTTCGGGAACACATTCCATTATACTATCGATATAACAGTGAAACACAATCCACATTGCAACGATGCTCCAATAATTCAATAGAGTTGGTGACAGTAGGGTAGTCACCGCCCTCTCCTGTACGCGGTAGAGTTACTCCAAAATAGACTTCGAAGCACCGGCCCATACATGAGAGTTGTATTCCATTTTCGATTGGATATGGGTGGTGTAAATAGTAAAAAATGTATTGTTGCCAAGAGCTTGTTGCAGCAATTGTTTTTGCAATTTAGCTAATTAATCACTGGCTCAGACTTATTATTTTATAAATGTAAACTATTTTTAAATTAAATACAATAATATTTTTGAATTTTAAAACTACTACAAAATCAAATGTGTTTTGATTTATTAGCGGAAATCGTTGGCTATAACATGGTATAGAACTAGTACATCCCTGTTCTGTGCTTTCTATTCGGTCTTAGTGCAAATTTTATTAATATTTTATATATTGTTTGAAAGACAATTGTACGACCAACATAATTTATGTTAAATATTTTGAAATTTTATCTAATTTCGACCATTTATAATTGATGTAATTACCGATTCTTACTGTAATTTACAGAGTTTGTTTGATTTTCATAATAATCTTGATTGTAATTTAACAATTTATAAAATTACAAGAAAAGTTTTCCATATTCACAACAAGTTAAGAAACAGAGTATAAATATGAAACAGAGTATAAAAAAAGGATAGTTTGAATTTAATCTCAATAATATTATTTACAAAAGATTTATGGATGGCATAGTAGAAGTGGACAAATTATGAACTGATGGCTTCTAAATCCAGTATCCACTAATGGGATTTCTATGTATTTTAGGATTATATTGGTTGAATTTCGTTTTGGTTGTTATGCTCGGAAGTGTATATTCTCAAAATCCAGCAGTTTGATTTAGACATGTATGTAAATGATCCGTGTAAAATTTTGGATTGGTACCCTTATTTATAAGAGACTTATGAGTATTAAAGTGATTTTCGGAAGAGGGCTTTATATGGGGCATGCGGTTAAAAATAGACCGAAATTCACAAAATTTTGTTAAATAATTTTTCTGTATATTTGTATATATGTATATCTGTATATGTGTATATGTTCATCTGTATATGAAGTTTTGAGTCGGTACCGATATATATATAAGATATATTTTAAGGTTAATGACTTTTTCAGATGTGGTCCTTGTATGGGAGCTATGACCAATTTTGGGCCGACCACCATAAAATTTAGTACAACAATTTATTTGCCTATAAAGAGTATTTATGTCAAATTTTAGCCGTTTAACATTATTTATATCTGTTTTATATGTATTTAAGTGAATTTTGGAAGTGGACTTTATATGGGGTCTATGGTCAAATATGGACCGAACTAAAAAAAATTTCGGTTTGTGATTTCTTTTTGTATAAAACTTATTTTTGCTGAATTTTGTCTTGATATTCCAATTTTATAGGCATTTATTTATCATTAAGCCATATTTCGGGAATATATATATTTGTATGGGGGCTATGAGAAATCATGGACCGATTCTTACTATTTTCAGCACACTTTCTTCTTTTGTCATACAAACAACTTATACAAAATTTCATAGTATTATCTCCAATATATTTCAAAATATTGCAATAAAATGGACGAAAAATATCAAATTTGTATGGAGGTGGTCTCACATATTGGTTCATAACTCTGGTTGACCTAAACCGATTTTGCTGATTTTAAATAGCAAACTTCTCGAAAGCACTTCTGACAGAATTATTGAAGGTTTGGATCCCGAACATATCTTCGGACTTCAAAAAACTGATTTCAACATCCAGACAGACAGACAGACGGACATGGCTTAATCGACTTCGCTATCTATAAGGATCCAGAATATATATACTTTATAGGGTCGGAAAATTTTTTTGTGGACAAACTTATATGTACCCTTCTCACGATGGTGAAGGGTATAATAATAACAATTTATATATCTCATTATAGTTTAATTAACCTTTTTCATTATCAATATTTTAGTAATTATTTAAGGTTTTTTTTAAATTTTAAATTTTTATTTTCAATATTTCGCTACGTCTTTGTGTAGCTTCTTTAGGATTTTTTTTTTTAATTTTATAAATTTCAAAATTATTTGTCATAGAAAAAAAGTATATGAATTTTTTTTAACATAACGTCACATGGATCCGCTCAGGAGCTGTTGAACATCGGCAACGACAGATTTCCTGAAAAAGGTCATAACTGGTGACAAATCATGGGTGTATGGGTATGACATTGAAACCAAAGCCCAATCATCCCAATGGAAACGTCCAGAAGACCGAAAAAAGCACGTCTAGTTCGGTCAAATGTGAAGGTTTTGCTCACTGTTTTCTTCGATTGCAATGGCGTGGTGCATCATGAATTCTTGCCACAAGGTCGTACGGTCTATAAGGAATACTACCTTGAAGTTATGCGCCGTTTGCGCTAAGCAATTCGTCAGAAACGCACAGAATTGTGGAAAAACCAATCATGGATTTTGCACCATGATAACGCACCAGCTCACCCATCGATGTTTGTGGGTGAGTTTTTGGCCAAAAACAAAGTCGTTATCATGCCTCAACCACCGTATTCACCGGACTTGGCCCCCGCTGACTTTCTCCTCTTCCAAAACTGAAGACACCGATGAAAGGAAAGCGTTTTGCTACGAATGAGGAGATAAAAGACAAATCGAAACAGGAGCTGTTGACGATACCAAAAAGCGCGTTTCAGAAGTGTTTCGAGGATTAGAAAAACGGAATTTTTTTTAAAAACAATTTTTAAAAGCAAAACCCGCGATTCGGGTTTTCTGGATTGGCATCCATAAATTTTACTGTATTGAAAGTGACGGAGAATACTTCTGAAGGAAATTTTTTCCACATATGGACAGTAAGGCTTAAGAATTTGGTGTGCTATCTCGACCATGATTGGATGAGCCTTGACTGAAGAAAAAGTTCCCTAATTTCAGTAGAACACATTCCATTATAGTATCGATAGAACAGTGAAACACGAAGCTCCAGGGACTTAATAGAGTTGGATACTCTACTGCCATAGATAAGCACCTTCACCCTACCTCCAAAATAGACTTTGAAGCACCGGCCACTACCTATATATTTCGTTCGAATAGAGGGTGGTGTAAATGGTAAGGAAATAAGATGGAGTGAAGTATTTCCAACCAAGACACTTGAAAAAGCGTTTGATTCCTTTAATATTTCACTGTCCATAAAAACAGATGAAGCAACATGATCTGTCGTGCGTTTATGTGTTAACATAGAACATTGACGTCTTACGTGCATTAAATGCGACTCTATTCGCTCAACCCCTTGCCGAGATAGTCAGAAGATGTTGGTTAAGTATATCATTCATGCCTCAATCTCCAAAGGGTTTGGTCTACATATGGTTGATTGAATATGAATATCAAATGTTGCTATCATCTGCAAAAGAATAGATAGGGTTGGAAGTTTAACGTAGAAGGTAACTTAGAAAGAGAAGAGAAGAAAGTAGGAGAAAGAACGGAGCCTTGCGGTACCGCTGATTGAACCTTGAATTCGTCTGATGAGATACCATCTGTAACAACTCGTATAGTGCGATATCTGAAGAAACTCGATATAAATCGAGATAAGTTATCACCGACACCAAAAGCAATAAGTTTCGATAAAAGAGCACCATGCCAGACTCTGCCAAATGCCTTGAAAATGTCTACAGTTTCCACTTTATTTTCGCTATAGCGATGTATAGAACGACAGCTTTTTTCCGATAGGCTCTCGTAGAGCGGTCGCTAAGTAAACTGTTGAACTTGTATTTTCCATAACTTTAGAAAATGCAGAGGAAAATGCTATTTAGTGATAATTATCAAGGTATGTAGCCTCTCCCTCTTTAGGAATCGGCGTTACATTAGCAACCCGATAGACTAGGCGGTAGTATGCCGGACTATCAGTCAGAAGGTTGCGGGTTCGATTCGCGCTAAAGACTCTGGGTGTTTTCTGTTACTTATATTAAATAAGAACAACCTTTCTAAATATGCTGAAAAAAAGTTATCTACCCAGCAAAAGCTTTACTTACAAATTAAGTTAAAAAGTAATAGGAAATTGCTGACCAGACTACTTACAAATCTACTAGAAAAAGTACTTATTTTTGTTTGGGATGTCCTAAAAGTAAAGCTAGATTTACACGATTGAAATTTTCTTCAAAATTGCTCTTCAAAATGTGTCAAAGAATTTTTGCTGTTTACACGAGTTTGAAGCATTTTGAAGAAAATTTCAATCGTGTAAATCTAGCTTAATTCGTTATAATTTTGCCATTAGTAACCAAAAAATTAATAACTTATTTTTATACTTAAACGTTTTATAAAATATGTAGTTGTAGACTGATTAAAACATGATATGAATAAAATTTACAAATTGTTTAAAAAAAACTTAATAAATATTAGGGAAACTTATTGCAAAATGATATTAATAAAGATTTATAATCATGTACCAAGTGCTGTTTCAAACATTACAGTTTTAGCTGCCCAGTTTTTGTTCAATTTTGTTTAGAAAATTTACTAATAACTTCAAGTATGCACCCCTTTTATTCTCTTTTCCCTTCTTACACAAAACTTCTTGCCTAGAAGAGTCAGAATTGAAATGTGTGAAAGCGGACTAACTCCTCTAAGTCTATTCATTTAAAGGAAAATTTTTGGATTTTATAATATACGAGTATGTTATGTTATATATAAAACTTTCTTATGCAGTTAATTGTGGAAGGTCTTCAAAAATTTCGTGAGCGGTATCATTGAAGTTTTAACGAAGGACCCATCAAAAAAGTTGGCAATGGACAAAAACTTTTAAAATTTTTATTTTTGGGAGTTTTTCAAAAATAAGTTTTTGGAAAATATTTAAAATCTACCGTAATACCTGTGTTTGGTATTGTCGAAAAGGTAATTAAATGTTTAATAATGTGACTGACTTATTATCCATAAAATAAGCAGTATTTGACCTAAACTAATTAACATATTTCAAATTAATAACTCCTTTACTAACTAAGGACATTTCATCATCAAAACAGTTGCAATTTCTCTTTAAACAATTCAATTTAAACCCTATAATTCGTATTACAGTTTAGCAATGCAATTAATTACATTAGAAATAAATGTACATGCCAGGTGAGCTGATTGCCTGAAAAACATAATTCAAAATCGATCTATTTGCTAAAATCTGTATAATACAACATTGCATATTAATGAAACTAATATTGAGTTTTGAAAGCGTGACTTTTAGTGAAAACAGTAGAAACATAAATGCACATGCAAACACTCTTCCTACACACAAATATGTATTAAATTATAAAAACATTAACATAAAGTCAAGTATCGAATGTCAGTAAAGGATGATTAGTATAACATTTAACGTTAGCTTTAGCCGCTAAAGGTGCTAAGTCACTATTAGGCAATTTTACCAGACTGCCTAATTGTTGAAACTTTTTCTCAGTGATTTAAAACTTAGCTACGGTTATTTCGTTAAACAATTTATTGTGTCGGATCTGTCCACACAAATGTTAACATTTGACTTCGTATATCTCTGTAAAAGGATGTCTGAAGAAACGTTTGGTGTCTCTCTGCTGTACTCTTCAGTAAAGTTTTGGTCAGATTTGGCTGCCCATCATTACTCAAGAGCTGCAATGAATTGGTATTAAAGAAATCACTTCGACGTAGCAGAAAAATGTATGAGTCCACAGCTTTGGTCAATGAAACAATATTTAGCTTTTCTAGAAGTCAAATTAAAGTAGATTTCTTCTGTAGTTCTTGACAATATAAAGCGTTAGCGACTTGGAATAGGTTTGCTGAGCCAGTGGATCGAAATGTTGCGATCTATCAAAACAAAAACAAGGATTTTCATAAGAAGACATTAATTTTTTTTACATTCTTTTATTTATTGTTTCTTCAGTAAAAAAAAATTAACTAACAATAAGTTTTTCAAAAAATTTTATCCAAAAAATGTTTCAATTATTATTCCAGCCAGTGCTGGACGAAAATTGTCCACTATATATAATGGTCAAAGACATTAATTTGAGTGTCTTATTTAAGTTTTATTACAAATTTGTGCTTCTTAAAAAAGTAGACTTAGCGACTCTGTACTCTAATCAATACAGTTGTTTAACTGAACAGTACAGTAGGTTACTCCTAAATATATGCAAAAAATAATATTTGCACAACAATATGCAAAGTTTGTGCATATTTCGATGTTTGAGGGAAGTTCGTAACAAAATTGCTGAAACAACTTAAGTCAAAATTTAAAGTTTATTATGAATTTATTATTAATTAATGTGTAAATAAGTTATAACTTGATATATATCTTAAAACAGCAGAAGCTAATTTTAATTAAAGGTAACCAAAATACGTTTATTTTAGATGGATTTCTAAAACAACAGATATAACTGGAACAAGTAAGAAAGTATAGTCGGTCAAGCCTCACTATATACTACCCTACATCCAGTATATGAGTATAATGAGTTTTTTTTTCAATAGCGTGATATGGGATCGATGACCTATTATGGATAATCTATAAATTTATTGGTATGACTTCTATGCATATAAATATTTTTTGTATTAAATTTTATCACGATATAAACATTTTTAAAGATTTATACATGTTAAAGTGATTTTCGAAGTGGTTCTTATATGAGGGCGTTGACTAATTATGGACCGACCGGTATAAAATGGTCAATTATGGACGGATCTGCACAAAATTTGTAAATATGTTTTGGATTCATGTAAAACTTATTTGTAGTAAAATTTGTGGGATACGAGCATAAATTAAATATTTATGACCAAGAGACCCCATATTTCGAGAGGACATTTGTTTGGGGACTAGGTGAAATAATTAATTGATTTCAACCAATTTCAATCCCAACCGTATTTGGGCCGAACAAATAACAATAACACTGCGCACAAGGTTTATATGGACAGCCAGCCAGCCAGTCAGACGAACGTACGGATATTGTAAAATAAGCTCAGGAAGTGATTCTGAGTTGATTGGTATACACTCTTTTTTTACACGGTAATTGGTTCCAGCAAACATCGTGTAAAAAAAACCGTGTAAAAAAACATTAATAGTATGCAAAATAGGTGATTGGTTGCTTATCTCTAAAACCTATTGAAATTAGTGAAAAACAAGTCAGAGTGCAATATTCGACTGTGCCGAATCTTAAATACCCTCCACCTGACGACAGTTTTACAACAACCACAGGTAAATGTTTAGACTGTCAAAATTTGCCTGTTGTTGTGGTAACTTGTACGTTTGAGCTTATGAAGCCACTGTATTATATTAATACACTTTTTTTGATAGTTTTTTTGATGACATTTTCAGAGGTTGTCTCGGATTTTTGCTCATATCTCCGTTATTTATGAACGGATTTTGCTGATTTTAAATAGCAAACTTCTCGAAAGCATGTCTAACATTGCTTTCAACAGACAGACGGACAGGGCTTAATATACTCCGCTATCTATAAGGATCTAGAATATAAATACTTTATAGGGTCGGAAAATTATATTGTGGAAATTACAAACGGAATGACAAACTTATATATACCCTTCTCATGAAGCTAAAGTGTATAACAAGGATTTTTTAAGAACAACTATAATATTTATTCAAAAAAATTTTCATACAAAATTTTATAATAGGCAGCACCTATTATTCTTAGTCATATTCGAATCATTTGCATTCGATACAGTTTCCCTATGATGTTCTGGCCAGATTTTAGCAGCTCGTATTTTGGAACTCATAACACACAAAGCCACGAATATTTGGCTTTGGTGTCCATTCGATTAGTTTGCCGGGCTTCAAATACGATCTCTTAAGCTTTGGGTTATTGTAATGGATCCATTTTTCTTCAATGCAAAAATAATTTCTTTTTATATAATAATTTCTTTTTATAGCATTTAAGCAATATTTTGGATTTCCTAAATACGAAATACTACTGAGAATCCTGCTTCAATTGGTAACCAATTTTCTTGCTTTTGGATAAATCCTGCAGCTCGCAAGCATTTGGAAATTTCTTGTTTGAGTAGCTTTCAAGCTCTTGCTGAGTTTGACAACAATTTTCATGGAGTAATGCTTCACAACGTTTTGTACACTATAATGTTCACAATTGGCAAAAATTTATTCAAAAAAGCGTTTTGTTTTTTTGTTAATTTGTTGGATGTTGTTTACTCTTACAAGAGTTTCGCAAGATCAAACAGTATCAAATAAATTAAAACTAAATAATTGTTGTGCTTTGCCCAAAATAAGACAAGTTTTTTTTTTAAATAAATAAACGAGTTCAAATATATGTTATTTAATGGTTACGTCTTTTTCGGCAAATATTTACCAGATGTGACCGTACCTTAAAAACAAAAACCGCATTAAAAAGATACGTCATATGTTAGGAATCCCGTTTTTTCATAATTATATACCAAATAACTTAAATCTACTTAAGTTGTTTTACAGATTTGCCCAATGATGTTAGAATTGTGTATGTCCCATTTAAGTATACACACACACATACATAAGGACCTAAATGCATTTGTATGTATATGTTGATGTATCCTTTTCTGTCAATTTTGCTTAATTTTCATCATGATTGCATAAATGTTGCAAGCGAACAATAACAACAGCTTCAGCAAAAAAGACGAAACAGCATTGAAGTGTTAGTTTTCATCATCATCAGCATCATCTTTGGCTTTTGTATTGCATAAATTATTTGCAGTATATCCCAGCAAACATTTTTCTGTTGAAAATTTAGCTGGAAATTAACTGACTTATTAAAATTTCTTTCTAACATTGTCAGAATGTTGAAGCAAATCTTTATGTTATACAGTGTTTCTGCACAGTTTCGGGAAGTATTTGCAGACTTTATTATTAATCAGTTATGTTTATATTCATTGACTAAATTTGAGAAAATTCAATATCTAAATAATTGTAATAATTTACTTTAAAAATCTCGTATAGAATTCTTTCGAAAAAATCTGACAAAATTTTATGAATTTCCTCAATGATCTTAGAAATATTTTCATACTGACGTCGCCTATAAAATCGACAACTAGTGCGACTGACCGACCGAGTAAGTGAAGAAATGCTTAGTGGGTTTAGTACATATATGTAAGTGAGAATAGGTAATCAGCATAATTTCACGCTTAATGAGTACGAGAGTGTATGATGTCTTCTATTGACTGCCTGCCTGTCTGAGTGATGTTGTGTGATTTTTAGTCTAAAATGATGACATTTGAACATGTCATTTGTTTGCTTTTTATCAAACAATGCACTCTACAGTCTGATTGCAAAACAATGCTAAATATGTAGTCATTTTAATGTAATAATTATCTTCAATGCACTCGCCGTTGTGAGCGAATTGGACTTCAACTATCTACATAAAAATAAGTGTAATAGTGTCACACCAAAATCACACAAAACAACTGGGACTGGTTTAAATCACATAAATATCATAAAATTTAGGCAGACAGTCGTGATACCGAGCATTTACCAATTGTTACTCGATAATCACACATGTGAAAACTTTGACGATTAACAATGCTATAAAGCTATAAAGATGTGATCATCGCTTACTCCCCGACTTGACGAGACATTAGTTTGTATACTTAGCAAACAATTTCTTATCTGCCCAACGGACTTTTCTCGTGTGGACAGCTTTTGTCAATGTTATGTTCTTATTCGCACAACGATGCACAGTGGTTCAGCTACATATGATTGGTGGCATTAAATATAAGTAGACATTTTGGTAGAACCACGTCTACTTTCCATATAACACAAAAGTTAAAAATCATCGTAGAGTCACAATTTTTTGCTTCTTGCAATTATATGATAATGTTAGTGAATGGTAAAAAATAAGCACAATCTGCTAACAGCCACTCCCACCTCTCACATTAAATGAACACATACGAGGGTGGTTAGAAAACTTCTTACCCTAGCACAGAATGAGAATAGTTAGTTTTTCAAAACCATTTTTTTTTCAATATAATATCCTGAAACTTCAATACACTTAGTCCAACGCTTATCTCGTAATTCTATCCCCTGATTAAAATAGTTTTCCTCAAGGCCTTCAAAATATTGGTTTACAACTGTAATTGCATCTACATTCAGATTTGGAACAGTTAAATTGCACTGGGAGCTAAATCAGGAGAATAAGGTGGGTGGTCAAGCAACTCGTACTTTAATTCGTTGATTTTAACTCTTGTTAAAACACACTTGTGCGTTGGTGCCTTGTCTTGATGAAAAATTATTTTTTTGTGTTGTAAACCAGGACGTTTTTCTCGAATTTTTACATTTAATTGATCCAAAATATTGCAAGAGTGCTATACATTTATGCCCTTATTCATAAAAAATTAAAGTAGACTTCAAATGTACTTTAAGAGAATTTTGTATGAAAATTTTGTCTAAAAGCACACTTCAAACCTACTTTAATTTTTATGAATACGGCAGTTATTGTTTTACCCTTTTGCAAATAGTCAATCAATAAAATAACTTTGAAGTCCCAAAAAACCGTTGGTATAACCTTAACAGCGGATGGAATTAATTTGCCTTCTTTGGGGCTCTTCTTCCAGCTTTAGTCCATTGCTTGGATTGTTCTTGTGTCTCCGGAGTTTACTGGTAGAACCATGTCTTTCTCAAGAGTTATAAAACGACGCTTAAGATCCATTTTATTTTTCTTAATTCAAACAAGCTTGAGAAATTTTCATTCTTATGCGCTTTTGGTCGATGGTTAACAAATGTGGCACCCATCTTGCAGAAAGCTTTTTCATCTATAGGTCTTCATGCTAAATTATATTTGAAATGCCCATAATACCAGCTATTTCAGCTCATTCGATCATTTAATACCATATCATGCACTTTGGCTACAATTTATGTTGTTGTTGCTGTTTTTGGACGTCCACTACGTGGTTCATCCTCAATTCAGCAAGCCAATTTTTTATTGTTGCATATAAAGGAACATTTTCACTTAACACATTCACAATAGCATTATGAATTTCTTGTCCCAATAAACCTTTTTTATTTAAATATTTAATGACACCACGAAAAATCTCGGATGCATCTTTTTTGAACACCTGAAGGATTTGACAGATCGAAGAGCAATTTAACATGTGTTCATAGCACAGACGGAAGTTTCCAAAACACTTAACTGTTGATTTTGGTTGTGTCTTTTGGACGTGAGACTGTTTTACAGAGACAGACAGACAGACAGACGAACATAGCTCAATCGACTTAGAATTCCATAAGGACCAAGAATATATCTTCGTGGTGAATGCAATAGGCTGTATGTCAACTTTTGCAGGAGAGACAAAAAACTGAATATTTCTGAGAAAAATTGAAACATACTGAACATTCGTCATATTGCAATAGCACGCAAAAGCTCTCCTCGAATTGCCTGAACGGCATAAGATAAATTGCAGTTATAGGATCCCGAATTTTGGTTACAACACTACAATAAAACCAAATTCAATTTTTTTTGACATACAGCCTTTTGCATTCACCACGACGATATATACTATGTTGGGTCTCAGATGAGTATTTCTCAGTGTTACACACGAAATGACAAACTTATATAGTTATACCCTCATTCACCACTTATGGTGGTGGAGGGTATAAAAAGCATTATAGCAAAGACTATAAATATACTATATACAGGGTGGGCCAACTTGGACTGACTGATTTGAAATGCTTATAACTTTTGCATTTTTAATTTTTTTTAATTTTTTTTTTTTTTGCAGATAATACAGAATTTTATAAAATTTCATAATGTCATCATACTCAGTGGAAGAACGTGTAAAAATTGTTGAATTTTATTATGCATTAAAAACACAAAAGTTATAAGCAGTTCAAATCATTCAGTCAAACTTGGCCCACCCTGTACATACATATATTAATAGTCTTTGATTATAGTGTCATTAAAACAGTTTTTATAATAACAAGCAGGAAGCGATAGAAAGAAGCATATATGTATGTATGTATGTATGTATATGCTCTAGCACAGCTGACTGTCTTTGTTTACAATTTTCTTATGTCAAAAGTAATACTTTTTCAAGTGTTTTTGGCAGAACAGTACTTTTCGCTTATAGTCCACTACTATAGTTGCACAACTTGTTGCGGAAACTTTTGTGCTCGGGCGTCTATTTCTGTTACGTTTAAGCGCCCTGTCTTTTCCGTAGCACTTTGTGTTGGCGAGGTTTCCCACTAGCTCTTGAGATTTCTCAGGCGGTTCCACTGGGATATGGGTTGGAGTGGTGGCTCCATAACTATAATAACCCATCCCTTATTTAGTTATGAAATCCACTGTGATATGGGCTGGAGTGGTGGCTCCTAAACAATTAAGCCCTTCCCTTAAAATATACAATAAATCCATCGGGAAATGGGCAGGAGTGGTGGCTCCAAAACAATCAAGCCCCTCCCTTATAATGTAAAATAATTGTGAGGGACTCGAGGTTATAGGGATTATTTTTACCTCCTCCCGACGCAATTTCTGAAGGTACTCCCACGCAAAATTTTTTTTGATTATTGACTTAGAATTTATCCGCAACAAACTATTTGTGGACTTTAAGCGAATTTGGACTATTTTTTTATAAGCAATTTTATGTGTGTGAAGATAAATTCGAATTTGAGTAGCAAAGACAAAAACCATATTTGCTAACATTGATAATGTTACAGTCAACAGACCACTGTTAAGCACTTAACAGTCAAATTTACTTGCATTTTGAAAAATGTAGCTTTTAGGATGAAATTCTCTAGAAGAATTTGGACAAATATCGAGTTACACACGTATCCCACTATATAGAAAGGGTAGTCCAAAGGGTCCTAAATGAGACTACATTAGCCGAATTTCTGAAATAATTTTGGAATTTGAATAAATCGAATTTGAAAAAAATGTATTTTTGGAAAAATGAACTTTTAGGATGAAATTCTCTAGAAGAATTTGGACAAATATCGAGTTACACACGTATCCCACTATATAGAAAGGGTAGTCCAAAGGGTCCTAAATGAGACTACATTAGCCGAATTTCTGAAATAATTTTGGAATTTGAATAAATCGAATTTGAAAAAAATGTATTTTTGGAAAAATGAACTTTTAGGATGAAATTCTCTAGAAGAATTTGGACAAATATCGAGTTACACACGTATCCCACTATATAGAAAGGGTAGTCCAAAGGGTCCTAAATGCGACTACATTAGCCGAATTTCTGAAATAATTTTGGAATTTGAATAAATCGAATTTGAAAAAAATGTATTTTTGGAAAAATGAACTTTTAGGATGAAATTCTCTAGAAGAATTTGGACAAATATCGAGTTACACACGTATCCCACTATATAGAAAGGGTAGTCCAAAGGGTCCTAAATGAGACTACATTAGCCGAATTTCTGAAATAATTTTGGAATTTGAATAAATCGAATTTGAAAAAAATGTATTTTTTGAAAAATGTAGCTTTTAGGATGAAATTCTCTAGAAGAATTTGGACAAATATCGAGTTACACACGTATCCCACTATATAGAAAGGGTAGTCCAAAGGGTCCTAAATGAGACTACATTAGCCGAATTTCTGAAATAATTTTGGAATTTGAATAAATCGAATTTGAAAAAAATGTATTTTTGGAAAAATGAACTTTTAGGATGAAATTCTCTAGAAGAATTTGGACAAATATCGAGTTACACACGTATCCCACTATATAGAAAGGGTAGTCCAAAGGGTCCTAAATGAGACTACATTAGCCGAATTTCTGAAATAATTTTGGAATTTGAATAAATCGAATTTGAAAAAAATGTATTTTTGGAAAAATGAACTTTTAGGATGAAATTCTCTAGAAGAATTTGGACAAATATCGAGTTACACACGTATCCCACTATATAGAAAGGGTAGTCCAAAGGGTCCTAAATGCGACTACATTAGCCGAATTTCTGAAATAATTTTGGAATTTGAATAAATCGAATTTGAAAAAAATGTATTTTTGGCAAAATGAACTTTTAGGATGAAATTCTCTATTTGAAAAAAATTATTTCCCAACATGAATTCTACATTTCATAAGTGGCAACACTTTTTTTTATAAAATGCCAGCTAAATATTACAGTAAACAATTTTTTTACAAAGTAAGTTACGAGTAAGTTCTTGTTGTTTGTTTTATGCATGGTGAAAATATCAAAAAATTTAATTCTCTGAGCACAAAATTCCTACATATAAATTCCAAAGCAGAGGTGATCAGCGTTACCGTTGATGCGACTAAAGTGGCAATTTGACCCTTTTACAGATGCCTTGCCACTTTTTGTGTACCTTTTTTTTGTTTTACTTGATACATATTAGTTTTTTTTATTAATTTTTTTATTATATGCATATGTAAACATACATCATATACAACATTTAAATGAAAAAACTACGATTTTTATTTTTGTTTTGTTTATTTTCCATCTTTTTAAAAGTGGTGCCCCTTTTTTTTAATAAATCCCCTTTTTGTGCGACTTTCTCAAATTTTCCAACGGTAACGCTGGAGGTGATCAAAATTAAAGAGCTTATGTATTGGTGAGAAAAGAGACAAATTTAAAGGTACAGTAAAACGAAAATGTAAACTAATGATTTTTATAAAATAGTAAACGTAAAAAATTGTTTTGGTTTAAAAATATGTTTAATAATTCAGTTCATAATTATTTTGTTACTTGGTAAACAGAAAATTTTACCTTATACGTTACAGATAAAAAATTATTCTTTTTACTTTTTTATTATGCATATTTACATGAGAATTTTTTTTCAAGTCTCTATAAAATTTTTCATCAGTATTTTCTTCCTCTTCTATCCATCCTTTCAATTTTTTTTAAATACATATATCGAGCCATTACCGCCAAAGTAATGTATCCCACACCATAATCGATTGTTGTTTTTTTATAGAAATCGATAGTTCAACATCATTTAAAATTATTAAAATTAAATGTATTACACAAAACAATATTTACATTATAAATTTTAAAATAATGGCTTTATTCAAACTGATTTTATTTAAAAAAAACCTTCCCCTGTAAAATTTTGAGTTTGTGGGATACATTTTTTCGGCGGTTATGGCTCGATATATTTGTCATTTTGGCAAAAAGCTCATTTTTATCATCTTCATATTTCTGAATATCGCTATGAAAAATATCATAATGCCTTCCGATAACCGAATACCAGTGATCTTTAAATGTTTTATAACACAAAAGGCATTGAGAATTTCAAAATGCATTTTTTATTAATAATGGTACCACAATTTTTGTACGTACTGTATATTAAAAACAAAAACAATTTGCCGTGTGAGAGACAACTGAATTAAAAGAGCATAACAAAGTAGTGGGTTGGGCCAATAAGCAATTGCCCTAAAAAATTATCATCTCTGCTTTAATTCTGTTTCTACATAATGTCTCTCTGTCTTTTTGACACTTTGTAGCTTTTGTTGTGCGTTAAAATTACGTGGTAGTTATGACATAGTTGGTAAACTTGTTCATTATATGAAGGTATATCATTTGTTACAATTACGAATAATTGCCCAAAACACTGAATTTAAAGCAAATACAAAATCATTTAAATTTTTTTTCTATTTATGCCTTTAGACATGATTGATATTTGCATAATTATATGTAGTTCATTATGAAAGATCACGAATATTAGGTTTTTTTTAAAATAATTCCAACTGGAAGTCGAAGTCTTAAAATGTATTTACGACGATGTTTTTAAAATATTTTTAATTGAACGATTGGGAATGATTTTTTACCTATGTATTCCGTACATATTTTTCATATCACATTCAAAATTTCACTTCTAATTAGAACACATATACATATATAATTTTGCGGATTTACGACCAATATTATGATGTGTAACTAAATGAATGATGAACGCAACATACCTACCCCTTTTTTTGGTAATCGCACTACACATTACATTACGGTTCACCGAAAATTTGTTAATTTATCTAAATATAAGTATGTATTTGCGATTCTAAAATACTATTCTAAAAATTTTCCATGACATACCTATCCATGTTAAAATTAGAAAAACTTAGATTTTTTGCAATAAATGTAAAATTTTGAGTGTTTCACGATACTGATACTCCAACGCAAACGTTTTTACATGATACAAAATTTTCATGTTTGCTTTATGAGTATGTGGTATGAAAAACATATAAATCTACATACATATATCGTCACTTTACGGGGCCACCCTAAACAAAAACTTTACCTCTGCCAGGTTTATGATTTTGTGTCAGAAGTCGCTGCATGTTAAAAAAAAACTATTCTCTCTTTAAAGATGAATTTAACGGTCAATATCATTTTTTTAATAAGGTTTTCTTTTTTTGCAAAAAGATAAATAAACTATTTGAAATTATGGACAGTATTATTACAATGTTAGTTATAAATGCAATCTTTGAAAGAATAGTTCATTTATGACTTTTTGATTTACTACCTTTGACTTATAACTTTCAAAAACAATATTACAAATATTACTTAATTTTTACTTTGATTTAAATTATATTTATAGCATATTAATTATATTTATAATATATTTTCATTTTTTCAAATTCGATTTATTCAAATTCCAAAATTATTTCAGAAATTCGGCTAATGTAGTCTCATTTAGGACCCTTTGGACTACCCTTTCTATATAGTGGGATACGTGTGTAACTCGATATTTGTCCAAATTCTTCTAGAGAATTTCATCCTAAAAGCTACATTTTTCAAAAAATACATTTTTTTCAAATTCGATTTATTCAAATTCCAAAATTATTTCAGAAATTCGGCTAATGTAGTCTCATTTAGGACCCTTTGGACTACCCTTTCTATATAGTGGGATACGTGTGTAACTCGATATTTGTCCAAATTCTTCTAGAGAATTTCATCCTAAAAGTTCATTTTTCCAAAAATACATTTTTTTCAAATTCGATTTATTCAAATTCCAAAATTATTTCAGAAATTCGGCTAATGTAGTCTCATTTAGGACCCTTTGGACTACCCTTTCTATATAGTGGGATACGTGTGCAACTCGATATTTGTCCAAATTCTTCTAGAGAATTTCATCCTAAAAGTTCATTTTTCCAAAAATACATTTTTTTCAAATTCGATTTATTCAAATTCCAAAATTATTTCAGAAATTCGGCTAATGTAGTCTCATTTAGGACCCTTTGGACTACCCTTTCTATATAGTGGGATACGTGTGTAACTCGATATTTGTCCAAATTCTTCTAGAGAATTTCATCCTAAAAGTTCATTTTTCCAAAAATACATTTTTTTCAAATTCGATTTATTCAAATTCCAAAATTATTTCAGAAATTCGGCTAATGTAGTCTCATTTAGGACCCTTTGGACTACCCTTTCTATATAGTGGGATACGTGTGTAACTCGATATTTGTCCAAATTCTTCTAGAGAATTTCATCCTAAAAGTTCATTTTTCCAAAAATACATTTTTTTCAAATTCGATTTATTCAAATTCCAAAATTATTTCAGAAATTCGGCTAATGTAGTCTCATTTAGGACCCTTTGGACTACCCTTTCTATATAGTGGGATACGTGTGTAACTCGATATTTGTCCAAATTCTTCTAGAGAATTTCATCCTAAAAGCTACATTTTTCAAAAAATACATTTTTTTCAAATTCGATTTATTCAAATTCCAAAATTATTTCAGAAATTCGGCTAATGTAGTCTCATTTAGGACCCTTTGAACTACCCTTTCTATATAGTGGGATACGTGTGTAACTCGATATTTGTCCAAATTCTTCTAGAGAATTTCATCCTAAAAGTTCATTTTTCCAAAAATACATTTTTTTCAAATTCGATTTATTCAAGTTCCAAAATCATTTCAGAAATTCGGCTAATGCAGTCTCATTTAGGACCCTTTGGACTACCCTTTCTATATAGTGGGATACGTGTGTAACTCGATATTTGTCCAAATTCTTCTAGAGAATTTCATCCTAAAAGCTACATTTTTCAAAAAATACATTTTTTTCAAATTCGATTTATTCAAATTCCAAAATTATTTCAGAAATTCGGCTAATGTAGTCTCATTTAGGACCCTTTGGACTACCCTTTCTATATAGTGGGATACGTGTGTAACTCGATATTTGTCCAAATTCTTCTAGAGAATTTCATCCTAAAAGTTCATTTTTCCAAAAATACATTTTTTTCAAATTCGATTTATTCAAATTCCAAAATTATTTCAGAAATTCGGCTAATGTAGTCTCATTTAGGACCCTTTGGACTACCCTTTCTATATAGTGGGATACGTGTGTAACTCGATATTTGTCCAAATTCTTCTAGAGAATTTCATCCTAAAAGTTCATTTTTCCAAAAATACATTTTTTTCAAATTCGATTTATTCAAATTCCAAAATTATTTCAGAAATTCGGCTAATGTAGTCTCATTTAGGACCCTTTGGACTACCCTTTCTATATAGTGGGATACGTGTGTAACTCGATATTTGTCCAAATTCTTCTAGAGAATTTCATCCTAAAAGTTCATTTTTCCAAAAATACATTTTTTTCAAATTCGATTTATTCAAATTCCAAAATTATTTCAGAAATTCGGCTAATGTAGTCTCATTTAGGACCCTTTGGACTACCCTTTCTATATAGTGGGATACGTGTGTAACTCGATATTTGTCCAAATTCTTCTAGAGAATTTCATCCTAAAAGCTACATTTTTCAAAATGCAAGTAAATTTGACTGTTAAGTGCTTAACAGTGGTCTGTTGACTGTAACATTATCAATGTTAACAAATATGGTTTTTGTCTTTGCTACTCAAATTCGAATTTATCTTCACACACATAGCAATTTTATGGATTATATCTGTAAGTAAATATGACAGTTTTGGCTTATATCCGTTTTTGGCCTTTAAGCGGAATGGACTATAGCGAAAAGCACTGTAGTACATTATTTTACACAAAAAAATGCCCGTTGTATCTGTATTTGTTGTCGATATGCACTCACCTTGTATAGTTACACCATGATACGGTCATTTGAAACACATTGACTTAGCTCAACTTTGAATATCTCTGGACAAAAAATCGCCCTTTTAAAACATTATAAACAAAATTCTAAACTTGAAATATGTTTGAAATATGTATGTATACTTAGTTCAACAATGAAAACGCGTTCTTCTCTGCTACATTGTGTTAGCTTGGCTACACTTAACTGCACAAAATGCTTTATTTTTATTAGAATTTAAATTCTTTTATATTTCCAATTCTTTGTAAAAATTAAATTTTCTACGTTAATTTAATAAAATTTAACTTTTATCGAACTCTTATACATATACATACATACATATGTATGTATGTATGACATACATTGTATGTACATAATTTATTTTAATATTTTTAATCAACTAAGAGAGCAATTTAATTAAATGCGTTTGGTTTCTCTTTGATGCAGCAAACAAATCGAGAAAACAAAATTAGAAACCGTTATCGTTTTGGGAGAGACCTTCAAAATACGCTCATTTATATGCATTTTGTATTAAAAAGAGACGGAATTTATTTATGTAAACTTTACATACATTGTAAACAAAAAAGCAAGTGCAGGCGACCCTACACCAATCAGTGGGTATTCAAAATTCAGAACACACATTCAAACCAAAAATGTTAGCGATTTTGTTTAAATGTTAAAATTATAATATTTTTGAAAATATCAAGTAAAACTACTTGATACTTGTTCTATTCTCAAAAAATACTCAGTAAAAATTCGAAATTCAATAAAAAGCCATAAAAAGGTATTCAAAGACAACATATTTTTAAATTCATTAAATTTTATTTCAACTTTTATACTGTTTATTGCAATAATTTTTTGTATTTCTGTGTAGGTACATAATGAATATATTGACTAAAATTATGTATATCTGTAGCTGTTTTTTTGCGTAAAATTCTGTATTACCTAACATAGCATACAATATTGATGATAATGTTTAATTCTCTCGCTTAACAGAATTTTGTCTCAATAAAAAATTTAATATGCACATATCAAGAAGAAGACATGACAATAGAGTAAGCGAGATTGCCAACATCTTTTGTCATGAAATGCCACAATTTTAATGTTAATTGTACCAAAATTTAATTGCTTTAAACATTATAATATAAAACAAAAGAAATATATTTCTTTAAAGTTTTGCCATAAATTTCAATAGCTTAGTTATGTAAGTATGTTTGCATGTAATTAAGTAAGAAAACTTCGACTCGAATTTAATAAAGGTCGACTTATAATGAAAGCCAAATTTGAATTTAAAACCAATTGGGAAGCAAAGTGTTAGTACAGGGTGGGCCAACTTGGACTGACTGATTTGAAATGCTTATAACTTTTGCATTTTTAATTTAATACTCAATTGAACATCTCCAGAACACCGCTACGACGTATTCTAAAAGTTGATCTGAAGATGTTTCCATATAAAATTCAATTGGCCCAAGAATTATTGCCGAGGGATGCACCACAACGGCTACAATATGCCAATAGAGTTCAAATCATTCAGTCAAACTTGGCCCACCCTGTATAAACGTAGATTAATGCTATCACACGCTAGATTAACGCGTCCACATTGCTACCACTTTGTATTTTCCGCTGTGGTCCGTGAGGAAAACGTGGCAATGTTCCTTGTTTTCTTTATATGTACATATTTTTTAAAATGACTGTAAGAATGCGATGAACACAGTTTCATAGCTATGTCAATCGTCAAAGTTGTTGTAGTTATGATTGCTGACAGACAAACGCCAACTATAAAGTGTCACAGTTTGGTGCGAACTCTAGGCTGGAGTCATCATTGAAACATACTGCACGTAGCTAATTAATGACACGATACTAACATGTGACCTTGAAGCAAATAACATGAAAGGTTTTATTATATTCTCAAAATTTGTCGTAGTTTAGTCAATTTAACTCTTACCCCTAGAAAACAACTGCTTATTGTGTCAAAATAATTATTATTTATAAATCTGTGAGTCATATTTTCAAATAAAATTGATATCAGTTGTGCATACATTTAACAAAGGACATGCCACCACTTTCACAAAAAAAGCATTTATTTAAATATAAATCAATATTTTGTTGCAAATCCATTGTTATCGATAACAACTTGACATCTGCAAGGCGTTGAGGTCACCAAATTTTTACATACAGTACTTGGAATGGCTGGCCACGCTTTCATTGTTTCGGCAAAGAGATCATTTAAATGGCTTATTTTGACAGAGCGTACTTTGATTTTTACAAGTTGCCATAAGTTCTCAAACGGTTTGAGATCAGCACTGCATGAAGGTCAGTCAAGTACAGTAAGCGAAAAACCATTGCTTGAGGTGATGAGCCGTAGATCGTTATCTTGTTGAAATATCCATGTTACTGTCAAGTTCTCATCACTTGGATTTCTTGCATACTGAAACTTACCTATATTTTCCTAAATTTTGTGCAGCGACCCAACACCACTTGTCGCCATAGTACTGCAAAGCATTATAGTACCTCCTATATGATTCAAAGTGGTACGAATGTACTTTGTATCAAATTCTTTTAACTTTAGCCGGCGAACATATTTTTTTTTTTGTTTCGTCTGAAAATAATATTCTATTTCATTTTACATCCATTCAATGGAGGTACTTCTTTGAGAATTCGGGTATCTTGTTTCGGTTACGTTCAGACAATAATGGCTTCTTTCGTAAAATTCTTCTAAACAGCTCAAATTCTTACAATCGTTGTTTTACTGTACCCGCAGACGGTTTTGCCTCATTTGGGTTAAAGACTGCAATCTGAATCTAATTTGCTGATTTATGCGGAATTTTTTCGACTCGCGCACAATCAGTGTGTCTTCACGAACTGTTGTAATACGGCTTGTTACCGGCTATTACCGGCCAACTTTTCTATAGTCGAATGATTCCTGAAATATTTCAGCGCTTGAAAAACCATTTTTTTTTTTTGAAACATTGAAGGCTGTTACGATTTCCCCATAAATGTTTCCATCCTGGGACCAAATTACCGCATTCGATATCGAGTAAAATTGATCGTAATTTTCTTATTTGAGATTATGGCATAAAATATCGAGCAAGAAATTTAGTAAATTTAATCATAATTTCGATATCGAAAACATTTTTCGATACGATAGCTCATTCGATCACGAATGCGGTAATTTGGCCCATGATGCATTTGCTTTTATCCCTGTTAGTATTAATAATTATATAAGTATTAGTATTTCATACACTTTGTGTAATTATAATTAATTTGATCCAACTTTTAAAAATTTACTCAATTTGAAAATGTTAACAAATTTATCACTGCCCTTAATTGAATGTTCAATTAATTTACTTGACAAATTATAAAAAAACACCACAAAGAAAAAATATTAAAACAATAAAAATAAATAATAATAATAAATATTATCTGCAATATAACGTTTAAAATATTGAATACTACTGTTCTTAATTAGTGGCACGCAGCGGTATTTTTTTTAAATCAGTCTGATGAAGCACTGGTGCACGATAACAGAGTTATTTCTGTCTAAATTCGATGATATTTATGTGGATAAGATGTGCATTCAACAAGACGGTGCCATATGTCATACAGTCCGTGAATAAAATTAATTCTTCCGCCATCTCCCAAGCAGTGCAGGAAAATTTGCCACTTTTCATGGAAAATTTCAGCCCAAAAAAATTGGCTATTTGCCGGGACATTTTTTATTTGCGAAGAAATGATTTAAAATGCAAAATGATGGCACTTCAATACTTAAAAAACAGTATTTTACTGAATATTTTAACACTTTTATGTCATTGGAGGCAGATACTTAACACAACTGCTTACAAATAAATATGTCATTACTTTAATTTCACTTAGGCCCATTATTACAACTTGGCAATAGTTAAGAGTATGATGTTATCGGACAGATAAGAAGTATTTGGTTATTACAAGTTTACTTTAATCTAAAACCAACCGATAAGCTAAAGGGAAGATCATCTTGCCTTTAAATTTTATAGTGAGGTATGTGGTTGAAGTTGCCATATGTTCTGGAAAAAATGTCAAATTCATGAAAAATAAATTAATTTTAATTTTGTTTTGCCAATAAATAATTTGATAAACAAAAATGGAAAGCAGACGTTTGATTTATATTTTTTTCACAAACAAATGTTTTCACAAACACACACAATTTACTGTTTCTTGTCAGTAATTTGTCAAAAGTAATCGGTTTTTCACTGGTATTGCCATATTTTAGAAAAAAAAAATTATTTTATTTTACAAGGAAGTTGTAATAACGAAAAATCTTAAAGGTCACTTTATTCCTCACTTTAATTAAAGTTACCTTTTACTATTAAGAACATTAGAGGCAAGTTGTAATAATGGCCCTTAAGCAGTTATTTAGCAGATAATAAACAAGTCATTATACAATTTCTTCTGTGTAATGTAGGCGGTTTGAAATAGTCATTAAAAAGTAAGATATTGAGTAATGGCAAGTTATTAACAAGTGTTTGCTGAGATGATATAAAATATATTTAATTTTCATATATAACTTAAGAAAATAACTTCATACTACAAAAATTCTGTTTCTCTTTACATATATTTAATAATCTTGAAATCATATAAAAGTTCAGAAAAACAAAAAATATTCAAGCAATAAAAATTCTCATTCAAAACTATCTTACACCGGGTCTCTACCTAACATTCTACCTCATTCTCCAACTTGGCAACCCTTCCTTGCAACAACAATACAGTAGCCACTTATAATAATGCCCACATTTATCTGCTTACACTCAAACCAAACAAAAAAAAAAAAAAAGTTTTTTACTTCTGCTGTATCAGTCAAGTCATTCGTTTAGTTTAGTCTTCATTAAAAACTGGCATAAAGTGTTTGTTGTTTGGCCTTCAATAATTGATACAAAGAAATTTAAATTTTCAAAAACGAAAGCATAAACAACAACCAACCAACAAAGCACAACAACAATTATTAATTAACGAAACAAATTTTAAATTTATTAATAAACAAAAGCAAAAGATATAAAAACAAACAACAAGAAAATAAGTAAACAAAAACAATTGTAAGGTACGAATGAATATTTAAAATAAATTTTTAAACAAATATCTTTGAAATTGTCTAAAAATAAAACATCTAACAGGGAGAAATAAAGAAAAAAAAATAAATAAACAAATTAACAAAAATAATTATAATATTTTGCATATATTTATTAAATAACAACAATTAACAAACATATTAATCATCTAACAAGGAGAAAATTAAACGAATTAACTGAAATAATATTTTATATTCATATTTATTTTACAAAACTTATAGTGGAATCTTTTAAAATTTAATTTAAAATCGATAATGTGCCATAAACTACCAAAATCTATTATAATACCGACTTCATGCGTCATACGTTTTTCGTCATGGTTTAAAATTTATCGCTATTTTGTTATTTGAGATTAAGTCATTCAATATCAAACATGAAATATTGTCTATAAAATTAAAATTTCGCAATCATTTGATCATGAGTGCGCTAATTCGTTACCAGGCTCTATATTTAAAGTGAAAAAAAAACTTTTTAATGATTTGCGATTACTTAATAACTTTTCAATGACCACTACATACCGCCTGCATTACTTAAAATTAGTTGTATAATGTGTTATATATTTTCTGTTAAATAACTGCCTGTTTTCCAGTGCTTTGTATGAAAGCATTTAGTATCTGTGAGACCAAACTATCAATTGGTTATTTAAGTCATTACTTGTAAGTAGTTTTAGTGACATTAAAGTAGTGACATATTACTAAATAGTTGTGCTAATTACTTTTATCCTATGACATCACTGTATAAAAATAATCAGTTCAAATGCCATTGTTCGAGTAATGAAGTGCCAGCTTTGAGCATTTTCAATCATTACTTGGAAATAACAGTTTTTGGTCTTAATTACTTCTTAAGAATCTGCTAATTTATATAAATTATCAGTTAAGCTCGATCCCTTATTAAGAGATTTCACTGTAACATTCACAATTTCTGTTAGTAATTTATTTTACATATTTATACTATACATCAGCATAGTGGGGAGGGTATATTGGATTTCTGTATTTGTAACGCCCATAACTATTAGTACACCATCCATCTTAAAGTATACCGATCGACTAAGAATCACTTCCTAAGTCGATTTAACGATCTCAACCGTCTGGCTGGCTGTCCATATAATTTTGAAGATATGTATTTCGATACAATTTTGCACATGATATTTTTTGGTTTAAGAACGCTTGGGATTAAAATGGGTTAAAATCGTTCCAGTAATAAGGGTCTATCGGTCATATTCCAAACATTTCCACAAATTTCTCCAGATATAAGTTATACAAGAAGCCTAATTTTCAACATAAACCTTATCTTATATATACAAAAATCATTTTAACACCACAAAGCATTACGGAATCTCCTCCATGCTTCAAAGTGGCCATTGTATACTTTGGGTCAAATTCTTTCAACCTTGTTCGGTGAAGAAATTTTTTTTGTTTCTTCCGAAAATAATACTTGAATGATCTCTTTGCCGAAACAAATAAAGCTCGAGGAGCCATTCCAAGTAGTGTATTTAAAAATTTGTTGACCTCAATGCCTCGCAGATGATGAGCTGTTATCGATAACAATGGATTTGCAACAAAATATTGATTTATTTTTAAATAAATAGTTTTTTTTTTGTAAAATTTGTGGCATGTCCATAAATATATACACGATTTATAACAATATTATTTGAAAATATGACTCAA
This sequence comes from Bellardia pandia, assembly GCA_916048285.2. NCBI lineage: Eukaryota > Metazoa > Arthropoda > Insecta > Diptera > Calliphoridae > Bellardia > Bellardia pandia. The sequence goes on from OU696531.1 coordinate 52,917,011, forward strand.
AGATTCATAAATAATAATTAATTTGGCAATTGACAATTAATGTTACAAATTTTGATACTATCAAGCTCACATGTTAAGGTGGTTTTAGACGGTATGTATTTTGCAGTGTGCTTGTTAAATTTTCCACTGCAAAATGCATACACGTCGTGTAAAAGCAAAAAAAAATGCTTCTGCAAATGTCAGCCTGCATTTACAGTGTAAAATTTTCAACTAGAGCATGTTCTATTTTCATGTGACAAAGCACCTGCAATCAGCTGTTTTGCAAGTCAATTGTTTATTGCGCCAATAACATAGTATTTGTGATTCAGCAAATATATTTAAAAACAAATTGTATTAAACAAAACAATAAATTTGTACTGATATATTTATTTAAAAAACGTATTAATACATAATAATTTTTTTTAACTTAAATACAACAATTTTTGGCACCAAAAATTCACTTTAACTCTTGCCTAATTTTATAGCAGCTGTTATTGCAATAGTGCTGCAAGTTACAATTATTTAATTATTTTAGTCCATTTTTACAAACTATATTTGCAAACACACAAAACTTCCGCGAAAATAATCATAACAAAAACAGCTGTTGTCTTCTATTGCAGATTATCTCCTGCAAATTGCCAATTTTGACAGACATGCACTATTACATATGTATATGTTGAATTTCACGTCAAGTGACCCAATGTTAAAAATCGATTTGGATGAAATTTGCACCAAGGTTAGTACTATTGGATAGTACCAGGCACAAATTTTCAGCTCTATCAGTCCAGAAATGCCGAAGTTAGAGGGGGTCAAAATTGGACATTTTGGTCAATTTTGGTCATACAGGGTTTTTTTTAAAATAAGTGTTACTTTCTTTTGAGAAAAAAGGGCCCAAATTGAAAAAAAAATTAAAAAAAAAAGTTTTTAAAAAATAAAAAAAAAATTTCTTGGAATGATTGAAGAAATAGCTATCTGAAGTCTTTTGAACAATTTTTGCTAGGACAAATAGGTGAAAAGTTACACTCATTTAAAAAAAACCCTGTATGACCAAAATGGACCAAAAATGTCCAACTTTGAGCCCCTCTAACTCCCGCATTTCTGGACTGATAGAGCTGAAAATTTGTGCCTGGCCTACTATCCAATAGTCCTAACCTTGGTCTAAATTTCATCCAAATCGGAAGACATCGATTTTTAAAATTGGGTCACTTGACGTGAAATTCAACATATGTATATCGTACAACTGAAAATTACACTGCAAAATACATACCGTCTAAAACCACCTTTAGTATGTAGCTGTATGTGAATACACAGAAGTCATGCCACTACATTTTTTGGATGACCAATGTCAAAATCTGTTCTTACATATATACTGGGTGTAGGGTATTATATGGTCAAGTTTGACCGATTATGTTTCTTAACTGTTTAGTATGTATTAGGCTGTTGCAAAAGTACAAAAAACAAATACATAATTATACTTTTTCGCGTTTTGAGTGACTAAAATCTGGCTAAATCTAGCCCGAAAAGGGCTAAGTTGTCATGTCACATAATTTTATCGGAATGGTTTCAATTCCGTATTTGCAAATCGATCGTTTTTACTTTGCATTCTCTGGATTCCGATCGATTTTGTTTATTCTCAAAAAAATTTTAAATCTCGGTTTTTAACTTAAATATGGTAACGTTGTGTAACCAAAACTAAAAACCATATGATTTTTGTAATAAAAAGTATTACAAAAGCAAACACAAAGAGAGCTAACAAAGAAATTTTAAATAAAAGTGAACAAAATTTTTAAAAAATGCCTGGAATTTCAATTATTGCTGTTTTAAATGAACAAAGACATCAAAACGCAGTTGAAAAGCTACGAAGAAGAAATTTAAGGGATGCATCTGAAAATGATAAAAGTTTTCTTGTTGAAATTTTTAACATTTTAATTTAATATCAATGAGATAATTAAAAAAAAACAATGAAATAATAAACTTAATTATTTAATTGCCATTACAAATTAGTAGTATGAGTTTTTTCAGTATAAAATCATAAAAAATAACAATTCCACTTTAGAAATCTAAAATGGTTTCATTCCGATCGTTTTTCGTTTTCTAAAGACTCAATTTACGGAATCAAAACCACTTTCGATCGGAATTGAGTTCTGTGACATGGCTGACACATTGTTTATATTAATCAATTTTTTTTGAAATGTCGCCTTTTAATTGTTGTATAAAAATAAACAATTTATTTGTTTACTTATTTTATCGATATGTACTAGTATTTAGTTTTTTGTTTGGTTTCAGCCGAAAACTAAAATAAAACAAAAGTTTCCGCTTGTTTTGATTGCAAAAACTAATTTGTTTTGTTTTCTTCTTTGTATTGTTGTTATTAATTTAATAACATCTCACAATTTGAGATCTTTTACTCTATATAATATCCAAAATTTCCTGTATTTATTTCAATTTCTTTACGTACACAAATTGTTGCACAATTTCTTGTCCGCACTTGTCGGTGTTATATTTTTGTTCGAACAAAATTGTCAGTACATTTGTTTGCATAACTATGTTTATCATCAAATTACAATTCCAAACAAATAAAACTATGAACATTAAAACGTTTTGCCCATACTGAAGAAAACGGACAAATTTTGTGCGTAATTTGAACGGCGTTTTTGATGTTTACATCAGTGGACACTGTTGAGCAGAGTCAAAATATTTGAGAAATAACTGCAAGCCATTTCTTACTGGTTGATACGTTGATACCTAGCTACTCTGCTACTTTTGATAGAATCCCTTTTTTTTAACATATTTTTAACAAAACTACTTCAACATGTTTAAACATTAATACTGTAACTGTAATTATTTATATGCTTGTTGCAACCATAATATGGTTAAATTACGATTCATTATAGCAGTCATATGTATGATTGTTTTAACTATAACTATGTTGTACTGTAATAAAAATCATTAAAAGATTCATCGTATACAACATATATGATTGTTATAATCATGTGAAACGTAACTTAACCATATTATGATTGCCGCAATCATTTATTAATTAAAGTGGCCACAATATTGTTAAACAAAATGTTGTCAATTTTGTAGTACAACTATATTTTTTTTATAACATGCATGCAAAATTTTGAAATGTTTACAAATTGTTTGTCTTGTCCTATATTTAAAAAGATTTTCATATTTCTAAAAAACTATTTTGATTGAGATTGAAAATATCTGGAATGTTTGTAATTTTTTGCCCAAAAACGAAAACAAATTTCTATTAATGAGCAACCGATAAATTGAATTTCTGAAAAATAGAAACAAAAACTGAACAAAGTAAATAAAATTAAAACTTGGTTTTAACATGTAGTCCTAAAGACCGTAATTAGGAGTGGTTATGAAAATTGTATACATACATTTCATAGTCCACATTTTCATTATGAGATTATTTTTTAAAATTGCATTTGTGTTTGCATTGTGCGATTTTTTGTGGATGTATTCATGTGTCTCCATACAAGGTGAATTTATACTAGGTGACAGCATAGCGCCAGCTGATTATTCATGGTGAAATTGAAAATGTCAAAAAGTTGTTTACAAATAGTCAAAGTTTTTTTAAAAAAAAAAACTTTTTGACAGTGACGAAAGTTTTTACACAAACAAAAATGCCTGTTGTTCTTGCCTTGTTGTAATTGTTGTAGCAATGCTGTCACCATGGTGAAATTAAATACCAGGTGACAGCATTGCTACAACAATTACAACAAGGCAAGAACAACAGGCATTTTTCTATATGAAAAACTTTCGTCACTGTCAAAAAGTTTTTTTTTTATATAACTTTTTGATATTTTCAAATTTACCATGAATAATCAGCTGGCGCTACGCTGTCACCTAGTATTTAAATTCACCTTGGCTGTCACCTAGTATTTAATTTCACCATGTCTCCATATACAACTTCAAGTTTAAAACTACGAATGAGGGAACAAAGCGTGTTTCAAGAGTACAAGCATACTCGTATATGTATATCTTTTACTACGTCCCACCGCTCTCGCCTTCAGAGCATGAATCGCAGCGACAAAAATCTCATTATATAAACGTAGACATAGTTAAGATAGAGACATTTGTAAAATTTAATTATCTGGCAGAATAAAACAGAAATCATTATTCAAACATTTAGAAATACACTGGAGCCCCGATTTGCGTCGTTTTGATTTGCGTCGCTTTTCTAAATGTGGTTTAATCCGCTTTGCGTCGTTTTGATTTCGATTTGCGTCGACTTTTGAAATTTTGTGTCATTACATTTGTATAGAACAAAATTGATTCCATTTGCGTCGTTTCGGTTTGCGTCGCATTTCCCCGGTCCCTATTAACGACGCATATCGGGGCTCTAGTGTATAGCACATAAATCTTTAAAGGGCAGATGTTTTGCTTACAGTGTTTTTTGGTTTACACCAGTGATTGGCATAAAGAGAACATCGATATCATGGATTATCATATCGCTGGCTTAACATGTAAAGGCTCTAAGTCTATATTTTACAATATTACAAGAGAGACAAAAAACAATCAAACTTTTTTTTAATAAACATTTTTGAAATCTGTAAATGCAATTTGTTTTTGTATTTTTCTTTGTTTTTTATTTGCATAAAAGCAAAATGAAAAAATTAGTATTTGCCGAGATAAAAGCTTTTTTGGACTTAGAGCCTTTTCTGTTGCTTAGTTTGTATGTTTTCATGGACTTAGATCTTTTTCTTAAAACTTGTCTCTGCTTATATTTCTTACTTACTACAATGAAAGTGTACTTTTATTGCTTTTTTATTGTTGTTATTTAAAAAGCTAATAATCACCCCTATCGTGAATAAAAATTCCACATGAAATATGTTCCCTTTTATTTTTTTAACATTGAATTTTAATAGGAAAAATGTGAAAAGGGAACAAATTTCATGGGGAATTTTTTTCACGATAGGGGTGAATATGTAAAAAGTTTAAGTTTGTTTTGATTATTGCAAAAAAAAAAAGAAACAGAATTTATTAAAAAATATAAATAAAGATAGATTTACACGATTGAAATTTTCTTCAAAATTGCTCTTCAAAATGCTTCAAAATTTATTTATTTAATAGTTATTAATAGTTATTAAATAAATAAATTTTGAAGAAATTTTTCTGTTTACACACACGACCACTCTAGTGCGACTACATTTTCATTTATTTTTTGGTGGAGATTTTTCCATTCATCAGTAAATCTAAGTTTGAAATTAATTTCACCATTTGGTGTGTATTGTATGCCTTGAATGTCCGTCACTTTGGAATCGCCTTTTCTACGGCCAGGGCGAATATTTTTACAACATTGTACATTGTTAAATTTAAAAAATAAAAGAATGATCCAAATAAGCAACATCATGAGGATTAATGTTATGACTGTCAATGGTGTTGATACTCAAAACAACAAGAGTGTAGCCAATGAGAAATAATATTATGTGAATTGGCTGGACTCTCAGACTCGATTGGGGCACTCTAAATGGGTCAAAGTGGGATTTTTCAAAACTTGACCCTACGGGACAAAAGTCAACAGTTGGGGAGTAGTAGAATTCCCTTTAGAGGTATGGTTCCTTCCGCAAAGTTTCTTATTTTGATCCCTAGAATACGATTTTCACTGAGCCATGGGCGATTATTAAATCGACCCGCCCTAATGTAGACAGTATGTAACTTTCATTGAAAAGTTATTAATTGAGTAAATTGACAAATCATTATCAAATTTTTCCTGGGATAGAATCTATATAAATCTCTATTAAAAATTGCAGTTAAGTCTCAGAAGACTAAAGTCTAGTATCTATCTACTTGTTAAATGTAATAAATCGCCCAAGCATTCAAAAATTATTTATAAATTAAATTTTGAAAAACACGTATAATTTATGAATGAGTAGAAAGTACAAGAAGAGACAGGAGTGAGAATTCAGTGTAATGTTCGCTTGACCAAACAGCGTTAAAGTGCCTTGGTTTTTTAAAACGGTGTAGGAAATAATTCACTCCATCTGATCTGCTTACATTTACACCACCTATATTCGACCGAAAATGGAATACAAATCTGATGTATGGGCCGGTGCTTCGAAGTCTATTTTGGAGTAACTCTACCGCGTACAGGAGAGGGCGGTGACTACCCTACTGTCACCAACTCTATTGATTCATTGGAGCATCGTCACAATGTGTGTTGTGCTTCACTGTTCTATCGATACTATAATGAAATGTGTTCTGTTGAAATTAGGGAACTGGTTCCCGAAACACGTAGTTTTTTGCATAATACACGTTCTTCAGTCAGGGCCCATCCATTCATGGTTGACTGGACAGTGGATCGCACAACACACTACATGGAAAATTCTCTCTTACGCCGTACTGTCCATGTGTGAATTAACCTACCAGCAGAAATATTCCCTGCCACTTTCAATATAGAAAAATTCAAATTAAATATTCGCAAACACTACTCCCTCTATCCTCCCTGAGTGCTGCCCCAAGCAAAAAAAGAAGAGGATATTCGGTTTAGCTCACCAAGTAGACTAGTTCTTGTTTGATGTTGCGACCAATGATTGTTATTTGAAATTGTGACATTGCAAACTTGTGCTAAAGAAGAGTTGAAGAACTAGCTTGCGTTAGTTACAATGGATCGGGAACAAGTTTTTTAATCAATGATTATTGAAATTTTCACATTTTTTATTGTAAAAGATTTACAGTCATGGATAGTTCTTTCCTGAGAAAATACTTCTGGTTGATAAAAGTTATCGCTGGCTTGACAATCTTTGGGCGAGTCAGACTTGGGTTGTTAGGGAATAAAAAATCAATGGTCGTGATTGTAATTAACTCGTAAAGTAGTTCATATTGTGCTAGATCAATAAATATCAATAAAGAACTGTGAGTTCAGTTTTTGTTAAAACAGTATCTGTTAAAACCTATATTAGCATTAATTTTATGTTTTGAAAAATATTATGAAGAATTGGCTAAAAATATGTTTATCTTAGTACTTACTTGCTTTAATATAAAAAAATTTTAACTTTACATTGTTTTTTTAAACTGCTAACCCTATTATAAAACAATTGCTGCAATTATCTCTGGTGGATCTCAATTTATTGCTCTTCACATTTATATTATTCTCTGTTTACAATTGTTGTACGTTTCTATTCATTATCATTGCCATTAATATGCTTTACAAGTATTAATTTCAAAACTGCCAGTCAACTAGAATACCAAAAATTATTAAATAAATATTTATCTAAATTGTTTAGCATTTTAGTTTTATTGCCATTTAAAATTTTTAGACGTACAAAACGTATGGAAAATTGTTGAAATCAATAAAAGGCAATTAAAACGAAACCATAAACACATTTCTAGGGGAATTGCAAATATACTTTAATGGTAATTTCGCGTCATTTTGCAATCTAATGCAAAAAAATAATTATTTTTAAACTAAATATTTGTAGCAAATAAATAATCATAAAAAATGTGGTGGCTATTGTGTTAAAAAGAAAACGGATAGTGCAGTGAGTGTAACATACAAATTGCTTTCAAAAAAATAAATAATATTGAATATTTTTTATGGCTTTTTGTTAAGTTGAAATTGCATTTAATCGAAATGAATATAAACGCAAGAATTATTGCTTTTTGTTTATATTTAATTGGAAAATATTATTGTTAATTGAGAAAATACCTCAATTAATTTAAATTGTTTTATGTCTGTTTTAAATTGCCCAAACAATTGCAAAATATTAGAAAATTCTTATAAATCATTCTTAAATTATTTTGTTAGCTTAGCGTGCAAAAGTGTCAAGTCGTTTTTTAATAAATTTGCTATAACTTATTTTCTACTTGTTAACGATATATTAAATGTTATATTTAATGCTTCTTGCAAAATATTTTCAGCTTTTATTTTTTATCATTTGATCTTAAAGACTAGTTAATTATTGGCAGATAGACAAATGGTTTGAAACTTGTTTAAAAAAAAATTAAATACTTTAATGTTAATTATATGTGCAATGTTTTATATTTAAATAACAAAATTTTTGGTGGCCAAATTATTAGTTACACATGCAAAATTGTTTAGTTTGAAGCCGTATAACATTTTAAAATAGTGGAAATTTATCCTTTTATTTGTTCTTTTAGGAAAATAAGTGTTTCTAATTCAATTAATAATAAATTCTTTTGTTTTAAAAATATATATTTGAGGAAAAGAAATATTACTTTTGGCATGCTCTGATTGCATTTTTGAACATTTTCTTTTAGTTATTCATCGTGATGTCAGACTTTTATCAATTTAATCAAAATTGCATATTTCACACTTCAGAGCGGAATGACAGAGAATGATCTACAACTGCACTCTAATGTCACCAATCATTGTTGACACTGCACAAAATATTTAACAGTATTACCAGAATTAAAATACGAAAACATCTGGTACAAGAAATAAATTTATATACGTATTAAAAGCGGTTGAATCTTAATTAATAAGTGTCTAATAATTTGGTCACACATTGTATATCTTATAAATATCGGTACCGAATCAAAACTTAAATATACAGAAAAATCAGTTCACAAAATTTTGTGAATTTCGGTTCATATTTGACGATATCTACCATATGAAGCGCTCTTCCGAAAATCACTTTAATACCCATAAATCTCATTTAAATAACGGTACCGATACAAAATTTTACACGGATCATTAACATACATGCCAAAATCAAACTGCTGGATTATGAGAATATCGGTCCATATTTGACTCCCAATTCCAAAATTCACTTTAAAACTAAAATGTATCTTAAATATACCCTAATTGCGTTGAAATTCGACGTGAGATATCCTCATATGCATAAAAAATCACTATTCCAATATTTAAGAAGTTCGGCCTATGATTTGTCATAGCTGCCATATAAGGATCATTTCCGAAAAGCAATTTAACCGACAAAAATGTCTAATAAATATCGATTTCGAATCAACTGTCAGTCAGGCAATAATAGCTCCAGAATTAAGCCCACTTCCGAGCATAACAACCAACCATACAACTCTTGTAAATAACGTTATTGAGATGAAATGTCAACCAAAAGAGGCCTCACCTTATTATCTTACCCTTTTTTATGCTCCGTTTCTTAATTTGTTGTGAATATGGAGAAATGTTCTTTTAAATTTATAAATTGTTAATTTTCACTCAAAATTATTAATAATATCAGACAAACTCTCTAAATTATAGTAAGAATCGGTAATTACATTACGATTATAAATGGTCAAAATTAGATAAAATTTGAAAATATTTAACATAAATTATGTTGGTCGTAAAATTGTCTTTCAAACAATATATCAAATACTAATAAAATTTGCAGTAGGACTGAATAGAAAACTCAGAATTAGGATGTAGTAGTCCTATAACCAATATAGTTTTTGTATTTCTTCTTACGGTAAGGTGGTGGGTGTTTAAGATTCGGTACAGCCGAATATTGCACTCTAACTTGTTTTAATTCACATTTATAGTTTATTAAATAAAAGCTTTTGCCAGCACGTTTTAAATTACAGAAAACCTAAAACATATTTTGTTAAAGTCCAATTATTATCTGTAAGTCTTTTTAAAGCAAATCCTTCCATTTATTTTATTTACTAAACATTAATTAAACCACAACTGAATTCAATAAAATATCTCATTTCATTTACTATCGAGTAAAATTAACTTTCAACGAGTAAATTACATAACCATACATTCCATTTGTTTATTTACATACAGTACAATACTACATACACACTAGTACACATAGACACTTTCAAGTTAAGTTTCAATAATATTTTATTACATTTTGCTTTACAAATTCGTTTAATTACAAAATGTTTATTTCTGTATATAAACTTTATATTGTATCCAAACCATGTACGCTACGCTTTTATATATGTATTTAAATACACAACTATAAAATTCCACATGATTATTTAATGATATCTATTAAATTAGTCCGTAAATATAAATGGAGGATTTTGTTCTCTACTCTAAATACTTTGAAAATCTGTAATTAAGCTTGTGTGCATAGATTTTCCACATTTTTTCCAAAACATTAATTAACAAGTATCAAAATGAAGTTAAATTAAAACAAAAAAAAAAACTCTAATGCATACAAATGCCCGTTAATAAGCTACTAATAAAAATAATTGAATTTCTAAAAATTTCTATAACAGAAAAAAAAACTTAACAAAATAATTATCAATAAAGGTGCTATCAGACGGGATGTATTTTACATATGTACTGTCACTTTTCTGACCCATATGTAATTCCTTATGTTTTTCCGTATGACATAACCTATAAATGTAAACAAAAGCTGACTTTTTATCGTGTATAAATTTCAAGAATTGCTTCTTTTGGCCAATCTAACTGCAATAAATATAATAAACATAATTTAATTTATTAAAAATTAATTTTCTTAATTTTTTTTACAATATATTTTTTCAAACAATTTTGTTTCAAAACAAAACAGCTGTTTTGTTTATGTTTGTCACAGGAAAATAGAGCGTGTTCTAATCGAAAAAATTACATATGTAGTTCCACATGTATTTTACACATGCAAAGTTTCATATGTATCACACGATGTGTACAACTTTTACAGATGGAAAATTTGACAGTAAATATGTAAAATACATTCCGTCTGATAGCACCTTAACACTGGGTATTAAAATGTAATCGAAACCAGAAAACCGTAATTAGTGTTTGAAAGGAAAATTTTATAGATTTCATAGTAAAGGTACAGGACTTTTGTAAAATTTATTTATGTGGCCAAACAATACAAACATACTTATACAAAAATATATTTTATTATTTATATAAATCTACCACACGAATGTTTAGAGCTAAAGAGAAGATGTTTTGCAGCAGTGGTCGGTAAAAAGAAAACATTGAGTAGGAATGAAAATAATAGCGCAATTCACAATATTGTGTAAATGGTCTTGCATTATTGCAAGTAAACAGTTGCATGTGCATTTCGATATATTTTCTTAGTGTAGAGCAAAAATATTTTGCAAATGCACTAATGCAAGACCATATACACAAGATTGTGAATTGCGCTAATATGTTATTAATTTTATACTGCGATGTTGTCTTTCTTACCACAATGATCATTAAAGATAAAGAGAAATTATTTTGCTTACAGAGTTTGTTGTTTTACAGCAGTGGCCACGTTGGTTATGACAACCGACCTATTATTTACACTGACCCATAAAATGTTTAAAGAAAATTAAGTAAAAACTGAAAAATGTCCTAAAAAAAAAAGTAAAAAGTGACAATGCAATGCAATCATTGAAAATCTTATTGTACCTACATATATGAAGGATTACTCATTTTAAAACTGTTTAGCACAGTGTTGCCATTTTAGAAATAAAGAAAAGAGTCAAGTGTATTGTAAAAACGGGTAAAAAGGGTAAAAGTGCCAAAAAAAATTTAACAAAAATTTTGGTATCGTGTTATTTTGCTTTGCAAATAACACCTAAAAAAAAGTTTAAAATTGGCAATAAAACAAAGGGTAAAATAACAAGAATCTTAGAATATCAATAAGCATGTTAAAATTTTTAAATAAATAATTAATTTTATTATCAATTCAGTTACCAGGAGTAAACAAAAAATTAAAATAAAATAACAATTCATAAAAAACAAAATATAAAGTTTTATAGAAAAACAATTTAATTTTCAAATACATCTGTTTTATAATCATCGTCATCGGGCCACAAAACAGATATAATGAAATATTCAGACCTTTTATAAGTTTGATTTGAATTATTTTTTAAGTAAACACTTGAAGGTAATTTGTAATTGCAACAACAAACTTTTGGCTGAGTTTAAAGAAAGTCAGTTTCTGATCTTTGGTTTAAAAAAATCATTAAACTAAACGTTCTTTCGACTTCGGCATTTGAGTAAGGAAAAGAAAGTATACGAATAACAAAGTCAGCTAGTTCATGACAAGGATTTTCTCCCAAATAATTTTTACAATTGTAGACTTTAATCCAAAATTCATCAGTTCTTTCAATATTTTTCCATTTTTACAACGTTAGATTCTTTAGGGAAATTTCTATTTTATCTATTAGAGACGATTCATCAATGAAGTGTTGTATGAAATTAATAATATCCGCTTCGCTATTTTTAAAAATATTGTCAACACTAAATCACGATATTTTGAAGCAATTCTTCGGGGTACACCTGGATGCTGTGGTTGATACAGAAAGCGCCAAGACTGGGAATTGGTTAAAAGACTGACGTTTGTTTGAGCAGCAAACTTTGAGCCTCCAATTTGTTTCTAGGTGCTGTTACTGAAACATCAGAGTCATTAAAAGTAGTGGTAACAGGAAATGTACGGAAATTGTGGCTTTATTTTCAGATTGCTGACGATCCGCCTTTGGACGTAGTTAGATAGCCGTATATGACGGTCAGTGCGGTGTTGCGAGTGCTGATTTTCTAGTAATAGTCTTGGGTCATGCTAATTGACTAAGATATGGATGGCAGGGATTAAAGAATCCGAACTCTTAAGCAAGGTGTTCAGTACATTGAACATTGCAGTCATGTACGATTAATTGCAAATTGTATGTTTCTGGAAAGTTCATACAAGTATTCTCTTTGCTGGACATTGTACATTAGGGTGTTTTTTTTAAGTTGGACCCTCCTTTTAACTGGCGGCCATAAGCCCGAAACGATTGACCACTTGGTCACCATACGATTGGACTACGTCCGAGCAAGTCATATGCCAGAAGCCATATTTAAGTTTTAATGCCAGAAGATTATCTTTCGAATAAAGTAAATTTCATGTCAATTAAAAAAAAAACAATTTTATTCCATTTTAAAGTTGTATACATCTAAAAAAAACCCAGAACAATGATTTTCAAAATAAATTTGCACTATTTGGAACCGTTGTTCAGACGTTGAAATGCCAAACCAAGCTAAATATAAATCACTTGACATTTAAGAAAATGACTGCCAGTTAAGAAACTGTTGCCAACTTAAAATTCTATACATCTAGAAAGAACACCCTGTATAATGAGGTGGTGAACCGACTTAACCCACGTTAATCTTGATTACATCTGTGCTTGGTGGTGCTATTCAAATTCGTAACTCTTATAATAAGAAACACTTTAAGATTACATATTTAAATTAGAAATTGCTTATAACTGAAGACATTCTGCTGACTTATACATAGTGGAAAAAAGGGCCCAAATTGAAAAAAAAAATTAAAAAAAAAATTATTTTTAAAAAAAATTAAAAAATTTTTTGGAATGATTGAAGAAATAGCTATCTAAAGTACCTTGGACAATTTTTGCTAGGACCAATAGGTGAAAAGTTACACTCATTTTAAAAAAACCATGTATGACCAAAATTAACCAAAATGTCTAAATTTGAGCCCCTCTAACTCTGGCAGTTCTACAATGATAGAGCCGAAAATTTGTCTCTGGCCTACTATCCAATAGCACTAACCTTGGTGCAAATTTTATCCAAATCGGAAGACATCGACTGAAAGAAAAAAAAGTATAATTAAGCTTCACTTCAAATTATCAAAAGTACTTTTCAGAAAAACGAAAAAATACCACTAAATCCTCCCTGTTGATTCTTTCTTTACAAATCACAAAATCGAAAATAATATTTATAATTCTGCAACAGTGTAATAACACAATTTCAATTACCAACCAAATATATATTCTATTCATAATTTAAAAATTAAATTGTTGTAAATATTCTTAAATTTCCATATAAATAAACAGAATTATAAATTTACAATGTTGTTGTGTGCCAAAAAGAAAAAAACTGTACGAAATTTAGTCATGGCAAACAGACAGTAAATAGAATAGTTTATGTATTTAATAAATGTTTATTTAAGCTTAAGCAAATAAATATTTAAATAATTGTATTACTAGTTGAACCACCAAACATATTTGTTGGGTTTTCCTGTCTAATTAAAACATTAAAAACCATTTAAAATCAATTTCATGGACAATTAAATAAATTTTAAACTAATTGTTTAGCAAGAAATTCAGTTGGCAGGCCACTTTTGTTATAACAGTGTTACACTGTCCAACAACAATACATATAAAAATAACAACAATAATTACAAACGTTTTGTAATAATATAAACAAATGCCCACAAATAATATGTAAGGATAATAATTTAAAATTTTATAAGATTTAACAAATACACAAGCTTTATCACAATGCCTACATATTTAAAATACAAACATACGTTTCAATATCTATATATATAAAAATAAGTGTACATTTTGATTGTCACTCCATAACTCGAGAACGGCTCGACCGATTGCCATAAAATTTTTAGGGAAGGTACAGGGAGGAGTGATGATGGTTAGTTGATTTTGAAATCCAAAATCGGTCTAGCCATTCTCCAGTTATGATTTTTTTCCTGAAAAAATTCAACATTTGAAAAAAAAAGTCCCCTAAAGTATGCTGTACAAATTTGCAAATAAATAAGAGCAGGCAGGTTGTGAACAGCGTTGCCGTTTTGGTTACTTTTAACCAAAATTGGTTACTTTTATTTCCAATGTGTACTTGTGTACTTTTTTCCCGTTTTGGTTACTTTTTTTAATTCAAAAGTAACCATTTTTTACATTGTTTTTACTTTGACTTAATTTACACCACTAATTTTGGTGATAAACTAAACTACCACAATTTAAAAGTTTTTTAAAAATAAAACACTAAACACAGGATTACAAAAAAATACATGCCTGTCTCCAAACATAACAAACACAATCATTGTATTGTTGAACGAGTAAAAGGTTCTTCACAAAAACCATCTAAAAACATGCTACTAAATGCATTTTCATATTGATGTTTGACATCGAAACAAGTTAATTTTTCTTTTGTTTTAGACATGAACGGACCTTAATAAACATTCATAAATTAAGTTTTTTACCAGAAAACCAAAAAAAGCTTTTTACAAATTAGCGTGCTATTTAATTTTTTAATAATAAAGTGTTTTTTAAATAGTTAAGATTGGGTGTCTTTCGTAAAAAATGGATAATTATGTACTTCGAATTAAAAAATAATAATATTGGTTTTAAGCACAATTTTTATTTTTATTAAATTTTTATTTAAAAAGGCTGCTCAAAGTAAAACTAATAATGCCGAGTTATCTTCTGGAAGTGATGATGAGAATAGGTATATTTTCATTCAATTTCAATAACTTTTTTTAAATAATATTTTGTTGTTTAATGATATTAAAAACAGCCCGAAAAGAATATTCCGTGTATTGTGGTTGGATGATTTTCCGTGGCTAAGAAACAAAGATGGATGTGAAAAAAATTCCAAATCACGTAAGTTATTTACGAAATCACACTAAAAAAGTGTTCATAAGCAAAATGTGGAAAATAAAAATAACATTTGCAAGTTCTCAAAAAGAACAAACAGAGCTAACATTAGTAATGTTTCTTATTTCTCACAATTTGCCTTTTTTATTAATGGATTGACTATCTACAAGGCTCATTAGAGGAGCGCTGTCCCGACTCTCAAATTGCGAAACACATTAAATGTGGCAGGCAAAGCAACTCAATTAACAGAAATGTTAGGAAGTAAATCTAAAGCAAATTTAATTTCCAAACTAAAAACGACAAAGTTTTCGTTAATAGTAGACGAAACAACAGACGTATCCACAAAAAAATTACTAGTTCTAGTCGTTCGCTATATGGATAAATCATCTAAGAACATTCAAGACAGATTTTTAGCCTCATCTACTTAAACTTTATCTACTAGTGTTTTGTAACAAATGTAATGAAATTAATTACATTTGGTTTTTATTAATATTGTTATTGCTGAATTATTTTTTTCTTTCAATTGTACCTAATTATAATACTGAACTACAAACTGAAATGCTGAAGTATAAATAAAATAATAATTTAAATATACTATAAAAATTTTGGTTACTTTTTTTTGCTTTTGGTTACTTTTTTTTTACATTTTGGTTACAAATTTTTTTTGGTCGTGGCAACACTGGTTGTGAATACATCTTATTCTATGAAATACAAATCAATAGTAAATACCGAGCGAAGCCGGGGCGGTCAGCTAGTTTATTATATGTACAATGGATACTTTTTGGGTTTGTTCGTATGTTTGCAATACCATACCTTTATAAACATACATACATACTCGTATATTGATAAAATCGTATTAATTTTCTACGAATTTATCATTTAAATAATTAATTTTTGCATCAACGTTGAATACAATTTTAATGCATTATTTTGTATGCAATTCAATCTGCTTATCCAGGTGATGATGATGATGAAATTGTTGATTTCTTTGTTTTTTGTTTAAATTAATTTTTTTTGTTACATGTTACAACCGGTAGAAAGAAAGATTTGCTGTAAACTGTATGAAATTTTAATAGTTTTGTTAACAGATTTTTAAAGGAGTAAAAGTATATTTTCAATTAAAGATTGTTTTACACTTAAATCTATTTCAAGTTAATAGTGTATCTTTAAAAAAACATACTTGGAAATGATAAGGAGCAATTCATTTAAAGATATTAAAAATTACATTTTACTGATAACATTTCACTGACTTGCTTGCAGCGTAATCAAAAAGTACCAGCAGATTAAAGAAAAAGTACCATTATTTATTTTTATGTTGGTTTTTATATCAATTATAATCTTACATATTTGCCTAATTTCAAATTATCAACAGTGGCTTACAGCTTATTTTATGCAGTGCATTTTTGTTTTGTTTTTAAGCATCCAGTAAAAGAACACTAACAGGAACTTCAAAAAGAAATTGGTATTATTAATAGGAAAAATATTATAGTATAAACAGACGGTTGTCAGATCTTACAATATTGTCAGAAAAATGTCTAAAAACTGTGTGAACGTTCAATGTTGCCAGAAAAAGTATTTTCTCTACATTGTAAGACAAAAATATTGTCAGTCATTGTTAAATTAATAACACATACAAGCATAACTACCCACTTGAGTATTTGTAGGATACTAAATTTTTATTTAAAAACTTCTTCTTAAGTACTAACATTGAAAATCTTAAACCTAACTAGAACTGATATGATTGTATACATGCACACATTAGCGACCCTTAATTTATTACTCGTTAAGTGTTTTATGATCATGTTTAGGTACCTGCGTATTTTAGTGATAAATACAAAAGGTTTCATTATCTGTGTTGGTGTTTGTCAAAATACCCAATCACATATGTAAACTACATTATCTCTTACTCTAATGACCTTTTTTATCTTTCTATTCTTAGAACTAATTAATATTATCTTTTATTCTTAGCACTAATGAATATTTAATGAATATTATCTTTTAATAATAAACATGTTCAATTCTGAACAGTCATCTTACAATTATGTTAATATATTTTTTGCCAGTGTAAGATTGTTGTAAGATAATTGTCAAACATTTTTTATTGTCTAATGTGCAAAGTTAATGCTGCCATTGTCAGAGAAATTATTTCTAAATGCAACTCTGTATACATGTATTTAAATAGGCAAAAAAAAAAGTGTGTATCAAAAATTTTTTAAAAAAAGTGAAATAGAATTGAAGAATTAAATTAAGGAAAATCTATAAATCAACAGGCTCTGAAGGCGACAAAAAACCAAAGCCTAAACAAAAATCCTACCGCTAAAAGGTAGCATCCGTTTGGTCACATAAAAGTATTATCAAACTTATCAAGGAAGTTGTGGCTCGGCGAAGTTAATGGGATTTTCTCAAAGATATTTTAAGGGAAGGGGTAGCAAATCTTATACAGTTCTTTGACCCAAACTTTGCAGCGTTTTTTTTCTTTGCTACTATCTAGTATATGATATGTACATATGTACATACATATCGTCACCTAAAATGCCCAAAGACGTAACCCTCATTATCATAATTTTACAGGAGAAGCAAAAAACGTTATAAAATGAAAACTGTTTAATTGAAAATCGCGATATGTGCGTGCGTCTATCTTAAGACAACATGTGAAGAAATTGCGATTTTCAATTAAACAGTTTTCATTTTATAACATTTTTTGCTTCTGTCTTTGGGCATATTGTTGCAAGTAGAATATATCACACTATGAGATCGGACTATAAATGCCGAAGAATAAAAAAAATGTATTTTGGCGACCCCTACTTTCGGCAAAAGAACAAAAAAATTTATTTTTCGAAATTGTCTTGCAACAATACTTTATATTCGGTGGTGTACCGTGACCTTTTTTTCGAGACACTCTAATGTACATGATTAGGATTATTTCCAATTCCCCTGTAAATAACTACAATCAGTAAATAAAATTATTCTAAAATTTTTCTTTAACTTCAATTAGCACATGTGATCCTAATCATGCTTATAAATAATTTCATTATTTTATAAAGTGCATTTTTGGAGGTTTCTAACATGAGTCAATATGGACTTAAATATGACTGCAAGTACATCTATGGAGTTTCTTCCAGAAATTGATTGTTCACTGGCAACAGATTCTGTTGACATAATAAAACGATAAACACAAGTTCATGAAATAAAACTAAAAAATAAATCGATTTCTATAATTAATTCTATAATTAAATTGAATCTTAAATTGAACTTTTATATTTATGTACTCTTCAGCATCATAATAACAAGTGTAAATAATTCAAAGAATTTATCATTTAAAGCTCATTGGAAAAACTTATCTCAGCCAGAATAAAAGTTATTAAATTTAATAATAATAATTTCACATTTTATACATTTAAGTAGATGTCATACATAATAAGTATTCGTATACGTTGCTGAAAGTTAAACATTTGCAATGATAGACCACTGTGTATTTATTGATTTATTAATGTTGTAAAGGGGATTAAATTCATAAATAATATCCAGTTAACAGAATTTGGCCCAAAACCTAAATATACACTCAGAAATAAATGTTAGTTAGAATAAATAGAAAATTGTAGCATTAGATCTAAGGTGCCGTTACATCTGGCAAATATTTGCCGAGAAATATGTAACCAGTAAATAACATATATCTGAACTGGTTTATTTATTTAAAAAAAACTTTTCTTATTTAGTTCAAAGCACAACAAATATTTAGTTTTAATTTATTTGATGCTGTTTGATCTTGCAAAACTCTTGTAAGAGTAAACAACGTCAAGCAAATTTGTGCCAAAACAAGTGGTTTCACAGTATGAATTTTCATTAGCCAGAAGTCGATTTATATTTTAATATAACTAATCTAAAACTAAATATATAAGGGCAAACAGGTTACTCGTAAGTACTTGCAGAAGTTGTACAATTATTAGATAACAACATTTCCACTTTTGACTGTAACAGTTCTGCGTCCAATATTCTTAACCTCAAAATGATAGTTTAAGCAATATATTACTGTAAATTGAAAAATATTGCCGAGCAGATATCTAACTGATCTAAGTACTATATATCAGATTGTATGCCACACATTACTAAACTACTTCTAAGTAATGTATAATACAACAACAGCGTAGTGGCATGTCAAGAATAAGTTTATGCTGGAACTATGGTAATAACTAATAAAACTTTGTACCTATAAATATTTTTTTTATATTATAACAGCAATTTATTACCAACACTTTTCTTCGGGTGCACACTTTTACGTGCTCTACGGACAAAATCATGTTTGTTAGCAAGGATTTAAAGTTTTCAACATACATTTGTTATATTATATGGATAAATATAAGCCATGACATAAATATATAAAATATAATCTACATTTTTATTAAATTTTTTACATGAAATTACACTGAAATCAAATTAATGTTATTCAAGGTCTTAATATTTTTTTAATATTTGTTTATTTTTTTTTTTTTTGTAATTCTGAAGCTTAAATTTTGTATAGCAAACTTTATTAAAACTCAAACCTTATCATCATTTTAAGGTTTAGCATGACCGATAAAAGCCAATTTCACTTGAGCATTGTTCGGTAAGTTGGCGGTCAATTTGTGAACTTCCGCCTTAAACTCAGAGCTTTTGGTTTTTTCCACCTGTTCATACTCTTGCAAATGTTCCGATATTAATAAACTTTTTATAGAACGATTTAAGTCACTGGGATTTTGTGTGGCAAAATATTGCTGTATATAATCTTCAATTCTAAGAAAAATTTAAATTTGTTTTCAATTCTTTTTAAACTTTCTTTTAAATCGGAAAACAAAACTTACTGTTCCTGTGTTGAGTTATCCTTTAAATCCTTATTAACTTCAGCTCTTTCCTTTTCAATGCGTATGGCAAAAGCTTCTAATAAGGTCATGGGATCTTGTGCTGGCGGGTCTATGAAAATACTAAAATCTTTTGACTCATCTCCTAAAGAAATGTTAAAAGAATAGTTATTGAAATTCTCCCCACCATCAATGGTTTCTTGTATGATGCCCGGGCAATAGGTGTCATTAACTAAATTCTCTATTTCGGCCTTACGTATGGCGATACGTTGGGGATCTTGTACTTTGAGTAATATTGAAGATTAAAAGAAATTGTATCACATATAATTTTATTCCAATCTTACCTTGACCTTTATCCGAACTATCGAATTGTACACGGCCACATCTTTTGGCATTGGCACATTCTCTTATGGAGTTAGTAGGTTTATCCTTAAATTGTGTATTATAATTGTTTTTGTTTATTTATTTAGTAAATATATTTCTAGTAATCTTACCATTGATTGGGTTTTATTTCCAAAGAGTGTATTAAGGTCGTATGACTGTAGCTAATAAATTTCAAGGAAAATTTTGTAATAATAACTACGATGGAACTATTTAATGTCAAACTTACTGTGGTGTCATTGCCCTGTCTTGCATATACATTTCTTAAACCAAATGTCTGAAAGAGTTGCGGTTGAATATTGGAATTGTCTAAAAAAAAATCAATTACTTACCGTAGTATCATGTGCACGGGTTGCGTTGTTCTGATTATTTATGCCAAATGTTTGGATAATGGAAATAAAATAAATTTGAAAATAATTCAGACATATTATAAAGAGTGTTATATGTTTTATGCTCTTCTGCATTATAAAGAGTTTGTTTGTCAACAGGGCTGTCAGATAAGGCGATTTTACGCCAAACGTGGCGATTTTTTAGTGCTTATGGAGACATAAATTACCGTTTGGCGACATGGTGAGTTCTTTGCGATTTTTAAATGATATGACGAATGTTTCTAAATAAATTTTCATTGATACAAAATTCTTTAAAACCTTTTGAAGATCCAAAAGTATTTTTAGTCAGAGGTCAAAATTGGATTATATTAATTGGAAAGATTATTTTATAGTAGAAATGCCAACAAACTTACTAGACTTTTTGCCTAAAGCTTACTACTACAGAGATGCAGAGGGAACATTTCATTTAAAAGATATTTCTTTGGTCGTTCTTAATCCGACTAGCAACTCTAGCATGGAAAGGGTGTTTTCAATTATGAATATTACTAAAACTCATTTGCGCAATTTGGATGAAGGCATCCAAAAGCCTTACTTAAGCGTCTCACGATCGTCAGATATTACAACGTTGTCCGAAAAATGTTCAGAAAATGTCTAACAACCGTGTAAACTTAAAATTTTTGCCTTCCAACGTTGTAAGAAAAAGCATTTTCAGTACATTGGAAGACAAAAATATTGTTAGACATCTAACAATCGTGTAAACACACAATTTTGTCATTGTCATTGTTTTAAGACAATTGTCAAACACTTTTCATTGTCATATGTGCAAAGTTTATGCATCTGCCAATGGCAGCATTGTCATAGAAATTATTTCTAAATGCAACTCTGTATAACATAAATAATAAACAAACAAGTGTGCATTGATAAAATTTTTGAAAAAAGTAGAAGAAAATTAAAGAATTAAATTAAAGTGTGCATTAGGACATAAACAGATAAAATGGTTCCAATTGCTCTTTTTTGTTCCATGACAATATTTAAAATTTTTAAACACACACACAGAGCTGCAAAACGAATTTTACAATGCCACACAACAATCAGACAACCGTGTGAACAGACAATTTCGGTTGACAGATAAATTCATTGTATGACAATTGTGTGCAAATGAAATTGTTAGTTTTCTTACAGTCGTCTAAACTGACAATTTACCTTTTGCTAAAAAATGTTCAATATCAGTACATTGCTAGCACATTGCTAGATATGACAACGTTGTTATATCTGACGATCGTGGACAAATAGCTTTAGAATTATTAACTATTTGAATGTTAATCAAATTTTTTACAACTCATTTGTACCTACACAAAATATGATAAAATGATTTAATGCTAAAGTATAATGTATGTACAATGATGAAAATGATACAGATGAAGTGTATGAAAAAGAGGTTTACTACCTTATATACTTATATGTATTTATGTAATTAAAAGTACATTTGCACATTTAAACATAGATATCATATCTATATTGATCTAAATTTTATGATCATTATATGTTAATTAATTAACAAAAAGTAAATAGAAATTTTATTTATACGCCCGTATTTATAAAAAATTAAAGTAGACTTCAAATGTACTTTAAGAAAATATTGTATGAAAATTTTGTCTAAAAGCACACTTCAAGTCTACTTTATTTTCTATAAATACGGCAGTTAATCTTTATAAATGGGGAATAAAATGTTAATTTTTAAAAATTTGCGACATTTTTTACGATTATGTATTTTATTTTTTTTTTTTTGTTGCGATTTTTTGGTGATTTCTGGCAATTGTTTTGGCGACGTAGGTGAAAAAAATCTGACAACCCTGCTCGTCAACATAAATAAAGATGAGTTTACTTTACTTTACTCGTCTAAAGAAAAAGAGGCCATTTTAGTCGCCTATTATTATTATTATTATTTTAATAGAAAGTCCCCGTTTACACAGTCGAACATTTGAAAGAAAAACATCTGGAATTCTCTTTTGTTTTTTTCATTCGCGGTCAGACTGTCGAACAATGTTGTCAGACACATTTCATTATTATTTGCTTTTTTGACATTTCTCTTATTCGTGCTGTGTAATAATTTGTAGTAAATTCCAGCGAAGAAAATGTCGACAAAGCATGTTCACCGAGTACCGAACACAAAATTGATTCTCTCTTCCCCACCCGTAATTTTCATCCAAGCTAAATGTTTTTCTTTCAAATGTTCGACTGTGTAAACGGGGACAAAAGTGAATTTACTCTACTCGTACTTATAAATAGAGACGAGTTTAGTCGTCTACAGAAATAGATACCTTTTTACTTGTCTACATAAAAAGAGACGAGTTTTCTCGTCTATATAAATAGGGAAAAGTTTGCTCGCCAATTTAGAGATGAGTTTACTCCTCTAAAGAAATATATTCGAGACCTGATTAGTCGTCTACATAGAAAGAGGCAAGTTTACTTGTCTATATTAACAGAGACTAATTTACTCGTCTATATAATCAGGGACAAGTTTACTCGCTTATATAAATAAAGTTTACTCTACTCGTCTAAATATAGAGAGACGAGTTTTCTTCTCTATATAAATAGAGACAAGTTAACTCGTCTATTTAAATAGAGACGCGTTTACTTTTCAATATAAAAAGAGTCGAGAGTACTCGTCTTAAGAAATAGAGACGGCTATAGTCTATAGTATATAGACAAGTTTACTGGTCGATATAAATAGAGAAAAGTTTATACATCTTTATCAATAAGGACGACTTTATTCGTCCATACAAATAAAGGTTAGTTTACAATGTTTGGCTTATATCTTAGGCATTAGTGATCCGTGTTTGAAGGCTATTTGGAGCCTGGACATAATTTCATACTCACCGTTGCATCACACACTTGTCCCATCATCTGATCTGATGGTAGAGTTAAAGCACCTGCTGACTTCTGTGGAGCTACCAATGAAGAAATGAAATCATAAGTAGTGCTTAACTTCTTGGCCAAACAGCGAAACAAACTAGCTTTTTGTTGTTCGCAAGGCGGACTGGTACCACCTAGAACTTTTAAAGATGAGGGTAATTCTTGATATTCTGTAGCTTCAAAGTCTCCGCCCTAAAAATTGCATATTAATGCCAAATTTATTTATTTAAAACATAAAAAAAAACTTACCAAAGACTCGCTTTGTTGCGGCATAGTTTGAACCATGGTGGAACTAAAATCTGGCTGTTGTTGGCTGCTATACGTGTTAAATCCTCCTGAGCGCTCATAGCAAGTAAGATCTTCTGGTGGTATTCTCCAAGAACACAGGTGGCTACGGTTTTCTTGTTTAAGGGGACAGGCGGAACGTGCAAATAGCTAAAGAAATTACTTACATAGTAATTTTTATTGAATAGGATTTATGATTAACTAAATTATACTTCTTGGCCACTGATGTCCATGTTATCATCTTGGTATTGTGTTTTATCTACTTGCATTTTACGATATTTTGAGGCTGCATCAAGCATGGAGGCATTGTACTTAGAAAATAAATTTATCAGAAATAAATTTTTAAATCCTGTATTGAGTAATTGGTAAAAGTCATACTTACATAATATGACTCAACTGTTGGATCTGGACAGACTTGAGGAGATCTAGGTTGCATTGGACTGGGACAAGTTCTGCTAGATACAGGCCTGTAGTCTTCCTTCATAATGTAAGATTCCTTCGAGAAGGAATTTATTAACTTTCTAAACTGTTAAATATATTTTTATAACTTACATTATTATAGCAACTAGACTGGTCAAAATTTTTAGAACCAGGAGTTGGGGACATTACACAACGTTTGCTTTGGCTTATAGATCTTTGCATATCCCGCTAAATAGTAAAGGAAATAATCAATTGAAGCAATGCATTTTGACAGATTATTGTTAACCCTACACCTTTCTGAGCTATAGTTTTATGCGCACAGGAAGAATTAGGGACATAAATTTATTAATAGTCGTATTGTTTTGTTAAAATTTTCTTTGTAATTTTCATGTAAAAATTATACTTTATGGTAGACATGTTTGTGCAAAAGAGAACATAACATCGACAATAGTTGTCCAGACGAGACGAATTCATGTGCGGTTAAAAATCGATTGGACAAATTTACAGCTCTTCAAGGCGTCAAAGTAAAGTCACACATGGCAATTTGACGAATAAGATTTAACTTAAAAAACATGTTTTACTTTGAACATTAAAGAAAATAGCTCAGCATGAATTGGCCAGGTGTGTCAGTATCTTTAAACTTACACAGTTCAACATATCGGAATCTAAGGGCGGCAGAGACGGAGGTGTTGGAACCGATTGCTGCAATTAAGACATAATTTTGGTTTATGTAGTCTATACTTGCTACAAACATTTTTACCGTTTTATTTAAAACTGATTTAGCTTTATCGGTCATACTTCTGTTCCGTTGCATTGATTGCATTTGGGCATTACTCGCGCCCAGTGTGGTGAGACCCACAGAAGCATTAGTTTTCTGGAAACTGTTACTAGTAGATTGTTCCTGCTTTAATTATAGAAAGTTAGTGTTATAAAAGCATTATATAAACAATTACTTACTGTAACATTTAGTGGCTGCTGTGGAGTTCTTAAAGGAGACCGTAGAGCAAAGCCTCTGGGCGGCGTTAGTCCATATGCTGAATCCATTTGTAGAGTGTTATCATGTGTAATATGGGAAATATTCTGCAAAGTATGTGTAATAAATTTCGTAAATAAATAAATTTTCATTAGTTTTATCAATTACCTCTCCTTTACGCCTGTGTGTTTGAACGTCATATGGTGAAGTTTTCAGATTGGGCGATGTTTGTGGTGCTGGGAAAATTGGAGTTTGTTGAGGAGTTATGGCCTGAAATAATGTTACTTTAATGACAACTTTAAAATTGAAATAATAGCAAAATTCCTACATTTGTAGTGGTGGTAGTTGTCACAATTTTGGTAATAGTGCCTGAAGAATCTATAGAAGATTCTCCAACCGGGTAAACTGGAGTATTTATTGGGCGACTTTGCGGTATCACCGGATATTTAGCTCTTACTTCTGGTGCTCTTGCAGCTCTTTGCTGCTGCATGGCAGTAGCGTAACGACTGACAGTAGCCTCCGAAGGTGAAATAGAACGAGTAGGACTAACACTTACGGACTGAGATGGACGTGGAAATATTCTGGGCATACGTTGAATAGGAGAGTGAGCAGTGCTGCCATATTGTGCGGGCGTGGGGCAGGAGATAGCGCGGTGCTGTTTAGGTGTAGGCAGATTTAAACGGCGGAATGTTAAATCTCTTTGGAGATCCAAAGCACGACCGCTCAGACGCGCAGGACTACAAGCTTGCATATTGTGATCATAAACCTTACAATAAAATGAAAAACTAAGTATTTAATATAAAACTCATGGAAATATATTCCTAAAACCTACTCTGTCCACATCTACTCGGCGACCTGTATTCGTATTTACACGGCCAGGTTTCATGCAAACATTAGGCGACTCCTTAAAAAAAATAATATGAAATAATATAACAATATTTATAGCGTTTTCTTTTCTGGCAAAAATGTTACACTTTTTCCTTTTTTATATGGGAAATGGGTAAAAAGTGTAACATATATGTAACATTTTTGTTAGAAAAGAAAACGCCATTATTCTGTTCCAGTACTAGCTGGATTTATAGTTAGATTTTAGCCAGAAAACCCCTGACTAGTACTTGAGCAAAGTTAAGTTTGTAATTTAGAACCTACCGCTTCAGCTAGCTGACGTTGAATTTGGGCTCTGAAATCAAATTTATTTACCCTGGATGTAGCAGCTGTCTGAGGTTTGCAACTACTAGTTGACTGCCTCTCACAACGCATTGGAGTACTGCGACAAGCAGCTGCTTGCTGAGCTCTTAAACATCGTATAGCAAATTCTTTATTTCTAGCCATTTCATATTCCCTTGGTGTTGGCGGTTTATATTGATACTGATTTTGAGAGCGCTTCAAGCGATTCCCTGATATATCTAATGCTGGATTAAATGCTCTACCCGAATAATCTTTGTTGCACTTAAGAAAAAAAAATAAATTTATAAATATAGATGCACATATGGAACCTCTAAAGAAATTGTTTCCCACCACTATTCTACTAAAGTCCTGGGTAGTAATGTCTGCATACGAAGAGCAGTCACTTGTATCACTAAATTGATTGTGGGTTTCTAAGGGACGAGGCTTTAGATCTGCTGGAGTAAAGGGTCTACCAGTACCTGTGTAAGGCCTTGTACCTTTAGGACAATTGGCACTTAAATGCTGAAAATTATTTGAATTTGCACCGGACATATTTTAACGAATTTTAAGCAAATAAAAACAGCATTTAGTTTCTGATTGGTATTTTTACTTATGTTTATTGTATTGAATTCAATTAGTTTAGTTTGTTACTTAATTTATTCGAAATATTTGCTATAAAATATAAAATTTGTGCAGAATAACCGATTTAATATGAGATTGAAGTTTTGTTGGAAACGTAAAAATTTTGGTAAACTGAAAATTTGTTGGAATATTTTTTAGAATGTCAATTCAAAGTAAGCTAATATTTTTAAGGGTTTGAAATGAAACTTTTTATATTTCTGTGTTGAATAATTTTTTATAATGATTTGTAAATTATGAAAAGTTAGCGTCTTCTGAAGGTGTCCTATTTTAAAATATTCCACGTCTTCTCATTCTCATCAAAGAAAGCAAAGAGTATCCCCCAAAGAATCTCTGCTATTCCTATGATAATAGTCTAATAAGCGAAAGGAGCAACAATGCATTATTATTTGTTTTACGTTTTTTAAATAACAGAATTAACAAAGCAGAAAACAAAGCAAACAAAAACAATTGCTTCGTTGCCGGCTAGTCGGCAAATGAAATACTAATGATAAGAATACAACACTTTTAAAACTCGTAAACCCTTTTAGCATCAGGGTCAGAGGTAAGAATTAAGATAAGTTTTGAAGATGGACCCAACAAGCCCTTCAGAAGCAGATCTGTGGACGCTTAATTTTGTACAAATATGTTAAATGTGCAATAGTTTTGATGCTTTAAAGTGGTGTACTTTTGAATCTAATCAAGCTATTGGCTAGAATCTTTTTGGGTAATATCACTTTACTTCACTTCACTTTATGTAAATAAAAATTTGTAATATAAACAAATAGTTGAAACAAATTACATGTAAAAGGTGCCATATCTTGAGCACCGCCCAAGAATGGAATACTTCTTGGCTATGTGCATGAAAAATGTTTTCTCGATCGGATCAGCCGTTTAGAAATGCCAGATTTATTTCCAATAAATACCGTTTCTGTTTCATTTTGAATCATGACAAATACTCCCTGAAGTATATGTATGTAACTATATGCTTTTAAAACTAGTTTTACAGAAGTATTCTGGAATTTTTATGAAAAATGTAGGGTTTATATTGAGTTTTTCCTTATATTTTAGCCACCTATGGGCCGATTTTGCTAAAATTGTTTGTTTTTTGATTGAAAGTTTCATTAAGCAATAATTAGAATACTAAAATCATAGCTGACAGATTAGAGCCCTACAGATATCGTTTAGAGATAGAGTGCTCACAGATTATTCTTCTTTTTCAATTTAGAATCTATTAAAATTACATTTTAAAATTTACATTTGCTTACTTGTTTTTCAATGTAAACCATTATTTAAATCCTATTGCCGAATTTCATATACTGTGGAGCTCATGGTCTTATTCAATTTATTTTCTATTTATATATAAAAAGAAAACAAAAATGTTTATTTCACAACTTAATTCTAAGCCTGGCTCTCCTCAAAACGGAATCATAAATTCATAAAATTAAAAAAAAACATGTTTCCATATTCACAACAAGTTAAGAAACAGGGGGGTTACTCTCTATTGCGATGCGAAAGCAAATTCGATGCGTAAGAGTATATATAATTCACTCAATATTTCGATTTCCTTTGGAAATCTTCTTCAGGAGTTAATTTAATATTATAAATTTTTTTTTTTTTTTTTTACACATAGAAAATTTTTATAATATTAAATTAACTCCTGAAGAAGATTTCCAAAGGAAATCGAAATATTGAGTGAATTATATATAAGAATTAAAAAAATCTTTTATATAAAAAACAAAAAAGTGACCTCAAGCTTAAAAATTATTTAATAAAAAAAAAAAAAAAATTATTTATGTAAAATTTTAGCCTTTTACCATTATTTATATCTGTTTTATACGTATTTAAGTGGATTTCGAGAGTGGACTTTATATGGGGTCTATGGTCAAACATGGACCGAACTAAAAAATAATTTCGTGTTGCGATTTGTTTTTGTAGAAAACTTATTTTTGGTGAATTTTGTCTTGATATTCCGATTTTATAGGCATTTATTTATCATTAAGCCATATTTCGGGAATATATATATTTGTATGGGGGCTATAAGAAATCATGGACAGATTCTTACTATTTTCCGCACACTTTCCTCTTTTATCATAAAAACAACGTATACAAAATTTCATGGTATTATCTGCAATATATTGCAATAAAATGGACAAAAAATATAAAATTTTTATAGAGGTTGTATCACATATTGGTCCATAACTCTGGTTGGTCTAAACCGATTTTGCTGATTTCTAATACCAAAGTTAGCCGCAAAATAAGAAATATTTGTCTGGAAATTTCGTTCAGTTAAGTTGTATAGTTTGGACGTGAGAGTGTTTTACACAGATGGACATACAGATAGACGGACAGACAGACAGACAGACGGACATGGCTAGATCGACTTAGAATTTCATAAGGAGCAAGAAAATATATACTTTGTTGGGTCTCAGATGAATACTAAAAAAGTTTCACACGGAATGACATACGTAAAATATCACCACTCTTGGTGGTGGAGTTTTTCGTTTTACTGTACCTGTAAATTTGTCGCACCCTGCAAATAATATTGGACTACGTGATCCATTTTAGATGATATGGACTACCCACAACATGGTCCAATGTAATGCAGTCATGGACCATGTCATAGTTAAACAAGAGTTTGTAGTTAAACGACATGGTTTCGTGTTAACACGATTGCATATTGAGTTGTTGTTGTTGTTTAAAACTAACCCTCGTTAGTACTCCTTGGAGTAGTTTTGGGACTACTCCGATGGGTTATATGGTCCAGTCCTAGGACATCGCAATGTTAAATGGACCACCTTTTTTTCATATATTTGGAGTAGTTTTGGAGTACTCCTACTCCTCTTTGGACTAGTCTTTACATGCATGTATGGACTAGTCGCGTTATTTGCAGGGCATTTGCTCACCAATACATAAGCATTTAAATTTTGATCACCTCTGACTTAAAACTACTCGTATACAGTGTATAACCCAATGTAGTAGTATTGGTGAGAGTAACAAAATAACACTGGAAGAAAACAATTTGCTAATCATTTTATTTAGGCGTCAGCGAGATTGCGACGAAAGCACATGTGTGGCGGGTGTTGTCATTTTTTTTCTGTTTCTTTGTTTAACATAAGGGAAATAGTAAAATTAATGAATTAATTACCTATTCCTTCAACTTTTTAATAAAATTTTTTTTATAAATTTTAAATTGTTTTTCTTTTTCTTCCCCCTGCAAATTATTCATATCTTTGTGAACATCTTCAAAATGTTTTTTTAAATTATATGTCTTAGTTTTTTTTAAATGTCTTATGACAAATAAGACATTGCATGTCATCAAAAGCATTTTGTAACATAAAATACTTCTCGGGTGACATCATTATTATATCGCAATATTTTCATTTTTGATTTCCATTGTTTGTTCCAAAAATATTTTAGTAATAGGTAAATATTTTAGTAATAGGTATTCGTTTTCTTTTATCTAGAATCATGGATAAGACACAGCAGTTCTGCAAGTGTATTTTTTCTCTCCCACTCAACATGCTGATTTCCTATTGGTTGATTGACGATTAAACAAAAGAGCGTAAGTATACGTGTGAGCTCAATTTGCTGATATCAGCCACTACTGGGCATCAATGGTATACACTCATTCATTGTACAAGCATTCATGTGCAGCAGTATAAAATTAAATATTGAAGTGAATGAAAGTGATGTATAAAACGGAACAGCAAACGACAAGCTCTATTAGTGATTAAGAAGTAGTTGGCGAATAGCTACCGTAAAGAGCACAACACAGTTTTAAGAAAATACAAAAATTATATACATACATATCTATAACGGAAGAGCTTGATATAAATTAAGAACTTGCAATGCCAGCATTTAACTACATAGGAACACTGGTTGTGTCCCTGGTTGTAATTTTAACCTGCAGTGAGGCGCGCCGCACCAGTTTAAGAGCCACTCATATGATTCAGCATCCACCACATGTAGAGCCCCAAGCAGTGGCTTCTCGCAGACCTACCCCTGAGGCTTACAATTCCTTGCGTGATATTTTCTTTCGCTATGAAGAATCTAAAACCCTGGGTGGAGATATAACACTGACCCAACGGGAGTTACAGGCCAATCAAGTTATAATGGAAGTCAAGACTAAAGAATATGAAGAAGGTTTGGTAACACCCCACCTGTTTACACCCTCCCAACATTTATTCCAAGTGCTAGATGAAATAAAACGTTCCGAACTTTTCAAATACATCTCGGCCATGCCCAAGGGAGCAGTACTACATGCTCACGACACCGCGCTATGCAGTACTGATTTTCTAATAAAACTTAGCTACCGTGATAGTTTATGGATATGTCAGGCAACTGGGGATAAAAAGGCCATGGGTTTTAGATTCTCAAAAACAAAGCCCGCTGCGGCAGCAGAAAATGACTGCACTTGGGAGTTGTTGTCCAAAGTAAGGGACCAGCATGGAGCCGATAAGGTTGATACGTATTTGCGTGAACATTTGACTATGTATCCCACGGTGAAATTTGCCGATAACAATGAAGCCTGGCAGCAGTTTACAGGTATATTTGGTCTTTTGAATGGTTTGCTGTTATATGCACCTGTCTGGTCGGACTATTACTACAATGCTTTGGAAGAGTTTCGTGCAGATGGTGTGCAATATTTGGAATTCCGTTCTACGTTGCCCATAGTAAGTATTGATGGAAATGCATAATTGGAAGAGCGTTAAGGAGTTGTAGTTACAATATTAAAGGATACGAGCTGTCAGGTTACAAGTAATATAGGAAAGTTAACTTGTAGTAAATATTATAAACTGATCTTTGCTTCAATTGTTATTAATTAATATTGCAAGTGTTTGAGAGTTCCAATAAGCTAACATCTAAACATTTAATCAAAAAGTTTAATTTAATTATTTGTAGTGAATTTTGTAAAGTGCCCAAACTTGTATTAGCAGTAATAGTGAACGTGTTTGATTGTTATAATTAGCAAAGTTCTAAAATAATTGACTGATATTGACAACATCAGTGAACAGTGATTCAAATTAATTGAAAATTAAACAAACGAAAGAAATTGTCAAATTCTAAACATAGTTATCTTGTTTGTCGTTGCGATAACGGGTGTATATCTCACCATTCGTTACACATTTCTTAACTATCATTCTGCGGCTACTGTGTTTTTCCAATTAAGGTATGAAATTACTTTAATCTATCGTGAATAGAGCGGTTTTGTCAATAAGTACTTGATAACCAAACAGAAATATCAGACAGTAAAGTAGTATATGTTCATTCTTACTGTTATAGCCGCTAAAAAAGTTGTTCGGAAACTTTTCAGCCTAGCACGGAAAGAGAATAGTTCGTTTTTCAAAAGCATATTTAGTTTTCAATATAATCTCCTGAAACTTCATTACACTTATTCCAATGCTTATCTAGCAATTCTATCCCTTGATTAAAATAGCTTTCCTCAAGCCCTTGAAAATAGTGGTTTACAACTGTAATTGTATCTTCATTTGAGGTAAAATGCTTGCCAGGATTTTTTTTAGATTTGGGTAAAAGAAACTAAATCAGGAGAATAAGGTGGTGGTTAAGCAACTCGTACTTTAATTCGTTGATTTTAGCCATTGTTAAAATACTCTTGTGGCCTGGTGCGTTGTCTTGATGAAATATTATTTTTTTGTGTTGTAAACCAGGACGTTTTTCTCGAATCTTTAAATTTTATTTATCAAAAATGTTGCAATAGTACTCTGAATTTTTTGTTTTTGGTAGATCAATGTCTCATACACAGTTATGAAACGACGCTTAAAATCTATTTTATTTTTCTTAAAACGATCCAAACAATCTAGAGAAATTTTCATTCTTATGCGGCACCCATCTTGCAGAAAGCTTTTTCATCTGTACTTCTTCATGCAAAATTAAATGGACTCGATCGTTTTACATGCCCATGATATTAGCTATTTCAAGCATTTTGACTACGATTTCTGTTGTTGTCGGTGTTTTTGGATGTGGTTCATCCACAATGCTTGTACGACCACGTTTAAAATCAGCAACCCAACTTTTTACTGTTGCATATGAAGAATCGCTTTTACCTAACACATTCACCATAACATTATGAAGTTCATGTCCGGATAAACCTTTTTTATTTAAATATTTAATGACACCTTGAATTTCTAATTTTTTTATTGTAAAAAAATTGCGGATGCTTCTTTTTGAACACATGTTTCTATATGATCAGTTCGAAAAGAAATTTAACTTGTGTTAATAGCGCAGATTGAGGTTTCCAAAACACTTAACTTTTTTCTCTTCCTGAAGCGCTTTCTGTTCTAGGCTAAGAAGTTTCCGAACCGCCCTCGTATTGACCGCATCGATCCAAATCTAAAGTCGTGTCCTGCGCATGTCACCCTGTCTAGGAAGTGATATCTAATAAAGAGAAACTCGACGTTCTGGGAAAATTGCTGATGTACTTACCGTAATGTACATTTTCATGAGACATGCTGCTGTTGTAGGTATTTCTTGACCAAATTCCGACATTTCAGAAGTTGCAATTGTAGAGGCTATTAACCAGTAATGACGGCATCTATCCAAAGCGCAAATGTGTCATCTGCATATTCATATTTGGCCATGTTTGTAAAGTCTCTCTTCCATCCATCATTTTTGGGTAGTGAATTGAAGTTTATCTTTGTTCAACAGAAAAGGAATACCTGGCTAATGGTCGAATTCATTCGAATTTAGTAAGCAACTTCAGCATGTGCATAAGCTCTGATTTTTCCATCAAATTCTTTATGCCTAGGAACAACTATCTCTTTTGAACATATTTAAACATGTACTCACTCTTTAGGGAAGATATCCCTGCTCTATATTCCTTTGAGACTGAAGATGTTCCGCGGCTACTTTCATAGCCATAAATTTGACTTGAATTTTATAGCTTAAGAAACAGTCTTAGTTTTAACTGGTGCGAATAGATATTATATCCGACCGTTTCATATGATCTTGAACCATTAGTTAGTATTTGAATGTCGTTCACTGAAAGATGGGGAACAAATCAGTTAGGTATAATAGTCATCATTAAAACTGGAACGAAAATTGGTTCAATTATTGTGATTATATGCTTTCGTGGCATTTAGTCTCATTAGGGTGTTCGTCGCTATTTGTTTTTGTGAAATGTCTTCTAGTAGCCAAGTTAAGGTTGGTGAACTTAGAAGGTGTAGTGCTAATTTATTATCCACTATTGGCCTTAGGTATTTGGCATTGTCGGATGATATTTATGTTGAAAGGCCTGGTGATAAAAAGGTGAAGGTTGAATTATAAGGTGTAGTCCAAATTTCTTATCCACAAGGTATTTGCCTTTGCCAGATAATACTAATGTTAATCCGTTGATCCTAGGAGTAATAAAATGTAGGATTTGGTTGTAGCTTCTTGTGAATAGTGCTAGTTCAGTTTCAATTAGACCAATCAATCCCACATACCTGTGTCTGACTGATATTGTAATACTAAAGAATAAATAGTAAACAACTTGAAAACGATAATTAAGCAAGAAGAGATTTCTTAAACAAACTTGAAACTATCTTTATATTTTTTTGACTCAGCACAGAACAAATACGTAGTCTGAAAGCCTCTTGTCCTTGATCAATGATTTATATACATAGGTAGTAATGCTAGCTTTCTTAACCATTTATTTAAACAATCTTCCAACAATTCCAGCTTTATGATTTGAAAGGCACCAATTACACAGCACACGATACGGTGCGCATATATAAAGAAACTTTGGATAAATTCATGAGCAACTATCCAGATTTCATTGGTTCCAAATTGATCTATGCACCCCTACGTAATGTAGACAATAATAGCTTTGAACAAAACATTAAAGTTTGCTTGGAAATAAAGGTAAATTGTAAAATAACTAAAACAAGAAAATAAATTTAAAAATTCTAATCTTACAGGAACAATATCCCGATTTTGTGGCTGGTTTTGATTTGGTGGGTCAAGAGGAAATGGGTAGACCTCTTAAGGATTTCATACCACAATTATTGGCCATGCCAGATAATATTGATTTCTATTTCCATGCCGGTGAAACCAATTGGTTTGGCTCTTCGGTCGATGAAAATCTTATAGATGCAGTGCTTTTGGGTACCAAGCGTATAGGTCATGGTTTTGCTTTGGTCAAACATCCATTGGTCTTGCAAATGTTAAAGGAACGTAATATAGCCGTGGAGGTTAATCCCATTTCTAATCAGGTTTTACAATTAGTGTCTGACTATCGTAATCATCCCTGCTCACACTTCTTTGCTGACAACTATCCGGTAGTTATATCCTCAGATGATCCCTCATTCTGGAAGGCTACTCCCTTATCACATGATTTCTATATTGCCTTCTTGGGCATAGCCTCAGCTCATTCTGATATAAGATTGCTCAAGAAATTGGCTTTGAACTCTATAAACTATAGTTCCATGAGCCCTGAACAAAAAGTACAGGCTCTAGGGAAGTGGCAAGTGGAATGGGATGCTTATATAGCGAAAGTGTTAAAGGAAAATCCCTCCAATAGTGCAGCTAAGAGAATGCTATACACCAACAAGTTCGATTGACTAGCACGCCTGCTGTACACTGTATTTACCATATTCACTGTTAAATTCTATTTTAGTCTGTAAACAAATAATTTATAGTCAATTGCTTCCAATTTTAACTGTGAATCAGTGTTGTCAGATTAGGGTGTTTCCCCCTAGATTTAGAGTTTTTTTTTTATTTAGGGGCAGATTTAGGGGTTAATATTATTTAGGGGGAAATTTGGGGGTAAGCAAATTGTATTTGGGAGTTTTTAGGGGATTTTCGATTTTATTGTTTGGTATAGTACATAATTTAAAAACTGTACATGTCGAAGATATTGTGACGAAATGACGATTTAGAAAGTAATCTGGCAACTACAAACAATAAAATGCAATAAGATGGAAATTATTATGCTCATTAAAGAAAATTGGAAAACTTTTACTTTGTTCCCAAAAGCCACTTCCAGATAATATTGATCTTATGAAAAAATTGTTACTGTTTTCCATTGAAAATGCACAGAAAGCTAAAAAACCAGGCATTACCAGTAACGTTGTTCATTTCAAAAACATTTGTGAAGATATCGATGCAACTCTTAGTGAGTGGAATAACTTGCACTTTATATCGTGGAGTAATACGACGTCTTTGGTATGAAGTTGGACAAACGAGGGATGCTGAACCCAAAATTTTGCAGAATTAGTAAACGAGGATTATCTTTATTACTACTAACTTATTCCAATGCATCAGTTGAAAGAGCTTTCTGTATGTTTAATGTGGTAAAAAAATAAGCTGCGAAACAGAATGAACAGTTGAAAGTACTCAAACTTTTCAATTCGAATGATATGTACACAGCTAGTGAAGAAGACTTTGCAACTCTTGAAATTTTTGGAGAAACCTGATTTTAATAAAACTAACCATCCAGATGTCCATATATGTATAAATTGTATGTATAATAGTTCATCTTATGTAAGTCCATATAAATGTAAGCGAAGAATTATTCAAATGTTTTTTTAATAAGTAATAGAGTATTTTATATAAGATTGATAGTACCTCAATTCAAATTTAATAGAGATTTGAATGATGAAACCAAATTACAGTTGGGCCTCGATTATCTGTGATGGACGGAATCAGAAGCATTACGGATAATCAATTTTCACGGTTAATCGAATTACAATTTTTATTATACAGTTTTTAAATATTTTTATTATTTAACAAGTGAACATTGGTGTATTACATGCATATTTATAGTAAAAAAAATTAATTCTTCTTAAAACTTCGTATTTTTTAAGCTAGCATTTTAAAACTCACATTATTTTTGAATGCTCGTTGGTTATTTTAACTTTATCTTCAATATCACTTTTAAATGCTTCTGTCTCATCGTATGAAAACAAGGGACGGGGAATTCCCTTATGTTTATTATATTGTATGTATGAAATTCTGCCATCACGGATAATTGAGGTAATCACGGATAATCGAGGCCCGACTGTACTACTTAAACTTTTCTGCTTTAGGGGGTTTAAAAAAAAGATTAGAATCTAATGGGGTTCTAAATTTTTTTGGGGGGAAGAAAAAAAATTATCTGACAACACTGCTGTGAATGGGCATTTTTAAGGCGTTCAGCAGCAGGCTTTGATAAGCCAAACGGAATTCGTATTAACAAATAAATATTTATGATATAACTACATACATATGTATATAATTGATAGATTTGATTGCATGTTTTGCTTTTACAATATTATTGCCTCTTGTTTGTTTTTTTTATTGGATTTCTGATATTTTTTAGTCTTAAGTTTTGCTTTATTAATTAGATAAGCTATCGTATAAACTGTATTACGTACAAAATATTTAATTATGTATGTATATGTGTGTGCAAAAATATATATTATGTTGATATTAAGTGAAAATCAGTATAATACTTACATACATATTTTTCTAAGAATTGTGAATTTATATTTTTTTTACAAAGATTTTCAAATAAATATGTAACTGAATAATAAAAGTGGAAACTAATATTTTAATAAATTAGAGATATGTATAATATGCTAGTTCATGAGTTAGTAAGATTAAGATTTCTTAATGAAATTTTATGCAGCCAAGGCTGAGGTATTCTCAATTTAGTACGCATTTGCATGATTTTATAGTCGATTGAGGACAAGTGGGCGGGTTCTCAAAATGATCACCTCGATCCTACGAAATTAATCAAATTTTTTTATTAACCCATTACCGCCCACTGTCCCCATATGAGTACACATCTTCAAAAGCTGGAAACTCTAACTTAAACCGATATTTTAGTTAATTTAAACATATATACCGCTTCTTTAGGCTTAGTTGAACTTATAATCAGAGACACGTGCTATAAAATAAGAAGTATTTGCAGTATTTAGTATTTCTAATATTGTATTTTGTTCGGGTGTATTTTGCTGATCATCTACCAGTTTTTTTTTCAATACTATTGATTTAAAAATTCGTTTTTATCGACAAAATATTTTGTTTAGAGTGTTAACAATCTTCAAATTCCATTTGTTTGACAAAAAAGTAAAAAAGTGATTTAGAAGGGATAGTTTTATTCGACTGTCCCCAATTGGGGACGCCGGGCGAAAGTATTAATAAATTCTACAATTTCACAGGCTTTTTGATCTTCTTCAATATGACGCACAGAAATCTTTTTAGAGGTCGGAACAGCTTTTTACGACTTGAAGATGCTGTTAATTACATAATGGAAAATGATGATAATGATACATATGATATTTTAGTCATGCCACCAGATGCTGCTGCTGTAAGTGATGTCGATAAAGGTGATGAACAAGATTTACTTTGTACAAATATGACAAATTATGTACCGGGAGAAATAGAAATTGCTTTGAAACAACAAAATGATAATTCTACGTCAGATTGGAGTGATAGTGATGATGAGCCACTCTTAA
Organism: Bellardia pandia; assembly: GCA_916048285.2. Lineage (NCBI taxonomy): Eukaryota > Metazoa > Arthropoda > Insecta > Diptera > Calliphoridae > Bellardia > Bellardia pandia. Next base: position 52,955,634 of record OU696531.1, read on the forward strand.
GTTTTCTAAGAAAAGAGAATCAAAATAACCAACAAAATCGTAGATGGAGACGTGAAGAACCAACTTATAGCACAACATATAATAGGAATGATGCAATAAGTAGTAGAGTTGATGATTTCGTTAAAAATGTGAACGGCCACAGCCCTTGAGTTTTGTTTGAAAACATATTTGACCAGTGTTATTGAGTTGGTAGCCGAAAACCAAGTCGAAAACATAGTCGAAAATCATGAGAGGCAAAAGTAGTGGTGGCTAATATTTGAATATATTTTAGATTTGGCAGTAAGTAACGCTTGGCTATTGCACGTAATACTATGTAAAGCTGAAAATACCACTCTGATGGACCAACTATCATTCAGTCGGAGTATTGCGCGGTCCTATTTGCAGCCCAAAGCATTAAAGTGGCGTCAAATATCATCCACTATAGTTGGTCCTAATCTCAAAAACAACGGTCGTAATCCGTAACGGATTGTAAACCAATTGCGATGTGTTGTTTGTGATAGTAAATGTCGCTGGAGATGTGTATTATGTACAAAAACGCTTTACGTTGAAAAAACTGTTTTGGGCATTTTCATACTTAGTACGCCCAATGTCCCCATATGAGGACACCCAGTTTTCTAAAAAGTGAATACAAATAACAACAAAAACATTTTTTCACCTACAGTTGCCTTTTGGGCGTTAATGGGTTAATTAAAAAATTTAATTTATAAATTGTCAATCTCCATGTTCTAAGGTTGTCACTATTAATGATATACTTGCCCCTGACAGGGAGGTAGGTTTACACTAAGTACGATGTTGATATGACTACAGTGTGAGTTTCCAATGGTATTTAAAATAGCTAATATTGTTGTACACTGTACTTTAGAATAGGCCTAATGATAATGTACACAGTATTTAACGCACCATACATATCGTGGGTATTCTGACGTAACCTCGTATCTCAAAAAACACTACTTTACAAGAGAGACAAAAACATTTTATTAGAAAATCTATTAATTATTATCGTGTGATATCACACTTCACTTTCTGAGTCGATTTAGCGATGCCCGTCCGTCCGTCCGTCTGGCTGGCTGGCTGTCCATATAAAGCTTGTGCGCAGAGTACAGATCGTAATTTTGAAGATATTTCGATAAAATTTGGTACGTGATACTTTTTCGGCCCAAGGATGGATGGGATTGAAACTGGTGGAAATCGGTCCATTATTTCACCTGGCCCCCATACAAATGTCCTCCCGAAATTATTGTTTAAAGATCATAAATGTTTGATAATTCATTCATTTTAACCTCCATAAATCTTATAAAAGTATTTATATCGAGCTAAGGTCTAACACATAAAATATTTATATTCACAGATATCATGGCACTAAATTTTTGGATGATCGGTCCACAATAGGTTATATCTCCCATATAACGTCCATTTCTGAAAAACTGTTTTATACATATACTGGGTGTAGGGTATTATATGGTCAGGCTGGACCGATATAAATATAAATATGTAGACGTTTTCTTGACAATGTCGCCAAATAGTCACCACAATAGTAGACAAATGTGGTGACTTGGAGACACTTGACCCCAGGTTTACTTCAGCATAAACTTCATCCCAAATGTATTCTTACATGTGTGTTCTTGAATCTATGTTTCATCCTACTAAAAGCATTCCTTCCTGAAAAAAAAGAAACTAAAATTTTCGGGGAAAATCTACAGCAATTTAGATTTAACTTACTTCAATAAAAAATATAAAATTTCTAACAAATTCCCATTAAAAACACAATTCTAATTAACCCTACCAGAGTTAATAACGTTTTCTTATGAACATTATATCAACTCCTAAAGGTATGCTTTAATATCTTCGTTTTTTTGCATTCAAAGTATCTGCACCGAAATTGTTGAGTGCATAGACACATAAATGTCTAGACTCTAGAGCAAAATGTAATACTTGCTCATTTCATGAAGCTTTAACACTCATTGCGTAAATTTGATTTGTTGCTTGCATAAAGTATTGCACAACCATGTTCTATGTGGAATAAATAAATCTCCAAAAAAATCCTTTCACCAAATCTTACGAAATGTTCTTAAAATTCTTTGTGTTTGTGTTTTTTTTCAATTTCACTCAGTTTCGTTATTTGAGTGGATGGTTGTGAGTTTGTGTACATATAACAAATTATACAATATTTTGCAGATGCTCCATTATATTAAACTGTATATTACATATGTATGTACATAGTCATGTTCAAAATTGTGTGGTGAAACAAATTACGTAAAAATTTTAACAATTGGAATATTATGAATTTTAGAATAATACGATTCAGGTCGCTGCAAATCTGTCCGGTACAATTGGGCAAAATCGAAAGAGTTCAATAGATAACGTTTAATTTTAGGATGAAAAGTAAGAGGAAAAGTAGTCTAAATTCGCTCCTGAGTCAAAAAGGGCTGATTAAGTTTGGTTATTATACAAATAGCAATTGTTGCCAACCTGTGTTATTTTTCCCTGAGTGTCTATACGTTCCACAGCTTTGTCCAAAGACAAACCTTTTCAGATGCATTGGGTCGAATTATTCATTCCATTCCGCGATTGCGGAAAGAGTTTTTTTGTGCGGAAGTATAATTTGAAGTTATTCATTCCATTGCGGTATCATATCAACACAGTCAATATTCCGGCATTCCGCAGGAGTGAATAATTACATTTTACATATCGATCGATATTTCTTTTCGCTTAGTTAAGTTATCCTTTCCGCGTGGAATCAGTAATACCATCCATTATTTATGTATGTATTTTATGATCAGAAACCTAACTATACTAACTCGACACAGCAATCAGAGTAAGAAACTTGTAGAGTAAACATTTCGATCTTTTTGCACATGAACTAAGAGCTTCTTGAAATATTCTGGTGTCTATCACGTACTTCACTTAGAGTGAAGTACGGCAAAAAAAACAAATAAGGCAAAGTTGTTTGTGTATTTCGTATTGCTAGTGCTGAGTGCTGTAATGAGTATACAAAACACACAGCCTATAGCTAAGAGTTTTTACAAATACAAAAGAGCACCAAGAGTATAGGGCTTGGGCACTCCTGCTGTAAACCATAAAATATTCAACAGATTTTTTTTAAATTTAAAATAAATATTTTGAAAATCTACAAAAATGCAATATTTTCAAAGTTCTCCATTGCATGAACAACTCTAATTTTATACAGATGCAGATAACTATAAAGTAGATGAAAACATATTATTGTACATACTCGTATGTACCTATCGAATGCGAGTAATCGTAGCAAGAAGAACACTTCAGTCTTAGATTGCAATTTAGGATTTTATTTTCTGTACACTCAGCACAATTCTAGCAATACAAGTAATTTACACAAATACATTCATATCAAGGACAAACACACACACACACACACACATCCACCCAAAAACATGTGCAATAGGAAAACATATTTATAAAATCCTGAAATGAAAATTGCTTAAGCAAAATTGAACAACGTTTCTGTTAAATGAATTGACTGACTGAATGACTTGACTGACGCATGTTGCCAGTTAGCTCTATCAGTATGAGTGCGTCGTTACATGTTCTTATATATGACTGTTTGGGCATTTATGTTTTGCTTGCTACATTCCATGGGTCGGACATTCGTTCATATATTCATTTATTCACTCATTCATTTAGCCATTCATGCATGAGCAATAAGTAGCAGAAGACTGTGTATTCAGTTTAGTGTGTGTAAAATCTGTAAGTCGTTCTATTTGTTGTTTCAGTTGAATTCAAAAGAATGTGTATTAAAAAATTTGTATTGAGACTTTGGTTTGTCTTACGAAATATTTAGACATTAACAGTGATGGAAAATGCAATACTATTGTACTATTTTCAGTACTTTTTCACCACAATACCCCCACATCATATTTAGTACTCTTTGTTCCCTGTTTAGAAATCCAGCGTTACTATTTTTATACTCATTGACAACATTGGCTTCAAAACAAGAACATAAGAAACAGTGTTGCCAGAAAATGAATTTCAAAATATGCTAAAACTGGAAAAACTAAGTGCTGAAATGTTCTGCAGAAGAAAACAAAAGTGCTAAATTTTTTCAATGTAAAAATACAATTTTTATTTCAAACGTTACAAATATAAATTGTAGTTTTTTCTAATTTTGTTCATAACAATTGTAGACTTGTTTTAATAGATATCATATATTAATTCAAAAATGTCCGTGTTCATTTACTTACCACACCGAAAGAAATTTAGTTGAAATATTAATAAAAGTTATTTTTTATTTCTCCAAAACTATTTTTTGGAGTAAAATAGTAAAAAAATTTTGTAGAAAAAAATTGTTGTTTATCAAGCAAATTATGCTAAAAAGTATTTAGGATAATTTTTAAAAATTTCAATGCATTTTCGAGAAACAAAATGTTACATGCAGCACTGATAAGGAATGCACAAATTCGTTATTCATGTTGTTGTTAGTGTACGTTTGTTTGCAAAAGTTGTTAATGTTGTTCAAGCAACCAATTCCAATGTAATTTTACTAAATTTTTTATGTTTCGTACATTTTTGTAATTCTCATTTCTTGTTTGAGATTTTTTGTGTATCATATGAGTTTTATAAAATGTGTCTAGTTGATGTGTTTAGTAAACAAATCTCTATGTTAGCCTGTAGAATTCTAATATCTCTTAGTTTACCATCAATATTATCGAAATACAGTGGCACAGAGCTTATGTTATGCCGAGCATTTTTTTCTTTTCAAATCTAGTACTAGCTTTACAAGTCTTTATCTGCTGCGAGAACTTATAACAACTTCTCACTACCGGAATGCCTTCGCTTGTGTCTTTTGTTTGCAAAGGAGATGTTGCAGTTTCAATGTTTGGTAAATAAAAAATTTGTATTGCAGATGATGTCGATGAATGTGACTTTATTTTTTCTGACACAAATACGCACTTTCACTAGGCTTATAACTTTGAGCTAAATTAGCATTGAGCATCATCCAAATGTCTCGAAAAGCTGCTGATTTGTCTGATTTATCCTGAACCTTAAGGCTTTAAGAAAAATTATATATAAAATATCTGTTAACTACCAACAATGTATTTAGTGCGCAAATGCTTTTTCTCTACTTTTATATAGGTACCCAAGTACCTTGCAGCGCATTAGAAGGTGTTTTTTTTTATTGCCGCACACATAAGGGTTAAGCTGTAGGATGGCATCACTATTATCTGCATGTGTCAGTTAAATATATTTAACTAATTAATATAATAATTAATTCAATATATATTAATGATGCATAAAAACGACTATCAACACATACCCGTAATCATCTCTTATAAATAAATCATTTTTCTAAAGCGTGATCCATTTCGAGGTTCCCTACTTTTTTAAAGAAAAGAACACAGTCAATTAAAATTTAATGGGGAATGTTTATTATCATTTGAAAGAACATTCTTTAACATTTATTTTTTGAAGATTATGTCTATCAAATGTTGGCCGTTGCTACGTCGTAGATGATCTATCCGCTGAGTTCAATTTTCGATGACTCGTTCGAGCATTTCGACTGGTAACTGGCAAGTGACACGCGTAATGTTTTCCGGGGTTGTCCGAGTTGGTCCGCATAAACTTTAGACTTTACTATGTATTATATTTACTTTATTATGTGCTCACCGAAGTGTTCTCTCAGTAAATCCATTGATCGATGCAATGTGTGAGAAGTGGCGCCGTCTGGCTGAAACCACTGTTGTTAAAGCCCTTATGACACTACATTTTTTGTTCATTGAATTGATATATAATTAATAGAAAGAAACAGAAAATGTTAGAAAAAGCAAACTATAAAAAATGTAAACAAAAAAGCCTTTTAGTTTTTCTCTTTTGTTATGGTTTTGTATATTTTATTAAATGTTGTCAACTTTTTGTTTATGAGAAACATAAAAACAAAACAAACAAAAAACGGTTAATCGCCAAATTTGCCCATAAACCACTGATTCAGCAACACTTCTAATATTTCAAGCTTGAAATGTCAATTTTAAGTTGAACAATTTTACATTTTTTTTTTGACATTTTGACATTTTTTATCGATAACTTTAGTAAAATGTTTGACAGTTTGCCATTTATCTTAATACTGCTGAACTCTTTGCACTTGGTAAATTTTTCTATTACATTATATTTGTACTGTTCACCAAAACTTGAACAATGCATTAAAAATGTAGTGTCATAAGGCCTTAAGATCGCGAGCTTCAATTTCAGGCATCAAATAGTTATCATGGCACGATAAGGCATTTATCTAGACCATACCAGAAATCGCTCCCAATAGTATTTTTCCGCCCACTCTCAAAGAATTGTGAGAAAAGGAGCAAAGTCGTGTTTTTTAATTTCAAAAGTTATTTTTTCCAAAAATATTTATAAAAAATTTTTTTAGTGTAATATTTTTACTTATTTAAATTTTCTGAGACATTTTTTATAGATGCTGATTTTTTTGAATTTTTTCGGACTGTTTTTGTGCAAAAATATCATTAATAAATTTATATATCGAATTTTTGAAACTTTGACATTGTCTCTGTTAAATCGTTAACATGACTCTGTTAACGTAAATGGTTTGTGTCTAGGAAGTTAAATTTAAAATTTATCTTCACTCACATTTTTGATCATGCGATTTAATACCACTATATAGATCCAATCATATTGATTGCAGCCTTAGACCTTAAAATCCATGACGTGATTAACGGAATAGACATGAGCTTTTGACATTTACCATACTTTTGGAAAGCTTTAGCTTTTTAGTAATTATTCAACTTAAATCGCATTGACTTTACATTGCTCGGCCCTCGTACAAATATATTCTGATAAATGCATTAATTTGTTTTAATTAAACTTGTCCCAAAATAGTGTCTACCTCAAACCTAAAACTTGTACAATAAATACCCTGTAAAAAAATACTAGCGACAACTGTTTATACCAAAGTCAATTAAACATTAGTTTAGTAAACAACACCACCCCCCCACCCCAAAAAAAAAAGAAAAAAAAGACAGCTGCCAATAATAGAAAACGTTTACTTTATATTTGCTCACCAGTTTACATACAATTTGAAAACATTTGCAACTACATTTATACGTGTATTAACAATTTACCGAGTTATTTAAATATTTAAATGTCATTAAAATAGAAACTTTGTTCATGTCATGTGACCCCATCACAAATACACGGGTGTTTGTGATAGATCAACCAAAAACTAATACAAATAACATTTCTATGCAAATTAGCAGACTTGTAGAAAAATCAATCAAATGTCAATAGTCGCTAAAATATATGTATGCACATATCTAAAACACAAAATAACCTCATGTTTGTGACATAATACAGCTGCAGTTAAATATTTAGACCGACACACACGTATTCCTGTAGTTCTGCAATGTAGTGATAATATACTTATTTTCGTCAGCAATATCATGACTTCTTATGACTAGCTTCTGTTGTCTAAATATGGTTCAATTATCAACTTTTACAGTCTGATTGCTATGGGCTAGTTAAATTGCACAAAAGTCCAATTCTAATTCAAGTACTAACATTTTACTGTTCTCATGTAATGGCATTTGAAGATAAACTAACTACTTAGGACTGGTGAAATTATTGTTCCTAAGTAATCTAAATAGAAGTCAATTTTCGACTCTTACTATCTGGCTAGTTAAATTGCATTCATCTATTTTAGGACAAATTGTAATTTTACTGTCACCAAGTTAGCGCCCATGATGTAAATTGACTACTTAGGACTGGCGCAGACTCTCTTTATATCCTACTAGAATTGATCTCTTTTGTCTTGTTAAACAATATACCAGAACTACAGGGTTGTTCTATTTATTATATCAAAGAGTTAGTTGATAAATTATGTAGCTTTTTTACCCTACACAACGATAGTGGTGATGTGCTGATGTTTGTAACGCCCATAAATACTTTTCCAAAGCCCATTTTAAAATATACCAATTGACTCACAATTACTTAACGTTAATTTGATGATGTCTATCCATCCTTCCGTCTGCCTCTCTGTCAGACTGGTTGTCTATGTAAAGCTTGTGTGCAGAGTACAGGTCGCAGATTTGAAAATATATCGATAAAATTTGGTACATGATATTTTTCAGCCCAGGCACATACAAATATTTTACCGAAGTAGAGGTTTACCAGTCATATATGCTTGATTTATGCAACTATCCTATCAAGTTTTACCACACCTAAGTGATAAAAAAAGCCTACAAATCTACATCTACAAATTTTGTGCATATCAGTTCACAATTGATCATAGCTCCCATATTAGGCCCACTTCCAAAGATCACTTTAACGATCATAAATCTCTTAAAAATGTTGTGTGTGAAGTTAAATTTTAAAATTTATAAGCCCAGACAAAAAGCTTTAAAGTTAACAGAGTTCTGTTACAGTGTTAACATTGTACTGTTCGACACATCAGAAATTGGAATACGCATTAAAAATGTAACGATAGCAAATGATGTCCTGCTTTTTCCTAAAATGTTGAAACGTTACAATAATTCTAAATAAATAAATTTAAAAATTTAGACTTCTCTGAGGGATGAGTCCAGTTTTTCTGGATTAGAGTCAACGTAAGCGGACAAATGCATATATGATTTGTAAACAAGATGAGTGGCTATAGTAGTCCATAGTCAGAATATCTAACAGATCGAGTTGAAGTGAGTGGGAACAGAAACAGAACTTTGTTAACTTTAAAGGTTTGTGTCTAGGGTTATAAATTTTGAAATTTAACTTCACAAACATTTAAAAATTTCAATATTCAAATAAAACTCAACAGAAATAAGTTTCATATATTAAGAAATGATGACACCTAATTTTATAACGTGCGGTTCATAATCAGTCAAAACACTTATATAAGACCTCCTACGTAATTCACTTAAACCTCCATAAATGTTTATATCGAGATAAAGTTTAACATACATATGTACATAATATTTATATTCACAGAAATCATGCCATTATATTTTTAGATGATTGGTCCATAATAGTTCATAATCGTATAAAGCGCTCATTTCTGAAAAACTGTTTTATACAAATACTGGGTTATATGGTCAGGCTTTACCGGCTATATTTCTTACTTGTTTTATTGTTGTATATGTAGTTCTTGTTGTTTCTGCCATTGGGTTATCTACATGTGTGTGTACATATGTATCTGTATGTCTGTCAGTCATCGACAATTTGTCAAATTAACTTAAAGCCACCAAAAGTTGTTATAAAAACCTACAAAAATTAAAGAATAAGAAAAAAAAAACAACAAGGCAAAACTTAATTTTATTGCTTTTGACAGCTACGATGACACAAAATATATGTAGAAGAAAAAATTAAAAAAAAAAAACATAAACCAAAAGGAAGGAAAGCCAGAAAAAAGTACTATAGACAACCCAACTAACCAACAAAAAGAAAATAAACTAATATACTCGCACATACAAAATACTTACATCTACAAACATATCATATGCATATGTATGATTGACACGTACATATGTACATGCACGCATGCACATATATACTTACAAATTACACATCATTATTACCCACAAAGTCATTGAATAACAGTAAAGAACAAATTGTGTAAGCAGGACAGTGTTGCAAACAGAAAAAAAAACTGTTTGGCTGACGAAAGTTTAGGGTTAGTAAAAATCTATATTAGGGAGAACAACCCATTTTCATAGTTATATACGGGTATTTTCTCACTGTGCTTAAGGTATGGTCACACATGGCAAATATTTGCTCAAAAGAGCGTAACCACTTCTTAAAGCAAAAATTAGTTTGGCTTTGTTTACTCTTACAAGAGTTTTGCAAGATCAAACAGCATCAAATAAAATAGAACTAAATATATGATGTGTCTTCTACTAAATAAGTAAGTTTTTTTTTTAATAAATAAATGAGTTCAAATATATTTTATTTAATGATTACGTCTTTTAAGGCAAATATTTGCCAAGTGTGACCGTACCTTTAGCAGTATATTAGAGCACTTCATTATTTATTATCAATAATCGAAAACGATATTTAAAATAATTAAATCAATTTTAATCATTTATCTATATCTTAGAAGCTTTGCAGTTTAAAAAGATATGACCATACGATAATTACATTATCCCTTCTAATCAGAGATAACAATATAAGATTTCTGTATACACTTAATTTCATTCTAATCGCTGCTTTAAAAACATTAATATTTCAATAATTATCATAAAATAATTTTAAGAACACCAACAACATTTGAAAATAGTGATATAGGGGTATATTCGAATGATATATGAATTTTGACAACCCGCTGGTTTTTCTAGAAAAATTACTTTTTCGGTCTAAGCCCATTTTTATTTCTCTAGATCTAGTTCAACAAAGAACTCTCTATTGAGCCATTCTCGCATAATTATATAGCAAGAATGATAAAAAGAAAGAGTACGCCATACCGAACACAAAATTGTAAAATTCTACGCAGGTCGCATAAATGACGTCACACAAAAAGCAATCCTATTGGCTAATAACTGCAGCTGTCGCAGTTTAAAAAAAAGTTGTTGTAAAATAACAGTGGGACAATTTACATTATTTGATACAATTATTTCTTTTAAACATTAATTTATTAAATAATATCACCCAATATATATACCCGTACATATACTTGTTTTAAAGCATATTCATTGTCTACCGCAGTAATATATACCTTTTTCTTGATAGACTTGCTACACTACTTTTAAATGCCACTGTATTTAAAAGACAAATGCATACGAGGGGATAATTGGAATTAAGAGACTTTTTGAAATAATAGGCTAATAGCTACTACTTGTGCACAAATACAAATTTGACATCATAATAAACACAAAATTATTTCAATTTAAATCTTCATTGATTTTAGAGAGCTAAGTTAAAAAACAAAAACTACCAACAAATTCATTGGTATAAATTTGTGTCTATGTTAATTTTCTGTATGTAGAATATACATATGGTGAATTGCACGTCAAGTGACACAATTTTAAAAATCGATGTCTTCCGATTTGAATGAAATTTGCATTAAGGTTAGTACTATTTGATAGTAGGCCAGACACAATTTTGCAGCTCTATCAGTCAAGGACTGCCGGAGTTAGAGGGGGTCAAAGTTGGGCATTATGGTCATACAGGGGTTTTTTTTAAATGAGTGTAACTTTTCACCTATTGGTCCTAGCAAAAATTCTCCTAAGGACTTTACATAGCTATTACTTCAATCATTCCAAAAATATTTTAAAAAAAGTTAATTTTTTTTTTTTTTTTTTTTAATTTGGGCCCTTTTTTTCTCAAAAGAAAGCTTATACAATTTACTTTAAGGCCCTTATAATCGCTTTATGGGATGCGAGTGGGATATCTATCAAAGAATAGGATTTTTCAATAGTCCTTTGGACAATTTTTGCTAGGACCAATAGGTGAAAAGTTACACTCATTTCAAAAAAAATTCTGTATGACCAAAATGTCCAACTTTGACCCCCTGTAACTCCGGCAGTTTTTGACTGACAGAGCTACAAAATTGTGTCTGGCCTACCATTCAATAGTACTAACCTCGGTGCAAATTTCATCCAAATCGGAAGACATCGATTTTTAAAATTGTGTCACTTGACGTGAAATTTACCATATGTATTCTAAAAATTATTGGTTGAAATTTAAGTCCTTAATATGAAAGAAAGGGGCAAATTTTTCAAAAAGAAAAAAAAATTTGTTAAAGTTTCATAGCAATTGAGCTGTCCATTAAAAAGCCACTGCTATTAGTTGAACATCATCCAGATTATAGTGGCTAACTTTGTATATTGTTTAAAAGCATAAATTTTCTTTACATCCTTCGTAGCTCAAAACCGTATTCATTACAAAGACACACTTCTTCTTCAACTCATACACAAAGCATAAAGTTCGTATTCAACAAAACCACAAAACCCAATATATTCTTTATTACAAACTTTACGAATGTATAAGTCTGTCTCTCTGAGTATATGTGAATGTGTGTATATGTGTGTTCCTGTGGCTATGTGTGTGTTTATGTGATTGCAAGACTGTGGTCACAGAAAATAGAAAATAAAAAAACCTATACCACAACAATTTTTACATAAAAACCACAACACTATTTAACATTTAAGACACACACACACAAATAAACTGTTACACACCCAACAAACCAAGGCATAATAAAAATGTAACTTTTTTTTTTTTTTTTTTTATTTCTTGATTTTCTTATTATTGTTCTTCTTTATTTCAGTCTTTTTCTTTTGTTTGACAAAATCAGTGTATTAAATTGTTTAAGAGTGGTATTCTAATAAATTAGAAAATAAAAATAATATAAAATTTGTGTTAAAAAAGGTAATTAAAATTAAATTCTAAAAATGCCATATAAATTAAAACACAGTGTTCGAAAGGAATCAAAAGAAATTGTTGAATTGCTTTTAAATGTTAAAAAAACCTAAAATAAACGATTCGAGTGAAGTTCCAGCCAGCTCTAGTCATAAGAAGCCATAAGAAGTAATATACTATATATAGTATTTATACATTTATTAATGCATTCGTTTTTTAATTTTATAGATGCCGCAATTTCTATTGGATTGAGTGAAGACGAGTTTATAAAATGTACAAAATCATTTTTCAAATTTGCCAAATATAGACAAATATGCAAAACTAAATATAAGGAAAAGTCTAAAATTGTAAAGAATTAAAGTTATATGTAAATTGTTTACTAGTTTTGCTATATCTTACTATTTTCATGAATTTCGTTTGTTTGCTTTTTATATTTTTAAGAATATTTTTAATTTTTCATTTTACTTCTATTATAAGTTTTATACATATAAATATGAAAAACATGAAAAAAATTATTAAAAATAAAAATATATAAAATTTAAAAAGAATTATTGTATTCATAATTGCGCTTCTAAACTTGTTGTAAGTTTCAACTAGAAATATTATCACAAGGGTTCAATTTTCTTGATAAAATAATTGTTAACAAGCCTTTTACAATAATTATCATAACAGTTTTGCAAACGTAACGCTTATGGTAGTAAGTTTGTTACAAATGATTTTTAAAGCATTTTGGTTTGTTGGGCAGGCAGACAGACGCACACATACTTACAAACAAACATTTGTCACACACACCATAGTCATAGTCAGGCTCATACTTCATACGACATGTGTTTGTTATGTTTGAGGCCGCCTAATAACTGGTTACTATACTAGAACATTTTGAGTGGGATGCCAGTCTCTTTGTGTGTCTGGTGTTGGGTTGTGTGATTTTTGATTTTAGCTGGTATTTTTGGCTTTGGTTGAGGGGGGGGGGGGTAGGTGAAGCATAGTCAAGTTGTTTTTCATATTTAAGTGACATTTTGTATGTTTTTTTAAAGAGCTTTTGCATATTTTTGTTGTTGCTGTTATTTGTTAGTTAGTTTTTTTTATATTGTTGTTATTTTTTTAATATTACAAATGTTTTGTAACATTTAACATCCGTTTCCGGTATGTTATTTAAAACAATAGTTTGTTTTGACAGGGGAAGGTTAACTAAGCGTAAGTATACTTTCTGAATAGTTGTTTTTTTGTATTGAAGTGGAAACAAGAATTGAGTAAATCCCTTACATCTTGAGAAGGTTATTGTTAATGATTCAGATGAATTTTTGCATTTCAGGTTTTCGAACAAAATAGTCGAGATTATGATATATACTGTGAGTGTCAAAGGAAATACAACACCATATGTTATTAAAAGAAAAGCTTAAATATTTTTATAAAAAGAATACGATATTAGAATATTATATTGCATTTTTGTATAGTTATTCAAGTGGAATTGAATTCACAAAAAAAGGAAACAAAAACAAAAGCGTATACAAATTTAATTAATTTATTTTTAAAATTGGTCTACTTTTACGTAAACAGTGGCATCATCTTTAAAGCCTAGTACTCTGTTCAAATTTGGGAAAATTGTTGAGCAACATTAATTATTTCATACGGACAATTTGACGTGTAGCTAATGTACTTACATATGTTTTGCTTTTTTGTGAATTTAAATCGAAAATAAATAAAAGTTAAAATATTTAAAAATCTATGTTGAATCGAAATCGTTAAATAAAAATGAATAAATAAATATTACTGGCCGCTTGTGCAGCAGCACAACAAGTAATAGATATTGTTGTTGCGCCAGAAAAACTTTTGGATGACAGTCAGTTGTTATTTAAAATTCCACGTGAAACAATTGCCACTTTAATTATTTCGCTGTGAAAAAATAATTTTGCCAGATACATTTCATATGTTTTTCACAAAATGAACAGAGTACTACTTCTGCAACATTTTTTCATGAAAATTTCATGTGATTTTTATACCCTACACCACCATAGTGGGGAGGGTATATTGGATTTGTGATGATGTTTGTAACGCCCAGAAATATTAGTCCAACATCCACCTTAAAGTAGACCGATCGACTCAGAATCACTATCTGAGTCAATTTAACGATGTCCGTCCGTCCGTCCGTCTGGCTGGTCGTGCAGATCGCAATTTTGAAGATATTACGATAAAATTTGGGATATAATATTTTTTCGACACAAGGACGGATGGGATTGAAACTGGTGGAAATCGGTTCTTTATTTCACTTGGCCGCCATACAAATGTCCTTCCGAAATTGGGGTTTACCGATCATATGTATTTGAATTATGTAAGTATGCAAACAAATTTCACCACAAATGTGTCGTGAATGGAGCTAAGTCACATATAAAATTTTTGTGAAGATCGGTCCATAATTAGTCCTAGCTCGGCCTACTTCCGAAAATCACTTTAACGACCATAAATTTCTTAAAAATATTGGTATCCAAATTAAATTTAACACAAATAAGTTTCATATATATAGAAATAATGACACCTAATTTTATAATGGTCGGTCCGTAATTAGTCGAAACTACCATATAAGACACTCCCCGTAATTCAATTTTAGCTCCATAAATCTTTTAAAAGTATTTATATCGAGATAAAGTTTAACACATATAATATCAGTCCACAATAGGTTATATCTCCTACATAACGTACATTTCTGAAAAACTGTTTTATACATATACTGGGTGTAGCATATTATATGGCCGGGCTTGACCGACTATACTTTCTTACTTGTTTAATACCTATTTAGTTTATTTCGACGCGAAAAATCTGATAATTTTCCGTTAAAATTTAATTATTTTTTTATGTTCCTTATTTTATTTTTTCTTTAAGTTTTTGTTAATGAGTTATATTTTTTTTATTATTTATTTCTTTTTGATAATTTTTAGTTAATCATGAGTTCATTAAATTTAATTTTCATTAAATTATTATTTTTACTGAAAAGGTAGGAATTGTTTTCAACCCAGGTTCGATTCCCAGCTCAGCCAAGAAAAATTATCAATAAAATTTTAACAAGATTTCATGTTGTAAAAACAATTTCTACTTTTTCAGTAAAAATAATAATTTAATGAAAATTAAATTTAATGAACTCAAGCCTAACTAAAAATGATCAAAAATTGAAAAATTTAACACTTCAACTAAAAATAATAATTGTTCTTATTTATTTATTTATTATTAAGTCAATGAATTAAATACTTACAGACTATTAAAAAAAGTATATTGAAAATTACAATTAATTACAAAAGATTAATTATTTAATAAACGAATTATTTTCTGTTTAATTACATTTGCTAAAAGAGAAAAATCAATTATTTCATAAAGATTGTTAAATTCACAAAATAATCTTCTTAATGGGTCAGCTTGAGCACAATTAGTACAAACATGTTTGACATACGGTGGCTTAAAATTGAGTGAAAATTTAACTTAAGTTACTTGTGAATGATGCAATACATTTTGTTTGAAATTTGTACTTTGTATTGACGCTCACAGAACCTTTACACGCAATTTGTACTCGTATAACCAAATTGAATTGTGTTGGTCAGTAATTTAGTTTATTCCATAAGAGAAAATCAATTTTTAATGAAAACAAATTGTGGTGAAATGGAATATTGTCGTATGTTCAGTTAGTTTTCTAATTCAGATCGAATATTGATAGTGTTTTATAACTGTTTAATCTTCAGCCAAAATGAAAACATTTTATTAAGTTTCTTAAAGCAACGCCCTACTTGTATCAAACCATGTTCTAAATTTCCAAGTTTCTTCCCTGTTTAATTAAAAACTTAATATTGTTTGCAAATTTTTTGCCACCCCAACAAAAATTCTATAACTTTTGTCTACAATTTAACTTGTCCTATTACCGTACTCTTACTGCCGGACGATTGTTACTTGGTCACAGTAACAAAACTCATGAATTATTAATTTTTTGCTCTAGTAGTTTTTTAACCAGCAATATGCAATGGTTATGTTGCTATAATACTTCCCTTAACAACAACTGCTGCTGCTAGTAGAAAAACAAAAACCCTTGTTTAATATTATTCTTTCCTTTTTGGTTACGGCCATTAGTAAACTAATGAAAAATATTACATAAACAAAGACAAGACAAGAAAGACATTTTGTTTTATTAACAAAATTTTTTTGGTCTCCAAAACATTGTATGCAGCAAACAATAAAGTATTTTTTTTATATGTTGATGATTTCGTATTAAAATGGCAGAAACGAGAAAAATCGTTTGAGTGACATTTTTATTAACAAAGACAAATCAACCACAACCGACTTATTTATGCTGGCGATTTTTCTTTTTCTTTATTATGCCGCACAGCACAAAAAAAAAAACGAATGTTGCGCTCCTTTTTTGGTTTTACTTCCCATTAAAATCCAATGGTTGGCTTATCTCTCTGCTGTATGTGTTTAACTTTGTGTTTATCTTTATTTTTTTTTTTTGGTTTATGTGTCTATTAAAACCAAGTTGGCCTTTAAGTTTTCTGGCCATCAATCAATCATTCAATCAAACAGGATTTTATTTGATTTATAATACAAACTGTCAGTCTTTTTTTATACAAAAAAAAAAAAAATACCCAAAAATCAGTAATAACAAAAATTACTACAACATCAAAACCATTTAAAATGTCTAAAGAAATTCAAAGTTTGATAAAGGATTTGCTTAACTTAACATATTTTTTGGATTTTGTGACCTAGTTTCACTCATTTAAACCAAAACAATTTAAAGAAAAATATTTATTGAAAATTTCGGTTATTTTGGAATAATATCATGGTACATTTGTTTAGTGCAGTAAGTTGTAACAGAAAAAACATTTCGTATATACATATTTATGTTTTATATTTTACAAATAAATTTGGGTGCAAAATATTAAATGGAAATCATATTAACTCGCTTAAAATTGAGAAAATTTTAATTTAAGAGGAAACAGATTTCTTGGAAAAGCCTAAAGTAAATTTGTTTTATCAACATTTTATGGAGAATTTTGTAGAATTATTTGCACAAGCTGTTCCATTAAACCTTCAATGACAACTTCACTGGATTTATGCTGCAATGGTGAAAAATCCACAATAATTGATCCAGAGGAAAAGAATTGGCTAAAACCTCGATAATCACTCTACTTGCACTTTGCTAAGCAGAAACATATCCGAGAGAGACTGTCATAATCGAAGACCCCTTATTTAATTACCTCTGCCCTTAACTTGAATTACAGATTGTAACTGTAAGTTACAAAAAAATTAGTGGCGGTTTCTTCAGTTCTTAATTAGTTTATGTAAATTCACATATGAAATGTAAACACGAAAAGATTTAATGAGAAACATTTAATGTCGGTTCTAAATGTATATTCACTCAGATATCCCTCATGTATGTGAATTTTACCAACTGAAAAAATATGTTTTTTTTTGCATCTTAAATAAATACTAAAGAGAGGGAAACATTTCAACATTTTCATGATGTTGTCATGTGCATTTTGATGCGAACACAATTTCAACATCGATTAAAACAACAATGACGATGACAGCAGCGGCAATGACAAACATTACCAACTACAACAAAATAACCACAAATGATGGCCCATCAAATTGATGTTACAGTTAATGTTTGTTAAACCAATCAAAATAATGTTGATGTTGTAAACAGATGAAAAAAAAAAACAACAACAGGCACAAATAAATATAAAACAACAACGAAAATGACAACAATCTCAACAACGAAATGCTTAATCGCATAAATGAAAGAAAAATTGCGTCAACAAGGACAAGCGTATTAAGGACGCATCGCATGTTCACACATACTCACGCACACATAATAGTTGTGTAAATATTGGTTTTAGCCTACAATTTAATGAGTGTTTGTAAGTGTTTGTGTGTGTTTTTAAATACTAAGGAGTCTTGCATGCCTGCTGCCTCTGTGTGTGTTTATAAGTATGTAAATTATTTGATGACATAAATAACAAGTAAACACGCGTAAACATTACGAGGATAAAAATACTGTATTTTTTTCTTACTTTCTTTAATTCCAAATGTCTGTCGTTTTTACCAAAACATGCACCAACATTTTTATCATTCATTATGGCTGTAAGCCAACAGCACAACAACATGAAAAAACAATTCTTGTATACAATATTTACGAGCAATTTTTTTTTTTGTTATTCTCACTTCTGCTTTTGCTCGTATTTCATTAAACAGGAAGTTATATTTTACACCATTTTTCATTTATACTACTCAGTTTTCTGTCGGTTGGTGTTGAAGTTTTCTGTTTGACCATTTATAAACTGTCCAGGAGTGAAAAGTTTATGGTGTTTTCATATACTATTGGTACATTTTTGGAAGTTAAATTATTTTCTTCTTTAACTAGGCTACAAGTTCCCCTTGTGAATGGAAATCTCTTCAATGCCAGACTCTTCAAAATATACATCCATAACTAAAATGTGTTTATCAGTCATTACCTTCTACTTCCCCTAAACTTCAGATAGGTTGTTCAATGAAAGGGAGTCCTAAATTTATTTACTATAAACATGTTTCTGCAAAATATTTTCTATAAACATGTTTGCGTATATTTCGTATAAAAATGTTTCCGCATAATATTCAATGTGAACATAATTCCTCAACATATATTACTAGAGACGTGTCCCTACAAAATATTAACTATAAATATTTTGCTGCAATATGTTTACTTTAAACATGTAAATTATAAACATGATTCCGCAGCATATATCGCTAGAGAAATGTTCCGAAAAAAATATCTTATAAACATGTTTGCGTAACATATTTCGTTTCCGCGTCATATATTATTAGAGTCACGTTTCGGCAACATATTTACTATAAACATGATTCCGCAACATATTTGCTATAAACATGATTCCTCAACGTATAATACTAGAGACGTGTATCTGCAAAATGTTCACTACAAACATGTTGCTGCAATATGTTTACTATTAACATGTCGCTGCAACATGCTTACTTTAAACATGTCTCTACAACATGTTTACTATAAACATGATTCCGCAACATATATTACTAAAGAAATGTTTCTGCAATATGTTTACTATTAACATGTCTCTGCAACATGTTTCCTATAAACATGTTACTGGCAACATTTCTACTAGAAACATGTTACAGCAATATTTTTTCTATCACAATTTTTCTGCCACATTTATTCCTAAAACCTGTTCAAAATTTCAAGTGGAATGCTGTCAAAATACATGTTAAAAAAAATCACATGAAATTTTCATGAAAAAATGTTGCAGAAGTAGTACTCTGTTCATTTTGTGAAAAACATATGAAATGTATCTGGCAACATTATTTTTTCACAGCGAAATAATTAAAGTGGCAATTGTTTCACGTGGAATTTTAAATAACAACTGACTGTCATCCAAAAGCTTTTCTGGCGCAACAACAATATCTATTACTTGTTGTGCTGCTGCACAAGCGGCCAGTAATATTTATTTATTCATTTTTATTTAACGATTTCGATTCAACACAGATTTTTAAATATTTTAACTTTTATTTACTTTCGATTTAATTTCATAAAAAAGCAAAACATATGATGTGTTTTGTTTACAAAAATACATTAGCTACACGTCAAATTCTCCGTATGAAATAATTAATGTTGCTCAACATTTTTCCCAACAGAGTACTAGGCTTAAAGAACCGGATGGTAGCAACATGTAGCTGTAAAATTTAACTATATACATGTTGCTGAATATTATTGTTGTTAATATGTTGCTACAAATTTGTTGGTTTAAAATGTTTTCTCTAAACTTGTCTCTTCTTCTGTTGTAACTTGAGACATCTTCAGAAAGTGGGAACGGGGACTCTGCTTCCTTAACTAAAACGCAGTTGCTATTTTATATTTTGCTCAGCCACTTTTCGATTCTGGTAGTACGAAAGTAACTAACTATCTGTATAAACACTATTAATGTTCATGTGTCAGCTCTATAAAAGTTTATGCGAAATGATAAAAATATATGTATGTATATGGAAGTGTGTGTATTTGATATGACAAATGTCTGTCTGTCTGAATGTGAGAATGTATCATTGCTAATTCGCCAACTATAGCCGGAAAGCAAAATGTTAAACATGAACGCTTTTAAAAACCTTCAATAGCCGACAGAGCGTAATGTATAAAATAAACCCTCTGTCTTTCTCTCTCTCTCTCTCTCTCACTCTCTGGCTGCTACAACATTTCCATTTTAATGATATAGTGTGGTAATGGAGTTGATGATAATGGTGGGAACGTTGGACGTTGTAGAACAACACTCCGAGGAATAACAACACTAAAGTAAGTGTAAGTTAAGCACATAGAAATGCAGTTTAAACTGCATTATGTGGTATCATCAGACAGGAAGGGGATGACCGAACGGTTTAATGCGAAATCTTTCTCGATTGCTGGGGGTTTTAAGCATGTGAATTATTTTAAATGTTTCCTGTGGTAAGTAAGTGCTTTTTAGTATTTATATAGATGACATGTAATAAACAGTTTGGTTAAAGTTTGGAAATGATTTTTATTACATTGATGGTAACAAAAGCTGTTACACATTTAAAATTTTTATAACCAATTATTGTAAATTCTGTATACATATTTATGCTTTAACTCATTGTATATAATGGAACATGGTTTATATATAAACTTATTCCCTGCTATGTTTTCTTCTGCTGTAGTAATTTTCTACTTTACAGAATGTTTTTTTTTTTGAGTTTTTACGATACATAAACTTTATTTCATTTTTGCTTAACGAACATATTCTTTCATACGTATTTCAAATTTTGGGCTTTAAATGTAGTCACAAAATAATACGTTTTATTCTTATTATTCTATTCTATTTTATACCCACCACCAAAACGATGGGAGGTATATTACTTTTGTCATTCCGTTTGCAATACATCGAAATAATGGTCGTAGCAGCAAACAAGTTTATATATTCTGGGTCCTTTTAAGATTCTAAGACGATCCATGCCATGTCCGTCCGTCCGGCCGTCTGTTGTTGACTCGCTAGAACTTCGAAAACGACATAGAACAGTTCAATTTTTACCAATCATTTTTTAATCCACCAAAATATTTGGTATTGAAAATGGGCAAAATCATTCCAGTAGTAAACGAGTTATAAATCAAAGTTTCAGACTACCTCGATATTTTTCAGACCTTTTTTGCTAATTTTTTCAAACACAATGTAGATAATATCATGAAATTTGCACACTTTGAAAATGGTAGAAATCGTTCTACGATTTCTCATAGCCCTCATATAAATATCTTCCAGGAATATAGTTGTATGGTACATAAATATCTATAGAAAAGCCGTATCTAAACAAAATTCTGCAATAATATGTTTCATGCAAAGTGAAATTTCAAAACCACGTTTTTTTAGCATCGGTCCATAATTTTGATATAACACCATACACTTCCGAAAATCATATAAATGGGCATTAATCTTTTATCAAAGTCACCATTAAGTTGAAATTCAACAAAAATATTGAAAATGCACATATAAATAGCCGTACCAAATTTCATGATGATCGGTCCATATTTGACCGTAGTCCCCATATAAAGTCAACCTTCGAAAATCACTTAAATGTGCACAAATCTCTTATAAAAATCACTAAGAAGTTAAACTTTAAAAGAAGTAACCCGTATAAACATCTAAATTGTCGTATTAAATTTTATGAGAGTCGGTCCATATTTGACCATTTTCAGTTCCGAAAATCATTTCAATGCGCATAAATCCCTGATAAAAACCACTATTAAGTTGGAATTCAACACAACTAGTCCATAAAGATACAAAAATCATCCATCTTAATATCATGATCGGTCAATATAAAGTCTAATTCCGAAAATTACTTAAATGCGCATAAATCTCTTAGAGCCAGTTTTTAGGATGTAGTTCAACCATGTTTATTGTTTTAACTTAGTTTAAACTTCAAATTAAGTTTTTAGAATGTAGTTTACTATGTTTTAATTGGCGTTTAACCCTTCAAGAATGGGTGTTTAAACTCGATTCATATTTGTCAAAAGTACTATAAAATAAAAGAGCTGATTGTTTTAAGTTTTACCTTATAACATATTCTCATATTTTGTCTTTAGGGTGTTATATGAACGATGACTATCGAATATTGAATTCAATTCTCCTTCAATTTGAACCCACGCTTTTATTTTTTCTTCCGAAGAAGAGCGGTCAGTTTTCTTACACTGTATTGTTTAGTTTTTTTTGTTTGTTTTATTTCTTTCGAAGTAAAATTGGTTGAACATTTTAAACTATTTGTATCGACCTTGGTCATTTTTATGATTTTTTATTGGTTTTTTCTTTGATTTTACAATGTTTTTTTCTTTTGCCGCTTTTATTTGTTTATGTTTTAGAGAAATTTTATAATGCTACCACATTTATATGAGAAATTTTTACCGATGCCATATTTTTATTATGTGTAAAATATGGTAACATCAAATAATTTGACGTTTCTTAAACTGCCACTGAAAAACGACTAGGTGGATTAAAAAAAGTTTGAATGTTATTAAAGTTTAACTAAACCACTAACAAACCAAGTTTAATCCTTCTCCTAAAAACTGGCCCTTATTACCATCAGCAGAAAGTTAAATTCGACACAAATAATCCATACATATAAAGAAATATTCATAGCCAATTTTATAGTGATCAGTCCCTATATGACCGTAGTCCCCATATAAAGTTCACTTCGAAAAATCACTTAAATGCACATAAATCGCTTACAAAAATCATTATTACCATGAAATTCAAGAGAAATAATTCGCATATATAAATAAATCATCGTACAGAATTTCAAGATGATTGGCCCGTAATAGGTCAGGTTCCTTTAAAAGGACTACTATCGAAAACTTATGAATCTATATAAACATTCATAGCGAACCGAAATTTTACATAAATCAGTTATAAGTATGTAAAAATTATACTATTGACTTTTGTAAAAGTTGGCCCATAATTGGCCAAACCTGCCACTTCCTAGAATAACCACAGAGTATACAGAGGTAACACTTTTGACATTTCTAAAAGTCAAAATCAGTTTCCTCTGGTTTATTGTTATTTACCCCTTGGCCCACGATGTCGAACGATAACGTTCGCTTAGATAAGACTTTCCCTCTGGCTCACGATGTCGAACGATAATGTTCGCTTAGATAAGACTTAAGACACAAACTTTTTATCGTATCTATTTTTTACTCAATCAAGTTTGTTTATTCCACAATCAAGTTTGTGTTTTAAGTCTTATCTAAGCGAACGTTATCGTTCGACATCGTGGGCCAGGGGGTTAATTTATTGTGAGTTAAAGCAACTAACTCGCTTTATGTTACACGCTGCAAATATCTAAACAAGATTTAAATTCTTAATTATATTAATTAAAATATGCATAAAATTCTTATAAATATAATCATTGAGATGAAATTCTATTAAAATAAATAGAAATTATTTAAGTTACAATATTTTATGAAGTTCGCCCCATGATAGCTGATTTCGTGGTGGGTATATAAGATTCGACACAGCCGAATATAAACTCTTACTTGTTTTATTTTGTTTTTTGACAAAATGCTTACTTAGCGGTCTGCTAACAATTTTTTTTACAACATTTTGGTTTTTATTTTTATGTTTATTGATATTTGATTTTGTGTTGTGTTTGAAAATTTAGCAAACGTCTGATTTCGTATTTTTTTTCTAAATTTTTACGATTCGTTTTATCATTATATAGTTTTTTCATTGTTGGAAAGGGCGATAGTAAAATAAATCAACTGTAAAATGTTATAAAAACAATATGTAGTGAAAGTTAATATTAAATTTTTAGGAATTTCAGCCGTAAATATTTCTTTAAATAAAATGAAACTTTAATGAAAGTATTAATATTTATAAAATTGTCTCTCTTACAAAGGATTATTGAGTGGTAGACAAATTCATAGTAAAGTAGGGTTTCAAGTGAAAGGATAAAAATAAATAAATAAAAAAATTTTTGATATTTCTTTTTATTTCGGCTCGAGTTCATTAAATTTAATTTTTCATTAAATTATTTTTACTGAAGGTAGGAATTGTTACATGCAAATTATTATTAAAAATTATTGATAATTTTTCTTGGCTTAGGATTCAAACCTGGGTTGTTGGTTGAATTTACATATGTTTCGAGAAACACCACTTTCTCTCATCAGAATTCTTTGCGTTCTCACCCTCTGCACCACTGCGGTGCCCGCTATGTCAATGAATACGAAAAAACTGAAGAAAAGGAGGCAACATGTAAATAAATGAAAAATGTTAATTCCAGCAAATTTCGAACCACCGGTAATACTGGTTAAAGGATTGATGTTTGACGGTTGGCTAGCGGGCACCGCAGTGGTGCAGAGTGTGAGAACGCAAAGAATTATTATTATTATTATTTATTTTTAATTGAATTAGAAACACTTAATTTACCTAAAAGAACAAATAAAAAGATAAATTTCCACTATTTTAAAATTTTATACGGCTTCAAACTAAAAAATTTTGCATGTGTAACTAATAATTTGGCCACCCACTGTAAGTACGAGTTGCTTGAACACCCCCACCTTATTCTCCTGATTTAGCTCTCAGTAACTTTTACCTGTTTCGAAATCTAAAAATATTCCTAGCTGGCAAGCGTTTTACCTCAATTGAAGATGCAATTACAGTTGTAAACCACTATTTTGAAGGCCTTGAGGTAAACTATTTTAATCAAGGGATAAACGTTGGACTAAGTGTATTGAAGTTTCAGGAGATTATATTGAAAAATAAAAATGTTTTTGAAAAACTAACTATTCTCTTTCAGTGCTAGGCTAAGAAGTTTCCGAGACGCCGTCGTATAATGACACGTTTTCAATGTCCACTTTTCTAAAGAATGAACTTGAAAGAGTATCAATATTAAATGTTTGAAAATATAAAAAATTCTGGATAATTAATATTAACAGCTGGTCTATTCTGAAACTCAATCAGATCATAATTACTTTCTATGAATTTCGAATGTGTTTGAATATTGAAAGAAATGAAAATTCCTAAAATTTCAGTGACCTGTTGTAACCTCTAACATTTACTTACCCCCAAAAAACTTTAATATTCCAAAATTGTAAACTTCTTGTTATTTTTTTTTTCTTAAATATCATTTTTATTCAATATCAATTTAATTCATGTATGCAATATATATAATTTAATTTCATTTTTAAATTTAATTTCACTTTATCTTAAATTATATTTTTTTTAATTTTTGTTTTTTTTTACAGACACATTTTATTAAGTTTCACTAAAATAACTACAAAAGTTGTTTAGCGTGTATGTGTGTGTGTGTTTTTTTTTTCATAGAAATGTTTTAAAGAATTTAATTACATTTTACTAATTGTAGTTGTATGTGTAAGACATAATATTGGGGAGTGATTGTAAGTGTATGACTTAGAAGATATAGCATATATGTGCAAAACCCTGCAGTTTTAAATATGGTAAATAACAAATTTTCACTGGTTATCATTAAAGTCTTGTACTTATTTATTTTATTTATGAATTTGTTTAGTTTTTAATCTATATTTAATTCTTGAACATATTTATTGTTAAATCTGCCTTACTTTGTGTTAGACAAGTAACTAGCGATTGGTTAGTGAAACTATATAGTTCCACGCACTGCAGGTATATCTGACATGTACAAATATGTACGAAACTGACATAGTGAAAACCAAGCATTACATACGTAATTAGGTATGTGTAATTATATTCGTCTGCCTGTAAGTCAATTTGCACAAGTTTGTGTGTAAAAGTTGATCTAAAGCATTTCATATGTTATAAAAGTCAAGTCATATACATAAATATATCATCATCTCAACAAATAGAAGAAAATATATGGAATGAAATATAAATACTTGGGTGTAATGATGTGTATAAGTATTTGTGTCTGTTTGTTTAAGGATCACAAAATCCTTGAGAGGGTGTAGCTGTATGAGTGTGAGAGACAGTGAGGGATGGATAAAGTGTGTAAATGCTTTAATAACCTATTAGAACCATAGCCATTTTGTGATAGAGCATTTTCATTTATTTTCAGATTTATTTCTAGAGTAAAAGGTGTTTACAATTATGATTTTTATGTTTAATATAAATTTTTCTAAATTATATATTTTTTTTTTTTTTAATAAAACTTATATTTATATATGTATTTGTTTAGAACAAAGTTTTTTTTTTTGAGGTTTTATACTAGTAATTATTTATATATAATAAATAGATATGCAAAAGTTACATGTTTCATTTTCTATGGAGATTTTTTCTATTATACACAAAAAGTTCTCGTAATATGGAGTTTATAAATTGCCAATATTGAAGTAAAACTTTAAACCAAAATTGTTTATTTTGGAGTTTTTGTGAAATAATAGTTATTTAAATGTTGTACGTAACTATCTTACAATAATAAAATGTTATATTGTTTTTTTTTTAGTATTTTAAATTCAAGTTTCACTGCATTTACAAATTACAATGGCCCATAATCATAGTCATAAAAAAGCATACTTTAAGCAAAATCATGCTTTTGTTTTAAATTCAGAACAAAATTTATATGTTTTTGTTGTTTAAAAGTCTACTTTTACTTAAAGTATGCTTTTTCTATGACTATGATTATGGGCCAATGTTTTTAAATATAGTTTTAAAAAAGTTTTTTTAATATTAAAATATTTTTTGTAGATTTTTGCAAATTTTTAAGTGAAATACAATTCTTGGAACAGGGAATCACATAAATGTGTATTTTGTGCAATATTTTTACTATGAACATGTTGCTGCAATATTTGTTTCTAATAACAATTCGCTGCCAAAATTTCTTCCTATTAACAAGTAATTCAAAATCTGTTGCTAGAAACAAGTTGCTGCAGCATTTATCCTATAAACATGTTCCTGTAACATTAGTTCCTAAAAACATGTTGCTTGAACATATTTACATGTTGCGGGAACATTAGAAGAGATTATCGAAAATCATGTTGCTGGCAACATTAAACATGTTGATGACAAAATAAGTAAATTTAAACATGTTGCTGGCAACATCAGCTACCGTAAACATGTTGATGACAAAATAAGTAAATTTAAACATGTTGCTGGCAACATCAGCTACCTTAAACATGTTGTTTAAAAATAAGCAAATTTAAACATGTTGCTGACAAAATATTTACTATAAACATGTTGCTGGCAACATAAGTTACCGTAAACATGTTTTTTGCAATATTAGTTACTATAAACATGTTGTCGGCAACATAAGTAACTATAAACATGTTGCTGACAGCATTAGTTACTATAAACATGTTGTTGGCAACATAAGTAACTATAAATATGTTGCTGGCAACATCAGTTACGATAAACATGTTGTTGAAAAATAAGCAAATTTAAACATGTTGCTGACAAAATATTTACTATAAACATGTTGCTGGCAACATAAGTTACCGTAAACATGTTTTTTGCAATATTAGTTACTATAAACATGTTGTCGGCAACATAAGTAACTATAAACATGTTGCTGACAGCATTAGTTACTATAAACATGTTGCTGGCAACAGATTTGCATCAAAATTTCCATAAAAATGTTGCTGGACACATATTTACCGCAAACATGTTTCTGTCAACATATTTGCCATTAACATAGGTATATATTTATTTTACTACAAAACTGTTGCTGGAAACTTTGTTTGGTAACTATAAACATTTTGCTGGTAACATTTAGCTTTATTTTTAAATTCAAAAAAATCAATTTTTCTCTGTTGCACCAAAATTTCGATTACCCTGCTCTTGCATCTATCACTTGAATAATATTTTTCTTTTTTGATTACGGGTAGAGTAGAGGAGGGGTTTTTATTTCGGATTTTCTATTGTATGAGTATAATTTTCCATAAATACATTGATAATAGTTGTTCACAAAAATACATAATATTTTATCATCATTTGTTTGCTTATTTCTTTGTGTTTTCTATGTATAGCTTAAAAGTTTATTTTAGTTTATTTAGTTTTAATTTTGGAAAGTTTATTTTTAGATTTTATTTGCGGTAAATATTTGTATAATTTTATGAGTTTAATATATAAATTGTCTTAAACAGATTGCAGATTTACTCAATATTCATACTTTTTCATATTTTCTGCTATTATTACAAAGTTTAATCAGAAGGTTTATTTATACAGCAATTGTTTTTGTATACATACATATGTATATTTATATAATTACAAAACACATGTAGAAAATATTGTAACGGTTGAAATATAAATAACAAATTCAAAGAAAATAATTAGCATAATTTTGGGGATACGCCAAAAAAGTTAAAATTTAAATATAACCCCCTGTCCCACGATGTCGAACTTAAGCCACAAACTTGATTGTGGAATAAACAAACTTGATTGAGTAAAAAATAGATACGATAAAAAGTTTGTGTCTTAAGTCTTATCTAAGCGAACGTTATCGTTCGATATCGTGGGCCAGGGGGTAAGTGTTTTTCTTATTTTACATAAATATTAAAAATCCTGCCTAATTATTGTAATTATTTCTAACATGGGTTTTTTGTTATACTTATGTATTTTATCGTTTTGTTTTTGTACAAAAATATTTCTACTTGTCATTAAGTTAAATTATTATAAAGCTTGAAGTTATTTGAAAATAGTTTATCAAAATAATATTATGAAGTTGTTTATGTTTTAATTCCAGTAGGCATCAAAGCATTTTTTAAGAAAATTTCCTAATTAGTCTAATAGTTTTTTTTTTAGAAAGTAAAACCTAATTAGCTGTAAAGTAAGCAAGAATAATTTTATAAAAATATTTTATAATACAACTATAAGCCAAACTAATGCAAGATTCGTAAATATTAACAGCAAAATATTTTTCACATGATTAACAAAATGGCGGCAAGGTTGTCAACAAAAATTTAGAATTATACAATACTAACTTATGATTTTGATCTTTATTTACGACTATGACTTCGTTTTTAATGTAATTTTATTTGTGTGTGTTTTGTATATTGAAGACTTAATGAAAACAACCTAGGTTTGATTTTAAGTATAAAAGTATCTGAGCATTTAAATTTGTTTTCGACCGTCAAGAGTTTAAGGTTCGATAAAACATTTTAACTGTACAAAATTTAAACTTAGTTTTATTTTGAAATATTTGTCAAGTATAAATTTATTAAAAGTATTGGTCATTAATTCTTCATTGCAGAATTTGGGATCAACTTGTATTTCAGACTTCCGGATTTTTGCTCTATATCTGCCATAAACTGTGCTGCTAATTGGCTGAAGTATTATCGAATATCTGGAGATATATGTACATATATTTACTGACAGTCTAATCAACATCTAGGTTTACCGCAGAATGCGGGATGTCTTTAACCGAGATAGCGGAACATTCTAGAATAAAGCTAATATGGATACCTGAACATAGTACAGTACAGAGCAACTGTATTGCAGATGAATTGGCCAGAAGAGTTACAATGATGGCCGAAGAGGCGATTGACCCCTTTTCTGGTATTACCATTACGAGTCTAAAAATACTTGTGCAGAAAGAACTCAGGCAAAGTGGTCGAACTTGTTCTATTCACTGTTTAGCTTTCAGCGTGACAAAATAAGGCTTATTGTCTCTGTATCTACAGGCCACTGTACTTTTGGAGCACACGCCAAAAGACTAGGTCTACAGTACAATGATTACTGTAGAAGCTGTCATAAAGGGGTAGAGAATGAGACAGTTACTCATCTTCTCTGCCAATGTCCGGCCCTGTGGGGTACCTTACCTATCATGCTTGGAGGGGATCTCAAGAATGAATTTTAAATGCATATACATCTTCGCCAAGGAATCTGGATGGTTTGAAATGGAAACAACCGGTGCTGAGTGATCGACCAGTTGTTTACTAAAGGGGTAACACAATGGTATCAACTTAGTGGACCCAAGTGAGCTGTTTTTGAGAACAGCTGCCCATGGAACATAAACTCACCTAACCATTGGTCATGGTTAGCTATGAACATTTCCCATCTTTTCGCGTCGAAAGATCTGCTTATGTTTTGAGGCCAAGACGAATAAAACCTTTTTGGGATATCCTGTTTTGAAGTGAAGCATATCCCAAAGAGAGAGTGGGTCGGACGGGTCAAGGTATGGACTATCACGAATCAGTTGCATACGATACAGGTTTCCTTGTGATGGTCTGGCCAGATTTCAGCAGTTCATAATAGATAATAGATAGATTTTGGTTCCACCAAATACAAAGCATTAACTATCCTGGGCGTTATATTTCTTCCGTGTCAAAATCAGCACTTCTGAATCGCACATTGAAACCGATGTAACAAATTAAAAGTAAAAAAAAAATCATTAGATTCACATCCTGGTAGCTGCTAAAAGTAGGAAAACATTATGTGAACGATACTTACATTAAAGAATCTCGCAAACTAAACTAAAATATTTAGCAATATTTAAGCAATTAAATAAATTTAAACAAAAGAATTGCAATTAATTAATTTATTTTCATTACATGTCAATTTATTGATTTCTCTTAAAATTACTCTATATGACTTCAAGTAACATTTTTTCTTAATTTAAAATTTTGTTTTACTTAAAACTATCAAGTTATATGTATTTGTGTTTATAGATATGTTTGTAACTGTGTAAGTGTTTTTTGTTTTTCGTGTTTTGCTCAAACATTAAAATCCTTTGTTTTAAACACTAAAAACATAATTATAAAAGTAATTTTTACAATTTAATATTTACACAAAACCTAAAAAGCCAGAATATGTTTGTAAGTAATTGTTTCCCTTCGATGATAATTGTTGCACAACTTGTATTTGTTTAGAAACAAAAATTTAACTATAATTTTAAATAAACAAGACTTCAATTTGTAAATAATATGTAAACCAAAAAAAATTAAAAAAAAGAATAAAATAAATAAAAGATAAAACCATAAACTTGTTGTATACGTTTTAATTCCACTTACTTGCCTGGGGTGGTTGTTATTTTATGTTGAAATTCATTTTATTTGTTTTATGACATTCAACTGGCCACAAGAATTTTTCTTTCTGATGATGGTTTATATTTTGTTTTTGTTTTTGTTGTTTATAGCCTTCACTACAGGATCAAAGTTGGCATAATGGTCATACATATGAGTCATATGAGTATCTACAGGCTGTAGTTTTGTCAGTTTGTTTGAATTTAAGCCTTTATTTATAATACTTGTGTGTCTGTCATCAGACGTTTAAAATAATAAATAAATCGTTGTAGTACTTGTGTATTTAATATTTAAATGTTGTTTGTGGAGATTAAATAAAAATATAAAGTACATGCAAAATATATGAATACTTTTATTAAGAATCAAGGACTTTGAGGAAATAAAAATGCAATTAAGAGTTCGCAAATATAGGGTGTGTTTTTTTTTGGAAATTTAAGTTGGCACCACTTTTTTAAATGGCGGTCATTTTTTCAGCTGTGAAGTGATTTATGTTTGAAGGCCGATAAGCCCGATACGATTGACCACTTGGAGAACAATATTCGCCGTATTATTGCATATGTATGTCCATAAACGTAGGAAAAGGTCATCGAAAATTCGACCTCCAGATTAGACTACGCAAGAGCCAGTCATATGCCAGAAGTCATATTTATATTATAATGCCAGCAGCTTAATAAATTCAGAAAAATCATCTATGTTTTATACAATTTCAAAGTTTTCTACATCTAAAAAAAACACCCTCGAAACATATTTCGAGCAGAACAATGATTTTCAAAATAAATTTGGCAGCGTTTTTCAGGCGTCAGTTTATTAATGTTGAAATGCGAAACCAGGCTAAACATAAATCACTTGACAGCTGACAAAATGACCTTCAGTTAAAAAAGTGTTGCCTACCTAAAGTTCTATACATTAAAAAAAAACACTCCATATATCTCAGATGTTTTCATGTATATCAGTAAAGTATTGGCATATAAATATCAGTACCAGAATTCCTGTAACAGAAGCATGATATGAATTGTAGAGTTCACATATGGTGGCAACATCGATAGTGCCGGCAAAAATAATAGCACTTCGATCACTTATTTGATATCTGTAAATGGCGAAATATTTTATGGACGGACGGACGAGTAAAATCATTTTATTTGGTAGAAAACATTCTCGTTGGACGCCCCCCAAATACAAAATACAATCCACAATTTACATGTAAGACGGTAAAGCATGGAGGTTCTAGCATTATGGTATGGGGATGCTTTTTATATTACGGAGTGGAGCCAATACATTGCATAAAACCAACAATGGATCAACAACTGCAGGTTGTTGTCCATGCTGATATATTCGGCGCTGTCAAAGAAAAAAATAATTTCTTTTTGTAAAATCAAATTTCTTTTGTAAAATCAAGAGTTGTTAAATGTATTAATTATATTATATTTTATATTAATAATTTTATATTATGGAATCATGTACATATGTTTTTCATGATTCATAAATAAAACGCTACTTTGAAAAAATAAAAGCCTTAAGTGACAACACTGACATATTGACAGATTTCTGCAACAGCTGTTTATGTTTTCATTGTGTTGTTTGACTAAAGTTTGTAAGTATTTTATTGTTTAACATTTATTATTTTTAATGTTTTTATTTACTATTTTGTTATATTTTAGTAATCTACATATATAAAAATTAATGTCTATCTGTCTGTATGTTTGTGCTTAAGAGGAGGCCAAACCCTTGCACCGATCTTACTGAAATTTTGACAGCATGCTTCTGTGACTCTGAAAGGAATAATAGGCTATATGATGTTTTGATTGGACAAACGGAAGTGGCACCGCCCATATAACTTAAACATTTAAATCGCCATATTTTGGGCATTTTTGACATACGTCGATGATATTTGGTGCATATGGCATTGGCATAATTATGAATACGTACCAAGAGAAAAGTGGGTGGGACCACGCCCCTTTTTAGGAAAATTAAAAATCGTAATATAGTCTTAACTACAGGACCGATCGTCATTAAATTCACAATAGAATATTCTTACGAAATAATAAATTCTTGACTATATAAAGTAGTAAGTAGGCAAAGGGGCATGGCCACGCCCACTAAAATGCATCGCTCATATGAAGCGCTTCAGTGTCCTATTATTTTTCCATATGAAGAAGATGGATATCACTTTAAAATGCGTCAAATCAATCAAGCAACCCTTAAGGCCGTTAATTATCCTGTTGAGTTCTTAAATTCACTCGATTTGCCAGGCTTTCCACCACATGTGTTAGAGCTTAAAATTGGAGTGCCACTTATTTTACTGCGTAATATCGATCACCAGGGCATTGCAATGGCACTCGACTTGCAGTACAAAAAAAAAACTGAGAAATAATTAAATAGAAGCGACCATCATAACAGGAAAATATAAAGGTACAGGTGCACTTTTGCCACGCACTCCAATGCTACCAACAGATTTACCAATCGATTTTAAACAATTGCAGTTTCCTGTTCGGTTAGCGTTTGTGATGACAGTTAACATCCCGTGTAGGAAAACCCACCGAATTATATGTGTATGCTCCTGATGGGCAAACTAAAAATACACATTGTATATCCTAAAGCATTGCAATAAATAAATTAAAATTAAAAAAATAAATTTTTGTAAATATAAATACGTTTTATTTTATTTTATAACGTGGGGGGGGGGGGGTAGCGAAGCACACCGGGTTTAGCTAGTATATATGGTGAATTTCACGTCAAGTGACCCAATTTTAAAAATCGATGTCTACCGATTTGGATGAAATTTGCACCAAGGTTAGTACTATTGTATAGTAGGCTTTCTTTTGCAAAAAGGGCCCAAATTAAAAAAAAATTAAAAAAAATAATTAAAGTTTTTTTTTTAATTAAAAAAAAAATATTTTTGGAATGACTGAAGAAATAACTATCTAAAGTTCTTTGGACAATTTTTACTAGGACCAGTAGGTGAAAAGTTACACTCATTTTAAAAAACCCTGTATGACCAAAATGGACCAAATAACCAACTTCGACCCCCTCTAACTCCGGCAGTTCTTCACTGACAGAGCTGAAAATTTGTCTGTGGCCTACTATCCAATAGTATTAACCTTGGCGCAAATTTCATTCAAACCGAAAGACATCAATTTTTAAAACTGGGTCACTTGACGCGAAATTCACCATATTTAAAATTGGAACAACAATAAAAAATTCAGCACGAATACGAAAACGAATTTTTTTAGTTCGGCTATAGCTTGTATAAAATTCACAAAATTCTCTACAGCCATTATGTTATTTAAAAATGTCTGATTTCTGGATCAGCTGCTTACTATGTGGCTGTCGTTTTCAAAATAATTAAGCAGCTGATATTATTAAAGATGACTTTAGACAATACTACTTTAGGCACGACTTGATGAAGGAATAATATTTTCATTCATTTTAGATATGAGATCGAATTATTCGAACAAGTTAAAATCTCTTGTTCGAATTATTCGTTATATTCGAACAAAAGAAAAATCTCATAATTTGAATACCCTACCGCGGACCCATTGTGGTAAAAACTATGAATCTATGATCTAGTCTTATCATTTATCTCATTATGCTCAATGAGCGGTGTGGTCCTTTTCAAAACGGAATCAAAAGATTTCACTTGAATGCTTGTACGCAGCAAGCAAGCACGTAAACAAAAAAACCAACAAAAAAAAATCGAATGTTTTCAAAAGTGTCACCAAAAGGTTGTGCAAATGATGTAATGATCTTAAGCATAGATCGTTTTGTAATCATTGAATTACTTAAGTCATTACTTGACAGCTGTACTGGCCTCGTCTATCATCATTAATACATTGAGAACATTTTAACTCATTACTTGGCTGCCTATTTTCTATGGTTTACAATACCCAGCATGGAGACATCAATCACCTCATTTTAAACGTTGATCCCCAACTGAAGAGTATATAAATTTCGTTATTGCAACCACAACCAGAAACCCCCTTTAACATGTCTTCATCTTTTAAAGCTTAAATAAAAATTCTAAAAACTCTACTTCCTTGAAAGCAAAATAAACAGAAAAAAAAATAATAGAAAGCTAAACTAAATGGAAACATTTGACATTTTAGCCATTTGTTATTTTATCTACAAGTTTACTCTTCGTTTGTTCTCTGTTTTTGTTTTTGTTTCTGTTTTGTTTTTGTTGTAGAGCGCCCGCATTCTATTTAAAACTATCAAGTTGATGTTTATGGTAATTCTGTGACTATTTCAGATACTGTTCCTTTTGTTGCTGGTGCTGATGATGCTGATAATGGTTGTGTTGTTGGTGTAGGTGCTGTGTCTGTTGCTGGTCGTGGTATTGTTTTTGTTTATGTTTAATTTGTTTTTGTTGCTGTTGATAGTGATGCTGCTATGTTGCCAGACCTTCCTTTTGATATGGCTTGTTGTTGTTGTTGTATTGTTGTAGTAACCAGTGCTCATAGTATTGTTGCTGTTGTTGTTGTTGTTCTTGTTGCTGATGTTTTTGTTTACTGTGCTCCAGTTTAAATTTCTGTTTTAGCCAGTTTGTTCGTGTGTTTTTGTTGTTATCATGATTATTATTATTATGATTATTATTATTACTGTTATTGTTATTGTTATTGTTATTATTTTTGTTGCTATTGCTGTTATTGTTGTTTTGTTTGTTGGCACTGCCTGTGTGCTTATTGGCGGAAAATGGTGGCGGCGGATATGGTATTATATCTGGTTGTATTTCATCCGATGATATTGCCCCACCGCCATCAGATGCTGACGATGATGGTGCTGTTAGTAACGTGGATGACAATGAGGTTGACCATTCTTCATCCTCTATGTCTTCCGGTTGTATTTCCGGCTCATCTTCATTCTCATCATTGTTTTTGTTCTCATTTCGGGTTTTCTTGCTGTAACTGTTGTTAATGTTTATATCGCTGTCATTATCCGCATCATCATCATTCACATTCACATTCAAATTGTCATTTTCATCATCATGCTCCTGCTCAACATTGTTATTGTCGTCTGGTATTTTAGCAATGTGTGTTGCTACTTCTGCTGCTGCTGCTGCTGCTGCTATGTGTTGTTGTTTATAATCCTCATAGTATATTGAATGTTTCTTATTGTTGTTGTTGTTTTTATGGTTAAGCTTAAAATAGTTGATATTTTGCATATTTTTGTTGTTTGTGTTGTCAGTGTCAACATGTTCATTGTCATCGTCATCATAGTCATGACATTTGTGTTTACTGCTGCTGCTGCTGTCACTGTCTGTATCTCTGTCTCTGTTGCTACTGCTCCTCCTGCTGCTGCTGCTTCCTGTTGTAGTTGTGTTAACAATCCGTTGACAATTATCCTGTAATTGAAAATCATAAAATATTTAAATTGTTAATGCTGAAAAGTCTTTATTGTAATGAGCAAATAAAATGTTTTGTCCGTTTTTTTTTTTTTTGGTTATTTAATTTATGGTTATGGTTGTTATATTGTTGCTGTTTTTGTCTTGTGCCTTATGGCAATTTATTAATGGAATTTATAAATTAACCACTTATAATTTTGCTAACAGGATATTTATTTTTTCATATTCAGACATCAACATATTGAAAGTTTGTATGGTCTGAAATTTAATGAAGAATTTTTTTATAATAAAAAAAAAACATTAAAATTATGATTGTTAATCTTAAAATGGTTTGTATTTATTCTAGGATATAATTACTTAGAAATTCCTTAAATTTATATATAAAAAAAACATTATTCTGTTTTCACTACGATTTCGATATTTAATTACAAGATATGTTTGAAAACCAGCATCAACACGTATTCTTCTAGTGTTGCAGCACTTAAAACTATAAATAAACAAATAGTAAATATAATTATTATTATATACACAGTCCTATAAACGGGCTCTCAAGTACATTATTATATGATTTTCATTATTATTTTTCATAAATAAATATAAACTTTTTTTTTCTTATTAAAATGCAATATACTTTGATGTAACAAAAAGAAAAAAGCTACTTCAATATTTGTATTAAAAAAATATGTCAAGGGGTAAAAATGAAAACGGGAGTTTTTAGCTTAGCCACCAAAATTTAGTTTTGTTTATGTTTTTATCATTTTTATAAATATTTGTATCAAATCTAGTATTATCGATTGTGCTTTGATTGCAATTAATAGCTTTATTATTGGCCCTTCTATATATGTGGTACAGTATAGGTATGCCCAACTCATTTTGGATAAATCCTTTGCTGTCGAGGTATACGAAAGTCTCAGGTCTTTAAAAAAAGCTTTTGTAGTATGACCGAATCTTATGTGAACAATGCAGCTTTTATATAAATTGCAGTCACAGTAAAAAATTGATCATTAAAGTACAGCGAAATGTTATGTAGGAAGTCTTGATAAAACTTTAGAAAAGTAATTTATTTGTTTTACAAATCTGTTTGGAAGTTACTCAGCCTAGTTTTTCAAGAAGTATTCCTCCAGCCAAAAATTCACCCCAAACAGTGGCACATTGTGGATGCGTTTCTGGGATGGACAAGTAATTTGATACAGTTTTAACAGTTTACTTAAATTTTTTTTTTATAGAATTGAAATGTTTAAAATGTTTGATCATGTCAAGTTAATAATTGTGTTCTTTTATTTTCTTTTACTTTTGATATTTAGAGGAAGTGAAAGTTTTTATATATGTTACACACAGAGAAAAAATATAGTTGTACATGTTTACCACAATAATGTTGTAATGTTTTTAAAATTTTTATTTACAATGTTATGTTCACTTTAAATATTCATATTATTGCCATAATCATAATATGGTTAAGTTACGTTTCAGATGATTACTACAATCATATATACGATTGTAGTAACTATGTAGGTATTTGTGGTAATTATGTTTATGATGAATTTTTATCATAATATATTGCTGTTTAAGTATGATTGAGAACAACATAATATGGTATAATATATCATCACAAAACTGATCACCACAAACATTACATAATTTCTATAATCATATATATGTTTGCTATAATCATAACTTAACCATATTATTATTATTGCAATCATATAAATAATTATTTTTTTCTGAGTGCACAGAACTAGGCTAATTAGTAATAATTAAATATTTAACTTTTAGTACTCTCTGATATCGAACACAAAGATAGCAGCTGGCTTTTTAAGTTGTGTTGTCAGATGTGTTCAAGATTAAATGGAGATGAACTCGGCTCACCACCACATTGTTTGTGCAGCAAGAACATACTAATCTATGTCTTGCAAAGAGCATACTTGTTTGAACTTTCCAGGAACATACAATTTGACATTTTGCGTACATGACTGCAATGATTAATGTAACGAGCACCTTACTTAAGATCTTGGACTCTCTTATCCCTGGCATCCATAGCTTAGTTATATAGCATGACCCAACACTATTACTAGAAAATCAGCAATTGCTACATCGCAACCACTACTGTCAAGGACAGAGATTATAATTTACGACCGGTGCAATAGGCCGCTATTTAAACCCGTCCAAAGGCGGATCGTTAGAGACTTGAAACAATAGCCACAATTCCCGTACATATCCTGAGAACCCAGCTAAGTGTGTACTACTTTCAATGACTCTGTTATTGTTCAGCAAAAGCACAAACATCAGTCTTTTAAACAACTGCCATTCTCCCCACTTTGTGTATCAATCACAACCACTACATGCACCCCGAAGGGACCTCAATTATCAGCTAGGGAACGTATCAATAACTTCTTCTAACTGATCCCGCAGTTCTAGATAAGACTCTAGTCAGCTGCGAGTTTAAAATATTTACAACAATGAAACTCTAACCAGTTTCAGGCCCGTGCAAGCTCATGACACCGGTGTCGCCATATATCTCCCAGGGATTATAACAGCATCAAGGTGATGTACATAAACAGCAGGACATATTACCCCTCGGGGTTTGTGTGCTCAAGATCAAAATGTGCTTAATCGCCCAAATGGCGCAAATTCAAGTCTTGTCTTGTTTTTCAATAGTTTTTGTGCGGAACTATTAACGACTTTTTGTATACTTTACTACTTAGTTTAAAAATTCCTAAAAAATTATCATGTGCACCACGTATACATACTTACGATAATATTGTGTTAATAAAACTTTTTGTTATCATTAAAAAAATGTTCATAGAAACTTGATTTTTAATAATTTTTAAATTCTCTGAAAAGTCTGACTAATTTTATTATAAATAACAAGAACAAAGGTGTTCCCAACTAGAAGTGTGTTTACTGTAAATTAGTAAATTATCTTACTAACAATTGGCACTGTATAATATAAAAATTTAACTTGGCAACAGCAACACAATTGATAAGATTTGTAAATTTGATACGAGTTACAAGGCGAATAGAGAGAATTAATTTAACAGTTGGAACAAATGATATGACTAAGACGACTATAAAATGCTCTACCAGAAAGTCAATTTTGATTTATTATTAAATATTCATGTTTTTCAGTAGTTCTCTGAATGGACTGACTGTCTTAATGATAGCTGTTTTGGATACATTTTGATTTTGTTTCAATAAGGTCTCTTTGTATAATTTAAAAAATGTCGAACTAAATTCTAGTAGATGTAACTGCCGTTTTCATAACAAATATAGTAGGTTTGAAGTGTGCTTTTAGACAAAATTTTCTTAAAGTACATTTAAAGTCTACTTTCATTTTTTGTGAATAAGGGCATAAATCTCTAATTTTTATCTAATTAATTTTTCCAAATACCAGGTGTCACAAAACTGTTGCAAAACCTATTATAACTTAATTTTAGCTAAGGCTATCTACTCACTCAAATAAATAGATTGCACCCTCGAATTCAGTTTATTTTTAAATAATTTCATGACACTTGTAATATTTAATTTATTTATTTACATGCTTAATAATATGCACACATAATATTTTAAATTACTTAAGTAATTACAAACATTGTTAACCACCTGCTTGTAAACTTGAATATTCTAACAAAATTTAAGAGACTTTTTACCACACAATCTCTCTTATAATACATTAAATACCATAAAACTCTTTGCTAAGTAAATACGCTCAGAGATAATGCAAACACAAACCAACAGCGTTGTCAACTTGATGCGTTTCGCACCATTTTTAGTGCTTTTTTAATTTTTTGGTGTGAAAAATTCTTTTTTAAAATTTTTGGTGGCACCAAAGCAAATTTAGCACAACTTTTTGTTTCTGTGTGAGAAGAAATCTTTCTACAATAAAATACATCTGTTTGATTATCATTTCATTCAACACTGCAAAAATTTTTTGTGTATTTCGGTACGTTTTTTAATTTTTTTCGAAAATGTGATGCAATCTTTATTTTTACTAATTTTTAATTGCAGTTTTTTAATAATTCATAACTCATGAAATCTTTACGATGAAAAAATGTATTTTAAATACGAATGTATGATAAATGAAATCAAATTCTTTAAAAATTTTTGTTTGAAAATCAAATTAACATTTTAAACATGTAAATAAAAATTCTTGTATAACCTGATGGTTTGGTCTACTGAACTGTAGACGAACAACCAGGGTTAGAGTACCAGTGCAATCCTAACAAATTTTATTGGAAAAAATCAAATAGAAGTACTTTAACTAGAAAACAAAAATATAAAAAAAAGTACCAAATAACTATGTACTGAAATTAGCTTTTTTACCAATTAGTACTTTAGTTCCGAATATCATATTGTGAGTTAAATTTTGAGTGGATAAATGCTTATTTGATCTTTATTAGCTCATTTCTTTAGAAAAGGCTTTTACTATTATTACTTTTACTAATAATCGTTGATAAGAAGTTTTTTTATAGAATTTATGATAATTAAAAATGTCAAATTAATTCAATAAATATTTGAAACAAAAACGAAATTCTAAACTTGGTGCGTTTTTTTGTAAATGGTTCGCTTATTTCTCCATTTTGGTGCGTTTTGAAATTTCAAAGTTGACAACGCTGCCAACCAAACTAAAAATAACCAACGAGAGTAAATTTATTATTTAGTAGCCAACAAAGTGTTGAATAGATATAAACGTAAAGTGGGAATTGTGCGTGTTAATTTTATTATTTGTGTTATTATTTAAATGAATTATAAACTAAACAAATAATAAATATTTTTGATTATTAAACAGTAAAAGAAGCTTTAACCAACATGTCGTTAGCACCCGCTATTGCTCGCAAGTCTTTGCAAAGTGCTCGCATTGTCATAATCGGGGCCGGACCGTCTGGTATAGCTGCCGCCACAAAACTACTAGAGGCTGGCTGTCAAAATGTTATAATTTTAGAAGCGGAAAATCGTATTGGTGGTCGTATACACACCATACCCTTTGCAGATAATGTAGTGGATTTAGGTGCCCAGTGGTGTCATGGTGAGAAAAATAATGTCATTTATGAAACCGTACAAAAGTTGAAATTGGATGTATTGGAGAGCACGGGCACCATCTATGATGACTACAAATGTATTAGATCTAATAAAGAGATTGTGCCTGACAATATAGCTGAGCAGTTGAAATCAATTGCTTTTAATTCTATAACAGAAAGGCAAGATGATTTGGTGGCTTATGAAGGTTCTTTGGGTACCTATTTGACGGAGAAATACTGGACAGAAGTAGAGAAATTACATATTAAAGTAGACCGCTTGGTGGCCTCAGAGTATTTAGAGAATTTTAAGAAATTTGAAAGTTCTGTGGAAGCAGCCGATCATTTATTTGAGGTATCTGGTAAAGGGCACTTGGAGTATTGGCTATGTGAGGGTGATATTCTACTCAACTGGAAAGATAAAGGCTTTAAAAGCTTTTTGGAATTACTAATGAAATCTGAAGCTCTAAAACCCTGGGGTATATTGGAAAAACGTATCTTACTCAATCACCGAGTTCAAAATATTGACTGGCAGCAGGAAAATCAAGTTACGATAAGGTGCTTTAATGGCCAGGTTATTACAGCAGATCACGTTATATGCACCACTTCTTTAGGAGTACTTAAAGAGTTGCATTCTACATTATTTACTCCCTCTTTGCCACGTCAAAAGCTACGTGCCATAGAGGGTTTGAAATTGGGTACAGTTGACAAATTTTTCCTGGAATTTAAAGAACCTTTTGGGCCCCAACACTGGTCGGGTGTATGTTTCCTTTGGCTGGCAGAAGATCTCAAGGAACTAAGAAACTCTGAGTTATTCTGGCTGGAAAGTGTTTTCGGTTTCTATCGGGTCTCCCACCAACCTAGACTCTTGGAAGGTTGGATTATAGGACCACATGCTCGCCATATGGAATCGTTGCCAGAAGAAGAGGTATTGAATGGCCTTCTATGGCTGTTTAGAAAATTCTTTCAATTCCCGGTACCCCAACCGATTAACTTTAAACGTACTCAATGGTATTCCAATGCCAGTTTTCGTGGCAGTTACTCTTTCCGTACCATGTATACGGATGAGTTGCGTACTGGAGCCTGGGAGTTGGCTGCACCTTTAACTGATGTTCAGGGCAAACCTAAGCTACAATTTGCCGGCGAATCTACTCACAATCATTATTATTCCACCGTGCATGGTGCTGTGGAGTCTGGCTGGCGTGAAGCTCAACGTTTAGTGGATTTTTATAAACTGGTACCAGCTCAGTTGTAAATTTGACTGGTGCGGAACGGGGTTTAATTGATAGAAATTCATATTTATTTATACACACAAATGTAGTTTGAAATTGTAGAAATTTTAAGTATTAAATACAATTTCTAATTATATCTTCTTATCTTAAATCTTTTATAAGTGCAATTGAAAAACATGTACTCGTTATCTCTTGCTTTAATACATATTCAATTTTATAGAACGCCTAAAATTTTGCTTTTAATTATAACTTTTTTAAGTAACATGTATAAGAAATTAATATTTTTTAAATAAACTTGTAATAAAATTAAATCAAAAGATGTTATAAATAAATGAATTTGAAATAAAGAAATAATGTCTAGTTAAATTTGCCACTCACAGTGGGATCAGTTGGCACTACGTGAAAATATATGTAGGTCTAAGAAATATATAAAGTGGAAGACAAAACTGTTCACAAAAAGCTTTATATCAAAATATTTTTTATTTTTTTTTTACCCATATACAGATATAAAAATATTAATATATGTATTAATATATATGTATGCTTTGTCTTCTACTGTATATAGAAATAGAGGTAGTTTAAGTTTTGTTAAGATTTAGACCACAATTCTGACAGCTAGAAGTATCTGGAACCAATTTTTATACCCACCACAAAAAGATGGGGGGGTATATTACGTTTGTCATTCCATTTGTATCGAAATAATGGCCGTAAAGCCAAGAAGTCTATATATTTTGGGTGCTAATAAAATTTTAAGACGACCTAGCCATGTCCGTCTGTCTGTTGAAATCACGAAGAGCTTCGGAAAAAAGACTAAAATAAAAAGAATAATGAAATTCTTACCAAACATTCTCCGATCTACCCAAATGTTTGGTATTGAAAATGTGCAAAATTGGTCTAGTAGGGTCCGAGTTAAAGATCAAAGTTTCAGACTACCTCGATATTTTTTACATATTTTTTGCTATTTTCTTCAAATATAATACAGATAATACCATGAAATTCTGCACACTTTATTTTTAGTATAGATCGACAAGTCCTGTTTAAAATGGTAGGAATCGGTCCACGGTTTCTCATAGCCCCATACAAAAGTGTTCCCGAAATATGACTTTATGGAACATAAATATCTATAGAAAAGTCGTATCCGTACAAATTTCTGCAATAATAAGTTTCATGCAAAGTGAAATTTCAAAACGATATTTTTTTTTGCATCGGTCCATATTTTTGCCATAGCCCCATATAAAGTTCACTACCAGAAATCACTTCAATACACATAAATTTCTTTTAGGTGACAAAAGCATTCATACAACTGAAATTCTTTTATGGGACAGCATTTTTTCGAAGCAAATTCATTAACTATTTCGAAAAATAAATTTTTGAACAACACAATGTTGACATCCAGATTTTCAATCTCTGGTTGATGATAACTGTTAAATTTGTTTTCTTAATTTGCCCATTCTCAAACGTATATTTGAGCTTTTTAATCGGACATATTTTTGAAAATGAATATACTTACATTTAAAATTTGTATAGCCTTCGTTATTTTCACGTCTTTGGCCATAATGTATAAGATCTTAATTGCTATTGAAAATTGTGTGCTAATAAATTTTTTCATCATTAAAGGAACAGATAACCCGATTCCCTTTTTAAGTATATACGACTACTGTTTACATAAATCAATAAATATGGGTAACATCAAAAAACATTAAGGTCATCAATGCTAGTAGACTATTAAACTTTTGATCCCTTAAATAAAAATATACCTAAATTTTATGTACTTAATAATCCTTGAAGGTTGACTACCGAAAAAAACCTTTCCTAATAAATATTTTTCTAAATGCAGAGAGCGACAAAACAAATTTTGTGACTTTAGCACAAAATAAAAAAAATTATCTAAAAATAATATAAATCTTCAACATTATATGTTAGGCGTTCATTAGTTTCAAAGGACAACCAAATTTTCCTTATTATCAGTCGTTTGATGGAAAAGATGATTTGCAAATAAATATTATTTGTATCAGTTTAGAACAAAGTTTACAAAAGGTACCAACTA
Organism: Bellardia pandia; assembly: GCA_916048285.2. Taxonomy (NCBI): domain Eukaryota; kingdom Metazoa; phylum Arthropoda; class Insecta; order Diptera; family Calliphoridae; genus Bellardia; species Bellardia pandia. The sequence continues at coordinate 53,000,569 of OU696531.1, forward strand.
TACAATTTTTCATATTTTAGCCCTCTAATTTTAGGTTTAACTTATATATATTATATCGTAAGAATCCATATTTAGAACTTTAAGTCTGTTATTGATTCATTTCAAAGAAATGCAAAATTCTTGTCGTATTATTAAAAATTAACTTCTCAAAAATTACGTTGTCTTAAAACAACTGATACAAAAGATACCAAAAAAAGTACAAAAACACAAGTCTTTACCAGTTTTTACCCCTTTCACTTTGTATGTTTTTAATAAATTTTTTGTCTTTTAATATATATAAGATTTTATATAAGATTCGGCTCATATATAAACTCTTACTTGTTTAATTTCATATAAAAATCAATTTCTCTTAAGAAATATAGTGATCACAGATTACACAGTGATACAAAATTGAATGAAATAGAAAAACGTGGAACCCGATATTATTTTTCTTGTAGGGCTTATCGAATAAACTTCCAAAATCCGGTTTTACGGTTAAAAAACCGGTTTTTGATAATGATCCGATTGTCAATTTTTTACTAGGTTTGGAAAGAAGAAACTGAGATCTTTCGAATGATATATAACTTATCTAAGAAAACACAAATTTTGTAGATTTTTCAAAAAAATTTCAACTTTGGTGAAGTTTTAATACATTATTTTATTAAGAAACTATAATGCTATTGAATTTATTCAAAAAGTACGTTTATTTACGATTACAACGCATATTTGGGTTTAAAAATAGAGAAGTAATTGACTGAGTTATTTAACTTTTCATGAAAATAAACTTTTAAACATTTTATACAAATTGTATTAATCAATTAACACAGTTTTTTAAACTGTCACACCGTGTTATCTATTATTTTCTATTTATATCCCTCTTAAAGGGCCTGGAGGCTATTCAATGTAGACCACTAGTAAAGAAGCTAGAGCTCATTGAAAATTAGACCATCCATAGTCGCGATCAACATTTGATTGAAATTACTTTTAAAAAGTAAATTCTAAAGATTGTTTTTAAATGCAATAATAGAGATTTGCCTATAATTGTAATATAGAGAAAGTTGTCAGCAACACTAAATAGTGCAATTCATTTAACGCCCGGTTTTAAATTACACTTTTAATTTCTTATTACGTTCAGTCTATTCAAATATGCCATAAAGTTATAGTTTACGAGTATATTAACATTTCTCACAGCCAACCTCTGTGGTGTTTTATTAAATTTAAATTTTCAATTTAATCTCAAATGTCTTTGTCTAGCAGTTTACACAAGTGCCAGTTGTTTTCTTAAATCAATAATAACTAAGTAGCTATATTATTTTCCAAAATGTCTGACATTTAAAATATTTATTTATCTATTACATTATCCATTACAATTTTTGCATTTACCAGTTGGCTGTAAAATTATATTGTGCTATTATATGCATAATAAGCTTTTTCTATTTTCCTTGCACTTCTAACACTGGCAGACGCAGACAAATAAAAACAACTAAAAATGCAAATTAAACACAATGATATTCTGCCATCAACTTCTCAACTCACACACAGCCAGCAAATTGCAAAAATGAAAGGAAAGCAGGCAGTCAGCAACAGCACAAAATGGCGGTAAAACATTCATTACATTTTTGCAAAAAAAAATTCTTGACTGCTGTGTCTTTTATACACTATTTCTCTAACACACACCCCAACTCACTTGTAAGCTTTGCCGAGAGTAGCAGTGAAATTTTTTTTGTTTCGTTTTTACTGTTACGTGGTGCTTGTCTTGCTGTTGGTGTTGATTTCTGTTGTTGTTTTACAGTTATTGTCTAGATGGTGGGAATGTGTGTGTAAGTATATGCGTGTGTTTTTGTGTGTGTTGTTTTATATTGTTTAAGCTTTATTAGCATTTTAGATTGTTAAAAGTCACTCAGACTTTCATTAGAACGGAAATCAAAAAAGACAAATTAGACATTGTACATTTTACGCTTGATGAAAGTGATAAATGTCAAATAAATGTTTGTATTTCGTGCTCAACCGTTTCTGTTGTTTAAATAATGACTCGTTGGATTTAGTGTGAATTCCGCAATAGAAATGTTAATTTTTTAAATCTGCATAATATATTAGCTGACAGAGTAACATATTCATTGATATTGGTTATTGCAAAGATGTTAGACAGTTTTTCTATACAAAAATCTTTTATACACAATACTGTTTATGGTAAAAAACTGTTATACAGATTTTTCGTAAGAGAAAACTATTATACAGACATCTTACTATAGAAAAACTGTTATACAGACATTTTTCGATAGAAAAAACTGTTATAAAACATTTTTCTATAGAAAAACTGTTATATTGACGTTTTTAGATAGCGAAAACAGTTATACAGACGGTTTTTGATAGACAAAACTGTTATACAAACTTTTGTTTTTTGCAAACAAATGTCTGTATAACGTTTATACAGTCGTTTTTCGATAGAGAAAACTGTTATATAACTTTTTTTTTAAACTATTATACAGATATTTTGGAAGGTGAAGTAGCTTAATTGGTTAGCGCGTTTGATCGTTAAGCTTGAGTATTGGTAGCCCACGTTCGATTGCCAGCCACTGCCAGTTTCAGTTTCTGATAATTATTTGTTTTTTATCTATCATAACTAATATTTATCACAGCGAAATCCCTAGGTGGTATATGTAGCTCGGAAACGCCACCGAAGTTAAATAAATAATTAAAAGAATTAAATAAATCAAACTTTAAAATAATACGCCTACTCACTACCAGAGCCGCTGGAGCGCGCAATTGCAGGGTTGTGATATAAAAAGTTTTCTTCTACTTTTACCACCTTTACGTCATCAACCTTTCCCCTTTCCAAAGAAAGTAACTCAAATAGTGGCATATTAATTGCCTAAGGGTTACTTCTCTTAAAAAAAAATTATACTATATAAAAAACTGTTATACAGACATTTTTCAGTAGAAAATACTGTTATACAGACGTTTCTCGATAGCGCAAACTTTTTTGATAGACAAAACTGTTATATAGACTTTTGTTTTTAAACTGCTATACAGACATTTTTCAGTAGTCAAGACTGTTATAAAGACATTTTTTCGATAGGATATACTGTTATACGGATATTTTTCGACAGATAAAACTGTTAGACAGACATTTTTCTTTAAACAAACTGTTATACCGACGTTTTTCTGTAGAAAAAAAACAGATTCACAGACATATTTCAGTGTAAAATGCAGTAATTTTTCTATGGAAAAACTAATGCAGCCATTTTTATATAGAAAAAAATTTAAATTTTTTTTACAGAAAATCCTTTTAAATTCGCTTACTGAGAGCTAATTGCTTAATTTATTATTGGGTGATTCATTTGAAAATTTTATTTTGAAAGAAACACTTGAAATATAACTGGATGTCGGTACCTTTCGGTACTATTGCCCGAAAGAACAATCTTTGACATTTGCTCTGAAAACAAATTTCATTAAAATACTGTCCGCTACTACGCTGTATGTGATCTATTCGGAGGGATAACTTTTCCGGTATATCGAGAATTATGAGAGTAGTGTTGACTTCCAAGTCTTAGATGTCTATGAAGGCTGGATGTCATCTATTTGGTCGCTTATCTTCCTGTAACGTACATTGAGACTCAAGTTTTTCTTACCTTAACGAATTGCCAAACAGTACTGAATAAACAGTGTGACAATAGTCACGCGTGATATTTGTAAAAAACAACAAAATCATCCTATACTTTATAATATTAATATCAAAGCATTTTTAAAAATATAATATAGATTTATTTGAAAATTTAATTTGTAACAAAACATTGTGCAAGTATTGATCTGCAGGTCCTTTTGTTTTTTTTTTTTTTTGATATTTCAATGAATATTTAATGCCATTAATGTAAACAATTTGTAATAATTTCTCTGTTCTTTGAAACACAATCAACAAAAATGTATTAAAAAAAATAACACTGCAAAACAAAGGCAGCAACAAATCGAAAAAGTAATAATATTTGTATGCACTGACAATACAAGTTTGAATTGACATTATTGCAATAAAAAATAGTAAGAATAATAAAAATATTAAGAATTTTCTATTCTATTGGTTTGACGACATCAATGCGATGTGGAATAAAAAATGTTGTTTTACTTTTCTCGTGATGTTTTCTTAAGTTTTGCTTTCGTTTCTCTTTAACATCTTTTGTTAGTTTGAATTATATTTATCGATATCTCACAAAACAATCATGAGAAAGAAATAAAAGCAAAGTACACAATTTATTGTTGCTGCTGTTGTTTTGAATAACAGCTTTTTTCTAGCAGTATATAGGAAAGAGTATTGTTTCCATTCTAAAAGGATTTTCTTTAACATTTTATCATCTAAAGTGGAAATATATATATGTACAAATGTATATATGTATGTGTGTATGTTTGCACTTGGAAGATGTTAAAATAACATTAAAAATCTTTTTTTTTAGCAGTTGAACGTAATGAAATTCCAACAAAATATTTGCGAAAAATATACTTTCGCTTACATTTTTATTAACGATTTCCATTCAATTTATTGTGGAGTACAGAACCAACATTTATTTGATTGTTTTATGATTATATAGTAGATATACATACAAAAGTATTCCCTGCAGTTTCTATAACTTAAATCGCACTCATCTCTGCATTAACTTTCATGGACAAGGCTAATATAGCGAAAATAATATTGGTGAACATTCCATTATTACTCTCTCTCGTTTCCATGATCAGGGGCCATATTACCGAATTCGGTATCGAGTAAAATTTATCGTAATTTTCTTATTTGAGATTATGGCATTCGATATCGAGCAAGAAATTTAGTATATTTTATCATAATTTCGCTATCGAAATATTTTTATTATTATTATTATTTTATTAGCTTATAATTACAAATTATAAGATAATATAAGGATAAGAGCAATAGCTACTAAGGCCTTCAGCTCAATATAATACAATTAATATATAAAATTTTTAAGTAAACTATTAAATAATTATAATTTATATATAGTTATACATATTTGTTGTTTTTAGAAAATTAATAATTTGTTTAATACTTTCAGGGGAAGGGTTAGATAGGAATCTAACTGGGGTAGTTTCGTTAAATATGTTCCTTCTTTCATTAGTAAATTTAGGGCAGTGATTCAGCAGGTGTGAGGGATTCTGAATAGGATATGTACAGTCACAAAGTTGGGGGGTAGGAAGGTTCATTAAATGTCCGTGTGTTAATTTAGAATGTCCGAGTCTTAGTCGCTCAAATTTAATTATATCTAGTCTGTTACAGTCAGTTATTAAGTTTCTTAAAAAAATGTGTATTTCATTCATTTCATGATTTAAATTTTTATACCATGTTGAAGTGGTGGTAAATAAGTTTCTCTTGTGGTGACGCTATCGAAATAATCAGCGTGCGTTTATGCGAAAAAATCTTTAGTTGGTGTGCGGTGCGCTTTTTTTGTTAATTTGGGTGCGTTTAATGTGATGAAATCTTTATTTTTACTAATTTTTAATTGCAGTTTGTTATTAAATTATTGTCATAAAATATCTAAGATAAAAAAGGACCCCATTTAATGTATTTGAAATACGAATGTATGTTAAAATCACATCAAAATCGTCGCATGAAAGTTATTGCTAAAGGTGAATAGGAAGAAAATCTTTCTTTGTAAATAAAATTAACATTTTAAACATGGAAATAAAAATTCTTCTATAGCCTGATGGTTTCGTCTACTGAACTGTAGACGAACATACACAGGAGGCCCAGTAGAGCGCTAACAAATTTTATTGAAACAAATTCAAATACATACAGGTACTTAAATAGAAAACAAAAATAAATTAAAAAAGTAACAAATATGTACTGAAACTAGCCCTTTTTTACCATTTAGTACTTCAGTTGCGAATAGCATATTGTGAGTTAAATTTTGAGTGGTTAAATCCTTATTCGTTTGTTTAAAAAAAGACTATTAAAGACTATTATGTCTTTTACTATTATATATAATTTATGAAATTAAAAAAATGCAAAATTAACTCCAAAAACATTAAAAAAACGAAATTCTAAACTTGGTGCATTTTTTCTTAAATGGCGCGTTTTTTCTCTCCATTTCGTTGCGTTTTGAAATTTCACGGTTGACAACGCTGATCAAAATTGTGCCTTTAGCTTTTGAAGTGAAATGTCTATTTAAAAGCTGAATGGTTCGTTCCATGAACTAGCGGGTCTTTAAAAATACATATAAATATTTATGTATGTATGCATATTGCCATTGTTTCGTTATAACATTATAATGATTTTAAGTGATTTTTTGGTTTTATGACTTTTTTTATTGTTCTTTCCATTTTCATTTTGATTTTTATTATACTTTATATATTGGTTACTTTTCTATATACATATGTCTATATTTGAATGAGCTGGTTGGTGTATTTACTTTTATATTTTCCATTACTTATTTATCATACAAAAGCAATTCCTTTGAACGAAAATTGATATCTATCTACATATTGGCAGGTTTGGTAATTGTGATAAAAATTCTAATTGGTAGTTTTGTAAGACAAAGCGTAGAACCTATTCGGAACATTCGTTATTCAAAAGTACTATTAAATGTTTTTAAGATCAAACATCATCAAATATAATAAAACTAAATATTTGTTGTGTGCTGTCAAAAATAAAAGAGTTCAAATATATCTTATTTAGTGGTTACGTCTTTTTCGTCAATTATTTGACAAATATTAACTCAAAAAAGCGTAAACGAATTTCTTAGCACACATTTGTAACATCAAAGAAAATAAAACTAACCCTCTGGCCCACGATGTCAAACGATAACGTTCGCTTAGATAAGACTTAAGACACGAATTTTTTATCGTATCTATTTTTTATTCAATCAAGTTTGTTTACTCCACAATCAAGTTTGTGTCTTAAGTCTTATCTAAGCGAACGTTATCGTTCGACATCGTGGGCCAGAGGGTAAATTTGTTTGTGTGACTTGTTCTAAATAAAACAAGTTTTTAAACTAAATGAAAGAATTTAAATATATTTTACTTAATGGTTACGTCTTTTTCGTCAATTATTTGCCATGTCGGTCACACCTTTAGTTGTGAATATTATATGCAGTAAATTAGTTTTCAGTTAAACGTCAGTAAACGGCAAAGTGAATTAAAATTTTTAGTGGAGTTCAGAAAACAACCGATGATTTAGGTACAAGAACGCGACATTTAAAAACTAAATCAAATGATAAATTGGCCGTTTATCGAGCTTTTAAATTGTTTTCTCTTACATATCAATCACGATATAAAACAATATACAAACTGGAAAAATTTATAAAAATGTTACCAACTAACCTGTATAACTCAACATAATACCTTTTTAAATAAAGCAAATTCCACCAGGTTTTTTTTGATTTTTTCTTTCCTATGATTTACTTATGTTTATTTTAATGGTTTCTTAAGTATATAGCACACATAAAGCCAAGATCTATTGAATGTAAAATGCGTGAATAATGAGGATTTTTATTGTGCGACATCATGTTAGACGTTAATAAAAAAAAAAAAAACAAAATCTTAATAAAAGAAGCAGCAAACGAGCTTAGAGAAATTTCATACAAATTGTTGCAATAATATAAATCGAAAACAATAAAATTTCATTTATGTACGAGTATATGCTCTGTTATAATCATAGATAAACGTAAAAATGATGTTGTACGGATATTAAAAATATATGTATAAGTGGAATTCTTATGGCCAGTTTTTAACTTAAAAATTTAAGTGTGTTTAAACTTGAGTTCTGTTTAATTACAAAATTCGTTTTTATAGATCATATTTAAATAGAACTTAAATCACTGACTACGTCCATTTAAATACAACTTAAGTTTTTCATATTACCATATGATTTTGACAGTTCTTCAAATTATGCAAATTGCGCATTGAAGTTTTTTTTTATTATTTGATAAAAATATTCAATAAATAAAACTCGCCGCGAAAAAAAAACATTGTGCTTATTAATATCAATATCAACTAATATCAACTGAAACAATGAATTTAGATGAAGAGTGATGAATGATGCAGCTTTTGTCCATTTAGTTTACAACAATTTGTAAATTAAATAGTAAATCAGCTGTTAAATGAAGAAGTTGTTTATATTTTTTTGACATTCAATAGTGCTACCATACTTTTATCATAATTAAATACCAAACTTAATTTGAGACTGAAAAAATGAAACCGTAATTAAATACAACTTAAGTTTAAGGAAAATTTAACTAATTTCGTATTTAAATATCAAGTTAAAAACTGGCCATTAGAATTATGAGTATTTTTGAAATTAACTAGAAAAAATGTTGCCTTAAAAATTTTACTCTCACTTTGTCATAATTATAAATAAAACAAACAAAAGTGTGCTGTAGTTTTTATATCAGTATATCATTTGTTGTGGGGTATTTGTTTGTTTGTGGTATTTCAATTTCGATAAAAGTAAGCTCCACAAATTTGTATTGAAGAAAGAACATGGAAAATGCTCTTTAAGGGCAGAAAGGCAATATTTCTGCCAGTGAATTATTGCTTGGTTAAACATTAATGGCCTTATACATAAAACTTACATACAAAATTTGCTTTATAAACCTCTTATAAACCTGTAGTAAGTTTTTATGAATAAGGGGTAAAACAATATTCTACATTTTGTTCCAAAAAATATGTTTTAACGTGCAGTTTTCTTAAAAATCTTCATACAAATTGTCATATATGTAGTTATCTCTGGAAATCCTTGACTACTATTATTCTTTATAAATACTAAAACAATTTCTAAAAGTGTTCTTTGGAATCTTGCACTTTAATCTCTGTTTTTTTTCTTCCCTTGTTTTGCAAACTCTTAGTATAATTTTTTTCGCAACTCAACTAGATGGAACTGCAGTTCGTCGTGAAAAAAACAAATTTCCTTTTAATGATTTCCAATGAAATTGATGTCTTCCTCTTCAAATTTATTTCATTTCCTTCCTGTCTGCACTAAGCTTTAGTTTTTTTTTAGCTGTCTCCCGGTATCTTTAGCTTTTGTAAGTAACTAAAATGTATTTTTTTTTTCTTTGAATTTTCCTACAAACACACTTGAAATAAGTCGTCCTGCATACATCATTTATAAGGATATACTTACATTTTTTGTACATTCACATTTTAAAATCCATTCAACTGCAATAAATTTATTTGCAATTTGTATTTGATGCGACTGTAAATATTCCTGATCGATGGCATCCAGTGATTGTGTGTCCCATAATGATGTCAGCGTTCTTGATGATGATGACGTTGGCGCTGACATTGATGCTGATGTTTTTGGATAATAAAGTTGCCCATGTTGCTGTTGTTGTTGTTGCCCTGTAGTTAATTGCTGTTGTACAAAACTAATTGGATCGATGGCATTTAAAGGACAGAGTAATTCCACCTGATCGATTGCAATGTTCAAGTGAAAATGCAAATAATTTGCAAATATTAATTTAAAATAGTTGAGTGCTTGCATAAATTAAATTAAATGAGGATGGAAAATGTGAAATTAGAGTGTTGCAAATAAATTAGTAAACAGTGGAAAATTTGTCATTCAAGATAATTAAGGCTACGGAATTCGTAGTATAATACTAAGGAAGTCTCAGTAGAAGATTAATGAAGACTTATTATAAGACTAAGGAAGTCTTAGTATAAGAATTTGAATGTATTAGTATAAGACTTTGAAAGTCTTAGTATAAGTCTAAGGAAGTCTTAGTATAAGATTTTGAAATTTTTAGTATAAGACTAAGGAAGTCTTAGTATAAGAATTTGAATGTCTTAGTATAAGACTTTGAAAGTCTTAGTATAAGTCTAAGGAAGTCTTAGTATAAGATTTTGAAATTTTTAGTATAAGACTAAGAATGTCTCAGTGTAAGACTAAGGAATTCATATTATAAAACTAAGCAACTAAGTAAAAGACTAAGGAAGTCTTAGTAGAAGATTAAGGAAGTCTTAGTGTAAGACTAAGTAAGTCTTAGTATAAGACTTTGAATGTCTTAGTATAAGAAAGACTTAGACTAGGGAAGTCTTAGTTTAGACTAAGGGATTCTTAGAATATAGCCTAAGGACGACTACGGACGTCTAAGTATAAGACGAAGGACGTCTTAGTAGAAGATTAAGGAAGTCTTAGTAGAAGATTAAGGAAGATCTAGTAGAACATTAAGGAAGACTTATTATAAGACTAAGAATGTCTCAGTGTAAGACTAAGGAAGTCATATTATAAAACTAAGCAAGTTATAGTATAAGACTAAGGAAGTCTTAGTTTAGCCTAAGGGAGTCTTAGTCTTAGTGTAAGACTAACGAAGCCTTATTATAAGACGAAGAAAGGCTCAGTATAAGACTTTGAATATCTTAAACAGTCTAAGGATGTCTTAGTATAAGACTATGAATATCTTAGTATAATGAAGACCCAGTATAAGACTAATGAGGTCTTAGTATAAGACTTTCAAATAAAGTTTCAGTATCAGATGACAATTTTAATGATAATTCTTCAGTGAAATATTTGCAATAAAACATAAACATAATGAAAAAATGACAATAATCACATTCTTTACCCCACCTGTATAGTGGTTGATACTGAAGGCACACAACATTTTGTATTTTCATGACAACGTCCACAGATCTTCGGACGATACAGTTTTTTTGAGACACACTGTCCCAAACGTATACGAGCTGGTCCCAAACGCTGTATACTGCGGCATTCATGTCCCTTCTGTTTCAGAAATAAAAAATAAAACAATAAAAGAAAAGAAAACAATAAAATAACCACAGATAATATACAGTTACCAGTAAAACATAAATAAACAATTTCAATTCATTAAATATTATGATTTTTAAACATTCTAACAGACAGTAATAAATGTTCCGTAATCAGGCAGTTTAACTTACTCTTATTCTATGTTCATGTTCCGGCTGTTCCTGTTGCATTTGTTGCTGCTCTTGGTGTTTGATATTATGTTGTCGTCTTTGCCGTCTTTTTAATTTGTTCTTCAGCTGTTTTGTTTTCATTAAGTAATTTTGTTTTTCTTTAGTTTTTTGTTTCAGTTGTTGTTGATCAGCGTTTCTTACATCTTCTAGCCGTTTATCTGTATTGTCTTGCTGCTGCTGTTGTTGTGTTTCGCATTTGCGATTTTCACATAATCGCAAATTGCTTAATTGATTACAACCAGCTGTTGTTGTCGTAAAACGCGTTGATATACCAAGACCGCACATTCGACTGCATGGTGTCCACGGGCTGGTTGATGAATTGTGACATGTGGCATAAACTTCAAGTGATGCATAAAAAATATTTATGATTAATTGTTGTGAAATAATTAAGAGCATTTCAAGTGGGGGTTTATATTAATTTTATTTTGAAAATGTTTATCTCTAGGTATTTGCTGTTGACTTAAGAAAGGGACAATTGTGTTTGTGGAAATAAAAGTGACACTAATTTAGCCAGCTGTTTAGGTTGTTTAAGTTTTGTCTATTGGTCTGTTAGTTAAAAATTTAAGAAATTTCAACTGTCAAAGTCTCGCAGACCAATCAGCCTTATGTTATGTTACTTAAAAAGCTGATCTCTATTTGTCTACGAGTCAAACACATTGCTTTCAGTTTACCTATCAATCTCTAAATTCAGAAGGCTGTATACTGTAAGTGCTTTCATCGACCTTAAGGAAACCAGAGAACTATTCTGGATATTGTAGAGAACTTTATATTGGTAATGTTGGCATCTGGAGTTAATAAGTTCAACTTATCTAGGTCATTAAAGACTATATGGGAAACTGGAGACTGCCTTCAATATGAAGTATTATAGCCTCTTATGAGAAGAGCTGGAAAAAATTAACAGTTTAGGATGCTGGACAAATGTTTACGCCGGCGACCTGGTTATATTTTTGACTGGATGGGAAGATGTTATTATATCGATTGGTCTGCAACCGATAGTATGATTCTATCCTCTAATTACAGCACAGAAATGGGACTGACTATCAACTTTAAAAAATTTAAAACTATATATTTTATGGATGCATATTTAAAGATCAAATTGATATCAGTTCCAAAATGTTCATGAAATTTAATAAAATCTCTTTTGCTTGCACTATTACCCAAATAGTAACTTATATGATATACAGTTACATGAATTTAATTCCGTTCGGAAGTGGAATTAATTCCATTTTTTGCTTTGATAGAAAAAGCAAAACGAAAAATTTGTTCGGAATGAAAATACACCATTTCCAATCAAAATTCTTGCAAAATTAAAAATAAATTTTAGGTAAACTAATGAAATACTTGAAGTAAAGACAAGTAAGTAGCGTGATGATATAAAGTCCTTATATTGCAGTATTTTGGATCAATTAAATGTAAAAATTGAAGAAAAACATCAAGAAAACACACCAGGGGCCAAAATTACCGCGAGTAAAATTGATCGTAATTTTCTTATTTGAGATTATGGCATTCGATATCGAGCAAGAAATTTAGTACATTCTATCATAATTTCGATATCGAAATCATTTTTCGATACAATAGCTCATTCGATCACGAATGCGGTAATTTGGCCCCAGGCTAAAAGAGTGTTTTAACAATGACTAAAATCAACGAATTAAAGTACGAGTTGCTTGACCATCCATCTTATTCTCCTGATTTAGCTACCAGAGTTCCTAGTCGTTGCCATTAAACGAAAATCAATGTACCATTATTGATTTTAATATAAGCACATTTGTTGAATAAATTAAGTTTTTATGAATTTTGTGTGTTTTATACAAAATCCCCCTGGAAGTCACTAGAAGTTATTTAAACTGGCGTGTCTCTAACAGTTAGTGATTGAGTTTCATTGTATTTTTTCTATATGTACATAATTCTGCTATAACATTTTATTTCTTAATGCTGTCATAACAATTTTAGACCATTCTATTTGATATCCTTTTTTATATTAAGACATTTCTAAAAGATGTTGCCACAATCGTCTTGTTGTGAAATTTTATTACACTCATCATGACATGTTGGCATAAATAATATTAAGAAATTAAGAAATCTCATAATACGCTTTCCACATACTCGTACAGAGAATATTTGTAGATTTTTTGTACCATTTTCTTTTTAACAGTAGATACAAACCGGAAATTACCAAGCAACCTCGTTTTTATTATCCCTCCACGTATGCAATATGAAATAACCAACACACTGGTATAATTATTGTTATACATTCATGCAGACATTACATTAACCCGGCTCGGGTTCTATATAAAATACAAACATCCATATAAATTCCAACACAAAAGTAGCCATATGACAGGTTTCTGAGTGCAAGGCAACGAATAGTATTCTAGTACTTTTTAAGCATATCTGTCACTACATGTTGCAATTGGTGGACATCATTCGTATACTCTTTTACAGGTTTTGGAGTCTATTCATAATAAAATTATTCAGTGTTAGAAGCTATAATTCAAGATGGTTATTAAATAAATAGAATTTAATTCGATAGTATTCCCTTTAATATTAATGTTGGAATGCAACCTTATTTTGCACAAGTCAAGCGGAGAGTTCGTTTGCAGCAATTGTCACAAATATTTTTCAGCAATATAATGATAATTTTTAGTTAAATTGTGTTAATTTTAAAATGTTCCAAGTTCAATTTTAACCCTTATGTGACTGACAAGGTACCCGTATATAAATTTGTTTGTAAACAATGTAGTTTCCTATGAGATTTGTATGAAGGTACCCGAGTACCTTGTAGTACAAAATACGTAGTGTTTTTTGTCAATCACATAAGGGTTAAACAACATTTCATTGAGCCGGTCTAATGTTGTTTATTTTGCACGTGTTTGTATTTTAAATACACACGAGTTTCCTTCAAGCTTATTTGTGTTTGTGTATGTGTGTGGTATTTTAAATATCCTTTCACAGTTGTGTTTATTTGTGTATTTTAGTAGTCGCTCAGCTCATTTCTTGAATACATTTGTAAAGATATGTACGTGTACTTACCATCAGCTGTTGGATTCTCACACAACCACATTTTGCAACAGTGTCCCGGCACTTCTACCAAACGTGGGCTTCGGCATGAAATTGTATCCTCCGGTGCCGGAAGTTGTTCTTTCGGACACAACGAGGAGCAGGCATGACGACCATTCTAGAGATTAGAAACCGAAAAAAAGTTCAAAGTTAATGTTTACAAAACAATATTAAAGAATTTGTCGTACGTACATATATGAATGTTAAATCATTTTAAAAACAAATGTATTTTTGTGTTTAGTTTTACAAACAATAAGAAAAACATTGTTGGTAACCCAAAATAAACCAAAAATTAAGCTTGCTTTGGCCATAAAATAATGTCTACAGCCATGATTTTTCACCAATGGTTTTGTGGGGTAGAAATATTTGTTTTTGTTTTAACTGTTTTTTTTACAAATTTTATTTGCAACTTAGTGTAGTTTCTTAAGCCAACCGCAATAACAATAATAACAAGTTGTAGAGATATTGTTGCTGCTTTATTTTGTTTGTTGCAGTTACTCTCTCTGTATTTCCAGTGGAAATCTATTCAGATTATAAATATGTACAGGGAAAAACACTTGGTTAAGTTAAGCAATTGAGGGCAGAAAACTAGTGGTAGTTAAAGAGTTTAAGATAATTTTATTATGAAATAAGGGGTTTGAATTAGCAGACGAGCTGTTTTCGGTTTCTAGTGAGACGAGCAAGTTTTAAAATTAAATATCCTTTGGTGCGGATTTTGCACAAATTACGCTAATTCTGTCCAATAAAGAGAAATCTACTGGCTTTACAATTAATAATTAAAACAACTGTGCTTTTTAATTAAACCCCTCTATACTCTATAAATCTACTCTATACACTCAAATATATTTCCATTCTTATTTTTTTTTTTGCCAACGCTGCAGCGCACTGGTGTACTTTGTTTTATTTTCATCTCATTTAAATATTATTTGCCATTTTTTTTATAAAAAAAATCTACTTTTTGCTACAAAAACAACTATACAGATAAATAAATAAAAATAAAATTGCTTTGTTAGTACAGCAATATCCATATTTTAAATATTTTTCTCACTCCAACATAAAAAAAATACTTGCATACATTCATACATATAGCTATGTGCAACTAATTAAGGACACGTTACTAACATGTGTGCTTGAAGCAATATATTCTCAAAATTTGTCGTAGTTTAGTCAATTTAAGGTACAGTCACATATGTGCAAATATTTGCTCAAAAGAGCATAACCACTTGTTTTAGCACAAATTTGTTTGACGTTGTTTACCCGGAGTTTACACATGCAAGTGCAAGTTCGAAAAAGTCAATACATTCACACTTTTTTACTAACACAATCACACATGCAGGCACTTGCAGCTTACTTGCAAGTGAATTTAGCTGGACAATGATTTGTTGACACTTTCAGCAATAAAGTGACAGAAAGGTAAACAGAGTTGTCAAATAAAAAAATTCAGAATAAATTTAATGGATTGTGGTAAAATAATTAATAAATATTTAATATTTAAAATATTTAAAAAAGAAGTGTATTGATGTCATTTTAGAGCATTAAAATATAATTAAAATAATAATAATAAATTGTAATAATTATTTCCCTACAATTATACTCATGTGAAGGTCATGACAACTCTTGGTAATCAAATACAAACTTTGTGCGCCATTTGTTAATTTAAACTAATTTGTTGAAGTTTACGCTTTGGCAACATTTTGAAAATGAACTCTCACGGTCCTGTGTAAACAGTAATGCTACTTGCAAAAACTCGAATAAGTTTTCGTATATAATACGTACACAGTACTCGCATGAAAGTACTTGCATGTGTAAAGGCAGGGTTACGGTTGTGCTTGGTTTTCAATATGTCAGTTTTGTTGTCAAATTGTACAAATTGTTGGTAATTTCATAACAATTTAGACAATTTGACAACAAAACTGACATAGTGAAAACCAAGCATTACAAGAGTTTTACAAGATCAAATAACATCAAATAAAATAAAACAAAATATTTGTTGGGTCTTGTCCTAAACAAACGAATTGTATTTATTTAAAAACAAATCAATATTTTGTTGTAAATTGTTATCAATAACAGCATAGCATCTGCGAGTCATTGAGATAAACAAATTTTTACATACACTACTTGGAATGGTTTCCCAAGCTTTTTTTTACAAAGAGATCAAGTAAAGGCGGATTCACCGATTTGTTGCTAACAAAAATGCACCTTAAATAAATTCTTAAAAAAAACATTGCTTGCCGTGATGAGCCGTATGCTTAGAATTGTTCTCTTGTTGAAATATTCATGTTAAGCGCCCTGGAGACGTTTAAATAATCTCGTCAATCAGCGCATATGTTGAGTGTCGTATGCTTGTAGCTTTAAAGGAGACGTACAAATAATCACGACATTCACCATTAGTATTTTGACGAATGATGATTTATTGTTACCTAGCGTTTACACATGCGAGTAACAGTTCGAAAAACTCAATACACTCACATTTTATTTTACTAATACACTCACATTTTTTGCACTTGCAGAGCAATTCGCAGCTAAATTTGCATACGAGTAAATGTTTGACAATCTCATGCCAGTAAACGTCAAATAAAAAAAATAATGTTGCCATGTATATTTTCCAATGAATAGAAAGTGGATAATATAATATTTATAATTGAAATTTTAGTTTGTTTTATGCGTGATTGTAAACAAATTTCTTTCAAATAATAATGATAAACAAAATGTTTTAATTGTGGAGAATAAATATCATTAAAACCATAACAATTATTGTTAATGAAAATTTTCCCTCATAAAAAATTTGTATGTGATCAACTCGGCAACTCTATTTTCCATTCAAAAGAAAAATGAAAGTGAAATTAAATTTAAAAATCCTCTTCAGTGGAATATGAGTGATAAATCATATAGGAGGAACGATTTGAAAAGCAAGGCCTTCGAAGCAATTGCAAATTAAATGGAGCTGCCGGTAGAAGTTTATGCTTTGACAACATTTTGAAAATAAGCTCTCCCTGTCCTGTTTAAACAGTAATTAATTAACTGTTGGCTAGCGGGCACCGCAGTGGTGCAGAGGGTGAGAACGTAAAGAATTCTGATGAGAGAAAGTGGTGTTTCTCGAAACATATGTAAATTCAACCAACAACCCAGGTTCGAATCCCAAGCCAAAAACAAATTATCAATAAATTTTAATAATAATTTTCATGTAACAATTCTTACCTTCAGTAAAAATAATTTAATGAAAATTAAATTTAATGAACTCGAGCCGAAATAAAAGAAATATCAAATATTTTCCGATTTTTTGACGATTTTTTAAATTTGAAATGACGATTTTTCCGAACTAAAAAATATTTTTTATAATCGTAATCAATTTAATCAAACTTTTAAAAATTAACTGAATTTTGAAATGTTAATAAATTTATCACTGCACTTAATTCAGTGAACGATTAATTAATTTATTTGACAAATTTATAAAATTTATTTAATAAATATTAGCTTTAACATAATGATTTAAATATTGAATACTACTGCCCTTAATTAGTTGCACTCAGCTGTATTTCTCATCTTCGACGCACTGTAATTGTAAATATAAATGCGTTTCGCTATTTGTAGCTTGTTCTACTTTTTTTTCGAAATGGCTTAAAACATTTTGGTGAACAAGATTATATTACAAGTAGAATGAAGGATTATTTAAAATGTGTGTAAACTTTTTTATTTTTTATATGTTTTTTTTTTTTTTGTTTTGTTAAACATAAATTGAGGATCATAAATTCTGTAAAATGCAATACAAAATCTTTTTTAATCATGATGTAGTGGATGGTTTTTTTTGTTTGCCACTCGTTTTGCGGTTTAATGTAAAAAAAAACAATCACCTCTTTGGTGTTATTTTGCATATTTATTATTATTTTATTTCGGTTTATTTATTTGGCTGAAAAACTGCATGAAATGTACTTGGATTTGCAATTCCAAATATGGGAGAATTTTATTGTTAAGTATCTTTTCATAATAAGGATCAATCAGGTTTTTTGCTTTAATTTAAAAAAGAGATATTGAAAATAAATTTTGTAAAGAACTGTGCATATAAAATCCGGTTACAATAGAAGCAGAATTGTTGCTGAAAGACAATTACCGTTATTCTGACAAAATGTTGTGTCTAAATGTTGGTATTGATTTGTGTCTTTTTTCTGAGACAAACTCATGTATTAGAAATGAAAATTTAACAAATTATTTTCATATCTTTTAACTGCCGCAATTGGTTACAACAATCTCCTTTTTAATAGAGAAAAGTGTTTCCTAGCTTAGGCCGTGTTTTCACTATGTTTGCACTATGCAATTTTTGTTGTCAAATTGTGCAAATTGTTGGCAATTGTATGAAAACGGGTTGTCATATGGCGTCATCTATGATTTCAAACATATATGACGCCATATGACAACCCGTTTTCATACAATTTCCAACAACTTGGACAACGATAAAAAAACTATTACTTTATTCTCGAAGTATACTGGAAGTAGATCATAATGTGATTATTTTAGATCATAATATGATTACTTTAGACCATATTATGATGACCTTAAATCATAATATGATTACTTTAGAACATAATATGATTTCTTTAGATCATATTATGATTACTTTAAACTATAATATGGTTATCTGGGGTCATAATATGATCATGTATGACAATTTTATGATTATATTGGGTTATAATATGGTGTTAAAATATTAAATTATGATTAATAAGAAAGTATGATGATGAAATATTATGATGATAATTGATCATAATATGATATTTCGTGACGCATATACATATTCATTATAACATGTTTTTACTACAATCATAAATCTTAAATCTCAAGCAGGTTTTTTTCTCTGTGTGTTAAACAATCTAATTGACTTTCATTACAGAATTGACATCAAAACTGTAATGAAACTAACTCATGTCAAGACGAAAGAAAGTTATGTAAATTTTCAAATAAAATAAATCGATTTTTGTTTTTATATCAATTCAAAACTTTATACAACCTTATATTATAATGGTTTTATATATTTATATATTATTATATACTGCTGTCACACAATATATCCCTTCAGGTATGCATATGTGCAAGTGCACCAAGTTGTACGTATCTATTGTGTTTTTATTTAGCCAACTTTCTTAGCACCAGGAAACACATTAAAACTTTACGACTTTGCTCTTAAATCCAGGCTGTTTGGCTTCAATTTCTTTTATTTTAATATAAGAAAATAAGGTTTTGTTTTATGTGTAAACTCCTTGAATAAAGTTATAAATATTAAAGGAATAACTTGCAGACAAAAAAAAAACTTTTTTCTCTGCTACTGTTTTAACCCGGCAAGCAGCTATTAAATATGCAAAAAAAAACTGAAATAAAAAGTAATAAAGTGAAACAGACAGAAATATTTGACTGTATTAAAAAGGCAGTATAGCATGTAGAAAAGAATTAAAGTCATTGTTAAGAAATCAAACATTTTAAATGAACATTAATTTAAACAAATATACTACAACAATTAAACCTTGAGTAGAGCAAAAATTTGTTTGAAACAAATTTTACATATCCTCAAAATATCCAGGCTAAAATAACAAAGCAGCCTATATTTTTTTCTGGTAAACGCAAAACATTGTTAAGCCATTAAAAGAATTGTTTTATTTACTTTTTAAATTCTATGATAATAACGCCTTCTACTTAATGGCCATTTCCAGTTGAAAGCAAATAAAATGCAAAAATAAGGGGGAGGGGGGGGGGAAATCTAACTTAATGAGAAAAAGGGGTTTTATTTAATAAAAACCCATTAATCTTTATTGAAATGTTGTTAAAATGTCCTAATCTGTGATGGAAAATGAAATAAAAATACATTTATTCATTCATATAGGGCATAGAAATGGGATATGGAGAAATAAAATAAAACAAATCTACATACACATTAAGTACTCTGAAACATAATAACAAAAGTATTTCATGCAGTCCATGGAACGAGGGCACTTTTCGTTTTTTTGCATTTAACGAGTCCTTCCAGCACCCTAGTTAAAGAGTTAAAGTTATTGAAACACAAGCTTAGCTATAAATAAAATATACGAAGCTTTTATTGATATTATCTACTTGATATCAGCCTTACTTATTTTCCCGTCACGTTTGTTATAAGCATGTCGCGTGCTAAAGTTTCATCTTGGCATTCACAAAACTAATTAGCTACTAAGGTCACTAGTCAGGCAGCTGGTGTTCAAACTCACTAATTGTAAGCCTTAAGTGCATTATCGTATGTTTACTACTTTAGACCAGCTACCGGACTATCACTTTGTAATCTAGCGGAGTTCAATTTACTTTACTTTTTGAAACATTCACATGTCGAATAACTAGATGAACTGGAAATTTGTTAACTAAATGCATATCTATATGTTTGGTGACACTCACCAGAACTATTGGGCAACTTTGTCAAGTATAAACTAAATATTCTAACATTTTGTACAGATACAGTTGTATGCATGTGTAAACTATTGAAAGGTAATGTTTAAATGTATAAGTGTCTGTACGAGTAGTGTGGATAACATTAGTTTGAAAATAGTTACAGTAGTAACTGACACATATAAAAATCAATTTAAAATGTTTTTTATAAATCTGTTACTGTTACACAAGCATAAACTTTATTAATATACGTACGTATGTGCTCATACGTATTGAATTTTTAATACATACATATGTACATATATACACTTACATATACTTTCATATTTATATGAAACATTCCAGTAGTTTTGCAAGTACTTGAGGTATCCTGTGTAGACAGACAATAATTTTGCAAATGTTTCATCATTTGCCTAATTCCAGTTTACATATTTTTGATAATTTGATAAGTATGGGGTCTTTTTGGTGTAAAGAGATATTAATTTATCCTGAAGTCAATAGTCACTTTTGTGTCTCTAAGTAACCTAAAGTGTAGTCACTTTAAGTTTTTTTGTATTGGACATTAGCGAGTAGTTATTTTTCCCACCAGCAGTAATCTATTGGCTAGCTGAAACAATAATAAGTAACATATTGGCAAGCAATTAAAGATTGCAGCAATCAAATTAACCCATTTTACTCGACTGGGTATTTAAATACCCAAAAAAGTTAAAGTAGTAAAAAAATTCTTGCGTTAGCCTGATAAGAGATAATGTAAACACACTTGGCCGTCACAGACTAAAAAGTGAAAATGGGTATTTAAATACCCAACCGTTCATAATGGGTTCTAAAATTAGCTATTTTCTCTATATTGAAATAATTCTTTTGGGCGTAAATAAAAGGGGAATTTATATTTTTTAAATTTATTTAAAGAAAATTAGAGGTTATTTAGACTTTGCAATTTTAGATTTATTTCGTGTGACACTTCTATGGTAATCCAGGAAGCATGGTACTGGGTGCAATTTCGCCTGGCACTTCAAACATCCGTAAGTCTGAAGTTCCACGGGGCTGTTTACGCATTTTCTTGACGTCCATCAGTGGTGCATGATTAGGCAGATTTTCACGAACAGATTCACACGAATTATCGCAGACATGAAAAAATTGCTTGATTCGTTTGAATCTATCTCTTGGCATACATTATTTTATCATCACACACCCTAGGGATTCTCGGTTTGACCAGTAAGTAAGTTTATTTTCTTGTGGTAACGTATGGTAACCCGTTATATATAAGACGCCCAAAAACATTTTGATTTCCGTAGGTGTTGTTACAAATGATGGACTATTGTTTGCGGCAGCATACTTGTTGGTGGAATTCACTATAAGATCCAACACCTACTCATCTGTAAACAATTTTTAATTATGCTTTCGGGACCATTTTGGTTTCATTCCCTTATCAATTTTACGTCTCTTCTTATCAATCTTACTGGAGGTCACTGGCAAATCATCATTCTCGTATTCAGCAGATAGTATATCTTCATTGCATCTACTGAAGTAACGTTCTATTTCGTAAGTCCCAGTAATCTTGTGAGGCAGATTTTGGTCGTCGTTCAACACTTGTAAATTGTTATCCAATTCCTCCGTATCACTTATCTCGTCGACGTCAACGGGTGAAAATATATTCTCTTTCAAAATCTTCTTCGCCATCAGACCAGCCATCGAAAATTTCTTATAATTCGGCAGTAGTACTAATTTTCTGACTACGATTCATTTTTATATCGGTTGCCTATAATTTCTTTTTCGTATAAATTTATGTTTTTATGCACTTGTTTTATTGCAAAAAAATTCACTTGATTTCATCTGTTCACTTTACTTTACTAAAATAAACTACATGCAAAAAGTTCAACAAGTCTGAAAAAGGATAAGCAAACTGGGAATCCCCTTTTTAAGAACAAACTACGGCGTAATTTTAAATATTTGTAACGCTCTTCGAAGTACCAGAACTTTGAGTGGTCAAAAAAATTAATAATTTTGTAAACAAATAAATAGCTTTTGATTTATACTGAAACAAGAAAAACAAACAAGCAACTTCTATGGACCTCCAGGTAAAATTCTGAAAGTTTCGTCAAAATCGTACGAGCGGTCTATGAGCCGTCTTTAATGGGTTAACAACTACTTTATTTAATTTGATTACTGTAGTTAGGTTACATGCAATTATAACTATTTCAACATTTTTAAACATTTGTTTTAAATATTATGGTCATTGTAATTATTTATATGATCTCTGCAACCATGATATGCTTAAGTTACCATTCGCATGATTATAGAAGTCATATATGTGATTGTAGCAATTATGTAATGTTTATGATGATGAGATTACATTATATTATGTTGATCTCTATCATAATTAAAGAGCAAGAAATTATGATAAATGGATTCATCATAAATATGATTACAACAGATATACACATAGTTACTACAATCATGTATATAATATGATGATTAATATGATTAATTGTAATTAGTAATCAGATTACAAACTAATAGTTAACTGTGCCCTACACTGACCACTGGTGATCCTAAATGTTGGCCATCAGGCAATAGTTTGTAACAGTCACTCAGAGCTGCTGGGACTATACAAGAGCATGTTATAATGTATGCCTGACTGTAGTAAGTAAGTAGAACTTTTCTAACACAAACTATTAGGTTTGTTGTGTATTGTATTTCATACACCAGCATATTGTTGTTATTGCTTTTGTAGTTTAAACTATGAATGGTTCGATTATTGGGTAAGTTACCTGAAGTTGAAAATACGTTCCAATTGCAGAAATAAATTTTTGTTCTAGCATGTATTTCATCTGCAAATTACGAATTTCAGTTCCAATTCAGAAAAAAAAATCCTCCTGGAAAGCTCCAGGACAAAAACAAGGAAGACAGCCTGTAGACGGTCTTAGGGGCTAAACGGGAAAAACCGGTTTTTTTTAATACTCAGCTGATGACCGTCTAAAGACGGTCTTAGGCGTTAAAGGGTTAAGATTATAGTAATCTAATGGAGAATAAATCATTAATGATAAAATCTGTCAAATGTTTAATAATCGACCGCTCAAGAAATCTCTAAAAGTTTTGGCAAGCACATATTTTCCAAATTTAAAAACTAGGTTAAGAAATTACTCAGTAAGACCTACAATCTAAGTCCCAATTTAAATGGGACTTAGTTGTAAACACAGCACAATTCTTATTTATGAGGGTGCTGTAGCTTAATTGGTTAGCGCATTTGATCACACTGTAGAACAATTTCAAACTTTTTCCAAAATTACGGGGTTCCGACGATTGATTGTTGTTAAGGAGAGCAAAAAAAAAATATACGTGTGTCGGCGTTTTGATAGATCACATCAGAATTTCATTTAAGAAGCGGTTAAAAATTCCCAACTCTGGCCTGTTCTTGCAGCATATCGGTATATAAAACTATGTTTTCTTTACATCTCAGATGTAGGGTATGTTCAGCATTTTTGCAGATAATGGTATGGCAAATATTTTTTTAGAACATATTAACCCTCTAACTCCCCCCTCATAACGGTATTTTTGGCTTTATTCTAAGAAATTGTAAAAAACACCCCGAAAAAGGGGAAGGGCGCGATGAAATGTTCTACAAAAATGTTGGCCATAAAGTTTTACTATATATGTCAGAACATACCAAAACACAAACACTAAAAACCAATCAAATTCAAGACTGTCCATTAAAGGTTAATTTAGTTATTGTTCACATATGTGGGTCGTCCCATCTCTGGCGGGAAGGTTTGCCACTCCTATACTGAATTTGATTGGTTTTTAGTGTTTGTGTTAAGTTTTGGATTTTGGTGTGTTCTGACATATATAGTAAAATTTGATGGCCAATATTTTTGTATTGTACTGTGTCATTAAGCATGAGTTGGTATTTGTACGCCGGGATCGATTCCCAGCCGCTACCACTCAAACAACATCAATTTCTGATAATTATTAGTTTTCTTTCCGAAGTTAAATAATTAAAGAAAGGCTATAAAATCAAGCTTTAACATTAATGCGCCTACTCACCACCAGAGGCGCTGCAATTCTGCACTAAAAACAAACATAATGCTCAATTGCAGAGTTGTGATATAAAAAGCTTTCTTCTTTCTCCAGCTTTACTTTTTCAACTATCCCCTCTCCAAGGAAAGTAATGCAAGTATATATAGGCATATTGATTGCCTGAGTGTTACTTCTCTTAAAAAAAAAAAATTCTAGTACAATCAAGTGTCAGCTTAGCTTAAAGAATTGCTTCGTGTAAATTGGGACTAAGTAATTTGGTGACTGCGGTTTTACTGAAAAACAGTTTCATTTTGTAGAATTTTAGGAAATTACATTTGCTTTTACCTCACTTATGTTTCAAAATGATTTTTTGTATTCAAATTTTTTTGCAATCGTTTATTTTTTTTTAGTGTAACTTACCTCACAAACACATTGTGTTTTACAATCCAATTTAAATGTCTCTCCATGTGCATACGTTGTATTGGCAACATTACAGTTTGCTACATCAAAGTATGATTGTTGTTGGTGTGATTATTATTGTTGTAGTAGTAGTTGTTGTTATTGTTACACATTCAGATACCAAACCAGGGAATAAAACGGAAGTCAACATCATGTAAAAAGAAAGAAAACGAATAAAAAAAAGTTAAAACAAACAAAAACAAAAACATAGAATAAGTATCTTTATTCGTGCAGATAAAATTACTAGTTCAGGTACAATATATAGATACGTTTCTAAAAAAAATCGCTGAAAAAAAAATAGTAAGCACAGCACTAAAGCAAAATGTAAAGTAATGAAATTGAATTGCATTTTGTTATTGTTGTGTGATTATTTGTTTTTTTGTAAATGTTTTAGCTTTTGTTTTTTTTTGCTCTCACATTTGCAATACTAAAGGGAAATGCTGTAATAGTTTTCAATGTAGAAAAAGCCATGTTTATAAATTTTAAATAAAGCTTTTTTTTTGAAAAATGTAGAGAATTTTTGTTAACACTCCAAGAAATATCTAAAAACCTTTTTTATTTTTTGAAAACATCTTCAAGAGTTTAAATTATATTTTATATACGCATTTAATTCCAATGACTGGCCTGTTTTGTCCAACACACAAAAGTTAAATAGAACCAGATTTACCTTTCTGCGAAAACTGTACTTAATTTAACTTTATTCTCTACCTTTTACATGTTTCTTTCAACGATTCTCTATTTTTATCAGCTTGCATGATTAATTGATTACTTAGTTTTATTTATTTCCATTTTGTTTCTTAATTAAATATTTTTCATTTACAACAGTTAGTTTTTCATTAGTTGAAATTAGAAATGTTGTAATAGACTTTTAATGACAAGCAACAGAAACACTGGAAACATTTCTAAGAATGTAGAAAGTTGTACAGTGTGTATGTGAAAGCTGTAGCAAGTAGCACATACTAAGTAAGGAAATTAAAATATTTTCTTAGGAAATTGATTGTATTGATGCAGGAAATAGATTTTGTAGTAAAAAAATAAAGAAAGTGTTGTACTAGGGTAATATTAGAAGAAAAAAACTTATTTATCAAGTCATTTAATTAATTTAAAAAAATATATTTTAAACAAAATAAAGTTCCAGATAATTAAAGTGCTTTATTTTGTAATAAAAAATGTTTTTTAACAAGAAGCTTTAATAAAAAAAAACTTTTTTCTAAAAAAAGCTTTTAACACATTTTGCACTGAAAGTCGTTTTCCTAAAATATTTTTTTTTTGCAAAAATTTTTAAAAAAGTTTTTATGCAAAATTAGTTTTACTTATAAGCTTTTATTATTTTGTTCGTCAATAAGCTTTTCACAAAATACAAATTTTCTTTTAAACAAAATTTAGATTTGTTTGCAAAAAAATTAAAAAAAGCTTTCATTAAATTTTTTTGAAATAAAGCTTTGAGACAATCTTGTTTCGAAGATTGTACATAAATTTTAAAAATGAAATACTTTTTAATTATTTGCACTTAAAAAATAAACTTTATTAGGTTTCTTCAATTTCCAAGTGTTATTCGCACGTCCGGTACTTTTAGAAAGTCTAGACAATGTTCCTATCACTTTGGAGTCAGAATGCTAATTGAATTTTCTTACAAAATACTTCGCCTTTTATAGGAAAATGCTAAGGCGTGCTTACATTGTTATTAGTGTAAAGGCTGCAAAATTATACAGAGTGGTATTTTATAAAATCGTTAAATTCAAAAATTATCTTTAAATGTTTAGGGTTGCATTTCGAAATTACTACAGGGTTGCATCTTATAAAAGTGTTAAATTCAAATGTTAGTTTAAATAGTTAGGGATGTATTCTAAGTTTAAATATAAATAAATAAATAAATAAATGAGGGCCGCTACAGCTTTTTAAAATTTTGTGATTTACGGACCTTAAAAATTAATATTGTTTTAGATTTATTCGAAAAAAGTTTATTTTTGAAATAAATCTTTCCTAAAGTTTTGTGATTAGCAGAATTTTCAAAATTAAAAAAAAAAAATTTTTGGATTTATTCGCAAAAAAAAAATTAAAAAAAGCTTTCATTAAATTTTTTTGTTTTTTTTAAATAAAGCTTTCTTAAATTTTTGTGATTTACAGAATTTTCAAAATGAAAGTTTTTTTAGATTTATTTGCAAAATAAATTCAAAAAAAGCTTTCATTAACTTTCATTAAAGTTTATTTTTGAAATAAAGCTTTCCTAAATTTTTGTGATATGCAGAACTTTCAAAATTTAGATATGTTTGGAAAAAAATTAAAAAAAGCTTTCATTAAATTTTTTTTTAAATAAAGCTTTCTTACATTTTTGTGATTAGCAGAATTTTAAAAATTAATATTGTTTTAGATTTTTTCGCACAAAAAAATTAAAAAACTTTCATTAACTTTCATTAAAATGTAATTTTGAAATAAAAGTTTCTTAAATTTTTGTCATTTACAGAATTTTATTAATTAATGTTATTTTTACAAAATAATATTTTTGCAAATCTATTTTTCTAACAACAAAATTTTACCTCATTCTTCATCTTTAAAGTAAGGTTTTTATAAAAAAGCTGTTTAGAAAGCATTTTAAACTGTATGAAAAAATTATAATTTAAAACCTCGCATGTTGCGTTAAACTTCAACTTCAATTAAACAACAAACTATTTAAGAACTTACTCAACTAACTTAATATACATTCACGAAACTCATAAATACAAGTATTTATATTTTATACATACATATATAAATATATAATTATTTATTGCAAGTGCTTTTCATTTAAATTTCCATCATCATTATTATGATTACTACATAGTATTTGGCAATTTCCAAAGAGCAACACTCACCAATTCCCTCACTCGTCGGCACATTCATTTACAGGTTAAATGGACGTAGCGACAAACGGACGAGTCGAATGTATGAAGTTCAATAAGCTAAAGTGCCGTGACTAACAATTTACCCGTGTAGTTTATCTTTCTTGTGTCATGGTCAGTTTGTTAAAAAATAAATTTAACTTTAAGCCATAAAAACTGACAAACCGACAGACGGACAGACAGACACGTGCCAGCGATAGTTAAGGGCAATGACACAAACGGTAAACAACAATTTCAGTATACTGAGTTGTTAAAAATTACAGCAATACATAAAAACACATACACAATAATAAAAAAAGAGAACAGAAAACCAAATAATATAAAGCTGAAAATATAAGAATGTAATGTTACTGGAAAAATTAAAACGAATCCAGCAACACATTTTAAACATTTTTGTTGAAGAACAAACACAAAAAACAAGAAGCAAATTCTTTATACACGTAACGTATACGTACTATTTAATTATGTTTGTAGGTGTTTATTGCTCATACGTAATGGTGTCCCAAAAAATAAGTATCTACTCGTATGTATTTCAAAGTGTTAAGTTAAATACACCTGATTCTGTTTTTACTCGGAAATTGGTTCCAGGAAACCCAGTGTAAAAAAGACTTTGATCGTAGGCAAAATAGGTGAGTGGTTACTTATCTCTAAAACTTATTGAAATTAGTGAAAAACAAGGCTTTTTTAAGAACAACTATTCAGGTTTATAATATTAAATCACATATACCTATCTACAATAGTTATTGAAGAAAACAATTTTATGACATTTGATGGTATGCACTAAAAGGGAATTCCCCTAAATTTGTGATATGAACATATTTCGCAAAAATTAAATTTAACCAAAAAAAATTTAAGCCCAAAAGATTTTGAATCGTGCTAAATGGAATAAAATCGTGTAAAAATGTAAAATTTGTTTATTTTCAAACCGTCCTAAATCAAAACCGTGTATAAACAGAATTAGGTGTAATTTTGTTAGAGCCAATTTGAGGTAAATTTCAGACAACAAAGTAATAAAACAATTTATAACAAAATATGAAACGATTTTTTCCAATATTTTTTGTAAGTTGTGTAAAGTTCTTGCCGTAGTTAATAACAGGAAAATATTTTGAATAATTTCACTAACTTAAAGGCCAACTCTTCTCAGTCTCTTTATGTTTATAGACTTAAAATAATAATAATTTTTTTCACCATGCTTATATAATTTTGTTATTCCATGTATTACGAAAACCAACTTTTCATTTGAGTTGGAAAAATAAATGATATTGTTAGAAAAAATATTTCTCAGTTTAGTTTTGTTTAAAATTTCAGTTATAATTTAAATAATGAAAAATGTATATACAGTGACTCACATTTAAAGTCGGGCAAGATGATTAATTTAAAATTTTACTTTCAATGAACATTTGTGGACTATATCAATCGGCACTTTAGAAAGTTACTGGTGCTTTTCACGGACGAAAGCAAAATTCAATTTATTTGAGTCCGATAGCCGGCGTTATGTATGTCGCAAATCTCATGAGGAGTTTTGACCTAAAAATACTAAAAAAAATGTACAGCACGGGGCTTGTCAGTGATGGTGTGGTGTTGCGTGGCTGCTTCCGGTGTCGAAAATCTTCATTTTGTAGAAGGCATAATGGATACAAACAAAGTGCTCATAAATTGGAAATTGTCACTAACTTTAAGTTTTACCAGCACACAACGCTGATAGCGAAGAACTGGTTGTTGTATAATTGTCTTAAAGTCCTCAAAACACCTGCACAAAGAACAGACCTTAACGTAATCAAGCATTTATGGGATGAGCTCGGACGTCAAATGCAAAATGGCTTATGTACCAGTAAAGACCAGCTCAGAGCTGCGTAACTGGAAGAGTGGAACCAAATAAATCCTAATGTGTGCAAACAACTGATTGAATCGATTCCAACGAGACTCCAAGCTGTCGAGAATAAAAAAGGATATGCAACAAAATACTAAATGTCTTATCAATAATTGAATTCAATGACCTGACCGACTTTCAGTGTGATCATACTAAAGGGTGTCCCAACTAGAACGCAATTTTTAAATTTTAAATAAAACACAGATATTTAAAAAAAAAAATGTGAAACTTTATTATATCGTAAAGTAGACAGAATTAGGTTATGTATAGAACACGATATCGTGCAGATGACCGCCGCGGCTTTGCTGGCACACACGCGATCTTTTAATGAAATTTTCAATGACCTTTTTGCATAAATGCTGCGTTATTTCATTAATGCAGCATCCAAATTCCTCTTTTAAGGCTTCAGTTGTCGTCGGCTTATTCGCGTAAACCATCGGCTTTAAAAAACCCCAAAGAAAAAAATCTAGATGTGTTAAATCGCACTATCTAGGCGGCCAATTCTGGTCTCAAAAATGAGAAATAACACGACCGCGAAATGACTGATGCAGCAATTGAATTCTTTCTCTGGCTGTATGACATGTGGCGCAGTCTTGTTGAAACCACATGCCCTCCACATTCATTTCTTCAATTCTAGGCAAGAAAAAACTGGTTATAATTGCACGATACCGAACACCATTGACTGTTTGCGCTTGACCTGCCTCATTTTCATACATTTTTTAAAAATATTCTATAAAATGTTCGTAATGTATTTACATAGTTCGTACGATGGAGAATTAACAAAAGAACAAATTGGTCTTAATGCAAATTCCTGTTTGTGAATTTTTGTTAGTCTATATAATCTTGGTGCAGTGACGACATTTGTTTTATTTTTTCAATATTTGTTATAATATTAAGTTTATATAGTTTGTCTGCTAAAACATTATTAGTCTTCTGGAGTTTATTGGTTGGAAATATTTTAATCAATTTATATCTCGTAATATCTCCTACAATGTTATTAATTCATACGTCATAATTCTGTTTGTTCATAGCAACAGTAGCGTTACCTTTATCTTCTCTTAAAATAAGTATATTTCCATTTAATTTCAAGAATTTTTCAGCTTTATATTAAATAGAAATGATGCAAAGATGAAAAACTAAGAAGCAGTTCTTAATATTTTTGCCAACACTGTACATATCTGCCAAAGCTACGTCAAAAGCAGAACTAGCATAGTAGGAATAGTATAACGAAAACGTAAGAAAAAACATTACACAGACTAAAATAAATAAAATGTATTAGTCTAGAATAGTATTTCAAAGTATATACTTTACATATATGTATACAACTTTTCAATATTGTATAAGTAAAAGTTTATATAAGACAACATGTGTGTTAGTCGTCCATATATTTATCAGGCTGTGAAGTAAAATGTTATAAAGCTAGAAAAAAGGGTTTGTTTTTTTTATGATCACAGACAAATACAAACATACAGCTACACACATGTATATATATATGTATGTATACATATATTCTAACTGCAAATGCTCAACGTAGAAGCATTTCTAAATATGTATGTATGCCTGAGTTAAAACCAACATCATTCTCTTAAGTCTATTTACTTAAAATACTCGTATATGAACACGTACGTATTGGTTTCTTTGGAAAATAAACTAGTGAATAAAAACTAACCCATCGTTGTACGTAGCCGATTGTATAACGGTATTCATATATACTCGTATGTACATATACACGCAGAGAAAAAAAACGTAATTATGCATGTTTACTACAACTATTTCAACCCTGTCGGACTTTGAGTTTACTTAAAACTAACTCAAGGTCAATCCAAAATAAGTCATAAGTGACACAAAACCTAACTAATTTCCAATGTAAATCGCTATTCAGTTTTTCCACGCGTTGTCATCAGAATGAGTCAGTACTCACTCACTCTGCATAAGTTTAAGCTAACCAGAAGCTAGCTCATTATGAGTGAGCCAATGATTAGTTTAATACTTTCGAGAAGAAGTCAAATGTTTTAAAAAACAAATACAGTGGATGACCAAATTATTAGTTACGCATGCAAAATTGCTCAGTTTGAAGCCGTATAACATTTTGAAATAGTGGAAATTTATCCTTTTATTTGCTCTTTTAGGTAAATTAAGTGTTTCTAATTCAATTAAAAATAAATTCTTTTGTTTTAAAAATATATATTTGAGG
The DNA here is from genome assembly GCA_916048285.2 of Bellardia pandia. NCBI lineage: Eukaryota > Metazoa > Arthropoda > Insecta > Diptera > Calliphoridae > Bellardia > Bellardia pandia. Next base: position 53,032,352 of record OU696531.1, read on the forward strand.
AAAAAAAATATTACAAAATTTTTTGAAAAAAAATCTTATAATTTCGTAGAACCTTTCTTGGCATCAATTACAGCTTGCACCCTTTTTGGCATGCTCTGAATGCATTTTTGAACATTTTCTTTTAGTTCTTCATCGTGATGCCAGACTTTAATCAATTTAATCAAAATTGCATATTTCACACTTTAGAGCAGAATGACAGAGAATGATCTACAACTGCACTCTAATGTCACCAATCATTGTTGACACTGCACAAAATATTTAACAGTATTGCCAGAATTAAAATACTAAAACATCTGGTACAAGAAATAAATTTATATAAGTATTAAAAGCGGTTGAATCTTAAATAATATAGTGTAACTAATAATTTGGCCACCACATTTTTGAGTTATTTCAGAAGTCAGTTGTAAATGAGCTAGCAATAAGTTAACTTTATTTTGAGTTAGCTCACAAAAATCCCACAGGGAACATTTTAAATATTTTTTTTTAATATTATGGTCACTGTAATTATTTGAATGTAGAAATAGGACAAACAGAACTTATTTCTCTGAACTCGAACATCTCCTATCAGAAAAAAGAAGAATGAGAAGAGAGTGGCAAATTCACAGGTCTCCTGAACTGAAAGCTAGGCTACGGGTATGCAGAGATATACTAAGAAATTTCTTAGAAACCCAAAGAATGGCTTCACTTAAATCTTACTTGGAGGGTCTTGATAGTACCCCACAATCTGACTACTCGTTATGGAGGGCGGCAAGAGGTTTAAAAAGACCAGTAAGAGGAAAACCTCCTTTGCGAAATCCGACTGGTGACTGGGCTAGAAATGATTCCGAGAAGGGGACTTTATTTGTTAACCATTTGAGAAATGTGTTTACTATAAACAACTCAAATAATAACGAATCTGATTTGCCACCACTTGTTATAAGGCCTCCTGTACCTCTAAGACTAAACTTTCGTGATGTCCAAAACGCTATTGGTACTCTGAACCTTAGAAAGGCTCCAGGTATGGATAAAATCAGCAATAAAATGCTTGTGGAGTTACCTCGTGTAGCAAGAAGAATTATCCTCTTTATCTTCAACGCTATTTTACGCCTAGAATACTATCCTGCAGATTGGAAGGTGTCTATGATCACTATGATTCCTAAGCCAGGGAAGGACCATACCAAAGTGGAGTCATATAGGCCAATTAGTCTACTGCCGACAATTTCAAAACTGTTTGAAAAATTGTTAATGACTAAATTGACTCCAATTCTGAATGACACTGAATGTATTCCTAATCATCAATTCGGCTTCAGAGCTAAACACAGCACCATCGAGCAAACACACAGATTGGTAAATGTGATAAGAGGGTCGTTTGAAGACAAAAAATACTGCTCCGCCCTTTTCATTGATGTGTCGCAAGCGTTCGACAAAGTTTGGCATGACGGTTTAATGCACAAAATAAAATTAACTCTGCCTGCTAACACCCATAAACTCATGGAAAGTTATTTATACGGTCGCAAATTTAAAATCAAAGAAGGTGATTTTTTAAGTACCGCTCAGCCAATTGAATCAGGTGTGCCACAGGGTAGCATACTGGGTCCTACTTTATATTTGATATATGCCTCCGACATGCCGTCAGACCCTAAAATCCATACGTCAACTTTTGCAGACGATACAGCCTTTATCAGCGTCCATCAGGACCACCAAGTTGCATCACAGAATTTGCAGAATTATGTTTATAAACTAGAGAATTGGCTAGAGCTTTGGAAAATCAGGGTTAACGAACAGAAATGTATTCATATAACTTTCACATTGCGAAAAGATACCTGCTCGTTCATCAGAATAAATAATCAAATTATCCCGCAACACAATGAAGTCAAATACCTTGGCATTCACCTCGACCGCCGTTTAACTTGGAAGTCTCATATTGAAGCGAAACTTACACAAATGAGATTAAAAGCAGTGCAACTTAATTGGCTAATCGGCAGAAACTCTACATTGAAATTGGATTGCAAACTTTTGTTGTACAATGCAATACTAAAGCCAATCTGGTGCTATGGAATTCAATTATGGGGTACTGCCTCAGCATCCAACATTGAAAAAATTCAAAGGGGTCAAAATAAAATTCTACGTATAATTACTGCAGCACCATGGTATGTTAAAAATTCTCGAATCCACAAAGATCTAGGCGTGCCATTAGTAAAAGTCGAATTTACAAAATATGCGTCAAAGTATGTCAGCAAACTTGAACACCATCCAAACCCCCTTGCACGAGACATCCTTAACTTTAGTGGCCACAATCGGTTGAGAAGGAGGGATACCCTTGCTTTAACTCAAGCGCAAAATAGATGACTGGATCAGTTGATGTGAAATTTTTTTAGTATCATAAAAATTTTTGTCTAGCACTGGCTGGGCTTATTATTTTCTTTTTAGTATTAAGATTTGAATACTTATTGTCATTTCATTTTGAAGATTCAATAAATAATTAAATGCAAAAAAAAAAAAAAAAAAAAAAAAAACTGTAATTATTTATATGATTTCTGCAAACATAATATGGTTAAGTTATAATTCACATGATTATACAAAATATGATTATAGCAATGTATATGGTGATCAGTTTTATGCTGAGAAGTTATACCATATTATGTTGTTCTCTATCATAATCAAAGACCAACAAATTATGCTAAATGAATTCATCATAAACATGATTGCAACAAATATATACATAGTTGCCATAATATTGTTCAAAATCTTGTAAAAATGTTGTGGTAAATATGTACAACTATATTTTTTCGCTGTGTAAATCAGGATAGACAAAAAATCTGTCTGTACAATCAATCAATGTTATGGCGGGCATTTAAATTTTATATTTAACATAGACACCAGATGAAAGCATTTCCAGCATATTGACAGTATTGTAAATCAATCAATTATATATTTATAGACATATTTGCTAAAAAAAAAGGTGGCAGCAGAAAATAAATATGTAATTCGTCAGAAGCTAAAGTGAAAATAGTATGAATAATGAAGACAGAAACTTTTAAGAAAAATATACAGTTTTCTGGAGCAGTAATGGAAGATATTTTTTAAGTACGGATTTAGCTTATTTATAAAAATTTTTAGACTCTAGCAGTATGAAGTAAATTTGCTAAGGCCTGTTTCAAGATTTTGTGGAAAATTTTGGCATCAGTTTTAAACATTTCTTATTTAAGACATATTAGTTCAATTTCGCTCAAATATTCTATATAAAACTGGTGGTTCTGTTAAAACTACATTATTTTTAAAAAACATTTCCTATACTATTTTCTAATATGTAATTTAAGATAATTTCTTTGGGTAGCATATTGACGATTTTGTAATTTAAGATTTCTGTATATGTGGGAGCAAAATTTTAGCAAGACAGCAAAGGGTGCTGTAGTTTAATTGATTAATGCGTTTGATCATTAAGCATGAGTTGGTATTTGTAGACATGGTTCGATTACCAGTCGCTGCCATTCAAACAACATTAGCTTCTAATAATTATTACTTATCTATCTATCATAACGAATATTTATGGCAGCATACTCATGCGGTGGAATGTCACCGAAGTAAAATAATTAACACGTTAACTGTCAACTATGAGATAACTCGTAGATTGCATTCCCTTCTAGAGTGCCAATTACGGTTATCGCGTACTTACTAAAAAATTATTATTTTTACTTGCAAAATACGCAATTAACTCCACTTCTGAATGGAATTAAATTCTGTGACATGGCTGATAATATGAAAAAAATCAAATTGTCATTTTTGGCCAGTTTTTGAAAATTGCCGTGGCAGTAAACGTGCTAAATAAAGGCTAAAAAATCAACTCCAGCTTTAAATTAACATGCCTACTCATTCATCATGATTGCATTTGTTAAAAAAAATATGACCCACAATCAAGAACGCGACATTTGTACGCATTTAGTATGAACAAAATAAAGAGGTCTAAGATATTTTTTTCCTAGCATCCATTCTTATACATATCAATGTTCACTTAACAAGAGATCATATATTCATAGAATCAAGAACGCGACTGTATTTAGAAAAAACAAAATAACTGGTGTTGAAACTTAATATTTATAGAGTGATATTCATTAAGCTCAAGTGGATTAAGTCTACACATAGCCAATCGAATCGATTACAGCCTTATAACTTAAAATTAGGAACGAATATGCCAATATGTGAATCGAAAATAATTTTTTAAAAAAATTGTTTTTTAAATGCTTCGTAAGAAAGTTCTTTGAAAATACCTGTTTACTTAAAGCAACAATTTTAAAAGATTTTGTAGAACAAAACTGTTGCTCTAAGACCATCTTTCTGTCTGTATTGGCCTCCTCTGACTTCGTATTGATGTATTTATGTCCTACATGTTTTTACAATCAGTTTAAAGGTTTTTCAAAATGAAACAATATCAATGAAATAAATAAGGAAAAGAGTAATAAATATCAAAAAAAAAAAAGCAGTAGTAATGGATGCCGTTGCAGTACATTAAACAAACGTACTCTACTGCTCCTGCTATTGTGGATGGGTAGCAAAAAAACAAGAAGAAAAACATTAATATTGCCAGTTGCTTTATTTCTGTGTTTTCAGTTTACATTTTCATTTTGATGAAATGGATTTATATTTGAACATTCGATAAAGATTTATTTATGTCTTATAATATTGATGTATGTTGAAAAGGTTGCTTGTAATCGCAGGTGGTCAATAACTTGAATGTTGTTAACGAGCTAAAAGTGATTTGAAAAATGAAAACTAAATTCTATTAACTAATAAAGAAAACTAAAATGTTATACTTTGCTGAAATATAGATCTTTGTGCATAGCAAAAACTAAACGCTGAACAATCAGTCTTTATAGCTTTTAAAATATTAATACAATAATAAATATATTAGACTGGAGTTTCTAAAGGAAAATATTTATTTTATTAATCAAATATTATTAGAGGTTAGATTTATGAACTTATGTCTTAATTTCAAACAGAAAAACTCTGAATAACATTTTTGCAGAGGTTTTCACGAAATCAACAACCATCAAAACCACAAACACCACGTGATCATTAACTACATCATCATCATCATTGTTGTGCAAGTCATTATGCTCAAAATTGTTATCAGAATAATAAAGAGTTTTACGGTGGCATAAATAAAGGAAGTGCAAAAAAATATAAATCATGTTGAGAGAACATATTCAGCCCAATCATGAATAAAAAATCCGCGGGAGTTTTTTCCTTTTTAGTTTTTTAACATGGAATTTGAATAGCAAAAATTGGAAAAGGGCTGATTATTGTACTCAAATAAATTTATGAAATTTTAAAATATATACTGGAAAACTTTTATACTCGTCTATAAATGATTCTTTTTTGCGAAACATAGCCGGCCATACAAACCATTATATATACTATACTATAGATGTATGTAGGTAGCAAATACTTTTAGGAGTTCCAACCAATGTTACACCATTTTTTGTTGTAACAATAAAGCTTTTATAAAATATTTATACTTTGTAATAAAAACGTACAGAAGTTGTTAATGTAGATATGTCTGTTCATGCTCATAATAAAATGAGTTTATTTTGTTCTGCGGATTTTTATTTTGTAACACAGTGGGTGTAATTGGTTAAGAAATGAAACCTTTTGGAAGTAGTGACAAACAAGGATTTTTTAAGCTGAACTATTCAGGTTTATAATATTAAATCACATATACCTACAATGTGCTTTTACACAATCTAAGATTAATTAAAAAGTAGAAATGAACTTGTCATACATACATTTTTTGCATCACTTTTAATGCCTGTTCGCCGATCTCGAACGTTAACGTTCGCTTAGATAAGACTTAAGACACAAACTTTTTATCGTATCTATTTTTTTACTCAATCAAGTTTGTTTATTCCACAATCAAGTTTGTGTCTTAAGTCTTATCTAAGCGAACGTTAACGTTCGAGATCGGCGAACAGGCATTAAAAGTGATGCAAAAAATGTATGTATGACAAGTTCATTTCTACTTTTTTAAAGGAAAAAACAAAACTGAAAATTAAAATTTAATGGTGAATGTTTTGGCATCTAATTTTTTGAAGATTGTGTCTATTAAATGTTGGCCGTCGCAGATGGTTTATCCGTTTAGTTTTATCAGTTTAGTTCAGTTTTCGATGACTCGTTTGAGCATTTCGACTGGTAACTGGCGAATGACACACGTGATGTTTTCCTCCAAGACCTGAACCGAAGCCGGTTTGTCCGCATAAACTTTTGATTTTACATATCTCTACAGAAAAAAGTCTAAAGCCTCAGTTGGCCGACTGTAATGGAATGTAACTGCAACAGTAAGAAACAGCTGATGGATATTGTAAAGTAATGCAAATGGTTATGGAGTTGTAATGTAACGTAACACTGTAATGTATGAATCTGTAAGAAATAGAATTTCCTTACAATTTTACGTCATTACACTATATTCCGTTACAGTCGGCTAACTGAGGCTTAACGGTGTGATATCACACTATCTTGGTGGCCAATCAACCGGCCCAAAACGTAAAATTATATGCTCACCGAAGTGTTTTCTCAATAAATCCATTGATTGAGGCGATGTGTGGGAAGTGGCGCCGTCTTGCTGAAACCTAATGTCAATTTCGACCTAAAATACGCCAACTCGTTCCATACGTCAGCCCGAGTTGCTACCGAACGGCGCTGAATCGACTCTCCACGGTCTTCGTGTACACTCTCAGCTACGGCCGCTATATTTTCTTTACAGCGTGCTGGATGTGGTCTATTCGCTGGAATATTATCCAATAATGATAGCTGGGTTTCAAATTGGGTGATGGTGTTGCGCATAGTACACTCAGTAGGCCGATTATGTTGCCCAACAGTTGAGCAAAGGGCACAAAACACAATCCTCACAGAACGTGAATTTTCGTAATAAAGTTGAACGATTTGTAAACGTTGTTCAGGCGTAAGTAAGTCTTTGCATTATGAAATGCCAAACAATACTAAACAAAAACAAGTAAGAAAGTATAGTCGGTCAAACCCGACCATATAATACCCTACACCCAGTATATGTATAAAACAGTTTTTTCAGAAATGGGCCTTATATGAGAGTTATAACCTACATATTATGGACCAATCATCCAAAAATTTAGTATCATGATGTCTATGAATATAAATATTATATGTGTTTAACTTTATCTCGATATAAATACTTTTAAACGATTTATGGCGCTTAAAGTGAATTACGGAGAGGGAGTTTCGCCTAATTATGGACCGACCATTATAAAATTGTACCGTATTATTTGCATACATATGAAATATATTTGCGTTCAATATGATTTGGATGCCAACATTTTTGAGAGTTATGGTCTTTGAAGGGATTTTCGGAAGTGGGCTTTATATGGGAGCTACGAGTAATTATGAACTAATCTGCACAAAATTTGTAGATATGATTTGGCTTTATTTACCACTAATTTTTGATGAAATTTGTGTGGATACTTACATAATTCAAACATTTATGATCGGTAAACCCCAATTTCGGGAGGACATTTGTATGGACCGATTTTCACCAGTTTCAATCCCGTCCATCCTTGGGTCGAAAAAATATTATGTACAAAATTTTATCGAAATATCTGCAAAATTGTGACCTGTACATAGCCAGCCAGCCAGTCAGACAGACGGACGGACAGACGGACATCGTTAAAACGACTCAGTAAGTGATTCTGAGTCGATCGGTATACTTTAAGGTGGGTGTTGGACCAATATTTCTGGGCTTTACAAACATCAGCACAAATCCAATATACCCTCCCCACTATTGTGGTGTAGGGTATAATAACATGACAGCATGACACGAAAAAAGTATCTCTACTTGTATTATCCGTTATGTACTAAAAGGGAATTGCAATTGCTCTGATCAGTAAATTTGCTTGTATCCATCAAAAGGGAAGGGAATTTAACAAAAAAAAAATTTTTTGAGCCCAAAAGATTTTGAATCGTGGTAAATGGAATAAAATTGTGTAAAAAATTTAACCCTTAAATGCATGAGGTCAGAACCCTGAATCGTGAGTACACTACCCTTACATAAAATCAATGACTAAATATAAATTCGGCACCGTTTTTCCGGAAAATTCAAAAAAGTAAATTTTTTTATGTACCATATATGGTACAGTATGCATTTAAGGGTTAAAATATGTTTATATTCAAACCGTGTTAAATCAAAACCCTGAAAAAATTAGGTATTGTTTAGCATGTTTACAAGAAATATTCCGGGATTATGGATCAATTGATAATGATCATCCAAAAACATTTTTTATTTTCGGTATCACTGAACCTTGCTTTCGAAATACCTACAGTGAAAAATAATAATAAATAATAATAAAAAAAATTATACAAATAATAATTTTCTTTTTCTTTTTTGTTATTTTTTATACGGTATGATTATAATATGAGAAAATACGTAAATTATATTGCTGCCTTTGCCTTTATTATATTTTCATTTACTCTGTACAAAAAATAGAGCCATCTAACCAAACCTTTTAAAACTATTAACAAAAATAAAGTAAAAAATATGTCAACAAGTCAACAAGCTTTTGACAAGTCGTAACTGGAATGTTCTTCCAAGCAGTATCAACCATTGTCCAAAGCTCATCTTTATTTGCTGGATTCTTTTATCTGAGACATCTTTTAACCGCGCCTAACAAGTATTCGTTGGGATTTAGGTGTAGTGAATTTACGGGCACTTGTTGCTTTTAAATCATTTTTAAGGAACATAAGCCGTATTGTAGAAGTAGTCGCATTAAGCTGGTATTGCTTTTTAAGTGCGCATGACGTCACAAAGGGTCCCGTTTCACATGACTCAGTATTTTTCACTTTTAAGTTGCAAATATTTTGGGTTTTCTTTTCCTTGTTTCTGATTTATCTTTAGGTTTTATAGCATTTTCCGCCATTGTCTTTGAATATCCAACAATTTCAGCAATTTTTCTTTGAGAATTATCTTCTTGATGAAGCTTTTTGATCAATATTCGGCGCTCCACGCTACAGTGTTTTCTTCTGCTTATTTAATATTTTTTTTAAATTACAAGAGAGAAGTTGCATTTTACTTTAATATATATTTTTTCAAAGAAAGAAACTTAAGATATTAACATCGGACAACACTGTATTAAACATTAAATAATATTTTTTCCCTGAAGATGATCAACAAAGTTGGTCGAAATATTGGAAATAAATAAAATATAATAAAAATTAAAAAAGAACAAGAGTTTTTATATTTTTAATAAAAGGGACCTCAAGCCGAACTAATAAAATAGAAAGATTTTTTCAAACTTCAAAATTCAAAATAATGCATAAAGAATTCGTTTTCAAATTTTTTTGAACATTGTTAAAAAAAAACATTCAATTTATAGAGCAGCAGGTTGGTCTACTATTTTTCACATGACTGTATATGGCCTTTACATTGGTCATGAGTTGTGAAAATCATTTACTTGATTTGCTAGTTCAACATGGCCTTGTTCAAAAAGCACGACAATGTTTGGTATGCCACTTGCTACCATGTTTAATGATTGAACATCCTTTTCATAGATAAATATCCTAAAATTCCTTTTCCTATTTGAATTTCCTGAAAATTTCCAAATATTTATGCTTATCAGAAATAATGTCCTAAACCACTGTCCACTCTGACAGGCTTGTTAATACTCCATGAATTTTGCAAACGGACGAAAAAACAAACAAACCTAAAAGAGAAATAACTTTGTCAGATTACCGGTTTTTTTGTTTTGCCTGTTGTAGTTTCTTGCTTTGTTTTTGCTGGGGTTTGGCTTTGACACACAATAATATGAAAAAAACTAAAAAAAAACGGCCTTAAAAAGCATTGCAATACCATGTGTCTGTGTACGTGTTACAGTCGCGATAATTGACAATATTCAGTTCTATAGAGACACCAACACTGACACATACATACATTCTTACTTATATAGATGTATATAGGACAACATACACATACAAACTTCATAAAAAGGAAAATTTGCTGTGAAGACTGACTGATGTTGCTTTTGAGTATGGTGAGGATGATGATGACGATGACAATGATGAGTTTCCTCTTTTATATTTTATTGTGTGTAATATTTTGATTGACAAGATTTCATAAATATTATCATGTAACACACGCACATACAAAGTTTATAAAATACACCCACAAAGTATTATTGGAGTGCTACTCCTTTATATACATATGTGTATGTGAATGTATATTTACGGGTTGGTAGCCATATACATATGTATGTATGTATTTATAAAAGATGTGCCAAAATTAATGCATAATTATTGGACATTTGATATTCAAGTTTGTGTGGTACTATAAAGAGAGTAATTGTAAGTCATTAGATATTGGATTGACTTGTGATGCTAAACTCACTGGTATTGCAAAAATTAGCCGTTCAAATGTCAATATCAGAGCAGTGACTGAGAATATGGCTACAATTCTGGCAACATTAAATTAATGTAGTGAACACTGATTTATAAATGTCAAGAAGATCTCTATACTCACTGAAGATCGCCAAAGAGCAAAGAGAGTTTGTTGAATGTATTAGCGAGGATCAACATTCAAGATTATTATTTATGATTTATATTTACGGCTTTTTTAATTATCAAAATTTCTGCATTTGCCCAAAGTGACCGAAATGACCTTGATTGGGTGGACAGCAACGACAGGGTAAAACATCTAACCCAATAGTTATGATATTAAAGAAGGAAATCCATAATTGATTTTGTTGAAATTTTGTGATTCAGTATCTTATTTTAAATATGTAATTGTATTATTTATTTTTTTCGTTGTGTCGGCACCGGGATAAGTTGAGCTGATGTCGAGTCATACTAACCAAATAACAATAGAAGGTTTCGAAACACTAAATGTTGTTTTACTGATACGAAAACTCAGACATAGTTCATTGTACAGCTTAAAAGTGGGTAAATTGGATTAACTTGAAAGTCTTGACATTTACTTGTTGTTTTTATGAATGCAAATTCTCTCAAAGTTCAATTAAATTTAGGCAATATTATCGTTCTTTTGAAAATGCTATTAACCATTTGGTGGTTAGAATTGATTCATTTGGGCTTTCTGAAAATCCAAGAGTAGTTGTTGAAAAGTCTTTGCATGCTGGGATAATTTTTTTTTTTTTGAAAATTCATTTTGAATTGCTATAACTCGGTAATAATGTCATACAGCTACCGAAATATTGAATATGAAATTAAATGATTTCATATAAATTCTTTGGTGTACCTTAGTTTAAGCAACAAAGTTCTTGTTGAAAACCCTCTTCTTATAATCTCACTTAAGCTATGTGTCGACGATGGTCAGATATTACAACATTGTCCGAAAAATGTGCAGAAAATGTCTAACAACCGTGTAAACTTAAAATTTTTGTCTTCCAACGTTGCAAGAAAAAGCATTTTCAGTACATTGGAAGACAATAACATTTTCAGACATCTAACAATCGTGTAAACACACAATTTTGTCAATGTCATTGTTTTAAGACAATTGACAAACACCTTTCATTGTCATATGTGCAAAGTTTATGCATCTGCCAATGGCAGCATTGTCATAGAAATTATTTCTAAATGCAACTCTGTATATACATAAATAATAAACAAACAAGTGTGCATTGATAAAATTTTTGAAAAAAGTGGAAGAAAATTAAAGAATTAAATTAAAGTGTGCATTAGGACATAAACAGATAAAATGGTTCCAATTGCTCTTTGTTGTTCCATGACCATATTTAAAATTTTTAAACACACACACAGAGCTGCAAAACGAATTTGACAATGCCACACAACAATCTGACAACCGTGTAAACTGACAATTTCGGTTGACAGATAAATTCATTGTGTGACAATTGTGTGCAAATGAAATTGTTAGTTTTCTTACAGTCGTGTAAACTGACAATTTACTTTTTGCTAAAAAATTTTCAATGTCAGTACATTGATAGCACATTGGTAGATATGACAACGTTGTAATATCTGACCATTCTTATGAAAGTCTAAATTATGTGTGTGTAAAACATATTCACTTCTGAAATAAACAATCGAATTTAGTAAAATTTATCCAGATTATTTAGCACTGCATTAAGCTAATTGGTATTGAAAATCAGTTAAAACGTATAATAAGCAAAAAAAGTTCTAAAACAATGTCAATGTTACATCAAATTTTTTGCAAATTAGGGTTTTAACGAAAGTTGTTTGCAATATTGCTCATTGCCGAAAAGCTCTCAATAAACAATAATCTAAAGAATAAATACATTTTTCATTTAAACTGAATTCTTGCGCAAATTTTGAAATACCTTTTACATAGAGAGTTTGCTTAAAAAGAAAACTGTGCGAGTATATTCCGAACAAACAACAAAGGAATGTTAATAAAATTGTTACAGAAAATTGTTTGCGTTAAGTGGTTGTGAACAAATTTCTTTATTGTTTTCCATCATATTTTAATAAAAAAAAAAACACACGCCAGCATCGGCAGATCTATAGTTTTTGTAACCTCCTCTCAACCACATTTATAATAGCAAATTGAGTGCGTGTGTCATGAAAATGACTAACTACAACTTTATTGTTTGAAAGGACAAAAGTATTTACTTTATGACTTTGATTGTTTATCATATTTGCATATAATTGAAAACACTAACAGCAATAAAAGAAACTTTAATTATTTAATAGAAGTAATAATTTGAGTTGTTTTATATGAATTGTTCAACAAAAAGCTATATTCTGTGACAAATGAAATTTGTTAAATTTCCATTCGCCATGGGTTAGTCGTTAAGTTAAAGTTTATTTGTTAAAAGTTAAGTTTGTTAAAACCACAAAATTTTTATTTGATTACAAATTTCAGTAACTAACAAAGAACTGATAACAAACTATGATTTAGGTTGAAGAACGCGACATGGTTTTTTGTATTATATGACATCAAAATAGCTTTAAATATGTGCAGAAAGAATTCTATTTCCAGCAATATTTTAATAATGTTGACACTAGGGATGCCAAACGGGACTGGTTTTTCAAACCGTGGGATTCGGGATTTCATTAATTAATCCCGGGATCAGGATTTTTTTTCATATTAAAACAAATTGGTTTACAAATAATAACAATTTATTTCAAAAAAGCAACTTATGGTAAATATAAATATGTTTGAAAACAAAAATTTTAAATTGATTAAAAGTTTAAGAACCATCAATCATGGTGTAACTATACAAGGTGAGTGCAGTAGCACAGCTGACTGACTTTGTTAACAATGTACTTATGTCAAAAGTAATACTTTTTCAAGTATTTTTGACAGTAGTGCATTATTTTAGCCATATCCGTTCGTCTGTCCGTCTGTTGTTGGCACGTTAGAGCTTCCAAAAAAGACAGAGAACAATGAAATTTTTACCAAACCATTTCTGATCCACCGAAATGTTTGGTATTGCAAATGAGCAAAATCGGTCCAGTAGGAGCTGAGTTGTAGATCAAAGTTTCAGACTGCCTCGAAATTGTTCAGCAATTTTTCCCGTTTTTTTTTTTAATATAATACAGATAATAGCATTAAATTCTGCAGACTTTATTTTTGTTATACATATGAGAAAAAAGTTATGTTGAAAATGGTAGGAATCGGTCCATGATTTCTCATAGCCCCCATATAAATGTCTTCCGGGGATATGGTTTTATGCTACATAAATGTCTATAGAAAAGCCGTATCTAAACAAAATTCTACAATAGTTTTTTCATGCAAAGTGAAAACTTAAAACAATATTTTGTTTGCATCGGTCCATAATTTTGACATAGCTCCATACAAAGACCACTTTCGAAAATCACTTCAAGTTGACTATCAAGTTGAAATTCGACAAGCATAATCAAAATATACATTTAAATCGTCGTACTACGTTTCATGATAATCGGTTCATAGCTCCCATATAAAGTCCAGTTTCGAAAATCACTTAAATGCGCATAAATCTCTTAGAAATCTCCATAATAGGTGATTGGGTGGTGGGTACATAAGATTCGGCACATCCGAATATATTTGCTATATTTATATATAAATATATACAAAGCTTTTTTTAACCATTTTGCCTTTAATTTTGTATATGTATTGTGTTACCTTGATTTATTTCAAGCAGTAAAGAAACAGTCTTGCAAAGAAGGGTTAAATCAATTAAAGCTTTTTATACAGGATTTTTTTTTTCTTGGACCAGCATTTAGGGGACGACCCCTTCTTATGCAATACATTGTGTTGGAACTAGGAAAATAGGTTATGGGAGGGAGGATAGAGGGAGTAGTGTTTTTGAACATTTGATTTGAGTTTTCCTATATTGAAAGTGGCAGGGAGTACTTCTGCTGGTAGTTTGTTCCACATACGGACAGTAAGGCTTAAGAAAGAATTTTCCATGTAGTGTGTGTGTCCAAGCGATCACAAATGGATGGGCCCTGACTGAAGAACGTGTATTATGCAAAAAACTACGTGTTTCGGGAACCAGTTCCCTAATTTAAGCAGAACACATTACAATATAGTATCGATAGAACAGTGAAACACAACCCACATTGCGACGATGCTCCAATGAATCAATAGAGTTGGTGACAGTAGGGTAGCCACCGATAAGCATCTTCGTCCTCTCCTGCACGCGGTCGAGTTACTCTAAAATAGACTTCGAAGCGCCGGCCCATACACCGAATATAGGTGGTGTAAATAGTAAGAAAAATAGTAAACAAATACCGAAAAATCCCGGGATTTTTTAAAACAAATCGCGGAATTCGGGATTTGTTGACAGCCTCTAGCATGTTACCATCTCGTTGTGAAATAAAATTTATTACACATTTTTATTATAATGCTGTTCAAACTAAACAATTACAATAAATAAAACTTTTTTTTTTAATTTAACACACGTTACAGCAGTGTAATTTATTTTTTTTCCAAATTTTCCTTAAAACTTTCTACACAGCTACATATATTTGTTGTAGTGTTTCATAAACTCAAACTTTCTATATGAGTCTCTGTGGTTTCCCACAATCTACGCAATAATATAGAAATAAATTTAATTTCGAGCTTGAAATCATTTATCTAATACTCATTAAAAGTTTGTTAAACAAATTGCAATAAAACATAATACAAATGAGAGTTTATATAAATATGTACTTATTTTAGTTTATTAAATAAAATATTAAAAACAAGTCAAAAAGTATAGTCAGCCAAGCCCGACCATATAATACCCTACACCCAGTATATGTATACAAAGTTTTTTAGAAATGGATCATACAAAAATTTAGTGTCATGATTTCTGTGTTAAACTTTATCTCGATGTAAATACTTTTAAACGATTTATAGAGCTTAAAGTGAATTACGGAGAGGGTCTTATATGGGAGTTTCGACTAATTATGGACCGATCACAATAATATTGTACCGTATTATTTGTATATGTGTGAAATACATTTGTGTTCAATATTATTTGGATACCGACATTTTTAAGTGAGTTACGCTATGACTAATTATGGACCGACGATCATATTATTCGTATCGATTGTATTCGTATTCAATCGTCGCCTTACATAGAAATCTCATATAAATGCAAAATTGCTTCAAATGAAATTGAAATTAAACCAAATTAATTGGCCCATTGGCAGAAATTCTAATCTAGGTTTAGATTGCAAACTCTTGCTTTACAACTCAATCATAAAACTTATATGGTGTTATGGAATCCAGCTATGGGGAACAGTCTCAGCTTCAAATGTAGACAGAATTCAAAGACGCCAAAACAAGTTGCTACGAATGATTACAATTGCCCCCTGGTATATAAAAAATTCGAATATTGCTCTTTAAAGTGATTTTCGGGAGTGGGCCGATCTGCACAAAATTTTTAGATCTCATTTGTGGTGAAATTTGTTTGAATAATTGCAAAATTCAAGCATCTTTTCAAGAGGACATTTGTATGGAGGCCAGGTGATATAATGGACCGAATTCCACCCTTTTCAATCCAATCCGTCCTTGGGCCGAACAAATTTCACATATCAAATTTTATGGAAATATCTGTACTATGCGCACAAGCTTTACATGGACAGCCAGCCAGATTGACGGACGGACATCGTTAAATCGACTCAGGAAGTGATTCTAAGTCGATCGTTTAAACTTTTTTCTGGGCATTACAAACATAAGCACAAATCCAATATACCCTCCCCACTATGGCGATGTAGGGTATAAAAATATTAACTGGTATGTAGTATGTTTGCTATAAGTTTATTTAAACAAAATAATATTTTATTTGGTTAGTAGTTTTTGGTTGAATGGTTGGCTGGCCAAATGGATGGTTGGTTGGTTCATTGGCTAGCTGGCTGAATGCATTAGTTGGTTGGCTGATTTCATACACATGTTTTTAATTCACTAGAAACTTGGTAAAAAGTTGCAGATTAAATTTGGGTTTTAGTTTGCAAGCATCAGTTATAAATTGCTGAATTTAATATTGAATCAAGTGGTGAGTGCAAGATTTCCATATATTTGCTTAAATTTCAATTGATTTTTACTTAAACAAACAGCCACAATGCAATTCCATTTTATTTTATGATTTTGAAGAGATTTGTTTTCTACTTACCGGGTTTGTGATTGGCGGATATCTGGAAAAGGCACAAAAACAGTAATATAAGTTATTAGTATTACAAATGTATTTGTATAAAGTTTACACTAAACTTAAAATAAACATTGTTTATCAGAATCTCAATAATTATTATTTTTATATATATTCCATCGCTTTAAAATGTGGTTTGTTTCTTTTAATAAGAATTTAATTCTTTTTGTCTGTAATGAAAAGTTTTTCAATTTGTATTGTTCGTTAAAAATTCTCTACTTAACAAAATACATTGATATATTTACGCTGTCTCTGTTTTCATTGGAATACAATGTTAAACAAGAGATTAAAGGCATCTGAGTACACTAATACCTCATTTTGAGTCGGGGTTATGTTTCAAAAAAAAAAAAAACTCTACGTAAATTGAAACAATGCAAAGTGAATTAAGATTTTTTATAGCAAAGGGCTAAACCAAGTCTATCAGCTTCACAACCAGACTCCCAAGTTAAAGCTGACCTGGGCACACAATGTTGCGTTGAAACTGTTTGTCATGTCTTGTGCCATCACAATTTCAATGATCGAGTTGCACGCCAGAAATCCTGAAACCCGAAAACAGACTGTGCAGGCTAATTTTCGCCAAAGAAGATGTGTGCAAGAAATCTGCATTTTGGAATTCGATCATCTTTGCCGATGAATCTAAGTTTAACATAATTGGTTCAGGTGGCATGTCGTATGTTTGGCGGACACCAAATACAAAACTTAACAAAGAAAACCTAAAGGCAATAGTGTGAGCATGGTGATGACTGTGTCTTGTATTGGGCCTGTTGTTGGTACTGAAAATTTTACAGTTGTTGAAACAACCATGGACAAGTTTAAATGCCTTTAGATTCTGAAGCACAACTTGTTGAAAAGCGCAAAGAACCTGGGTATGGGATCAGATTTTTGATTTTACCAGGATAACGATCCAGAGCACTAAACGGGTATTGTGCAAACGTCAACATTTGATAACACCGCTACCATAGTCGCCAGACCTTAATGTTATGGTGAATTTATGAAAATGTTTACCAAAAAAAGAAAAACTAAAAAAAGCGCTACTGACGAAGTGGTCAATTATTTCGCCGAGTATTATACTGTGTTCAGATATGAAACTTAATTGAGTCAATATTCGGTTAATTGACAATATTATTTTAAGTGTTCAGGCATACGCAATTTTCAGCTTACTCAATAATCATTTGACAGTTGGAAAGCAATACAAAAAATACTCTAGATGGTTGTTGTGTTTCTATGTAAAATCATTTGACAGTTGGAAAACAATACAAAAAAATACTCTATATGGTTGTTGTTTTTCTACGTAAACAAACTTACCTTCACATTGATTTTTTAATGATTTCTTTTGTTGACATTTGCATTTTATACAATTTTGCTTACTAAACACAGTTGTGAACAGTGTTGCATTCGAAATCTTACTCAATATTATAACAATTTCGTACTAATTGCGCAATAATTAATTGAGATTTTATATGGAATATTGAGCTCAATAATGGCGTTAATTGCGATTATCGCAATTAAGGTTCATATCTGAACACGCTGTTATCCAACATCTGTTGGAATCTATGCCAAATCGTCTTAAATTGTGGATAATATCACACCAATTATTAAATCGTGTATTTTCCAGCTTTAAATTCAAGTTTTCAAATCCCATACGTGGCTGCATAAAATAAGCTGTGACGTGCAAAAACGAAGACTTTTGGTTTCTTGTTTTAATATATTAAAATGTATATTTTTAAATGAAAATTGTTGTTGTTGGTTAGACAATAACATTTTTTCTTTTAGATTACACCAATTTCGTTTCTAAGTTCCTGTTAGTTTTCTTTTTATGGAGCCTTGAAAACAAAAAATGCACGGCATGAAATTAGCTTTGAGCCACTGTATGTTTATCGTGAGGTCTTGAATGATGGTCTTTATACCCTTCACCATGGTGTTTGTCATTCTATTTTTAGTTTTCAAAATTTATATCAGGGACGGCCTGGTTGGGTTACTATTAATAATCTTGAAAATCAGATGAGACTTAAACAAAAATCGTAGACTATCCTGATTTTTAAAACTATTTTTTCCTATAACAAGCAAAAGATCTTTATAACTATGTGCGTATATACAGTCCTCAATCGATTCTCTATTGAACAATTTCGGGAAAAATATTTTGAATCCTAATTATTTACTGAATATGTACGTACATAGCCACTGTGCATACTAAATGAAAGACTTACAGTCTAATTCATAAAAACTTATCAAGGGTTTATAACAGGCTTATAAAGCAAATATCCATACAAAATTTACTTTAAAAGCCTGTTATAAACCTTTGACAAGTTTTATGAATAAAGGGGTTAGTGATTGGGTTCTGCAATGTACAGCAATTGTTTTTTAATATTTGGTTCAAGAGTATAGGTGCAGACATAAAACACAGAACACCCGAATATAAAACTAAATGGATTTTAATTATAAATACTCACCTTTGTTACTTTAAAGTCTAGTGTAAGATTTGCTTCAATACATTGTAAAAGAATATTGAATATTATACCCAACACAGGTACTGCAACAATATGCATTTTCTGAAATGACAAAATAAAAAAAATATAGAATTAATAGAAATTTATTAATAGTTTATATAGTTTCCTATATGCAGGCTTTCAAGGTCATTAATTTAATGTAAATAAAAGATTATTTATTTCATTTTCTATTAAATCCGACGTTTCGTTGGTATTCTTTCCAACTTCTTCAGGGATTTGAGTTTTTTATTAAAATCTGGTAACATTGTAAAAATACAAAAGAAACATTTAGTCAATAATAACAATAATTACAAGCTTAATTTTTGACAAATTAACTTACAATAATCTTTTTTGTCAGTTTATATCAATTTATGATTTATACACAGTATTTTTTTTTGTATATGTGGACAACACAACACAAAACTTAAATTATTTAAAAAATGAATGTAAATTAAAATATACATATATCACAGAAAATTTGTCGTTTTTTCTTGGTCACAGTTGTTATTAGTACTAAAGTATTGCAATGGTGTAGTTTGCATTTGTATTGTCTTTGTCTTCTTTTGTGTTTATTGCAATTGTCGATTTTTGTTGTATTCTCAAGCTCTCCAACGTGTATCTCTTATTTTCCCTTTTCTCTTTATCTAAAATTTTCACTTTTTCAAAGTTTGGTTTGTGTCCGTTTTCAATGCAGTGTTGTGCAAGTGCAGTTGATTGTTTTCCTCTTTTTATGTCAGCTTTATGTTCGTCTAATCTCACGCCTAAATTTCTCTTCGTTGTACCAATGTAGATTTTTCCACACTCCTCATTATCATCGCCATCACATTCAATTTGGTAAACAACATCACTTTGATCCCTACACTCAATCCTTGTTTTTGTTTGTGTAAATAAATTATGTATTGTATTGTTTGATTTATGTGCGAATATTATTTGTTCGTCGTTTATTATCTCTCTTAGTTTTTTGTTCTCAGTTAGTCTTGGAATAAACGGCAGGCTATAGTATTTGGTGTTGCCAGATGTGTCCTTTTTGTTTCCTTCCCCTGAAGAAATATTATTTTTAACTTTGGTCATTAATGAATTAATCAACCCATTTGGAAAATTGTTTTTCATTAAGATATCCTTTATTCTTGTCATATTCTTATATTTAAATTTTACGTCGCTTATTTTTATAACTTTGTCAATTAGATTCATTGCCGTATTTATCTTCTGTTTCATGGGTTGTGTTGAGTGAAAATTCATCAAGCGTCCAGAAGCAATTGGTTTCATATACCAATCTGTTATTATTTTGTTATTTTGTCGGAATATCTTCATATCTAGATATGGTATAGCATTGTTCCTCTCCCTCTCTAGAGTAAATTTCAATTTGTTATGATATGCGTTAAATGTTTTCAATATTATGTCTTCGTCTTTAAATTTTATTATGGCAAACAAATCATCTACATATTTTGTGATCAGTCTTATTCGTATGTTGTTCATTTCCAGTTCCTCGATGCATTGTTCCATTAGGTGGTCCAATATAATGTCGGCTACAGTCGGTGACAATGGGTTGCCCATTGGCATCCCGTATGTCTGTTGGTATAATTTGCTATCATGCATAAAATAATTATTATCATTAAGACAAAATTTTAGTATTTTCAGAAATTGTGATCTTGGTATTTTAGTGTGATTCTGTAGCACATTCCATTTTGTCATAATATTACTTATCGCTAGATGTATAGGTATGTTTGTAAATAACGATACCACGTCCAATGATACAAGAATCTCATTTTCGTCCAAAGTAAGTGTATCCAGTTTTGTCTTTAATTCCAATGAGTTTTTTATATTAAATTTGTCAAGTATAATGTTTTTCAATATATTCCCAATATATTTTGATAACCCATAGCAGGGTACTCCTACCGATGATGATATTGGTCGAAGTGGGTTATTAGGTTTATGGATTTTCGGGAGTCCATAAAGTCGGGGTGCTGTTGCGGCATTTGATGTCAATATTTTTCTGTCATATCCACTTATATATTCTTTTTTGTATAAGTCCATAATAATATTGTTGTTTGTCCTTTGTAATTTTTGTGTTGGATCAATCAATATACGTTTGTATGTGTGTTTATCTTCCAGTAATTTGCTCATTCCATCGTCATAATCCTTTTTGTACATTAAAACTGTTTTATTTCCCTTGTCTGCCTTAGTTATGACTATCTCGTCTTTATATTGTCTTAGAAATCTTCTTGTATCCTCATAAATGCCTAGTATGAATTTTTCCTTACCATCATTTTTCATTGTCCTTTTGTGGGTCATAATTCTGTTCGCTATCCTTGATCTTGTGATATCTTTTTCTCTATCATTTGTAAGAGTTTGTACCCACTGTTCCAAATCTGCTATCAATCCGATCGTACAGAAGTTTTTATTGTTGATTGGTAAAGCAAACTTCGAACCAAGAGAAAGAAGCCATTTGCTATCATCAGGAATAGTTATTGTTGTATTGTTGACAAACCAATCGGAATTGAATGTTAGGTTATATTTCGCCAATTTCTCTCTCTTTAAGTTGTCAATTTTTAATAAATGTGATTTTTTGTTCTCCAATGTGATCTTCATATATCTAGATTTTTGTCTCGTCATAAAGTCTTCAAATTCCCTCTTACCTACGGACTGTGCAATCAGCTGTCTAATTTTTCCTATCTCACTCTTCAGGTCATTTAAATTATAATTTGTCTCCTTTATTTCCAAATTGAGTATTTTCATATGAAATTTACATTCAACCTTATCCAGTTCCCGTGATATCTTAGTGGATGTGAATAACTGTCTCGTGATCTTCGTCGTGTTTTCCAAATGTTTTGGTATAAGACTCCTCTTTCTGCAGTTTAGGAGATATTTAAATCTCTCAGTCTGCTTCCCCATCTTCTTTATAGTCCTACAGTATCTCTTTAGTAGTGTGCATGTGTCGACGTTGTATTTTTGCTTGATATGTGTAAAAAAACTCATCTTGTTGTTCTATCGAACCATACAATTCGGCGGGCCCTCCGATTATTTTATATGTATAACACTTATACAATAGAAATTCTATTAACAATTTATAAAAAAAATTAATTGAATAAAATATAAGAATTTTTTATATTTAAAACAAACATGAACTTAAGGTGGATTCACCCATTTGTTCCGCACAAAAATGTTGTCCGGACAAAGATTTTTTACTGAGAAATTTTTGCAACACTATTCATCTATTTCGAAGCGGTCATATGTAAACAAAATCTTTTAGTTTTACAGGTCTAAAAAAAACAAATATTAAATTCATGATGTAACTATACAAGGTGAATGCAGTGGCACAGCTGACTGACTTTGTTAACAATTTACTGGTGTATTACTTCTTCTTTTGCAATTCGCATTTGAAAACCATGGGCCAAATTACCGCATTCGTGATCGAATGAGCTATCGTATCGAAAAATGATTTCGATAGCGAAATTATGATAAAATGTACTAAATTTCTTGCTCGATATCGAATGCCATAATCTCAAATAAGAAAATTACGATAAATTTTACTGGATATCGAATGCGGTAATTTGGCCCCAGGATCGCTTAGAAATCGCAGGAATATTTCCATCCTTTTTATTTGTGCCAGGACGCTCCTCTGTTTTCATGGCTTTCTTCCAAAAAATGTTGCTTTAACCAATTTACACTTTCATTTTTAAACATATATAAATTAAAATAGTCTGCTAGATAAGAATGTGACCGCACACGATATTGTTTTCTTTCGCGAATATTCATAAATGCAGCCATATTTAAATAAAAACAAACAAAAATTTACTTTTCGACATGCAAGTACTTGCATGCGAATGCTGTGTACGTATTATATACGAAAACTTATTCGAAAAACTCGAATCATTTGCAAGTAGCATTACTGTTTACACAGGACAGTGAGTGTTCATTTTCAAAATGTTGTCAAAGCATAAACTGCTACCGGCAGCTTCATTTGATTTGCAATTGCTTCGAAGGCCTTGCTTTTCAAATCGTTCCTCCTATATGATTTATCACTCATATTCCACAGAAGACGATGGGAACGATATAAATTAATTAATTTTATTACATTTTTTATATTTAATTTCACTTTCATTTTTGTTTTGATTGAAAAATAGAGTTGCCGAGTTGATCACATAAAAATTTTTTATATGGGAAAATTTTCATTAACAATAATTGTTCTGATTTTAATGATATTTATTCTCCACAATTAAAATATTTTGTTTATCAATATTATTTGAAAGAAATTTGTTACAATTACTCATAAAACAATTTATTATTATTATTATTCACTTTCTATTCATTGGAAGATATACATGGCAACATTATTTTTTTA
The DNA here is from genome assembly GCA_916048285.2 of Bellardia pandia. Taxonomy (NCBI): domain Eukaryota; kingdom Metazoa; phylum Arthropoda; class Insecta; order Diptera; family Calliphoridae; genus Bellardia; species Bellardia pandia. Next base: position 53,055,778 of record OU696531.1, read on the forward strand.
TTTAACGTTTACTGGCAGAGAGTGTCAAACATTCACTCGTATGCAAATTTAGCTATGAGTAGCTCTGCAAGTGCGAAAAATACTAGTGTATTAGTAAAAAAACTGTGAGTGTATTGAGTTTTTCGAACTGTTACTCGCATGTGTAAACGCTAGGTAATTAACCAACAATAAACTTATTTTAAGCACCGCAATGACATGCTTAAAAAATCTAAGTGAAAACTAGTTACTTTAAGTATTTACTAGTTTTAATCACACCTTTTTTCAGTCAATTCTGGAAAACTAGCTTGTGCTAGACATAAAAAAGTACTAGCTGTATCTGAAAATTGTATTCACCTCAAAACTTGCCAGTTTTACTTAGAACTACATTTTTATTCACACAGTCCATTGTGTGTTCGAAATGAATAAAGAAAGAGATGCTTTTACTGATGGCCATTGAAATACACAATACAATACAATTGAATACAACTTTGTATGAAAAATTTTAACCAATTGGCAACTTAGTTCATTTGTGTCCAGACAAAATATAAAATTAAACCAATTCAAGCTGAAAGTTGTTGAATGAAGTGATCCGTTTATTTTAACCCATTCGTTCATGAACGACACAGCTCTACACAGCTTACATATCAAATAAAAAAATCAAAAAGAAATGCAGGTTGCTGGTACAACTCATTACTGTGTTTAAATTTATTCTTAAAATGTTTTTATAATATGACTAAGTAAGAGTATTAATTGTAAATGACCAAATAATTAAACTGTTTCAAATATAAATAGTTTTTAGTGCAATATGTTTGTATAAAACAAAGAACTAATCTTGATTAATTTTATTAGAATTAACTTGTGACATGCTATAAAAATATTCTATAAATATTATTTCTTTTTCTTTTTAGGTGACAAAAAGCAATATGCCACCAATTTGTGGTAAGTTAAATTGACATTAATTTTTCTATTTCTTTTTAATAACTTTAATCCTTTAATTAATGTTTAACATTTAACAAACAAACATTTTACCAGCATTGTAAATACAATAGGTTGGCGCTGTTCTAAAGGATTTATATTAAGTCAATGTTTTCATATTAAATTTATAAATAAAAAAAAACTCTTATTATTTTAGTTATTTATGGTAAAACTTATTTTGTAGTTTTTCTAACTACTCTGCTGTCGTCAAAAGTTCTGCTCTGGGGAAAAACTTCTGGTTAATACAAGGGGATTATTGTGTATTTCGGTTGTCCCGTTTTTCAGATTATTCAACTAGCACAGTGTAATAAATGTCTCAATGTAGTAACAAAGAAAACATTTTAATAAGGAACATTTATTACAAACCAAAAATTCTAGATTTTGAACAATATTGATGATAACCATAAGCCATTTAAAATTAATAAATTCAAATAAACTTGCGATTTATTAAAAATTCGAGTTTTTGAAACAAAACGATCCATTGATAAGTTTGTTGATAAATAATGTTATTTTAACGTAACTATTTTCAAAGTAATTTTGACATTTACCAAAAAGTGCAACAATTTTTAAAAGTGTTGTCAACTTTTTAAAATTATTAGATTTGGCGCCACTTGGTTTTACCCGTTAAAGTGTAAATACAACTATGTACATCTTTCGAACGTATTACATAAAACGATTTAGTTGTCCTATCGGAAATGGCTTTCGAAAGTCTTGTCGATTCGTATCGAAATACACAATAACACCCCAGCTATCGTTAAGTTGACAATCTTTAGCCTGAGTCAAACTTGTCACCTTCAGGAGCAAAGATCCAATTGTCTTGGAAATAACTTATTATGTTCATGAAATTTATAAATGTTATAAAAAATTACTGAAAAATTAAAAAACAATCTTAAAAGTTATCTTTATTGAAATTACAGACCCAGAGAAAAAATATATATGATCATAGAAATCATTTTAACATATTTACAAGTTGTTTATAACAATTAATTGTAATTATAGATATGATTAAGGTAATCATATTATGTTAAAGCTATAGTTCATAAGATTGTAGCAATAATTAAGTAATTAAGTACATGGGTAAGCCAATCAGTAAGTTGCAAATATTCAAAATATATTACTTTGAAGATCCCAACCATAGCTTGGGAATAATGATTAGAAATTCTAATGATTAGCAATTGGATTAGGCATTTTAATTGTGCTGAAAATTGATTAATTATAATTAGTTATCAATTTTGACGATTACTAATTGATTAGATTGATTAGACTAATTGATTGATTAGATTTCTTGATTATTTCTGATTATAGTAGATTAGATCAATTATCAATCAAATCTAATCAAAAATAATCAAGAAAACTAATCAATTATTTTTTGGATTAGTTTTGATTAGATTTGATTAGAAATGCTAATCGTCACTAATTGTGATTAGATTTTTGATTATTTCTAATCTAATCAATTAGTAATCTGAAATTTTTATCAAAATTCAATTCTAATAATTAAATTATTTTATTTCTGTAATCGTAATGATTTCTAATTCATTCCCCAGCTATGATCCCAACCATGTGAACTATAACATTAATCTATTGTGTTGTTAAAAACCTGTGAATAGTTTTTAAAAGATTGCGCTGATATTTTTTTCTCTAACTTATTATGGATCCACCCTAATGGACACACTTCCTTAAAAACCATAAAAAATCTTGCAAAAACATCTTAAACACCCATTTCAAAGGCTGCAAAAAATATAGTATGTATATCAACAAATTTCCTTTTTAAATAAAAAAGATAAGAAAACAAACAAAAAAAAAATACCTTATTAAGTAATACATGTACATTAGAGTGGTTCGAAAAAAATCGTACACAAATATTTAGCATTATTTTTATTAGTTTTTAAAAGTCATGACTAGAATTTGTCATGGTAGCAAAAAATTATTAAGGCCAGAAATGTAGCCCTTACAGAGCCATGAACACCGATATACAAAATGTTATGATCGGACTAAAAATAGCGTAGGCAAATAAATTAAAAAAAATATATCTGGAATTGTTTTAACATTATTTTTAATATAGACACAACTTTTTTTCCCAAATCACTCTAATGTACGTACTAGTTTTTGAAAGCCAACAATTGTGCCAACAATAAGAATAAAAGAAAATCCTCTCGAAGCCTTTAGAAGGCATAACATTTTATTTAATGTTTAACACTTTATTACAAATTTGTCTAAATTGTTTTCTTTATTTTTTTATTGTTATTATTGGAGTGTAATAAGCTGGCTTGTTGTTTATTGGCTTTGTTTACTTCGTTCGTTCGTTTTCCACAGCGAATTACAGTCGTTCATTCACATTATTTTTTCATTCGTTCTCATTTATTTAAACATTTTTATATATTGTATTTAGGTACATTTACAGGTATATTAATAAGTAGTATGTTTATGCCGGTTCGGGATCACTTTTTCCATACAAATTTGGGAGCATGCCTGGATGGGAGTATGTGATTGTTAAATGAAATAGTTAGTGTAAAATGTGTTTGTGTTTTGTGAATGTGGTATTGTGTTGATGTTTCCATGCCTGGATATTTATGCCCGTCCGTCTGTCCGTCTGTGGTTGAGCGATGTGTGTGTGTGTGTGTGTGTGTGTATGTGTATGTTTTTCTGGCTGGGAGTATGTGATTGTTAAATGAAATAGTTAGTGTAAAATGTGTTTATGTTTTGTGAATGTGGTATTGTGTTGATGTTACCATGCCTGGATATAGTTGTGGTTAGCGTAAGTGAGTGTTTGTTTAGTTTTTTTGTTTTTGTTTTAGTTACAGTTTTATGTTTTTGTCATTGTTTTGTTTATTGAATAATGTATACAATATTTTGATTTTTTTAATACCCTAATATAAGCAGACTAACAACCACATATATTTATAAACACTAAACATACAAACATACATATTAAATGCTTAGCTATTAACCCAACAAAGGAATGCTACTAACAAACACTACACACTAACATACAATAAGACCACACACATAAGTATAAACATATTCCGATTTTATTTACTAATTATTCCACTTGAATAAAATATAATGTTACCATTAAGTATACAAATGAATATGACATATTTTTTTAATATTTTTTTCACAAGTGCATTAATACATTTAAATTCTTAGTAAATTTATTACTTTTTAACTTCGTTGACTTCGAGTATTTTCAACTAAATTTCTTACTTTGAATACTATAAGTGAGAGTTTGTTTTGTTTATTAGATAATGTATACAATATACAATATTTAGATTTTTGAATATTATGTTTCATTTGATTTATCCATTAAATATGTACTCATAAAAATATTTTTTTTTGGGGTTTGTTTTAAGAAATATTTAAATAAACATTCTGATAAGGCAAAAACTATTCTTTTACAATAAGAAAAATATAATATAAAAGGGATAGTTTTGAAAATATTTCTATTAGAAATTTTTAAAAGGATTATAAAAAAACATAATTTAAAAATGAGCGGCACCGTATTTACATTAACTGACGATGAGGAGACTCAGTTTTTGGAACCGGGTCAACTAGTTGAAGAGGAGACTGAGTTTGTGGAACCAGGTCAACTACTTGAAGTTTTACCCAATATTCCGTTGAACGGTGACTCAATTATAAATAATATACCAAATGTTCTCAACGATGTTAATGATGATGATGAAGGAGAAATAGAAGAAATCAATATTAATTCAGATTCAGATTCCGATTCTACTTCAGGCATGGAGAGAAATATAAATGCGGAATATACAAATCTCCAGAATGAGTTTTGTAGTGTACTACAAACTCAAATAGATATAGCAAAAGCACGAGTACATGAGTTAGAACAAAAACGTGAGGCATATTTAATTTCCTTAGAAAAGGAGAGAAAACTGAAAATAATGATACAAAAAGCAAAGCAAATATTAAAAGAACATAAAAAGCATAGAGTATCAGTATATGAAAGAATTAAACCAAAAAACGAATTCGAAGTAATTTATCGAAAGTTGTATAGCTGTCCGGTGTGTTTGGAAGATAACATTCTAGGAAAAAATGTTTATTTCCTAAATTGCAGTCACCAAATCTGTAAAAAATGTTATGGATTTTTGAGAAAAAATGAATGCCCTCAATGTAGAAAAAAGATAGAAGTTCTACAAATTATAAAACATTCTGGTGATCGTTTTTTTATGGAAGCAATCCCAATCATTGAAAATCATTAATATAAATTTGTATTGATTATTTTATTATAATTACTATATACATGAGAAATAAAATATAATAAATCTTAATAATAAAATTAAATTATATTGTTTTTTTATTTTTTTCTAGAGAGAAATTAAAAATACGTTTATATAAATTATAAAGCTTTATTGTTAATATATATTGATTATAATATGATTTACAAGCACATGTATTAAACGATTCCATTTGAATATTTATACAATCATATTTGTGAATATTATTATTAAAATATATAAATGGTATACTAATGTTATTATACATTCGCAATTCATTGATCATTTTCAGAAAGAAATTTATATGATTATGATCTATACGGTTACTATATTTATCCAACAGCGCCTTTAGTTCAGATGATGTAACCATTTTTAATTTATCTTTATAAAAATGAAATTATTAGAGAGACTTAATCTTATCCATATAGCGAACAATTAATAACTGATTACAAATTAATAGAGTTAATTAATTTTTTCTCTTTTCGACGATTATTTAAACATTCTCCAAATTTATTAATATAACTCATTTTCCGTTTGTTATTAGCAAATTATATTAGCTTCTTTTAGTTCCTCAATAATGGAAATTATTTCGTTTTTATGATTATTATGACCAGCACCTGTCGATGCAATAAGTAAACGTAGTCTGTTGACTAATTCATTTGGATCATCCCAATATATATAGTTTGATTTTCTATTATCTACTGATTTTAATAATCCACTACCTTTTGTTAGAATATTGAACTTTTCGTTAAATAATTTCTTTATAACACGTTGATATTTAAATGCTTTTGTACCTTTAATTTGTTTATTTGATTGATAGTTACGCCTGTGTACATTTGTATTAGTTATAATGTTCTTATATTTTTTTAAATCGATTTTAGTATAATGTAAAGGTTTAGAGTGAAATAATAATTCAAACAATCCTGGAGTAATTCGTATTCTTTCACCTCCTATATATAAAGAGTTATTATTTTTACTAAATTTTAATTTATTTGCTCCATATCGCCAGTTTCCAGTTTGATCTATATTAAATCCATAAACTTTATCTAACATTCCATTTCTCATTAATACTTTTATGTTATCAATAAGTGAAGATTTATTTATGTTATTACTATTGATTTTTATTCTTTTTGTATCCTTATTTAGTTGTGATTGACTCTTTCGTTTTGAAAATAAATGTGTGTTTTTATTTTTTTTAATATTATTTTCATCGAACCCGCTTAATGAGCTAGATGAGTTTTTTCGTTTGGGCCTTCTTAACATCTTTACTGAATCCTTTCCAACGTTCATATTATGTGTATGGTTTGTAAGATTTTGATTTTGAAAATTAGAATCATTTTGAATTAAATGTGAAGAAGATATAGGTTCTATATATGATAACGAATTTAGTTTACTTTTATTCTTTCTATTAGATATATATCTTTGTTTTGTTTGTAATGAAGTTGATGGTTTTTCGTTTATATACGATGATGATTTTAGTATACGTTTAGTTTTTTTATCATTATATATAGGACTATTCAGTATTAACCTATTTCTTTTAAGGTTTCCTCTTACATCATCATCAATACTCTCATAATCCATAACATCATCATCATCAGCATTAATATTCTCATAATCCATATCATTATAAGATTTAATTTTATTTTGATCAGAACTAGTAGGACCACCAATATGAAATGATAATGGAAGATCTCTATTTTGATCTGAATTTACATTTAAGGGTGTTGAAGTTGTTAACATACGATTTTTAGGATTAGAAAAACTAGATATATTTTCATCATAATCCATATCGTCAATACTCTCATAATCCATAACATCATCATCATCAGCATTAATATTATCATCATCATCAGCATTAATATTATCATAATCCATATCATTATAAGATTTAATTTTATTGTGATCAGAACTAGTAGGACCACCAATATGAAATGATAATGGAAGATCTCTATTTTGATCTGAATTTACATTTAAGGGTGTTGAAGTTGTTAACATACGATTTTTAGGATTAGAAAAACTAGATATATTTTCATCATAATCCATATCGCTATTTACACCAGTAAAATCGGTTTTATCGTTAATATTATCATTATATGTTGTTGTTGTTGTTATTGATTGTTGTGAAGATAAAGATGGATATGATGAATTTAAAGTTGATTTAAATTTTTTATTTTTCTTTAAGGATTGATAATCATCTAGTTTATTAATTATAGTTTTTAAAGGTTTAGTTATAGGTTGAAATGTATCTTCTAACAGATTAACTTTTTCAATTTCATTTAATTTAATATTTTTTAATTTTTCCTTTAATACTGCTCTAGTATTTATAAGTTCTTTCATTAGTTTTTTGTTCATGATTATGTTTTTATATGTTTCTGATCTGCTTCTGATCTGCTTTTTATCTGCTTCTGATCTGCTTCTGATCAACTTTATAACTGTTTTCGATCTGCTTCTGATCTGCTTTTTATCAGCTTCTGATCTGCTTCTGATCAACTTTATAACTGTTTTCGATCTGCTTCTGATCTGCTTTTTATCTGCTTCTGATCTGCTTTTTATCTGCTTCTGATCTGCTTCTGATCAGCTTTATAACTGTTTTCGATCTGCTTCTGATCAGCTTTATAGCTGTTTTATCTAACATAGCCTTACAATTGAATAAAATTATCAAAACCCTTTCTATAACGTCCTTTATTGACTATATCATCCTTACTTATAGTTAAAAAACCATATTTATCTTTCCAGCATTCAGTGCAAATCGTTGTAAATTTATTAAATGACATATCACCGATAACGTGATCATTATAAATGTGTCGTAAATTCATTTCATCTTGTTTAAATATAATAATCATATTTGCATTATCACGTATTAAATGTTTTGGAATTTTTGTATATGTTTGACACAGGTAAAAACAATCTATTTGTTTATGTCTACCCATACAAAAATACTCCCGTATATTATCTTGTTTACCGCAAATTACATCATCGAATATTATTATTGAATATGGTTTCGCTTTTTCTGGACTTAAAACTTTTTCATTTTCCGAGAATGTAAATAGATTTATATTTTTAATTGGTTCAATTAATCTCTTGAGATAACAATATTTTGGTTGATATAACGATTTTGAATATATATATATATTTTTAAAGCAAAGTCCATTAGGACTCTCTATGAGACTAATCATAACATTAGTCTTTCCACAATTTGATGGTCCTACAATTAATGCTCGTATTGAATTAGGTAATAGAGTACTATGTCGAGTTCTATATATTTTTTCCTCTTCACTATCAACATTTCTAATTACAATTTGTTTAGCTTGTTTAATTAAACGCATTTTAATGACTAACGAATTTTAAGTATAACTAATCTTATATAAGAGATAAACATTTTTGTTTTTATAGTAATTTATAACCATTCTTCGTCTATGAATGTTAGTTTTTTTGTTTTTGTTTTAGTTACAGTTTTATGTTTTTGTCATTGTTTTGTTTATTGAATAATGTATACAATATTTTGATTTTTTTAATACCCTAATATAAGCAGACTAACAACCACATATATTTATAAACACTAAACATACAAACATACATATTAAATGCTCAGCTATTAACCCAACAAAGGAATGCTACTAACAAACACTACACACATAAGTATAAACATATTCCGATTTTATTTACTAATTGTTCCACTTGAGCAAAATGTAATGTTAGCATTAAGTACACAAATGAATATAACACATCGAGCTCTGATTGCTAAACCAATTTTAAATAGTTGACGATTTCAAGTGGTGGTTGTAAGTCTCCAAATCTGTCAAAGTATTCTTTATAAATATGATTTTTATAATATGCCATTATGTGTTGTTGTTGTTGTTGTTGTTTTTATTGATTGTTGTGAAGATAAAAATGGATATGATGAATTTAAAGTTGCTTTAATTTTTTTTATTTTTCTTTAAGGATTGATAATTATCTAGTTTATTAATTATATTTTTTAAAGGTTTAGTTATAGGTTGAAATGTATCTTCTAACAGATTAACTTTTTCAATTTCATATAATTTAATATTTTTTAATTTTTTCTTTAATACTGATCTAGTATTTATAAGTTATTTCATTAGTTTTTTTTGTTCATGATTATGTTTTTATCTGTTTCTGATCTGTTTTTATCTGTTTCTGATCAGCTTTTTATCTGCTTTATAACTGTTTTTGATCTGTTTCTGATCAGCTTTATAACTGTTTTGATTGATTGTTGTGAAGATAAAGATGGATATGATGAATTAAAAGTTGATTTAAATTTTTTATTTTTCTTTAAAGATTGATAATCATCTAGTTAATTAATTATATTTTTTAAGGGTTTAGTTATAGGTTGAAATGTATCTTCTAACAGATTAACTTTTTCAATCACAAATTACATCATCGAATATTATTATTGAATATGGTTTCGCTTTTTCTGGACTTAAAACTTTTTCATTTTCCGAGAATGTAAATAGATTTATATCTTTGATTGGTTCAATCAATCTCTTAAGATAACAATATTTTGGTTGATATAACGATTTTGAATATATATACTATATATATTTTTAAAGCAATTTTATCTGCTTCTGATCTACTTCTAATCAGCTTTATATGGAAAATGTATAGTTTTCATTATGATTACATATATAAGAGATAAACATTTTAGATTTATATTAATCGCATAACATTCATAGACGAAGAATGCTAATTCTGATCTGCTTCTGATCTGCATCTGATCAGCTTTATAACTGTTTTAATATGCTTCTGATCAGCTTTATATCTAACATAACCTTACAATTGAATAAAATTATCAAAACTTATTCTATGGAATAAAATTGTGTAAACTTTGAGTATTAGTAGAGAAAATTAATTTGTGTTTCCATGCCTGGATTAGAGTTAGTGTTGGGTGTGAGGAAGGGGGTCGTGTGAGGAAGGGGGTGATATGAGGAGGGGGTGATATGAGGAGGGGGTGTGAGGAAGAATATAATCATAAACGAAATCAGAAAACGTGTATGTTGAACTATGGACAAAGTTCAACATTATTCGAATGTGAACTTTGGACAAAGTTCAATATTATTCTAATGCACGTTTTCTGATTTCGTTTATGATTATATTCTTCCTCACACCCCCTCCTCATATCACCCCCTCCTCATATCACCCCCTTCCTCACACGACCCCCTTCCTCACACCCAACACTAACTCTAATCCAGGCATGGAAACACAAATTAATTTTCTCTACTAATACTCAAAGTTTACACAATTTTATTCCATAGAATAAGTTTTGATAATTTTATTCAATTGTAAGGTTATGTTAGATATAAAGCTGATCAGAAGCATATTAAAACAGTTATAAAGCTGATCAGATGCAGATCAGAAGCAGATCAGAATTAGCATTCTTCGTCTATGAATGTTATGCGATTAATATAAATCTAAAATGTTTATCTCTTATATATGTAATCATAATGAAAACTATACATTTTCCATATAAAGCTGATTAGAAGTAGATCAGAAGCAGATAAAATTGCTTTAAAAATATATATAGTATATATATTCAAAATCGTTATATCAACCAAAATATTGTTATCTTAAGAGATTGATTGAACCAATCAAAGATATAAATCTATTTACATTCTCGGAAAATGAAAAAGTTTTAAGTCCAGAAAAAGCGAAACCATATTCAATAATAATATTCGATGATGTAATTTGTGATTGAAAAAGTTAATCTGTTAGAAGATACATTTCAACCTATAACTAAACCCTTAAAAAATATAATTAATTAACTAGATGATTATCAATCTTTAAAGAAAAATAAAAAATTTAAATCAACTTTTAATTCATCATATCCATCTTTATCTTCACAACAATCAATCAAAACAGTTATAAAGCTGATCAGAAACAGATCAAAAACAGTTATAAAGCAGATAAAAAGCTGATCAGAAACAGATAAAAACAGATCAGAAACAGATAAAAACATAATCATGAACAAAAAAAACTAATGAAATAACTTATAAATACTAGATCAGTATTAAAGAAAAAATTAAAAAATATTAAATTATATGAAATTGAAAAAGTTAATCTGTTAGAAGATACATTTCAACCTATAACTAAACCTTTAAAAAATATAATTAATAAACTAGATAATTATCAATCCTTAAAGAAAAATAAAAAAAATTAAAGCAACTTTAAATTCATCATATCCATTTTTATCTTCACAACAATCAATAAAAACAACAACAACAACAACAACACATAATGGCATATTATAAAAATCATATTTATAAAGAATACTTTGACAGATTTGGAGACTTACAACCACCACTTGAAATCGTCAACTATTTAAAATTGGTTTAGCAATCAGAGCTCGATGTGTTATATTCATTTGTGTACTTAATGCTAACATTACATTTTGCTCAAGTGGAACAATTAGTAAATAAAATCGGAATATGTTTATACTTATGTGTGTAGTGTTTGTTAGTAGCATTCCTTTGTTGGGTTAATAGCTGAGCATTTAATATGTATGTTTGTATGTTTAGTGTTTATAAATATATGTGGTTGTTAGTCTGCTTATATTAGGGTATTAAAAAAATCAAAATATTGTATACATTATTCAATAAACAAAACAATGACAAAAACATAAAACTGTAACTAAAACAAAAACAAAAAAACTAACATTCATAGACGAAGAATGGTTATAAATTACTATAAAAACAAAAATGTTTATCTCTTATATAAGATTAGTTATACTTAAAATTCGTTAGTCATTAAAATGCGTTTAATTAAACAAGCTAAACAAATTGTAATTAGAAATGTTGATAGTGAAGAGGAAAAAATATATAGAACTCGACATAGTACTCTATTACCTAATTCAATACGAGCATTAATTGTAGGACCATCAAATTGTGGAAAGACTAATGTTATGATTAGTCTCATAGAGAGTCCTAATGGACTTTGCTTTAAAAATATATATATATATTCAAAATCGTTATATCAACCAAAATATTGTTATCTCAAGAGATTAATTGAACCAATTAAAAATATAAATCTATTTACATTCTCGGAAAATGAAAAAGTTTTAAGTCCAGAAAAAGCGAAACCATATTCAATAATAATATTCGATGATGTAATTTGCGGTAAACAAGATAATATACGGGAGTATTTTTGTATGGGTAGACATAAACAAATAGATTGTTTTTACCTGTGTCAAACATATACAAAAATTCCAAAACATTTAATACGTGATAATGCAAATATGATTATTATATTTAAACAAGATGAAATGAATTTACGACACATTTATAATGATCACGTTATCGGTGATATGTCATTTAATAAATTTACAACGATTTGCACTGAATGCTGGAAAGATAAATATGGTTTTTTAACTATAAGTAAGGATGATATAGTCAATAAAGGACGTTATAGAAAGGGTTTTGATAATTTTATTCAATTGTAAGGCTATGTTAGATAAAACAGCTATAAAGCTGATCAGAAGCAGATCGAAAACAGTTATAAAGCTGATCAGAAGCAGATCAGAAGCAGATAAAAAGCAGATCAGAAGCAGATAAAAAGCAGATCAGAAGCAGATCGAAAACAGTTATAAAGTTGATCAGAAGCAGATCAGAAGCTGATAAAAAGCAGATCAGAAGCAGATCGAAAACAGTTATAAAGTTGATCAGAAGCAGATCAGAAGCAGATAAAAAGCAGATCAGAAGCAGATCAGAAACATATAAAAACATAATCATGAACAAAAAACTAATGAAAGAACTTATAAATACTAGAGCAGTATTAAAGGAAAAATTAAAAAATATTAAATTAAATGAAATTGAAAAAGTTAATCTGTTAGAAGATACATTTCAACCTATAACTAAACCTTTAAAAACTATAATTAATAAACTAGATGATTATCAATCCTTAAAGAAAAATAAAAAATTTAAATCAACTTTAAATTCATCATATCCATCTTTATCTTCACAACAATCAATAACAACAACAACAACATATAATGATAATATTAACGATAAAACCGATTTTACTGGTGTAAATAGCGATATGGATTATGATGAAAATATATCTAGTTTTTCTAATCCTAAAAATCGTATGTTAACAACTTCAACACCCTTAAATGTAAATTCAGATCAAAATAGAGATCTTCCATTATCATTTCATATTGGTGGTCCTACTAGTTCTGATCACAATAAAATTAAATCTTATAATGATATGGATTATGATAATATTAATGCTGATGATGATGATAATATTAATGCTGATGATGATGATGTTATGGATTATGAGAGTATTGACGATATGGATTATGATGAAAATATATCTAGTTTTTCTAATCCTAAAAATCGTATGTTAACAACTTCAACACCCTTAAATGTAAATTCAGATCAAAATAGAGATCTTCCATTATCATTTCATATTGGTGGTCCTACTAGTTCTGATCAAAATAAAATTAAATCTTATAATGATATGGATTATGAGAATATTAATGCTGATGATGATGATGTTATGGATTATGAGAGTATTGATGATGATGTAAGAGGAAACCTTAAAAGAAATAGGTTAATACTGAATAGTCCTATATATAATGATAAAAAAACTAAACGTATACTAAAATCATCATCGTATATAAACGAAAAACCATCAACTTCATTACAAACAAAACAAAGATATATATCTAATAGAAAGAATAAAAGTAAACTAAATTCGTTATCATATATAGAACCTATATCTTCTTCACATTTAATTCAAAATGATTCTAATTTTCAAAATCAAAATCTTACAAACCATACACATAATATGAACGTTGGAAAGGATTCAGTAAAGATGTTAAGAAGGCCCAAACGAAAAAACTCATCTAGCTCATTAAGCGGGTTCGATGAAAATAATATTAAAAAAAATAAAAACACACATTTATTTTCAAAACGAAAGAGTCAATCACAACTAAATAAGGATACAAAAAGAATAAAAATCAATAGTAATAACATAAATAAATCTTCACTTATTGATAACATAAAAGTATTAATGAGAAATGGAATGTTAGATAAAGTTTATGGATTTAATATAGATCAAACTGGAAACTGGCGATATGGAGCAAATAAATTAAAATTTAGTAAAAATAATAACTCTTTATATATAGGAGGTGAAAGAATACGAATTACTCCAGGATTGTTTGAATTATTATTTCACTCTAAACCTTTACATTATACTAAAATCGATTTAAAAAAATATAAGAACATTATAACTAATACAAATGTACACAGGCGTAACTATCAATCAAATAAACAAATTAAAGGTACAAAAGCATTTAAATATCAACGTGTTATAAAGAAATTATTTAACGAAAAGTTCAATATTCTAACAAAAGGTAGTGGATTATTAAAATCAGTAGATAATAGAAAATCAAACTATATATATTGGGATGATCCAAATGAATTAGTCAACAGACTACGTTTACTTATTGCATCGACAGGTGCTGGTCATAATAATCATAAAAACGAAATAATTTCCATTATTGAGGAACTAAAAGAAGCTAATATAATTTGCTAATAACAAACGGAAAATGAGTTATATTAATAAATTTGGAGAATGTTTAAATAATCGTCGAAAAGAGAAAAAATTAATTAACTCTATTAATTTGTAATCAGTTATTAATTGTTCGCTATATGGATAAGATTAAGTCTCTCTAATAATTTCATTTTTATAAAGATAAATTAAAAATGGTTACATCATCTGAACTAAAGGCGCTGTTGGATAAATATAGTAACCGTATAGATCATAATCATATAAATTTCTTTCTGAAAATGATCAATGAATTGCGAATGTATAATAACATTAGTATACCATTTATATATTTTAATAATAATATTCACAAATATGATTGTATAAATATTCAAATGGAATCGTTTAATACATGTGCTTGTAAATCATATTATAATCAATATATATTAACAATAAAGCTTTATAATTTATATAAACGTATTTTTAATTTCTCTCTAGAAAAAAATAAAAAAACAATATAATTTAATTTTATTATTAAGATTTATTATATTTTATTTCTCATGTATATAGTAATTATAATAAAATAATCAATACAAATTTATATTAATGATTTTCAATGATTGGGATTGCTTCCATAAAAAAACGATCACCAGAATGTTTTATAATTTGTAGAACTTCTATCTTTTTTCTACATTGAGGGCATTCATTTTTTCTCAAAAATCCATAACATTTTTTACAGATTTGGTGACTGCAATTTAGGAAATAAACATTTTTTCCTAGAATGTTATCTTCCAAACACACCGGACAGCTATACAACTTTCGATAAATTACTTCGAATTCGTTTTTTGGTTTAATTCTTTCATATACTGATACTCTATGCTTTTTATGTTCTTTTAATATTTGCTTTGCTTTTTGTATCATTATTTTCAGTTTTCTCTCCTTTTCTAAGGAAATTAAATATGCCTCACGTTTTTGTTCTAACTCATGTACTCGTGCTTTTGCTATATCTATTTGAGTTTGTAGTACACTACAAAACTCATTCTGGAGATTTGTATATTCCGCATTTATATTTCTCTCCATGCCTGAAGTAGAATCGGAATCTGAATCTGAATTAATATTGATTTCTTCTATTTCTCCTTCATCATCATCATTAACATCGTTGAGAACATTTGGTATATTATTTATAATTGAGTCACCGTTCAACGGAATATTGGGTAAAACTTCAAGTAGTTGACCTGGTTCCACAAACTCAGTCTCCTCTTCAACTAGTTGACCCGGTTCCAAAAACTGAGTCTCCTCATCGTCAGTTAATGTAAATACGGTGCCGCTCATTTTTAAATTATGTTTTTTTATAATCCTTTTAAAAATTTCTAATAGAAATATTTTCAAAACTATCCCTTTTATATTATATTTTTCTTATTGTAAAAGAATAGTTTTTGCCTTATCAGAATGTTTATTTAAATATTTCTTAAAACAAACCCCAAAAAAAAATATTTTTATGAGTACATATTTAATGGATAAATCAAATGAAACATAATATTCAAAAATCTAAATATTGTATATTGTATACATTATCTAATAAACAAAACAAACTCTCACTTATAGTATTCAAAGTAAGAAATTTAGTTGAAAATACTCGAAGTCAACGAAGTTAAAAAGTAATAAATTTACTAAGAATTTAAATGTATTAATGCACTTGTGAAAAAAATATTAAAAAAATATGTCATATTCATTTGTATACTTAATGGTAACATTATATTTTATTCAAGTGGAATAATTAGTAAATAAAATCGGAATATGTTTATACTTATGTGTGTGGTCTTATTGTATGTTAGTGTGTAGTGTTTGTTAGTAGCATTCCTTTGTTGGGTTAATAGCTAAGCATTTAATATGTATGTTTGTATGTTTAGTGTTTATAAATATATGTGGTTGTTAGTCTGCTTATATTAGGGTATTAAAAAAATCAAAATATTGTATACATTATTCAATAAACAAAACAATGACAAAAACATAAAACTGTAACTAAAACAAAAACAAAAAAACTAAACAAACACTCACTTACGCTAACCACAACTATATCCAGGCATGGTAACATCAACACAATACCACATTCACAAAACATAAACACATTTTACACTAACTATTTCATTTAACAATCACATACTCCCAGCCAGAAAAACATACACATACACACACACACACACACACACACATCGCTCAACCACAGACGGACAGACGGACGGGCATAAATATCCAGGCATGGAAACATCAACACAATACCACATTCACAAAACACAAACACATTTTACACTAACTATTTCATTTAACAATCACATACTCCCATCCAGGCATGCTCCCAAATTTGTATGGAAAAAGTGATCCCGAACCGGCATAAACATACTACTTTAATATACATATAAACATACATACAATTTTTATAATACAATGACCTTTGGTGGGAGAGTTTCATTTTATTTTTCCACCTTCAACTGTGCAGACTATTTTTGTTCCTTTTATTAATGCTTTAATACTAATTTAGTTGTTTACATTTGTTTTAATAAATTTCCTGCTTATTTTAACTAAAATCATTTGTTATCTAAAAGGTCAAGAAGTTGAAAAAGAAACAGCGATATTAAACAAGAGGAAATATACCTTTTTGATTTAATGTTATTACAATGAACTTCCCAGTAAGCTAAAGTTTCAGTTGTTCGACAAATGGCTTAAGTTTTAAATTATTTTTAAATTACTTTTGTTAATATTCTGCAGATCTAAGGTTGTAAGTAGAAAACAGCAATTGGAGAAGCTCGTTTCTCTCATGGAAGAAAATCCACTGTTGGCAAAAAATATTTGCTCTAAAGTTCAGACAGCCAAAAAATGAGTGGGCATTACACAGAAACTTAATTCTATTCATCAGACGTATCATTAAAAACCATAATTCTGTGGTGGTCCTTTCAAATTTAATTTATTTTTCTTTAGGAATTTGTAAACAAATATAGCGCCAGCTGATAAAAATGCACTATTGTGAATAATTCACAAAGAGTGATTTTCACAATAGCGTTTTTTCATCGAATGTGCACCATAATACCAAATGAAAATTCGTTCGATAAGCATTTTCGACCACAATCGAAAATCGAATTTAGTTCATAATAGGCGCCTTAATCAAGGGATAGAATTCCTCGTATATTAGAGATTTAATTATATTTGAAGCTTTATTTAAATTGCAACTTAAAATTTAAGTAAGTTTGTGAACATATCGTCTCCATTTCTTTGTTAAATTTTCTAAAAAATGTATTTAAAATTACAAATTAATATTCAGTTAATTGCAAACTTAAATTGCAGTTCTGCTTAATTAAAGTTTTCTCTAAACAATCTATTGAACAATTTTAAAAAGACATTTACAAGCAATAATTAATTGCATTGAAATTGTTTTAAACTTATTAGTTGATTGTTAAGACAGTTTAACTAATTCCTTGTAATTTAAGCAAATTAATATAAACAACAAAAACAACCAGTATAACAACAACAAAAAGTATTTCTTTCTTCAAACTAATAATAATAAAATTGCGCGTTGAATTAGTTTTAAATTTTATTTTTTCTGCATTTTACCTTCAACTTGTTCTTTTACTTGAATTTGTTCACCTTGTTCGTTTTTTTGTTTTTGCAAATAAAAAAAAAATTAAGCAAAATTAAATAAAGAAATTGTGTTAAAGAATAAACTTTTCTGTTTGGATTGTTTTAATATTTTGTTTTCTTGTTGTTGTATCAGCAGCAGTTGTATTTTATATATGTAGTTGGTTTTGTTGTTGTTCGTTTTCCATTTGTTTAAGTTTCTTTCTCTGATTCACGGAACTAACTGTTTTGCTGTGAAAAGCACAACAATACAAAAGTTGTTTTTATTGCATTTTATAGTTTTATTGCAGTTTTTCTTTAGTTCTTTTTCTTGATTTTTTTTCCTCAACTTGTTTTTTGTTTGTTTGTTTTGCAATTTTTTCTTTATTTCTCTTAGTTAAAGGTCAAGATAAACACAGTTGATATAAGTGTTGCGCCCAACTGAAGAGGTTATTAAACTGTAAAAGGATAGGAGGGTGTTGTAGGTAAGAGGTAATGTAAATGGAATTATAAATCGAAATTATTAAAGAGAAAATTACTTTTTTAAATAACGAAACCTTTAAAAAGTACTTAAAAAAACACATTTTTAAGAAAGCAAAAAATGTACCTTTTGAAAAAAACCTTATTAGGAAAGTACCTTTCGATAAAGGACTTTTTTAGAAAAGTACTATTTGAAAAAACACTTTTTTATAGAAGTACTTTTTGAGAAGGAACTTTTTAAGAGAGCTTATTGTAAAAAAAGTTTTTTTAAAAGGAGTATACATTTTGAAAAAGATTTTTTTAAGAAAGTATCTTTTTGAAAAATTTTTCCTTTAAGAAAATACCTTTTCAAAAATATTATTCAAGAAAGTGTCTTTTAAAAAAGTGTTTTTAAGAAAAACCTTTTGAAAACGGACCTTATAGGAAAGTACCTTTAGAAAAATTATTTTTTTAAGAAAGCTCAATTTTAAAAAAGTCTTTTAAAAAGGTATATATTTGGAAAAATATTTTTTTAAGAAATTATATTTTTGCAAAATGTTTTCTTTAAGAAAATACCTATTCAAAAAGTTTTTTTTTTTGAAGTGTCTTTTGTAAAAGTTTTTTTAAGAAAGTTTTGAAAACCTTTTATAAAGAAAGTACCTTTAGAAAAACTATTTTTTATGGAGGCACCTAATGACTTTTTTAAGAAAGTAACATTTGAAAAAAGATTTTATTACGCATGCAACTTTTGCAAAAAGTACCTTTTAAAGATATTATCTTTACGTTCTTTATTCTTTTTAAAAAATGTACCTTCTAAAAGAAGTTCTTTTTAAAGAAAGTACCTTTTCAAAGAAGTTTTTTTTAAAGAAAGCGCCTTTTCAAAGAAGTTCTTTTTAAAGAAATTATCTTTTAAAGAAAGTACCTTTTAATTAAAGTACCTTACAAAGAAAGTTCTTTTTAAGGATAGTACATTTTAAAGATAGTACCTTTAAAAGAAAGCAAATTATAAAGACAGTACCTTTTAAAGAAATTACATTTTAAAGACAGTACCTTTTAAAGAAAGTACGTTTTAATGAAATGAAAGTACCTTTTAAAGAAAGTACGTTTTAATGAAAGTACGTGTTAAAAAATTACATTTACAGAACGATAATTTATATGATTTAAACATTTCGATTTATTCAAACGTTCAGGCCTCAGGAAATATATAATTCACCTAATCTCAAATAATTAAAAATTTAACTTATTGTAAAATTGAGGAATACGGTGGCGTATACTTATTAAATAATTGTCAAATATTAGTCAGTAGTTCAAACTATTTATAATATTTTTGTTTAAATTAAAAGAAACTAAACAAATACGTTACTTACACAATTATTTGCCCTAAAACTGTATAGAAACTATGCATTCAAATAATTGATGTTGGTTTCTAATATAATTTTAATGATTACTATTTTGCAATATAAAACTTAAATATGCTGGTTATCAAACCAAAAAAGTATAAAGCAAAACACAAAAAAAAAAAAAAAACTGCTGGCACAAACAAAAAAATAACAGCCCCGGTAACATCATCATTATTTAAATATTGTAATAAATGTAAATAAGTGCTTTTTCAGCAGTTTAGCGACACCAAACGCAGCAGCCGTTACAAATGTTGTACGATAGTAACAACGACAAAAACACACAAAAAATGTTTCATTAGAATGCAAATGTCGTAGTTTGACTCATCCCTAAACCCACACCCTCTTGTTCCAACAGACAAACACACACACACACACACACACAGCAAACAAACAACTAAATTCAAATTGTTGGAAATACATACAGGCAAAAACTGAAAGAAAAAGACAACATGGCAGGAGCCATTAATGAAATAAAACAGCAGTTTGTTAACAGCTTGGTGGCAGTTACACACTCATACTTGTGAACACTTGAACATTGAATAGATAGTTTAGTTACACAATTTTGTTGTTGTTATTTTTGTTGTTTTGTATAAGTGTATTTGTGTGTGTGTTTAGTTGTAAGGATGTTGCTCATTAAAATTAATGATTTTGCAATACACACTGACTTAAAAGCTTGTTTACCTTTTGCAACTAACATTTTCTATTTTATTTAACTACTACTAGTTTTATATTGTATTTAACTACATATATTGTATTATTATTCTTATTATTATTTAAAATAATGTAATTTTGTATTGTTTTGTTTGCTCATTTTGAATTTAACAAGGATGATGTTAAATATTTGGCAGGTGTAGTGTGAGGAAAAATGTGTTAGTTATGTTTATAATAGACTTTACAATGATATATGTACAATGGTGACAATACAATTAGAAACGATGTTTTGATATATTAAAATCGCTGTTTAGCTTTTTTAAATAAATTGTTTTCACCTTTATTCAATTAGTAAACAATCAACATTGTTTTTGATGCACAACACGTTGAGTTCTTAAGTTAACCTCCTGGCCCACGATGTCGAACGATAACGTTCGCTTAGATAAGACTTAAGACACAAACTTTTTTCGTATCTATTTTTTACTCAATCAAGTTTGTTTATTCCACAATCAAGTTTGTGTCTTTAGTCTTATCTAAGCGATTGTTATCGTTCGACATCGTGGGCCAGGGGGTAAATTTAAAAAAATATAAAAATATTACTTTTACACTTGTTTTTTTTTTTTTGGTGGCCACGTAATTAGAAACGCGTATTTTTTTCTTCAACTTTTAAAATTTTCTAAATATTAGTAACAAAGTGAGTTTAATTTGCTAAACAATAGATTAACTTATAATAAGTTTAATACAGTTTAGTTTCGAAAATGGGCCAAATGGAGCACATGACTTGCTCCAGAAATGATGTTAATTACCAAAATGAAAAACTTTCAATGTCGGCTATTGCACAAAAGTTTTCTGGCTCAAAAAAAAATGGTATTTGGTGCAATACACTTGTACAAAAATACCTAGGACACTTTAGCAGACGATTGAGTTATTTGTAAAGCCAATAAAATAAATCCATATTTATCTTCGCGCGATATAAAGAATGAAATTGTACAGCAAATAGGCGCAAAAATATCCACATGGACAATAAGAGTTAGGAATTCGTGGGTGCAATGCACAAAAAAAACCTCATGTCTCAAAAAAAAAATATCATGAAGCAGTTGCGGCTTGCAAGAGAAATGCTCAGCAAACATCCACGTTACTGGAATAGAGTTCTCTGGAGTGACGAATCTAAGTTTAACTTGTTCCACTCTGATGGAAAATCGTATGTTAGACGTCCTCCAAATAAACCCTTAGACACCAGGTACACTATTAGGATCTGGGGTGCCTTTTCTTGGCGTGCTGCGGGTCCGATTGCACTAGTTCAGGGAATAATAAAATGTAAAAAAAAAACATTTTGGAATATGTTATGGAACCGTATTGCTTTGAGAATATGCCCGTCCAATATATTTTCCAGCATGATAATGACCCAAGGCACACTTCACGGTTAGAGAAGTGTTGGCTTTTGAATACAAATATTGATGTTCTTGACAATTGAAAACTTATGGACAATTGTAAAAATCAGTTGGTGCAACAGATCTGGAAATTCATATCTCTACAAACATGCCAACGTTTAATTTAGAGCTTACCAAAGAGACTGGCGAATGTTGTCAAAAACAAGGGTTATTCAACAAAATATTAAAGCATAAGTTTGTTTTGTTAAACCTCACCTGCATATATTTTTAGTTTCTAATTATGTGACCAATTTGATGTTGCGTTTTTTGGTGTTTATGTTAGTTTTCCTTTAATAGTATTGATGCTGTAAATTTTTTATTTTAAACTAAATAACAAGTTGTTACTTTACTATTTCTAGTTATTAATTTTAATATGTTGAACTAAATTTTTAAAATATATGAACAAATATATGTGCTGAAAAGTTGCTTCTAATTATATGGCCACCACTGTATATAATTATTTAAGTAAATTCAGCCATACGTAGAGGCTTTATTAAAACCTGGTGGTGAATTTCGTTACATTTTCTTGATTTGTGTTTTAAGCATTCCATCCATTTTTCTCTACAAAAATTAAATCAGTGGAAATACATTTGGGCGAGTGTTGAGTAAGGGAAACTGAAAAAAGAAAGAAAATCGTCTAGAAATTCTTTGAAAATCCAATACTGTCGGATTAAATGATGGCAACAAAGCTAAAGCTTCCAAAATATAAATAAACATTCAAAATAAAACGATACACTTCAACATACATAAATATATACAAAAATTTTAGTTAAAGAAACCTCTCACCGATAATGAGCGCGACAAAAAAAACTAAAGTACCAGGCAACCTTTGATTGATGTTAAAAATTTGCCTCAGGTTTCACCTTGTAAGTAATGCAGAGATGGAAATTCCTTGAACATAAATGTTAGCAATAGTACATAAACTAATGTTAGTTTACTTTAGAGCCTTTGTTTAAAATTTCTTCTAGAATAATTTGTAAATAATTTTATTCTATTTTCTTCGACCTCTTTTAATAAAAAAAAAAAAATAGAATAACTTGCGTAAAATGTGTTTAATTGGTTATAATACTTCAGTTATTAAGAGAAATTGATATAAAAAATATAGTTTCCGCTCCATTAAATAGAAATAAATTCTTAATTTGGTTTTAAACACCACAAAGAAAACTCAGTAAACCAAAAATTGCTTTAATAAAAGTTTAGAAAAAATTTCCTTTTTTTTTAAGTAAATATGTGCATTTAATTTGTGCCATTTCAAAATAAGTATTTCAAAGTAAGCATATACTGCAGCCATAGCTGTCAGATTTGAATATTTATCGTCATTTTGTTTCAAAAATAGCAAAGTGACGATTTTACGATTTTTTCATTGAAAGTGACGATTTTCTGAATTTTTAAAATTTTCTATCATTTGTTTTTTTATTAATGTTTTTGGTACCAAATTCTTTCATTTTTTTTGAGACAACAACTATGTTTCACATTTAATATCGTTAATATGAAGAAGAACATGACAATAACATTTCAAAAACAACAATAAATGTTGAACTGAAGGTACGGTCACATTTGGCAAATATTTACTCCAAAAAGCGTAACCACTTGTTTTAGCACAAATTTGTTTGACGTTGTTTATTTTTACAAGAGTTCTGCAAGACTAAATATTTGTTGTGTCGTGTCCCAAATTATCGAAGTTTTTTTTTAAATAAATAAACGAGTTCAAAAATAAATGTTATTTAGTGGTTACGTCTACGGGGTAATTCCACAAAAACTTTTCGTATTTTAACAAAACGTTGGAAGAATATTGAGTTAAATAAATTTTAATGACACAAAATTACGAAATTTTAATATATAATATTTATTTATTTATTGATTCCATTTCCTGTACAACAAGACTGAGTCTTATACCAAACTTGATGCAAGTAAATATAACAATATTGAGATAAAGTTAAAGTTAAAAAAGTTATAAATTAAAATTAAAATAAAAACAAAAATTATAAATTATTATTTAAAAAAATTGAATAAACATTTTTTGAAACTATTAGCATTGTTGTTTTGTTGTTGACTTTGTGTAAGATTGTTCCAAAGACGAGCGGCATGCACATAAAACTGCCATTCATATGCAAGTAAATTATGTCGAGGTATTACAATATTTCGGTTTCGTGGCAATTGAAAAAAAACGTATTTTATCGAATATATATTTAGGTGTTTGAAAGTTGGTTATTTTATGTAAAAAAAATAAGAGTGCGAATTTTTAGCAAACTTTCAAAGGATACACCATAAAGATTATTGGCAACAGAGGACATATGATCAGACCGTCTTAATCCATACACATATCTTATTATGTTATTGAACAAGATATTCAATTTTCTCATACCAACTAGGTCACAGCTTCCAAATATTTCACACCCATAGATCAGGGAAGGAATCAAGTATGATTTCGCAAGTAAGGCCTGTTTTTCTTGAAATATTTCCTCGAAAATAAAAAAAACGGGGTTTGATTTAATTTAAATATAAATTCAAGGGTTTATTTTCAGTTTTTTATTTTCTTCGTGTACGTACCGTACTTGTTGGGGGTTTTACAAACAATAACAATAATAAATCAGTATACATACAGCATCAACACAAAAATAACAACAATTTTAACTTAACGAAACAATTATTATCATATGAACAATAATTGGGGGACATTTACACTATGCGCGTAAACATCCCGCCCCCCTTGCTATACTGCAACAAAGAGGATTAAGGATCACGCGGGTCGAGCGTTCATAATGTTTATGACAATGGTCGCCGGAATTTGCGTCGTATCCGGGAACGTTGATGGCCTGGGTTGAACGGCGTGCTGTGGTTGTTGTAGTTGTTGTGTATGTTGTGGTACATGTTGCTGGCAGCAGTGTTGGCATGTGTCTCAGAGAAAGAAGGACCTTCAATGTGTTTACGATGGATCTCAAGGCGGCGTGATACACTAGACATATTCTCTATAGGGTAAATACAAAATAAAGGAGAAACAGAGAAAAAAAGAAAGAATTAGTGGGTTTCTGAATTGGGTAAGAGAACAAGCTTCACGATGGGTCGAGTAAAAATTCCTGAAGCTGTTCTCATGTCCGCTGTGCGGACCTTAGAGTCATGTCCAACATGAATCCTCTCTATTCGTCCTAGTCGCCATTCACTAGGGGGTAAATTATCTTGACGAATAATCAGTAAATCACCTACTTCAAAATCTTTCTGGGGGTATTTCCATTTTACATGACGATGATCTATAAAAGGGTTCAAAGTGAGCAGGCTGCTCTTTGAAGGCACGGGTATACCTTTTGAAAGCTGAGTGTATTCCGGTATAAAGTTCCACTGACACATAAGAACCAAGCGATCTCGGGTGAATTTCATTTCTGACTGGGTTAAAATCAAGGTATCATACGAGCATTTTTGGGTTCTCAAATACTGTAAACACCTGAATAAATACGAAGTAATTCGCATTGCACGCGATAAATCTGAAAATCGCTCTAATATGTCATACGGGCGTTCGAGCTGAACTGAAAATGACTGAACTTCAAGGTGTTGGTGGTCGATAGGGGGGTGACGCGGCCAGTACTCACGAGGTTGTCTTAACCATACAGGGCCATGCCACCAAAGAGAATTATTTATTAAATCTCTAGCAAGAATTCCACGACTTGCCAAATCGGCGGGGTTGTCCTTGGAATCCACATGTGACCAATTTTCATTACCAACTTTATTCACAATCAACGCTACTCTGTTTTTAACAAAGGTTGGCCAATGGCACAGGGGTTTTTTAAGCCAGGATAACACTATAGTAGAATCAGTCCATATATAAACCTTTCTCCTGTCTAGATTTAATTCGGAACATAATGATTCTACCATTTTTGCCATCAAAGCCGCTTCACACAATTCTAATCGGGGTAATGTTTCAGTTTTCACGGGAGCTACCTTTGTTTTTGACGCAAGCAAATGCGTCGTGATCGATGAGGACGATACATTTCGAATGTACAGAGCAGCGCCGTACGCCTTTTCAGAGGCATCGCAAAACGCATGAAGTTTCATTTCATTTTCGGGGAGAAAATCAACCCATCTTGGAATGTTAATTTTCTCGACATTAGGGTAGTCGTTTAAAAATGCGCTCCATTGAGATAGGGTTAGGGGGTTCAAAACTTCATCCCATTCTGTCTTGTCTTTCCAAATTTGTTGCATTATGATCTTAGCCACAATGATTTTCGGCGAAAACCACCCGGCTGGATCAAACAACTTCGCTATTTCTGACAGGACACCACGTTTCGTGACAATATCCTGGCGTGGCTGCGATGCAATTTTGAAAAAGAAACAATCTTTAGTCGCATCCCATCGCAAGCCTAGGGTTTTAGTAGTACTAGCATCCGAAAATTTTAAGAAGTCTGCATCAAGCAGATTCTCACGGGGTAAATCTTCCAAGAGTCGTAAATGATTGGCCGTCCATTTTCGCAAAACGAATCCAGCTGAGCCAAGAACATGGGTTAGTTCATTACGTCTCTTGAAAGCGTCTTCTAGCTCATGAGAGCCAGCAAGCACGTCATCAACGTACATTTGGGTTTTCAAAATTTCGGATGCCGCAGGACTCCGGGGTTTACAATCGTCAGGCAATTGTAATAGAGTACGAATCGCTAAGTACGGTGCACAGTTTACTCCAAACGTGACCGTACTAAGCTCATAGTCCTTAACTTCAGCTACAGGATCATCACGAAACAATATTTTTTGATATTGGGTTTGATTGGGATGAACAAGTATCTGGCGATACATTTTCTCAATGTCCGCATTAAAAACGTAACGGAAAAATCGCCAACGCAGCAATAAAATAGTAAGATCCGTCTGTAAAACAGGACCAGGGTATAGAGCATTATTAAGACTTACGCCATTGGAGGAAGGGTTTGAAGCATTAAATACGACTCTGAGTTTCGTGGCAATGCTATCGGGTTTAAACACTGCGTGATGGGGTAAATAATAATTATTCGCAGTGGAAACTGGGGTTTTGACGGCTTTTGCATGTCCCATTTCAATATATTCACGAACTACATTGTCGTATTGGGATTTTAATTCGGGGTTTTTCAACAAACGCGTTTCATTTCGCACAAACTGGGAAAAGGCGTTTTTACGAGAATCTCCTAATACCAATTCATTTGAAAATTCTCGGCGAAATGGGAGAGAGACAACGTAACGGCCATCGGGGTTTCTAAAAGTGGTGGTACGGTAAAGTTCCTCACAATATTTATCGTCTTCAGATAACTGGGTCGCTTGTGGAACTTCCTCAAGTTCCCAAAAACGCGATAGTTGAGTGTTCAACTCGAGATGGGTACAAAACGATGATATAGAGTGTAAGGGTCGGGGCTGAATAACTTCACCAGTAACTATCCACCCGAACACGGTTCTCTGGGCGATCAGGTTGCCATTTGGATGTATTCTGACATCCGTAGTTAAAATTTTAGGATAAACATTTCCTCCAAAAAGTATATCCATACGGGTACACATGACGTCGGTCAGGGTAATGTCGGGGAAAGTAGAGGTTACAATATCAGAGATATTAGACGAGGGCAACCGACCGGTAATTTTCTCAACAACGTATGCACTAATTTTAATTTTGAAACCGGGGTCGATCGGCGAACCAACCGTGATAGTGCACATTGTAGAGGTTTTGCCAGCTAAGCAATCCATCATTCCAGTGACACTTGTCGAAGGCACGGAAAATGTGGGAATAGCAAGCTTCCTTTGTAACCTCCTTGAAATAAAGGTACCTTGCGAACCAGGGTCAACTAAGGCTCGAGCGGCACATCTAATGTCGTTTATGTGCACTATACACACTGCTGAGCCCAAAAGGACTGCTGTATTGGGGTTCGACTTGAGCTGTGCGGAATAAGTTTGCAGATTATGAGCCGCGGTAGAAGTTGATGGGGAAAAATTAATCGGGGGTTGAGAAGGACTGCTAGCTGCATTGGGGTTCAAATGAACGGAGGGTTGAGATGAAGACATAGTCGTACCATTGGCTATAGGGAGCTGGGGTGAATTACTGGCAGACATATTTGACTTTACATCTCTATGAAGCAGGGAGTGGTGCTTTTGTTTGCAAAGTGAACACACATGAATACTTTTACAATTCTTGTACTCGTGGGAGGTTGCCAAACAGTTCGAACAACACTTTAGTCGTTTCACTATTGACATTCTTTCATCAACATTTGTACTCAAAAAACTGGGGCATAGTCTAATGGGGTGAGAACCTTGACAAAGGAAACAGCGACAAACATTTGGTGTTTGCCCAGTTTGGGATGCAAAACTTTGAATCTGTCTATTTTCATGTGACGATTTTTTGGCAGCATTAAAATTAGGAGTATTTCGGGAACTAGCAGTTGTGGAGTTTTTGTTCGAGTTTTGAACGGGGTTTGAATGGGACTGCCTTATGTCAGAAATTGACTCGAGAGTTTTAAAATGCGCTGTTAGAAAAGCGTCCATATCATCCCATTTAGGGGAATTTTTAGAAAGTCTTTTGGACTGTTCCCAGAGACTCAGTGTGTTTTCAGGTAACTTTGTAGCACAAATATACACCAGCACTACGTGGTAAAATATTTCAGGGGTTACTTCAAGTAATGACAAATTTGTAATGCAATCGTTTATCGTTCTTTGCAAATTTTTAATAGTCGATCCTGATTCTTGTGAAAGCGGTTTAATATTCAGAAGGGCTCGAAGCTGTTCGTTTATGAGGGCATCTTTGTTCTCATATGTGTCAACCAACCTTTTCCATGCGATTTCATAGCCATCGTTGGTAAGTGGCACAGTTTGTATGGTATCATGTGCATCCTTTGCAGTTTTCTGCAACAGGTAGTACAATTTTTGTACTGGGGTTAAACGGGGGTTATTACCATACAAAGCTGAGAACATATCTCGAAATGAGGGCCAACTCTTATAGTCACCATAAAATATTGGGGTGTCGCACGGAGGTAAATTAATCATTGGCGCAGACTGCGCAATAGACCTTTCGCCCTGTGTCGATAATCTAAGTCGTTCTAGGTGACCTGTTATAAGAGATATCCCCCGGGTGTATGTGCCGTAAGACTGAAAGTACTTGGCTTTCAGTTCGATAATCTGGGGATCTTTCAACCTTTCGGCCTCAATTAACAAAGAGTCATAAGATAACCGAACAGCTTCCCATAACCGTTTGAGCTCTTCCTCATGACTACTTAAAGCACCGAGTTGGTGTTCCACCACGGGTATACTGGCAATATATGCCTCAAAGTCTGCCATACGGTCGGCATTGCGGATTAAAGTAGTCAAATCCATTCTTGATCTCAATCGATATGGAGAAATTTTCATAAAAATTATTTACAAAACGCGAGTAAAAATTTAAGTCCAACGTGAGGAAAAAATCAGATAAAAAATTTGCTTTTTCTAATAGAGAAGAAACGATAACGAAACTGCGGGTAAAAATAGATAAATCTATCCAATTTAAAAAAAAGTAACAAATTCTTTCAGGCGAAATAAAATGTATAAAATAAATTTATAGAAAAAATTATATATATACTGGGTATAATAAATATATATTCAACAAAGTAAATTTTTGTCACTCGGATTCCTTGTTCAATACAATGGGTAAATATCACGTACAATATATATGTGTATATATATATAAAATCGGGTTAAATTTGTGATATTAGGAAATAAAATCGGGTTAAGTTTCACTTAATAAGGAATTCCGTAAGTGTAAAAAGAACTTCGTTAAATTAAAAAACAGAAAAAATCTTTTAAAAACACTTGTGCTGCTGCAAAATATTAACGGGTACCCACTATGGGTAAATCGAATATTATATATTCACTAATAAATTATTCGATTATAGCGATTAAAAAATTTATTTAATTAATTACTTAAATTTTTAGGGCAAAAAATTAATAAAAAGTAAAAAAATTCACTTTTCACAATTAATTAAATAGTAACCGGGTTTTCGCACGAATAAAAATGTGCAGCACTAGTGTACGTTGTGTGTGTGTGACCATATAATGAAAAACAAAAGAAAACCAACAAAGACACAGTAAACATTCACGGTTGTGTTTTTAATAAAAAGTACAATAGATTGGACTTACTTATTTGCAGGGTTATTTTATTTATTATCAATAGATCAGCGATTAAGTGTCAATACTTATAAACGGGGGTTCTGTGGTTCAACACTCACTTTTTAAAAAAATCAATTATTTATTTTTTATTTAAAAAATTAATTTTTTATTATTTAAACAATTAATTATTTATTATTTAAAAAATTAATAATTAATTATAAGTAAAAACACACGCGAATGAAGGGGTAAAAAAAATGTGGAGCAAAAAATTTTAACACAAACACAAATTCACTGTGGTGTTTTGCCGACGGCAAATTGATTCGCGCACTTGTTGGTTCTCTTGTTTTTTATATTATCACTTTTAACTTTTTCACTTTTAACAAAATTAAAAAACACACAACTTACCTTTTGATTAAAGTGTTAATGGAAAATGGGGGTTGTTATTAAAATGATGAGGATGATCGCAAAACGATGTTTGGGGATTGATGAAGAAAATGAAAACACTGGGGATTCTGAAAATAAAAAATATTTTCTTGAAAATATTTCAAGGGGACTCGGGGGTTTAAATCCGGTTCGAAAGGACCAAAATGTTTTTCTTGAAATATTTCCTCGAAAATAAAAAAAACGGGGTTTGATTTAATTTAAATATAAATTCAAGGGTTTATTTTCAGTTTTTTATTTTCTTCGTGTACGTACCGTACTTGTTGGGGGTTTTACAAACAATAACAATAATAAATCAGTATACATACAGCATCAACACAAAAATAACAACAATTTTAACTTAACGAAACAATTATTATCATATGAACAATAATTGGGGGACATTTACACTATGCGCGTAAACAAGGCCCTTATTCTTAAAGGTGTGAAATATTGTGTGGACCAGAGAGCACATAACTTTGCATAGTTTTGACCAACAAGCAAATTTACATGATCAGTCCAGGTCAAATTACCATTGAAAATGATACCAAGATTTTTTGCTTTATTAACAATTTCAATTTTCTCGCCATTTAAAACAATATCCTCAGATATGGAGGGAATTAAGCTTTTTACATATTACAATGCATTTAGATTTATGAGGATTTAAACAGAGACCGTTTGCACTAGCCCAAAGGTAAATTCTATTTAAGTCGTCATTTAGGAAATCCCCAACGCAATATTTTGAACTGGGCTACTTAAAGTGAGCTGCACGTCATCGGCGTATAAGAGGATTTTACATTTAGTGAGTTGTTTTGGCCAATCATTTACATAAAAGGAAAATAAAAGTGGACCTAGAATAGAACCCTGAGGCACTCCCCTAGTCAGGGATAGGCTATCCGACCATACATTGTTCACAAACACCGATTGTGTGCGTTCTGAAAGAAAAGACAGTATAAGTTTGGTTGACGCGCTCGTAAATCTAAAAAAGTGTTTAGGTTTTCCGATGAGTATGTCATGATCTACCGCATCGAAAGCCTTAGAGTGGTCAAGAAGTACCAACAGATTAATATTTCCATTTTCTATTCCTTGCCGTATATTTTCACTAGGTTAGGTTAGGTTAGATTAGGTTAGCAGGCGGCCGTGTAGTTCGGCCCACTTAGGTCCATATTGCTGGTCTCATTGTGCTATCTGATTAAATAGGAAGAAGAGGTTATATAGAGAAGAGATAGAGTAAAAGAATATGCAGGGATGTGTAGAGTGTAAGAAGGGTGAAAAGTGTGGAAAATGTGAAAGAGAAACGTGTAGACTAAAACCTAAAGAGCGCAGATACCCAGATGGATATCTACTGCAGACAATTACTGCTTCTGATAAAAGCATCAATATCCTCCAACTTCAAAGCTGAGAATTCAGATGGATGGTTGCCCCAAAAGAATGGTACGAGATCCACTTATTGCTAGGCATTGACATAAAAGAGCCGTTACGCAGTTATGACTCCGAGGAAAACCTGATTGTGTGTTGGATAGTAAATTATGAGTATTAATAGATGTAATAATTTGTTTATACATAAATTTTTCCAAGACTTTCGACAAAAAACACAAGATGGCTATAGGTCTGTATTCTCCATTCGGAGAATCGGGTAAATACCCGACAAAAGTAATCTTATAAATTTTGGATTTAAGTTATCACTTCCCACTGAGTTTGATTTTATTAATGAGCACGTTAAGAGTTTTTTCATATTGGATCTCTTTGTTGACATTTTTCCTGGCAAAAAAAATTGTTTATTTAATAGTTATTAATAGTTATTAAATAAATAAATTTTGAAGAAATTTTGCTGTTTACACGATTTTGAAGCATTTTGAAGAGCAATTTTGAAGAAAATTTCAATCGTGTGAATCTAGCTTAATTCTTCCATTTCAAGAATTTGTTAAAAAAAACATTATATAATTTAGACAGAAGTTTTAATTTTAGTAAAATTTAGTAAAATAAATTTCTTTATAGGAATTTAAAAGCTTTCATGGATCTCAGGAAGATAAATTTAACTTTGTATTATTAACATTCGTTTTAATTTTTTTCTTATATTTACCTTAAAATCTGGCCGAAAAAAATATTGAAAATTGTTCAATAACTCCAAAGTTTTACAATCGATTTGTCAGTTTTATAACTAGAAATATAACTCTACATAAATTTAAATTGCTGTTATAACGAATTGTGAAAATAAATTGTTATAAATAAATTTGTTCATAGTTTAAAAATCAAATTTATCACATTTCCAATCTTACATATGCATACTGTTTGTTTGCAACTTGTTAGATTTGACTTAAATTTTAAAAGAGTTTAACTTTTATAGGAAATGCTAAAGTAATTCAAACCTCACTTACTCTTTAAAAAATTCCCTCCAAATAATGTTTTACACAATAAAAAGACAACCTAATAAATATATTTATGTCTATATGTACATCTAAAATTTATTTTCTCTTATATCTGCTGTAAAAATAGAATTTTTGTAGCACAAAATCTATTTTTTCTAAACAGTTTGACATTTAATCAATTATTCAATAACAGGCTTTTTTACACATACATACATACAGTGGGCAGCAAAATTGCCCGGAAGTAAAATAATGAAAATAATACAAATAAAGGTATATCATCTTATATACATATGTATTTTGTTTAGTATTTAATTGAACCTTATTCTAAATTATAAAGCACAAAAACTCACATAAATTGCTACAAAAAATGTAAAAAAAAAAACGAAAAATTCACTATTCGGACACTTTTGCACAGAAAACATTCACGGTTGTTTAAGAAACTAATTTAGAATTGTCATTTATCAGAATTGAAAATCGATTCTGATTTCTACTGGTGTTATGAATCTGTCTTGGTTTTGTTTTGTTTCGAGTTTAAACTAAACCCATATGCGAATCAGCTGATTTGAGTTGTTTACATTTTATACTGAATTTTTTAACAATTTGGTGGCGTATAAATTTTTGTGGAAACAATTTTAAAATGGTTGAGGCTGTAACAGCCTTTTTATTGATGGAGCAATGGTGTAGTGAAAAAGTCAAACGAAGTATATTGAGGGATCACAGCAATCCATTGGAACTGCCAGAATCAGCATAAATAGATGTTGTGATTTGTCGCAAAAATATTTATTAAAATAATGTACATTAATGGTTCGCAGATTTATTGGATAGTATCGTCTAAATAAAGAGTATTTCAAATGTTGTTAGACATTATTAAAATGCATATGCCACCTTCAAATGTTTCCTGAAGAAATCAGTTGGCAGCCACATTAAGATTTTTGGTAGAAGGGTCTTACCAAAGGGCAGTTGGAAATTATTGAACCGCAAGTTTGTGTACAAGTACTTGTACTGTGTCAATTGTCATGAGCCGCGCTCTAAATGTTTTAGGAAGTCATATGTACCTTCAGGGGTAAAATTAAATATAAACAACAACGAAAAAAGTAGATGTAGAAACTATTTCGTTGGTTGCATCGATGGAACGCACATTAAAATTATAAAGCCTGCCTTTAAAGAGCTCTGACGAATATGAATGCCATGATTGTAAGTAAGTAAGAATTGGTAAATATTTTAATAGAAATTCAATTTTATTTTTTTTTGTTGCAAGTCTCACGTTATCCCGGATCAAGCCATAACACATTTGTAAGGAGCTTTAGCAGCACACGTCAGTATTTTGTGAGGGATTACGAATCTGGTGATCGTACGTCCATAATACATTTTGTTCATGATTTGCATGATTGACCTTATTTGTGTAAAACATTTTTTTGAATATAAACTCTTTTATCACACTTAATTGTTTATTTTTACTTACATTGTGCGCCAATACTTAACCGCATAAACGAAACCCCAAAATAAACAATACAAATTTGCCAGGTGCCAACTAGATTCTATGACACCAAATTCTGACAACAATTTTGATTCGAAAATGAAACCGATAATATTGGTTTCTATGACAGCAAAATCATTTTTTTGTCGATTTTAAATTAAATTCTGATAATAATCAGTTTCCACAACAACCCCGAATATCACGATATTGCTCTGTTAAAATGTAACGATATTTGACACATTGGTTTCTTCTTGTTTGTTGCGATCTTGTTATCAAGCTTTTATTGCTCTATTTGTGTATTTTTGTTTGACCTTTGTGAAGTGTTTAACTCTAGTTTTAAATAAAAACTTAAAAGATCTTTAAAAATGAGAAAAACGCCAACTGATATTGAAAACAATGTTATAAATTTGTTGCAATTAAACTCTACATGACGCTTATCGTACCTGTGTTAATATATGGCGCAGATGTATGGCTGCTTACTCAACAAGATGAAGCGGCGCTTGGTGTGTTCGAGAGAAAAATTCTTGGCAAGATGTATGGATCAATCGTACGAACCGAGAGCTGTATGAACTGTACGCCGACATTAATATAGTAAAACGTGTCAAAATACAAAGACTTCGTTGGCTAGGACATGTTGTGCGAATGAATAAAGATGCTCCAGCAAGAAAGGTGTTCGAATATGATCCTGTAGGCAGGCAAAAAAGGGGACGACCGAAACTCCGCTGGAAGGATCAAGTCCAGGAAGGCATTTTCAAACTCAAGAAGCGCAGAAGACCGAAGCGCCTGGCCTATGACCCACAAGGGTTGTTATAAAAGGCCAGTTAAGTAAGTAAGTCAATTTGTTGCAAAATAATTATGCATGCCATAAAATTGCTGAAAAATTCAATTTAAGTAAATTCACGGTAATGCAATAATAGCCAAAGGGGTCGACCAAAACTGCTTTCTGATGGTGATGCCCGGCAAATTGAACGTTTGCTACATAATAAGGACATCAGGACCCCGAAAAATGCTGCAAAAAGTATTGGTAAGTATGTCAGTTCCTGGACGGTTAGACGCATATTAACTAGCCAGTGTGAAAAAGAAAAAGCCACCACTTTCCGATAAAAATATGAAAAAACGCCGTCATTTCTGTAAAACCCACAAAAATTGAACAGTAGATGACTGGAAACGGGTTATTTGGAGCGACGAAACGAAAGTCAAACGATACTAGTCTGATGGAAAAGAATACTATTGCCATAGGCCGCATGAGCGCATCCACAAGAACTTTCCTTAAAGCAAAATATCCGAACAGTTTTACTTCCCACTGTACATATATAAATTGTTAGAAAACATAACAAAAGCAGTGTTACAAAAATGTTTGATAAAATAAAACCATCTTACAAAACAAAACTATAAAGCTACCACTACAGACACTCAAACACATACACAATATTCTTATTAAAATTTTTGAGTAAAAAATCAAATAAAATACTAAATAATTTACCGTAAATATTGAGCAAACCATTCACTATGAAATATTCATGTTTAAGTGCTTTATTTTTATAGATTTGTTGTTGTGTTTTTTATATTCCTGTTTAATTTGTTGAATTTTTAAAATTTAATGGGTTTAGTTGAGTGTAGTAAATAAATAAATTTTATTTAAGTAAATTTATTTAATCACTCTAAAACTTTTAAGTGTTCTATTAAAAACCCAAGGTGAAATTTTAAAGTACCTTTATTTAAATATATTTGTAATAAAAATGTTAAAAATTCTATAGCGAAAAAAATAGCCAGCTTAATAATGATTATTATAACACATATTTATACAAATATTCATTGCTTTTATTTCATTATTCATTAAGTCACACTTCATGCAAAAAAGCTCCCAAGTTCACCCTTAAGCTTGGTATTCTGTTCGTCATTTCGTGCGAAATACTATCAAAAGTCCATATAAAAAAAATTGATGCGAAATAAATGCGAAATAATGCTGCTGAAGTTGTACTCTGTTCTTGTTGTGAAAAGTTACGAAATGTTTCTGGCAGCATGTTTATTCAACCAAAAAATGTATATGGCAACATTTTTTTTCAACTGCGAAATAATGTAAGCGGCACTTATTTCGCACGAAATTGAAAACAACAGCTGTTTAGAATTTATTTGTTGTGTTTTTAATTTAATAATTTCGCACAAAAATTATTCAAATTGAAAATAGTACTAATAGAACATAAAATAATAAAGACAAAAATAAATTTAGTGAAACTGAGAAGCAGTATCGGCAGTACGAAAAAGAAAAACTATAAGGAATAAAATTACAATAAATTACATTGCACAAAAACAGCATGGATAATAACATAATTTTTGTTTCTTTAACACATAAAATAAAAACATATGGTTGTTGTTTATATAAAAGAAACAATGTTGCATACCTAAGGGCAATAAAAACGACAATTTTCTTCTAAATCGCGACATTGTCACCACTTGCTAATTGTCAAAATTTTCAAACGAAATAATTGATGTTGCTCAACAAATTTCGCAAATTTGAACAGAGTACTATGCTTTAAGCTAAAAGTAAAACAGTGTTTCTTGCTGTAAAATCTTCCAATGCTTAATATATTTTTTTTAAATTTCTCATTTTATCCCTTTTACAAATATTAACAATTATAACCAGAAAATATCATAGTTAAAATACTTCATAAAAGCTATTATGTAGAATATAGAATAATTGGGAAAACTGAATAAATTATAACATTGATTGAACTTAAAGCACAAAAAAAGCCAGTAAAATGCTACAAAATTATATGAAAAAATCGATCAATAATTGTGATACAGCTTATACTCCCTCAGTGTTCCACACACACAAAAAAAGGTAAATAAATGTTCCTATGTATACCACTGTTATATGAATACATTGTAACAAATACATGTTAATTTGTGAGAATGTCAGTAAACGTAGTTATTTCAAAAAGTTCTCTCAAATAATATAGTAAAAAAATATTCAGCAACATGTCTAGATGGAAAAATGTTGCCAACAATATGTTTAAAAAGAAAAAAGTTGCCAGCAGCATGCTTCCGAAAAACATGTGACCAGAAACATGTCTATGGCAAAAATATTGCCAGCCATCAACATGTTGAGAAGGAAAAGTTTCGTCATCAACTTTCCTAGAAAGAAAAATGTTGCCAGCAAGATGTTTATAATAAATATTTAACCAGAAACATGTTTCCGATAGAAATGCATCCAGAAACATGTTTACACTTAAAATGCTTTCAATTAAAATGTTGCCCGCAATACTTTGAAGTTAAAAATGTAACCAACAATATGTTTATAGTAACACTGTTGCCAGTAACATGTTTATAGTAAAAATATTTTGATAGTACAATGTTTCCAGCACAATTATAATGGTAATAATGTTGCAAACAATATTTTAATGGTAATAATGTTGCAAGCAATATTTTGATAGTAAAAATGTTGCCAGCAAGATTTTGATAGTAAAAATGTTGCCAGCAAGATTTTGATGGTAAAAATGTTTCGAGCAACATTTTGATGGTAAAAATGTGTTCAACAACATGTTGGATTTTTGGATTTTGATAGAAAAATGTTTCCAGCAGCTTTATAATGGTAACAATGTTGACAGCAAGATTTCGATGGTAAAAATATTGCCAGCACCATTTTTATAGAAAATATGTTGCCAGTAACATGTCTATAGTAAAAATATTTTGATAGTAAAATATTGCCAGCAACATTTTGATAATAAAATCGGAAAAATGTCAAAAAGATTGCCAGCAAAATTATAAAAAAATGTTGCTAGCTACATGTTTATTAGCAAAAATCTGGCTTATAAAATATTTATAAGGAAAAATTATGCAGCAATATGTTTCTAAGCAAAACAAGCTTAATAGGAAAACATTGTTTGAAAAATATTATATCAATACAAAATAGTTTTCATATATTGATTAGCCATAGTTAAGCACTTAGAGAAACATATTATGGATGGTGGGATATCTTATGAAAAAACAAATAATTGTAAAAATACGCTGTCAGATACATGTCGAGACAAAAATCTAGTCAAACAAAACATAGACAATGAATATTATTTGAATATCTTGAATATTTTTCAACTAGATTTGGTGAAAACACCACAAACATGATTATATATACATACATATACATACATGTACTCGTATATTTGTTATTTGCTACACATTATACAATGATTGTAATAATGTCATTTTTAGAAGAAGAAACTATTTTGAAACAGTTTATATAAAATATAATGACTGCTGCTCCTGCCTTCGTATGTAACTAGTGTATGTCAAACATTAATACATAGAATGTACCTTTATTATTCTTATGTATTTGAATATACTTAAATGTATAGATATCAAACCCTGCAGTAATTTAACAACTTTTAATAACCTTTTAGAGTACATGCTGGTATGCATAAAAATGGTGTAAAAAATTGTTTTATTAATTAAGATTGCCATTATTAAGTACATTTCTGCCGGCAAATAATGCAGTTGTAGTTGATTGTTTATAATCAACAACATTTCTTGGGCTTGACAAAAAAAAAATTCAAATCAAAATGTAATCTGTAACATAGTTAAATAACGTTTCTGTCACCATGACACTATGAACTGCGGGGTATATTTTTATGGTTCCTCTATTTAATATTAGTTGGATTTTTTGATATTATATATATATATATATGACTTTTCTTGTTGTTGTTGTTGCGGTGGTGTCTGTTGACATTAAAATGCCACAACATGTCAACTGATGGGTGGCAGGATATGGCATGTTTGTTCTAATTCTAGTTCTGTATGTATATGTAAATGTTTCTAATATTACCACAAAGATAAATAAAAAACAGGGCGAAAAAAAAACTTGACAAATAATGACATAAATTTGTCATTTATATAGAAATGAAAAAAAAATCCCAATTTCTATTTTATTTGCTTTTTGGGTCACTTCGAAACTAGTATAGTTTTTTTTTGCAATT
Source organism: Bellardia pandia (assembly GCA_916048285.2). Lineage (NCBI taxonomy): Eukaryota > Metazoa > Arthropoda > Insecta > Diptera > Calliphoridae > Bellardia > Bellardia pandia. The sequence goes on from OU696531.1 coordinate 53,095,317, forward strand.
TTGCAACTTAATGCTAATATTTAGTTTAAAAAGGGAGACTACACAACAACAGAATAGAAAACAAAAATCTCTAATATCCTCTAAGGATTTGCCAGGATAATATTTGTAAAATAGCACTTTACAGTTACGGTTGACATCCCTTATTATTATGAAAATTATGTCAAATTGTTGTTAGCTAACAGTTCCTTAGGGAGTGAACAGGAAACTAAATGATGGAAATAAATATTTTTAGCTTTAAAGAAATATAATTGAATTTAGAAAACCTTGTGTTACATAAAATTAGCTTTAAAATGATTTTGAAAAAGAAAATAAATGTTGTTAAAAGTTTTGTTAGGTTTACAAGAAATTACATTTGTAGAACAAAATCACTGACCCTTTGAAATAATTTTGAAAAGAAAATATTGTTAAAGTTATGTAAGATTTACAAGAAATTACGTTTGTACAACAAAATCGCTGACCCTTTGTGTTTTACATAGGAAAGTTGTGTTAGAGATTTTTATTTAAAAAACTTAGTAACAAAGTGTTAGTTAAGAAAACTTTATTTTAATATTTGGATTAAATCTTTAGGGTTTTCCGGAACCACCAGCATACCCTCTAAATTGAGTAGATTGTATTGGTGTATTGGCTTAAAATATGAAAGTTTTCCTAAAGACTACTAATTTTAAAGTTTTTTTTACCAATATTTCAAAAGAAATTAAAACATGTCAATAAATGTCCTTTCTATTCTTTCAATGGAAATCGATGAAAAAATGTAATGCACTTCAAACTCATTTGTTTGAAACCATAGCTACAATACCAATATAATCTAAAAGAGAATTGCAGAGTGAATGAAAGTAGAAAAGGCAACAGCTCAAACAACTAAAATCATTAATTTAAAAGCGTTTTGTTCAATAAAACCAAAAACGAGAAAAAAAACTATTTTGCAAATAGAAAGGAAATAGTTCATTTGTAAAGTAAGAATTTTATCTCATTTGATTTTCAAACAAAAAAAAGTACTATTGTCATCTAACATTGACAAAAGGACAAATTTAATATAAAGGAAGTGATAGCAGAGATACTATGACAACAACATACAAACATACATATATACACACACACATATAGATGTGTAATCATGTTTACAACAAAAAGGGAAATAAACAAACATGTGGTTTTTATTGACACAAATATACATACATACGAGTACAAATAAAGAACTTATTAGTTTTATAAAATACCAAAGTGTGCGTCTTGTCATACCCACAAAGCATTTTTCGACGTGAATTTCATAAAAGCTGTCTGCAAAAATTGTCACATATATATCTAAAGTTGTTCAGAAAATTGAATGCTGACCAGAAATCTCTATAACTACGTATGAAGCAATTTACACAACATTTCATATTGAATTTCTCATTATTTCCAAAATAATTTAAACAATGTTTAATCTCAAGCAAACCCTCAATGTCGGACAAAAAGCAGAATGTTACACAAACAATTTTTTGTATATAAATCGCTTTAGCAACACGTTTGTATTAAAAATGTTAACAGCAACATGTTTCCGGTCAAAAGGTTGACAGTAAAGCATGCTACTCTGTTCTGCGAAATTTGTTGAGCAACATCAATTATTTCGTTTGAAAATTTTGACAATTAGCAAGTGGTGACAATGCCGCGATTTAGAAGAAAATTGTCGTTTTTATTGCCCTTAGCTATGCAACATATGTTTTTATTTTATGTGTTAAAGAAATGGATACACAAATTATATTATTATCCATGATGCTTTTATGGCGTTGCGGTTGCAATGTAATTTATTGGTTTTATCCCATATATTTTTTCTTTTTCGTACTGCCGATATGATCAGACGCTTCTCAGTTTCACTAAATTTATTTTAGTCTTTATGATTTCTTATTTTATTATTACTATTAGCGAAACTAGTAAATTACAACCACAATGACAAATAAAATCTAAACAGCTGTTGTTTTCAATTTCGTGCGCAATTCGCAGTTGGAAAAAAATGTTGCCATATACATTTTTTGGTTGAAAAAACATGCTGCCAAAAACATTTCGTAACTTTTCACAACAAGAACAGAGTACAACTTCAGCAGCATTAGTTCGCATTTATTTCGCATCAATTTTTTTATATGGGCTTTTGATAGTATTTCACACGAAATGATGAACAGAATACCATGCTTAACAGTTAAAATGTTGCCGGAAACATCTTCTTAGTAGGAAACAATTTGTCACCAACATGTTTCAGTTAAAAATATTGCCATCAAGTAAAAATATTTTTAGTAAAAATCTTGTCAGCAATATGTTTATAGTAAAAATGTTTCTAGCATCAAGTTTATAGTGAACACATGTTTATAGTAAATATGATGACAGCGACCTGTTTATGGTAAATATTTTGCCAGCTACTTGTTTCCGGTATATAGTTAATAGTGAAATTATTGCGGCAACATGTTAATAATAAAAATGCAACATTTTTATAGTAAAAATGTTGACGGCAACATGTGTATAGTAACATTTTGATAGTAAAATTGGAAAAATGTTTAACATTCTTAAAAAGTGTTGCTAGCTGCATGTCACTAAGAAAAATGTTACTTGTTACCTGTTTATAAGCAACAAATTTGCTCTAGCTAGATTGATAGGAAAATGTTTTTGAAAAATGCTTAATACGAAAATATTACTGTAACTTGTTTGAAAGAATAATTTTTCCGCAACATGAGGTAAGCAAATGTCGTCTGGGTTGTTATTTTAATAAGAATATAATATGTTTGAGTATGTATGTGTGTGTTTATGTGTATGTGTAAGAGTAGCTATTTAAATTCGTAACTGATTTTTTCTTACATACACATACATATCATTTACGTGATACAATGAGAGCTGAATTTCTTTTCATTTCATTTGCTTGTTTAGCCAGCCAGTTTGAAAGATAGAAATAAAACTGAAAACTCAAATAAAAATATTTTTATTGATGTCATAGCAACAGTTGCTTAAATGACGTTTCCAAAAGAACATTTGGGGTCCTAAAGCACATACATAGATAGGTTTATAAACGATTTTATCTTAATCTTGAAAAAAAAAACTTTGCAAACATTATTACACAAATAGAAAAATATAATGTATTTGATAAAACTCAAATATTTGCAATTTATTTATTAGGAAATCTGTTATATAAATAGCAGTACAAATACTAAGGCAAACAAATTTTAAAACATTTTAAAAAAGATTTTAATTAAAATGGGGGTGGCAAGTAAAATGAGATAAGTTATCTTAAGGTGGTTTGAAAAAAAAGTAATTTTATATACAACAACTTATTTTCCAGCTTCAGGGTCCATTCTGGGTGGTTATTTTGACTATAAACGAACCTCATATGTTTTAACTCTTTCAGGTTTGGTGGTTAGTTATTTATCCACTTATTTTTGCTTGTTTAAAACTTGTTTTCCTGCCACCTATTGATAAATTATTAAATAATTACATTTTTATACCCTACACCACCATAGTGGGGAGGGTATTTATATTGGATTTGTGCTGATGTTTGTAACGCCCAGAAATATTTGTCCAACACCCACCTTAAAGTATACAGATCGACTCAGAATCACTTTCTGAGTAGATTTAACGTTGTCCGTCGTCCGTCCGTCTGGCTAGGTCGCAAATTTAAAGATATTTGGATAAAATTTAGTATGTGATAGTTTTCCGGCCCAAGCACGGACGGGATTGAAACTGGTGGAAATCGGTCCATTATTTCACCTGACCCCCATACAAATTTCCTCCCGAAAATAAGGTTTACCGATCATAAATGTTTGAATTATGCAAGTATCCAAACAAATTTCATCACAAATGTGTGGTAAACGAAGCCAAATCACATATACAAATTTTGTGCAGATCGGTATATAATTAGTCATAGCTCCCATATAAGGTCCACTTCCGAAAATCACTTTAAAGAGCATAACTTACTCGAAAATATTGGTATTCAAATAATATTCAACACAAATATATTTCATATGTATACAAACTATACGGTACAATTTTCTTGTGATCGGTCTATAATTAGTCGTAGCTCCCATATAAGGTCCACTTTCGAAAATGACTTTAACGATCATAAATTTTTTAAAAATGTTGCTAATCAAATAAAATTCGACCCAAATAAGTTTCTTATATACAGAAATAATGAAACCTAATTTTATAATGGTCGGTCCATAATTAGTTGACCCTCTCCGTAATCCACTTTAACCTTCATAAATCTTTTAAAAATATTAACTCTCTAGTGCCCAAGGCCGCCTTTAGACGGCCTAGATATATTACGTGTGTAGTTTCCCTTTCTATTTATTTTTTTATGTTTTTCTTATTTAATGTGTTTTGGGGAATTTCCGAATTTCTTTTGTTTACATTTGCAACAAGTTCTGATGCGTCCATCATCTGCAACAATCAGTCTAATTTGGAATTTCGTGAAAATCAGTGAGAATAATTATTTGGAAAAATCATAAATAAACAAAAAAATAAATAAAATATAATTCGTGCACATATCTGAAAAAAAAAATTATTGGCGTATAGCCGTAAGTGTTTAGTAATATAAAATAGCTTTAGTTTTAAAAAAAAGTTTTTGAAAACTTTTAATTTGAGTTACAAGACAGGCTGCCTAAAGGCGGTCTTGGGACAAAGTGAGAAAAAAAAATATTTCGTGTAAGTTTGAAACTCAAGTAGTTTTAGCGATGACGATGTTTGTGATCTAAATATCGAGAACAATTATAACACAAATAATATTTATAATCACAGAAGTCATGGCACTAAATTTTTGTATGATCGATCCATAATAGGTCATAACGCCCATTTATGAAAAACATTTTTCTACATATACTGGGTGTAGGGTATTATATGGTCAGGCTTGACCGACTATACTTCCTTACTAGTTTTTATTTTTGCTTATTTTATATATAATTTTAAATTTTTAAAATAATGTTTTTTTGTTCCCCCTTGTAAAAAAAGGGGAAGTAATGCTTTAATTTTTATATTTGTAGCTTTTAAATTTACTGTTCGAAAAATCGAACATCGGGACCATATGGGTTAAAGGCTTTTTGTTTTGATAATTTGGTTCCTTATGTCATCTTCAATTCAGTTTTTCTCAAATTCTCAAGATTTCTTAGGGAAAATCAAGAGCTTATACAGACCCTGTTTAAATGTTTAATAGCTTGCCCCGATAGACTAGGCGATAGTGTGCCGGACTATCTGTCAGAGGGTTGCGAGTTCGATTCCCGCCAAAGACTCTGGTTGTTTTCTGCAGACAAGCCAAAAAGCTTCGCAGTTTGAGTTTGTTAATTATATTAAAAAAAAATATTAATTTATGAAAAATATGAAAATAATATTAAAATATTAAAACTTACGTGGTGTTAGTTTGTTGTTAAATTCTATACGTTGCATGAGTAATTTAAAGCACAATCTGTAAAGATATTGAAACATACATATATAAATATTACTACAAAGAGCAATAATAATTGTTTTATTATACGATTACTTATGCTTTTATATAAAACAAATAAATTTACAAAACAGCCCTATTTCATGTTCTTATCAAATTTAGCGTAATCTTCAATTTCTTTAAAGATTTTTTTGTTGTATTCTTTTAATATTTTTCTTAATTTAATTGTTTTGCTTAAACTCTTATTTTAGATGCCTCCAGGGAGCTCATTAATGCTAAAAATGAAACTAATAAATTTGTTTTTCATGCTTTTATATTGTTTGTTTTAGTTTTTTTTTCGGCTTTATTTTTTGTTCTTAGCCACGTTTATACTTTAAATAAAATTTATTTGTTTAAAATTTACATAAATGACTTCAAATTTCTGTTACTTCCTTTTCGCTTGGTTTTTTTTCGTTACACATTTTTGTATGATCCTTGCCTTATTTTGATTTATATAAATTCATGTGCTTACTTTTATTTCAACTAGAGAAAAGTACTACTTTTTGTTAAGACCAAAAAAAAAAAAGGAAGACGAACATGAAATATTCTTTTTTTTAATTTTCTTCCTGTAAATAAACGATAAAAAAACAGGAAAAATAACACCAACATTTGTTTGTGTTGGCAGACATTTTTACTTTTCTCTAGAATTTAATATTTAAGGATGAAAAAGTCTTTCCGTTTGGTTCAGCAAGTGTGTTGATAGTCTAAGGTTAGTTAAGAAAAAATTCTTGTTTTGTTTTTTCCTTTAAGAAAAGTATGAAGCTGGAATTTTTAAGCAAACTAAGCTTAACAAACAAATGACAAACAAATCAAATACTAAGGGAAGGTTGTACAATATATCACCACCAAATTTTTACTCTCGATTATACAAATACCAACATTCGAATAGACGTTATCTATCCCTTTTCTGTTTCACAAAATACATTTATTCATAGAAAAGCGAGTGTAAGCAACCCAGTAGTTCTGGCTAACTATAAGGAACTAGTGATTTTACCTTTAATTTGTGGTAATCATTGTACATAAGAATTTTTTAAAAACCTGCCTGATTTTTAATCGTAACTAATGTAATTGTTTACAAAAATACTGTTCAATACTATTTACTCATAGAAACTGCTGGTTGAAGTTAGTGTTTTATACCCACCATCAAAAAGATGGGCGGTATATTACGTTTGTCGTTACGTTTGTAACACATCGAAATAATGGTCGTAGAGCCAAAAAGTCTATATGTGACGCGGCCTATGAAAAGGTGGCTTATGACTCAAAAAAGAAATTGCGAGACACAGCTGTTGATTCTGGATTTTCAATAAAATTCAGTTTTTTCTTTCATTTGTTCTCTTCTTTCTTTATATTTTTAGTACACTTCTAAGCTAGTTAGGATAGCCATTGATGCTAGTGCTTTTAGCCTTAGATTTATAGTAATGTTAATTATAATAAATTTTTTAATAAATAAATAAATAAATAGGACTTTCTAGTCTTAACTATCAAAAACTATCGAAACAAAAAAAAGTGCGAACATTTTTTTTTGAGTCATACGCCACTTTTTCATAGGCCGATTCTAAAACGATCTAGGTCCCGTCTGTTTAAATCACGAAAGAGCTTCGAAAAAAAGACGTAAAACAATTAAATTTTTACCAAACATTATTTGATCTATCGAAATGTTCTGCGTTGAAAATGATCACAATCGGTCTAGTAGGATCCAAGTTATAGATCAATATTTCAGACTACCTCGATATTTTTTTAGGTATTTTTTGCTATTTTCTTCAAATATAAAGCAGACTTAATTTTTACTATAGAAGGAAATGTGGAAAGGAAAAATGGTGGGAATCGATTTCTTATAGCTCCCATACAAATGCCTTCCCGGAATATGGCTTTATGGTACATATATGTCTATAACAAATTCTGCAATAATAAGTTTCATGCAAAGTAAATTCTTAAAACAATATTTTGTTTGCATCGGTCCATAATTTTAGAAAATCACTTCAATGAACATAAATCTTTTCATCAAATTAAAATTTTACAATCATAATCAAAATATACATTTAAATTGTCGCACCAAATTTCATGGTAATCGGTGCATATTTGACCGTAGTCCCCATAAAAAGTCCAGTTCCGAAGATCACTTAAATGCACATGAATCCCTTACAAACCCCAGTATGAAGTTGAAATTCAACACAAATAGTCCATTCATATACAAAAATCGTCACTCTCAATATGATGATGTTTTGTCCATACTTGACCGTAGACTCCATATAAAGTCTATTTCCGGAAATCACTTAAATGCGGATAAATCACTTATAAATCTCCATAAAAGATGATTTGGCGGTGGGTATATAAGAATCAACACAGCCGAATATAAACTATTACTCTTTTTGATTTCTGCCAAAAAATATGACTTTAACACTCATTTACTCTTACACATTTCCCTTTAACTTTTACACTTACACGAAAATACATAACTTTTGCTACAGATTTCGCACAGGTTAGGAGCACGAAAGGGGGTTATATATACATATACATTAGGGTGGTTTTATTGAATATGGGAAAATTTTTTTTTCGAAATTTCTAAGTGCTCACGCCTAGAAATGTTCTATTTAGTGTTAAAATACAATTGTAAAAGTTTTAGCTTAATCGGACTATGCCTTCCCGTGCCGAAAGAGCCCCAAAGTTTTCGAAAATGCCTGTTTTTCACGAAATAGCGCCATGTTCCTGCTTTAGCTGATGAATGCTATAATTTAGTACAATAAATTTATTATCAAATGAAAGGTAATTATAATGACTTTACATGAAATTCTAACACACTTTCTTCAAAAATATATAATACAAAGAAATTATCAATACCTTTGTATTTTATGACGTTCTGAACAAATTCCATATCATTATTAGGAGCTGTAAATTTTGTGGTAAATATGAATAAGAAATTAACTTTTAAATTCATTATAATTACCTTTCATTTGATAGTAAATTTATTGTAATAAATTATGGCATTCATCAGCTAAAGCAGGAACATGGCACGTGAAAAACAGGCATTTTCGAAAACTTTGGGGCTCTTTCGGCACGGGAAGGCATAGTCCGATTGAGCTCAAATTTTCGCAATTGTATTTTAACACTAAATTACATAATTCTAGATGTGAGCACCTTTAAAAATCGAAAATCGATTTTGAAAAACCACCCTAATATACATATACTGAATATTCTAAGTTAATACAAACTTTTATTTTCTTAACATTCTTTAAAACTCCCATAAAACACTAGACCTGGAATTTCTTAAGAATCTAGAGAAATATTTTTGTTTTTATTTCCGAAAAAGTGAGAATTTTAAATATGGAGGTCACGTTTCATATTCATATTCAACAGAATTAGCAAAGGTTATGACATACATACATACAACCATAGATTGTTTTTCTTCACAAACTATAAAAACAAAAAACCAAAAGAAAGACAAAAATTACAATACTACGAGTAATATGTATATAAAGTCAAAAATAAATCTTTAAAGGTTTTTTTTCGTTTTTGCTAAATATTAATTTTGAATATTGAATTTCGTGCTGCTGTTTTTTTTTTTTTTTTTCAGCATGTCTGAAAATGATATATGAACTTTGGGGACATACATATTTAAAGAAGGTTAAAGTAATATAAATGATACATATTTGGTTAGAAATAGCGTACCGACTACAATTATTGGCACTACAAAATATTGCCCTAATTATTGGCACCTCCTACTTGCATAGCATTTATGAGACATCGTTAAAGTCCCGTTGTGCCTAAGTTCATTTCATCTGACTCTATGATATCTTTCCATAATTATTTCTGAACTGATGCAAAACATTAAAACGCTTACTTCTTTGTAATCTTCCAAATAAGAAGGGTGTTTTGAAAGAGAATTTGTGCGCTGTTTTTAGTGTGGATTTCGATAGCGAGCAGAAGTTTGGTAAGTACCATTATTTTTTTATTTATAGATTTTTTAATTAAGCCTTTTGATTCATTGACATAATAAAACATTAAATAATCTAGTTTTACCTTAATAAACACAATATTTTCAAAGTATTGTAATAAAACATCAGTGCCAACAACAAGTTCCAAAAAACTATAATTTCTATTATTGGCAGGGGGTGCCAATAATTGAATTTGTAATTACTACAACAATTGGCACTGCCACTTATTGTACCTTTTTTGAGTGCCAATAACTGAATTTTATGTCTTTTCAGAATTTTTGAAATGCCTAAAAAACAAATCATATGAAGTCTTCTGCAGAAAGCTTTGTCCGAAATAAAGGATTGCAAATTTTCAAAAAAAGCTGCATCATAAACGTTTAGGCCCTAAATTTTCTAAAATTCGACCAGGTCCACCAACCATTTTAACAGAAGAAGAAGCCATTGTCGATTGGGTGAAAGTCTCTCAACGGAAAGGATTTCCCAAAAGAAAGGAAGACGTACTTCATGCCGTTAAAGACTTTCTCGATGTTAATTCGCGGCAACACAATTTTGGAGAAGAAAATTATCCGGGTAAAGGATGGTTTACTTAATTTTTAAAGCGGCCTTTAGAGCCACCGATGCCGTCTCATCCGCCAGCGCCAATGTAGATGCTTCTGACATTTTTGGCTGGTTTGACAAGATAGAAAACTACTGGGTTGAAAACAACAACTTTGCTATACTATCCGACCATACCAGAATTTTTAATGGAGATGTTGGTTTCATCATGCTATGTCCTAAGGCTAAAAGTGTACTAGCAGCAAAGAGAGCTAAAAATATATACGAAGTAAACCTGTTAAATATACTCTATTTTTTATATAATATGAATTAATGCGTAAATAAAGTTTGTTTTGCTTATTTCCCTTATTAAACAGAGAAGGAATTATCACAATCCTCTACTTAAGTTTTTTAAGTTTTTTGAGTTACCATGGTGCCAATAATTCAACTTTTAGGGGTGTTAATAATTATGGTAATGTGCCAAGAATTATAGTTTTTAAAGGGCCAATAATTGTAGTCAAGTGCCAATGACTATATAATTTAATGTGCCCATAGTTGTACTTGAGTGCCAATAACTATATTTTTTTAAAGGTTATTTTTATTTTAATTACTAAAAATCGCACAGAGTTTATATCATTTTTTAAAAAACTGTATCTAATAGAAAACATATCAAAAAATTAAACAAAAATAACACAAGATAGGCTCTCATAAAACCAGACGGTATATCCCATGAAACAAGTCGAAAATTCCTTATGGGTGCCAATAATTGTGGTCGGTACGCTATATAAACAATAACTGCCGTATTCAGAAAAAATAAAGTAGTCTACTTTTATTTTTTATGAATAAGGGCATAAATGTTTATTGTTATAAGATAATGATTTTTTACAAAAGGCATTGCACAAACAATTACTAAACACTACAGTTTTATAATAAATAATTTAAAATTTTAATGATTTTAGTTAGAAGAAAAATTTATAGGTTTATATTTCTGTTAGTAGAAATCTCGTTTATATACAGCTTATGAAGTTTAAACAATTATATGATTAATCTATATATCGGTTATGCTTTTAAGCATTTTTTTTATTGAACATCAACATAATTGTTCTATAAATTTCTGAGTTATGAAAGAGATATAGTACGTACTAATTTCACAGAAATATATAAAATATATAAATGGTGAATTTCACTTCAAGTTTCATTTCACGGAAATTACAAAAAAATATATACAATCGATATTTATATGTACCTATTCCTTTCGTATCATTTAAATGTTAATTTGAAATTTATTCACTGCTTTCGATTTAAGGATTTTCTTACGGTTTACAATTCATCGTGGTTAAAAATTTGTTATATGTATAAGAATATATGCAATGATCCGAATTTCAGAAATTGTACCAACACTAAATGCCTAGATTTTGATCGTTTAAAGGAGTTTTTAAAAATACACCATTTCCAATCAAAATTCATGCAATATAAGAAAAAGTTTTAGGTAAACTAATGAAACACTTGAAGTAATGACAATTAAATGGCGTGATGATATAAAGTCCTTATATGAACTTGAAGCCGCATTCTGGTACTTTCAAAACAACAACAAATATCCCAAAATAAAGTTTAATGCCCTTAAATAAAGTAGACTTCAATTGTACTTTAAAAAAATGTTGTATGAAAATTTTGTCTAAAAGCACACTTCAAACCTACTTTATTTTTTATGAATACGGTAGTAAAATCATACAGCCACTGTGCAATGTTCGATGGAATTCAAGGCCAATTCTTGCTTTTTTATTTTATTTTTTCTTATTCCAAAATACCGATTATCCAATTTGCCAATTTATATGTAAAAATGGTACGATAGTGCTTCAGAAAAGACACAAAGGCGTAAAACAATAATTGGCCTAATTTCAAAGAGCAAAGTCGTGTTTTTAAAGACACTGGGTAAAAGAGCCTTGTGATGCCCATACACTACACAAGCTCAGTGCTCAAGTCTAGCACTGTACAGTGCGTTTGTGCAGTTTATGGCGTTGTTTTTGATATTTGCGCAGTGAACTGAGTAAAAATCAAAATGATTTTGATATTTGCTCAAGTTTGTAAAACTGTACAATGAACTTGTGTAGTGTATGTGTAAAACGTTCAGTTGTGTCGCGGTTTTTAAAGATGTAACAACAAAAAATGAGCGCAGAAAAAATATTTTTGACTGAGTTCCTGGAACTATATATCGTTGGTCTCATGTAGAAAGGCCCTAACTCGCTATTTTTTCGAAATTTGTTTTTTTTTTGCGATTCCAATGCATTTAACGCAAATACACCTCCTCACAAAAATTTATTGCAATAGTGTAAAAAATAACGCTTTTATTACAGTTTCTATTATGTTTTTACCTTCTCCTGTAAAATTTCAAATATGCGAGTTAGGGCCTTTCTACATGAGACCATCGATATGTTGATTTTCTTTTCTTTTTTTATTGATAAAACAAGCAATATAGAAGCACAATATTTGCACATGTTGCCTTCTTCGCTTATACCTTTAAAATAAAAACTTGCACAGTTTACTTGAATAGGGTGAGTCGCAAGTTTCATTTACGCAGTGTCAGACTTGAGCACGGGGGGCTAATTCTCGCATTCGTATGCGAGTAAATTTTCATTCGAACATTCGAATTTTTTAACATTTGGGATTCTCTCATTCGATAGCGAATAAAATGTATCGAAATTTCTAATGATGGCATTCAATACCGAATGATTATTCGAACGCAACCTTACGAGTTTTTACTCGTAAGCAAAGAAGCATTCGAAATAACATTTTTTTTAGCAAACAGAAGAAAAAAAGAAAATGTCAGTAAAAAATTTGTTACTTAGTTTAAAAAATATCATTATATTAATAATTTTATTACTTTTAGGTCAAAAATATCAAAAATAAATTTTACCTATGCTGGCTTTGTGAGTCTAGAAAAACACATACATACATTAATACATACTATGTATGTATGTATGTACATATGTACCCTGCAAAAACGCGAGTACTCCATACACGCATGTATGGACTACTCCAAAATGGACCAGGAGTACTCCAAACATAATACAATTGTTTGAAAAAAACTAGTCCATTTAACATTACGATGTCCTAGGACTGGACCATATAAACCAGCTTTGCATAACACGGGACTAGTCCCAAAACTACTCCTTGTAACTACATCAAATGTTTTTAAACAACGATTACGGTCGTTAAAGCACGAATAATTGTCGTGTAACAAGAAGTTCTGCTTTGAAAATGAAATGGTCCATAAGTGCATTACATAGGACCATGATGTAGTCACTACATATTGGATACATGGACCACGTACTCCACAGATTTTTGCAGGGTATGTACTTATTTATCTTACTCATTGTTTGTCAGTCTTAAGGGGTCGGAGGTGTTTCTTATTTTTTTCCTTATAGCATGGTATTCTGTTCGTCATTTCGTGCGAAATACTATAAAAAGCCCATATAAAAAAAATTTATGCGAAATGAATGCGAAATAATGCTGCTAAAGTTGTACTCTGTTCTTGTTGTGGAAAAGTTACGAAATGTTTCTGGCAGCATGTTTTTTCAACTAAAAATGTATACGGCAACATTTTTTTTCAACTGCGAAATAATGTAAGCGGCACTTATTTCGCACGAAATTGAAAAAAACAGCTGTTTAGATTTTATTTGTCATTGTGGATTTAATTTAATAGTTTCGCACAAAAATTATTCAAATTGAAAATAATACTAATAAAACAAAAAATAATAAAGACAAAAATAAATTTAGTGAAACTGAGAAGCGTCTGATCATATCGGCAGTACGAAAAAGAAAAAATATAAGGAATAAAACCAATAAATTACATTGCAACCGCAACGCCATAAAAGCATCATGGATAATATGTAATATAATTTTTGTATCCATTTCTTTAACATATAAAATATAAAACATGTTTTTGTTTACATAAAAGAATCAATGTTGCATACCTAAGGGCAATAAAAACGACAATTTTCTTCTAAATCGCGGCATTGTCACCACTTGCTATTTGTCAACATTTTCAAACGAAATAATTGATGTTGCTCAACAAATTTCGCATATTTGAACAGTGTACCATGCTTATGTCATTAATGTTTTCAATCTCGTCAGAATCAAAAGACGATGAGTAAATATACATTTAATTTTAAAACAATTCTTTTAAAAAATTTCGCTTTTAATTGAGTTATTTTTTTTCAGAACCATATGTTTTTTGTTTACATTTTCTTTTATTTTATTCAGTGTTGTATTACGTACTTGTTTAAGTTTTTTACAACACTGAAGCAATAAATCGACTCGATTCGTATCGAGTATCATCATTAGAATATTTTGCACTGTCGAAATAAATTTCGATTCGAAAATAATTTCGATCACGACTGCCAGAATTAGCCCCCTGAACTTGTGTAGTATATGGGCGGCATTATGCAATTCCTTTGCAACACAGAAGTAATATATGTATGTGCAGAGCGAGCAATAAAAGTTGTACAAGATATTTATTCACTGTGTAAGTCATCGCGAACATTACACTTAAAGTTTATTACTAGATGAATATTGTATAAATACAAAAAATTAAATAATAAAAAAATTTTCTAAAAATATTTCTTGGAAATTTTCTGAAATATTTTGGGCCACTACGTGGTATTATGCAAAAAAATTGGTTATATCCCTAATGCACATATGTACATATATAGCAAATAAAATATCTATAAATAAGTTATTAGCTGCTTAAAAATATATTGCAAATAAAAGCAATCAGGCATCTGCTACAATTTAAAACATTTACTTTATTTCCTTTTTTTTATATGAAAAAAATAAATACAACTGCAATACAAAAACATACAAATATTTTGTATAGAGCATTGTTTAATTTTTCCCAATGATGAGTTATATTTTACAAAAGCTTCTCTTCATTACAGTCTTATTTGTAGCTGATTCCCCAGCAGTAAATTTAAAGAAATCCCAAATAAATTTTCATTTCCTGTTTGTGAAACAGCAAAAAAAAAGAAACACAGAAGAAATATTGTCTTGTTTGGATTAAAAATAAAGTTACTCCCCGTTCTAAACAAAGAAAAATCGTAACAATTTACTGTTTAGTATATAAATAACAATTACATCTAACAATATATACTGTAAGTAATTTTTTTTTGTGTACTTTTTTTTCAATTGTGGTGGCTGTTTTATTTGAAACATTGCAACACATTCTTTAATTCCCACACAACCAACAAAAGACAACACGTGTAACGTCTAGTAAGTGTAGTGTTGTATTGTATTGTAATATAATGTTAGCAATGTGGCATGGCATAATGATGTGGTGTGGTAAACATTGAACACCCTTGTAAATAAACGTCAGCTGTCAGTTGAAGTAAAAGACGAAAAAAAAAATCACTTATTCCTTCATTCATTTCGTCCATACATTATAAAGCAGTGTGTTACAATGTAGATCCCCTCATTCTTTCACTCACTCATTCTGTATTATTCATCCACATTCACAAACTCCGTGAACATTCATTCAACTTTCCTGTAATATATTTTTTCAGTTTTATTATACAATATATATATATATATATATTTCTTTTTTGTTCACAAGCTAATTTGAAGGCATCAAACTTTCTTTGTACAACTTTTTATTGTAGTTATGTGGATGTGCTTCTTACACTCATACTTCCACTCACATCAATACTCATTGTTAGTGTGAGAAAAAGTGTATAAACCGAAAACTAATCTAAAAGTAACGCGTTCCTTGATTCAGCGTTACACATTGAAATAGAATTGTGTAAAATGGTGCGCGAAACACAAACGCTTCCTCTAAGTTTTGTTTTTCCATAGCTGTTGCTGTGGTTTTCACAAATACTTTTGTATAGATTTGCGTTTGTGTAAGTGTTACTGTGAAATGTAACGGTGTCTTAGGTAAATCGTTTAGTTGGTAACAAGTACTGAGTATTTTCTAAATTTTAGCTACTAAATATTAACCTCACTGAGTAAACTTAATACTGGAATAGAAAGTTTTTTACTTAGCAAAACGACAAATAGGTTTTATAACCCTCTAATGCCAGTTTCTGAAATAAAAGCCAAAAAGTTTTTAAATAAATTTTTTTTAAATTTAGGCATCTGATTTCAAAAAAACCTTTTCCAAGTTAGTACAATTTATGGTTTACTAGGTAGCTAATTGGAAAAAGGTTAATGAGTGCCTCAAGACACTCTTTAACATTTATTGATTAAAATGTAGTAATTTCTAACAAGGTATATTTTGTTGATTTTTATTACTTTACATTAGTTACAAATGATATGCTGTTTGAGCAGCACAAGTAAATTTTGCATTTCGAAAAGAAAACATTGCATCTGAGACTTTTTGCAATGCTTGCTTGCACCATTTTGTTTTACCATTTTTCTCATTTAGCCAGATCATTACTATGATTAATGCTATCATAGCGGATATCTGCAACTGGGTGAATAATTTTGCTGCCTATTTTAAAATTATTCCGTTGTGGTAAATTTACTAAGAATGTATTACTCGCTTGTACGCTTGGGCGACCTATTGATTGGTGTTCTTGATATACAACTACTTCAGCAGTAATGACTTCCCGAATTTTTGGTAACTGAAGCTCTTTGAAAATACACTTGCTTAGAAAAAAAGTGTAGCAAAATATACAGAATTGAGCTTTCCAAATCTTTGTAAACATTTCAGTACGTTTATTAGCAACTCTTAAATAAGCTTTTGGAATAAAAAAGCAGTTAGATTTGTCACCATTATCACTTTTGTGATGACTGCCTTAAGGCATGGTTAAGGGAAAAAATGTTTCTGTTTTTAGAAATCGTGTTTTTGAACAGCATATTTAACAATTATACGAATCACCTACATAAGCACACATACTTATATATCGGCAATGATTTCCAGCATTTTCCTATTGAATATAAAAATAATTGTTCCTTTAATTTTTCAGTCATGAGAGAAAAATAATACATACAAATGTCAAAAAATCAACTTTGACACGATTCCACATATGTTATAGATCTATCTGAATTATTTTCTTTTGTTTTGAACAGCATTGGAGAGTTTGGTTTACCAAATTATTCTGAAACTGATTCTCATTTCTGTGAAAATGTCTATGATATTAATAAATTATGTAAAAATGATGATGCATTTCTAAATTTATAAAACACATTCTCAATAAAGTTACGAACTGGCGTAATATTAGCGCACAGTTGTTTCGAAACGTTTTAAGGAGCTTTTGGGTAAATCATAACGCAATTTCACATGGTTGAAGTTGAGGTGTTTTCTGGTTTATTTAAAAAAAATCGTTAAAAATCGATTTGTGATTCGAATGAGCTGAAATTTAAAATATAAATAGTCCTTGTATACATTAATCTAGGTATTATGCATGGTTAGGTTATCTCCTTTAGTTCAAGATATATTTAGGTTGTTTTATGTGTGTGAAGTGGGGATGCCAAACGCGACAAGTTTTTCAATCCCGGGATCTCGGGATTTTTCGGAATCCCAGGATTTGTCGGGATCAGGTGTTTTCGGGATTTTTGTTTCATATTAAAACAAATTGGTTTATGCATAATAACAATTTATTTCAAAAAACTTACTTATGTTAAATATAATATTGAAAACAAAAATCTTAAATTGATTAAAAGTTTATAAACCATTAATAAGTAAAAAATATAATAACATTATTTGTTAGATTTACAAAAAAAAAATAGGTCGTTTCGCCTTTTTCTATTAATTTAAAAGCAACAGAATATTATCGATCGATAAAGCTTCTTAAAAATATAAAGTAAACAGAATCTTGATTTAATTTTATTACCAATATGTATATGAAGCTGATGAAAAACATCGTCCACATTATTTGTAGACAAAATTGTTGGCACATGCTTGTATTCTGATTGCATAAACAATCCTTTCTCACCCTCCGAAACAAATAATTTTTATTATTTTTCTAATAATTTTTCTAATATTTTATTCCATATTATGATATTCATTATTTCAATCGTTTCAACAGTCAACATTTTTAATTAATTTCTAATAACAAACTTTCTATCTTATTATCAAATTCACTCTTCAATTTTGGATTTTTTCAAGAATTTAAAAGTGTTGAGTAAATCATTCTTGTTTTTTAGTTTCTTTTAAGGACTGATTCCACTAGATCACTTTTTGATATCTCCTTGAGCATAAATAAAAGGGCAACATCAGCAGAGATTCATATTACTGCGACAAAGATCTTTGTTTGTTACTTTAACAGGATTTTAAATGACAACTATTTGTTTAAGTAAAACAAATTCTTCACCTCTTGAGGATTTAACTCTTTTTTGCATAATGGTGGAAATTTCCATCATATGAAAGGTCTTTGAGAGGCGCATTAAATGGGTTATCAAAAATTAAAAAAAAATTTAAATTCAAAAATTTTGAAAATTTCAGACAAAATTTTATTTTTTTTTTTATTTTTTCATAGAATTTACTTAAATAAATAGTTGTAATTTCTTCAATATAAACATCATGCAATTTAACCCAAATGGTTTTTTCCGACTTATCGAAGCGAACGTTATCGTTCGACATCGTTGGCCAGGGGTAACTTTTCCCTTTTTTAACTATGAATGCCATTAAAGGTTTTTATTTATTTTTTTAAGGAGAAAGACTTGGTTATTTGCAAGCATAACCAAATTCTACAATTATTGGAATAAGCTTATTCTACAATTGTAGGTATAAGCTTATCTTTATTTAGTTTAATAAAATATTATTTGAAGAAGCTTTTTCTAAAATTGAGAATATAAGTTTAGTAAATAATTATTTCAGTACTATTATCACGAGGGTTCCTTTTTGATTATTCTACAATAATTTAAAAGTGTTTTTCTATAGTTTCTCAAGTATTTTTAAAGCTTGAGGTTTATGCTCGCAAGCTTTTTTATAATATTTTTCTAAAGGGTTTTGGTCTAATGGGATGTATCTGACTGTTGGTATATTTATCACTAATAAATTTTTTAAGTTACAGGCATTAATCAACAGCCAATTGTCACTTTAATATACCTTTGTAGACAGGGGTGTAGTTAGTTTAATATTTTTTTTCATTTAACTTTAGGAAATTATTACAGTCAACTATTAATACTTAGTAAACTAAGGTGTAGTCAGTACTAGAGAAACAATACTCACTGCCATCAGTGAAAGATATTTCTGCTAGCATTTCTTGATAGACAACTTGTGCCATGACATGTTGGGAAAATTGATGACCATGGTATGATCGTACAGTGCCGACCACTGCTCTAAATCGGTAAAATCTCTAATTTACTAACAGTCACTAGAAACTAAAGGTTGTTTTTTTTTAAATTCAACTTTATTAAACTTTCACAGGCAGCCGTCAAAAAAACACACAACTCATTGACGTCCATTCAGCTGATACCTTTGTGTTGCCTAAATTTCCCCCTAAAATCAAAAAATAATATTTTACAATTGTTCTTTAAACATAAATTGAACTAATCACCAAGGCAATTATATTCGACTTGAATTGAGTTATTATTTCACATTGTTGTTTTGTATGTATTTTAGCAATTGTTAACAACTACTACAAATAAACACATAAATACTCATACATACATATGTACATATGTATGTGTAGTAAATTAATGTTGTTGCTTTATATTTGTTATTAAATTTTACACGTTTCACTGGTATGAGTGGCATGAAGTATCAGCTTTAGCTTAACATGTCTAAGGTAATGAAATTTTCTTACACATTTTGTAGGGAGTTTTATTGAAATCGTCGGTTATTTTTTACCGTTCGCTCTTCTAATTTATATAAATGTATGTGTGAATGTGTGGGTTTGCGTGTAAATTTAGTATATGTGTAATATTTTTCCATTTCTTATACGAAAAGTTGTTCTTGCAAATTTGATTTGATGTAACAAAAAACAAAAATTTTACTTCAGTAAAGAGGAAATTGAAAACTTAAAATTATAATTTAATATTTTCTTATTTGAATTCAATTAAAAATTGTGTTGTTAGGCAGATTATGAAGACTTTGATGATGGTTGGAGTTGAAATTTAATGTAAATTTAATTCCGCTGTAATTTCAGTGCAAAAACTTGTTTTACAATTACTCGAGTTAGTTAACTTGGAAAGGATTATGTAACCTAAGAAAGGCTATGTAAAACCAC
Source organism: Bellardia pandia (assembly GCA_916048285.2). Lineage (NCBI taxonomy): Eukaryota > Metazoa > Arthropoda > Insecta > Diptera > Calliphoridae > Bellardia > Bellardia pandia. Next base: position 53,115,383 of record OU696531.1, read on the forward strand.
AATTTGTTGTAGGGTAAAAGTATTGTATGATATAAGATCTGAAGTAAGTGATTATGCAACGAGGAATAAATCCTCATAATGCATTTACAATACCCTAGTATGCTCTGGGTAACAATGACGTGGGACTGTATAATGATTTGAAAAATTTCTTCAATCCGACAAAATATTGAAACATGTTGGAAAAGTCAAGAAAAAATCTTGTTATACACTCCACCCCCAAAAGTGGTGAATGAGGGTGTATATATATATAAGTTTGTCATTCCGTTTATAATACTGAGAAATATGCATCTGAGACCCAACAAAGTGTAAATAGTTTTGATCTTTATGGAATTCTAAGTCGATTGAGCTATGTCCGTCCCCTCGAAAATAGGCGTGACCGCCAACAATTTTTGTTTGCTGGCCTCCTCTCCTCTAAAAGCCCTATTTGATGAAATTTTTTTTGAGCAAAGTCACTAAAACCGACTTGTTCCCATTTTTCTTCCAATTTTTCTAAATATATTGCAGATATTGCCATTAAATTTTGTTCATGTTATTTTTTTTGATAAAGGAAGAAAGTGTGAAGAAAATAGTCAAAATCGGTCCATTCTTTTTTATAACTCACATACAAGTATCTTCCCGAAATATAGCTTAACGATAAACAAATGCCTGCAAAATTGTAATATTAATACAAAATTCAGCAAAAATAAGTTTCATGTATTGGAAATTATGAAATTTTAATTGGTTCAGTCCATGTTTGACCGTAGACCCCATATAAAGCCCACATCTAACATTCACTTAAATACGTATAAATCTGGTACAAATATAGTTACCGGGTTAAAATTCGACACAAATAATTCTTATAGATATATAAATTGTTGTACTAAATATAATAATGGTCGGTCCATAATTGGTCATATCTGCCATATAAGGACAACATCTGAAAAGTTATTAAGCTTTATATATATCTTATAAATATCTTTACCGACTTAAAACTAAATATACACAAAAATCATTCCACAAAATTGTGTGAATATAAAGCCCTCTTCCGAAAATCACTTTAATACTCATAAGTCTCTTATGAAAAAATGGTACCGATCCAACACTTAACACGGATCATTTACATATATGCCAAAATCAAACTGCGGTATTTTGAGAATATCAGTCCATTTTTTACTATATCCCTCATATAAAGTCCACTTCCGAAATTCACTTTAATAATAATATATATCTTAAATATACCGTTATTATGTTGAAATTTGACGTTAGATAAAATTCGTTGTTTCAAACTTCAAGAAGTTCGGCCCATAATTTGACATAGCTGCCATATAAGGACCATTTCCGGAAATAATTTAACCCTCAAAATGTCTAATAAATATTGATATCGAACCAACATTTATATAGATCAAAATTTTTAATCCAGAAATCATATTAATATCGGTTATATGGCAATTATGCTACTGGACTTTGTAGCAATCAGACAATAATAGCTTCCGAATTAAGTCCACTTCCGAGCATACTAAACAACCATACAACTCTTGTAAATAACGCTATTGAGATGAAATTCAAACAATATAATCCTAAAATACATAGAAATCACATTAGTGGATATTGGATTTAGAAGCTATCAGTCCATAATTGGTCCATTTCTTCTATGCCACCGATAAATCTTTTGTAAAAAATGTTATTCACATAAAATTCAAACAAAAAAGCCTCATCTTATATCTTATCCTTTTTATACCCTCCAACACCAAGAGTAGTGAATGAGGGTAAATTACGTTTGTCATTCCGTGTGAATCTTTTTTAATATTCATCTGAGACCCAACAAAGTATATATTTTCTGCCATAATTGGTCCACTTCTTCTATGCCACCCATAAATCTTTTGTAAATAATGTTATTGAGATCAAATTCAAACAAAAAAGCCTCATCTTATATCTTATCCTTTTTTATACTCTGTTTCTTAACTTGTTGTGAATATGGAAAAATGTTATTTTAATTTTATAAATTGTTAAATTACAATCAAGATTATTATGAAAATCAAACAAACTCTGTAAATTACAGTAAGAATCGGTAATTACATCAATTATAAATAGTCGAAATTAGATAAAATTTAAAAATATTTAAATTAAATTATGTTGGTCATAAAATTGTCTTTCAAACAATATATCAAATACTAATAAAATTTGCACTAAGACTGAATAGAAAACACATTCTAGTCTTAAAACCACTGTAGTTTTTCTATTTCTTAGTACGTTTAGGTGGAGGGTATTTAAGGTAAGAAAATAGCACTCGAACTTGTTTTTTTCTTATGCTCAGTTCCGAAATCTAGCTTCCTCAAACCCAATATGAAATTCCATCAGAACTTGGTAGATTTGTTTAATAAAGACAAATAAGTTTATACAAACAAAATTTTGTATATTCTACAAAAAAAAAACTCTTAAATCGTTAATTACAATTATGCTAAGTCTTATAAAACTCCCAGAATTAACGATTTATCTGTTTTTTTTTTATTCACGATGCCTATAATTAGCCTGTTAAAACCATATCACTTTGAGAGTTCCTTGAACAAACACATAAAACATAACAACAACAACAACAGCAACATTCTCCAAATTTTACTGAACAGGATACACACGCAGCAACGCAGTAACTCACACACACACACATTTGTAAATGAAAAAAAGGACTAAAAACATTTTCTTTGGAATCAATAAACTAAGCACAAAATGTACTTAATTAACTAAATAAACATTGTTTTGTTTTTATTTACATTTTGTTGTTTTCTGCTTTTATTTTACTTTTGCACCATTTCAACAATGAGTTCGAAGATGATGATGTTGTGAATGTAGAAGAGTGTGAGTAGAAGCTGACGATGGCTAAAGAGTATTTATAGGCCTTTTTGATTTAGAAAATTAAACAAATTAATCTTATTTAAGAATCTATAAATGGTTTTCATTTCCAAATGCCTCTACAAATGAACACATAATGCACAGAGAAACAAAAATGAAAAAAAATCAATAACAATAAATAATAATGCTCATTGGAATGGAAATTAGTGTATTGAGAAATTTATAAACCATAAAATATTGGGTAGATATTTGGTAAATATATGTACATACGTCTGTATTTAAATAGTAAGGAGTGGCAGGATGTGGTAAATTTATTAAATAATAGCTTAAATTTTCTAAATCAAATCAAATCACTTTAGTAAGCAAATTGCCTAAAAGTAACAGATTTTTATCATATCTTGATTTAGCATGTTTTGTATACACATACATATATTTCGAAATTTATTGCTTTTGGTTTGATAACTTCTCTCAGAAATCATACTACACGTCATTTTTTATTAAGTCTATCGTAGTTTATGGCTACGCAGTACAACATTAATGATAAGCCTATCAAGTTCTTGTGACAGTTTCCCAATAGGTTTGTGCGAATAGAATCGATATTAATGCACTTAAGTCTGCTTTCACACTTTTCAATTCTGACGCGTCAAGGTAAGTATATTTTGATGAGAAGGTAAAAGAGAACAAGTAAGAGTATCGTATATATTCGGCTGTGCCGAATCTTATATACCAACCATCAAATCACCTATTATGGGGGCTACGGTCAAATATGGACTGATCATCATGAAATTTTATAGTTACATATATTTACAAAAGATGTATGTTCATTTAAGTGATTTTCGGAAATGGACTTTGTATGGGGCTATGTCAAATTTATGGACCGATGCAAACAAAATATTGTTTTGAGATTTTACTTTGCATGAAACTTATTATTGCAGAATTTTGTATGGATACGGCTTTTCTATAGGCATTTATATATATATATATATATATATATTATGTCCTGTGGTTCCTAGTAGGAACAAAGGGCATTTAGGTACCATAAAACCATATTCCGGGAACACACTTGCATGGGTGACATGAGAAATCGTGGACCGATTCCTACCATTTTAAAACAGAACTTCTATAAAAAAAATAAAGTGTACAATATTTCATGATATTATCTTATATTTGAAAGAAAACAGTAAAAAATATCGGAAACAGAACGAGGTAGTCTTCAACTTTGATCTATAAGTCGGATCCTACTGAACCGATTTTGCCCATTTTCAATACCAAACTTTTTTGTAGATCAAAGAATATTTGGTAAAAATTTAATTGTTCTATTTTTTTTCAAAGCTCTATCGTGATTTCAACAGACGGACGGGCATGGCGAGATCGTAGACTTTTTGGTTCTTCGATTATTATTTCGATGTGTTGCAAACGGAATGACAAACGCAATAAATTTTTTTCTTTTTTTTTCTTTCATGTATGTTAATTTTCATATGAATATGAAACAAATTTGTATACCAACATTTTTAAAAGATTTATGGCCATTAAAGTACATTTCGGAAATAGGCCTTATATGGTCAATTATGGGCCGATCTGTGAAATTTGTTTGGATAAGTGCATAAATCACACATTTATGAACGATTAGCTTTTTTTCGGGAGGGCATTTGTTTGGGGGCCAGGTAAAATAATGGACTGATTTCAACCAATTTCAATTACAACCATCCTTGGGTGGAAAAAACATCATGTACCATAATTTATGGAAATATCTTCAAAATTGTGACCTGTACTTTGCGCGCTAGGTTTACATGGACGGCCAGCCAGCCAGACGGATGGACGAACTTCGTTACATCGACCCAGAAAGTGATTATGAGTTGATTGGTATACTTTAAGGTGGAGGTTGGACCAATATTTATGGGTGTTACAAACATCAGCACAAATCCAATATAGCCTCCCCACTATGATGGTGATCAAAAACAATCGGATTGTCGAATAATTCGAAAATATAAAATATTCAAAACCGGTCGGTTTTTTAAATAGAAAAAATACCAGTTAACCGGAATCAGGTTTCCGTTTTTTGAATACTCTAGTCATTATATAGGATTGCTTTACATGTTGACACCTCAGAAAAAAGGAAAGGAGACTATGTGCGTGTTCTGCAAACTTATTTTGAGGATTTTGTAGATAAGAGCGTCAGTGGCGAGCAAAAAGTTCCGACAACAATGCGATTGAGAATATGTATATATGAATATATATGGATATAAGTCCATAGTTTTTACATTCAGTATCGTCACAGAAACTAACCATATGGTGTTCTTCACACCGGGTTGATGAACGGCCAACCAACGCATTGCATGCCTTGCAAGACATACAATTCACAGTTTCTCATACAGCGATAGCACAGATCACTGTACAAACACCTTGTTAGAGAGTTCTTGCTATCTAATCCCTTCCATCCGTTATTTAACGAATTCTCAAGGGCCAATAAGAAAAAGATGAAATGAAAAAAAGTCTGCCCTAGGCCAATGAAGCCTCCAATACTTACTGCCACTAACCCAGCGTTCTGCCGACCTACCACTTGGGCCATCGACATCTCCCGCCGCAGACTCTGCTCATTCCAACATTTCTCCCAAGCACACAGACAATCTGTCTTTACTACCTTCAATGATTCTGTTGATTCGGCAACAGCACTTAGAGATAATTTGGTGGTACGCAATTCGCCACTAGCACAATTATCAGTCTTTTAAGCAAATATTTTCTTTCTGCGATTTTAGGTTTAAAACACAGCCACTACGTGTACCCATAAAGGAACCAAACAATTATATGTTACGGGACGAATTGCTGGGATTCAAATTGATCCCGTGACTCTAGATAAGACTCTAATCAGCTGCGAGTTTCTTTGGGTGAAACAATCAACTCTATCCAGTTTTGAGCTCCGTGTAGCTCATGGCACCGGTATTGCAATTGTACATATGTAGTTGATTGAGCACCTATGCTATTTTTCGCCGGAGAACGTGAAGATACAGTTGGAACAATACCAATTTGACCTGAAGCCTTGCAAATGGGAGTGTGACGAATGAAATTATTGAAAAATTGATGGAGAGTATGCCAAAAAATGTGAGAAGTGGTTTACAAAAAAGAACGGGCTTTGGATTAAATATTAAAAATACCATCATTCGCTAAATTTTTTGTATGCTAGCAAAAATTTAGTGCATGAGTGAACTTTATGTTATAAATGACATTCAATAAATGAGAAATAGCATTTTCCAATTTTATTTATTACTTTTATTTTTATGCTATAACAAGTGTCCATAATGTATTTACATGTACTCATTTGTGCTCCCCACTGATTAACAAGTGTGAACAATATTTTTGACTTTATATTAATATGTTTAAAGATGTTGCAGTAAACCCCATGTCTTAATCCTAGTATACAAGTCTTAAGAATGTCGTAAAAATATTAAATTCTGCAATTAAAATATGAGCCAGAAAATCTTCTTTTAAGAAATTAATTTAACAAAAAAAACAAAAAATTCTCGAAATTTCACTCAAAATAATAAGATACTTTTAAATTTGAATATATAATCCTTACTTGAGATTTAATAGAATTAAGAAAAAAATTAGATTTTTAAAAATTTCGTTTTATGCTTTACTTGCCAAAAATGCCAAATTAAATGTAATTAACGAAATCACTTTCTTTCTATTTTTATTTCCTTCACTTTAAATAATAGACATTATATTTAAATTAGCAGTATTATTAACATCAGAAAAGTAATTTCTTAATTTATTTCCCCGTTTAGCCGGACCATCAATCATTAGTACAACTCGTGCAACTTGTTAATCCATTTTCTTATTCAATTTAACATTCATTCAGTCAGTCAGTCAGTCAGTCAGTCAGTCTCTGCTTATGGCAACTAGTAACACGAACAGAAAAATTTAAATGAATTAGAGTATAAGATTGCACAGAAGCCGTCGGAATTACTTAAAAATTTGCTTTCCGCTACGAAATGAATTCAATTCATTTAAAATGCCACAATGGCGGAAGGGGCGCTTCGGTCACAGTTAGAAGGGAGTTGTAGGTATGTTTAGAACAAACCTATAAGCCATGAAACTGTTGTTTATTGACGTTTAATATGCTGTTTATGTGATTGCTAGCTGTAGATTAAACATAACGGTTTTAAGCCTCTAAACAAAATGTTAAGGAATTTTAAATGCCATTGTACTGCACACTAATACCAGTAGTACAAGTACGTGATACAAGCGCCTATTTTCAATATCCAGTCATATGAATAGCGAAGAAGAAACTTTCATTCACATTTCTATTCACTCGTTTAAACACAAAACATACACAAACAAACATGTTTAGAGGAAACCCTGCAGTTTTAAAGGCTGCTATAGACAACTTAATAAATTCAAACTGCCAAGAAATATAGAAAACTCAAAATATATAGTTCTTTAAACCGTTAAAATACAGATCTAAAAAATAGACATTAGTCTGCAATAAACGAGTTACCATCGAATGTGTATGAAAATATATGTCGGTACTATACACCAATTGACCACCATTCACTAGTAATGCAACTAGTAAATGTTTATGCAGATTGTAACAATTATTTGCAAGTACCATATGGATTTTTGTACTTCTCACATTCATCTTTGCAGAACCATTGCCAAGGGCTGCCGGAAAATACAAACACTTACATTCACACACTCAAGTTAAAGTTCAGAATAGTATGAGTGTTTGTTTATGAATTGGTGTGTATTTATGTGTGTGCCTTGTATAGAGGATATGCCTGCTGTTTATTTAATACTCTTAATGAACTTGGCTGGTAAATAACCAAAAAAAAAAAAAAAATAAACAAAAACAACTGGCTGAATGAACGAATGAAGAAAAACTGAAGGCTGCCTGCTTGTACTAAATTATACAGCAGAAAATAAAAGAAAAATTCAAAAAATGTATCATTAAACCAATATACGACAACAAACTTAGGATTATATTTGAAATTTTGTAAATCTGGGAAGTAAGCTTGATAGGAGTTCAATAGCTGATGTTTAAAAGGCGGTATTTCGAATTCATATCTGTAGCAGAAAACGTGTTTTATTTTCAGAAAGATATAGAGTTGAATTATTCCAAATCAGTTTTATATTAATTTTGAAATCAATAATATTGTCGATCAGGTTAAGTTTTTACCATACACTGGCTTTTATGTTTCCTCTTAGACTATATATGAGGAAGGATCACCACTCATGTAGCGTAAAGTGCTGGTCGCATTACACTATACTCATGTAGAATGAGTTGTTTTGAAAATGACTGTAAACAGCAGGCAATTAATTTCATGGTTGGATATGATGACTAATGAAAGGATTTTCCATGTAGTCTGTTCTATGTTGCCCTGGTCAATCGAACAAAAATTAATGAGTTCTTGTACAAAGTAGAGTATGTCTTAAAAATATGTGGATATCGGGAATGTTGTGGAATCTATAGAACATGGTAACACAGCCGACATCGTAATGGTGCTTCAAAGAAAAAATACAATTGGATAACCACTATAATCGATAAATATACGCAAAAAATAAAAAAAAAACATGGTTGAGTTACTTCTAATATTACCATAATATTTTACATTACACTCATTCTAAAATGTTGTAATGATCATAATATAATTTACCATAGTATTGTTATTATTCCCAATCATATTATAATTCAATCTCAACCATAATATGTTCATAAAATGGCATGACACCTTATGTGATCATATTATGATTGTAGCACAATCAATCAAGCTCAGTCATAATTATACCCTACACCACCACAGCTGGTGAATGAGGGTGCATATGTAACACTAAGAAATATTCATCAGAGACCCAAGAAACTATATATATTCTTGATCCTTATGAATTCTAAGTCCTTTGAGCTATGCCCGTCTGTCTGTCTGTGTAAAACACTCTCACGTCTAAAATATGTCACCAAAGTCAGCAAACAGATAACCGTCTTTATTTCTCCTAAGCAGTTTGGTATTGAAAATCAGCAAAATCGGTTCAGAAGAATCTTCATCAAAATAAGATATTTTTAAATAGTTTTTTGCTATTTTGTTTGAATAAAATGCATTTCTGTACATGTTATTTGTACGATGTAAGAACAAACTATAATGAAAATAGTAAGAATCGGTCCATGATTTCTCACAGCCCTCACACAAATTTCTTCACGAAATATGGCGAAAATGCCAATAAAATAGCTATACCAATACAAAATTCAGTAAAGATAAGTTACAACCCACCTGGCAGAAAATATCTCCCAGCTGTCCGAAGCGGCCATATTGTTGACAGCGCTGGTATACTCGCTTATTGCCGTGCTTAAGCCCGCCGGTGGGGGTGGTTCTTGTCAACATTCTGGGCCGTCTAACACACAATAAATAAAAAAAATCATACCAGCTGTAACGAAATTGTATTATATGGGGCATCGAAGTGAAGCAAAACATAAGACAACACTCAATATTAACAATATTAGACACGAACATTCTAGATTTGCAGTCCTGAACATTTGTTTTGCAAGTTGATGGAAATATGTTTAAAGTATAGAATATATCATTCACAATGAGTTTCAATATATATATGTACATATAATGAGTTAGGAATACAAAAGTAAAAACAAAATATTTCTTAACTACTTTTCATACCACCCTCTTAATTAAGTACACAAATATCGTGTACACAACAACTACTAAATAAAGCAACCTTTAACAAGGTCTGAGGTTTGTCTTTTCCTTTCCGGTTTTTATGGCTTTAATTCGTTGTACTCCCAAAGTTGTCTACTGTTGTTGTAGGGCCTGCTTTTAAAGCTGTTGTTTAATATTGGCCCTAGAAAACAAGGCAAAACAAACAAAAACAGAACTGAGCATGCTACACACACAAAGTCAACAAGGTTTTATAAAAATAAATTGAACAGAACCTTGACTGAGATAATTTCTTGTCGTAACGCATTTAAGTAACAAAATGGCCAAAACGAAAAAACTGTTGTCCGGTGACAAAGCTAAAGCCAGTTAATTGACAAAATACTTAAAATTACTTGTTTATTAAAGAGAAAAGCATAAGTTTTACTATTTTCCGGTGTGACATTTTCTTTAAATTAAACAGATTCATTTATTCGGGCAGTGGGTTTCTAAGTAGTTTATGTAATGAGATGAAACATTTGCTTCCTCTTACTAGATGTTGCTAGTGTTCAGTAAAGTTTTTTTTTAAAGATTTAGCTCTCTGCAATGGATTGAAATCAGACCGATGCAGGCAGAAAAAAAATATAGTTGTGCATGTTTGCCACAATTATTTCAACATTTTTAAACAGTTTTTTTTTTAAATATTATGGTCACTGTATTTATTTATATGATTTCTGCTACCATAATATGACTAAGTTGTCATTTACATGATTATAGCAATCATATATATGATTATAGCAATTAAGTAATGTTTATGGTAATCAGTTTTATATTGGTAAATTACACTATATTATGTTGTTATCTATCATTATCAAAGAGCAATAAATTATGATAAATGGATTCATCATAAACATGATTGCTACATATCTATATATAGTAATCATCTGAAATGTAACTTAACCGTGACCATAATATTGCTGAAAAATATACAAATATACAGACGCCGCTAACTGTCCCCAGCTTCGGCTAATTAAACTATATAGGGCTATTGTCCAAGGAAAGTCAACATGCTGGTGAACATTGTCTTGTACAGCCAGAGAAAAGTCGCATTTTAAAATCGAAGAGAATCGTTGTTGAAATAAAAATTTAGCAACTTTATGGTTTAGCACATTAATTCAACATTGTTGTTTTTACAATGGACGCTGTTACATTTATAATATTCCACCTTGGCGAGTTTTCGTTGCGTTTTTTTATTGATTTGAAGTGGTTTTGTGGATTTCATGTTGTTTTTACTCTGGGTGTATGCACATAAATTTGTCTCGTGTGGACAACACTCGTCAATGTTATGTTCTGATCGGATAATATTGCTAAACCATTTGTTCGCTCAATCATGTCTGCTAACGAATGACATATGACGTTTTCCGTACATAGAAAATCTTTAACAAATGTTTGTCTGTAATTCTGCCGAATTGACTCAATTCCTCAGCAAGAGGTGGAGGTAAAGCTACCACTCCTAATTAGTTCTGTAGTTTTTGACAAACAAAATATGTTAGTATGCAGAACAGGTAGATCGACTCAAAAATACGGATTTTTAGAAGAGTTAATGAATTTTTGTTTCTACTTTCAGCTTTGCTTAAATACCAATAAATGTGTGTAAATGCAAAATTATTCAAACGTTTTTCTATTTTATTTATGCGATCGCATTAATGTAAATAACGTTTTAATGGTTTTATGGGACGAATATGGAACCGACCATAACCCTTTATTATTATTAGTTTAGATTTAAGTTTAATAAGACGACTTTTTAATAAATTTAATATAGTAAATTAAATAATACTTAATTTCATTTACAAACATTTCTTTTTTTTCCTTTTTCGTTGACAATAAATCATAAGAAGGTTAATAAAAATAACTTAACTGCCTGTCTTTATTGATTTGAAACGAAACCTGCAAAATAACTCACAAAATTGTAATACAATCAAAAGGAAATCAAACACCTCTGACTGTCTTCAAAGCTTCTTAACAATGCCTTAGCATGAATGCATACATACTCGTACATGCTAAACACATTATTACATTGAATTTGTATAAGAATTTGAAGGTCTCAATGTTAGACATTGATTGGTAAGATATCGCGTATGACTGATATACATGCATACATATATTGTTGAATGGTGAATTCAATAAAATAAAATACGACCCACAGCAACACTCATACGTATCGTGTTGCTATGTCTACCAGTCAAAAACCTTTGACAACGTGCTGGCTCTGGTGGTTGTGTGTATTCCCTGGTTTATTTCAACAATGAATAATATAATCACAACTGTTTTCTGGGGATTTTTTTTTTCAGATATGTATGAGTATGTTTAACAATTCAAATCAATCAAATTTTCTGTAGGTTAGAATTTGTCTTATTGTTAAGAATTATTGCAATTTTCAGGGGAATACAAAGTAGTCAGTATAACTCAACATCCTATAATAAAAGGGACACATTTGAATTTAACTTTTTATATAAATAGTTTTATGTTTCTTTAACAATCATGCAAATAAATAAAGATTTTTTTAGGTTACTTTTCATTTTAGTATTATAAAAACATAAAACATATAATATACAAAAATCGCTTAATTTAAAATGTGTTTTAGAAATGTAAATACAAATTTGTTTTCAACCTTCTGGAGTAAAACTTGAAAATATTTTAAAAAGGTTAAAAGTCATGCTTATTTTTTTTGTTTGTATAGATTATGTGTGGGGAGCTTAACAAAATTATTATAATTTGTTTATGTGCTGTATAGGAAATACATTATACTTTTTTTGTTTGTTTGTTTCGTGCATTGTAGTGGTTTTTTAAGTTTCCTTTTAATATTTGCCATGCACGTGATGTTTTGTGTAATATTTTAGTTAAACTATATCCATATACATACATAAATTTGTATAAATGTTTAATCATATACGAGTATGTGTATTAGAGTGGCTCCGAAGACGTGAAGCTTAATAAAATGCGCAATTTGGCCATTCATATCTAATAGATGCCCCAGGACCTGCATACAAAATATTGGTGTTTGTCAGCTTGTGTCTCATAATGACAACTTCTTACAAGTCACTAAACAGAGACTATTTATCACACTCTCCTAAACATGTACTGATCTGTCAGCACCAATAGCTTGTTTCGGTATTTCTCGCATTGTGAAATATTTCACATGAAGTGTGAAACAAAAAAATTCCATCGTTTCTCGATTTGTGAGAAAAAAGTGTTTCTGCACTTGAATGCGAAAACAGACAACGCTGATTCCGTTTTTATTGGAATATTTCCAGTCAGTAAGTGTTAAATACAAGATAAACGTCAACGAAGTAAATAAATCAAAATAAAATCAAATCAGTAAAAGGATAAAAAAAATAATATATAACAATTGTGTTGTATTATTTAATTCAAATAAAAAATAATAATTAAAATATTTAAATAAAAAAAAAATAAATTGATTTTTGGAAGTGGTCTTTATATGGAAGCTATGATTAATAATGGACTCTGCACAAAATTTGTAGATGTGACTCGGCTTTATTTATCACTCATCTACGGTTAAATTTGTTTGCATACTTTCATAATTTATATATTTATGACCGGTAAACCCCTATTTCGGGAGGACATTTGTACGGTGACCAGGTGAAATAATGGACTGATTTCCTTCAGTTTCAATCTGATTTGTTCTTGAGCCGAAAAACAATTATGTACCAAAGATATTTATTGAAATATCTTCAAAATTGCGAACTGTGCTTTGCATACTTTGCATAAATGAGGCTCAATTTCATTGATGTTTATTGAATATTTGGCATAGACTTTTAATCTCAAATAAGACCATAAAAAGAAAGCCAATGATGTCAAATGACACCATCTCGCCAACAATAAGAGAGCATACGATCAGAAAATGTCTTAAGCAGCAATTTAATAAATTCATGGACTGTCTGCCACTTGGTTTCATCATTATCATTCAATTTAGGAAGAAAGAACTAGCAGCAATCACTGCTTGACAAGACTCATTTTCGAATAGCCACACCAAATAAGTGACAAGTTGTAGATTGATTTGTTCTTCGAATCACATTGAAGCATCAATAATCATTTGATTTTTTCAGCGTTCTAGATCCTTATTAGTCTGCTATTAGTAGTCGTAAGAACGGTCTAATTAAGTGGCTTAAAATGTTAATACAAATTATAATTTAATGGCGTTAACTAAAAAAAAGTTATTGCATATAAAAATCAAATTGAAAATTTTATCTTGATGTGCAAATTTTGTCGCGTTCGTGTTCGCTATCGTAAGTGTTAATACAAATGTTGTATTATTTTAACAAACATCAAACAGTGACAGGTCGTAGTTGCCATTTCTTTGCTTCTCTGAATCCAAAATATGGCACCTTTTCATAATGCTATCAGCTGTCAAGACCCAGCCATTATTTTGCTCACAATAATCACAAAACAACACTTGAACCCCGCATACCTAACCAAAAACACTTGAATCTAGACAAACTAAGAGTACGGTCACACATGGCAAATATTTACTCAAAAAAGCGTAGCCAATATTTTTTTTACCAATTTGTTTGACGATGTTTAATCTCACGAGTGTTTTGTAGAAACAAATAAATAGCATCATATGAAATAAAACTTATCGTCTATTATGATTTTTCCTTAGTAAAATAAGTTATCTAAATAAAAACAAGAATAAAAACAACTTTTATTTAGTTGTTACATAATTTTCGTAAAATATTTGCCAATCTTGCAAACTTTGAGAATATTTTTTGTAGGACAGCCTAATATTCTTTTATGCATTTACACAAATGCCAGAATTAGTCATATGAATTTGAATATACATAATTTGTTATATTTCATGTTTATGTTAATATTTTTGGATGGTGGTAGGTGATAGCGTTGTTATGGAGGTTTGTTAGTTTTATTTATACCCTACACCACCATAGTGGGGAGGGTATTTATATTGGATTTGTGCTGATGTTTGCAACGCCCAGAAATATCGGTCCAACACCAAACTTAAAGTATACTGATCAGCTTAGAATCACTTTCTGAGTCGATTTAACGATGTCCGACCGTCCGTCCGTCCGTCTGGCTGTCTGGCTGGCTGTCCACGTAAAGCTTGTGCGCAGAGTACAGGTCGCAATTTCGAAGATATTTCGACAAAATTTGGTATGTGATATTTTTTCGGCCCAATTATGGATGGGATTGAAACTGGTGGAAATCGGTTCATTATTTCCTTTGGCCCCCATACAAATGTCCTTCTGAAATTGGGATTTACCAATCATAAATGTTTGAATTATGCAAGTGTCCAAACAAATTTTATCACAAATGAGTGCTAAATGAAGCCAAATTACATCTACAAATTTTGTGCAGATCACTCCATAATTAGTCGTAGCTCCCATATAAGACCCACTTCCGAAAATCACTTTAAAGAGCATAACGCTCTTAAAAATGTTGGTATCCAAATAATATTTAACACAAATATATCTTATATGTATTAAAATGATACGGTACAATTTTATTATGATCGGTCTATAATTAGTCGTAGTTCCCATATAAGGCACACTTTCGAAATTCACTTTATCGATCATAAATTTCTTAAAAATGTTGGTATCCAAATAAAATTTGACACAAATAAATTTCTTATATGCAAAAATAATGACACCTAATTTTATAATGATCGGTGCATAATTAGTCGAAACTCCCATATTTATAAGACCCTCTCCGTAATTCACTTTAAGCTTCATAAATCTTTTAAATTTATTTATATCGAGATAAAGTTTAACACATATAATAGATATATTCATAGACATCATGACACTAAATTTTTGGATGATCGGTCCACAATAGGTTATATCACCCATATAAATCCCATTTCTGAAAAACTGTTTTATACATATACTGGGTGTAGGGTATTATATGGTCGGGATTGACCGACTATACTTTCTTACTTGTTTTTTTTTTTTTTGTTTATAAACGGCTGCAAAATGTCAAGGAAGCGTTACTTTTCCTTTTAGTATTTATTTGTTGTTATTGTAAAAACAAAATTTTGAAATATAACATAGAACACACTGACTACAGTAAAGGATATTCTATTAAAAGCACTATCTTAACCCTGTTCTTTGAATTTTTCATGAAAATGGGAAATAGCTAAAAAAAAAAATTCGGGATTTTGGATTCTAAGAACTTTGTTCATGTACTGTTTAAAACAGTTATTAGTATTGTATAACTGTGTAGTGCCTGTCATGTTAACAGCACGATATGACATTACCAGGTTTGGTAGATAGATATTAATGAAAGTTCTTATTACTTTGAAGATTTCGGAGTCAAAACGCTGCTGTGATTTACAGGAGTTGCTTTAACAATATTGTCTCATGTTTTTTTTTTTTGTAACAATTGCCACCATGTTAAACAATTCAGAATTCATTTATTAGTTCCTAAGTTTTTTTCAAATTTAGGCTTACAAATTGCTTATGTAAATCGCAAACTTCCTGGAATTAAAATACTTTATTGCAGTATTTTACTTTGATCGTTAGAAGAGGAATATGATAGCTATAATTTTGATATTTCATCAGCATTTCGCAATTTTTCTTTTAATATATTCATGACAAGTTCAATGGAGTTTTTGTTTTTCTGTTGTCTTCATTAAAAAAATATATGTATATAAAACAATTGTTTAACAATTTTATAGCCTTGAATAATGTTTTGTAGGAAACTCGAAAAAAATTTGCCAAAAATTACAACAAAAACAAAAAAACTTCAACGATTTTATTAGCATGTTTTGCAAAACAGCTTGTTCTCGTGCTTGCACATAATAATAAAAACAACAGCTGGAAAATTTGCACAGAAACAATGAGCAAATTTTCAAAATGAAACGATTCCCAAACTTGTTGTAAATTTTTAAATTTTTAAAAATTCAATTCGTTTGTTGGTTGGCTTTGGTTTTCTAAAGTTTTGTTGGTGATTTTTTTTTTTTTGCATAACAAACACTCATATATTTCATATGGGCATTTCAATAAGAAAGTACATCGTGATTAAAACTGAAAATGTTAATAAAATAAATGTCTGCATTATTTGTCATAAGAAAATTGGTTTGAAAATATATTTTTTCTTGCTCTTAGTTTTTTTTAATGTTACTTTATTATGCACTTACTTATATTAGGAAAATCCTTCTATTAACAATAATAGCAAAATGTAAAGAGTCTAACCCGAGCTTGATTAATATAAAACTTTTCATTTGATTTTATTCGTATTTCAAAGTCGCTTTTCGGAAACCAAATCATCGTTTGTTATCAGTACTACGCAATTGTTCTAGTCAAGTGGCGGAATATTTTAGTTTAAATCAAAATTCAGTGAATTTAACTTAATAAAAACTTTGCATATAATAATCTTATTAAGCATTTTATTTCGATTTTATGCCGATAGCAATTGATGCTAGTGCTTTTAGCCTTTAGATTTATTGTAATTTTAATTATAATAAATTTGTTTTTAATAAATAAATAAATAAATATTTCGATTTTAAAGTGTGTCGCGTTCACTATAGTAAACGTTTCTTTTTTTTCAAAATAATACTTGATTCTTTTAATTTAAAATTCAAATTTAGATGTCTTAAGATGTATGTATCTATGTATGTAGTTAATTTTTGTTGGGAGAAAGGATGAAATACAGACTTAACGCAAACAATTCTTACATATTTTTTTAATAACTAAATTTACTGCCATGTTTTTAAGGTTCTGAACTTAGTATTCTACATATATAGGGAAAATTATCAAATGTAAGCCATTATTAAAAGTATTTTTAGTTTTTTTTTTAACATTTTTCTTGTTACTTTGGTTATTTTATGCACACATATGGTTGTGGCTTTTTTCGTTATTTTACTGCCAGCATATTATTAAATTTTCATTCTAGTACCTACATGTAGTAAGTTCGTATGCACATTAGCTATGACATAGTGATATATGAAAATTTTTGCAACAATATTTTGAAGTGCTACCGCCTTTTATTTTGTTAGGCTTGGAAAAAAAATAGACGGGACAAAAAATGGGGGACTTTGGTTGAGGATAAATGGCGCCTCATCGAGGTCAAAGTTCAAGGTAAAAGTGAAAAAATTAATAAAATGCCCAATAACTGCCGCGGAGTCGCCCCTAGAGTAGTAAAATATCAGACCGACCCCCATTAATTTTTCCTTCCCAACATTTTTGTAGAACATACTTACACCCTATCTTCGCTCCTTAAGGGACTTGCCCTACAAAAGTTAGAGTTTTATAAATTTTACCCCCATCGACTTAACAAGTTTCAGGGCGCCTCTGGAGAATTCAAATGTATGACCAACCCCCAATAATTTTTCCTCCCCAACATTTTTGTAGAACATACTTATACCATATCTCTGCTCCTTAGGGTACTTTCCCTTCAAATACAGATTTATAATTTTGCCCTCTGACCTAACTATTTTAATTGCGCCTCTGGAGGATTCAAATGTATGACCAACCCTCATTGATTTTTCCTCCCCAATATTTTTGTAGAACATACTTATACCCTATCTCTGCTCCTTAGGGTACTTTCCCTTCAAATACAGATTTATAATTTTGCCCTCTGGGCCTAACTATTTTAGTTGCACCTTTGGAGGAATCAATTGATTTTTCTCACACAACATTTTTGTGAAAGACACCCACCTTCTATATCTGGTTCTTAGAATACTTCCCTTCTAATAAGGTTTTATAAATTTGCCTCCTCGTCCTAACTACTTTCAGGGTGCTTCTGAAGGAGTCAAATGTATATTCCAAACCTTTTTCTCTGCTCTTTAAGGTACCTTAAATATACAAATTTTTTTTATATAAATTTTGTTCCTACAAAAATGTTGGGGAGGAAA
Organism: Bellardia pandia; assembly: GCA_916048285.2. Lineage (NCBI taxonomy): Eukaryota > Metazoa > Arthropoda > Insecta > Diptera > Calliphoridae > Bellardia > Bellardia pandia. The sequence continues at coordinate 53,133,728 of OU696531.1, forward strand.
AATTAATGGGGGTCAGTCTAACATTTTACTACTCTAGGGGCGACTCCGCCGCAGTTATTGGACATTTTATTAATTTTTTTACTTTTACCTTGAACTTTGACCTCGATGAGGCGCCATTTATCCTCAACCAAAATCCCCCATTTTTTGTCCCGTCTATTTTTTTTCCAAGCCTAACAAAATAAAAGGCGGTAGCAATTCGAAATCGAAAAATCGTTCACTATGTCATACCTAATGCACATATGTACATATACATACTTATGTATGTATGTGTTGAAAAACTGAGTTTTTATTGTGTATGTTTTTTATGTGAATTTCCTTCTAACACCACCATGACAATTTTTTATAGCTTTAATGTAATTATCACAAAAAAAAAACCAAACCGTCAACGCAAAAAAGTGAAAGTATTTGTGCTGTCTGTCGTGCGAAATAATTTGTGTTTGTGTCTTTATTTGTTTTGTGTATGTATGTATGTATGTATGTACGTACGAGTATTTATATACGAGTATATGAGCGTAACTTTCATTCCTGGTAGTCTCATAAAATATGTTAGAAAACATATGATTTTCATTTTCGAAAGTTTGTTTTACGTATTATATTTTTATGTTAACAACAAATTGCTTTTATTTTTATTGGTCTAGCATGTGAATGTGTGAGTTTCTGTGAATTTTTAACCGTATGTAGCATTCTAATACGGAAATAAAAAGACAGATACACAGTAAGATACAATGAATGTACTTTTTGTTTGTTGCCTTCCTAAGTGTTGAGAATGCTGTTAAGGGTATTTGTTTTTAATTTAAATTTTTACATTAACTTTTTTTTTTGGTATTTCAGTGAGCGTGTCTAGCTGGCTGGCTGTCTGTTGATATTTAAATTATTTTATTTTGTACGTGAGCTTTTATACTTTTCTATTAATTTAATTTTTCTTTATACATATATAATTTTATGGTTTTATTTAATAATAGATTTTTCTTCTCATTTTATGGCAATATATTATGTTTTGTTTCTTGTATAAAACAATTTTCTTTAATAATTTATTTTCTTCTCATTCTTTTTTTTTTATTTAAATAGTTTCTTTGTACTTTAGGTTCTAGGTTTATATATTCATAGGGTTCATAAACATTGACTTATTTGTGTAAATAAAATAATTTATGACTTACAAATATTTTTAGAACGTTTAATATACATACAGACATAGTCATGTATATTTACACAAAATAAAAATTTTAGTATGCTTAGAAATAAAACAAAATTTTGCTGCTTTATAAATAAATTTGCAACAAGAAAACTTCCGTATTGTAATCTTCAAAATGTATAGATTAAGCTAGTTTAAAAATTTTAACAATAAACTGGACAGTTGTTGATTTAAATTACAAAAGAAGTCTGCACCTCATATTTCAAAAGTATTTACACACTTATTTTGTCTGTCAAAAGTATTTACACATTCGTGAAATTAAGTTAAAAACTCAATCTTTAAAAAAAACCTCATTTGTTTTGATAGTTTGCAAATTTATATTGCACAAAAATAAATATTTATAGATAAGTCGCTAAAAAAATCTTTTAAAATGGTGAAAATAAAGGAAATTCCCATCGAAACGCGAGTTGAGATCGCAACGAAGTTTGGAATGGGTTCCTCGGCATCAGACTTGGGAAAAGAGTACGGAATATTTTGGAAAACAGTCTACAATTTAGTAAAGAAAAAATAAACCTATGGAAGCATACAAAATAGGGCCAGAACTGGTCGGAAATATGTGACAAACCAAATAGAAGATCGTTCTATTCTTAAAATATTCGCAGAAAATCCAGTGGCAAGTCCGGTTAAAGTTGCTGCAGAGGCAGAAAACATCATTGGAAAACCTGTAAGTGAATCCACAATTCGGAGAAGATTAAGGACGTATGATATAAAGACCTATGTCGTGAGAAAAGTAATAGACATATCTGAAAAAAACAAAAAAAAAAACGTCTAGAGTTTGCCATGGAGTATATCCATAAGCCAGTGAAGTTCTGGCATAATGTATTATGGGCGGATGAGTACTCTTCTCAATTTGAAGGGTCATTTGGAAAAACTTATATGCACCTTTCCAAAGGATCCAAGCATAAAGCAGTACAACCTCTTAATCGTTTCGGCGGGGGTTCAGTAATGTTTTGGGGATGTATCTCATACCATGGATTTGGAGATCTAGTACCAATACAAAACACTCTAAACCAGGCAGGATATCTAGATATTTTGAATGACCATGTTTTTCCTTCGTCTCAGAGATTATTTCCTGATGAAAATTGGATTTTGGAGCATCATAATGCTCCATGTCACAAAGCATGGTTACCAACAACGTTTTTAAATCGAGTTGGACAAGATGTTCTTCCATGGCCACCCCAGAGTCCAGATCTAAACATAATAGAGAATGTATGGGCATTCATAAAAAGGCAGAGATCTATCCAAATGGGCCGAACACGAGAGGAAACTATTGATGAAATAATAAATATCTGGAACAGCTTAGAAAAGGAGTTTGTACGCAATTTGATTGCATCTATTCCAGCTAGACTACAATCTGTCATAGATGCTGAAGGAAATTTATCTGGCTACTAATTATTTTTGTTTTTTTTTCGTGTTTTATAATCATTTTTCTATTGTGTAAATACTTTTGAATGGAAATAAATTTGTGTAAATACTTTTGAAATATGAGGTGCAGACTTCTTTTGTAATTTAAATCAACAACTGTCCAGTTTATTGTTAAAATTTTTAAACTAGCTTAATCTATACATTTTGAAGATTACAATACGGAAGTTTTCTTGTTGCAAATTTATTTATAAAGCAGCAAAATTTTGTTTTATTTCTAAGCATACTAAAATTTTTAATTTTTTTAATATGTGTAAATATATATGACTATGTCTATATGTATATCAATAATTTTTATGAAAAATATTTATACAGTGGGTGGCCAAATTATTAGTTACACATGCAAAATTTTTTAGTTTGAAGCCGTATAATATTTTAAAATAGTGGAAATTTATCCTTTTATTTGTTCTTTTAGTTAAATTAAGTGTTTCTAATTTAATTAAAAATAAATTCTTTTGATTTAAAAATATATATTTGAGGAAAAGAAATATTACAAAATTTTTTGAAAAAAAATCTTAATATTTCGTAGAACCTTCTTTGGCATCAATTACAGCTTGCACCCTTTTTGGCATGCTCTGAATGCATTTTTTGAACAGTTTATTTTAGTTCTTCATCATGATGCCAGACTTTAATCAAGTTAATCAAAATTGCATATTTCACACTTCAGAGCAGAATGACAGAGAATGATCTACAACTGCACTCTAATGTCACCAATCATTGTTGACACTACACAAAATATTTAACAGTATTACCAGAATTAAAATACGAAAATATTTGGTACAAGAAATAAATTTATATACGTATTAAAAGCGGTTGAATCTTAATTAATATAGTGTAACTAATAATTTGGCCACCCACTGTACTTTATTTTAGTTCCAGTTCAGTTCTAGTTCAGTTCTAGTTCAGTTCTAGTTCAGTTCTGGTTCAGTTCTAGTTCAGTTCTAGTTCAGTTCTAGTTCAGTTCTAGTGCAGTTCTAGTTTAGTTCTAGTTCAGTTCTAGTTCAGTTCTAGTTCAGTTCTAGTTCAGTTCTAGTTCAGTTCTAGTTCAGTTCTAGTTCAGTTCTAGTTCAGTTCTAGTTCAGTTCTAGTTCAGTTCTAGTTCAGTTCTAGTTCAGTTTTAGTTCAATTCTAGTTCAGTTCTAGTTCAGTTCTAGTTCAGTTCTAGTTCAGTTCTAGTTCAGTTTTAGTTCAATTCTAGTTCAGTTCTAGTTCAGTTCTAGTGCAGTTCTAGTTTAGTTCTAGTTCAGTTCTAGTTCAGTTCTAGTTCAGTTTTAGTTCAGTTCTGGTTCAGTTCTAGTTCAGTTCTAGTTCAGTTCTGGTTCAGTTCTAGTTCAGTTCTAGTTCAGTTCTAGTGCAGTTCTAGTTTAGTTCTAGTTCAGTTCTAGTTCAGTTCTAGTTCAGTTCTAGTTCAGTTCTAGTTCAGTTCTAGTTCAGTTCTAGTTCAGTTCTAGTTCAGTTCTAGTTCAGTTCTAGTTCAGTTCTAGTTCAGTTCTAGTTCAGTTCTAGTTCAGTTCTAGTTCAGTTCTAGTTCAGTTCTAGTTCAGTTCTAGTTCAGTTCTAGTTCAGTTCTAGTTCAGTTCTAGTTCAGTTCTAGTTCAGTTCTAGTTCAGTTCTAGTTCAGTTCTAGTTCAGTTCTAGTTCAGTTCTAGTTCAGTTCTAGTTCAGTTCTAGTTCAGTTCTAGTTCAGTTTTAGTTCAATTCTAGTTCAGTTTAAGTTCAGTTCTAGTTCAGTTTCAGTTATACTATTTAATTCCAAAGATATGTCGTATATTTTACACTATTTTATACCAGTGTATAAATTATTTTTTAGATTTGTTCTCATTTCTCTGTTATCACTATATTGTAAACAGCCCAATACGATTATCTTTAATCTAAATTTTAATTAAAAATTGTTGTATTCATAAAAGGTATAAATTGTTCCCAATAGTCTTGTTATAAAATCTAAAACACATACGAGCATATGCACGCACACGCATTCTATTACATCCCAGCGGGCAAAATAAGCTGTCAAGAGGCCTTCTAGAAGGCCTTATTTTAGCAGTCACAAGTACTTCCAGCGGCATTGCCAAATCGTTTCAATTTTAAATGGTGTGTCATTGTTAGTCAAGGCCTTGCCTACTCGCCTGCTAGAAGGCCTACTTGAGAAGGGCAACCAACTAAAACTTCATACAAGGCGTAATTAAAGGTCTGCTAAATTAATAATTTCATTGAAGTAAATAAAAGAAGGGATTTTATTTAAATACAAGAAGTATTTTCGGTGGATTTTAAATTAATTAAATAAAAAATCTGCTTCATGCGTACTTTACACCGCAAACTTTCATAAAAGACTAACCCCCTTATTCATAAAACTTGTCAAAGGTTTATAACAGGCTTATAAAACAAATTTTGTATGGATATTTGCTTTATAAGCCTGTTATAAACCCTTGATAAGTTTTTATGAATTAGACTGTAAATTTATAGACACTCTCTTTATTCACTTTGATGTAATGACAAAACACAGGAATAATTGCAAAACAATTTGTGTTTGCTATTGAAATAACGATTTATTGGCATTCTTTTGAAATGCAATTTATAATGTGTATGAAACGCCTTCTAGAAGGCATATTGGAATGAGTATCGAATCTTTTAGAATGTGTAAACAGCTCTTATAGAAGGCCTGATAATGGAAGCACTTGAAATTTTTCGCACTGGGTTGTTTAGCCTACAAGTACACATGCATTTATACACTTTCTACAAACCTAAATATTTTAAAATGATATAAATGTATTTGAAGCAATCATCCTTGGAGTGTTGTTTCAACTAATTACAGCGACAGCAACAAGAGGTATTTAAATACCAAGAAATTCCATGAAATTAAACAATTACAAACTATGTATAAGAAATATGTAAATTTAAACATAATATTTAATATGTGTCTGTTTGCTTAACTAGAAGTGAGTAAGCGTGGAAGTTCAAAGAGAGTAAAGTAAAATTAAAAGGCAGAGACCATTTTGTCATTGACTTTGCTAAAAGGAAACGGAAAGTAAAACCAACAAACAAATTTTTTAGAACAAAGTTTTAGAATTAACCTTCAGTTGCTGGCAGCAACAACAACAAAAACAATGCCAACAAATGTAAACTAAAGAAACTCATAAAGAAAGTTTTATACATTTTTTTAACTTGAAAAGAAAACAAGACGAAACACAAAAATACAAACTACAACAAATAAAAATAAAATTATACAAAAGTTTTTGCGTTATTTTATTTATTCAGTTTGTTGATAAAATCTTGTCAAAAATGAATTTGCATTAAATTTAAATTTGGGTTTTTTTCGTGCTTTAACAAGACTTTTTATTTTCATTCGGAGCCGGTTACAGTAGAACAAACAAACAAGTTGCAGACTTGTTTTAAATTTCATGAAAAACAAAAAGTCAAGGTCCTTTTAACCATTAAAGAAGTGCCAGCAATTCTTAACTTGATATTTATTCCTTTTAGTATTTTTTTGCAATTACACACAAATGACTGAAAATACACTCGAACAAAAACTAAACAGAGAGCTTAAAAATATGTATGTATGTACTTCTATATATGCATATTAATATTTCGTTAAGTTAAGCTACAGTTGATTCAGAAACTAAGTGCTCACCCATAAATTATATATATAAAAATATATATTTTTGGTTAACTTTATTGTACAGAAAAGAAGTGGGCAACACATTTTTAGCGGTTTTAACACTAATACGAAATATTGAATAATTCAAAATCACAAAGCAATCAGTTTTTAACTTTAGAAAGTCGGTGCTCATTACGAAGTTTTTTCAATAAAAATGGCGTAGAACAAATATTTTAGTATTTTGTATGGGAGCCCTTGTTCTTAATTCTCGCTTCTAGTCTTCTGCGAATAGAATCCACTTAGTCAAAAATTCTTGAAACGCTTAGTCGCGGTTTACACAGTGCCACTTTTGCTGGTCAACTTTTGAGTTTGTTGGTGAGAGGCGAAAAAAGAGAGAGAGAGGGGCGAAAAAGTGTGAGATAGAGAGAGGGAACCACTCTTCTTTTCCCTCTCACCCACAAGCTCAAAATTTGATCAGCAAAAGTGGCACTGTGTGAACCGGGACTAAACTGATTTAGCCGCCTAGTGTTTTGGGATACATATATTAAATTTGCTCTCATCCGTAAAAACCATTCCGTTCCAGAAGTTCGATTAAATCGTTCGATTTATTTCGATGTTCTTTGGCGTATTTATGTCGTTTGATCTTGTTTACTTTGCTGGTATAGGGTTTCTTACGAGAAACACGACTGTTGTATCCAGGCTTTTGAAGCACTTTTTGTATTTTATTTAGACACACGCTTTTGTGGAAGTTGGTATTAATAATTTTTGTTATTTTTGTTGCCGGTACCTTGGGTTTTTTTTTTATTTCCCACATTTTCACTATTAGCAAGGGCCTGAGGGCGTCTCCATCGTAGTTTATTTGCAATATATTTTGTTTTTTTTTATATGCATACACATGTCAGGGTGGTATTGAGGGCTTAATTGATTAGCGCATTTTATCATTAAGCATTAGTAGGTATTCGTGGCCTGGGTTCGATTCCCAGCCGCTGCCAATCAAACAAACATCAGTCGCAGGTGTTCAGTTTGGTGCTTCATCAACATTAAAAGTCGAGCGTAGTGGTGTGCCCGTGGTTATCCCTCAGGTAAACGACTACGAGTCACCGTTGTAGTAGTCCCGTAATAACATACGTGAAAGGCTTGGTTTAAAATTATACAGAATGACAGTTTGTTTTCTTTTTGACGAGGTCTCAAATAAATAATAAAATTTATTGTGAGTGAACCCTGGGTAATCGGCGAGATATACCCCAGCAAAAAGGTTCGTTACAGTTCTTATTCCTTGGTTGCTCTTCGCTTTGATGACATTTTTAAACTTTTTTTAAATTATTAACTATTTTGGCAACAACTGTTAATAAAATGATTTGTCATTTTATTTTTTTAATTTATCCAATTTATTTTTCCAATTTAATGTAGAAGCCATACATGACATTTTAAATTTTTTGATGTTGCAAAATATTCCGTTATTTGTTTTCAAATCAAAGCTTGCTCGTGATGAGCACTTACTTTTTAAAGTGATAATTAAGAAGCATATACATTAGGGCGGGCCAAATTTTTTGTCGATTAGAGCCGCCCCCTAGGATGATTCTATGGACAATTCTAAGCAACTTTGGGGAAGGAACCATGGGTCTATCTCGATTTTCAAGTCTCCCACTTTTCAAAAAATGAATGACTTGAAAGCAAAAAGACTTTAAAAAATAACTTATTCCGCTTTTCTTCCACTAAATTAATTTTTTTACACATGTTCTTATTTTTTAGGTTGAATTTCTGTTGAAAAAAATAAAATAAATATCAATTTTACCGAACATTTTTTCTCGGAAAATAGACGAAAAATATTACAAATATGCATGAAACGCCCTCTGGTGGTGTTCATAGGTAAAAATAAAGATCAAAAATGAATTTCTCGACCCCAAAAACCCCCCATATACACATAAAAAAGATAATATAACGATGAATAAAAAATCGAATTTCGAATCAAAATGATGTTATAGGGAAAAAAATCATTTTTTGAAAAGTGGGAGACTCGAAAATCGAGATAGACCCATGGTTCCTTCACCAAAGTTGCTTAGAATTGTCAATAGAATCATCCTAGGGGGCGGCTCTAATCGATTTTTCGGCTCCATACAAATTGGCCCGGCCTAATATACATATATGCATTTGATTTTTGTGTTAAATTTATGCGGCTTAAATGCTAAACAAATTTTAATTTAGTGATTTCAATAAGGCTACCACAGGCATTGCATTGCAGATATGCTTTTTGAATTGAAATCACAAAGAATTTGAATTACCAGAAAGATCATTTTAATAAACGTAAGATGAGCACTTACTTTCTGCATCAACTGTATTTAAAACACTTTGCAACATTTATGATAACTTTTTAAATTTGTTATAGTTTTTGTTAAAACTTACTTTTATTTATACAATTGCCATAGGTGTAACTGTCATTTAACTTATACATGTTGTCATGCAATCAGACTGCCTGTCAGTTAAGTTGGTTATTAGTTTTTGCCTTCTCACTCTGCGCCATTTTCTACATAACAGTTGTACATATGAACTAACAAGGTCATAAGTGTGCTATTAAAAAAATAAATTTCCATATAAATTAACCAGCAGTAATTAATCTTACTAGTCCACCCAGTCATCTTTAGATTTAAATATTTAATTTTATATTTATTTCATTTTCATTTTATTTTCTTTTACTACATTCGCATGTTAAAGAACCTTCAGAGAGATGAGTAACACTTAATTATAATCAAATACCACAAAACAAATTGTTGTTAATTTTTCATAACACCAAGAAACGTATATATGTATGTATGTATGTATGTATGAATATATTTGATACATACATTTTTACTAAATAAAAACTTACACTGCCTTAAACTTACACTTACATTAAACTTATTAAAATACTACACTGTGGGACTAGGACAGAAATATGTTGACATGTTTTCAACATGTTTTAAATCACCAGCACATTGATGATAGCTGCAATACAAGAGAACACAACTAGATACAAACTGAAACAGAATACTAGTAGAAGTAATTTTGAAAATAACTATCATCAAAAGATGTAATAAAGTAGCCTGATATCTGAATTAAAGAAATTAAAATATTCCCCAAATGAACTAAAATACCAAAAACTAAATTGGAAAAGAATAATATGCTTTGCATAAATACATATCCCTAACCCACTGTAAATGAAAAATAACATGGTTGTGTATAATAAATATAAAACGGGTTGAAAAAAATAATCTACAACATTTTACTAATTAAGTTGTTGAAAAATGTAACTGTTAAATCAAACTAAACTCCCAACACTTTTATGCACTAATACACTTAACAAACTTAATCACACATTTACAAAATAATACACATCACAACAACAATAGCAACTTTGAAAATATATAAAATTAACACTTTTGCCCTTATTCATAAAACTTACAACAGGTTTATAAGAGTTTTATAAAACAAATTTTGTATGGACATTTGCTTTATAAGTGTTATAAACCTGTTGTAAGTTTTTATTAATAAGGGGGTTTACATTTACATTTGAATTTAATATTTGTTCAATTCACAAGTGATGTTGTATGTTGTACATTGTACAACCGATACAACTATCTGTTTGTAAACACAATTTTGAGCAAAGTCGTATGTTTATGTTGTCAAGTCTTTAAAATGTCTAAAGTAAAATATTAAAATCATTAAAAATTAATAATACAAATTCTGCATTGCGTGGAATATATAATGCAGATATTTTAACAATTGAGGAAAGTAATTAAAAATCGAATGATCGTTTTTCATATATTAAATATTATTAAGGGTACTCATAATATTGCTTAAAATTTCCGTTTGTGCAATTGGGCAAACTTGCAAGACTTGTTTCATAAAGCCCCTTTTTAAGTTTTGTGCAATCTAACAAATTTAGTTGGTGAGAAACGTCAATAAATAAAATAAAATAAACTTAAAATGTTACTTTTCTTTTTTTGTCGTTTATAGATAATCAACAAAGCGAAGGAAAAGATTTTGGAAGATTTCACTTATGTTCTTGCAGAATAGGAGAATATTTTCGCTATGCAATGCCATTTGTTCATCATTCAGTCCCGAAATCATACAATTTTCTTTTTCAAATATCTTGTTATTTTTTAAGTAATTAAAAATCACCTGTTGAGTTAAATGCAGAATTGAACAATGCAAGTATACGAGACAAAATTGTTGGGCAAATTTACAAAGTATGTGTAAATAATTTTTCAAGTAATTTTTGACAATTCATTTACGAGGGCGTAAAAATGCACAGTTTGCGAGACTTTTAAACGATATCATGAGGAGCCTTATTATTATTTAAATTTGTTGCTTATACATTTTATTTTCTTGTTTTAAATTTTTCAATCAGTTTATTATTATTATTCTTTTAAACTAAGTATACATATTATCTACGAAAAACAACATTAGCACAATTCACAATCTTGTGCAAATGGTATTGCATCATTGCATTTGCAAAAAGGTTTAGCAAATGTTTGCTCTTAATGTGTATTTTGTTAGTGTAGAGCAATATGCTAAACCCTTTTTAAAATGCAATGATGCAATACCATTTGCACGAGATTGTAAATTACGCTAATATTTTTTTGAGTGGCTACACTAGCAAGTGCAAAATAATTTTTAAATTGGCGTCCATTAAGAAAACTTTAACAATATTGTTTCATAAAATTCTGTTCATTTTCAAAAACATATGGATCCAGTATATTAACGTGCGATTATTGTCAAAAGAAAAAAATACGGAAAACAATTTTAAATTTACAATCTTTTTTTTTTATATTCAATAAATTTATGTTTAAAAATATTATTAAGATGTGTTGTGTTATAGTTGTGTTCTTTTTCATTTATTATTTTTTGTAAAACCCCGAAATTTTAGGGGAATTCCCTTTTTGTGGACACAAGCAAATTTATTGGTCAGAATAATTGTAAATAGCACAAATTTAGGGTAATTAAAAGGGAATTAAAAGGGAATTAATCAAATGAATATGTCATAGATACTTTTTTACATTGCCTTTAAGCTTAGAGTGCATATCTTTTTTTAAACCTTTGCCATACCTTCACTTAGGAAAATCAAATCTTGTAACGCCTTTTACTCAATGCAAATTGACTGATGACAATACACTAATACATGGGCGTAGCCAGGATAAAATCTAGGGGGGTGCAAAAACATTTTTTTTTTGTAAAATGCTTTTTCGACTGCCTTCTACTCAATGCAAATGGATAAAACTTTGCTGGCATTCACCAGGATCAAATCTAGGGGGAGGATTTTTTTTTGATAAAATGCTTTTTTGACTGCCTTCTACTTAATGCAAATGGATAAAACTTTGCTGGCATTCACCAGGATCAAATCTAGGGGAGGGCAACATTTTTTTTGGTAAAATTCTTTTTTGACTGCCTTCTACTTAATGCAAATGGATAAAACTTTGCAGGCATTCACCAGGATAAAATCCGTTACAAGATTTGATTTTCCCAAGTGAAGTTAAATAAAAGCATTTAAAAACAACGATTTTGGCTGTTTTTAACGGGTTCCGATCGCAAAAAAATATGTTTTTTTCTTAAATGTCTGAAGGTGATCTTTGATATTTAAGTTGGACTTTGGAAAATTTTTTTGGACACATGCGGTCGACCACATCCTTCCATTCCGATTTATACGCTTAATCATAATTAATTCCTACTTTACTAAGGAAAACAATAGACCTGGAATTAGCATGGAAATTGTAATGTATTAATTAAAGATATTCCTTACTAAAAAGTAAAAAATAAATAAAAAAAAAAAATTTAAGAAACGCTTTTCTTAACCTTAATATATTGATCAGTTGTGAACACAAAATAAATATGAATACTAAAAAAATCGACTAAAAGTAAAAAAATAAGAACATTTCAGACAACATAAACTTTTAAATCAAAATGAAGAAAATCTCACATCCCTTAAAGAAAGGCGAAAAAGAAAAAAAAGAAAAAAAAGAATTATGTTTTATTTTAACACTGGTACTTATCAAAAAATTACTTACAAGCAAATTCCCTTGCAAGTTGAGCTGTGAGTGCGAAAAATATGATTGTGTTAGTAAAAAAACTGTTGGTGTATTGGGAGTGTGGCAAACGGTGGGTAAAATGAGTAATTTTTTGATTAAGACACATATTTGAACTTTTGGCAACATTTTCAACATTCGAAAAACATATGTACATACATATGAAAAAATATCGTTGATAATAAACAATGTATATTTATATAGAAATTACCAACAACATTTGCAACACTATTGTAAATTCAGACGACGTACAACTCCTACGATACTACAACATTACTTGTGAATTGAACTATTACATATTTAACAAACTGTAACTGCAAACAGTAACGCGATATAATTTTTTTATAATTTTTTTTTTGCTCATTTGCCAAAATCAATATCAACAACAACAGATAATTTTAAGATTTTTATCTAAACAATTGAATTGCTGCTAAAGAGTGCAATTTTTACAACGACAAAATATGAAAACGGAAAAGTGTTCTAGAAATTTATGCACAAACATGTTTGGAGTGTGAAATTTTGTAAGTTTTTGTTGCTTTCCCTTTGTCTATCTCTCTGCCTTTCACTCTCTCTCTCACTATTTTGAACACATATTTATATGCATGGACTTTTTCACATACATACATACATTGCCTTTATTACCTCCATTATTTAAGCATGCAAATGCGTGTAAATTTCAGGGACAACAAGAACAACAAAAAGAACGACAACAAAAATAAAAAAAGCACTTGTGATAAATTTTGCTAAAGATAAAATAAAATTTGTCATGTCATCCGAAATGCTAGATAAACAACGCCATAGCCCATATACAGTAGCTCACAGCTTATATTAAGCTAAGTATAGACGATATGTTGAATCAGCATATTTATGCTGAAAAATTTGTGACAAGTGCTTACATATCGTGTAAACGCAAAATTTTTTCAGCATACGTATGTTTAACAACATTTGCTAACACTTTGTTAACAATGCCAACAAACGTATGTTGGTAATTTTAGCATATCGTGTAAACAGCATATTATAAGTGTTTGACAAATTTCCTGCGTATGTTGACAGATATGTTATTTGTTGAAAAGCGTATGCAAGCTTTTCAGCATATGGCAAATTCATATGCGATCAGAGTTGTATTTTCTAATAAAGCTGATAAGAAAACAACAATGTCGGCTTCGTTGATTTAAATCACAAATTATGATCTAAAGGACGTTTAACATTTGTTTATTGTTTGTATAGTTTATACAATTTATTATATTCACATATAACAACAAAATAATTGAACACAAATATTAATTTAAATGGCGGAAAACTGTGTTTGTTGACATTAGCAAAAACATATGTTTTTGCATCTTTTTTGTGTAATAGTGTGGCACCTATGACATACTTTGTTGCGATTTTTTTTGAGTGTGTTTGAAATCGGTCAGATTTTCCACTGAATGAATCGTACGATTGTGTAGGATAGTGTATTACGGCCCAGGCACCGATAGTTTTTTTATGTAAATACAATTCTTGTTGCATATGTACGTACACACACAAGAACACAAAACGCAATATAATGGCCGGCGGCATAGTTCAAATTAATCGACACAGGGGCCAAATTACCGCATTTGTGATCGAATGAGCGAACGTATGATTTCGATATCGAAATTATGATAAAATATACTAAATTTCTTGCTCGATATCGTATGCCATAATCTCAAATAAGAAAATTACGATCAATTTTACTCGATATCGAATGCGATAATTTGGCCCCAGGTCTCTAGAAATAAACAATAACCCCCTTATTCAAAAACCATTATTAAATTTAACAAACGTTTATTAAGACAGATTTGCATATAAAAATTTGCTTAAAAACGCAATAGCTCCCACGTGATCATTTATGTTTTTTTTTATTGATATTTTTATTATTTAACTTTATTTCAAAAATTTCACATAAAATACAGAAGTTGAATAATAATTGAAAAATGTTGTCAAACTGACTAATTTCACAAACAAATGTTTATACGACTCAGCATATGTAGACCACATAAAATTCAACATATCGTATAAACACAAAAATCGTATGCTAACTCTTATGTTGACATTTCATTTGCTGACATATGCTGACATCAAAAAATTTGCTACTTTCAACATATCGTATAAACGTCTAACATATGACATAGGAATTTGCTGCTAATTTTAATCATATGCCTGTCAGCATATATATGCTGATTCAACATATCGTCTAAACTTACCTTTATGTGATCTATTTTCAAAAAAGAATACCTTTATATACATATGAGTATTTCCAATTTAATGCAACTACACTTTAAAAAAAAAATGTCTTTCCTAATTACAAACACAAACAAAAAATTCATTTAGTAACAAACAAAAAAAATATTGAAACAAAAGGGATCTCACAGCTTATTTCGTGTGTGGCCATTTACCGTTATAAAAGTAGTTGAGAAATTCTTATAAGAACTCGCACGTCATTGTGATTATAGCTTAAGGCCTATCAGGCCGTCCTTTTTTCGATGCCTGTGAGGGATTTCCTACTTATTTTATAACGAGGGGGCAGCGAAGCACACCGGGTTCAGCTAGTAAAATATAAAAGTACAACAATTAAATATGTTTTATTTTCATTGAAAGTTTTACAAAAACTTCAAATCAGCGACAGCTGAAATTTTCCTTCTTTTTATTGTTTTTCAAATTTTTTTAACACAACAGACTAGTGAAAGACAAGAAAACACATGTTATTCGAATAAAATATTTGTAATAAAAACCAAAAATTATTGAAATTAGTATATCTTCACCGTTTTGTTGCTTTTTTAGTGGATAAACAGATTATGATCAGAGCTCCGAAATCTTCGCTCGAATTCGAGTAGAGAGTGAAACTCGCTCGAATTCGAGCGCGAGTACTCCTGCGAGTGAAAAAAAAAATCGAGTATACTCTATTTTTCTATGCCACTCGAATAAGAGCGCATATGCTTCGCTCGATTTCGAGTGCGAGTAAAATACACTCGAAATCGAGCAGATTATACTCTTGCCGAGTACTCTTTCAGTCTTTCTCATACAGTGGAAAATAGAAACTGTTCGTTTTTGCCAATTTGTGTGTGCGTGTGTAGTAGCAAGTATAGACTATGGTGGGGAAAGGTGACTGACGAGGGAGGACTGGGAGGTCGAGAAGAGAAAAGCAGCAGAATGTATTGTTAGGGACCGGTGGTTTTTGTGTACAAAAATGCTCGCGAAGAAGATTTCTCGAAGATTACGATTCACTGTCATAACGAAAATATTTTCGTGTTTCATTATTTATGTCTTTATTGTTCATTATAATATAGAAAATATAAGTAAACTTTTAAAAATATAATACAACTTTTATTATAAAACCAACTAATTGCTCCGCACACGCGCACTGTATGAGAAAGACTGAAAAAGTAACAAAAACCACACGCACACACAAGTCAGCAAAGACAAACAGTTTCTATTTTTCCACTCGATTTCACTCTTAAGAGTAAACTCTCACTCTATTTCGAAGATTTTTACTCCCACTCTTAATTTTTAAAAAGGAGTACTCGCGAGTACTCCCACCTAAAACAAACGAGTGGAGAGTAAACTTTTTGTAACACTCGTACTCTTCGAGTACTCTTCTTCGCGAGTGTTTTTCACTCGCGAGTAAAATCGAGTAAATCTGAGCTCTGATTATGATATATTATTTGTTTTACTGAAATGTCTCTTTTTTATACACATAGTAAAAATGATTTATAAGAGAAGATTACGGGTATCTGTTGGTAATCGTTTTTATGCATCATTAATATTTAACTGACACATGCAGATAATAGTAATGTCACCCTACAGCTTAAAAATTCATTGAAACGTTTATTAGTTAATGCATTGTTTATGAATACGAATTTTTACCAAAGGTTTGTTAAGCTTAAAATATTGGTTAACTAATTTATACTTTAAACCTATGTATATGAAGATTTTTTTATGAATACGACTGTAAATAACTAACATGTAAGTATGGTAACCACTAAAAGTTAGGTACGCGAAATAAGCTGTAAGCCACTGTATGCAAATGTATGTGAAAGTGCACACAAATATTGTTTAAAATCCATTAACATTTCATAGGGGAAATTGCAATATTAAGAGACTCATGTCAGATGATGTAAAAATGCGGTGTAAAGCAGATTGAAATAATTTCAAATTTAACAACTAGAAATGAAAATTTTTTTTATTTATTTATTAATTTATTTTTACAAGCAATAAGGTCACTTGCATTTTATATACAAATATTTATATTATTTATATATATTTATTTAATATTCATAACTTTGATTTTGCTTGCATTTTGTTGCAATATTTAACTGATTTTGCATTCTTTCTGTTGCGATTGTAATGTTTTTATCAGCAATAACTATTTGCAGTGTCATCTGCATAAGCAAAAATAGTGCCTTTAGATAAACTTTCATCGTGTTGTATAGTGCATAGAATTCGTC
Organism: Bellardia pandia; assembly: GCA_916048285.2. Classification (NCBI taxonomy): domain Eukaryota; kingdom Metazoa; phylum Arthropoda; class Insecta; order Diptera; family Calliphoridae; genus Bellardia; species Bellardia pandia. Next base: position 53,150,459 of record OU696531.1, read on the forward strand.
CAAATTTGGATCATTGGTGCACTTCGCAATTATGTGTTATTTTCTTACTAAGTTTGTTCTTAAGTTGAACACAATATGATCTACATTCTAAGTAGATTTTAAATAATTTTAATATGTTTCCACATATGCCATTTTTTTCCAGGATACGGAACATTCTGCTGTGCGAGAGGATGTCGAACGCCTTACTAAAATCAAGAAATAATAGTTTAAGAGTTTTTGAAAACAATTACTATTCTGAAGTATAATTTCATATTTTTGAAGATAACTTGCTGGTCTTCTGAAAATAATCTCTTTAATACTATGTTCAGATATGAAACTTAATTGAGTCAATATTCGGTTAATTGACAATATTATTTTAAGTGTTCAGGCATACGCAATTTTCAGCTTACTCAATAATCATTTGACAGTTGGAAAACAATACAAAAAATACTCTATATGGTTGTTGTGTTTCTACGTAAACAAACTTACCTTCACATTGATTTTTTAATGATTTCTTTTGTTGACATTTGCATTTTATACAATTTTGTTCACTAAACACAGTTGTGAGCAGTGTTGCATTCGAAATCTTACTCAATATTATAACAATTTCGTACTTATTGCGCAATAATTAATTGAGATATTATATGGAATATTGAGCTCAATAATGGCGTTAATTGCGATTATCGCAATTAAGGTTCATATCTGAACACGCTATAAGTAGTTTATATATTGCCAACATTAGATTGGTTACCACTGCTTTTATATGTGAATCTTAAAATTGAGGTTTTAAGCAAATCTGACATAATTGCGTGTTCCAGACTTGAGTTTATTAATCTGTTTATTAATCTAGCATTTTCTTTAAGATCTTTTGCGCATATGCCATCAAAACCTGCACCTTACCTTACATTTATTAATTTTAAAATATAGTAAATTTTCTCTTCATTTGTTTAATCAACGTATAGCTATGTGCAACTAATTAAGGACACAATACTAACATGTGAGCTTGAAAGGTTTTGTGACATTTTCAAAATTTCTTGTAGTTTTGTCTTACTTCTAGAAAATAACTGCATATTGTGTCAGATTAATTTTTATTTATGAATCTGTGAGTCATATTTTCAAATAACATTGATATCAGTTTTGCATAAAATTAAAAAAGACTGTGTAGTATCAGTTTACAAAAAAAAGTATTTAGGTATTTTAAAATAAATCAATATTTTGCTGCAAATATCAGCGAGGCACTGAGGTCGTCAAATTTTTACATACACTACCTGTAAATTTATTTTTTTCTCAATAGCAATTTGGATTTCTCATTTTCAATTTTCTAAATTTAAATTTGTTTTTTTTCAATATTAATTTTGATTTCTGAATTTTAATTTGTTATTTCTCAATATAAATTTGGAAATTCTTAACTCTAATTTAAAAGATGAATTAAAAACGTTGATTGCGAAATGAATGCAATAATGAATATAATTTGAAAATGTAAAAGTCCCCCACAACACCTAATAATGTCTGTACTAATATGGAATAAACTATTGATAATGATAATAAAACAAATTTTTCCAAAATAAATAGTTTCAACTCTCCTTTCACATAAATATAGAAAGATCTGCTGAAGGCATAGCTGTTCATTAAAGAAGATTTAACATTCACTACCAACACCATAATTACAAATACTTTCGAAATGTTAAAAATAAATAATAGAACTCTCACACTTATATGTATCTGTTTACCGACCCCCTTCATTCCAGCGAAATAAAGATGCTAAATGGAGGCCTTCCAAAAGGCCTTATTTTGCAATCGCAACAACTTCCAGCCGCATTAGAGCAGAATGTACCGGTGAACGGTTAGTTTGTATCTGTCCAAAAATAAGTATCAACGATCTTTTTAGAACCTTGCCATTTAATTTAGCGTTTTATGACAAGTGGAAGCATACTGCAATGCATAGATTTCTGCATTTGTACAAATTAAGAAAAATTTTAATTGTAGAGAAAACAAGGAGAATCACTAAGTGTTGTTTCGGCGTAAACTGTGGCTGTTCCAATATAATCTTCCAACTATGGTGATGTAGGTTATAAATACATCGATATGATGATGTCGAATGGTTTGGAGAGTGTCATAAATTAGAGCATACATAAAGAAGCACAAGCAGACACATGCACTGCTTTATAAGAGACAACAAAAATAAATCATCAGGTTATGCAGCAGTAATTAAAACTGAACTAGAACTGCTTGCAAAGTGAAAGCATTTACATTAGGCCGGGTCGATTTGTGGGGAGGCAAAACAATCGCCCATGGCTCAGTGAAAATCGTATTCTAGGGATCAAAATAAGAAACTTTGCCGAAGGAACCATACCTCTAAAACGAATTCTACTACCCCCCAACTGTTGACTTATGTCCCGTACAAACATTTAAAAAAATCACCATTTTGGCACTTTATTTTATTATTTTTTATTTATTTTATTTATTTTTAAATATTATTTTTAAAAAATAAATAAAAATAAAATTAAATCGACCCGCCCTAATTTACATACATATTATTTATTATTTTCTTATCCACCCATAATGTAAATACATGCAATTTATTTAATAACAAAAAATCACTTAAAATCTGCTTACGACAACAGCCCATTCAAAGACCCTTTTCCACAAATTGACAAACAAATAAATAGTACTAAAATTTATAATAATTTACTGCTTAGAAACCCGGGCAATAAAGAATGAAATGTATATTTTACGAGTGCAAACATAATAATCGTAATAATACCCATAATTCAAAAATAAAATGTATGAAATAACAAATATTCAAATGCTAAAATACTTTGCATATATTACACTAATATTGTATATTTCTTTACTAAATAAATAATAAATAAATAAATTTATTTAACTATATATGTACATTTCAAAATGTAAAAATGTGCAAGTGAGTAAGTGTAAGCAAATGTCTTGTAGCACAATATAGACAAAACATAAATCTACCTTTTCCTTTTTACTCTCGAAAAATTGTTTGCTCAAATGTTGAAATATTACAAATAGATTTTTTTTTATGGATTATATTATGTAAGTATAAATGTATTATCGGGCAGGCAAACAACCACAAAACCTTTAGTTATAAATTCCAAATCCGGTTTGTAAGGGAAATACAGTCGTAGTAAAAAGTATGTTGAGATAATATTAAAAATAAACTTTCTTTAGATTCAAGGATATAATTGTGTGCTGTTTCTATTACGAACTTTAGAAAAATATTTTATAGATTATTCATGTTCATGTTTTGCTCTTTTACATTTATTCTTCACTGTTTGTTTATACATACGAAATTACTAGTAGGTATTTATTTGTATTACATACAGTATGTATTTGTATTTTTAAATATATTGTTAGACATCGGTTAAGTATCATTATGTTGTAGGCTCTGATATTTATGTCTATTGGTTTTACTTAACACTAATAACAGCCAGCATTATTGAACGAAATGTTGGGCAAAAAAAAAAAAAAAAAAAAAAAACCCAGGAAACCTGTAACAAACCCTTAGGCCTGGAAACCATGAGAAATAGTGGCAGAATATAAACCAGTATGAGAATTTAACATGTTCTTTGGCATCTTTTACTAATATGAACACATAAAATATTTATAGACACATGCAGAATTTCACAAAGCCTCATTTACATAAATACATAGATACACACATACACCAGCATATATGTATGGTATGTACACACTTAAATATAAATATAAATTTATGTAGACATCCGTAAGTGTTGAAGTAGTTTTGTTTGTATCAATGTTGGTTGCAGCAATATCATGTAAAAAAAGACACATTTCAATGTAAATTTTTTCTCTGTTTAGATTTAGTCTTTTTTTCTCTTCATAAAGAACGTAGTCAATAGTCTACAAATAGAGGATAAAGAAAATGTTTTTTTTTTCGATTTTTATTGGGAAAATTTACGAAAAACCTATATTCAACTTTGATAAAAGTATCTTTATACGTATCTGCTTTTAGCATTGATCTCTAATGCCCTGAGGATTTAGTAAAGTTTAACGGAAATCTTTATGTTTTTTGAAGCCTATGGAGAATTTAAGGATTTAAAAATGATTTTTTTTTTAAATTTACTAAAGACCAGGAACTTTGCTTTACAACATTTTAAATGTGTAATGATTATTGATTATTGTTTTTGAAACAAACTGTAAATAAATAAAAACAAATATATGTTTAATGTATGTATAAGAATTTGACGAATAACCTTATCAACATAACAAGACATGTTTGAGATATGCTGATGGAGGAGAATCACTTTTGGTTCGAGCAGGATTGCACTACGTGCCACACTGCGATCATTACAATTGACACTTTGTATAAATAAATAAAAGGTTTGTTTATTTCTAGTGTTGCTTGACTCTTTTTCAGCATAACCCAGGTCATCGTTCAAATTTATCCTGAACTATGCAGTTGATTCATTAATATATTGACCTATTTAGCACTTATCATCTTGTAAAGTCTAAAAATATGTAAATGATGAACAGTGGGCCAGAACTGCTTCATGATATCAATTAAAATATTTTTTGCACACATTTTTCATAAATCTCTTTTAAAGTGAATTAAATTGAAATGTACAATTTAATTTGATTTAAATTTCATGAGTTATTGCTTCTACAGGAATCTGTTTTAATTTATTCCAACAATATATTCAATTTAAAAATCTATATAAATAAAAATCAAATGTCGTCCTTTGGTAATTGCATCAATTTAGAACGGCCGCGCACCGTTTTGGCTAATTTTTATACCCACCACCAAAAAGTTGAAGGTATATTAAGTTTGTCATTCCATTTGTGATACATACATTGAAATATTGGTGGTAAAACAAACAAGTTTTTATATTCTGGGTCCTTATAAGATTCTAAGACAATTTAGCCATACGCGTCCATCTGTTGCCGACACCAAAGACATGGAACAATGAAATTTCTCCCAAACATTTTTTTCTTCACTGAAATCTTTGATATAAAACATGGGTAAAATCGGTCTACCTCGATATTTTCCAGATTTCGGATATTTTTTGCTATCTTCTTCAAATACATAAAACAGCAAAATTTCTTAAAAATTTATTTATTTAAAACTATTAATAACTATTAAATAAATAAATGTTGAAGAAATTTTGCTGTTTACACGAGTTTGAAGCATTTTGAAGAAAATTTCATTCGTGTAAATCTAGCTTTAAAAATTTAATTTTCATATGCAGATATTTCGTAATAGTAGTATACTAGTCCTCGACATGTAGATTTTAAGAACTGGGATCATATTAAATATTTCACATACCCGAGGTGCCCCAATTTGGGAACCTCTAGCATCGCACCTGGTGCTTTTATAAAATTTAAATTCACAATTTAAAATCGAAAACAATTTCACTGTAAGCATATTGAATTTAGTTGTATATCGGACATACTGTTTAGAAATTACAGATTTATTTTGAAATTACAGAATTATTATTTCTGACCTTTAAGCAACAGCTCCGATACTAAAGATACGGTCACACCTGACAAATATTTGCCAAAAAAGACGAAACCACTCGATAAAATATATTTAAACTCATTTTATTTATTTAATTTATTTATTTAAGAAAACATCGTTTATTTAGGACAAGACACAACATATATTTAGTTTTATTTTATTTAATGCTGTTTGATCTTGCAAAACTTTTGTAAGTGTAAACAATGTCAAACAAATTTGTGCTAAAATAAGTGGTTACGCTTTATTAAGTAAACACAAGGTGGCGCAAAAGGTGGCCGCTTAAGATACGGCCGCACTTGGCAAGTACAAGGTGGCGCAAACGTAATCCTCCTATCAGAAAATGCTAAAAATTTTGCGAGGCCCCTAATGTCAGTTCTGTTAGCAATATTCCGCGTTCTGGAGCAGTGTAGCGTAACATTGTTTATTAACGTGTATTTCGCATGTGTTTACTACACAAATGTCAAAACAGAACTGGCATTAGGGGCCAATCGCAAAATTTATAGCATTTTCTGATAGGAGGATTACTTTTGCGCCACCTTGTACTTGCCAAGTGTGGCCGTATCTTATGCGGCTTATTTTTGTTTAGCATCACCAATTAATATAATTTTTCTGCATTTCTCAATTATTCTCTTCACAATTAATGAAGTTAAATCACACTTTCGAACATATTGTATAAGAAATTTTTAAATATTTAAAAAATTCATTATTTTAAAAATATGTAATGACTTTGGATCGCCTACAAATAGTTAGTTAAATAAATAACACGGTGCGACAGTCCAAAAAACCTGGGACCGGATATTATTTTTCTTGTAGGGCTTGTCGAACAAAACAAGACTCCAATAGTGAAATATGCCGGACACCTCCAAAATCCGGTTTTACGGTTAAAAACCCGGTTTTTGTACCTTTGCGCACTTCTAAGCCTGTAATTGTGTTGATAATGATCCGATTTTCTTACTATATTTGGGAAGAAGAAACTGAGAGCTTTCGAATGATATATAACTTATCTAAGAAAACTTGAGAAATTTGGGTGTTATTGTCGAGCAAACACAAATTTTGTAAATTTTTCAAAAAATTTACAATTTTGGTGACGTTTTTATACATTATTTTATTACGAAAGTATAATGCTATTAAATTTATTTAAAAAGTACATTTATTTACGATTACAACGCATATTTTGGTTTAAAAATAGATTAGTAATTGACTGAGTTATTTAACTTTTCATAAAAATAAACTTTTAAACATTTCATACAAATTTTATTTTTGGTTATTTAACTCAAAAGTGTTTGCTTGTTTATTTATTTATTTATTAAAAAATTTATTATAATTAAAATTACAATAAATCTAAGGCTAAAAGCACTAGCATCAATGGCTATCGGCTTTGCTTGTTTAATAACATCAAAATATATCAAAATTAGCCATCATCTGATGCGTTGCGATATGAACTAAACAATTTACTAATAGCAGCTTTTATAATGGTACGGTCACACTTGACAAATATTTGCCGAAAAAGACATAACCACTACATAAAATATATTTCAACGCGTTTATTTATTAAAAAAAACACTTCGTTTATTTAGGACAGGATACAACAAATATTTAGTTTTAGTTTATCTGATAACAACGTCAAACAAATTTGTGCTAAAACAAGTGGTTACGCTTTTTGAGTTATTATTTGCCAAGTGTGACCGTACTTTAAGTCTTTGGGATCAATGAGTTATTACAGTCGTTACATGCAACTAGTAATTTTAGTGATCTGAAAATAAAGACTTATTTAATTTCTTATTTTAATCCTATATAGATGGCAAAAAGTTGCCTTTAATGGCAAAATGATAATATACGAAAGTTTTGTTGGAGGAAAAGTACAATCGGAACAATCTATACAACAGTATTGAGATAAACATTCATATTTAATGTAATTTAAAATTCATATTTTAATAACAACATAAAATTTCAACATGATTTAATAAACTCTCTTAACAATTTTCTCATCCTTTTAATAAAAATGTTTACCCCACAACCATGTCCCTTAAGTACATGAATAACGTTTAACCAGCATTAAGCTAGAAATTGTAGTGGGTAAAATATATCTGTTACATTCAACTGTACATGTAAACTAAACATACATATGTAAGTATGTTACATACTACTATTGTGGATGTAGTATGTAAATATAGGCTGGAGTCTAATATGTGCTTTTGCAAAGTAACTACCCACTGTACTGGTAATGGTAATCGTGTGACTGAAAGTATGTGTTGCAAAATCTATATTTGTGCCTCTGTGCGTATGTTGTGTTGCTGCTGTACATATGTACATGTTGTGTGTTAGTGTATTTATAGGTTTTTATCTGAATGTTATTTGAAGATTCCATACACAAATTACAAATTATGGCACTTAATCTTTGGCTTCCTTTTAATATTGCCATCCGTTTATTTCCAAAGTTATAAATAGAAGACTGTAAAAGTCCTGAAATGGCAAAGGATACAATTTGTAGCCATACAACAGAAAAAGTGCTTTTTTGTTGGTTCCCAGAAACAAAACAATTTCTTGTTGAAAGTCTGTATTGTGGTGTTAAAGCCAATGAACTTTGAAAGTTACTTTTGGTGTTTAGAAAAGTTTTCGTTTGAACTATTTTCCCATACCGTCATTCAAGTAAAATATAGATTTTATGGCTGTGTTTACTCTAATAAGTCTTTATACATATTTGTACTATTTTATGCTTAAAATGGCATAAAAATCTAAAATGCAAAAAAAAACGCAAAAGAAAACTCTTTTATACAGTTTTATTAAACCATGACATAGACGGAATTTTAAATAAGTTCAAACTCTTTGTCATTTAGCTTAGAGTCTATAGAGAGAAATGACATTCAAACGCAAACACACAACCTACACTTTTACACTCGCTTACACTTATAAAAGGGGGTAATATTAACCTAACCAAACATTTTTTATGCAAATATTATGCTTAAACATGCTTTTAACATTTTTTTCGTTTTGTGCTTTTTAAATTTGCACAAAAAAAAATTAACAAAAAAAAGGTCCATCAGCATCAATTTTGCTACTTTTTTTGTTTGCGCTTTAGTGGGTTAAGGACAAAATCATTGTACACACACGCACACACATAAACTGAAATATTTACATTCATATACAATATTGGCCCAGAGAGAAACTCTTGTTATTTACCCACGTATAGTTGTTGTACGAGAGTATGCATGTACATGTGTATGAGAGTTTGTGTGAAATATACCAAAACCCATGTTTTTATTTTTGTGCTACCAAAACCTTTTGCTGTGAAAAAAATAAATAAATAAATAAAATCGAGCTGCTGACGGTTACAATACGTGTAACGGGTTTGAGTATTTCATTGAATTGTCGCACTAGTGACATGTTTGATTTTTTCTGTTCCCTCTGTCCATTTCCAGCCTTTAATTTCTAGGTTTCTATAAACATTAAGGCGGCCTTCTTTTGCACTTTTTATAGATTTTTTAAGCTTCCCAGTTGTAAAAAAAAAAATACGTTGTGTAAATACAAAATTCTGAAAATTTTAGTTAAATCGGCTAACGTAAACTGTAAACTGCGAATTCTTATAAATTGAGTATTAAAAATGCAAATTTGAAAGGTTGTACCTATTATTGCTTAGCATGGTTAGCGATCTGAAATAGACCGATTTCAAGGAAAATTAGCTTTTTGTAACCAATTTATTAAAATTATTTCGAACATTTCGTGTTTTGTTATAAACTAGCAATTCATAATAGCTGTAGTAAATCATAGATGGCAAACCAAACTACGGCATGTCTTCAGAATTGTATGTATTCGCTAAAAAAAAACGTATGACCATTATTACAATCAATAACGCGACATTCGCGTTCAATCAGTTTTATAGTTACCATTTGTCAATAAGATTTCGTTGTTATTAATTCAGTAGCATTAAATCGAAGATAAAGAACGTGACAAAAAATTACTTTGTAACGAGATATATTTTGAAGAAAAATTCCTTGAAATAACTTGGTGGTAACGGATTTAATAATTACGGATTTCAAAGAAATTTAATTTTTGTAACAAAATTTGCTAATCTTTAAGTTTTCTGTTTTTTTCTTAATGAAAAATTGTTGAAATTTTGATATTTCTTTGAATTATTGAATTAATGAACTCAAGCAAAATAAAATTGTCTCTAATAGTAAAAAAAAAATGTAAAAATTATTTCTTAAAAACTAGTTTGCAACCTATTTTCTAATTCATTTCAAATAATTTCTTTGTTTAACTCATCTACTATTTTTTCATTTTAAATTTCTAAGATATTTTTAATTAACCCATTTACATCTGATATCTTGGTCAGATTCTAATCTAAGGCAGCAAAGTTAGATCTCTTATAAAAATATTAAACATTTTTTAAAAAAAACATATGTGCCACAGTCTAGAACGCGACTTTCTTACCAATTTAAAGCGAACAACATAAAGAGATTTTAATTTTGTTTTACGTGTGAAAAGATCATTCTTTTGCTTCCAAAACAAGAAACATAAGTTCAAGAACCCAATATAAAGGAAAACACATTTTCGCCTTCATCTAAAAAAGAACAAAAATCTGCAAACATTATTTGTTTAAAGCACTGATTTTAAAACAATGGTATTGCAAGCGTTTTTTATAGTATTTAGTATGATTTAGAGCACGGCATATTTTCCCTTCAAATTTGTAATAAGAATTTTCAATATTCTCAAAACATTAGCAAACAAAATTGAATCAAGAATGCGATATGTTTTTGAGATGTTTTTTAAAATAGAGAATAGAATAGAGAATAGGCAAATGATTTTTTCAATACTTAATAAGATTTAGAACGCGATATATTTTCCCTTCATGTTAGAAATAAAAATTCTCAATATTCTCAAAACATTAGCAAACAAAATTAAATCAAGAATGCGACATAAAGCATAATTTTTTTAAAGCGATGTTTTTTAAACTAAAATAGAGATAAAGATAGAGGTAGGAAATAAAATAGGCAAACATATTTTCCCTTTCCATGTTTGTAATAAGAATTAGTTCAAGTAATTTTAACAAATGCTTCGTATTATTTGAGGCCTCAATTATTTTCAGCTATAACGTTCAGACTTTGCATTTTCTTGAACATAATTTGTATTACAATCGCTCAATTTTATATGCCACATTTGATATTTCACCCGCAAATTAAAACAATAAAATTAGTTTTTGCAAAAGATACACTTTCAATAGCGAATGTGACACTCTACGAAGATCAACAAAAGTATTTAGTTTTTTGAGATAACAAAACTAAATTACCTATTAATTTCAAATCACTTAAAGCCAAGAGCCGCCCTAATGTATTAATATTATATTATATATGTCACTGGTTGCTGTCATTTGTTCAAAATAGAAAGAACTTAAGTGTATGTGTATGTCTGCATTTCTGTTTCATATGTGGTTCTGCTTAATAAGCACTATGTTACAATTTTCCTTTATACACATACATAAATAGATTTAAATTCTGTTGTTACCTTTTTTGTCTGCTTTGTTTTCTCCTCTTTTATTCTTCTTTGCTGTTTCTCTGTCAGTTTGCTGTTTGCGGCATAAATGTATCCTTTTGTTATTTGATTTCAATAAATATTCAGCTGTAAACGAAACAAAATTGGAAATTTAATTTAGGTTTTAAATTAAGAATTTATACTAATATTAAAAAATCAAAATGTTACACAGACAATTGTGTAATGAATACTAAATGAGAAAGAAATGTAATCTACGATATTCGTGTTATTAAAATCGTATAAAATGGTCACTTTTTTAGGATAACGATTTTAAATTGGCAGATTTAGTGAGAATTTTGGTTTTGGTCACATAATTTTTTAAAACATTCAGTTCTTCAGTTTATTTATTTGTTTTTCTTATTTACGATTTTGTACTTTGTTAGAAAATATAATAGATCTTTTTGTATTTAGACTACGAGCCTCTTCTATAATTACATATGACAAATCGATTTTGGGTGGAAACATAAGTGATCACAGATTATCCGTCTTTTTCAATTTACACCACTATTTATGTATCAAGTGACTGTTTATAAATCCATATAAAATAACTTTTGTACTATGCGAACAAATGAATATATTTATTTGCATACGGTCATTTTCACAGTCAAGAACGCGACATTTGTATGTATTTTAAGTGCAAAAAAAAAACTAAAGAAATCTCAACAATTTATTATATTGTTACCGTTTTTGATAATGCCAATAGAATTTGCAGTATTTTTGTACAACCTTTATCATGATTTCCCATTTGAAATTTGTAATGCGAAATATTTTGCCTTCATGTTTCTCAAGTAATTTCAACAAACAGTTCTTTATATAACTCTAACCCGGCATTTACACATGCAAGTGCAAGTTTGAAAAAGTCAATACATTCACACTTTTGTACTAATACACTCACATTTTTTCACTTGCAGAGCTAGTCGAGTGTTTCGAATAAGTTTTCGTATATAATACGTACACGGCACTTGCATGCAAGTACGTGCATGTGTAAAGGCAGGGTAAGCTTACTGTAAATGTATTTTATGTCTTCTTAATTGTGTCACAATATATGTTTTATTGAATTAAATTAAAATTTACTGTCACTTGATTTCGTAAATCATGAAGGACTGCAGACAAATTTTAAACGATACATACATATGTAAGTATGTATGTACGTATATGCAATAAAAATATTGATAACATTAGGGTTTTCAAAAAAAATATATGTTTGATAGCGAACGCGATACATTTCGAAATCAAAATAAAATAATTATTGCGATTATTAAACGTAATAACTTTTGTCATTCAAACAGAATTTTCAGCCACTTTATTAGAAGTTTGCAAAGCAGTCATAAGAAATGATGATTTATATATTAGAACATAAACAGCATTAAATCCAGAAGTTACAATTAATGAAAAAATGAAACCGTACAGAGGACATATTTTTATTATTAGAGGACTTATTATTAATGTGCTGTAAAATAGATAATATAATCGCAAAATGTTGGCCTCTAATCTATTTATCAATAATTAAATGGTGTGTTGTCGATAATTGCTAAAGTTTACACAAATTCGCTTTAATTCTTTCAACCATATCACATAACAAACACAATTGAATAAACTGACAGGATCAAAGAAGCCAATTCAACCTCATCATATTTATACAAACTACTAAAATAAAACTTCAAACATGTTTGTGCATATTTAAAAAGGCATCATTTGCTCACAACCTTTTGACCCAATGCAAAATTCTATAAACAAATAAACTCAACAAATAACATCAAAGCTTGTTACAAACACACTACAACACTACAAAAGCAAAGAAAATAAAGAGTTAGAGAGAGAGAGAGAGAGAGAAAAGAACAAAAACACAATTTAAAGCCTACCTTCCGGCAGTGTTATTAAATTGTTAAATCAAAGCCTATGTTAAGGCCATTTGTTTACACACTCAAAGGAATACAAAACAAGAAAACGGAACTTTTTAATTTAGTTTTTCTCTGTTTTTTTTTTTAGTTAATTATAAATATATTACATTTACGCTGTTATACTCTGGCAAGTGTAGTTATGATTTATATTTTTATGCATATGCACTTGCAACATGCCACAAATTCTACATGAAAACAAACAAAACAAGCCAAAAAATAAAAACAAAACTGTTTCTGTTGCTAAACTAAAATTACCTTTAACTTAAACTTCCTTGAACAAAAAAACAAAAACTCGCTTAAAATCTAAAAAAAAAAATAAAAAATTTACAAACTTGGTGCTTGTATTACGTACTATATATCGTATGTACATACGTACTACACATGCACGAGTACTTGTACTTTTTAACAATAAAATAGAAAATGTACCAACTGAATATAATCATATAAGTGAGTTTAAAGGGCTTTTACGAGGGCAATCTAAAAATATATTTATGCACATTTTAATGTTTTTGTATCAAGACGAATTTAAAACATGTTTTCAGCTTGTAAACTTTTCGTATAAAAAATGGTGTAAATTTTACTGCTGAAAGTGTCAATGTAGAGAACGCTATGCGGTCTGGATGGGGCAACTTTTTGTCACAATCTCATTTCCAGTCGAATTTAAAACAAAACGTGGCCACAATTCACAATTGCTCTTTTATTTCTAGAAGTAAAAATTCTGCAATTCTAGCATTCTTAGAAGAAGATTCATCATATTTATAATTAATGTTTGTACAAAATTGAATTCGTTGTAGCAATTGTCAGAGCTTCTACTGCTGATAAGTCAACAAGTAAAATGTTAAAACATTCATGTTATAACCGCTGGTTAAAGTTCTTGTTGAAGAATCCTTTAGTATGAATTATTGCTTTCAAAAATAAATTAATACAAACAAATTAAAGGTGGCCAACAAAGGTAAATGTTTCATTGCATCCAATGTCGCGTTCCGGTACCTAAATAATTGCTTCTTATCAGTACTCCGCGTTCAAACTAATCAAATGGTTGAAAATATTTATTCATATCAGTATTTAGTCGATTTAACTAAAATATCAATTGTGTATAATAATAACATTAAACATTTTATTTTAATTATCAAATTAGTCGCGTTCGCTTTCAATTCGTTTCATTGTAACAATTGTCAAAATTGTGCAAAATGACGCAACTTTCATATTATTCCAATATGCCCCTGTGGAAAAAGAAAGTTCTTGTTTATTTAACTGTATTTATTCATAATCTTTTATTCATAAACAAAATTGAATTCTGTGTAGGAATTGTCAGAGCTTCTACTGTTGATATGTGAAAAAGTAAAATGTTAAAACATTCATGTTTTAACATGATATGTCAAAGTTGTTGTTGAAAAATACTTTAGTATGAATTATTTCTTTTAAAAATAAATCAATATAAAAAAATTAAAAGTGTCAAACAATGCTAAATGTATCCTTTCATCTGATGTCACGTTCTGGCATCTAAATCATCATTTCTTATGAGTACTCCTCAATCGAACTAATCAAGTGGCTGAAAATGTTTATTCATATGTATAACTATTTAGTGGATGTAACTAAAAAAATAATAACATAAAACATTTTATTTTAATTACACAGTACAACAGCCAATCTGGGGGGTGAGAAATTCCAAGTCAGGGTGATGGTACTAGGTCAGTATAGTAAAACCCTCAAAGGGTTTGGCGTTCGTATGTGTCAGTTTTTTTTATGACCTTTTAAATTTTTTCCTTATCTTGATGTTTTTTCGCTTAGTTGTAACATTTTGGCAAAAACGTAGTTTAACATAACTCGAGAACCACTTGTCCGATTTTGATGAAACAAATTTAGAAAAATTAAGAATTTATTTATTTATTTATTTACAATTAAGTGAAGGTATCCCATTTTTGTTTTTATTCAAAAAAGTGTCATTTATCGCCTTTTTTATAAATTTTCCCCAATAACTCCAGACTTCTGGCCATAAACTACTAAAAAAAATTAAGTAAAATTTGCTCATTGGATACTGATGGCTCATATTTCTCACCCCCCAGACAATAATCCCAAAAATGTTCCACAGTGTTATCAAAGGTGTCGCGTTCGTTAAGTTAAAATGTCTATGAAAATTTTATAATTTGAGTCAGAAATATTAGTGAACACTGATTATAGCCCTTTTCTCTTTTAAAAACAAATTTAAAAAGATATACAGCATTATGCAAACAAAAATTAAAGTAGACTTCAAATGTACTTAAAAGAAAATTTTGTATGAAAATTTTGTCTAAGAGCACAATTCAAACCTACTTTATTTTTTATGAATACGGCAGATAGTAATAAAGAAACATACATATATAATTTTTTTCTATTTATATGAAAAATCAATTTTAAGTTAAAAAAAATATTAGTGATCATATTGAGAACTTTTTTAATTTTATACAGATATTTATAAAGTTTTTTATATGAAAAATTGATTTTTAGCTAGAAATATTAGTGATTACAAATTCAAACGAACATTTAGAATTTGAGAAATTTAATTTATTAAAGTATATCAATGATATTATTACCAAATCAGAGGCTGCTATTAGTAAACAGTTTAAAAAGTCATCAGTTTCTTTTAAAAGAACTTTTCATTCCTTTTACTTACAGCAGAAAAACTTGAATTTATTGTTACAGTATTTTTGTTTTATATAAATGTTTAAATGTTAGTATATTTGTATGTATGTATGTAAGCTACGTTAGTAAGTATATGTAGCTATGTATGTTTGGAAGTGTTTTTTATGTTTTCACCTTGTACATAAACGTTTTGAATATCATATAGACATTTGTATTGAAATAACCAACCAAAATATGAAAACAAAAAAAAATGAAAGGCAAGAGTACGTTTACCACATAAAAACAAAACAATACACATACATACACACATACACACGTATACATATGTAAAAACCTATATACACTGTCGGGCATAATAAACTGCGGTTTCAAATGTTTCCTATTTTTTGTTAAAAACAAAACGTGTACTTTCTAATAATTATAAATTCTAGTTTTACTTTTAATTCAGTTAATATTTTATCTAATATTTATGTACTTGTTTTCAAAGTCTAACCACTTTTTTATTTGCAGCTCGTAAAAGAAGATTTTTCTTAGCGAACGTAGTTTTTAGACCGCTTTCGTTAAGTCTTCTTTGGACAGTTCGAGTTGAAATATTTATTCCTAGTTCCTCCCATCTCTGGCTGTCGTAAAAGAATTTCTTTTTGCTAGAATTGCAATATTATCATCGTCTAGATTCATGGTCTTACGTTTTCTGCTACATAAGTTCTTTAGGCCTTTGTTTGACTTTCTTAATTTATACAAAGCAAATATTTTTCTGACCGCAGATTCCGATATCTTGTACTTAGAACTCAAAGCTTTCTGTTTCATCCCATTTTGATGATCAAGTACCAACAAATATTTTTCTATTTCAGTTAAAGTCGTCATTTCATGTGTCAAGCCTTATTTTGTGTATATTTAAGTAACATTAAATTAAATAAATAAATACTGCACTATAATTTATTATTTATTGAAAAAAATCATGTATACAACTCTTAATTTAAGGTTAACAGAAAACCGCACTTTATTATTTTGGGGGAGATTTCTTGTGCACTTCAATATATTAACATCAGAAATATAAATGAGCGACTTTTTAAAATAGCAATATTTATGTAAATAATTCCGATACTCCAACAAATAACGGGAGTGGGAATAAATAACTTAGTAAATAATACATGTAGAAGAAAAATATCAAAAAGGAATGAAGAAATTTACAAAACCGCAATTTATTTTGTCCGACAGTGTATGTATGTAAATATGCGTAAATGTGTGTTGTGTCTGTGTTACCTGGTACAAGTACATACGTTAAGTAATGTTTTAACTGTATGTGTTATACACAAGGGTCACATAAAATATGCATTAAAACAAAGCCTATTATACCATGATTGTGATTGTATATGTATTAACAAAACTGTATGTATGTAAGAATTATGTTCGTTTATATGTATGCAAGTATATTAAATATATACATAGACATATGTTTTGTTACTTAAAAAAAAACGCAGTAAATACTTTAAACAGTAGCTGATTAAGAAATAAGTACCTAATCTTCTTTTAATGTTGAAATAAACATGTTTATGTAAAATATTCAATAGGAACATGCAATATGAATAAAGAGGTGTTCAGGGGTGTCATAGAAACCAATATTGTAAGAATTGGTTTTAAAACCGACAAGAAAAAATGCTTTGGTGTCATAGGGCACTGCTACACGTTCAATAAATATCGTGATACTGGAAATATCTGGATATTGAACGTGTAACAGTACCCTATGACACCAAAGCATTTTTTTTCTAGTCGGTTTTAAAACTAATTCTGACAATATTGGTTTCTATGACACCCCTGATTATCTTTAATGCTCATTAAGCCCAATCGATGCCAGAAGCCAACGTATGTATGTATATCTGATATATACAAAAATTTATATATCAATCAGTCAACAAAAATAGAAACAACTGCATTAATATAATTAGACTTTAATCAGTGAATCGTCCCATATAATCCAAATACAAAATAGTGATTTACATTTTGTTTAAAAAAAAATCACTGAAAATAACTATGATTTTTATTTACATGGTTTGGTATGGCCTATGTTGTAATTATAATAAATAAAAGCTGAGGGCAGGAGCACAGCTGACTGACTTTGTTTACAATTTACTTATGTCAAAAGTGTTTTTGACAGTAGTACATTATTTTACACAAACAAAATGCCTGTTGTTTCTGTATTGTGTTGTATTTAATGCCGATATGCACTCACCTTGTATAATTACACCCTGGTATGATCTTTATAGTTTTTTGTTGTTTTTTAATGCCTTGGTGAGAGACAAACTATTTCAATTATCGTTGATCTTAATAACTGTTACCATCATTTGTCTTTTATTTACATACCATGCGAACAGCTTTTAAATTTCAATTGTGGACTTAATGAATTTTTAACCTTTTTTGGAAAATTTATGATTTGCAAAATTTTGATTTTTTCTTTTTTTGCAAAATTGCGGATATTGTTTTTTTCAAGTTTTTGCAAAATTTATGTTTTTTTTTAATTATACATATACAATTTTTTTATTTTGTTTTAAAATTTCAAGATTTTTAATAAACTTTAAGTTTTTTTTTGCAAAATTTGTGATTTTTTTGCAAAATTTAAAATTTTACATCCACTTCCAAAATGCATTTTAATACGTATAAAACTGCTAAAAAGTTAAAATTTGACATAAACAATCCTTATAGGTAAATACATTGTTGCACTAAATTTTATGGTGGTCGGCCCATAATTGGTCATAGCTCCCATACAAGGACCACATCTGAAAAAGACATTTATCCCTATATATATTGTAAAAATATCGGTACCGACTCAAAACGTTCCACAGATCATTTACATATATATGACTTTATATGGGGTCTATGATCAAACATGGCCCGAACTAAAAAAAAATTTCGTTTTTTTGGCAAGATTTTTGTATGGGGGCTATGCCCAATTCTGGGCCGACCACCATACAATTTAGTGCAACAATTTATTTGTCTATAAAGATTATTTATGTCAAATTTTAGCCGTTTAACATTATTTATATCTGTTTTATACGTATTTAAATGAATTTTGTAAGTGGACTTTATATGGGGTCTATGGTCAAAAATGAACCGAACTAAAAAAAAAAATTCCGTTTTGCGATTTGTTTTTGTAGAAAACTTATTTTTGGTGAATTTTGTCTTGATATTCCGATTTTATAGGCATTTATTTATCATTAAGCCATATTTCGGGAATATATATATTTGTATGGGGGCTATGAGAAATCATTGATTCTTACTATTATCCGCACACTTTCTTCTTTTATCATACAAACAATGTATACAAAATTTCATGGTATTATCTGCAATATATTTCAAAATATTGCAATAAAATGGACAAAAAATATAAAATTTTTATGGAGGTTCTCTCACATATTGGTCCATAACTCTGGTTGGCCTAAACCGATTTTGCTAATTTTAAATAGCAAACTTTTCAAAAGCATGCTTGACAGAATTATTGAAGATTTGGATCCTGAAGGTATCTGGGGACTTCAGAAAATTGATTTCAACAGACAGACAGACAGACATGACTTAATCGACTCCGCTATCTATGAGGATCCAGAATATATATGCTTTATAGGGTCGGAAAATTATATTGTGGAAATTTCACACGGAATGACAAACTTATATATACCCTTCTCATGAAGATGAAGGGTATAAAAATAGCCTCTAAAAAGCTTAGAAAAGCTAAACTGGCAGCACTGGATAACAAATTGAGGGCTTTTTCTCACTTAAAGGCATATTTATAAAGATATTACAGATTTAAGTTTTTTGAGTTTTTTAACTGAAAAATTGATTTTCAGTCAGAAATATAAGTGATTTAGGTTTAGGAGTTTATGTCGTACTTTAAAAATCTATTTTATAATTTAGGTTTGCTCACTATACCTTTAATTTTATCTAGTACTGTTCTCCGTTAGTAACTATTGCAACTTTTTGTTGCTGCTACTCTTCTGCCACATAAAGTTGAATAACTACAAGCAAAAGGTTACACCTCGAGTTAGAAATACGGGGCTAATAATGATTGTGTGTATGTCTTGCCATAATAAAAAAGTATATTGTGTGAAAAAGTACTTTTTTTTTATTTGTATACGTTTTCATTCAACACTGTGTATAGCATTTATTTTTAACTTTATTTTATTTTTTTTTTCGTTTTATTTTGTGCTAAGTTTATGTTTCGTGTGTGTGCGTTTTTTTTTTTTTTTTGTTCTATTTAAACAAATATAAGTTATGTTTTATTTACTCAAGTCCTTAGAAAATACACAACAATAGTTGAATTTTAAATAATTAACTTAATACTTGTCCTAGCCAGCACATGTGCTTGTGAGTACTCGTACGTGAATTGTTTTGTTTTTATTATTTTTGTAAAACCTTGCTAAATATCTAGTTTTTCTAGTAATATTTATTTAGCAAAAAAGGTGCTAAAATATTTGTTTGCTGCTGCAAAAAGAATAATATACTACATATATAGAAAAAAATAAATGCCCACTGTTTCCATTTTTAACTAGAAATTTATGCCTGCACATTTAATGAAAGAAAGCCAAAAAGAATTTGCTTACCTACTGTATTTTTCATTACATTTTTTTTTCGTGTGTAAAATAAAATGGTTAAAACAAATATGGTTTCACCGGAAAATAAGCTAGAGTTCCTGTATGGAACTAAAATGGAAATTTGTGTAAACAATACTTTATTTTTCTATTATATGTATTTTATTATACTGCTAGCACCATGTTGCTTGTAAAATATACAGTATTGTGAAAACCGAAAGCATAAAATGTATTAAAAGTCTACAGTTCAAACAAAGAAAATATCTGTTTTTAAATATCAAAAATTCTCATTGATCAATTCTTTAAAACCAATTAAAACTTGATTTTATTAAAAGGCGCCATTTCTGTCTAGTTTGTAGGATTCTTTAAAAAGTATTTGTCTTTACTTGAAAGAAATAATATCACTAGCACTTTAAAGTCTCATGAAATGAATGAAATTTCCAAGCAAGTCCAACCATTCCCAAAATGCAAGTGTTATTTTACAAACAGTTTATACTAGGTTTCTACGACGACTTGAATCACCTGCTTCGCTCACTGAATCATGTTTATGAATCATGCTGTTTACATGACGAAAAAATATTAGAGAAGAGTGCAATTTTTTGTGCTTCGCAAATAGATTCAATATGAATCTACTTGATTCGCTCTTAAAATTTTGTATGGTGAAGTAAGTTGTTTCGCTCATGATTGGGGTGTGAAGCATGAATAGAGAGCGAAGCATGTACGTGTATCTAGTATTAGATCTTTTTTTTTAAATTTTAAATATTTAAGTTTAACTTGTTGGAAGTCAAAAAGGTTCTTCGAAAATTGATATTCTCTGCTTAATTTAGGCGTTGTGAAATAACTAATTCCTCCTATAGAATATCTATTTCATACAGAAGTTATAAAGGTTATAACTTTTTAACATAAAGTTTAAAATTCTTTTAATAAAAATAAAAAAGGAAAAAATATATTTGCTTGACGACAACCTTGCTGCAGTGGCCTTAAGATAACACAATGAACTAAATATTTACAATTATCAAATACAGCAAACCATTGAACTGAAAATTTATTTAACAATTTATTACCAAATAATTTGTATTTGAATGTGTGTGAAATATTTCAACTGGGTTTAAAAAAATGAAACAAAAAACAATTGGAAATTGCAAAAAGTTGAAAAAAAACCTTTAAAGATTTAAAGGTTTTGAAATTCTTAAATGTTAATAAAATAAAGTTTAAAGGGAAATTTTTATATTATAAAGCTTTGATAAATATAAAATTGCAAAAAAAAATTCTTGCTCATATTACAATAACACGAAAAGCATTTGCAATCAGATAATGTTTTACCCCCTGGCCCACGATGTCGAACGATAACGTTCGCTTAGATAAGACTGAAGACACAAACTTGATTGTGGAATAAACAAACTTGTTTGAGTAAAAAAATAGATACGATAAAAAGTTTGTGCCTTAAGTCTTATCTAAGCGAACGTTATCGTTCAAAATCGTGGGCCAGGGGGTTAATATGTATTTAATATGTACATTAGTATGTTTGCAGCAAAGTCTTAACGACTTGTTATTATCGAATAACATACTTTTCAATAACTACTACATAGCATTTGCATTATTTAGAAGTAGTCGGATTGTTACTTATTTGTATGTGTTATAAACTTAGCTTTTTCCCCTTTCTTTTCTTATATTTAAAATAAAATAAAATAATTATTTTTTAGTTCAACTATGGTTTTCAGCTCAATGTGCAAAATTATCAGTCGTCTTAAATCGTACATATTTAATTTTAATGTTAAGAAACTATTAAAAATTAAATGTAAGTGAATGTGAAAGTGAAATATTACTAAGAAAATTTGTTAGAAAAAAATAAGGATTAAAAATGTGATTTTATTCTTTTCTTCATTTTTTTTCTAATCCCTTTCTGATAAATTTATTAAAAGCATTAAACCAGATTAAAAATGTCACTCTCTCTCTCTCTCTCTCTCTCTTAAAAAAAACAGTTAAAATGTTGATTCTTAAATGCAAAAGCAACGTGCAAATGTTTTTTGTCTTGCAAACAAAAAACAGTAGACTGATAATTTTCCATCAGAGTTAATCGGGGTTACCGGTTAACCGAATGACGGATAATCGAGGCCCGACTGTACTTATAACTAATTTGTGTAAAATTTCGGTTCAATATGTATGTTTATGTAGGTTAATGAATTTTCGGGAGTAGTCCTCATAAAGGAACTATGACCTATTACGGTCCAATCATCTTGAAATTCTGTACGATGATTTATGTATGTATATCCGTATTATTTGTATTCAATTTCAACATAATAATGGTTTTTATAGGAGCTTTATACGCATTTAAGTGATTTTTCTAAGTGAACTACGCACAGTGGCGCCCGTAGAGCAAACGAGGTTGCAAAAATCAAAATTTTCATGAGCGCCGACGAAGTTTTGAATAAACCCATGTTATAGGAAACTTTTCAACGATTTCACGCTCTTAATAATATCACATTTTTAGTTTAGAAGATATAACCGTTCAAAGTTGACCGACTTTCGGTCACCGTAGCTACGGTGAAATATGGACCGACTATCATCATCTTAAAATTGACAATTCTTATATTTGTATGTGTTTGAATTCAAACTTTATAGTGGTTTTTACAAGGGATTTATGCGCATTTAAGTTATTTTCGGAACTGGACTTTATATGGCTATTACCGTCAAATATGGACCGATCATCACAAGATTTTCGTAAAAATTATGGACCGATGCAAACAAAATATTGTTTTGAGATTTTTCTTTGCATGTAAATTATTATTATTACTGAATTTTGTATGGATACGGCTTTTCTATACACTTTTATGTACCATAAAGCCATATTCTGGGAAGACATTTGTATGGGGGACCGATTCGTACCATTTCCAAAAGAACTTTTCCTTTTATAATAAATATAAAGCGTGCAAAATTTCATGATATTATCTGCATTATATTGGAAGAAAATACCAAAAAAATATCTGATATATGCAAAATATCGAGGTAGTTAGAAACTCTGATCTATACCTCAGATGCTACTGGACCGATTTTGGCCATTTGCTGTACCAAACATTCCGGTGGATCTAAAAATATTTGATAAAAATTTCATTGTTCTGTCTTTTTTCGAAGCTTTATCGTGCCAATTAGAGACGGACAGACATGGCTAGATCGTCTTAGAATCTTACAAGGACCCAGAAAATATAGACTTTTTGGTTCTACGACCATTATTGTAACACAAACAAGCAGAAAGACCAACATAATATACCAGCCATCTCTGGATGGTAGATATAAAAACATCTATGTATAAGTAATAAAAAAAATAGTAACTTTACTTTTTCGAGCAAAACTTTTAGACAGTCATTTTGATTTGTGTACATACTCGTATGGTCGGTCGGTCATTCAATAAAAAATTTAAATGGGGGAAAAATATGGACAGAAAAAAACTTCAACAAGCGCTCAGCCGTTTAATTAAAAAATATTCTAGTGTATGTATGTATTTCTTTATTTTTTTTTTCTGTTGGCAATTTTAAGCACCGTTTACTTTGGCTTTAGTTTGGCAAACACACATAGAGGAGTTACATTTCTCCATTTTTTTGCAGCTATTTTTCTTTGCATACTTTAAGGTTTAAGCCACAACAAAACCAGCAGAACAAAAAAAACAGATATCTAGTAACGGTGTTTAAATATTTTAAATGAAAAGGGTAAAACATCAATAAATCATTCATTTTATTTAACAGTTTTTTTTTTGCTTAGTTTAGGTCTGCCGAGGAGTTTTTTCGTTTAATTTTGGGGATCCATGACCTTTAGTCTACTTACATACATATATATTTTACTATTTATTACAGAATGTTATTCATTCATTAATTTATTTATCTTCTGTTTTCTATGCCTCTTGTCCTCTTTAGGCCTTGTTGAACCTCCTACTTGCTGGTTAACGTTGTAGTACATAGATTTTTATTTTATTCCATTTTTATTTTATTGCGCAGCATAATACACTAAGCCGAAGGTTATTACGGAATTATTTATATTTTGATACACCAGTTTTATTTGCAAATAAATTTATAGATAGATCTTTTCATTCAGCAGATACACGTACAACTTTTGTTGTTCTGTTTTGTTGTTTGTTCTTTCAAACAGCATCAAATGTTGACGTCTGTGGCAGGTCTTTTTTTAATTTTTTTTCTTAGGCTTTTTTTGTTTCTTCTGTTAGTCAAATCACGTTCTATATTATGATTTATTATCAATGGTTGTTTTTCTAACTGGAATGAATAAAACCCAACAAGAGTTTTCTATGTATTTAATAAAAGAGATATTTTTCTTATATTTAAGTAGTTGTAGGTTTATTTTTTTTACAGGAACTGTGATGTAAAGAAATTTGCATTTTTATGTCTATTGTCCAAGGGAATTGTTAGGCACGAGTTTCAGTTATTGTTATTTTAACTTGTATATTGCACTATGGGATTTACTGGCAGTGTTAAAGCCAGGATTGGCTTTTTGTTGGCAAAAGCTGGTTCTACAAAATTTATTTTATTAACAAGAATTAATGTAAAAAAGCCGAATCATTATACAAGTTTTCGCTTGAAATTATAAGTTCCAGAACTGGTTATAAAGGAAAGATTCTAGAACCAGTTCTTTAATAAATGATGTTTGTTGGAAATTGTCAACTTCGGAACTAGTTCTGGCGAAGATTTACACTGGCGTACAAAACCGAGTACATGTTCAATATGATAAGGATCACAAAATGATAAATAACGAAAGAAGTTTTGTCAAATTTTTATTATTTACTCTTTATTGTATGAGCAAAAAAAATATAATGTTGAAAGAAATGATAAGGTAACAAAAATAAAAAAAAATTTAATATAAAAACAAAAAGCAACTCAACTAACTCAGTTTTGCATGTTTTCCATAATCCATTTAAAAGTGTTTTTAATAATATTAAACAGTGATGGAAAATTCAATACTATTGTACTATTTTCAGTACTTTTTCACAACAAAAATACCACAATACCCCCACATCATATTTAGTACTCTTTGTTTGTTTTGCTTTGTTCCCTGTTTAATAATCCAGCGTTACTATTTTTATAATCATTTACAACATTGGATTCAAAACAAGAACATAATGAATGAACAAATTCTTTATTCATGTTATTTATTTGATCTGGGATAAGCTAATCTACAAAAGTAAACAGTTGCATAAAGTATTAAATTTGTTTGTGCTACTATTTTGATAAATTTTTAATTTTTTTTTTGTAATTCTCATTTCTTGTTTGAGATTTTTTGTGTATAATATGAATTTGAAAACTTCAAACATATTGATGAACGATCTATTAATGATATGGCATTAAGACTAACAAAATGCAGGCATGCTCATATGTTTATTATCTTAACCCACAACAAATAAACATTTTTGAAATATATAAGTTAACGTAACAAATGTTTAAAATAAATTTCTGCTTAAAATTCATTTCTTTCAATAAAACTGCAACTTTGCAATTTTTAGGTTCATTGTATTAAATACAATAAATTGCAATTACTACAAACTTCACACTTTGCATTTCATAGATTTATTAAGAATTGGTACAATTTAAATTCATAGAATAAAAATGTTAAAAACACTAAAAAATAAGTTAGTTGATTTTGGTAACAATAAAGTGCGGTCACGCTGACCAAAAACATAAATTTTTTCTTTTTACTTCTTCAATAAGGAAGAAATTAACTTATATTTTTACCTAAAAATGAATTAATTTTTAGTTTGTTGTTAGGTTAATTTTTTTTTTGTAAACTGAATTATTTTTAAATGGATATTTAATTTTATTTTTAAATAGAAATATATGTTTCCTAAAAAGTACCAAAATATTGAAAAAAGTACTCATTTTGTTGACGGTCAGTACCATTTCATCACTGATATTAAATTAATCATTACACATATTACACTTATAGTGCATTTACACCTACGCCATAAACTAGTTATAAGTTGTTTATGGTGAGAAACTAGTTTGAGAAACTTGTTTGTCCATACAAATCAAAAACAGGTTTTTTAACTAGCTTTTGAGATAAACTAGTTACAAACATCCAGTTTCTGCTAATGCAACTCTGTTTTTTCAACATTTTTCTGGCAACGCTGGACACATTTGACATTTGCTCAAAAATAAAAAAAAAAGTTTTCTTTAAAAAAGAAACTGTAATTGAATTTTATTTATCCTGGATGAAAAACACAAATTTAATTTTTTTTTTTCATAATAACGTCCATATTTTTATAAAATTTTTAATATTAAAGTCAGCTGTTTTATGACTTGTCAAAGTTAAACCACTTAACTGACAAAAATGCTGATGTAAACGGTATGGTTTATGAAAGTAGCTTATGATCATAAACTAGTTTGAAAATTACAAGTGTAAATGCATTATTAAAAATTCTCATCTTGTGTTAGTTGTGAGTTTTCTCAGTCCCTTAACTAAATTTAATTGCAAGCTTTGTCAACATATTTTTTACTTTAACTACCCACTGTTATTTGGTGGTAATTTCGTAAGCATGTATATGAATGAATGAATAAATGGTTTTGATATTGAAAACACTAAAATAACCTGATGAGTGCTGACATAATAAATTGATTGGTATCTTGTGTATTATTATTGTAATGCTTGTTGTTGTTGTTAATGTTAATGGTCTTATTGCATTATACAGACAAACTTACACATCCATACCTACATATTTTTATATGCTTGTATTAGTAGTTAGAATTTATGCCTGTTTATACAACAAAAACTTTAATACTTATAAGAAGAACTTTGTTATTTCCATAAGATAATTTAATAATATTTATAGATATTGCTTTTTTGTAGTCTTTCATGTTTTTCTCACAGGGCCTGCTCTTTACACTTTTAGGTTATCTTGTAAATGATTTTTATTTTTATCATAAACATTATTATCTGTTGTAGCTTTGGCTGATTTTGTTCTTGTTCTTTATCTTTTAAATTGTTATGAGGTGTAAAATTTTTGCACAAAATTATGTTAACTTGTGTAATGTGTACGTGTCAGTATGATTAGAAAATCAGGTATCGTATACATTTAGGTTATGTAAATAAAATATTTATAACCTAAAAGTAGGCCATAAATATTTTGGAATCTTTTTTTTTTTTTTTTTTTGTAAACGGTGCTAAATTATATTTGGTATTTTTATGTGCTGCTGATGCTTGTTATTGTTCTAAGTTAATTAAACTTTATTAATTATTCAGGTAAAACAAACATAATTAGTAAGTTTCATTTTGCCTTCATTACCGGTACCTAATGATGATTTGCAGTTCTTTTTAGCAGGGGGCATCATTTGTTTTATATTCTTATTTATTAGACTTATTTTTACACGCGACAACGAAAAGCTTTTACCAATGATTTTTTAAAACATTAATGATTTAGCGTTTTATTATGCTACACAATTTGTTATTAATATTTGTGCTCATCAGTAAGCCTGGAAATATGTTTAATTGAGCCTTAAGTTAGGTTACAGTACATAATAATAATGTAAAGGAACACACAGTGCAAATGGAAATTTAAAACACCTCGTTTTGACCAGCAATCAGTTTGTTTATTCAACGAACTATTTCTTCTCCGCAAATAAATTTGTCCCGTGTGGACAACTCTTGTCGATATTATGTTCTTGTTCGAACACTTATTTCTGCCATTATATTTGAAAAATTTACAAAAAAAACAGTGTACATGAACATCGACACATTTTTTTCCACACAGAAAGACATGAACAAATTTGTGTCCCTAGTTTAATATTTAATTTATTTATGTTAATTTGATGTGGGTCCACTAAATAAATCAATTTTCTCTGACTTGATTAACTTACAGCGCAATTTCGAATGCCACAAAACAAATGTCAAATACATATAAACAATTGCATATATTTTGTGTTTATATTTATTCTCCTTTTGCCAGCAATAAATCAAATAAAAGTATCTTTGCATTCCTTTTTTATCTTGTTATCATAATTTAAAATGAAACCGAAAAACATTACAAAATACCACAAAAACCAAAAAGTCAGTTTTAATTATGTTACAAATATATAGAAACATTTTTTTTCTCTCTTTTATAATTTAACTTTAAATAGCCGCACTACCATGAAATCAGAAAATAAAAACCATAAAGAAGACTTGTAGTAGACATTTAAAATATTTTTGACAACTTTCAGCCTATTTTTTTTGGAAAGAAATGTTAGAAAGAGGGAAATGACTTGACGTTTTTCAGTTTCAGTCACTGCAGACAAGACAGTCAGTTTTACCCGGAGACGTAGCGAACAGAATGTTTAAAGAGCAAAAAAAAACAAAATTATTGTATGACAGTCCATGAGTCGCAACCAGTTGGCACTTATCATTTATGAGTTAAAAAAAAAAAAGAAATAAAAAAATGTATAAAAACAAAATGACTTTGCCAGTCATTGTCTCAAGTAAAATCTCTACAAACGGGGAAAACAAATTGCACAACTGCCCAGCAAACTTAATGAAAATGAGACTGTGAGAATTTAAGTTTTTGAAGCGGGTTGTTAGTTGAAATAACTTTTGTTTAGAAGAATTTGATGACAAGTTTTCAACTAATTAACGGCTTAGAAAACTTTGCTCGTTGACATTACAATTGTAAAACTGCTCAAACAATGGTTTTACTTAGTTATTAATGGTAGTTTTTCCAACTTGAATAGTTCAATTTATTGTAGCAAATAATGGTATTATCAATTATGCTGAAAGTTTTTGATTAGATATAGCAACGGTAAAAATAGTATGCAAAAAATTGTCGGAAATTTAATATTAGAAAAGCATATTTTCAAAAATGATATCATCGGAAAGGTAATATATTTATCTACATAAACCAAGAAAAGAAAAATATAACAAAACAGCATTTACAGTACAAAAAAATTTATATATGCGTCTGATCAGACCCATGTGTTACAAGTGTGATGTGTGCAGTAAAATATTCGAATAAGTGTCCTTCTATATCCTTTCCAGGATTTCCTTTTTAAATATTTATAACAAACTAAATTGTAGAAGGGTAACTGGAATTTCAATTATAATAACATTTCAAATTGAAAAAGGTCTGGCCAGACTCATGTGTAAGACGAAGTTTTAAGTAAGATTTATGAGGTGTTATATTACGAGACGAATTTCTTAATTTTTTATAGTTTTTACCCAGTAGCCTTAGTAAGCAATAATAAAGCCTTCATTGGAAGAAATTTCGATTCTAATAATAATGAATCTAGCATTAAGCAAATAGCCACGCTTTATTTGAATAAATATAGTTGACAGGCAGCAATTTGTTACAAAACAAGCTGATGTTCTTTGCATTTCCAAAAATAACTTATTAGTGTACTAGTGTATTATAGGTGTATTAACCTAATTCTTTTTTTACGCGATAGAAACTTTCCTCGAAAAGTCGCGTAAAAAAAGATAGAGTATCCATATTAAATGAGGGAATTGGTTGCACGTATGAAATATAAGATAAGTAATTCAAATTCATGTTGCTTTATACACAAACATATTTTATTTAAACAAAACCAATAGAAAAAAAAAAGAGTTCATTTAGAAAAGTAATTACAAAAAACCATAAAACTTAAAAATAAATATTCACCCCTATCGCGAATAAAATTTGCACATGAAATTTGTTCCCTTTTCACATTTTTCCTATTAAAATTCAATGTTAAAAAAATAAAAGGGAACAAATTTCATGTGGAATTTTTATTCACGATATTGGTGATTTCATAATGTAAACTGGGACTAAATATGATATATATACATATATTTTTTATTCAGCATCACTTTCTGATAATCGCATTCATTTACAAAAGACATCACTTTCATCGCTAGAAATATTTTCGAAATCATGATCTGTTGCTGGTGATGGTCCAGTGATTTTGGTCACAAATTCCGTTATTAATCGTTGACTTCCAGTTTTTATAAGACTGTTACATATGTAATTCACGATAACTACCCAATAATAATTTCAGTACACGTTGAAATTTCGCGGCTCTCTCCTCATTAGAATTAAGCTTGCGAAAATTTAGCTGCCATTTGAAGTCCTTCTTTAACCATGGATGCAGTAAGGGTAGGAACCTCTTCATCGTCATCACTTATTTTTTTAGTTGCAGGTGTCTCAAGCGCAAAACCAATGATTTCATCGTCGCTAAGTACCTTATCTAACAATAATGTGTTTAATTTAAAATTCTTTAAAACCAGTGCAAACAACGTTTTTCTGGTAAAAATGCATACATTTTTAGATCGCGTTAAATCAAATCTAGTCGGATAAAAACAGAATTAAATATTTATTTGGAAACGCGTTACATCAATTTCGCGTAAAAACAGAATTAGGTGTATTCTTTGTTGCAAATGCATTAAAATTGTTACTTTATTCTACAATAACTTTCTTCCTGAAGCACGATGGGTCCTTAATGGGTCATTGCTCCATATAGCGCCTAATTCTGAAAAACAGTTTTTGCACATATACTGGGTATAGGGTATTATATGGTCGGGCTGGACCGATTATACTTATTCACGTGTTAACATTTATATTGTTGCAACATAGTTTTCTTAACTGCTATTATTTTATATGTTTAAGTATGATAAAAGTTACATTCCACAAGATTGTTTGCTATAAAAAGTGTCCCAACTAGAACGCAATTGTGTGAATGGTTTTCGGTATCGTGAAATGATAACCAGTTTTGTCTTGCCTAAAATTGAAGAAATCAATGTGGAGGGCATGTGGTTTCAACAAGACGGCGCCACATGTCATACAGCCATAGAAAATGCATCAGTCATTTCCCGGTCGTGTTATTTCGCGTTTTGGAGACCAGAATTGACTGCCTAGATCGTGCGATTTAACACCTTTAGATTTTTTTCTTTGGGGTTTTTTAAAGTCGATGGTTTACGCGAATAAGCCGACAACGACTCAAGCCTTAAAAGAGGAAATTGAACCGTCATTGAAAATTTCATTAAAAGATCGCGTTTGTGCCAGCAAAGCCGCGGCGGCTATCTGGACGATATATTGTTACATACATAACCCTATTCTGTCTACTTTACGATATAGTAAAGTTTCACGATTTTTTTAAAGATATCTGGGTGTTATTTAAAATTTAAAAATTGCGTTTTAGTTGGGACACCCTTTATTATTTTGCAGAGTCATAAGCAAATATAAGTTTACAACTTATAGAGAATTGCTGACGGCAATCGGGGAAGCTGTAACAGTTTGCTAGTTAATACAAAATTATTTATTCCGAAAAGAAATGGAAACTAATCTCCTGATGAATTGCTCTAAAATTATATTTGAAAGTAACCTGTCACTTTAACAAAGTTCAATGGTTTTAGACATGATCGTAATAAAACTAGTCCTGTTTGTTATTATAAGAATTCCAGAAAGAATTATAAATTTATTAATCAATTCACCAGCTCTGATTTGCATTTTTTTTTTTTGTTTTTGTACTAATTCTATTTCACCAAGTCACAGAACGATTGCATGTTCAAAAATTATTTCAAATACCTTGCAATAAATAAGTTAACCTTGAGCCTTACTGAAAAATATACCATAATTTATAACACATACCTATATACTTAAAATAAATCAATAATTTTATTTTAAAATCTAACCCAGACATAATTCTATCCAGTAACCATGTCAAATAATTTTGTTGCTGGGTTGCAACTAACCAACACAACAATAAAACCAAGAAAAAAGCCCATTAAAAAAGATTTTTTTTATTATTTAACAAAAGTTCCAATATATTTCGTTCATGTGCAAAAATTTTATTTTTCTTTTTACTAAAATGTGGTAAAATAAAAGCTCCTTTCTCTAGGCCCTAAATGATAAACTTTGAAATAATTTGTTTTTTCTCATTGTGTTCCAACTTAAGATGGTTTAATATATTTTTTTTGGAAATAGATATAATGGCGAAAATATTTAATTTTGATATTTTTTTATAGGCAGAAATAATAATTATCATTAGCATCATAAAAAAGTTATGTTTTAATAGATTTTCGGCAAATAAAAAGAAAATGGAATTTAATATTTGAAATATTCTTGGCACGATTTGAGATTTAAAATGTTGTATTAAGGCAAAACTGAAAAACGTAAGGCTTTGGAAACATGTTGACTATAGACTCAAATAAAGCACCAACTAATTTAGTAACTACAATGAAATTTCCCGTAGGCGGACAGCGGTTGTCACAGCAGATTTGACGGTTCACGGGATAGTTTACTATAAAAATGTCAGAACTTTGTGCTATTAACTATGCTATTATAACTAATGACTAATCAAAACACATCTTGTCAACTTTTGATCCTTTTGTAGAAAGGCAATTCTTTAATTATTAATCTTATTTCCAGATTGCCATACGGCCTTAAGATCTTCCTTATTTTTCAGAATAATTGCAGCCTGAGTTTTCTCAATATTAATTCTTGAAATAAAAAATTAGCAAAAAAAAAAGCATTAGTAACTATTTACCAAAATGTTTTGTTACCTTTTTGCAAATTTCACGCACTGAAAGTTTTTCTTGTATTTGCACCTTTATTATTTTAATTTTGTCTTTTCGTCCAGCCATCCTACAATAAAATTTCTTTAAGAACTAAAGCTTTGTACAGACGCCTATCAGATCTTACAGCGTTGTCCGGAAAATGTTCAGAAAATGTCTAACAACCGTGTGAATTTAAAATTCTTGTCTTCAAACGTTGTAAGAAAGAGCATTTTCAGTACATTGTAAGACAATAATATAGTCAAACACTTTTCATTGTCATATGTGCAAAGTTAATGCATCTGTCAATGGCAGCATTTTCAAACAAATTATTCCTAAATAAAACTCTATAGTAAAAAGTGGATAGCAAAAAGTTTTATTTTTTCTTCATCCTGGCTACTTTCTAGAACATATGCAGACAAATTTGTTTCAATTGCTACTTTTTGTTTCATGAAAATATTTTAAATTTTTAAACGCACACCCAATGCCTCACAACGAATATGACAATCTTTACCCCACAACAGTCTGACAACCGTGTGAACTGACAATTTTGGTGGACAGATAAATTCATTGTCAGGGTGTCCCAACTAGAACGCAATTTTTAAATTTTAAATAAAACACAGATATTTACAAAAAAGTCATAAAACTTTATTATATCGTAAAGTAGACAGACTGAGGTTATGTATGGCATACGAAACCGTGCAGATGGCCGCCGCGGCTTTGCTGGCACACACGCGATCTTTTAATGAAATTTTCAATGATCTTTTTACATAAATGCTGCGGAATTTCATTAATGCAGCATCCAAATTCCTCTTTTAAGGCTTGAGTCGTCGTCGGCTTATCCCCCAAAGAAACAAATCTAAATGTGTTAAATCGCACTATCTAGGCGGCCAATTCTGGTCTCCAAAACGCGAAATAACACGACTGGGAAATGACTGATGCATTTTCTCTGGCTGCAAGAAAAAACTGGTTATCATTTCACGATACCGAATACCATTGACACCATTGTGTTCTAGTTGGGACCACCTTTATGTATGTTCGTAAACTGGAATTACTATTAAATATTCCCAATATGTAAACAAATAGTAAAAATTAATCGCCATTCGTTGCCTCAAAATATTTTTTTTTTTGTGTCGATATACATAAATAATTATTTGGTTATTATTTGTACATGCATGTTGTTACTCTAATATAGAAAAACCCTAACTCGTTTTTTTTTCAAAATCAGTTTTTTGCATAGTTTGATAGGTGATCCTCTAATACAACAATGGTAAAAAAATTGGACCGTTTCGATCAAAAAACACAAAATGAAAACAAAAAACTGCGTTCAAAAAAACTTGAAATTTTATTAAGTTTTTTCCTTCTCCTGTAAAGTTAGGAAATTTAAGTTAGGGCTTTTCTATATTACACTACATATTTACGTACAATTTTCATTTTTTAGAAAAATCTCTTTTTGCTGACCACACAATGCGTGCATCATTATTTTTCATAAGTTCTTTACAGAGCATTATACTGTTAATTGTATTTATTTCAAGTTTATTCCTCAACTTTGTTTTAATTAACAAAAGTGTTGAAAACTTACGTTCAGCAGCTGCACAAGTATGTGGGAGCGAAAGTAAATTAAATACAAAGCTAGCAAGATATACAAAACTTTTCTGATTTAGTCCGTTTTTAATGGAATTAATTTGGTCCCAAAATAAATCAATATTCAAATCTGCCGAAAGACTCATTTCTGTCAAGCGCAACAAGTTCCACCGAGTAACAATGATATCAGGGTCACAATCAACAAGGTTGGAAAATTTTGAAATTAGAGGCAATATAGGCAAGTCTTCTTTAGACAGCATTTGACTTTATTAGACATATTTCCTGCAAGTTCTGCAGCTCTTACACCATTGACTTTGTAAAAACCTGATACAAAATACAGCCTTAAAGCATCCCACTGTTATATAATTCTTAGAATAACTGCCTCTAAAGAAAGCCATCTTGTATATGAAATACCTAATATCTTATGCGATGGCACAGAACAGTATTCTTGAAATTCTTTTAATTGGGTTATTCTTTTGGGACTATAGTTTTATTATTTTATAAATATGATCAAAATAAAATATTTAAATTTTTGCAGCTTTAAAAAACCACCCAAATTTTTAATGAATTTAAGGTTTTATATTTGCTTCGAAATGAAATAAAAAGTCGTTTTAATTGGTTTGCTTACACCTATAGTTCACACACATAAACTTGCAAGTGCGATCAGTGTTGCCACTTTAGCACTTTCAGTGCTAGATTTAGCATTTTGTTACTCGAAAATGCATTGCAATTTTTAAAAATTATGCTAAATGCTTTTTAGCATAATTTGCTTGAAAAAAAGACAATTTTTTTCTCCAAAAATTTTTTACTATTTTACTCCAAAAAATACTTTTGGAGAAATAAAAAGTAACTTTTATTAATATTTCAACTAAATTTCTTTCGGTGTGGCAAGTAAATGAACACGAAAATTTTTGAATTAATATTTGAAATGTAATCTATTAAAACAAGTCAACAATTGTTATGAACAAAATTAGAAAAAACTATAATTTATATTTGTAACATTTGAAATAAAAATTGCATTGTTACATTGAACAAATTTAGCACTTATTTTTTCTTTTGTAGAACATTTTAGCACTTAGTTTTTCAAGTTTTAGCATATTTTGAAATTCGTGTTCTAGCAACACTGAGTGCGATCGTATCACACAAATGCGTAAAGAAGAAAATAACAACAAAATTTATTTTTTTCTTGTTGCTGTTATGCTCACCGTATTTTTTTTATAAATTTTTACAAAGAAATCTTTGTTCGGATTTTCCTAAAATATATATGTATATACATGTAGTTGAATTTTCTCAAAAAACCAAAATAAGGTTTATACGACTAGCCGACCAAACAAATAATGTCCGGCCAAATTTGGGCGGAAAATACCAACAATGGCAACGCTGGTCAGTACATTTCTAAGTCTGACAACATTGTATGATCACTAATACTACGTTTTCACGGTGCATGCTTGGCTCTCTATTCATGCTTCACACCCCAATCATGAGTGAAGCAACTTGCTTCACCATACAAAATTTTAAGAGCGAATCAAGAAGATTCATATTGAATCAACTTGCGAAGCACGAAAAATTGCACTCTTCCCTAATTTTTATCGCAAGTTTATCTGCACTAGCTGTAAAAATTTAATATTATTATAAACAAAGCAAATTATTTTCTTGTTGCTGGAAGTAAAGAAAGTAAATACGTACGAATGTATGTTTTTTTTTTCAAATAAGCTAACTAATTTCCACTCAGTTTTTTTGCCCATTAAAAAAATATTTTACACAAATTGTAAATTCTGTTTTTTTTATTATATTTGTTTATTAATAACAACTGTCAAATCGAATCAAGTTTTTTGGTCATGTAAACAGTATGATTCATAAACATGATTCAGAGAGCGAAGCAGGTGATTCAAGTCGTCGTGGAAACATAGTAAAACATTATTTAACACTTTACGCCAGGAGTGCCCAAGCCCTATACTCTTGGTGCTCTTTTGTATTTGTAAAAACTCTTAGCACTATTAATACGAAATACACAAACAACTTTGCCTCAATTTAAATTTTGTTTTTGTTTAACGTAGATATGATACCGTTTAAAAAAGTGTGTTGTTTCTTTGTATGTATTGACTTTTACAACAAAAAATACTGAATAAAAATTAGTTTTTATTTAAATGTATTGGTGTTTGCTCTTACATAAGCAACTTTTGGGCACTCCTGCTTTACGTAATCGACACACTGTCTCAAATGAACACATTCAAAATACCCCGATAGACTAGGCGATAGAGTGCCGGACTATCAGTCAAAGGGTTGCAGTTTCGATTCCTGCCAAGGACTCTGGGTGTTTTTCTGCAGATAAGCCAAAAGCTTCACAGTTTGTGTTTGTTAATTATTATTTAAAAAAAAAACTGAACAACTGAACAACTGAACAAAAATAAAAAAACTACACAACAAACAACCAATGATAATAAAAAGGGGAATTACAAAATTATATATGCATAAAAGTTATTTTTTTATCGGTTAATATTTTTGAACTTTGTCCCTCTACTGCAAGTATTTTATGGAATAAAAGTGTCCGCGTGCAGCCAGTGTAGTGTCCGTCTAGAAGAGAGTAATCTGTTCTAAAAATGTCTTGTAAAACAAAGGGACTAGGAAAATTGACCGTTTAAAAGATGTGATCGGATACGGGAGTTGTCCGTTAGTAGAGTTTTAATTGTACATACTAGAGGTCTGCATGTGTGCGATTAAACGTTGTGTGTGATTTAAGAATCACACAAAATTTATTGAGTGTAAGAAATAACATATTGTGCAAAGCGTTCAATTCATTATGTGAGTGTTGGAGAGAAATATTTGATTCAACTGTAAATAACAAATATGATGTTTTACACGAGTAAATACAATTGTATTTATGTAAATCCAAACTAAAGAAAAAACAAGACTGCTGGGCAACCGAAACACAAAAACTTAGTAAACGCCCGTATCAAAACAAAGAACGTTAGGAAAATTTATTAAATAGGGAGAAACCCAATTTTAACAAAATACGAAAGACAACAAACACACGAAGGAATTGTGTGATTTTTAACTTCACACAGGTTTTTTTTATTGTGGGATGTATGAATTTGAGTTTATCAAGCAATACAATATAATTCAGACGCACACACAATTAGTGTTAGTGTATGTGTTTCACTTTTTCATGAACGGTGTTGTATTGATCTTTTATTTAAAATGATTGAACGTGACACATTTGAATTGAAAATCAAATACACACACAACACTCATTTGGCTGTCAAATACATTTGTGCAGACCTCTAGTACATACTTTATTTGATAAACTCAATATTGCTCCTTTCGTTACAAAAGTTGATTTAAAAAGCTTTGCCATCTGCGCGGATCTTTTTCCAATTATTTCCCACTTAAACTGTTTGCAATGTTCAATAACAATAAAGCCAAGGCTTTTAGTTTAATTCTTTTGCTCATTATTATAAATTTTTAATGAATTTGTTTTGATTCTGTTCACCTTAAAAAAGAAAACAACCAAGCAAACAAATTTTGTTTTTCAGTTTAAATTGCACTAAATATTAAAATCTAACCTTGTGTTAAAGTTTATTTATATTTGACAAATAGCAGAGTGTGCACTTAAGTGTCCTTGCAAATCACTATTTTGCACTCTTTTCTCGGTATTTATTTAGTTGGTAAATATAATTTTTTTGTTGTCATTTGTATAAGTTTGTCAACTGAAAAATAGAAAATAAACACAAACAAACAATTTATCATAATGTTATAATTAGTTGAGAACATGTGTTCTTTTATGAAATGGTTTGACAAATTAAAATTCTTAAAACAAAAGCAATTATGGTTCAGGGAAATAACAGGGTATGAAAAAAAAGCATTTTAGTAAACGTGTAAATATTTATTTATGATTTATGTATGTATGTATATGCTTACATAGTGCATGTAGGGTATTAGAAACAACAATAGAAACAACTTATGCAGACAGCTGCGGAAAAAATCCGTAACAAAAAATTAGTTAGAATGAACGAATGCTGGGTATGAGAGCATTAGTGAGAGTGACAAAATAAATCCTTGACATTTTAACATTAAATAAAATATTTACTGCTTCACTTAACTCACACAGAACAAATGACAGAAAGAAAAGCAAATACACCAATACACTACTACTTGCATACATACATACATATCCGCATATATACAAGTGCAAATGTAGATGAATGTTATAGATATATCTTTACGTGGTTCACAACAAAAATATTTGGAGACTAGTAACATTTTGGAATGATAACATTTTTTTAAATACATAAATTGTGTTAATTTCTACTATTGTTAACATTTATATTTTTGTTCAATAGGTATCTATAATTTTGAGCCAAGTTTTCTGTGTCTGCTTTTAAAATGTATTCTTCTTTCTGATGGTACTTTATTGATATGTAACATTTCTAACATGTATCTTCGTTTTGTATGATTTTCTTTTTTCAGATTTCCATAACACGTCTATATTGTGTTATGGAAATCTGGATAGTGGTTAAAATCTCCACAATGGGTTGATAAAGCTGTTTTTTTGTGTTGAATTATAATTTCTATATTTCTGGTCATGTCTATGTCCCGCTAATCTAGTTTTAAATTGTGTCCCTGTTGTTCCTTTATATATTTTGTTACACTGCTCGTTGCTATTACCACCACAAGGAATTTTATACGCCACCAAAATAAAATAATTAAAGAAATGCTATAAAATCAAGCTTTAACATTAATGCGCCTACTCACCACCAGAGGCGCTGCAATTCTGCACTAAAAACAAACATAATGCGCAATTGCAGAGTTGTGATATAAAAAAACTCTCTGCTTTCACCACCTTTACTTCTTCAGCTATCCCCTTTCCAAAGAAAGTAACGCAAGTATAGGTTAGGTTAGGTTAGGTAGGAAGGCTGGTGTGAGTCACATCACACCCTCACCCAGAGACCAATATGGTCCATTGCGATGCCTTAGATTCTCTACCAAATGTCTGACTAGTTTGCATATGTCTGACTGGTCAATATATGTCTGCCTGGTCTACATATGTCTGACTCGTCTACCCAGAGTCTTTGGCGGGAATCGAACCCGCAACCCTTTGACTGATAGTCCGGCTCTCTATCGCCTAGTCTATCGGGGCAAGTATATATAGGCAGACTAATTGCCTGAGTGTTACTTCTCTTAAAAAAAAAAACATCTGTACCTTGTTCAGAATGAAGTGTTTTATTTTAGTATTCCTTCGAATATTGCAGAATGGTATTGTCCAAAATTCAACATTAGTGGTAATATTAATAATATAAAGTGTGTCAAAGTATTTTGCTGTGACAACCTTTAACGCAGTTTGTAATTTAAACATGTGTAAGGTATGTGTTATAAATATGTTTAAATAAAAAATACTATACATTACTCAAGCATATTTGAAAAGCACAACATACTTGGCAATGTTTAGTTTGGCATCTGTTACCTGTTTGGTGTGTCACTTATTGAACCAGAACTTTGAAAATGAATTGAACAACATTTTCTAAAGACTTTTTCTAAATCATTCAATAAATGTCTTTTAATTTGAATTAAAGAACACTTGAATTTTATCCAAGAAGAAATTAATTCTATAAAGT
The DNA here is from genome assembly GCA_916048285.2 of Bellardia pandia. Lineage (NCBI taxonomy): Eukaryota > Metazoa > Arthropoda > Insecta > Diptera > Calliphoridae > Bellardia > Bellardia pandia. The sequence continues at coordinate 53,190,258 of OU696531.1, forward strand.
AAGAATTGTCCAAGCCTATGAATTTTAAAAATATATTATAACTTTTATGACGACCCTCGCAAATGCCAGCAACTCACACAAAATACATCATACATACACAAATTATGCAGAGGAAAACAGAACCTGGTTGTTTTTTTTTTAACATTTCTTCTCATTTTCTATTTTGTTAAAGAAAAAAACAAATAAAACAGCATTGACAGCGAGACAATACTGACTGTCCATGATGTTGATAGAAGTGATGGTTGGTGGCGGTGAAGACAAGGTGGCGGTGAAGCACAAGCTCAAGCACAAGTAATACAAAATGATGATGACATCAGCTGTAGAAGAACAATAACAAAAAAACAATAAAAAATATTATCCTTGTTGCATATGCAATTATTTATTTTTTCCCTTTATATAAAAAAATATTGTTTTTTTTTGCCAGCAAGGGTATGTTTTTGTAAAAGTATTTTACAGTCAGCATATGCTTATGAGTGTCCATTTAAGCGTGTATGTATGTAGATACATTTGTATATATTTTTTAAAACTCAGTCAGCAAAAACATATTCACACACAGCTATTTGTAACATGTACCTATACAAACTTGTGTATGTATTTAAAAGTTAAGGGTCCTCAGTTTAAGTAAATGCTTCATATGTTTCTAGTCAAATGGTACTTTTCCTGCCATTATCATGTGGGTGTGAGGTTCCATATTTATATTTCCTTATTCATCTACATACAGTTAAAAACATTAAAGCTTTAACATTTTTTAAGTTTTTTGTTTCTATTTAGTCATTTCTTTTTTTTTTTTTTTTGTGAAAGAGTATTATAACTTATTTTCTTTATTTTTATCCTCTTTATGTGTTTATGTTATTAAGTGGCAATATGACATATGTTTATATGACATTATCGCCTGACATATTTATGCTTTTTGCAGCTTACTGCTTATTTACTTTTTATATGATTAAATGTATGTATGCACCCACATTACTTAAAACTGCTGCATTTAATAGCAGGTTAAATGTCGCTCTGCAACTAAAAGTCTTACTAAAAGCAATTCTTTAATATTAATTATCTTGAAATACTTAATTATCTCATATTTTATGGCTGCCAGTTGCATATTTTTTCATAGCAATTATTAAGTTTGCCACAAGTTGGATTTATATATAGAAATATTAGGCTGGTGCACGAGAAACAATTATGATTTTTCAATAAAATTTTTTATTTATTTTTTTTTTTTTGATAATTTTGTAATGGGTGTTAATGCGGTTTTTGTGTTTAGCAACTTTTATATCTCGTTTTCAGTGGTAAATATCTCTCCAATTTATTCTCACTTAGTTATTAAATATTATAGAGTAAACAGCAAAGTATTTCTTTCTTTTTTTTTTGCTTCGAAAATGTGGAATTCTGTGCCAACAAAGCGCCAGATGCAGGAAGCTTTACTTTACTGCTTTAATGTGAAAATCATAATACATGCTCACAGAAGCTTATATTGAATGTGCTCCTTCGGTTTCAATAGGCGAGAGATGGTTTGTTTGTTTCACAGGTGGTGACATGGAACACAAAGATCTCCCATGCCATCTAAAAAAGTTTGAAGAAAAGTTTAGAGGCATTACTCCATCAAGATTGTTGTCAAACTTAACAAAAACTTTGCGAAATCATTGAGAGCTACTCAAGCAGCAATTTCAAAACGTTCTCAAGCAACAGCAGGGAAATTAGCTACCATATTAATTGAAGACGAGAGACCTTGAAAGCCGATTTAGCATGAACGAAATGCCGTCATTAAAAGAAATAATTTTAGCACCGCATCGTTACTTGCAATAATAAATTGATGCATGACAATAACCCAAAGCTTAAGAGATCGTATGTGAAGCCCAGGCAACCAGCCGAATCAACACCAAAACTAAATATTTATAGTGCAAAGGTAATGCTCTGTATTTGGTTGAAATAAAGGCTTGTATGTATTATGGGCTGTTAAAAGCTGGCCAGACCATCACCGAGAACCTTTATTGAATGCAACTTTGTTCGAAACCAGCTTTGGGCATCGTTCCATCAGGATAATGTTGAAAACTTTTTAACAAAAATTGGTTGGAAAGTTTTGCCACATCCGTCCTATAATGCAGAAAGTTTTCTCTGGGATTCGCATCAGTACATGGTATTTGATATTAGCTTGATTAATTGTTAGCCTTAAAAGATGAGCAGTTTTTTTAGTGCGTCCAACGAATCAGTTGCATTCACTGCAGTTTCCTTCTTATGGTCTGGCCAGATACCCCCAAGGGGTAATATGTCTCGTCACATTTAATTTGGTAAACAACATTACTTTGATCCCTACACTCAATATTTGTTTTTGTTTATGTAAATAAATTGTGTATTGTCTTGTTTGATTTATGCGCGAAAAAAATTTGCTATTAACTCCAACAATTTGCATGTAATATCGAAATCCTGCCCGATTACGAAACCCATTAAATAACAAAATTTTCTTTATCTCTAATACTACATTTACACCGACGCAAAATCTAGTACTTAAGGGATTTTGAGCGAAATCTTGTTCATTTCTACTAGATTTCCCATACAAAACAAAATCTAGTTCGTCACGAGTTTTTGGCAAAATCTCACAAGATCTTGCAATGCAACTCTGAATTTCATACTAAAGTACTAAAAACTACAGCACTGAACAAGAAAATGTTGCCAGTTCCACAAAAACAAATGTAAAAAAATAAAAAGAGCGGGATATAAAATAAATTTGCGGCAAACTATACCGTATACTAAATAAATAAATAAACATTTTTTTGTTTTGTCTGTTTTTGTCACTGACATCAACTTCGAACACAGCAATTGAAATGTTTGCCGGCTCATTCGAAAATTGTCTATGAACATTTCTTCTGGCATAATAGACATATCTTCCTCATAAAACGAGACATGGCGAGTCCATAATATAAACGTATTTAGTTAAATTACGCCAACTTATTTCCCATACTTACGTTGTAATATTAAATTATGAGGCGTATGTTCTTTTAGTTGAGAGTTCTGATGTTCAACTTTTGCTTTATTCAAAAATGTTCTTTCTTATAAAGCTAACATGAAAAGAATTTGCTTAATCTAGAATTGAGTTACTTTCTAAAGTCACTCATAACTTAAAATACTTAATAATCAAATATTTACATAATATTTACATTACATATTTAATTCTATGCATCTTGTATCAATGTCCCATAAATTTTAGTAAGTTAATATTATTCATATTACATTGAGTTTTACTATTGAGTGTACTTTTCATTGAGCACAATTTTATGTTTAAAGTCCGTTTAGAAATCGAACTATTGTTTTGGAAATAAAGTGAAATTCTAAGCCTTTGCTCCATTTCTTACACGAGTGTAATAAAAATACATACTTGAACTGTTTTCCCCTTCAAACAAAAAAAAACACTTGTTAATTCATTGACATTGAAACAAAAATGCATTTGGTTTGCTTATTATATTTCATGAATACTTAATACTATGTCTTAACCAATTACACACATGCATGCTATGCTATGGGTGCAAGATATATATGTGATGACGAATTTCGAGTTGTTTATGTTTAAATTTAATTTGTTTATATTTGACACTTAGCTCTACGTCATGCATATATACTATAACGTGTTACAACCTCCTATATAATAATAGCATGTAGTACATTTGCAAAAGTTTGTGAAACCTTATGTTTAACAAATCCTGCTGTTTTTTTTACGCAAAAATGTTAATTCCGATTGTTTTGTTTTCAGATCTGCATGTAAAATATAATAAAATTTGTTTATGTCTCTCCATTTTTGTTACTAAAAGTTTACAATATAACTTATTTTCTTTTTCAATCAGCTGTTTTTATTATGAAAATGAAATCCAAAAATATTACAAAAAGTAGTAGTGTAAACGCCAAAAATTTTCTTTAAGATTTTAATTAAAATCTACTAGTTTATGCTTAGGTGTAAATGTAGTATAACACCTAAATGTATGAGTAATATAATTTTGTTAAACCAGTACAATCAATAACACGCCTTTGATATTATTCTATCTACATCTATATATATAAAATTCAATGTATGTATGTATGTATGTATGTATGTATGTAACGTATGGACTCCAAAACGGCTGAGCCGATTTTGACGAAATTTTCACAGCATGTTACTGTGACTCTGGAAGGAATAATAGGCTATATGAAGTTTTGATTGTACAAACAGGGGTGGCACCGCCCATATAACCCAAATATTTAAATCGCCATATTTTGGACATTTTTTGACCTACATCAATATGTGGTACATATGGTATTGGCATAATTAGGAATACGTACCAGGATAAAAGTGGGTGGGACCACGCCCCTTTTTAAGAAAATTAAAAATCGTGATATAGTCTTAACTACTGGACCGATCGTCATTAAATTTTTACAATAGGATATTCTTACGAAATAATAAATTCTTGACTATGTAAGTGGACAAAGGGGCATGGTCTCGCCTAAAGCATTGCAATAAATACATTAAAATTAAATAAATAAATGTTTGTAAATATATAAATACGTTTTATTTTATTTTATGACGAGGGGGGGGTAGCAAAGCACACCGGGTTTAGCTAGTATATATATAAAATTCAATGTATGTATGTATGTAACGTATGGACTCCAAAACGGCTGAGCCGATGTTGATGAAATTTCCACAGCATGTTACTGTGACTCTGGAAAGAATAATAGGCTATATGAAGTTTTGATTGTATAAACGGGGATGACACCGCCCATATAACCCAAAAATTTAAATCGCCATATTTTGGTAATTTTTTGATCTACGTCAATGATATGTGGTACATATGGTATTGGCATAATTAGGAATACGTACCGGGAGAAAAGTGGGTGGGACCACGCCCCTTTTTAGGAAAATTAAAAATCGTAATACAGTCTTAACTACTGGACCGATCGTCATTAAATTTTTACAATAGGATATTCTTACGAAATAATAAATTCTTGACTACGTAAGTTGACAAAGGGGCATGGCCTCGCCCACTAAACTAAAGCATTGCTATAAATACATTAAAATTAAATAAATAAATGTTTGTAAATATATAAATACGTTTTATTTTATTTTATAACGAGGGGTGGGGAGTAGCGAAGCACACCGGGTTTAGCTAGTTCTTACAGTATACCACGGCTAAATACCCGACGCTTAATTGCCTTTTTCGCTTATTTACCTCGCACTGTAAATCCCCATAAATTTTTCATACTTTTTCAAACAAAACCCAATTCGGGTAATTACCTCAAAAATAATTCCCAACACTGATATATTCCTTGATGCATCTTCGTTTATTTACTTCAATATATCTTTTTTACATAACTTTTTAAATATCTTATAAATACCCAATGTGGGTAATTAAATAAAAAAAATCCCAGAACTGATATATTCCTGGATTTTTCTCAAAGTGCCTTTTTTAGACAACTTTGCCAGAACTTTTTATACGCACCTGTTAGCTTCATACATACCTAATTGTTTTCATTCAGTGTTGGTGGTAAAAATATTAAATTTAAAAATAAGTGAACAAGTGTAGTGAATTGAATAAAATTTAAAAAAGGATTTAACGAAATGTCTCCCAAGAAAACGTCCCTATCTATGAAGTAAAAACTTTTATTTACTTTTTCTGATATGAATTCCTATTCAATAAAATGTTTTGTTTAATTTTTAATTGTGTTTTCTTTATTTACTTTAATGCCAAGAAATGAAGTAATATTCGCATAATTATCCCTTAAATAAAATTAAGCGTATTCGTATAAGTGCCTCTGCGAGGTAAATAAATGTGGACGTTTAAATACCTTCCCCGGATAAATACCCAACAAATTTGGACATTTTTGGTGAGGTATTTATCCGTGGAATACTGTAATATTAAAGTATATTAAAGCTTTTGAATTATTAAAGCACTTACCTAAAAATTATTTCACCACTTTGTAACAAAAAGCCTTGATAGTGAACCGAGGGTTGGAGGGTGCAAAGAACTACTGCAAACGTTACCAGTAGCAGACAATAAATTATTTTTTCAATGAATTTATTAACATAATGATGATTTCTGGTTGACATTTACTGCACACTTTCAATGTGAATATTTTACACGTTCGTTTGTTGTAGGTTGTTTCTTTATTGTTTTCGACTTTGGTTTTTTTTATTAAATAAATGAGATTTGTTTCGTTTTCGTTTATTTGCTTTTCTTATGATAACTTTCTTCCTTTTTTTCCAATAATAACCACAACAAGAATAATTTATGCCATGAAATAATGTATTTTTAATTTCATTTAGCAACAAACTTTTTTTGATTGTCGTTGTTGTTGTTGTTGTTTGTTATCAATAAGTAAAAGACACACACACACACACTCGCGTTCACATTTAGTTAAACGCCACCGCTTAAATACATTGTAATATGAAAACTGGAAGAATATGTTAAGAAGCTCATTAATAATGAAAATATATACACTGATACATTTGTTTGTATGTACAAGTATACATATATATATATATATAAATTTGTTGGTTTAGCAAACTGTGAGAAAGATGTTGTTAAAACTGCTGTTAATATTCATTAACTTTTAGCCAAGAAAATAATGAGGGCTGTAACAAACTTTTTAAATGATGTTAATCATCATCAAAATAATGATGTCGATAACGATCATTTACCTTAAATTTTTCATAATATTTTCTGTTTTATGACTTTTTCTTTTATTTTTGTTGGGTTTTGTTTTGCTGTATTGAGTTTGATTGATTTTTTTTTTTTGTAATATATTAAATATTAGACGTTTTGTATTTTGCTTATTTGAAACAAATATGACGTGTTTATTTCATTTATTATTTTATATGTAGCAAAGTTTTTAATATTTAAGTTGTTTTTTTTCTATTATACAACTGTAATTATTTTTATTGATTTTTGTTTTATTGTTTGTGTTCTAAACTACAGCCTGTGGCTGTTACTTAACCACTCCTTTGGTCGGTTTTATTTATTTAAATTAGTTTGTCGTTTTACGTTTAGTTGCCTTAGTTGTGACTGTAGATGTTTGTTGATGTTACTCTGTATTACCACCACAATTTAGCTGCATAGTATGTGTATGTATTTGTGTTTCAACAGTTTACACAATCATATTAAATGTACACAACTTATAGTACATACATACATATATAGTTGTACATGAATTCATAACAAAAAAGTGGTAGACTCTGCCACAATGTTGACAGTCGGTTTTAATTTGAATACATTTTTATTACAAACCACCACAACAATTTAGTATGAGAACTGTCACATGTAAAGTTGACTTTAATGCTTTTGTCTGGCTAGATAGAAAAATTTAAAAGAAATGAAATTATACAAAATAAACAATTTATGCTTTTGTTGCATGACGGCAGAAGTTTGAGTTGAAATTAAGTTATGACATTACAATTTAATTAAAGGTTAGTGTTATTAAAGAACTTTATAATAAACTAATTATTTAAGAACTTGCAAGTATAGGCTATTAAGTTAAGAACAGTTTATTTAGCTTATATTTTGATTTGTATAGGCACTGCTACACGTGCCCAGAAATATCACGATATTTATTTCAATATCACGATATTTATTGAACGTGTAGCATGCAATATTGATGGATCGCGATCCATGTCGCAGAATGGCCTAAAATATGAAATCCAGATCGTGGATCTCGTGATAAATATTGAACGTGTAGCATTTTTCAGTCAGTAAAAAGAGACAAATAAAAGCAATAAAATTAAACAAACAAAATTAAAACAATTGACAGAATATGTGCATTGTAATAAAGAGTAATGACAGAAGACAGTGAAAGCGAGTGGGTTCTTCAATGAAAAGGCAACTATAATAGCTAAACATTCTTTCTTTTGGTTTTCTCGCGACATTGATTAACGACCCGCACAGCACAAAAATAACATAAATACTGACGCGATAAATATTGAACATGTAGCATACGCTCGTGATCTCATCCATACTTTAAAATGGATCGCCATCCAAATATCACGATATTTATTGAACGTGTAGCAGTGCCCTATACGAACTGTCGTTAGACAGTTGTATAGATCAAGAAAAGTTGAGTACTGGTCCGATTTAGAAAATAAGAAATTAAAGCTATGCTTTCAGAAAATTAAGGCTCAACTACTACTGGCTTACAAAGTTAAATTGCTAGAAAGTGCAAGAAATTTTGAACTTGTAACTCTTTCAAATATGTAAAATAAAAAAATGTTCTGTAAAGCAGTGTTGGTGCGATTACTATTGTCTCTTACATACCCAGCGGGAGAAAACTACGGCTGCTAGGCCTATTACGATGCCTCATCACAGTTATTCTTGATTCTACAACAAGTAGACCTCGTACAAAAACCACAAGCTATTTGTTTTTTTTAAACCATTGTACAATGTTAAACCAAAATTAAATTAAATTGGAAACAAAGATAATAAATAATAAATATATTATTTCTGTTTAGAGGCCTCAAAACAAGACGTGCGATACTTCCCGCTGAATGAGAGTGTTTTGCAGTAAACACTTATGGCCTATTTCACGATGTCGAAAGATAACGTTCGCTTAGATAAGACTTAAGACACAAACTTTTTATCGTATCTATTTTTTTACTCAATCAAGTTTGTTTATTCCACAATCAAGTTTGTGTCTTAAGTCTTATCTAAGCGAACGTTATCTTTCGACATCGTAAAACAGGGGGTAATATTTTACGCTTGCAAAATAAAATAGCGTAAGCGTACATGTGAGTTTTGCTTACACAATTGTGTATGACGCTGACATGCCTGCTGTAAAGACAATGTGTATTTAGAATATTTTTTTTTAAAGAGAAGCAACTCTCAGGCAATTAATATGCCTGTGTATAGTTGCGTTACTTTTTTTGAAAAGATTGAAGAAGTAAAGTTAGTGAAAGTAGAAGAAAGCTATATATCACAACTATAAATATATTGATAAATTCTCAACTTGGTGGCACAATTGAACAAGTTATGTGATCCATTTTTCAATAAACAGGGACTAAGAATTTAAAGTTTAAATTAATAAACACAAACTGCGAAGCTTTCTATCTGCAGAAAACACCCTGAGTCCTTAGCGGGCATCGAACCCGCAACTCTCTGACTGATAGTTCTGCACACTATCGCCTAGTCTACTGGGGCATCCTGTCAAAGGTAATGATCAATTTTTAGAATGTTGCGATGACTCCTAAGATATTGAGCATTGTTTTGACTCACCTAACAAGGCATTCTCAGTAATTTATTTAACCCATTAATGCCCACAGCGATCTAGAAGAGATAGAAGTCTGAAATTTTGAGACGATGGTCGTAGTGGACTCATATACTAAAAAAAATAAAAAAAAATTGCCTACCTTGCTCTCATTGGACTTTTGAAGCCGTTACGTATATGTAACAGTGGGCTATTCCCAGTGCTTTTTTCGCTACACCTTTGTAGACAAAGACAACAGTTTTTATAAAAAATAAAATGCGAATTCATAACATTTATTAAACTTAAAGAACAAAATATTAAAAATACAAGTATTTTAATGTTAGAAAGAGAAAAACATAAAATTTAATTTATTCAAACTTATAAGTAGCATTTCAATTTTCAAATAGATGTTCTCAGTTATTGACAAAGTAATGATATTTTCAAACAATTTGATGCATAGGCCGACATCACATTTTTTGCACATAGATGTTGGATGATCCTGACAATTTAGACCTTTTCTTTCCGTTTGTGTCTACTATAAATTGATTTACACCATCATATCTGCTAGAGTACTCAGGTTCTTGCGCAGTTAATACCCGATAGCTTTGAGGAGGCCTTTTGCAGCCATAAGTTTGGCAGTATCGATCGGCAAAATCCAAGCATTTTGTATGGCCACGTCTACAAGCCGTAAATATAGAAAATCACCATTTTTTCCGCGTGCGTCTATTCTGTATGCATTTACATTTTGATCCATTCTGTCAGTTCCTCCCATGTACTGGTTATACTCCGGTAGAAGCTACACTTACCACCGCGTTGTCAACCCATTTAGTTATTTTTATTCCAGTATCTTTCATTTTAGCGCTTTCAATATGACCATGTGTTGATTTTTTTAAAACATTTCTTGAAGGCAACGGACATGACTTTGAAATAAGATTTTCCCGAATTGTTCCGGTTCCATGATAATCACGTTGTCTTAGTCCCAGTAAAGCAGCAGGTGTTGTGAAAAGATTATCAAAATGGAAAGAAAACTCAAGTGGTTTGATGTGTTCTTCCAATTCGTCTCGCATACAGAATAATAGCATTCTGCAAATCACTTTCAGTTGACCAATAACATCTCTTTGAAGGAACAAAAGAATAACCAGTGATAATTAGGATTCCAATAAAAACACACATTTCCTGTACTGTTATCTTCGGGTTGACTTGTTGACAATACACAGCATAATTATTACTTTCGTCACATATCATTTGTAATAATTGATCATTGAAAAATGTTTCAAATTTTTCGTGTGGGGCCAATTTGGTACAATCAGAATAATCGTGCTCAGGAAATATACTCTGACACTCTACATCAGCATCTTCCTCCCACTGAATATGTGCTCCGCTTAGTGATGTCGCTTTTTTCGTTGATGGTTTATCACGAGGAGCCTTAGATGGTGTTTTCTCGAGGGAACAATTTCTATCGTTTGTAACCGTCTTTCTTTTGGGCAAAATATTAGGTGATTCTGACAGTTCCCGTTCCCTAGCAATTAGTGACGAGTCTACAATTGATGGTGTTGGAGCTGTTGATCTAATATGGTATATTTCCAAATTAGTAATAGCATTTTTCATTACATCTTCTAATGCTTCCTCCATCGTCTGACATCAGTTCATCAAGAAAATGAGTAGCTTCCTCTAATGTCATGTACCCATATCTGTAATAAAATTTAGTTTTACCATAGAATTAACTGAAAAAACTACTGCAAAGTCAACAACGGCTTTCAAATTGTAATATATGCAAAGTGAGACAAAAAGTACTGAGAATAGCCCACTGTTACACATACGTAACACCAACTTTGTTTTCTTCCTACCGTACACTATAAACCTCGAACATTTTGTTTACACTTGTACAATTAAAACTTGATGTGTTTTTTATTTGTTTGTTAACAGAAATTTTTTTTGAGACAGCTTATTTTGATATTATTTGGCAATGTCTTAATTTTGCCACGTTTCCCCATATGTGGTGCAATAAGCCTTAAAGCAAGATCGTTGATGAAAAGTGAACGCTTTTTGTATTTTAGTTGTCGATTTTGAGTGCACAACAAAACAATATGCACATTTATGACAGCCACATTCAGCAAGGAATAGAATATTGCCAGAGGCCAAATGATTACAATTTCTGGCTACGTTATATGTAGCACCTGACTGGTAACTGCAAATTTGAAATCTTTAAAAAAGTATATTAGGGAGGAATTAATTAATCATAAGATTTTAATCTTATTTATCTTGTTAGAGAAGGCAGTGTGGAATGAGTATCGATTCTTTTAGAATATGCAAACACACGTATGCTTGAAGCCCTAGACATTTTAATTATCTAAAAACACGTGCATGCTACGCTTGCCTTTTCAGAATTACTAGATTTATTCTATTAACAATGTATTGAAGAAACACAAGGCTTCATATGTAAAGTTTCTGAAAAGCTGATTAATTTTTGTTAACTTTTTTATGATTTATTTATTGTATCCGGCATTACCTCACAGGCATTACAATAAGTATTTCAATCTTATACCTAAACCTTAAAAACTATTTGCTCTTAGGTGAGAGAGTTACAATGGACAAATGGACCCTAAATTAGTTGGATTTTAGATCAGCTCTACGAAGCCTTGTTTCTGTTTGAGTTCCAGTAAACACTCTCGCAAGCGGGGTTGGATGGTATTGCAACTTCAAAATATATCTCTCATCTTTAACGAATTGTGCTTCTAAATCTATATACATGTTTTCATTCTTTATGTACCATGGTGCTTCTGCCAAGGTTCTAAGAATTTTCGAATGGGAATCTGTATGCGATCAATATTGGTATTACTAGAAGTTCCTCATAATTGAATTGCATATGTCCAAATTGGTTTTAAAACAGTCTCATACAGGATGACTTTACAATCAAGGCTTAATTTAGATTGGTCGTTAATTACCCAGTGCAGATTACAATATTTCAGTCTCATATCAACCCTCTTGGCTTTCATGTAAGGCGTCTGTCCAGATATACACCAAGGTATGTAACATTATCAGACTGTAGGATATTCATATTGTTTATTAAAACAAGGGATTAAATTTTAAGCTTTTGTTTTTGCATACAGCCTCAAAATAGTTTAATGGGAAATAATAATGCAGAGCATCTGAATTGTTCTTGTCGTGATAAATATCTTGTAGATGCATATTTAAAGATCATATGGTTATCAGTTTAAAAATGTTTATAAAGTTTCAATATTATGCATATGGTAACTTAAATCATATATTTATGTATTTCATCCGGAATATCAACTATTGTTGTAGCAGTATTTTAAAACGAAATGTCTCGTGATAGTACCACGGTACCAACTGATTCGCAAATGTATCAAAAAAGTAACATTGTACCATGTTTGTCAAACCTAACACAAAGTTAAAGAAATTAGTACTGAACCTATTATTTAAAAAAAAGAAAATACCCCCAGATATTTGGAAGTTAATCTCAAAAAATGCTTTTGGCCACTTCAAACAATATCTACACATTGAACTAAATCAGATAAATATTTATAAACCGATTTAACATATTTTAAAATATATAAAGGGTGATTAAAAATGTGACTGCTTTGCAGAAAAAAAGAGAAATTTCATACTTTAATTTAAAATAAAAAGAGGCTTCATAAAGATACAGTTTTAATAAAAAAAAATTTCGAACAATTAATTTAAAAAAATTTTGAAAATATTTTTGACAAAAACTTGTAAATCAGACTTTGAGTCGTATTTATAATATTTGTAAAAAAATGTATTTCCTAAGTGGTCATGGTTTGTATAAAAAGGAAACAATTACACCCAGCAGCTTTTACTTCTCAGCAACATTTTAATTTTCCTTTACAGAGAATGTAACACAACTGCTTCAATTTATAAACTTTTAGAGCGAACGTTGTTTAGTTTTTTTTTTTACAATAAATAGGGTTTTTCTTCAGAAACATTTACATACCCTTTTAGTATGCTTAAAATCATATATGTTTAAACAGCCTTAAGGTTATATCAACTGACCGAAATGCCAAAAATCATTATTGTTATACCCTTCACCATCATGCTTTAATGAAAATAAAAATAAAAAACAAACAAAGCTGGACTAAAACCAGAATAATTCAAAACAAAACAAAACGATTAATTAGTTATGTTAAATAAAGATAATCGTTGTGATAGTTGTAAAAAGGAACGAATTTCAATAGTATCTAACGTTATAAAAGTATGAAAAAAATAATAAAATACTTGCTTTAATAGAATTTGTGAGATCTTGCTGATATAAAACAATATAAATATGAACATTAATATTTTATCTTTAATTAAGAACTTTACTGGAATAAAAAATATTTTGTAATTAAAATTATAATTTTTAATATTCTATAGGTTCAAGCATGTTTTATTACAGACAATTAATCTTCATTTAGTTCGAATTTTTTTACATGAAAGCGTTGTTTAATGGACAAAAAATAAATAAATAAACTTTTTCAAAACTTGAGATTGTCTATGAGATTATCCAGTAAAAAGGAAGCATAAGTATCGACAAGTAAGATATCTGCATGTTGGAAGTTACATTATTTGATTTAAATTCCTTATTGAATTCCAGCTAAATTTTTAAACGCATAAATTGTGTAAGCTATATGAAATTTTACCCCTGCGCGTATGATTATTATTTTAACACGTATACGCCACGTATTTTCTTAGTAAAATTTACAGATAATTTGCTATTCTTTTTTCAGATAATTCAACTTTGAAATTTCAATGGAGAAAAAAAACGCGGCATTTAAAAAACATCGCACCAAGTTTAGGTTTGCTTTTTTATTTAAAATGATTATTGAATTAATTTCACATAAAAATTATAATATTTTTGTTTTATAAATATAACAAAAAAAAAACAGTATTCAACAGTTCAGCGTTTTTAGAAAAAAAATATTAAAACTTAACAAAAATAAAATAAAATTATAAACTAAACAAATTTGTTTGTTTCCTTTGCACTAGATATGAAATTGTTTTTTTTCTTTTTTTTAACTTTTTTAAAACAGATCAACGATTAATAGTAAAAGTAATAAAGTAAAAGCCTTTTTTACATAAACGAACTAATAAAGATAAAATAAGCATTTAAACACTCAAAATTTTACTCACAATATGATATTTGGAACTGAAGTACTAATTGGTAAAAAGGGCTAATTTCCGTACATATTCTTTAAATATTTTTATATTCTATTGTAAGTACTTCTAGTACTGGGACTCTAACCCTGGTTGTTCGTCTACAGTTCAGTAGACCAAACCATCAGGCTATACAAGAATTTTTATTTCCATGTTTAAAATATATGGGTCTGACCAGACCCATGTGTTACAAATGTGATGTGAGCAGTAAAATACTCGAATAAGTGTCCTTATATATCCTTTCCAGGATTTATTTTTTCAAAAATATTTATAACGTACTAAATTGTAGAAGGGTGCCTGTCATTTCAAGTCTCTAACTAAGTGTTATATATCGCTGGCTTAACATGTAAAGGCTCTACTTCCATATTTTACAATATTACAGGAGAGACAAAAAACAATCAAACTTTTTTTTTAATAAACATTTTTGAAATCTGTAAATGCAATTTGTTTTTGTATTTTTCTTTGTTTTTTATTTGCGTAAAAGCAAAATGAAAAAATAAGTATTTGCCGAGATAAAAGCTTTTTTGGACTTACAGCCTTTTCTGTTACAGTTTGTATGTTTTCATGGACTTGGATATTTTTCTTACTTACTATAATGAAAGTGTACTTTTGTTGCTTTTTTATTGTTGTTATTTAAAAAGCTAATAATAATCAGGCATGTGATGGAAATCGAAAACGAAAACTAATGAGTTTTAGAAGTCAATTTTTTCGTAATATTTCTGTATTGAAAAACTTTTATAACATAAAACAAAACAAAAATTTTAAAAATTAGATTATAAATGCTTTAAAATGCATTTCCAAAAGTGATTCGTTTTCGATTTCGATTTCCATCACATGCTTGATTCAGTTAAAAAAAAGTTAAAGTTTGTTTTGATTATTGTAAAAAAAGAAACAGAATTTATTAAAAAAAATATGAATAACATTATTATTGTAATTTCAATTTCGATATTTCTATATACTTGTACATAATGAAAGCAAAAATTATTCAGTCTTATTTCATTGCTGTTATAAAAAAGTAATATTAATTTGGATTTTTAATGGATTTAAAAGTAAGATAACTGGCGACGACTATTTCTATTCGTATGGCAAATCGTCATAAAATGTATGGTGTTTTGTAGGCAAAGTGGATTTTAGATATTGTAAGTCTGAGAAGTTTCTATTCTTTATTTGATTTGTCTTCTTTCTTGATGAAGTTGGTGTAAATCCGACCACTCCAGTGCGACTACATTTTCATTTATTTTTTGGTGGAGATTTTTCCATTCATCAGGAAATCTATGTTTGAAATTAATTTCACCATTTGTTGTTAAAAAATAAATGATCCAAATAAGTAATATCATGACGATTAATGTTATGACAGTCAATTGTGTTTATACTCAAAACAACGAGAGTGTAGCCAATGAGAAATAATATTATGTGAATTGATTGGACTCTCAGACTATTCCGGGCGAAACAGTTGATATGCCAACGTTCCAAGAAGTGAGATATTACACAAAGATGTGATAAATTGGACTTAGCGCCTTTACTCATCACTACAAAACAACAACAAATGCAATAACTCTATTTTGTTTTTGCTGTAATCGATGTATTTTTACTTATTAAACAAAACTGCATCAAAATCTCAATTTCTAAAAAAAAGTGGACTTAGACCCTTTACATGTTAAGCCAGCAATATATTCTATTAACATTTTAAAATTGAAAAAGTTCTGGCCAGACTCATGTGTATGACGAATGCTTAACTAATTGTTCGACCTTTGTATCCTTATTAAAAATTATTTTCTTTGAGCTTAAGTTTAAATTTTCTTTTTATTTATACCAATATTTCGCTACAACAATGTGTAGGGAAACGTGAGGGAAATAACATTTATAAAATAACATTGTTGTAGCGAAATATTGAAATAATTAAGAAATAAATAAAAATATATTTGACATTTACTTTAAAGAAAATTTTAAAATTCTCAAATTTTATCAAATTAGATTATGGAAATGTTATGTTAGTCTATTTCTGAATAATTTTACCTGTATTTAAATTTTACTGGGTTATTTAAAAGTATTTTTTTTTTTTTTTTGAAACTTTGGCTTTTGTCACTTTACGAACTAGGAATTTATTTTTTAACTCTATATTAAACACTTAATTTTCATAAGAACAAAATTTATCATTATATATTTGCAATCTATTGTTATTTATTTAAAAAAAATTGTAGAGTCTGAATCATATCTTTAAATATCTTTTAAATATCTGGCAAAATTTTCCAATTAAATAAATTCATGTATTCTTCAGACATGTTAAAAATAACACTAATTAAAAACACTTGTTTTACAAAAAAAAGCACTAAAATTCATGATCAAACTCTTAGTCATAACAAAATTTAAACACAAAACAAAAAAAAACTGATGAAAAACTAAGTTGAGGAAAAAAGAAAAACTTCTTCAAATAACACCAACCTAAAAGTAATGTGTATTTTATTGCAATTAATTATTTATTTAAATTAATAAAAACTATTTTATATATTTCAGCTTTATTCTTTTTGCTTGGCACTAAAAACTTTTTCAACTTTAATTTCTGTTAACGCGTTTTGTTAAAGCTCTTACTAACCGGCTTATTTTTTTATTTTATTTTATTTCATCTTTTTTTTTTCTTTCTTTTTTTATTTTTGCTCCAAAGTTTAGTATCTTTGTATTTCAAATCATATGATTTGTTTTAGTTTTAATAAAAGAAATTGTTAAACACTCTCGTATGTCTTATTTTGCGTAACATTCAAGTAACAACCGCTTTTAAAACCATCCAAAATTAAACTGAATTAAAGAACCCTTGAACATTAAACTATATTCGTAATCAAAACAAGATTTCTTTAAAACCCTAAACCCAAAACACTAAAGCGCATGACCAACTTTTAGTCCGAAACTAAGGAAAGTATGAATGAAAAGCTTGCAATTTCAACAACAATAAGACAACTCCGCATAATATAAAATTACAAAGCTCTTTCGTACTCTTTAATATTCTCTTAACATCCTGTTGATATTTTTTTTTGTTATTTCTTTGCCAGTTTTTTATGTGAGGACGCTTAAAATTTATGTTTAACAACACAACATCATCAGGACCCTTAACTGTTTGTTGTAGAGCAAAAAGTCTTTCATATACAAACATACACACATGTTCCAGGCAAGGAAAGGCTTGTGTCGTAGTGTCTTTTTTTTTTTTGTTCCGTTTTTGGTTTATTGTTGTTTTTATAGTTGTTATCTGTCTGATCCTTTAATTCAACGCATTTAGCGTGTATTTAAGTACATTTGCTGTGACAGTGCTGTTTGTTTTTTTGTTCCGCGTTTCAATTTTTGCTGTGATTTTCGTTTTTTTTTTTTTTTTTTTTTTTGTTTTGGTACAATTTTTGTGTGTGTTCTTTGAGTTGATTTGTTGCATGGGTGGCAACGGCGGTGTTGGTTAGCTTGTCAACCCAATTGATTGTAATCAATTGTCAATTAACATTAACATGGATGGTCAGACAGTTTTATCCATTGCTTCCCTTATCAAGAGGAGTGTTCAAGAGGACTTTATTTCTTTTTCTTTGCCATTGCTGGGTCAAAAAATGTTTTTAATATCAAAAATTGTTTATTCGGGGGTGTGTTTTCCTTTGGCATATAAACAACTTGTCGGCTATTTTAGTTTAGTTTTTAGTAGTGAAATCAGTGTCAGGAATTCAAACGATTACAAATACTCGTACATGCTGAGTGTTTTTTAGTATCAAAAATAATTTATTATTTATTTGCAATTATGCGTTAAATTGATTTTAGTTTCTTTTGTGGCTAAATATTGCAGGCGTTTGGATCAAAATTTCTTGTAAAATATAATGTGAATGTTTTAAATGATTTGCGTTATACTAAGTATGGTTTTATTGCTTTGCAATATTACAAATACACTTAATTCTGTTTTTACATGGTCTTTTTTAACACGGTTTTGATATAACACGGTTTGAAAATAAATTCTTTTACACGATTTTATTCCATTTAGCACGATTTAAAATCTTCTGGGTTTAAATTTTTTTGATTAAATTAAATTTTTGCGAAATACTCGTATGTTCATATCACAAATTTAGGGGAATTCCCTTTTTCCCTTTTTGTAATAGTAATAAAAAATGTTTATATGTTTTATTTATGTATTTATTTATGGCCTTATTCATAAAATTTACAACAGGTTTATAAGAGGTTCATAAAGCAAATTTTGTATGGAAATTTGATTTATATACCTGTTTTAAACCAGTTGTAAGTTTTTATGAAGAAGGGGGTTAATCTTTAGATTCATGGAATACTTTCGATTAAACAAGAAAGGTTTTATATATGTTTTAAATAATAATAATAGATAGACAGACATTCCTCTTACAATACAATTGGCAGCTGTCTTATGATTTTTTGCAGAAGGAAGTTTTCAATTATCTGTTGGAAATTATGTAAATATTGGCATGCATCGCACTACTTTTTCAAAATGTTTTTCGAAAATGTTGTGCCTGTTGGAAAGAAAATGTTTTTCGGGATGGATAAAGCTTAACACTACCAAAGCAGACAGATTCAATGACATCTAAACACTTTTTTTATGAAAATTATGGCATTCCAGGAATCAGTGGATGTACATATTAATGGCACTCATATCGCAATTAAGCGGCCAAGACATGAAGAGCACTTATCGGTCAAGATATCTTCTTTAGAATTATTCTTATGCTTTCCCCTACATACAAATAAAAATTAATTATTCATTTTTTAATTTTTAGTAAATTTAACTTACATTTCCTAAATATTCGTCAGAGTTAAAAACGTTGAAAACTAATTTAAAGTGACATGTCAAAATCGACGTCTTTTTATGAAACAAAATGGAATATGAAATCGTTACAGTAAATCGACAGATTGTGACACATCACATCTTTTAACGTTTTCAAAGCACTTTAACGACGAAAAGGATTTTCATCACATACCTGAATAGTTGTTTCTATAAAATCCTTGTTTTTCACTAATTTCAATCGGCTTTAGAGATGAGGAATCAATTACCTATTTTGCATACGATTAATGTCTTTTTTACACGGTTTATTTTTACACGAAGTTTCCTGGAACCAATTACCGTGTGAAAACAGAATACGGTGTATTATTTTTTTATCATAAAATCTCCGAAATAGTTTATCAATAATTTTGATACTTTAACTTAAAAAAATGCTTTCTGATTATTTATCCATTAAAAATACGATATTTTTTAAAATGTTTAGGTTGTAGTAAATTTAAATATTCAAAGTATTGGCCATTGTAACCTAATAGCACTCATTTACTTCTATTTCTTATGAAGAGAACGTGAACACTTTAACAAAATATTAAATTTTAATTTTATTAGCAAAACTTCACGTAGTACTGCAAGTACCACGTGTTGACTGTTACAAGTGTTTTGCAAGATCAAACAGCATCAAATAAAATAAAACTAAATATTTGTTGTGTCTTGTCCTAAATAAAGTTTTTTTTAAATAAATAAATGAGTTTAGTGATTACGTCTTTTTTTGGCAAATATTTGCCAAGTGTGACCGTACCTTAAGTGTTAATAAATGACCGATATGAAACCGCTTTCCATCGTTGGAATTATTTTACACCATCTGTTATATATCTGGCATTTTTAAATTATACAACCAATATTGATTATTTTTGAATTTCGTAAACTAGCTGCTATTAATAAACTACATACTTCTTAGAAGGTAATTAATGTAATTAAAATGTTACTTTTGATTTCTATTCTTATGCACATTTATATGTATGTATATAGCGGTGGCCATAGAAATAAAACATTAATTAGAACAGAAACTTATTCAATTTATTTTCTATTTACAAGAGATAAGAAAAATTTATTTTCATCACTTAACTCAAAGTCCGGCGGAAGTTGTGGAATCATAAATGAGTGGAAATAAAAATAATTAAAGAAAATCGGTAATGGGCTTGTTTAGATTATTAAAACATTCACCACTGTTTTATTATTCCTAATAATTTTCCAATTTCCGTCAAATTATTATTAATTTACCTTTAATATTTTTTCGGATAGTCCTTATTGGTCATCACACGAAGTCATCTATTTGCCATACTTTCAACCAAATGCCTGCAAATTGAAATGTGTTTAGCTTTCCAGGCCGCCTTAATGTTTTTTTTTTCCAAAATTCATCTAAATTTTTGCTGTTTTTCACTTTCAACTTTTCTCAACTTCGTTCCACAAGTTCTCAATTGGCATGCGATCAGGGGACTGTGCGGACCATTTTTAACCATTTTTGTTTTTGTGTCCTCTAAACTACGTTTCAGCCGATGGTATTATCGTATTTTCTCATATATTTTTATATAAAGGTTTATCCATTTTTGAACGCCCAATCTAGTGCCCAGAAAACACACTCCAAACCATTACATTACAACCGCCATGTTTAATTGATGTTATGGTATACTTTGGATAATGCTGCTGATTAATCGGACGCCATACATATCGTTTTCCATAAGATCCCCAGCGGTAAAACTTTGATTCATTCATTCGAAACGCATTCCTCACAGAACTTGAATTTTTAATATTCGTAATAAAGTTAAACGCTTTTTAAACGCTGTTCAGGCGTAAGTCTCTCCATTATGAAATGCCAAACACTACTAAACAAAAAATAACATGACACGACTCACACGTAAGGCTATTGAAAAAAGTATCTTACTTGAATCACCCTTTATTAGCAAAAGCATTTGATTTTAGGCAAAAAACAGTTTATAATTTTAACCTAGTTGTATAATTTGTGATCAAATGTATATATTTATATTAAAAGATTGTGTCTTGCAAATAAATTTTGTTAATTTAAACATTTTTGCTAGTAAGTGCAAACCTTTCTGTTTATACACTTTATTAATATTTTATTTAATATCAGTAAATCCATAACTTATTTACCCAAACACCCTTAAACTACTTCAAATTAAACTGCACTTCATTACGCATTTAACGCCAGAAAAAAATGCACAAATATTTATTTAAATCCCTGCAAATTGTTTGAAAGTGTGTGGGTTTGTGTGTGTAAAAAAAATTTCAATTTATTAAAGCAAATAAATTGATTAAATAGTTTAAGGCATCAGCAAATATTTTATATGCCAAAAAAAATGTTTATTCAAATCAAAAACGGCTATAATTGAATTTTAGTTTTTTTTAAATAACAAATAAACACCAAAATACAACAACTTATTGAAACATATACATATGAATGTGTATGTACATACTTTACAAACATACAGGTTTAAACACTGACTAACTGCCAGAATGGAACACATGAGCAAGCACGTGTATGTTAATGGTTATTTACCCCATATTGTAATCTATAAATAAACAACAACTTGGACAATATGAAAATAATAACAACAGAAAGAAGAACAACAAAACTAACATCCAGCAGCATAATCCCAATAAAAGCCACCATTGTAAACAACAAGCAAAAACAAAGGCAAACAAACAAACAAAAACAAAAAAACACATTCACATATAAGAAAAGAAATAAGAACAACAAAACAAGTTGTAGCAATACACCTTCTCCTCTAGTAATCAGCGTTGTCAACTTGGTGCGTTTCGCACCATTTTTGGTGCTTTTTATTAATTTTTTGTGCGAAAAATTCCTTAGTTGGTGCGCGGCGCGCATTTTGTTTAGTTTCAGTGCGTTTTTAAGTTTTTCCGAAAATGTGATGAAATTTTCTTTTTATAAATTTTTAATTACAGTTTATTAATAATTCATAATCATGAAATCTATACGCTGAAAAAGGACTCCATTAAATGTATTTTATACACGAATGTATTGTAAATGCATACATAGCTACTCGTACTATCAAATTCGTCACATAAAAGTTATTGCTAAAGATGAATAGGTTGAAAATCTTTGTTTAAAAAAAATTAACATTTTACGAGTAAACATGGAAATAAAAATTCTTGTATATCCTGATAGTTTGAACTGTAGACGAACTACCAGGGTTAGAGTCCCAGTGGAGCTCTAACAAATTTTATTGAAAAAATTCAAATAGAAGTACTTAAAATATATAAAAATAATAACTTAAAAAAAGTACCAAATATGTACTGAAAATAGCCCTATTTTACCAATTAGTACTTCAGTTCCGAATAGCATATTGTGAGTTAAATTTTAAGTGGTTAAATACTTATTTGATCTTTATTAGTAATTTTAAAAAAAATGTAAAATTAATTCAATACACATTTTCAATATAAATAAATTCTAAACTTGGTGCGTTTTTTCTCCATTTTGGTGCGTTTTGAAGTTTCAAAGTTGACAATGCTGCTAATAACAACTAAACCAGTGTTGCCATTTTGACACTTTTCGCGTATTTTAGGACGCTTTTTTCGACTCATTACCCTTTTATTTTTTTCAAATACCCTTTTTTAAAAAAGGGTATTTTTACGCTTTTTCTAATTTTTGGTGCAGTTTTGGAGGAAGTCCAAAAAGTAAATCTAGCTTTCGAGTCAGCCAATGCAGACCATGTCAAGCTTTACAGCGATTTGTAATACCTGATTAAAAGTATAACAAACTTTGATTATCTAGAAGGTAATTTAGATGAAAGCGTTAACGAATTTTGTTATATTGACTATCATTTCGAAAAGTCTTGCAGAGATTATAAAATAATTGAACAATTAAATATAATTTACAAAATATCGTAGACTTCCTTCAAATTTTATATTGCTTCAAAAATATCGTTATTTAGTGTTGACAATATTTTTAAAAATAGCGAAGCGGATATTATTGATTTCATACAAAACTTCATTGATGATTCGTCTCTAATAAATAAAATACAAATTTCCCTAAAGAATCTAACGTTGTCAAAATGGAAAAATATTGAAAGAACTCATGAATTTTGGATTGAAGTCTACAATTGTAAAAATTATTTGGGAGAAAATCCTTTTCATGAACTAGCTGACTTTGTTGTTCGTATACTTTCTTTTCCTTACACAAATGCCGAAGTCGAAAGAATGTTTAGTTTAATGAATTTTTTTAAACCAAAGATCAGAAACCGACTTTCTTTAAACTCAGCCAAAAGTTTGTTGTTGCAATTACAAATTACCTTTAAGTGTTTACTTAAAAATTAATTCAAATCAAACTTATAAATGGTCTGAATATGTCATTAAATCTGTTTTGTGGCCCGATGATGATGATTATGAAACAGATGTATTTGAAAATTAAATTGTTTTTCTATAAAACTTTATATTTTGTTTTTTATGAATTGTTATTTTATTTTAATTTATTGTTTACTCCTGGTAACTGAATTGATAATAAAATTAATTATTTATTTAAAAATTTTAACATGCTTTTTGATATTCTAAGTTTCTTGTTTTCTACTTTTTTACCCTTTGTTTTATTGCCAATTTTAATCTTTTTTTAGGTGTTATTTGCAAAGCAAAACAGCGGTTTTACCCTTTTTTGTAATTTTTTACCCATTTTACCCGTTTTTACTATACACTTGACGCTTTTCTTTATTTCTAAAATGGCAACACTTTACTAAACTGAAACTCATTGCAACACACCTTCTCTCACTCTCCCATTTTTATACTGATATGTACTTGATAAAGCTCTCACACAATTAAATGCACAAAGTTTGTTCGTATAAAAAAAACAACAGCACAAAACAAAATGTTTAAATAAAAATAACAAAAATAAGGGGAGATTTAATTCATTTGTTTTTATTTTCTTTTATTGATTATTTTATTGTTTTTTATTTTCTTTTACTTTGTTGTTGTAGTTGTTGTTTTTGTTTGTATTTAAACATAAAAATAACATGCACACACAGATTAAAAACTACATATTTCATTTATTAGGGGAAGAAAAATATTCCTTTTTAGTTGTTTCTGTTTTTTTTTTCTAGGAAAACAAAAATAGTACTTGCGGCATTTTTATTAACAAAAGTATATAGTTTTAGTACCCTATATTGAGGGTAAACTGCTGCTTTATATACATGCATATGTATGTATGTATGTATGTACATAGTTTGTATATGAGTTTATGAAAGCAGGAAATATGATAAAGTTTGATAGAGAAAAGTTTCTTTGACCAACATAATTCAAACAAGAACTGAAGCAAATACAAATAATTGTAGTTAGTTTATTTAACAAAAGTTTTTGTAGAGAAATATTTCTTAAGGTGTATTAATTATAACTTACTAAGCATTCTTTAAATTTCTCTATACACTTAAAAATTTAGTTCAACATATTAAAATTAATAACTAGAAATAGTAAATTAACAACTTGTTATTTAGTTTAAAATAAAAAAAAAATCACAGCATCAACACTAGTTTAAGGAAAATTAACTTAAACACCAAAAAAAAACGCAATATCAAGTTGTTCACCTAATTAGAAACTAAACAAATAAATGCAAGAAACCTTGGTAAGGTTTAACAAAACGGACTTATCCTTTAATATTTTGTTGGATAACCCTTGTTTTTGACAACATTCGCCAGTTTCTTTGGCAAGCTCTAAATTAAACGCTGGCATGTTTGCAGATATATGAATTTCCAGCTCTATTGCACCAACTGATTTTTACAATTGCCCATAAGTTTTCAATTGGCTTAAGATCAGGACTTTGGAGTGGCACAGTCAAGAACATCAATATTTTGATTCAAAAGCCAACACTTCTCTAACCGTGAAGTATGCCTTGGGTCATTATCATGCTGGAAAATGTATTGGACGGGCATATTCTCAAAGCAATACGGTTCCATAACATATTCCAAAATGTTTTTTTACATTTTATTATTCCCTGAACTAGTGCAATGGAACCCGCAACACGGCAAGAAAAGGCAACCCAGATCCTAAGAGTCCCGCCACCGTGTTTCACTGTTTTATTAGTGTACCTGGTGTCTAAGGGTTTATTTGGAGGACGTCTAACATACGATTTTCTACAAGATGGGTATAATTTAAATTAAGGTTCAGCCGCCTGTAACGGAATGTAACTGCAACAGTAAGGAACAGCTGATGGATATTGTTATGCGTAACATAATGCAAATGGTTATGGAGATGTAAAGTAACGCAACACCGAAATGTATGCATATGTAAGAAATAGAATTTCCTTACATTTTTACATCAGTACACAACATTTCGTTACAGTCGGCGAAGTGAGCCTTTAGATTCGTTCCTTCAGAGAACTCTATTCTAGTAACGTGGATCTTTTCTGAGCATTTCTCTTGCAAACCGCAACTGCTTCATGATATTTTTTTTTTGAGACACCTCATTTTTGTGCATTGCA
Source organism: Bellardia pandia (assembly GCA_916048285.2). Lineage (NCBI taxonomy): Eukaryota > Metazoa > Arthropoda > Insecta > Diptera > Calliphoridae > Bellardia > Bellardia pandia. The sequence continues at coordinate 53,215,874 of OU696531.1, forward strand.
CCCACGAAGTCCTGACTCACTTAAGCGTCTTCTTATTGTCCGTGTGAAAATTTCTGCACTTATTTGCTGTCCAATTTCAGCCTTTATTACGCACGAAGATAATAATGGATTTTTTTTCTGGTCTTTCGTGTCCTAGGTTTCCTAGCTGGGGTTGCAAACTCCTTTGTATTTTTTTACAAGTGAATTGCACCAAATAAAAAAAATTATTTGTGCAAGAAAACTTTTGTGCATAGCCGATATGGAAAGTTTTTCATTTTGGTAACACTGCACAATTAACCGTGTCATTTATAGAGTACATGACTTGTTTTTGGCCATTTTCAAAACTTAACCGTATCAAAATTATTACAAGTTTATCTATTGTTTAACAAATTAAACTCACTTTGTCACTAATATTTAGAAAAGTTAAAAGTTGAAGAAAAAAATGCGCGTTTCTAATTACATGGCCAGCAGAAAAAAACAATTGTGAAAATAATATTTTTATATTTTTTTTTTAAATTAACTTAGAACAAAACGTATTGTGCATCAAAAACAATGTTGATTGTTTACTATTTGCATAAAGGTGAAAACAATTTACAGTGTAGGGCTTTAAAAAAGCTACACAGCGATCTTAATATATCAAAACATCGTTCGTAATTATATGGCCACCACTGTATTAACTTCTTCTTTATTTACGATCTGTGCTTACAGTATGTTTGTATCATTTGCAATTTACAGTACATACTTTTTAAAAGGTTTAGTTTTTTTTTTGCAGTTATTGTACAATCATCTAAGTCGGATTTTCAAGGGAGTTTCTTTCTATATTGATTTATCCATTGCTCAGTTCTTGTACAAATAAACTCCGACTGCTTCGACAGAATAACGTTAGTTGACTTTAAAAAATAGTCACTAAAAAAAAAACCAAACTGTTGTCATTTTTTTTTTTTTTTTTTTTTTTTTTTTTTTTTTTGGAGAAAGTGTGTGCGGGTTTCCTTCTACTTACTATAAGTCATAACCAGGGCTGCCAGATGAATTTCGGAAAAAAATCGTCCAAATCCCGATAAAAAAGAAAAAAATCGTTATTTCAAACTTTAAAAATCGTCAAAAAAAATCGGAAAAATAAAAAGTCACTATTTCCTGTAATAATTTGAAAATTTTTTTAATGAAATCATAAAAATTCTGAATATTCTCTCGACGTTTTGTTAAAATAGAAGAAGTTTTTGTAGAATTTCCCCATTGAAATACAGAAATTATTTCCTCTAAAAATTTCACTTCATGGAATTCAGCATTTCAAATTGCTTTTTATGTTTACAGATAAAAAGGCAGAATTTGGTAACAAAAACATTAATAAAACAAACAAATGATAGAAACTTTTAATTATTCAGAAAATCGTCACTTTCAATGAAAAAATCGTCAATCCTCACTTTGCTATATTTGAAACAAAAAATGGTCAAAATGACGATAGATCGTCAAATCTGGCAGCTATGGTCATAACCGATATAAGACAACAATACTTGGAGAATAATAAAGATGATAAAGAAATGAATAAAAGTTAGGCTTAAACCTAATGGACATATGTATGCATGTTTAAAATATGCTTAAAAGTGATATTTTTTTTGCACTATGTACTGAATTTCTATATGACAGAATCTCAGTTTCTTTGTATGTATAATTTTGTGCAACATTTTAAGTCTTGAGCTATTACGTTTCTTATTTTTCTTTTAATTGCTTTTCTTTAGTTTCTTATCACCCCACTTCCCAAATATTCATATGTATAACCGCAACTTTTTTTTATTATTTACTACCATATTTTTAATTGTACAAAAAAAGCAAACAATTTCTGTATGGAATGAATGAAATAAATAATGTAAGAAGAGCAAATATACAAATAAAACAAACAAATAAGACCAATATTAAGTTGGTTGACCCAAGTTGCAAAAGTGCAAAAATAAATAACAAAACTATTTAATAGTTAAACGTAACCGCACAGCTTGATATCCCATCTTTTTTTTTATTGTCGCAAAATTTATCAACAAACATATAAACATACCTTAATACATTTGTGTATAAGTATACAAATATGTACATACATACAATGTGTACATGTGTATGTGTACATACATGTATATATACATAGCCCTATAGGTACCCTGCAGGAAATGTCAATAGTAAAATTATACTGATTACCTATTGACGAATTATACCCTTACTAATGCTATCTACTATTGACATTTAGCACAGGCTTGTCCTACGAAATCTACCAGTAGACTGCGTCAATACTGACTAAGTAGTTCTTTTGGGACCACTTTTTTCTACACTTTTGGTACTCTTCTGAAAGAGTAAATGAAAATGCATTTTTTGCGTTTTATTAAAAAAAAAATACTAAAAAATACCTAATTAAAAATAAATTCAAAAACACCCAGAGTATTTGGCGGGAATCGAACCCGCAACCCTCTGAATGATAGTCCGGCGCACACTGTGGCCGTGTAGTGCATTTAATGGCCTTAAATCAAGGAGGTTTCGGAGCTTCATGAAATTTTGCACACATTTATGTTAAATTTTTTAAGAATTTTAGTTTTTTTTTTTTTTTTAATACGCCCACTTTTACGCCCACCTCCCATACAACTTAAATAGAAAATGTGGCATAACTTCCATGATTTTAAATATATCAACTCAATTTTCATAAAACGTTAATACTATAATTGTAGAATGAGCTCCTGAAAATATGAACTTAATCCGCCCACTTTTACGCCCACCTCCCATACAAATGATATTTCAAAAATGCCATATCTTCTGTAAATTTGTAACTAGAATGTTTATTTTTCGCAAAAATGCATATAACATCTATCAAATGCTGTTTTGAAAATATGAAGAAAATCCGCCCACTGTAACACCCACCCCCCATACAACTCCAATACAAAAATTTTGTCAGTTTCACTCTATTTCATTTACTAACAACTTTTTTACATCTTCGTGATAATCTAATTTTTTAAGCTTAAATTTCGTTCTAAATGAATTGATATATGGGTCGGTGGATATCAACAAATGATGCATTACGTCTTCGTTAGTAGAACAGCGCCCAGTCTTGCGCGAGTGATATAGCCTATAACGTCTATAATCTTTGTTCCTCGCTTCCTGTGCTTCTTCTGATAACATTACTTTGAAAAATAAACCATATGTTAATTTAAAATGTATGAAACAAATTGTATATTTAACCTACCTATAGGTAGAATGGCCTCAGATACAATTTTGCTACCATGTATCAAAACTTTATGCACGAGTAGCAAAGAAAGAAAGAATGCGCATTTGTTTTTGCAAGCGTAAAATAACGCATATTTTTTACTGTAATTTTTTGGTTTTTCATTGTTTTTTCGGCGGCGGGCAAATTGGGGCAGGTTTTTTTTTTTAGTCTGTTAGCTGAGACTCTCAGCTTTAATTTGGTATATGACTCCATGTGTCGCACTGCTTCGCACACAACTAAAAGTCTAAAAGAAAATCATAAATGTTTATTTTTTTGGCTCAAAATATATTGTCAAAGGAAATTTTTTTTTTAAATTTTTTAAAATTTTTTTTTTTAATTTACATAATGCTTAATGTCTATTTTAAGTGAAAAAATACTTATAAGGAACATTCGGTGTATAGTTTATAAGTAACAAGCTTTTGAATATAACATAGAAAACTATCACATTTGAGACTTGTTCACATACTTCAACTTTGCGCTGCTCGCGACAGAAAACCAATGGAGGTATTTGCATGAAATTTTCCACACATGACCTTCAGATAGTTTTTAACCATCTGTGCAAAAATCATCAAAATCGGACAGAAGGTCCAAATTGATTTATTGCCGCAGTGGCCACAGTGTGCGGCGCACTATTGCCTAGTCTAACGGTGCTCACAATTGAAAAAAAAAATATTCATTGTGACAATGCTGTCGACAATGTCGCCAAACCGTCACCAAAATAGTAGTCAAAAGTGGTGACTTGGAAACACTTGTCCCCAGGTTTCCTTCAGGGTAGCTAGTAAATAATATTTGTTGTTATACCAGTATTCCTATTGTAATTGCATTTGTAGGTAGAATGTTGTCCGCATTGGTTGACCACTTCACCAGACGTGTTGTATTGTCCGGCCACATTCAATTTTTTATACAGATTTTCATCGTCATTTCTACACGTTTTTTTTTATATGTACTCGTATAATCTCGTACTATATACAAGGAAAATAATAAAAAAGTGGAAAAAAATAAAAACAAAATTATTATACAAAAATAAAATACAAAGAAAGGGAATGCAACAAAATTTTAAGTGGCTTTATTGTAAAAACGACTGTATTATGGAATTGTGGCATTGTTCACATAAAATCTGATTACACTACAGAAGCTTCAGCTTGCAGTAACTCTTATTAGACTCGACCATTCTTCAGTAAAAATTTGGACCGATTTAGTTCACTGTCATTATTCAAAGCTGCAATGTTTTGGGTTATTGTCAAACGAAAACTAAGATTAAAATTAAGAACAAAACTGTTCTGAGCCACAGCGCACGGTGGCTTAGAATTTAATTTCATCGGCCAATAGTCAAACTTTTTATTATCACTGATTTCCAAAACTGTAATAGCATTCAATAACAAACATATTAAAACTAAGGTAGCCAAAAAATTAGATCAAAATATTGAAAAATATGATAAAATGTACTAAATTTCTTGATCGATATCAAATGCCATAATCTCAAATAAGAAAATTATGATCAATTTTACTCGATATCGAATGCGGTAATTTGGCCCCTGGTATGCTGTTAAAAACAAATATTTTATTATTGGTTGATAGTAGTCTTTAATAAACACTATGCCATATCTCTGTACTCGTTATACCTGGAGAGTTATTAAATGTTTTCCAAAGTACTAAATTTTAATCAAAATGCAATTTCAGAGAAATAGAACTGTTGAAGATCAAAGGGATTAAAAAATTTCCCTTTAACCCCATATATACTTTTTCACCAGCCTGTGGTATTCGGATACGACCAAGAGTAATTAGGCATCATTTAGTACCAATTAGAGATCTATCAGAGAAAGATCAGCGAAAAAGGAATAAAGATTACAGATTTTATAGAGAGCAAAATACCAGAAAAACATCACCAAATTAAACAAATGAAGATCTATTTAATATAATAATTATATATCTCTAGCATTCGAAAGCAATGAAAAATATAATACAATGACTTAGATGAAGACGCAAAAGGGCTAGAGGACAGAAACAATACAGAACTCAATATGGAATATTTGCAGGCAATTTTCCAAACGATTATTATAATCATAATTATTGCTTTTTTTTTGTTATTTAAGTAAAATGGAAAAAAATTTATTTGTTTATTGTTATTTAAATAAAAAAGGAATATAAATAATAAAAACTCGGATTTTATAATAATATCAGATTCAACAAAACAAAAATCCCGCATTTTCATAATAAATGCTAAAAAAAATCAAAAGTTTAACTTTGCCTTTAAATTCCTCATCAACTAATACTGAACAGATTTAAATGAAAATAAAACTGGAGAAAAATTCAAGATGATTTTTCTTCACAAAAAAAAATACAAAACTATATCCATCGGTTCAAAAGTTACAGATTTTTGGCCGATGGAAAACGATTCTGAGCCACTGTACAATGCAGCTATCTCGAAATATTGATCAACGCAAATAGGGATTTTTGTAACATTTAATAAAAAAAATGCACCAAGTTTAGAATTTCTTTTTTGTTTAAAATGTTTATTACAATTTGTTTTTCATAAATTCTATATAAAACATTTTAAAAAGATATCAACGATTAATAGTAAAAATAATAATTTTTTAAATAAACGATTTAATATAGATAAAGTCAGCATTTAAGCACTCAACATTTAAGCCACAATATGCTAATCAGAACTGATTTTTGTAAAAAATGGCTAATTTTTTAATTATTTTTGTTTTCTGTTTTAGGTACTTATATTTAAATTTTTTCAATAAAATGTGTTAGGGCTCCTCTGGGAATATAATCCTGGTTATTCGTCTAAAGTTCAGTAGACCAAACCATCAGGCTATACAAGCATATTTATTTTCATGTTTAAAATGTTAATTTTATTTTCAAACAAAGATTTTCACCCTATTCACCTTTAGCAATAACCTTCATGTGACGAATTTGATAGTATGTATTCCTTTATCATATATTCGTATTTCAAATACATTTAATGGAGTCGTATAGATTTCGTGATATTGAATTATTAAAGAACTGTAATTTAAAATTACTAAAAAGAAAGATTTCATCACATTTTCGAAAAAATTTAAAAACGCACCGCGCACCAACTAAGGAATTTTTCGCACCAAAAAATTAAAAAAACACCAATAATGGTGGGAAATGCACCAAGTTGACAATGCTACTTAAACATTAAAACATTTATGCGAACGAATTTTATATGAACAACGCAGTAAATGTATTTTAGTGCCTCTACAATGAAAAAAAGTGAAATAAAAGCGCAAAACGAACAAAAAGAAAAACATAACAAGTAAGAAAGTATAGGCGGTCAAGCCCGACCATATAATACCCTACACCCAGTATATGTATAAAACAGTTTTTCAGAAATGGGCATTATATGGGCGATAAAACCTATTGTGGACCGATCAACCAAAAATCTAGTATCATGATGTCTATGAATATTAATATTATATGTGTTAAACTTTATCTCGATATAAATACTTTTAAAAGATTTACGGAGCTCGTATTGATCTTATATGGGAGTTTCGACTAATTATGGACCGATCATAATAAAATTTTACCGTTTATTTTTAGACATATAAAATGTATTTGCGTTCAATATTTTTTGGATACCAACATTTTTGAATGAGTTATGCTCTTTAAAGTGATTTTCGGAAGTGGGCCTTATATGGGAGCTACGAGTAATTATGGACCGATCTGCACAAAATTTGTAGAAGTGATTTGGCTTCATTTACCACTCATTTGTGATGAAATTTGTTTGGATACTTGCATAATTCAAAGATTTATGATCTGTAAACCCAAAATTCGGGGGACATTTGTATGGGGACCAGGTGAAATAATAGACCGATTTCCACCAGTTTCAATCCCATCTGTCCTTGGGTCGAAAAAGTATTGTGTACCAAATTTTATCGAAATATCTTCATAATTGCGACCTGCACTCTGCGCACAAAGTTTACATTTACAGCCAGCCAGCCAGATGGAAAGACGGACCGACAGACATCGGTTAATCGACTCAGCAAGTGATTCTGAGTCACTGGATATACTTTTTGGTGGGTGTTGGCTCAATATTTCTGGGCGTTACAAACATCAGCACAAATCCCTCCCCACTATGGTGGTGTAGGGTATAAAAACATTTAATATTAATGAAAATGTTTACGATTACGATTGATAAAATTTTATTAAAATAGAAAATGTGCCAAAGTAAATTGCATATTTTTGTTCTAAAAAAACTTAAATATTAAATTTGTTTACTCAAATATTAAAGTTTTTAATAAAGTACAAAATGTATGGATGGTAAAAAATTTTTAATGAAAATTTTAAAGAATTTTTCAGCCTTTTTTTTCGAACGTTTTTTTTTTTAATTTGAAATATACATAAATTATTGAACTTAAGATTTGATTTATAAAGTTTTTTTTTTGTTATTTTTTTATTTATTGTATGTTCATTATATAACTGACTAAAGGTACGGTCACACATAAATAAAATATACTTGAACTCGTTTATTTATTGAAAAAAAAACTTGGTTTATTTCGAACAAGACACAAAAAACATTTAGTTTAATTTTATTTAATGCTGTTTTATCTTGCAAAACTCTTGTAAGAGTAAACAACATCAAAGAAATTTGTGCTAAAATTTGTGGTTACGCTTTTTTGAGTAAATATTTGCCAAATGTGAACGTACCTTAAGAATAGGTGTTTCAAATCTTATATCTAATAAATTTTAATTAGTTGGTCCAGCCAGTGCCCAACAAAAATTGTTTATCAATTGTTGTTGATATTTATTAAGTTGGCATTTTTCCAGCTTGTCTTTGGCGCAGATCTTCTTAAACGAATATAGCCATTATTGTTTAATATCTTGCGGGCTCATGGGATTGGCTGTGCATCAAACTTTTTTAAATAGTTTTCTTTTAGGGGCTCATTTTTTACCAAAGACGCCTTTAGATCTTTATAAATATTCGAATTTTTATATAGCAGTGGGCAATTGCGTCTTTGAATTCTGTCTATATTTGAAGCTTTGTCCGTTCCCCATAGCTGTTTTGCATAACACTATAAAGGTTTTATGATTGTGTTATAAAGTAAGATTAGGAATTTTTGCCAATGGGCCAATTAATTTGGATTAATTTCAATTTAATTTAAGTCAATTTTGCATCTGTATAGGATTTCCCTGTAAGGAGACGATATAGATTGTATTTAACTTAGGAATGTTGTGTTGTGTTGTGCTTAGTCCCCGTTTACACAGGGAAACATCTGGAATTCTCTTTTGTATTTTCCTTCGCGCTCATACAGAGAAACATTGTTGTCGGAAACATTCCAGTTTATATTTGTTTTTTGACATTTGTCTAATTGCAGTGTTGTTTTTTTTAATTTCTACTGTTTCTGATTTGCTAATGTAAGTATGTATATTTGATTTGTGAAATAAATTATAAAAGATAAAATTTATAAAAACATTTATTTTATTTAACATTATTTATTTTTTTTTATTCAAACAAAGTCAAATATAAAACATAGACAACAAAGCACGCCGAAAAGAAATAAAGCAAATGTCAAAAAGCAAAGCAAATGTATACAATAAGAATGAAAGCACAAAGCGTGCATCCGAAAACGGGAAACAAATTTCATATTCTCTTCCCCACCCGTCCCTCTCCGCCAAACAAAATGTTTCCATTCCAAATGTTTCCCTGTGTAAACGGGGACTTATTGATACAAATAGGAAATCATGATTCTCTACGCAATGAAAGGTTGTGTGTATGCATTTCTGCTCATTAACTTTTAACCTTTATTGCTTTAATTATTTTCCTAAATCAATAATATGATTTTGTAGGCAGCGATATACTTCTTGATGGTTTTTAACAATGCTTAGAATAGCAAAAATGTTAATGTGTGAATAAGATTGTTTGTTGGCATATCACATGTATATATTAAGTATTAGTAACAAAGGTCCCATGATAATTTCTTGGGGTAATACTGCGCTAACATATTGTGCGGAACTTTAAAAGTCTCCTTCTTTAAGCTTAAATGTTTGACCAGTAGCTTATTTGCGGGTAAATTTAGTTGTAATTTGTAATTAGAGAAAAATTCTTATTATTTCGGCTTGAGTTCATTTTATAATTAATAATTAGAAGAATACCATTGTAAAGTTATATTTTTTTTTATAGACAATTGGCATATTGGAATGCATTTTCTACCCCGCAAATAGAATGATCTACTTGTAAATATCATCTATTTAACTCTCCAATTAATGAGAAATAAACTGCGGGAATTATTCATATTTCTCATCACATGTTTATGAGTTAGAACGAAATTTACATACGTTTACAATGTGTGTGTATTCTTCTTTATTATTATTACTGTCGCTTAATGGCTCATAAAGCTGTAAACATTTATTGTTATTTAATTTGTTTGATTTAAGTTATTTGATTTATATTTATTTAATGTAATATCAGTCTATTAATTGCCTAAATGTTATTTGTCTCTTGATCATTTATGTATTTGTTTCCCCTTTTGTGCCTTTTACACATTCTACTGCGGTGCTTTGTTTTGTTAAGTTAGCCCGTTATTTAACATGTTTTATAAAGGATATCCCAACTAGAACGCAATTTTTAAATTTAACGCCATTCGCAGTGTCATAGTTTGACATTTGAAAAATTGTTATTGTTTGTTAGTAGAAGGTACGAGGTTAGTAAAAATGGAGTGCTACACGAATGAACAACGCATTCTCATTGTGAAATTGTTTTACCAAAATGGTGAAAATTTTGGGGCAACAGTTCACAAATTGCAATCAATTTGGGGTCACAAAAATGCTCCAAAAGAGTCAACTGTAAAGAGATTAATGGATAAATTGCGAACTTGTTTAATTGATAAACTAAATACAAAGTTATTTGAGTTTACACTAAATTTTAGAAAGTTTTGAAAAAGAGTTTCTTGATAGAATGAACATGCAAATCTTACTAAAACTAATCATACGCCTTCGTATGTACTTACATATGTGTGTGATTTCTTCAATTACAAATCACTCATACGCATTGTAGAGCAAAATTAAATGATAAGAAATACAGTACATATTTATTTTTTTATAATTTCGTACTTCAAACTAGTATCCTATTACACAAATATAATCTTGCTCGTTATTTTGGCACATTTTTTACGAATGTATATCTAACTTTCTTGCCAATCACTTTAAATTTATAAGTTTTTTATTAGCAAAAGCAGTCAATTCCACAAATACAAGTTTTTCACATTTTGTTTTTACTTTTCGCTCGATTTAAAATTAAAAATTTCATACCAATTACCTTAAACGTAGATGTCTTTATTGCCATGCGTATCCACTTAAACAGTTATTCAATTAAATGAAATTAACTCTTACTTGGTATTCAAAGCTAAAACGAATGAAAACACAAAACAAAAATTATGGATAATAATCATTTGAAGAAGTTCACAAAACTTAATTGTGAAATTTCGTAAAATTTTCTAATTTACAAATCACTTGTAAGTAATTTTACACAATTTCAAACTAAAACTCTTACAAGCATACAGACAACATAAAATGAGAGCTAAGCACACACTCATATATAAACTTACAAAACACACAGATACATATGTACTTGAAAAATCACGAGACATTAGAGAAGACATCATCCTCTTAGCGACACTTGACATTTAGCAACTTTACAACAAAATAAAACTAAAACTTGTTTATAATCACATCACATGGCAACATTACATTGCGTTACATATAACATATAATGTAACGTAACACTAACTAATACAAGTTTCCGTTACTGGAATACACACACTTGCTAGTAAATATATGTATATATGTGCAAACACACACTTACTTACACCTGGAAATGTGTAAATGTTCACATTAACTAACAGCGGGTAAAATGTGCTGCAAAGAGGCCTTAAAGAAGGCCTTATTTTGCAGTCACAAGGACTTCCAGCCTCAAAGTCGTTTCAATTTTACATCATGTGTCATTGTTAGTTAAGGCCTTGCCTACCCGCTATTGGTTAGATGCCTGATAGAAGGCCTACTTGAGAAGGTCTACCCACTAATGCCTCATACAAGGCGTAATTAAAGCTCTGCTAAATAAATAATTTCATTAAGGGATTTTAAATAAAGGTTTTTTTAAGGTTTTTAAATTAATTTTATGTATATTATGTATATACGAGGGCGGTTCAGAAGCTTTTTCAAAAACATTTTTATTTTTCAATATAATCTCCTGAAACTTCAATACACTTAGTCTAACGCTTATCTAGCAATTCTATCCTTTCATTAATATAGTTTTCCTCAAAGCTTTCAAAATAGTGGTTTACAACTGTAAGTGCATCTTTATTTGAGGTAAAACGCTTGCCAGCTAGGATTTTTTTTTAGATTTGGGAACAGGTAACAGTCACTGAGAGCTAATTCAGGAGCATAAGCAACTCGTACTTTAATTCATTAATTTTAGCCATTGTTAAAACACTTTTGTGGCCTGGTGCGTTGTCTGGATGAAAACTTATTTTTTGGTGTTGTAAGCCAGGACGTTTTTGTCAAATTTTTACATTTAATTGATCCAAAAAGTTACCATCGTACTCTGAATTTTTTGTTTCACCCTTTTGCAGATAGTCAATCAATAAAATATCTTTTAAGTCCCAAACACCGTCATAACCATACCAGCCGATTGCATTGTTTTTGCCTTCTTTGGGGCACTTCTTCCAGCTTCAGTCCATTGCTTGAATTGTTCTTTTGTCTCTTTTCTGGTGGATCCATGTCTCATCAACAGTTATGAAACGATGCTTAAAATTCATTTTATTTTTCTTCAAACGATCCAAACAAACTTGAGAAATTTTCATTCTTATGCGTGTTTGGACGATTATCACCAAATGCAGCACCCATCTTTCAGAATGCTTTTTCATCTGTAGTTCTTCATGCTAATTTAAATGGACTTGATCCTGGGCATCGCACATGCTATTAGCAATTTCACGCATTTTTATGAGTCGATCATTTAATATCATATTATGCACTTTAGCTACAAGTTCTGTTATTGTTGCTGTTTTTGGACGTCCACTACGTGGTTCATCTTGAATGCTTGTAAGATTACGTTTAAATTCAGCAAACCAATTTTTTACTGTTGCATATGAAGGAGCACTTTCACCCAACACACTCACCCTATCATTATAAATTTATTGACCCGATAAACCTTTTTTATTTAAATATTTAATGACACTGCGAATTTCTAATTTTTGCATTGTAAAAAAATCGTAGATGCGTTTTTTTTTTTTGAAAACTTGTTTCGATATGAAGGAGTTGGCAGATCGAAAAGAAATTTAACATGTGTTCATAGCATAGATGGAAGTGTCCAAAACACTTAACTTTTTTCTGTTTAACCGCGCTTTCTGTTCTAGGCCAAGAAGTTTCCGAACCGCCCTCGTAAAGTACTGCTTCACATGTACTTATTTACATAAAAAAACTTTCATAAAAGATTAAAATTTATTGACGCTCTCTTTATTCATTTTTATTACTCGTATAACAAAATTAGCAAAATAATGTTTGTTTTTTGTAGTGACGATATACAGAAATAATTGCAAATCCATTCGTGTTTGCTACTGAAATCATGATTTGTTGGCATTCTTATGAAATATAATTTAGAAAGTGTATGAAACGCCCTCTTAAACACCTTCTGAGCAAAGATATAGTGGAATAAGTATCGAATCTTTTAAAATGTGTTAATAGGTCTTCTATATGGCCTACAGATCGAAACACCTGCAATCTTTACCGCTGTGTAAGGTTTAATGTCTAAGACTGTGTGCGAACAAAAGTTTTTTTACAGTGATTTTTATATGTTAAAAAATATAGTTTGAGATCTTCAATCAAAGTCAAACTATTTTTACGCTTTAATTCACTTAGTTGTCATTATTTAAAATTTGTCATTTATTTAAAATTTGATGTTATGAAACTTTTTTAATAAAGAGTTTATTTAATTTAAACTATCTCACACAGCTTAGTTTTTGTTTTTAACAAAAAAGAAAGAGTATTTTCCGTTTTTCTGCTCTACAAAAATATATATATTTTCAAACATTTTATATGCCCTCACCAGGTCAACTGTTAAAGGGTTCACATAAGTATTTTAATAATTACTCGTATGTAATAAAATAAACTAATTAAGGAAAGTTAAAGGAATAAACCAAAATAGATTTCTTTGTATAAAAATGTTTGTCCAGCCATCTTCCAAATCGCTAAAAACTTTTATTGTCAAGAACTACAGTAACACCAATATTGTGCAATTGTTTAATGCTGCCGACAGTTAGGGAGGCTGATATACATATAATGATATTTTTATATCATGCGGAGACAAGGTTTTGGAATTATCCACCAATTAAATATACAAAACTGAGTTTCTCTGCGAACAAAGTATTTTAAGAATTTATTAGATTAATAGTAAAATATTAAATACTTATAAACTATACCTTTTATTAATTTACCTGCAAACAAAGAAACGACATTTAAGTTTATAATTTGATAACAATTCCTTTTGTTTTACAATTTGTACTAATTTTTATAATAAAATTAAGCAAATTAATTTAAGGTAATAATTCTTTCAGTTTCTTGTTACATTTATGAAAAACATATGTTTAGATGTCAGGAGTCTAATAGAATGTATTATTCTCAGCTAAGACAGGTATTTAAATAAAGAAATTCAATTTCTTTACATACATATATAATTTCTGTTGCTTTGACAGGGAGCTAAATTGAACTAAATCGAACAAAAACTTTACTGAAGTGTGGTGATGTCGAATAAGAAGCAGAAACAGTTTATGCAACAGAAACATTTTATATAAATATCCGAAGCAATGTCAAGCAATTTGTGGTCTAAAGTGCACTATTTTTTTTCATTTCTTTAGTTATGATTCAAATATAATATTTAATGAATCTAATGAGTGCATAAAAGTAATAAATGCGACAGAAAACTTTCCTCTGTAGATTTTAATTTACTTGGTTTATGATTTAAGGAAATTTGTATGTGTTCTATAAGAATCTAACTTAACTAATTTCAACGATTTATTGTTTAAATTAAGACAATTTCAGAATGAGGTTGTGCGAAAAGAGTCAGTTTTAACGCTCGTAAGACTCAATACTCATTGGTCTTGACGTTCTAGGCATGAGAATCCAGTGTGAGGTTCGCTGGACTAAACACATTTTTCAACTGTCAAAAGAAGCGTGCAAGTGCCTTGGCTTCTTTCAAACGGCATAGGAAATACTTCACTCCATCTGATCTCCTTACTATTTACACCACCTATATTCGACCGAAAATGGAATACAACTCTCATGTATGGGCCGGTGCTTCGAAATATATTTTGGAGTTACTCGAACATGCTTTTCGGTGATTACCCTACTGTCACCAACTCTATTGATTCATTGGCGCATCGTCGCAATGTGGGTTGTGTTTCACTCTTCTATCGATACTATAATGGAATGTGTTCTGCTGAAATTAGGGAACTTGTTCCCGAAACATGACTGTATAGTGGATCGCACAACACACTACAGGGGAAATTCGTTCGTATTCCCTGCCACAAAAGAAATTATGGCTCTATTTCCAAAGGGTTGTAAGCTAAACAAAGAACAAATACCAAAAGTTAATTCTGGTCTGATACTTTCTTTTATATACGAGTACATATATTTATTTTCCTTATGACAATTAAAAGAAGGATTTCGAAGGTATTGATACATATTTTACTTTTAAATTCATAATCATATATTAATCTTTTTGTATGTATATTTATACACTTTTTTACACATAAATGTTTGTGAATTTTGTCTTCACTTTTTACAACAGGCTACCTAAAAGTAAAAAGATACAATTTTATTCACTTTTATTGATTTGAATCATCGATTGTTTTCCTGAATTTTGACTGCCCTTAACGGTTTCAAAAAACTAGGGCAGCAGAAACTAATGTATATATTGTAACGTTTTTACCTTTTAAAAACGATGAATTATTTCTTTTAACAATGTAGTGTATTGAAACGCTTGAAGTTCTGATTACAACTAACTTTTATTTGTGTATAAGAAACAAAGATAAAGCTTACATTTAGTTTGATTGAGTGAGTAAATAAGTACTTAGGTAGGATAATGTTGGATAAAGCATTAGAGATGATGGACCAATCATCATAAAATTGCGTTATATTATTTTTAGACATATAAAATGTATTTGCGTTCAATATTATTTGGATACCAACATTTTTGAAAGAGTTATGCTCTTTAAAGTGATTTTCGGAAGTGGGCCTTATATGGGAGCTACGAGTAATTATGGACCGATCTACACAAAATTTGTAGATGTGATTTGGCTTCATTTATCACTCATTTATGGTGACATTTGTTTGGATAGTTGCATAATTCAAACATTTATGATCGGCAAACCCCAATTTCGGGAGGACATTTGTGTGGGGGCCAGGTGAAATAATGGACCGATTTCCACCAGTTTCAATCTCATCCGTCCTTGGGCCGAAAAATATCATGCACCAAATTTTATCGAGATATCTGCAAAATTGCGACCTGTACTCTGCGCACAAGCTTTATATGGACAGCCAGCCAGCAAAGACGGATGGACGAACGGACGGACAGATATTGCTAAATCGACACAGGAAGTCATTTTGAGTCGACCGGTAAACTTTAAGGTATACTATTCTTTATTTAAAGGCCCCAACATGAATTGTGGACATTAACCAAAACAAAAAGAACAGAAAAGAATCATTTGACATGATTTGATATTTAACTATTTAAGTATGTCTTAAAAGTATAAAGCCAATTTAAGGTATATTATAATTATAAAATTATAACGGAAAAACTACGATTTAATTAGAATCTTGGTCCGCTTTCACACATTTCAATTCTGACTCTCCAAGGCAAGTCTTTTTGGTTGATAAGGAAAAAAAAATAAAAAGGGCTGATGACGGCCTTGGCCGGGTAGAGAATGCATTCCAATTTGCCAATTGTTCCAGTACTTTACAATAGTATTCTTGATTATTCAAACTATTAGCCTAAATAAAACTTTTCTCTTAAAAAAAGGGCTCATACTTGACGATACTAGTCAATTTTCTTATTTCCTTCTGTTTTCCCCTTTTATTTTCTTCGTCTTGTTATTGGTTTGCATGAAAAAGTAGAAATTTGATGGTAAAGAGCACGAAAATTTAAAATACGCGTGTGAACAATTTGGCAGGTTCAAAAGACTGAAACGTGTGAAACAACACTTTATAATTATGGCAAATAAACGATAAAATATAAATAATTTGTACTGATTCTACCTAATATAATTGTAGTATGCTCTGACTGAAAAGTAAGCGTTGTCTACTTGTCACGCCTTGTTGATGTTTGAAGAGAACAGCATGACTTGACAATGTTTAGTGGGCGCAGTATTCAAACAGTTAGATTTCGAACGAGCGAAGGTAAAAATTTTATAAAAATAATCTATCCCGCCTCAGAGTTCGTTAAACTTAAAAACCGGTTGCATTAAACCAACAAAAATCCTTGTCTAATATTTGACATATGACTGCATCTGTCTGCACATTTAATTTTTATGCTTAACAGTCATAAACTGAAACTACTTTTATATTCATCATATTATGCCTGAAAAACTTACTTGCCAGAATGAACATTTCGCCCAGCAGACATATATTTATGTACGATACATAGACAACATATAAATGCTCGTTAGTTAACGTATAAAACTAAATGTCTTCCTAAAATCGTTTCCGCTTTAAGTGTTTACGTTGTTCAGACAATTCAACTGCTACTTGTAGTTACTTCAATAAGTAAAATTAATATATACAGACATTAACACCAATACGAGTGAATTTACACATGTACTTACATAAATTCCCGCTTTACATTATAGTTGTTTAGCTTTTATGCTGTCTTAGCTGTTGTTATTACCAATACTTAGCAGCAGTGGTGCTTGCTACTCTGCTATTACGTTTACCACACACATTGAGTTTGTCTATAATGTACGTTTTTACAGACACAATTTGAGCAAATATGACAAACAAGAAAAGTTTTATTTACCTTAAATAGAAATTATAGTAAGAATAGTGTAACAAAACGCATTTTACGGTTAGTAAGCCGGTAGGAAATTTAAGAAAAAACAAGTTAGAGCGCAATATTCAGCTGTGCCAAAACTTGAATACCCTTCGCCTAAACGTAATAAGAAACACAAAAACTAAACTGGTTATAGGACAAGTATATCCATATTATGTGTTTTATTACTGCAAATTTTATTAGTATTTTAAACATGGGAAATTTCACGTCAAGTGACCCAATTTTTAAAATCGATGTCTTCCGATTTGGATGAAATTTGCACCAAGGTTAGTACTATTGGATATTATGCCAGATCCAAATTTTCAGCTCTATAGTTTAAGAACTGCCGGAGTTAGAGGGGGTCAAAGTTGGACATTTTGGTCTTACAGGGTATATTTAAAATGAGTGTTACTTTTCTACCAAAAATTGTGCAAAGGACTTTAGATAGCTATTTCATCAATCATTCCAAAAATATATATTTTTTTAAGTTTAAAAAAAAAATTTAATTTTTTTTTAATAATTTTTTTTTTTTAATTTGTTTCAATTTGGGCTCTTTTTCCTCAAAAGAAAGCTTATACAATTTTATTTAATGTCTTTATAATCGCTTAATGGGTTGCGAATGGGATATCTATCAAAAAAATTATTTTTTAACTCAATAATAATATTTGGCACATGTATCATTTTCATTTTCCCCCATTTTTTTATTTTTTTTTTTTCAAAATGGAGTTTTTTTTTATTTTTCGACAAAAGAAACTTTAAGCTAAGTATAGACGATATGTTGAATCAGCATATTTATGCTGAAAAATTTGTGACAAGTGCTTACATATCGTGTAAACGCAAAATTTTTTCAGCATACGTATGTTTAACAACATTTGCTAACAGTTTGTTAACAATGCAAACAAACGTATGTTGGTAATTTTAGCATATCGTGTAAACAGCATATTATTAGTGTTTGACAAATTTCCTGCGTATGTTGACAGATATATTATTTGTTGAAAAGCGTATGCAAGCTTTTCAGCATATGGCAAATTCATATGCGATCAGAGTTGTATTTTCTAATAAAGCTGATAAGAAAACAACAATGTCGGCTTCATTGATTTAAATCACAAATTATGATCTAAAGGACATACGTTTAACATTTTTTAATTGTTTGTATAGTTTATACAATTTATTATATTCACATATAAAAACAAAATAATTGAACACAAATATTAATTTAAATGGCGGAAAACTGTGTTTGTTTACATTAGCAAAAACATATGTTTTTGCATCTTTTTTGTGTAATAGTGTGGCACCTATGACATACTTTGTTGCGATTTTTTTTGAGTGTGATAGAAATAGGTCAGATTTTCCAGTGAATGAATCGTACGATTGTGTAGGATATTGTATCACGACCTTTAAGACACAGGTCTCTGGAAATAAACAAAAACCCCATTATTCAAAAACGATTATTATGTTTAACAAACGTTTATTAAGACAGATTTGCATATGAAAATCATTAATTAAATTTATTGATAATTTTTCTTGGCTTAGGATTCGAACCTGGGTTGTTGGTCGAGAAACACTACTTTCTCTCATCATAATTCTTTACGTTCTCACCCACTGCGGCGCCCGCTAGCCAACAGTCAAACATCAATCCTTCAACCAGTATTACCGGTGGTTCGAAATTTGCTGTAATTATCATTTTTCATTTATTTACATGTTGCATATAAATTTGCTTAATAAACATTTGTTAAATTTAATAATCGTTTATGAATAAGGGGGAAATTATTATAAATGTTTTACATGTTTTCGTCCATTATTTGCATATTTAGTGTATAATTTACCTCGATTTTGTTGGTAAGTTCTGCAATATTATATTATTTATTATTATTGCTGTTTTTTACAATAAAATATGCTCTATTTCTTTATAACAATTCCTTGTATAATTTTACACAATAACCTTCTTCCTCTCGTCGTTCTACCCATTTCTTTTTCCAAACTCTGCGTCTTTTTGCTTTTAATTCCACTTCATCGGCATTCAAAATCAGCACTGTACAAGCAATAGCTAGACCAATTTCCTCCCACGTCATCATTTTTGTTTTTTTTATTGATATTTTTATTATTTAATTTTATTTCAAAAATTACACATAAAATACAGAAGTTGAATAATAATTGAAAAATGTTGTCAAACTGACTAATTTCACAAACAAATGTTTATACGACTCAGCATATGTAGCACCATATAAATTCAACATATCGTATAAACACAAAAATCGTATGCTAACTTTTATATTGACATTTCATTTGCTGACATATGCTGACATCAAAAAATTTTCAACATATCGTGTAAACGTCTAACACATGATATAGGAATTTGCTGCTAATTTTAATCATATGGCTGTCAGCATATATATGCTGATTCAACATATCGTCTAAACTTACCTTTAGACCATTTCCTTTAAGAGCTTTGTGGTAACTTAATGGGATGCGAGTGGTGTATCTATAAAGAAATATTTCAACTCAAAAAACAAAGTTTTTGAATTTTACCATATGTGACTACAAAGCTCTTAAAGGAAATGGTCTAAAGTTTCTTTTGTACATTGTATTAAATTCTTTATTTTATTCTTATTATTTAATTTCGTTAGCGGATTTTATTTATTAAATTCGTGTATCAAAAAGAAAAATGTGAATTAAATTCGTAAATTAAATTCCTCTGAAATAAATTTGCTTACGAGAGAAGTGAATTCTGGTACTCTGTAGCCCGTTTCTGTATTTTTCGCATCGTAAAATTTTCCGCACGAAATGAGTGAACTGCAACAAAAACAGTGTAAAATTATACAAAAACAAATTTATCTGTCATTCAAATAAATTTCCAGCAATTATTGGAAGAATGTGAGATAAAGTGTTTCTGTAACAATATTTTGCGAAGAATTTCACACAAGAACTGTAAAACTAAATAAAAATAATTTTTTATTAAAAATCTTTCTATTTCATTAGTTCGGCTTGAGGTCCTTTTTATTAAAAATATAAAAACTCTTGTTCGTTTTTAATTTTTATTATATTTTATTTATTTCCAATATTTCGACCAACTTTGTTGATCATCTTCAGGGAAGAAATATAATTTAGTGTTTAATACAGTGTTGTCCGATGTTAATATCTTAAGTTTACTTCACTTTACTTCAGTGTTCACTTTACTTTACTTCAGTGAAGTAAACTTAAGATATTAACATCGGACAACACTGTATTAAACACTAAATTATATTTCTTCCCTGAAGATGATCAACAAAGTTGGTCGAAATATTGGAAATAAATAAAATATAATAAAAATTAAAAACGAACAAGAGTTTTTATATTTTTAATAAAAAGGACCTCAAGCCGAACTAATAAAATAGAAAGATTTTTAACAATATAAAAGGTCTACATAGCACATAAAAAACAATCAATAATTTTTTATTTAAATAATTTTATTATTATTTTTTATTTTATTGAAATAATAAAACAAAATTATTGTGTTTTAATTTGTTTAGCCTTTTATTGTTTTGATCTTTTTTCTTCGTTGACATTTGGCTTGCATTTGACACTTGCTTACTGGAAATATTCCAATAAAAACATAATCAGCGTTATCTGTTTTCGCATTCAAGTACAGAAACATTTTTTTCTCACAAATCTAGAAACGATTTTTTGTTTCACACTTCATTTGAAAAATTTTACAATGCGAGAAATACAGAAACGAGCTACTGGCTAAATTAATAATAGTATGACTCTTTTGCTGTTGCACATTGTAGGCAAACACTTTCACTTCTCCAAATTGGTCGTTGCAGAAATAAATGTTGTACAAAAATAATAAGAAAACCTTAAAATATATAGTGAATATTCCTCATATCATTGTCGTTCATAACACATTTCCAAATGGGTGTTTTACACGCATTACATCTTAATAACCATAATAATAATGCAATGTTCACTAATCTACAAATTTTCCAATTTTCTAATGGTTAAAGGCACACTGTCTTTGAAGATGACGACGATGAAACAACATGAATTGAACAACATCAGATGATGATGATGATGTTCTGACACAATCGTTGACATCAATTATGATGTCTTTGAAGATTTTAAATTCATTTGAATTTATAAACGTTAATCAAACAGCATGAAATTAAACAAGTAAGAAAGTATAGTCGGTCAAGCACGACCATATAATACCCTACACCCAGTATATGTATAAAATAGTTTTTTTAGAAATGTGCGCTATATGGGAGATATAACCTATTGTGGACCGATCATCCAAAAATTTAGTGTCATGATGTCTGTGAATATAAGTATTATATGTGTTAAACTTTATCTCGATATAAATACTTTTAAACGATTTATGGAGGTAAAAGTAAAATACGGGGAGGGTCTTATATGGGAGTTTCGACTAATTATGGACCGATCATTATAAAATTATACCGTATTATTTTTAGACATATGAAATATATTTTCGTTCAATATTATTTGGATATCAAAATTTTTGAGAGAGGTTTGCTCTTTAAAGTGATTTTCGTAAGTGGGCCTTATAAGGGAGCTACGAGTAATTATGGACCGATCTGCACAAAATTTGTCGAAGTGATTTGGCTTCATTTACCAATCATTTGTGGTGAAATTTGTTTGGATACTTGCATAATTCAAACATTTATGATCGGCAAGCCCCAACTTTCTATTCATTGGAAAATATACATGGCAACATTATTTTTTTATTTGACGTTTACTGGCATGAGACTGTCAAACATTCACTCGTATGCAAATTTAGCTGCGAGTAGCCCTGCAAGTGCGAAAAATGTGAGTGTATTAGTAAAAAAAAATGTGAGTGTATTGAGTTTGACATATCCGTACTCAAACGCAGAAGTTAAGAGGAGTTTAATGTCATGAATTTATTCAAAAATAAAATTAGAAACAAAATGTCATTAAATACGTGTACCAGTTTAATACACATTAAATATAGCCTAAAATAAGATAATGTATCTTGTTCAAAATACGAAATACCTGACTAAGTGTGCTCAAAAATTAATTCGAATGAAACATATAAAAAAACTAAATATTTTATTGATAGTGTCTTATGGTCTGAAAATGGTGATGAACAAGAAATCAAAATTTTGTTCAGTAACGACCAATTTTAAATGTATACTATTTAATACTATGTATTTAATAAAATAATTTATTAAAATGTAATGTGAAATGTAATTGAAATATGTATCTCATGGTAGTAATTTTTTTCTAACAAATTATTTCATAAAAAGGTTTTCGTTATTTTGATTTTTAAAATATTTTAAATATAGCTCCTTTTCGCACTTTATCAAAAATTTTGACAGCACATCGCTGTAAACGGATTTTCTTAATTTAGCCCTTTTTTGAAAAATGTTTACGCGTTTTGAGTATCAAAAGTTGACATCACTGGTCAGTTGCTTTTCTTTAAACCACGCGAGTGCATGTGAAATTACATAGTGATTGAAAAAAAGAAATTAGTCAATTAATAATTATTATTACATACACATGTGTTTTAATAAATAATATGTACATAGGTAAAAAAAGTAAAATAAAAATAAAATCTGTCCATTACATATTAAATTCGCATAAAATATCAAAAGTTTAACAAGTTCTTTGTGACATTTATTGCAAATAAATTACAAAATAAAATAATATTGTTTCCCCTTAAAATAAATAATTCTGTATACAATTTAATCAATAAATTTAAATTATAGAGAAATTTGCCAAAATTTATTAAAATATACCTATAAAGTATTGTTTGTGTTTTCGTCTTTTATCATATTCTTTGTGGTCTCAATTGCTTGCATCATAAAAAGATGTAGTGTGGTTGTTGTTGTTTGTTCTAGGCATTAATAAAAATGCAAATGTTTGTGTTATTGTTAGTTTTGTTAAAAGTGAAGAGTGTTTAAAATTTAAGTGAAGAGTACACGAGTACCCAAATTAACAGTTAATTGAGTAAGCAATATTAATTACAACAACTACAACATTCGCCTTGGTACAAGGTAAGTTTTTTTGTTGTTTCTTTTAATATTCACTTGTAAGCAAACCAATCTCTATGATGTTTATAATCAGCGTTGCCATTGTAACTGCTAATTTATGACAATTGTGGGTAATTTGTAAGGATTTTGAGGGGATTTATAATGATATTACGTTTATAACGTAACATTGCGAATGTAATATACTCGTATGTAGGAACATATGTATGTATGTATGTACACAGCTTTCTTAAAATATATTTTTAAAATATTCAAAATAACTCCTTAATTTTGAATTTAGTGCTATTTTGCTCAAACAATTCCAAATTAATTATAGATGGAAATCGAGTGTAATGAAATTATAGCATACAAACATGTACATATAAACATTTTAGAGCTTTCCTGAATTTTTAATATTAATTTTAAAATTTGGTTTAAATTACTATGATTTGCATCCTTTTTTATATAAAGATGATGATAATATTTGTTCCATACTTTGATTTTCTACCGTTGAAATGTAATCAAGATTGTATAAATTTGATGGCTTAAGACGGTTTTAGTGACTTTTTTCAAATCACTTGCAAAATGTTATCACTAATAAAGTTTTAAATTCTGATTAAAATAAAAAAAAATTTGGTGGCCACACCTATTTTCGAGTGGGCGGGGCTTCAAAGTTTGTAATAATAATTTATTAGACGATATATATGTATGTATATCAGAGGTGATCAAAATTTAAATGCTTATGTATTGGTGAGAAAATGAGACAATTTTAAAGGTACAGTAAAACGAAAAAGTAAACGAAAGATTTTTATAAAATAGTAAACGTAAAAAATAGTTTCGCTTTAAAAAATAATAAAAAGTTATTTCGCTTCGCAAAATAATGAGTTCCGTTTGTATTTTTAACTCATATTTTGTAACTTCAACTTTAAAGGGGGCTTTAAAAAGATCAAAAAAGGGTTCAAGGGCATCAAAATCTTTAAACCTATCTTGAAAATCAAAATCTTTAAACCTATCTTGAAAATTTAAAATTGAATGGGGTTCCCATTCTTTAAATATTTTATAACACAAAAGGCATTGAAAATTAACAAATACATTTTTTATTACGAAAAATTTTCGTAGTGGTACCATAATTTTTTACGTACTGTATTTTAAAAACATTTAAAGCATCCGCTAAGCATGTGTACCATGTGCCATGTGAAAGACAACTGAATTAAAAGAGCATAACAAAGTAGTGGGTTGGGCCAATAAGCAGTTGTTCTATGAAATGATCACCTCTGATGTATACCAACTGTATTTTAAAGACCTTTCCAAAGATATATAACATGACCTATGTATATGGACCACCTATAGAAAATTATTTTTTGATCCGATATTTTTTTAAAAAATCTAAAAAATCTGGGAAAAAGGTCAATATGAGTAGGTAAATAAATTAGAAAATTTTAATTAAGCTTTAATTTAAGGTATAGGTATTATATAACCTTAGATATTAAAGAAGGATTATGATATTTCAATATAAAAAAACAGTCGATACTATGCGAAGTCGGTGTTCTGTTACCATAGAGGAGAAAATGCATTTGACCGGCCGTAGACCTGCAATACAGGAAATCTGAAGTATGCGAAGGCTGTGTTTTGTTATTATATTTTTTAAACTTTGAGGGCCCGCCGCCTAGAAAATAGGCGTGGCCGCCAAAAAAAAAATGTATTGCTTTATCTCCTCTAAAATCCCTATTTGATGAAAAGAATTCTTTTTGAGCAAAGTCACTAAAACCGACTTGTTCCGAGAACGCTTATAAAGAGTAGTGTGTACAACCTTGCTCGAAAACAGTACTAAACGATATCTATTGATTTCATGAAAGGATAGGCCTAGAGCTGAATAAGATTATAGTTTTGATAAGGCAAGCGAAATTTTTATGGTTAGATGGAAAGATAACAATGTTTGCACGATTGGAACAAATTTCGTTATTTTGGAGCCTATGGGGAAAGTTAAAAGATGATGTCCGATAAAGAACCAGTCTGTAGGAATGTACCGAATTACTGTGAAAGGCAAGAAGTGGTGGTGGGTTTTGTTTACTTACGTATTGGATATGACTATTTCAAATGCATGGATGTTATATTGCATTACAAACCCTGATAATCATGCCGATCAATTATGGTTTCGCAGACATATAGCACGAACGTTTCTAAGCAACAAAAAGGACAATAAATATGGGTAAACATCTTCTAGAATTGAAGAAGAAGACAGGAAAAATAATGGCCACAACCCCCAAAAATTACCAAATCAACTTAGATGTGCTATGAGCTCAAATCGATTTAAAACATCATGTAAAAAGTACCTAAAAATTATATATTTGGATCATAAGCGCCCATTGTACTAAACTTAGTACACCTCTAAAAACACAACTTAGAATATTTTTTCCCCGTTTTTTTCTTTTTTAGTACATTAGAAATGATATTTAAAACTAATGATAAAAAATTAAGTTTAAAAATTGTTCATAGTTTTTATTTGGGCGTTAATGGGTTAAAGCATAAATTTCAATGATGCATTAACAAAATTCAGCCATATTTATGCAAAATCGAATGAAACATATAAAAAATCTAAATATTTTATTGATAGTGTCTTATGGTCTGAAAATGATGATGAACAAGAAATCAAAATTTTGTTCAGTAACGACCAATTTTAAATGTATACTATTTAATACTATGTATTTAATCTGTATGGACCTTATTTATTAAAATGTAATATGAAATGTAATTGAAATATGTATCTCATGGTAGTAATTTTTTTCTAACAAATTATTTTATAAAACGGTTTTTGTTATTTTGATTTTTAAAATATTTTAAATATAGCTCCTTTTCGCACTTTATCAAAAATTTTGACAGCATATCGCTTTAAACGGATTTTTTTTTAATTTCGCCCTTTTTCAAAAATGTTTACGCGTTTTGAGTCTCAAAAGTTGACATCACTGGTCAGTTGCTTTTCTTTAAACCACGCGAGTGCATGTGAAATTACATAGTGATTGAAAAAATGAAATTAGTCAATTAATAATTATTATTACATATGTGTTTTAATAAATAATATGTAAAAAAGTAAAATAAAAATAAAAGCTGTCCATTACATATTAAATTCGCATAAAATATCAAAAGTTTAACAAGTTCTTTGTGACATTTATTGCAAATAAATTACAAAATAAAATAATATTGTTTCCCCTTAAAATAAATAATTCTGTATACAATTTAATCAATAAATTTAAATTATAGAGAAATTTGCCAAAATTTATTAAAATATACCTATAATGTATTGTTTGTGTTTTCGTCTTTTATCATATTCTTTGTGGTCTCAATTGCTTGCATCATAAAAAGATGTAGTGTGGTTGTTGTTGTTTGTTCTAGGCATTAATAAAAATGCAAATGTTTGTGTTATTGTTAGTTTTGTTAAAAGTGAAGAGTGTTTAAAATTTAAGTGAAGAGTACACGAGTACCTAAATTAACAGTTAATTGAGTAAGCAATATTAATTACAACAACTACAACATTCGCCTTGGTACAAGGTAAGTTTTTTTTGTTGTTTCTTTTAATATGCACTTGTAAGCAGTATGATGTTTATAATCAGCGTTGCCATTGTAACTGCTAATTTATGACAATTGTGGGTCATTTGTAAGGATTTTGGGGGGATTTATAATGATTTTACGTTTATAATTGCGGTGTACAGTATTATTTGGGAATGGTCAAGTAACATTGCGAATGTAATATACTCGTATGTAGGTACATATGTATGTATGTATGTACATACATAGGTTTTTTAAAATATATTTTTAAAATATTCAAAATAACTCCTTAATTTTGAATTTAGTGCTATTTTGCTCAAACAATTCCAAATTAATTATCTATAATCTATAATCCATCTATATAGATGGAAATCGAGTGTAATGAAATTATAGCATACAAACATGTACATATAAACATTTTAGAGCTTTCCTGAATTTTTAATATTAATTTTAAAATTTGGTTTAAATTACTATGATTTGCATCTTTTTTTATATAAAGATGATGATAATATTTGTTCCATACTTTGATTTTCTACCGTTGAAATGTAATCAAGATTGTATAAATTTGATGGCTTAAGACGGTTTTAGTAACTTTTTTCAAATCACTTGCAAAATGTTATAACTAATAAAGTTTTAAAATCTGATTAAAATAAATAAAATTTGGTGGTGACACCTATTTTCGAGTGGGCGGGGCTTCAAAGTTTGTAATAATAATTTATTAGACGATATATATGTATGTATATCAGAGGTGATCAAAATTTAAATGATTATGTATTGGCGAGAAAATGAGACAATTTTAAAGGTACAGTAAAACGAAAAAGTAAACGAAAGATTTTTATAAAATAGTAAACTTAAAAAATTGTTTCGCTTTAAGAAATAATAAAAAATTATTTCGCTTCGCAAAATAATGAGTTCCGTTTGTATTTTTAACTCATATTTTGTAACTTCATTTTTAAAGGGGGCTTTAAAAAGATCAAAAAAGGGTTCAAGGGCATCAAAATCTTTAAACCTATCTTGAAAATTTAAAAAAAGGGTTTCCCAGTAATCTTTGAATGTTTTATAGCACAAAAGGCATTGAAAATTAAGAAATACATTTTTTATTACGAACAATTTTGGTAGTGGTACCATAATTTTTTTACGTACTGTATTTTAAAAACATTTAAAGCATTCGCTAAGCATGTGAAAGACAACTGAATTAAAAGAGCATAACAAAGTAGTGGGTTGGGCCAATAAGCAATTGTTCTATGAAATTATCACCTCTGATATATATCAAATGTATTTTAAAGACCTTTCCAACGATATATAGCATGACCTATGTATATGGACCACCTATAGAAAATTATTTGTTGATCCGATATTTTTTTAAAAAATCTAAAAAATCTGGGAAAAAGGTCAATATGAGTAGGTATATAAATTAGAAAATTTTAATTAAGCTTTAATTTAAGGTGTAGGTATTATATAACCTTAGATATTAAAGAAGTTACCATAGAGGAGAAAATGTATCCGACCGGCCGAAGACCTGCAATACAGGAAATCTGAAGTATGCGAAGGCTGTGTTTTGTTATTATATTTTTTCAACTTTGAATGCCCGTTCCCTAGAAAATAGGCGTGGCCGCAAAAAAAAAATTGTATTGCTTTATCTCCTCTAAAAGCCCTATTTGATGAAAATAATTTTTTTGAGCAAAGTCACTAAAACCGACTTGTTCCGAGAACGCTTATAAAGAGTAGTGTGAACAACGCACAAAGAATCAGTCATTGTATACCTACTATATTCTTATAAATATTTCCAAATATAGCTTATTAAAGTTTAAATAACTGTGCATATTTATTTAAATATTTTCATAAAAAATTATAATAAAAAAAGTCTATCGAATTAATTCTCAGCGATGTAACACATATTCACCTTGATTGTTTTTTTTTCGTCAAAATTTACCCATTTGACATTCAGAGAATCATATGTAATTCTCGAAAAACAAATAGTTTCCACAACTTGTGATTTTAGTCTCCGGACTTTGGGCTGGAGGCATCAATAAACTATATTGCTTCGAAAATTAAGGTTTGGCAAACAGTGTCTCTTACTGTGGCTGCTATTGATGTGGACGAAATGTGATTTCAATAAGACACTGCAACATGCCATACAGTCCGTGAAACAATTCGAATATTGCTTTAGACATTTCTTGGTTTTCTCTTTTCGATGCTTTAAAATAGTGTGATTTAATTATATTGGATTTCTTGTTATTGGTTTATTAAAGCAGAAATTTCAATGATGCATTAACAAAATGGCTGAATTTATGCAAAATCGAATGAAACATATAAAAAATCTAAATATTTTATTGATAGTGTCTTATGGTCTGAAAATGATGATGAACAAGAAATCAAAATTTTGTTCAGTAACGACCAATTTTAAATGTATACTATTTAATACTATGTATTTAATCTGTATGGACCTTATTTATTAAAATGTAATATGAAATGTAATTGAAATATGTATCTCATGGTAGTAATTTTTTTCTAACAAATTATTTTATAAAAAGGTTTTTGTTATTTTGATTTTTAAAATATTTTAAATATAGCTCCTTTTCGCACTTTATCAAAAATTTTGACAGCATATCGCTTTAAACGGATTTTCTTAATTTAGCCCGTTTTTGAAAAATGTTTACGCGTTTTGAGTCTCAAAAGTTGACATCACTGGTCAGTTGCTTTTCTTTAAACCACGCGAGTGCATGTGAAATTACATAGTGATTGAAAAAAAGAAATTAGTCATTTAATAATTATTATTACATATGTGTTTTAATAAATAATATGTACATAGGTAAAAAAAGTAAAATAAAAATAAAATCTGTCCATTACATATTAAATTCGCATAAAATATCAAAAGTTTAACAAGTTCTTTGTGACATTTATTGCAAATAAATTACAAAATAAAATAATATTGTTTCCCCTTAAAATAAATAATTCTGTATACAATTTAATCAATAAATTTAAATTATAGAGAAATTTGCCAAAATTTATTAAAATATACCTATAATGTATTGTTTGTGTTTTCGTCTTTTATCATATTCTTTGTGGTCTCAATTGCTTGCATCATAAAAAGATGTAGTGTGGTTGTTGTTGTTTGTTCTAGGCATTAATAAAAATGCAAATGTTTGTGTTATTGTTAGTTTTGTTAAAAGTGAAGAGTGTTTAAAATTTAAGTGAAGAGTACACGAGTACCTAAATTAACAGTTAATTGAGTAAGCAATATTAATTACAACAACTACAACATTCGCCTTGGTACAAGGTAAGTTTTTTTTGTTGTTTCTTTTAATATGCACTTGTAAGCAGTATGATGTTTATAATCAGCGTTGCCATTGTAACTGCTAATTTATGACAATTGTGGGTCATTTGTAAGGATTTTGGGGGGATTTATAATGATTTTACGTTTATAATTGCGGTGTACAGTATTATTTGGGAATGGTCAAGTAACATTGCGAATGTAATATACTCGTATGTAGGTACATATGTATGTATGTATGTACATACATAGGTTTTTTAAAATATATTTTTAAAATATTCAAAATAACTCCTTAATTTTGAATTTAGTGCTATTTTGCTCAAACAATTCCAAATTAATTATCTATAATCTATAATCCATCTATATAGATGGAAATCGAGTGTAATGAAATTATAGCATACAAACATGTACATATAAACATTTTAGAGCTTTCCTGAATTTTTAATATTAATTTTAAAATTTGGTTTAAATTACTATGATTTGCATCCTTTTTTATATAAAGATGATGATAATATTTGTTCCATACTTTGATTTTCTACCGTTGAAATGTAATCAAGATTGTATAAATTTGATGGCTTAAGACGGTTTTAGTGACTTTTTTCAAATCACTTGCAAAATGTTATCACTAATAAAGTTTTAAATTCTGATTAAAATAAAAAAAAATTGGTGGCCACACCTATTTTCGAGTGGGCGGGGCTCAAAGTTTGTAATAATAAACAAAACTGAAGACACCAATGAAAGGAAAGCGTTTTGCTAAGCGTGTTTCAGAAGTGTTTTGAGGATTGGAAAAAATGCTGGCATAAGTTTATTACATCTGAGCGGGATAACTTTGAAGGCGACAAGATAGTTATTGATGAATAAATAAATACTTTTTGAAAAAATTTAAACTTTTTTGACCAGACCTCGTAAATATACATATATGTATACTATTTACGTTCCCTTATAAATTAAAAGAAATCAAAAGGATATCCTTTTTTACTTTTCTTCACTACATTTTGCATTCATACTTTCACAAACCCATACGAGAAACTAAACTAAAATAAAATTCAACAATTTTATTTATTTTCATATTTAAATTGTATGTGTCTGTGCCCTTAAGCAATTTGAAATTAAATTTGCTTCTTATGCAGATCTAGCTGTCTTCTACATATTCTAAAACATTAATATATAAAAATATATAACAAATAAAAACACCTCGATCTACTTACTGTTGCTTCCCTAAACTGTATACAGTTTACCCTCTTGAAAAACCTTATTTAGTCAGAACAAAAAAAGAAGGATATAAAATATGTTTTTGGCTACAATTATCTCAAGTCACATAAATATGCTGTTGAAAAAGTAAAATAAAAGACAGATACACACACACACACACTCATACACACACTTCTTCTCCCATGGTATTGTAGTTGATATAATGTTTATGTAAATTTAAAAAAAAAAAAAAAGAGTTAAACAACATTGTATTTTGGTATTTGTGGCTTAAAGGCTTTTTTTAAAGAAGCTTTTGTATTTTATTTTTTTAGTAATTTATAAGAAATATTATAATTATACACAATTGTTGGATAAGATTCTTATTTTTGTAAAATATTGCAAAGACTGTGTAACGTACATAAATACTTGCAATAATATATTTTATTGGTGGCAATAAAATGCTCGATTATATGATAATTTAAAGCTCAGGAAGGATTTGGCAAATAATAAACTAAATAAACTAATATAAAAAGTTGTGTTAACTCGTATATTTATTAAAAATGATAATTATTCAGCCACATCTTACTGCAAAATGAAACTAATTTACTTTAGTTTTATTAACATGCCAGAAAATATTTAAGTTTATTTTTTGACTTTTTAAACAAGTCGTTTTCATAATATTTAATTTATTTAAAATTTGATTTTTATTAATATTGTTTAATTCACAAGCAATGTTGTAATGTCGTACGAGTTGTTCGTCATCTTGGTAGTTTCTATATAAATACCCTGTCGGACAAAATAAAGTGTGTTTTCAAATATTTCCAGTTTTTTTATTAATACATGTATTTATTATTTTCTAATAATTATAAATTATTGTTTTATTTTTAATACATTTACAAGAAAACTTAGGCCCCGCTTACCGTTCACAGTAGCAAGTATTTTCATGTTGTATGTTGTAAACTGTAATTACGATTCACGACACTTATCGGCTTAATCGTATGAAAAATTTATGTTGTGTTGTAGTCGAGACAACACAACATTTTAGTGTTGTAAACGATAATAGGGCCCTTAACTTAGAATTCTTACCTTATATTTTCTTATATAATGCAAAACTAATGACATATATGGAATTTCAAGCGACAAAATATATTAACCTAATACAAAGTGGCGTCTCCTTTCTTATTAATGACCTCTCTCACTTCTCTCTCGTTTGGCAAACTTAGCACAAGGTTCTTTAGGCTATTAGAGTAAACTTGTGAATGTTTGTTCTGGATTCCTTCAGTATTTTGCCTTCGAGGATTACCCAAGATGATCGATTGGGCTTAAGGCGGCGCTCTGAACAGGCCATTCTAACTTTTCCACATTTTTTCTTTAAAATATTTTTTAACGACCGGAGTCGTGTGCTTGGGGTCAATGTCTGGTTGAAATATAAACTCCCACAAGCCTATTTCCTCAGCACTGCTATAAAGATTTGCATTCAAAATATTTACATAGTCCTCTCTAGTAAGTGATTCTGAGTCGATGGCTATACTTTATAACAATATTTTTGGGCGTTACAAACATCAGCACAAATCTCCAAATATACCCTCCCCACTATGGTGATGCAAAACTAATCACAGGTGCACATCAGATGCAGCTAAGTGATGAATTGCCAATAATGTATTATTGGAATGGTATTCAGCTCAATTAAGTTAAAAAATATGTTGAAATTAAACCACCAAGTGAAAATTTTTTGATATCAAGTAAATCTATTTAACATCTATTTAACATCTATTTAAATTTAAATTAACAATTTTCGAACGTATAAATTCCATATATTTGGAGTGCTTTAATGGAATGATAAATATATCACATTTAGTTGGATTAATTAATTAATTAATACTATTGAAATGCTTTCTTGAAAAAAATTTTATTGACTCTATGGGCTTAAAAGCTATTGAATAAATAAATAAATAAAAACTATAGTTAGTAAATTTAAAACAGTTGAAAAATTAAATTAAATTCCTTTACTCATCTAAGTTAAGCTTCAATGTTTTACGAATATTTTATCAGAAATTAGATTTTATCCAGTCAGTCGTCACACTTAGAAGAGTTTTATGAAAACACGATATTCTTTTGTGAGCAGGTCAAGCCGGTCTAATATGTTTGTTCACTTAAAACTGCTAATGCAACTGTAAATGAAAATATTTTATAAATAATATTGAATGTAAACACTTGATGCAAAACCTCTTGAAATGTGAAATGTGAATATAACGTATACATGATCATACAGTGGAATGTTTATATATTTTCTAAATACTTAATTATAAAATGGAAATAGTTTAGTTTAGATTAGATTTTAAACCTCTAAATATGTGTTGGTTCTAATTTCAAATATACATGTGTATATGAATCAGTTTATTACCAATACATACATAATTATTTCCGGTAATGTTTTGTGGTACTACTATCCGTTGTCTATATGTTTGCCTGCTGCTTTGTTCGTGCACGGGTATGTATTCATATAAGTATAAAGTATTCATATATAGTTACTCAAACAGGTGAATTTCCCTTAGCATTTATACTTTGGTACATATACTTATATGTACCATGCACATTAGGGTGGCTCTTATTTTGCACTGTTAATAAACCATTTGTAAACAAAACAAATTTCCACAAAATCTAAAAATTTAACATCGCTACTCTGATTTAAAAAAAAATCAGTATTTGATTTTAGATAGCTTCAATTAATTTCAGCACTTTGAAGCATCGAAAAATTGAGAAATCATGGCCAGCCTAATATACATAAATATATAAAGTGCGTATACTAATGTATAATTACCTAATGGTAAAAGCAGCTAACTACTATTTAATTTTTTTTTTTTAATTAGATTTTTAACATTTCCAGCTAACATTTGTATTATTTGTTTAATTTCTTAAGCTAAATAGTTAAACTGCAGTTGGGGCATTTTACCCTACGTCGCCTTGTCTATGTAAAATACAGAGAATTTTATAACTGTGTTTATAATGCGTAAAGCGGTTTATTTGCAATAAATACATTATGAATGTATGTACTTCATACATCATCTACATGCTTGTAAAGATGTTGCTTTGTATAGTATGTACTTGTACTTATTTTATTTACATTTTATTTAAAAATCACAAGTGGTTTTAAATAATTTGTTTTACAGAAAATAGACAGAGATATGAAAAGAAAATTATAGGAATTTATTATTAGGTATTATTGTAGTGCAAATACTACTACTTTAAGCCCAATTTTATTAAAGAGCATAATAAAGAGTGATTTTTAAGAGCTTTTGAATTTGTTAAAAAAGAAAACGCATTAAATTTAGAGAAATTTATGAAATCTTTATTTAAGTCGAAAAATCAATTTTATGGTAACTAAAAAAAATTACTTTTACATTTTTAGATTGTTTTTATTTTTTTTTCTTTAGGGTTTTATGTTTTAAATTATTACCCAACAAATTAATAAATATACTTTTTTTTAAATTTATTTTTTCAATTTTCTGTAAAATATTCATCCATTACCATAAAATTGATTTTTCTACTAATTTTAACTTTGATAACGCATAAGTAGGCCCCTGCAAAGCGTAGCATCCTTTCCAAACGCTCATTTCATAGGCTGAACAGTTGTCTATTATATGCTGTTTAAACTGTTCAATTATCTTATTCGGTTCAAAAGATATGAATTTTGCAACGAAAAAACGCAAATGGCGCCAATGTGCGCCATACAATTTCTGTAACCATGTCTTTTTAATCTTTTTTACTTCTAGAAGCCATACGGGCATGTACGGGCAAATAAAAGCTTTTGAATTATATAAAGAAATAATCAAAGAACAGGTTTTGCAAATACGGCAAATATACAAAAATATACATTTTTTTATTTTCCGTCAAAGTTGACAAATAGTGAAAAGACGGATAGTTTTTAAATAGTGATTTACCAGGAGAAACACAAAGCAAACAGGTAATTTTTTTGTATCATTATACATTTAATAAATACATCAATCAACACAAAGAAAAAATATGGCGATTCGTTACCTACTTTTCGTGATATTACACCTGAAATCTCAACAAATTGACTAAAAATTGTGTGTTTTTTTGAAAACCGAAAGTCGGTCACCTTTGAATGGTTATATCTTCTAAACAAAAAATGTGATATTATTAAGAGTGGCATATTTGAAATCGTTGAAAAGTTTCCTATAACATGGGTTTATTCGAAACTTCGTCGGCGCTCATGAAAATTCTGATTTTTGCAACCTCGTTTGCTCTACGGGCGCCACTGTGCGGCGCACAGTGAAAATTAAAACAAAAAGCGAAGTATTGGTGTATATGAAAGCCGGTATTTTCTTGAATATTAGCTTCCTGTATGTCAACCTTTGCGGCATATCTCTGTAGCTATGAATCTTATTATAGCCCCACAAAAAATACTCTACAGGCGTTAAATCGAACGATCTAGGCGGCCAATTGACCGGCCCCAACCGTGAACTGTTCACTGAACTCGCCTCTCAATTAGGTCGTTGTTTAGCATGTTGTGTGACACCGTCTTGTTGAAACCACATTTCAGACAAGTTCAGCTCTTCCATTATGGGCAAAAAAAATGCTTATTCATAGCACGTTAGTGCTCGCCATGCGCAGTAACGTTCCTAACTTTATTATCTTTGAAAAAGTATGGTCCAATGATGCCACCGGCCTATAATCCACATGAACAGTGCATTGTTCGAGATGGCAATTATTCCAATGCTTCTGCTTAATTATTATAAATTTAGTTCTACTGCTCTTTATAATTAAAATTGGTATTTAAATTAAAGTATACTTTCGCAATATTTTTGAAGCAGTTTGGTAGTGAAAATCAGCAAAATCGGTATGGTAGAACAAAAGTTATGGACAAAAATGTGTGACAACCATCAAAATATGATATTTTTAACCAGTTTTTTTTATTGCTATTGCTTTAAATATATTGCAGATTATAATGTGCGTGAAGAAAAATTTTACATTTACTTCCCCAAACACAAACCATTTATGTTAACAGAGTCATGTTAACTATTTAACAAAGACAATGTTAAAGTTTTAAAATTCAATATATAACTTTACTAATGACATTTGAACATCAAAACAGTGCGAAAAAATTCAAAAAAATCAGCATCTATGAAAAAAATCTTAGAAAATTTAAATAATTAAAAATATTACTCTAAAAATATTTTTGTATAAAAATTTTTCGAAAAAATAACTTTTGAAATTTGAAAAAAGACTGCTCCTTTTTTCACAATTCTTTGAACGTGGGCGAAAAAAAAGTACAAACTGTTAAAACTTCTGAGTATAAGGTATTTAACTAGACCATACGGCAATCGCTCCCAATACTTTTTGTCCGCCCATTCTTAAAGAATTGTCCATATTTGACTACGTCCCCCATATAAGGTCCACTTTCGTAATTCACGTTAATACTAAAAGGTATCTTAAATTCGACGTGAGACATCCTCATATGCATAAACTTCTTTGTTCCAAAATTTAAAAACATCAGTCCGGGATTTGTCTTGACATATAAAGTCCATTTCCTAAAACCAACTTAACCCACAAAAATGTCTAACATATATCGATAACGAAGCAACTTTTATACAGATCAGAATTTTCAATCAAGAACTCATACTAATATAGGGTATACGGCAATTACGCTACTGGATTTTTTAGCTGTCAGTCCATAAATGGCAATATATATACATTATACTGCCTGTGAGTAGTTTATGCAATAAGAAGTAATAAAACATATGTTTTTTAACATTTCGATTAAATTATGTGCAATAATTCATATTACTTTCAGTATTCTATTAGGGTACACTTAAATAATCAATTGTAATTATATTCATCACTAAGTTTTTTTAAAACGGGGTCCTTTCGACTCTACTTAAGTGTTCGCACGTAGTGAACTACCACGTAAACCAACCAAGTATAAAATGAGAGTGAAAATAACATGTTATTGCCAACAAAAAACTACAAAATTATTAAAACGGACGGACTCTTATTATGTAGATATTTGTAAGAATAGATTAATAAAAAAAAACAAAAATTACAATACAATAAAAAAATGTTTTAACAAATACATAGTTTGAAATTGACTAAACTTTTCAAGCGTCAAATTCCCGAAAACCTTTCAAGGTTGACATCTATGTAATGGTTTTGTCAAGAAGTTATATAAAACTATTTAGAAAAAATACACAGTTTTAATTAAATTCCTAACATCATTTGTTGAATACATTTTATATTAATAAGGAGTGTCTGATCCTTATTAATATAAAATGTATTCAATTTCTTGACAAATTTCTATTAAAGATCTCAAAACATGACAGACATTGCCTACTCCCCCTTTCAAAGGATGTAATAAATATTTCAAAACCACAAGACTACACTGAGTGACAAATTGGGAGGGTAGTAAAAAAATAACACATCGTAAATTGCCACACAATTCGTCTCAGCTGCTTGAGTATCAGAATTTAACTTTCCCTAAATTTTTGTACGTTCAAATTTTTTGACTTTTTGACTGTCGAGTACATTTATCACTGCCAATAATTTCTGGAGTATTTTTTTTTTTTTTTTGTATAGTTTACAAGTATTTTATTTTGGCATGTTTTTTTAACCACATTTGTCTGGTGTTTGCCAGTAAATAATTACAAATATTTTAGAATTTTTTTTTCCTTACTCAACAGTATTTTTTGTTTTTTTTTTCACAAAATTTTTGGTAATTTGTAAGCAATAATTTATCTTACTTCCTTGTTTTTTTACATATATACATACATACACATATAGACAGACATATTTTTCGTTGTTTAAAACAACTGGCTGTCTTTTATTTTGTTTTGAAAGATGTTGGCAGTTTTGAATAATTCTGTAATTTCTTTTGTGCATTTGTAAGCAAAAATTTTATAAAAATTAGGTAATTATGTTAATTATACATAAAGAGGATTTAAATTATGCGTGATATATGTGGTGGAAAGTGTTTATGACATGATATAAATGTTAATATAATTAATAGCATTTATGTAAGCAGTTTATGGTAAATGCAACTTAAAGTGTTTGATTGCTTACCTACATTTTAATTGCTTTTAAATAATTGATCACTTTAAATATTGTGAAAGCTAAAGTTAATCTAATTATTACACTTCTATAAACTGGCAAAGTGTTTTCTTTTCATAAGCAGCAATTTACTTTGAATTCAAACACCAAATAATTGCAAGTTTGAAAGATATTAAAATGTTTTCAGTTGTTCAAATGTTGCAGCAAATGCTAGCAATATATTGCTATAATATACAAATCAATATTACCGCCATAGATCCCTAAATAAATGAAATCATAAAGCTGTATTCAATTCAGAGATTTTTCTGCAACCTAAAAATCATTTAAATTCTAGTTTTGTTTCGCCAAAATAATGCATACATCATCCTTAAAATACAACCAAAAATAAAAAGAACAGCATCAGCATCGGCAACAGCAACATGAGATACTTTAAAACAACTATTTTATGAGTATTCTTCCACTTTTACATACATATATATGTATCTATGCTCTATTCTAAACAATGAGGTCGATGATGCTACATCCCAGCATACTATTCTAGGTGCGCTCCGAAAAGGGAGTTAGGAAAGAGTCCAACAAAAGAGCAATTTCGGAGTGCTCCGAAAAAAGGAGTCAGAAAAGAGTCCAACTAAAGATTATTTTTGGAGCGAAAGAAAAATTAGCTTGTTACTGTCCTGAGTCGGCACGCAGTATGACTCAGAAATTTCACTTAATTATTAGCTTGTTCGCCGATCTCGAACGTTAACGTTCGCTTAGATAAGACTTAAGACACAAACTTTTTATCGTATCTATTTTTTTACTCAATCAAGTTTGTTTATTCCACAATCAAGTTTATGTCTTAAGTCTTATCTAAGCGAACGTTAACGTTCGAGATCGGCGAACAGGCTATATGTGTGTTGTTGTCCTGTTATTTCCTAGCATACCATTCTAGGACCGCTCCAAAAAAGGAGTCAGAAAAGAGTCCAACTAAAAAGCATTTTCGGAGCGAAAGAAAAATTTGCTTAAAAAATTATTTTTTTAAATGAATTCCATTTTATTTTTTTTATTGTAAATACAATTTATTTAATTTTTTTCCATTTCTAATTTAGTTTATTTGTAAATGAATTCTCTTTTTGTTTAAGTAAAAACAATTTAAAAAAATAATAAATGCGCCCTTTAAATTTGTTGTATTTAAAATTGCAATGACTCTTTTTTGACATGATGCTCTTTCTGACCCCAAAAAACCTTCATAAAGACTCTTTTCTGACATTATCTAAGAACTCTTTAAGAGCCCAAAAAAAAGCTTATAAAAGACTCTTTTCTGCCATTATCTAAGAGCTCGTTAAGAGCCCAAAAACCCCTCATAAAAGACTCTTTTCGGACATTATCTAAGAGCTCTTTCTGACGGACCATTTTCGAATATAATGACCGTCTTTTCTGCAGGTTTTCGGAGCAATTATGATTGTTTTTTGGGCTCATAAAGAGCGTTAACACTCCGAAAAAGGTGTCAGAAAATACACTTTTCGGAATCATATGGCTTGCTGGGATACTACAAGCCACTTGTATTTTACAAATAAAACATTCACTATATTCATATACAAAACCTGTAAACTGCAAACATTTGTAGTTGCAGTCTGCTTTAGATTGTAATATTACTACGGTTTTTGTTTTTTGTCTTCTTAAAAAAAATGATTTTAACTCTACTTTAGAGAGTAATAACACTTGTTCTTTATCATGTTTCTATATGAAGTGGGTTTTATGAGTGACAGTAGTGTTCCAAATTTCAGCACAGTGGTGTAAATATATTGCAAATAATCCTATTTTTGTTCTAATTTCGCAAAGGAAAATTAACCTTAATTGGTTGGTCTTTACAGTGATCTGATTTTAATAACTCTTCTTACACCTGAAAAGAAGTTGTAAAACAAATTTTAAATATTCACTTATTATGGAATTGCAACTAGTGCTAAATTGTCTGTAAGCTGTAACTGGATTTTTTTTTTAGATTATCCTTTATTTTTAATTTAAACCTCTATTAAATAATCTAGAGCATATTTTACAATTACATACAAAAACTTAATTTTTGATGGGGAAATATGAGTAATTACACATCAAACTCCTTTGACAAGTACAGATTCTTGCACATACTGGATACTTGCACACATCGATTCTTGCAACATAGAAATATTTTTCATTACGCACTCAGTACTTGCGACATCCGAAAATGTTGAACTCGATACTTGCAACATTTTTGTATTATTCTGGCATGCTGCTTTGTTTACGTTTTCTTAGACTGAATGCATTTCGAGAGATCCCCGTCGTTTTATGCTGCTGATGCAATGTTGTAATTTGAATCAGTTTAAAGCTGACTATTGAGAGCTGCGGTGTCATAATGGCAACGAAAAAATTTACGTTGCTTACAATTGAAAACAAAGCTGAGATTTTAAAGAAATTAACTGCTGGATTTTCTACAAATTCCTTAGCCAAAAGTTTTCTTGTGCATAGATCAACAATAACTCGTGTTAAGAGAAATGAAAACACCATAAAGGAATTTGTGGCGCATTCTGAATTCGGCCTTAAGAGAAGAAAGATGCTTAAACCCTCGGAGTTTCCAAAAATGGAAAGAGCATTGTTTAAATAGTTTTAACATCTGATATGTTCAAAGAAAAGGCAAAGTTATTCCATGCCAAAATTCAGGAAAAGTCGGGTGTCTTCCACGTTAGCAATGGTTGGGTTGCAAACTTTAAAAAAATACATGAAATCCGAAGACTCAAAATATGTATGTGGGGAAAAACTGTCAAATAAGATTGATTGTATTAACTCATTTTTGCAAAAGCTAAATGAAAAAATTGCCGATCTAAATTTGGAAAAGAAACCTCGGCGCCGTGACATAAAATCTGTAAAGAAATAATAACTCTCCTTGCTTGTACGAATGCTGCTGGAAATTATAGAGTGAAATTAATGGTTATTGGAAGATCATCAAATCCTCGTTCATTAAAAAATGTTACGGATATGCCTATTGTCTACAAAGGTAATAAAAGTGCTTGGATGACACTGGTCTTGTTTGAAGAATGGTTTCACAGAATATTTGTTCCAGAGTTAAGTCAATTTTTGGTCCTAAAAAAAATCCTTTTATTAATTTAAAATTTCTTAAATCTGTGGTTGAAAGACTTCCTTCGTGGAAAAAATCTTTCCGAAAGAGCTGTTTTACTTATTGATAATGTACCATGCCATCCCAAAGAAGGCGAGTTAAGGAGTAATGATGCTGAAATTTCAGTAATGTGCCTACCTCCAAACTGTATGGCTCTTATACAGCCCATGGACCAGAATGTTCTAAGACTGACGAAGCTGAACTACAGATCGCTCCATAATTACTCGTAGCTCCCATAATGGCCGACTTCCGAAAATCACTTTAAAGATCATAACTCGCTCAAAAATGTTGATATTCAAATAATATTGAACGAAAATATATTTCATATGTCTAAAAATAATACGGTACAATTACTCCCATATAAGACCCTCTCCGTAATTCAGTTTAAGCTCCATAAAGCGTTTAAAAGTATTTATATCACAGCATCATGACACTAAATTTTTGGATGATCGGTCCACAATAACCTATAATATACTGGGTGTATAGTCGGGCTTGACAGACTATACTTTCTTATTTGTTTTTATACCCTACACTACCATAGTGGGGAGGGTATATTGGATTTGTGCTGATGTTTGTAACGCCCAGAAATTTTGGTCTAACAGGCACCTTAAAGTATACCGATCGACTTATAATTTAACGATTTAACGATGTAACGATGTCCGTCCGTCCGTCTAGCTGGCTGGCTGTCCATGTAAATCTTGTGCGCAGAGTACAGGTCGCAATGTTGAAGATATTTCGATAAAATTTGGTACGTGAAATTTTTTCGGTCCAAGGACGTATGGGATTGAAAGTGGTGGAAATCGGTCCATTATTTCACCTGACCGCAATACAAATGTCCTCCCGAAATTGGGGTTTACCGATCATAAATGTTTGAATTATACAAGTATCTAAACAAATTACATCACAAATGAGTGGTAAATCCATAAATCTTTTAAAACTATTTATATCGAGGTAAAGTATAACATACACAATATTTATATTCACGAAAGTCATGGCGCAAAATTTTTCGATGATCGGTCCATAATAGGTAATATCTTCCATATAGCGCACATTTCTGAAAAAAATTTATACATATACTAGGTGTAGGGTATTATATGGTCGGGCTTGACCGACTATGGTTTTTTATTTGTTTTTTTAATATAATTAGCTTTATTCAGCTTTTTTGCTTATCTGCAGAAAACACCCAGAGTCTTTGGCAGGAATCGAATCCACAACCCTCTGACTGATAGTCCGGCATACTATGGCCTAGTCCATCGGGGCACCCAAATTACAAAAAACACCTTTTAGACCTTTTAGAACTGAACTAGAACTAAAACTGCAACCAGAATTGGAAATGCAACTAGAACGAACCTAGAACTAGAACTGAGTTGATCCATATTTTTATTCTGCATTGCAATTGTGTGCACATATTTATTTAATGTTTTATTTTCAATGATTTCATTTTTACAATTCTGTGTATTAGATTTCTTATATTCTTCTAACATATCTTTATAATGCTCTGCAAGGACACGCAAATATATTTTATATACATATACATATATTATTTTATTACTATTCTTGTTGTTGATGTTGTAGTCGTACAAATATGTAAATGTCTATTTATGTTTTACGGCTCATGTTCATATCTCGGCATATATATATATATATATATTGTATTTTACTTATGTATGTATGTAGTATTTAGTTTTGCTTATATGTATACTCGTATGTATTTCCTTGTGCTCTTTCTTTTTTTTAAATATTTACTAGTTTTGTGCTCAAATTTTATGCAAATTCAGGAATTTTGTTTTTGCATTTATTTTTTGCTTTGTTTTTTGCTGTAACTAATATAAATTATGCATGTCTGACTTGTGATAGCAAAGGTGTTGCAACTTCTTCTCTTTTTTGTGACACATTGTTTTTTTCCGAGTTTGTAGGTAAAAGTGTTTTGAGGTTTAATAAATGTAAATAATTTTAGTTTTTTTTTTTTTTTTTTTTTTTGGAAAAGTTCAAGGGTGTGGTTGTGTTCATGGGCGTGTGTGTCTGCGTGTTTTTTTTAGTTTGTTTGTGGTAGTTCTTATCTTATTGTTTTAACAAAAATTATTATTACTTTATTTGCTAAAATAGTGTTTAGAATTTAAATTAATGTGTGTGTGTGTGTGTGTGTGTGTGGAAAATATGATTTAGTAAACAATTTATTATAAAAATAATTAAAAATACATTTTTAAATTTATGACATTTTAACACTTCAAATGAAAACTTGTTTTTTTATAAAATAGCGCAATTCACAAACTTGTGCAAATGGTATTGCATCAGTGCATTTGCAAACAGGTTTAGCATATTGTTGCTCTACACTAACAAAATACACAGCAAGAACAAAAATATGCTAAATCGTTTTGCAAATGCAATGATGCAATACCATTTGCACAAGATTGTGAATTGCGTTAATAATTTATGAGATAAATAGAAATACTTGTGGGTTGTTAAGTGGCAATAGTTAAGTTATTTGATTCGAAACACCTTGATGAAGAAGCTGTACTAGGATGTTTTGTTAAATAGCAGCTATTTAATATTTACCTATAGTTCAAGACTCCTCATAACTTTCTTCTTAGTTCTGGTATTACTGAAGCTTTAATTTCATTTAAATCTCTTATTTTTGTGGGAGGATTTTTCTTTGAATTTAGTGGTGCTTGAAAATATATCTCTGCATATATAAGTTAATATTCCATTAATTAAAACACTAACACTAATTGTTTTTTTTTATTTTTTTTTATTTCATTTCATTTACGTGTTGTTTTACTAATAGATAAAACTTAATTGAACTCAACTTTTTCTTAAAACCTAACTTAAGGTTAATGTCTTAGTTATTGTAGAATTTTGGTTTTAACAAAGTAAGAATTTTCTTAGAAAACAGTTTTTTGTATCATGAAACTTTATTTCCAAATTTATTCTTAATACTGACGCGTAACAATTTCATTGA
Source organism: Bellardia pandia (assembly GCA_916048285.2). Taxonomy (NCBI): domain Eukaryota; kingdom Metazoa; phylum Arthropoda; class Insecta; order Diptera; family Calliphoridae; genus Bellardia; species Bellardia pandia. Next base: position 53,260,278 of record OU696531.1, read on the forward strand.
TTTGCTGCTTGCACACTTTTTGGTGTCAACGTAATTTGGTTTGTAATTAATAGGAAAAAAGAAGGTAGACAAACTCAGGTATAGCCCAGCAAATATTTTTATGGTTAATACTTCCCCTCCCCCTTACGTTATGGGCGTCTTCGATCGTTATGTTTCAAAAATAGGGAATCTTCGACAATCTTGGTATCTGTTGTACGTAACTGGTGTTCGACGTATTCCATTCAGAAAGTGGTATTGGTGCTATTGATAACGGGGTTGGAACTTCGCTCAATTTGGCCTGGGTGTGTATTTTCTTTGCCAGTACTCCTGCAAGCAAAATACTTCAAACTAATTGTAAGCCAATTGTGCCCCTAGAATTCCGTTTGGTTTTGGTATCCAAAAGAGCAATAGATTTTGTGTTGTTTAGATTGAGTTCATTCACAGTTTCCAAGGTAAGTACTTCCTCAATAGCTGACGCAGGTAATCTAGGGTGCAAAATGGCTGGTATTTGTTTCCAACTGTTATTGTAACATTGTAATATTGTAATAGGTATGTTCCATTAAGGTTACATGGTTCGTTCTTAATGTGAACAGTGCCATTATATTGATGCAACAGCAGCAGCCCTGTAACAATTTCTTCAACTGTGGGTATATGGTCATAATTTGTTAACGTGCCATTTGATGCATCCTTTAGTGCTTATATTTTATACTTACGAGTAGGAGAGTAGTGGTACTATTAGAAATTTCGTTAGTTTTAATAAATTTTACAATTTGATTTGTAGTTTTGGCAAGGTCGTTTATATTTTCCATAGTCAATCTATTAATGACGACCTGTTGCTTACTATTTTGCAATGCATTATTTATCTTTTGTTAAATAATTTTAAAATCTGCATGATCTGGATTTCCAGCGACTCATTTGCACGTGGATCCTATGATATCTAGGGATCTCTTAAATCTAGGCTTAATTCTATTTATATGGGTTTACAGCTAATTGACAAATATTTTTATACCCTCCACCACCATGAATGAGAGTTTATAAATATAAGTTTGTCATTCTGTGTGTAACATGGGGAAGCTATTAAGCTATGTCCGTCTGTCTGTCTGGGTAAAACGCTCTCACGTCCAAAAGACACAACCAAAATCAATAGATTTTACAAAAGTCCGTTTATTATTCTCCTATTGAAAATCAGCAAAATCTGTATAGTAGAACCAGAGTTATGGAACAAAATGTGAGACAACCTTCATAAAAGTTTGATATTTTTAGACATTTTTGCCATGAATTTTTGTACACGTTATTTTTATGACAAATGAAGAAAGTGTGAGGAAAATAGTAAAAATCGGTCTATGATTTCTCATAGCCCCCATGCAAATATCTTCCCGAAATACGACTTCATGATAAAGAAATGCCTGTAAAATTGGAATATTCCTACAAAATTCGGCAAAACTAAGTGTCATGTAAAAAGAATTCGCAAAACGAAAATTTGTTTTGTTCTATCCATGTTTGACCGTAGTCCCCATATAAAGTCCACATCCAAAAATTCACTTAAATACGCATAAATCTGGAATATGGTTAAAATTCGACACAAATAATTCTTATAGATATAAAAATAGTTTTACTAAATTTTATGATGGTCGGTCCATAATTGGTCATAGCTGCCATATAAGGACCACATCTGAAAAAGTTATTAATCTTTATATATATATATCTTATAAATATCGGTACCGACTCAAAACTTTATATATATGTATAATTTAAGTATGCACAAAAACCCTCCAAACTTTTACACAGAACATTTACATACATGCCAAAATCAAAATGCTGGATTTTGAGAATATCGATCCATATTTGACTATATCCCCCATATAAGGTCCACTTCCGAAATTCACTTCACTACTAATATGTATCTTAAATATACCGTTATTACATTAAATTTCGACGTTAGATATCCTCATATGCAAAAAATCCACTGTTCCAATATTTAAGAAGTTCGGCCCATGATTTGTCATAGCTGTCATATAAAACCCATTTCCGAAAAACAATTTAACCCACAAAAATTTCTAATAAATATCGATAACGAACCAACTTTTATATAGATCACTGGACTTAGAAGCTATCAGTCTATAATTGATCCTTTTCTACTATGCCATCCATAAATCTCTTGCAAATAATGTGATGAGATCAAACTCAACCAAAAGAAGCCTCACCTTATAATCTTTGACACTTTGTTTCCTAAGTTATTGTGAATATGGAAAAATGTTCTTTTAATTTTATAAAATCTTAGATTACATTTAAGAGTATTATGAAAATCACACAATCCCAGTAAATTATGATAAGAATCAGTAATTACATCAATTGTAAATTAGATAAAATTTCAAAACATTTAAAATAAATTATGTTGTTCGTAAAACTGTCTTTCAAACAATATATAAAATACTAATAAAATTTGCACTAAAACATAATAGAAAACACAGAATAAGTATATGCTGGTCCTATAACCAGTGTAGTTTCGGTATTACTTATTACGTTGAGGTGGAGGGTATTTAAGATTAGGCACAGCTGAATATTGCACTCTAACTTGTTATGGTTAATATCTGTATACACATATGTATATAAATACATATTATACAGCAGGAAAATAAATTATCCTTTTCTGGACAAATGTGAAACTGTTTTTCCATTACTTCTGGTTTTATTTTTTATTTCATATAGATTTATTTACAGATAATTAAATACTGTACAGAATTATAGTAATATTATTTAATATGACTCATTCCCAAACATACAAACATATTCTCCAATATCCTGCTAACTTATAAATTTCAATTTGTTTACAACCACAAACATGCCACTACATTTATTTCTTCTGTAAATGCACATTACCTACATACATTTATTTGATCTCATAACTTCTATTTAGCTTTTAAATTTATACATTTGTATAAATTTTTCCTGTTCCTCTTATTAACTGAACACAGTAACAACTACAAGTATAAAATAAAAAAAAACATAGATGTAATAGTATGTTTGTATTTAAATGTGTGAATATCCTTGTTTATAGTTCTATTCATTGCTGTGAATAAAAAAGAAGAGTTTGAGGTTAAGGTCAAATTTGTATTTCATAAGTTGAGAATAATTTTTCCTCTCTACTTGTAACTGGAGAGCAAATTGTTTTATATCGCAATGAATAGCAAAAAATTACTATGTATATATGTAGGTGTACTGTTACGTAAAATTAATGCAAATGAAATAATAATATTGATATAAGAGTTCCTTTCAGTTTTTCATTTTGTATTACACACTTTGGGTCTTTAATAAAAGCGAAAATATGGCTCTATGTTTGGTAAGTAAGATATTGAAATTCTAATAAATTAAAAAGTTGTTTTACTTTAGTACCACTCTAAAGTATTAAATGAATGACTAGTAAAAGCATTTTCCTCTTTCATAATTTTATTTCTTTCTTTATTTTACTGTATTTACTTTCCGGAGATCAGTTAGTTTCATATGAGGTAACTCGTCCACGTATTCAAATGGACTAAATTATCACTTATATAGAGCTACAGAAAATAGACCTATGAACAAAATTGTTACAAAATAGTTTTTTGTATTATGTATTGGCGATTATTTGTGAAAAGAATGTTTGGGACCGACTATCGTTCATAACACGAAAACAACACAACATGAAATTTTCATACGATTAAGCCGATAAGTGTTGTGAATCGTAATCACAGTTTACAACATACAACATCAAAATACTTAGTGTTGTGAACGGTAATTGGGCTCTTAGCAAAATTTTGTATAAAGTTGAAAATTTGCTTAGAAACTAAAGTTATGTGTCCACGATGGTCAGATATTACAACGTTGTCATATCTAGCAATGTGCTATCAATGTACTGACATTGAAAAATTTTTAGTAAAAGGTAAATTGTCAGTTTAGACGACTGTAAGGGCGCGTTTTCACTATGCCATTTTTGTTGTCAAATTGTCCAAATTGTTGGCAATTGTATGAAAACGGGTTGTCGTCAATAAATTTAATTTTTTGCAATCATCATTGCAAACATAGATGACGCCATATGACAACCCGTTTTCATAAAATTGCCAACAATTTCGACAATTTGACAACAAAAATGACATAGTGAAAACGCGCCCTAAGAAAACTAAAAATTTCATTTGCACACAATTGTCACACAATGAATTTATCTGTCAACCGAAATTGCCAGTTTACACGGTTGTCAGATTGTTGTGTGGCATTGTAAAATTCGTTTTGCAGCTCTGTGTGTGTGTTTAAAAATTTAAATATTGTCATGGAACAAAAAAGAGCAATTGGAACCATTTTATCTGCTTAAGTCCTAATGCACACTTTAACTTAATTCTTTAATTTTCTTCTACTTTTTTTCAAAAATTGTATCAATGCACACTTGTTTGTTTATTTATGTATATACAGAGTTGCATTTAGAAATAATTTATATGACAATGCTGCCATTGGCAGATGCATAAACTTTGCACATATGACAATGAAAAGTGTTTGACAATTGTCTTAAAACAATGACAATGACGAAATTGTGTGTTTACACGATTGTTAGATGTCTGACAATATTTTTGTCTTCCAATGTACTGTAAATGCTTTTTCTTACAACGTTGAAAGGCAAAAATTTTAAGTTTACACGGTTGTTAGACATTTTCTGAACATTTTTCGGACAACGTTGTAATATCTGACAATCGTGGACACATAGCTTAAACAAATTACATAAAAATTATATATGTGTAGAAACCCACACAACAGGGTATGCAATGTCACTTTCTAAATATCTAGTTTAATTTTTAAATATTTCCGACCAACTTTTCTGAACCAGCTAATTACCCTCATAGCAACTCTAATATTTTGTAATTTATATTTTAACTATATTATTAAATAACGTTTAGAACAATATCCATATTCCCGGTGAGCAATTGTATAACTGTTAAAATTGGTTTTTCATTGCTTGGACTATGACTTTATATAAGACTATAAGTATTTTTAAATTTTTCAAATTACATATTTTTAAAGTAACGTTTACTTACTTTCCGTTTTCATAATTTGACCAACATTTTATTAAAAAAAACCTAGACTGGCATATTATTCATTCACAGTAAGGATATCCAATTTTTTAAAGCTAAAAGATCTTTAAACAATCTTTTTAATTAGTTGCTATATTACATAGTTTTCAATAATCCAAATTTTATAAATAATAACCTGAAAAAATTGTTTAGAGTTGTACTATTCAGAAGTTTGTGCTTTCTAATTTGATAAAAATCTCAAATATCATTCTTATATCAAACTAATATGACGAATTGTTGCTTTTGATTTAATATGAGAAAATAACCAAAAAATTATAATTTCGTGCTTTAAACTCACTCACTTATATCAAAATTAATATTTTTAGAAATGTTATATAAAACTTAAATAAAATATCATTTTATATAACAACATTGTCAGTTTCTTTTACGAACCATCTTAATACTCCGTCATGTAATTCAGTTCATTGCAACACAATTTTTTTGTTGACTTTTTCTCAAATAATACATGACATATTTCATCTTCGATTTAGTTTTTTTTTTAACTTTTTATCTATTTCATAACTGAAAAGCTTTTACTGAGTTCTACAGCTTGAGTTTTTTTGTTATTTCCGTTTTAGTAAATAAGGATAAAAAGCAACTCAAAAAAAAATTGCAACAAAAAGATCAAAAAAACTATGGCAGCCAAAGACACATGTGTTATGGAAGTATTTATGTAATAAAGTTGCACAATTTGTTAAAAGAAACGTAATGTGCTTGTACATTAAATAAATTGCACATCGCTGTTGTCATACAGGAAAAATACGAAAATAATTTATAGACTGAAAACTATTTTTGGAAAACGAAATATTTTTTCCATACAATAGTAGTTAGTAGTAGCAGATTACATTAAATATATAGTAATTAGTTAAATATTGTTCGTCTGTTTTGAATTTTTTTTACTCTACCAATAAGTTTCCACACATAAAGAACATATATTTAGTCAAACTTCAATTTAACAAAATCACTAGGTTATTTATTTATGGCCATTTAGTTAATGAGTGAAACAATATTATACTTTCAATACTTTACAATTTCTTTAAGCTAGATTAATTTGTTTTTACCAATATTTTACTAAACATTTTTTCACATTTTTTTTACTATAAATACATATGTTTCAAGCTACATTTTCTATATAAACATGTTTATACCAACATTTTTATAGAAGCTACTTGCAAAATTTTCTTACTAACTATGTTTCTATTAACATTTTAACTATAAACATATTTGCTGCAACATATTTACTCGGAACATGTTGTTAGCAATGATATTTACTATAAACATGTTGCTAGCAAACATAGTTATTTGCTATAAACTTGATGCTAGAAAATGCATTTATTGTAAACATGTTGCTAGCACTTATATTTACTATCACAATTTAGTATAAACATGTTGCTATCATTTGCATTTATTTGCAGGCAAACATATTTAATATTAACATGTTTCTAGCAAAAATATTTACCATAAACATGTTGCAGCAGACATATTTACTATAAACTTGTAGCTGGAAAATACATTTATTGTAAACATGTTGTTCGCAATGATATTTACAATAAACATGTTGCTAGCAATTATATTTACTATTACAATTATAATCAGAATTTAATATAAACATGTTGCTAGCATTTCTATTTACTGTAAACATATTGCAGGCAAAGATATTTACTATTAACATGTTGCTAGCAAACATATTTACTAATAACATGTTGCTAGCAAACATATTTACAAAACATGTTGCAGAAACACATTTAGTATAAACTTGTTGCTCGACAATACATTTATTGCTAACAAAATGATATTTACAATAAACATGTTCCTAGCAATGATACTATTATAATCATGTTGCTAGCATTTATGTTTGCAGGCAAAGATATTTACTATTAACCCTTAAATACCTGAAATTGAAAATACGTTCCAATTGCATAAATACATTTTTGTTCTAGCATGTATTTATCTGAAAATTAAGAATTTTAGTTCCACTTCAGAAAAAAATACTCCTGGGAAGCTCCAGGACAAAAACAAGGAAGGCAGTCTGTAGAGGGTCTTAGTGGCTAAACGGAAAACCCCGGTGACCGTCTATAGACGGTCTTAGGCGTTAAAGAGTTAACATATTGCTAGCAAAAATATTTACTATAAATATGTTGATGTCTACTTAAAAATATTGCTACTATAAACATGTGGTTAGAAAAAAATTTTACTATAAGCATGATGGTAGCAACATATTAAGGCCATTTATTTGAAGTACGAAACAAAATTCTTCTTTAGATAACATTAAATTTCTGTAAGTAAAAGAACCTAAAAGACCTTAACTAGCAATTATTACTAAAAAAAATATCACACAATGCAACAATCTTTGCCAAAAACCTAAAGAAATAATCTTTATTAAGAATAAAGCAAATAAACCAAATAATTCTTATATCTGGTTTAAAATTACTTCACCATAATAGCACTCTAAACGTTTTTATTTAATACAAACTCTCAAGTACCTAATAAAATCATTCATTCACATTCCTACATTTGCTTGCAAAAGCAACTAACCAAACATGATCATCGTCTCAACTGAGTTGAGTTGCAACAATGTTATAAAACATTAAAATTTCATAAACAATTTTTACAAATTCGTTTTCATTAAACAAATTATTAAATGCTATTTACGAAATGGCAATTAATTTAATAATAACACTCATACGCCACACCTCACCGCTACAGACACTTAATATTATACACTGTGTGAACATTAAGGTGGCCCTTATAATAGACTTTTTATATTTTAAATGCTTACAAATTATTATCCGTCATCTAAAAAACAAATTTTCAGCATAAGGCGTTTTGATGACAGGACCAAATTTCAGACAATGGGAGTATAGAAAATTCAGAAAGTACAAAATAAGTGCCACCCTAGTGTACACAAACTTTTACAGACAATGTTGAAGGCAAACAAAAAAGACTCAAACACACTCATGTTGAAATACATTTATAAAGCGTGATCCATTTTGAGGTTCCCTACTTTTTTTTGCAGAAATAAACACAGAATTTTAAAATTTAATAGGGAATGTTTATTATCATTTGAAAGAACATTCTTTGGCATTTATTTTCTGAAGATTATGTCTATCAAATGTTGACCGTTGCTACATCGCAGATGGTCTATCCATTGAATCCAATTTTCGATGACTCGTTCCAGCATTTCGACTGGTAACTCGCGAATGACACGCGTGATGTTTTCCTCCAAGGCCGCAATGTTCTTTCAATAAATCCATTGATTGATGCAATGTGTGGAAAGTGGCGTCGTCTTGCTGAAATCAATAAGTCGAGGTTATCATGTTACGATAACGATCGTCATTGGTGGTTGGGTTCGAACCGGCATCATTTTTAAAGAAATGTGGACCAAAATGCTTGGTCTCAAAATGGTTGATGGTGTTGCGAATAGTACGGTCAGTAGACCGATTATGTTGACCATAAGTGGAGCGAAGTGCACGAAACACATTCCTCACAGAACGTGAATTTTCGTAATAAAGTTGAACGATTTTTAAACGTTGTTTAGGCGTAAGTCTTACCACTATGAAATGCCAAACAATACTAAACAAAAATATCATGACAGCATGACACAACTTACACGAGAGATGTAAAAAAAAAGGCTATTGAAAAAAGTATCTCTATTTGAATCACCCAATATTTATGCGTACTTGCTGTTTGGGTGGCGTTATTATTATTGATGTAAATGGTTTTTTATGCAATTTGTATTTTTGCGCTCTTTTTCTTTTTGGTATTTTAATAAACTGTAATGAAATATTTTCTTTGTGTTCTTGCTTTTGTTGATTGTTTTTTTTTTTAATTTAACGAAAGTAAACAAAGAAAAACCCACAATAAGTATTAAACACATGTTTATGAGTGTGTATGTCTGTATGTGTTTGTAAATTTATAAAAAATTATTGCTTGTTTAATGATTGTATTCAAAAGAAATACAGTTGATGCTAAATAAATTAATTTACCCAATAAACAGTTGAAACACCACACTTTATTATTTAAATACAGCAGTTATATATACTTTGTTGACTATTTAATAATACACAGGTTCCTTTTTCAGTCCAAACTAACTGTACACAAGTTTATTTTTTGGTATATTTACTCACACATTTGAATTGGTATCATAAACGACTGTATTTTATACATACATACATACTTTGATATGTATATAGTATAAAATTTAATTACTTACACTGCAGCACTGACGAAACAACTCTTTTTTTGTGTTATTAATACTTTAATTCGTTTTCTTTTGCTGGCTTTTATGCAATACTGTTAAATAGTGATAAAATTGTTACAGAAATACTTATGTGCGTATTAATATAAAACTGCTTAACAATAAATGTTTAATAAATTAATTTTTTTCTGAGATTTCCTTTTCAATGATAAAAGAAAGACAGACAGGTGAACAGACTATTAATAAAACTCGTAAAATTGATAACGATTTCAAAAACGAAAACAAAATTAATTAGGAAAGTAAGTCGGTCCAGCCTGACACCCAGTATATGTGCAAAAACATTTTTTGAGAAATAGGCGATATATAGGAGCTATGATCTATTATAAACCGATCATCATAGCAATCTGGTGCTATGGTATTCAGCTATCGAACACTGTCTCGGCCTCCAATATAGAGAAAATTCAAAGGCGCCAAAACAAAATTCTGCAAACTATCACGGCCGCCCATTGGTATGTCAAAAACTCAAAATATTCACAAAGACCTCAATGCACCATTAGTTCAAACTGTTATTCAAGCATAATATGAATATTATTCAACAAAATATTTGAAAAGGCCTGAAAGACACCCAAATTCTGGTCATATCCGACTATGGAGAAGAGATACTGCAGCACTTATCCGTCAATGCTCTTAAAGACAATGCTCTAAAGTTTTTCTTGAGGAAAAATAAAAAAAAACTCCATTTTGAAAAAAAAAAATAAAAAAGTGGGGGAAAATGAATATAATACATGCACATGCACATGCAATGATGTTGCACAAGATTGTGAATTGCGCTATTGTGTTCAATATATATCTAGCAGCATGTGTCAAGCAACATGTTTATATTAATATATGCCTAGCAATATGTGTCTAGCAATATGTTTCTAGAAATATTTTTACTTGCAACATGTTTCCAGCAACATTTTGCCGGAAACATTTTTATTGTTTTCGTTTCTTAAGGCAGCATTTTGATAGCTTTGAATGTCTATCAACTAGAACCCCAATTTATGCAATTAAAATTTGCATAATTACTTTAAAAAAAAACTATAAAAATGTAGCCGCAAAATTTGTTTGCACAAACATTCTACAACATTTCTTTTAGCTATAAAAATTTTGCTGCAACAAGAGAAAACTCAAAAATGTTCATACTTTGAAATATTTAACGTAGTTTCGTAGTTACTAATGAAAGTAACTTATAATCAACAACATAGTACTTTTAAAATATGGCGAATAAGAAAGCAGAATAGAGTACTTAAGGGAATAAACTAGCGATGAAGACTGTAATTTAGCCCAATTTATAAATACGTAATGTTACACAATAAATTACAAGTTTTAAATTTTCTTTGTTTATTTTATTTTCTGAGTGTAGTCTATTAAACTTTGAACTTAGCAACGATGAGTTTCAGAAATTTATACAGGTATTCACTCGTGTAAAATAAACAGCTATTAATGGTGACATATGAGCTATACATATTTGCCAGCATCAACATCTACGGCATGAGAACGTACCAACGACGAAGGAATATGTGTGTAAGAAAATATTTCATTAACATCTCTATAAGGGCATATCCTTGTCTCTGGTAGTGTAGCAGTGATTCAAAAACTGTTTTTTTTTTTTAATTGAAAATCGTTTATATTATTTCAAAAAAAAAAAAACAATCAAATATAATACAGATAGATTTTCTTAGCGATTTGATTGCTGTTCACAATTTAAAAACTTTTCAAGAAAAGTTTGCCAATCTCTGTTTCACCATTTATCTGTGAACATTCCTGTGTATATTTGTTTGTTTTGTAAAATAATGTTGTTTTCTACAGATGAAAATATTTTTATATGTAGAAAAATAAATATGTTAAAAAATAATAAAATGAAATAAAAACAGCCACTACCACTACCACAGAACGCAAGTGAATTGAAAAATGTCAACGTTAACGACATTTAAATGAGCATCACATTACTGACTTCAAATGATCAAAATGATAAAATATTATTTACGCTACAATTTTTCATCTTGTTTTCCATTGCTGTATGTGTTTTTTTTTAATTTTTCTTTCATTTTATTTGTTCAAATAAAAAACATACATATGTACATAAATTCTAAAAAAGAAACAGCTCAACAGACACATGAACAAGAAATGTGCATGTTAAATGTGAGCAAATATAAACACAGCAATTAAAATTTATCTGTGCAAAAATCTTCTCATGAACAAAGTTGTGCAGCTCAAAAGACAGACAAACAAACAAACAAACAGGCAGGTAGATTGAGATTTAAATAAATTGACTGATGATGACTTCAAATGATGCTGATGTGCATTAGCAGTGTAAACAGTGATGTGTATTATAATTAAATAAAGAGAACAAGTTATAATAAAGCTTTTGAATTGTTGGTAGAATTTAAGTCAGTGAATCTTTAAATCTTTTTAAATACATATATGTATATGTAAGTATGTATATGAGTAGATTATAAATGATTTTTAATTGACTGATTTTTCAATATAAAATGTATGTTGAATTGTCATTTCGCATATGAAGTTGAACAATTAAATTTTCTTTAAACAAACGTTATCGTTAATGTCTTTATTAATAAAAGATTTTACATCTTTATTTAATTATACATACCAAGGTGAATTTAAATACTAGGTGATAGCGTAGCGCCAGCTGATTATTCATGGTGAATTTGAAAATGCCAAAAAGTTATATAAAAAAAAAACTTTTTGACAGTGACGAAAGTTTTTCATATAGAAAAATGCCTGTTGTTCTTGCCTTGTTGTAATTGTTGTAGCAATGCGGTCACCTGGTATTTAATTTCACCATGATACATACTACGTACATACATACATATTATACACATATGTAGTATAAGTGTTTTAACCAGTCTATGCCAATTTATGTATGTATGTAATGTTTGGTAATTTTGATTAACTTTATCAAAGGTTCCCAATAAGTTTCTGGGGATTATGTGACTCCGGATGCGAAGATATTTAATTTTCTCAGGTATTTAGTGGTCTGTAATAGAGTTGTCTAAATGAACGCCTTTCCTTCGAAAAGTTTTATAATGTCCACAATTGTTTGGATATTATAAATAAAATGCGTAATAATTAAAAGAGAGATTATTAAAAACAGTAAGAGTAAAAGTAAATATGTGGCAAATATTTACTCAAAAAAGCGTAACCACTTATTTTAGCACAAATTTCTTTGACGTTGTTTACTCTTACAAAAGTTTTGCAAGATCAAACAGCATCAAATAAAATAAAACTAAATATTTGTTATGTCCTCTCCTAAATAAACGAAGTTTTTTTTAAATAAATAAACGATTTCAATTATATTTTATTTAGAGGTTCGGTCTTTGTCGACAAATATTTGCCAAGTGTCCATTTTATTCTACTATGTACAACCAATTAATATTCCTCGGGTTTCACCAAAATTTTTCCTCTTCGATATTTACATTTAGCATCAGCAATTGATTTAGGCCGTAATTTCGTTTTTTAATATTTTAAAATTTTTAAAGCTTTTAACTTTTAAAAATAACGCTAAGAAAATGGAGGCGTTACATTTTACATGTTCTTCTTGCTCACGTTGGTTAAATGTTTCGATGTTTTTGTTTACACTTTCTTTGTAATCTTTTAAAATTATTGTCTTGCAAAATCATTAGGAATTGATATGAATTGAAGCCCAGAGACCTTGAATGATGCTTTTCCATGTCGAAGCTGCCTATAAAATGCCGAATTATTACTTGCGATGAGAAATGGATTCATTATGATAATCCGAAGCCTAATAGATTATATGTGAAGCTGGGCCAGCCAGCCGAATCAACACCAAAGTCAAATATCTATGGTGCTAAGTTAATGCTCTGTATTTGTGGGACCAAAAGGGTCCCATCTTTAATGATTAAGGGTCTGATTCTGATGATTTTCACAATAAATCTATTTTTTAAGAACACTTTGTACTGGTTCTTTTTTTAATGAAAAAGTATACACATTTCCACGTTTGAAAATATTACGAAAAATACGTATGTACATATATTAAACCGACAATGTGTCAAAAAAATATATATAAAACAATGTTGCCAAACGAAGAACAACTTGTTGATTTCTTTTTTTATTAAAAAAAAATCACAAATAAAAACAGCAAATTTGCAATGCATTGAAAAATAAACTTTTGTGTAGGTAACTGTACAAAAAAAATTAGGTAATTTTAAAAAGTCTCATAAAAAGTCGCAAGTCGCCAAAAAAGAGTCAAATTGCGACTTTAGTCGGCGAACGGTAATCCTGGTTCCGCCCGACTACTATTTGTTTCGCTCTCTCTTGAATAAGCTCACTTCACTAAACAGAGTATCTGAAATTGGCTTGAAATAAGTTCAAAAATTAAAAAAATTTCCATATGCGCTTAAATATTTGCTATAACTAAGTTCAATTGAAAATAAGTTTTCTTTCTATGCTGTATGAGTCTGAAGTTTGATTTGTAAAATTTATCTTTAAGTGACTGACAGCATTTACTGTTACAGCGTTTTTAAAGTCTCAACCTTTGATTTAGTAGAGAAATACTGGCCTTATCGTCTTTACATAAAATACAATGACATGTTAATGCTTTCAAGTCCTTGTTTTACTAACTATAATGTCACTGCAATATCTTGTCTTTAAAATCAGGTCATGGATGTTGACCACAAGCAGATTATTTACTAATTGATACAGAGGCTTCTTTTACAATATATTCGTAACAGTTTAATTCTCAGTTAGCAAAATTGTGCAAATTAAAGTGTAATTAATGCAATAGAAATAGTAACTAGTAGTTATATATAATTAATGTTTAATAAATAAAAGAATTTAACTGCAAATTTTTTAGAATTTTATAATACATTTTAGTTGCGTAGCAATTAATGTCATGTTTTTTTCATAATTAGAAAATTTCCTGGCAAACCTTTTCGATTTTACTTATGCATTAACTTCTGTTTTAATTACTCTATAAGAAGTGATTGTTATTTTCTGACTTTTAAATGATTTTGTAAATAGTATTTATTATTAGTTAAGATAAACTGATTTAGCTATTAAGAAATCACAGTTTATAATTAAAACATTCCTTTCAAAAAATTTAAAACATTACTACTTAATGAATTCATTTCATTTCAAAAAGCAAATGAAACATGTTGGGGAATAAATCTTGTAAGATGAGTTTTTTTTTTGTTCTTTCGCTTTTTGAAACATTAATCTTAGAATAAAATTAATGTCTTGTATAATACGATTGTGTGGATATTAAAGCAACAATTTACTTTAACTATCTCTCACACTCTCTTTGTCTCCTTTTTTCCTTCCTCACTCTCTCTCTCTCTCTCTCTCTCTCTCTCTCTAACACTGCAGCAGCAATGACAATTTAACCAAACATCACCTGAACACCACAATCTACAATTTATCTTGTTTATTGTCCATTAAATTCACAAAAAAAAAAAAAACTATTGGTACTTTCACACCAAAGCGAACTGACTGCTTGCCAGAGGGTAGTGTTTTGATTTTAGCACAAATGTTTTATAGCTTAGAGGGAAATCAACAAAAATATGTAGTTTTGTGTGAGTGTTTGTGGGAAAAGGAAACATAAAAAATGGCCATAAATAATAAAATAGAAAAAGCTAAATTTTAGTGCGAAATAAACACCTGAACTCTTGTTGCCACGTACCACTTTTTGTTGGCGTTGAACAAATAGTAAAAATGTAAAATATGTACTTTAAAGTGCTATAAAAATGTAAGCTGAAATTTCACCACTTTTGCTATAATTCAATATTTTTATTGGCAAATTCTGTCATATTGTTTAGTGGCGGCTATTTTAATTAAACTGACAAATTGTCATTAAACAGATTTCAATTTAACTTTGGTGATGGCTACAATCAATTTTTGTCAATGTTTTTCTGAAATTTGTATTACACTCTTTCTGTATAATTGTAGTATGCACAGTGGGTCAGAATTTAAATATTTTGGATATAAATCTGGGGCCAAATTACCACATTCGATATCGAGTAAAATTAATCATAATTTTCTTATTTGAGATTATGGCATTCGATATCGAGCAAGAAATTTAGTACATTTTATCATAATTTCGATATCGTAATCATTTTTCGATAAGATAGCTCATTCGATCACGAATGCGGTAATTTGGCCCCTGATGTTTCTAACTGGCTGATCCGATAGTCATGGAATTTCCCAGAAGAGTTTTGTTGTTATGTTTTGACAAAACAAACTACAGATTCCCACTAAAACTAGCTGTGAGGTCAGAAATTAATGCATTTTAAGACATGCTCAGACATGTTTTTGTGACCCCGTAAATAACTGCACTGTAGGTTGCGTCGCCAAACACTGAAACTCCTCTCCTATGCCTTTACGAAATTTCATATAATTTCTGCCCAACTGTGTTGTGAATGAGTAAATTTGTATTGCCTTCTGGATTAATTTTTATTTGCAATGAATGGTATTTTTTTATATGTATGTATGTGAGTGAGAGTTTGTATGCTTTGTTCCAGTTTTAATAAATGTATTGCTTGTTTTCACTGTCAGCACCACTTGTTGTATGGATTTATGAAATAAAAATAACATTAGTATAAGTGTGTGTTATTTTGTATCTGTGTGTATTTGTTTATGTGTGTATTTGTTTATGTATGTATATTGTTTTTGTGTTTGTGTTGCATACTTACATACTACGACTATGTATGCTGCAAATTAAGATGTATTACTGAAATCACTTACCAACACACTACTTAACCATAAGTTGACATAAAAGGCAAAAACATTTTACGTTTTTCTTACACACATTTCAAATGTATACGAGTACACAGTATGCTAAACCAAATTTGTATGGACAACAAAAAAAATTTAAAATTAAATAATAAAAATTTTTATTTCTCAGTTTGTATTTTCTCAATATCAATTTCGATTTCACATTTTCACTTTGTTATTTCCAGATACCGAAATTAAATCGTCTATATGATCAAAAATCTAAATTGTGATTTCTGTTTTCTTTTTAAAAGTAAATCACTTAAATTTTAAGTCTTAAAACAACTCTTATGAAATGATTTTTGTTTATATGGTTTGCAGTGTGACCATTTTAGCATTTTTGCGGCTAAATTTAGCTTATTTTGTATTGGTTTAGCTTCCAAATTTCACATTTAGCATTTGGCATTTCTTACTAATATGTTTACCACTTTGTAACATTAAGAATACTAATTTATTTCTGAAATTCAAAAAAAGGAAAATTACATATAAGTATGAATATTTTTTAAGAATAAATGACAAATTTATTAACAGATAAAATTATAACTTTTGAACTAAAATGGCAAACATTAACTTCATTTGAGTGGGAAATTCAAAATTCAACCGTAGAATTTTGGAAGCAAGTTAATAATACAAGAATGCGTTTTCTGAAAACTCCCTTTCATCTTTTGTTATGCAGATTTCAGTTTTGCCATTAAGTAGTTCAGAAGTTAGTTGAATGAATTCTATAAAAAGCAAGTAAGAAGTCGGTCAAGATTATAATGCAAGTTGAAGTGATTTTCCGAAGTGCTTCTTATATGGTAGCTATTACTAATTATCGGCCAATAGTTATAAAATTAGGTGCCATGATTTCTAATTCTTTGTTGCATTTGAATACCAACATATGTAAACAGAAATCTCCTAATTTCTGTTTACATTATTAATTTTAAGAGAGTTATGCCTGTCAAAGTGATTTTTTGAAATAAACCTTATATGGGAGCTATGACTAATTATTGACCGATTTGCAAAATTTATAGGTGTGATTACGTTTCATATACAACTTATTTGTGGCAAAATTTATTTGGATACGTTTATAAATCACACATTTATGTGATCAATAAAGCCCTATTTCGAGAATATATTTGTATGGAGGCTAAGTGTGACCCAATAAACCAATTTCAACAATCGTAATATCTTCAAATTTGTGACCTGTAGTTTGCGTAGAAAGCCAGTAAATCGATTCGAATCAGAAAGTGCTCCTGAGTCGATTGGTATACATTAAGGTGGATGTTAGACTAATACTTTTGGGCATTACAAAAATCAGCACAAAGCCAATACACCCTGCGTACTATGGTGATGTCAAGTATAATAAATTAAGAAACATAATTATTTCAAATAATATGTATTCTATTCTTTATATTAGATGCGGATTAAAAAGATTATCAGGGGTGTCATAGAAACCAATATTGTCAGAATTGGTTTTAAAACCGACAAGAAAAAATGCTTTGGTGTCATAGGGTACTGCTACACGTTCAATATCCAGATATTTCTAGTATCACGATATTTATTGAACGTGTAGCAGTGCCCTAGCATCAAAGCATTTTTCCTTGTTGGTTTTAAAACCAATTCTGGTTTCTATGACACCCCTGTATATAAATGTTTTCAAATTACAGAAGACTTAATTAAGGTCTCATACAGTAATGGAATTTTGTATGAAAATTACTCAAAAAATATTTAAAAACTGAGTTATTTTTAAGGTTAGACTCCTAAAGAGAACCTTAATTAGTTTTGTTCTTGAGTTCAAAGTTGTATTATTTATATAAAAAGTTTATTTTTTAATCATGCGTACCTCAAATTATAAAAAATTATTTCAAGAAAGTATTTAAAGAACAATTAGCACACTTTTTTATCATTTTAAAGCAAGTTCTAGCATATTTTAGCTTATTTTGAAACCGATTTAGCCGCTTAGCCTTTTGAGCTCTTGTCACACTGAAGGTTTGGTATGACACAAAATAAATTTGTTTTTTTTGGCACCAGTCTAATAGACAGATGTGGAAATTATAATGCAACTGAAATTGAATCATAAAAACAAATAAACATTTTATATGAAGACATGTGTATATAAGTTTATGCCTTGTGGTAATAAAGTTGGCGTTAAGGTAAAAACGTTTATACTCTTCCATCTACAATAAGCAAGTATACAGTGGAGACCTAACAGCTTTAATGTTCTTAATAGTTGACTTAATTAAGGGTTCAATTGAAAGCCAGAATTGATTGTATGGCTCTAGGTTAAAAATTTCTTATGAAACTTTAAAACTAGCTGATCGGGAAAACAGAGGTTTGCCTTCAAATTTTATTTCTGTATATTCAAATGTTTAAAAAAAAAGTTAAAAAGAGAAAAAAAGGAAAGGAAGGATGTATACAGATCTGGGGTACGTTCTATTTAGTTTTGCAATTAAAATGAATCGTTAGATATTTTATTTACATTTTTATAAATGGATATTTAGGTATTTAGATATTTTATTTATTTCGATTGATCTGCTGTGATATCATATTCTGTTCATTGCAATGCTTTATGATACATGACATTTCTTATTTTGTTGTCTGGCGCATAAACGAATAATGCTGATAGTTTCGCAAAACGGGAGCAGGCGACATACAAGTGACCATGGGAAATGCATGCATTTTCAAGACAACAACAAATAATGTAGTTCTTATCGTCAGTTATCCTGTGGAGCAGATAGAAAGAAAAATTAATATACAGCGTTTGAAATTATAATCAAGGATTAGATTTTATCATTTTTATATCCTTCAAGGATTTTCAGGACACGCACAATTGATGAATCTCGGTCGATTTTCGTTAACATTTTTAACTAAAAAATATTTTTATTGCATGAAATGATTTCAACGATTTGAGCTTGAAATATTAAAATTTATCATTAATATATGTGCACTTCGTTATTTGTAAACGATTAATACTTTTGTAACTAAAGACACTTAACTACTTCCATGGCTCATTTTGCTAAAACTGAAATGTGACTGAAGAATTTCGCAATAATTCAAGTAACGGCAAATCAAACAGGAGAGAAATATGAGAAGCAAAGTATAGTCGGTCAAGCCCGACAATATTCTATCAGTTTCAATCCCATCCATTCTTGGGCCAGTTTTATGTTGCGACCTCTACTCTGCGCAGTACAAACTTTACATGAACAGCCAGCCAGCCAGATGGTCGGACGGACGGACGGACTGACATCGTTAAATCGACTCAGGAAGTGATTTTGAGTCGATCGGTATGCTTTAAGGTGGGTGTTGGAACAATATTTCTGGGCATTACAAACATCAGCACAAATCCAATTAAAATCCAAAATTAGGCTAACAGAAGCAAAAATATTAAAACCAAAACCCAACCGCACCATCGATGCATCACGTTCTGAAAGGTTTAAATTTGAAACATTTTTTGAAACACTTTAATGTTTCTTACCCTATTTTGTATGCACAGTTAAACTTGTATGTAGAGTTACCCGAGGGATTAAAAAATTAGGCGTTTTAGGTATATCAAAAAAGTGGGCGTAAAAATTGTTTTCCTAAAAAATTAAATTGGTTACTACGAACAATTTAATACAATTTTAGATAAATTGAAAAAACTTTTCGTAAAAGTGGGCGTGACCAGTTTTTCTTTCCGTTAAAATCTAAGCCAAATTGGTGCGTCCGTTCTAAATTGATGCAATTACTAACGAACGACATTTGAATGAATTTCTTGCGCAAAGTCTCTGCAATATTCTTAATGCCTGATTATAGTTTCAAATAAATATAAAATATATAATATGTTTTAATATCTTACAGATTTTTGTCGTTCACTGTAAACCCTATTGTTTTTCATGTACGTCAACGTATGTAGTACATCTGTCTGTTTAAGTATAAGTTTGTTCGCTGGTATGAGTTTATTTCGTTTTTTAATTTTTTTTTACCCTTCAGCTACAAGAAGAAGGTTTTCTTTTGCTCAACCACTTCACTTTTTTAATTAATGTTGTCATCATCTTGTACCAGGTTTTCAAACTCTGCGAAAATGTTTGTTCATTTATGTTTCATGCAGACGTATATATGTATGTGTGTTTACACACATGCATGTATTCATACATATTTTCAAATGATTTTATACCTTTTAGTTTTATAGGCAGGAAATTTCAGTTTTCTACACAGCAATTTCATGCAAAACTTACTATATTATCGTTGCAAGTTGCAACTAATTTTTCAATTGACACTCTTTGAATTACCGTTCTTGGAAACTAATACCTAAATTTGATATGAGGTACCGCCATTAATATTTTTGGTACAAGCCAAAAAACGACCACCATTCACAAGTAATTTCTCCAGTTATGCAGAATATATCATTAGTACCTACCCTGGGAAATATATTTCTATATTCCCAGAAGTTCTAGCTAAATGTTTCGAACTACGGATTTCATTCATCATTGGCTGTACATTGACTTTTTTTAAACTAAAAATTACTTTTGAAAATTGGCTTCCTTTATAAACAACTAGCTAAACCCGGTGTGCTTTGCTACCCCCCCCCCCTCGTCATAAAATAAAATAAAACGTATTTATATATTTACAAACATTTATTTATTTAATTTTAATGTATTTATTGCAATGCTTCAGGCGAGACCATGCCCCTTTGTCCACTTACATAGTCAAGAATTTAATATTTCGTAAGAATATCCTGTTGTGAAAATTTAATGACGATCGGTCCAGTAGTTAAGACTATATTACGATGTTTAATTTTCCTAAAAAGGGGCGTGGTCCCACTCACTTTTCTCCTGGTACGTATTCCTAATTATGCCAATACCATATGTACCAAATATCACCGACGTACGTCAAAAAATGTCCAAAATATGGCGGGTTAAATTTGTGGGTTATATGGGCGGTGCCACCCCCGTTTGTACAATCAAAACTTCATATAGCCTATTATTCCTTCCAGAGTCACAGTAACATGCTGTACAAATTTCAGGCAGATTTGTCCAAGGGTTTGGCCTCCTATTAAGCACAAACATACAGACACACATTCATTTATATATATATAGATTAAAAGCAATATAATTTAAGGTGAAATGGGGCGAAAAATGGGGATTTGGTAATAAAAAAATGTATGTAGTTAAAAAGTATATAAAACTTTAGGTAAATACATATTACAAAAAAAGTATTTTGTATAGCAAACATTGTTAGTGGTATAAGTAAGTATCTGAATTAAAAAAAGGGGGCGATGAAGTAGGCGTAGTTCATAGTTATATGGCGACGTTAACAGTATTAAGAGCAATATACTACCAAATAAAAAAAATACGTTGGAATGAACAAATTTGTATAGAGAATAAAACTTTCAAAAATTTGGCGTAAAAAGGGGCGTGAAAGGGGCGTGGCGTAAGAAATCTTTATTTTTACCTCGCCTGGAGTATATAATGTGTATACAATTTGAAGTAAATCTGTTAAAAACTATATGGGAGCAATTACATAATTTTTAAAAAGTGGGCGTAAAAATGGGCGTGGTCAAAAAAAAACTACCCTATTAATCATACCAGAGTCCCAGTTAAATGCTGTGAAAATTTCAAAAATAGCGGTCCAGAGGTTTGGTCTCCAATTACAATATTTAAAAAAAGTGGGCGTAAAAGTGGGCGTGGTAAAAAAAAGTACCCTATTATTCCTTCCAGAGTCAGAGTAACATGCTGTGAAAATTTCATCAAAATCCGCTCAGCCGTTTTGGAGTCTATACGTTACATACATACATACATACATACATACATACATTGAATTTTATATATATAGATATAGAACTGCTGGGTTATAACAATAGTTGTATGACTTGCCTGCGTGTGTTGTTGATTTCCTTTAAATCCATTATATTAGTTTAGTATTAAATGCTCTGTGAAATATTTTAAAGCTTTTAAGGCTACAAAAGTCATTATAAATTGCATTTTCACATGTGCACATGATGGTTCCATTTAAAATTTATGATTCTCTATCTCGATTACAAAGTGGTAGAAACTTCAAACTTGACACATTAAAATAACAATGTTTTAAAACAGGCTGGATGTGTTAACTTCATACTATATGAAGTATAAAAGTAAGAGTATTTAAATCCTTAACAATTTTATATAGGCTTATCCGGATTATCCGGAGAAAACTTAATAGCTCATGAAGTGTTAAATTCTATGTGCAAAGTATGTAAGTAGTGCTCATAAAATTAAATAAAGCTACTCTGCGTTAATGGAATTAATCATCATACCGTATCATATCAGTTTATAGAGTTCAAATATATCTGCATGGAGTAAGAGATAGTGAATATGTTTTTCACGTTTATGAAAAAAAAACTTCCAAAACTTTATCTATTAAGTTTCTGTAAGTTATACAGAAGAAGATATCAGATCTTTGCAGACGTTTTCTCAGATGAAAATCTCCAACAAACGAAATTAAAGCTGTTTCATTTCAGTAAAGTCATTGTGTATATTAATTTTGGGGCTACTATGATCATTTATAAAATGTTAGTTTTTGTCTTCTTAAGCTATAATTGCTGTATGGGCATTTCCATAGGAATAAACATCATTACAAAATTGGCCGGAAAACTATTATTGCTATTTGCAAAAAAAAAAAAAAATTAAAAAAAAACTGAAAAAAAAATTAAGGAAATTATTTAGTTTTTAGTGTCGCGTTCTAAATCAAACTAAAGTTAGGAAACATGATTGTTTCAAATCGAAGTCATACCCATGTTTATTTAAAATATTCGCCTAGGTGATATATTCCACTACTTAGTGAAACTGTAATCATTTTCAGTTCCATTGAGTGAAACGTTTATGCTACGATGACCAGAACTGAAACGTATATTTTTCTTTTCAAATAATTTTCACAACATTTAGAACACAAAATTTTCCTTCCACTTAATTTTACAAATATAAAATCATGGTCACACATATTATGAAATATATCTAATAACAACAAATTAATAAGAGGGCGGTTCGGAAACTTCTTAGTCTAGCACAGAAAGAGAATAGTTCTTTTCAAAAATATATCTATTTTTCAATATAATTTCTTGAAACTTCAGTACACTTAGTCCAACGCTTATCTAGCAATTATTTCCCTTGATTAAAATAGTTCTCCTCAAGATCATCAAAATAGTGGCTTGCAACTGTAGTTGCATCTTTATTTGAGGTAAAACGCTTGCCAGCTAGGAATTTTTTAAATTTGGAAACTGGTAAAAGTCACTGGGAGCTAAATCAGGAGAATAAAATGGGTCGTCAAGCAACTTGTAATTTAATTCGTTGATTTTAGCCATTGTTAACACATTGTTGTGCGCTGGTGCGTTGGCTTGATGAAAATTATTTTTTTTGTGCTGTAAGCCAGAACATGTGTCTCGAATTTTTACATTTAATTGATCCAAAATATTGCAATAGTACTCTGAATTTATTGTTTTACCCTTTTGCAGATAGTCAGTCAATAAAATTCCTTTGAAGTCCCAAAAATCGTTGGCATAACCTTACCAGTCAATTAAATTGTTTTTGCCTTCTTTGGGGCACTTCTTCCAGCTTCAGTCCATTGCTTGGATTGTTCGTTTGTCTCTTTTCTGGTGGATCCATGTCTCATCAACAGTTATGAAACGACGCTTAAAATCCATTTTATTTTTCTTCAATCGATCCAAACAAGCTTGAGAAATTTTCAGTCTTATGCGTTTTTGGTCGATTGTCAACAAATTCGGCAGCCATCTTGCAAAAAGCTTTTTCATCTGTAGTTCTTCATGCTAAATTTAATGGATTTGATCATGGGCATCTCACATGATATTAGCTATTTCACGCACTTTTATTCGTCGATCATTTAATACCATATCATGCACTTTGCATGATGCTTGTATGTATGGCCACGTTTAAATTCATACTGTTGCATATGAAGGAGCACTTTCACCCAACATATTCACCATGTCATTATCGCGCATGCGCTTTCTGTTCTAGGCTAAGAACTTTCCGAAAGGGCCCTCGTACAAATAAATTAAAAGAACCCAAACAAAATTCCGTTAATAGTAATTTTAATTTGATTTTCAGTTCATATTCTAATGTCACGTTCTTGTATCTAATCTTAGTACTTAGCGATCGTTTTAATCAAGTGGCAGACATTGTCCGGCGAAAAATTTTTGTTACTGAGAGTTTTTTGCATTTTTCTGGAAAATCAAAGCTGCTATGCAAGTGGTAATACTGCGAACATTGATTTAATTTGTTTTAAATTATATTAAAATGTTGTGTATTTAAAATGAATGAAAAAATAAAGTTTCTTTTGTATTATTATTTGTATGAAAAAATGTAATCTATTGGCAACTCAGAGCATTTTTGTCCAGACAAAATATAAAATTAAACCAATTAGTAAAAATATTTTCTCATAAAACTGATCACCATAAACATTACGTAATTGATATAATCATATATATGGTTGCTATAATCATTTAAATGGTTATAGTGGCCATAATATTTTAGAAAAATATTTAAAAATGTTGAAATAGTTGTTATTGGAACACATGGTAATCATAATATACTGAGTCTTCGTTTCAAATACAAATACTGAGTCATGATGTAACTACTGAGTCTTCATTTCAAAATAATAATCAAATACATGAAAAATAAATTGTTCAGGAAATTTTGATGGATGTCAATTCCATTTTGAAAACTGAAAATGCATGGTGCAACTATACAAGGTGAGTGCAAATCGACAACAAATACAACACAAAACAAAAACAACAGGTATTCTGTTTGTGTAAAATAATGTACTACTGTCAAAAATACTTGAAAAATTATTACTTTTGACATAAGTAAAAATCATAAGTAAATCAGTCAGCTGGGCTACTGCTCTTACCTTGTATAGTTGCACCATGTGAAAATGCTTTAAAAATGTTAGCTTTCTTTGAACAACGATGTTTTCAGTCCCAGCGTATTTATTATACATTTTTATTTTCGTCAATCTTACAATTTGTATATACAATTTTATAATTTTATTTTACTTCTATCGATAATATTAAAATTTAGTTAAAACTAATTTATAAAATGGAATGGCAAATATTTTGTAAATCTTTTGACTTCCACATTCAAGTGTCTCCAAGATTATATATCGGCTTTTGTCAATTTTTATATAGCACGTACGTACAACTTTCTGGTAAACTGCCTCTCACTTTGGCCTCTCTTTTGGTGGCCAGGCTGGCAAAGCAGGCGGAATATTAAACTGTTTCTTGCGCACAGCAAAACGATTGGTTTCACATTGATTGATAAAGTGTGTACAACGACATTCAACTGGTGGTCCTGTATTCAATTTAGCATGATCGCATTCTGAAAAGCTGGGATGTGGACAGCACTCTTTCAAGCACATGGATTGCATGCGATTGCGATGACATTTAATAATTTCAGCCACTTTGCGACAACAGGGCATAGCAATTTTGCGACATTTATTAATACGCCTTGTATTGGGGTTTTCGGGAGGTTTTTCCAAACACTTTCTCAAAATATTATAGTCCAATTTTAGCTGTTCACTATCTTGCTCCCTGGCGGTCTGGGGGCATTCCTTTTTGCTTCGCTTTTCCAGCGGTGGCAGCATGCACATCTCATTGAAACAACAAACTTTACGTTTTCTTGTCATTGGCTGACATGACTTCCAGGTTTGGGTATAAACTCTTTTGGTTTTATCCGATGATTCGTAGTGGGTTTCATCGAGACGTGGTAGCAAATCAGGACATTGCTGCTCTACCTCGCTTACCCCCCATATTGATTTATATGGTTCCTCTTCCTCGTGTTTACGTTTCTTTTTGGCCGGCCCTTCACAAGCCGGTTTGCTAAGAGATTTATTACTGCAACATTTTAGTTGTGCTGCAGGTTTTATATCTGGTTCACCGCATTTGGGCCAATCTGTTGCACCGCAAGCACTTAAACTGCCTGAACAGCTGTCCAGTTTGGGATGACATTTTTGTTCGGCTTCTGGCATTTTACGTCCTTGGCAAATGGGCGCTTCATTCCAGCTGCCCTTGATTTCCGAGGCAAAATGTCTTCGATATAACAAAGGCAGACACTTTGACCATGCAGAGGGTAAAGCTAACAAAATCTTTGACATTTTATTTTGCGAATTAGTTGAAAGTTGATAAAGAAAAGAATTTTAAAAATTTCTTTTATTTTTACTTAAAATTTTGAATAATTTTTGTGCTTAATATCTAAATGGAATGATGTATTGTCAAAGTTTGTAAAGCAAAAAGTATAGTTGTAAAATAAACTATTTGAAAGTTTCAAATTAACAAAAAAAAAACTAACAAGTGCTTTTATTTAAAACTTATTGAGCCATCACCTTTGATAATATATAAGGTGGTTTCACCCATTCAAAGTTTTATCATATGAATATTAGGGTTATGACAAAAAAAAAAAAATTATGAAACCACTTGCAATCGAGGAAGTTTTTTGTGTAATGTAAGAATATTAATTGCATTTTTGTGTTTTTTAAAAAAAGTTCCCCCTTTCATTCGGATGAAAAAAAGTGAAAAATTTATATTTTTAAAAAAAAATTACATGTTGTTTTTGGTTTATTCAAAAGATTAATAGTAAAAAATTAATAATATAAAGCAGTTAGTAATAAGTACAGAGTATACAAAAAAATGTTTAAAAATTATTTTTTCCTATGAACTTTAGATTCAGAAATTCAAATTTTTTCGAGTTCGCATGTAGTTCCTCCATCAGTTTTACAGCACGTTCAGCATTTTGGTTAGATCTGGGAATGTCAATTAATGACTCTTCGACCGACCAGTTCGTCTTCAAACACTTAATTGCCTTCTTGCATTTTGTCTTGGTGAGTGAGGTTAACAGTTCATTGAAGGACGCTTCGTTGTAGTGTTGCGACTTGAACCAAGCATTTGCCCATTCATAGCAGATGAAGTCGCATGCTGTACCGATGATGCAGCGCCACTCTGGCATCAGAAAAAAGGCTATAACAGCATATATTGCACGCGAGTTCCATCTTGCCTGGTGTAAGTTTGGGAGTTTCTTCCAGCTGATTCGGGGCCATCGTGAAGTTGTTTTGTACTGACGATATGCCTGACATAGTTCATATAAGAACTTTAAATCATCTCGCCATCCAGGGTTCTCGTCTGTGTTAACATCATCTGTCGCAACTTAGTGGTAATGAGCCTGAAGAGAGACATAGTTTTCTCTTAATTTGTCAATGAAGGAATAGTTCAGTTCTGGTTTGCTCATTGGCTCTTGAATAAGAAAATGCATGACGTGCTTCAGAAGAAGGTCGAGTACATGGTGCTGACAGCCAATGTATTGTGGCTTCTGAAAGCCCTTGCTCAAGACATCATCCTGTATCAGCTTTACAATCCCGTGCAAACGACCAGTATTTACTGCTGTTGTGTCGCAGATTATCATGCGAATATTTTCCCAAGCATCGTATTCATCAATTAGCTGATGTAGTTTCTTGTGAATGGCCGCGGCAGAACCACTCTCACATTTTAGAATACCGAGTTTGATTTCGGTTGTGGTATTTTTCAGCAGAACTACTTGATACTCTTCCCCTTGGACTCTTTTACCATCAAACTGAAGACAATAGGGATCTTTGCTTTGAAGTTTTTCAAAAATTTTGGCTTTCATTTGCTGTCCTTCTGAGATTACTCGTTTCCAGATACCCGACTGACTTGGAACCGGCACATCATGACCCTGTTTAGCAATGGTTTCAAGAACGATATGTGCTTTATTTGTAGAAATGTTGTTTTCCAGTACCAGTAAACTCGCTGTTGTAGTGCTTGCTCTTTTGTATTTCGGTTTGTTTTCAGAAGAAGATGACGTGGAAGAAGAGCTTGGAGACTTGGGTGAAGAATCGGAGGCAGATTTAGAGACAATATCATGTGTGGGTTGCGTTTGAGAAGTACTGGTTTGAGCTTGAGATATTGATAGTCGAATTCGTTTTCTTGGGTGGATTGATTCCAAAGGGGCTTGTTTAACCGTTGAATAACCAACCTTACCTCCACTCTCAACTTGACTCTGGTAGAACTTTTTATCTTCCGAGCTTTTCCATTCTCCATTTACGTTGGTGACATCAAATAACTGAGAAAGTGTTGCAGTGAATTTGTCAGACGGTTTCTTTTTGTTTTTGTCATTTAGATCAATCAGCCTATTGAGTTTCTTTCTGATGAGTGCGCTGGATAAAAGCGGAAAGTCTAGAGTTTCCCTCCAGAGCAATTCTATATCCGTAATCATAGTTTTGATTCGATCCAGTCGCCGTTTCTCGCTGTTGAACAGAAAAGTGAAGTTTCCAAGAATGTGGCGGTTTGTCGGCATCCGTGTGAGATTGGAGAGCTTTTCAACAGATGGAATGCTTGGATCCCTTTTCTGTTTAAAAGAGGAGGGTAGATTCTTCGTCCAAATAGACCTGTTTGCCTTTACACTATTGCTGGAATTTCTAGAAGACATTTTATGGTGGTTTAAAAGAGATTAAATTACTTTGCTGAAGACTGGAGCCTTTTCCAGTCCCTTTTTTCTACAAGAAAATACAAAATTTTGGTTTATAGTTTTTTTTGTGGCAATTTTTATTTTTAATTATATGTATGCGCTACTGATGCAGCGAATCCAAACGACAAATGGCTACTAGTTAATAATAATTTTGGCAGTGTTTGCATGCCAGTGATCGTCCAGAAAAATAGCAAAAGATCAATTTCTTGTTGTATTCAGCTACGATGATGGCGTGAGTGTTACAACAACAATAGCGAAGGCAGTGACTGAACAATGAAACAAGTGAGTGAGGCAAAAAACAACGATGGAGCGATGACGACTGCACAAGCAATTGATGTACGAATGAAAGCGATGAGATGGGCAATGACGACTGCGACGATTACTTATTGCTTTGGTGCTTTGGTTGTGAAATTTGTTCAAGTGCTCGAAGGTGGTTGATTGTTGTTCTCTATATATAGGGTGTTTTGCAAAGACGATGAGCGATATTTGGACTTGAATTTTGAATAACTGTTTTGTGACAAACAAATAATATTCATCAAAGGGCAGACAAGAAGGGAAGAATCAAAGTATGCTAAAAAAAAACGTTAACCCATTGTGAAGCAACGGCTGAACAGACTTTTTATTAGTAAGACTTTCACTGAAAAGATTAAAAAAAATTAAAAATGAAAAAGGGGGAACTTTTTTAAATTTTTTTTTATTTGATGTTACTAATGCCATCTGAATGCAATTGTTCCTCGAATTTGAGGGGTTTTATTTTTGTAATGTAAAATAATAAAAATAGTAATAACCCTAATGAATATCGCTCTCTTAAAAAATATTTCGTTCGGAACAAATAGTTGAATCCACCGATAGGGCATGGTGTAATTATACAAGGTGAGTGCAAATCGGCACCACAAAACAGAAATAACAGGGATTTTTTTTGTGTAAAATACTGTACTACTGTCAAAAACACTTGACAAAGTATTACTTTTGACAAAAGTAAATTGTAAACAAATTCAGTCATCTGTGCTACTGCACTCACCTTGTATAGTTACACCATGATATAAGGTGTTTTTTTCGATGTACAGAACTTTAAGTTGACAAAACTTTTTGAACTGGCGAACATTTTGTCAGCTGTCAAGTGATTTATGTTTAGTTTGGTTTAGCATTTCAACATGAATAGACTCACGCCTAAACAACAGCGCTTCATAATTGTGCAAATTTATTTTGAAGATCATGGTTCTGTGTTTTTTAGATGTAAAGAACTTTGAAATGGAATAAAACAAATACGACTTTTTTTTAAATTGACATGAAATTTACAAAAATAAACAAATACACATGTGTCATCTTGATAAAAACAATTTATCAATTTTTTAGCTTATGAAACATTTAACCAAATATTTAACATGAAATCCGTTTTTGATGCTATAAAAAAAATGAAATGTTCTAGCAAACGGTTTAACTGGTTTGCATCATATTTATAAATTTTTTTATTAAAATTATTTATTTTGTTAAAATTTTCTCGATAATTTACGAAAGTATGTACATTAGGGTGGCCCCAAAATAAAGTTGCGGATGTTCCCGATTAATATAAAAATTGTATTCATTTTAAGACTACGTTTCTCAATTTTTTTGTCCTGGGGTCAAAGGATAAAACTGTCCTTTTTAGAGGTTCTTTGATTTTTTTTCACATTTCCGCCAAGGGAACTATATGTAAATTTGATATCATATGAAAGGTCTTTGAGAGGCGCATTCAATGGGTTATCAATAATTAAAAAACAATTTTTTTTTAATTCAAAAATTTTGAATATTTCAGACAAAATTTTAGTGTTTTTTTATTTTTTCATAGAATTTACTTAAATAAATAGTTGAAATTTCTTGATTATAAACATCATGCAATTTAACCCAAATGGTTTTTCTCGTTTATTAGCTTATAAATTTTACGTTATTTGAATACCCATTACATTAACGAATTGAGTTAACAGAGATTGTCAGATAGGGAAGAATTAAGGTTTAAAAAAAAATTAATAAAAATTTAAATAGATAGAATTTTAAAAAACGGGGAAAATTATTTGGGTTAAATTGCATGATGTTTATAATCAAGAAATTGTAAACTATAAGTCCGCTTAAGTGAGAATATATGCCTGAATTTATGCCTTGTTTTGAAGATAAACAAATTTCAAGATCTTTGGTCCAAAAATATGCAAAGAAATTTAAATGTTTTTGTATGAAAGTTTTTTCTTATAAAATAACTAATATACATTTTGTTTTCAATCTGATGAATCTATATTAAACCAATGTCATATTGAATATCCATTTTTTTAACCAAAATATGACGAAATTATTTAAAACAAATACATGTAAAGAAAGGCTAACTACATACACAGACTTAATTTTTTTCCTAACATCATCTAATCCATAGTTATCAACATGCAAAATTAAAAATTTTTTTTTTAATTTTTTTATACGATTTTACTGCCCAAACAATGCGGACCATATAGGTAAAAGAACAGAGTTTCACACAATTATTCAAACATAGATTCATTTGTGTTTTTACGTATGTACCTGCATATACATATTTCAACAGCTAACGCTTCAATAGTTATTTCAAGTGGAAAAAAATGCAACCAATTAGAACAACAAAAAAAAAAAGAAGTGTTAAAAAAATATGTTCAATGTTTGAAAAATATGGGTTTACACCTGTAGACTTTATTTATTCGGACAGCTGATAAGAAAATAAATTATTCCCAATTTACACGAAGCAATTTTTATTGAAAAGATTGATACAATTTTTTCTTTGAAATTTCTTTGGTGTTCACACAGCACAATTCTTATTGCTTAAGTTACTCGTAATTTTATTTGAGAGTATACACACATCTGTATACCAATAAGAGAGTAACGCAAATTGCTTAGAGCGATTTAAGTAGAGATACGTTTTTCAATAGCCTTTTTTGACAGATCACGTGTGAGTCGTGTCATGTTTAATATTGTTTGGCCTAAACAACTTTTACAAATCCTTCAACTTTATTACGAAAATTCATTTTCTGTGAGAAATGTGTTTCGTGCACTTCGCTCAACTTATGGTCAACATAATCGGCCTACTGAGCGTACTATTCGCAACACTATCACCCATCTTCCGACCCAGCATGCATTATTGGATAATATTCGACCGAATAGACTAAGTTTGTGGTTTGTCGGCCGGTGGAATCATCGGTCCATAGACCATCTGCGACGTAAAAACGGCCAATAGTTGATAGACATAATCTTCAAAAATTAAATTCCAAAGAATGTTCTTTCAAATGATAATAATAATTCCCCATTAAATTTTAATTTACTGTGTTTTTTTTTTATTTCTTTAAAAAAGTAGGGAACCTCGAAATGGATCAGGCTTTACAACCAAGTGTGTTCACGTCTTATCTCCCCCTCACCCCGATGTCTAAAAGGTTTAGTTTAAAAAATTACTTCGTATAAATTGAGACTTAAGGTACGGTCACACTTTGCAAATATTTACTCAAAAAAGCGTAACCACTTGTTTTACCACAAATTTGTTTGACGTTGCTTATTCTTACAAGAGTTTTGCAAGATTAAACAGCACCAAATAAAATAATAATAAGTTTTAATTAATAAATAAACGAATTCAAATATATTTCATTTAATGGTTACGTCTTTTTTGGCAAATATTTGCCTAGTGTGACCGTACCTATAAAAGTATATCGTCACCTAAAATGCCCAAAGACGTAACCCTCATTATCATACTTTTACAGTATTTTTTAAATTCACTTCAAATTGATTTAATAAAAGTCTAACAATTTTCTTAATCAGGAATTTTGCCTTTTCAAAGTAAATATTTTCTAAGCAAATCTTTAGAATTCATAAAATCTATGCTGCTGTGCATTTTTTAAAGTGTAAAAATCGAATGATGTTTTATTTTATTAGATTGGTTTACACGAAAATATCTAAAACTCACACATTCAGGCATTCTCATACTAAACATTTAAAAAATTTGAATTTTAGGAAATAGTTATTTGGGTATTTGAAAAAGTGTGTTGTCATTTGGAAAATAAACCAGCCTGCCAGCTAACCAACCAACTCGCACGTCCGTCTGTCTGTCTGTGTGTGTCAGAACGTCCATACTTCTGGCACAGCTTATTTTTAGTTTTTTCCTCGTTCGTTTTTCTCTCATTGTTTTAGTTGTTGTAGGCGAAACAATATCAATGAAGTGGAAAATATGAATTTAAAAAATGTTTCCCAAATAGTAAATTTTTTTTGTTTTGTATATTTTGCAAATTTTTCTGTTTTTGCTAGTGAGTGTGTGGAAAATTGTAATAGAAAGGGGTAGGTAAGATTATTATCTTCATTTATACTTTTGAAAGTAATGAAATTTTGGTTCATGTCGTAGAATTTTATTAAATTCTGTGGTGTTGTTTTCTTTTTATGGTGGCAAAATATGCATGTCTAGAGATGGCTGGATTAATGAAATTAATAAAAAAAAAAAAAAATGACTGAGTGTGTTTAATATTAAATTTTATGGGCAAATAAAAATACAAGTATTTTAGTTTACGAAAACAGAAATCCATAAACTGTAAAAGGCTTACAACAGTTTTAAGTTGTCAAAGTTTCAAAAGTATGGAATTTAATAAAGATAATAAGTCAGTCTATTTTTCAAGGATACATAACTTGACTGCTAGTATTTAAACAAATATATTAAATTTGTCATTCCGTTTATAACACATCGAAATATTGGTCATAAGACCAGTCTATATATGGGTAGTAAGACGATCTAAACATGTCCGTTCATCTGGCCGTCTATTAAAGGCACGATAGAGCTTCGAAAAAGACCTTAGCACCAGAGACCGAAAATATCAATAATATATAATATAATCACTCAAAATAATTGTTATTAAATGATTTTTGTTTACATGGTTTGGTATGACTCATGGTGTAATTATAAAAGGTAAGTGCAGCAGCACAGCTGACTGACTTTGTTTACAATTTACATATGTCAAAAGTATATATCAAATCCAGTGTCTTTGACAGTAGTATACTATTTTGCACAAACAAAATGCCTGTTGTTTCTGTAATGTATTCCTATTTGCACTCACCTTGTATAATTACACCATGGTATGACCATTATTGTATTTTGTTCTTTTTTAATGGTATGGTAAGAGCCAAACTATTTCAATTGTGGTTGCTCTTAATAACTGTTAACTCAGAATCACTTTCTGAGTCGATCTAACGATGTCCGTCCGTCCGTCCGTCCGTCTGGCTGGCTGGCTGTCCATGTAAAGCTTGTGCGCAGAGTACAGGTCGCAATTTTAAAATTTCGTACATGATATTTTTTTTGACCCAAAGATGGATGAGATGGAACCTGGTGGAAATCGGTCCATTATTTCACCTGGCCCCCATACAAATGTCCTCCCGAAATTGGGGAATAACTGTAATAGTTATCCCCCTCAGGTACAATACACTTATGCCAGCATTTTTCCCAATCCTCGAAACATTTGTGAAACGTGCTTTTTGGTATCGTCAACAGCTCCTGTTCTTTTATCTTGTATCTCCTCAATCGTAGCAAAACACTTTCCTTTCATTAGTGTCTTCAGTTTTGGGAAGAGGAAAAAGTCAGCGGGGGCCAAGTCCGGTGAATATGGTGGTTGAGGCATGATAACGGTTTTGTTTTTGGCCAAAAACTCGCGCACAAGCATCGAGCTGGTGTGAGCTGGCGGTGCGTTTCTGACGAATTACGCAAACGGCTTATAACTTCAAGGTAGTATTCCTTATTGTCCGTACGATCTTGTGGAAAGAATTCATGATGCACTACGCCATTGCATGCGACGAAAACAGTGAGCAAAACCTTCACATTTGACCGAAGTTGACGTGCTTTTTTCGGTCTTGGCTCTTCCGGATGTTTCCATTGGGATGAAATCTGGATCGTCGTTGACGATGTGCAACAGCTCCTGAGCGATGTCCTTGCAATGTTGTTTTTTCTCAAAAGTTAGCCGTTTTGGAACAATCTTCGCTGCCGCACGTTTCATGCCTAAAACATCCGTAAAAATTGCTTGGCATGAGGCGAACGATATTCCAACATCATCAGCAACCTCTCTGATAGTGATTCGACGATTACCCAAAATCATTTTCTTCACTGCTTCAATGTTTTTATCGGTTGTTGACGTGCTCGGGCGACCAGAACAATCATCGTCATTGACATCTTCTCGGCCTTCCTTAAACCGGTTATACCACAATTGAACTTGTGTTCTGCTCATAGTAGACTTGCCAAACGAAGCAGTCAACATTTCAAATGTCCTTGCGCATTTAATTTACTTTTTTACACAAAACTTAATACAGTGTCTTTGATCCATTTTTTCGAATAGTAAAAAATCGAAGAGCACATCAAAACACGACTAACCTTTTTATCTGTCAAAAACAAACTGAAAATCCAAAATGGCTGATATTATGTACCAAAAAAAAAATGCGAAAATCGAACCTACGTAAATCAGGAAATTTTAAAATAACAGTTAATTTTTTGATCAGACCTCGTATATGTACATCGTAGGTGGTTAGTATATAAGATTCGGCACAGCCAAATATAAATTCTTTCTTCCTTTTTTTCTAATACTTTTATCAAAGGTAAAAAAATTTTATTAAATACTGTAAAAAAAAAGTATCATTTTGTCAATATTTTCTAAAGTGATTTTAAAGAGTTAAACATTTTAACAATTAAGGGGTATAATTTAAGCCTCGTAGTTTTAAAAACTTATTCTTAATAATAGATTTCAAGATATTATTATCTAAATGAAGCAAAATATAACTAAAGTTAATTTTACTGATTTTATTTCAAACCTATTTTGTTAATTCTCCCTCTTTTGATAAGCTAAAGAATATTATTTGTAATTTCTTATTAAAGATTATTTCATGTAAGATATGAAAATGTACAAAAAAGTTTTCCTTTTTTATCTTTTATAGTTAAAAAAAACTGTTTTGCTTATTAAGGATATTGAAGATTGTTTTTAAATTATTTTAGCAAGTCACAGAAAATGTATTAGCAATTCTCCTAAAGATTTTAAAAAGTTTTTATTATATCTATAAACAAAACAAATTTAGTTTTATCTGTGCAAAT
The DNA here is from genome assembly GCA_916048285.2 of Bellardia pandia. Lineage (NCBI taxonomy): Eukaryota > Metazoa > Arthropoda > Insecta > Diptera > Calliphoridae > Bellardia > Bellardia pandia. Next base: position 53,295,912 of record OU696531.1, read on the forward strand.
TATCTCCAAAACATTTTACTTTTAAGTTGCTTTAAACACTTATGAGGATGCGAGTACATCTTAAGGAATTACTAAAATACAATGAAAAAAAATATGCATAACTGAATGTCAATGATAAATACCCTACATGATTTAACTAATAACAATAATTAAAACATTTGCACTTAATATACCGACGGCCATATGTTGACACATCGAAACTATTTATTTATACGAAGAGAGAAATCTTTTGGCATTATTAACTTATATTGAAAACAAATATTGATTACGAGGTTTTACCATCGATATATTTTATTTTAGCAAGTTTTGACCTATCGACAATTATGTTATTATGGATAACTTTCAAATATATTCGTTTAAAATTTTACATTTTGCTAAGAAAATGAATTTTAAACCATATTGTAGCAACATGTTTACAAAAAGCAGTTTTGCAGCAACATATTTACGACAAAAATGTTCAGTAACATGGTGATAGGAAAACAATATTGCAGTAACATGTTTACAGAAAACCAATGTTGCAGTAACATTTTTTTGGAACAAAATGTTGCAGTAACATATTGATACAATAAAAATATTGCAGCAATATGTTGATAAAATGTTGTGGCTGAGAACATTTTGTAGCAAAATATTGACAGAAAAAAATTTTGGGTAAACATGTTTATAGAAAAAATACTGGCGCAAGATGTTGCTAGAAACCTATTAATACCAATAATGTTGCTTGAAACCTGTTGATTGGAAAAATGTTGCTTGAATCATGTCGATAAGAAAAATATTTCTTGAATCGTGTTGGTTGGAAAAATGTTGCTAGAAACCTATTGATACGAATAATATTGCTTGAAACCTGTTGATTAGAAAAATGTTACTAGAATCCTATTGTTTTTCTTGAAATATTTCCTCGAAAATAAAAAGACGGGGTTAATTAAATTTAAATATAATTCATGGGTTTATTTTCAGATTTTCTTTTCTTCGTACACGTACCGTACTTGTTGGGGGTTTTACAAACAATAACAATAATATCAGTATACATACAGCATCAACACAAAATAACAACAATTTAACTTAACGAAACAATTAGCAATCCTATGAACAATGATTGGGGGACATTTACACTATGCGCGTAAACATCCCGCCCCCCTTGCTATACTGCAACAAAGAGGGTTAAGGATCACGTGGGTCGAGCTGCATGCAAAAAACACTTTTTATTAATTGGAACTGAAGATTCAGGCAACACGACCGTTCATAACGTTTATGACAATGGTCGCCGGAATTTGCGTCGTATCCGGGAACGTTGATGGCCTGGGTTGAACGGCGTGCTGTGGTTGTTGTGTATGTTGTTGTAGTTGTTGTGTATGTTGTGGTACATGTTGCTGGCAGCAGTGTTGGCATGTGTCTCAGAGAAAGAAGGACCTTCAATGTGTTTACGATGGATCTCAAGGCGGCGTGATACACTCGACATATTCTCTATAGGGTAAATACAAAATAAAGGAGAGAAAAAAGAAAGAGTTAGTGGGTTTCTGAACTGGGGAAGAGAACAAGCTTCACGATGGGTCGAGTAAAAATTCCTGAAGCTGTTCTCATATCCACTGTGTGGACCTTAAAATCATGTCCAACATGAATCCTCTCTATTCGTCCTAGTCGCCATTCACTAGGGGATAAATTATCTTGACGAATAATCAGTAAATCACCTACTTCAAAATATTTCTGGGGGTATTTCCATTTTACATGACGATGATCTATAAAAGGGTTCAAAGTGAGCAGGCTGCTCTTTGAAGGCACGGGCATACCTTTTGAAAGCTGAGTGTATTCCGGTGTAAAGTTCCACTGACACATAAGAACCAAGCGATCTCGGGTGTATTTCATTTCTGACTGGGTTAAAATCAAGATATCATACGAACATTTTTGGGTTCTCAAATACTGTAAACACCTGAACAAATACGAAGTAATTCGCATTGCACGCGATAAATCTGAAAATCGCTCTAATATGTCATACGGGCGTTCGAGCTGAACTGAAAATGACTGAACTTCAAGGTGTTGGTGGTCGATAGGGGGGTGACGCGGCCAGTATTCACGAGGTTGTCTTAACCATACAGGGTCATGCCACCAAAGAGAATTATTTATTAAATCTCTAGCAAGAATTCCACGACTTGCCAAATCGGCGGGGTTGTCCTTGGAATCCACATGTGACCAATTTTCATTACCAACTTTATTCACAATCAACGCTACTCTGTTTTTAACAAAGGTTGGCCAATGGCACAGGGGTTTTTTAAGCCAGGATAACACTATAGTAGAATCAGTCCATAGATAAACCTTTCTCCTGTCTAGATTTAATTCGGAACATAATGATTCTACCATTTTTGCCATCAAAGCCGCTCCACACAATTCTAATCGGGGTAATGTTTCAGTTTTCACGGGAGCTACCTTTGTTTTTGACGCTAGCAAATGCGTCGTGATCGATGAGGACGATACATTTCGAATGTATAGAGCAGCGCCGTACGCCTTTTCAGAGGCATCGCAAAACGCATGAAGTTCCATTTCATTTTCGGGGAGAAAATCAACCCATCTTGGAATGTTAATTTTCTCGACATTAGGGTAGTCGTTTAAAAATGCGCTCCATTGAGATAGGGTTAGGGGGTTCAAAACTTCATCCCATTCTGTCTTGTCTTTCCAAATTTGTTGCATTATGATCTTAGCCACAATGATTTTCGGTGAAAACCACCCGGCTGGATCAAACAACTTCGCTATTTCTGACAGGACACCACGTTTCGTGACAATATCCTGGCGTGGCTGCGATGCAATTTTGAAAAAGAAGCAATCTTTAGTCGCATCCCATCGCAAGCCTAGGGGTTTAGTAGTACTGGCATCCGAAAATTTTAAGAAGTCTGCATCAAGCAGATTCTCACGGGGTAAATCTTCCAAGAGTCGTAAATGATTGGCCGTCCATTTTCGCAAAACGAAGCCAGCTGAGCCAAGAACATGGGTTAGTTCATTACGTCTCTTGAAAGCGTCTTCTAGCTCATGAGAGCCAGCAAGCACGTCATCAACGTACATTTGGGTTTTCAAAATTTCGGATGCCGCAGGACTCCGGGGTTTACAATCGTCAGCCAATTGTAATAGAGTACGAAACGCTAAGTACGTTGCACAGTTTACTCCAAACGTGGCCGTACTAAGCTCATAGTCCTTAACTTCAGCTACAGGATCTTCACGAAACAATATTTTTTGATATTGGGTTTGATTGGGATGAACAAGTATCTGGCGATACATTTTCTCAATGTCCGCATTAAAAACGTAACGGAAAAATCGCCAACGCAGCAATAAAATAGTAAGATCCGTCTGTAAAACAGGACCAGGATATAGAGCATTATTAAGGCTCACGCCATTGGAGGAAGGGTTTGAAGCATTAAATACGACTCTGAGTTTCGTGGTAATGCTATCGGGTTTAAACACTGCGTGATGGGGTAAATAATAATTATTCGCAGTGGAAACTGGGGTTTTGACGGCTTTTGCATGTCCCATTTCAATATATTCACGAACTACATTGTCGTATTGGGATTTTAATTCGGGGTGTTTCAACAAACGCGTTTCATTTCGCACAAACTGGGAAAAGGCGTTTTTACGAGAATCTCCTAATACCAATTCATTTGAAAATTCTCGGCGAAATGGGAGAGAGACAACGTAACGGCCATCGGGGTTTCTAAAAGTGGTGGTACGGTAAAGTTCCTCACAATATTTATCGTCTTCAGATAACTGGGTCGCTTGTGGAACTTCTTCAAGTTCCCAAAAACGCGAAAGTTGAGTGTTCAACTCGAGATGGGTACAAAACGATGATATAGAGTGTAAGGGTCGGGGCTGAATAACTTCACCAGTAACTATCCACCCGAACACGGTTCTCTGGGCGATCAGGTTGCCATTTGGATGTATTCTGACATCCGTAGTTAAAATTTTAGGATAAACATTTCCTCCAAAAAGTATATCCATACGGGTACACATGACGTCGGTCAGGGTAATGTCGGGGAAAGTAGAGGTTACAATATCAGAGATATTAGACGAGGGCAACCGACCGGTAATTTTCTCAACAACGTATGCACTAATTTTAATTTTGAAACCGGGGTCGATCGGCGAACCAACCGTGATAGTGCACATTGTAGAGGTTTTGCCAGCTAAGCAATCCATCATTCCAGTGACACTTGTCGAAGGCACGGAAAATGTGGGAATAGCAAGCTTCCTTTGTAACCTCCTTGAAATAAAGGTACCTTGCGAACCAGGGTCAACTAGGGCTCGAGCGGCACATCTAATGTCGTTTATGTGCACTATACACACTGCTGAGCCCAAAAGGACTGCTGTATTGGGGTTCGACTTGAGCTGTGCGGAATAAGTTTGCAGATTATGAGCCGCGGTAGAAGTTGATGGGGCAAAATTAATCGGGGGTTGAGAAGGACTGCTAGCTGGATTGGGGTTCAAATGAATGGGGGGTTGAGATGAAGACATAGTCGTACCATTGGCTATAGGGAGCTGGGGTGAATTACTGGCAGACATATGTGACTTTACATCTCTATGAAGCAGGGAGTGGTGCTTTTGTTTACAAAGTGAACACACATGAATACTTTTACAATTCTTGTACTCGTGGGAGGTTGCCAAACAGTTCGAACAACACTTTAGTCGTTTCACTATTGACATTCTTTCATCAACATTTTTACTCAAAAAACTGGGGCATAGTCTAATGGGGTGAGAACCTTGACAAAGGAAACAACGACAAACATTTAGTGTTTGCCCAGTTTGGGTCGCAAAACTTTGAATCTGTCTATTTTCATGTGACGATTTTTTGGCAGCATTAAAATTAGGGGTATTTCGGGAACTGGCAGTTGTGGAGTTTCTGTTCGAGTTTTGAACGGGGTTTGAATGGGACTGCCTTATGTCAGAAATTGACTCGAGTGTTTTAAAATGCGCTGTTAGAAAAGCGTCCATATCATCCCATTTAGGGGAATTTTTAGAAAGTCTTTTGGACTGTTCCCAGAGACTCAGTGTGTTTTCAGGTAACTTTGTAGCACAAATATACACCAGCACTACGTGGTAAAATATTTCAGGGGTTACTTCAAGTAATGACAAATTTGTAATGCAATCGTTTATCGTTCTTTGCAAATTTTTAATATTCGATCCTGATTCTTGTGAAAGCGGTTTAATATTTAGTAGGGCTCGAAGCTGTTCGTTTATGAGGGCATCTTTGTTCTCATATGTGTCAACCAACCTTTTCCATGCGATTTCATAGCCATCGTTGGTAAGTGGCACAGTTTGTATGGTATCATGTGCATCCTTTGCAGTTTTCTGCAACAGGTAGTACAATTTTTGTACTGGGGTTAAACGGGGGTTATTACCATACAAAGCTGAGAACATATCTCGAAATGAGGGCCAACTCTTATAGTCACCATAGAATATTGGGGTGTCGCACGGAGGTAAATTAATCATTGGCGCAGACTGCGCAATGGACCTTTCGCCCTGTGTCGATAATTTAAGTCGTTCTAGGTGACCTGTTATAAGAGATATCCCCCGGGTGTATGTGCCGTAAGACTGAAAGTACTTGGCTTTCAGTTCGATAATCTGGGGATCTTTCAACTTTTCGGCCTCAATTAACAAAGAGTCATAAGATAACCGAACAGCTTCCCATAACCGTTTGAGCTCTTCCTCATGACTACTTAAAGCACCGAGTTGGTGTTCCACCACGGGTATACTGGCAATATATGCCTCAAAGTCTGCCATACGGTCGGCATTGCGGATAAAAGTAGTCACATCCATTCTTGATCTCAATCGATATGGAGAAATTTTCATAAAAATTATTTACAAAACACGAGTAAAAATTAAAGTCCAACGTGAGGAAAAAATCAGATAAAAAATTTGCTTTTTCTAATAGAGAAGAAACGATAACGAAACTGCGGGTAAAAATAGATAAATCTATCCAATTTAAAAAAAGAGTAACAAATTCTTTCAGGCGAAATAAAATGTATAAAATAAATTTGTAGAATAAAATTATATATATACTGGGTATAATAAAAATATATATTCAACAAAGCGAATTTTTGACACTCGGATTCCTTGTTCAATACAATGAGTAAATATCACGTACAATATATATGTGTATATATATATAAAATCGGGTTAAATTTGTGATATTAGGAAATAAAAATCGGGTTAAGTTTCACTTAATAAGGAATTCCGTAAGTGTAAAAAGAACTTCGTTAAATTAAAAAACAGAAAAAATCTATTAAAAACACTTGTGCTGCTGCAAAATATTAACGGGTACCCACTATGGGTAAATCGAATATTATATATTCACTAATAAATTATTCGATTATAGCGATTAAAAAATTTATTTAATTAATTGCTTAAATTTTTAGGGCAAAAAAATTAATAAAAAAGTAAAAAATTCACTTTTCACAATTAATTAAATAGTAACCGGGTTTTCGCACGAATAAAAATGTGCAGCACTAGTGTACGTTGTGTGTGTGTGACCATATAATGAAAAACAAAAGAAAACCAACAAAGACACAGTAAATATTCACGGTTGTGCTTTTAATAAAAAGTACAATAGATTGCACTTACTTATTTGAAGGGTTATTTTATTTATTATCAATAGATCAGCGATTAAGTGTCAATACTTATAAACGGGGGTTCTGTGGTTCAATACCCACTTTTTTAAAAAAATCAATAATTTATTTTTTATTTAAAAAATTAATTTTTTATTATTTAAACAATTAATTATTTATTATTTAAAAAATTAATAATTAATTATAAGTAAAAACACACGCGAATGAAGGGGTAAAAAAAAATGTGGAGCAAAAAATTTTAACACAAACACAAATTCACTGTGGTGTTTTGCCGACGGCAAATTGATTCGCGCACTTGTTGGTTCTCTTGTTTTTTATATTATCACTTTTAACTTTTTCACTTTTAACAAAATTAAAAAACACACAACTTACCTTTTGATTAAAGTGTTAATGGAAAATGGGGGTTGTTATTAAAATGATGAGGATGATCGCAAAACGATGTTTGGGGATTGATGAAGAAAATGAAAACACTGGGGATTCTGAAAATAAAAAATATTTTCTTGAAAATATTTCAAGGGGACTCGGGGGTTTAAATCCGGTTCGAAAGGACCAAAATGTTTTTCTTGAAATATTTCCTCGAAAATAAAAAGACGGGGTTAATTAAATTTAAATATAATTCATGGGTTTATTTTCAGATTTTCTTTTCTTCGTACACGTACCGTACTTGTTGGGGGTTTTACAAACAATAACAATAATATCAGTATACATACAGCATCAACACAAAATAACAACAATTTAACTTAACGAAACAATTAGCAATCCTATGAACAATGATTGGGGGACATTTACACTATGCGCGTAAACACCTATTGATATGAATAATGTTGCTTAAAACCTTTTGATTGAAAAAATGTTGCTTGAATCATGTGGATAAGAAAAATGTTTCTTAAATCGTGTTGTTTGAAAAAAATTTTGCTAGAAAGCTATTGATACGAATAATGTTGCTTGAAACCTTCTGATTGAAAAAATGTTGCTTGATCATGTCGATAAGAAAAATATTTCTTGAATCGTGTTGGTTGGAAAAATGTTGCTAGAAACCTATTGATACGAATAAAGTTGCTTGAAACCTTTTTTTAAATGTTGCTTGAATCATGTGGATAAGAAAAATGTTTCTTGAATCGTGTTGGTTGGAAAAATGTTGCTAGAAACCTATTGATATGAATAATGTTGCTTGAAACCTTTTTTTTAAATGTTGCTTGAATCATGTGGATAAGAAAAATGTTTCTTAAATCGTGTTGATTGAAAAAATGTTGCTAAAAACTTGTTGATATGAATAAAGTTGCATGAAACCTGTTGATTAGCAAAATGTTACTAGAATCCTATTGATACGAATAATGTGGCTTGAAACATGTCGATAAGAAAAATATTTCTTAAATCGTGTTGGTTTAAAAAATGTTTCTAGAAACCTATTGATACGAATAATGTTGCTTGAAACCTTTTGATTGAAAAAATGTTACTAGAATCCTATTGATGCGAATAATGTTTCTTGAAACCTTTTGATTGAAAAAATGTTGCTTGAATCATGTCGATAAGAAAAATATTTCTTAAATCGTGTTGGTTAAAAAAATGTTTCTGGAAACCTATTGATACGAATAATGTTGCTTAAAACCTTTTGATTGAAAAAATGTTACTAGAATCCTATTGATACGAATAATGTTTCTTGAAACCTTTTTATTGAAAAAATGTTGCTTGAATCGTGTGGATAAGAAAAATGTTTCTTAAATCGTGTTGCCTGAAAAAATTTTGCTAGAAAGCTATTGATATTGATAGAAATATGTGCCTGCCTATTATGAACAAAATTCGATTTTCGACAGTGGTAGAAAATGCTTATCGAACAAATTTTAATTTGATATTATCATGCACATTCGATGAAAAAACGATATTGTGAAAGTTACAATAGTAAATTTCTATCAGCTGGCGCTTTATTTGGTTACAAATACTTAAAGAAAAATAAATTAAATTTGAAATGACCATTACTGGAATTATGATTTGATGATTCGTCTGATGAAGATGAATCCTTACTAGAACTGGCCAGAAGTAGAAAAAGGCTGAGGGATGCTTCCAACATTTTGGAAATGGATTCCACCACGAGACTATATTTTTTGATGAGGTTTTGACAAGGATATTATAAATTTTATTTGCAGATTTATAAAAAATTTGGATTGGTTCTGACGGGTGGTCCAATAGATAAACGAGCTTCTCCAATTGCTGTCTTGTACTTGCGACCTTAGACCGGCAGGATATTAACAAAAGTAATTTACAAGTAGTATTTGGTTGACCAAAACCAAAAAGAAAAACAAATATTTACGTTTTTAATACATTTTGCACAGTTTTATACAGCGTCGACAGTAAATTTATGTTCGATAAAAAATTTGTTGAAAAACGAAATTTTCGACAGTGATGCGATTGTCAAATGCAGCTCATAATAAGGGCCTGAAACACATATACAGAAATAATTCCACATGTTTAAAGCAAAATTAAAAATTGTAATATGAAGGATTTTTCATAAAAAGCCTTCAACCAAAAAACATCCTTATACATGTAAATAAAATAAATTTTATTGTATTATCTAAATCTTTCACATCTCACGCCAGTTGTAACGGAAATTATTTAAAAACTTCTAGCGCACTTTTTATTTTCCTTTCTATGCTGCTGCTTTTGTATTTTAGCCTTTTCCTTTCATATTATACTTTCTCTGTGCAAAGAACAAAAAAAAATGTTGTCACTTTTGTTTTTGTCAGGTTTCCTTGGGCTCGTCTTTGTTTACTTTTGGTTTAAATAAAAACAAAAACGACAACATTCCCTGGTTGCAGTTGTTTTCTTCTTTTATTTAAAACCTCTTCAAAGTATTAAACAAGTTTTTTTCTTCAAAATTTAATTTAAAGTGAGTGTTTATGTGTTTTAAAGTAGTTCAACCGCAATAATGGCTTAGTGCGTGTGTATTGGCATAAAAGAAAAGATAAAAAGTTTATAATATGTTAAATGAAAGGCAGTTTAAATTAACAAACTTAAGTAATTTAAACGATTTAAAGTGGTAGACTTAGACAAGCATTAGGAAATGAGAAAAATTGGTTTAAAAGCAATTAAAGTTGTTTTGAGGTAGAAAACAAAGAATCGAATAATGTAATTTAAGCAATTATTAAGTAGAGTTTAAATAAGTTAAGCTTGTATTGTTGGCTGTATCATTTTGTTTCTGAACAAGAAACTGCCTGCTTCTGCAACATTATTTTCTAAAATCTTTTGCTACAACACGTGTATACGAGTAGTTGCTGCCAAATATATTTCTAAAAGTGTCAAATAAAAGACCTTTAAAAACTCCATACTAAACCTTCAAGATAAATTAAAAAAATCCAACACAATTACAATTAGCAACTAAATAGTGAATTGAAGTATTTATTACCATTATGCTTCAATTTATTTTTTTACTAAAGTTTCTCTTTCGTTGAATTTTCATTAAGTTTTCTTTTTAGTTTTTACTGCTACTTAATTTTTTCCATTTAACAGATTTGTATAATTAATCTTTAATTTGTTGTGCTATTTTCTTTCTTAATTTATTTACAGGCCGTAAACAACAACAGCAATATAATAAATTAACTTCAAGATGAATTCCCAAAGGTAAGTAAAAATAAGATTTTTACACTCGCATCCGTACTTACACACAAAAAAAAATACGAATTTTTACATGTGTGAACTCATGTATAATTTATTTATTTCCAAGTAATTAAGTTAAGTTGACAAGTTTTTTGTATTTTTGTTTTGCTTTTTATATTTATTTCCTTTGTGCTGCAAAGAAAAAGGTAGATAACACGAAATTACAGTTTCCAGTAAAAAGTTTTTTAGGAGCAAAATAAAACTGAAATCATTAGCATATTTTTAGGAGGTTGGTTGTAAAAATTGTGTTTATATTTAAGTGTTGATGTGCATATATTTTTTATATTTATTAATTATATTATTATCCTTTTGTGTACTGAACTGTGCCAACCCTAAATTTATTTAATTTGCTTGAAATTCTCTTTATGTTTAATAAGTTTTTGGCTAACAAAAGACACAAAATTGTGTAAAAACTCATAATGACTATAATAAAGAACTGACTTTTTGTATGAATATTTACCAATATTTAATGATTTACAGACATATGCATGTAATTGTTAGAGTTTATGTTTAATTAAGAAATATTTGTGGAAATATTTCCTTAAAAAAATTATCTTTAATAAAAAGGAAGAAAAAACATGCAATATTATGCTTAACTGTATTTTTATATAATTATTATTAACTTTAAATTATTAGATTAGTTTTGTTATCCATTAAACAAATTAATCTGGTTAATGGTTTTATATTTGTTTTATAATTGAATTGCTTTCTAAGTAATTTAACATATTTTGCTACTTAATCTTTAAATTATTTCATTAATCCCTTTAGCTTGTGTATTTGCGTTGTTGTCGGGAATTATGTGATAATATTCACATGTATTTATCATGATGAAATAAATCAGCTACAAAAATATTCAATGACAGGTTTATTAAAACCCTTAAAGATATTACCTGATTAAGTATTTATGATTAGGTGGCAGAAAAAGTAACTTATACTCGCATATACATATATAAATAATATGAAAAACTCTAAAAAAAAATAACATGCTGTTTTTCTTACATAAACATGTAACGCCAACAATTTTACTTCTATAGACAAGATATATTTTATATATACTCGTACATGTTGTTGTCACATTTCTGCTATAAACATGTTTCCGTATTTTTATATCCTCCGCCAACAAAAAAATGAGGGTATATATAAGTTTATTATTCCGTGTGCAACACTGAGAAATACTTATCTGAAGAAATTCTAAGTCGGTTAAGCCATGTCCGTCTGCCTGTCTATTTGTTCGTGTAAAACACTCTCACGTCCATAAAACACAACCAAAATCCACCAGGTTTACAAAAAACCGTTTAAAGTTCTCCTAAGCAGTTTGGTATTGAAAATCAGCAAAATCGGTATAGTAGTACCAGAGTTATGGACCAAAATGTAATACAACCTCCATAAAAATTTTATATTTTTAAATATTTTTCTTGCAATTTTTTGAAACATATTGCAGATATTGCCATGACATTTTGTACACGTTATTTGTATAATAAAATAAGGGTCTGTGGGAGAAATAGTAGGTATCGGTTCATGATCTCTCATAGCCTCCATACAAAAATCTTCCCGAAATATTGCTCAATTATACATAAATGCCTATAATATTGGCATATCAAGACAAAATTCAGGAATAAGTTTTATGCAAAAAGAAATCGCAAAACGAATTTTTTTTTAGTTCGGTCCATGTTTGACCATAGAACCCATATAAAGTCCACTTCCAAAATGCACTTAAATATGTATAAAACTGGTATAAATAATGTTAAATGGTTAAAATTTGTCACATATAATCCTTATAAGTAAATAAATTGTTGTACTAAATTGTATGGTGGTCATAGCTCCCATATAAGGACCATATCCGAAAAAGCCATTTATCTATATATATATATCTTATAAATATCGGTACTGACTCAAACATATAATTTACATATACACAAAAATCATTCTGCAGAATTTTGTGAATTTCGGTCCATATTTGACTGCATTGCCCATATGTATAAAACCATCTTCCAAAAATCATTTTAATACTCTTTTAAATAACGCTACCGATCCAAAATTTTACACGGATCAGTTACACACAAGCCAAAATCACACTGCTAGATTTTGGGAATATCGATCCATATTTGACTATATTCCCCATATAAGGTCCACTTCCGAAATCCACGTTAGTACTAATATATATCTTAAATATACCGTTATTATGTTAAAATTCGACGTGAAATATCATATGCATAAAAATCACTGTTCTAAAATTTAGGAAGATCGGACCATAATTTGTCGTAGCTGCCATATAAGGACCATTTCCGAAAAACAAATAAACCCACAAAAATGTCAAAGAAACATCGATATCGAACCAACTTGTATATAGATCAGTAATTTTAATCCAGACATAATACTATAATCGGTTATACTGCAATTATGCTCCTGAATTTGTTGTCGAAACATTATTAACTATCAACATGATGTCGTCACATTATTTTAAACCAACATGTTGTTGCAGCATTTTTATGAATACAGTAAAAATTCGATAATCCGGATAATTGATTGCAGCCCCCCATCCGGATTAGCGAATTATCCGGATTACCGGATTACTACGCATGTATGTAGCCAACACCCTTTATTAACATCTTCAACAATTTTTACTCTATCTAAAATAGATAGAGTCTTGTCTGATCTCTTCACTGAAGGCATCTTGCATCAATACTAAACTAAAAACGCATGAGCAAACATACTCATATCACATTATTCTAACTGTATTTTTCAAAGCATGCTGTTTGAATTTTTATAATTTTGAATTGAATAATAAAATAACGGTTGTTATTCAATCTGGTTTATAGAGTTGCAATCAATCCGGATTATAGAATACGCAATGACTGTATTTTTCAAAGCCTGCTGTGATTTGAGCAATAAAATAAATAAAACGAGTGTTATTTAATCCGGACTATAGAGTTGCAATCAATCCGGATTATAGAATACGCAATGAGCTGCAAAATTCTGTCCGGATTACCGAATAGTCCGGATTAGTGGTGTCCGGATTATCGAATTTACACTGTATAAACATTTGGCAAAATTTCAGTTTATGGGGGACACCCCTGGGAAAAAAAAAAAATGCCACGCCCCCTTAAATGACCCCAGGAGTGCGAAAATCATAATGAATAAGGGGGCTCACGCCCCCTATGGGCGTGGCAGTCGAAAAACGACCCGGCGCACCTACGTAGACAATATGGGTATCAAATGAAAGCTAATGTCTTCACGATTCCAAAAATAGCCGTATCGTCCAATTCACGACCCCAGTCGTGAATGTCAAAGGCAGTAACGCAATCCATATTTAGTGATGTTCTCGTGTCAAGAGTCAAATCATAAATGAGGATAAGTACAAAATTAAGAAACGAGGAAAACTCTTGAAAGCTTCTGATTGATTAATGAAAATTTGTTATACTGGCTTCGCTTAGTAAAGTTTTTCTGCGTGACCGGCCTACGGCCGGGCTTAGGGGTTTTTAACTCCAGTATGTCTTAATTCTAGACGGCGGGGATCTCGAGTGCTCGGCCTCTGGCCGAGCTAAAAAGAAATAAACAAAAAAAGTCCTTCCCCCATTTTATAAAAATTAACATATCTTCCTCAAATTCTGGACGATCTGGCAACTACGGGTATTTTTGGAATCGTGAAGACATTTCCTTTCATTTGATACCAATATTGCCTAAGTAGGTGGCATGGGTCGTTTTTCACCCCCGCCCCTATTTAACAAAAATGGCCGTATCGGCTGCAAAAACCGCCCGATCTGGCAACTATGGCTATTTTTGTAATCGTGAAGACATTAGCTTTCATTTGATACCCATATTGTCTACGTAGGTGGGCCGGGTCGTTTTTCGACTGTCACGCCCATAGGGGGCGTGAGCCCCCTTTTTCATTATGATTTTCGTACTCCTGGGAACATTCTGAAGGGGATGGCATATTTAGATTTTTTCTCTAGGGGTGTCCCCCATAAACTGAAATTCAGCCAAACATTTTTCTGCAACATTTACTCCTAACAATATGTTGTTGCAATATTTCTTTCTCTCAACATGTTGCTTTAAAAATATTATGCAACATTATATTCTATCATGATGTTGTCGCAACATTCTTAACATGTTAGTTAACAACAAAAATCCCGCACATTTTCTCTTTAACTTTTGCTTAATTTTTTTTATTTTTATATTTTCTAGAAGCTATTATTGCAATGATGCTGCAAGTTACAATTATTTAATTTTTTAAACCATCTTTTCAAACTATATTTGCAAGAACACAAAACTCCCGCGAAAATATTCACAACGAAAAGAGCTGTTGTCTTCTATTATAGATTATGTCACATGAAACTAAAAACCGACGTGTGATACAGAAAATTAACTTTAGAAAAATCTGTTATACATCCCCATGTTCTATAGAAAAAATACAAAACTTCATAGAAAAACTATTTTAAACAAACAATTTTGTAAAGAAAAACTTGTTATATAGAAATATGCAAAATTATGCAAAGTATTGGCCACTGTTAGCTGTGACCATTTTGGTAACATATGCATTCTGCGCCAAAAGAACTGATCATCCTTTAAAGGCAATAATGAAACAAGCCAATTTCGCGTACCCTGTTCTGAAGTGAAGCGTTTCCCAGAAACAGCTTTCTGCATCGATCGAAACAAATAGCAGTGGGATGCTATAAGTCGATTAAGGTTAAATCTCCCAAACGCTTATTTTGAAATAGTTTTTAACAAGTAGCGTTGTCATATATGGCCGCATATGCTGCGCGGTTTTCGGCCAATGCTCGCTTCATGAAAAACTCCAAAAATCTTAAATTATTAAAAACATAATAATTGTACATAAACGTTTAATCAATAAAAGGGGATCTATCATCGATCACTCATATTATTGCTAAATATAATAAATGTAATAATCGCTTTATTGTTAAATAATTAACTCTGTTGTAATTTATACAAATGGTCATATGAATAAAAGATAAAAGATAACTTTACTTTCCCTATTGGTTTAGAAATGAATGTGTCGCCACACCAATATAATTAACTCAATGAGTCCTCTACACCCAGAAACAACTGTTTCAATTGTATTTTTTCTTTTTATAATACTGACTTTTTTGCTTGCTTTTGTCACACGCTTAGCTTAATGTATTTTTTTTTTTTTTTTTTGTCTTTATTATTTTATTAATTTTCATTATAATTCTTTATAAGTATTGTTCTTATTTTATTTCATTTCATTATCGTGTTATACTTAGTTTGATAATAATAATAATAATGTTGCATGCTACATAGCTGTTTGTCTCGTATTGTTGTTGTTGTAATTATAAATTGTATACAATTTAGTAACGGCACTTTATTTATGATATATAGAACCCAGCAGCAGCAGTTCCTTTGTTGTCATGGCTGGCCTGCTAAAGGATGAGATTGTTTCGTTTTTGGTTTGGTTTGGTTTGGTTTGGAAAACAATTGTTTTCATAAGATTCTTACTTATTGTTATTAATAAGTTGCTAAGAATATTTCTCTTTTGTTATCTAATTTTTGCTGATCATCTTCATTATTATCATAAACATGTTCATCATCAGCATTGTCATGATTATGGTTAAAGTCCTTATTGTCACACACACATACTTATTATATATTTTAAACATTTGTTAGTGGTGGTGCAAGTACTAGGGAGTATTATTCATGGGATTATGATAAAGATTTGTCAAACAACAGTAAGAAGAATTATAGGCAGTAGTACACAAAAAAAGAAAAAACAAAAACTTGCCTTTTATTACTTTTGGGATTCATAAATTTTCAAAAGATTTTTTGGAAATGATTTAGTTTTCTGGATTTATTTATGTTGATTTTGGTTTGTGCTGACAGCCAAGTCCAATAATCATAATTTAGTGCTAGTAATCAATAAGAGAAATAAGAGTTAAATATAATGCTTTAATGTTAACCATAGAAGCGGATCTTACAACGTATAGAATATTATAAAGATGCTTGTAGAATTAAATTTTCAAATATTAATTGAATTGCCCTACACGGCGTATGAACAATTTCAATTTATACTTAATTTACATTTACTCTTGTAATTTTCGTATGTCCTTTGCGATTTTGAAATCGAAGACAAAATACATACATATATTATATTTTTAGTTTAAATTTTATGTTTAAACATTAATACAAAATGTCACCACTTATTTCCAAAAGTTTTGATGCCAAATTATAACCCTTTTTTAATACGAAACCTTAATAATTGAAACATTAAAAGAGCCATCTAAATCTCATTCCATTAAAACTTCCTGCCTTTTTGGTAAAAATTTAATGCCTGTCAAGTTAACTTGTCTTAATTAATGACACTTTCATGTTCAACTGCGTTCAACAGTAAAATGTATAATTTTTACAAATGTTAAATATGTACACCTAATTCTGTTTTTACACGCTAATTGGTTCGAGGGCACACCGCCTAAAAAAGCTGTATAAAAAAGACATTGATCGTATGGAAAATAGATTATTAATTCCTTATCTCTAAAACCTATTGAATTTCACTAATTTCTGAATCTTAAATACCCTCCACCTAAATGTAATAAGAAATACAAAAACTACACTGGTTGTAGGTCTAGAATATCCATATTCTGTGTTTTCTATTCAGTCTTAGTGCAAATTTTATTTGTATTTTATATATTGTTTGAAAGACAATTTTACGACCAACATAATTTATGTTAAATATTTTGAAACTTTGTCTAATTTTCACCATTTTTAATTGATTTAATTACCAATTCTTACCATAATTTACAGAGTTTGTCTGATGTTCATAATAATCTTGAGTGTGATTTAACAAACAGAGTATAAAAAAGGAGAACAATTCGGTTTTAGTGACTTTGCTCAAAACAAAATCAAATAGGGCTTTAGAGGAGATGCCAGCAAAAATTGTTGTCAAATTTTAGCCGTTTACCATTATTTATATCTCTTTAATATACGTATTTAAGTGAAATTTGGAAGTGGACTTTATATGGGGTCTATGGTCAAACATGGACCAAACTAAAAAAAATTTCGTTTTGCGATTTCTTTTTGCATAAAACTTATTCCTGCTGAATTTTGCCTTGATATTCCGATTTTATAGGCATTTATTTATCATTAAGCCATATTTCGGGAATATATATATTTGTATGGGGCTATAAGAAATCATTGAATGATTCTTACTATTTTCCGCTTACTTTCTTCTTTTGTCATACAAACAACGTATACAAAATTTTATGGTATTATCTGCAATATATTTGAAAATATTGCAATAAAATGGACAAAAAATATCAAATTTTTATGGAGGTTGTCTCACATATTGGTCCATAAATCTGATTGGCATAAACCGATTTTGCTGATTTGAAACAGCAAACTTTTCGAAAGCATTTCTAACAGAATTATTGAAGATTTGGATCCCGAAGATATCTGGGCACTTCAGAAAACTGATTTCAACAGACAGACAGACAGACAGACAGACAGACAGACATGGCGTAATCGACTCCGCTATCTATAAGGATCCAGAATGTATATACTTTATGGGGTCGGAAAATTATATTGTGGAAATTACACACGGAATGACAAACTTATATATACCCTTCTCATGAAGGTGAAGGGTATAACAAGGCCTTTTTAAGAACAACTATTCTGGTTTATAATATTAAATCACATATACAGCGTGTTTTTACACAAGCATAGTTATTAGAGAAGAAAAAAAGATATGCACTCTAAGCTTAAAAGTTATGTAAAAAAATGTATGGCGAGGGTATTTTAATTTTACAATTGCTTTGACCAGTAAATTTGCTTTTATCCACAAAAATTCCCTTAAATTTGTGATATGAATATTAAATTCACCCAAAAAAATTTAAGCCCAGAAGCTTTTGAATCGTGCTAAATGGAATAAGATCGTGTAAAAAATTTAAAATTTGTATATTTCCAATCAAAACCGTATAAAATAAGTCCGTGTAACAACAGTACAAGGTGTAATTTATAATCTAAATAAATAAATAAATAAATTGAATACACAAGAAGAAAGACCTGACTGCTAAATATGCAAGTAAATAATAATAATAACAATAATAATAATAAATTCATAGAAAATCAAAAGTTTCCGATATTGTTCAGCTTTTCAATTTAAAATAAATATAAATAAATATAAAAAACCAACAGCCATGAAAATCAAACTTTCCAACTTGCCAGGGTATTTAGATACATACATATATATTTTACTTATTTACTTGTTTGCACTAGTGCCAGTAGAGCGAACATAAAAGTACCATAACTTTACCACAAAAATCATATTTCCGCACAAAGCGCTGAAAGTCAAATCAAAGTTGTTTAAAAACTTTAAGTCAATTATGTTGTTAAACACTTGTTTGATATGCTAAATGTCCAAACGCCAACTCATAACTAACCCTCCGTGTGTTTAATGTTTTCAATCGGTATCCTTGCATTTACTTATTTCCTTCATCCTGCGTTGTTGGCATGTAATAGTAATTTAAATGGAAATTGATTTTATTTTGTGAAAAGTAAAATAAACACATTTACGGAGTACAACTAAAATACTCGTGCAAATAAATTCTATAAATTTGTTAAATGTGGAGGAATATATTTTTGTTGGTTTACGCAGTTCAATTAACTTTTGAATGCAATATTAACAAGCAAATAACAATTCTTAGTTAAGCACGGGCAAACCGAATTAAAACTCATTTAAAGAGCAGGGTTGCAAAGTATTCTTATTAAGAAGTTTAAAATGTCTGCTGTTTTGAAAAATCATAACTATCTCTTTAAATAAAGGTAGGATTTGTTTGATTTCAGAATTATGTATTTAAAGCTTCTTATGTGGCATTATGTTAAATTTATTTACATCAAAACATATCAAAATATTGCCTAACTAAACATACCTCGGCACAAGTAAACTTCCTAGTATTCTTTATTATTCTTTATTCCTAATAGTATGAGAATAAATTCCCTTTTAAAAGCCATTTCATTATAATAAAATATCTACTCGCAAATACTGGTACCTAAATGCGTAATTTTGTATTTCTATAGTACATTGTGTTCTTTTGGCCATTGTTTCTTAGTTGACTTTAAATTAGTTTATAAAAGCCATTCTAAAAATACTATACTATTGAATATATACGCTTGTATATACATATAACCAACAGCTACAAAGTAAAGTCAAGACAAATAATGAAGATGACAAATATTGTCTGGCCAAGAAAAGAAAAAGTTGTGTTTTTTTTTTTTAGTTTTACGCTTTTTGACACTTGTAGTTATAATTTGGTTGTTCATTGTGCCAGCAAAACCTCACACTCATATATTAGCTAGATTTATATAAAGTGAGTAAGAAAAGTTGTGAAACAGAAATTTACATTCAGATTTTATTAGGCAAAGCAAGTTTATTTGCCATCCTGAGCGTATGATTAATATTAATTTTGACTAAATTCGCTTTCACGCTAGTAAATGTCTTATTTTCTTTTCGAACCCTTTCTATATAACCCTTATGTGAGTGACAGGGTATCCGGGTAACTTTTTAAACTCTAATTGCATTTTTTTTTTGGGTTTCAAGTTTCTTGAGAGAGTGAAACCTCTTGGGAACTCTTATTATTGTGTTTAAGATATATTTGGATAAACATTAGCTTAGTCTCTTAAATCGAGAGGGTGCTGTGGGTCAATTTACATTCTTCAGCCTTAACGGAGTGACAAAGCACCCGGTTACCTTAATGAAAATATTTAAAATAACATTTTTATCTTAGTATTATTTTGATTTATTTTAATGAAAATATGTTTAAAATCATGTTGGTTTATTCAAGCTGCAATATTTTCTTATTATTATTAAAAATTTTAATTTTTATTATTTATACTTCAATTATTATTAATTTATTATAATTTAAAATTTTAAATTCCTGAAGAAGTTATCCATTGAGATAACGAAATATTGGATATAAATAGAACATTTTTATATAAATATTAAAAGTGACTGCATTGCTTGAAAAATAAATCAAAGAATATTGAAAAAGGTCGAATAAAAGAACTAAATAAGATACATTTCACTATATAAAAAATCAGAAAAGCAAAAAAAAAATAGTTTACTGAGTTCCTTGGAAACAGGTTTCGCACAGAGGACGATTAATTGAATGTTCGTTAGAAATCGCAATACAACAACTTGAGCACGCTTTCCGAGTTTTTCTATTAGTTTTGCAAATAGAGTAACTGCCGACAACTCTGATACGGCCACTATCATCTCTATTTACGAAAATTTAATTATCTTTTTGTACACCAGGAATGGATAATGTTCCAAGAACTTGAAGCATGGCTGACCGTAAATTTTAATGAAAAAAATCTCAGGTGATACTATTTCCTAAAAGAATTCCCTCTTTTGGACTGTTTGCCCAGGGAACTCAAATTGCTTTTTCAAAGTCAATAAACACTTGTATATTGTTTGTTTAGTCCAGCTCTGTACCCTCTGCTTAACAGAAAATCGAAATTAAGTTTTAAAAACAAACTTCTTTTATATAACTTATGTATTCGACCTATTCCGATAAGCGGTTGTGTTGTTTGGAAGAATTGCGCAAAGACCCACATAAAACGAGTTCAAGCAATAATATCGAACATACGTAACTCACAAAATTAGAAAATAACGGTTATTTTTTTATCAGACTTCGTATTTGTTGTAATATCTTGATGATAGTAACTCAAATTTGTTTAGAAATAAGAAACCAATTTCATATTGTGATAGTAAAATAAATAAAAAAAAACGTATTTTCATTTAAAACACTTTATGAAGATCTCTTAAAAAATTTCTTTGATGTATGCTGTAATGAATATAGAAATCTTGAATATTGAATCTTAATGTCATGCATGATTAGTACTCAAATTTTGTTCTGGACTGTATCTTCACTTCCTATATATTTTCGCAAAAACTTTTAAACCTACTCTTACAACAATGCTCTTGTAAATTTGCTTTAAATTCTTATATAATTTGTTTCATTTAAAGTGTGACACAAAAACAAATAAAAAAAACTTTATACTTTTTAAATGATTTCATTTCTTTTCTTTATACTTTTTGTAGTTGTTATGTTGGCAACATTTTTCTTGTTCCAAATTAGAAGTTTATTAAAAAGACACCAGAAAGGAGATTGGCAAAGTAAATTACTAAATTATATTACGAACAAGAAAAACGACTTAAAGTGTATATAAAAAAAACTCTATATTATTTTGAATAAATGCCAGATGTTTAAAGAAAATTAAATTGCGAAAATTTTGCATTAAACTTATTCTTGAATTATAAAATTAAAACTTTATTAAATGTATTAATGCATGTTTGTTTTCAAGAATTTTTGAAATATTTCGTTTTATTAAAATAAAAAAGTTTTTTTGAGCTCGAGGCCAATTATTGTAAAAAATATATATATTATTTATTAAATTATATTATATTTCCAATATTTCGATATCCATTAAATATCATTATCAAGAAATGAGTTACAATTATATTTTTAAGAGACGTATTATTTTCTCCACATTCAATAATAAACTTTTTTATTTTTTATTTTATCAAAAAAATGTCGAACAAATCAAAATTTAATTTTCTTTTTATTGTTAGACACTATTTTACGAGCACATATTTTTACTACCTTAAGCATAAATTTATTGAATTTTTAAATTTTTTAAAAATTTTCTTTTATGCATATGATTAATATTAATAATAACCAATCCTACATTTAGACTTGCCATTGTCTTATTTTCTTTTCAATTTAAAATTTTAAACGGATTTTTATTAAAAAACTTGCAAGTTTTATACCAGATTTGGTCTTCTAAATTCCAAACATTACTTTTATCTCTCAAATTAAAGTGAAAATTTTCTTTTTACTAAAAAATATTTAAAATATTAATTTTTATTAGAGAAAATTTTTAATTTGGCTTGAGTTCATTTTTTTTTTAAATTAATAGCTCGAAGAATACCATTGTGAAAACCTATATTTTTCTAGACAAATGGCACACTAAAATGCATTTTCTAACCTGCCAAGGGCTTCATCAGCAATGTTTATTGTCCAAGATCTACTTGTAAACATCATCTATTTAACTCACCATTTATTAAGAAATAGAGTTCGGGAATTAAACATATTTCTTATTACATGTTATGAGTTAGAACGAAATTTTCTTACAATGTGTGTGTATTGCTCTTTATTATTATTATTATTATTATTACAAATTTTTGTATTACTACAAATTTGTTGTTACTTTTGCTGCGTTTACCGTTGGTTGACAATATCAGCAAAGTATGTTGTTGTTGTCATTTCTCTTTTATGGTAGATTATTTGTTGTTTTGTAACTTTGAAACACCGGAGATGGAATGACAACTTTTTTTACACCGTGCCTTGTATATTTTGTTAATTTTTAAAGAATACTATGTTTGAACTTTTTATATTTATTATTAGAGAAAATTTTTAATTTGGCTTGAGTTCATTTTTTTTAATTAATAACTCGAAGAATACTAATTTTTATGAACTTTTAAAACTTTAAACAATTTTCTTTCTATATCGTCACCAAAAATCCAAACGGCCGTAACTACAAAAAATTTAAAATTGAGATTTTGATTGATTATTATGTAATTAACCAAAATACATCTTTCTTTAAAGTTTTACACTTATTTATTTATTTATTTATTTATTTATTTATTTATTTATTTATTTATTCGATTCCAATACAACAAGACAATTACACTGGTTTACAGCCAAAAAATACCAAGAACGCCACTTATCTAGATAAGTTAATTGGGACCTCCTGAACACGAAAAACGCTGTAATTTTTTTTTTTCTAAGTACCGTTTTTTAGATAACGGTACTTTTGTGTTTTTCGGTGTATGGTCCCATTCAAACCCTTGTGGAGCCCAACCGAAGAGCCCGATCGAGATGAATGGCATATCGTTGGAAAGGTAATCGAATGCCTTTTCCGCCGATATGCTGCAAATTTCTATCTGATAAGAAATAGCTGAGTTATGGCACCTCAAAGTTCGAAATTTGCCTATTTTTTACGTTTTTTTCAAAATTTTTCTTTTTTATTTAATTTTTTTTTCTACGTTACAGTTAATATCTGGAATGTTTTATTTTTTATCCAAATAGTTTATTTAATTACCAACATTTTAAGCGTAATTTGAAAAAAATCGGATGAAAAATATAGTTTTTATTAAGGATTTTGTGGAACGACAATATTTTCATCTTCATTGCTTACACACTATATTCGGCGTAAATTCAAAAAATTTAAATTAAAATGGCGAGCGACTTGAACTCTTACGTTTTTTTCGGATGGATCTTCGCGAATGAGGAACCAACAATAGTCCGCCATCATTTGTTCGTCCCACCAGCCTTTGTAACGTCTCTCGATTTCTTCCATTTCTTGGTGAAATCTTTCACCTTGTTCATCACTTTCGGAGCCCAAGTTGGTGGGGAAAATATCCAAATGACTGAATAAGAAGTGTAATTTAGGTGTCATATTTGAACCTAAAGGTTAAAAAGAATAAATTTTAAATCATAACGGCCTTTTTGATATACATGTTTTCACTCAACGCTTACCAATGGCATTGAATTTTTGCAGTAATGTATCGATCTTCTCTGCGTAATCAGGACTTCTGTAGTTTCCCAAAAAGTTGTGAACGATGTCCTGGAATGCTTCCCATGCCTCCAAATGAGCTGGACCTTAACACTCATTAAATGCTTGGTCACCGTACAGAGCCCGAATTTGAGGGCCATCAAATATACCAGCTTCAATTTTGCTCGCTGTGGATCTCGGAAATTTTTGTTTAAGGTAATTCATGGCAAGACTGTCATTTGGCAACGTTTTCACAATCTTTGTAAATAACCCAAGCTTAATATGTAATGGAGGAAGTATTATCTTCTCCAGAGGAATGAGTGGGTCATTTTTGATATTGTACACTCCCTGCGTACGTTCACTTCGCTCGGGCCAAACTTTTCGGGTGTAGTGATTCTGACGGTCACGGCTGTCCCATAGACATAGAAAACAGGGAAACTTCGTATTGCCCCCTTGCAATCCAGATAGTATGGCAACTAATTTAAAATCAGAGCAAACTTTCCATTGATGTTGGTCATAATGTATGAGATCGAGAAGTTCTTTCATTGTTTCATATCTTTCCTTTATGTATTTTCCATATCCGATTGGAATTGATGGTTTCGTATTCCAAATGGATAAAAAATAAAACATTCCAGATATTAACTGTAACGTAGAAAAAAAATTAAATAAAAAAGAAAAATTTTGAAAAAAACGTAAAAAATAGGCAAATTTCGAACTTTGAGGTGCCATAACTCAGCTATTTCTTATTAGATAGAAATTTGTAGCATATCGGCGGAAAAGGAATTCGATTACCTTTCCAACGATATGGCATTCATCTTGATCGAGCTCTTCGGTTGGGCTTCACAAGGGTTTGAATGGGACCATACACCGAAAAACACAAAAGTACCGTTATCTAAAAAACGGTACTTAGAAAAAAAAAATTACAGCGTTTTTCGTGTTCAGGAGGTCCCAATTAACTTATCTAGGCAAGTGGCGTTCTTGGTATTTTTCCAAATTAAAAATTTGTAAACCAGTGTTATAGAATTTGGTTTTTGTATTGTATGTACATAATTGGGTAAGAAAACGATATATTATTATGAAAAATAATTTTTTTTTTTTTTTTTTTTTTTTTTTTTTTTTAACTTCCCTTTATTATTACACCTGTCAACAAGATGACAATAAGTAATTTAATTTACAGAGGTGGGATGATAATTATCTTAAATCAGTACCTAAGATAACTTAAATCGAATTATTGAATGATAAGTAATATATAAATTTTTTAGTATCGCTCAGCTAGATCTGAAGGTGTAAACCGTTTAAGTCTTCTAGGTGCCAGGATTTCGTTTGCCGGCAACTGTCTGAGTTCCATGTTGGAATGTTGTGTTAAACGAGTTGTATGTTTAATGCTGCTGATACGGATAATTTCTTTTATTGTTTTGACGTTTAGATCTCGATGTATGTCCTCATCTCTAATATACCATTCTGCGTTGACAATAGTTCGCAATATTTTAGATTGAACTCGTTGAATAATTTTTAAGTTTGTTGTGCTAGCTGTACCCCATATTTCTACCCCGTACTTCCAAATTGGCGCTATAATTGTGTTGTATATAAGTAGTTTGCTTTGAGTTGTTAGTTTAGATTCTCTCCCTAACAGCCAAAATAATTGTCTAAACCTGTTGTTTATTTCTTTTTTCTTTTGAGTGATGTGATCTTTCCAGTTAAGTTTTGAGTCAATTATAATGCCAAGATACTTCGCCTTTGTATCCATAAGAATTGGTAGAGTATTTATTTGGATAGGTTGAAAGTTTGTTATCTTTCTATTAGTGTAGATTACTTGAATTGTTTTATCACTGTTTACTTGAATTCCCCAACTACGGAACCAATTCATTGTATTATTGAGCAGTTGTTGTAAGTTTTGCATAGCCCATTTGATGTTTGCGTGTGATGATAGTAGAACAGTGTCGTCAGCAAATGTTGCTATCATATTGTTATTTGTTGTAGGAGTTGGAATATCTGATGTAAACAGGAGGTAAAGCATTGGTCCGAGGACACTACCTTGAGGTACTCCAGCTTTTATAGAAAGTATTTTTGAATACTCGTCTTTATATTTAACATAGAATCTTCGGTTTTGTAGGTAGTTTTGTAGTATTAAGAAGAATTCTTTTGGCAATTGATTTTTTAGTTTATGAAGAAGACCTTTGTGCCATACGCTATCAAACGCCTTTGCAACGTCGAGGTATGTTGCAACGCAAAAGTTTTTTTTGTCAATATCAGACGATATTTTATTTGTTACTCTATGAATTTGTTGTATAGTAGAGAACTTTCGCCTAAATCCAAATTGGTGTTTGGGGATGAGTTGTCTTTCTAGAAGAATTGGTTCAATACGTTCATAGAAGAGTTTTTCGAAGATCTTTGACAGCAGTGGCAGAAGGCTAATTGGCCTGTAAGATGTTGTTTTTGAGGCATCTTTGTTTGGTTTAGGAATAGCGATTATCTCAGCGACTTTCCATACTTTTGGGAAATATTTAATATCTATAACTGAATTAAATAAATTTCTTAAATAGACTAGGGCCTTATTCGGCAATTCTTTTAGTAGTTTTCCGGTGATCTGATCATAACCAGGAGATTTATTATCTTTTGTTGTTTTTATAATTTTTTTAATTTCATTAATTGAAATTCTTCTGATATGAGAGTTGGAAGAGCTGTTTGGAAAACTTTGAAGAGTTATATCCTTTTCGTCCATTGGATTTGTAAAGGTTTTAGAAAAATGATCTGCAAGAACATTAGCTTTTTCTTCATTTGTGCGGGCCCATGTGAGATCAGGTTTTTGGATCGGCGGCTGATGTAAAATTCCATTATTTATTTTTTTGGTTGCTTTCCAGAGCGAGTAATTTGTTGTAGCTGATGAGTCAAGGTTAGTAAGATATCTTTGTAGTTTATCTTCTTTGTCCTTCTTTAGCAAGTTTTTGAGATCTTTTGTGAGCCTATTAAGGTGGGTTTTGTCCTGAATTGACCTTGTAGTTTGCCATCTTTTTCTTAATCTTCGTTTGGCTTTTATTTTCTCTTGGATGTGAGGTGGGATACTGAATTTATCTACTGTGTGTGTTCTGGATGGAGTAGAATCACTAACCGCGTTTATAAGCGTATCATTGAAAAAAGTTATAGAATTATCCAATTCTTCTTCGGTTTTTAGCGATATATTTGTCTCGAGTTTTGTCTCTAAGATTTCTCTGAAACAATCCCAGTCGGTTTTCTTGTTGTATATAAATTTATTTTGATTGGATAGAAGTACATCGGTTTGGTATATAAGTACCACTGGAGAGTGGTCAGAAGATAATTCAAAGCATGATTTTATATTTAGATAATCATGTCTTATATTCTTGGTAATAAAAAAGTCTAAGAGATCTGGTTTTTTGTGAATGTTTGTAGGCCAGTAAGTAGGCTCTCCAGTACTTATAAATTTGCATTTGAATTCATTTATTGCCTCTAGCAAATTTTTTCCTTTCGATAGTGTTAATCGAGATCCCCAAACTGTATTTTTGGAGTTAAAATCACCACCCACTATAAACCGATTCCCAAGAGATTTAAGGAGTTCAAGATATTCAATTTTTGTGTTATTATGTTTCGGCGGGCAGTAGACTGCAGATAATACAAATGGACCGTGTATATCTTCTATTAAAATGGAAGTAGCTTGAATATAATCTTTTCTAAAATTTTGTAATTCAGTACATTTAATGGATTTTCGTATTATTATTGCTGTACCCCCATGCGCTGTGTTGTCAGGATGATTTGTATAAAAGATTGAGTAGTTTGGTATGGCTATAAAGCTTTTTTGCGTGAAGTGGGTTTCAGAGACAAGTAGCACGTCTACTGAAGAGCGATTTAAAAATAATTTTAGTTCGAGTGTGTGTTGGATAAGCCCGTTCGCGTTCCATTGTACTATATTAAGTTTACTTAGTCTGTCCATCGAGCTTAGTTAGAAGTACTGTGATAATGTTCATCATGTTAGATACTTGAGAAATCAGTTGCTTCATCATATCTTTAAGGTCTTGCATATCATTACTTTTTTGCGGTGTAGTGGAACTGAGTAAAGAATTACTAATAATGGACATTTCCTCAGTATTAGGGTTTTGACTCTGTGCTGTTGCTTGAGCGTAAGTCACTGTTGGATTTATTCTACTGTTTGTTGTAGGTACGTTTCGAGAATTATCAGCTTGTTGTGTTTGGTGTTCTTGGACGGTTATTTTTTCTTTGTTTCTTAGTGGTGGAAATTGCTTAATTTTGAGGGATTTGTATACCATACATCCTTTATAATTTGCGGTATGGTTTTCACCGCATAACGCGCATTTAATATGTTCGCTTTTCTGTTTGATTGGGCAAAGCATAGTTTTGTGATCTCCAGCACATTTAACGCAAACGGGGATTTTGTTGCAAAAGTTTTTGGTGTGGCCATATTTTTGGCAGTTTGTACATTGAGGTAAAGTTCTTTTTGAACGTGGAGGTTCAAAACTAATTTTACAGTGTAAAAGGTGGGTTAAAGAATATATTTCCTTATTATTTTGACTTGATTTAAGTTCAATAGAAAACAGAGATAGTGGTTTTTTTGTACCAGTTTGTAGGATATTTTGGATATGTGTTACTTCGTGTCCTAGTTCACATAGTTCTTTTTTTATTTCCTCTTTATCGGTTGAATAATGCATATTACGCAAGAAAACCTTGAAACCTTTTTGTTCTTTGGGTTTATAAGTGTAGTATTGGGTGTTTTTAGCTCTTAATAGGTTTACTATTTGGGTGTAGTGAATAGATTCTAAAGGTTGAATTTTTATTTCATTTTCTTTAAGAACACGTATTTCGTAATGACAATTTGGTAAGGAGTTTAAAGCATTATTGAGGTTATCTATGAATTGCACGTTTTGAACATATATTGGTGGGGGCTTTGTAGGTTTATTTTTTTCTGGTTGTTTGTGGGGAACACCATCATTTTGAGTTTGGTCTTCTTTATTTTCATTATCATCAATAGATAATATTTCAAACCTATTTGGGGTTGAAGGTTGGCTTAACCAGTATGATTTTAGTGTTTTTTGTGGCTGCTCTTTAGTTTTAACTTTTTTATTGCTGTTTGTGTTTTCAATAAGTTTTGTGGGTGAGTTACGAGGCCTCTTTGATATGTTACTGTTTTTTAATTTCTCTTTATTTAAGGGAGTATGAATTTCATGTAACTTACTTGTTGTCATTATTGGTAAGTATGAGAAGGCTGTTGATGTTACTGTTGTTGTTGCTAAAGCTAGAGTTGTTATTGCTGAGTACGATGTTGTGGTAGTTGTAGTTGTTGGTGCGAGAGTAGTAACCAAAGAGTAAGGAGTTGTGTTATTAGTTGTAAGTGTGGGGGTTGTTGAAATAAATTGGAATGTAGTTGCAGTTATTTGAGTATCAGTTGTTGGAGTAGTACATTGAGAGCTCCAAGAGAGGGGTTTCAATTGCGATTGCGCAGTGAGACTAGGATATTTTTGGTGATCATTCGGATTGTAATCTGATGCAGATGCATAAGTATTTTGAGCGGGAAGAGAGTTTGAGCTTATTGATGGTGCTTGACCATTCGCACTTATAACACATAAGCTATTTACTGTAGTAAGGTTTGACTGAGACAGATGTTTATCACTTTTTTTATTGTTAGGGGAGCGGCACCTCTCCGGCGGGGGAGAGCGCTCAATGGGCATTTTTATATTTTCTATGCTTATTTATATTTTAAACTTTTGTTTATTATTTAGTATGTAGCATCATTAACAGCGGATAATGATAGCTGATTTATTTTAATTTTGTTTATTTTTTTTTTAGCGTCTTTTCGCAATATTTTTATATGTTTTTTATATACTTTTTGTACTTAAAAGATGATTTTATACGGAGCGACGAAAAAAAACACGTCCGCACGTTAGATGTGATTACTAAGTGATTCGAAGTTCACTTCAAGTTAAATATATAATTTATTTGAAAATAAATTGTATACACTACATTTATTTTTGAATATTTACTTTCAAATAAATTGTATATTTAACTTGAAGTGAACTTCGATTAAAAATTTTTAAATTTTACAATTCATACTCGCAAGAGGAATAATTCTCATTTAATTGAAAAATAATTTATTAATTACTAGAAATAAAAAATAAGTTTAAATTAGTTAAAGACGAACATAATAAGAAGGATACAGTGTTAATTTGGGGTAAATAATTTATATAACTCTTTCTCAAAAAGCAAGGCGTTACTGATGGATTTATTGGCAGGTAGTAGCGAGTTCCAAAGGCGGATTGAATTGACGTAAACATTACGCTCAGAAACCTGACTTATATATCTAGTATGAATTATATCATAAGACCTTATTGAACGCATAAAGGATATTCTGTCAAAAAGATACACTGGTTCATGTTTAAATATTATTTTGTGCAATAGCATTAGGGTTTTAATTTTCCACAGGTTACTCTGAGAAACACCATAAAGTTTATTTTTAAATTGGGAAATATGAGATATGTCTCAATACAGTATTGAAAGTTTTCTCAAGTTTTCCCTGGTTTGTTGAGTCACAACTTGCAAACAATTCGCATCCATATAGTAAAATTGGCATGATGTATGTTTTTGCAAGTAATATTCGAATATTAAGCGGTGCGATGTGTTGGGTGTTCCATAGCGCTTGCAGCATTGAATATGTTTTCCCAGCAGCAGCAGTTACATGATCAGACCATGTGAGTGTGTTGTTAAAAAGAATGCCAAGATTACAATATAATAGGTTCAAGCGACAGTTTCTGTGTTTTTTTTTTTCCTTATTATCAAGCATTTGGACTTCGAGGGGTTTATACACACACCATTTGCATTTGCCCATGTGTGAACACGCTGTAAATCAAGATTTATTTGCTCAACACAATCATTTATATTTAGCAATGAACTACTACTATAGACTTGTACATCATCAGCATATAAGTGAACATTACAGTGTAACAATTGTTTACATAATTGTGTGGATACCAAACTTTTTAAGACAGTTATGCTCATTTAATTGATTTTCTGCAGTGGGGGTTATATGATAGCTATGGTCAAATATGGGCCGATCTGCACAAAATTTGCATATGTAATTACGCTTCATGTGCAACTTATGCAAAAACATTTGTGACCGGTAAGCCGCTTTTCGGGAGGACATGTGTATGGAGGCTAGGTGAAATAATGGACCGATTTCAACCAATTTTAATCACAACCGTTTTATGGAAATATCTTCAAAATTTCAACCTTTACTCTAGCCACAAAATTTACATGGACAGCCAGCCGGACGGACGGGATGTGATTCTGAGTTGTTCAATATACTGGGTGTTGAACTAGTATTTATGGGCGTTCAACATCAGCACACATCCAGCCCAAAAGACCAAGACCCTTTAGAAAACTATTATAATAAAGCTTGCGAGCATAAGCCTTAAGCTTTAAAAAGACTTGAGAAACTATAGAAAAACACTTTTAAATTATTGTAGAATAATCAAAAAGGAACCCTCGTCATAATAGTACTGAAATAATTATTTACTAAACTTATATTCTCAATTTTAGAAAAAGCTTCTCCAAATAATATTTTATTAAACTAAATAAAGATAAGCTTATACCTACAATTGTAGAAAAAGCTTATTCCAATAATTGTAGAATTAGCTTATGTCTACAATTGTAGAATAAGCTTATTTCAACAATTGTAGAATTTGGTTATGCTCCTTAAAAAAATAAATAAAAAAACCTTTAATGGCATTCATAGTTACAAAAGGGAAAAGTTACCCCTGGCCCACGATGTCGAACGATAACGTTCGCTTAGATAAGACTTAAGGCACAAACTTTTTATCGTATCTATTTTTTACTCAATCAATTTTGTTTATTCCACAATCATGTTTGTGTCTTAAGTCTTATCTAAGCGAACGTTATCGTTCGACATCGTGGGCCGGGGGTACTTTTTCAAAAAAAAAAAATCGAAACTTTACGGATAAACAAAACATTTTTACAAATATAATTTTTTATTTTAAATCAAAATTAACAATGACAAAATATGACAAGCATGTTTAATATATATTTATTGTATACTATTTTTTATATACTATGTTTAAAAACATATTGTGAAGGATAATAGTTTCTCAAACATGATTAAAAAAAACTTTAGTATTTTTTTTAAAAAAAAAAAAGCTTCTTCTAAAGTACTATTATACTTTACTTATTTTTTGGTCTGTTGGGAGTATACCCTCCCCACTATGGTGGTGTAGGTTATAATTAAACCTTATTGTGTATAAAAAATCTAAGTGAATTAATAAACATTTTGCGAGTAATAAATTTTGTTGATACAAATTTATTTTTTATAAATAATTAAGTGTTCTATAATAAAATGTTAAATTTGTAAACCTACATGCATATATACGATTTGTATTAGTATTTATTATATATTAATTTATTATTTTCATTAACTTCATATAAATAATTCTTTCATATGTCTATATTACTAACATAAAATAACACAAGAAGATTAATATTGGATCATAAATATTTTCGTTGATAATCATTTAAGTTAATTAATATACAAGGAAAATTATTATGGGGTTATTGATCTTTTGAAGGCAAAACTGTGAAATATGTATCCAAGTACTTTGACATAAATAATTAAGATATTTCATAAAAATATTAAGGCAAATCAATCATTGATGTAATATTGCGCACAAAGAAAATATCTTTTTTAAATTATGATTACATGGACAGAATGTCTATCAATTTATGTCAGTGCACTCACCCAAATATTTATTATCTTGAAAACAACAAAAATTTCAATGTTACAAAACAGGAAATACGAAAAAAAAATGTCACCATAGACATGGCATTCCTTTGGCACATTACAAAAGGAAATATATGTAGAAAGCAAAGGAAAAGATGGCAACTTTTGGGTACTTAGTGGAAAATGTACCATATTTCCTTACGTACAACCATGTAACGTTTTAAGAAAAGTCAAAAGTTTTTTTTTTTTTGGAAATATCAAAGTCATTTTTAATTTGTTCTTTTTTCCTGTTTTATTTTTTTTTATTGCCTTGCTGCAGTAACAAACACTCGACATTTTCAGCATTGTTAAACATTTCCTTTTAATAGCAAATGATGTGTTTCATTCCGTGTTGTTATTTCGTGAAATTGATTGCCCTACAGCTGGAAATATAGAAAATAAGTGTGAGTTAGTGGTTAACAAATGTATATACAGCAAATAAACTGTTTGCAATTGGCCTTCAGTGCGTATGATTAATATTAAATTTGACTAAATTTACATTTTGGCTTGTAGTTGCCTATTTTTCTTTTCGATTTTGAAATTCTAAACGAGTTTCTATTAAAATAAACTTTAATTTTTATAAAAAATCAAGTACAATTTTTATTATTCCATTAAACAATTTATTTATTTTATTTTATAGTTTTAAAAATTATTGTTTATATAACAATAAAATAAATTATATTGATTTTAGAGATGTAAATTTATTGTAATTATTTGAGGAGTTTGAATTTAATATTTAATCTTAATCATTTAAGAAAAATTATTATTTCACCAATTGCTTTAGCATGGTGTAATTATACAGGGTGTCCCACCTAGAACGCAATTTTTAAATTTTAAATAAAACACAAATATTTAAAAAAAAAGTCGTGAAGCTTTGTTATATCGTAAAGTAGACAGAATGAGGTATGGAATACGAAACCGTGCAGATGGCCGTCGCGGCTTTGCTGGCACACACGCGATCTTTTAATGATATTTTCAATTACCTTTTTGCATAAATGCTGCGGTATTTCATTAATGCAGCGTCCAATTTCCTCCTTTAAGGCTTGAGTTGTCGTCGGCTTATTCGCGTAAACCATCGACTTCAAAAAACCCCAAAGAAAAAAATCTAAAGGTGTTAAATCGCACGATCTAGGCGGCCAATTCTGGTCTCCAAAACGCGAAATAACACGACCGGGAAATGACTGATGCAGCAATTGAATTGTTTCTCTGGCTGTATGACATGTGGCGCCTTCTTGTTGAAACCACTTGCCCTCCACATTCATTTCTTCAATTCTAGGCAAGAAAAAACTGGCTGTCATTTCACGCTACCGAACACCATTGACTGTTTGCGCTTGACCTGCCTCATTTTGATAAAAAAAGGTCCAACGATTCCTCCAGCCCAAAAACCACTCCACACAGTGACTCTTTGAGGAAGCATTTGCTTCTCGTGAATCACTCGAGGATTTTCCTCACCCGAAATGCGGCCTATTGACGAAATCAGCATTTTCATGTTGTCTCTCCAATACCCAATTAACGAACTTCCTTCGCTGTCCTTGGCCAGCTGGCTTCAGTTCCTGAGTCAATTGAACTTTGTATGCATGAGGACGCAAATCTTTCGTAAAATTTGCTGCATAGTGGGTTTGGAGACACCAATTTGCTGAGCTCGGTGTCGAATTAAGGTGGATGGAGTTTGAGCGACATCATCACGCACAGTGGCCTTGAACCTAACTTAATTGGGGGGGGGGGGGGGGGGGGGTAAGGGCACATTGAATTTGTTTACTGGAGATCACATATTTGTGCTTAAGCAACAAAATCCCGTAAAAATTAAAAAAAATCCGCTTAGCCGTTTTTGTAAAAAATGTATTTTTGTACTTATAATATAACTGTTTTTGACAAATTCCTAATTTAGGAAAAAAAAATTGATTGGCACTTAAAAAAATATATAATAATAATATTTCTCATTAATTAGGCTTGTACTATAAATTTTCCCAATTTCAAATATGCTGACTATTGTATTCTCGCAAAGCTTTTAATAAATTATTACAGAAATTGGCATTATCATTTTTACTTTGTATTTTTGCCAAGTTTTTTTTGAAATCAGCATGCACAGATTCTACAGACTGTTTACTGTAATACCCAAGAGCTCTCTTTGATTTGTTGCAAAAATATTCAATATGGTAAAAGACCGCATGAATTTTAGGTGTAACGCTGATATTTAAGTCAAGAAAGCTTTTACGAAAATTGTTAATATGATCGGTGAATTTTGGGTCCAGAATACTCCCGAAACAAGAATGAACAACCTCGCGAAAGTCTTGAAAGTACTGAACATACTTTAGGCAGCCTCTATTTTGATATGATCGTAAAATATCCACTTTTTCTAATAAAGTTTTACACGTATTTCCTGCAAATGATGGACTTTTATTAAATATTTCTCTAGAAACATTTCACTGTGTGGCATTTTAAACTTTCTTCCTCAAATTCAACTAACATATGTTTATATACATATATGATTTACCAAATAAATTAGGTAAATAATCAGGCTCGAGGTCTGTGTTATAATCAATTGTTCTATTTATTTATTTCAATATTTCGCCTACCATCGGTAAGCATCATCAGGAAAATAACAACAATGAGTTACAATAATCAAAAATTAGTCTTTAAAGTTAAACATTTAATATTGTACACTGATTTACCGCGCCTAGTAACAAATGCAGCTAGCTCCGGAGGTAAAATAATATCTATTATTTCTCTATCTTTGTCAACAGAATAGATTGGAGGGTTTATGCAATTTTTATAATTATGAGCAACTTTTTTATTACTTCCCGCTTTCTTCCATGATTCACAATTTTCCACACAATCTCTAATTGTTCTGTATTCTCGGCAAGAGTTAAGATTACCATTTTTTGCGGTACACCACGTACAAGGGTAACAACTTGCATGACTCATTATTCCTGATAATACGTTGGCGAGTTTGAGATCTGTACATATTGTTGCATCGTAAAATTGTCTTATGTTCAAAATTGTCTACACCGTATCAACGTTTTCATATATGTAATTCTTCCATTTTCTCAGCAATACTAATTAAAAATATTTTTTTTACCCCTGAATCGTTCATCTTTTTCGCAGTAACACCATCATTATAAGTTTGACGTTTTCTCTCACTATCTGCATCAATGCCATACACCTTCTTGAATCGATAAAGTAACCTTTAAAAAACCGCCACCCCCGTCTATTTCAAATTTTAAATTCACTTGATTTGTCAAAAACAGTTATATTATAAGTACAAAAATACATTTTTTTACAAAAACGGCTAAGCGGATTTTTTTAATTTTTGGGGGATTTTGTTTCTTAAGCACAAATATGTGATATCCAGCAAAAAAAATTCGATGTGAACTTAACACCCCCCCCCAATTAAGTTAGGTTCAAGGCCACCGTGCACGTACAGCTGCAACATTTTCGGTCGATCGACCTGGTCGAAAGCGCGTTGTTGTCTTTACATCACTAACAGACCCAGTTTCGGCAAATTTATCCATTAATCTCTTTACAGTTAACTCTTTTGGAGCATTATTGTGACCCCAAATTGATCGCAATTTGCGAACTGTAGCCGCAAAACTTTCACCATTTTGGTAAAACAATTTCACAATGAGAATACGTTGTTCAATCGTGTAGCGCTCCATTTTTACTAACCTCGTACCTTTTACTAGCAAACAATAACAATTGTTCAAATGTCAAACAATGACACTTCGAATGGCGCCAAATTAAAAAATTGCGTTCTAGTTCTAGGACACCCTTTATTTACAAGGTGTTAAAATAATGCACTACTCTCAAAAACACTTGAAAAAGCATTACTGTTGACACAAGTAAATTGTAAACAAAGTCAGTCAGCTGTGCTACTGTACTCACCATGTTAAACCATGTGCTTTAGAATGCATTTAACATAAAGTCTATCTCTCTCCTTTCGCTAACAGTAGATATTCATTGAAGTTTTAAATTTTAAAATAATTGCCCTCCTGTGCGTATAAGTAATATTAATTGTGACTACTTTTACGTTTTAGCTTGTAATTGTTTTCTATTTTGAGCGATTTTGAAATTTTAAACAAATTTCTATTCAAAACACCACTTTAAATTGCTAAATCTCGCATTGCTTAATTCTTCGATTTAAATATTATCAGACAAAAATATGCCCCAAACAAAGTTTTTCATATATTTTTAAACAAATCTTTATACCAGTTCAAACTTTGTTGTTCAATATTTGATACCTAATTTAGGGCAAATTCTAATCGCCTAAAACTTTTTTTTTTAAATCTCCATGTCATTCTTTAAGAAGCAGTATTTCCTAATGTTAACAAACAAGTGTTAGCCAATTGCAAGATGACGCAAAAAATAACTTCACACCAACATTTCAAACATACATTACTAAGACAAATTTAATTTATTCCAAATGAAAACAAAAATATGTGAAAAGAACACATTCGATATGATGGCGGTAAGTCAAGACAGAAAAAACAATGAAATTGGGAAATTCTACAGAATAACAAACAAACTAAATAAAAAGGAAAGAAAATTGTAAAAAAAACATGACTAATCTAACGCACTTACAGCACAAATACAAGACATAAAGTGGTTTTAGTAAAATGAAAGTTGTGTCATTCAAACACTTAACACAAACGTACAACAAACTACCCTTGAAACTCCTTTAACGGCTTTTAACTTTACAGTAGATTAAACAGAAAAATAAAAACAAGTTTAGAGAGTCTTAAGTGTTTAACAAATGAAATGAATCAACCAGAAATAAGTTGCAAATCTTGTTAAAAAATGTGAATGAATTTAAAAAAAAAATATACATATATATATTTATACAATGCCGGCAAAAATAATAGCACTAGTGCATAAGAACATTTAAACTGGCCCGCTAATAAATGGCGAAATATTTTATGGACGGACAAGAGTAAATTCATTTTATTTGGTAAAAAGTTTATTTTTAATATTTTAGACGTCTCCCAAATTCAGAATACAATCCACAATTTACATCTCAAACGGTAAAGCATGGAGGTTCCTGCAATATGGTATGGGGATGTATTGGGGCCAATACATTGCATAAAATCAACAATGGATTAATATGTTTACGTTGATATACTAAATAATGTTATGCTTCCCTATGCCATGCACGAAATGCCATTGATTTAGGTATTCCAACAAGACAACGAACCAAAACATATAAGCACACGCAGAGGACAAATATAGTTGTGCATGTCTTCCACAACTATCCAACATTTTAAAAATTGTTTTTGAAATAATATGGTCACTATAATTATTTATATGATTGCGGCAACCATAATATAGTTAAATTATGAGTCACATGAATATAGCAATCATATATTATTATACTAATTATGTAATGTTTGTAGTAATCCCATAGATTATACCATATTATGTTGTTGTCAATCTTAATCAAAGAGAAATATATTATGATAAAAATTCACCACAAATACCTGCATAGTTACTATAATCGTATGATTGTACTAATCATGTGAATCGTAACTTAATCATATTATGACTACCACAATCATGTGTATAATTACAGTGAACACAACATTTTTAAAAAATTTGTAAAAATGTTAACATTGTTGTGGTAAACATGTACAACTATATATTTGCTTATATTATTTTGTTCTTGGGCGAAAATACCTCAAAAAAAGATGTGAAAACTTAATTACACCTAATTCTGTTTTTACACGGTAATTGGTTCCAGGAATTTTTGTGTAAGAAAAAAAACTGTGTAAAAAAAGACATTGATCGTAGGCAAAATAGGTGATTGATTCCTTATCTCTAAAACCTATTGAAATTAGTTAAAAAACAAGGATTTTATAAAATAACTATTCAGGTTTACAATATTAAATTACATATACTTACAATGCGTTTTTACACAAGCATAGTTATTAAAGTAAAAAAAGATACGCACTCTAAGAGGCCCTTTACACGATGCAATTTTTCATGCAATTAATTGCATGCAATTGATGTTTGTAGGCGGTCGGGGTAGAAAAGCAGGAGGGGTAGAAAAACTTGCACGACTTTCGTTTTTCATGCAATTTTTTGAAATTTCCTTTTACCATCGTTTGTGTTTTACTTATTTTGTTTTTTTTCTTATTCTGACTTCGAAGTATGCGTTAGCGCAAAAACATTTTCAATTACTTCTTCTGTATTAAAATCTTCCATTTTTTATATTTTTTAAAAGTTTTGTATGTATGTATATTGTATTTATATGTCTGTATGTATAATATTTTATATGCATACAAACATATGTATATTTTTTGTATATTATATTTATATTTTAAAATTTTTGTTTTCTTTGTTGCGAATGAAAAACTAAAGAGTAATGTGTAATTAAACGTCAAAAAATTTCATGATTTGTTGCACGTAAAATTTCATCGTATAAATACACAACATTTTACGTAGCAATTTTAAAAGAGACTAGAAAGAATTGCATGCAATTAATTGCATCGTGTAAAGGGCCTCTAAGCTTAAAAATAATGTAAAAATGTATGACAAGTTCATTTCACAATGCAATGATAAAATGCACTAATAATAAATGTGTGTCATTTACAATTGCTCTGACCAGTAAAGAGAACAAAAAGGGAATTCCCCTAAACTTGTGATATGAACATATTTCGGAAAAACTAAAATTTAATCAAAAAAAATTTATAAATTAAAAATTAAGAATTTGAATCATGGTAAATGGAATAAAATCGAAATGGAAAAATATTAACAAGTTATTTGTTTCATCAGCTTCATTTTATTTGTTTTTTATTTTATTTATTTAAAATATAGTTTAATTTTTTAAAATCTATAGCGAATAGTGTTATTTTGATACTTCACCTGATATTGTAAATATTTTCAATTAAAAGTCAATAAAATTTACACAAATCTCTTTTACGTTGAATAAATGATTGACATATTTCAATTATGTATCACGGGAATAACTGGAGAACCAAATCGAAGAAAAATTCATATATACAGTCGAATCCTGCCAGTGCTATTTTTTACCGCAGCTGTATATATATAAATACTTATGCAAACATACAGTCTTATTTGCGAAAACAGGAACCCAATAAGTCAACAAGAAAAATGCTTTTGTTACCAGACTCTTGGATTTTTTCTCATTTTGACGAATGTTTTATTTTATATTTTAGTCTCACTGTTTTCACTTCTGTTATAACAAGGAAAATGCGGATTGTATTTTTTTTTTACTTCATTTGCCAAGATTTATGTTTTATTAAGCTTTATTTTCTTTCATATTCTATACATATTTTGTTTTTCAGACATTCTTCTCGTCTTGTTCATTTGTAAAATAAATCTTGCTTGGTATTGTGTAAATAAGCTTAACATTTTTTGATGAAAAACAAAAATATATTTTAAAATATTAAATTTCAATTTGAAATAAGGGGAAGGGTAAAGTGGCGAAAAGCATCTGAACAATCATATTAGCTTATGTTTTTGCACTTTTTGAGTCTACGTTATTGTGCAAAAATGTGTTTGTAATTAAAAATGTCATTGGATGTCAATGACAATTTGCATAAATTGTGGCTGGTATTGCCTTTGTATGTCATGTTATAATCAAATAAACTGCACAACATGACAATGTTTGGTCTTACACATAAAGCATGTTCATTATTTTAATGTAAATGTCTGAAACTCTTATGATTATAACTACCTCAAATTGTCCTATAAAATTATTTGCGAAATTGTAATTTGTCATTTCAAACTTTAAACTTCCTGCCATTTTCATAATTAAAAAGCACTTAATTATTAGTTTCTTTGATAATCTTGTCCTGTTATTTAAAATTGGTTGTTATTGTTTTTGTATCCTTTTTTTCAATGTAAACATAATTTTATGTCTTTTAAAAATCGATACATAAATCCATAAAACCCTAATTAATTTAACCTTCTCATTTTGGTCACTACTTTTTGCTGTTTAATGAGTTGTAAAACGATTTAAAATATAAGCAACAAAAACACTTAAACAACCAGGTCATTTGTCTTTAGTAGAATAAACACATACAGCAAAAAAAAAAATACATGAAAGGCTAAAAAATGTTTAGACATAACGAAACAGAGTTAAAAACAAGGACATAAAATAGCAACAACAAAAACTTAATTTCACTTTATAGTGATTAATTAAGGACTTTAAATTGTTATAGCTAAACTGGGCTGACGGTTTTTATACCCTACACCACCATAGTGGGGAGAGTATATTGGATTTGTGCTGATGTTTGTAACGCCCATAAACATTGTTCCAACACCCACCGATCGACTCAGAATCACTTTCTAAGTCGATTTAACGATGTCCGTCCGTCCGTCAGTTCGTCCGTCTGGCTGGCTGTTTATGTAAATCTTGTGCGCAGAGTACAGGTCGCAATTTTAAAGATATTTTAAAAAAAAAATTTGGTACGTAATATTTTTTCGGCCCAAGGACGGAGGGGATTGAAACTGGTGGAAATCGGTCCATTATTTCACCTGACCCCCATACAAATATCCTCCCAAAATAGGAGTTTAACAATCATAAATGTTTGAATTATGCAAGTATCCAAACAAATTTCACCACAAATAAGTAGTAAATGAAGCCATATCACATCTACAAATTTTGTGAAGATCGGTCCATAATTCATCAAAGCTCTCATATAAGGCGCACTTACAAAAATCACTTTAAATGCATAACTCTCTCAAAAATGTTGGCATCGATTCAACAAAAATAAGTTTCATATACAGAATGGTCTGTCCATAATTAGCCAAACCTTCATATAATACCCTTTGACCTTCATGATTCTGATAAAACTGTTTATATCGAGATAAAGTTTTACAAACACAATATGTATATGCACAGAAGTAATGGCACTAAATTTTTGGATAATCGCTCCATAATTGGTCATATTTTCCATATAGCGCCCATTTCTGAAACTGTTTTATACATATGTAGGGTATTATATGGTCGGTCTTGACCGACTATACTTTCTTACTTATTTTAAGTTGTTTTTATAAACAATTTCTGTGTTAAATTGTACTTGAAGACAAATTGAAATGTACTTTAACTGATTTAAATAGCAATAATGCTTAAGTTAAATACATATGAGCAATAAATGTATAAAAATTTATTTATATAAATATAAATTTGTAGCTTTTCAGTAAATCAATTGGATTTTATTAAAGACTTCCTGGTTTGTTTTCCTACATTTCGCATTTGTTGCCTTTGCCTTGTAAATGTATTTCCTTTTGTGTATTTTACCCCTAAAGCCCTTCAGAAGAAAATATAAAAATAAAAAAAGGACATAAATATCCCTTAAGAAAATGAGTTAAATTCCCTTAAGAGAAGTTATACACTTTTGTTTTTTTTTTTTGTTTTTGCCATGCAAAGTGTGAAAGTGTAAGTTTATTTGTAATAGTAGGGATATTCTTTGTCAGTGGAAATAGGACACTGTATTAAATTTATATTGAAATTATTTAAATACCAAATATAGACATATTTAAATATATAATGCTTGATTTAGCAGTAAGAAATCTTAAGTGTCCTATTTTTACAGTTAAGAATTCATAGATTGTATTACATGCATACAGTCAGAGTCAAAATTTAGTATACAGCACGCTTTTTTATTAATGAAATATGAAGTTTTAATTTTTCAAAATTAAAATTGATTTAATGGAAATTTTTATGAGAAAAAGAAATAATTGCCTAAAGGTGGATTCACCCATTTGTTCCGAACAAAAATTTTGTACGGACAAACATTTTTTACTGAGAGGTTTTTGCAACACGATTCACGCATTTCAATCTCCACACGATTTGTCTGGAAAATCAAAGCTGCCATATAAAATCTACTAGTTTTACAAGTGGTAATACTGCGGCCATTGATTTATTTTGCTTTGGGTTTTAAGTGTCAAAAAACAAATATTAAATTATTTTAAAATATTGTGTTTTTAAAATTAATGAAAAAAGAAAATTTACTTTTGCTGATGGCCGTGGACATACGAGTACATATGTACATAAGGTATTATTTGTTGTATGCAACAATGTAACCTATTAACAACTCAGTTCATTTTTGTCTTAAACCAATTCAGGCTGAGAGTTGTTCGTAAAAAATATTTTCTCTCTCTTAAAAAAAAGGCGTCAAACTTCACATGAAAAAAACTTTGTCCGAACAAATATTTTGTTCGGTACAACTGGGTGAAACCATCTATTTTTTTTTTTTTTAAGAGAAGTAACACTCAGGCTATTAATATGCTTATATAAAATTGCGTTACTTTCTTTGGAAAGGATTGAAGAAGTAAAGGTGGTGAATGTAGAGGAAAGCTTTATATTACATCTCTGCAATTGCGCATTATGTTTGTTTTAGTGCAGCATTGCAGCGCCTCTGGTGGTGAGTAGGCGCATTAATTTTAAAGCTTGATTTTATAGCCTTTATTTAATTATTTTACTTCGGTGGCGTTTGAATGCTATACCACCGGAGCAGGGCGCTGCACAGAGGGATTTGTTCATACAATGTTTGGCAAAAAATATAAGGAGTGCTCGTAGAATGTTGAAATTTGGCACAGAGCCTTTGGTTAGCTTAATTAAGAAAAAAATAAAGTTTCATCAAAATTGGCCACGCCCACTACCCACCGCCCATAGAACCCAAAATTAATTTTTGGCCCAAAGTTTTTGAAATTTGGCATAGAGCCTTTGGTTAGCTCAATTAAGAAAAATATAAAGTTTCATCAAAATTGGCCACGCCCTCTACCCACCGCCCATATAATTCATATTATTATCATTACCAAAACTAATTATTTTATAAATAAATTTCAATACATGCATTTAAATATAGACTTTTATTCATCATCTATCATTTCTGTAACTATATCATCAAATTCCATAACCTGTTTACGGGGTTGACATCTAATGCTACTTATAAAAGGATCTGACGATACTAGAAGTCGATGAAAAACATCTGTATTTGTTGCAATTCTATCACATTTTCTGGAGAACCTTAATCTA
This sequence comes from Bellardia pandia, assembly GCA_916048285.2. Classification (NCBI taxonomy): domain Eukaryota; kingdom Metazoa; phylum Arthropoda; class Insecta; order Diptera; family Calliphoridae; genus Bellardia; species Bellardia pandia. Next base: position 53,339,533 of record OU696531.1, read on the forward strand.
TAATTTCTATAATCTTTATTTCTGGCTTCTTCGGCTTCTTCAGAAAGCATGCCAATAGGAAGTATTGCCGCATCCATGATATCCTTTCCGTGTATTAGTATTTTGTGTACTGTTACTGGCATATAATACCAACTATATTTTTCAACAAAAAGTTTTGCTGTATCTTGAGCAAAATTCTTGAACTTCAAGGAATTAACTTTTTTGTCACAAGTTATTATTTGTAGTATAATGCGAAATCGATCAATTAGTTGCTCCTCTACACCAGTCACATCGGCAACAAGTGCGGGGTTAGAAAAGAAACGCCTGGACGTATTTCCATCGTTAGTAGACCCAGTTCCTTGTTGAACTGCATCCACTCGTATACCCATCTGTTCCTTTGAGGCCTTCTGAATTCGAAGTTTGTTTTCCAGTTTAAGACTTTTGTGTTCGTCCTTGAGCGCGGACCATTTTTCAAATGGTTTGTTGTAGGCGATATGAAGTATGCACTCCATAAATTTTATGCGAGCATGTAAGAAGGAAACGCCCATTTTGATTGCTTCACCATCAATAGAAAATAAACTCATGTTAATAATATCTTTTCCACTTCGATATTTTCACAAATTGTTTTATTTTTATTGTTGTTAAATCATATGGTTTTGTTTTTAATCTCTTCTAAATAAGTTATTGTTGTAACTTAAAGTCATTATAACGCACGTGCCTAAAATTATGCAATATATTTTTGTAATTTTTTAAAATTAAAAATTTCATGAAATCGGAAACCAATTTTATGATTTTATAAAAGATTATTAATTATTTAAATTTTTTTTTTTAAATGATAGTATGGAGTCTTACCTTTCATTTTATTATAGCGAGAGCACCGAGCACGACCGAGCAACCTTTTTTTTCCAAGGAAGTTTGTAATCACGGCACATTATAGAACAAATTTTATTCCATCATATCTTTTAAACCATATGAGCGAATTTTATAATTTTTATTTTTTAAATACGCAGAAAAGGCTATATTTGAAGAAAATCACTATTTAAATCAGAGCAATAAAATTATCTTACGTACAAACACTTTAGAAGTGCCTTAACAGTTTTCAATATTTTGGACCAAAATTTACATGTGACTTTACTTCATTATTTCAAAGACAAATAAACGTTTTTTTTAGATTCTGTTTATGGATTCTTCATACTGAATCAATTTTCTACAAAACTGCATCATTACATTTTTAAATTTTATGTGTCGAAAAAATGACTTATTGCACAAAAAAATCCCACTGTGCGCTGTGATAAATATTAGTTATGATGGATAGAAAGAAAACTAATAACTATAAGAAACTGTTTAAGTGGCAGCGGCTGGGAATTGAACCCGGGCTACAAATGCCAACTCATGCTTAATGATCAAAGCTACAGCATCCTTAAGAGAAACAATCAAGTTGTAAGATAATACCCTAATTTATATACCAAAATCCAAAAATTAAAAGTTAATATTTTGTTGAACCTTCATTCAGCTAATTACAGCCTGTAGTCGCCTTTTCATGGAAGAGGTTCACAAGAGGTTCAGTCACATCTCTAGTAATCTTCCGTTAAAACTGTTCGGAGTTCGTCTTTGGAAAAATTGCTTCTTTTTCTGATATTCCTGTCTAAAATTATCCACAGGTGCTCTATAGGGTTATGGTTTGGAGATTTCGGAGGTGAATTTAATTGTTTAAGGTGCTTTAAGACGGTATGTATTTTTCAGTGTACTTGTCAGTTGTACTTGTGTATGTCTGTCAAAATTGGCAATTTACAGACAGTTTAGAATTTTTGCTTTCACACGTAGGTTTTTAGTTTCATGTGACATAATTTTGTTATGAGTTTTATGTTCTTGCAAATACAGTTTTAAAAAATGTATTAAAAAATTTAAATAATTGTAACTTGCTAGAGTTAAAGAGAAAATATGGTACATGGAGCCAAAAATGTTTGTATTTAAGTTAAATAAAAATTGCTATGTATAAATTCGTTTTTTTTTTTTCAATAAATATTTTAATATTTACAAATTTATTGTTTTGTTTAATATTTTTTTTTAATATAAAGTTCCTGAATCACAAACACTATGTTGGCGCTAAAAACAATTGACTTGCAGAACAGCTAGTTGCAGGTGTTTTGTGAGATGAAAATAGAACATGCTCTCATTGAAAAATTGAAATAAATGCAAACTGACATTTGTAGTGTATGCATTTTGCAATGGAAAATTTGACAACAATACCGCAAAATACATACCGTCTAAAACCACCTTTAGGCACATTGTGCAGTAGTTACTGCTTGCTTTGATTCTGGCGGTGTGTTTGTGTTTGTTTTGTCTTGCTAAAAGACTATTGGCGTTTCAAGACAAAATTTTCAGCACTTACTTTAAAATTGTCCTTTGTCACGTAAGTAAGACAGCTATTTATTGTACTTTCAATGAATACAAGACTACCTGGTCCTGGCAGCTGACATACAACCTCAAATCATCAAAGACCCACCGCAGTGTTTTACTGTAGCACTAAGCATCTGTGGAAGCAGCTCACTATTTCTTATTCTTTAAACCTTTACTTTTGAGTCTGACCCAAAAATTTACTCTCATCGCTAAATATTACATTATTCCAGTGGGTTAACTAAACTTTTCTAAAATCTTTACGCTTAGTACAGTTTACTGCAGAAGTGGGCACCTTCCATGAAGTCCATGGCCAATCAGTCGTTTTCTAATTGTCAATGCGCTTACTGTGTCACCCCGTGTCTTAGAAATGTCTTCAGCTATTTTAACTGCGCTAGACTTTGGAGTCTTCTTGACGTCTCTGACTATATTGCGCACCAAATTAACAATTAGAGAACGTGGTCATGCACTTTTGGTGTTGTCTCGAGCTTTACTTTCAATAAATTTTCGAACAGTTGACCGGCTATTGTCATTTTTGTGCCATTCGCTTCCCTAAATAATTTCCTAATTCTGTACTTACAAAATTATTACTAAGTTTATTTATAATTGCATTAAAAAAGTGCTTAATGTGCGCTCTAACGGTCATAATGGTACTTATTTTATTTTAACGTTCTTTTTCTCTTGTGTTACTTCTAACGTAGCTTTCAACAAGAGGAAAGGATAACTGTTAAATTTAGCCTATCCTAAATATTTTTAAATAAATAAATTTTAGAAATATATTTTTCTTCACGGAAATCCTTGTTCGCTGTATACTAAATTTTCATCCTCACTGTAAAAAGAAATCTTACAACTTATTCCTATATCATGAGAGTTTGCTAATAAAATAAATACTTATGTCATAATATGTCATAACAAGTCACATGATCTGCCGGAGCATGAGACGTGATATGCAATGATAATTTTAATATATTGTAACGTGTTCCTTCATATCATGTCATGTCATATCTGTCATGAGATATGTCATAATATTTTTCACATCATATCATGTATTTATATATTTTCTATGTTTTTTTTTAATCATATTGGCTTAGTTCTTGACTTTTATTATCGTTTTTGTAAATTTAACAATTAATTGCATGTTTCTAGATAACAAGTGACTCAAAATTTTAAATAGTTGAGTAAAAAAATTTGTTTCGAATTTTTATAAAACATATGTCAAGTTTAGTTAAGTAAGAGTTGTAGTGTTTTTACCTCTTATGTGTTTTCTACACTACAATTTCAAATGTTACTAATGTCAAAAGTAGAGAATCAAATAAAGTACACGTTTGGTTTGCTTTCTCAGAAAAAAAAAGGAACTCAACACTATTGGGTACAAGGGCCCGATTTTTTAACTTTTTTAATGATTGACGCTCATTAGACATATTAATTTCAAAAAGCTTTTATGTCCAAGAAGCTTTCGATTGGAATGTTTAGAGCTTTAAAACTGAGATACTTATATATATATTACTATGGTTCTACGATTTTTAACCCATTAAAGCACAAATTCAAAAAACGTACTTTTTCTTAGGGGGATTTTTTTACAAAAAAGTATCAAGTGAAAATATTTGAACCTTTCATTTGATATATCCCTTATATATATGTATATCTTTATAAATAAAAAAGATATTTAGGTTTAAAAATGGAAAAGTTCTTATAATTTAATATTCTTCACTATTATATGATTTTGAGGAACACGTCGGTTTTGTAACACTGTTGTAAAAAATTCCAGGTATTATACAAAACACCGGCTTCGCATAGCACTGTATTGCCGGCCTACGGCAGGGCTAAAGGATTTTCTTATCTATGGTATACAGAACACCGGCTTCGCATAGTAAAGATTTCCTGTAATATATCATGTGGCACCTTGTACCACTGCAAAGAATTGAGGAAAGTACTCTATCTATGTATTTTGCAAACTAATCTTTCCGATAAGAGAGCTTATGATGTGGATGAAGTTACTTTTCAGCTGGATGGTGACCCAAAGCATGCTTTTAAAATCGTGAAAGATGGGCTTAGTGAGCAAAATTCTTTGATGCAGTGTCTAGCAAAAAATCTCGACCTCAATTCGATTGAGAATTGTTGGTCAATCGTGAAGATACAGTTGGGGTTCAGCAGGAATGAGTGAATATTCCTAATGAATTAATAACAAAATTGGTGGATAGTATGCCAAAATAACAGTGACCATAATATTTAAAAAAAAAATTTACAAATGTTGAAATAATTGTGGTAAACAGTTTCTCTGCATGTGGCAATCTCTGTGCTCCACTGTTTTTTAGAGTTTTATGACTTTTAATCTTTTGTTTCATAAAATATTTTCAGAACTTATTAATTTTGTTTATGTTAAATGTCGATGAGTTGAACTAAGATTTAAAATTTTAATTACTATCTCAAACTATCTCAAACATCTCCATTTCATTAAAACAAACATAGCAAAATTTCTTATCGTATTTAATTTGGTTTAAATTTGCTTATAAAATCTAAAGTACTGTGTAACAAAACCTGTACATACTATAATAAATACGAAAATCTTTACAGATACAGGTTTTCGCTTTATTACAGATACTAAAATAGAGGAGATTACAGCATTTGCTTTTATAAATAAAAGGTACAATTCAAACAGAAGCTGAGCGGCTATCAGCTGTAATGAGCTAATTTTGTTTCCAATAGCTTGTTCATTCCTGTTTATCGAAATTAAATTCCGAGATAAACTGTTTTTAACAGCCACTACTTTCAAATTGTAGGATTTGAAGACATCTCGATGGGAGGGCAAACAGTTTTCCGAAAATCGTTTTAAATGTATGAATATTTCTCTTCAATATAAAATATATTTTTCCTGAAAAATTTTTGGTATTTCTTATGTTTGTCTTTCCGTTTGTAGCACATCGAAATAATGGTCGTAGCATCAAAAATTCTATATATTCTGGGTCTTTATAGGATTCTAAGACGATTTAGCTATGTCCGTCCGTCTGTCCGTCTTTTGTTGGCACGATAGAGCTTGGAAGAAATAGACATACAACAACATAACAATGAAATTTTTACCAAAAATTCTTTGTTCCACTGAAATGTTTGGCATTGCAAATGTTTAAAATCGGTTATAGACTACCTCGATATTTTTCAGATATTTTATGCTGTTTTCTTCAAATATAATGCAGATAATATTATGAAAATTTGCACAATTTATTTTTATTATAGAGAGAAAAGTCACGTTGAAAATGGTCGGCTCATAGCCCCTACACAAATGTCTTCCCGGAATATGTCTTTATGGGATATAAATGTCTATAGAAAAGCCGTATCTAAGCAAAATTCTGGAATAATAAGTTACATGCAAAGTAAAATCTTAAAACAATAAAGACCACTTTCGAAAATCACTTCAATGAATATAAATCTTTTTTCAAAATGGCTATCAAGTTGAAATTCTACAAACATAATCAAAATATACATTTAAATTGTCATATAAAATTAAATGATGATCGGTCCGTATTTGACCGTAGCACCCACATAAAGTCGAGTTCTGCAAATTTCTTAAATGCGCATAAATCCCTTATAAAACCAGTATCAAGTTGGAATTTAACACAAATAGTCCATACATACTTAAAAATCGTCGATCTCAGATTTATGATGACAGTTTATATTTGACCGTAGCCCCCATATAAAGTCTACTTCCGGAAATCATTTAAATGCGCATAAATCTCTTATAAATCTCCATAATAGGTGATTTGGTGGTGGGTATATAAGATTCGGCACAGCCGAATATAAACTCTTACTTGTTTTTGCTTAACTTTGTTTACATATTCCTTTGGGCACATCCAAGTGTATAGGTATTCATTTTACTTCCAAATGCAAATATTACCTTTATTTATATCCGCATGTATTAAATTACATTAACAATAATTTCATGTAAATGGTTCATTGAAATGTCTCTCCTGAGTGTAAAGTATATAGGAGAAAACATTTTAATACTCTTGTTAAAATCTAAATCAATATATGTAAATGTTTACCTGTTTAGTTATATCTGCAAATTCAGAACATAGAGTTACACATATTGCATATTATTATATAAATATTTCTTAGTTTTATTTATATTTATATATTTGCTGAATAAATAAAATAAAATATTAAATAATAAAATGGTAAATGTTGATTTTAACACAAACATACACACAGACTTGGCAGCCTTAGAATGGACAACAATAGCAGCCAATATTCTGGGAATTATAGCAAACGCCATTCGAGGTGCATAACAATTCAGATCTGCTCCTTAGTTGATTGTAAATATTCTGATGGGTTAAATGAAATTTCTGCTCAATCCAATGTAATAAATCTTTGGAGAAATTGTCATAAATAGGCACGTTCTGTAAAATGTATAAATAATAGAAAATTAATTTCACATTTTACACTTAGATATACAAAGGTATAAATATTATTAAGATATAACCAAATATGTGCATACATATGTATATGAATGTATTTAGAAAATCTCTCAGGCTCTGGCACATTTTTGGAATCTTTGAAATACATACATATGTATATACATTTCTATATTTGTAAAAAGATTGTTGTCTTCACCCTTTTCAACATACTCCCTTAAAAGCTATACACATGTCACACTTGCATGAATATTTATGATTCTGGTATAAGAAGCTGGCATATGAAAGAAACTTTTAGCCTAAATTACATACATAAATACTGTCAGGTTTTCTGGTGAAAGGTTTACAAAAATAATTTACTATTTAACAATTTTAACAGGAACATGACAGAGTAGAGCGGAGCAGAGCGATGTTGCTGTTGTAATTTAAGTATGTGACCAGGATGAATGAAAACGGCAAAACCAACAGCAACTGCCGCAGCAGCACTTCTAATAGCAAAATGACAAAGTTTATATTAATGAGTTTTCTGCTCTATATTATAATAAAACAAGTAAGAAAGTATAGTCCATGTAATACCCTACACCTAGTAAATGTATAAAAAGGTTTTTCAGCAATGGGAGATGCGTAATGTATTGTCCTTTAAAGCGCTTTTCAATAGCCGCAATGTCCTGAAGAAGAAACTGCTCAATAACGGCAAGTGTTTCTTGGCAACAAGCGAGCTGCCAATTATAAAAATATTGTCACAGAAATGATTTCGGCATATTGCGAAATGGGCATATTAATATCGCTAAAGATCCATTTCCTTCACAATCATTTAGATTTTTTTCCCTGATGCTTTAGGGGCTTGTAGCGATGAGCATGGCGAAAGGTTCCATCAGGATATTTCGGCTATTGAAAAGCGCTTTAAAGGAAAATACTTTACGCATCGCATTTACTTGGCGAATACTGTTGGTTTTACTGGTGATACTGACACAAATTCTTACAAACGCAAAAATAAAAGGCATTAAAAGCATTGAAATTTTTAATGTAACAATTTTTAATTTTAATATAACAAAATTAATAAAAAAAAAATTCAGTTTTTTAACGAACTGAAACCATTACAAAAATATTAGAAATGGTATTAAAATTGCTGGAGTTCCTTGAGGAACTAAATGTGTAAATATATGTTGTGTGTTATTAATTCAACCAAATAATATAAAACATAATCATAGTGGTAAAGCTAATGTAAGAGTTAATGTTAAATGACTTGTTCTTGTAAAAATATAATAGAAAATAATCCTATAAAATTATTAAATAAAATTACAGAAAATAAGGATACAAAAATAAGGGTTGATCCGTTAGCTCCTATAGGATTTAATAATGTTTTAAATTCTTTATGAAGAGTTAACAAAATATTATTTCAGAAAATGTGGTATCGAGAAGGTATTAGTCAGTATAATGAAGGAGTCATTAAAATACCTAAAAATGTACTTAATCAATTTAATGATAAATTAAAAATACTTGATGAAGGGTCAAATACTGAAAATAAATTAGTTATCATTTTCAATTTAATGAATGAATAACCATTAAAAAAAGAAAAATTCAGGAAAATCTGAGAATTGATAAAAATAAATTTTTTAAAAAATTTGACGTGGTACAGACATTTCCACGAGCCTTCATAAAAAAATTCAGTTCGATTGGATCACGGAAAAAGGGTTAAAAATCGATCCAAAGTATTTTACACAGACGGACACTACGAGCTTTATACTTTATATATAAAAAAAAATTCTGACATCGATGCACGTGTATTTTTATTTTTTCTCCCCTTTCCGAAAAAGTATATTTGGTTCATAGGACAGAATAAAAGCTCGTTTTTGTAACGCGGTGTAATTAGTCGAAACTCTCATATAAGAGCCTCTCCGTAGTTCATTTTAACCTCCATAAATCCTTTAAAAGTATTTATATCGAGATAAAGTTTAACACATATAATATTTATATTCACAGACATCATGGCACTAAATTTTGGTCCAAAATAGTTTATATCTCCCATATAACGCCCATTTCTGAAAAACTGTTTTATACATATACTAAGTGTAGGGTATTATATGGTCGGGCTTGACCGACTATACTTTTTTACTTGTTTTTTTTTTTTTTGGTAAATGTTTGTCATGTTTTTAGAGTAGAAAATTAAGCAAATGTTTATTTGTTCTAGTAGTTGTTAAATTTTTTTTGTATTTTGTATTCTCTACACTCTATATGTATATTTTACCATGTACAACAAACATTATGATTAAATGTTTTAACAGGATGTCAAAGGATGTTCTTAATAGTAAAACATGTTTCTAACAAATGTGTTGGAAACATTGACGATTTATTAATTTGCAGCACAAATTATTTCTTATAATGTAAAAATTAAAGCAAAATACCAGGTCTAATATATAAATATATATTATTTTGGTTTTAATAAACAGGTTTTGAAAAAAAAGTTCTGTTTGCTTCTATTTAAGTAATTATGAGCAAAGAGAGTAGAAGTAGTAGTTAAATAGGTTTATTATTAAGAAAAAGTACAACAATTTTTCTAAAGACAATGTACTAAAATGGAAAAAGTGCTAAAACTATTCTAATAGAAAAAGTACTAAACAGTTTTTAGGAGAAAAGTACTAAAATTTGTTTTGGTGAAAAAGTACTAAAATTTATCTAAGTGGAAAAGTATTAAAATTTGTATAAATGAAAAGGTAAAAAAATCAAAAAGTACTACGGTTGTTCTAAGTGAAAAAGTACTAAAATTTGTTTCGGTGAGATAGTACTAAAACTGTTCTAAGAGATAAAATACTAAACAATTTTTGGATAAAAAGTACTAAAATTTGTCTAAGTAGAAATTAATAATTTAGGTGAAAAACTACTAAAATGTGTTTAGACGAAAAAGTACTAAAACTTGTATGAATAAAAATGTACTAAAATAGTTCTAAGTAAAAAAGAACTAAAATTGTTGTAAGACAAAACGTATTAAAGTTGCTCTAAGTGAAAAAGTACTAAAATGTGTGTAAGTGCACAATATTCTATAGAAAACAGTACATTTTTTCTAGTAAAAAATGTACGAAAATAAAAAAGTACTAAAGTTTTTCTATTGAAAGAAAAATACAAATGTTTTTATAGAAAATTAGAACTTTTAAAAAATATTTCTATGGAAAATAATAATAATATCCTACACCCGGTATATGTGTAAAAATTGATTTTCAGAATTGGGCTCTATATAGAAGCGTATTTGACCTATTATGTACCGATCATCCAAAAATTTAGTGGCATGACTTCTGGCATATAAATATTTTTTGTGTTAAATTGTATCTCGATTTTTGACAGCTATGACTAATAATGGACTGAAAGTTATTAAATTAAGTGTCATGATATCTGTATATGTGAAACTTATTTGTGTTGAATGTTATTTGGATACTAACATTTTTTTAGAGATCGTTAAAGTGGTTTTCGCAAGTGGGCCTTATATGGGCGCAATGACTAATAATGCACCTATCTCCAGAAAATTGGTAATGCGATTAGGCTTCAAGTACAATTTATTTGTGGCGAAACTTGTTTGGATATGTGGATAAATAAAACGTTTTTGACCGATAAACCCCTATTACGAGAGGACATTTGTATGAGGGCTAGGTGGCACAATGGACCGATTTCAGCCAATTTCAATCCCAACTGTCCTTGCGATCTGTATACTGCACACAGGATTTGCATATACAGCCAGTCAGAAAGACGGACGGTCAGACATCGTTAAAACTCAGGAAAAGGTTCTGAGCCGATCGATATAATTTAAGATGGGTGTGGGAGTAATATATTTGGGCGTTACAAACATCATCACAAATTTAAATGCCACTATGGTGGTGTAGGGTATAAAAAGTACTAAAAATTAGTTTATAATCTATATATCGTCACCTAAAATGCCCAAAGACGTAACCCTCATTATCATAATTTTACAGGAGAAGCAACAAACGTTATAAAATGAAAACTGTTTAATTGTAAATCGTGATATGTACATATCGTGACCTGAAGTTTGTCGTCTATCGTAAGACAAGATGTAAAGAAATCGCGAATTTCAATTAAACAGTTTTCATTTTATAACGTTTTGTGCTTCTCCTGTAAAATTATAATAATGAGGGTTATGTCTTTGGGCATTTTAGGTGACAATATATAAAATTGAATGTATGTATGTATGTAACGTATAGACTCCAAAACCGCTGAGTCGATTTTGATGAAATTTTCACAGCATATTACTGTGTCTATGGAAGGAATAATAGTTTTGATTGTACAAACGGCCATACTTTGGGCATTTTTTGATCTACGTCAATGATATGTGGCACATAGGGTATTGGCATAATTAGGAATACGTACCAGGAGAAAAGTGGGTGGGACCACGCCCCTTTTTAGGGAAATTAATTAGTCTTAATTAGTCTTAACTACTGGACCGATCGTCATTAAATTTTCACATTTCTATAGTACTAAAAGTTTTCTATTAAACATTTTTTGTCATTTATGATTTATCACTTAAACATGTTAAACAGGTTTGAAGAGCCTAGCAGAACTAGCTGCAACATATGAGACCACATTTGCATTCTTTAGTGCAGATCAGATCCAGTAGTTTAAATCCTCTACTCTGCTATCAGAATTATTAACAAATAATTTTTATCTTATAAAATAAATCCTTGTATCTCACTTTAAATTACATTCTTTATTAACATAATAAAATGTACAAATATTTTCAAACAGAAAAAAAAAATTCCAACAATTTCTCTATCTCAAATGTTAATGACTACTTAAATCAACACTTGTCTCTAGTTTTAATGAAATTTAACTAAGAGAATTAAGAACCTATACTTTTAACAACAACAACAACAAAATGAAATATAAAAAGAATAAATATTTATTTTTCCATCATTCTTCTCAAAAAAGATTTTCCTGTCATAATGCTTGCAACAGACAGACAGACGGACTGGTTTTCATTTATGCTTTTGAGCTGTGTGTTGATGAGCTTTAACAACTACAAGACATTTACAAATTATGTCCTTAATTAAAAAATTTATAATTAAACAAAAAGATAAACCAAAAGAAAAAGCAAAAAACAAGCAAATGTCTAACTACCATGTTAAAAATGTAAGACAAAAAAATTGTAAACTGGTCATTTTAAAAGATGACATTTTAATACACAAAGCAGAAGTACGCAGTAGAAACTAAATTAAGGTAAATAAATTGTCGTTTATTCAGCAGAAGTTAAATAAATATGAATTAAATTATGAATATATATTTTATGCAAATTTTGATTGTGTTCAAAATGAACTTAATGAATTGAGAAAAAAAAATATTTTGCTGGATACTAAATAAGTTAATTAAATGCAAATGTACGCAATTTAAAAGAAAACAGTTTATAATGAAGAACTTATTACAAGACATTTAGAGGACAATTAAAGTTTATTTAAATGGAAACAGAAAAACTGCAATACTTCTAAGAGTAACACTAAATACTTAAGTAATACTATTTTTGTTTAAGTACTTGACATTTTTATATTAGAAATTTATTTACTAAATTATTTTACCTTCAACAGAGTCAAATTGTTGGCATAAAATTCCATAACATCTTCCAAGTTATTCAGCCATCTCTCTCTTTCTACAGCCGCATCATCTATTTCTTTCAATGCAATGGCCAACTGGTACATAATAAAGTCACCACGTTCTGAAAGACAATATAAAACAAACAGCACACAAATTAAAACCATTAAAAAAATAATCATTTATTTTCAACCAGTTTAGTTTTAATCTATTCAACTTTTACATATTAAACCAGAAAAAACAAAAAAAAGAAAATCGGTAACCAAAAATTCTAAAAACCACTTTTTTCATACAGTTTGCAACAGAATTATTTGTGACTTTTCGAGAAGTTCATCCACTTGAATTATCATGCAAAACTTTTCAACAGTTTCTATTTGGTTTGTTGCAGAGATAGTTACAAACCTGTGTAAGAGATACAATATTATGGCAGGCAGCATAATAAAATATGATGCCAACAAATAAAATACAATAGCACACAAATATAAACTTGTATGTAAAAAATACTTAAACTTATTTGAAAAATATTTGACTTTGGTTGAGTTAGTAAAATCATAAATAGGAGTAAGTCACCGTAATTCGAAATTCAAATGTAACTGGACAAAATTAAAGAGATAAGCAAAGTCAACACACAGAGAGAACAAATATGATCACTGCAATCATTTCAACATTATTACATGTTTTTCAACAAAATTATGCTTAAAAATATAATGGAAAAAATAATAATAGCAGCTGCAACTTAAAAACTAAACAATTTGTTAATTCTTACTGTTTACTACTGATGATTTCATGGTAAATTTATACTGATCAAAGTTTTATGTACACTCAAAAAATTCTGTACGTAAAATTAACTGAAATTGTAATATAAAATAAATGAATATTCAGTTAAAAACCGATCTACTTATTATTCATTTAATTTTAACGAAAAGTATACATTAGGGTGGGGTGAAATTATGTTTTGTCTTAGATCGTCTTCTAATAGCATAATTTTGTTGTGTTACTATACATCTAAAAAACACCCTTTACAATTTGTAATCATAATATAACCATGTACAATCATATTATAATAGTAGAACAACCATAATGTGATTGAAGCCAAACATATTATGTTTGCACAATAAAATGTTTTAAACTTACTAGGTAATATGTTCATATTATGGTTGCAACACAATCAGAATATGATTGCTCCCAACCATATTATGATTTAAGCTAAACCATAATGTGGTTATGCCAAAAGTTAATCGATATAGTTCAAATCAATAATAATGTGATTCTAGCTCAAACTTATTATTTGATATGATCGCCTAATGACTGTAATAATTAGTATAATCAGAATATGATTGCTCCCAACTATGGAATGGTTATAAATTAAGACAATAGGAAATTATCACTAACATAACATCGTTCATTAAGAAAATATCGACGATCATGCTTGTGTGACATAATTATGATTGTGTTATGTTTTACACAGAATAGTTACCGCAACCATGTTGTAACAATGTATGTTCTTCACCGTTTAGTATAATTTTGCTCGAACTTTGGCAGTCCAACTTTTATTATTTGAAAATATTGTTCAACAATTTTTTTTTTGTTCAACAATGACAACACAAAGTTCCCCCATATGGTATTCCATTTTTATTAACCCTAAATTGTAAACTGTCAAAAATTTTGACCACGCAAATAATAATATTTTCAAAACTTGCCTGGACATTTGTTTCAAACTAGTTGGCCATTGCTTGCACGGATTCATTGCGAAAAAGGCAAATTAAATTACAACCAGAAATAAATGTAAATCCACAGCTAAAATTTGCTTTTAAAAGTAATAAGTTAAGTACTCGTATTTCATTTATTATTTTACTATGGTTATGTCAGTGGATGTAAGTACTTACCGATTCCGTTTAAAAAAGGGACTTATTTAAGATATTACTATAATATTTTTATAACAAATTAGCAAAGAGATTAAAAATTCAAAATTAATAAAGAACAAACATATGAAAGCAATTTGAAATAGATTTAAATTAACAAAAATGTTATCAAGTCAGTCATTACTAAACTACTTCTAAGTAACGCAGATATATGTAATAAGCATTGAAAAGTAAGTTCAGTAAATTCAAGGCAATACCAAGTGTTTACTATTTAATATTAATTTTCTAAGTATTTTTCCCCCATCGGTAAATATAGACAGTTTTTGTAAAAATACATTTGACCCAAGGGTCTAACTATTCATATTTTCTCACAAATTCCAATTAATTGTAACAAAGAATAGTCAGTCTCACTTTAACTTGTAATAGTAATAAAACCAAAAAACTAAATCTAAAACCACCCCCACCAATGAATACATAAATACACCGCAGTAAATAGTATAGGGAGAAAATCTAACTGACTGCAACCTCTTAAGCACAATTTTACAACACTTGACAATTTATGTGCTTTTTACGCTGTCGTACTTTTTTCTCCTTCTTTATTTTCCACAAGAATTTTAGTGTATTTATACCCTACAACACAATAGTGGGGAGGGTATATTGGATTTGTGCTGATGTTTGTAACGCCCAGAAATATTGGTCCAACACCCACCTTAAAGTATACCGATTGACTCAGAACCACCTCCTGAGTCGATTTAACGATATCCGTCCGTCCATCTGGCTGGCTGGCTGTCCATGTATAAAGCTTGTGCGCAGAGATCAGGTCGCAATTTTCGGCTCAAGGATGGATGGGATTGAATCTGGTGGAAATCGGTCCATTATTTCAACTAGCCCCCATACAAATGTTCTCCCGAAATAGGGGTTTAACGATCATAAATGTTTGAATTATAATTATCAAATAATTGGTAAATGAAGCCAAATCACATCAGCAAATTTTGTGCAGATCGGTCAATAATTGATCATAACTCCCATATAAGGCCCACTTCCGACAATCCCTTAAAAGAGAATAACTCCCTTAAAAATGTTGGTATCCAGATAATATTGGACACAAATATGTTTTATATATATAAAAATAATATGGTACAATTTTATGATGATCGGTCCATAATTATTAATAGCTCCTATGTAAGGCCCACTTCCGAAAATTACTTTAAAGAGCAAAGCTCTGTTAAAAATTTTGGTATCCAAATAATATTCCAACAAATAAGGTTCATATATACAGAAATGACGACACCTAATTTTATAATGGTCGGTCCATAATTAGTCGAAACTCCCATATAAGACCCTATCCGTAATTCACTTTAACCTCCTTAATTTTTTAAAAATATTTATAAAATAAAGTTTAACAAAGAATAAAGTTTAACATATATAATATTTATATTCACAGAAATCATGGCACTAAATTTTTGGATGATCGGTCCATAATAGGTCATATCTCCCATATAGCGCACATTTCTGAAAAACAGTTTTATACATATACTGGGTGTAGGGTAATATATGGTCGGGCTTGACCGACTATACTTTCTTACTTGTTTTCTAATACATATTATTTTGCTGCTGTTGCTTTTCTACACTCAAGAGTTGTATATGAAACTTGTGAAATTTGCTACCGAAATGAAAGTGTCTTGCAGTTTTTTTTAAGTTTTTTTTTTTTTGCTGTAGCGTTCTTCACTTCACTTTTCTGTTCTTCGTTTTATTTCGAGCAGTTTTGATGTCATTGTCATCAACGTTCATCATTTGTCATGGCACAATATATATGTATACATCTATATACTATGTACGAGTATGTATACAATATCTTGTAGTGTATAGAGATTGTGTGTATGAGTGAGTGTCTAATGGCGGGGGGTTCTGTTTTGCAAGTGTTGTATTTACTATGTGAAATTTCATGCTTCTTTACTTCTTTCTTTTTTATACCCTACACTAACATAGTGGGGAGGGTATATTGGATTTGTGCTGATGTCTGTAACGCCCAGAAATATTGGTTCAACACCCACCTTAAAGTATACCGATCGACTCAGAATCACTTTCTGAATCGATTTACCGATGTCCGTCCGTCTGGCTCGCTGGCTGTCCATGTAAAGCTTGAGCACAAAGCACAGGTCGCAATTTTTAAAATATTTCGAAAAAATGTGGTACGTGATATTTTTCGGCCCAAGGATGGATGGTATTGAAACTAGTGGAAATCGGTCCATACAAATGTCCTCCCGAAATTTAGGTTTACTCATCATAAATGTTTGAATTATGCAAGTATCCAAACAAACTTCAACACAAATGAGTGATACATAAAGCTAAATCACATCTACGAATTTTGTGCAGATCAGCTCATAATTACTCGTAGCTCCCATATAAGGCCCACTTCCGAAAATCACTTTAAAGAGCATAACTCGCTCAGAAATGTTGGTATCCCAATAATATTGAAAGAAAATATATTTCATATGTTTAAAACAATACAATACAATTTTATTGCGATCGGTCCATAATAAGTCGAAACTCCATGTAAGACCCTCTAGGTAATTCACTTTAAGCTCCATAAATCGTTTAAAAGTATTTATATCGAGTTAGAGTGTAACACACTAATTTCGTGGATGATCGGTCCACAATAGGTTATATCTGCCATATAACGCCCATTTCTGAAAAACTGTTTTATACATATAGTATAGTATACTGGGTGTAGAGTATTATATGGTCGGGCTTGACCGACTATACTTTCTTACTTGTTTAGTTTTGTGTTGTAAGTAAAACACTTAGAATACAAACAATTCTTGTAACAAGAGAGAGTTTTGTTTGCATTTATGTTTAGTTTTATTTAGGCATCATTAAACATGAGTAAGATGACATTGTAAGTGTATACACACAAAAACTTAGGTATACACACGTAGGCACACTTGTGTGAACTACTGTTTAGTGTTAATATAAATTCGATTCATAGCGAGAGTAATCGATTAATATGATATATTTATAAAATTACTTGATTTAAAATTAACCTATTAAAACCTGGCGTAAAATAAATTGCAAGGCTTTGGCATAAGTGTTTGGTATCGCTATTAATATTAAAACAAGTAAGAGTTTATATTCGGATGTGCCGAATTTTATATAGGTATACCCACCACCTATATATCAGTAGTGTGATCTATACATACTTGACACAAATTTGTGTAACATTTTGTATCGATAACGATGTGGGAGCTAGGAACATTTAGAGGCCGATCACCATCAAGTTGGTTACTATAATTTATATATATATACATTAGGGTCGCCCCAAAATAAAGTTGCGGATGTTCCCGATTAATATGAAAATAAGATTCATTTTAAGACTACGTTTCTCAATTTTTTGTCCTGGGGCCAGTATTTGGTGAGCTGGATCAAAGGATAAAAAGGTCCTTTTTAGAGGTTTTTTAATTTTTTTTTCACATTTCCCCCAAGGGAACTATATGTAAATTTGGTATCATATGAAAGGTCTTTGAGAGGCGCATTCAATGGGTTAACAAAAATTAAAAAAAAATTTTAATTCAAAAATTTTTAAAATTTCAGACAAAATGTTTGTTTTTTTTTTTATTTTTTCATAGAATTTACTTAAATAAATAGTTGAAATTTCTTGATAATAAACATCATGCAGTTTAACCCAAATGGTTTTTCCCGTTTTTTAAAATTCTACCAATTTCAATTTTTATTAATTTTTTTTTTAAACCTTAATTCTTCCCTATCTGACAATCTCTGTTAACTCAATTCGTTAATATAATGAGTATTAAAATAACGTAACTTTTATAAGCTAAAAAACGGGAAAAACCATTTGAATTATTTGCACTAAGACGGAATAGAAAACACAGAATAAGGCTATACATACTAGTTCTATAACCAGTGTAGTTTTTGAATTTCTTATTACATTTAGGTGGAGGATATTAAACATTCGGCACAGCCGAATATTGCAATCTAATTTGTTTTAAGGTAAAAACTTAACAACTTTGCAATATTTTTTTTTAATTAAAAATTTCACTAATTTCAAAATATATAAAGAATCCCTTGCAAAACATTTTAGCATCTCTAAATTACATCTGTATGCAACTATTTTCATCATTAGTCACTTTCAGTTTATTTATTTATTTATTTATTTTTTTGTTTGTTATTTTATGTGAACTTTTTCCTCCATTTGCGGTCATGTCATTATGACATGTTAGTAGACTTTGTTAGCTGTTTATTTTTATTATTTATTTCTGTATTTTTTTTTTTTTTTGTTTTTATTTTTGTTTTCAGGTTACTGGGTTAAATAATATTTAAATAACTGCATTTTAGTTAGTCTTCATTTTAAAATTTCTGTTTTGTGTTGTTCAGAAGTAAGTAAACCAGATCGCGGCATCCTTGAAAATCACAATATGTTTATAATAAATGTTGGTTCCTAAGAACAGAACAATAGCATGAAAGATTTCAACGTCGACCAACAACAACTAATGTTAAAGAAATGCACTTATGAATGTCAAAGTTTAGTTTAAGTGGGAGATTATTTTAGCAAATGCCGAAGTGGTGTGTGCTGGCATACAAGTGTTAATGTTACTTAAGGTTTTAGCTTTGAAATTAAATGGTTTTAGGTTAAGGCAAAGTCTGCATTTTAATATTTCAGTTATATACATAAATAAATTTGTAAAGATTTTTGTGTTGTTCAGACAAGAAAGTAAAGGATTAATTTTCAGCTTTTCACTTATATTTTAATTTTAGTAGTTCACTTAAACAAATTAAAGAAATGCTCTCTAGTAAAAGATTTAGTACCCTTTAATTCTCGAATCGTAACAACAATACCCGAGGGCGATTCGGAAACTTTTTGGCCTAGAACAGAAAGCGCGGTTAAACAGAAAAATTTAAGTGTTTTGCACACTTCCATCTGTGCGATGAACACATGTTAAATTTCTTTTCGAATTGGCAACTCCTTCATATAGAAACAGAAGTACAAACAAGACGCATCCGTGATTATTTTACAATGGCGAAATTAGAAATTCGTGGTGTCATTAAATATTTAAATCAAAAAGGTTTATCGGGTCAATAAATTCATAATGATATGGTGAGTGTGTTGGGTGAAAGTGCTCCTTCATATGCAACAGTAA
Organism: Bellardia pandia; assembly: GCA_916048285.2. Taxonomy (NCBI): domain Eukaryota; kingdom Metazoa; phylum Arthropoda; class Insecta; order Diptera; family Calliphoridae; genus Bellardia; species Bellardia pandia. The sequence continues at coordinate 53,358,916 of OU696531.1, forward strand.
AAAATTGGGTTGCTGAATTTAAACGTGATCGTACAAGCATTGAGGATAAACCACGTAGTGAACGTCCAAAAACAGCAACAACAACAGAAATTGCAGCTAAAGTACATGATATGGTATTAAATGATTAATGAATAAAAGTGCGTGAAATATCTAATATCATGTGAGATGCCCATCATCAAGTCCATTTAATTTTACATGAAGTACTACAGTTGAAAAAGATTCCTGCAAGATGGCTGCCGAATTTGTTGACAATCGACCAAAAACGCATAAAAATTTAAATTTCTCAAGCTTGTTTTGATCGTTTGAAGAAAAATAAAATGGATTTTAAGCGTCGTCTCATAACTGTTGCTGAGACATGGATCCACCACTATAATCCAGAGACAAACGAACAATCCAAGCAATGGACCGAAGCTGAAGTAAGTGCCCCAAAGAAGGCAAAAACAATTTAATTTTTGGGACTTCAAAGGTATTGATTTATTGATTGACTATCTGCAAAACGGTAAAACAATAAATTCAGAGTACTACTGCAATATTTTGGATCAATTAAATGTAAAAATTCGACAAAAACGTCCACAAAAAACCAAGTTTTCATCAAGACAACGCACCAGGCCACAAGAGTGTTTTAACAATGGCTAAAATCAACGAATTTAAGTACGAGTTGCTTCATCACCCACCTTATTATTTTTATTTAACTCACAGTGACTTTTAACTGTTCCGAAATGTGAAAATATTCCTAGCTGGCAAGCGTTTTACTTCAAATGAAAATGCAACTACATTTGTAAACCACTATTTTGAAAGCCTTGAGGAAAACTATTTTAATCAAGTGATAGAATTGCTTGATAAGCGTTGTACTAAGTGTATTGAAGTTGCAGGAGATTATATTGAAAATAAAATTACTTTTGAAAAATTAACTATTCTCTTTTTTTGGGCTATTCTAAGAAGTTTCCGTACGGCCCTCGCAAAGCTAATGATAATCTTTATTAATCGGCTTCTAGCATATTGAGAAAGTTTGTTGAATTATATATTTTATGAAAAGTTAAGCTATTTAAAATCATTCAAATTAATAAATAAAACGTTTTAGCATAGATTTGAAAATACATCTGCTAAATATGTACAATAAAGAATCATGAATTATTTCTCTAAGTGTTACAATGTCTATTTTCTTAACTCAGTCCTGTATGGAATTTAGAAAGTAAGAATTTTGTGTTTTTTTTTACTTTATAAAGCTGGGTGTTATATTTACATTAGATCCTTCACACAAAAAATAAAAAGTAAAAAATAAAACCCTAATCTAAGTATGATATTTTCTGTACTTATCACTTAGCATCCTGTTAAAAACAATTATTGCAAAGAATCTACTTGATATTTGTGTATAATCCCCAACAATGTTAACACATCAAATTTCCGTTTTAAAAGCAAATACATAAGATTAAAGAAAGATAGAATACAACAAAAAACTCAAAGATGAGAAGAAAAAAACACATACCTTCAACTAAACTGAAAGCCATGAATTTTGTTTCTTATGGCCAGACTTAAAGTAACTATTCTGGCAAGATGAGTGTATTAAAAGATGAAGAGTTCTTTATAAAATGTTGAATACCGGCAATTCTTATTTCTATTTTTTTTTTTCAACATTTTTCCTTTTTTTTCTCACATTCATTAAAATTTACAGCTCTTTTTTCTTCCACACTTATTTCCTTTCATACACTTATGTTTGTTGGAGTCTATTAGTGTAGATTCTGTTCTTTTATATAAATATATTTTAAACATTATTAGAGTACACAGAGACGTACAAAAAAGATTACTAAAGTATGCATTTCCTTTTAAGTTTATTTTATTTATTGCCTTCTTTAAGATTTCTTAAGATATGAGGAAAATGTAGACATAAATGTATTTCTTTTTTTTTATTTCATTTATGTATATATGTATTATTTAAGCAAGATTTTTCTTCAGTTTCCCGTTTTCTTCTATGCACAGCTTGAATTTTGAGTAATTTATCTTACTTGCTACTCTCAGCTCTTTTATTATTTCTTAGTTTGTGCTTTTTACTCCTATATTAAGAATCCTAGTATCTCAGCCACTTCATGAACATCATCATTATCATGGGGTATGATTTTTGATTGTTTCATTTAATGGTCAAAGGAAATGAATTCTTACTAAACTACATATGATAATGTTTAGTATCCGAATGAATAAAAAAAAATATATGTAAAAGTTATTTAAGTTAGTGGGGAACTTTAACACCGCTCTCTATTCGTGTATTATATTCCTAATTGAGAATTCTACGTTGCTTTAATAGCACAGTGGCGGCGACCTGATTTTTTGATTCAATTTGTCACACTTGGCAAATATTTGCCGAAAAAAACGTAATCACTAAATAACATATGTATGTACATATATTTGATCTCGTTTATTTATTTAAAAAAAAAACTTTTCTTAATTAGGCAAAACCACAATAAATATTTATTTTTAATTTATTTTATGATGTTTGATTTTGCAAAACTCTTGTAAGAGTAAACAACGTTAAGCAAATTTGTGCTAAAACAACTAGTTACGTTTTTTGAATAAATATTTGCCAAATGTGACCGTACCTAAAGAACATATTTTATAGATTGTTCGTCTTGAAGTTTTATATAAACAGACGCCCATCAGGAGCTAAAATTATAAATGTTAAAATTTCAGATTTGATTTTTTGACACTTAATGACATTTGGAATTTTTGTGTGTCAGCGGTAGTTTATTTCCTTTAAATAAACCGGATTTCTTTTAATTGCAAAATAAAAAGCGACAAGTAGTTTAAAAAATATAACGAGTCTTTATTTAGTTAAATGTACACAAAAAAAATTTTAACAAGTAAGAAAGTATAGTCGGTCAAGCCCGACCATATAATACCCCACACCCAGTATATGTATAAGACAGTTTTTAAAAAACGAGTGTTATATGGGAGATGTAACCTATTGTTAAAGTAAAGTAAATTACGGTGGGAGTATCGACTAATTATGGACCGACCATTATAAAATTAGGTGTTCTCATTTTTGTATATATAAAACTTATTTGTGTTGAATTTTATTTGGAAACAAAATTTCATTTATTACTCATTTGTGGTGAAATTTTTTTGCATACTTGCATAATTCAAAGATTTGTGACCGGTAAATCCCAATTTCGGGAGGACATTTGTATGGGGGCCAGGTAAAATAATGGACGGATTTCCGCCAGTTTTAATCACATCTGTCCTTGGGCCGAAAAAGTATTATGTACCAAATTTTATCGAAATATCTTCATAATTGCGACCTGCACTCTGCGCACAAGCTTTACATGAACAGCCAGCCAGCCAGAAAGACGGACGGACGGACATCGTTAAATCGACTCAGGATGTGGTTCTGAGTCGATCGGTATACTTTAAGGTGGGTGTTGGAACAATATTTCTGGGCATTACAAACATCAGCACAAATCCAATATACCCTCCTCACACATGGTGCAATATAATGTTGCTTGAAATCTTACATAAAACATAATTGTTTTAAAAAATCTTCATTTTTCTATTAAAATCATATAACAAACGTTTAAATAAACTCAATTTACCCATAACTTTGCAATTACCGGCAATCGTACGTTTTAATACAACTATTGTGAATAAATGATGGACAGTCATTGAGACCGACGAACATCTAACTACACGCAAATGAAAAAAAAAAACAGCAAACAAAAAATAGAATTGGATTCAATTGAATAAAATCCAAGAATTCTGTGAGTGTTTGTTTATGTTAGTATGAGTATGTTGTATGTGTGTAACTGTAACTGAAGGTGTTTGTAAGATGATGGTATAAACGAATAAGTAGTGGTTTGGCATTTCAGCTCAACATGTGACTTGTACTCCTCGCAAGGCATGTCAAGTCATTTGCTTCAATAGACATGATACATTTGATATGATGATGATGTTGTACCTTTTTTATGTTCTCATTCACTCATAGTCTTTCCCCAAGGTTCTTGTTCTACACTTTTACCTTTACACTTACAATTACTAATATACATATGTACATACTCGCATGTATGTATGTATGTATTATACGTTTCTTTAAGGATATTGAGCTAAAAATCAATAAACATTCATACCACTAAGGACTGAGGGGAGACAAACAAATATTTATAACTCAATAACTAAATTTTTATTATATTCGAAACATAAAGCTATTAAGTTAATGTATATTTGATTATAAACTTCTATATGAGGATCCAATGCATTTGTAATTTCCACAATATTAAAGGATTTTGAAGAAGAATTTTGTTTTTCAAAACAAAATTTCAAAAAAAAAATTTACATTTAAATAGCGTGGTTTGACAATTATAAATTATAATGAAGTCAGAAAGTATAGTCGGTCAAGCCCGACCGTATAATACCCTACACCCAGTATATGTGTAAAAACTAGAGATGACAAATCCCGAATTTTTGAACAAATCACGGAATTTTTCGGTATTTATAAATTCCGAAAAAAATACTTTTTGTAAACAAATCATCATCAACAAAAATTTAAATTTTAAAAAACCATGTAGAAGAAATAAAGATGAAAGAATTAAAATTAATGTTGGATTGCCAAACTCGAAGGCAATATTTAATGTGTCTATGGTTTTTGGAATTTGGAAATTCCTGTAAAAAAGCTTCAATTGATTTAAAAGCTCAACAGATGACAGATGCAGAAATTGTTTTACTTAAACAAATAGTCATTTTAAATGTGGTTAAAGTCGTTTGTCGCAGAGATATGAATCTCTGCCGATATTGCATTTTTATTTAAGCTCAAAGAGATATCGAAAAGTATTTGCATATTAAGCGATGAACTGGTAAAATCTCTCTAAAGGAGAGTGATTTATTCAAGACTTTAAATTAAAAAAAAAAATGAAGAGTGAGTTTGATAATGAGATGTGAGAAATGTTTGTTATTAGAAATGATTGCGTTGATTGCGGAACGAATGAAATAGTGAATGCAATTGAAATATGTAAAAGTACTCCTCAATATTTGTTATGAAGTGCAATATGGAATCAAATATTGAATCAGAAATAGAATTATTTGTTTCGGAGAATGAAAATCAGCATACAACAATTTGTTAGAAATTTTGCCTATAAACTATGTGAACGATGTTTTTCGTCGGCTTTATATATTGGTAACAAAATTAAATCCAGATTCTCTTTACTTCAGACACCTTAATATTTTTAAGAAGCTTTTGTAAGATCGAACGAAATTGTTACGAAATTCTATTTCAATTTAAATTTAACGGCAGGTATCAACATACAGCATGTTTATCGACATATCACATCTTTATCAACAGATGGCATGTTTATCGACACACAACTTGTTTAGCATTTGTAGAAGTTTTAATTTATAAACATTATTGAGAACACGCTGTTATAAACATTTGGCTGAATATTTTAGACCCGAACATTCTAGACTTGCAGTCATGAACATTCTAGTATCTCAGCTCCAAACCTTCAAGAATTTTGTTTGGTGTATAAATAGACTAACAGGGCCAATCAAATTAAAGCCATCCCTAAATACCGGCGGCAAGCGATTTTTAACTGTCAAAATTTCTCCTGATCATACATTTTGTATGGAGCATACCGAAACAACGCGGCGGCAACGCTTTGCTATTGGAAAATCCGGTTTTGAAAAAGCGTTTCACAGTGATGTCAGTTGCAAAAGAAAACAAAACAAACAAAAAATAAAAACAAGTAAGAGTGATATTTTCGGCTATGCTGAATCTTATATACCCTTTACCTTTGTTTTGGATGCATAATTATATTATATACATACATACATATATATATATTATATTGTTGATGTATTTGTTCGTAACAATATTAATACACTTTTAATATTTAATATTATTTAATATTAATATATGTACTTAGTTTTTTTGATGAAATTTTCAGAGGTTGTCTCATATTTTTGCTCATATCTCCGTTATTTTTGTACGGATTTTGCTGATTTTAAATAGCAAACTTCTCGAAAGCATGTCTGACATAATTATTGAAGAAAGAAAGATATCTGGGGACTTCAGAAAAATGATTGCAACAGTTAGACAGACAGACCGACATGGCTTAATAGACTCCGATAGCTACAAGTATCCAGAATATATATACTTTATAGGGTCGGAAAATTATATTGTGGAAATTACAAACGGAATGACAAACTTATATAGTATATAGGTACCCTTCTCATGAAGGTGAAGGGTATAAAAACAATGTCTAGCTGTTACAATAAACAGGGTCGTTTTATTTATTTGTTTGATAACCCTGTTTTTATTGCTTTGACATAACGTTGCCGCTTTTGTTTAAGGATGAGGTGTCAGCGTTAACGTTAAGCATAAAAAAACGTGCCGCTTACCGCCGGTATTTAGGGATGGCTCTTAATCAGTTTATTGTGAGTCATCGTTGTGTGAACATCAAGCATTCTCAAACTTTGAGCAAAGTGTGTTCGTAAACCGTAATATAAGTGTTTTGTCTAAAAAAATACTTTTCCAGGAAAAAGCGAGTTATTCTCCAATAAATTCAGCGCATTTACGGAGATTTTCGATTACAATTTAATTGATTGGAAAAATTTCCAAAGCTGCTAGTGCTGATTAATGTCAGTAAGTAAAATGTCAAAATTTTCTTGTTATGCCAATATGCCCCTGTTTGAAAACAAAGTTCTTGCTGAAAACTCCTTGCCGTTCTAGGCATGATAATCCAGTGTGATGTCCGCTGGACCAAATACATTTTTCATGTGTCAAAAGAAGCGCTCAAGTGCCTTGGTTTTTAAAATGGTGTAGAAAATACTTCACTCCATCTGATCTCCTTACTATTTACACCACCTATATTCGACCGAAAATGGGATACAACTCTCATGTATAGGCCGGTGCTTCAAAGTTTATTTTGGAGTTACTCTACCGCGTACAGGAGAGGGCGAAGATGCTTATCGGTGACTACCCTACTGTCACCAACTGTATTGATTCATTGGAGCATCGTCGCAATCTGGGTTGTGTTTCACTGTTCTATCGATACTATAATGGAATGTGTTCTGCTAAAATTAGGGAACTGGTTCCGGAAACACGTAGTTTTTTACGTAATACACGTTCTTCAGTCAGGGCTCATTCATTTGTGGTCGACTGGACAATGGATCGCACAACACTCTACAGGGAAAATTCGTTCTTTAGCCGTACTGTCCGTATGTGTAACAAACTAACAGCAGAAGTATTCCCTGCCACTTTCAATATAGGAAAATTCAAGTCAAATGTTCACAAACACTATTCCCTCTACTCTGCCTCCCATAAACTATTTTCCTAGTTCCAACACAATGCATTGCATAAATAGGGGTCGTCCCCTGACTCAATAGTTTCCATACGCCATTTTGAGTGAACTCATTCCTTAATATACTAAATGTATGCATACTTAAATTGTCCCCAGGGAATAAATACAATACTCATTCACAAACACAAACGATTGTGTACGAAAATCAAATAATCTATAAAAGAAGCTTATGAAAATCATCTGTAAATAAAGTCGCTATAAAAACATGTAAAAAAAACATTTCTCTTTGGCAAGTAGCAGCAGCAGCCGCAGACTACAAAAATATGGCTAAAAAAGCTAGAAAATGGTTTTTATGAATACATTACACAAAAGATTATGAATAAAACAAATTCCAAGTGTTTCTTCTTTCATTTTATTTAAATATACACTTGTCCCTCGATTTACACGATAGATGCGTTCCTGAAAAAATCGTATAAATCGAAATAGAATATTTTTGTATGAGAAATCGTGTAAATCGAGAAAAGACCCAAATACGAATAAATTTAAAATTTTGTATGTATATGAATCAGTCATCACTTTCAAATAATTCTTCATCACTGTCTTCCACTACTAATCGTATCTTTTTGGTAGGCGACATATCACTTTCGTCTCTAGATAATATTTCATGCGAGTCTGATTCGATACTTGATAAATTAGAGATAACACCAGTTCGTAGAGATTTGCAAGTATAATTTGTAATTAAAACTTGTGTTGAATTATTGTTTAAGTCTTTATATACCTCCTGATATTGGGCTACGCCCTGTGAAATGTATCGCGGGAATGCAAGGGCTCTTTCAATATTTGGTTAATTTTTAAAAAAAATGATATCCCAATTTTCGGCCTAATTCAAGCCCTTCTCAAATATTTTTTGTTGTCAGTGCTACTGATTCCGTAAAACCTTCATCGGAATCGTTGTCGTTTGCTTCGACCACCATATTTACTAAATCTTCAACATATAGTTCTTTACTTATCATCAATTCTTCAACATCATCTGCACAAAAGTCATCAAAACCTTCACCTCCCACTGTATGGGCCAACTGAACTATCTCAGACATTTAATGCTCCAAGGATTGACAAGGTAGTATAATATTTTCTCCTACATCTGGCCACAAATGTTTCCAACAGCCTTTGAGCGTTGATTGCTTGAGTGCTGTATAAATCAATTCAACGTGCTTTACATAATCTAATATTGTAAATTTTTTCAATGCATTCATTACGGATTATCATTTTCCATTTGATCTAAAATATACCTGAACGATTGCTTAATATACAATGCTTTAAAAGTCGAAATTATTCCCTGGTCTAAGGGCATTCGCATGTTGCAAGTCTTGTGGATGTCCAGGAGCATTTTCAATTGCTAGAAGCACTTTAATGACAATCCCTTTTTGTTTAAATACCGCTTTGCATCTGAGACAAATATATATTACAACACGAAAATACACATTTGAAAATATTCGTTAATTTGAAAAAATAATTTTTCCTAAAATTATTAAAAATAAAAAATCGTGTAAATTGAGGTAATTTCCACATCCCTCGTTGTAAATGAAAACCAAAAAAATCGTGTAAAAGTGAAATCGTGCAAAAAAAGTATCGTATAATATATGAAGAGTATTTACATATGTATTGACACGGACATGAAAGTATGTATGTATGTATATTAATTTGTATACCCAACAAACCAGAGGATTCAAACATTTTATCACCATTGAACTTTTTGCGAACATATCGCTTACAAACATTCTATAGCGATTGAGCATATTCATATTTGCAAATATTTGAATGAAAAACCAGATTTTGATAAAAAAAAAATAATTATATCATCGGAAAGGCAATACTTTTCTTTATATAGCACCATCAGTCGTTTATTCTACACTGGATTCTTGTAGTTTCATCAGAGCTTTTATAGGAGCTTTCAAAGGAAAAATATAGTTGTACATGTTAACCACAAAAATGTCAACATTTTTACAAGTTTCTTAACAATATTGTGGTCACTGTAATTATTTTTATGATTGCGGTAACTATAATATGCTTAAGTTACTATTCAATCGTATATACTCATTGTAGTATGTATATTTTTATTGCAATCATGTTTATGATGAATCCATTTATCATAATTTGTTTCTCTTTGATTATGATATTATGATATGATATGATTACATAATTGCTATAATCATATATATGGTTGTCATAATCATTTAAATGGTAAACTTAACCATATTATGGTTGCAGAAATCATATAAATAATTACAGTGACCATATTATATTTTAAAAAAATGTTTAAAAATGTTGAAAAAGTTGTGGTAAACATGCACAACTATCTTTTAGCTCTGCGTGTGACTGGCTGTATGTCCATGTTAAGCTTTTGTGCAGAGTACAGGTCGCAATTTTGAAGATAAAATTTCGATCAAATGATATTTTTCGGCCCCAAGACAGATGGGATTAAAACTGATGAAAATCGGTTCAGTATTTCACTTAGCTCACATACAAATGTCCTCCCGAAATAGGAATATAACAATGTATAAATGTTTGAATTATGTAAGTATTAAAACAAATTTCACCACAAATGATTTGTCAATGAAGCTAAATCACATCTAAATGTTGTGCAGATCGGTTCATAATTGAGCATAGCTACCATATAAATCCATTTCTAAAAATCACTTTAACCCTTAAATGCGCACGGTCTTGTATCTTTAGGAAAAAAATATATTGTATGTAAATAAGCACAAAATTAAAAACTTCGTTTTTGTTTTTTAAATTTTTTGCTTTTTTTTAATTTTAATAAGAAAAAACTGGTTGTATCTTATAAGATACACTGCGCACTCCACAGAGAAAGTGAAACGCTTGTGCATCAGCAACACGTTTCTCTTTTCAATGCAAACAGTGTACATGAAACAATAACAGCAAACATTTCTAATTGGTGTGGAATGCGCAATGTATCTTATAAAATACAACCAATATATACGATTTTTTGACGAAAGTATAATTCAGACCGTATTGAAAATTTCTCTGTAGTTAGAAAACAGTATTTTTATCAACATATAATTTTTTGCAGTAAATTCGTGAAAAAATAATGCAAATAAAAGTGGGTAAACCTTAGCTTCATTTCCAAAAGTACAAATTTTAAAATTTTGATTCTGCGGCTCTATAATTTTCAAAACCGTTACATTTTTTATATAAAATTAATTCAGGATGATAGAAAAAAGTGTTGTAAATAGTAATTATCAAAAAATATTTTGTTCTTTTAATAAATGTGGAAATAGCAACAGTTTTATTGGTTGTATCTTTAAAGATACACTGCGCATTTAAGGGTTAAAGAGCAGAACTCTCTTAAAAATGTCGGTATCCAAATAATATTAAACACGAAATCATTCATATATCATTCGGCCCAATTTTATGATGATCGGTCCACAATTAGTCATAGTTTCCATACAAGGCCTATTTCCGAAAATCACTATAACGATCATAAATATTCTTTAAATTTTGGTATCCAAATAAAATTCAACACAAATAAGTTTCATATATACAGAAATAATGACACATAATGTAATAATGGTCGGTACATAATTAGTCTATACACCTATATAAGACCCTCTTCTTAATTCACTTTAACCTCCATTAATATTTCAAAAGTATTTATCGAGATAAAGTTTAACATTCTATATAATATTTATATTCACAGAAGTCATGGCCTAGATAGTGCCCATTTCTGAAAATCTGTTTTATACATATACTGGGTGTAGGGTATTATGTGGTCGGGCTTGACCGATCATACTTTTTTACATGTTTCTTCATTTCAGGTCATAAGCATCCATCCAAACAAATAAAAAAAAATCTACTGAAGTTTTTGTAATGTATTGAAAAACCCGATATATTTTGCTTAATGAAAATTCTACAATTATTAATTTATTTTAAATAATTTTTAAGATTAAACAAGTAGATATTTAACAATTGATTAAAGCTAAAGGAATAAAATAAATATATGTTTTTTTTTTCAATTTTTTAAATATGTGTTTGCAAAGCAATATAATTGCTGTGAATGAATAGTGAATGAAGAATACTAACCGAAAAAGTAAATCACATCTTATCTTACAGAACATGTGAACACCTGTCATTTATCTAGGCATTGATGAACTATGAAAAACATTTATAAGCATTTTTGTTTATGTAAAGGTATGATATGTGTCATTGTATAAAACTAGATACAGTTTACTTGAGTTGTGGTTTCATTCATGTCTGAAAGCACAATATTGTGATACTTATCGCCGTTTTAATTTATTAATGTCTTTTAGTATGTAGTAAAAAAGTAAATCTAAATCATGATTAAATTCATGTGATTTTAACAAATCTTTAGCTACATAAAATAAATAATGGAAAATTTTATGTTTGTGAAGTACTATCTGGTTTTAAAAAGTATAAAGATTTATAAAAACAATTATTTATCTATTAAACTCATGCATACATATAACGTCTAGCCTATTTATGTATGTATGTATTTCATTCATACTTTCATTCATGCGTGCCAAACAAAATTGATCGATTAACTGTTGCTGTCTCAACGATTTCAAATAAAAACACTTTTGTTGCTTTTGAGTAAATAAAAAAAATAATAAATAAATGTTGGTAAACGTTAATTAAAATGATAATTTCAACAAATATCAATAAACCATTTAGACGTATAAGTGTTATTCATTGATAAAACTTAATTAAAAACACGTATACGTCACTGTGTTCCCCAAAAAAAAAAAAACAGTTTTTTATGTTATGTTTCTGCTTTATCATAAAGAAAAATAACTAAAAATAAAATGCAAATACAAGCCAGTAACTAAAGGTAAGGTCACACTTGTCAAATATTTGAGAGCGAGATGTTTCATTGTGTTTAACCAAAACCGCATAAAATAATTAACGTGGTCACACTGTACATATTTGATTGCCATATTTGTTGAATCAACCAGCAAAGAAACAGTGTCAAACACACGAAAGGGAAAACAAATTGCCTGGTGGTCACATTATGCCAATATTTTTTCTAATTAATTTTTTTATAAAGCAGCATAAAAATTTTTGTCTAGCACTGGCTGGGCTTATTATTTTCTTTTTAGTATTAAGATTTGAATACTTATTGTCATTTCAATATATGAAGATTCAATAAATAAATAAAGGCTAATAAAAAAAAAGCAACAAAAAAACATTAATTTCTTCTTTCCTACAAATAGGACAGTTTTAGAAAGTGAAATTTTAAAAGATTAAGCTACACAACTAAAAAAATATGAAATTTCCTAAAATTTATTTAAACGTCAAATATTTTTTGTTTCTAGTTTGAATATAAAATATTTTTGCAGTGCAAACAACAAAACAGCTGATTTTCGTCAAACAAATTTATTTGCCGACAAGTTAACTGTGTGTGACCACTACATTTTTTATTTGATCTTGCCAGTCATTTGCAAGATCGAGCAATGACAAATAACAGCTGTTGTAGCATATGTCATCATAAAATCAGTGTTGATATATCATAAATTGAAAATCGCTAAATAAGAAAAAAAAATCGCGAAAATATTAATTTTTCCGTTAAATTATATTAAAAATACACATGATCCCATAATATAAAAGACATTTCATTGTATTTTTTTAACGAAATTTGTGGATTTATTTAAAGTTTGAACAAAAAACAAAACAAAATTTAATATTTATATCATAAAATGAGTCTGTATGTATTACTATATGATAGCGAATCACTTAATAAGGTGATTATATAACTATTTGAAATAATTTGTTTCCAATAAAATAAATAAAACACATATGGTAAAAAAAACTTCCAAAATAAAAATATTAATTAATTTTTGTTCAATAAAACACAAATGAACTAATTCTTTCATTAGCTTTAATTAACATTTTAAGCAAAATATGATATATATATTGTGCGTAAATATAAATAGTTATAGTTGGAAATTACTATAGCGAATATGATTTCATATTTACATTAAAAACGATATTATAAAAGTGGTACTTAAGGTCGTAAATAAAATCACTTTCAATTCGTAAACGACTATCATAGCTTCTAGAAATACATAGTAAAAAAGTAACTGAACAAAGTAACATATTCAAAGTTATTAAAGAAGAAGTTATTATTTTCATATTTATCTCCTATAAACAACTACATTGACTACATTGTTTTTACAATAAAATAGTTTTGTACTATCAACAGTATTGCCAGCAACACAATTATATGTTCATATATAATTTAAATGGCAACACTATATTGTATATCAGCTGTTTATGTATAATAATGTACTTTGCCATTTAATTGTTAATATTGTATTTACACAGATATAAAACAACAAATGTTGATGACAAAATGTGAGGTTTTGCCTAAAATGTAATAACAAAAACTACTAAAATATTTTACTTTTAATTTACTGACAGTCGAGGAAATATGTTTTTGTTTTCGGACTATTTGATCAAACAAATATTTCATGAAAGTGATTGTTATAATATGAATATAGGGCAAATATACTTGATGTTTATTTTTTGCAGCAGTTTGATCAAATAAAAAGCACAGAATAAAATTCACTATAAAATAAGAAAATTAAATAAATTTTTTGTAAACGTATTGGTTTGTAATTCAATATATAAGCAATAATATTTTAAAAACAAATTTCTAAGATTTAGTTGTATTTTTTAGGTATTTATATAGCAATGAAATATTTGACGAAAAATATAAAATATTAGCCTAATCTGACCGTACCTTAACTTTTAAATTAAATATAAAACAAGTACAGTAATATTTACAAAACAATACTACAAGTAGAGTAGTTAAAAATTATAAGTCTACTGCAGTTATTATAACGTAATTCTAAATGTTGCAACTAGGGATGCCAATCCCGAATCCAGGGATTTGTTTTAAAAAATCGAAAAATAAACTTTCAGGATTAGTATTTGTTTACAAAGTATGTCATACAAATAAAGATGTAAGAATTATTATTAATAAAATAAAAATGCAAAATATGTAATAATAGTAAAGAAGAATACACACACATTGTAACTTCTAAACATGTGATGAGAAATCCCGAAATCTATTTCTCATTAATTGGAGAGTTAAATAGATGATATTTACAAGTAGATCTTGGACAATAAACAAATTAAATAAACCAAATCTGGAAAATGTGGAGATATTACAAAGAGAGGAGAAATATAATAAACGGTATACTTTTGAGATGCTTCATATAATTAACATACCAAAGGAGAGGAAAATTAATTATAACTGCTCCAATAGCTATATGCACATGATAAAAAAGAAAATTAAATAGTTAATAGGAGATAATAATAAATCTCTTACAAATACAATTGTAACTCATTGTAAGTGTTTTGTTTTTCTTTTTGTTGTTATTATGTTTTTTATTTTTATTCAAAACACAGTCGTTGTTAATATTGTTTGTGCATTAGTGTGTTTCTTATATTGTTACAGCCTTGATAATAATATCCGATGGATATCGAAATATTGGAGAAAATAATTTAATAAATAATATATACATATATTTTTTACAAATAATTGGTCTCGAGATCGAAAAAAAATTTTTATTTTCTTGAAAGAAATTTAATTATTATTAATTTTAAATTGCCAAACACGAACGCACTATTTTATGTGTCTGCGATTTTTGGAATTCGAAATTCCTATAAAAAAACTTCAATTGATTTAAAAGCTCAACAGATGGCAGTTGAAGAATTTTATTTACTTAAGAAGCTTTTTTAAAATCGAACGATAATATTCTTTTGATTTTAAATTAATATAGAAATTCGAAATCATATATTATTTTTGTAAATCTAACATCTCATGTAATGTTATTATGTTTTAAAATTTTAATACATTTAAAAATTATAGCTGTGAAGACAGAACAGATAAATTTTAAACATTTTTATATTTAACATAAGTTATTCACTCTATGTAGTTTTCAAGATATAGCTAAATATATTACAAACTTTGGAGCCCCACTCACTCGAAAATAGGCGTGGCAGACAAAGAAATATTTTTTTGTAATTTAAATTTAAAACTCTATTGGAATAAAATTTTGGAAATGATTTGAAAAATGTCACTAAAACCGACTTAAGACAGATTTTTTTCAGTTCTTCTACCAGCTTTTCAAATTAATTTGTGTTTGTAATTTGAATTTTTTTTTATATTTTTGAATTATAATTTTTTTTTATTTTTACTATTTTAATTTTTTTCAAATTCTTCTTTGTTTACAAAAGAATACAACGCTACACAACACGATAATAAAAAGACCGTCGACAAAATGAAAAGCTACATTGACATCAATTCAATTTACAGAATACCAAACAATGTGAACAGTCATCGATAAATGGCAATATTGACAACGAGAATACGGATTTACAATAAGGGTGATTTTTTGAAATAAATAGTTTTTATTATTAACTAGCTAAACCCGGTGTGCTTGGCTACCCCCTCCCCCCTCGTTATAAAATAAAACAAAACGTATTTATATATTTACAAACATTTATGTATTTAATTTTAATGTATTTATTACAATGCTTTAGTTTAGTGGGCCAGGCCATGCCCCTTTGTCTACTTCCGTAGTCAAGAATTTATTATTTCTTAAAAATATCCTATTGTGAAAATTTAATGACGATCCTACTGGACCGATCGTCATTAAATTTTAAGACTATATTACGATTTTTAATTTTCCTAAAAACGGGCGTGGTCCCACCCACTTTTCTATGGCGATTTAAATTTTTGGGTTAAAATTTCGGGATAACGGGATTTACATTTATAAAATCCGAATCCCGGTATTTGAAAAACCAGACCCGTTTGGGATCACCAGTTGTAACCAAGATTATAAAAAATAAATATCTACGATAACTACTACAACTACATACTTGGCTATCACTGTTATATTGTTTATATTTCATTATTATTAAATGCCAAGTATAATACCACTTATGTATTAAATAAAACAAAAGCAAAATTAAGGATAGACTGTCTGTCTGTCTGTCTGTCTGTCTGTGCTGTTAGTCAGTAATAGAGAAACAAAACCAACTAAAATTTAATTTGAAACTTACCTTCATCGGGTACTGCATTAATAACTTGTTGGCCAGGTGTTAAAACATTCACCGCCTTGTTGAAACTAGTTTCCTGTTCTAACACTGAGAATGCCATCTTGCCGTTACTGCCATTTACTTGTGGCAAAATCATCACTAATGATTCAGATGCTGCTGGTCCCGGGGAGGGGATGGCGAGGGAGGCCGAGGCGAAAGATGAAGCTGGTATGGTTAGAGCAACAGCTGGTTGAGTTAATACAATTATTGTGCATAATAATGAAAATATTAATAAAACGTTGCGATGACGGTAACAAAACATATTTTGAAAACTCAATGTAGCTGAAGCAGGACTGCGATATGCTGAAGTTTTTAATTGAAACATTATCGATTGTTGTGGTAAAAATTGACTAAGGAAAAGGAATGAATAGAAGAAAATTAATATAAAATAATACTGTTTAGTAAAATGAATTTTTATATTATTTTTCAATCATTAAATCTGTTTATCAAATTAAAGAAATCATTTAGCATAATTGTAAAAATATTAACAAAATAACTTGACTTAAGCTAAAATTTCACAATAAACTTTAAAATCTAAAAATTTAATTTCTTTTTATTAAATTTGTAAAACTTTGAGTGTTAATTTAATTTTGCTGATTTCATATATTTTTTTTTTTTAAGTTTCTATCAATGAAAACTATCTGCTGTCTCAGCACAGTCACACACAATTCAATGGTATCTTTGCAAATGGCATTTTTAATAAAATGATTTTGGAAAAAGTATTTCTTTGCATCTCAGAAAAACAAACAATCGACCATAGTACCAATGAAAAACACAAGGATTTAAAAGAAAATCCTTTATAAAAACTTTGTTTGTTGCACTTAAACGCATTCGTTTAATCACACAGACACATTTAACAGCACTAAGATGGCTGCTAAACAAAGTTGGTTATGTTGTTTCCTTTGAAATGAAAATTATTTTATTTTAAGAAAGTCTTCAGCGAATGACTTATATAGAAATTCTTAGAAATGCTAAATATATTAAGTCTTATATTGAGATTGTCCTATAGAATTTCATTTATAAAAAGTCTCCAAGAGAAAGTCTTCTAATAGAAATCTAGCATATAACAATGATATAGTTGGCTGAGCTGAATATTATCACATTACCTTTTCATTTAAAGTAGATGTTCTGTAGAATGTATTCTATAGAAAGTCTTTTATGGGAAATGTTCCCATCCAAATATAGAGTTTAAAATGTTTCCCCTTTTTTGATTTTGGTAAAATTCAAATCATGTTCTTTTCTTTTAAATTCAGATTTTATGGCGTGTAAATCATAACTCATATCATATATGCTTCAGATTATGTAGCAATACAAAGTTGAACACCTCGAACATTTTTGTGAGAAATTATCAATGTTCAGGATAGATAGCTTTGTAACGCAGCATGCAATTTTAGCAATGTTGGTGTCATCTGAAAGGATTCCCTTTCATCTTTACAAATATTTTAAGATACAAACCTTATCTTCTAAAGCCGGCCACTCACTCTCTCACTCTCATAAAGACAAATATGTTGATGATTTTTTTTATGATTTTTTTAAAGAATATATTATAAAACTATTTTTATTTTATTGAGTTAATTTTTAATTAATGATTCAAAGAATACCATTTTAAAGTACATAATATTTTTAGACTATTAGCACATTGGAAAGCATTTTCTAGTCTGCCATGGGCGTAATCAGCAATGTTTATTATTCAAGATCCATTTGTAAACATCATCTTTTTAATACACCATTATTGAGAGATAGATTTCAGAAATTAATCATATTTCTTTTACATGTTATGGAGTTCAACAATTTTTCTTTAAGAAAAAACCGAAAACTTTAGCAATTTATTTGAAAAAACTACAAAAACAAAATTTTTCTCAAAAATCTTTTTTTTAATGTTTAACAAATGAAATACTTCTCATAAAGAATCGGTTATTTAAACGATTTTTTTAGCAAAACAAATCTGTATTAACTTAAAATGTAATTTTACAAAAACTTATTTTATAATACTCTAAAGCAGACATGTGCAAACTGACACAAACGCATTTCAAATCAGTTTTACGAATTTTGCGACTGTGTTAAGTTGAACGGAGCAAGCAGAACAAAAGCAGAGAAAACAAAAGTAGTACACTGAGTAAAAAATTAAAATTAAAAAAATTAAAACTAAATCTTAAAAAAAAATCAAATATCAACATCTCCAATGATTATTTCCCCCTCGCATTGGGCATTATTTTTGCCATTTACAAACATAAAAATTTCTTTATATTCGTCCATGGCAATTAAAATTTTTTTTTAGTGTAGTGTTTTTTATTACAAATAATTTTGCTTGCAGAGCGATACGGTGTTTCTTTGTCAAATGCAGAATAGCAACTGACTTTGAATCGGTAAACAAGCAGCAAGCTTTCGGACATGTTGGTGTGAAAAAACGATCAAGCTACTATCGGTGTGAAAACACGATGACTCAAAAGAGTACTAGCTGCACATCTATGCTCTAAAGTTCATAACCTTTGACAAGTTTGACTCATTCAAAAATATTTCTCAGTTAATGAACCCCCTTGTTCATAAAACTTACAACACGTTTATAAGAGGTTTATAAGGCAAATTTCCATACAAAACCTGTTGTAAGTTTTTATAAAACAAGGTGGTGACTCAGTCATCCATGTCATCGATTGGCTAAAATAATTCAAACTAATATTTTAAACTTCACTTTATTGTGGGAGCTGTGCTAATAAATTTATATGTGTTTTTAAACTAATACTACTGTTACATTGAAAGAGCTTTTGTTGTTCAAGATAAAAGATTATCTATGTATGTTGCTGCACTTATTATTGACAGCTTTACAAAGAATGCTTTGCGATTTTTACTTTTACTTTACGAGGGCTTTTAGAAAAGTTACTTAAACTTATTTTAACTGATAAACATAATGGCCCATAATCATAGTCATAGAAAAAGCATACTTTAAGTAAAAGTAGACTTTTAAACAGCAAAAACATATAAATTTTGTTCTGAATTTAAAACAAAAGCATGCTTTTGCTTAAAGTATGATTTTTCTATGACTATGATTATGGGTCAATAAGTATAGATAAATGTAAATACTATTTATTTAGGCGAAGGACATATTACAAAGTATACCAAGGTTTTAAATTCTACTTTTAAGGTAAAATTAGCCGAACGTTCACATCTCCGTCACTTTATTTACCGTACAGTAAGCACGTTTGTGTGCCATAAAAATAAAACCAAACACATGGTACAATTATATTGTATTTGGTGCTAATTGTTTGGTTTCTGCTTCAGTTTGAATTATATATTTTAAAACTCAATTAATCTCAATTATAAGGGATTCGGAGGATTTAGTTACTGATTTAATGTTTTTAAAATTAATAAATTTAAATTTAACCTTATAATATAAGGTGAGGCTTCTTTTGGTTGAATTTGATCTCAAAAACATTATTTATAAAAGATTTGTGGGAGGCATAGTAGATGTGGACCAATTATGGATAGCTTCTGAATTCATTATCCAATAATGTTATTTGGTGGAAATCCATCTCAATAACTAGCAGGTTGATTTTGGCATGTATGTACATGATCCGTCCATCTGGCTGGCTGGCTGTCCATGTAAAGCTTGTGTTCAGAGTACAGGTCGCAATTTTTAAGATATTTCGATAAAATTTGGTACGTAAGATTTTTCGGCCCAAGAACGGATGGGATTGAAAATGTTGGAAATCGATTCATTATTTCACCTGGTCCCCATACAAATGTTCTCCCGAAATTGGGTTTTCCCGATCATAAATGTTTGAAATATGCAAGTATCCAAATAAGTGTTAAATGAAGCCAAATCACTTCAACAAATTTTGTGCAGATCGTAGCTCCCATATAAGGCCCACTTCCGAAAATCACTTTAACGATCATAAATTTCTTAAAAATGTTGGTATCCAAATAAAATTCGACACAAATAAATTTCCTTTATACAGAAATGATGACACCTAATTTTATAATGGTCGGTTTGTAATTAGTCGAAACTCCTGTATAAGATCCTCTCCGTAATTCAATTTAAGCTCCATAAACCTTTTAAAAGTATTTATATCGAGATAAAGTTTAACACATATAATTTTTATATTCACAGAAATCATGGCACTAATTTCTTGGATGATCGGTCCACAATAGATTATATCTGCCATATAACGCCCATTTCTGAAAAACTGTTTTATACATATGCTGGGTGTAGGGTATTATATGGCTGGGCTTGACCGACTATACTTTCTTACTAGTTTTTGTTTATAATTTATACAGACTTTATTTATTCATGCAAAGCTACTAACAACTTCAAATAATATACTTGCAATGGCCGCTTTCTAAAACACGTACAGGTACCCGGGTATCTTGATGAGCATTAAAGTGTGTTAAAAGTAATTTGGTCTCTCAGACAAATTCAAAAAAGAAATTCAAATCGTACGGCTGCAAAAAAACTAAATTATTTGAATGTTAGTAGTTCCCAAAAAGTTTTAGATATACAAGTTATCAATTTCAATGGAAAAAACTTTGACTGAAAGCGATAAAGTTACCCGGGTACCTTAGTGCACACTTAAGGGTTAAAAAATCGTTGAAACGTTTATTAGTTAATGCATTGTTTATGAATACGAATTTTTACCAACGCGTTGGTAAACCGTTGCAACGGTTTGTTAAGCTTAAAGTGTTGGTTAACTAATTTGTACTTTAAACCTATATCAAGATTTTTTTATGAATACGGCTGTTAAGCTTTAAAGCTTTTTCATATATAATTTATGTATTTTATTGACTATGCGTTTTTCATTAAAACTTTGAATTTAAAAGCTCACTTAAAACTTTGATTTCTGATTACAGACTTATGTATGTTTTTAGCAAATAGTCTTCGTCGTCTATCTCACTCTATGCATTTTATATGTAAATATGAAGAAGTAAAAGTCTTGTTGGTATTTAAAAAAATTATTTATATTTCATATAAATAAAAATCTAACAAGTATTTAAGTTAACTAAAAACTTCTTATAAAATCTTGTTAAACAAAATAAACAATTAAGAGAGACATTGTAACACGCCACATAAATTAGTTACCAAGAAAATCAACTTTAGAACAAAAAATTAAAACAATCTTTACTTTTTGATTTTTCTACATATAAATTTCAAAGTCTTTGGCTTCTAATTCTTTTTCAGCAGCAATTTACTGGCAATGTTATTGTTCTTTTTTTACTTTACTTTTTACTATTTTATGTTATTTTTTGTATTTTGTGTGTTCTTTAACAATTTTACACGCGATATTTACCACTATGTAGACCAAACTGAATGTGAACATACAAATAGCACTTCAATAAAGTCAATATAATTTGTTGAATGGAAAAAAAAATAGGAAAAAATATTGCAGAAAACAAACAGCAGTGCTGCGGTTCAAGTGTTTTCCAATTGATAAGAACGTTAAAAGGCGCTAATAATGACATTTAATGGGTTTTGATAAAAAAAAAACATAAAAAACTAAATAAATAAATGAATAAATATATTTTCTTGGTTGAGAAAGAGATGGCAGATATTTGTGTGTGTGTGCGAAAAAACAATTACTTTGATTTATATTAGAGAAATGAAATTTGTAGAATTATTTATAGCTTTGTTTACTAATCATTAAATCCATATTGGAACTTTTTTATAGTTCTAATCTATTGTTTTGTTTGTGTCCAAAGAAATTATTAGTTAACGCTCCCTTTAGATTGCTTATAAAAGTTATTGAATACAGGATGGCGCAAAAGTAATCCTCTTATCAGGAAAATGCTATCAATTTTGCGATTGGCCCCTAATGTCAGTTCTGCAATATTCCGTGTTCTGGAGCAGTGTAGCATAACATTGTTTATTAACGTGTATTTCGCATGTGTTTACTACAAAACTGACATTAGGGGCCTCGCAAAATGTATAGCATTTTCTGATAGGAGGATTACTTTTGCGCCACCCTGTAGAATTGATAATGCCGCTGCTAAACATTAATTGGGGGTCTTTTGGCAATTGTTTTGAGTTTGCCGGAAAAATATGTACTGGCTGGTGCAATATTAATCATGACAATTGAGTACACCAATACCTCGCTTTGCGCCGTTTCGTTTTGAGTTTTTTTCGGAGTTGCGTCGCTGCTTAATTAGTACTAATTTTCACTGTGCGTCGTTAGATTTTCGAGGTTGCGTTGTTTTGGGTTTGAGTCTTTAATTTTTTTTTTTTTTTTTTTGAAATTTTTACAAAATCTGCAACATCATTAGCTGCTAAAACGATTACTAGTACAAGAAGTGCTTTGATAATCGAAATGGAGTCCTTGCTTTCTATTTCGATTGAAAACAGTCTACAATTATTTTGTGAAAGAAAGCCGACGACTTAGTATTTTCGTAACCCTGGAACCTATCTTCGATCTTTACATGGTTTGCTATAAAAATTCTAAATTCACTTTGCCTCGTTTCAATTTGCGTCGTGTTTTTTTGAAACGCAACCTCGACGCAAAGTGAGGTATTGGTGCATAGTAGATCGGATAAATGAATATTTTATATTTTGCTGGAATATTTATCATTATCATTTTTAATTAAATATATTTATTATTTAGCTTATGCATAACATTTTGAGAAAACCCCAAATTTACCTACCAATCTTTTGTTGGTAAAATACGAGGTGTGATCAAAATATGTAACTTTTACTTTTTAATTTTATTACCGGAAAATTCGAACTAATATTATTCACCCCTGTCGTGAATAAAAATTCCACATGAAACTTGTTCCCTTTTCACATTTTCCTATTAAAATTCAATGTTAAAAAAATTAAAAGGAACAAATTTCATGTGGAATTTTTATTCACGATAATGGTGATTGTGTTGGTTTTTTAAGCCTTTTTTAAAGAGATTCAACTTTTTCTAGCTTTTTTTAAAAGTCCATTTAGCTTCTTTTAATTATTTATATAATTGCGGCAATTATAACATGTTAAAGTAGCGATTCACATAATCTTTGCAATCATTTATATGATTGTTTATGTTTCATACAATAATGCTTTTGATGAATCTTTATTATGTGTATTCATAATTACTACAATCATGACATATTATAGTTGCTGCAATCATAGAAATAATAATGTTGAGTTCTTAAATCAGTTGCCTATGACGCTACTTCTTTCATTAACTCACTTTTTTTTAATCACTTTACGTCGCAGGAATTGAAAGGAAAGGCATATGAATAAGGTTACTAATGTAGAGTAAATTTGTTTTTCTAGAATATTTGAAAGCCAACACTGGTGTTAGCACAAATTTGTTTCACGTTGTTTACTCTTACAAGTGTTTTGCAAGTTCAAACAACATTAAATTAAATAAAACTAAATATTTGTTGTGTCCTGTCCTAAATAAACAAAGTTTTTTTAATAAATAAACGAGTTCAAATATATTTTATTTAGTGGTTACTTCTTTTTTGTTAAATATTTGCCAAGTGTGACCGTACCTTTAGCGATAGTATGACGACTTTTATAAGGAACGCCCTTCATGAGACTTTTTATTCGGAAAGAGGGTGACGTTCTACACACACGAAATTATAGTCGTAACGCTACTTGGATTAATTATATGCATTACTTTTATTAATGACTTCTCTCGATAAGGGATATTATATGAGATATCAGATGAGTTCAGGGTTTATCTTCTTCTCCTTTTTTATTTTTCTATCAGTTCATTTCTACTTCTAACTTCGAAATTTTCGAACCTTAAGCGTTCATTGAACTATATAAAGGTCAAACCTGTCGAAAATTGGTACAATGGAACAAAACTTTAATAACACGACAGATCATGCTGTTTGATCCTTTTTTTATTAGGGCGGTGTAAAGTACAAAATTTAGATTATTTCTGAAATAGTTAATCGAAAAAGGGAGAGGATGAGCAGTGCAGTTAATTTCCTGTCATTTTCAATGTAGGAAAATTTAAATCGTTCAAAAAAAAACTATTTCCTCCTAGTTCCTGAACATTGTACTAAGTAGGAAAAATTAAAAAAATTCACTCTCTTCCTTTTTTTCAACAAGAATTTTTTTTCAATAAAAAAATTGTTTCATCTAAACCCTGTGGTTCTTTGAAAAAAAATTGTTCAAATTAATTAAAAAACAAAAAAACATTTAAAAAACTCAACTAAACACACTTTAGTACTTAAATATAATGAAGTATGTACCTCTATGTACAATGACAAATATTTTAACTATTATTATTATTATTATTTAACAATGAGTTGACAAGACCTCATTAATCACAGGTCCTGTCAATGTGCAAAGTCCATTGAAATCTTTATTATGGTTGACGTGATTTTCATGCCGATCAATTTCTTTATTATACCCTACACCACCATAGTAGGGAGGGTATATTGGATTTGTGCTGATGTTTTTAACGCCTAGAAATATTGGTCCAACACCCACCTTAAAGTATACCGATCGGCTCAGAATCACTTTCTGAATCGATTTAACGATGTCCGTCCGTCCGTCTGGCTGGTCGTGCAGGTCGCAATTTTGAAGATATTTCGATAAAATTTGGTATGTGATATTTTTTCGGCCCAAGAACGGACGGGATTGAAACTGGTGGAAATCGGTCCATTATTTCACCTGGTCGCCATACAAATGTCCTCCCGAAATTGGAGTTTACTGATCATAAATGTTTGAATTATGCAAGTATCCAAACAAATTTCACCACAAATGAGTAAAAAATGAAGCTAAATCACATCTACATAATTAGTCGTATCTCCCATATAAGGCCCACTTCCGAAAATCACTTTAAAGAGCACAACTCTCTCAAAAATGTTGGTATCCAAATAATATTTACCACGAATATATTTCATATATATACAAATAATATGGTACAATTTTATTATGATCGGTCCATTATTAGTCGTAGCTCCCATATAAGGCCACTTCCGAAAATC
Organism: Bellardia pandia; assembly: GCA_916048285.2. NCBI lineage: Eukaryota > Metazoa > Arthropoda > Insecta > Diptera > Calliphoridae > Bellardia > Bellardia pandia. The sequence goes on from OU696531.1 coordinate 53,384,250, forward strand.
TCTTTAACGATCATAAATTTCTTAAAAATTTTGGTAATCAAATAAAATTCGACACAAATAAGTTTCCTATATACAGAAATAATGACACCTAATTTTATAATGGTCGGTCGATAATTAGTCAAAACTCCAATATAAGAGACCGTAATTTACTTCAGCCTCCACAGATCTTTTAAAAGTATTTACATATATCGAGATAAAGTTTAACACATATAATATTTATATTCACAGAAATCATGACACTAAATTTTGGTAAAAAATAGGTTATATCTCCCATATAGCGCCCATTTTTGAAAACCCGTTTTATACATATACTAGCTCGGGCTTGACCGACTATACTTTCTTACTTGTTATTTAATATTTTTGGGTTTAAAAAAATGAATGATCTGAATGAAAACATAAATTGAGTTTTTAAGTATTTAACAAAAAAAAAAGCCCAAATAAATACTTTATTGATTAAATTTATTTCATTATTATTATTTGTTCGTCATTGTTATCTCTATAAACCATAATATTCGGTATTATGAGGGTGGTTGTACTTGTTTAAATATGATTTTTTTTACTTTTTTATTTATTGTACCCGTTGTACAGTTGTTGTATTGAATTAAATTTCACGTTTATAACTTTGTCTATTGTAGTCAAGTCTATTCAGTTTTATTTTTAGTTAATGTGTATATTTATTGGTTAAATATTGTTATCATATTATTGTTATTATTTATCTTTAATGTATTTTATATTTTTAATATAGATGGAGATATACATATTTGTGTATCTAGACATACATATGTACATGTACATATTCAAAATTATATTTGTCTATCTAAATTTTAATGCATTTTACTTTTGGCAGCTGGAAACACTGCTTAGAATATCTTTATTGGACGAAATGCCCATGGTTTGCACATTAATATATACACTGACATAGTTTTCATATGATGCATCGATGTTAGCTACTTTTCTAAATGAAGCCTGTGACATTAGGGGCCTCGCGAAATTTATAGCATTTTCTGATAGGAGGATTACTTTTGCGCCACCTTGTACTTACATTGTGACACCTAATAATTAGTTACAGCTCCCATATAAGACCCTCTTCTGAAAATCTCTTTAACATGCAAAAATCAAGTGTTGATATCGAAGTAAAATTTAATGCAAATAATTTGTATATGCACAGAAGTCTCGCTACTCGGTGTATGGTATTTATTATATGGTAGGGCTAGATCGACTATAGTTTCTTACATAACAAATTGTTCATATGAAATACCGCCATACCACAAAAGCTTTTTATAGTTTTTTTTAGACATTTTCTTTTTCAAAGCTTTCCTACCGTTCTTTTTTAAATTAATTTAAATTAACGTAGCATTGTATGTACTAAAGGTCTGCACAAATGTATTTGACAGCCAAATTAGTGTTGTGTGTGTATTTGATTTTCAATTCAAATGTGTAAAACAAATGAGAGCTAGTCATTCACGTTCAATCATTTTAAATGAAAGATCAACACAACACCTTTCATTAAAAAGTGAAACACATACACTAACACTAATTATGTGTGCGTCTCAATTATATTGTATTGCTTGATAAACTCAAATGCATACATCTCACAATAAAAAAAAACCTGTGTGAAGTTAAAAATCACACAATTCCTTCGTGTGTTTGTTGTCTTTCTTATTTTGTTAAAATTGGGTTTTCCCCTATTTAATAAATTTTCCTAACGTTCTTTGTTTTGATACGGGCGTTTACTAAGTTTTTGTGTTTTGGTTGCCCAGCAGTCTTGTTTTTTCTTTAGTTTGGATTTACATAAATACAATTGTATTTAAAAACAGCATATTTGTTATTTACAGTTGAATCAAATATTTCTCTCACAACACTCACATAATGAATTGAACGCTTTGCACAATATGTTATTTCTTACACACAATAAATTTTGTGTGATTCTTAAATCACACACAACACACTACTTGCTAGTTTGATGTGTGAATTCATGTGTCGTTTAATCGCACACATGTAGACCTCTAGTATGTACTCGCAGACCACGTTCTTGCATCAACCTAGAAAATTAACTAACATACTATAACAGCGGCATCTAGTGTTACGCAGCCATACTACACAACGAAAAAATGTCTCGACTAAGTACCGTTAAGCAAACTAAACACAGCCAACTAACCTACAACCAGGCGATTATCGATCTTCATTGTGACATTTTTTTTTTCAAAAATAGCAAGATGGCGATTTTTTTTCTTTGAAACTAGCGATTCTCCTGAACTATTAAAATTTTCTTAACCCATTACCTGCCATAATTCATATATGAAAGAATTAATATAATTTGCTGTTCAGTTGTTATCATTTTGGACAAATTAAAGTATTTATGCTGTTATTTTAATTGTTTTTATTTAAATAACGATTTTAAGGACCGTCCCAATCTTGGGACATTGGCAGAATGCATTTAAACATAAAATAAAATTGAAATTTCTAAATAGTGGCTTTGTTTTGAGACATATAAAAAAGTAAAGCTGATCATTAAATTCTTTCAAAGAAATAAGTACTATATACATATTTATACATCTATACGTGAGTTCACACTTATTTATAGGCTACGAAAATGTTCAAAACATTTATCATGCAATGGAACGTTACACTTCTTTCATATTCTAGTTGTTTTTCCCGTAGTCTATTGGTTTTATAAGGTGATCTTTTCGGTCATAACGTACTTCTAAACAAACTCTACCTTTTGTGGACCTGTTCTTTTTTGACTAGATTTCACACCTGATAGATTGCCTAAAACTATTTTACGCCGAATTTCAAGCAGTGAAACTTTCTCGCAAGGATGCGATATTTGATATAACCGCCATGTATTTTCTACAGCAATATCCAAGAACTGAGTAAAGAATGCCCACCAACATTTTTTTTATCGAATTCCTATATAAGGATATTTGCTTATCTAGCAAGTCGACTCCGCCCATATTTTTATTATATTCACTAAACAGCCGAGTTATTTGGACAGTTACATATTGTTTATCTTTTCTTGAGAAACGTTTAACACTTCCTACCGGTAATGCGTCACTGTAATTTGTGGTCATAGTTACAGTTTTGTTGTCTTTCCATCGTACCATTAGAATTTCATTATCAGGCGGTTAGCTCAACTGCATCTGGTGGTATAATGGTAAGATTTATATGGCTATGATCAACATTTTCTATGCTAGATAAAAATTCCTCATCTTCCATCAAAGCAGTAAGCACAGGAATGGTTAAAAATTTTTTTGAAGCCATTTCTAAAAAAATTATTTATATAAATATATTTTTCACTTTACGCCAATGTCCCAAAAATAGGACTTTACATTTAGAGGACGAAGACTCCTACCTCATACACTTTTAACGCAAAACTGCTTATTGAATACATAAAACAAAACAAACAAAACAAGTTTTAAAGAAAAATAAATTGTTATTCCCCTTTTTTTAAATTTTTCAATGGCAAATATACAAACGCACACATGACAGGTTGAGATAGTAAGTTTTAGCTTGAAGTTGGCAATCAATGGTAACAAAGTATCAAAAAAAGTAAATATTTTCTAAAAGCCTGCTTTGTTTTCTTCCTATTTTAGCAAATACATGTAACCTACACGTTGCAGTTATTAAAATATTCATTTTTCAAAATGCGTCCCAAAAATAGGACAATGGTAGGTAATAGGTTAATTAAATTTATTATTTACATATATATCCCACATACAAAAAATAACGATAGGACCCTTTCATTTTTCTACCATTCATCCGTCACGCTTTTTTTCTTTCTTTTTTTTCATCTTTCTTCGGTTTCCGTCGCTTTTTCGCTTTTTTTCTTCTTTCCTCCTCTCCTGTCTGTAGACGTTGTCCCTGTGTGCTGCGACAATTGAAAAGACGACTGATATACTGGTATTTAATGAAGAAAATTGAATTGTCACTTTATTATCGCCATCTATTGGCTGCTGGCGTTCAGCGACGTACTTTTAAAAACAGAGTTGTTTCTTACAACGGTGTTACATTTTTCGTTCATGCTGACAAGTCGATGTTTTTTCGAATATATATATAAAAAATTGCCAAGTGATGGGAGAGAGGAGAGAGAGACAGAAAAACAACAAACAAAAACAAAAATCACATCATCGATAAGGCTGCCAGATTTGATTGTCATTTTGACGATTTTTTGTTTCAAAATAGCAAAGTGACGATTTGAAGATTTTTATTATTATTATTATTATTATTATTATTGTTTATTTCAAGTATATTAATAATATAAATATATTACAATGTAAAATTTTTCTTTGTTGAAAATGACGATTGATTTTCTTGAATTATGAAAATTTTCTATCTAACAATTCTATAAATACAAATCCTTTATGCCAAATTTCTCTGTTTTTTTAACAACAATAACTATGTGCTCATTTAATGAAGAACTACATATTTCAAGAAGAACACTAAATCCTAGTGAGAATTTCTTATAAGTAATATGATATATGTTTCTTTAATTATTGTTGAGTTTAAATATATTAATTCCAAATAATATTATGAGTCAGGATAGTAGAAATTAGTTATTTCTATTGGGAAACATGAAAAACATTTAGATGCTAAATTTTTAGAGAAAATAATTTCTGAAATTCAACGGGGAAATTCTACAGAAAAAGCTTTTTATCTGAATTAATGCTACATTCAGATATTAATTTTTTATTTTTTTCGGGATTTTGACGATTTTTTCCAAAATTAATATGGCAGCCCAGCACATACACTTGCTAAATTTTGACACATTTTCAGTCGTCTTTTTGACATCCGAGTGACAGTTCGTGTTTTGCTGAACAATATTTTTATGCAGAGAAATGAATAAGAAAAATATAATATTCCGCAAAACTTTTTAAGCATATAAAATTCATAATATTATTGTAATAACAGTGAAAATGACAAACAAGTGAAATTCATAAAATTTACAATGAATTTTTAAAGAGTTAAAGAGAATTTGTGTAGTGTAGTAGAATCCCCAAAAAAAAAATTAATGAGAAATATTACCAACCAAAAAGAACAGGCATAACAGATTTTTTTTGGGGCCAAATAGACAGAAAAAAAAATAAAAAAGGAAAACGAAACGCCAAAAGAATACGGAAAATTAAACTAAAATAAAAATTTAAAAAGTAAATGAAAAAGTGAGTTGAAAGGTTATTCGCAAATACAATTGTTAAAGTAATTTAAAAAAATAGAAATGGAATATTCTTAAAAAATTCTAGATATTTGTTCTATTGGTGTTTTCTTAATGGTTAAATCTAGCAGGCAGAGTATGAGACACAGTGTTTGAATGAGTGTGTTGATATAAGTTTGTGTGAATATTCTAATTTAAAAATTAAGGAATGTTGTGTGTGCATAATAATAAATACACAAGACCAGAGAAATGCAATTAAACGAATAGAAGAAGCATACGGCGCAGCAGCACTAACAACAACAAATACAAAAATAAAATTTTAAGCAGAAAAAAACCATGACGAAAATAAAGTGTAGAAAAAACCATACAAATTACGAATAAAATTCTTCATATAACAGCCTAAGCAATTGAAAAAATAGATTTCGAATAATTAAGTGTTATAAAAAAATCTAATTAAACTTTAATAATCAATTCACTACTATTAAAGGCACAATCAAAAATAAGCTATTGAAATAATATTTTTGCATAAGTTTTGGATTGTACAAAACATTAAGTAGCCGACCGTACGTACGGTCATTAAACAACAAAAAAATGTATTGAAAAAGTAGCAAAACAAGCATCAAAAGCAAAATAAAAAGGAGGTCACAGGAGCACACTTTATTATTCTGCTGCGCTGGCACAAGAAAACAATATGCAGAGATTTTTCAACAGTCTGTTACATGGGGTTGTATGAAAAGAAAATAAAAACAAAATTGATAAAGTAATGTTGTCAATCTATTCGAGTTTGTTGTAGAGATATAGCGATTTTTTCTGTAAGTTTGTTGTTTTCATGAAACAATTTTTAACGCGAAACATATACATATAAATATTGGCATAAAATAATAGTTTCCTTATTATTTTAAGAAGATTCCTATATGGCCATTTTTTAACTTACAAATCAAAGGGTTTCTAAACTTAAGTTCTGTTTAAATACGAAATTAATGTTTATAGATCATATTCAAATATAACTTAAATCACTGACTACGTCCATTTAAAACAACTTAGTCCCCGTTTACACAGTCGAACATTTGGAAGAAAAACATCTGGAATTCTCTTATGTTTTTCATTCGCGGTCACACTGTCAATGTTGTCAGACACATATCATTATTATTTGCTTTTTTAACATTTCTCTTATTCGTGCTGTGTAATAATTTGTAGTAAATTCCAGTAAATAAAATGTCAACAAAGCATGTTCACCGAGTACCGAACACAAAATTGATTCTCTCTTCAACACACGTAATTTTCTACCAAACTAAATGTTTTTCTTCCAAATGTTCGACTGTGTAAACGGGAACATAGTTGTTCATATTACCATATGATTTTGACAGTTCTGCAAATTATGAAAATTGTGCATTGCAGTTTTTTTTTACTATTTCATAAAAATATTTAATAAACTCGCCACGGATAAAAACATTGTGCTATTGTGTCATTAATATCAAATAAAACAATGAATTCAGATGAAGAGTATATGAATGATGAAGCTTTTGTCCATTTAGTTTACAACAATTTGTAAACAAAATAGTAAATTAGCTGTTAAATAAAGAAGTTGTTTATATTTCTTTGATATTTAATAGTGCTACAATACTTTTATCATTATTAAATACCAAACGTAATTTGAGACTGAAAAAATGAAACCATATTTTAAATAAAACTTAAATTTAAGGAAAAATTAACTAATTTCGTATTTAAATATCAAGCTAAAAACTGGACATTAATCTTATACATTCTTATTTTGTTTTAAATTCAAATTAACTACTGTCGGAATTCTAATTAAAACACAAATATCATTTACATTTAAGATAATTTCAATTACACTTTAGTTGGTCTATCCTGAAAGTAACTAATTTTAAAAATCAAAACAGGAATATTACAAATTTTGCATCCGGAGAACAATATTCAAATGCAGGCGATTAGTATGCAGTATCTATGTAGTTGATTTCACAGCAGGCCAAAATTTAGAAAATAATTCTATGAAAATTTGTACATATGACACTTTAAACTCGCAATAATGAAAATGTCCTTTTGGCACAACAAATGCTGAACTGTTTGAATCTCATATTAGGAATCTATAAAAAAGTAAAAATAATATATTGAATATGTTTATTGTGATGATTTTTCATAAAAAGTAAAAATAATATTTCGAAAAATTTTATAGTGGAAGACATATGTATATTCAGAGTACATTGTTTTTAAAAGTTAAATTAAAATTGAATTACTGTTTCTAAAACTTTGAAAAACTTAAAGAAAGAATTGGTCTGATGGTCACAAAAGCAGAATTATATAGACTTTTTGGTACCTATAAATTTAAAATAAGAGAACACAAAAAATTGTCTTTTATTGTATGATATCGAAGCTTAATGTAAAAACTGTTGGAAAAGCTTGTCAATTTAAAAAGTAATAGGAAGATTAAAGGAGTCAAAAATTTAAAGTAGGTGCTCCAAAATCAAAATATTTTCTTGGGAATTAATTCAACAAAACATAAAAATAGCATGTTAAGTTTATTTTGAGTTTTATTCATGTAGCGTTTTTCACTATTTTCAGTACGGTGAACAACACTGCTTCGTGTTGAATACAAATATGTATTAAGAAAAACACAAAAAGTAAACAAGAACCACGACGGGGAAAATTTAAATATATGTATTTAAAAAAAAAACAACAATTGTATGAATATCTTTACAAAATGTTTAATGAAAAAGTGACAAAATCAAGAGATCTGGTTTTCATAATCAAATGTAATTAACTTGTTACCAGATTTTAAGAAACAAAAAGTGAATAAATTGTATCAAAACATTTAAGCAGATGTTTGTTTTGTTTTGAAATTTTTGTTTTCGGTAAAAAAAAAAGTTTATTTAGAAGCTCCTCAAATATAACCACAAATTTGTATAATAAATAACAAATAATATAAAAATACTAAATAAACTAGTCTTGATCCTCTCTCTGAATCCATATACTTAATTTAAACTTTGTTTTTCTTCGGGACACCTCTTTCTATCCCCTATGGACTTACATATGAATGTGTTTTTTTTTTGTCCCTTTTTTTGCACTCTAGCTCAAACTCATTTTTATATCAATCGGTTTTTGTTGTTGTTTCTTTATGTTTAATTTATTTTATTTACTTTTTTGCCTTCGTCTTATTCTATATTTGTTTTTATTTCTAATATACTATATTTGTGAATTTTTTTGCTCTTCTCAGCTGGAGGTGCTTTAGTAGCTAAATACATACATACATATGTGTGTATATAATTATTGCTCGTTTTAGTTTTATTTCTCTCTCTATATATGTATCGCTGTACGCGTTTATTATTTTAACTCGTGGTATTTTTGTGTATTATTTGCTATTTGTTCCATGTTGTTGTTCTTTTGCGTTTCAAAACTTTGTTCTGAACTTTTATCAATTTTGTACTAGCATTTGTTTTTGTTTCTGCAGAAAAAAAGCGCGAAGTTTATTGTTATTTCTTATGTTTTTCTGTTCTATTAATTAAGCATAAAAAGTTATAAAATCAGCAAAAGTATTTTGACTTAACACCTCTCTTATAACAAAGCAAAATAAAAATAAGTTAAATAAAGAAAAAATAAAGACGTAAAACACAAAAAGGGAACAAAACAAAAGAAAAGAGAAAAATTTTAAAAATTCGGAAAAGAACAGTTAGAAAAAGTGTCACATCTGTCAACATTTTGTTAAAAAAAATTTGCCGCCTCAACATTTTATACATTCTATTGGATTAAATCATAATCGTAAGTACTTACATATAATTGCGTTTTTATTAATTATACTATACTTTGTTTTTTAAATAATTAAACCTTTTCGGTCGTGTAAATGATACATTAAATTGTTAAAAGTGAAGTTTTGGTTTATGTTTTTAATACCAAAGAATTTTAGTAGTTATAACTGACAAAAATACATTCAGGGGTGTCATAGAAACCAATATTGTCAGAATTGGTTTTAAAAGCGACAAGAAAAAATGGTTTGGTGTCATAGAGCACTGCTACACGTTCAATAAATATCATGATACTAGAAAAATCTCGATATTCATTCAACGTGTCGCAGTGCCCTATGACACGCATGTTTTCTTGTCGGTTTTAAAACCAATCTGACAATATTGGTTTCTATGACACCCCTGATTAACTGATAACCTATTAAGATCCACAAGAATAACTGTATGTATTATGAACATAAATAATTATGTACATACCTATATTGAAAGTTACACAGTAGAAAATGGAGCTTCTTTTCCATTTTTTTTTTTTTTTTTTTTTACGAAAATGCTAAAGGAAAAAATTATATATTTTGTAAGCCAACAAAAGCGTTACGTTTGCTCTCCAGTCTTTGCAAATTAACTTTAGCGCTTAACAATAAAACAAATATGTATTTATGTACATATATTGGCTTACTACAAGGGATGTCAATTCCGAAACCAGAGATTTGTTTTAAAAAATACCGGGATTATTCGTGATTTGTAAATGTTTTATAAATTTAACAAGTTGGAGTGCAATATTCGGCTGTGCCGAATCTTAAATAGCCTTTAGAAAAAATATAATGAGAAATACAAAAACTACACTAAACTAAATCGAAGTAAAAACAGCAGTACAAATAAAGGCCCAACCATAATGTGCATAAACTAGCTTAAGCCAACTTGAGCAACTGTGCAATAGTGTTGCCAGTGAAATTTTGAGAAGGATACATTTTAGTTTCCAAAAAGATACATTTTTCCCCGAAAAGATACATTTAAAAAAAATTGAAAATCCATTTTAACATTTATTAACATAACATTTTTATTTCATATTTAAGGAATATTGTAAAGAAAACGATATAGGTACATATAAAATTAATTATATGTAACTATCTTTGGATGTTATCAAAACAAAATCATTTTTACTTTGTGATGCACATTATGATTGGGCCTTACGAAAAAAAGTACACTTTTTATTAAAAAAAAATCATAAAATTCAGTACATAAAAGAAATAATTGATGTAACTAAGAACTAGGAAACTCAGTATTGACAATAACAATTCAATGAGCAAAATAACAATTTTTTTTTTTATTTATATATTAGTAGTATTTTAAATACTTTTATAATGTTTTTTACATTTTTTAACAAACTACATTTTTAATTTTGGTTTAAATTGTTATTTTTTACAAATGATACAATTTTTCTTCTAAATATGTTTGAATTTAATTCATTCTTAATATTATTTGGCATTGTATTAAAGAGAGTCAGTCCTTTATAAAATAGTGATCGTTGCATGGTGTTGTTATCCGCTCGTTGAATTCTAAAGTCTGAGGCGTTTCTTAGGCTATATGGTTGTACTTCACCCACATATCTTAATTGTTCAACCAAATATTCAGGTGCATTTCCTACTTTCATCTTTTGAATAAAGTTGATTGTGTTTAATTCCAGTCGTTGTTTTATGTTTAACCATTTAAGCGTAGCTAACATATGTTGTATTGATGTATATCGATTACATTTAAGTATTGAACGCATAGCTTTATTTTGTAATTTCTGTAGTCTTGATAATTGCTGATCTGTACAGCATGTGTATAGCACAGTTGAACCATATTCAAAATGTGGCTTTATCATTGTATTATATATATTTACTGCTGTTATAATAGATATTTTGTTTCTTAAACGTTTGAAAAATCCAATTTTTTTACCAATTTTTTTACATATATATTCAATATGACCTTTTAATTTTATGTCTTTATCTATAAGAAAACCCAGATATTTTATATTGTTCACTTTTTCTATTATTACATTATTAATTTTAAATATTATATTAGTGTTCATATTTATTTCCATTATTTTTGTCTTGTTTTCGTTTAACTTTAGTTTATTCATTTTTAACCATATATTAATGTTGTCCATATCATTTGTTAAATTGCTGTAACATATCTCTTTGGTGGGTGTTTCTGTGAAGATTAGAGTATCATCTGCGTATAAGACAATTTCACACTTATCTAAAACTTTCTCCATATCATTAATATATAATATAAATAAAAGTGCTCCTAATATTGATCCTTGTGGTACTCCAAAATCATTTTCAATATCATTTGATAATATATTGTTAATCTTTGTGATCTGTCGACGATTATTTAGATATGATTCAAACCATTTAAGTTCCGTATCTTGAATTCCGTAATTATATAATTTTTTTAATAGTATATTCCTATCTATTGTTTCAAATGCTCTTTTAAAGTCCAAAAAAATTGCCATTATTTTATTATTTTTCTTCATAAATTTCCATCTGTTTATTACGTAGTTAACTGCTGTCTCACATGAATGTTTTTTTCTAAAACCTGATTGATATTTTGATAAAAGCTTATTTTGTTCTAAATAATTTTCTAATTGATTTTTTACAATTTTTTCAATAATTTTTTCAAATGTCTTAAGTGTGTTTATTGGTCGAAACTCTTCGCATTTTTTAGTGTTTTTAATTTTTTGTATAGGTGTTATCATTGATTCTTTCCAGTTGTTAGGGAAAACTCCCGTTTCTAAAGATTTGTTTATAATATTTAGCATAATGTTGCCGATAATATCCCAGTTATCTAATATTAAATTGTTGGTTATTTTTTTGTAGTCAGGTTTTTTATTGATGTTCTTACATACTATTTTAAGTTCTTGTAAAGAAATTGCACGAAATTTAAATTTTAGATCTATCACAGATATTTTATTGTCATATTGCACATATTCAATGGAACTTCTAATTTCCTTGATGCTTTCAACAAAATAATTATTAAAATTTTTAGCTATTTGTAAATTATCCTTATATTCTATTTGGTTTATTATCACAGTTTTTATAATATTTCTGGGTTTTCTTAGTACAAGTTCTTTTATTTTTGACCACATTTCTTTTTGGTTATGTGCATTACTAATTTTATTGTTTATAAATTTATTTTTTTCATTTTCAACTTTAACTTTATATGTATTTCTTATTATTCTGTAGTTATTCCACGCTTCATTAGTATTTTGAGTAATTGCTATTTGGTATCTATAGATTTTTTCATATTTCAAAATTCTAAGTTCATTATTGAACCAGTTATTTTTAAAATTTTCATTTATTTTCCTTTTTACACTAAAATTTCGTATTGTATGTTCGAAAGCATTATCAAAATTAAGTACGCGTACTTCTAAATTCAGTACGACACTTTTTTTTTTGCCGAATTTTGTATTAATATTCCAATTTTATAGGCATTTACAAATTAAACCATATTTCGGAAAGATATTTGTATCGGGGCTATGAGAAATCGTGAACCGATTTTTACTATTTTCCTCACACTTCTTCTTTTATCATAGAACTTACATGTACAAAATGGCATGGTAATTAATATCTGCAATATATTTAAAAAATTGCAAGAACAAATTTTAAAAATATCAAATTTTTATGGTGGTTATCTTAAATTTTGAAGATATCGCCTTTTTCCATGTTGCATTTTAGTAGGCCAACTGCAAAAATACGTTCTTCGATGTAAACAATTAACAATGAAGTAAACAATCAAAGATAAGTGTTACTCCGACAAGCCAGCGACAATTGACGCTTTAAAGGACAATATTCGTGAAGCCATTGGTGAAATACAGCTGCACACAATCGATAATGTGCTTAAAAATTGGACCGATCGTGTAGGCTACTGCATGACCAGCCGAGGCACCCATTTGAATGAAATTATTTTCCATTATTAACCGAAAGGATTGTACAGGGTGGGCCAACTTGGACTGACTGATTTGAAATGCTTATAACTTTTGCATTTTTTAATTTAATACTCAATTGAACATCTCCAGAACATCGCTACGACGTATTCTAGAAGTTGATCTGAAGATGTTTCCATATAAAATTCAATTGGCCCAAGAATTATTGCCGAGGGATGCACCACAACGGCTACAATATGCCAATAGAGTTCAAATCATTCAGTCAAACTTGGCCCACCCTGTACTTTCAAATAAAAAAAGAAATTTGAGATAATATTCAATAATTTTTTTATAGCATTTTCAAAAAAAAAAAAAAATTTGGCGGACCCTTTATTACTCAGAACCTTTCCTTGGTATCCCGAGGAGTTACGGTTGCTTGCGTTAAATCAGAAAACGTCTAATCTTGGGGTAACTTATTAGAGCTCTAAGCAATACTTTTCCACACAAACATTTAATTGGAGTATTTCTACTACTTTGTGGCTCTAGATACCACGAAAATCGCTTTAGGTAATGTTGACAGATTTTTTTAGATGCATGATGAGATCACTGAATACGTGCTTTGTGATTATTATATGTTGGCGTAGTGTAAAGCGAAGATACTCGAAGGAATATCTTTCATCAAGCTGTGTAATTAGCCTCAGTAATAATAATAATATTTAATCTCCACTGAAATGTTTTTACGAATGAGAATACAAACTTCAATCACAATTAATGTTTTTGACAGTATTAAAGTATTTATTTAATACATGAATTTGTTATTAAGTAAACGTATGATATTCACCAACCTAATAGGTCTTTAAGTATCGCAATGTCATTTTATCATGCCTAATAAAACAGGCTTAGTATAATCAATACCTTAAAAGCGACTAATATTAATCTAAATAATAAATTAAAATTTTACAACATTGCAACATCTTAAAACAAATCTTTTTGATTTTTTTTTTTAATTATAGTAAACATTTTCAAAATCTTTCTATTTTAAACATTTTCTTTATATTGTATTCTACTATTAATAAAACATCTAATAACAAATTTATGTTTTAAATATATTTCTCAGACAATTTTGCTTGTTATCAAGCTTTCATAATTTGTCTAAAGTTATTTATTTTTGCTGCTAATTTAAATTGTTAATTGCGTTGCTGATTTCGTTTTCAAATACCTCATACATAACTGTAATTAAATGTATCAAAACCTTTGACATTTTAAACTAAACTAAAAAAAAGCTTTGTAAAAACCTTTGTATTGGTTGTTAGATGCTAATAGGCACTTATGAGTTTACATATTTATCGATACTTTAAACCTTCAAACATTTAAATTTGTTATAGTTTTAGCATTTGATACCAAACTGAATAACGATGATTTTTAGCAAGTTTGTTTTATATAATTTTATTTGAAAAAACAACGCAACATTGATTATGTTAATAAATAGACAATACTAGAAAATGCGTAAAAGATAAGCGTGTAAATCTATTTGATTTTGAAAATGTTTTTAAGTTACTTTTTGTTCGTTATAACCAGTTGTCATTCTGTTTGTAACTACTCAAATGGCCGTTTTCTTTTGGGGAAAATTGTTACCTATACCAAATTTTGTGCATTATTCTGCAGAAAAAGGTAATACTGTGAAAGAGTAACATATTCCATTTTAAAAACATTTCTTTAAAAAAGTCTAAAAATGTTACATAAGCAAAATCACCTAGATTTTGAAATGTGAATAAGTGACAGAAATAAGAAAGTTTTAATTGATAAACATTCTAAATGCAGTGCTCATAAGGTTCGACCAGTTCCTGTTACGTTTTTAGACTATTTATTTGCAGAAGCTTTAAGATTCCATTCAAACATACAATATGCATGTATGTATTTTTATAAATATTCAACCACTTACTTCATCACATTTGTGATAAGTTTAAATTCTCGACTTGTATGTTTGTATGTGCAAATTTATAAATGAAAGAAAAACAAATATTTACTAGTAATATAAGTGTGTGTGTACATATGTATGTATGTATATATACGGACAATTCCAGTTATTTTTAATTTGCAGTTGGTTTCATTTTGGTTTAAAAATAGAAAATATTTTAAGTTGAAAATAGTTTCAAAAGGTATACCTATTTGCTTGTAACCTTTTGTTTATTAAATTTTAGCTATAAAATTAAAATGGAATTTTATATAAGACGAACGTTATTTTTATTAATAAAAGTAAGTTTTACACTGTAACGGTCAACTGATCTGTCAGCCTTTGATATTTATGTAATACGGACTTGGTAAATTTTAGACATGAAACGCAACTCTTGTGAAGGTAGGTCCGTTTTTTTTTTTTTTTTTGTTTTGCGAAAATGTGCAACTAAATTGTTTGTGCTATCAATCCATGATAAACTATTTTTTGTGACCATATAACGCCAGTGGAGTATTTTATTTAGGAATATTGGAAAGAGTGGGTTTACGTGAAGAAATCATAGATAACTGATATTCTGTCAGATGAAATTCGTCAGTTATTTTTTACTTTTATTGTTTTACTCAAAAAATAAAAGTTATTTTTTAACTTATAATATTTTAAGGCAAAAATAAAAGTCATGAATTAAATATTGCATAGTAATACGCTAGTTTTATTGCATTTTAATTCAAGACTTTATTTTTGCCTTAAAATATTATAAGTTAAAAAATAACTTTTATTTTTTGAGTAAAATAATAAAAGTCAAAAATAACTTTTAATTTTTGCATTAAAAAATAAAAGTTAAGAAATAACAATTATTATTTTTATTTGAACTGTTAATTTTAAATCTTTTATTTATTTATTTATTTATTTAATAAAGTCTATGGATACAATCCTTACAGACTAAATATTAATTAACAATTTTCTTATTATAACTGCAATTACATATTCAAACTTAATATAATATTGCGTTTAATAACATCAATATTTAAAGAAAAATTTATAAAGTTAAACATTCCATTAAAACAACAACATAATTTCCTAAACGGATCTGCCATCTCATAGTTTGTTCGAAAAGTTTTAACATATAGTGGGTGATTGAATCGTAATGTGCGTTGAGGAACATTCAATGATATTTTACTTAATAGAAAATTTGATGAAACATTACCATTTAAAAGATTTACAAGAAATGAAACGTTAAGCATAATTCTTCGGCTTTTTAATGTTGGTAGTCGAATCAAAGCAAGTCGTGATGAATATGATGGAAGCGCAGAGTATCCTCGATAAACATCTCTTAAACAAAAAATTAAAAACTGTTTCTGAACAGATTCGATAAGATTAATGTGAACGTTATAGTAGGGGTCCTATACAATTGAGTCATACTCTAAAATCGGTCTTACAAGTGACGTGAATAATCTTTTAGTGATAAAGGGGTCCTTAAATTCTTTTGCCCATCGTTTGATGAAAGCCTAGATACCTTGAGCTTTATTAACAGCCATCGTAATATGTTGTACAAAGTTTAATTTTCCGTCCAACAAAACACCAAGATCCATAATAACGCTGACTCCAGTTTATGACCACTGATATAATAGTGACCAACAGCGTCACGCCTTCTCGAAAAAGTCATGTGCTTGCATTTTTTGAGATTAAGTTCCATTAAATTAATGTAACACCAATTATAAAAATTATCCAAGTCCTTTTGGAGATAACTGTGATCTGGTGAATGCTTGAAGCTTAAAAATATTTTAACATCATCTGCGAACATCAGTATATTAGAATAATTTATTGCCTCAAGCAAATCGCTGATGAAAAGTAAAAATAAAATTGGGCCCAGGTGACTTCCCTGCGGAACGCCGGATTTTACCAAAATATTTCTAGAATTTGCAGATTTAAATTTAACGGACTGTGTTCTGCATAACAGGTATGACTTTAACCAGCTTTGATATTTCTTTTATTTCGGCTCGAGTTCATTAAATTTAATTTTTATTAAATTACTTTTACTGAAATGTAAATTAAACCAACAACCCAGGTTCGAATCCTAAGCCAAGAAAAATTATCAAAAAATGTTAATAATAATTTTCATGTAACAATTCCTACCTTCAGTAAAAATAATTTAATAAAATTTAAATTTAATGAACTCGAGCCAAAATAAAAGAAATATCAAAGAGTTAATAAGAAATAACTTTTATTTCTGCCTTAAAAAATAAAAGTTAAAAAATAACTTTTTTTTCTTGACTTTTTCGATAAAAGTCATAACAGTTGCGGTCCCTGCTCTACAGCACTCATTGAACCCTAAACCCAGTCTCATGGCATGCGTTTCAGTAATATGTATAGTGTTGTGTAACGGTTGAAACAACATATTGTCTGGTTACGACGAATGCCAATAAGTTCATTCGTCCTGCATGCTTCAAATATGGTCTAGATTGACATTGTAATAACACAAGTGAATGCATTAGACCACCCTGTGCAAGCGTAAACAGTTCCTGCTGGACAATTATTTTAAAGTTTGTAAAAATAATATCAACAAATGGGCTAATGGAGACCACTTTCTATAATAGAAACAATTTTCAATAAAAAACATAATCCTTTTAGTATTATTCAATCTTAGTTAACATATGCATACATACAGTGGGGAGCAGAGGTGAGTACATGTTTGTATTTTCTGCATTGTAAAGATCATAAAAATGGTAATAATGGAGCGATTTTTAAATTTCTTTTTCTATTTTAATTCTTATTTAGTTCTTTACATAATTCTTAATAAGAGAAATAAAAGCCCAATAAAACAAGATTGTAATTTAAATAACAACAAAACAACTTGTATGTACTCAGTTTTGCTCACACTTGTTATCAACCAAATAATTGAAACATTTATTAATTTACCGTTATTTGAAATTAAGTTTTGAAATTTTTTGCTGCAATCTTTAGTTTTGTCAATATGAATTTTAGTTTTAAATCATAATTGAATAACTCCGTGTTCCAAAAACGTCGTTTTTTTTTTAATTTATAAAAGTAAAAGTTAATATTTTTTGAAAAAATGAAGAAACTGTCGATAGCCGTGGAAAATTTGATAATAAATAAAACAACGGATGACTCCTCGTCACGTATGATAGCAAAAGAGCTTAATATAAGCCAATCAGTAGTTGTTAGAGTGTTAAAACGGCGAAATGTAGCTTCTAAAGACAGGCTTTCAGTCGCCAACGATTATTATGTGATGGAGACGCACGCCCTATAATGAGAAAAATGAGAGCAGACACGTCTTTAGTCCTGAGCAATAAATAAAAATGTTAGCCGATGTACAGCAAGAAGAGCGCTACACAATATTGGATACATCTCAGCTGTAAAAAACCTAAACCAGCACTGTCAGATAAAAATGTTTCAACACGTTTAAAATTCGACAGACTACACAAAGATTGGACTGTTGATGACTGGAAACGCGTAATATGGTCAGATAAATCCAAGTTTAACCGATATCAATCTGACGGTAAAAAGTATTATTGGCGTCGACAGCGGGAGAGTATACAACGACACCATGTTAAACAGATTGTAAAGCATCATCATGGTTTGGGGTTACTTTACATTGTGGCATGTTGGTAGATTACAAAAGATTTATGAAATCATGAGAAAAGAAGACTATTTAAAAATATTGCAGATTCAACTTCCCGATTTTGTAGATCTGAGCGCATACCCTGAGTAAGAAGTTGTGTTTCAACAGGATGGATACCCAAAACACACCTCGAAAATCGTTAAGGAATGGTTGAATGGGCAAACATTTCAATTGATGCAGTGGCCTCCGCAAAGTCCCGACCTCAATCCAATTGAAAATTTGTGGTAAATTGTGAAAAGACGGTTGGGACAGTATCGAACAGCTCCGTCGAACTTCGCTGAGTTGTGGCAACGTGTCGAGCTGGAGTGGCAGAGAATTCCACATGAAATTATCCAAAAGTTGGTTGAAAGTATGCCCAATCGCATAAATAGTGTATTAAAAAATAAAGGGCTGTGGACTAAGTACTAAAAATTTAAAAGTTTTTTTTCGTGTCCTGAAAGTGCAAAACTGAGTACATAAGATTTAATTTTATTTAATTTAGTTTAGTTTTGTTTTTAGTTTGTTGCTTAGTATTGTAATCCACTAATTAATAAATAAAATAAAAAAGTAATAATTTAAATCGCTTTGTTATTACCATTTTTATGCACCTGCAAATGCAGAAAATACGAACATGTACTCACCTCTGCTCCCCACTTTATATAAAACGACAACAAAACTCACTTTTTTAAACACTAACTGCCGTATTTATAAAAAATTAAAGTAGACTTCAAATGTACTTTAAGAAAAGTTTGTCTAAAAGCACACTTCAAGCCTACTTTATTTTTATAAATACGGCAGTAAATATGTATTAAAGATACATGGCCTTATTCATAATACTTACAACAGGTTAATAAGAGGTTTATAAAACAAATTTTGTATGGAAATTTGCTTAAAAAACCTGTTATAAACCTGTTGTAAGTTTTTATGAATAAGGGGGATAAAGTTTGGAATTTTCTTCATCATAATTTACCGAAAAGGTTTAATTTATTTTTAATATAATTTCTAAGTTTTTTAGTATGTATGTATGTACCATAAATAAAAATTAACTTTTATACAATATTTTTCGAATTAAATCCTTATAAAATACAAGAACTTTACCTTTAATATTTACCTTTTATTTTTTTTCCTTACTCTTTATTCGATTTTTATTAAATTATGCTTTATGGACATCCTGACACACGCATGTACATCTACAATGATGTGTGTATGTATTGGTTTTGTATTTTATCGAATTATTAAACGATTTTAACGGATATAAATACATTTATGTGAATGTGTGTAAATAAAATACAAAAAAAAAACACAATACAAAACCCACCAAATTAAATTAAACCCAAACCATCGAACGACCGAACGAACTCAAAACCGATGCAACTCGTTTAATAAATGTCACCTAAAACAACAACTACAACGATATAAAACTCGTATGCATACAAAAATCGGGTGTATCTCTGTTTCTCTCACGACTCTTATCTTCGAACAAAATCCTCGGTTGTGTTTTTGTGTTTGTGCAAACATGTGTCTGATGTTAATCTATATTTAAATCATCAATGCCACGTTATCAATACCGTTTATTTTTGTTGTTTTTTCTACAACTCAACATATATATTTTTATTTTTCTCAAATATGATCTACGGTCATTGTGCGGCATATCTTTTGCAATTCAAAACCAATAATAACAACTTGTCTGGTTTTGTCATTTCCAACAACAACCAACCCACCAACTTTTTGGCATATAATACATACTTACTTTGTTAATGCCAACAAACTAAATAATTATCCTCATCTAACGTGTTGCCGCCTTTCTTCCTGCAATACGCATGTACCTACATGCATATACCGTGTATGCTACGTAACAAACATTGCAGACAAGCTGGCTATATATAGCAGCAGCAGTATAGTAGTTCTATCTCTCTACAATTAAACAAGATAAATCTTAGAAAAACAACAAATTAGACAGTTGGGGTTTAACAATACAATAAAAGAAACTGAAGAACATATAGAACGAGTTGCATAGAGAAGTACAGGTGTGAGAAAGCAAGTTAGCTACTTGGAACAGTAGAAGGGGGTGATACGCATCGCAAAGCAAGCTGAAGTTGGCAAGATATTAATAAACGCACAAACACATACAACTTAAAGAATTGATAACTTAAATATAACTTATAATAATAACTAATAATGGCAAATCCAAGAAAATTTAGCGAAAAAATCGCTTTACAAAGGCAAAAACAAGCTGAGGGTACAGCTGAGTTTGAGAAGATTATGAATGAAGTCAAAGCAACCAGAGTCGTAGATAACGCTCTAGGCAGCACAGATATTACCGATGGTAGAAACGCAAGCTTAAGTGGTGGCAGTGGTGAAGCCAGTGGTGGTGGTGCTTCTCCAGATGCAAATGCAGGTGGTGGAAGTATAGGCGGCGGCGGAGGAGGAGGAGGGGATGTTGGTATTGTAAGTACAACATCAGGCTCTCCCACATATCGAGAATCACGAGGACGCAGTGTGGGTGTAGGTCCTATGAGAAGACCTTCGGAACGTAAACAAGATCGATCTCCGTATGGTAGCACATCCGGAGGTCTTATGCTAAGCGGTATGACCCAACAAACACAAAACAGTTATTTAAGTCCACCCATGGATAGTAGTTGGCGACGTTCGAATTCAGATTCAGCTTTACATCAAACCCTCAACAATTTGGCAGAGGGAAATTTTGGCACATCCAGTCCTGCACCAAGTGTAATGGGTGATTTAAATTCTCTGCATGCCAATTATCACCACCATCATCATCCTCATCACAGCCAAAGATCTCAATCCCCCAATATCGGACGCAGTTATAGTCCACAAGCACAAAGAAGAAAAAACACTTTACTACAACAACAGCATCAGCAGCAGCTACATCACCAGCAGCAACAACAGCAGCTGCAGCATCAACGTTTACAAATGCAGCAGCAGCAACAACAAGCACAACAGCAACAGCACCAACAACTACAGCAACATTTGCAAAGTCAACAACATAACCTGCAACAGCAGCAACAACATTTGCATAATCAACAACAGCAACAACAATATGCCAATGCCAAATACAACAACTCTAATATCATGTTCAAGTCACTGCACGAACAACAATTGTCATTTAACAACACTGGTTCATTACCCGACTTAACTTCCGTACACTATTCAACAACAAACCCCAATAACAGCAGCACACAAATGATGCAAACAACAACAACATCAACACAACAACAACAGACTCTATCTCCCATCTTATCGCCACACCACAACAATGGAAGCCATGATCGGGATCAGTCACCTAGTCCCTTTAGCCCAGCCAGTACGGCAGGTGGAGGTAATAATGGGGGTGGGCCACCTTCACCATATCATCAACAGCAAAATTCTCCAACATCTGCCGTCAATACCCCCACAGGTAATGTCCAAACCTCACCGCATTTGTCCTTTACCAATTTGTCTGTGCAATCGCCTGTGAATGTACAGCAAGCAACAGCACAAAATACAGCCGCTGCCTTCAGCACATTGCCAACACTGGGTGCCGCCAGTTCAACAGGTAATCTAACAGACTATCGTCAACCAATAAATCCACCCAGTCCTGGTTCTTCCCCTGGCCTCCTAACATCGGGCCCTGCCAACGACATACACACAAGTGCACCACCTAGTCCCATACGACAATGTCAAAATAATCTGAATACACCAGTTAGCGGAGCAAATAGTAGTCAAAACCAACAAGCCCAGATGCCAACACAAAGTCTACAGAACACTTTTGGTAATCTAGACTCCAACACCGGCTACAATATGCTTAATCCTGCTTTTCATAATCACTTTGAACAGTTTCATTTGGGCGACAATAGTCAATCGCCGCAAAACAACTACGACGATTTGGAATTTGAAGGCTTGGGCATGGGCAACCAACAACACAATAGCTTCAATAGTAAAATAATAGACTTTGGGGATTTGACAACGCCGTCATCGGCCACCTCGTCTAATACTACAAGAAATAATTCAACAAATGGAACATCCAATTGTAATAACAATAATAATAATAATTTACCACAACAGCAGCAGCAGCCGCAAAATAACTCCCAACAATTCCAACATCACCAACAACAACTTTTAAACAACAATCCTACCACAAGCACCACGAGTAGTAATGCGAATACCAGTGGTCCTTCAAATACATGTAGAACCCACAATACAGGCCTGATGAATAACAATGATAGGCAACAAGACATACCCTCGCCGTTATCACATTGTGTTCCATCGCCTTCCTCGCCCTTACCCATACCAATGTCTGCGCATTCGCCATCACATCATCAGCAGCAACAACAACAGCAGCTGTCGTTATCGGTCCAAACATCACCACATCATTCGCCAATGCATTCGCCTCATCACTCGCCTGCACCGCTGTCCGTATCGTCGCCCGGTCTGACAATGTTGGGTGGTAGCGTATCGCCAGTACCTTCACCGTCCGCTCACATAATACAACAACAACAGCAGCAGCAACAACAACAACAGCATCAGCAAAATCACATAAATAATCAAACAGCGAACCATTTGCATCACAATCAAACGTCACACAACAACCATCATCAGCAACAGAATCAAACGCACACACCCACAACAACCACAAACATACCCCAAATTATATTCTCCGATTATTCCTCATCTCGCGATATCTTCGATAGTCTTGACCTCGACTTGGGTACAATAGACGGCCAGGGCCTACAAATGCTATCCGACCAAAATCCCATCATGATTGCAGATCCCTCAATAGAGGATAGTTTTCGTAGAGATCTTAACTGATACTACGAGGAAGCTGTTGCAGCTATTGAGAGTGGTATCCTCTTAGAGGACTCGTTCGATCCCCTAGGTCCGCTTGTCGACGTAACAGAAGTATTAGGCAATCCTTCCCATGCAACACAACTTCACGTAAATAAACTTCAGAACGATGCAGCCACCACCAACAATAGCAGTGTGATTGGTTGCGGAATTATAGGCATTGGCAGTAGCAACAGCATTTGTGGAGAGGATACATATGATACCCATGTTAACAGAGACGATATTTTAAGCAGCTTAAACGACCAACTCAACGACGAGGCTCACGATGATGACGACGATGAGGTACGAAATTTCTTTTTCTAATTCATCCCATACACACATACATGAACCATTTTAAAGAAGAGAACGCCAAATAACTGAAACAAATTGAAAATATAAAAAAAAAATCATTTAGAACAGTCCCTCCTCTTTTAAAAGCAATTTGCAACAGCTTGAAAATTAAAGAAACAAAACAAAAACCATTCTTAATAGTTTTCAAATAATCTATATATTTTTATTATCACATATGTAAGCGTTATCAATAAAATAACTATGAAATTTTAAGCACAATTATTTACTGAATAATAAGACTTCAAGAAAATTGTATCTAAGAGCTAGCTCCGAACTTAATATTATTTCAGTTGAAATAAATTATAACGTGCTGTTTAGTATGTATGACGGAGTAGGATGATGACACATCTAGCAACACATTTTAGGATTCATTCATGCCATAAAAGGAAACCAAATTTCTACACAACGTTTATCTATCTACATTTATGGTAAATGCTTTTAACCCTTGTGTGATTGACAAAAAACTCCATGTTTTGTACGATAAGGTACCCTGGTACCTCCTTGATACAAATCTTATGAAAAACAATCCATACTAAAAAAAAAATTAATTAAGATATAGAAAATTTTTTGTTTTCACAAAATTTTGTCCTATTTCCTGTGATATATATGTATACATTTTCTTTGTACAGACATAACAGAGGTTGATCGAGTTTCTAATCCTATTTGATTATATAAATATGGACGATTACTAGAAAAGTTAGTTATGCTTGGTTTTCACTATGTCAGTTTTGTTGTCAAATTGTCCAAATTGTTGGTAATTTCATAACAATTTAGACAATTTGACAACAAAACTGATATAGTCAAAACCAAGCATTATGTTAAAAAATTTTATGTATGTAATGTTAGTCTTGTTTCACACTCTTCAGTTTTAGTTGACCAGTTTTTCTTCAATTCTCTTTTGGACTTGCCATTTCATTCACACACGTCAATTCAATTTTCGTAGTTTTTAATACAAATCAACATGTATAAAAAAAAAAAACAAAACGAAATAAGAAAATTGACCGCCAAGTTTGTATCCCTTTTATTCTCCTTTCCCTTCTCATCCTTGACAAGTCAGAATTGAAGAGTGTGAAAGCGGACTTACCCATTTTGATTAGTAAATTCAGCACATACTGTACTTTAACTTCAAACATTTGCAAATGTTTGTGCTTAAAAATCTCGTAATTATTTCTGTCGTTGAAATTTGTTTAAAACAAAATCTTACAAATTTAATTCGTATAAAAAATAAAAAGTAAATTCAAAGAACAGGTTCTTTATGAGTTTAAATCTAATTTAATAAAATAAAAAATTTAATTAAAACGTATTTGGTACAAAAACGAAGTAACAAACAAATATTTATATTTATATACAATATTAAATAAATGAAATCAATATGTGCAATAAAATTGAACTATAGGGAAGTATTAAAACAAAAACAAAAAAAAGTAAACTCAATCAAATCAAAAGTCACAATTAATAAAAAACAAAAATATATTAATAAAACAAATGAATACCCGAGATTACATTCACCCCCCTAACCCTCTTAACCCAAAAGTGTCTTAGACCCGTGACAGAAGCAACATACTATACTAGGTGCATGTATCAACAGAATTGCTGATAATATTCATAAAATTACCATCATAAAACAAAGAGAAATGCATGCATACATAGTGTATAATTATGTAAAACATACATAGGTTATCCAAGAAAATATTTACATATAATATGTATTTTATAAATAAAAATCAACACAGTTTAATTACAAAATATGATCGAATACAATTATTAAAGTCAAATATATACACACAAATTAAAATTCTTGCATTCATTAAATGTTAAACAATCTAAAAAAACACATGCAGTTTTCGCAAAATAAAAATAAATTCTAGTTTAATAGATATTTTGTTTATAAATTATTTAGAGAACAGAAAGGATTTTTTTAAAATTGGGAAGGTTCTTGCTTTGTCGGAAATTTACAAATTTAAATAATATTTCAAATAAAAGTTGCCTTAAGTTACTCTCTTTAAATGCCTCATTTATGATTAAATATTCTTGACGATATTATTCCCTGAATCTACACAACTACGTTTTTAATTTAATATTAAACAAATAAGAAAGTCAAGCCCGACCATATAATACCCTACACCCAGTATATGTATAAAACAGTTTTTCAGAAATGGGCGTTATATGGGAGATATGACCTATTGTGGACCGATCATCCAAAAATTTAGTGCCATGACTTCCGTGAATATAAATATTATGTGTGTTAAACTTTATCTCAATACAAATATTTTTAAAAGATTTATGGAGTGAATTACGAAGAGGTTTGACTAATTATGGACCGAGCATTATAAAATTAGCTGTCATTATTTCTGTATATATGAAACTCATTTTTGTTAAATTTTATTCGGACATTTTTAAGAGATTTAAAGTGGTTTTCGGAAGTGGGGGTTA
This sequence comes from Bellardia pandia, assembly GCA_916048285.2. Lineage (NCBI taxonomy): Eukaryota > Metazoa > Arthropoda > Insecta > Diptera > Calliphoridae > Bellardia > Bellardia pandia. The sequence goes on from OU696531.1 coordinate 53,410,242, forward strand.
TATGGGAGCTACGACTAATTATGGACCGATCGTCATAAAATTCTACCATATTTTATGTACATATATACATATACGAAACATATTTGTGTTCAATATTATTTGGATACCAACATTTTTAAAAGAGTTATGCTCTTTTAAGTGATTTTCGGAAGTGGGCGTTATATGGGAGCTACGACTAATTATGGACCGATCTTTACAAAATTTGTAGATGTGATTTAGCTTCATTTATTACTCATTTGTGTTGAAATTTGTTTGTATACTTTCATAATTCAAACATTTATGATCGTTAAACCCCTATTTCGGGAGGATATTTGTATGGAATCAGGTGAAATAATAGACCGATTTCTACCAGTTTCAATTTCATCCGTCCTTGGGCCGAAAAATATCACGTACCAAATTTTATTGAAATATTTTCAAAATTGCGACCGACCTGTACTCTGCGCACAAGCTTTACATGGACAACCAACCAGACGGACGGACGGACATCGTTAAATGGACTCAGGAAGTGATTTGGGCGTTACAAACATCAGCACAAATCCAATATACCTTCCCCACTATTGTGGTGTAGGGTATAAAAACGAACAATTTTAAAAATACGAGAAATATTTTGTTGACTTTTTAGGATGAACATATTCAGTTAAATGTAGCTTAAACTTTAAATGTTATTATTCAATAAAAGGATATCTGCCTCAGGGATGCAAAAGTTGGTACAATTGTTCATTTTTTTAACACTTTAAAATGTTTCCCTTTATTATTACATTGCTGCAATGTATTTTAAAAAAATTTATCATTATGCCATTTTTTTGTTCGTTCCATTTCATATGGCAACTTTTTGTTAACAATTCGTTGTGAATTGTTTTGCACATTTTGTCTAAGCCGCTTTCATATTGAGATCTCAACAACTAATACATTTTGAAATTAAAACATTAATACCCAATAAACATTATTGTTTGATATCAACTTGAGATGCATTTGATATCAAATACCATTCTCAAATCTCCAACGTTAATTCTCAAATGCATCTCAATAGTCCGATTATAGTCTTCTCAACTTAAAAGGCTCATTTTTAATATGGTGCTTTTCTTAATTATCAAATTGAGAAATTTGTGATTCTCAACTTGATATCAAAGAAATTTTTCCAATTGGTTTCAAATGTATGCTATGGAATTGCCATATTAAAGAAAGCCCCTTTATATAAAAATTTAAGATTTAAACAATGTTTTTTACTTAGTTTTGTAACTTATTTATTATATATAAAAAAACATAAAATAATGAGATCATAAAAAACAATTCATTTGAGTTATTTTTAAATAATAATAAAAAAACATCATAAAAAAGATCATAAAAACAATTGATAAAAAACAATCCATTAAAGTTATTTTTAATAATAAAAAAACATTAATTAATTTGGGAGATATTTTCCTTTTTACATAATTTATCTTCTTATGAAGGCGGTTATTGGCGTGTTGGAAAAATGATATGAGAGTTCTTTCAAACTCGCTGTCCGAAGATGCAGCTGCAAATTTTTGATTGTAAGCTTCTGGAAAGATTAATTAGATTTAGTTAATATTAATTTCAATCCATAACATAAAAACAGACACGTTTCCACAAGCATATGATGTCGAAGGTCCCATTGCCAAAGTTTTATCAGCAAATGAGCGCTCCGACAGCAAATCCACCACCTGCCTTACCTCACTTTTAACTTTCTTTGATATATTCATTTTTGTATTAATTATTTAAACTTTGCTTACCTTTAATTGTCTTTCCTTCACTTAAATGTACTTTTATTTATTTATATTTTTTAACACTTGCTTTATTTCACTATTTTCACTTTTTTCACCTTTGCACATTTGTATTAAATGAATAAATGCAGCTGCAACATGTGTTTTTTTTAACGCTACCAGATCTGTAAGCGATTGCACAAAATATCTCAAATTTATCTCAAATCGTATTCAAGTTCAAAAAATGTTTGGTCTCAAGTGGAGAAGTGTTAGATATCCACTTTAGAATTAAAATTTTTCTCAAAGATTGGATAAAATATTAAATCTCAAATTGATGTCATGTTGAAAACAAAAAAGAAGAAAAATGTTTCAACTTAAGTTGAGAATTACATTAGAAATCAACTTGAGAATTAAGCTTTTCTCTAACATTGGAGAAATAATTTTTCAATGCATATTGGGTAATTGTGAATTTTTTTTATACACATATACATATGTATATGTACAAATGTATTGTTATGTACGTTTTTAGTTAATTTTTAATAACAAATATTAAAAAATAAGAAAAGAATTTAGTACTATTGGCTGAAAAAAGTACACTTTTTCTTGAAATTTCGTACAATTTGTAAAATCTTATTTTACATCCCTGAACTGCCTTATTAATTGATAAGCTCAATAACAGTATGAACGCGCTTTAACTGCAAGTTTAACCAGGTTTAACTAATAAGTAAAGAACTATCACTATGTGATCAAATTTTGTTAATCAAGCTAATAATTAGAGTAACCCCGAAAAAATCAAAATATGTTCTTCTAAGTGGTCAACTCAATGTTTCTAAATGGGTCATAATGTGTTAAATGTAGCAATATCTTGTTGAAAACACATATCGACCAGATCTAACACTAAAAAAATACGGCCGCTGATTCTAAAAGTGTTTAAATAGTTTCTGAGTGCAGCAATGGACCACAGTTTTAAACCACGAATTTCGAAAACAATTTTATTCCATGATATGTCAAACCATTCATAATTTTGACACATGACCAAAATTAAAAACTTTGACACTGGTAGGCTAGACACTGGTAGGTAGAATACAATTCTATTGATTGATTTTGAGATGCCAGGTATTTCCGAAACAAATTCGATTATTTGTAATAATAATATCAGTCTAAAAAAATCGTTCACTAAACCGATTTAAAGGTCACCATTCGACTTAAAGACCTCAAGAGTTACCTCCAGAAGAGAGAATTAATCTAGATCGAAGACTGATCTGTATCAGTGAACACAAAACGGTGCAAGATACTTTGACCGAAATGCTCCTGCGGCAGATTTTAAGTTAAAGTTAAAAACGAAGTGCGTTATTCAATAAATAATACCTGGAAAATCCCGCAAACAGCTTGACATTTAGCAACTCTGTATTTTTTATTTATAGAGATTTTTCCGCATTTTGGCGCCTTTTTTTCTATTGCACCCATTTTACTTATAATCAATAACAAACTGCTTAGGACGTTGATAAACATTTCTGGAATAATCTCATTAATTTCGGTTGTGTATTTTTGACATGAGCATGCTTTACACAGCCAGACGAGCTTAAGCATCAAGAATTTATACACTTTTTTGGGTCTGAATGTTTTTCTTTCTGACAAAAATTCTAAAAGTTTTGCAAGAATTTCATAAGTTCAAGACTGAAATACATTTTAACAGAGTGGGGAATTTAAGAAAAACCAGGTCCATTTGTTAGTTTTTTGAGAAAATTTTTTTGTTTTTTAGATGAAAAATTAATTTACTAAACTGAAGGAGAAAGTATTACTGATCTATGAAATAAATACATTTCAGTGATTTTAAGCTTGAAATTAAATTTAATGAAATCATTTTCTTTAAATAGTCTATAGACAAAATATCTAAGAAATGAGAATTTTTATTATACCGTAAATATCTGCAATTTAACTTAATTAAACTTCCAAAAAAGAAAAATTGTTTGATAAAAACTACTCTTCCTATCGTTAAATACTACCTACTATTATTATTACACAGAACTGTTTATTATTTTGTATATACATGTATGTATGTGTATATGTATATATAATATAAATATATATAGTACATATATATATTTATATAATTTTTAAGACGATTTTTTTACATTGCGAACGATATCAAAAAAATGAAATACAACTCTAAAAATAACTATTCAAAAAATTACACAAAATAAAAGTTTATTCTACTCCATTTTACTCTAATTCTTAAAAAAAAAACAAAACAAAAAAAGAACGAAACTTAATAAGCTTTATGTCCTGTAAAAAACAAAAAAAAATATATATATATAGTATATAGTAAAATATTTGTAAGTATATATTTAACATTATTTTTTTAAAATTATCAACAAATTATAAAAGAAAACTACGTTCGGTACCATTTTTAAGTTTAATAACTAAACAACAGCAACAACAACAACAAATAATATATAATTAATAAATAAAAAATAATGTATAAATGAAAACTGAAAACGTCATTAGTTGTTAAAAATAAAATATTTTAATTTTTTTTTTAATAATAAATGTTTGCTTACAATTTTTTTTAAATATAAATATACATAAATATAAAATAATCATATTTTTATTATATACAATACATAAATTAAATAAATAAAATATATATTTTTTTCTTAAAGAAATTATTATATTTAGGTCTTAACGATTTTTTGGTTTAAAACTATAAAATAAAGAAAAATCTTAAAAAAAAAAATAAATGAAATGAAAAAAATCTATAGTTTTTTCGATGTCAATGCTGAGATAAATCTAATTGTATAATATTATAATTGTAATATATTTAATAATTTATAATAATAATAAAAAAAAACTATTTTAAAGATAAAAGAAAAAATCCCCTTAATGTATAATGTAATAACAAAGTTATTTGTTTCAAATAAATCTTTAATTATAATTAAAATTTTCATAAAAACTGTTTTCAAAAGAGCTCAATTAAGTAGATAAAAGATGGTAAGTGTTAGTTTAAGCACTGTTCACATCAATTTTTTTCAGTGATTTGATTTTATCTCAAAGAATTTATATTTTTATGAGTGCTGAGTAATGTAATATCTAAATATTAAGTGTATTACTTAAAAGTGTGGGAATCACAACAGATATGTTCAATTCACAAGTGTTGTTGTAGTGTCGTAGGAGTTGTACGTCGCACAGTGGCTCATAATTTAATTTCATAGCCCAAAAGTCTAATTTTTTGTTGTCACTGATTTCCAAAATTGTAATGTTTTTCAATAGTAAACGTATTAAACCTAGGGTAGCCAAAAAAAAATAAGTCAAAATATTGGCAATTTTGGGCGTGGTATGCCGTTAAATACAAATATTTTACGTTACTTTAGAAAAAATTTGATTAGAAGGATATTGTCATATCTCGCAAACTATTACCGATAATAAGTTTAAATTTATTTTTTTACAATATTGGTTTGATAGTAGTCTTTAAGAAACACTATGCCATATCACTCGCATTTTCATACTAAACGCTACAAAAAATCAAAAGTTATACTTTGACTTTAAATTTCTCTTCAACTACTGAACCGATTTTAACGAAATTAAAACTGTAGAAAAATTCAAGATGTGTTCTCTTCACAAAAAATTACTAAAATATCTCCATCGTTTTAAAAGTTACAGATTTTTGGCAGATGAAAAAGATTCTGAACCACAGTGCTTCGTCTGAATTTACAATAGTTGTACAAATTTTGCTAGTAATTTCTACAGAAATGTTTTGTACAACACCTACGACATTTATAAATAATATTTTTTTCGCCTGTGTCTGTTGTATGAAAGTTTAAGTGATGCATTGAGTTACATATGTATCTCAATCAAAAAATTACTCATTTTAGTTAAAAAAAAAAATAACCAAACGGCAACACTCGAATCGTAAACTAATTGACAACTTTAAAATAAGAAAATAAAATTAATAAACAAAAAAATTTAATAATGGATATTGCTGAAAACATACCTTAGTAGTATGTTTTAATTTTGGAAAATATTCTTATTAAATGTTTTGTATATTTGTTTTTAAAGTATTTTTCTTTTGTCATTTTGAAGGTCTGACAACATGAATGCTCCAAATTGTGTTCACAATCAGATAGTTGTATCATATAATGTACAACATCACTTGTGAATAGCGTATCTTTTGAGTGCCGTTTTTGTCTTTAGTAACTTATATATCTTTTTTTAAGGGTACATACAAATCTGTTATTTATTCTCACTTAGTTATTGAACATTACAGTGTGAACAAGATTTTTTGTTTCGAATTTTGTGCCAATAAAACGTCAGATGCAGTAAGTTTTGCTTTACTTCTTTAATTTCAAAAATTATGCCACTGAAGCACACCGATTGCTCACCAAAACTTATGGTGAATGTATTCCAGCGGTTTGAACGTGCGAGAGATTGTTTGTGCGGTTCACCACTTAGATTTTGACATATTAGACAAAGGTGGGCCAGCCAAAAAAAGTTTAAGGACCAAGAATTGAAGGCATTACTCCTTGAAGATTATTGTCAAACTCAATATTGGGAGCTATGTTTGCGAGTAACATTCATCCAAAAGACGATTTTGCATGTCCAAAACGCTAAAAAAGCTACTTTGCACCGAATCTCTACTTGCGATGAAAAAGAGAATTTATGTTAAACCCGGCTAACTAACAAAATCGACATTAAAGCGAAATATCCATGGTGCAAAGGTAAGATAAACATAATATTCTGTTCAAAATTATTTAGAAAGAAATGGGTGTGAAGTTTTGTTACACTCTTTTTATAGTCCAGACCTTGCCTCATCCTATATGTTGCGATCGTTCCAGAACGATCTGTGTCGGATATACTTCACTTCAGAACACAGTATCCAAAATTGGCTTGATTCATGTTTAGTCTCAAAAGATAAGTAGTTTTTTCGCCGATTTTTTATGTATGGGAAAAATTCATAGCTAACAATTGCTAATATTTATGTACTTTGAATAATGGGTCGATTACGGATGGCAGCCGATTCTCAATGGAGATGACAGTTGCCAAAAACATATTACAGATGGCAACTGGAAAGTGTCAGCAATAGTTGCCTTACATAATAACGACTTTTATGTTAGTTGGGTTGTCTATGGGTTACTATACATAATCGACCCATAAATTTATATTGTACAAACGTATCAAAATAAGTTATACACCTGACACATGCCACAGCGTGACATTAGTATTAACATTGCAATGACATAACATGACAATGTATTTGTGTAGGCATAATAACATTAAGCACCTTCTCTTAAGAGTGCAAGAGAGTCCTTTTTAATACATACATATGTATATAATAAAGCCTGTGCAGATAGGTCAATAATTTACTATAGCTCCCATATATTGCCCACTTCCAAAAATCAGGGGGGTTACTGCGTATTTCGATTCGAAAAGAAAATCATTCGAATTTGTATACTTTTTACATTGTATTTCGAAAGCTTTTGCTTTCGAATCGAAATACGCAGTAACCCCCCAGTTTCAAGAGCATCAGTCTCTTAAAAATGTTGCTGTCTAAATAATATTGACATATACACAAATCATTCGGTGCAATTTTATGATGATTGGTCCATATAAGGCCAACTTCCGAAAATCACTTTAACGATCATAAATCTCTAAAAATGTTGCTGACCAAATAAAACTAAACACAAATAAGTTTAATATATACAGAAATGATGACACCTATTTTTATAACATTCGGTCCATAATTAATCAAATCTCCCATATAAAGCTTCTTCTGCTTCTGAAAATCTCTAACATGCATAAATCGCTTAAAAGTTAAACGCTTTTATCGTGCTAAAATTTAACACAAAAATATAATCGGGCTTGTAGTTTATGAGTATTTAGTCCATTCTAGTCTAGTCTGGATATCAAAAGAAATTTTTAACTAAAAACAATATTTATTGTTATTGAATTTGTTTTATATGACTTTAAAGCAAATAAGACACTATTCACACATATGTATATATGTATGTACATACAAACATATAATATACATAAATATACTACATATATGCATAGTTGCATATGTATGTACATATATACATTGTGATAAGATGTTAAACACGCCATTTGCCCAAAACTATAAGATTCAAACAAGATTCAATAATCTTTTTAGCCTATAAAGATCATAAAACGAAAATCGCAATAATAACACATACTTTAAATAAAAAGAAAAGATGACAATTTATAAATATTTTATTAGTAAAAAAATAAACAGGTCTTTATGACAAACAACAAATTAACACACAAAAAAAAAAACACGAGATTTAACTAACCGAATTTTTAACTAAATGAAATGTATTTAATGAATAAACAAATTAAAACAGGCATGAGATGCTACACTAATCGATTACATATACAATATTGTATTAATAAACGGGTTTATCGATTGTAAACTATTTAATCATTAGACAATAATTTTTGAATTAGTTGGAACTATTTTTAATAATAAATCACTTCAAAACACTAAAATGTAGTTTGCAAACATAATCCAGTTTTTAAAATTATTTTTAGTTTTATAATATGTAATTGATTAACAGTGATACGATTGAGAAACATTTTAATAATATTTGTATATGGCTACAAAATATCTTATGCAGTAAGTGAATTATTTAACGCGTTTTCTCATGCAGTTAAATATCATCCATTTCGGACAGAAATAACTCTGTCATGTCGCCATTTTCAGCACAAGTAACATTCACGGCTTGACCAGCCCCATTTTCAAAGAAATTTGTGCCAATAATGTCTGCAGCCCCAAACCATCATCAAACAGTCAAAATCATTTTTGGGTTCTCTGAATTATTTGTTCGATAACACAACAAAAACAGTCTACTGTGAACGTCAACATAAAGTAAACATCTAATGCTTGGTTTTCACTATGTCAGTTTACAAATTTAAAATAAAATATATTGGATAATTTATAAGTAACTTGAAATACGAGTATAACTCATTAACAAAAACTAGAAAATAAAGTTACGGTCAGGTCACACTTGGCAAATATTTGCCGAAAAAGAAGTAACCACTAAATTAAATATTTTTGAACTCGTTTATTTATTTAAACAAAATCGTTTTTTTAGGACAAGACACAACAAATATTTAGTCTTATTTTGTTTGATACTGTTTTATCTTGCAAAACTCTTGTAAGAGTAAACAACGTCAAACAAATTTGTGCTAAAACAAGTGGTTACGCTGTTTTGAGTAAATATTTGCCAAGTGTGAACATTAATTTTTAAAGGAAAAGTGACAGATTTTTGGCTTCAAAATAAAATTATACTGGTATATTAAAAATAGTTTTTTTTGTCTTTATCACAGCTGACAGTCTTCTAGACATAGAATCAACGTGTTTTTAATGGAATCATGCGAAATATTGTTTCATTCATCCTCTATAACTACTTTTAAGTTATCCTTGCAAGAAATGTTTGTTTGCCTAATTTGTTTTTTGTCCAGATAGTCCCACAGGTGATCAATTAGATTGAGTTATGGGTACTGCTGAGGACGATCTTAAGTTTTCGGACAATGATTGAGCAACCGCTCTTCTGCAATTTTGGAGGTATGTTTAGGATCATTGACCGCTTGGAAAATCCAGTTCAGCGCTAGTTCTAATTTCCCTACATTGTTTTTTAAAATGTTGAGATAATTTTCCTTTTTTATTGTAGATTATGTAAAGATAACATACGACTGATGCCGCCATACAACCCAACCCCAGACTATTACTGAGCCGCCACATATTTATTACTAAAGACTTCGTTCTTGGTTCACCATAATTTTGGGGGTTTTTCGATTCCAAATATCTCAAACTTATTACATATTCCAAAAAAAAAAAATTAAGATTATTTTTATAATTTAATCTTCTCTTTTTTTTGCTGTTTGAACATTTATAGTTATCTCATATGTATTTTTATGTACATATACAGTGGTTTTCCGGTTTATAATTTGTCAGGCCCATTCGTTATATCGAAAAATTCGTTAAATCCGGCAATTTTTTAAATATGTTTTATTAAATAAAAAATCATGTTTATTTATACTAATTCATAACAAAAACAAAAAAATAATAATTAGTTCATATCACATTCAATTAAATAATTAGTTCAAACAAAACTGGAAAATGACTGTAACGTATAAATTTTGATTTTGGTGAGCGAAAAATTTCTTTACATACAAATAAATTTTTATCTTAATCCATTTTTTTCGTAAAGCGTCTCTTATAACATTGTACAAATGTAATTGCAATGGCTCTCTTTTGCTTTAATTTATTTTTTTAACATTTTTGGAAAAATTCGTTAAACCGAGTACATGACATTTTCATTTGTTCTTAATATAAGGTACTCAATGGAATGAATTGACTGTTCGTTAAATCGCGAATTCGTTAAATTGAGTACACGTTAAACCGGGAAACTACTGTACTTTTACTCTGGAGCAGCCAGAGGTTTTTAGGTTATTCTTCGGAAAAAGTTGGTGCTTTATCCATACCTAACAATGTAAAACTTTACAATTTTGCATTGAAACACTTACCGACAATATTTTTGGGGAACAATTTGAAAATATATGTAGGTATGTAATTATAAAACTATTATTAAAACAAAGTCGAAAATGTTTAAATTATGTATGTGTCCATGGCGCAAAACAAAAACAACGCATTATTTTACAACCCAGCAGTCCGCACATCTTATGTATACATATGTACTATTATGTCAATAGGAAAACATAAAATAAAATTGGTTAAGAGCATAGCATACAACTAGTATCCGATTCAGATGAGTTCTATTGCTATTCCATTGTAAAATGAAATACATATTAGAATTAAAGAACAAGACAAAATCGAAAATAATGTTGTGATCGTATTTGCATCTGAATTGGATGGCTAAGTAATGTAGTATCATATTGTTAATATAGTTTTGTTGTTTGTTTTGGTTCAGCCGTTGTCCCGTTACTTGATTTATTGGTGTTTCTTTGTTTTTTCTATTCTTTCTAAGTAAAATTTCATATTGTAAAGTGTTTTTGAAAGTACAAGTGGTTTAACCGTGATTGTGGCATTAAAAATAAATAATTAATTAAATAAAATAAATAAGTATAAATTAAAAATAGTAAGTGTTGGTGTGTCTTTTTTATATTAAAAGAAATGTTCGGCTTCAGTAAACGAAATTTAAGACGATTAAAAGTGGAAGCTGAAAATTTAAAAAGATATGTATGTAGATGTTACAACGGACTGTTTAGAAAACAATAGTAATAAATGATCAGATTGTACAAAATGATCAGGACCATCAACTAGTGCGACCATTACTGAAGCAAATATTTTGCGGCAAGTAGACAAATATTTCAATGAATATTGCCCCTTCAAAAAGCTAGAACATTTGGGATTCCAAATATCAGGGAGCAATATAATAAGAAAATAGGTATGTTACAAAAGAATATGTGCTGTTTAAAGATCAATTTTCCTTTTCAAATTTCAAACTTCGAATCACGCGATGGAAAGTTATTTGCTGTAGGTAGACGATATATGGAGAAAACGTCTTTTTATGAAACTCTTGTTACCGCTGCTAATTTTAGAATTTACGTAGTATCAAATAACTCTCTATCACATAAAGAAAAAATTCTTACAGATAATATTGCTTATAAATATGTTTACACCTATTATTTACACAAAAGATACTTTTTTGTTTGGAAAAGGCGCTTTTTAACAAAATACAATATGAAATTTCTACAAAATAATATTAATAAAAATATTTTAACAAAAACTCTGGTTAATTTTAGTTAATTTAATTATTTAATAGTAATATTAATACAATATCTACTATAAAAGGCCTATCTACGATACCTTCATAAAAACAAAAATAAAAAATTTAAATGAGAAATAAAATATGTCGCTTTTTTATTAAAAATTGTGTTAAAATTTTTGTTGTATCTAAAATTTTACGAATTTTAATAAGTTTTTTCATTCGTCTGTAAAATAACAAAAAATTGAGTTAGGCCTTTTTTTATATTAAGCCATCGATATTCAATGTGTGCGTTTGACATTTATCAGTGACGTTTTATAGATATGCGTGTTTATTCAACTGAAATCATAAATAATTTAACTGCAATCTCTTTAAATATTCATACATTCTATATATCGTCACCTTAAAGACCAAACAACCTATCAATATTTTAAAAGTTTACAGGAGAGAGAAAAAACGTTATAAAATTGGAACTATTTGCAATATTGAAACGAAAATTATATATTCTGAATAGAATGAAACAAGAATATACATATATCGGTTGGGAAAGCTTTGTTTTTCTAAACACAGTTTATGATATGGCGCTTAGGTTATTTGGAATTAAGAACAATTATTATTTTTAGTTGAACTGTTAAATTTTTAAATTTTTGATAATATTTAGTTAGGCTTGAGTTCATTAAATTATTATTTGCAATTGTAAAAATCTGAAACCAAACAACCTATCAGCAATACTAATTAGGAAAATAATCAAGCATTGAATTACACTATGCAACAAAATTAAAATTTTATCATGATTTTTAATGATTTATTTTCTTCTTTTTTTTAGTACGTCACGGCCTTCTAAAGTATAACCTCCTTATTCAAAAACGATTATTAAATTTAACAAACGTTTATTAAGCAAATTTTTATATGCAAATCTGTCATAATAAACGTTTGTTAAATTTAATAATCGTTTTTTAATAAGGGGATCAATTTTTAATTTTTATCAAAAATTTTAATTTTTAAATAAAGTTATAGGTATTTTTACAAAAAATCTATTTTTTTATTTATTGTTATGTGAATAAATAAATAAAAAGTTAAATTAGATAAAAAACAACTATTTCGTTAAATAAAACTACCACAAAAATTTACTCAATTTCTTTAAAATTACTCTGATATCTTCTTTAGCATGAGTGCTGATAGGTTATTTGGTTTCAGAAAATTGTACACTTGCTGATAGGGTACTTGGTAATTTGTAATAGTTTGGTTATTTGTAATATTAGATGTTCAAAATAGGGAATAATATTTAATAAAAAACTCAATTTTGAAAGTTTTGCCGATAGATTGTTTGGTCTTTAAGGTGACGATATGTAGAAAATACTAACATTTCATACTTAAGAACACAAAAAAATGAGTAATTTTATAAAAAGAAAATAGGTAATAAACAGAAACCAGGCTGTTTTGCTGATTAAAAACAAATCTTACAAACAAAAAATAAAAGACAATGCATATGAACTATAAAAACAAATTGATAATATTTGATTAAACTTCTCATTATTTTGAAACATTTAATGTCTTTTAATCTCTTTAATTGTTGTTTACTTGCTTTGGTTTTTGTTTTTTTATAGAAATATGTATGTATATTTATTCATACTGTTTGGTACAGACTCTTACAATTATACAAATTCCTACCACACGCCTCATTCTATAATTCAATGAACTATTTTTATAATTTATGTATTTATTGTATGTTTTTTTTTCTTAATATTTAATCTAGATTATTTTTTTATTTTTAAAACAAAATAAAATTAATGGGTGTGTCCTGCACAAACGCTTTGAAAGAATATAGAGTGTTTAAGTCAAAAGAAATAAATTAAACAATATTTACAGTGGTGGACTTATAATTAGAAACGACTTTTCAGCATATATATTTGTTCACATATTTTAAAAATTTAGTTCAACATATTAAAACTAATAACTAGAAATAGTAAAGTAATTATGTATTACTTTACTATTTCTATTTCTATTTACTATTTTATTTCTTTAAATAAAAAAATTCACAGCACCAATACTCTTTTACGGAAAATTAACTTAAACAAAAATACCAAAAACACAATATCAAATTGTTCACATAATTAGAAACTAAAAAAAAATATATGTAAAACACCTTAGTAAGGTTTAACAAAACGTACTGATACTTTAATATTTTGTTGGATAACCCTTGTTTTTGACAACATTCGCCAGTCTTTTTGGTAAACTCTTAATTAAACGCTGGCATCTTTGCAGAGATATGTTTTTCCAACTTTGTTGCACCAACTGAAACAATTCATCATTATTTCGTCTCTTTTTACAATTGCCCATAAGTTTTCAATTGGGTTAAGATCAGGACTTTGTGGTGGCCAGTCAAGAACATCAATATTTTGATCCAAAAGCAAACACTTCCCTAACCGTGAAGTGTGGGTCATTATCACACTGGAAAATATATTGGACGGGCATAATCTCAATGCAATACGATTCCATTACATTCTCCAAAATGTTTTTATATTGATGCAGATCCATTATTCCCTGAACTCGTGCAATTGGACCCACACCACGCCAAGAAAAGGCACCCAGACTATAATTTTCCTCAGATTGAAACAAGTTAAACTTATATTCGTCGCTCCAGAGAACTCTATTTCAGTTACGTGGATCTTTTCTGAGCATTTCTCTTGCAACCGCTTCATGATATTTTTTTTGAGACGAGGTTTTGTTTTGTGCAATGTACCCACGAAGTCCTGACTCGTTTTAGCATCTGCTTATTGTCCGTGTGTATGTAGTTCGCGCCATTATATATATTGATATTTTTACTGGCTCTACAAATAACTCTATCTTCTGCTAAAGTGGTCTTTCGTTTCCTAGCTGGGGTTGCAAACATCTTTGTACGAGTATTTTTGTAAAAGTAAATTGCACAAAATACCATTTTTTGAGCAAGAAAATGTTTATGCAATAGACATTGAAAGTTTTTCATTTTGTAACACTGCACAATTAACCGTCTTATTTCTGGAGTACATGATTTGTTTTTGCCCATTTTCGAAACTAAACCGTATCAAAATTATTACAAGTTTATCTATTGTTTAACAAATTATACTCACTTTGTCACTACTATTTAGAAAAGTTTAAAAGTTGAAGAAAAAAGTGCGCGTTTTTAATTACGTGGCCAGCAAAAAAAAAAAAACAACATGTTCATCAACAAGAATGTTGATTGTTTACTCATTGAATAACGGTAAAAACAAATTACAGTGTATGTCTTTTAATAAGCTACACAGCGATCTTATTATATCAAAGCATCGTTTCTAATTATATATCCACCACTGTATATCAAAAACATATGTAACTGGAAACGTATTGAAAATGTCCTTTATATATAATTTTAAATAGTTTTTAATTAGGTATCCAATGTTGGTATTAGTTCGCCATAAGTATTTATTTTCGTTATAACCCTTCTATTTGAGTCAAACAATTATACCAATTTTTATTTTGATACATTTAATATACATATGTAAGCATGTATGTACATAGAATATTTTTATCAGTTTTTGTAAGTTTGTTTTTTTTTATTATATGTATATGTAGTGTACATACATATTAATTCTCCCCTTTACAATATACAAAACGATGTTTGCATATTCAAATATTTCTTGGAAAATTTAAAGCATTATAAAATTGTTTATTTATAAATAAAATAAAAATCGTTAAAACCTGAAAAACTTTTTATGAATTAGAAATAAATAACTTAAAATAAATAACAACAATTTCATACAATACAGTGAGATTATGTACATACATAGAAACAAAAAAATTGAACCATAAGAAACTTAAACCCGATATAAAAAAAAATTCAGAAATTATCGAATATTTACAGTTCGTTATAGAGTGTTCAATAATAAATCAAGGGCTTATATTCAATAAAGATTATCTGCAGTATATTTAAGTAGAATCGACAATGAATATGTTTAATTTAACTGATATTATGGTTTTTATTATACATACAATGTAAAGGTGGATTCACCCATTTCACCCATTTTTTTTACTGAGAGTTTTGTGCAGCAATTTTTCACATGTTGATTATACGGAAAAACTAACCTGTGAGAGAGAGAAAATTTTGTTTACATTCTTTGCGCAATCTTTTTTTTTTTTTGTATATAAATTTGGTTGGCGGAGAATTAATCCCTCAAATTGCCAGGTTATCCCACTATTGATTCAAGTAAGTCCCAAGTCGACCTATACCTTCATATAGGAAGCTGGAACGCTTAAATCTTGTATTAAAAAAAATTTAGCATGTGACTAATGCACAACTTCGAAAAACCGTAATGCTGTACAGTTAGACGACGCCAAGCATTAACCAATGCAACTGTGAGACGCAAATCTCTCGAAGGCGGCGAAAAAAGGACGGCCTGATTGCCCTTAAGCGATAATGACAATGACGCGCGAGTTCTTTCTCCACCCAGAGCTGAATTACGACTCTTGCGCAATCTTTATTATTTGATTCATGCTATTTCGAACGATATTTCTGGAAAATCAAAGCTACCATATGTAAACAAAATCTATTAGTTTTACAAGTGGTAATAGTGCGACCATTGGTATATTTCGCTTTGGTTTTTTTAAAAACTGTCAAAAAATAATAATTAAATTATTTTAAAATATTTTGTATATTTCTCAAAAAAAATTTACAAAATTTTTAATGAATAAATGAAATTAATAATTTATTTTCACAAACACTACAAATAGAAATGTAACCTATTGGCAACTCAGTTTATTTTTGTCCAGGCAAAGTATAAAATTATACCAATTCAAGCTGAGAGTTGTTCGTCAAAAATATTTATCTCTCTCTTAAAAAGAGTGACGCCCAGCGTTACCGTTGTAACCCAAAAGTGGCAATTTGATCCTTTTTTGAAGTCTTTACCACTTTTTATTGCACAATATTTACTTTGCCTCATAGTAGTGCTTCAGCTGAAAGACTTTTTTCGAAGTTAACACTGCTAAAAAATAAACTTTCTAACAGACTTAAGGTAAAAACTTGCGATTCCATGCTTTCGTCTCTTAATAATTGTTAAAATATTTTTTTAATAAAACTGAAATAAAGGTCATTTTGTTTGTTTAAAAAAATCCTTTTTGTGACCCTTTTCTTTGAAAATACCCTTTTTGTGTTCCTTTTTGAAAATTGTCAACGGTAACAACGGAGGCGTCTCTCTTCATATAAAAAACTTTGTCCGAAAAAAATATTTGTTCAACAAATGGGTGAATCTACCTTATCTTAAATATTTCAGCAAAATTTTTTGACTTAAATTTCCAAATTTATTTAAATTAACTTTCGATATGTTTTAAATACTTTTTTTGTTAGAAAATAAATTAACACTTTTTGTTGGTATTTATAACTAAAATTAGTATATTTTTATTAACACTAACTTACATTGTACCTATGTATATACTATATACAAATTGATATGATAATTTTTGTAATTAATTATTTTTTTGAGTTGCCGGTAATAAAAAGTGAATCATTTCATTGATGTTTGATAAAAGCAAATTTCATAAATGGTAAACATTATATCTTAAATATGTAAGTAGGTACCTGCAGCTAAATATAGTTTCATTATTATGGTGGCAAACGGAGAATATAATGTACAGAATTACGCTTACGTTCACAAGTTGTTATAAAAAAGATTTATAACAACTTAGCTTAAATGCCCTGTGTATATGAGATATATTAACAATTATGCATGCATATATTTATATTTGCAATATCTACTCTATCTGTCTAAATATAAAGGTATAACACATATTCATCTAAGTGGAATATTTATTATTATTATTATTTTGAGCAGATTTTAATTTTGTGTTTGCGCATTAGAATAAAACAGTTTAGCCGTACGAGCAGAACTCGTATGTATGTAAGTTTGGATGAATGTGATGGATGAAGTAATTGTTTGCACTTAATATTGACAATCTCTGCTCAAATATTCAATGTTGTGTACAAATTTGTAGAATTTCCGTTTCACACTTTGCCTTAAGCAACAAAAAATAAAAGTAAATTAAAATTAAACATTGTTTAAATATCTACACTATATATACTATATAATTGATATTTATAAGAAGGCAGCAATTTTACTACTCGTAAGTGTGGAGTTTTGCAACAAAAAAGGCGGCATACATATATTTTTTTACTAAATAAAATCCATTGTTTTCACAAAAAAGGGAATTCTTAAATGAATTTCGTATCAGAAGAAGAATGTAATGAATAATAAGTAGGTAGTTACATTTTTATTTTATTTTTTTTTGGTATTTGAATTGTTTAAAATTGCGTGTCTGTGCATAGAATTTGCATTCTTAAACATATACTTAAACTTATACATATTGTTTTGTATGACACATATTAATTTATAATAAAAAAAATATTTTAAAGATCTATTAGTGCAAAACGAGTCAAACTTTAAACACCTAGTAAAGAATGTATAGAAGAATATCAGCATTTAAAAAAAAAAAAAACTTTTTGACATGGATGCATAATTTAGATATTAAAATAGGGGTATTATTAAAGTTTTAAGTACGTGCCCTTGTTTATTTAATTAAAGCTCTTTAACGTCCTGGATATCGAACGTAAATAATATTCAACTAAAGTTTAGTCACACAAAGTGGACAGAAATTTAATTATTTTATCAAATCGATCTCGAACGAATCGGTTCAATTCATCGTTAGATTATACCTAATATAACCTATAATTAATGCAATGTAAACTTACACACTCTTCAATTCTGACTCTTCAAGGCAAGTATTTTTGGGTGAGAAGGGAAAAGAGAATAAAATGGATACACACAATTTTCATATTTCCTCTTATTTTGATCTTTCATGCATGTTGATTTGCATTAAAAAGTACGAAAATTGAATTGACGTGTGTGAATGAAATGGCAAGTTCAAAAGAGAATTGTACAAAAACTGCTCAGCTAAAACTGAAGTGTGTAAAACAAGACTTAATTCAGAATTAAAAAAAATTTCAGTAATTCATTCCATAAAAAATTTCCTATAATTCAAATTCAACCTTTGAATGATTAAATTTATTTTATTTCAAATCAATATTTTTTCTTTATTCAATTTTGTTTTGCTTTAATTACTTATTAAATAACATGATACAAAGAGAATAAGGTAGAACCGTTTGCACTCTTTGTGGAGCCATATTAACTTTCTGACGTTTAAATGGTTTACTATTTTATTGCCTAAATTCGTGCTACCATATCGACTTTTAAAATCCGACTTTTTTGTTTACATTTATTTTTTTTTTAACATTTTGAGAGATTGATACTCAATTTATAAAATTTGTGTAGATCAGATGAATTTCTCACGATGGTGCTAATACGAACCGTTTTAGGATTTTTGTAAATTTTGCTACTAAGCATTAACGTCCTTATTTTTTTATCCAAACAGAAGACTTCTCGAAATATTAATATATTAAGTATAGAATTTATCCATCCCCGTAAATAATCTACCACCGAAAAATGTTTGCATTTCCTTAAGATAAATGATCCGATAACTAAATAAGGTGAGATTACTGGCAAAACAATACAAAATAATTAATTCGGACTAACAATGCGGAATAAAACTTAATTTAATACGGTTTTCCTTATACGAGTACATATTTTAAAATAGTTTATATTAGTACAAATTACATATATTTAACAATAATTCCCCAAAATATTATTTCCCTGTTCCTTGAGTGGCAACGACTCTTTTGTTTGTTTACAAAAAAAAACTAATTTCTTAAAATCGCGATTACGTCAAATAATTTTATTTGTTTATGTCAAATAAATACATAAAATAATTTCAAATAAACAAATAAAATAATTTTATTTGACGTAAACGTTATTTTATTATAACGGTTAAACCTTCTGTTTTCAATCATATTAAATAATACAAATATAAATATTTAAAAAAAACTTTCTATGCGAACGTGTTTTCATATGTGAACCAAATCTTAAACAGATAAAAATTTCGGCTTCTCAACGGTTCTAGTCATCCTTTGTTCGAAATCGAGAAACATTTTTATTTCTGAGAGCCAAAGATTCGAATTACTTAGTTCAATAAAATATAATAATAAATGTAAATAAAGTTTATTAATTTCATCTGTATGATAAAACTTTATTTTTATGATTCCAATATAAAAGATACCAAGTGATCTTTTTCATAATTCAGGTACCTATATATAAATTCAATATATTCTTTACAACAATGATCGATCCACAAAAAAAAAATATGATAAAACATTGTCATCTTAATATTTGTAGTTAGTAAACATAATACATATGTACATACATTTGTACATACATATGTGTGTAAAAATATGTACATATGTACAGTATTTAATATTATTAAGCGTATTTGATGTGTACAGTTTCTAATAATACGATTACAATTAAGTGAATGAGTGTGTGGCTTGTGCGAATTGTTTTATTTAAAAACAAGTAAGAAAGTATAGTCGGTCAAGCCCGACCATATAACACCCTACACCCAGTATATGTATAAAACAGTTTTTCAGAAATAGGCGTTATATGAGAGTTATAACCTACATATTATGGACCAATCATCCAAAAATTTATTGTCATGATTGCTGTGGATATAAATATTACATATATGTGTTAAACTTTAACTCGATATAAATACTTTTAAAAGATTTATGGAGATCAAATTGAATTGCGGAGAGGATCATATATAGGAGTTTCGACTAATTATGGACCGACCATTATAAAATTAGGTGTCATTATTTCTGTATTTAAGAAATTTATGATCGTTAAAGTGATTTTCGGAAGTGGGCCTTATTTGGGAGCTACGACTAATTATGGACCGATCATAATAAAATTGTACCATATTATTTGTATATATATGAAATATATTCGTGTTTTATTCAGGAATTAACTTTGTAATATATTTAATGTATGGCCTTATTTAAGGCTTTTTATATTACTTTGAAATAAATAAAATATAAAAATATAAAATATTATTTGGACACCAACATTTTTGAGAGAGTTGTGCTCTTTAAAGTGATTTTCGGAAGTGGGCCTTATATGGAGGCTACGACTAATTATGGACCGATCTTGACAAAATTTGTAGATGTGATTTAGCTTCATTTATTACTCATTTGTGGTGAAATTTGTCTGCATACTTGCATAATTCAAACATTTATGATCGGTAAACCCCAATTTCGGGAGGACATTTGTATGGGGGCCAGGTGAAATAATGGACCGATTTCCAACAGTTTTAATCCCATCCGTCCTTAAGCCGAAAAAGTATTATGTACCAAATTTTATCGAAATATCTTCAAAATTGCGACCTGTACTCTGCGCACAAGCTTTACATGGACAGCCAGACGGATGGACGGACGGACATCGTTAAATCGACTCAGAAAGTGGTTCTGAGTCGATCGGTATACTTTCAGGTGGGTGTTGGACCAATATTTCTGGGCGTTACAAACATCAGCACAAATCCAATATACCCTCCCCACTATGGTGGTGTAGGGTATAAAAAACAAAAGGGTATAAAAAACAAAATATACAAACAACAACTTAACAAAAACAAGTGTGAAATGTCAATAACAAAACAACAACTAAAAACAGAATAAAATATTTATTATTAATACATATTGTCAACAAAAAACTAAACCGCAAAAAGTTTTGTACTTCATACTCTTATTTGGTGTAATAAATAATATTGATGCTAAAACGTTTATTTTTTAAAAATTGTTTCTCCTGTTTTTTGTTATTTAATTATTATAGTTTGTTAATTATTTATTAATAGCCGATTATCATTAGTTTTTTGTTTAATTTAACGTCACAATTTAAACGGTTATTACAGAAAACACAGCTTTATTAGAGATTTAGTTGTCAACAATGACATATGATCGTTAATCAATAACGGTTACAAATTTATTTTATTTTTATTATTGGTCCTTGGTTGAAATGTATACAAACATTTTAAATTGATAGAAAGTAATTGCACGAAATACCAAATTTGCTATATTCCAAGTTTACAATAAAATAATTACTATATTGACATTTTTCATTTTTCTTGACATTACTTAGCTCGATTTTATATTTAATATTAATATTATTTAAAATATGTTTTAAAATATAAACATAAAATTCTGTCGGATAAATATTTTAATATTTATGTAACAAACAAAACCATGTAATACTTTTGAACCACAAAATCATATTTATTTATTAATATTTAAGAAAAGTTATACAGTGAACTCACAGAAACGTGATCATCCAGTAACATGAACTTCTCAACAACATGTAATTTTTTTACATTGACTTCTCTAAAACGTGAACATAGGCTCAAGGTTCTAAAACGTGAACTTTTTATCGAATGTTAAAATTCAATTTTGTAAACTTATTTAAAAATTTTAAGATTCCTCGCAGAAGAATTACGTAGTTTGTTTGTTGTAAACAACTTTTGTTGCATGATAAGTAGTAGTTTCTTTTGTAGTTGTAGTCGCTCTTTTTCAATGAAAACTAAATCAACAAATTTATAATTGCCGTAGTTTAAATTTAGCGAACCTCTATTTTTGATGAATTCAATAACATAATTTAGAAATTAGTATCTGAGAAACCCTTTTGCAAACCATAGTAGCTATGAAGTATATTAAAATATGAAAGGAACTTACAAAAACTACCATCAAAACATTTTTCATAGGTGCAAAATAACGTACATACTTTATTTAAAATTAAATAAAAGATAAAAGACTAAAATAGGTTATAGAAAAAAATGCAATCCAAAACGTGAACACCATCGGTAAAAAACAAAATTCTCCGTATGATTACAGCAGATCCATGGTATGTTAAAAACTCCCGAATTCGCGAAGATCTAAGCGTGTCTCTGGTAAAAGCAGAATTCGTTAGGTACGCGATAAAGTATATCAACAAACTTGAAACACACCCAAACCCACTCGCACGTAACATCCTTAATTTTGGCGGCCATGCTCGGTTGAGAAGGTAGGACACCATTGATATCATCTCAAAACAGATGAATTTACAGACATAGTACGGTTGAAACATAATTTTGTTGTCTAGCATTGGCTAGCCTCAAATAAACTTTTTTTTTAGTATTAAGACTCGTATACTTATTGTTAGTTCATATTTTGAAGATTCAATAAATAAATACATATGTAAATGTAATAAAAAAAAAAAAAAACACACACTACCGCTTTAACTTTCCGTTGACAAGAGCTCAACATTGTTTAATTTCCTGATACTGAGTTTTTTTACTGCTTCGAGCTGATTTCCTTGATACGAATTTACTGCATCTTTTGAATAATGACATCTAAAATAATGAAATAAATAAAGTCTGGCCAAAACTATACTGAAGAGTAGTGACGTTTAATAAAAGGCAGTAAACGTGCTCTTCAGACCACATCTTCAAATTGCTTGCCAAACCTAAAATATTTATTCCTTTTTATAACTTTTATAGAAAAGTTAAAACAAAGAATTTTTACGGAATGAAACCTAGAAATTCTTAAAATTACAATTCCACATAGCAAATTAAAAGTGGGTTCATTCCGAAAATATTTTTGCTTTTTCTATAGAAGCAAAAAACGGAATCAATTCCACTTCCGAACGTAATTAAATTCTGTGACATGGTTGTATAATTAAATTTTGCTCAATTTGCTGCATTATAAAATGTTGGTCCCGCTAGCTGTTTCTTTGTTATTTCCTGGTTTGTTTTAATACAATTTTAGCTATATTTTTTTGATGATCTGTGTTTTATAACATTAACATTTTTTTTGGAAGCTTTATCTTTTTAGCAATTACTGAACCAGGCATTGTCGGTTTTTCAATTAATTTTTTAATGATTTTCTTTTTTATTAGATTTTCTATTGCTAAGCACTCATAGAAATATATTTGGTCTGATAAAATTATGCAAACTTTCAAAATCGAAATGAAAGTGATTAATAAATAGTCGAAAATAGATTATTAGGTTTCCATTCCATTCAGTAATAATGACAATGTACTTCATTCCCCGAAAAGCGGTTCTTTGCACCGGAACTCGGCGCATCGGAATGACCCGAGTTCTCTCGGCCAAGGACCGACATCCAGCAACTACTCTGTTACTTCAGCAGCTGCGTGTATCTTGAGCAACTTTCTCGTTTGTTATTTTGATATAATTCATATTCTTTTCATTGCAATTTATATGAAATGTTTTAAATATTTTATGTATTATTACCACCTTCAGAGCGACGAATGATGAAATGTGCATGCGCAAAACGAAGAAGTATGTACATAGTATGTATATTCATGGAATAAAGAACTTAAAATTGTATCGAAACACATTTTATAGCATTAAGGGTATTAAATATTATTTTTTTAATACCCATTTCAATCAAATACAATGGGTAAAAATGATAAGGCTCCAAAAAGCTGTTTAATGTTTTAGTTTGTGGTTGTATTGAAATAAAATTTTCTGTTACAAATACGAAAGAACCCTTTTTTGATTTCCCGTGGTTTGAGTCCTTTGAACAATTATAAATCAAAGTAAAATCTTGCTTCCAGAATTTTTTGAATTAAAATAATCAACGAATTTATATGTATAGTTTTGATGAATTTTTTAATATGTAATTTGATTGTATAATTTACTATGACATTGATAAGTGCTTAAAGGAATGCTGAAAATAAAATATAATTTAAATATTCCATTGTTTCAGTTATAATTCAAACTACCTAAAGGAAACCCTTTTTGATTTTTAAATTAAATTTGTTCTTAAGAAATCGTCGTCATCTTCTTCTTCAATTACACTATATGATTGTTTAGCTCCTGCGGCGCCCACCTTTTCCAAATGTGTTTCGAAAAATTCTTCAACCGTATCGGTGTTCCACTTAGTAATGGATAAGGTCTCTTTAACGTTACCGTTTTTCTCCAACAATTTAACAATAGGATCTAAACCTCGTACATATTTGATGGTCAAGTTGGGGAATTTAGCTGGCCGACCACTCTTAATAAAAGCCTGGATCTGAGGATATGCACGGAATTTACAAGTACATACTTCCAAAATTGCTTTGGGATAACGACGTTGGGCAGCCGGCAATTCATCCAATTTACAGCATTCACGACAATGTGGCCTAATTAACGGAAATTAGCAAGTGAAAAGTCTAAACTTTAACGTAGAATTTGCGTAATACCTACTTTATTGCTTCCAAACCAAAATCATCAAGTTTTTCACAACTAGAACACAATAATTGGCCTTTGATGAAACCCAATTCACGACAATCGTCCGCCGTGAATTCTCCTACTGCATATGTCTACATAAACATGAAACGTATTTTATTAAATATGTACATATTTTATGCTTAGAAAATACTTACTACAAATATTGTAAGTAATAAATGTACTAATTTTATCATTTTGTTATAAATTTTACTAGTTTACTATTAATTGCCGACACGTAAAAATTTACGATAAAAAACATAAACATATATGTAGTGAACACAGCCACATTTTGACAGCTTCTTCAATAGGGTGATTCAAACAAAACTATTTTTTATGCAGGGTTTTTAATAAACAACAAGTTGCATAACAAAACATGGTTCGAAGTTGTTGTTATTTCAATTATTATAATGCAAACTGTAAAAACGTTATTGATCAACATTTACTAAATCTATTTTCAGCAAGAAAGTGTAATTGTATGTGGCAAGTTACATAGCACAGCGCGTGTTTATTATTTTTAAACAAGTGCAATGAAGCACAAACTTAAGGTATGGTCCCACTTGGCAAATATTTGCCGAAAAATACGTAAACAATTAAGAAAGTATAGTCGGTCAAGCCCGACTATGTAGTACCCTACACCCAATATATGTATAAAACAGATTTATAGAAATGGGCGCTATATGGGAGATATTATTATGTGTACATACATAAATACTTTTAAATATTTGGAAAACAACATTTTTAAAAGAGTTATGCTCCTTAAACTGATTTTGGGAAGTGGGGGTTATATGGGAGATACGACTAATTATGGACTGATTATCATAAAATTCTACCATTTTATTTGTATATATACTAAACATATTTGTGTTCAATATTATTAGGATACCGACATTTTTAAGAGAGTTATGCACTTTAAAGTGATTTTCGGAAGTGGAGCTTATATGGGAGCTACGAGTAATTATCTTCACAAAATTTGTGATGTGATTTGGCTTCATTTACAACTCATTTGTAGTGAAATTTGTTTGGATACTTGCATAATTCAAACATTTATTACGGTTATACTCCTATTTCGGGAGGACATTTATATAGAGGCCAGGTGAAATAATGGACCGATTTCCACCAGTGTTAACCCCATCCGTCCTTGGACCGAAAAAATATCATGTACCAAATTTTATTGAAATATCTTCAAAATTGAGATCTGTACTCTGCGCACAAGCTTTACATGGAGAGCCAGCAGAGAGACATCGTTAAAAAACATCTTCACAAATCCAATATACCCTCTCCAGTATTGTGATGTAGGGTATAAAAACTTTGTTCATTTAGGACAAGACACAACAAATATTTAGCCTCATTTTATTTGGTGCTGTTTAATCTTGCAAAACTCTTGTAAGAGTAAACAACGTCAAAAAAAATTAAAGTAGACTTCAAATGTACTTTAAGAAAATTTTGTCTAAAAGCACACTTCAAACCTACTTTATTTTTTTGCATACGGCAGATTAACTCTTTCCTTTCTTTGCCCTTCCGTCTGAAGTTCCAAGAAGCCAAAAAACATCAAAACGGAAGTCTCATAGTAAAGTCTTCAAAGATTTTGTTAATAATATGATGAGGTTGCGGAAACTCAATTTGCCTTTACCTAAAAAAAGTGGCGTTTTTTGGAATGGTGGCGGAATCTTTTGATGATTATTTTTCCTTAATTATTCACGTAACCAAATTAAAAATCCGCTGGAATAGCTCTGACGGAGTTCTTCTCAAAGCTATCTTTTAAAACGATAAATAAGCAGTCAAAGACATCTGAAGACATTCTTTTCACTACACATAATTACCCATGGGCAACGGTTTTTATTTTTTGGAAAGTAACAGCAAAAAAACACTCCGTTTAAAATACAAAAGTGACGCATCCAATATCGTCTTTTTAAAATAATTTAGAACCCTTCTTTTATTTAAAACTCTTTCTTTTACTTCCCTCAATGCAATTATTAAGTAGACCTTTAATTACGCCTTTTATCAGGCATTACTTGGCATACGTGGACAAGGCCTTGATTGCCAATGACACGCCATGTAAAATTGAAATGATTTTGCAATGAGGCTAGAAGTCCTTGTCAATGCAAAATAAAGCATTCTGGAAGGACTCTTTTCAGCATATTTTTCCCGTTGGGCAATTAGGTTCAAAAAGAACAACTAAGGTGAAGAGTTGAGTGCCTGTTGTTCCTGTATTGTGTTGTATTTGTTGCCGATTTGCACTCATCTTGTATAATTACACCATGTACATATGAATGTATGTATGTTCTGTAGTATTAGGATATTTATAGTATGTGACTTTATTAATTTACTTGAAAACATAAACATAATTTACAAAAACATTTTTATATTTATACTTGTATTATAATGCAATTGAATTGATTTTAACACGCAAATAAAAATAAATCATTATGATTGGAAACAAATTTTTATCATGGAGTCTACCAATTATCACCATCTATATGTTTGATAATTATTAAACCAGTTCATTGTTTACTTTTTAATTATCATTAGCTCTGTAAAAAAGTAATACATATAATAAATATAGTATTAATTATATCGAAATATTTACTTGCCTGGCAAAAAGTTCTGCAACTGGCACTGGTCGGTGTCTTAGAGCGGGATGATCTGTAGTAGATGTAGTTAAATCACGGGTACTTACATTTTCATTTTGGATATTTGGTTTGTGATCACCCTGAATTGAGACTCCATGATGGATGGGTTTCTGGTATGGTTTAGATTCCGATATTTCTTCCACCTGTACTTCATGTTTATTGGGGTGATTTTCAATGCTTGTTTTTACTTCTTTAATGTTTTCATGAGATTCTTTCTGCAGTTCTTCTTTATGATGACCCACAACTGGCCCTGATACATTAGACTTATCATGTTGTATAGCATCGGCTGAATCCTTAAAAACAGCTGGTGTACTTTGTGATTTTTGTACACCTTCTGGGTGGAAATGCTCGTAATAATGTGCTGACAAAGCTTGGGGCTTATGAAAACCAGTGACACCAGCGTATTCCTGATTATGTCCTGGTTGAGGTTTTTGCAATCCTTCCGTGGCAAGACGTTTATGAACGTGTCCTGGCAATGTTTGAGATATATGATGTACTTGAATATCTTCTTCAGTCTTTCCGTTATTGTTTTTGGTAATATGGTCCTGAAGGTTGGGCAAAATTTGGGATTTTTCAAAACTTGATTGCGATATGTGATCATGATTAAAAACTGGCAATACTTGAGGTTTAAGGATTCCTTGTGTATTTAAATGTTCCTTTTCGTTAGTACTTTCTTTTTCTGATTCCTCTTTATGTACTTTATGTTCATTTTCATCTATGTGTGATTCACTTTCATGGCTGTCTTTTAGAGATTCTTCAGAATGGTGGTGCTTAGGAATTAAAGGCACTGGGATATCACGTTTATGTTTTTGTTTATCTCCAGTAGTTTCTTTTACAAGTAATGGTAATGTTTGGGGTTTCTGAATTCCTACTGTGGTAACATGCTCATGATTCTGAGCTGGCGATGTTTGAAGCCGATGATGATTTTTAGGATTGACTTCTTTCTTATCATCGTAAGTTTTCTTTTCATTGATATCTTTTGGAGATTCTTCAGGATGTTGGTGCTTAGGAACTAAAGGCACTGGAATATCACGTTTTTGTTGTTGAGTGTCTTTAGGAGATTCTTTCAAAAGTAATGGAAGTGTTTGTGGTTTTTCTAATCCTACTACGGCAACACGATCCGGAATGTGAGCTTGCACTGTTTGATGTACATTATGATCTTCAGAATTGAGTTCTTTTTTAACTTCGTGAATTTCCTTTTCATCGGTATCTTTTGGAGATTTTTCAGGATGATGGTACTTAGGAACTAAAGGTACTGGGATATCACGCTTCTGTTGTTGTGTAGATTTATTTGAGGGTGAAAATATGGCTGGTAAGCCTTGAGGTTTCTGATATACTTCAGTTGTAACCTTTTTGTCATCTTCTTCTTTATCTTTATGTGCTTCTTTATTATCGTTGTTAGTTTTTGAAATTTCATCTCGGCGCTTATTCTTAGGTTTGAGTGTTTCTTGAATAACATCTTCTATTGGTAAAAAATCTGGCAAAGTTTGTGGTTTCTGGGATTCTTCAGCCTTAATATGTTCAGCTTTTTGGTATGATTCGGCATTTCTACGATTACGTTTAGTTAAACTTGGCTTATTTGGAGTCTGTGGTTTCTTAGTAACTGTGGGAGCTTTTGGTGTTTCTGGAGCATTGGCATAATATCCTGGCTTATGATCACGTTTTGTTATATGATGAACATGTTCTCTCGGTAATACAGTTGGATAAAAAGGTTGTTTGGTTTCTCTTTTATATTTAGCAATTTCCTTGGGATCAGTAATTAATGTAATTTTCTCTCGCGGTTTTAGTTCAACTAAGACACTAGGATTAACTGGGCTGGGGTGCTGCAATTCCACCGTTGGGGCTGCAATAGCACAAGCCACTACTGTGGCAATTATGACCTAAATAATATTATTGGTTTTTATGAATTTCACGACTTTTTTCAATCAAATTTTAACTTACAAAAAATTTCATTATATGTATGTACATATACTTTGTGCGTCTTTTTCGTATAAAAATTTTGTAAATACTAAATTTAAACTCAGTAAGATGAGTCTTTTATAGATTTTAAGCTTAACATTTATTTTAATGGATGTCAGATGTTAAAATATCTCTCGAACAGTTTTTTAATAATAAACTAATTCGTAACATAGCGCTAATTGCTAATAACAACATTTCGTTGTATTTTTATATTTTCTACAAATTTATATTGAAAAATAATAAAAATACTTTTACTCGAATACGAATACACATGTTGTTCAGTTTTTAATTTTGGAATTAATAGAAAAATGGTATACCTTTATTGCAAAAATATTTATTTTGAATCATCAGTTAACACTCGATTGTTAAACAAATAACCCAAGTTTGTTGGATTGTGTTTTAGTTTTTATAGGTTTAATGCTGTTGTTATTTTATAGACACCATGGAATCTTCGACAAGTATTTACAAAACTCATTCAACATTGAAAGTCGTAATTAAAAAATAATTTAATGAACAATTACATATTAATTTGTCTACTTCTTTTGAAATTAAAGAAAGTTGTAGTGGAGTTTATTAAAATTTTTACGTATGGAAATTTTTTTTTAATCAAAATTGTTTGAGGCATTTCAGATTTTATTATAAGTTTGATAACATGCATACTTATCATCAATATGCTAACAAAAATCCTACGTAGGCTCTCCAATACTCCTGAAGATTGTAGGATTTTTTGGAATCTTCTCCGTATTCCAAAGAATATATTAGTAGCTTTTCTGATTTAATCACCCCTATCGCGAATAAAAATTCCACATGAAATTTGTTCTCTTTTCACATTTTTCCTATTAAAATTCGATGTTAAAAAAATAAAAGTGAACAAATTTCATGGTGAATTTTTATTCACGATAGGGGCGATTGTGTCTTTAAGGTAAAACATTTTTAAACCAACATTTTACAATGTTTTTAGTTGACAACCTGTACTGTCATTTTGATGTGTTTTTTTTTTATAAATTTGCTAAATTTTAAATTTTGTTTACAAAATCTTAATTTTTTTACAATAAAGTAAAAAAATTTGTTTGCCAAAACAATTTTGAAATATATGTATTTTATTTATGTATGTACATACATAGGTATTCATTGTTAAAAAAATATTTTAGGCACATTGGAGTGAATTAGGAATGTAAACATCGGCGTAGGTAGGCCTTTTTCCTGGGGGGATCTTTTTTGAACACTTTTTAGTAAAAGCTATGGAAAATTGTTCAAATAAAAAAATGCAATAAAAGAATAAAAATTCTGGGGGTGGCTAAATTTTTTCTGGGGGGGGCTTAGCCTCCCCCAGACCGGGCTATCTACGCCGATGAATGTAAATGTATGTTTATTATGATGTTTCGCTATTAAAGAAATCTGAAGTATTAAAAACTGGCACAGCTACAAATTTACCATCTTTTAGATTTGTAGCTACTACAGGATCCTCCACAGGCGACAGTGTATTTGATTCTGACACAGATTTGGCTTTCGCTAGCAAAGGTTTGAACAGTAAACCTTTTAAACTGTAGTCGGTAACATTCAATTCAGCTTCAGCTATTTCTATTGATCTTTCCACTTCATCCATATTGTTGTTAACTACACCAATAAAATGTTCCAATTGATCAATGCGTCCCCTGAGAATTTCAAATTGAGTGTCATAAGCTAAAATACTGTTGGTATATTGATCCATTATAACATTGGTTTCACCTTTTACCTGTCAACATTGATTTATACAAAATTATATAAATAAATTCATATTATTTATTAAATTTTTTTACATTAACCAATAAAGATTCCAGTTCATCTAATCTCGTCAACATATCATCTATGCTCATACATATTGGATTGATCTGAAATTTAAAAGTTAATGGATGTTTTTTAAACAAAATTTTTTTATGTAAACTTATGCCTTACCTCCTTATCTAAACTAACACTTTGTAGTAGTTTACTATAGTCTTGGGAAGCCTTTTCTACCATTTTTTGTAAAATATTTATAATTTCAACATATAATAAATAACCAATATTTGTAAATAAACCCCAGCTGTTTCGCTTTGTTTAGTAAGCATTTAGTGCACCCTTCTCCAACAAAGTTGTATATTTAGTTTATTTTAGATAATGTTATCATTATATTATTACGTATCCATACGTATGTATAACGTTATGTATGCCTAAAATAATTATATATATTGAATATGGTGATATTTAAACTTTTTTAAGATATTAATTAATATGGTTATTTCTTTAATTTATTATAATTTTATACTACCAAATATATCAGGTCATATCAATGACAGTGCAGTGTACACAAAGTGCGGTATAGCTGTATCAGATTTCAATGTTACTTTATTTTGTTTTGTTTCTGGGCTTATACAGCATCCAGTAAATTGACAAGTATAATAGACGCGAGAAAAAATAGTTTGAGACCGGAAAACTTTAATAAAATATTTTTTGCTATAGTTTATTTTAAGGATAAAGTATATAATTTATATTGTGAAATGAGTAATTACCGGGGTATTGGAGGCGGTGGCTTCCCTTATAAATCAAACTCAACACGGGGTGGTGCTTCTATGAATGCAGTGCCACCACCTTCATCGCTAAACCATCGTGGCTATCAAAAGGGCAATGCACGAGAAGCCACAGCTACTGCAGGCACATCAAAATATGGTTATTCGACACTGGAATCTATAAGTCAATTTTCAAACTCTCAAAATTACATTGGCAAACGTAAAGCATGCACTGAGGATGACTACTTTGACGATGATGATGAACAAGTGCCGCAACAGGCCTACATGCCGGCTCCTGGATCGCCGGGCTTTCAAAAGTCCAAAAAAGAAGAAAGTGATTCAGATGAAGACCCCCTGGATCAATTTATGGCCGGTATAGAACAGCAGGTTGAGAAGGAAAAGGTGATCAAAGATACCACTGTGTCGGCAGTTGCTGGACTCGGCACTAGTCAAAGAAAAGGTGTTAGAGGAGATATAGACGAAGAAGATGACGAAGAAAGTTACTATCGTTATATGGAAGAAAATCCCCAAGCTGGCCTCAGGGATGATGGATCGGATGTTGAAATTGAATACGATGAAGACGGCAACCCCATAGCTCCACCCAAAAATAAAAATATTGATCCACTTCCTCCCATATACCATTCCGAAATCGACTATGAAAGTTTTGAGAAAAATTTCTACACACCTCATGAAGACATAGCCAATTTGGACGAGGAACAAGTCAGAGATTTGCGAAAAACTTTAGGTGTAAAAGTTACCGGCCCAGAACCACCAAAGCCTGTTACCTCATTTGGTCATTTTGGGTTTGATGAACCTCTTATGAAGGCTATACGTAAAGCTGAATATACACAGCCCACACCAATTCAAGCACAAGCCATACCTGCTGCCTTGGGAGGTCGCGATATTATTGGTATTGCGAAGACGGGCTCGGGTAAAACTGCCGCATTTATTTGGCCGATGTTGGTGCATATTATGGATCAACGTGTACTAAAACCAGACGATGGGCCTATAGGTTTGATATTGGCTCCCACTCGTGAATTATCTTTGCAAATCTACAACGAAGCTAAGAAATTTGGTAAAGTGTACAATTTAAATGTTGTGTGTTGTTATGGCGGTGGTTCTAAATGGGAACAGAGCAAAGCTTTAGAGCTGGGAGCTGAAATCGTGGTAGCAACACCAGGTCGAATGATTGACATGGTTAAAATGAAAGCTACCAACTTAAGGAGAGTAACTTTTATGGTACTTGACGAAGCTGATCGTATGTTTCATATGGGTTTTGAACCTCAGGTGAACAATTTAAAAATCAATTAATTTGAATTATTCTATAAATTTGAATGTTACTTTAGGTCCGCTCAATTTGCAACCATGTAAGACCAGATCGTCAAACTTTACTCTTTTCGGCCACTTTTAAGAAACGCATTGAACGTTTGGCTCGTGACGTCTTAGCTGATCCTGTGCGCATTGTGCAAGGCGACCTCAACGAGGCAAATCAAGACATTACACAATACGTATATGTTTTCCCAAATCCAATGCAAAAGTGGAATTGGTTGCTTTTAAATCTTGTACGCTTTCTTTCCGAAGGAAGTGTTTTGATTTTTGTCACCAAAAAAGCGGATGCCGAATCGGTGGCAAACAATTTGTTGGTCAAAGAGTACAATTGTCTCTTGTTACATGGTGACATGGACCAAGCAGATCGAAACAAAGTCATAACACAATTCAAACGTAAAGAATGTGATATTTTAGTAGCCACTGATGTTGCAGCGCGTGGTTTAGATATTCCGCATATTAAGAATGTTGTAAATTA
Source organism: Bellardia pandia (assembly GCA_916048285.2). Lineage (NCBI taxonomy): Eukaryota > Metazoa > Arthropoda > Insecta > Diptera > Calliphoridae > Bellardia > Bellardia pandia. Next base: position 53,443,836 of record OU696531.1, read on the forward strand.
CGATATAGCTAGAGATATTGATACACATACCCATCGCATTGGTCGCACAGGCAGAGCGGGTGAAAAAGGTACAGCTCACACACTTGTAACGGAAAAAGATAAAGAATTTGCGGGACATTTAGTACGTAATCTGGAAGGTGCTGATCAAGAAGTGCCCGATGATTTAATGGAGTTGGCAATGAAGAGTTCTTGGTTCCGCAGTTCACGCTTTAAACAGGGTAAAGGTAAAAAGCCTGCGGGTAACCATACTGGTTTAGGTTATCGTGAACGTTCTGGCTTTGGTTCAAAAACATCCTCAACAGCTTCTACTGACATCAGCTCTAGTAGTAGCTTTACATCTACCAGCAAATCATTATCTTCTGCTGGTCCCGCCACAGATCGCTATGCCGCAATGCGCGAAGCTTTCCGTTCACAATATCAATCACAGTTCAAACCTTCGACAGACCGAACATGGGAGGAAACTGTTCCTGAAGCTGGAGTGTTTGCCGCACCAGCACCTCCTCCAACTTCTCTGATGAATAGTAGTAATCAGACTCAAGCGGACAAACGTAAAACTAAGAGAAGTCGTTGGGATTAAGTTAAACAACGAATTTATATGCAGCCTAATTTATTGCTTCGAAATAAATAACCAACAATGAAGGTGCATCTATATTTAGTGCTAGTGTTTAAACTGATTAATAACAACTATCTAATATGTGAAACACTTTTTCTAATGTTTATTGCATTAAGTCTTGCGTTCTTATCTATAAAACTAAAATTAAAACCTCTAATAATTCGTTTATTCATTTTAAATCCTTCATGGGAAAAATTGACAGTAAGTGTAAAAAGTAAAATTTAATCACTCAAAAATAAATAATAATAATGTTATAACAGGAGCACAAAAACTAGCGCAGATATTTGAATGCAGGTTTTTGCTATCTATTGGAATAAAAGTCTAGTTTTTATAGAAACATTGCAAATTCATCCACTAACACAACCAATTTGGGAATTAATAAAGTTATGAAACATAATTTATTGCCACAGTTCTTTTCTCAAATCAATTTGCAAAATTGCTTCAAAAACCATTTAAAAAATTATTTTTATAACAAGCACATAAAGTGATATTAGGTGTATACCACCTTCAAACCTTCATATCTCAAAAACTAGCTGAGATATTTAAATGTATTTTTTTGCTTTCTATTGGAATATAAGTCTAGTTTTTATAGACACATTGCAAATTCATCCACTAACATGACCAATTTGGGAATTTGTTGTAAAGTTATGAAACATAGTTTACTACTGCCAATTTTTTCAATTTCTTTTACAGATGCGTACATATACCTTGTATTGTTGATCTTCTTTCATTCTATCACCACTCTTAATTTCATTCATTCTAAACAGATTTTTAGGAACTAAATAAAAAATAGTTCGTTCGCCAACATTCTTTTTTATTTCAAACCAATTTGCAAAATTGCTTCAAAACTCATTAAAAAAATAATTGTTATAACAGGAGAACATAATGTGATAGTAGGTTAATTTCAGTCTAAGACAATTTTCAAAACTTAATATCTCAAAAACTAGTAGAGATCTTTAAATAGAGTTTTCTGCAATGTATTGAAATAGAAGACTAGTTTTTATAGAACCATAACAAACTCTTAAGAAATGTCGGTTTTCAAAATCTATTTATTATATTTAGAAATAATTAGTTTCTGAACGTTTACCTTTCCGCTGTGAGAAATTAAATAAATTCAGTTTAGTGACAGAATTAAAACTAGTAGAGATCTTTAAATAGAGTTTTCTGCAATAGAAGACTAGTTTTTATAGAACCATAACAAACTCTTAAGAAATGTCGGTTTTCAAAATCTATTTATTATACTTAGAAACAATTAGTTTCTGAACGTTTACCCTTCTGCTGTGAGAAATTAAATAAATTCAGTTTAGTGACAGAATTAAAACTCTCTTAAGGCCCAGCCATAACTGGTTTAAAATCATTACAATGTAATACATGGAGGCACTGTTACAAAATTATCACCAATATTTTTTTTTTGATAACTTGAGAGTTAGTTTAAGCCAGTTATGTTTGGGCCTTTAATTTTTATATTTATTTTTATTTTATTTAAATAATTCATAATAATTAAATTATGTTTTAATATTTTTGTTTGCTTTTGTTAATATAATTCCTTTTGTTTACATTTAAATATTTTATTTAAATTTGATATTTACACCAAATTGTTATTTTTGAGATACTTTTTATTTGTTGGGAGGATTGATTTGAATCTTATATATGTATGTGTGAGTGTGTGTGTGTGAATGAGTTTTTTAAGTTGAATGTTAAATTTTATTTAATAAAATCACATTTATGCACTTTTATTTGTTTACACAAGCGAAATATATAGAACTATATACACAAACATACATACATAATAACATATGCATATAGTATATAAATATTTTTTTTACATATTGAAACCACTACTTTTTATATAAATTATTTTACAATTTAAAATATTGTTAATTTCTATAGTTACATTGAAAAAAGTCTACTTTAGAAGCTAAAGATAAGATTTATTTAACTACGATTTTCATAAAATTAAATGTTGCTTGATTTGTGTTTGTTTTGTTTAAATTGAGTTGTTTTAATTACACCATCACTTGTTTTATTTAATTTTTGTTTGTTAAATGGAGGAGTAGGTGGAAAGTGGGAGTAGGGTTATACAAATTATTGGCTTTTGATTTTGTGGAATTCGCGTGATATTTGCTTTTTTTTTTTTTGTTGAAAGGAGTTTGTGATAAAAAATTGGTCCTTGGTTTTATTTGGCTGTTAATAAATATGCAAATTATTTAAAATTTAATTCAATATTATTTGAATTTTTTTTATGAAAACAAAGCTTTTAACAAAAGCTGATTTTGTACTTGTAATTAAATTTGGATTTTGTTCTTTCGTTAAGTTTGATTTTATTGAGTTTTTATTGCGTTTAAATTAAAACAAAAAAATTGGAAAAAATAAAATACTCTGGTTTTGTTGTTTTTTTTTTCATTTAATACATTTGTTTATTTTGTTGGTTTTATAATTTGTGTACACTTTTTTTTTATATATTTATGTATATTGTTTTTATGGTTTTATTTTTTATTTTATAATTTTTATGATTTTCTTTTATATATACAACTTAAGAATTAATTTAATTTTATGCTTAAATACTTAAATTCTGTTCTTTTGCATAATTTTTGAATATATTTTTTGTGTTTTGCTTTTATTATTTAAAAATTACAACTTATGAAACTAATTATTTATTTTGTATAATTTTAAGCATAATAGGTTTTTTTTTAATATAATTTTTTAAGAATATGGTTTACATTATATTTTAAATATTTAAAATTATTTAACAATTTTTGTAATGTTTTTTTTTTTATAAAAATTTAATACTTTGTACAAGTTGTAAAAGAAAAAATAAACATTTTGAATAAAAAAATGCTTTAATAAAATTATAGTTGAAAAAGCGATTGATTGATGATATAACGGGTGACGCAAAAGTAATCCTCCTATTAGAAAATGCTATACATTTTGCGAGGCCCCTATTGTCAGTTCTGTTTTGACATTTGTGTAGTAAACACATGCGAAATACACGTTAATAAACAATGTTACGCTACACTGCTCCAGAACGCGGAATATTGCAGAACTGACATTAGGGGCCAATCGCAAAATTTATAGCATTTTCCTGATAGGAGGATTACTTTTGCGCCACCCTGTACATACTATAAAATATTAAAAAATATTTTTAATAAAAACTTAGTTGAAATTTTGCAAAATATAACAAAAAATATAAATAGAATATTCAAAACCATAACTGTTTCTTTTTGTTAATACATATATAATTTTATTATTTTTTAAATTTTTTGTTTAAAGTTTTAATTTTTAAAATCACATTTCATTGTTTTCAAAATCGTTTATTTCTTTTAGTTTTTTTGTGTAGTTTAGTTTTTTTAAAACACTTTTTATACGTTTTTTGTTTTGTTTGTTTAATAGCTTTTATAAATTTATAAGCTGCTGTTTCACAAAATTTAAATATTTTCGTTAGTTTTAAGATTAAACTTCGTACGCTTTATATATATTTTAATTTAGTAATACTATTTACAATGTAGTTTATTAAGTTGGGATTGGTTTTATCATAAATTTTTCTAAATATTCTGTTTTCTTTAAACTTTTAGATATATTTTTTATATTTTTGATAAAGGATTTGCTGTTGTTATTGAAGGAAATGTTTATATTTACATTAGGTGTGTTCACATTAATTCAATTCTTGGAAAGGGAATTTACTTCCGGCAATCCTTTAAACTTTTTTTTCGTTAGTTTTAAGAAATGAACACACCTGTTAAATTGTTTGTTTTAAAGCATGTTAAAGTAATAATTTAATTTAATTAATTTAATCAAATAAGGAGGCCAAAATATCTTCATTGTTATTGTTATTACTGGAGCCGCTGGAGGGTGGGGTATTTAAATCCGGTTGTGGATCTAAATAGGACAATATTTCCAGTGGATCAACATCCGAAAGCAGCTGGAAGTATACATAAAAATATATGTATGAAATTAATAAACTTGTAAATGATAAGAAGAACAATTTGAACATAAAGTGTTTATAATACTTACATTCAAGTCATTGGCGGCATCGGCATGATTCATATTTGAAGGATCAAAACTATTTAGTTCGGCATTCAAATCGCCCTCATTTAGATTCACCAAATCGGATGATTGTGAATTTATTAATGAGTTTATAATTTGTTCTTGTTGTGACTGTTGTTGTGTGTGTTGTTGTTGCTGCTGACCATCTTGTTGTTGACTACTGCCACCAGTAGACATGCGATTATTTGGAGTACCCGGTGTTTGTGGTGAGTTGTGATTACTGGAATTATTACCGCCATTCGGTGTAGAATTCAAGGGCTCGTTATGCGCCGAACTAACCGAAGGTGGACCGCCTGGTGTCATGGGATGACTGACACCGCCAGGTGTATGTGGTGTATGCGGGGTATGGGGCATCTAAAAGTAATTAAACAAAATTACTAACAATAAGTTTTCAAAAAATATTTTGTAAATTTTGTGAAATTACCTGATCATTAAGGGATTTTTCCATGGCATTTAGTTGATCTAGAGGTTCATTTAAATGAGTCATAGAGTTGTTTTGATGGGCTGAATCTTGCTGCTGTTGTTGTTGCTGCGGCATATCACCCGGTGTTTGTGGATTATTAAAATTATCGAAACTATTGCGATTGCCGACACTATAACAATAAAAGAAAATTAGCTTTTTAAATACATATTCAGAAATATCTAAGTTTAATGAACTGACCCATTATTGCCACTTTGATTTCCACTGCTACCGCCCATCATGTTGCCATTGGCAATAGAATTCATATCATGACAGTTATAAGGACTCATTGCTTGTGTATTATCCCATGTGGGTAATTGCGTTGAACCGGGAGACATAACCTTTGTCATGTCATCGCTGAAATTTTCCTGCTTTATGGCTGGTATGCTCATGCTATTACTATTATTGTTATTGGCATTGCCAACATTAGAGCCAGCTGAGGATGGGCCGGCTGGACCGCCACCGACACTGTTGCCCGTATTACTATTTGGACTGCCTTGTATATTACCCTGCACTGCACGCCAGTTAGCTGAGGAATCAATAACCACTTCTTCGACATCCGTATTGCTGAGTGTATTCAAAATGGCCCAGTAATACTGATCGATTTCTAGACTTTCGGTTAACGCAGGTTTACTACATTCCGGACAACGCCACGTTCCTCGTTCGCAGTTCATCATTAAATAACCCTCCAAATCGAAGCACTGGACATGTTTACATTCAAGACCACGGGCAGGCAAACGTATTCGAGATTTCATGATCGGACATTTTAATGAGATCTTTGCGCATTTGTTAGGATCATTCACATTGTTGCCATTGTTAGAGCCGTCGGGATTTTGCGGATTTGGACCACTGCCACCCACCATACCAATAGCAAAGTAACGCTTTATCTTGGCCACACTATGTTCCAACGGCAGCAGATTACGTTTGTGTAAACTTTGCATTACTTGCCGCACAGATGGTCGATGGACTAGTTGTAAAACGAATAAGTGAGACTAAAAATAAAAAAATTATATTAGTATGTAACAACATATATACATATGTATTTGTTTATGAAATCTTTTTCTTTTAATCGATTAAACTTACACAACAGCAGGAACTAGCAGTTAACTGTAATGTATTACGTCCGGGTTGGCATACAGATTTCAAATATAGCGGTCTTAAAGCTTGACCGGTCTTCTCGGAACGTTCTATATTAAGTGGGGTAGCATTAGCCGATACAGTAACCGTATGTGGCCAATTGGTATTCATTTGTCTATCATCTTGATGGAAGCATTTTAATTGTAGTTCCAAATCCGATCTGTAGAAATAAATTTATCGAAATTAATTTAATTTTTCAATGAAGTCTTTTAGGTGTTTGTTAAACTCACCGACACATGAGGGTATTATAAACATTTTGCTTAAGGTGGAATACATGATTGCTAACGGAAAGATTGTGTAACAAGCGGAAAGGTGGAAGTATAATGCCATCGCGTACTGGGAATGTCAGTCTCATTTCTTCGCCTTAAAAGAGTAGATTTGTCAAATTTATTAAATATTACTTTAGAAATCATGTTAATAATTAAATTATGTTTTAATTTTTTGATATTTATGTATATAAAATGTATAGGTACATACATACATACATAAATTGTACAATACTTACAATTATCCATTTGAGGTTTAATATCAGGATTTGGACTGACGTAGGGTACACTGCAGGCAGGTGTTAAAGGAGGTGTTGGATTGCCAGGAACTGGACTGTGTTGATAATTTTGTTGAAAACTAAAATAAATTGTGTCATTAATATCAAATTTATTGGAAGTTTTTTATAAACATTTTAACTTACCCTTGATTTTGATAAGGATTGCCAGTACTAGAAGCAGAGCCGGGACCAGCCGGACACATGCCACCACCAGAGCTGCCACCATTCATACCCATTCCAGGTTGAGAGCCAGGATAAAATTGTCCTTGTTGAGAATGATGTGAACTGGGACCGTAACCGCCACCGGCAAAACGTTGCATTGAACTCATACAGCCACCAGGACCCATACCGCCGGGACCCATACCACCAGGACCCATGCCGCCAGGACCCATACCACCGGGACCCATGCCACCGGGACCCATACCGCCAGGAACCATGCCACCGGGACCCATACTACTCATACTGCCACAATTTCCTGGTCTACCATATCCCGCCATAGGACCTGCTCGCCCATAGCCAGCTTGCATGGGCAAGGGTACACCATTACTTGTTTGTGGATGCATTGGACCAGCACCGTATGGCATGCCACCGCCCTGTTGTTGAGGAACATTTTGAGAATTCATGGGATACATGCCACCTCTCTTTTGTGCCGCATGCATTTGTGGATTGGGATAGGGTGTCATGCGTCTTTGATTATATCCACCATTGGCCATACCTTGCATTTTAGCCATGGGATTCATGGCACTCATTTGCTGCTGCTGTTGCTGCTGCTGATGCAAAGACATACTACTGGCCGAACCACCATGACCCATACCACCACCAGGTTGCATGCCACCCATACCATTCATGGACATATTTTGCATTTGATTCATGCTCGTCATCTAAAATAATGGAAAAATAGGGTTTTTTTCATAAAAATGTTAAAATCCAGTTAAGTAATGAAATATGTATGTATGAATGTGTGTATGTATGTATGTATGTATGTATGTAAATATGTATATTTGACCTGCCATCATTTAGCTACAGTCATATAAGGTTAGAACGAACTATGTCTAAAGGGAACACTATTGTACGGTTCTATTCATATTCGTTTATAACGAACTAGTTCCCTTGAAGTTTATTATAAATGTGTTCCACTGTATATAAAGTAACACAGGCTTATTAACAAACATGACAATGAATTGTAAACAATATTAAAAAACAATACAAAATATACAAGTATGTATGAATGTACGTTTAAAAAGTAATTAAAGGTATAGCCAAGTATTTCCAGAAAAAAATATTCATGATTGTATTATATTTACACATACAAACCTAAAACCTACATACATATGTACGTACATAGATTTTCTTAAGTCTAGTCTACTCAGCAAACATTGGTGCAAGCGAATTTTAAAAAATTTTTTTTTTGGTCAGTTAAAGATTAAATTAGTTTCCCAAATTCAAATTTTCGTCCTACACTTTAAAGCTTGCTGGTATATGCTGTAGGGTATGAGTGTATGTTTGCTTATCTTAGTTTAGAAGCAACGTAAACTTGACATGTGGCAAATAATTATTATTATTGTTATTGAAAAATATTGAAATTTTAAATGAATATATTACGCTGAAACAAATACATTTATAAATGTTATACAGATTTAAATAGTAGTACATACATATTTGTATTTAAACATATTTATAAAATTTATAAACAGTTTTACACATACAATGTCAAAAATATTTATGTGATGTATATATACATATACACAGGTACATAAAAATGTACATATGGATGTATGCATAAAAGTATTTGCATGAACATATAAAACCCGCTGGTTCTTTGTGTGGTACTTCGGCAGGTTAATTAAAAACTTCTCTAACATAGTACCTTATAATGCCTTGGCTTATCTTTACACTATTAAAGTTAATAGCAAGAACTCTTATTGGCTAGTTAGGTAACTAGTCCGCTTTAAAACCCCAGAACTACAGGGTATTAAAAGACATCAAGCAACATGCGATGTTAGCAATATTCATATGTATGTATGTACGTAACTATATAAATACATATACATAGTATATTTAAAATTAGTTTGTTTATATTTTGCAGTTTTTTTTAGGCAGGTGCGTTGTGAAATGTTTAAAATGGGGCGAGTTTTAAAACTCAAAAGAAACAACTATGTATGCAAAAAAATAATAATCTTTTAAAATAATAATATTTGAAAAACTGAAAACCCGTTTTAAAAAATAATTTTATATTTAAATTCACCCCCTTTTTGCACGGCGCTTTTGTTACAATATTATTTTTACGAGTAATTTTTTATTTTTGTTTTTCCTCTTTTGTTTTAACAATTTGCATACGACAAAGTGGTGTTATTATTAGTGAATATATTTTTTTTAAACAACAATTGCACAGTTTTTAAGCTATTGCAAGTTTAAGCTTTTAATATTTTGTTGATGTTTTTTGTCAGTTTTTTTTGTTGTTGTGTTTTAATGTTTTGTAAAGTGAAGGGCTATTGTTGTTATTTGATAATATTATTATTTAGTTTAAAGTATGTATGTTTGTATATTCATACGAGTACATACACTTTTAATAGGTTTATACGAGTATTTATCACAGATTATACAAGACAACCTTATAGCGTTTTATTGATGAATTTAGCAATATTCAAAATTAATTATCTACATATTAAGCTGGTAACTTTAACAAACTGGGAGACTTTGTAAGAAGGCTTTGTTTGTATTTATAGGGCTATACGGGGTAAAATAGCAACCGTTTTAATTTGGCATTTATCATTTATACCCATACAAAAATTTATTTATTTTTGAGTTGGAAAAGTTTGAATTTCTAATGTTCCATGGTGTAACTATACGAGGTGAGTGCAGTAGCACAGCTGACTGACTTTGTTTACAATTTACTTTTGTCAAAAGTAATATTTTTTCAAGTGTTTTTGACAGTAGTACATTATTTTACACAAACAAAATGCCTGTTGTTTCTGTATTGTGGTGTATTTGTTGTCGATTTGCACTCATCTTGTATAATTACACCATGTAATGTTCAAATAAAATTTATTTGTTTTTTTTATTGGACTTTTTGGAGATTACTCAACACAAGTCATTTGGGCTTGAAGCCGGAAAAGTTGGAATATAAATTACAAACTTTTGAACTCAAATAAGACCTCTTAAAAATGTTATTGCACAATAGGTCCAATAAAATGTATACTGTTCCTTAAATTATAAATCTTAGCACAGGTTTCTCATAATCATTTATGATAAACCATTGATGAGTATCAAAAAGCCAAAACTGGATGTCTGTTTATTGTTTTTAATAACCGTTTTTAAATATTTTACAATATTTTTGTATCGGTTAACCTGTAATAAATCAAGTAAATTCAGTACTTTTCATGTGCGAACTTTGTGTCACTAGTCACGTGACATGTGAAAAAGGAACACTTATCCAATTGATGTAAAAACGTTACAATTTAACAATTGATTTTTAACAAATAAGACAAAACAATGTTAGTTCCGCGACGAATACTCTTTCACTAAAATTTTGTGGTCAAATCGTAATCTGTGTCATAGTGCTAGGGCATCGCCATGTTAAAGTGACAGGTTCCTTTTATATACCTACATATATATAATGTATTATAAATAGAAGTGCTAGATATAAATATTAGTTACATTTCGCTTCCACTCTCTCACGGGGTTTTCACGACTTAAATATTTTAGTTGCTTACACTGACAACTTTTATGGGACCATCCTATTGTATATGTATACATATATGTATGTAAATATAATACTCGTATATGTATGTATGTGTGTAAGTTTATTTCATATTGAAATTTACATATGTATGTATTGATTTTTTAAAATGATTTCCAACGTCAATATGGTATTGATTTATTTAAATTTTAGTTTTTGTGTTGAGATTTTATGTGTCATGATTGATTCTAATAATTATTGGTGTGGTACAAGTATATCATTATAATATATACAATAAATAAATACTTTATTATAAATAGTATATTGCAACATGTAGCATACAAATAAATAAAAACAAATACTGTTTGTATGTTTTAAGTTAAAAAGCATGAAGTCATCTTTTTTTATGTGTTTGTACATATTAAATTTAAAGACTGAAAACTATGTATGTTCAAATCAAAGTCAAGCAGTTTGAAAACAGCAAAAAAAAAATAAAAAATAAATAAATAAATAATTTGCCAAAGCAACACCTTTTAAGTGTGATCAAAAACAAGTGATAATTTCTGTATTAATTATAAATAATTTTAAATAAACATTACAAAAGATATTAAAAATAATGAATGTTTGCTTAAAATGGCAATAGTGACTGACACATATTAAATAATCATGGACATGTATGTAATAGTCGTAATTTTTTATTGAGAAAAATAATTATAGTTTACAATATTTGCCAAAAGCCCTTAAAAATCTGTTCATTAACTAATATTAGCACTTGTTTGCCTTTCTTTTACATTTATTTTGTTATTTAAATGGCAAATATTGTGACATTTTGTTTGTGGTATGTATTTTTCTTTTTGTTTTTAACAAAAATATAAAAAAAAAAACATAAAATAAAATAAAAGAAAATTAATACTCACTTGATGATGCCTCGCTGACGCCGTTGCTGGTCCTCCAATACCATTATTATAGCCTGGCATGCCATTCATTTGACCAGCTGGATTCATAGAGCCAACTGCATTACCATTTGCACCACCCATTTGATTCATTTGCATATTGGCTTGACTTGCTGCACTGCCACTGCCGCCACTACCACCCGACATGGGACCCATGGCCGCTGGATTCATACCAACACCACCAGGACCATTACCATTCATATATTGATGCGTGTGTTGTGACTGTGCTGATGTACTCATCATGCCATTATTGGCTCCAGGGTGCATACCACCCATCTGTTTAAGGATAACAAAAAGTATAAAGAAAGAAAAAAAACATTATACACACATATTGTTAAAACTGTTTTTTTTTTTGTTTAATGGTTTGTTTGTTTTTATTTTTGGTGTCAGTGTTTTAGCTGTTGTATATGCAAACGGCTTTGAAAATCTTTGTTTTTTGTAGCATATTTTTTGGAGGTTTATTTGTTTTTTTTTTTTTTATTTATTTGTAAGTGAAAAATATTTGTGTGTTTTCGGTGGTTGATTTTTTTTTACCTACAAATATGCAGAAATAGCTACACAAACAAAAAAATAAATCAATAAATCTTAATGAAATTTATTTGCCATTTGTGTAAAAAAAAACATTTTGCAACTATGTATTTGCCAAAATATTATTTGATTTATAATTATGGCAAAAGTTGGCAAAAAACAATTGTATTAAGATTACAGATGCCAAACATATACTAATTCCAAAGATCCTGAAATTTGCATTGCTTTGCTTTCTATTACTTTTATGATATGTTGCAATGTGAAAGGTTTGTCTCACCGCCTGTTAAGAATATAAATAAGTTCTATGTGTCAGTATCTGTCAGTTTAAAACACTCTAACATCTCAACAAGTCAACCTTAATAAATGAGTTTTACACAAAAAAGTTTATCATTGTTTTCAACAATTTGGTATTGAAAATCAACTAAATCAATTGAGTGAATAGTAAGTACACTTATAAATAATTCCTGTTCTTTAGCTTCTTAAAATGTCAATATTTTCATACATAAATTTATCCCTGTGAGAATAAGAAGCACTCACCTGACTATAACTACTCATAGCATCCATATTGGCTTGTTGAGCACCAGTAGCTGTTACCATATTATTGTAATTCGCCGAAGGATTACTTGCCGAATTAGCCGCGGGCGAAATTAAAGCAGGACTTATAACACCACCACTACTGGCAGCACCAGCGCTAACACTATCTCTAGTGTGGCCGCCGGGAAATTGTAGACGTTCTTCTTTGAGCGCCGATGAGGTAAATTCCGAATTGGGACCAAAGGTATTATTTAAAGTGCGTAAACTATCGGATTCGCCTAAATAAGAACCACCACTAACGGGATATGAATTATTGGCATGATTTAAAAAATGTTGCTGTTGCTGTTGCTGTTGTTGCTGCTGGTGCTGTTGGTGTTGTTGATGTTGTTGGTGTTGTTGATGTTGCTGCTGATGATGATGAAGCTGTTGCTGATTGAGATGTGGATGATGCTGTTGATGTTGGAAATTTTGTTGCTGTTGTTGTTGATAGAATTGCTGTTGTTGCTGGAATTGTTGCTGCTGTTGGTGTTGTGCTTCTGTATAACCGCCAGGTGGTGATATTTGGCCCCCTAAGGCTGGAGCCCTTGAGGAGCCTGCTTGGCCATTCATTTCATCATTTTTTCTGCAAAAGTTAAAATAATACACATAAATTAGAATAAATATTTCAATTTTAATTTTATTTTAAAATAAAACGAATATGTTTTTGTTTAGAAATTCTTTTACATTTATAAATTAATAAAAATTAAATGGCAAATAAACATAAATATGACTTTTTGATCCTTAATTTGTTAATGCTTGAGCACAGTCAGTCTTTGTGCATTTATTGATGATAAATACACCTGTTGATTTTTAACACGCGCCTGTGTCAGTGTTTATTAGTGTAAATGTATGGGTAAGAGTTTCTGTTTTTTTTTTGGTAACATGTCTTGGCCAAGTATAGGAAGTGGCCACCACTACCTGTATCATTATTAATGATTACGCATATTTTAAAACGTTTAAAACATTTTTTGTTTTTTGCTTTTATTGGCTTTAATCAAGAGCATCCATCCATCCATCGTATTTATGTATGTATGTATGTATGTATATGTATTAAAAAGATGCATTAATTCAATACAAATTGTTTAAAACACGAATTAAAAACTTCACCAAGAAAAACACCAACAATAAAGGAAGGCAGCTGTATTTTTCTGTTGTTGGTGTTATTGTTTTCAGTTAAATATATAATATACATTTTTGTATTTCGTTAAAATTTTTCGATTTTTGGCATATGTTACAGATACAGATACATATGCAAGGTGCAACGTATTTTGAGAGGTAGACTAAGGAAACAAGTTTTTTTGTTTTTTTTGGTATTTATATCAATAAGTGTTGAAAGTAACAATATCTTTGCGGTAATGTTCGAGTGAAGAAAAAAATTAAAAAAAAAAAATTTTTTGGTATACAATACATTGAAAAAAATTAACTTCCTTTAAAATGTTTGCTTGTTTTTCTTTGAGTCAATAAAATTTTAATAATCTGTAGCGAAAATTCAAAACTAAACAACAAATAGCTTTACTCTTTTTGTCGTAAGTTTCAGTTTAAGTTTAACGCTTGTTTAACAGAAAAAAATCTATAAAAATAGTAGGACCTTAAAATAATTATTTTATATGTTGTGCACACTTTAATCAAGCCAGTAACCATCTCTTATAAACCTTGACATCATTTCAATGTTATAAACATCCAATAACCTTAACAAAAACATCAACTACATCATGAATGTATGTATGTATGTAGCAAGCAGTATGTACGAACATTTATTTTTTATGAATGTTTTTAGTCACTAATAATTTCTACCATATCTACTGTTTATTTTCTTTTTTTTTTTTTGGTTTTTTGTTTAACATTGTTAAAAAAAAAGTTGATGGCGTTTGTTGTTATTATTCTTTGTATACATACAAAAAACAAAATTCTCTCTCCTCCTCATTTATGTAGGATAGAAACAACAAAAATCGATGATACTTATTTTAATAAAAAAAATATCTTCTCTTTTAGATATGGGAGCTTCCATATTGTACTGTTTATTAAAACAAAGTTTTAGTTTATTCTCAAAAATAACTGGTAGACATTAATGGTGTGGTAGTTTATATAAAAGTTTCTAATTCAAAGTGTTTTGGTGAAAAAAAAACTAAGATTTACTATGTCAATTCAGCTATGTTCGTCAGTATGTCTGTGTAAAACACGTTCACGTGCAAAATGCTTAACCGAAATTAATGTTATTCACCTAAAACTGTTTATAATTGTCCTAAGTTGTTTGGTATTGAAAACCAGCAAAATCGTTTTTGAAGAACAAAAGCTATAGACACAAATGTGAAACAATCTAAAAAATATGTTAAAGAGTTTTCAAAACAATTTTTAAATTATTGTTGTTGCTCTGATTGTTGTTGTTTTTTGACTAAATAATCGAATAATTCCTGAATGAAAGTTTTGGTAAAATTATGGCGAATTTTTTAAAATATAAATATTTACAATATCAAATAACTTTCAATCATAAATCCCAGAAATAGTAATAGTTAAAAAAAAATCTCAAACAAAATTATTAATGACTCATTTTAATATCGGTACCGAATCTTCGGAAATTGGAGATTTATAGCCACAAACTAGACGAACTGAAGACAACATTTTTTATTAGGTAAATGCCAGAAATTAAAGAGAATTTTGGAAATAAGGAATCTTTCTCATTTTTAAACAAATCTCTCGATCATTTGAGAACAAAGGCTGTGCTACCAACAACCGAGCAAACTGAGTTAAACATTTTTCGAATCGTTTCATAAATTTTTGTAAGATAAATATTCGCATAAAGTTCGATGTTGATAAAATGTTAAAATGGTGAGACTGTTTTTGTAAAAGTAACAATAACTTATTCCTGTAATTTTAGTTTTAAGTACTGAGTATTAAGCTCCAGCTTATAACTATTTAATTCTATAATTTCGCTTTGTAGATTATGAAACTGTGTATTTCGAAATTGTTTTTTTTTCCTGCGACACATACCAGGGGGGTAGGTAACTCTCTATTGCGATGCCAAAGCAAATTCGAAGCGTACAAATTGATACTCTTACGCATCGAATTTGCTTTCGCATCGCAATAGAGAGTAACCCCCCAGATTATCACAAATTGTTGGGTTTGTTATGGAATGACGCATATGCATGTATTTATGGAAAAAATCTGTGTATACTTTAAGTTACTTATTTGGTCAAAGCTTATCTATAAAAATAATTTTAGTAGGCTTTATTGAACTACACTAGCATGTGTTGTACCAACTATTTACGAGTATGTATGAATGTTCATTAGGAGGGATCTATTTTATAAAAGTCAAAACAAAGTTTTCGATTTACTGAAGTAAAAGCCAAGAAAGTTTAGTGGATTTTTTAAATCCCTTATGGTGTCTAGGTGGTGAAATTATATGCGAATTTTTGATTGTAATCAAATGTAATCGATTTAAACACATTATACTCTACTTTCATTTCCTACACCCTACTAGGTCCAAATAAATTATTAAAACATTTAAAATATAACAATTTTTTCAAAATAATCTATTCAAAATAATTTTATACCCATCTTTATAAACTCTTATTTGTTTTCATTGTTTGAGGTGAGAATTTTTATTATTTCTTTGACAATGGAGTCCCTGAACAGAACAACAAAATTTTAAAATACTAAATGCAATAGTCAGAAAAAAACACTCATTTTAAAGGAGTATATACACTGTCGGACAAAATAAAGTGAGGTTTTGTAACCTTCTTCATTCCTTTTTGATATTTTTCTTCTACGTATATTATTTACTATTTATTCACACTCCCGTTAATTGTGGGAGTTCTGAATTATTTACACAAACATTGCAATTTTATAAGGTCTCATATAAGGTGACATAATAAAGTGCGGGTTTAAATAAATTGTATTCCTGATTTTTTTTTTTAATTTGTAGTAAGTTTTTAACAAATAATAAATTATAGTGAAGTACTTATTTATTTAATTTAATATACACGAAATAAGGCTAGACCCAGACTTTTTCGAAACGACATTAATCGAAAAGGAAAAATATTTGTTGGTACTAGATCGTGAAAATGGGAAAAAACAGAAAGCTTTGAGTTCTAAGTTTAAGATATCAGAATCTTCGTTTGGAAAACTAATTGATTTGTATAAAATAAGAAAGTCAAACAAGAACCTAAAGAACTTATGTGGCAGAAAACGTAAGACGACGAAGCTAAACGATGATCAAATTTGCAATTCTAGCAAAAAGAAATTCTTTTACGACAGCCAGATATATAAAGGAGGAACTAGAATTAAATATTTCGAGTCGAAGACTTGACGAAAGCGGTCTAAAAAGTACGTGCGCTAAGAAAAAGCCTCTTCTACGAGCTGCAAATATAAAAAAGCGGTTAGGCTTTGCAAACAAGTACATAAATATTAGATAAAATAGTAACTGAATTAAAAATACTATATCTATAATTTATAATTATTAAAAAATACATATTTTAATCAAAAAACAGTAAATATTTGAAACCGAACTTTATTTTGTCCGACAGTGTACACATTTGTTTGTGTTTTATATTATAAAATAATTATTATTTGATCATATATATTTATTTTATAAAGTTTTTTTCCTTTACGAAGTGTAAATGATCACGTACACTTTTTTCTTTATTTTTCGTTGTTATTCAGTATTCAGTATCTTTTGTGTTTTGCTATATTTCAATAATAATACTTATTTTTAGTAGTTTATTTGCAAAAAAATTAATAATAATAATAATAAAAAAAAGTTGGCATTGAATTCTAAAATGCTTTGAAACTTTTATGTTTATATTAGTTATTTAAATAGATTCAAAATGAACAAAAACAAAAAAACTTATAAGATAAATAATAATATTTGCACAAAAAGATGTTGTCAAATACATAGTGAGAAAAGTGCAAGTTTGAAAAATATTTATTCAGCTAAGTTGGAGAAATGAAAAGAAATAAACACAGATACTATTTGTAATGTTGTTTAGTGAAATAAAGGAATAAATTAAGAATAAATTTTCAAACACATTGTTTGAATTTGTTTAATATTTGATTTAGTTATCATCTTAACTGTCATAAATTGCAATTTTTATTGAAAAGATGGATACAAATTTTTCCTTGAAATTTCTTCGGTGTTCACACTGCACAATTCTTATTGCTTAAATCGCTGGTATTTTTTTTGAATTGCTAGTACAATCAATCAAGTATGTACTCCACTTATCTTCCACTCACCCCGATGTCTAAAAGATAATCAGCTTAGCTTAAAGAATTGCTTTGTTTAAATAGGAACTTAGCAACTTTAGCCCCCGTTGCCACATGCAAGTGCAAGTTTGAAAAACTCAATACACTTACAGCTTTTTATTTTTCGCACTTGCAGCTCAACTTGCAAGAGAATTTGCTTGTAGGTAATTTTTTGACACTTGCTGTAAGTAAAATGACAAATGAATAAACACTGCTACCAGTTTTAAAATAAAAGTAATGTTTATAACAGATTTTCGGAGTTTTGTAAAAAATAATAAAGAAAAAAGAACACAACTATAACACAACACATCTTAATAGTATTTTTAAACATAAATTTCATGTATTTATTAATAAAAATTGTAAATTAAAAAATTTGTAAATTACAATATTTGTTTCCGTATTTTTTTTCTTTTGACAATACGGCAATACTGGCTCCATATGTTTTTGAAAATTAACAGAATTTTATGCAAAAACTTTTGTTGGAAGTTTCTTTGTTGACGACATTTAAAAAATGAACCTGCACTTGCTAGTGTAGCCACTCAAAAAAACATTAGCGCAATTCACAATATTGTGCATTCGAGATTGCAAATACATATATGCAATTGCAAATACATGCTACACACTGTGCATAATATTTTTAATATATTTTGCACTACTTATTGCAAGACACAAAATTACCAGCTGATTTTATCAATAAAAAAAATTCTCAAAAATAAATAAAAGAATATGTAAAATAATAACTTTAAGGGACAGTTGGTGGAATTTTTAATAGATAATGCTGCTGAAGAAATTATATTAAAAGAAGGTATTAAACATTTAATACATACAAACATATGTACGAGTACCTTTATTTAACACCAATATTTTCTAGATATGGAAAGTAATGATGATGTAGTCAAACAAAATTTTATTTATTGTTAGTCAGCTGTTTATTTGCAATTAGGTGTTGCATACTCAGAGCAAATAAAAACTATTGCTTTTAAGTGTTGCAAATAAATTTAAGTCTAGCATGTGCATTGCTGTGTATTTTATTACTGTAGAGCAAAAATATGCTAATCCGTTTTGCAAGTGCAATGATGCAATATCATCTGCACAAGATTGTGATTTGCGCTATTGTTGTTTTTCGGTGTTTTTCTCAATTGCAAGTAATTACTTGCATGTGGCAACGGGGGGTTACTCTGCCTTTACACATGCAAGTACTTGCATGCAAGTGCCGTGTACGTATTATATACGAAAACTTATTCGAAAAACTCGACTAGCTCTGCAAGTGAAAAAATGTGAGTGTATTAGTAAAAAAGTGTGAATGTATTGACTTTTTTGAACTTGCACTTGCATGTGTAAATGCCGGGTTAAAAGCAACTATTCTTAAAGACTAAAATGTGTAAAAATTAATTTTTTTTTTAGGAATTTACAATAGTACATACAAGAATGGAATGAAAAATAAATTTGTATAAAAATTTTTTTTTGAATTATCAAAAAATCAAGCTAATCCTATGTTGAGGATTTTTTTATGTTTGCTTGTAAAAAATTTTAAATTGTTTTTTTTTTATTAAAAACAGCTCAAGAATTATGAAAAATGTTGCATGCAAAAGTATTTGAATTGTTGCATTCCAAAGTATTGAGAATTCCAAGTGCTTAACTCAAATGTCCACACATACATACATATGTATTTATAATTTTCGAGAAACTTCGAAGCGATCTTTTAAGGGTTAATAATATTAATTCCGTTTTATATATTTTTTATGGCTTTTAATTTTTTTCTTCTTATACAATATAATTATTATTATAGTATTTTTTATATTTTTGTTAATAAATATGTAGTATGTACATACACAGATACCTACAATATATTTTCATATAAATAAATACATTTTTGTTACGGTAATACGGTACGTAAACTAGCTCGCAACAAGTATGACGATTTTTGTTGCTGTTTTAGCCGTTGTTGTTAAAATTGTATATTTTTACTCGTATACACAAAGATAACAATATTTGTTGCTATTTATTCATTTAATATAATTAACGTCTCTATTTGCGTTCAGTTGTGATAAATAATGAAATTATAATATTAATATTTTTGTTTTCTATTTTCTTTTTTTTTTTGCAATAGTTGTTGCTGTTTTGCTTTTGCAAATACATAAGAATAAACTATTTTGTGTTTTTAAAAACATGGTTTTTTATTTAAATAAATTGCATGATTTTTTTAGAGGTGCTAATTTAATATAAATTGCGAAAACAAATTTTAATATTTAAAGGGCGATTGTATTAAAAACTTTATTTTTGGCAAGAATGTTTTTGGCAGCTCAGCTGTTTCCGTGTAACATGTTCAGTTTGGTCTATATATTGTAACCATGAATCGACTTGAGGATTATTTTATTGTCAAAATTCTTGCTCGTGCACTTTTTATCGGAAATTGGATCCAGCGTGTGAACCATTTAAAGGCGTAGCCGCGGTCAACATTCTCCGAATGCACTTAAAAAATCGCTATTTATATAAACTTTCTTTTATATTTGGTACAGCACAGATGTTTTTTGATGTGGATGTAAATGTTGAAATTAAATTTTTGTTATTTTTTTTTTTTGCTTTTTTGGCTTTATGTGAGTTCAGGGTTTTTTTTAAGTCTAAATATTAGAGAGATATTAAAGACCTTGACATAATTGTTTAACAAAAAATTTTAAATTTGTTTGTTTGCCTAAGTTTTAAAAATAATTTATCCAAAAACCCCAAGCACCTAAAAGCTTACAGTTCATATTCAATTTATTTAGCGCCTTAAGGTAGGCAACCTTTTTTTTGCTAGTTTTGTTTGGTTTTCTATAATAATTGCTTTAGAACTTTTTACGTCAATTGCTATTTTTTCCTATATTCTTGCTGATGTCACAACTTTTTTTATCTATCGAGTTTTTTTTTACTATTTTTTATTGTTTGTTATCTATTTTTATTCATTCTCATGTATTGTATAGTTTAAGCTTTATTAGGTTAAGTTGATTTTGCTTTTTTTCCTTGCTATATGTCACAAATAAAACCTACAACATTTACTAGGTAATACTGAATAAAACTAAGTAGTTGAAGAAAAATTAAATAACAAAATCTATTTTTTTGTTTGTTTGTTTGTTTGTATTTTTTGTTATTGTGAATTGGTGCTAAATATGAACTCTATGACATTTAACTAAGTAGACAGACACTGTAAGTGTCTTATAACTTAAAAATAATACTTGAAAAGCAAATGTCAAATATTGCAGAAATACAATATTTATTGATTCTTAAAGGCCTACTACTCATAAATACTGCAAACGTTTTTTATTTACTAGAGAAAATAACATTTTTGAAATTTTAAAAATGTCTCAAAAATTTTAAAAAACACAAGGTGGAAATCTTTTTAAAATTTTCACAAATAAGTAAAAACTTAATTTTGAGTTAAGAAATAAAAAAAATATAGAGGAATTTCATAACACAATACATTATATTTAAAATTTTTCAAAACTACTGTACTTTGGATATTCGAATTAAAATCAAATTTCGGCAAAATGAACTTACATACTTGTTTCATACGGAATTTTATATTCTGCTAAATGTTTATTATAGCAAACAATTTATTTCTTTTGTTGTCTTAACAAAAAAAAAATATGTAGTCTTAAATTTGTTTATAAATTGTTTTCAATAATTATTTTCTAACACGTGTCATTTAGAAAAAAATTTTAAACTTCATTACTTAATTTATAGGAAATAATAAAAATAGAATAGGACCAGAATGAAATAATTTTATGTGAACTAAGCATGTAATTATTTTTAATACTAAGGAGGAGTGTATATATTTTAAATTTACATAAATGAAAATGTTAATCAATATCAATTTATTGGTTTTAGTTTATAATAAATTAGTTGAAATTTTCTTTAACAAATTGAAACATATTGAAGTATAATTTTAGGGGCTGAGATAAACCAATATAATATTTAAAAAATATTGAGCAAGTATTTTAAAATAAAAACTTGACAACTTTATCAAATAAATCGCTCTAAAACTTTGAAATTTAGAGATTATGTTTCTCTAAACAGAAAAATTCAAACAAAGGGAAGAAAAAAGAGTTAAAAGAACTTTTTCTATTAACAATTTGATAATGAATGCAACAACAAAGTACTTTTAGTATTCAGTGAACAGAAACGTATTAAAAGTACTTTACAGGATCAAACAGAAATGTATTTTCTTTAATATTTTTATATAGTTTTGGTATCTTTTTGAAACCAGAAACATTAAATTGCAAAAAGAAATAAATAGATTAACAAATATCAAGGATCAAAAAGTAGTTTTATGCAGTTTAGATTGGAAATGATTATTTAAAGCAACCTTCAACCTTGGCTCTTAAATGTAATTGAAAAGAAAGAACAAAAAACAAACATTTAACAAAAGACCTACCATCTAAATAAAAACCAAAAAAAGGAAGCGAAAATAACAGCCATATTTGTTATTTAAACCACACACACATACAGAAATACTCACATACTCAAACAACAACTGAAGTCGAGAGAGAAAAAAAAACTCAACCAAATTCAATCATGCATCTGTCCATCAACGGCTCGTTATTTCAATGTACTCGAAGACATACACATATTGCAAGATAGATAACGCTGAAATGTTTTTCCTATACGTTTTTTTTTTATTTTATTTATTTGATATTAGTATGAACAGGATAAAACATAACATCATACATATCCTTCATGTAAATTACCAAAACAAAATGAAAAAAGAATACAAAACTCCTGTGCAATACAACATGCCACAATATTTGCAATACTGATACACAGACACATTAAAGTCCAACATTAGAGCACTGCCAGCAGTTATAAAATCGATATTTGGTTAATGGCAATTTTGTTAATATTTTATAGCTATTATTTTGCCCTTTAGTGTTTAGGGTTGTGAATGTAGTATATGGTTGGTAAATGCATACTAAAGTTCAATAAATGTGCTTGACAGTTGTTTTCAAGGGTGTTTAATCTAACACATACATACAGACACAGAGTTACACATCTTTAGCCTGCAAATGTTCATGTATCGTGCAGCAAAGGGACATGTTTTTCCAAAGCTCTATGACAACAAAATCATATGATTGTTTTGTCATATTTAAGTTCAAATTGTTCAACGAGTATTGCCATCAAAATACATATGTAGCTTAGGATATATGTATAACTTTGTTATTATACCTACATATACCATATATACATACATATATGTACATATATACAGGGTGGCGCAAAAGTAATCCTCCTATCAGGAAAATGCTATAAATTTTGCGATTGGCCTTTAATGTCAGTTCTGCAATATTCCGCGTTCTGGAGCAGTGTAGCGTAACATTGTTTATTAACGTGTATTTCGCATGTGTTTACTACACAAATGTCAAAACAGAACTGACATTAGAGGTCTTGCAAAATTTATAGCATTTTCTGATAGGAGGATTACTGTTGCGCCACCCTGTATAATTGTAAATACTGTTAAATCACATTATATGACTTATGTTGGGTATTGGTTAAGAGAACAATTTAATTTTATTTCTCTAGCTTTAACATTAGCATTTGTTCATCGGTATTATTTTTGTTATTTAAAGCATTTGTTTTACATCCCTCCTTTCTGTAATTAAACTAAAATACTTAGTATTTGTTTAGATTTCTTTTGCGACAATTTCCGCTATAGTTTTTTTTTTTTTTTTGCAAATAAAAACACCACTAAAATTGGGTTCATATTTGTTTTCATTTCTATAGAATTAGTATGGCCCCTAAAAACGAAGTTTTTAATGCAGTCACTTACAAACAACATTAATTTAAATTAAAGTTTAGTTTACTTAAAATTTAAAGCTTTGCGGTGCTAATTCAAATGTCAGAAAGTTCCTGGTTCCACTTGGTTTAAATAGCATTTGAAAATTCGTACATGTTTTCGCTTGCCCAGAAATTTCAAAGACTCATCTCAAAAAACAAAAATTACACATCGAGGCCTTCAAAGAAATATGTCTAACTTTAATTAGTGCTTTTGAATTTGGTGCATTATTATATTATTTATAAAAACAACACAAAAAATTATGACGCCAGAATGTTTACAATGACATCCAAAAAATTTGTTTATTAAAATTGCAATCAGCTGTTTCCTTGACTGTAACTTGAAACACACAATGGGAAGGTAGGAAAATTTAAAAGCAAACTCGTATTAAGTTTTAAAAGTATAAAAGTATTAGTGAAAAATTTAAAAGACAAAACTTGATCGTGTAACCCCCAGGTTAGATTGAAAAAATTTGTAAGGGAACATTTTGTACCAACATTTTGGGTAATGTTGTCTAAAAATAAGGCACCACAATCTTTGTTCTAGTTGAAAATTTCGAAAACGTTTTTTCACTACATACTTACGAGGCCACCTTAATCTTTATATATTGATTGTTTTCAAATCATGACTTTTATTACAATTTAAAGTACATACATACGTGAATATCAAAATAAGATTTCATTGAAATTTTGATAATAATAAAAATAATTATTTATTTCATAAACTTAGATTTTTAACAGCCTAAACTAAGGCTTAAAAAAAGCTTTGTTATTTGGTTAACAGTCTTTGCGGGTAATACTTGCTAAGTATTGCAAATTAGTGGTCGGCAGGAACAGAACATGCCGGAATATGTTGAAATGTCGACCATTTTTTCGATTTTGTAAAAATAAATCATTAATTATAATATAATAATTTGTAGCCGTACTTAATATAATAATGACTTGCAATTTCTGAATAACTTACTATTTACTGAATACTTCGTGCCAGTAGTTAAGTAATGGCAGACATATAAATTTGTAAAAAATATTGGTTACATTTATTTCCTACATATAAAACAATAGTAAAACTAAAGCATCACAGGGCGAAAAATTGCAAGTTCTTCCATTTGCAGGCCTTATAGAAGACCTGTTTGCACATTCTGAAGATTCGATACTCATTCCACTATGCCTTCTCGCAGAAGGTGTTCTAGAAGGCGTTTCATACACATTCAAAATTGCATTTCAAAAGAATATTAACAAATCATTATTTCAATAGTAAACAAGAATGGTTTTGCAATTAAAAAAAAAAAAAAAAAAAAAAAAAAAAAAAAAAAAATTTATTATAAGAGTAATAAAAATGAATAAAGAGAACGCCTAGTATAAATTTAGTCTTTTAGGGAAATTTGTGGCATAAAGTACGCATGAAGCAGTATGTGATTTTTTAAAGTAATTTAAAACCCTTCTTTTATTTAAAACCCTTCTTTTACTTTCCTAAATTAATTTATTAATTTAGCAGATCTTTAATTACGCCTTCTATGTATGAGTCATTATTTGGCAGATCTTCCAATTGCCCTTCTCAAGACATTTAACCAATAGCGAGCTGTTTGATATTGAAACGATTTTGCAATGCGACTGGAAGTCTTTGTTACTGTAAAATAAGGCCTTCTGGAAGGCCTCTTTACAGCATCTTTTTCCTGCTGGGATATGTTACATTTTGTTAAAAATATTCCTACTTAAACCTGACTAAACAAATTTTTACATTTTCGAAACTTTTTGGTCTTCTACTTATTATAATTTAGTAGGTATAGATAAATAGCCGTTGTTGCATAAATACTAAAAATTTTACTTTTAAAAAATTCTTAGAAACTGCTAAAAACAACAACAACAACAACAATAGCAATAATAATAATGAAACTGATCATTATTATCTTATCTTATCTATTTATGATAATAATTTTTGTTTTACACTTTTGTTATTAATAATATCTATCAAATCATATTAAACTAAACAAAAAATCACCTAAAACATTTACTAAGGAAACAAAATGTTGAAAAATTTCTAGAATTTCTTTCAAAATATGTTCAGTTTGTCAATTCAAATATTGATTATCTATCTATTAAAATAAAAATTTGTTTACGTTTAATTAGTTTTTATTTTTTGTATTATTATTTTTCAGTTATATCTAAACTGCACACGTTTGTAATTATTAAATGTTAGTTTATAGTTGGTAATTTGTGTCTATTATTGAGAGAGAGAGAGAGAGAGAAAAATAAAATAGTCAAGAAAAATACAAAGCGAAAAAATAAAACAACTAGAAAATATTTACATACATATGTATTTATCTAATCATAATTTTTGTAACGTAAAAAAGGTATTACGAAATTATATTTAGTTTTGTATTCATTTAAACGCTGTGATATTAGAACGACAACAACAAAATGTTTAAAAATAAATAAATAAATAACGGAGGTAGGCAACCTAGGGAAATATTTAATACATGTTTTGTAACACTATTACAACAATATAGTTGCTGGCGAAAAATACACACAGCCATATCTCAGAATAAAATTCCGTTCGGAAGTGGAATTAATTCCGTATTTGGCTTCTATAGAAAAAGCAAAACGAAATTTTTTTTTTCGGAACGAAACCACTTTTAATTTGCTATGTGGAATTGTAATTTTAAGCCATTCTAGGTTTCATTCCGAAAAAATGTTTGTTTAACTTTTTCTAAAGAAGCAAAATACGGAATTAATTCCACTTCCGAACGGAATTTAATTCAGTAGCATGGCTGATATTGTCAATAATTATAAAAATGTGTGTTTTGTCTTTATGTTTTTTTTTTAAATTTATTTCCTATTACTGTTATTATTGTTTTACTTTAAATTTTTTATGCTTTACAATTGTCGCTTAACTTTTGCCTTTCACTGTATTTCATTTTAGACCAGATGTTAATAACATGTAAGCAATATTTTGTTTTGTCATATAGTTTTTCAGCAATATTTTATTTTGGCCCTCACTGCTTTTTGTGGTTTGGTTATCTCTGTTTATTAAATGATATTAGTTTATAATGCAGTTGTATTGAAGCAGAGATGCGGAAATATATGACTTTACATTTACAGACACACTACGAACAAGGTTGACAATGGAAATTTTATTTTCATTTAATATTTTTTTTAGTTGTTTTCATATCAATTGTTTTCGAAAAAAAATTATAAGAAATTAGGTCCTGTTGGAAATGTCTGTATAAGGTTCGTTTTACCAAACAAAAGCCACAGACATGTGCTAGCCCTGATTTATGTTTAGCAGGAAAGTAGAAAAACACGCCCGATAACCAGAAATATCAAGGCAATGTCATGTTGGACATCTTTTAGAAATTTCCTACTGGGCTCTTTATTTTTACAGAAATTACTTATATTCTTCAATATATATAACAAGTAATTTTTAAATGATCATAAATATTTATTTTTTGCATTTTTTTTTATTAAAAAAAAATTTGTAGCATTAAATAAAACCGCAAATGTATGTTTTATAACAAACTTTTATTAATTTATACTATTATTATTTATATTTGTCACACTGATAAGTAAATATTTGTACAGCTAGAAAGAAAATTGCAAGACTCATGGCTGTACTTTCGACTACAAATGGGTTTTTCTAACGACAAACATTTTTTATCAAGCTAAAGCTTTTGAACTCTTCAAGAAAGTTATCAATCTAAAGGTAAACCTAATTTATGGGTTTTTGAAAAGCGTTTAGATGGGCAGTGATTGGCATAGAAAGATTGTAAAGTTTTTTTTTATTGAAGCAGAATTCTTCAAAAATTTTAAATTAGTTCCTTTCAAAACAAAATTTTTGCATCTTTTAATTAAATATTTTGTGAACTGTAACCTTTATTATATTAAAATATGTAAAACGCCTTTTGCTTTTACTTACTTAAATCTGCTTTTATTTAACGTTTGCAACGATTGAGAGCAAGTGTGTGCATGAAGTACTACTTATTGCCTCATCTCATTATTTATTTGACCATGTTGAACAAAAAGTACCCACAGTAAAAATAGTAAAAACAAAATAAAAGGCCAAACCAAAAAGTATCTATGTATGTTTTTCTTTATTTAACTACCTTTTGCGTTCGAATGTATATCTGTAAATACAAAAAAAAAAAAAAAAAAAATGCTGTGTGCCAAGCTTTTGATGAAAAAAAAATATTTGTTTTAATACGAATACATATAGTAAATACTGATAAGTATTTTATTTTTATTATTTTGCAGAACAAAAGGCAGTAGAAGCATACAAAATATTTAAATTTGCAGTTGTTTGATGAGTAAATAGTAAGATTTTTTTTCAAGAATTCAATAAAACTTTTAAGAATTTTTCTTTTAAATTTTAGAGAATTTAGAAAAATTCTTAAAATTTTTATTTTAATTAGCTTGGAATTAAAAACAACATTTTTAAAATTTATAAATTTTTCCATAAATGATAATGTTACTACTATTAAATCATTAAAATTTTAAAGTTTTACTTAATAATATTCATGGCAAAATTATGCTAAATTATTCATAATTAGTATAACTTTTTCATATATAAAATATAGGGTGTTTTTTTTTTAGATGTATAGAACTTTAAGTTGACAACACTTTTTTAACTGGCAGCCATTTTGACAGTTGTCAAGTGATTTATGTTTAATGCTTTACTTTGGTTTGGCATTTCAACATGAATAGACTAACGCCTGAACAACGCTTCCAAATTGTACAAATTTTTCTTTTAAAATCATGGTGCTTTTATAATAAAATTAATAAAATAAATAAATTTTAAATTGACATGAAATTTATTTTATTCGAAACATAATCATCTGGCATTATAATTTAAATATGAAATATGGCCGTATAGCGCCAATAACGCGGCAAATGTTATCCTCCAAGTGGTCAATCGTTTCGGGATTATTGGCGTAGACTAGCGACTTTAAACATAAAGCACTTGATAGCTGACAAAATGGCCGCCAGTTAAAAAAGTGTTGTCAACTTAAAGTTCTATACATCTAAAAAAAAACACCCTATATAACAAACTGTTCTTGAATCTATCTATATCTATTGTTATAAATTAAGTTAGTACGAAATATTTGGTTTGGTTGGGCGTTTGTATTGATAGCAGAAAATCAGTTTGTGGTATAGTACAACTCACTACCTAACTGCTTGCTGTTTAATTGGGTCGTTAAAATATTTTCAATTCTTATCATCATGTGATTTTTTTTTATATACGAGTATGTATATGTATGTTTGTATTTAGTCGTATCTATTTGTTTATATATATTTTTTAATATGTGTGTGTATATATCTCTTCATTTGTTTACTATTATAGACGCTGTCTATACTTAATTTTATAATTGTATTAACTATTTAATTTTTTGTGTTAACACAAAAGACAACTGATGTAAACATAATAAAATAGAGTGTCCTTAGCTAAAATTGAAAAAATATATAAAATATTTATTGTTTTAAAGGAAATTGTTAAAATTGTAATAATGTTTGATGCTCAAAAAATATGTTTCTTAAATAAATTGTTTCCAAAGCCTAAATGTACACTATACCAAATAATACATGAAGCTGTAATATTTATTATTTGTACTTTAAATGAAAATTATGCTTCTTAAATACATAAACTTTAGATTCACAAATTCCACATTAAACTGTTATCTTTATTATGTATCTTATTAATTAATTAAATTATTTTAATCAAATTAATTGATTCAAAACTCAAGTTTCCTTTCAAAAGTTAACTTTTCTTCAATAAACATTTGCTTACTTTAAACCAGTAATTGATCTATCTCCTCTGCCCACAAATTAAAACCGATAAAAATCTCAAATTACTAATACTGTCTACACATGTTTGGATTTTATTTATTTCAAATTCAAACTAACACACACACAAAAACTCCTAACGCAAACGTCTAGTTTGAATTGAATGACCCTGTACAATAGAAATAGTATAGTTAGGAAAAAAAAGGTGGTGGTGTTTACTTTCGAAAATGAACTTAAAAATCAATTATTAAATGTTTGTTGCATTTTAAATTGTCGTTTAAGGGTTATTTTTATTCGATAATTTACTTCTCATACACATACATACATATGTATGTAGGTACGAGTATATTGCCCAGCAAATGTGTTGTTATAGTTTTGTGTAAATCGCTAAATAACAAAATATTAAACAGCGTGTGACGATTTCAAAAATAAAAAAAAACTATAAAGAAACTCTATAAAGAAACAAATATTTAACGTCATCATTAACTGAAGGTTAACAACATTAAAGCAATTATGATTATACCCCCGAAATACAAATAAAAACATACAACACTTACTTACACACACACACAAACTCATAGTTACACTCACACTGTTACAAAATAACATTATTTATAATTATAAAGAGTAGAGTATGTTCGGTTTAAGAGTTAACTAAATAAATGAGTATGCAAGAGAAAGTTTTGAAAATAACGAGCACAGCTGAGAATTCCTTATGTTAAGCCCATAAGACAAAGAGTTTGTAAGAGTATTTGATTTAGAGAAAGAGTAGAAAAGAGCATTTTAAATCGAATGATCACAAGTGGTAATAGCTGCCAGATTTGACGATTTATTTTCATTTTGACGATTTTTTGTTTTAAAAATAGCAGTGACGATTTGATTTTTTCATGGAAAGTGGCGATTTTCTGAATTATTAAAATTGTCCATCATTTGCTTGTTTTATTAATGTTTTTGCTACAAAATTCTCTCTTTTTTTGAGACACCAACTATTTTTCTTATTTAATATTATAAATATTAAGTAGAACATGATATATTTTAAAAACAAAACTAAGTAAGAGTAGAGTTTTCTTAATTGTTGACAGTTGTTAAGTTTAAGTACATATAATAATTCCAAAGAATATTGAGTCAGGATGGTAGAAATTACTTATTTATCTGTAAACATACAAAGCAACTTTAAATGCTGAATTCTATGAACTAAATTTTTAGAGGAAACAATTTCTGAATTTCAACGGGGAAATTCTAAAGAAACTTCTCTTATTTTAACAAAACATCAAAAGAATTTTCAGCCAAATAAATTTAAATAAGTACCTGTACATATATGATGGATACATTGGAGTCTATACTCAAAATGTTATTTAAAATTTAATAAACTAAATTGTTTTGACATTGTAATTTAACCTGAATTAATAAAGTGTGCTAAATTCAGATATTTATTTATTAAATACTGTTAGTCTTGTTGCACACTCTTCAGTTTTAGCTGCCCCGTTTTTGTTCAATTCCCTTTTAAACTTGCCATTTCATTTACACGCGGTAATTCAATTTCGTATTTTTCATGCAATTCAAGATACATGAATGAAAAAAACAAAAGGAAATAAGTCAAATTGGCTAGTACCGTCAAGTTTGTAACTCTTTTATTCTCCTTTTCCTTTTCATCAAAAAGCCTTGGCGAGTCAGAATTGAAGAGTGTGAAAGCGGACTAAGATTTTATAAAAATATTACACAAGTTGTGTTTACGTTTAAAAAAACATTTTGAAATACTATAAGAGATAGTGACTTTTTATTTTTCCGATTTTTAAAATTCGAAATGACGACTTTTTTCGTTTTTATCGGGATTTTGACGATTTTTTCCGAAATTCATCTGGCAGCCCTGCAAGTGGTGGTTCGTCGTTCTCTTTGTTTTGGATGTGTTTGGCCTTTTTTGTCATCATCATTGTGTTGAAATTATCATGGTTTTGCGCGTGCGTCTGTTTTGCAAATAAAATAATCATCTTATAGTTTTTTTTTACTATTTGTTTTAAAAGCCGTAAATAGTTAAATGCTTGATGTGTGCCTGTGTGCCTCCCAGCCTGATGCTTTTAAAATTGTATCTACAATTTTGTGGAAGACTGCATGTATGTATGTACATGTGTGCTTTTGGCTAGCCAGGCCAGTCTAGCAGCAGCTACCTTCAAGTTTCGCGTAACCAAATATATACAAAAATTAAATTGTTCAACTGACTAGGTGGCGGCAGTGCATTTGTTGTTGTTCTTTGCATTCCAATAAGTGGCTGTGTTTGCAATGCCAGGAGTAAGTAGTCGCAATAGTCGTCAGTTGTTGAGTGAGTGAGTACTGTATGTGTGACAACTGACTGACTTAATCTTTTAGCAATCTAGAAAACCCTAAAGGGGGTTGATTTTTGCCACCACTTTACTTTGGCTTAATGTTAATTTTGTAAATTGTATATATAATTTCGTCATAGTTGTTGTGTTCGTTCATTCTATACCCTAAATAAAATAACATTTGTAATATGCGTCATATTTATTTGTTTGTTTGTTTGTTTGTTGGTTCTTGATGATTTGGGAAGTTGTATGTTGGTTTTTTGCTTTTTATTGAGTTCCCGTGTGAAATTCTTCGTTTTGTTTAAAGAATTCCCCGTCTTTTTTTTTTTTTTTTTTTAATTTTTGCTACTTTTAATACGTTCGTCTACATGGTTGGCTGTGGCGACTGGTGGTGGTAAATAATGACGCTTGTTGATGTTAAATTATTTGTTTCTTTTGTAAATAGTAAATGGTGGTGTTGATGAGAAAGGTGGTGGCGCATACATTTAAGGATATTCTTTTTTTTTTGCACATATTTTCTTTCTTTTCAATTTTTATTCGAAATTTATGCACACAACTGAATACAACAATGTGTAGAAAGAGGTTACAAATAAAATCTTATGTTTTGAGTGGTGGCATTAATTTTTAAAGGGCTTTTCGGGCTGCAAACATAAACCAGATGATATGATATTAGTATTAAATTGTTATAAATCAAATAAGGGTGTTTGACGAACATAACTAATAGGCATTGAGGTAAATAAGTTAATAAAATTTTCCACAAAAGAATCATAAGATGATATTCATATGTTATAAGAGGAAATATTTAATACCTATTGAAAAGACTTCTTTGACATTTGGTAGCTTTTAGTCAAAACATTTTTTGAAAAAGGTTAATGAAGTAAAAAAGTTGGAATTTAAGGCTTTTATATTGTTTTCTTAGGAAAATTAAAGTAGTACCTATATACACATATAATTACACAATGTAAAATCACGAAAACTTCTATAAGCTAGCTTTTGGAACAAGTTACACTCATGTACTATGAAACAAGTTGGTATATATTTTGGAAATTAAGGGATTTTTGAAAATCAAACTATGAATGAAATAATTTTATTGAAATCAATAACTTTTCTCAAGAATTTGTAGTGTGTTCCATTTATATTTAATGCAAGTTTATTTAGATATTTTTCTATTTAAACAAATGTATGTATGTAATAATTTATTAAGATCCATGTTGCCACATTTCATATTCAACAAACTAAACGAGTCTGTTTATTGTTCCAAGTTTTTTCGAAATATTTATTTAACTAGCTATTACAAAATCAAAACATTACAAACAATTTTGTAGGCATATGTACAACCAAATCATACTACATATTTAACATACAAATTCAAAACATAAGAAGAACCAATTTTCACACACTCCGTAAAGAATAAAGAAAACCGAAAAAGACATTAAACGTTTCCCCCTACATTCAGTCATTCAATCATTGATTAAAAATATAGCATGTTTCCTCAATAACCTAAAATATGTACATTGTACATACATACAGTGTGACACACAAGTATCTTGCCTACTCATTTTCAAAAAAAATTTGTTTTCATTCCAACATAAAATTGTAAAAAACAGTAAAAAAATATATTTTCTTTTTTGACCTTGATATTAGATATGTAGATGTATAATTAGGAAAACCCCCAACAAATAATTTGCAGTTGAAAATCTCAGTTAATAAAATGTTATTGTTTTTCTTATTGTTCTTGGAATTTTTTAATGTCTTTGTTAAAAGAATACATACCATGTATTATAAATTTTTTTATAATTTTGTTCTAATTGTGAAGATCTTTGCATTAAAATTGCCGCAGGGAAAATAATTTAACATTTCCGAAGTAAAAATTATTTTACAGCTTTAAAATTAGGATTATTTGTCCTATGGAGTGACAATCAAAATGTACACTTATTTTTATATATATAGATATATAATAAAAATTAAAAAATTAAAAACGAACAAGAGTTTTTATATTTTTAATAAAAGGGACCTCAAGCCGAACTAATGAAATAGGAAGATTTTTAACAATATAAAAGGTCTACATAGCACATAAAAAACAATCATTACAATTTTTTGTCATATAATTAGTAGATGTTGCCAAGCCGTCAACAATTTTATAAATTGGTCTATAAACGGGGAATCATTTTAAATTTACTACAGAATGGTTGTCCAAAATCGTTTCATGCAGAGAGAACAGACTAATACCCATGGAAAACCGCTTAAACCTACATTTATACCGACCACAGATTAACGATCAACTAAGAACGACCAATGTAAACAACGAAAAAAAACACTAACTAACTGTAAACTAACTAGTCGTTTAGTAGGATGAAAATTAACACATTAACACATAAAAATACAAATTTTGCGTATCGGCAATATGTTATATTCTATGACGAAAGCAAATGCTACATTTTTGGTTCAGATGGTCGACATAGGATCTACTGGAAGACAAATTAAGCTTTAAGTATAATAATACATAATCTTCTACATACTGATGATATTATGGACCACCTTGGATATTGGTCTATTTCATTCCAGAGTCGAAAAATGGATCATCTAAAAATGACCCGAAATACACAGTTTTAGATGTTAAAATTTAGTTTTTGTACAGCACCAAACACTTGCCAACACCTCCTCAATGGTCGGACCTGAGCCCCATACAA
Organism: Bellardia pandia; assembly: GCA_916048285.2. Taxonomy (NCBI): domain Eukaryota; kingdom Metazoa; phylum Arthropoda; class Insecta; order Diptera; family Calliphoridae; genus Bellardia; species Bellardia pandia. The sequence continues at coordinate 53,478,193 of OU696531.1, forward strand.
ATCGTGGAAGTATAATATATTTTTTTCGGAAATGTTTAATTCTTTTCCTTACGGCATATTTAACACGAATAACTTCACCCCAGAGCAATAAGGACAAAATTATTACTAATAACAATGGGAATATATATAACACGTATTTTTTTTAACAAAATAAATAAAAAATTCCATGAAAAATTTTAAATTAACATTAATTAAAAAAAGCAGAATACTTTTGTGACCTTCAAATTATAATTCAGATTAATAAAATGCAACAATAACTAAATAAAAATTAATATTTTTAAAATATCTTTTGGGTTTTCCTATTCTACACAATATCTATTATAAATTAAAAAAAAATATTTTTTTACTTGATTTTTACAATTTTATATATGAATGAATAAAAATTTGCTTCTAAAAATGAATAGGCAAAATAGTTTTGCGTTACACTGTACATACACATTTCCTTACAAATACAATACAATTAAACATTTTAAATCAAACAAGACAAATAGGCTGGAAGTGTAAACATTTAAGCATACATATGTATGTATGTATGTAAAGTATGTATAACAATCTTTAAGAAATTTATGAGCTCTTTAGTTTTGTATCATTATTATATTACAATAATAAATAGAACAACAACATCACCAGAAAATAAACATTTATTAAACCAGAAAAACTAAGAATGAATTTCTACTTATAACAAATACAAGAAAAATCTGGCACGTACACCAAAAAGAATTACAAAAGAAAAAAAAACTAGAAAATAAAACAAATTTACAAAAGAATTTTCCTGCTTGAAGTTGTAGGAATTGTGTATGTATTTATGTACATAGAGTTCCCTTTCTTCATTCAATGTAATTTTGTGTTGTTTTGTTTACAACATACAATTTTCCCACTACATACTTCATTTCTGGCTTTATGCTGTAGTTGTTGCCATTGTAGTTTGTCTTTATTTTCATTCTGTTCGTCTATTATTAAGAATATCATCAATTTTTTCTTCTTTCTTACAATACAAATTTTACAAAGAATTTCCCAGACCTTTATATTTTCTCTCTCTCATTTCTTTTACACTTTTCCTTTGCTTGGTTTCAAGCAGAAGAATTTTTTCTTGGGAATTTGTTTTACCCCTCTACCCAGCGCTCTTTACACAAAGTACAACAGCGACAACAACAATAACAAACGAGAAAATATTACAGAACCAACTGGAAAAATTTGTATGTATTTGTATGTATTTTATACTGCTAGCTATGTTATGTATATGTTAGATACAAGAAAAGGTCAGTCATGCAGTCATTCAATATTTTCGTCTTTGTGTACAATGCTTTACTGACGATTTGGGTTAATGACAGACTGACTGACAGACTAACTGAGCAAATGCTTTAAAGGCAAAATTCAACAAAAAACCAAAAAAAAAAAAAATTGTGCAGAACAAAGCTGGTAATTGAGAAATTTTGGGGCTTTTTTTTAACAAATTATATGGGTGAATATACTTTACATTCAGGCATATTCCTGTTATCACTTTCGCTATATGCTCAGGTTTTTGGATGAGTGATTACAGCTTGAAAATTCCTGTAAAATGTAACTATGTTTGAAGGTATATTTTATGAACTACAAAGTGTTTTTTCGATTAGAGCTAAGTACCTATTATTTGGTTTATTTAGTAAACAGAGTTCTTGGCAGAAAAAATCCGTAGATATTTCATCGTTTTAAAAAATCTAATTGGATAAAATATTAAAAACTAACCAAATCATTCAATGTACATACATACATTTTTATAATTTTCATTCAAAGTTTTGCTATTTATGGCAAGATTTTATGAAAATGTAACATTTCTACACAAAATGTGTTTGTAACTATATATTTTAAATGTCTCACAGTGGACAGCATTATTAGCGTTTTAACCATCATCACCATCATAATCTTTGTCTTTATCTTTACACAGTAATAATGAAAGATATATGTATGTATATCAGGGTTGGAAAAGTCGGTACTCGTTTAATAATATTTGTAATTCAAAATTATAGTTTTTTCCACTATTTTATAAGTCCATTACGGTATCAAGTATCAAAGTGAAAAGAATCGAAGACTTAATTGTAAAAAAGCACAATTATTATTCGTTTAGTAATTAAAAGAGAATTGAATTTTTGATTTAAATATTTTTTCTGGTACTCGAAAATATGAAATTTTGGGTATGTATGAAGACTGAAGTCCCTAACTGTAGATACCTATAGACTATGAACAATTTTCTGTTCGATATAAGCATGCCCGTTTATGTCGTTTTAATCTAACTTTTATTTGGTTCTCAAGAAATAAAATTGTTCGAGCTCGAGGTCAAGTGTATGTAAAAATTCTTTATTGCTAATATTTCGTGTAACATTGGACGATGAAGAAGACACTCACTGTGTACGCGCAGAAAATTAAATGTATTTTTTGTTTTTGTTTTTAATGTAAACTTTTTCGAACATAAGCTTTGAAAATGCTATACGAAGTGTAGCGAAATATTAGCAATAAAGAATTTTTACATACACTTGACCTCGAGCTCGAACAATTTTATTTCTTGAAAATTATAACTGAAAGGTCGGATAAAAACAACACTAATTTTATTTGGTTCTCTATGATAATTACAAGTATGTCTATAGTATTTTCTATCAGAAATGTAGCGAACATTTTTTTTTTGCAAAAATATTGTTTTTCCATTGCAAAATGTATATATAACAGTTTCTGTAATCGTATAACAGTTTTTTTTTATTTTGGAAAGTTTGAGTATAATAGAAATTTTATGTATAACAGTTTTTTTTAAATAGTGCGTATAACAGTTTTTTTCTTTGGGAAAATTTGTGTGTAACAGTTAATCTGTGAGAAGTTTGTTGTATAACGGGTTTTTTCACAAAATTGTGTGACCAACAGTTTCTTCTAAGGAAATTTTTGTGTATATAACTTTTTTTATTGAACATTTTGTTTCTACAATTGAAATGTTTGGGGTATAAAAACTTTTTCTAACGGAAATTTTTTATATAACAATTTTTATATAGGAAATTTTGTGTATAACAGTATTTTCTGTAGAAAATTTGATTTATTACAGTATTTTCTCTACAAAATTTCGTGTATAACAGTTACATTTTGGTACTCTTAGGATGATTAAATGCTTTTTGAGTATTATTTTGTTAATGGACGAAATTTAAGTTTTCCATATCTGTCATACTAACACAATTGAATGTAAATAGGAAAGAGTATGTGTGCATGTAAGTATAAAGTCTATTCTCTTCTTTGTAATCGTATTGTTGTAATGATTATTTACAGTTTGTTTATTTCTTTGGCTTGTATTTTTAAATAATAATTTCTTTTAGACGTACTCGTACTTTACATATATATGTATGTATGTATGTATGTATGTATACAGTTTTACGTTTTCTTAAATGTAGACAATATTTGGAGCTTTTCCCATTAAATATTTGTTTGCTGTTTTGTTTGTTTTATACATATTTTGTCTCTTAACTGAACTGTGTAAAAACAAAAACATATTTACACACAACATTCCTACACATGCCACGCAATTTTTGAGGAAGCAGCAGCAAAAAAAACACACAGATACAGATATGTATGTATATGTACTCTGCATATAAAAGTTAAGAAGGTACATCATATTATGATGTTTTTTATGATTTTTATTTTTGTATGGATGTATGTATGAATGTATCTGTGTGTGTGTGTTTAATATATTTTTTTTGTATTTAGATGCTTTATTAAAAGCAGCTTATGTTTTAAAGTAGGTAGTAATTGTTTTCTTTTTGTCTTCGTTTTGTTATTATTATAATTTTTTGGGGTTATTTTCAGCGTACTATAGGTACAATGTATGTACGATTTTTTCTTACTGCTGCTGCTGCTAATGTTGTTGTTATTATTTTATATACAGGTGTTTGCTGTGATGATACTTGGTTGTTTTTGGCGTTTGTAAGGTTTATACTTCATTTGGTTATTTTTGTTTTGGCAAACCCGAAATATATTTCATTTTTTTAGTTTTAGGCTTTTTATTAAGAAATTTGGTTTTTTCTCTGGGCATCCAACAAGTACAGTCTGTGCAAAAAGATTATGGAGCATAATTACGAATCAGTAGGTGTTGTAATTGCTCAGTACAACTAACAATTTGTTTAAAGCAATTTAAAAATATTGTCAACATTTTCATTTTATTATGAAGAATTTTAACGTCTTAAACAAGCCCCTTTCTTTTGAACATAGAAAAACCTGCTTTAATTTATTTACCCTATTTTCATTAATGGTTCATTGATGACATGTTAACAGGTTGCCGATAAAAATAAACAAATGAAATAAATATTTATGTTTGTACTAGTAGAGTAATTGAAAATAAACAATATGAACTTCTTCATATAATAAAAACAACTTTAAATTTATTTTTGTAATGACCCCAAAAAAATATTATAGGTACCAACAAACCGTTATATATTTTTTTGCTTATTTCTGCTTTTCGCTGTATTCAATAGATAAGAACAAGTCAGTAAACAGCACCTCATGAAAAACAATTTGATAAAAAAAACATAAAAAATTTAGGTGACTCTTACCCAAGAATACAAAAAAAAAAACAAATAAACAACAAAATATTTACGAATTAAAGCTTAATTTATCTAAGGTAAAAGACAAATATATATGTACATGAAAACAATGAAAACAAAATTAACATTTTTAATTAAAACAAAAACCAACAAGTACATAAAATGGTTTCAGTAGAAAATTAAATAAAATTTAAAATTGCTTAAGCATAATAAAACAAACATTGAATAAAACATTAACAGATTTGATAAATTATTAGATTTTTTCATGTTTTTCAATATTTTTGATAAAAAAATTATATTCAAATTTAACGTATAAATTGAGTACTCTTACAAACTTGTTGTAAAATGCAGCATTTCCTTACTCTTTATAAAAATGTAAGAGTGTCAGATAAACAATAACAACAACTTGATAAAGAGAAGAATGCACTCGCACGTACACATACAGACCAGTGTGACCATTTTAGTATTTTTGCGACTAAATTTAGCTTATTTTTGATTTATTTTAAGTAGAAAAAGTAACTTCATATGAGTGGGTTCAAAACTCAACCGTAGAATTTTGGAAACAAGTTCGTGAATACAAGAATGTGTTTTATGATAACTCCTTTCAGCTTTTTTTAGTTATTTAGCAGTTAAACGTATAGGTATCAACCGTAGAATTTTGGAAACAAGTTCGTGAATACAAGAATGTGTTTTATGATAACTCCTTTCAGCTTTTTTTAGTTATTTAGCAGTTAAACGTATAGGTATTTAGTGGAATGAATTCTATAAAAACCAAGTAAGAACGTTCAAGACCGATTATTATTCATGTTGAAGTGATTTTTAGAAGTGGTTCTTATATGGGAGCTGTAACTAATTAACGAGCAATCTTTATAAAATTAGGTATCATGATTGCTATATACGAGTATATGCAACTTATTTGTACTGAATATTATTAATTTTAAGAGAGTTATGCCCGTTAAAGTGATTTTCGGAAGAGGAACATATATGGGAGCTATTGAACGATCTGCACAAAATGTAGGTGTGTTTAAGTTTCAAATACATCTTATTTGTGGCAAAATTTATTTAGATATTTTTATAAATCACACATTTATGATCGATAAAGCCCTTTTAAGCTAAGACTTAGTTAAGGTCTGATACTATAAAAAATATGAAAATTTGTATGAAAATGAATTAAAAAAATATTTAACAACTCTTTAAAGTTAGACTCCTGAAGAGAACCTTAATTAGTGTTGTTCTTAAATTCAAAGTTGTATTATTTATATAAAAAGTTTATTTTTTAATCATGCCTCAAATTTTAAAAAAATTTTTCAAGAAAGTATTTTAAAAAATTTAGCACATTTTTTTGGGATTTTAAAACAAGTTCTAGCATTTAGATTATTTTTAATCTGATTTAGCAGTTTAACTTTTTGAGATCTGGTCACACTGATACCGACAGACAGACAAACACCCACAGCCAGAAAAACAACAACAAAAACAACAGTACTGTGGAATTAATTGCTTATAATGACGAAAAATAAAACAAAATTGTCAAAGTTTAGTTGCAAGAAAGGCTCATAACTTTGTAAATTATAATGAGCAATTTTATATTTTAATGTCTAATAAATACTTAACAGGACTATCGTAAATAGTGCTTTGCAGTTAATAATCTAAGATTTTGTTTAGTTTTTACAGAGATTGTAAATGAGATTTGTTAAACTTTTTTTGTTCATTAATGCAGCAAGCATTTGGAAAATTTAAGGCAATAAAAATATAAATAAAGAAATCTGACAGAAATAAAGACAATAATAATTACCTTATAAAAAAAATGTACACAACAGAACAAAGAATAAAAATGATTTAAAAATACTTATAAAGAAAGAAAGAACGAAAGAAAAAAAAAACGCAAAATGAAAAAAATACACAAAATTTGCATTTTTTAAAATGAATACTTTGAACTTAAAAAACCGCACTCACACTCACACACACACACATATGTATACATGGCTATACAAACACATGGGTATGTATGTATATAAAAAAAAACATAACACTTCATACTCAATTAACGGTCGTTTAAAAAGCCATAAATTATAAATAAGCATAACTAAATTTGTGGTGGTAATAAATATAATATAAATTATATTATACTAAATATAATATAATAAATAATATGTACTAATAATAATAATAATAACAATAACAATAACAATGTAAAGGTGTTAAGTGTTGTAAAATAAAGCTCAAATTAACGATTTTATTTTGTTTTCATAAATTATTTATTCAAAACTCATAATAAACAAACAAAATTTTTAACAACAAAAATTGTAAATAAAATATCTAATTAATGTTTTTGTTTTTGTTTTTTTTGTGGGGAGTAGGGGAGTGGTAATTAAATTTTCTTTTAATAAATTATAAAATAAACTAAATGAAAATTTAAAAATTTTATTAAATTTGCAGTTTGTATTTTTTGTTGACAACAATTAGATATTTTACCTCAATTTTTCAACAATTGTTTAGACGTGGTTCTTGTGCTGTTGTTAATAATGTTTGTAATTACTGTTTGCTAACGTTTACGTTTTAGTTGTTGTTGTTTTTTTTTTTGCAGGTTTGTTTATTTATTTCAATTGGTTTTTGTTTTTAAAGTCAATGCAAGAGTTTGTTTTATAAACTGCTAGAATAATGTCAGATATAAAGAGATTATTATTAATAAGATTTAAACATGGAATGTAGATCGAAGTATGTGGCTTGAAGTTTGAGAGTTATGTTAATCGTATTTCGTTATTTGTTTTCTTACAAAATTTGTTAGACAAACTAGAGATTTTATATATTAATATTGTCCTATTTAGATAATATATAAATTGATTTTTTTAAATTGTTTGTTTGTTTGTTTTATAACTTTGTTTAGTTATATTTGTTTTGTTTGTTTTATGCATTTATTTAGCAATTTCACTGTTTATTTTTATTATATTTTGGATTTCTCACATTTTTAATTGTTATTTATAAAAATTGTCACATTTCTGTTTCTTGTTTTAATCAGTTACATTAAGGATGGTTTCTCCTGTTTATTTATACATACTCTAATTTCCAAATATCCATTAAATTTTAAATTATATTCCGTTTTTTTTTTTATTAATATTGAAAATATTTTGTTGATAAATTTTATTAAAATTATAAAAAGTTGGTAATTTTTGCCTAAAAAGTTATTGATTTGCAGAGATTTTATTAAAATTGCAAGAGATATTTTTACAAAATAATTGAGTTTTTAAGATTTATTGGAAATTAATGTTTTATCATGATTCACTTTTAAGAGAAATTTTGTAACATTACAAAATTTCTGATTTGTTTTGGTCACACAAAGTTTTGTCACTGTTTTTTTTTTTAATGCATGAATTTATTTTTTTTAATAAAATTAATTTATTAAATGCATGTTGAGTTCTTCTGTCAATTTAGTTCATCTTTACAATTTTTTTATTTATTTTTTGATTTTATTTCACTTTTTTTATAAATTGTTCCTAATTGATTTACCAATCAAATTTATCGTATCAATTTGTCATATCAAATTTACAGTCCTTGAAACATTATTTAAATGACTTTTTCAAATTCTTAAAAAAAAACTGATTTTGAACCACTTTTACTGAACAATTTCAAACATGAAAACTGACATTTTTATAAAATGTTGTTAAACTTTGCAGAAAAACTTTTAAAATTTATTTAAGTTTTAAATATTTTACTTTCGAGATGCTAACTAAATTGAAAAAAAAAACTTCACACAAGTGTTTAGAAAAGTTGGCAAACATTTTGAATATTGCAAAAGTTTTGAAAACTAGACAAATTTTCGTTTACGTTTATCACTCTTAATAAATTTTATTCTCAATCATTTAAAACACTCTTGTGAAAATTCTAAATTTTGTATAGCTTTTAACTTTTAGAGTTCTTGGATTTTAACACTGACAGAATTTCAGAATTCTTTTTAAATAACAGACTTTGTGAGTTTTTAAAATTTTCACACAATTATCACAGTTTTTTGTTTAAATTTTCTAACTAATTGTTATAAAATAATAATAATAATAATAATAATATTGCTGTTTTAATTATAAATTTATTAAAAATTTTCTTTTTGTTTAAACAACAGATTTTACAAAATTTTGAAAAGTATCCATTCACTTAATTATTATTTTAAAATACTTTACACAAAATATTTTGAAAATTCAAAATGTTAAAAAAACGTTTAAGCTTAATCTGTTTTTTTATTTTTAAATTCAAAACAGTTTTAAATTTTTTCTTTATTCATTTGATTTGAAATTGTTTGTTGCACTATAAAGTTTTCTGTTTTTAAAAATTGTCAATTAAGTATTTTGTATCAAAAAAGCACTTTTGATTCAAAACACATTTCAAAATATTTTTTATATTCGTTTAATTTTAAGAACTAATACTATTTTCACACTTTTTTATATCAAAATATTTTATTTATTATAATAATTTGGTCAAATGTTTGTTTTCAAACGTAAATAAAAAACTTGTTTTATTTATTTCTAAAAAGTTTTCTAGTTTTAAAAATGTTTAAATTATTGTGAATCACTTAAATTTGTTTTGTAATTTTTAAATTGTTATTTAAATATAAATTATATAAATCATTTTAAAATTTTCACAGTTTTAAATATTTTTTTTTTATTATTTTAAACAAATTTTAAAATTGTTTTTTTCAACAATTTTTCAGTTCTAATTTTATAAACAAACAAATTTGTCCAATTTTCAATTTCAGTTAAAAAATTTTTTTTTTAAGTTTTTATAAAAAATCTACTTTTAATTAAAATTAATTAAAAAATAGTTATAATTTTTATAAAATTTTAATAACTTAATTGTTTTAATATTAATAAACTTTAAACACTTTCAATAATAAATATCTACCATTCAACATGTTTAAACACAATCTCTCTTTTAATCCACAAACAAATCTTTAATTATCACTTTAATTTGTCGTTAATTTAGTTTTTCTTTGCAACACTTTAAACACCTGTTTTAGAAACTTGGGGGTTTGTTTTTTGTTTGTTTGAAAACTTACTTTTTGGAATTACGTTTGGTTGTTTGTTTCGAAAACATGGGAATTTTGTCAACAATTAATTGCATGTCTTGAAAATCCGTGGGTCAATTAAAAAGATTTGAGAATTTTTTTCTGGCTCATTAAAAACAAAAAAAATTCTCAACAATCCAAAATAAACAAATATTTATTTGTATGATTGATTTGATTTGATTTGTTGGTTTAAGCAGCGACAATTAAATTAATCCATTAGAGTTGACTTTCTCAATTATTTGTGGTAGTATCTACTAGTACAGTAGAGTTGTTGTAGTTAATCCAATAATAAATGTTAGGGATTTTTGAGATTATTTTTGTTTTAATACTGTTTGTGATGAAATGTAATCCAGAGTTTTGTTTTAAGTTTGTTTGTTTGTTTTTCTTTTAAAAATCAACAGGAACTTTTTTTATAATTAAAAATTAATATTTGGGTTTAATATTTTTCTTAAATTTTCTTTATTTGGAATTATTTTCTTTAAAAACTTATTGAATACTGTTTTGTTTTTATTTCTTTTTTTTAATAAATTTTCTGCTCAGAGAAATACTTCTTAAAACTTTTGAGTTGTTAGTTATAGTTTTCACATTTAAAACTTTTCTTTTTCTGTTAGTTGTTTTTATTATTTTGTTTATAATAAAAATGATGCATATCTATGTATGTATGTATGTATGTATATAATTGTGTGTATTATTTTTTAATTTTTGTTTAAGCCTTTTTCTTTTATTATTTTTCTATTGGCCAACCAGCACAATGTAAATGCTTTTTTAATTTGTTTTTTATTTATGTATTTATAAAACAAAAAACTAAAACTTGGTAAACAAAAATTTCACTTGCTACACTTCACTTGTCATCTAAATTAACCGGTTTTTTTGAAATAAAATTATTTCAAAATTAAATTTTCTTCTTAAACTTTATTTAATATTTTTTTAATTAATCAGTTTTTACAATTTCTTCTTTTTTTTTACAAATAATCTTTGACTTAATTTGCTTGTTTATTAAATATTTTAACCGTGTCACGCGTTAGATTTTCAAAACATGACGACATTTGACAGCAGCCAGAAAGGAACTAAACAACCGCCAGAGTCACGACACCGCACAAAACTCACTGACTGACGACAATGGCGATTATGAAGACAACAAAACGTATGAAACGACATCGACATTATGAACAATAATAAAATGAAAAAAAGTAAGAAAAAAAAAAACAAACAAACACACAGATACACAGCTACACTTATGCACACACACACACACTCACACAAATGAATACACGAATTGAAAACAACAACAAAAAAAACTACTTTATACAGATTGTGCATAGAAAAGCTGGTCGGTCGATTTGTCGGGCAGGCAGGGAAGTAAGTTCACAACATTTATTACCAAAATGTTCGTATTAAACGTTTCATACTTCATGACTTCTCTTCACACTCGCTGATACATGTATCTGTATCTATTGTTGTTGCTGTTCTCGCTGCTGCTGCCTTAGCACAATCACGTACATATTTTTATATGAATCCGAACAACATGCCAGATAGAGATACACTTTCTTTACACTACCTTTTTATTATGTATTTTTCATCCTCAACATTCCATCAAACTTGTTTGATGTGTACTGTCACACCATCCCATTGTGCTGTGTGTAAATCTTTAGCAAATTATCAAACTTGTAAATACATGTTGTGTGTTGGGACCAGTTTGATGGATTTTACTAGATAAGTTGTATCGAATTGAAAAGCGGAACAACAAATAGAACAAAAACACACTCACAGCAAGCACACCAAAGAAAAAATAAACAAATTAAAATATTTCATTTTGCCCTGTGTGCAAAGTACGGTGGGACCCAGGGTGAAATGAAGGTAAAATACCTATATGAATTATGAAGAATAGTGTTAAGCAGGATTCTTAAAGACCCAGCAATAGGTAGGTAGATATTGTTAATTATGTGAAAATTTACATAAAACTTCACAGCTTCTAAATAGTTTACAAAATCCTCCTGGGCTCTACTCGATATTCTTAAGTACATTTGTACTCATTTAATTTCAATTCAAAATCATACGTTTGCGATCTTTACTCTTATTTTATAATACATGCACATATATGTATTACAGGGCATATTACATGACGATTCTCCGATGAGTTAATAGACTTGAATGCTTTTCAGTCGCCGATAACACAATCACCGCCTTTTATACTTAGTAAAGATGAATAAAAATATACATTGAAGCACCTACCCACAAATTACAGTTGGGTTCCATTTTCGATCTGTAAAGCTGACGCAAATAGTCAATAGGTCCAAATTAAATAATAAAAACCTTAAACACCCCATTGAATTCTTATGCCCAGAACATCAAGAGCTTCTGATTTATTAATACATACATATATACTTATATGTGTATTTATACCGCCCATTAGTTCAGATGATGTACGCTGATGTTAATTTTCTGATTGAGAAAGATTTGATTCATGCTTCCCGAATGAAATATAACTAATTAGTTATTAGAGAAATTTTTATTCGTCTTGGGGTCCTTTTTAATTAATAATTCAAAGAATACCATGGTAAAGTAATATTTTTAGGCAATTGGCACGTTGGAATGCATTTTATGCCCCGCCAAGGACGTCATCAGCAATCTAAAAATGCATTACAATGTGCCAATTGCCTAAAAATATTACTTTACTATGGTAGTCTTTGAATTAATAATTAAAAAGGACCCCAAGCAAAATACAAATTTCTCCAATAATAAATATCAAAAGTTCAACAATTTTTCATTAAGAAACAAAAACCAGAAAACTCTGAAAATATAACAAATTAGAGAATAAAAACATTCTCTAGAATTGGGATAAGCTCTAATGTTTAAATTATTCATAGTTAACAAAAGCTTATTTTAAATAACCCCTGAAGATGGTCAACAAAGCTGGCCGAAATATTGGGAATAAAATAAAATAGAAATTTTTAAAACAAAATATTTTTATATTTTTCATTTAAAAATTTGTTACCTTATGACCTTATGCCGAACAAAATTTACAAACAATTATTCATAAACCTTATTTCCAAATAAATTTTAAATTTAAACTTTAAACTCATATAATAATAAAAATCTACAAATGAAATATGCCTATATTTTACCTCATGTCATTTGTCAAACGTCCTTTCTTAAATCAAGAGTAAGACAGTCCCGAGTCTTGAAATCAAATTTAAAACTCAAACTCAGTATCAAATCAAATGTTAAAACCACTATATTTCTAACGTTTGGCTTTGTGTATTCTATAATTTTTAGAAAATGGTGTTGTAATAAATTTATTCATTCAAATGCTTGTTTGTAGTCAGGAACTCAAAAACATAAATGACATCGGTTACATTATTTATACACGTGTTTTTACGATAGTGTTTTCCAAATTTAAGACTCGGGACTGTCTTGGGATTTAAAATGATTCAAATTCGACAGAAGCTAATTGCTCATGAAGGCTTTGAAGAATTGTTTTTGTAGATGATAAGATTATACGAATTCTTAGCGGACAATTCGGAATGACATATGTATGTACATATAAACAATTGTCTGTCAAAGTTCTTTGGATAATTAATGAAAAAGTACGCAAAACAATAACCATTCTCCACAACAATGCCATCTCTTACATGTCGCATCATACAAGTGACTTTTAGAGAACTTAAAAAGAAAACGATATGCCCTCTGCCCTGGTTTTATAGACAATTTTATCTTCATATCGTTTTCGGTCAGCTATTACGAATTCAAGAGCCATGATTGTGGGCTGAATTTAATGACGTTAACTTGGTTTCAATATTCGATGCGAGTCATTTACGTCAGTATCATTTAACGATTTGAAGAAAGAGCCTAAAATCGTCCAAATACTATTACGACACCAGAAGATATGCAGAATGTTTTGTACATATTGACTACTCCACAGTGGATTGGGAGTATTCCAAACATAATGACATTAACTTGGTTTCAATATTCGATGCGAGTCATTTACGTCAATATCATTTAATGATTTGAAGAAAGAGCCTGAAATCGTCTAAATACTATTACGACACCAGAAGATATGCAGAATGTTTTGTATGGGAATACATCCCTGCAAAAAACGAGAGTAGTTCATACACGAATGTACATATTGACTACTCCACAGTGGATTGGGAGTATTCCAAACATAATCCATTTGTATGAAAAAAACTAGTCCATTTAACATTACGATATCCTAGGAATGGTCCATATAATCAAGCTTTGCATATCACTGGACTAGTCCCAAAACTACTTCTGTAACGACTTCAAATGTTTTACAACAACGATTACGGTCGTTAAAACACGAATAATTGTCGTCTAAGAAGAAGTTCTGCTTTGAAAATAAAATGGTCCATTAGCGCATTACATAGGACCCTGATATAGTCACTACATTTTAGCTACATGGACCACGCACTCTACAGATTTTTGCAGGGTTACATACATATGTACATACATATATAATATTTTTATGGCTGAAACACTAACTAATTCAAATTTCGTCTTAGGGGAAAAAATTATTATTTTGAACATACATATTTAAAATGTCAGTTTCTTAAAGAAACTTTTCTGGACTATCAACAATTAAAAAGCTGTATCCTTTTTATGTGCTATTAATCTTCATTATTATTAATAACTCATGCACTATCCTTTTTGCAGCCCACTGTGCGTTCCCATTATTATTGATTTTAGAGCAGCAGTTAATGTGTAATACAATCTATATAATTTTGACATACAACCCAACACAATTTAGCCATATCTGGTGTAAATCTTTGATGGTTTTTTTTTCTTCTATATTGTTGCTTCTTCCTCTCAACTTTGTGTTTGACAAACAAGCAGACAAGTTGTTGTTGCATGTTTAATATTGTAGGTATGAGTATGTAGGAAAAAAAATCAAATTGTTTTATTTATTTTTGTATTTAATTTTCTACACTTTACTGTTCAGTTGAAATTGATTGAATTTAAGTTGCATGAGAAATTTGTTGTTGGTTCGTTCGTATGTTGGATGGATGGTTGGTGGGTCCGTTTGTTTGTTTGTTTGTTGGTGTACTACATATTTAATATGTATTTGTTGTAGTTGTATAAGTGTGTATTTGGTATTTTATATGGCTACCTCAAACTTTGAGTATGAAATTTTTTCAATACTCTTTTTCATACACATATTTCGTTTAAGTGTGTGTTGTTGTTGTTGTATTTTCTCTGTTCAGATATCATTATTGTTTAATTTTTTTCTTCTTCTTTATTTTATATTGCTGCTGCTTGCTTGCTGTTGCTTTACATATTTTTATTTATTTTTTTCTGTTGTTTTTTTTTTTTAATATTGTACAGTGAGTGTTGTGTGTGTTTTTGTGTTGCGCTGTGTTGTATTCACGTTGTTGTTGCTGCTGATTTATTTGGTCTCGGGGTCGGTCGTTGGTAGTCTTTTGGGCGACGCAACTTATACACTTAATTCAATGTACATAATCGTAACACAACAAACAACAACACAGCAACAACTACTACATACTACTACTCTGTACACTACACTTTGTACACACGCACAGTGTACCTAGTATGTATGTTCGTCGTACATACAACATACATATTTGTTGCTGTTATTGTTTTTATTATATTTTTTAGTAGTATGTACGTACGTACTGTTGTGTTTTTGTTTTAGTTCTTGTTGTTGTTGTTGTTGTGTGATGAGTGACTATACTACTATTTATTTTATTTTAAGCTGGTTTTTTCGTCGTTTTCTTCTGTTTTGTATATTTTTGTTCACTTTGTATACACTATTCGAGCATGTTTGTATGGAAGTTCGAATGTATGTACTTACGTACAATTTCTCGTGTATATTCGTAATTATGCGCACATATGTCAATACTTTTGGTTTTCTGTAAGTTTTGTTTTTGCTGTTGTTGTTGGTTTTTATATTTAAATCATTTTACAGTCGCCATCACAGCCATTTATTTGTTGGTTTATTTTACAGGAGGCCAGATTGAAAATTTCTTCTTTCCGATTGTTAGGGATAAAGACACATATGTACATACTTAGGTACATATATGTATAATATTTGTTCGGCCCAAATACGGTTGGGATTGAAATTGGTTGAAGTCGGTCCATTATTTCACCTCGAAACTCTCTTAAAAATATTGATATCCATATTATGTTCAACATAAGCCTATTTCATATAGGTACACAAAATTAGTTTGGCCCAATTTTGTGATGATCGTATGTAAGTGCCACTTACCAAAATCACTTTAACGACCATAAACCTTTAAAAAATGTTGGTACCTATCTAAATAAAATTCAACACAAATAGATTTATAACGCTCGGTCCATTATAAGTCAAAGCTCTCATATAAGATCATCTTCGAAAATCACTTTATCACGTATAATTACAAACATATGTACATACATATATTAAAATTGTTTATATCGAGGTAAAACTTAACACAAAAAATATTTATTACTCGTATGCACAGAAGTCACACCACTAAATTTATGGATGATCGGTGTATATAAGGTCATAGCTCCCATATAGCGGCCATTTCTGAAAAACTGTTTTAGCTCATACTGGCTATACTTTCTTACTTGCTCTCTTTTCTATTAGTAAAATATTTTTTAACTTTTTCTTAACGCCCTGAAAAAATACAAGTTTTCTTTAGAAAGTCAAATATTTTGTACATGTTTTAAAATAGAAAATATGTAATCAGAATCCTAGAAAAGTTCACAATTTAAAAATTATGACTACATACATTATTTCCCTGCAAATGATAAGAAAAGAATGAGCCTATAGCCGTAAATCAAGAAAAATAAAAAATTAATGTCTGGCAATTAAGAAAAACATATCGATGGTCTCATGTAGAAAGGCCCTTACTCGCATATTTGAAACTTTACAGGAGAAGGTAAAAACATAAGAGAAACTGTAATATTCAACATGTAAATTTTTTTGTACAACTGCTTATAAAAGCGTTATTTTTTACACTATTGCAATAAATTTTTGTGAGAAGGTGTATTTGCGTTAAATGCATTCGAATCGCAAAAAAAAACTAATTTCGAAAAAATAGCGAGTTAGGGCCTTTCTACATGAGAACAACGATATGTACATCAAGTATTTATTAGCCATAAAAACTAGAGGATCGTTTTTTAACATTAAACGATCCTCTAGGAAAATAGCTAGACTGAAAATATATGGTGACTTTAACACTTTGTAAGTACTTTTCAATTTCCCCTCGTACATATTTTTATTTGTATAATTTGTTTTGGTGTGGATATTTTAAGTTTATTATAAAATGATTATGATTAGTATTAGTTTATTTTATTTAATTTTTGTTCGTTCATCATTTAAATCAATTATTGTTGAATATTTTAGTTTATTTGATAAAAGGGTCAACAATTAAATTGTGTGTGTATAACAGTTTTATTTGGTAAGATAAACCTGATTATTTGTCAAGTGTTAAAGTAATAAATTTTAAACTAAACAGAGTTTTCAAAGAATGAATTTTTTTAAAAGAGATTTTTTTAAATTTAAAGATGCATTTTTACTTCTGCTTATTTATGCAATAGAAATATTCGAAGTATATATTATTGTCATTAAAGTCTTATCTAAAGATTTTCGAGGTTGCGTTGTTTTGGGTTGGATTCTTTAATTTTTTTTTTTAAATTTTTACAAAATCTGCAACATTATTAGATGCTAAAATGAAGTGCTTGATAAAAATGGAGTCCTTGGAATTGAAAAATCAAGTTGCGCAGAGAATGCCATTAAGTAAAATGGTATTTCAGACAAAAGCAAAAAGCTTATTTTGTTGACAAAACAGTGCATTATTCAATGATATACATACAGACAAAAACGATAATACAGACATTTACTACAAGGAAATTTATTTTAAGTTGAAAAAAAGCTGCTCAGCAAACATTGGACCAATTTTTTGTGAAAGAAAGCGACTTAGTATTTTCGTAACCCTAGAACCTATCTTCGATCTTTACATGGTTTGCTATAAAAAATTTGAATTCACTTTGCGTTCACTTTTGCAACGTAACCCCGACGCAAAGTGAGGTATACATATATTTTATGATTTTGACAAAATACATAATCCAAATGGAAATCTAATTTGTAGAAAGTACAAAAAATACAAACTGCTAAAGCTATCGGAAATTCGCCTTCCTGCAAATGTGTCACTTAAGATGGGATCGGTTGATGTTTTTAATACTTTGATATTTACTTGGGAATTTTATTGTATTCTTCGGTCAACAAAAATACCAAATATGTACATATGTACATACATACATGTATTTCGTACTTTTTGGGAACTCGGATTTTTAAGTGGTAAAAATTGCATCTACATATATTTTGTACTTTTTTTCATAAATTTTTTATAGATCTTTTTTTCTATTCCGAGATTAAATATAAATAGTTTTAATAAGAATCTGAAATAGGGACATTTTAAAATTGTGTATCGTTAAAATTCCCATTTGTGTAGTAAGAAAAATGTTAGTTTCTAGGAAACTATCTAAAACGACTAACCAGGCCCCATAAAATGGCTATTTACTTCACAAGAGTACTTTTTTTGAATTCAGGCAAATCCCGGTACCTTTAACGAATTTAACTTTAATCCGTACAGCAAAGTTCATAACATTAACTGGAGAAATCCTCTCAATGAAGACTTTATAAATCATCATAATGCTTTAAATCACCCTCTCTAAGAACAATTAAGACAAACTAAAAAGGTGGAAAAATTTGGACGATAACTAGTTTTCCTAATGTCACCATTTTATTAAAAAATTAAATCTAAATATAACGAATTTTTCAATTCAACAAATAGGCCTGAGATATGTTCTATCGTTATAGCGGAATTTATATACATACATATCGTTGGTCTCATGTAGAAAGGCCCTAACTCGCTATATTTTCAAAATTAGTTTTTTTTTGCGATTCCAATGCATTTAACGCAAATACACCTCCTCACAAAAATTTATTGCAATAGTGTAAAGTTTCAAATATGCGAGTTGGGGGTTTCTACATGAGACCATCGATATGTAAGAATGTATTTAAAAAAATTTATTTAAAATCCAAAATTTTTTTATGGAATTAGTAAAAAAATATTAAGACTTATTACAAAAAAAAAAAAAAAAACAGACACCAAATAAATTATCGAAAAAATACATAATTATTTAATTAGCACTCAATTGGTACAAGTGATATTATTATTACAAGCAATAAAATAGAACAGCAACATTAATCCCGTTTATTAATCATACATTTACATTAAATTAACCACATTAAAATGTTGAAAATTCGAAAACAAACACCCACAGTGTAAATATGTACTTAATAATAGTAATAATCGTATAAACACAACACATGCATGTATGATATCTCCATTTACAACAATAACAATAACTACAACAGCCAAATGAAAATCAACAAACATATTTAGTTACATTTACATATTCTCGTTTGCTGCTTTTGCAGAAAAACCAAAATAAAAAAAGATGAAAATGTATGTATGAAAAAAAAATATAATAACAAGGCATTTAACATATTAATCCAACAAAAACCAAAAGAGCATAAATAATAGTTAAACAACAGCAGCAACAACAATACCGACAAAAGTAACAAGCGTATCAGTTAATACCACTTGTAAACATTGCCTAAAAACATTATTGCCACTACTACTCGTACGTACTACACAACATACAACAAACACTCTCGGCTCATTATAACAAAATCAACAAACACAAAATTACATATCAATAGCCAACCAACATAAAATTTGAAACCAACATTAAACTGCCAGCCAACCAACCAACCGACCGACCAAGCTACAGGCTATAGTAGAATACAAAAACAATAATATAAAAAGTAATAATGATGATAACGATGGTATCCAAGAGATACTCGTTCGTACTCGAACCAACATGTATGAAGTGAAGAAAGCACCACCGCTAGAAAAACAGAAAATATTGTTTGGCACATACAAAAGTAAAGATGACTTAACCAAACAATTTATCACTCAATTAGCAATTGAACAAAAATAACGACGACGACAACAACAACAGCAAAATTAAAAAAAAAAACACAACAACAACAACTAACCAAAACATTCATGAACGAACTATAAGTATGAACAAAATTTACTACCATTTGACATACAACACCACAAAATAAAGAATATAATAACAAAAAAAAGAAAAACAACAAATACAGCAGCGACAACAACACCAGTAAGTCAGTCAGTCCGCAACTAACCAACCAAACAACTCTACAGGAACAAAAGTTATCTCAAGTTGTATATTTAACCACTAAAATTGGTAAAATAATTGAAAATAACAAAAAAAAACTGGCAACAACAAAATATGCATACAAACACTTATACACACGCGCTCTCTTTGAAAAAAAGGTTGTCAGGAGAGAGACTACTAGCCAGGGAAATGAGAAATAAGAATGTATGTACTTGTAATGATAAAAGAATGCAACTCTTTCAACAAAAACATTATCACAAATTAAGAAAAAGAAAAACATCGTTATGCAGGTTTGGAGTATAAAGATTTTAAAATGGATGGATGCGAACTTCGGAAATCGGAGTACAATCAATGCTGAAAATTTTTGATTCTAGAATCTAGATCTTTTCTTCAGTCATACATATGTATATCGCAAAGTGTTTTCAATGAAAACATAAAGTTAAGATGATAATATAAAAATATGCACATTAACGAGTAAAGTATAATACCAGTTACGTAACTAGTTCTGAAACAATGTCCTTCCTGTCCCTTAAGCTGATGCATCTGAATATCATTAACAAACTAAAATATCACTTACTTAATGCTCCATCCCTGCAGTTATTAACAAACACATTTCTCCCATTTACTTTCTTAGACCACCAACTAAGAAATAAATGTTAAATTCCACTCTCTCTCAATCTTCTGTGTCCTATCAAACATAAACTCTTTTGTATTTCTTTATCATATTACAGCTTAAATACGCACTTACAAATTTACTCGTAAATACTCGAGAAAAACATACACAAATACTCGTATTTCATCATTATGATACACACTATAAGTATGAATGAAATGTTCATTTATGTTGTTGTTGTTAGTACAACAAGAATTTTTGTTGCTATTGCCTTTTTTTTTTTTTGGCTTTGTTGGTCATCTTATCATAATTGAGTCTTATTAATAGTGTAATTGTGTATCATTTCATTCCAAAAATACTAAGTAAAATTTTCTCACAACGAAAGAGAGGGAGAGAACAGATACTTAGTTGTACAATTCAATTCAATGAAAAACTAATAATGGTGAGAATAGAAATGAAAAAAAAAATCACATGAAAAAGAGAGTCAAGTCACAAGAGTTTGTTTGTGATATGAAAATATTGAAATAAAAACCTGATTGTTGTTGTTTTGCTACAGTTTGTAAATGTTTGCGTTATATATTTTCTACGGTTGGATGTACAAATGTATGTATGTATGTATGTATGTATGTATGTTTGTACAATATATGAGGTATGTATGTATGTAAGTATGCTTGGTTGTATGTATTTATGTAGCTGTGTTTGTGTGTTTCTGCAAGTCGTTGTTATCATGTTAAGTGGCAGAGGGTGGGTGTCAGTCACAAAAGGTTTGTCGGTTATTTAAAGTAGACAGCATCAGCAGCAGCAACAACAATACTACAGCTACACTAAAGTAACAAAAACGAAGAAGATGTAAAAAAAGAGCGTTACAAAAATATGTTTTCCTTTATTTTTGTTTTATGTTTTTTTGTTGTTTTGTGCAACAATAAACACAGTGTTGATAAAAAAGATTATAGATTAACCCATTAACAATCGTCAAGCCTTATTAAGTTGTAATTTAACGGAATTTAGAGAATTTTCTGTGTTAATTTTGTTTGTTATCACCATGGCGGGAAAATGGGTGTGTTAAAATTTTTAAAGTGATTTTCGGAAGTGGGCTATGGCTATGATCAATTATGGACCGATCTTCACAAAATCTATAGTTGTGATTTGACTTCGTTTACTACTGATTTGTGGTGAAATTTGTTGAGATACTTGCATAATTTATGACCGTTAAACTTCTTTTTCGGGAGGACATTTGTATGGCGGCCAGGTGAAATAATGGACGAATTCCACCAGTTTCAATTCCGTCCGTCCTTGGACCGAAAAAACATGACGTACCAAATTTTATTGAAATATCTTTAAAATTGTGACCTGTACACTGCGCATAAACTTTACATGAACAGCCAGCCAGACGGACGGACATCGTTAAATCAATTCAGTGATTCTGAGTCCATAGGTATACTTTCAGGTGGCTGCTGGACTAGTATTTATGGGCGTTACAAACATCAGCACAAATCCAATATACCCTCCCCACTATTGTGGTGTAGGGTATAAAAAATTTACATTACTATTGCTTAAAATTAGTTCATTGTAAATTTCGCAAACTCATCTCGTTTGGAAATTTATCAATATATTTTCATATTATCTTTTATAATTGATCAAAAATTATAAAACTCAGAAATACTTTTTATTTTCTAGGCAAAAAAGTAAAACTTTATTGGGAATTTTAAAAATAAAACCTAAAAATAATCATTATAATATAAACAAAAAATAAAGTACAGTATCAGTTCAATTCGCAACTGATGTTGTAGTGTCATAGGAGTTGTACGTCGTGTATACAAATGTTGTTGGTAACATCTATATAAATATTTTTAAAAACTTTTTTTCAAGTGTTGTAAAAAAGTTTAAGTGTTGTCAAAAGTTCAAATACGTATCTCAACAAAAAATTACTTATTTTAGTTAATAAATAACCAAACCGCAACAGGCAAATCATAAACTGATTAACAAATTTATACCACGAAAATATAATTATTAAACAACAAATTTAAATAATGGAAATTGTTCTTAATTTAATTTATAAAAAAATTTCCGCACAATGCAGAAATTGTTTTGCTTTTCTCACTTGTATTTTTAATTTTATTTATTGAGTTTTGTATATTTGTTTTGATATTTTACTTTTGACATTTTGAGGATTTGACAACATACGACTTTGCTCAAAATTGTGTTCACAATCAGATAGTTGTATCGTACAATGTACAACATACAACATCACTTGTGAATTGGATAAATAATTATATAAAACTTAAAAAATAATCATTAAAATAATTTTTTTTTTTTAAATAAATATTATTCGTTTTCCGATATTACATTTAATGAGAATGAAATTAATATATGAACATAAATTTATTATGGTATTGTTCCTTGTATACGATTTTTTTGTTTTAAATTTATTCCGTCACTGCTGTTTTTCAATTAGTTGACTTTTTTTTATTAATAATCAAGTTTGGTTAATTGTGCCTAGTCGTATTTGCTTGAAAATTGTAATAATTATTAATGTATGTACTGAAATACAGCTAATTCTGTTGTTACACGTTAATTGGTTGCAGGAAACTTCGTGTAAAAAAAAAAACGTGTAAAAAATAGATGACTGGTTCCTTATCTCTAAAACCTATTGAAAAACAAGGACTTTTTAACAACAACTATTCAGGTTTAGAATATTAAATCACATATACGATGTGTTTTTAAAATTCTATGAAAAAATAAAAAAACACTAAAATTTTGTCTGAAATTTCCAAAATTTTTGAATTTAAAATTTTTTTTTTTAATTTTTGATAACCCATTGAATGCGCCTCTCAAAGACCTTTCATATGATACCAAATTTACATATAGTTCCTTTGGAAGAAATGTGAAAAAAAACCTCTAAAAAGGACCTTTTTATCCTTTGATCCCAGCACAAAAAAATTGAGAAACGTAGTCTTAAAATGAATCAAATTTTCATATTAGTCGGGAACATCCGCAATTTTATTTTGGGGCCACTCTAATGTACATACATACATATATCGATAATAATTTTTTTCAAAGTCCAAAAAGTCCGTGGCTCAACAAAAATCCTATATAGAACTATTTCATTTTAATATACAAATTGGTATTCACTGATTTATCAGATTTTCCTTTACTTTGTCGTTTTCATCTTATTTACAGAAATTTCTTTCATTCAATATTTTTCAATTGTTTAAGAAATAGGTCCCTTAATGAGTTAAATTCTCATTTGTGAATTTTTATTTTTAATCTTCTTCCTTATTCTCCTTATAAGTAAAACACACTCTCACATACTAATGAAAAAAAAAAACATATCTATCATTGACATGTAAGTATCACAGTGTTTGTGTGTTCCTTGTGTGTATCTGCACAGTGAACTTTTTCCTACGAATTTGCTCAGTTTTTTTTTTCAAAAATTTAATGTGAAAAAAGATTTCGTTTAACACAAAATTCTGAAATAATTTGACAATTTATTGTTATTGTATTCTGATATTTTACAGAACAGTTTGAACAATTAGCTAGAACCACTTTATCGGTTACGAAATTTTAACAGTTTCACGATGTCAAAATAAATTTTATGCAAAACTTTTCGTTTTTAAAACAAATTTACGGTCTACTATATTCATCTAAACCAAATTTCACATACCCTTCAGCTGAATATTCTTATTACTTAAAAATGTATTCAAAATGAAAAATATTATAGCCGGGAAACTGGAATGCAAAATACGTTTCTTCAGAAAAGTTACTTAAGGTACGGTCACATTTTTCAAATATTTACTAAAAAAAGCGCGACCATTTCTTTTAGCACAAATTTGTTTGGCGTTGTTTACTCTTACAAGAGTTTTGCAAGATGAAACAGCATCAAATAAATTAAAACTCAATATTTGTTGTGCTTTGGCCTAAATAAGAAAAGTTTTCATTTTAAATAAATAAACGAGTTCAAATATATTTTATTTAGTGGTTACGTCTTTTCCGGCAAATATTTGCCAAGTGTGACTGTACCTTTATCATCACAGATTAACAGATTACCTTTGTGATTACTCACAATATTTCAGTACTATTATTGGCAAGCTGATTTGCCTTGCTGAAGTTTGTCAGGGGGAGGGGGGGAAATAACGAATGGATCGGACTTTTAATCAAACTGTAAATAATTATTATCCAATTTGTATTATACTTTAAAGGATCGAAAATAACTATTGCAAATTAAGTTATGAATATTTGTCAAAACGCCAGAAACGGAAACTTGGACAAAAATTGAGCTCGTGTTTGAGAAGGAAATGTTCACTGTGCTCTTAAATATAACAGAAAATAAAACAATATTTATCGTCATACTCTTTTGTTATGGTAGGTTGAGTGTTTTAAATATTATTATTGTTAATATATCAGTGGTAGAGTGTGTGTGTTTAAACTCGAACAGGATGATGACAATGACTACTACTGTGGCATAAACTGTAAAAAAAACACATTCAAGTAAAATAAGAAATGTATGAAAAGTAAGAGGTAGAGAAATATAAAGAGAGATAGAGAGAGAGAGAGAGAGTGAGTATGTGGCTGTTTGTGTATCTGCTATGGTAGTGGTAGGTGGTAGTAGCATCATAACATTTTAAGGATATAAATGATGAGTTATTATTTCCCCTATTGTAAAAAGAAATTTTCATGTTTCTTTTTGCTGCCATAAAATACAACATAATAAAGGTGATGTTGTGCAGCAGTGGCATGATGGTTCTCTATGATGGCTGGCTGCCAGGCAAGGCTGATGATGGTTGTGATGGTGGTGGGAGACTAAATGAGTGATGCTGAGGATGATGTTGACGATGATGATGATGATGATGTTTACAATAAGGCAACCAAAGCAAAAAAGCAAAGCTGACTGTGTCTGTCAATGTTTTATGTAGTTAAACGAGAATAAAAAAAAAAGAAAATTTACACACACACACATTCAAACTGACATACATACATAGGTAGTATGTATATCCATGCAAAAGAAACGGTGGGTGAAAATATTTCAAATGTAAAGTTGAGGCTGTAGCTGTAATACACAAACTCTTGTATATTATGCCATATAAATAACGAGGTTATTCTAAAAAGTTTTCTTAAAAACCCAGTTATGACATTCGCACATTTTACGAGAGATCACTATTCTGTAAAGTTTTCAGTCGGTTTAAACATGTGGGTATTTATATATAACAAGAACTTTTCAGCCTGCCCTAGTATTCAGATGCTTATGTTTATTTTTTCATTGTATTCACGTTGATGACAAAGTAGAAATGTTCATGGATTTCAGTATTTTTTGCTGCCATTTCTGTCGTTTTTTCATCACAATTTTTTTCGTTTAAATGAAATGAGTTTTTAAATTTACTTTTTATTTTTTTTTGTGTTTAATTCGTTGGTATTTTATTTTTTAAGGACATTGTATTTAATACTCAATGTATTGTTATAAAAATGATGTATATTGTTCTCCACAATACAACCGTACTACATATCAACAGCTTTAGCAGCAGCAGGAACGGCAACTACAACATCATCGTCATCATCCGCACCACCACCTTTTAGTTTTATCATAGATTATATTTTTTCGTTTTCTACAAAAAAAAATAATAAAACCTTTTTTAGGACGTTATTTTTTTTATTTTTGCAATGATTTTTTTCTTGTTTTCAATACGTTCGAATATGTTTTTGTGTGTCATATTGCTGTCTCTAAAGTATGGTGTAATTTTTGTTATTTTTTTTTTTTTGGGAAAGGCGATGAGTTGGTATGCATTAAATGACAGCCTGTTAAAAAGTCAGTACACAGAAGATTTTATAGACATGATACTCAGTGAATATTGTGCGAGTAGGTTTATTATTGGGAATAATTTTTTTATGGTGTATTAGATAAAAATTAAGAAAAAAATCTCAAATGTGGTGTAAAATATGGCTAATGATAACAATCAGGAATTGTTTGTTTGTATTTTTTTAGACATATAAGTTCGTCTCTTTTATAAAACTAGGGTCTAGTAAATTACAAATATCATAGTAAATGAGAAATTAAGTAGATGAGAACCATCATGTGCAAAATATTTTTCCGCATAAACCATTTACTTATCATTAAATATGTAAATTTCGGATCTGTAACTAGTTTGTCAATTGTCACAATATTTTTGTTAGCAAGCTGATAATTTTTTCTGGCTGACGTTGAACAGGGAAAAAATTATAAATAGTTTAGGGACAATATGAAATCAAACATAAATTTTTAAATAAAACAAAGTTCTTCTTGAAAAACATTACGGAAAAGCCCCAAAGGTAATAACAGTGTTGCGCAAAGTCACCAGGCCTAGAGTGGTTCGCCTTCCATACAAAAACAATTGTGTCAGTCACCTCCTAGGATTAAATATAATGTAAAAACAATTCCAGAAATTATTTTTCTATTTTTTTGCCACGCCTACAAATACCGCCCTTTTAGTATTTTGTTCACTGTGTCGCTATTTTCAGTCCGATCATAACATTTTGTATACCGGTGTTCATGATTCTGTAAGGAATACATTTTTGTTCATACTACCACGTCAACTTCTAGTCCTGACTTAAAAAAAAGTATTCAACATTATTGTGGGTACGAATCGAGTTTTTAAAAGTCATCCTAGAGGGTGACTGACACAACTCTGTTTTAACCACCCTAACCAGGCCTACCTTCTGTATTAAAATACTTTCGCTGTTGTAAAAAAGCGTGATCATTTTCGAGGTTCCTACTTTTTTAAAGAACATTATTTTTTGAAGATTAACCCCCTTATTCAAAAACGATTATTAAATTTAACAAACGTTTATTATGACAGATTTGCATAAAAAATTGATTAATAAACGTTTGTTAAATTTAATAATCGTTTTTGAATAAGGAGATATGTCTATCAAATGTTGGCTGTTGTTACGTCGCAGATGGTCTATCCGTTGAGTTCAATTTTCGATGACTGGTTCGAGCATTTCGACTGGTAACTGGCAAATGACACGGTTGATGTTTTCCTCCAAGGCCTGCGGGTTTGTCCGCATAAACTTTAGACTTTATATATCTCCATATTAAAAAGTCTAACGGTATGATATCGCACGATCTTAGTGGCCAATTGACGGCCCAAAACGTGAAATTATGTGCTCACCAAAGTTTTCTCTCAATAAATCCATTAATTGATGTGATGTATGGGAAGTGGCACCGTCTTAGTGAAACCAAATGTCGCCGAGATCACGAGCTTTAATTTCAGGCATCAAATAGTTGGTTATCATGGCACAATTTGCTGCGAACGGCACCGAACCGACCCTCCACGGTCTTCGTGTACAATCTCAGCTACAGCCGCTATATTTTCTTCACAGCGTGCTGGACGTGGGCTATTCGGTCGAAAATTATCCAACAATGAATGCTGGGTCTCAAAATGGGTGATGGTGTTGCGAATAGTACGCTCAGTAGGCCGATTATGTTGGCCATAAGTTGAGCAAAGTGCACGAAACACATTCCTCACAGAACGTGAATTTTCGTAATAAAGTTGAATAATTTGTAAACGTTGTTCAGGCGTACGTCTTTCCATCATGAAATGCCAAACAATACTAAACAAAAATAACATGACAGCATGACATGACTCATACGTGATCTGTCAAAAAAAAAAAGGCTATTGAAAAAAGTATCCCTACTTGCATCACCCTATAGTTATTTGTCGATTATTTAACATTTTTTTAATCTATTTTGAAATAGTTTTAATTGGTATTTATTTTAAACAAATCGATTATTAACTAAAGCTTTTATTAGGAAAATATTTAGAAATGCATCATTGAACCGACACTAGGTCATTCAAATTTGATTTATTTATTTCTTTTTTCTAATTTTCCTTATAGATTCCTAAAAGTTTTAAATCTTTTCACATTTAACGTCATTTAAGAAATATCCTTCATTCAAAGGACACTTTTTTTTTTGTAAAACAAATCCATTTATTCCTTCAAACCAGAAAAGCCACTGAATGCCTTTAAGCGAACAAGAAAAAAGGTCACAATAATATTTAGTGTCCTCTACAACATGCTACTCGTGCTCGTACTACACTAAGTATGAGCAATATTAATAGGAAAAATTCAACATAGCAAGAGTCTAACACATACATACATTACCTAAAAAAAAAGAGAGAGAAAAGAGCACAGTTTTATGTAGAAAAACTGGTATTTTCATGCAGTAACGTACAAACACATTTATATTGTTATAGTGAAACCAACAACATAAAGAGACTTTCCAAAAAGGACAATACACATGTACATATGTACGTATGTATGAGAGAAGAGCAGCAATAAGATACAAATTGTAGAGGAAATATTGGAAAATATTATTTATGAGTATTTGTTGAATAAATTTCGTTAGGCAGAAAAGGGCCCAAACGAAAAGCTACTGTTGATGTTGATACTCTCTTTGTTGTTATTTCTTTTGGGAAAATAGCTCTCTCTCTCTTGTTTTAGGTTTCTGTTTGGTTTATCTCTTTTGTTTATTTGTTATTGTTATAACATTGTTTTTGTTATGGATACACTGACTAACTGGCTGGCTGGCTGGCTGGCTGGCTGGAAGGCTGAATGTTGTGTTGTGGTGATGATGAAGTGATGTTTGGCAGTAGTAAAAAGAGTTTGATAAAGTTTGTAAAAATCTGTTGTTTTCTGCCAAAACAATGTGAATGGGGAAAGAGAAAGAGAGAGCGAGTGTGTTGACTACCTAATCTTAATGTTTGTCGTTGTTGTGTATATTTTAAATGTTTGTTGTATACAACAAGTACCTTGTATTGATGGCTGGTGGCTACGCTTTATTTAATATGGCGGGTTGTGTGCATGTTTGTATGTCTCCTTTAAATGGCCTGAACAAAGTACGTATGAACTCAAAAGTTGTGTATGATTGTAATATTAAAATGTGTGTCTTGTTTCTTTTTTTTTCTTTCTTTCATTTTTGGTGTAAGTGTTTGTGAGTATCTGTGCATTTGTTTGTTTTTTGTTTTGTTGCTTTTGGATATACATAAATGCTTTGGTAATGTTGTTGACGTTAACGTTTACGTGCTGTTGCTGTTTGATACTATTCGTATACATATATTCATCTGGTCATACACATGCATACATACATACATTTGTTTATTCGTTCAGTCATTTAGTTGTTCGTTTATTCGTTGTTGCTGTAGTTGCCTGTTTGTTTGGCCGCAGCGTAATGAAATTTTATTGAAATTATATATATTTTTTTCTGTTGTTCTCTTTTTGTTTTACGTTTTTTTTTCTGTTCGGCTTTTTTTTTTTTGTTTTTGTTTTTGTGATTTTAATATATGAATTTGTTTTGCTTGCATGTTCGGTTGGTTGTGGTTCGATTTTATATGATTGTTGGAAGGAATATACTCGTACTAGTTATACATGTCAATATACTATGAGTACATACAATCGTACACACAGTTTCGCAGATAGACATTCATACATTCGTACTTTACATATTCAGTTTTATTTTAAGTACTCAGTAGTATACCGCGAGTATGATGTTCTGTTATTGCTTTTTTTTTCTTTATTGGTGTGTTTGTTGTATGCACCCTACGAGAATATGTAATTTAGATTAATCTGATTATTTTTAATTATAATATTTTTAAGCTTTTAATGTTCTAAAGAATTAGTATATTTAGTCAAAATTAACCAAAAAATGTTGCAAATAAGGCCATATTTTAAAGAGCTGCATGATTTTAATGTTTAAAAAATTAACTTTAAAACACTTGATTGTTGTTTCAATCAACCTATTTAGAAATACAGTAGACGCTCGGTTATATGAATATCCAGTTATGTAAACATCCAGAATAGTGAACAACAAAATTTAAACACATGAGGTTCTAAAGAGTGAACACATCCTATCTCTATTATGTGAACAGCTTTCAACCGTTGATTTTTTTTAAATGTTTGTCTTATTAGAAGTATGTTTTTCCCCGAAATAAGTGAAGAACCTGCAACCGTTGATCTTTGTTAATGTTTTGAGTGCTGAGTTGTTGAGTTTTGAGTGGTTGTCTTTTGAGATCATTAGTGTTTCTTACATAGTGCATCGAAGATGAAGCGCAAGGTGTTAACGTTATCTGAAAAAAGTGACATTTTGGCAAGCTTGCACAAAAATAAAAACTTAATGTAATAAAAATCATTTGAATTACTTATTTTATATTCTCTCGATTATGTGAACTTCTCCATTTAGTGAACAGGCTATGTTTGAATTAGTTCATATAACCGAGCGTCTACTGTATTTCTCGAGATCTGAAGATAAAATTTTAGTTGATATTTTTCCTTTAATGAACTTGGATTTCTAAACCTACTTACTGAAGTTTCATCACAATCCACCAAAAAAATATAAAACATTTGTCGGTTATTTAATGAAAAATTCCAAATATTATATTAGAAAAGCTAAATCTGTGATCACAAATTTTTCATATTAAAAGTAAACATTTTTTTTAAATAAGAAAAGGGCCTCAATTACAATTCTGACTCAAAATCAATTTTTCACAAAATTTCTTAAATCCTTTATATCTTTGCAGATATGCGTTAAAATGAGAAAAGAGACTCAATTTGCGATTACGCATGTTTCTTATAAAAATTCAAACTTTTCGTCAATACTTAATAACTTTGTAAATATGCGTTTAAATAGATCATTTTTATTTCTATCTCAAAAACGATTTTTTTTAAATAAAAATTCAAAATTTTTTAAATCCTTACTAACTTTGTTTAATAAGAAAAAGGCCTCAATCTGTGATCACTGAATTCTAACTGAAAATTAATTATTTATATACATATGTACATATATGTATTGTTGAAATTTCCTAAATTCTTAATAACTTTGTAAATATGTATGCAGATTTTGGGGCGAAATAAAAGTGATCAAAGAGTTATATTATTTTCCCAAAAAGCAGTATTTACCGATTTATAAACGATTTACATAAGCAGAAGTGATCTAAGATTGAAAAAAAATTAATTTTAAATCACAAAATATAAAAAAAATTATTAGGTCAAATAATGAATTTTTGTCCGAATATTAGGTTTGGTTTGGTTTCGGGCAAAATACGAAATATACCTTTTTTGAAAGCAACTGAGGTACCTATGTAAATTTTAGCTTAATTAGAGAAATTCTGGCATTCGGGACTATGCTCCTGAAATCCTACTGGCAGGTAGTGAAATGTTGCATTCTAAACTGTTGACAACCTGGAGCTTTTGTACTGCTTTCAAGGGATGTCAGCAGTTCTGTAAATTAAATTTAGCCACTTAGTGTAGCAGGTCGTTGATTCGTTGTTTAACTTTTTGTATAATTGTTTTGTATAAGTTGACGTTGCCGTCATCGCAATCGTTTTGATATTGGATTGTTAGGTATTTTCATGATTGTTGTTGTTATTGCTGTTGCTGGTTCAGTTCAGTTCGTTTGGAGTTTTTTTTTGTTGTTGTTTTGTTTTGATTTTTATATTTCACATTATTTTGTCTTTACATTCTCATGAGTTCAGTACGAAAAAACCAAAAAAAAACAGTAACAACAACAACAGCAGCAGCAAGTCAGCAACAACAGCAGCATTTAATGTATGAAACGAACCAACAACAACATAAATAAATAAATAGTCAACAACAGCAACAACAGCGGTGGCGGCGGCGGCAACAATAACTTGGTGGATAAAAAAAAAAAAAAAGAAAAAAATAAAAAATAAAAATAAAATAAAGTAAAACACAGTTGTATGTTTGTATACACGAGAATGTGACTGAATGACTGACTGACTAACTGAATAAATAACAGAGTGTGTATCTAAAAGTTTGCTTGTTGGTTTGCATGTACATACATACATACATACATACATACATACATACATATGTACGTATGAATGTGTTGTGTTGGATAAATATGAGGTTAAGTTGCTTCGTTTCATTTCATTTTGATTTGATTTGGATTTTTTTGAATTCAACTTTTTCGTGTTTTACTGTTGCTGTTGTTATTGTTATTGTTGTTGTTGTTGTTATTGTTTTAATACATACAAACATATTTCCAGTTGTTGTTGCTGTTATTATTATTGTGGATATAAATGCGGTCGCTACTTAGTTTTTTTTTTTAATTTTATTTGTATCGTGTTTGTTGCTGTTCATTCTTTAGTATGTAGATATATTTTTCAGGGCATTTAGTAGGTATTTTTGTTGTTGCTGTTGTATTTGTTGTCTGTTCACCCATCCGTCCGTCCGTGCGTCTGTATGTCTGTTTGTTTTTAAGTTCAGATAAACTTTATTTTGGTGATTACTTTGCTAAGTATTTCATTTTATTTTATTATTTAGTGTAAGTTTGACTGAATATTGTTTATACAAACATACATACATACATACATCAAAGGTACATTCACACAAACATATCGACATACATACATACATATGTACATACATAGTTATTATAGGTTTTACTGTATCGCCTGTCTGTCCGTGGTTGCTTGTTTGTTGTCTTTCTTGTAGATTGAATTAATTTACCTTTTTGGTGTTTTGTTTTATATATTTTGCTGTGTTTTGTATTTATGGTTTAGTGAAGGAGAAACAACATATTTAGAGCAAAAGAGCGTGCGACTACAAAGCAAGAGAATAAGAGATTATCATTCAATATGGAGACAATTGAACATGACAATTGTCAAGTCAATATATTAAAACACACATTGGTACTAATAACAAACAGCCAGCGCACAGTGTGAAAGTAATTAGTTAATTAATTTGTTTTTGTTTTTCATTCGTTGTTGTTTTATTTTTAATATGTACTTTAATTTTGGGAGAGGTAAAATATTAATTAATTATACAATTCATTAAATGATTACACATACAAATTTATTGATGGAGTGGCAATGAGTGATAAATATCTGTCAAATATTTTATTGATTTGTTGGGCATTTTTATTAGAAAATGTTCTACTATAATTTACCGATTATTTTAATGTTTAGTAACAGAACAATATTTTGAAAAAAAAATCAATAAAATTGTATAATTTGTTTCTTCTTGACATTTATCGATAGTTTAGTGTAAAAATTCTAGTATTACAGTTTGTTATATGTATATGTACATATCGCACCCTAAATACAAAAAGGTCACAACTCAAAATTTTCCAAAACTAACTTTTTTCCATAAATTAATTCAGAGTACACATCTCTAACTACTGCAAAAATCTCTTTCACATCACTATCTTCTTTAACTGGAAAAATACTGTTACATATGTCTATTCTTATGTTAAGTGTGTTGCTTGTGCACGATTAAGTTTTTTGTGTCTCCTGAACATTTTAGTATATTGAGTTGTGACCCTTTTGTATTTAGGTTGCGATATGTCATTACCAATATAATTTAATAACGCACATTTTATACAGGATCTAAAAAGCCAACTTACATATACATAATAAGTAAAATATTAAAATATTTAGAGAATCTAAGATAAGGAAACTTAAGTTACATATGCTGTTCTATAAATGACAAGTATCAGCAACAGGATGCCAATGGACACATACATACATACATACGTACATCTATTAGATTTCCA
The DNA here is from genome assembly GCA_916048285.2 of Bellardia pandia. Classification (NCBI taxonomy): domain Eukaryota; kingdom Metazoa; phylum Arthropoda; class Insecta; order Diptera; family Calliphoridae; genus Bellardia; species Bellardia pandia. The sequence goes on from OU696531.1 coordinate 53,512,185, forward strand.
AGATACAACAATTCAGGCATTTTTCTGCTTGTCATGATGACATTTGACAAAAGGTAATTGGATGTATTCAGTTGCAAAAACAGCACATACACTTTGTCAAATGTCAGCAAAGTTTCAATTGAATTTCGACATTTTAATACATACTCGTATAATCGACTTAAATTTTTCGAATTTTGTTTGTCATGTGACACCGTAACATTCCCCTCGCAAAATGCACGGAAAAACATCAGCCCACACCGAACGCATTCTAAGACAAATCTCTAAAGCTGACCTAAAATAATCGACTACCATCTAAAGCAAAATTCAAGAAAGATTAAATGTGATGTTATCTCAGCTAACTATTTCGTACCGCTTGATGGAAGATTGACTTAATAGAAAAAAATTTCAATATCTCATTGGAATTGGAAGGCCTTTGATGGTACCAATGCGATTATTCTTTGTATCGTCGCTCCAAAGCACATACTTCCACTGAATAGTTGTCCAATTCCATAGAGATCTGGCAAATTCTACACAACATTTGTTTTGAACTTTAGTTAGAAGGGGTTTCTTGTATGTAAATATTATTAAAATTGTGCAAACCCTCATTAATTTTCTCAGGAACAACTTTTGTTTTAAATAAGTACCCAACTTTTTACTATTTTAGTTTGAATTTCAAGCCAGTTAATAAAACACAAATTGTCGCTTTTTCCCATTTTGGTACCTTTGAAAGTACTAAAAAGTCTTATTTTAGTATTTTAGAATAACCATAAAATACCATTAAGATTCAATTTGCATCATCAGGCGAGAGAAAAGTACCATTAACTTTTACTTTCCACGATTCAAACTTTATTGAGAAGTATTTTTTGTATGTGTGCTAAATATTCAAAATATTAAAAAGTCGCACTAAAACAAAAGAGGACCAATTGGCAGCTAGAGCAACTTGAACTCACTTCAGTTTTGCACTTGGAAAATACTTAATTTTGGCAAAAGTTAAAAGTTAACATATGTTAATTTTCTTTGGAAAAATCACTTTTTCGAAAAGTACCAATTTTCCACATTCCGTTTGTTTTGAAACAAAACGGAATCAAACGGAAGCTTTGATTGGCTTGAATGCTTGCAGGCAGCAGACAATCACGTCAACCAACCAGTTTTCCATTTTCCCTTTTCAACTCCTCATGCTAAAGATTTTGTATCTTTATTGGCTCAACATTTAAAATCAAATGCAATTCCCCATTTCTACCCATATTGGCACCTTTTTGTACCGCATATAGCAATAAAAATATCATGTAAATAAATTTATGTATGTACAATGCAAAAAATATGTTAAAGAAAATAATGATGAAAACCTTGCTGGCTTTGTTAACCGTCAAAATTTCCTTCCGTATTTTGAATTACGTAATTTTTTTTATTGCAAAAAATTAACATTTTTGCAAAGTTTAATGTAGTAATACGCAAGAATTAAGCTAAAAACTTCTGATAGCGTTTTTTAGTTCTAATAAGTTGGGTGAGGTAAAATTTTCCAACTACTCTTTAACAGATGCAACATATCAACAAACGTTGTCATGATGGAATATTACATTTGCATGTTCGGCTGCATAGTCTGGATATTTTGAATCAATCCTGCTGTTAACAAAATTTTTTTTCAAATGATTTTTCAAGTTCTTGTTGAACTTGACAACAATATTTATGTAGTAATGCCGATGGATCTCATTCACCATAAGCTTCGGTATGCAATTGCTGTGTTGCAGCATCAGTTTTCTTTTAACCCTGCTGTTAGGTTAGAAAAAACTTACGAATCTTAGGTTAAGGGACCATTTGGTCCATAATGCAATTTTCATGCAAAATAATAATGTTATCTTATTCATTGTAACTATTTTGGTTCAATAATTTCTAAAGTAAGTATTTGACATATCAAAAACTTCCTCTTAATATTTGACATGAATTTACATTCACTTGGTAATGAAAAAATAATTTTGGGATATCCCATGTTTGCAATGAATTTACATTCACTTGTTGTTTTGTAATGTAAAAAATTATTTTGGGATACCCCGTTTTTGATTTTTGTCGTGAAGAAGCACAGATACGTGCAGTACTTCTTTCAGTTTGAACGTTTTTTTGAATAGTCCGGAAGTGTTTTTGTGAATGAAGAAAGTGAATCTGATATTTCCGATTTGGAGATGGATTTAATTTCGGACTGTTCATCTAAAACAGAAAGTGAACAGGAAACCATCTCAGTTGAAACTAGCTTCGCTAATCGTCTTTTTATTGCTAAAAACAATATGGAATGGAGAGCGACTCCATCACCTCAGTCTGTTAGAAGTGGGGCTGAGAATATTATCACAACACAAGCAGGGCCAACTCGATTTGCAGTGTCTTGATGCGATGACATACTGTCTGCTTTTTATTGTTTTTCCGTCTCCAATAGAAATAATTGTCATTGAAAATACTAATAAGCACGGCAGGATCAAGTTTGGTGTCAAATGGATAGATATTGACGCACTGAGCGCTTATATAGCTGTGCTCATTCTTGCTGGAGTTTACCGGTATGTACATTCATGTTTTACTTATTTCTGTAATATATCAAATTTTTCAATGACAGCGGAATAAATGAGGATGTCTACGGTTTATTTGATGTAAAATTTGGTCGCCCTATTTTGCGATCAATTATGTATTTCACAGGATTACAAGTGCTCTCCGTTTCGATGATGTTTTGAGTCGACGCCATAGTAGTAGTAGCGATAAATTTGCTCCTATTGGTGAACTGTGGAACTATTGGCAACAACTCCTTCCAATGTTTTACAATTGTATTGTAACCGTTGTATTACTTGACATATCCGAATTGAATGCGTACATACTATTTTCTGAAATCGATGTTTTACGGGCTCCAACTGATCGGAATCGAAAGAGACCAGAGTTTTTGCGACAACTAGCACTTTCTTTAGCTAAGGTTCACATGATAAAACGGACTAGATTACCTCAACAAGGGTTCTCAACACAATTACTGACAGAAATTCGTACAACATGCACAGTTTCAGAGGATTCCTCAAATAATCCAACTCCTCATTCAAGGACTCGAAAGAGTGGAATTTGTAGTTGCTGCAAGTCGAATTCTGATATAAAATGTTCCATTTTCAGCAACTTTATTTGCAAAACTAACCGAAAAACATTGTGCTTATCTTGCAGTGAAAAATATATTCAAACCAACTAATAAATTCTTATTTTTTTGAAAAAAATCTATGAAAATGTACTATGGACCAAATGGTCCTGTAACCTAAGATTCGTCATTTTCTATTTTTCTCAGTCCTGAATAAAGTTAGAAAATTTAACTTTCGCACATAACATTGTTTTAATAAAAGACCCCATTAGCAGAAAAATTTAGTCAGTACATATCGTCGTTCCAAAGTTACAAGGGAATTCTGAAAAAATTTGGACCAAATGGCCCTAACCTAACAGCAGGGTTAATGAAATAAGTAAAGCAAAACTTCAAGCGTATGACGCTTTTTTGGCAACTAATTCCACATTTTCAAAGCAAACAAAAACTTGTTGTTGGCACTATAATGTTCAATAACTAAATGACATATTATGAACATTCTTTGTGATGAGCTATTATCTAAAAGTTCTACGTATTTACAAAAAGTTAAAGAACGATATTGATGTTGCTTATAAATTACCTAAAAACTTCCAAAAATACAATTCAAGCAAATGCAAATCGTACAAAAAATCTTTAGAATGCGAATGACTGGAAACTTAGACTTTCAAATAACAAATTGAATATAAGATGACTTATTTTAATGAATTGTGTAGATATTTTAAAATACAATTTTGCTAGACCAACTTGAAATATTTTTTTTATTTTTATAAATTCTAATTTATTTTTTTAGTAACAAATGATCTTAAAATGTGTGTTCACATAATTCTGTTTCTACACGTTATTTTTTTGCACGGTTTGAAAAAAAAAATTAAATTCTTTTACACGATTTAATTCCTTAAATTTTTTCTGGTTAAATTTAATTTGTGCGTAATATGTTTATATCACAAATTTAGGCGAATTCCCTTTGAGTGCATACAATCAAATTAACTCGTCATAAATTTGTTTACATTACTTTTAAGTTTAGAGTGCATATCTTTTTTTTTTTTCTTTAATAACTATGCTTGTGTAAAAAAAAATTTTATATGTGATTTAATATTATAAACCTGAATAATCGTTCTTAAAATATCCTAGTTGACAAAAGCTTACGACTGGACAACAAACTCAACAGAGTGAAATTTGTTTTTCATTTATTTATTTTAAATAACCCCTGAAGATGGTCAACAAAGTTGACCGAAATATTGGGAATAAAATAAAATAAAAATTTTTAAAACAAAATATTTTTATATTTTTCATTTAAAAATTTGTTACCTTATGACCTTATGCCGAACAAAATTTAAAAACAATATCCTTGTTTTTCACTAATTCCAATAGGTTTTAGAGATAAGGAACCAATTATCTATTTTGCATACGATCAATGTCTTTTTTACACGTTCTTTTTTCACACGAAGTAATTGTGGCACCAATTACCGTGTAAAATCAGAATTAGGTGTATATCCATCATAATTTGCTGTTTTTCTTAAATTAATGATAACATTTTTCAAAATACTTACTATTTATAGTAACTATTTATAGTTACATATTTGTTAAGTATTAATTAAATGAAATTAAATTTTTCATTCCCGTTTCTCGGCAAATTCCAAATCCTACTTAGAACCCACATGTGATTATCGAATAACAAATGCATCCATAACGATTTGCTGTTTGAAGCGGATTTTGGAAACTGGTGCTTGATATAGCGAAATTATATTATAAATCTTTCTGCATAAATTAAATGATACTGATATTGACAACATGTCCCCACCAGACAGTGCCACATGTCCGTCATGCCCGTAAAATAAGGTTATATTAGCAGAAGACATGCCCTGGTCTGTCTTGTATTTCTTTTTTTTATTTATTTATTTATTTATTTACTTATTTATTTAATGTGCTTATCCTGAACAACAAGATTAAATCTTATAATTATAGTACAGGAATTTTAGATGTATAGAAATTAAGTTTGAAGTTAATTGAATTAAAGGTATGAATACGAATAGAGAAGACAAGGTACGAAAATAAGTAAAACATAATTATATGATACAATATTACGATGTTTTATTATTTATTATTAGTACATAATAAAAAATGTGAAAGGTTAAAAAAAACAATATCAATAAAAAAATGAAAACAGTAATAAAATGGAAATGAAATTAAAGTGTTATGAAATTGTATGTACGAGTACCCAGTCAAAGTTAGGAAGTTTTTTTAAACAAAATTATTTAAAAATCAAACTTAAAGAATTCAAAAAGATTTTTCTTAAATGCGTTTGCATTACTAAGGAGCTGAATGTTATGTGGAAGCAAATTCCAAAGACGAACAGCATGTATAAAGAATTGCCACTCGGAAACAAGACTTCAACGCCTTAATGGTACAATTTTCTTTCCCCTGTTGCTTCTATTAAAGTTAATTTTCTGATAAAGATAAAAACGCTTACCAGTATAAATAATTTTATGAAGGAGCACAAGAGTTCTGACATTTATAAGGTTTTCGAATGAAATGCCATAAAGTGAGCGGGAAAAATTCGACACTTGATCAAAACGTTCTGCTTACTTACGAAATCGCAGCTGGCGAAAAGCTCACAGCCATAAAGTAAACCGGGCATAATGGACGTTTTTGCTAATAGCACTCTAATATTTTGCGGGGTAAAATGTTGGGTTCGCCAGGGTGATCGAAGTTTAGCATACGTTTGATCTACCAAGTCAATCTATCATTAAAAACTATCCCAAGGTTTTTTGAATGTGACACAATTTCTATAGGTACATTATTCAGTAGTATGTTAAGTTCGCAAATCTGTGCAGAACGTCTCTTTTGTATTAGCAAGCATTTCGATTTTTTTGGGTTGAGACAAAGCCCATTTGCCGTTGCTTAGCAATGTATTCTTGACGGAGATCCCCTTTATGACTTAACTGTCAATGCTATAACTGCACAGGGAGGTCATTAATATATAATGAAAATAACAGAGGACACAGGATAGAACCTTGTAGAACACCTCTTAATACTGGAAGAACCTCTGAAATGGAGTTGTTTGAGAAAACAGCCTGTGCAGAAGAGGAGAAATTAAAAAGTTTTGTGAGTTTAGAACATAGAATATTATATTCAACGGAGTCAAAAGCCTTAGAATGATCCAGAAGAACAAGAAACGAGACATTACCATATCGAATATTCTCTGATACTTCAGTATACAAAGCAGTAATGCAGCTGTGATTAGGTCGAAAGCCCGATTGTTTTGCTGTCATTAGAGAACAAATTTGTACATTCTCCGAAATTTGTCAGTGCAATAACTTTTCCAAAACCTTAGATAAGAAGCAAAGTATTGCAATGGGCCGATATTCAGTTCTAGATTTGGGTATTGGTATAATTTTCGATTGCTTCCAGATCTGAGGAAAAACACTACAAGTTATTATTGAATTAAAAAGGTAAGTTAAGTGCGCTAAAATATATGGTAGAAGTATTCTCACGAAACGAGGGTCCATATTGTCAACTCCTACTGCATTGGACTTAACATGAGAAATAGCTGCTAAAACATCTGACTCAGTTACACAACAAAATTCAAAAGTACTGTCATCGCTACCAATTGGTGAAATATTCTCGAAATCGTAGAAATCAGTGTTGATATCAACTCTTGGCACATCTAAGAAGTTTCTGTTAAGTTCGTTCGCGTCAATCTCACAGTTAACAAGAACCGAGTCATTACCCACCCCAATGTCACGGATCACTTTTTACTTTTGTTGTGACCCCAGGGCAGAACTGAAACGCTCGTGAAATATTCTAATTTTTCAACTCCTATTTTCATATTAACATCCCTTCGTCCAGCCTTTATATTATCTTTAGAACAAATTAGGAGGAAATCAAATTGATTTTTCATCAATTCATTTGTTTTAAATTTCAACTACACGATAACCGGATTTCCAACAAAATCTTATAATCTATCATCATAGTACATATGTACCTGTACAGTACATATTGAGGTGAATAAATGCCTTTAATTCTAATAACATTAATTTAAGTATGTACAACAAACTACCAATAACATTTCATTCGATTTGAAATAATAACATGTGACATTAAACAAAGAAATTACTTGCTTCACAACATATTTTAATTATACTAATTAAACGAACTGATCAGACAATTGCTTTCATTAAAGAATTCTGCTAACTAAGTAAGTAACACTATTTACATTTACAGAATGTAACTCAGCCAGTTGTAAATGGAGTAAGGCGCATTTCTTTCGTAAACGTTTTCAATATATGGTCGGCTAGAATGTTATGGCGCTGTTAAATGTCGGCTAGAAAAGTGTCTGTATATGCAAGTTAATTGTATTCAGATAGACGTACGAGTACTTAATAATTACTGTCATGTTCACAAATGATTTCTAATGATGTTGTTACTAAGTTTTTGATTTTAATTTAATTATAAATTGCAAGCACATACTCGCACACACATTCATTTTTTGAGTAACATTGAAGAAAAGAAAGACTGACAGATAGACAGACAGACAGACAAAATAAATTATTGTAAACAGGTGACAATTATCTGGTAACTGGAGAGAAGTTATGCAAGTTAATATTTATAATTTGTAAGTAATTGGAACAAACGTTTGCAGATACTAAATGAATTTGAATTGATTTGCAGTTTGGTTATTTGTTTAGCCATCGCTTAAGCAAATATTGTTTACATAGTATTTGTTAAAGGAGTAGAGGGGTTTTCTTGTTTTCAATTATTATTAAAATATGGCGTTAGAACAATTTGTTTGACAGTTGAAGTAAAAGTGTTTCCATAAATTGAAGAGCATTATTTCAAAAAGAGAATTACAAGTTAAGAATTTATTCATATACTGCCACATTTAGTTTTTATTATCTAGCTAATATTTAATTAAAATTTAAAAATCATTTAAATGGAATTTATCTGTAAAACTGAGAAGATTTTATACAACATTTTTCCCTTTTTGTTATTTGTTTGATTCTTTTGTAGTATTTAAACGATAATTTTGTATTTTTAATTTTTTTTTTTTTTATTTATGTTTTTTTTTCGCCATCATCATCTCTGCTCATTAAAAGTTCAAGTCTATTTTTGCGCATGAAAAGCAATGCTTTGCTGTTTTTGTGTCGTTTATTAGATGATGATGCTGATGGTGGTGGTGTACCACATGTACGAATACGAGTACATTCAATACAGACATCATCTGTACAAAATTAAATGAAATTTTTCTATATAATTTACAATATATTTTCATCTTCTGCTTCAAGATTTTTCTTTAAGATATTTTATTTATTTATATTACGTTGATCGTTCGTACAGTTGAGTTAAGGTGTGATCAATTAATTGTTAAATATCGTACATTTAAACAATGTGTATATAAATTTATGCATTTGGGTTTCGGAGAACAAATGCATAAATGCACTGTTACGAGCATTTGCAAATGTTGGTCTGGAAACAAAATTAAATTATGCTGCTTTAAAAACGAATGGGCTGGAACTGTTGTCCGATATTTGGCTAAATTGGACAATACGTCGTCCGTTCGGAAACTTCTTAGTCTAGAACAGAAAGAGATTAATTAGTTTTTCAAAAACATTTTTATCTTTCAGGTGCTGTAGCTTAATTGGTTAGCGCATTTGATCATTAAGCATGAGTTGGTATTTGTAACAGCAGTTTCTGATAATTATTAGTTTTCTTCTATCTATCATAACTAATATTTATCACAGCGCCCTCCATCGGTTGTATAGCAAACGCCACCGAAGTAAAATAATTAAATAAAGGCTATAAAATCAAACTTTAAAAAATAATGCGCGCCTACTCACCACCAGAGGCGCTGCAATTCTGCACTAAAAACAAACATAATGCGCAATTGCAGAGTTGTGATATAAAAAGCTTTCTTCTTCCACCACCTTTACTTGTTTAACTATCCCCTTTCCAAAGGAAGTAACTCAATTATATATAGGCATATTAATTGCCTGATATATATAATAATATATATAATCTCCTGAAACTTCAATACACTTAGTCCAACGCTTATCTAGCAATTCCATCCCTTGATTAAAATAGTTTTTCTCAAGGCCTTCAAAATAGTGGTTTACAACTGCATCATCATTTGAAGTAAAACGTTTGCCAGCTAGATTTTTTTTAGATTTGGTAACAGGTAAAAGTCACTGGGAGCTAAATCAGGAGAATAAGTTGGCTGGTCAAAAAACTCGTACTTGAATTCATTGATTTTAGCCATTGTTAAAACACTCTTGTGTGCTGGTGCGTTGGCTTTATGAAAATTATTTTTTTGTGTTGTAAGCCAGGATGTTTTTCTCGAATTTTTACATTTTATTGAATCAAAATGTCGCAATAGTACTCTGAATTTATTGTTTTACCCGTTTGCAAATAGTCAATCAATAAAATACCTTTGAAGTCCCAAAAAAAAAACGTTGCCATAACCTTCTCAGCCGATTGAATTGTTTTTGCCTTCTTTGGGGCACTTCCTCCAGCTTCAGTCCATTGCTTGGATTGTACTTTTCTCTCTGGACTATAGCAGTGGATCCATGTCTCATCCACATTTGTGAAACGACGCTTAAGATCCATTTTATTTGTCTTAAAACGATCCGAACAAGCTTGAGAAATTTTCATTTTTATGTGTATTTGGTCGACTGTTAACAAAGGCGGCACCCATCTTGCACCAGAAAGCTTTTTCATCTGTAGTTCTTCATGCAAAATTAAATAGACTGTATCATTTGAGATGCCCATGATATTAGCTATTTCACGCACTTTTATTCGTTGAACATTTAATACGCTGCCGAATCGACTCTCCACAGTATCCGTGTACAATCTCAGTTACGGTCGCTATATTTTCTTCACAGCGTGCTGGACGTGGTCTATTCGGTCGAAAATGATCCAACAATGAATGCTGGGTCTCAAAATGGGTGATGGTGTTGCGAATAGTACGCTCAGTAGGCTGATTATGTTGACCATAAGATGAGCAAAGTGCACGAAACACAGTCCTCACAGAATATGAATTTACGTAATAAAGTTTAACGATTTGTAAATGTTGTTCAGGCGTAAGTCTTTCCATTATGAAATGCCAAACAATACTAAACAAAAAAAAAATAACATGACAGCATGATACGACTCACACGTGATCTGTCAAAAAAAGGCTATTGAAAAGAGTATTTCTACTTGAATCACTCCATATTAGGAATAGTGACGGCTTCCGTAATTGACTACATTTAAATTGCGCCGTTTGTAAACTCTGCAGAATTTTTTATATTAAATCAATACTCAAGGAATAATATCATTGCACAATTTCTGTTGTTGTTGCTGTTTTTGGACGTTCACTACGTGGTTCGTCCTCAATGTTTTAACGACCACGTTTAGATTCACCAACCCAATTTTTTACTGTTGCATATGAAGGAGCACTTTCACCCAACACATTCACCATATCATTATGAATTTCTTGTCCCGATAAACTTTTTTTATTGAAATATTTAATGACAGCACGAATTTTCATTGTAAAAAAAAATCGCGGATGCGTCTTTGTTGGACACCTGTTTCTATATGAAAGAGTTGCCAGATCGAAAAGAAATTTAACATGTGTTTATAGCAGAGATGGAAGTTTCCAAAACACTTTATTCTGTTTATACCGCAAATTCTGTTCTAGGCTAAGAAGTTTCCGAACCGCCCTAGTATTGATGTGTACGACAAGACTTTGCCACATGTCTCAGCAGTCCATGAAACAATTCAAGTACTGCATGAGAAATTTCTTAATTTTAACTCACTTTTTTAGGGGACCAGAATGGTTTGTGACAAGAACTTCGCAACAAAATTGATTCACATTTTTGCAAAATGGTCCTGGAAAATTTTGACCAAAGAAACAACAATATTTTTTATTTAATTTATATATTTTGGCGCCCTTTATAAAAAAAACTTAATGACAGAGTTATCATATCATAGACAAAATGACTACAATCACTAGACAAGGAAATCAGAATATATCCCGCCATTGGAAGGATATTAAGAAATTCTAGTGAAATTATTTTAATAATGAAAATGGGTAAAACTGGCAGACACAGCTGTTTGGTAGTTTTTTCTAGACACGACTTTATAACGGAGACGGATAAATTCGGTATTTTGGTACCTTTCGTTTCCTTTGTATCTTCTAACCCCCTTATTCATAAAAACTTACAACAGGTTTATAAAGCAAATTTTGTATGAAAATTTTGTATGGAAACCTGTTGTAAGTTTTATGAATAAGGGCATAAATAATTAACTATAGAAACATAATTTCATAAATTAGAATTTCTTAAGAATTAACTAACTTAGGAATGGTTGGAACTAATTCATAAAGCGCAATAGTTTGGTACTTTTTAAAAACATTTTTTTTTTGAGCAGAGAATTCATACTTGTAAATTTTGGTTCATATCTCTATTACATTAACTATCTCCAAAATAGCATATTTATTAAAAAATTCTGAAAATTTATACTTTTTTCATCTAATGGTACTTTGGTACTGAGCGCAAAAATTATCAAGGAAAGAAAGATTTAATGGTAGTTGTATTATTTTGATGGTGCTAGAAAAAGTAGGCTTTCTCATATTCTTAATGAGTATTTGAAGATAATTTGTTAAATCTTCTGCGGATTTTAAGCGGGCCAAATAAACAAATTGTTGAAAAAGTACTTTTAGTACTTTCGATTAACAGAAACTGTTTTTAGGTAGCTATTTTTTCACTGGATAATAATGATAATGTAAGTAAAGGTTGGTTAAATTCATGGTTAAGGGCCGATGATGATTGAATGCGAACCACACCTAAACGTCAAAATTTTTTCTGCATTTCATTTGACATTTCTCAATTTGAACCAAAGTTATTCAGGCTTATTATGAAAATGGGGCCATCGGCTACACTATCGCGAACAGCAGCTATATTTTCTATATCTCCTACAGGCCCGGTTTGTTAAAATTTTTGCACGATTTTTCCGATTGTACGCACATTTGAACGATTAAATTGACGCTCATTTCATAATAAGCCTGAACAATTTTAACGCGTTGCTCGATGGTGTATCTTTCCATGGTTGAAATTGAGTTAGTCTGAAATTGAGAAATGTCAAATGAAATGTTGAATGAACTTGACGTTCACATTCAACATCGGCCCTTAAAATTTAACCACCCTTTATTTTTGAGTTGTGTGGAATTTGTTCATTAAGAGTTGCAAGTGCAGTGTATTAAGGAATTCGTTCTCCATCCACATTTACACTTGATGATGATCACTTTTCTGGCTGTTAATTTTTGTGTTCGTAAGTGTGTTTTTGGTTTTTACAGTTTATTCCATTTATCGAGTAGCAACAATAATAACAACAACAACAACAGCAAACAAAAATACATTTTTGTTTTGTTATTATTTATAAGTTTATTTGTTTTCATACAATTTAAGAAATTTTTATTTCGTTTTTATTTATTTTTGTTTAATTCATTAATGTGTGTAAGAGAAAATGAGTAAATTGTGATGATGGTGATTGCGATGAGAGGACGAACGACTATTAAAGAAACGAATGAATATGCGTTTTATAACAAATTTAAAACAAAAAGTATTTATTCTGACTAGAAGTATTGTCGATTATTTTTGGGGGTTTATTTATTTGTACCGATGAGATCTTTAGAATGTTTCAACGAAGAGTGTTAATTGTATATGCAACAGCAGTAATAACATGTTAAAATGCTCAAATGGAATATCAACCAGGGCTGGTACAATAATCTTCTTAATTATATCCACCCTACTACACTAGACACTACACAGTTCTGCAGTATTTTTGAGTTGATTGTGAAGATTGATTTATATTATTGCTGTTTGCCGCCTTCTACTAAAAATAGGAAGTATTTTTAAACAGCTTTACATATTGTGTACAATAATATTTAGACGAAAGGCGACTATTTTGAGTTGTAACAGACGAAGTTTTTGTTAGGGTTGATGAATTCGTTTTTAAAGATTCGTTTAAGTAGCATAAATTCAAATTTTCAAAATTCAAACTTTTCTTAAAAAGAATATAAAATTTAAATATTTCAAGCTCTTACAACTTTTGAAAATTCTTGTACAGAGTGACATAATTACTCATTTACATTTTAAACATATTCATCTCTTCAATGTTTTTGAAATATTTGAGAAATATTCCAATAACAACGGAATTCTCTAATATACCTACCTACCATACATTAAGTAATTTTACTCATGAATTGCTTTTCTTATCAGTAAAATGACGTAATTGGGATTTTATTTTTTTGTTTTTTATAGTTGTTAGGTGCCTATACGATATTTTAAAATGCTTGTTGTGAAACTATGTGCTAATTTATAGATATTTATATGTTATGGACTTTCCAGAAAGTGACTTGTTATAGAAATTGATTGTCTTTTGAAATTTTACATACACACGTATTAAATTCAGAGTATTCTCTAGAGCCTTAACATTAAAATGATTCATGTGACGTTTATAAAAAACTGTTAAAGAAATTAATTTTTCATTAAAATTTTAAAAGTTTCTTCTTTTGTGCCATAACGTTTACTAAAGTGGAGAAAGGGAATGTGAAGTGGAATATAGTTGAATAAATAGGGTCTCTCAAAATTCAGTCAAGATATCATTTTGCCATAATTTGTGCAGTACTGTGTTTGGCGCTCCCAGTTCCAGCAAAATCATCCTAAAATATGAAATACATTTTGAATTTTAATGCTTTGTAAACCTATACATACATATTTAGATTTCATAGATTTTAAATTTCAAAGAATACGAGATTGTCGAAAATCAAATGCAGTTACGAAGTGTAGATATTTGGCGTAAATTTTTGGTTAGAGGCTTCACAGAAGCATTATTCTACGAAAGCTAAGCAGTAATTGTTACTGCAGCTCGATATTGGAATATAATAAACAAGATATTTCTATGTATGTGAAGTTAAATTTCGAAATTTAAAACCCTAGACACAAACCACTTGTTTGAATAGTTAAATAGGTACACATTTTTTCAACATACAAATTGAATTTTTTCGGAACATAATAAATTTATTGATTATTTTATTATTAGTTCGGTTCGGAAACTTCTTAGCCTAGAAAAAAGTTAAGTGTTTTGGAAACTTCCAACTCTGCTATAAACACATGTTAAATTTCTTTTCGATCTGGCAACGTCTTCATATATAAACAGGTGTTCAAAAAAGACGCATCCGCGATTTGTTTTACAATGGAAAAGTTAGAAATTCGTGGTGTCATTAAATATTTAAATAAAAAAAGTTTATCGGGACAAGAAATTCATAATGATATGGTGAATGTGTTGGGTGAAAGTGCTCCTTCATATGCAACAGTAACAAATTGGCCCGCTGAATTTAAACGTGATCGTACAAGCATTGAGGATGAACCACTATTTTGAAGGCCTTGAGGAAAACTATTTTAATCAAGGGATATAATCGCTAGATTAGCGTTGGACTAAATGTATTGATGTTTCAGGAGATTATATATATATTTTTGAAAAACTACTTATTCTCTTTCTGTGCTAGGCTAAGGAGTTTCCGAACCACCCTCGTATATGATTAAAAGGGAAAAAATTGCATCAATAATCAATCACTATTTCAGCTTATTTTTTTTGAAAATAACATGCTTCTAAACGCGAAATTTTAGCTCACTTGAATAATTGAAAAAATCAACGAGAAAAAATTTATTATTTCCTAATTTATTTAATATTACTTAAAAAAATACGATTTGAGAGGGAGTTGAATAAGAATAATATAATAAATAATTTAATAAAATTAATATAATTGTATAAAAATCCTATTCTTAAGTTAAAAAATTTTTTTTTTTATAGATATCCCAATCGCATCCCAATAAGCGATTAAAAAGGCCTTAAAGTAAATTGTATAAGCTTTCTTTAAAAGAAAAAAAAGGCCCAAATTGAAAAATTAAAAAAATTTTTTTTTAAAAATTAAAAAAAAAATATTTTTGAAATGATTGAAGAAATAGCTATCTAAAGCCCTTTGGACAATTTTTGCTAGGACCAATAGGTGAAAAGTTACACTCATTTAAAAAAAACCCTGTATGACCAAAATTGACCAACATTCCCAACTTTGACCCCCTCTAACTCCGGCATTTGTGGACTGATAGAGCGAAAAATTTGTGTCTGGCCTACTATCCAATAGTACTAACCTTGGTGCAAATTTCATCCAAATCGGAAGACATCGATTTTTAAAATTGGGTCACTTGACGTGAAATTCACCATATATTTACTCACATCTTATTAATAAAGTTCCTATAAAATATTAAATTAACTGAATATTTTTGTTTTTTAATAATATTTTAATACAACTTTTACAACTAACGCCAAGAAAATTCATCGTTGCATTTTACAAAATACACAATTTCAATCAGTTGTATTAACAACAACGTAAGAATCAGCTGTTACACTTGCTTGAACGCCGTGATTTGCAAAATGTGATTTAACGCAACGCTTAGAAAATTGTGGCATTGCGTTTTACAAAATTAGGGCCTAAAACTTCTACAAATGCGTTAAATTTAAATTGAAATACAATTTCGTAACAATGTGTTAAATTCAGATATTTATATGTAAAAATTCCGCGGGAGTTTTTCCATTTTTATTTTTTTAACATTGAATTTGAATAGGAAAAATGGGAAAAGAGAAACAACTCCCACGGAATTTTTATTCATAATTGGGCTGATTAAGTGTTTAACGTTATATTTTTTGTAATTTCTTATTTACAAAGTTAAAATTTATGTATTTTGATATGTATTGTACAAGAGCCTATATAAACATTAATTTTTATGTTATCGTTTAAATAAAAATTTAAAAATATATATAATATAATACTACTAGTATAGTGACTTTTCAGTTTTCCTCTTTTCTTTTCTGGTAGCAATTCCAGAGAAAATAACTGCACAATAATATCCGCATCACATAATTTTCTTTTTAATTCTAGACATTGAATAGGAAAAACAGTTTTTTTTTAATTATATTAATTTCTTTCAAAAAGTGTAGCTGTTTTTGACAGCAGCTAAAATGTTTAAATTTTCCCCAAATTATGTATGTAATTTACATGGAAATGATTGGATACACGAGTACATAGGAAAAATAATTATGAATTCGTTTTTTTATTTATATTAAAATATTTAGATTGACCCAAGATTATTGTCCCCAAAGAAATTTTAGATTTTTTTATGTCACTTTTCAAAGACAAAATTGGCTGTGTGAATCCAACAAATACATAACCCTTTTTTCTGCAATTGTCCCTCAGTTCGACTTTTTTCTATGTATTTATTTGTGCTTTCAATTCCAGTCTTTCATAAGAAAGGCAAAAACGAAAAATATGTTTGAACAAATAAACCCTTTTCTTTTGCAAAAAAAAAAAGCCCTGCTCTTACCGTGGCGATTAATAACAACAACACAGATACAATGTGTATTTCCTAAAAAACAGAGAAAATTAAACCCACAACATGCAATAAAAAGCTTTCATTAGAAACAACCTTTAAATAAAAGAAAAACTTAAGAAAGAAAGAAAAAAACAGCCAGCAAATCATGCAAACAAAAAGGTATAACCATTTTAAAATCCTTTCATTTCATTTCAATTCTTCTATTTTCTTTCTTCTTTGCGGATTATTAAATATGATTCTTCTAAAATTTACATACATACCAAGATATACATGCATACATACATACATACATATGTATATAGCTATGTATAAAACATATAGTAAATATATAAAAGGAAGTATGAATTTGTACTAAGGCTGGGAAACTAAATTGCTTCCAGTCCCCCTTTTTAAAAGATTTTTTTAAGGATATTTTTTCTTTCAACAACAAGAAGAAAAAAACTGTTCTCCTAAAAGGGCGGTTTTAACCCAAGAAGAAAATTGAACAAAACAGCAGAAAAGAAAAAGATTGTTAAATAAAATAAGTAAGTAAACCATAGAAACCTTTAATTTTGTTTTATCCTTACGCTTTTTGGGATTTTATTTAACTTTTATAGCAAAATAAATCGACATGTATATAATATAATATTGACATCAATAGCGACAAGAATAAATACAACAATAGCAGCTACATTGTATGGATTTATTGGTGGGCAGTGGTAGTTGTTGTCCTCGTGCACCAGCCACTACTCCCACCATCCAGTCATACTAATAAAATAAAATATTGTTCTAAGTAAATATTCAAATACACATACATACATACTCGCACATAAATACAAACAAAAAGGGTTAAAAAATTGATTTATTTGTTAATAGAATTTACTCATACGAGTACTTGTAAAAGGATATACTTAGACATGTGAGCACGTGTGTGAGTGAGTGAGTATATTGAACAAAGTATGATTGTGTTTAAACATAAAAACATATTTCCAAATACATACAGACGACTTACATATTTATTTATTTCCCATACTTCCTCTTCTCAATGACTTGTATTTAAGAAACAAAGCAGAAAATAACGCAGGGGAAAACAACCTTTTAAAAGGATTGCTTATTCTTAAATTTTATTTTGATGATCCTCTAGTATTTAAATACACACACAGAAAAACTATAGTTTTAAATGATCAATTTCTTAAAACAATATTATTAAGAACACGATTGGTGTAAACATATACCTAATTACTATGATTTTATATATGATTGCTGCCATCATGAGAAACGTTTAAATAATTACAGTAACAATAATATTGTTAAATAAACTGGAAATGATGCTTTAATGATTGCGTTAATCATAGACAGCTAAGTTTTTGCTCTGCGTGCACTTTCAGATAAAATTAATTTAACAAAAGCAATATATAATGCATAATTGCTACTAGTAATACAAGGTGGCGCAAAAGTAATCCTCCTATCAGAAAATGCTATACATTTTTCGAGGCCCCTAATGTCAGTTCTGTTTTGCCATATGTGTAGTAAACACATGCGAAATACCCGTTAATAAACAATGTTACGCTACACTGCTCCAGAACGCAGAATATTGCTGACAGAACTGACATTAGGGGCCTCGCAAAATTTATAGCATTTTCTGATAGGAGGATTATTTTTGCGCCACCTTGTACTTCATAGTATATTATAACAGTACGTCGGAATTATGATCCAATCAGTTGGCATCTGTCTTAGAACCGAAAACTTTTTATTTTTTACAAATGGTCTCTGTGCAGTTAAATATTTGTTAGTTTCTACAATAAATGTTAATCAGCGGGAGATTCACGATTCCAAAATAAGAAAATATTGTCAAAATCTATTATAAGCGGGCAAAGCAAGTACAAAAAGTTAGACAAATTTAATATATCTTGACAACAATTAAAAAAATTTCTTAATTATAAATATCCAATAATTCGAAAATATTCGCAACCGAATATTGTTAATGTTTTTCATATACATATATTTTCTTTATACCCTATGTTTTGTCTTTGTATCCGAACATTAAACAATTTTTCCCTCATTGTATTAAAACACGAATACATCTCCAAGGGTGGCAAAAATGTTAAATATATTATATTACAAACTATAGTAATCGTTTATTGAAGATGAATAGTAGTAAGAAACTATAAAATAGTTATCGAAAATTAAACTTGTGACCATTAATTTAATTTAATTTAACATCCCAGTCACAGAGTGTTTAGGACGTCTTGGCAAGTTCTATTGATTTACAGTGCTAGAATAATAGCTGTTAACTACTTAGTCGCAATTTGCACGTAGCAATTTTTTTAACTTGATTATACTAGCTATTCCTGTTACGCTTTTATTTGTATTATATATGTGTGTATAATCTCCAATAATTTAATGTGATTTAATGTGTGAACGCCGAAGAAATTTCAAGGAAAAATTTGTATCAATCTTTTAAAATAACAATTGCTGCGTGTAAATTGGGACATACAAATAATTGCTAGACCAGGGCCATATTCCACAAAACAACTTATCAACTTTTCACTTCGCACTTATGTAGTTGTTCGTCAATTGACAAAACATTATGTTCCTCAGTACTCTAAAATTTGTCAAGTGCTAAGTTCAAAATGGATAAGTGTAGTTTGCAAAGTTTTTGAAATTTTTATATTCCCTTGCAATTTCTGTTCCACACAGGTTCTCTTGTGCAAAGTGCAATGTTAATATTGAAAAAAATAATTTGCAAAGATTTTGCAAAAAATTGTGAGGTTTCGTTTCACAAAAATTGTAAATTCTATTTTTGCAAAGCAAATTTCGATAAGTTTGACAACAATTTTAAAATTCATATTGTTATAACTAGTGAAGCTTTCAAAATGTTAAGGTGAGTTTTTGTCCGACGATAGTGAAGACGGGATTATAAGAAGCAATTATAGAGACCGAATTAAATTTTCGGGACTACAAAACATTAATTTTAAACGGTGCTTACATTTAAATCACATCAAAGTTGATTTTATTTTAAATAAAATTAGAGAATAAATACGCAGCGCAGTCAGGCTTTGTCGACTTAAAATCAACTGCTAATGTACTTGCCTTGGTTCGGAAATGGTTGCAAAATCATCAGTTTGCAGGACCATCCATAGAGTTGTCGACGTTATAATAGTCGTTTTATTTCAAAACACAATTCGGAAGCCCGATCACGTTAGGTCTTTTATGATGGGTGGATTCCCTTATGTGTGTGGATGCGTGGATGGCACAATCATTTAAAAACTCGTATATGCGCCTACATTACCGACATGGAAACCACTCATAGAATGTCATGACGATATGCGAGCCAGTCTACACATTTTACAGTATAAATGCAAGCGTGTTTGCCGAGTTCGGCTGTAAGTCAAAGATTTAACAATGGATGAATCCATTTCCGTTTTGGGTGATAGTGCTTACGGACTGAACAACTGGTTGATACCACTATTACTCCGAAGTCCTGCTAATCCTGCTGTTGGCACAAAACAACATGACGCATAATTGAAAATAGTTTTGGAAAAGAAACATTCCCGTGTCCAAAATAAATGAAATGTCAACATTAATATGTTTTTAATATTTACAAATTTTTAATACAAAAATACTTACTTTATTGTTTTGAAAACTAGCAAACAAAATATCTTTTTTTTTTCTTTAATAACATGTTACAAGTTTTGTAACAAATTGTATTTAGCAATGCAAAGAGAAAAGACAGAAATGTAAGATAATTTGTGGAACACTTTACACACTCACTTTTCTTCAAAAATGTTCTTAGTCCATAATTGTGAAACAGTAATTTCTTTGCAATAAATGCAATTTTATAAGTGTGAAGTGAAAAGTTGCTAAAATGTTAGTGGAATAGGGCCCAGTTTTGGGTCGGTTGGATCTTCACTCTAGAAAAGGTTTCTTCTTTCAAAGTGGGTTAAAAAGTTATGTAAATAAAATATTTAAAATAGAAATTAGGATCTGAAGAAACAATCTCTGAAATTATCTTTTTAAATATATTTTCAGTCAAACGTTTGCCAAATCTACACTATTTGAAAGTATCAATTTTGTTGATCGCTTGTTCCAACATTTCTACCAGTATTTCACGAGTTATGAAGAAAATGGTCGCTTCCTAGTCTTGAAACTTAGTTGGCTTATTGGGAAAGACTTTTGACTTCACATCATTCCAAAGAAAAAAGTTTTCAGGTGTGATATTACGCGACCTTGACGGCCAATTGATATGGCCAGAACAAGGCTATCTAGCTTTTAACGTCGCATATATGCGATCTGGGAAAAAACAAAATATTATTTCCCAAAGTCAAGACTTTGAATTGACATTTTGTTTTCAAATCTTCGGGAAAAATAAAACTCTTGTTCATTCTTTGTTCTGTAACAAAATTCGTCAGAAATGAAAAACCTTGAAATTTATAATGAAGTTTTATATGCTCTCCAAATAGTATATTGTTGAAAAATTTGGACTAAAAACAATGTTTTCCTTTCTTAAAGTCACGTTGATTTTTTTTAATTTTAAACGATTCTTGCTCACTGAAATGAAAAAGGTAGACATATTTACATTATCGGAATAAATATTTAGTATACTTTTCAAAACTATTTGAATATCTGGCATAAAGCATTCTTTTATCAACATTTTCCTTCACCATTTTGCATAAGTGTATTTAAATTTCGTTAAATAAACATTGAATTTCCTTCTTCATTGCTTGGTTGTTCAAATAACCCCATATAAATATAAATCCTAAGTGTTAAATTAAACGATCTAGCAGACCAATTCTAATCAGCGAAATGAGAGATCACACTAGCAACAAATGTTTCAGGCAGTAATTAAACTCTTTCATAGGATGTATGGCATAAGACACAGTCTTCTTGAAACTGTAGTGGTTCACATCAAAATCATCATCATGTCGAGAAATCGAGCACCAGTAACAATCACTTTGAAGAAGAAGTCACCATTTTTTTTCGAAGAAGTTTGGTCCAATATTTAAAATCGAACTCACCGAGAGCTACCCAACAAAAATAGGTCAAACACCGCCTCAGTTGGCTTTCAGAAATTTGTTAAATATTTATGTCTTCATTATTTCAACCGTGATGAGGCCGTGTGCCCAAGGTTGAGTGAGGCCAGTACTTTATTTTCTAAATAAAATTATATTTTGTTTGTGCACACATGCATTTACACCCATACAGAAATACATACAATCAAAATACGAGTAGAAAAAAAAGAAAACAAAAAATTATAAATAAGAATAAAAAAAAACTGAGACATTATGTCAAACCTTATTTCACTTTTTTGCCACAAATGAAGATTAACATCATTTGAGGGTTAGAAATCGTTTTCAATTTAAATTCAATATACATCCGGTTGTTAAGACGCTGTGTATTTCTGTTCCTCCGCCAAAGCCGTTGTTGCTGTTATTTTTAACTTACATTGTCGTCATTGTCACTGGTGGTGGTGGCAATGATGATTATGATGTTCAGACGACAACGGCAGCGGTGTCGGCGACGATAATACACAAACAAATTTTTCAAACATCAACGACATAAAAGGTCGCCTGGTCAAATAAATATGTAAAAACTACACCAAAAACAGCAAAAAATAAATGTACATTCACACATTTAGTTATTCATTCAGTCACTCATTCATTCATTCATGCTCTCATACATCTAATGTAGAGTATTTTGCAAATCAACCACTTTTAGGTTTTTATTTAAACAAAAAAACAACAATCCAACATCAAAAAATATTTCAACAAACAAGACAAAAACTGACATACATAGTTTGTTTATATGATGAATGTCTACTTGGCTGGCCGACTGAATGACTAGCAATCAAACTAACTAACTGACGGAATAAATGAACGAATGACGAAATATGTACATACAGTGTATCGCAAAACTATTTTGAGGAGAAATTTGTTTGTAATTCATACATAAAATTATAAAATCAAGTAACAAATTATTTTTTTCAATTGATAATAGATATTATGTAGAATTAGAACCCCCCAAAAAAACTTTAAAAAATATTAATTTTTATTTAGTTATTGTTTAATTTCATTAATTTGCATCATTAAGCCGATTTAACGATGTCCGTCCGTCCGTCCGTCCGTCCGTCTGGCTTGTGCGCAGAGTACAGGTCGCAATTTTGAAGATATTTTGATAAAATTTGGATTGAATGTGGTGGAAATCGGTCCATTATTTCACCTAGCCGCCATACTAATGTCCTCCCTAAATTTTGGTTTACTTATCATAAATGTTTGAATTATGCAAGTATCCAAACAAATTTCACCACAAATGTGTGATAAATCAAGAAGAATTACATCCACAAATTTTTTGCAGGTGGGTCTACAATTGATCATTGCTCCCATACAAGCCCCACTTCCGAAAATCACTCACAAATGTTGGTATCTAAATAATATTGGACACAAATATGTTTTTTGGTAAAATTTCATGATGATCGGTCCATAATTAGTCGTAGCTCCCATATAAGTCCCACTGCCGAAAATCACTTTAACGAACATTAATCTTTTCAAAATCTTGGTATGCAAATAAAATTCAACACAAATAAGTTTTATATACATATACAGAAATGATGACACTTAATTTTAAAATGATCCGTCCATAATTAGTCGCAACTCCCAGACCCTCTCCGTAATTCACTTTAACCATAGCGCCCATTTCTGAAAAAATATTTATATATATACATACTGGGTGTAGGGTATTATATGGTCTGACTTGACTGACTATATTTTTTTACTTGTTTCTTTTTAGTTTTAATTATTTTGTTCAAAAGATAAGTACGTCTTATTTCTTGTTGAAAAAAATAAATCACACATCGACGATTTTTATGAGGCTCAGGTCCGAGCATTGACGAAGTGCTGCCAAGTGTTTGGTACTGTACAAAAGTTAAATTTCAACATAAAAAGCTATTTATTTCGGGTCATCACAATGTTAAAAATAACAATTTAGATTCATTTTGCGACGCTGGAGTTACGATTTACTTTCAGAATAGGCCAATATCCAAGGTGGTCCGCAATAGAAGAAATGCAGCCCCATATCACCATACAACCGCCATCATAATAGGCCTTATTTGGCTTCTACTAGACCTTATTGCGACCATCCGAATTAAAAACGTTTTTGTCACAGAATAATTAATCTCAGCCAATGATAACCTCATCAGTCTGTTAATTTTCGTCTTGCCAGACGACTGTATTTATTTATGACTCTTAGCACCCTGTTAATTTTTCGTTGTTAACATTGGTACATATATAGTTTTCTTCTACATATGTTGGTCGTTAAGATCTATTCGGAATAAATGTAGGTTTATGTGGTTTTCCTTGGGTATTAGTGTTTCGTTCTCTGCATTCAACGATTTTTGGACAAACATTCTGTTGCAAATTTTAAATGCTTCCACGACTATAGAACAATTTATTAAATTTTTGACTGCTTGGCAATATCTACTAAACATATCGCAAATGTTTTTAATTTATTTTCTCTCCAGCCTTTTTAACGCAAAAATCTTCACACCGGCGCACAATAAGAACGAAATCATTATTAACAACAATTGAATAATACATTGGTACATATATAGTTTTCTTCTACATATGTTGGTCGTTAAGATCTATTCGGAATAAATGTAGGTTTATGTGGTTTTCTTTGGGTATTAGTGTTTCGTTCTCTGCATTCAACGATTTTTGGACAAACATTCTGTTGCAAATTTTAAATGCTTCCGCTACTATAGAACAATTTATTAAATTTTTGACTGCTTGGCAATATCTACTAAACATATCGCAAATGTTTTTAATTTATTTTCTCTCCAGCCTTTTTAACGCAAAAATCTTCACACCGGCGCACAATAAGAACGAAATCATTATTAACAACAATTGAATAATACAAAAAGCATTAAAATATTTCAAGAAAAATTACGAAAAACACTGAAAACCCTAACAAAATTAACTGGGATTTCCAAATGCAAATTACTTTTTTGACCTGGAATTTGTGATGCAAATTCTTAAAATGCAACAACAACTAAACAAAAAAAAAAGGAAATTGTTACAATTTTATTGGGATTTTGCCAATTTACACATGTCTATTATCAAGTTCAAAAAAGAAAAAAATATTTTTACATGTTTTTTATAATTTTCTGTTTGAATAAAAAACAAATTTCTCTTGAAAATGAGTAGGTTGTAGGTTTAGTTGTGTGACACACTGTATATGAATGAAATGTAGTACAAATGAATGAATGTTTGCAACTTCTACAAAAGTCTGATACTGACATTAAGCTACTGCAACTACTCATCACACTATTATCGAGATTATCGCTAACAAAATGATTTTAAGAAATTTTTTCTTACACACACTTTCGCTCTTAGACACACTTATACATATGCATAAATTTGTTTCCTTGTTTTTGGGTGGATATTTTATTTACATACTCTTTTTGTTATTGATGTGTTTGTGTTTGTGTTCGTGTGTGATATTCTTTGTTTCATTTCAATAGAACCACCACATCATCGTCCTCATCATCATCATCATTGTCGTTATAGGCAACATTTAAAGGAACAACCCTAAAGGCGTTTTCCACATAAACATAATTGTCAAATATTTTGTTGTTTCTTTTTCAATTGTTTACCGGTGTGTGTTGTCGTGTATTTTCAATTGTAGATGATGATGCCTTGCAGTTTATTCTAGCAAAATTAAGTTTTTGATTGAAAAGAGAATTTAAACTCTTTAGAAAAATTTCACAGTATTTTATGAGTATTAGCTGGGGTTACAGTGGTTTGACGGAAGTCTATCTCAAGAATATCTCAACAATAAATAATAAATACACAGCTTGTGTTGATTTCAATTCTGGAAATGTAATCGAATGCAAATTCTCAGATTTTTACATTTTTCTTTATGCAGTCCAATACTAGTTATACTTTTTGTCACGCTTTTAAACCCATACTAATATTGAAAATAACAAAAGCCAAAATACGATTGAAAATAGATTAGAAACAATAAACAAAACTTAAAACATTTCTCAAAAGGCGTATAAATGTCGCGTTCTAGATCGTAATAATATACATTATTTGTACCTTTTGTATCGGTTGTTTCAAGGCAAAGGTGTAGCTATAAAATATACTTGAGCATTACAACAAGTAAGAGTTTACATTCGGCTGTACCGAATCTTATATACCCACCACCAAATCACCTATTATGGAGATTTATAAGAGAAGTAGAATTTATATGGGGCCTATGGCCAAATATGGACTAATCAACATAAATCTGAGATCGACGATTTTTATATATTAATGGACTATTTGTGTTGAATTCCAAATTGATAGTGGTTTTTATAAGGGCTTTATGCGAATTTAAGTGATTTGCGGAACTCGACTTTATATGGCGGCTACGGTCAAATATGGACCGATCATCATGAAATTTAGTACCACGATTTAAATGTATATTTTAATTATGCTCGTCCAATTTTAACTGGATAGTAATTTTTGCAAAAGATTTATAGTAATTTAAGTGTTCTTTGTATGGGGCTATGGCCAAAATTATGGACCAATGCAAACAAAATATTGTTCTGAGATTTCACTTTGCACGAAA
The DNA here is from genome assembly GCA_916048285.2 of Bellardia pandia. Classification (NCBI taxonomy): domain Eukaryota; kingdom Metazoa; phylum Arthropoda; class Insecta; order Diptera; family Calliphoridae; genus Bellardia; species Bellardia pandia. The sequence continues at coordinate 53,538,267 of OU696531.1, forward strand.
CTTATTATTGCAGAATATTGTTTAGATACGGCTTTTCTATAGACATTTATGTACCATAAAAACATATTCCGGGAGGAAATTTGCTTGGGGACTATAAGAAATCGTGGACCAATTCCTACCATTTTCAACAAGACTTGGCCTTCTAAATATAACAAAATTAAAGTGTGCAAAATTTCATGACATTTGAAGAAAACGGCAAAAAAATATCTGAAAAATATCGAGGTAGTCTGAAACTTTGATCTATAACTCGGATCCTAATGATTTTGCCCATTTGCAATACATTTCGGTGGATTAAAGAATGCTTGGTAAAAATTTCATTGTTCTATGTCTTTTGTTCAAAGTTCTAACGTGATTTCAACAGACGGACAGATGGACGGACAGATCGTCTTAGAATCTTATAAGGACCCAGAATATATAGTCTTTTTTTTGGCTGTATGACCATAATTTCGATGTGGGTATAAAAAGGGTAATTTAGTATTTCTTCTAGTCTTCAAATTTTAAATATAAATTTCTTTAATGTTGAAACGTAATGTTCGGGCCAAATAAGGGAAAATACTTATACTTATTGGCTCTTTTTTGGTTCCTTTTGTATACATTGTTCTAAAGCGATGTTAATTGTATTGTAACTGTGATAAGTCAGTCAAATATATGTTTTTTTGTTACTTTATATATTAAAGCAATATAATTTAAAATTTCTTGAAAAATTACTTTTTCTATATTTAATAGTCTGGTCCACTGTGCAGTGATTATATTGAAATAAATACTTATGTTGGCAACATTTTTACGTGCATACATATGTTAACGTCATATAAATTTTGTTAAATTTTACATGGATAAAATGTATCTAGTACGTGATTATCTGCAAATGTATGCATGCAAATCTCTGACTGTGTATGTGTGTGTGTGTGTATGAGAGTATGTATGTTAAATACGCATGTAATTGCTTCAAGGCACTGTTGTTAAATGTCATCCTCTAAATATCATTATGTTAAGCTGTTTGTCATATGTACATAGTTGCTCATGGTTACAAAAATGATGTTCACGATGATGGCGTTGATTTCAAGTATTGGAAGTGGCAGCAAAACAGTGGTGGTAGCGTATGCTAATATAATCAGGAAAAGATTTAAGTAACAAACAAACAATACAACAATTTAAATTTTCCTTTGAATGTAGCCGTTTGATATACATATACAACTTCTTTTCAAACTGTTATAAGAAGTTATTTTAGTTAAATTTAAGGAAATTAGATTGCCTGACTGTCTCACTGTTTTACTCACAAAATAAATAAAGTTTGCTTTTGTATGTACATACATACATATATTTAAAATGTAAATATTTTGAAACAAGTCAAGTGGTCGTTGAAGGAGTTAATAAATATTTTGATAATATGATTTAAATATAATTTGTTTTTGAAAATGTATGACTTTGTTGATTGTTTCAAGGGGTCGTTATGACAGCAATAAATATGGTAAATATTATAAAGTCAAGAATTATAGTGCTGTTTTTGAATACATATGTATGCATGAATGTACATATGTATTTATTTATAATATTTAAAACAGTTTAAGTCTAAAACTATTGTCGATTTAAAAAAATCTTAATTTTGTAATTACTAAATATTGATAATAATAGTTTTATGGAAATGTTTAAAATAATATGGATTTATAGCTAATCTTAGTTATTTTCATGAGACTATTGGTTCTTAGCTATTTTCAAATTTCCTGATTTAATTTTGTTCATACTCCAATGTCGCGTTCTTGTTCCAAAATAATCGTTTCTTATTAGCACTTCACGATCGTTTTAATCAAGTGGCTGAACATTCTATATTCAAATTAAAAATTAGTGGAATTATCTAAAAAATAAATTACTGCTTATAATAATAACACTTAACATTTTATTTTGATTATGAAAGTATGTTTCGTTCGCTATCGTATTTATAATTATAAGTTGAGGCCCCTTTCAGTTGGATTTGATCTCAATAGCAGTATTTAGTAGAAGTGGACAGATAATGGACTGACAGCTTCTAAATCTAGTATCCACTAATGTGATTTCTATGTATTTTAGGCTTATTTTGGTTGAATTTCATCTCAATAACTCAATAAAATAGTCAAATATAGACCGATATTGTCAAAATCCAGCAGTTTGATTTTGGCATGTATGTAAATGATCCGTGAAAAATCTTGGATCGGTACCATTATTTATAAGAGCTTTATGAGTATTACAGTGATTTATATGGCGGATACGATCAAAAATCGACCGAAATTCACACAATTTTGTGGAATGATTTATTATTTATGATTTTTTATTTTTTAATAAAGTATATAGATATGTAAATGATCTATAGAAAGTTTTGAGTCGGTACCGATATTTATACGATTTTCGTATGTGGTCCTTATATGGAAGCTATGACCAATTATGGGCCGACTACCATAAAATATAGTGCAACAACTTATTTACATATAAGGATTATTTATGTCAAATTTTAACCTTTTAACATTATTTATACCAGTTTTATACGTATTTAACTGAATTTTGGAAGTGAACTTTGTATGGGCTCTATGGTCAAACATGGACCGAAGAAAACAAAATTTCGTTTTGCGATTTCTTTTTACATGACACTTAGTTTTGCTGAATTTTGTAATAATATTCAAATTTTACAGGCATTTATTTATCACTAAGCCATATTTCGGGAAGATATTTGTATGTGGGCTCTGAGAAATCATTGACCGATTTTTCCTATTTGCCTCATTTTTTCTTGTTTTATCATAAAAATAACGTGTAGAAAATATCATGGCTATACCTTCAAAATATTTAAAAAAAATTGGAAGAAAAATGTTTAAAAATATGAAATTTTTTATGGAGGTTGTCTCACATTTGCGTTTATTATTTTGGCTGTACTATACCGATTTTGCTGATTTTCAATACCAAACTGCTTAGGAGAATTATAAACGGGTTTTTATAAACTCTGTTGATTTTGGTTGCGTTTTTTGGACGTGAGAGTGTTTTACACAGACAGACAGACAGACGGATATAGCTTAATCGACTTCAAATTCCAGAGGGATCATAAATATATATACTTTGTTGGATCGCAGATGAATATTTCTCAGTGTTACACACGCAATGTTAAGCTTATATATATATATGTGTAAATCAAGATAAAACGTTTTAGTGATTATTATTGGCAAACAGTTTATAGTTAAAGCTATTAGAATGATGTTACAATTTGCATACTTTGACATATCAACGAGTTATATGTATTGTAGCGTTCTGATTCCCATGTTCATTGCTTAATAAAGTGCTATTAAGATTTTATCGAAAAATTAAAACTTCAAAGACGTACGATGTCACATTCTGGACTTTGGAAATGCCTATATTATACTCGTATACCTACTGCAGGCTATTGAGCATTATATCAAATTTGTACTGTACGCATTCGCTTTTAACTTTTGAGATTTCCTTAAACTTTTCAAACACAAACAATGATTGTTTGTAGCAACAACGGAAAAATAATCAATATTTACAGATTTATGGCCAAACAGGGAAGGGAAACAATTTTCCAAAAAGAAAAAAAAAAGAACGAATAAAATATTATCAAGAAAGTACAAACAAATAAAATCTGATACGGGGTATAAAAAAAACATCTTTTGTGAATAAAAATTTAAAATCAGGAAAAAAAGAAAATATAATAAAGGAAAATGTATATAAAAAAAAAAAACAAGCAATGACACCCAACCAACAATGTATCTACGTAGAAGTGGAACGTGTAACGACAAACGATTCAGCGACGGCTGGATAAGAAAAAGTCACTAAAGCTATTTTTGGGACATGGTTGGTGCGGCTGCTGCTGCTACTGAGCTGAGTTGATGTTGCAAACATTTTTATTTCTTATTTTTCAATCGCAATGTGTCCTGACTGCCAGCCAGTCAGCCAGCTCTCTCAGGCTTGATATGGTTTGGTCTGTGGCCATAACGCAACACAAAAAAGGTAACAAGAGGGTTGTTAAAACGCTTTCTTTTTTGTCTTTGTCGTGGTTCCTTGAATTTTTGTTCATACTTTGTTTCAATGCTTTTTTTTTATTATTATTTTTCCATCGCATGTATGATGAGGATGATGATGAATATTTCTTTCCCCTTGAATGGAATATTTTTAGTATATTTTTTATTGTTGTTGTTTTTTCTGTTGTTCTTTAGATGAGTAAATGAATGTATAAATGGATGGTTGGACTGTAAGTAAGAGTATGAATGATTGTGTTCATGTGCGTTGTGTGTGTGTCAGCTTACACACTTATATTGTAGTTGTTGTTGTTTGTTTTTATATACACTGTAGATGTTCAAACAAAATATCTTCCGGTTTCCGGATGAAGCCCAAGTAAGAAAAATACAAAAAAAAAAATATGAATATTGTGTGTATAAAGAAATAATAAAACATTTACGAATATGCAATAAATATACTAAATATATACAAATATCTATATGTATGTATATAAATACGTGTGTTAATATGTAAGCAAAAAAATTGAAGTATTGAAGTAAACCGGAGACGCAGTGAAAATCAAACATATCTACATACATATTCATAAAGATTTTTTTCAAATCTTTTTTTTTTCGTTTGCTTATTTGTATGACGCAGTGAGACTTTTAGATTTTTTTGTTTTATAAATTTGTGTATTATTTTTTTATTATTATATTTTATACATACCAATGATTATACATACACACATACATATGTGTGTATGAAGGTACGTGTATGTACTTACACCTTGTTGTTGGTTTCCCTGTGATTTGAGTATTGTGTTGCTTCCGTTGTTGCAGCATAAATAAATTCATACATATAAAATGTATGTTTATATGCGGTAAATGCTGTAACGCTTTAGAACAACAAAAAATACATTTACATACATACATATCATATGTATGTATATCCTTAAAATTTAAAAAAAATATATATTTTATCCTTAGGTAGTTATTACAGAATTAAGGGCTACATATGAAACGAATCTACAATGCCCTACTGAATGTATACATATGTAGATATTTACAAAAAATGTTAGGCATGAGTACTGTATATGGGCAATTCCACTGCCAAGAACGTGACTTCGTATGCCTTTTATAATATAATGTATTGCAACTAATTGTAGGTGCTATTATGGGCAAATTGTTATTAAAATTTAATATATATTTTTTCTTGCCCTTACACATTTCCTCTTTAGTATTTATTGTCAATTTCCTGATTGCACTTATCTTCTGAAATCAGTAGCAAAAATCAATCACAAATAAATAAGAGCTAGATCAACGGTAAATTTTTCAGTTTGTTCGCAATGTCGCGTTCTTGTATCTAAATTATCGGTTGTTATTAGTTGTGTGGTGTAAAACGTAGGAACTGTTAGCGATATATTAGCAATAAATGTGAGGTCAAAAACGCGACAACAAATAGAACTAGTTTTCGATAGGAACCAGAAAATTTTAAAATATAGCGATTTAAAGAACTCAAGAATAATGTAAATTTTTGTTGATTGCTTTTCGTGGTTGTTATGTTATGCATTCTACTTGAAATTGGTTCGATATAAGCTTTATGCAGTGTTTCAAATCTTTAACTCAACAATTACTAATGTATTTTCTGTCTTATTTAATTATTTTCCAATGTTTGTTTGCATGTATATAGCTCTTATGGCTAAATGCACAGTCTATAGTTAGCTAATGGCAAAGGCTTAACTAATGATTCTTTATTCGCAATGCTTAGTTTGCCATAAGAATACCAAGTAATAGTTAAACAATAGTTAGTATTTTAGTTTACCAATGGTTAACTAATGACCGAGAATTCGGCCATTAAACTTTTATTTTTATCGCGGATCTTTTTAATACATATATCTCAGGTACTGAATTCTTGCTTACCTTTTTCTTTCGGTCACATTTTATTCATCTAAATATGCATGTCAAAGTATCAAACATATTTATTTTTATAAAATATGTATAGCGAACTGAGAACAAAACGATGATTTAGTTACAAGAACGCTATATTAGAAATTTAAAAAAATCAAATTAAAAGATTTCATAATATAAGTGCAATCATATTATAAATATCTTGCCAATATTTACCTGAAATTCAACCAATTTCAATATGGTGAATTCTATTCTCATCAAAGGGGACGAATATCATGAAATAGACGCAGAAAATTGGTATTGTACTCTCACCCCAGTATGAAAGATTTAATGATATAATCATTTTTTTTTTCATCATTCAAAATATATGTATATTTGGTTTATTTTAAGAGGAATTTGAGATTTTCATACAGAAAGCCACAAATTTTAAATGTTCCATGTAAAATAAAAACGGTGACAAATCGGCGTGATTATAATTCAGTTTTAAATAATATTCATTAAATATTCGGTTTCAGTTTCGGATAAATGCTAATAACTTGGTTTTGACCGGTAGTCGCGCAAAAAGTCGGTTGCGATGGAACTCTAGTTTTGATGTAAAAAGAGGTTTTGTTATAAAAAGTCAATTTCAATAATGATGATGATTAGATATAGGCGATCTAGAGGCATCGTGGGAATAGCTTTGCTGGAACTCAAACTTCACACTACTTCTTCTATTTTATTTAGAGAAATTTTCAGGTATATGCTGTACATCCTAGACCGACTTGATATTGCGGTAAAGAACAGACAGACTAGCTATTTGTGGAAAACCCGCTTGGAATTTTTAAAAGTGATATTTTAAGCGTGTTAGGGAAAAGTAGGATATTCAGGAAAATTTTACAAATACAAAGAGGAAGAAATTATACAATTTTTAAATAGGACATTGCAGGACTAATGTTGGAAGGTGGTAGTTTTATGGGTCATTGAACGATCAGTAGGAAGCAGACTTGGATTTCCTTTTAACAGTTATTGTCGCAGCTTTCGGGCTGTGTATTATCACATGTCAAACTAAACATGTAATATGACAGTGATGTATGGACAAATATGTGTACTACATTTGTCTATCTGACCCTTGCAAATTTTTGACAAACTTATCAAAATTTACTTTGCAAAAATAGAATCTACAATTTTTGTGGAATGAAATGTCATAATTATTTGAAAAATTTTTGCAAATTACTCCTTTCAATACATATTAAGATTGCACTTCGCACAAGAGAACGTACGTGGAACAGAAATTGCAAAGAGAATATAAAAATTGCAAAAACTTTGCAAATTACAATTATCAATCTAAACTTATCACTTATGCTTGGTTTTCACTATGTCATTTTTGTTGGCAAATTATCCAAATTGTTGGTAATTTCATAACAATGTGGACAATTTGACAACAAAAATGACATAGTGAAAACCAAGCATTATCAAATAGTATAGTTTTTAGGAGCATAAAGTTGTGTAAATTGACGACAGATTGAATAAGTGCAAAGTCAAAAGTTGATAAGTTGTTTTGTAGAATAGGGCCCAGGTTTGTTTAAAATTATATTTATATTTTCGTTCATAAGTAATTGAAAATATTTAATAAATTACAAGGATTTGGCCGAAATGTTAAGATAACATTAAATTATTAGTCAATTTTTTTAAGTATATATGCCTTTAATAACTTCTAAGCTAATTTGAATCTATGGTTTTACTTCTGCTAATATAGTTCAGCTCTTACATGTTTCAAGACTTTCTTAAGAGTCATTTTAATGAGCTATAAGAGCACAACTCAGAATTCAACCCTCCATATTGGTTCTAAATGATACTTAGACTAAATTTTTCTAGTTTATTGTCATTTATTTATGTTAAACAACAAACAGTTCCCTGTGTTTCATATTTGAAAAGTAAAAAATATTTTATGTTGAGCTGTATAAATAGAATATATGTAAATAAAACTTCATACGAACTGTCACTGAGTATTTCTTCTGATTTTGTAAAGATTTTTGTGAAAATAGGGAAGAAAATAATAAGAAGAATTTATTTGACTATTTAAATACAAACGTTGTTGTGTTTACATGTATGTGAATGTATGTATTGACGATTTTGTTATTGTACTCGTATGTATTTAGATGGTGTGCACGTGTCAATTGGAATTGATTGTTTCTTTAAGTAAAGTAAAATACATATATGTACACAAATGTGTTTTTGTGCCTTTTTTGTTTTAATTTTTTCCTCCCTAATACTCGTACTACAATTTGAAAGTCTTGTTCTTGAATATTCTATTCCTTTTTATTTGCTGCTACATTCCTGACTTCCACCAACGACAAAACCAAATCCCAAATGTGTGATTTTTTTTCTTGGGTTCTTGGCGTTGTTGTGTGCATTTCAAGTCTTGTTTGTGAAATGATTTAATATTATTTTTATACCCTACACCACCATAGTGGGAAGGGTATATTGGATTTGTGCTGATGTGTGTAACGCCCAGAAATATTGGTCCAACAGCCACCATAAAGTATACCGACCGATTTAGAATCACTTTCTGAGTCGATTTAACGATGTCCGTCCGTCCGTCTGGCTGGCTGGCTGTTCATGTAAAACTTGTGCGCAGAGTACAGGTCGCAATTTTGAAGATATTTCGATAAAATTTGGTACGTGATATTTTTTCGGCCCAAGGATGGATGGGATTGAAACTGGTGGATATGGTCCATTCTTTCACCTGGCCCCCATACAAATGTCCTCCCGAAATTGGGGTTTACCAATCATAAATATTTGAATTATGTTAGGAACCAAGCAAATTTCGTCACAAATGAGTGGTAAATGAAGTCAAATCACATCTACAAATTTTGTGCAGATCCGTACATAATTACTCGTAGCTCCCATATAAGGCCCACATCAAAAATTCACTTTAAAGAGCATAACTCTCTCAAAAATGTTGGCATCCAAATAATATTTAACGCAAATATATTTCATATGTATGTAAATAATACGGTACAATTTTAATATGATCGGTCTATAATTAGTCAAAACTCCCATATAAGACCCTCTGCGTAATCCAATTTAAGCTCCATAAATCGTTTAAAAGTATTTATGTCGAGATAAAGTTTAACACATATAATACTTATATTCACAGACCTCATGACACTAAATTTTTGGATGATCGGTCCTCAATAGGTTAGATCTCCCATAGAACACCTATTTCTGAAAAACTGTTTTATACATATACTGGGTGTAGGGTATTATATGGTCGGGCTTGACCGACTATACTTTCTTACTTGTTTCTGAGTGTGTGTCTTTGAGGAAATACTATAGAATTAGTTAGCATGTATTTACATTTACTCTCACATATACATACATGTACAATGTACATACATATTTTACATGTGTAACAACAACAAAGTATAATATTTATATTACATAGATTTTCTTTTATATGTCTGAATGCCTGTATCGTAGCATGATGCTGTAATATATGAGTGTATGTATGTATGTCGGTTTATGTGTATGACTAATCGTATGCAATAAATTTGTTGAAGTAGATTTTCAGATGTTCCCTTTTTTTTTGTTGATTTGATCATCTTTTAACAATATTCTTATTTTAGCATTTTAATAAAACATATTTTATCTACACAAATAAATATGGAAAAAATTCTTTGTATCTATTGATGTACTCGCACGAGTTTGTATCCATATGTGTGTTTAAGTGATAAGATGCTAAGAAAAATCTATAATTTGAATCAATGTTGCCAGAGCAGCTAAAGAATTATTTCTATAACTTTTAGGTTATTAAAGAAATTTTTAAATAGAATGTGGTTTCTAAATATAAAATTATTTTCAATATTTTAAATATTTCTGGTTTTCATTTCATACAAATTCGCTGCATATTTCACAAATTCATATTTCACAATTGAAGAAAAATTGCTCATTAAATTTATTCTGTATGTACGCTCAGAGAAATAATTCCCTCATCGAATTCCGGTTTTATATTTTCAAATTATTCGACAATCGCTTTTTTGGATCGGTTAACCGGTTGTACTCGTATATTAAAACGTTTTTTCTTTTATAATGCAATTTTATTGAAAATATTTAGATATTTTTGAGGTCTTCAAAAATTCTGCATTTTGAAAATACGTTTTACTATTATGTAGTAGATCTATCAATCTTTGACAAACAGCTTAATTGTTGGCTAAAAAATAGATTTGATTAATATCAAATTTTTTGTTTGTTTTCCTTTAAATTGTTAAATTAAATATAAAAATATATCACGATGCGTTCGTGTAAAAGGAAAACTTAAATATTGTCGTACATAATAACAAGGCGGGTTTTCAGCTAAGACCGTATTCAAAAACGATTTAAAAAAAACGCAAAAACTAGTACAGTGGCGAATGATATAATGTCCAGACATTAATGGTATTCTTTAACGCGACAACAAATCTCGTTCCCTTTGTGTAAGTGCACAAAGCAAACAAACAAAGAATAGAACAAAGCATAGAAAAAGAAAGCATTCGTTATATAGAATACTTAATTTTTCAACAATTCGTTATTTAGAGTCGTCAATGGACTAGAAAAAAAACGTTCGTTATACTGGGCATTCGTTATATCGGCGTTTGTTATACTAGACCACCACTGTATTCTAAAAGAGTCGGGTTCTGAATACTCTAATTACGATCGAGAGAATTATGTTTTGCTCACATCAACCGACATTTTACAACCAAAAATAGAAAGCTTTATCACTTGGATTGAATCATTTGCCTGACAACTATATATAATTTGTTCAAATTGTTTTGTAAATTTTAAATTTATTTTGCATCTTCAGGGAAAATATACTTCGAGTATAGCTTTAATACATAAAGGGGCATGTTGGAATAAAATTTACTTTACTTGTTGCCATAATAATTGGTACAATAAAATAAATTTTGCTCGAAAATTCACAATGAAAATTGCGCATAAATAAAATCATAATCGTCCTTCTGAGCTCATAATTAAGAAGTTGGTTAATCACCTAATACTATTCATAATTGACAGACTTTATATTAAAGAACGAGATCGATTAAAGTCTTAAAACTCAAAATTAAAATTAAAACAATTTTAAAAAAGTGAGCAAGTCTGTTTCAATTTCACGGTAAACAAAAGAAAAATTTAAATAAAATCGTTCCTCACATATAACAAATAATTTAAAATGAACTTCAGTAACTATTGAATTTAGAAAACAGAAAAAATGCGATAACTCGATAAACTATTTGATTTACAGAATCAAATCTAACACACTTCTCTCATTTTGAACATAGTAATATCACGGGCCCTTAACTTTAAGTAATTTCATAAATCTAAATCTCAATCTTAAATCACATGATTTAGGCGGCAATTCTGATCACCAAAACGAAAGATTACAGGACTAAAAATTGTGTCATGCAGTAATTAAATTGTTTCACCGGTCACCGTTTTGCTGAAACTAAATCTCATCCACATCAATATCATATAATTTCTGAACTCAATTATAATATCAACGGTCGCGAGCAGCAGTAACAGCCTTTGCTTGATCAGCATCATTATCGAAGAAGTATGGTTTAATAATGCTTTCAGTTAAAGGTTTAAATAAATCATACTATAATTGAGCTGGAATCATAGCATGATTGGAGTAAATCATAACATGGTTGTACTCAACCATATTATTTTTAAACGTATAAACGTGTCACTCTTTAGTGCAGATTTTAAACTCATAATCAACTGTAATGTTCTGGCATAAAAATATTATGGTTGAAATGAAATCGTAATCTAATTGATCATATTATGGCTGTTCAGGGATTAAATTATGATTTATGATATTATTATGATATTTTATGTATTTTGTTAATATGTACATCATAATAACATGTTCCATAATATATTAGAATATAATTTAACAGCAAACACAATATGATATTCTTAGATTATGGTTACCACAACCATATTTTATGTTTACCCCTTCTATGGTGAAATACAATTTTTTCGCAATATAATCCACCCAAAGATTACCAACATTTAAAATGAATTTTGGACTTTTTCTAAAGAAAATTTATTAAAATAGCAAGCAAACTTGAATTTGTGCATTTAACAAACTAAACTTTTATATTTTTAGACGGGAAATTTAGTCAGTTCCAGAAAATTTCAATTTCAAATACTCAATACTAGTGATATGTTGTATTTAGCTCGGTACGGTCATCCTGTTCTAATAACTGATAACTGTAGGTAAATATAAATGTAACTGTACTGCAGCTTAAGCCGAAATAAAAAAAATATAATCCTAATAAATCTGTTTGATGCTGGTATTACAAAAAGGGAGTACTTTGCAACCATAATAAATACACGATACTTGCAATATTTAAAGCAACATACTACATACACACATCTACACATATGTTCAAAGTAACATATCAATATGATAAATATGTAAGTAAAAATATACATATCCATATATAGATACTAACTATAAATGTATTGGTATGAGTATCTAGATGATGATGATGTGATGTTCATTCAGTTGCCATTGCCTGATGGTGGATAAAAATACACCCCCAAGTTTTATTTATAAAATACAGCCAAGCTGGCAGACAGTCAGACCAGACCAGACCAGACCATACCGACTTCCTAAACTCACACTTTTTTTCTTTTTGAATATTCCATAAAATGTAGACCATGTTTGTGGCAGTTTGTTGTTTTATGCATTTTTAGTCTCATATTTGCATTTCATTTGTGTCGGTACCTTTAAGTATGTATGAGTTTCTTACTTTTTTTCTGTTTGTTGCTATTACTGTGTATGGCTTGTAATATTTTCCAACAATAAAGTATTTTTCTGATGTCTGGTGACTGACCCTCTTTCCTCCTTCACCCCGTTAATTGTAAATACACACTACCAAACGTACATTTGTACTCGTAGAAAAGTGTCAGTGGTGAGTGAGTGTGTCGTGAAAGTGCTGGATACAAGTAACAATGTACACAAAGAAACATACATTCATACATTCATAGAAACGTACAAAATTAATAGAAATAAACTTTCTATATTTATACAAAACACAAACACAAACACACACACACAATATACATGTATTCACACGTACAAACATACATACATATGTATATAGTGCTAGAGCTGTAAATTGGAACTATGAACTACTTAAATATGAATTGGGGTTAAAATACCCACAATTATTTGATCTTGATCCCTTTTTCTTTGTTGTGTTTGTTTTAATTTTATTGTTGTTACAATGAGAATTTGAAATATTTAGTCACATAAAATAATAGAAACACTAAACCATTTCACGTGGAAATTGTGAAAAGACAATTTTTAAATCAGAAAAGCTTTTGAGAACTTTCGCTTTCTTCTCAAATTAATTTGTTTAATATTTTAAATTTAAAATTCGGTTTTCTCAGCATTAATTTGGTATTCTGAATTTCAATTTATTATTTTTAAATATATGTACATACATGCAAGGTGAATTTAAATACTAGGTGATAGCGTAGCGCCAGCTGATTATTCATGGTGAATTTGAAAATGTCAAAAAGTTATATAAAAAAAAAACTTTTTGACAGTGACGAAAGTTTTTCATATAGAAAAATGCCTGTTGTTCTTGCCTTGTTGTAATTGTTGTAGCAATGCTGTCACCTGGTATTTAATTTCACCATGCATACATGTGTATGTAAATTTGGGGTTTCTTATGACACAATAATTATTTTTATATTATAATATAAGGCAGGCTCAATCGAAATTCTCAATTATACAATTCTTGCAATGTCAAACAAAAGAGAATATGACCAAAGCAAAATTATTTTCCAGAATTTTTTTAATAAATTCTAAAAGAAAATTAATGATATTTATAAAAAAACGTGTTATATATATTAATTATCTCGAGAATTAAATAAAACTGTAAACTGTCAATTCCATAGTTTGACAATTCAGGGACAAACACCCCCTAATGTTTCAATTTTGTTTATTAGATGTTGGGTTTTCCTCAATTTCAACTAGAAAAGGTGTAGATAGAAATGAAAGACAAAAACAAAAAAGAAACTCATTTTCTATATACTCTTTCTATCAATGAAATACAACAGAATAATTATGAATATATTGTTAGGGATTTCCTGAAACATCGAGAACGTATTCTTCAAGGTAACAAATAGCAGGTTTTTCAACGAGAATTACGAGTTCCAAAACAAAATAAAACAAAGAATTTATATAGAAATATTTCAAATATTTATTGCACCTACAAATATTGGAAAGGGTAAGATTTGGCAATTAAATATAAGAGAATATCGATGTCGAGTCTTTTATATAAATATTCAATCAAATTTTGTTATAATGCCGGATCTATTTTTAATCTATTTCTCTATTTTTAATATTAGCGTAAAAACAAAATAATCCAGTGGTATTAAATCTTGCGAATGGGACGAGGCGGCCAATTACCAACTGAATTTCGTGAAATTATGCGATCGGGAAATAGATTTACAATTACAAGGGGAACCGTCCAGTTCAAATCACATAGCGCTTAACAGTCATAATAGCCCAGCGGGAAAAATAGCAAGTGCTTCCATTTGCAGGCCTTATAAAGCGTGATTCTTTCCCTACTTAAAAAAAACACACAGAAAATTCAAACTTTTTTTTTTATTTATTTCAAATTTATTATAATTTAAATTACAATAAATAATATACAAAAGCACTAGCTACTACAGGCTATTGGCTTAATTCAAACTTAATGGGGATCATTTGAAACAACATTCTTCTTTTTTGAAGATTATTTCTATTAAATGTTGGCCGTTGCTACATCGCAAATGGTCTATCCGTTGAGTCCAATTTTCGATGACTCGTTCGAGCATTTCGCCTGGTAACTGGTTTTCCTCCAAGTCCTGAATCGAAGCGGGTTTGTACGCATAAACGTTAGACCTTACATATCCTCACAGGAAAAAGTCTAACGGTGTGATATCACACGATCTTGGTGGACAATATATAATAAAGTTGAACGATTTGTAAACGTTGTTCAGGCGTAAGTCTTTCCATCATGAAATGCCAAACAATACTAAACAAAAACAAGTAAGAGTGCTATATTCGGCTGTGCCGAATCTTAAATACCCTTCACCTAAGCGTAATAAGAAATACAGAAACTACACTAGACTAGAATACCCTAATTCTGTGTTTTCTATTCAGTCTTAGTGCAAATTTTATTAGTATTTGATATATTGTTTGAAAGACAATTTTACGACCAACATAATTTATGTTAAATATTTGGAAATATTGTGTAATTTTCACCATTTTTAATTGATTTAATTACCAATCTTACCACAATTTACAGAGTTTGTTGGCGGTCACGCCTATTTTCGAGGGGGCGGGCCCTTAAAGTTGAAAATACATAGGCCTATATCTCGGGAACTACTGGGTGTCTGATAATTTGTAATACATTAAATAAAAGGTATTAAAAATACCTTTCCAACGATATATATCATGATTATAAAATATGGACCGAATATGGGTTAAATCCGAAAAGAATATTTTTTGACCCGAATTTATTTGTTTTTTGGAAATGGTTCTATATGGCAGGTATGACAAATTATGGGCCGATCTTCTTAAATTTTGGAACAGTTATTTTCATGCATATGAGGATATTTCACGTAGAATTTCAACATAATAACGGTATATTTAAGATATATATTAGTATTAACGTGGATTTCGAGAGTGGACCTTATGTGGGGGATATAGTCAAATATGGACCGATATTCTCAAAATCCAGCAGTTAGATTTAGGCATGTATGTAAATGATCAGTGTAAAATTTTGGATTGGTACCCTTATTTATAAGCGATTTATGGGTATTAAAGTGATTTTCGGAAGAGGGCTTTATATGGGGCATACGGTTAAAAATAGACCGAAATTCACAAAATTTTGTGGGATGATTTTTGTATATATTAAAATGATCTGTGCAAAGTTTTGAGTCGGTACCGATATTTATACAATATATATAGGGAAAAATCTCTTTTTCAGATGTGGTCTTTGTATGGGAGCTATGACCAGTTCTGGGCCGACCACCATAAAATTTGGTACAATAATTTATTTGCCTATAAAGAGTATTTATGTCAAATTTTAGCCGTTTAACATTATTTATATCTGTTTTATGCGTATTTAAGTGAATTTTGTAAGTGGACTTTATATGGGGTCTATGGTCAAACATGGACCGAATTAAAAAAAATTTCGTTTTGAGATTTCTTTTTGTATAAAACTTACTTTTGTTGAATTTTGTCTTGATATTCCAATTTTATAGGCATTTATTTATCATTAAGCCATATTTCGGGAATATATATATTTGTATGGGGGCTATAAGAAATCATGGACCGATTCTTACTATTTTCCGCACACTTTCTTCTTTTATAGTACAAACAACGTATACAAAATTTCATGGTATTATCTGCAATAGTTTTCAAAATATTGCAATAAAATGGATGAAAAATATGAAATTTTTATGGAGGTGGTCTCACATATAGGTTCATAACTCTGGTTAACCTAAACCGATTTTGCTGATTTTAAATAGCAAACTTCTCGAAAGCACTTCTGACAGAATTATTGAAGGTTTGGATCCCGATTATATCTGGGGACTTCAAAAAACTGATTTCAACAGACAGACAGACAGACAGACAGACAGACAGACAGACAGACAGACAGACGGACATGGCTTAATCGACTTCGCTATCTATAAGGATCCAGAATATATATACTTTATAGGGTCGGAAAATTTTTTTGTGGAAATTACACACGGAATGACAAACTTATATATACCCTTCTCACGATGGTGAAGGGTATAATAACATGACAGCATGACACGACTCACACGTGAACTGTCAAAAAAGGCTATTGAAAAGAGTATTTCTACTTGAATCACCCTATAGAAGACCCGTTTAAACATTCTAAAAGATTCAATACTCATTACCCTATGCCTTTTCTCAGAAGACCTTCCAGAAGGCGTTTCATAGCATTCAAAATTGCATTTCAAAAGAATGTCATTAATTTAAAATTAATTTAAAACCCCTTCGTTTACTTTCCTTAATGAAATTATTAATTTAGCAGAAGCCTTGATGAAGCCTTGTATGAGGCATTCGTTGGTAGACATTGCAATTGCCCTTCTCAAGTAGGTCTGGAAGGGCTCTTTACAGCATCCTTTTCCCGCTAGGTGCAATGTCGCACAAACAGTGACACATTCAGCATGCAATGGCTTTTCAAAAATTGCTTTAGCATTTCGCTTGTTGACCAATATAAAAAAATATTTTGCCAGAAAAACCGGTGCGAATTTCTTTCAATTTTTCATTCAATATGTCCTTTTTGAAAAACAAAGTTATTGTTAAAAAACCCGTTATTTCTATGGCAATACAGAATTTAAGGTTCGATTACTGATATAGTTTTTGCAATTATAACATAATTATAAAATCATACCTACTTACAACACAACTTTCTTTAACTAATACCTTTAAATGCGTCATAAATATGTATGTATGTATGTAAGTATTTGTTATCAAGATTTTGAACAGAATATGAATTCTTTTGTGTTCAATATTGTGTGCTAGTTTTAATTACACGAAAATCAACCACCAAAGTAACTTAAATGTAAACTCAGTTGGTGGCTTTATTATTATTGAATTTATATAATTAACCACCCTATTATTATTAGTAGCATGCGTGGCGCTGTTAAATTTTGTAACAATAAGGATAATTTAAGGATATGCTTCAATATAGCAAATGTGTTCTCTTGTTTACTCAATAGCCCTGCATTTCCTTACACTTAAGGAACACAATGGATATATAAACAAAGTTAAATGTTGCCATACAATACATAGCCTTGTTGGGAAATGGTGACATTCTTATATTCTTTTGCAATAAACTTGTTCTATGTTATTTTCTCGTACTTTATATATACAGTTAGCGTCAATATAAAGTAAACGCCTAATATTTTTAAATATTATGTTTTATTATTTGTAATACAATTGCAAATTTAAATTAAGATATATTGCATAATTTATAATTAACTTAAGCAAAATATAATTTATTTACAAATATTAGCAAAATAAGCAAAAAATAAAAAATAATTCAATTTTAACGTTAAAAAGTACCAGATTTTTCGCGTCATAATACATATATAAAAATCATGTAAAATATTGTATGTATTTAATATGTTTCTTTTTAGTCATTTTGTCTTTATCACAGCTGACAATCTTCTAGTTATAGAATCAACGAGTTTTTTAGAGAAATCTGGCGAAATGTTTTCATTCAGCCTGTATTACTGCCTTTAGGTTATCCTTGCAAAAAATATTTCTTTGCCTATTTTTTTATCTTGATATTCCCATAGGGACTCAATTGGATTGAGGTCTGCGTAATGCGGATGATGATCTAATATTTTTGGACAATGATTGAGCAACCACTATTTCACAATTTTGGAGGTATGCTTAAGATCATTATCTGGTTAGAAAAACCAGTTCTGCGCTAGTTCTAATTTCTCTACACTAGAGGCTACATTGTTTTTAAAAATGTGGATACAATTTTCCTCTTTCATTGTATGTAGATTCTATAGATGTAAAATTACTGCCTCTAATGCCGCTATACAACCAAGACCATGGTAACATATACAGTCTTGCTAACAAGATTTTTGTAATTATTAAAGCTTTAGGTCTTTTTTATAAAATATTAAAAGTTTTATTGCAATATTTCGCTACTCTTTGAGTAGCTTCTTCAGGATACAATTTTTTATAATTTTATAAATTTCAAAAATTATTTGTCATAGGAAAAAAAGGATATGACAAAATTTTAAAACAATTTATAACAACTTACAAATATACAATATTTGTAAGTTGTGTTATTTTTTATGTATTAAATGTCTGTAAATCTGTGCTACATTTTCAGTATCTGCTTTGTAGTTGATCCTTTTAGTTGTAGGTACATTAATTATCTGTAACATCTCTAACATATAACGACGTTTGTAGTTAGTTTCAGTGTTTAATACCGATACATTTTCAAAGTATGGATAGTTATTTAATTTACTACAATGAGAAGATAACGCAGTTTTTTGTAAAGTAATATTGTCTCTATATCTTTCGTCTGATTTACATATGTCCAGCAATTCTGGTTTTTAGTTTATTTTTCGTGGTACCTACATATATATTGGTATTATTACAATTTTCTTTATCATTTCCGGCACAAGGTATTTTGTGGAACCGATTCAACCAGTTTTTTACTTGTACATAATCTATTTTGCATCCGACGTTCCAGCTCATCTCATAAATGCTCGATTATGTTAAAGTCTGGACTTTGTTTTGAGGGATTTAAGACAATCATACACCAACGAGCTTTTCGCCATCAGCGATGTGTGCTTCGGGTAATTGTCCTGGAAAAATTTAAGGTTTTTGGCAATCCCCAATTTATGAGAACTTTGTTTAATATTTGCCTTTAAAATATCAGGATACATGTTTTTATCCATTATGCCTTCTATAAAATGAAGATTTCCGACACCGGAAGCAGCCATGCAACCCAACATCATTACTGACAAGCCCCCGTGCTTTTCTTAGTATTTTTAGGATAAAACTCCTCATTAGGTTCGCGCCACATCTAACGCCGGCCATCGGACCAAATATAATGTATTTGCTTTCGTCCGTAAAAAAAACCTGTCAATTTTTAAAGTACTGATAGATATAGTCCACAAGTATTCATTGTAAGTAAATTTTTAAAACCATCTTGCCCGACTTTGAATGTGAGTCACTGTCAATATATATTACTAAAGGTCTTGGTTCACCATGTTTTTTGGGGCTTTTTGATTCCAAATATTTCAAACTGACTTTCATCAGTGAAAAGAATATTATTATTTAATTAGGCTCATTTATATTATTTTTGCAAAATTGAAACGGGCGTCTTACGTGGCACTCTACCATGTAGGCCATTTTGATAAAAAGATCTCGCGCCTTTTTTTTTTTTTTTAAGAGAAGTAACACTCAGGTAATTAATATGCCTGTATATAATTGCTTTACTTTCTTTGGAAAGGGAATAGGTTGGAGAAGTAAAGGTGGTGAAAAAAGAAAGCTTTTTTATCAGGTATGTGATGGAAATCGAAAACGAAAACGAGAGAGTTTTAGAAGTTAATTTTTTCGTAATATTTCTGTATTGAAACAGTTTTATCCCACAAAATATAAAGATAATTTGCTATTAAAGAGAATCTTAAAACAAAAATGTTAAAAATTTGATTAGAAATACTTTAAAATTGACTTCAAAAACTCACTCGTTTTCGTTTTCGATTTCCATCACATACCTGTATATCACAACTCTGCAATTGCGCATTGTTTGTTTTTAGTGCAGAATGGCAGCGCCTCTGGTGGTGAGTCGGCGCATTAATGTTAAAGCTTGATTTTATAGCCTTTATTTAATTATTTTACTTCGGTGGCGTTTCAATGCTATAGCACAGAAGGAGGGCGCTGTGATAAATATTAGTTATGATGGATAGCAGAAAACTAATAATTATCAGAAATGGATGTTGTTTGAGTGGCAGCGGCTGGGAATCGAACCCGGGTTACAAATACCAACTCATGCTTAATGATCAAATGCGCTAACCAATTAAGCTACAGCACCCTACGGTATTGTGTTTGGTATACTTGTCTATAATTTTTTTATTGTTCAGAGATGTCTTTCAATAATTTTGCATATTTCATGCAGGGATTTACCATTTTTATGTAAGTCTATTATGTCTATTATGATTGTAAATTTTTCACTAATTAACAACACAACTTACTCTCTTTTAATGCTAAATTATGAAATTATTTTGATAGGCAATTTACCATTATACTTTCAAACAAAGAAAATTTTAAAGAATTGCCACTACTTTGGAAATTACAGGGGTTTTTTTGCATAAGGATGATGCTACTGTTTACTTTATTTTGACGCATACAAATTGGCATTTTTTAAACTTAAAGAACTTAATATGATTAAGTATTTCTTTTATTAATATGTGGTGTTGACTTTATTTTGACGCTCACGGTATGAGTGTTATTTTGTTTACCATAATATTAATTTCCAACCCTATAGTATGTATATATATATATTCTAGATTCGTACAGTGAGGGAAGCCAATTTATATACAGTTTCTAAAGTAATTATGTTATTTACGATATATGTGTGTATGTATATGTATGTATCTACATACACCGAATCTATATACGTGAGAAACATTGGTCCAATACTCAAAATAATAATTCGATTAGTTTTAAATTTGTGACCGAATTATTCGAATAACTTAAAAACCCTAATTGAAACAAAAGAAAAATTTAATAATTTGAATACGTTACTAATTCCTAACCGACCGTTTTAGGTTAGGTTAGGTAAGCAGACGTAGAGTGCATAGCTCTCTAAGGGCCATATGAGTGGCTCTTTTGTGTTGCCTGAAAAGTTAAGAAAGAGAAATAGAGAAAAGAAAAGTTGGATAGAGATAGAGAGTAAGTTAGATGGACATAAGACAAAAGATGTCGGGTCCGTAAGATTATCTGAGAAAAAGATGGAGTATACAAGTCAATTTAATGACCAATAGTTCTACTATAAGAACTTGTGCATCCGATCGCGGTAGCCAATTACTTCTTCTAACGGTTATAACATTAGGTGAAATTACTTTTATATTTATGAATTATATTTGTGTTGAATTTTAGTTGAATATTAACATTGTTAAAAGATTTATACTCCTTAAAGTGAGTTTCAGAAGTGAGTCTTATATAGGAACTATGGTCAAGTGTAGACCGAAACGTCAGCTAGACAGACATAGTTAAATCGATTTAGCAAGTGATTCTGATTTGATGGCTATACTTAAAGGTGGGTGTTAGACTAATATTTTTGGGCTTTACAAATATCAGTACAAAGCCCATTAACCCTCACCACTATGGTGGTGAAGGGTATACAAATATATGATTTCGATGTTTATTTGCCATTAAAAATTATAATGAAATTATAACCAATCATTTATTATTTAAGTAGCTGAATTTGGTTTAATGATATTTAACAAACAAATGTCTGCATTACTAAACTGATTGAAGTTAAATTAAAAATTCAATTACAATGAAAGATTGTCAAAGAATTATTTTAAAAAAATAAACTTAAAAAAATCAACTCTTTATACAACAAGTACGTGTAAGACTTTTGAAATCCGTTGTAAAGTTCAGATTTCAAGACAGACAATAGAAAGAACTCACTACATTGTTTTTGTCGTTGGAATTTCTGTTTCACTAAATAACAAATATTACAATTCGTTTTTTTTTGTTTTACCAACAAAATAATGGTTGATTGTTGTAATTTTAATTCAAAACAAACATTTTTATTAAGTGTTGACAATTAATTGACACACCATCACCACCATTACAATCACCATAACCAGCCATTTTCAGTTGGTTTTAATTTTTACAGAAAAACACAAACAATGCTTAACAATAAACAACGACGGACAGGTATAAACGAACGACAACAAAAACGTATCAAATTATTCAGTTTCAGTTTAATTTTAATTTTTTTCATTATGTATATTTTTTGTTATTTTAATTTTAAGTTCTTTTTTGTTTTTTCTTCTTTTTTCGAATTAAACGCCATTTCCGCATTACTTAAATCATTTAAACGTTTATACCCAGCATACCATTCTAGGAGCGCTCCGAAAAAGGATGCAGAAGAGGGTCCAACTAAAGAGCATTTTCGGAGCGAAAGAAAAATTTGCTTAAAAAATAAATTTTTTTCCAGCATTTTTATATATTTTATTTAAATGAATTCCATTTTATTTTTTTTTACTGTGAATATAATTTATTTAATTTTTTTTTTCTATTTCTAATTTAGTTTATTTGTAAATGAATTCCCTTTGTGTTTAAGTAAAAAAAATTAAAAAAAATAAATAAATGTAAACTTTTAATTTTTTGTATTTAAAATTGCAATGAATCTTTTCTGACATGATGTAAGAGTTCTTTCTGAGCCCAAAACACCCTCATAAAAGACTCCTTTTCTGACAATGATCTGACGGACCATTTTTGAATGTAATGACCCTCTTTTCTGAAGGTTATCGGAGCAATAATGATTGTTTTTTGGGCTCATTAAGAGCATGAACGTTCCGGATAAGGTGTCAGAAAAGACTCTTTTCGGACTAATATGGCTTGCTGGGTACTTGTGGTATGTACGAGTACATTCATACGCATGGGTGTCTGTTTTTGTGTGTGTGTGTGTATAAAAAAGTATTAGGCACTTGCCAATATTTTAAACTCAAATAAAAAACATAGGTATTTAACGAGAACAAGCTTTTCGTCGGTTATGTTTGTTTATAAAAGTGTCTGTTTGATTAAAAGAATATGAAAAAAAACTTAGAATTTTGTAGAGAAATTAAAGGACAAAATAAAATCAACTAATAAAGACTCTGGAATATGAAAGCAAAGTATAGTCGTATGAAAGTAAGTAATAATAAGAACAACAACAACAACAACAGCAGCAGTAAAAACAAAAAAAAAAAAAATCGAAATAAAACTTCAATTTCAATTAAATGCTAAACGCGTAATTTAGTTAATTAAGTCATGTTTGTTTATACAGATACAATCAGTGTGACATGACAACCAACCGCCAGCAACAACAACCATAAACAATTGAAATAAAAACAATAATAAATAAACATAACCATACAACAACAAAAATATAAAACAAAAAACTAATATTAATTAGTTATTAGTATTATTATTATTTAGATGTTAAAATATAAAGCGTTCACACTATACGAGTATGTATGTGTTTGATAAAATTCTACGAGTATTTTAAATGTTTGCCTAATGAGATTTTAGTTGGAATATTTGTTTTTTATTATTGTGAAATTGATTATTAAGAAAACAATCAATACCTACATATCTACAGGTACTGCTTGGGTTTTTTTTATTTAAAATTCTTAATTTCTGTTAAACAAATGATGATAAATGAAGAGCACCGAAAATTAAATTATTTATGTTTTATGCAGTGGTGGGCACTCATAGCCCCTAGCAGCCCATACATGATCAGTTTATACAAGTTATTAAAAAAGAAACAAAAAAATCTGATTACTATAGAGAACTAAAGTCAATAAAAATTCAGGTATTCTTTAGCTGTAATCTCTTTATGCTGATCGCAGGTTTATTATTACGACTATATCGTAGTTTTAAGATTTTAATGGGACACTATTTAACTAAGGTTGATTAACGACTCAAAAAGGTTAAAACAGCATAAACAATTTGCAATGCAATTTAAAATTAGTCGGGAAGTTTTTCTTGCAGATTAAGTCCAGGGAATTGTGCGACTTCAACCGGATGAGTCTATAAATGCAATGGTTATAGCAAAGTTATATTACGGCTGTTTGCACATTTAAATGTGGGGAGACGGGCGTCATCAGGATTTTGACCACATGCTGGACATATGTTGGGGCCGGTATGGTCTATGCATGGCCAAATGGCATTAAGCCTACTGCTTCATCCCGACACCCCAAGGGGTAATATGTCCTGTTGTAATTCTATTACCTTGACGCTGTTATAATCCTTGGGAGAGATGGCGCCACTGGTGTCATGAGCTTGCACGGGTTTCAAGCTGGGGTTAGAGTCTTATTGATTACACTTAATGATACTTGACTCTGCCAGTACCACGGGATCGGTTAAAAGTCCACGGGGAATTGCCCCTAATTTAACCATTGGGATGCAGTTCCCCTAACTGATAATTTGTGAGGTGTCTTCGGGGTACACGTGGTGGTTGTGGTAGAAGACTGATGTTTGTTCTAGTGTTCTAACTGTTGCTGAAACAACAGAGCCAATAAGAATAGTGGTGCATTTAGCTCTGTGCTCAAGAAAAGTTCCCCATCCCCTGCTGATCTGTAGTCAATGGAACTATGGTTGGTCAGTGCGGGTCGATTTCTGCTTTCCGGTATTATTCCTCAATGCTAATTGACTAAACTCTGATGGCCGGGATTAGATAGCCCAAACTCTTAAAGGTGGCTATACACTACGTGTTTTTGCTTATGTATTTTTAATTTTACAACAGAGATGCTTTTCTTTATGTCTGTCAAAATTGGTTATTTTACATAAGGGTTTTAATTTTTGGTCACCAACTTGTATGTACAATTACACGTGACATCGCCATGATTAATAAATTTCCATGTCGTTTCTTTGAAAAATGCGTTAAAGACGCTGCAAAATTTTTTGGTGGCGTCACTAAAATGCCTGCGTAGAAATATTGATTCAAGGTTTTTCGTCTTTTAATATAAAATATGTGGAGCTTGTATCAAAAATTTTTAAATAATTTATATCATTGTTATTAAATTAACAAAATGAGATAAAAAAATATTTAATTTATCACTTATGCAAATTTATCATACGGCCGGCTAATGATAGCGCAGATATTTAACCGTCGACAAATCTTTTCGCATGGCATATACATTTGAAAACATGTGTTTGAACATAAGAAAATAGAGCGTGTTCTAATCGAAAAAATTACATATGTATTTCCACATGTATTTTACACAAGCAAAGTTTATGAGGTCACCAACTATATGTTTTTATTCTATATGTAAAATTTGACATATACAATGTAAAAAACACGTAGTGTATAGCCACCTTAAGCAAGGTACGGTAGAAATTCAATTTGTATGTTCCTGACAAGTTCATGCAAATATGCTCTTTGTAAAAAATACATTAGCATGTTCTTGCTGGACATACAATTCGGTGGTGAGCCGAGTTCACCCGCGTTTGAGTGCTCCGTGATTTTAAGCCTAAAAGGCAGTTACCCACGTTACACATCTGCTCGATACTGATTTTAGTTGTGCTAGAACGCGTTTTTTTTTTACACGGCATAATATTCTATGAGTGTGCTATCGGCCTTCAAGTATGACATTCAAGCGGTATCCTGCTACGACGGAATTAATGGCGTTTCTGTGAATGTCGTGTAAAACTATCATATACAGGGTGGCGCAAAAGTAATCCTCCTATCAGAAAATGCTATAAATTTGCGAGGCCCCTAATGTCAGTTCTGTTTTGACATTTGTGTAGTAAACACATGCGAAATACACGTTAATAAACAATGTTACGCTACACTGCTCCAGAACGCGGAATATCGCTGACAGAACTGACATTAGGGGCCAATCGCAAAATTTATACCATTTTCCTGATAGGAGGATTACTTTTGCGCCACCCTAAATATGCTCTTCTAATATATACGTAGGTCCTGGATGTCATGGCTCGAGAGCGCCTCCAACTGTGTGATGTCGAAATTTTTGTGAATCTTTCCGTGACAACGCTAATTTATTTTTAACCGGTTAGTTTGAAAGGGTGTACCAAAATTTACGATAGCTTTTTAAAAATAGAAAACGGTGTTTAATTTCCTTAACCCTTAAATACCTGAAATTGAAAATACGTTCCAATTGCAGAAATAAATTTTTATTCTAGCATGCATTTCATCTGCAAATTACGAATTTCAGTTCCAATTCAGAAAAAAATACTCCTGGAAAGCTCCAGGACAAAAACAAGAAAGACAGGCCGTATACGGTCTTAGTAGCTAAACGGGAAAAATCCGGTTGTTTAATACTCAACTGATGACCGCCTATACACGGTCTTAGGCGTTAAAGGGCTAATTTCAAATCTTAGTTTGATATCGAATAAAGTATATGTAGCTGGAATATAACATCAGGCAAATGAGCGCGTCTCAACTGTCGCATACACTTTTTTTTGACATTTTCCATAAACATTTTATATACTCGTAAATGTGGCTGAATTTTGTTGATGCAGCGATGAATTTTCTCACCAAATATTCCCGAGTTTTGTTTTGAATGCGCGATCAGAAAATATCTTATGCTTATGGTATTATCTTGTTGAAAGCAGATTTCGTCTTCGTCAATGTCAACTAATTTAGGCAGAACAAACTCGTATTCATGTCGAGGTAACAAGCAACAGTCATTGTTGAACGAAGAAGCATGGTCTAATAAAGCCTTAATACCAAATACCGCACTAAATAGTGACACATGGTGCACGCACGCAATTTTGACGACTAACAATTCCATAAAGGAGAAAATGTGCTTTATCGATGAATATAATTGTGCTTAAACAAATGTTTAAATGTTGTTGAACAAAGAAAACTAATTGCAGTTACTGAATAACCATCTGCCATAGAAGTAATTTGGTAATGTCTGACATAGAATCTGATATATAAGTTGTGAACTTGTTACCGATATTCAAAATTAGTATATAATGTACTTTGAATGAATGAATAAAATTTGCTTAATTCAAACCTAATCCATATTAATGTAAAAGGTTTTTTTTTTCATTAAATTTTTTTGCTTAATAATTTAAAAAAAGAAATGAAAAATAATATTTTAAGGACAATTGGTAATAGATTTATATTTAACTCTCTATTTGTAAGCGTTTGTAGTAAGTACTTGCCTCAAATGTCATCAACGTGTTAAAATTATGAGTTTAAGCGCCAATTTATCAGTGAAGAGTAATTATTTTAACACTCATTACTTTGTAATGCACATTTGCTTTTTCGTGTTATGCTACATTTTTACTATTTCTAAACTAAAGCCTTGTACAGACGGTTGTCAGATCTTACAACGTTGTTCGTAAAATCTTCAGAAAATGACTAACAACCATGTGAACAACGTTGTAAGAAAAATCATTTTCAGTACATTTTAAGACATCTAACAATCGTATGAAGACTTATGAAGACCCGATAGACTAGGCGATAGTGTTCCGGACTATCAGTCAGAGGGTTGCGGGTTCGATTCCCGTCAAAAACTCTGGGTGTTTTCTGCAGACAAGCCAAAAAGTTTCACAGTTTGTGTTTGTTTTTATAAAAAAAATATGTTTAAAGTTTATGCATCTGTGAATGGCAGCATTGTCAGAGAAATTATTTCTAAATGCAGCTCTGTATATACATAAATAAATAAACAAACAAAAGTGTGCATTAATAACATTTTGAAAAAAAGTGGAAGAAAATTTAAGAATTAAATTAAAGAAAATAAAAAATAGAAAGCCACATTTCTATTAATGAATCCTGTTTCAAAAGCGAATTAATCTTAAAAAGTTTCGATACAACTCCAGCTCGTCAGTTCGCAGTTGTAATTTGGCACAAAAACACCTCCTGCTATCGCTGAAGCACCCAATCCTTCACCCAAACTTTGCGGCGTTTCTTTGTTATTTTGTCTTCATCTTCGCTTTTTAGGACATATGCAGATAAAACTTATTCAATTGCTCTTTTTTGTTCCATGAAAATATTTAAAATTATTAAAACAATCTTTGCACACACAAAAATCTGTCAACCGTGTGAACTGACAATTTCGGTTGACAGATAAATTCATTGTGCGACAATTGTTTGCCAATGAATTTGTAAGGTTTTCTTACAGTGGTCTGAACTTGCAATTTACCTTTTGCTAACAATTTTCAATGTCAGTACATTGCTAGATCGTACAATATTGTATAATCTGACAATCGTCTATACATAGCTTAACAGTTGTCAAATCGTTTTTGTTGGCAGCGTTTACTACACAATCAGTGGTAAATTTAAATCATGCGTGATTTTGGAACTTCCTAAAAGTTTTATCCTATTTTACTGGAAATCTAACTTTTAGGCAGAAGACTATTGTAGAAATTTTGCATTTAAAACCATTTATTTTGAAATTTTTAAATTTTGCAAAGTTCAGTTGCTTTTAAAAATAAATTCCATTCATATGCATTTAAGTACAATAAATCAAATTTAAATAAAATGTATAAAAATATTTCTATAGTGTAAACATGACATTAAAATGTAAACAAAATATTTAATAAAAAACAACAACAATAACAAGAACAACAAAACGAAGCAATAAATATTTATAACAAAGTACAAAAGCATTTAGAATAAACGCACATTACACAGGCAGAGATAAAGAAACAAAAGTTATGACTTGTTAAATTTAATAAATTCATTTATTTAACTCAATATTAATTTAAAAATTACAACGAAAGAAAAAAAAATAAAAGATAAAATAATAATAATCACACTCGTAATAATAATAAAACTCACGTATGTTCATAATTTAGACCACCAGACTGAAATATTGAAAACTACTTGACACTCACGGCACGGCTACGGAAAAAAGAAATAAATTTTATTCACTGCAACAGCGGCGGCAGTCGCTTGAATATGTAAGTTCGTTTTTATGTATGTAAGTCGTTTGTTTGTATACAGGTAACTAGTAGAAGTGATGATAGTGTGTGATGTCGTAGACTATAGTTTTAACACCAAAAACGACTGACTACTGATGTTATAACTCTGTCTTATAATGTAACATTACAATAAATAATGAAAGACTGAGTGAGTGTAACAAACACCAACAATTCCTACAATAATTATAATATACAAAGATTTTAAATCAATCCTCTATTGTAAGTAAATATACAATATATGTACGTACATATGCATGAGTGTACGTAAAAGTAAGGTACGTACACTTATGTACATATGTATGGGATAAATATTAATTTTTGTTCTTGTTGTTGTTATTATTCTTAATAAACTACTGCGTATATATAGGTAGATATGTATGGATGTATGTATGTATGTAGAAATGCACATATGTGTTTTTATTTTTATATAGTACATACACATACCTACATATCTACATACATATTAAAGAAGGTATATTTATTGATGTTTAAACAGGAATGTATGTATACAAACAGTTTAGCACAAAAGTGACCGGACATTTTAAAACACAATAAATTGGCATAAATATAATTTATTTATTTTTATATTATCAGTTCAAATTCATTACAAATTTTAAAATCCTGAAAAAATTATTTAATTTTTATTTGTGTATGACAACTTTTGCCCTTGACTGTGCTTATATGTATGTAATTGCATATGAATTTAAAATAGCATAGTTTGGCACAGGTACACTACAAATTAGCTGGATAAAGAAAAGTATTTCTTTTGCAAATATTAACCTAATTTTCAATGACTACTGATACACTCACTGTCTGCATTATTTACAAGTTATCCTATAATGACTTGTTTACTATCTTTTACATAACTGCTTACTTTCTAGTTATTTGCAGGCGCCCAGCAAATACTTGCAATATTAAAATACATCACCGTTTTAAAATAAGCATTTAAACCCATTATGCAGTAGCGAAAGTTTCTGCTGGTTAAAAACAGACCTATTTGTATGGATCAAAGAATTTGCACAAATATTTGTTTAAATCTTTGCTAAATTTAATATTCTGCAATGAATTTCCAACAAAGAATTTTGAAGAATTTTAATAGTTTGTATAAAAGTAACAATTCTAAAACTTGTAGTATCCTTATTAAAAAAAGTATTAATTGAAATTTATTTGTTTAATTGAGAGCCATGATGGACAAATCGGACTCAGATTATTATGGTGGAAGTTTAGCTGGTTCGTGTTTGAGTTCTAGTAAGTTGAATTCACAATCCGAACAACACCATCCCTGACTTGCGGGTTTGGATGGTGCTATTATTTTCTCACGAATTTTTCTAAAATCTTTTTTAACCAATGACACTTTTAACTCTCTATGGATGTTTTTATTTCTTATATACTAATGGTCCTATTCATATTTGATTGGACCCTCTGTATAAAATACTGGTATTACTTGGCATTTCTTGAATTAAAACAGTCTATTGAAACTATTCAGAGCGAATCCCGTGATTGGTTCTTCGGGCAGAGATCGGTTCCAGTTGCAACATTTTATATGAAAGGGACCTGTGTTTGCGTTGTCATAAAAGGGTTTTATTTCCCACTTTTGTGACTGGACACGGAACTAATATACAGATTTCTATCATGGACTTTTTTTATTAAAATTTTTATTTTTTTTTTTAATTTTATTTATTAAAATGTTAAAATGCCGCTTAATAAAAACAATTGACAACAATTTCCCACCAGAATCCTCATGGTGTTTGGTATAGATTACAATTGTGTTTACAACAACCTTTTCACAATTGACAAAGCAAACATCCAGATTTTTATGTAATTTTAAAATATTTTAAAGCGGATTTATACATCCGTTTATTATACTAAATATTTACTATATATTGTATAACCATTTCCCTATAACTCGCAGTATTTGAAATGTTATTTTCAGTAGTAAAGTGTATAGTATATTAAGTCAGTTGAGCACTATATTCATCACTATATTTGTATTTGTGTGTAAATTAGGGGGCTCCAAACATTCTTTATTTTAAAATACAAATTATGGATATGGATTAAAAAAGGAACAATGCCCTTATTCATTAGAAAATAAAGTAGACTTCAAATGTACTTTAAGAAAATTTTGTATGAAAATTTTGTCTAAAAGCACACTTCAAACCTACTTTATATTTTATGAATACGGCAGAAAGCCATTTTTATAGGTTTTACTGACTGTCCACACATTTGCACAGAATAAACCGGTCTATGCTTTTATTTATGTATATCGTGACATCTCATGAAATCTTTCTATTGTCATCAAATAAATATACATTATAACCTGATTTTGTTCAGGTTATAATGTCGCGTTCTTGTACTAAACATATTTTTATCAGTACTCGGTGACTATTCAAATAAATGAAGCTAAACAGTTGCACAGAAGGTACATATTTAGAATATTGTATTATAGAAACATCAATACAGATCCACCAAAATTTAACGAAGACTAGAAATTCGTTACCATTTGGCTTAGTTAAAAAGTTAATGTATAAAATCTTGAAATTACAAATGCTGTGGAAAACGAACTATATTTTTGGCCGTATTCGTAAGCCCATGTTTGTTGTTGGGAAGCAAAACTGTTGGGATGTTTTGCATTAAGGAAGTAAGATAATGATAATACTACAAAGATAGGTATATCATCATATATAAATTGCTTCAAAAAAAAAAAATAAAAAACTTTGCACAGTACAATGAATTAAGTTTATCACGATATTGCTCTGTTAAAATGTGACGGTATTTGATCCGTTGATGCTCTATTTTTTGCATCATTGTTTGACCTGTAAAGTGATTAACTTGATTTTTAAATAAAAAATTAAAAGATCTTTAAAAATGAGGAAAACGCCAATGTTATCAATTTGTTGTAAAATAATTATTCATGCCGTAAAATTGCTGAAAAATTATATTTAAGTAAATCCACGGTAAATGATATAAAAAAAACGGCGTAATGTAGCTTGCAATAATAACCAAAGGGGTCGACTAAGACTGCTTTCTGATGGTGATGTCCGGCAGATTGAACGTTTGCTACATAATAAGGACAACAGGGCCCTGAAAAATGCTTCAAAAAGTATTGGTAAAGATGTCCGTTCCTGGACGGCTAGACGCGCATTAAATAGGATTGGTTTAGTAGCCAGTGTGAAAAAGAAAAAGTCAGCAATTTTCGATAAAAAGGGTAAAGCAACGCCTTTATTTCTGTAAAACCCACAAAAATTGGACAGTAGATGACTGGAAACGAGTTATTTGAAGCGACGAAACGAAAATCAACCGATACGAGTCTGATGGAAAAGAATACTATTGGTATATGCCGCATGAGCGCATCCAACAGCACCTACCTTAATGCAAAACATCCGGACAGTTTTGCTTTCCACTGTTTATTAGAATCATGAAAATGAATAAAATTTACCTTCTTCACAAATCATACTCCTTCTAAATAATACTATCAGAAAATTAAAACCTGAAAAATTGTTTTGATATTATTAGTTGTTTTCTCTTTAGAACAAATATTAAAAAAACAAGTAGGAAAATATAGTCGGTCAAGCCCGACTTAATATACTCTACACCCAGTATGTGTGTAAAATAGTTTTTCAAAAATGGACGCTATATGGTCATCCAAAAATTTAGTGCCATGACTTGTGTGAATATATATAAATATTATGTACTCGTATGTTAAATGATATAAAAACTTTTTAAAAATTTAGGGAGGATATTATATGGGAGATTTGACTAATTATGGACCGATCATTATAAAATTAGGTATCCTTACTTCTGCATATATGAAACTTATTTGTGTTGGATTTTATTTGGATACTAAAATTTTTAAAGTCGTTAAAGTGATTTTCGGAAGTGGAACTTATATGGAAGCTACGACTAATTATCGTCATAAAATTGTACGAAATGGTTTGTATGTACACATATAAAACATATTTGTATTGAATATTAATTGGCTACCTACATTTTGACGAGAGTTGTGTTTATTTTCGGAAGTGGGCCTTATATGGGAGTTACGACTAATTATGGACTGATCATCATAAAATTGTACCATATTATTTTTATATGTATATAAGAAATATATTTGTGTTTAATATTATATTGCTACCAACATTTTAAGAAAGTTATGCTCTTTAAATTGTTTTAAGGAAGTGGCGCTTATATGGGAGGTATGATAAATTCAGGACCGATATGCACAAAATTTGTAATTTCATTAATTATTCATTTATTGTGAAATTTGTGTGGATAATTGCATAATTCAAATATTTATGATCGTTAAACCCTT
This sequence comes from Bellardia pandia, assembly GCA_916048285.2. Taxonomy (NCBI): domain Eukaryota; kingdom Metazoa; phylum Arthropoda; class Insecta; order Diptera; family Calliphoridae; genus Bellardia; species Bellardia pandia. The sequence continues at coordinate 53,571,661 of OU696531.1, forward strand.
ATTTCCGGAGGGCATTTGTATGGGGGCCAGGTGAAATAATGGAACGATGTCCATCAGTTTCAATCCCATCCGTCTTTGGGCCAAACAAATATCACATGCCAAATTTTATCAAAATATCTTCAAAATTGCGACCTGTACTCTGTTCACAAGTTTTACATTGACAGCCAGCCAGCCAGACGGACGGACAGACGGACTTCGTTAAATCGACTCAGGAAGTGATTCTAAGTCGACCGGTATACTTTAAGGTGGGTGTTGGACTGACATATATGTATTGGCATTACAAACATCAGCACAAATGCAATATATCTTCCACACTATGGAGGTGTAGTGTATAATCAGATAAAGCAATTCGCCAACTAATAGCGACAGAAAAATAAACGTCATTTAGTTGGGTACTTAGACTCTGTCAATTGAATCCATATAAAAGAGAACTGCCCTAATGCGTTTATGAGTACAAGTAAGTATACATTCAAGTACTGTGCATATTCGTATAAAATTCAATGCAAGTGCACACCACCGTTGCATTTTTAATTATTCACCAAACGAATGTAATCGGTAGGTAAAGTCAAATATACTCCGTACTTGTATACATACATACATACATTATATACAATATACAAATGTATGTATGCAATATGTAAATATACATATGTATATGTGAATGTACTACATATGTAGTATACCTAGTTACATTCATACATTTAACATACATACAAAGGTGTATGTATGATTCATTGTGTATATAAACTATGAATACAAAAAAAACGTATAAAAAATAAGTATGACAATGAAATCAACGAGAACGAAGGCAAATATGTACAATAGAAGAACGATATTCGTATTTAAATGAAAAAAAAAATGTATTTATTTATTTTTTTGAAATTTTTTTTTGCGCAAAATAAAAAGGGAGTACAGTTCCTATATGTATAAATATTTATGTATGGATGTACATATATAGGTAGATATGTATGTACTACTTTGCATTTACTATATGTACATACGTTTACATAGTCTCATATTTATACTACTTACCGTTGACAACACAATATAGTAGCAGCACATTGTAGACATAAATACATACTTTTACATACATATTTACATAGAGGTAAACATGTACAATATACGTACACACATGCATATATTAATAATTTACTCAAATTTAGACATATGTACAATGTATGTATGTATATACAACTTGTCATACATACGTTTTTTTTTTTGCTCATATACATTAATATATACAGATATAGGTATTAAGTATGAAAAGTAAATATATTTGTTCATATTACAGTTGATGTCACCCACTGTGTCAAGTAGTGTTTGCCATTCGTAGATAACTTTCCAGGATATATTCCAAAAATACGTACTAATAGATTTACATATAATACAGGTACTGCTTACAGAAAACTTTGCAAGATGTTGTTGCTTAGTAGGTCCCTCTGAGGGACCAATATAGTATTATTCACATAAAATCCGGTGGCATAATTGTTTCAAAACAGATGTTAGTGTATACAGTGGAAAACAAAACTGGCCGGATGTGTTGCATTAAGAAAAGTAAGGTAATTTTAAAATAATACAAATAAAGGTATATCAGCATATATATGTATTTTTTATTTAATTTAACCGTATTCTAAATTATAAAGCACAAAAACTCACATAAATTGCTTCAAAAAAATAAAAAAAAAAACTAAAAAATTCACTATTTGGACACTTTTGCACAGTACAAGAAATAAACATTATCACGATATTGCTCTGTTAAAATGTGACGGCATTTGACCCGTTGGTTTTTTGGTTTGTTGCGATCTCGTTATCAAGCTTTTATTGCTCTATTTTTAAAAGATCTTTAAAAATAAGAAAAACACCAACTGATATTGAAAACAATGTAAAATTGCTGAAAAATTAAATTTAAGTAAATCCAGTAAGTCCAGTAATATAAAAAAACGGCGTAATGTAGCTTGCAATAGTAATCAAGGGGGTCGACCAAGACTGCTTTTTGATGGTGATGTCCGGCAGATTAAACGTTTGCTACATAATAAGGACATCAAAACCCTGAAAAATGCTTCAAAAAGTTTTGGTAAGGATGTCCGTTCCTGGACGACTAGACGCGCATTAAATAGAATTTGTTTAGTAGCTAGTGTGAAAAAGAAAAAGTCAGCACTTTCTGATAAAAATGGTAAAATCTGTAAAACCCACAAAAATTGGACAATAGATGAGTGGAAACGGGTTATTTGGAGCGAAAAAACGAAAGTCAACCGATACCAGTTTGATGGAAAAGAATACTATTGGCATATGCCGCATGAGCACATCCGGATAGTTTTGCTTCCCACTTTATGTACTATCGAAAATGTGGAAATTTGTGCCAACACTGCATCATTTGAGCGAAGTTGTGTTTTACCTCTATAGGTATAATTTGATAAAAAGTACCGCTGAAGCATACCGGTTGCACACCGAAGCTTATGGTGAATGTGTTAAAACAGTTTCAAGTGTAAGAAATAGGTTATGCGTTTGAGAAGTGGTGTTTTTGACACGGAAGACAAACTCAACAATAGCTTGCAAACTCATTGGGAGCTACTCAAGTAGTAATTTGAAAATGTATGCAAGTAACAGGATTGATATATATGAACAAAAGTCGAGAGACCCTGAAACACAATTTTACATGTCCGAAATGCTGGTTAAACGCTATAAAAGGAAATCATTTTTGAACCAATTCATTCTTGAAATCATCCATTACTATAAATCGAAATGTAATAGAACGTATGTGAAGCCCGGCCAAGCAGCCGAAGCGAAAGCAAAGCAAAATTTCCATGGCGCTAAAGGTACGGTCACATTTGACAAATATTTCCTCAAAAAAGCGTAACCACTTGTTTTAGCACAAATTTGTTTGACGTTGTTTGCTCTTACAAGAGTTTTGCAAGATCAAACAGCATCAAATAAATTAAAACTAAATATTTGTTGTGCTTTGGCCTAAATAAGAAAAGTTTTTTTAAGTAAACAAATGAGTTCAAATAAATGTTATTTAGTGGTTACGTCATTTTCGGCAAATATTTGCCAAATGTGACCGTACCTTAAGGAAATGCTCTTTATTTGGTGGGACCAAAACGGTCCTAGCAATATTGAGCTGGATGAAATCACAGGAAACCTGTACCGAATTCAACTGATTCGTTTGAAGCGTGTATTGTGAATATGCGGCTAGATATGAAAGCGTAATATTCCATTATGACAACGATCGGCTATATGTTGCAATAGCCGTTAAAAACTATTTAGAAAGAAGGGGTTTTGCCTCGCGCGCTTTATTGTCCAGACTTTGCACCGTCCAACTACTATTTGTTTCGATTGATGCAGTACCCTTTCTAAGACATGCTTCACTTCGCAACACGGTATCAGTAATTGGCTTGTTTCGTTCTTGGCCTTAAATTGTGAGCAGTTCATTTTGCGAGAAATCTATGTATATGGCCAGAAAAAATTAAAAGTTTATAGCTAATATTTTGAATAAATTTATGTTGTGTAAATGTTTCAAAATAAAAGCTAAAATTTTGTAAAAAAATCACGCATTTTTAAGTTATAACAATCAAAGCGACTGCATAGTTTTGAACCACAAATTGTTACTCATTCATTAATAAATAGAACTTTCTTGCAAAACAAATAGATAAATTTTTATACTATAATGAACACGTCAAAGACGTCATTAGAAGAGCACAAAAAGCGTTTTTCATATACAAATCTCTGTTTTACTCAAAATACATAACATCATCGGTAAAAATAATTATGTATCAATCGCTCATAAGACCAATTCTTACATATAATTGTCCTATATGGTTCAACATATCACCTTCCTACATGGAAAAACTACGAGTGTTTGAAAGAAAATGTTTAAGAGCTTGCACGTCGTTATTTAGATCAACGGAAAGCAATTATTTAAAATATGTTTGAAACAAAAAACTATATAATAAGGCAAATGTTATAAGAATTGATAACTTTATTACTAACCTAATTAGAAATTACATTTTGAGAAGCTCATTCTGCACCGAAAATAATTTAATAATGACACCATACTATACAAGTTTGGCTTACATTTCAAATGCCCCTGAAAAAGGACTAGGTCCACCAGTCATTCTTGTACCGAGATACATTAAATATTATCCAAGATGAAAATAATGTTTCAATATTTTATCACAAATTTAGACGGGCTAATGATAAGGCTATCAATTCAAATTGTTTGTATAATTCAAATAGATATGATAGAAGTTTAAGTAATCGAGAACTTTAAAACAAAAATACCAGAAAATTCTGCTGATTGGATGAATAGATTACTAAAATATTTTCTTTTTTTATATTATTTTTAAGCTTAGACTTTTTATACTAACCTAATAGATATGTAATGTTTTTTATATTACTATAAAAAAAAATATAGATTTGTATATAAAAAATACTCGAGTGCCCGTTATCGGGACAATGTAAGTAAATAGGCAAATATGTAGACTACTGTTTATTGTAGTGTAAGCATATTATAAGTTGTAAACAAATAAACGAACTTGAAAAAAAATAAAACAATTAATTTAATAAAAACATTTAAATATTAATTATGTATATTGGAAAAAGTAATGTTCAACAATTATTTATGAAAAATTATATCGAACAGGTAGATATTCACCAGTACTCAATCATATTTTGGCAATATGTTGAATCTATTTCATTAATCACGTCACGGAGTTTGAGTTTTAAGGCAGTAATCGATTCGATTGACTCTATATAGACATTCAAAAAACAATCGATCAAGATCAGGGGCCAAATTACCGCATTCGATATCGAGTAAAATTTATCGTAATTTTCTAATCTGAGATTATGGCATTCGATATCGAGCAAGAAATTTAGTACATTTTATCATAATTTCGATATCGAAACCATTTTTCAATACAATTGCTAAATCGATCAGGCGGCCAAATAAAACACGAGTTTCGTAAAAATATGTGATCGAAAAATTTGATGTGCAATAATTTTCTTTAAAGAATTTCAAAGTCTGTTTGCAGCATGTTTTCAGGTAGGTGTTGCCTACATTTTTAAATATCTTACCCAAACTTCATTATTATGCCCACAATTTGCAAACCCTATTGTAAGTATAAATAAAAGCATTAAAGTCATATTACTGTCATACTTATTTATGTATGTATGTCCGTCATTAACATTTTCATATTTTCAACTCGTAGTAAATATTATATTTTATTTTATTTATTTGCTGTTGCAAAAATTACAACCTGTAAGTTAAACTTACCATTTAAAACTCAATGGTAAATGAATGTATGGCATGGCATATTGCACAATTGCAAAAAACATCTATGTATCTATCCGTCTATCTATACGAATGTACTGCTAGTATATACATACTAGTATCTATAAGTAAAATGTCTATTTTTATGTTTGCTTGTTTGTTTTCATAAAATACAAAGAATAATTTTTATTTTGTTTTCATATTTTCTGAGCTGCAACAATATATACATATGTACATATGTATGTCTATTTATTACACATTAAAAACATTTAATTTCAAAGGTTTCTATTAAATAAATTGTGTACCGATGGTTTATGACACTTTCAAGTTCATAATTTAACGAGTTGAATATTATTTCTATAATAGAATTTATGAATTTATTTTTAGATTGTACCAGAGTTTTTATTGATAATGATAGAATATAATAGAAAGATTTGATAAAGTAGTGTTTGTTGCCAGAGGGTGTTGTTTGGAAGTTTTGATGCAAACAAATTAAATGGTGTCATTGATTGTATATTTTCAATATCTGTTGTGGTGCTTTTTTTTTATTAGTTTATTATACGCACTATTTGCACTATTCATTTGTCATAAAGCTTTTTAAAATAATTAAATGTTTTATTTTTACCTCGAATTATTGATGTCAATTTTTAAACCAGTAAAATTGATAAAATAACACTAAATATGCAAGAATAGTTGGTTTAGGCTGATTATGTTACATATACCTACATTAGGGTGGCCCCAAAATAAAGTAGCGAATGTTCCCGACTAATATGAAAATTTGATTCATTTTAAGACTACGTTTCTCAATTTTTTTTTGTCCTGGGGTCAATATTTGGTGAGCTGGATCAAAGGATAAAAATGTCCATTTTAGAGGTTTTTTGATTTTTTCACATTTCTTCCAAAGGAACTTTATGTAAATTTGGTATCATATGAAAGGTCTTTGAGAGGCAGAGGCTCATTCAATGGGTTATCAAAAATTAAAAAAAAATTAATTCAAAAATGTTGAAAATTTCAGACAAATTTTTTTTTTAATTTTTTCATAGAATTTATTTAATAAATAGTTGAAACTTCTTGATTATAAACATCATGCAATTTAACCGAAATGGTTTATAATAAATTATACATCAATGGAAAGCTTATAAAATGTACGTTATTTTAATACCCATTACATTAACGAATTGAGTTAACAGAGACTGTCAGATAGGGAAGAATTTAGGGTTTAAAAAAAATTAATAAAAATTTAACTAGATAGAATTTTAAAAAACGGGAAAAACCATTTGGATTAAATTTCATGTTTTGAGTGTAAGCAAAACCCATATTCGAATCAGCTGATTTGATTTGTTTACTTTTTGTAGTAAATTTTTTAACAATTCGGTGGTGTATAAATTTTTGTGGAAACAATTTTCAAATGAATTTAGAATGTGTTGAGGCTGTAACAACTTTTTATTGATGAAGGAAGAGTGTAGTGAAAAAGTTAAACAAAAAATATTAGGGGCCACAGCCATCCATTGGAACTACCAGAATCAGAGTAAGTAGATGTTGTAATTGGGCATAAAATTTTTTATTACTATAATGTACAATTTAACATACATTAATGGTTCGCAGATTTATTGGACAGTATCGTCTAAATAAAGAGTCTTTTCAAATGTTGTTGGACATTATTAAAATGCACTTGCACCTTCAAATATTCCCTTCATAATTTAATTGGGTGCGACATTTAGACTTTTGGCAGAAGGGTCTTACGAAAGCACAGTTGGAAATAATGCAACCATAAGTTTGGATAGAAGTACTGTGTCAATTCTTTTTTTGAATTGCATTCAGCATTCGAGAACTGTCACTCACAAGTGAAACTTTTAAATCTGCTACGGCTTTTGACAGCTGCGCCAATACTTAACCGCCTAAAACAAAAACCAAAATAAACAATTCAAATCTGCCAGCTACCAGCTGATCGGATTGTTTCTGACAAAAAAAAAACGATAACACTGGATTCTATGACACCAAATTCTGACAACAGTTCTGAGTTGAAAATGAAACCGATAATATTGGTTTCCATGATTTGAAGATTTCAATTCAGATTCTGATAACAATCAGATTCCACAACAACCCCGAATATATTAACAAAGTAATAAAACGGTATCTCTAAATTCCTTCACAACAGCGATATGTTTTAATTTACTAAAGAAACTGTAACCCATTCAAATACATTTTCCAATCAATTAAATTATTTAAAAACCAACACAAATATAAAAATCACAAAAACTATGACGATTGTTGTAAATAAAGTACAAGAATTAATTACGCCATTAAATGAAAATCTTTCTATCAAACAATCTTTATCGTTAAACATGAAACTATTTATAATAAACAATTGTATACAATATGCCTACTTAAGTGCGAATGTTTGTGTAAGCAAATGACAACAGTGCTTTAATATACATACAAGCGAACACAGTAGAGGCGAAATAAAAAAGTCTTTATAAAAATTAATTTTTACTAATTGATGAGTCCCTGATCCCAATACGCAAATACTTCGAATGTCGTACTATATAAACAATCAAATGAAATGAAAATACACAAACACACAGATACACAGATACATACATATGTATGTATGTAAATAATTACAAATATTTATATACAAATCTATCTATGTACAAATAATATGTTAATGTTTGTGTGTGTGTGTCCATTACTAGAAGTAAATTATTGCTAAATAAATGAACGAGTGTGTATTCAAACATATTTACAATATAAAATTTTATAAACTACAGATTGAGTAGTCGGTTGAGTTGGTAAGTGAATAATCAGCGAAACATTTACATACATTTTAATATTTGCCAGGGCTTTGTTAGTATCAAATCGTTAAATGTTAAATTGCTTAAAAATTTCTAAATGTATTGCAACTTACAATAACAAATTAAGCAAATTAGAGATTCGAAATTATTTGAATGGGCTTTATATTTTTGTTTTACAGCATTTTAATTTTATGAAATTTGTAATTTCTAATTCTGCTTCAAAAATCTCTATTACTACTAATTGTATTTAAAATGTTGCAACCTTATTTCAGATTTTAAAATTATTTTTCAGAATATTATAATTTTATTTCAGAGTTTTTTATTTTAATTTAGAAATTTCCATTTCAAAAAAACATATTGGTCTAAATATAATAGGATTCCAACTCACAATGTTAGCATTACTTTATAGTTCTGTATAGACAATTTGCAAAGAGATTGCAAGTTAAAATATAATTACACGAAAACAATAACACAGCAACTATATTAAAATAATATATACTATTCGAATGCAGACAGAGAGCGAGAGAGACTTGAGGATGTGGCTCCAACGAATTCGAATATTGCTACATTAGTTGAGGAAAAGTTCAAGAACAATAAACAAATATTCTAATGCCAAAAACACAACTGGGACGAACGACGAATATTCGTCACAAAAAATAAGACACATTTGTGAATTCATATGACAAACTCTGAAATACATTTATTTCTATTTCTTACGCTGGCGAACGACGAACAAACAATACTGGGTGACAGTTTTTAATGTTTTAATAAATAATGTTTATTTTTACTGTGATTATTGTTTTTTACTTTGCACTAGAGCCCCGATTTGCATTGTTAATAGGGACCGGTAAAATGCGACGCAAACCGAAACGACGTAAATCGAATCAATTTATTTCTATACAAATGTATTGACACAAAATTTCAAAGTCGACGCAAATCGGAATCAAAACGACGCAAAGCGGATTAAATCACATTTAGAAAAGCGACGTAAATCGAAACGACGCAAATAGGATAGACGTAAATCGGGGCTCTAGGGTATTTAATTTAAAATAAATATACAATATAAATAAACTATTAAAATTGTTTTTAGCTGAGTTTTTGTTAATGATGATTTTTTTCATCAGGCATGTCACAAAATTCCACCGGAATTGTTTTAAATTCCGTATTTGCAAATCGATTATTTTTAATTTGCGTTCTCTAGATTCCAATCGATTATGTTTATTCCCAAAAAAATTTTAAATCTCGGATTTTAACTTAAATATAGTAACGTTGTGTAAACCAAAACAAAAAACACATGATGTTTGTAATAAAAATTATAACAAAAACAGCGCTAACAAAGGAATTTCAAATAAAAGTGAACAAAGTTTTTTAAAAATGCCCGAAATTTCAATTGTTGTCGCAAAGACATCAAAACGCAGTTGAAAAGCTACGAAGAAAAAATTTTTTAATTTTTTAATTTTTGTAATTTTTTGACCAACTTTGAAATTTTTAACATATTATTTAAATATCAATGAGATAATTAAAAAAAAACAATGAAATAATAAAATAAATAATTTAATTGTCATTATGAATTAGTAGTATGAGTTTTTTTCAGTGTAAAATTATAAAAAAATAACAATTCTACTTTAGAAATCGAAAGTGGTTTCATTCCAAAAAAAATCGTTTTTCGTTTTTTTAAAAACTCAATTTACGGAATCAAAACCACTTTCGATCGGAAATGAGTACTGTGACATGGCTGTAATTAGTATATTTTTTAAATATGGCCGCACTATATATCAGCTGTTATACGGAAACAAAATCATTATTTTTTTGTCGTTATTGTGCTTCATACGACGAATTTACACAGCGAGTTGTCACCGGCTAATTCGTGGTTCGTTACAGTTGTGTTCCTAGCATAATGTATAATAATAATAATTTATACGAAAAATATTAGTTTGTTACTGAGATTATAAAAAAATTATTTGCATTTAAAAATCTTTCTATTTTATTAGTTCGGCTTGAGGTCCCTTTTATTAAAAATATAAAAACTCTTGTTCGTTTTTAATTAATTCCATTTTTAATAAAATTAATTTGAAAAGGACTATGAGTGTGAGAATTAAATGGTATTTTATTCTTATTATTTACAAGTCTATGCTCCTAAATTCTACATCTAGCACTTGAAAAGCGATGTAATTTTTATCGGATACTAAGAGCAGTTCTCAAATGTTTTCCATATCCAATTAAAGAATTGAATTTTGCATATAAATACATTATTAGATTGATTTTAAAAACATTAGGTAAATATAAATGAAATCTAAATTTGAGAGAATATTATTATTCTTAAATAATTTTACTAAGTTTTAGCTGAGAAGAGTTAAGTACTCATATCTATCAAATTAAACTCAAATATTGAATATTATTAATAACAAACTCTACTTTTTGCTGGGTGCATACAGTCGGCAAATTAAAATTGTAATATTTAAAGTTTCATATATGCAAATTTGTATTGAAAATTTCCATTTTCCACAATTTTATTATGGTATCAATTGCTTTAAAATTAGTTTCAAATAGCCTTGTTTAATGTATTACAGTGTACAATTAATTTTAGCTGGATTTTACTATAATTAAAATGTTTATTCCCCAACATATGATTAATATCAATGATGTGTAATTTCTCATTTTACTTTAAAACTGTTCCAAATTCCTCAAACATTTTAAGTCGGTCTTTGTTTTAATTTCCACTTGCATATTAGGAAAATTTCCAATGTTCAAGAATTGTTTTTATTTATCAATAGTAGTTTTTGCAGTTTATTTCTATTAGATGTTTAAAATTATACAAATTGTGCATAACATGACGTATGATTACTATTAATAGAGAGAAATTTCACATTTCACTTTACAGCTGCCTTAATTTTTGTAAATATCAAATATTTACTTAAATTAAAGAAACCAATTAGGGTTAAAACTAAATCTTTAAAAATGTTCAAAAATCTGCAATATGGGTTTCATATTTTAATATACAATTGAACTATACTCACTATCATTGACAGATGATAAGTTAAATGAATTATATTTAAGGCTTAATTCTGAATTGTTAGCAAAAGTTTTTGTTTATTAAAATATGTAATTCTGATTCTAAAGGTTAATTTATTAAGAGAGTAGAAAGTGCTAAAGGTGAACTCATCCATTTGTTCTGAACAAACACTTCGTCCGGAGAATATTTTTTTTCTTATAGTTTTTTGCAGCACGATTTTTCTGGAAAATCAAAGCTGCCATATGTAAACAAAATCTATTAGTTTTACAAGTGGCAATACTGCGGCCATTACTTTGTTATTTGGCTTTGGGTTTTAAGTGTCAAAAAGCAAATATGAGATTATTTTAAAATAAAATTTAATTTCACAAACACCACAGACAGAAATGTAACCTATTGGCAGCTCAGTTCTTTTGTGTCCAAGCAAATTGCAAAATTAAACCAATTCAAGCTGCGAGCAGGGTTGTCAGCTTTTTTTCACCTACGTCGCCAAAACTGTTGCCAGAATTCGCAAAAAATCGCCAAATATCTTAAAAAATTTCGCCAGAGTCAAATTTTTAAAATTAACAGTTGAAGTTAAACGAAAGTGGACTAAACGTCAACGATAACGTAACAATTTGCGTTTATGTAACGCGCTTTCTACTGTTCGTCTTCATTTGCGTTATGGACGTATAAATTAGCAATGTGTCAAATCACAGTATTGCCAATATTTACATATATATTTGCTTTGTTTACTTTTGTTCACATTAAACAGTTTAATTTACTATAAACAATGGCTACCCTACAATCAAAAATAAACAGCTGGATATACATTATAAACAAACCAAATTATTGGCATATTTGACTATTTTTCAAAAATTTAAATTAAATAAGTAAAAAAAAATTGCTTTTATGTAAATAAGCACATAATTGTTTGTGTATATTTACCTTTTTTTAGTTTCAGTTTTCATTTTATATTGTTTTTAAAAATGTTTCTGTTTCATATAATGTACATAAAGCATGTCTGCGAGAATTATTGAAGATTTGGATCCCGAAGATATCTGGGGAATTCAGAAAATTGATTTCAACAGACAGACAGACGGGCATGGCTTAATAGACTACGCTATCTATAAGGATCCAGAATATGTATACTTTAAAGGGTCGAAAAATTATACTGTGGAAATTACAAACGGAATGATAAACTTATATATACCCTTCTCATGAAGGTGAAGGGTATAATGAACACTCTGTATTTTACACCACACTTATATTACGGTTTAAGAACATACTTAAATTACTGTTTGAGAACACTTTGACGTTTACTCAACAATGACTCACAACAAACTGATTCTCTTGATTGACCCTGTTAGTCTATTAATACAGCAATCATAATTTCTGGAAGGTTCGGACCTAAGATACTTGAATAGTCATGACTGAAAGTCTAGAATGTTCGTGTCTAGAATATTCAGCCAAAGTCGTTAAAATTTAATGTTGCTATATTGCTCATCTACGTTTATAACAGGGTGTTCTCAATAATGTTTATAACTTAAAAACTTCTACAAATGTTAAACAAGTTGTATAACGATAAGCATGCCTTTAAATTTCGTAACAATTAATTTTGTGTAGGTACAAATGAGTTGCAACAAATTTGATTAACATTCATATAGTTAATAATTTCAAGTAAGGGATCTAAAAGTTCATATTGAATTTTATTGCGCAAACGAGTTTTAGTAGAATTCATAATTGAAAACACCCTTTCCACGCTAGCCTTGCTAGTCGATATGATCAAGAGGAAATGTTACCTGCTGCATCGCTGTAGCTGTAAACTTTAGGCCAGAAGTCTAGTAAGTTTGTTGGCATTCATTTTTGGATATTGAAAAAGTTTTTAATAATTTTTTTTCAATGACAATTTAGCCTGTGTCTCAAATTTTTCCGGCAACCGATTCAAATTATATTTTAAAAGTCTCTTGAGATACATACATACATTTTGTTTAATTCAGTTTCAAACTCACCTACGCAATCAATTGCATCTAATGAAAGAAAAGAATTGGCTAAATCGATACCTGATTTTAAATCAACAGATCAACAGTCAATGTTACTTGTACTTTTTGGTTGACTTTAAATGTGGTGTTCACCACAAAGTGGCGACACAACTTAGACAATGTTAATAGGCCAGATGGACCAGATATATAAAAGCGTTTAATACTATTTGGTTAGAAAAAATTAGCCAAAAAAATTGTCATCGCCAAATGGAAATTTATGTTGCCATAAGTACTAAAATATCGCCACATTTGGTGAAAAATCGCCATATCTGACAGCCCTGGCTGTAAAAAATATTTTCTCTCTCCCAAAAAGAGAGACGTCAAACTTTATATGAAAAAAACTTTGTGTTCATCCGAATGGATGAATCTGCTTCAAGTTTTTATTCTGTTTTCTTGAGAAACTTTCATACAATTTGAATATAATTACTAGTTCAGGCTAACATCTAAACTAACATCTTTACAAGCCTTCGTTTTGCGAGGGCAAGAATATAACGTCGACAGAATTAAGGACACAAATTTGTTTTTTTTTGCGTAAAAATTACATTTGAAAATTACGATTGTGTAATCATATTATTACGGAATCGTATTTCAATTTAAATTTAATGGCTGCAGTAGTAGACGTTTCTATTTACAAACATTGTTGAAAACACGCTGTATGACAACATTAAGTTTTAACGGTCATAGAAATTAATATTTCATTGTATTTATTTGAAATTACTAGAAGATGGCGCTATTGTATAAATAGAACAGACAGAGCGACTTAAAAGTTGGTTTATTTTGAGTCATCGTTGAGTGAACATTAAAGCGTTTTAAAACTGTAATTTAAGGCTGTTTATTTATATTATTTTGTACATATAAATATTATCTTGTTATATGTTCATTAAACTACTTGATGCTTTTATTTTGCAATTAAAAAGAATCCAGTTTATTTAAGGGAAATAAGCCACCGTTTTTAAATGTAAAAACGTAAAAATATGTTGTCAAAACGTTTTTCTAACTAGAACAGAACATCGACAAAAGTTGTCCACACTAGAAAAGTTCATATTCAGACAAGAAATTTTCGCTGTGTAAATAAATTAAGGGCATATTAAGAGCAGCTTCAGATGAAACAATAATTACTTCAATTATTAACAGAAAATATACAATTAAAACAAAATTTTCAAGAATTATGGTAAAATGTTAAAGAAATTGTTGCATAATGTCATTGGAAAGCCAGATTAAAAATAATTTTATTGTCCGGAATATAGGTTAAGTAATTGTAAATGTCAGTTTTAATAAGTTGATTCAGCTAATTTAATGAGTTTTTTGCTCAATAATAGTTTTAAGTATTGTATCTACATATGTATATAATAGTCAATAATCAGTTTAAAAAACATTTCAATTGTATTAAAAGTTCTACTTAAATTTTCAAATTTGTTTACTTAAAATACTCCCCCATAAAAAAAACTGCTTTAATTAATATTATTTACTCTTCAAACACACATACTTTTTACTGCCACCAAAAACAATTGAATGTGTTACAAGTGTATAAAAGAGTTAAATATATTTACCAAACTATTAAAGAAAATAAATAACGAAATACATACATACATAAATAAATTAAAATACGAAAAGAATCACACACAATTATAGAGCTTAAGTAAACGCTACAAAAGAAACTACATACATTAAATAATTATATACAACAGGGATGGTAAATTAAATAATATTTAAGATGCTAAGCCCTTATTTTGTAAATCACTTGCGTATAACGCATCATCTACGCTTCCGCGAACGCATCACCAAAAATATGAAATTTTGTAAATCACTGCGTTATTGCGTTTAGCGAACGTTGTTACAATACTGTCAAAGCATTGCGTGGTTAATGTTGCCATTATAAATGTTGATATTGAAATTTGAAAAAAAAATTTACATAAAACTACACTTATTTTGTATTGGCAATGCTACAAAACCTATCAGCTGTTCAATAATTGTGTTTGGTTATTTATCAAAAAAATATTTAAAATTGTGAAGAAAAAAGCTTTGCTAGCAAATAACTATAAATACAAAGATACTAAGCGGTATAAAAAATGATCGCACTTATGGATATGTCTTCTTCTCCGGATGATGAAGATACTTCAAGGGCATACAATCTATTGAAAAAACCCATCTGCGCTTTACTATCAACATCATTAGTTTAACGAATTATGAGTAAGTAAATTAACACTGTAGAGGCGTTAAATTTGACAAGGCAAGTGGTAAAAAATTCAGCGTTGCGTTTTACAAAATACACAATTTCAAGCAGTTGTAAAGGGTGTCCCAACTAGAACGCAATTTTTAAATTTTAAATAAAACACAGATATTTAAAAAACAAAATCGTGAAACTTTATTATATCGTAAAGTAGACAGTATGAGGTTATGTATGGATATCGTGCAGATGGCCGCCGCGGCTTTGCTGGCACACACGCGATCTTTTAATAAAAATTTCAATGACCTTTTTGCATAAATGCTGCGGTATTTCATTAATTTCCTCTTTTAAGGCCTGAGTCGTCGTCGGCTTAGTCGCGTAAACCATCGACTTCAAAAAACCCCACAGAAAAAAATCTAAAGGTGTTAAATCACACGATCTAGGCGGCCAATTCTGGTCCCCAAAACGCGAAATAACAAGACCGGGAAATGACAACGTCTTTTTGAAACCACATGCCCTCCACATTCATTTCTTCAATTCTAGGCAAAAAAAAACTGGTTATCATTTCACGATACCAAATACCATTGACACAATAGCGTTCTAGTTGGGACACCCTTTATTAACAACAACGTAAGAATCAGCTGTTACAACGCAAGCAATCATTTGCTTGACGGCTTGATTTGCAAACTGTAAATTAACGCAACGCTTAGAAAATTGTGGCGTTGAGTTTTACAAAATTAAGGGTTAAATTATTTTAAATGGTACTAATGAGACCAATTAATTACCAATTAGGTGCTAAACAGGAATTTGTATTAATTTTGGCTATGATTCAAATATTAATAAAATATGGAATACTTTTTCATTTCTATAATTTGTTTGACACTATTAAAGACTGGTTATTCAAACTCAAAAGTAAGTACTATTCTTTAAACCGACACCAAAGTTTCCATCTCTGAGTTTGAATATACATGCATTCATATGTATGTACCAGTGTATGAAATTTGAATGAATGTACAGTGGTTTCCCGGTTTAACGCATACTCAATTTAACGAATTCGCGATTTAACGAACAGTTAATTCTTTCCATTGAGTACCTTATATTACGAACAAATGAAAATGTCATGTACTCGGTTTTACGAATTTTTGAAAAAAAGTTAAAAAAAAATAAATGCAATTAAAAGATAGGCATTGCAATTAATTACATTTGTACAATGTTATAAGCAGCGTTGTTAAATTTTTGGTGCGAACAATTCTTTAATTGGTGCGCGGTGCGCTTTTTTTTAAATTTTGGTGCGCTTTTTAATTTTTGGTGGCACCAAAGCAAATTCAACACAACTTTTAGTGTGAGAAAAAATCTTTCTACAATAAAATACACCTGTTTGAGTACCATTTCACTGCAACATTTTTTTTGTGCATTTCGGTGCGTTTTTTTATTTTTTTCGAAAATGTGATGAAATCTTTATTTTTACTAAGTTTTAATTGCAGTTTTTTAATAATTCATAAGTGATGAAATCTATACGATGAAAAAATGTATTTTAAATACGAATTTATGATAAATGAAATCAAATTCTTCAAAAATCTTTGTTTGAAAATCAAATTAACATTTTAAACATGTAAATAAAAATTCTTGTATAACCTGATGGTTTGGTCTACTGAACTGTAGACGAACAACCAGGGTTAGAGTACCAGTGGAATCCTAACAAATTTTATTGGAAAAAATCAAATAGAAGTACTTTAATAATTAGAGATGGAAATTGAACTAATATTTCTTAATTTTTAAGAGAAAAGTTTTTATTCAGGCTACTAGTTCTAATAATTAAGAATACTATTGTAAAGTACTGGAACAATCGGCAAATTGGAATGCATTTTCTACCCGGCCAAGGGCGTCTTCAGCAATCTTCATTGTCCACTATCACTCTGTAAATATCATCTATTTAACTCACCGTTTTTTTGAGAAATAGAGTTCACGAATTATGATATTTCTTTTTAACGTGTTCTGAGTTAGAACGAAATTTACGTACATTTACAATGTGTGTGTATTCTTTATTATTGTTTATGAAATTTGTATTATTACAAATTTGTTTTTGCTTTTCTTGCTGCGTCTACCTTTTTTGTAGATCAATAACAGCAATTGTATGTATGTTTTTGTTGTCATTTCTCCTCCTTTTTTGGTTGATTGAGTTATTTTTTGTAACTACGAAAACCGGAGATGGGATGATGACTACATACTTTGATACACCGCGCCATGGTGTTATTATTATTAACTAGAAAACAAAAATATTTAAAAAAGAGTACCAAATAACTATGTACTGAAATTAGCTTTTTTACCAATTAGTACTTTAGTTCCGAAAATCATATTGTGAGTTAAATTTTGAGTGGTCAAATGCTTATTTGCTCATAAAAAGTTTTTTATAGAATTTATGATATTAAAAAATTTCATATTAATTCAATAAATATTTGAAACAAAAACGAAATTCTTAACGTTTTTTTTGTAAATGGTGGATTTTTTTTTGCTCCATTTTGGTGCGTTTTGAAATTTCAAAGTTGACAAAGAGACGCTTTACGAAAAAAATGGATTAAGTGAAAAATGTATTTGTATGTAAAGACATTTTTCGCTTACCAAAGTCAACATTTATACGTTACAAAGTCATTTTTTAGTTTTCTTTGAACTAATTATTTAATTGAATATGATATGAACTAATTATTATTTTTTTGTTTTTGTTATGAATTAGAATAAATAAACATGATTTTTTTATTTAATAAAACATATTTAAAAAACTGCCGGATTTAACAATTTTTTCGATATAACGAATGGGCCTGACAATATATAATTCGTTAAACCGGGAAACCACTGTATATATATACATAAATACATATGTATGTGTGTATATGGGTTTGAGTTATAGATGATAGTAGATGCGTCAAAATGACACAAAGTGAGTTAAATCTCACACCCGCACTTACAATGGCAATATAGAAATGAAATGAAGGCAAGCACCAGAAAAACAACAACACAAACAAATATAAAACGTAAATACTGACACAATATTGAAAATATGAAACGAAATTGAAGGGAACTGATGAAATTGAATGGAGGTTGGTCGAATGAAGGGTATAAATATTCGTACTTTGGGATGGATGAATGGTTGATTTGGTTTGGTTTGCTTATCTGGATGACGAGTTGTGTTGTTGCTGACAAACTGACCGACCGCACGACCAAACGACAGACCGTCTGTATGAATGAATGCTTGAATGACTGTCACAAATCAACTGGCTGGATGGCTAGTTGGCTGGGTAAATGCAAAAAAAAAAAAAAAAGTGTTTCAAAACAATGGCGACAGTTTTTTATTTGCTTTTGTTATGACGATAATGAAGCAGTTGGCTGGTTGATGATCATAATCATGATAATGTCATAATGATGATTTTAAGTGTTTCTAGTGTTTTAATGTCTGTATATCGGTTTTTACTACAAAACTTATGCAAAAATGTCTCAATATATTCAAGGGAAGATTTGTATTTGTTTTTATTTTTCTGCTGCTTTATGTTCAGCTAGTGTATTGTTTTGAAACGAATATTGAGTATAGAAAAAAATACTGCCGACTTTAAAGCAATTATTGTAAACAGTTATTATTTCTAAGATCTAATATGTTTAAGCGAGTACACTGAGTACATACTACGCTTTGCCTGAATAAGGTTAATTGAAAAATATACCTACAGTGTATTGAAAACAATCCAAAAACAAAGTTATGTATTTTGAAAAACCAATAATGCAGTTTATATTTTACGTTGTTTACTCCTACAAGAGTTTTGCAAGATCAAACAGCATCAAATACAATAAAACCAAATATTTGTTGTGTCTTGTCATAAATAAAAGAAGTTTTTTTTTTTATTAGTAAACGAGTTGAAAAATATTTTATTTTTTTTTTATTTGCCAAATGTGACGGTACCTTTACTCCAAGGAAATATGCAGTATATTGTGTCAAATTAATTATTATTTCTGAATCTGTGAGTCATATTTTCAAATAAGATTGATATCAGTACTGGATATTATGTCCAAAGTTTACAAAAAAAATATTTAAAATTATTTTGCTGCAAATCTATTGTTATCAGCATGACATCTGCGAGGCATTGAGGTCACTAAATTTTTACATACATAAACTACTTGGAATGGCTTCCCAACTTTCTTGCTTATTTCTACAGATATTACTTTGGTTTGGTTGAGATCAGTTGCCAAATCACGGCATTTAATGGCGTATAAACTATCGTATAGAATAATATTACGATACGAGTCGTTTCAGCTAATTACTGCATTCGCTAGGTATCGAATCGTTATTTTTAAGAAATTATAATAGACTTATAAACATAAAATTTTTCGGGCTTAGACAGTGTTGCCATTTTAGCACTTTCAGTGCTAGATTTAGCATTTTGTTTCTCGAAAATGCATTGATAAAAAACAATTTTTTTCTCGAACAAATTTTTACTTTTTTTACTCCAAAAAATACCTTTGAGAAAAAAATAACTTTTATTAATATTTCAAATAAATTTCTTTCGGTATGGTAAGTAAATGAACACGGAAATTTTTGAATTAATATTTGAAATTAACAAAATTAGAAAAAACTATAATTTATATTTGTAACATTTGAAATAAAAATTGTATTGTTACATTGAAAAAATTTAGCACTTTTTTTTTCTGGTATAGAACATTTTAGCACTAAGTTTTTCAAGTTTTAGCATATTTCGAAATAAATTTTCTGGCAACACTGGGCTTAGTTTGTTAGTTTGTTAAATTTGTGCTAAAACAAGTGGTTAAATTGACTAAACTACGACAGATTTTGAGAATATCATAAAGTATTTTCTTTAAGCTCACATTTTGGTACCGTGTGCTTAATTAGTTGCACAGAGCTGTAGTTGTAACGACCTAAAGTGTAAAATAAATAATTAAAATGAAGATTTTTTATAAATTTTAATAATATATTTTGTGATTTTATTCATATCTAGCACAGTGTATAACAAAGTTATTGATCAACTGTAAATGCGTTGCGACAAACAAATTTAACGTTAAAAATAATAAGTATATAACGTAGTAGCCTTGGGCTGATCTTCCATGTATCTGTTGCCATTGTAGTTGTTTTTGTGGATGTTGTTGTATCTCAGTTTTGTTCAATAACAATTACTATATCATATAAATGATTTTATGTTGTGTTTTTGCTCGAAGATTTAGTTTTTATTCATATGAATTTTTGTATATTTTTGCTATGAAAACAAACAAAACAACAATTTCATCATCATGACCATCATAGTGATCAACAGCAACATGATCAATATCATCACAATATGCACATAATGAAAATACAAGACCAAAGCAAATCATCATCATTATCATTCATCCCACAAATGCGCAGTTATTGTTAGATTTTTATTATTGAAATCGAAATTGAAAATGAAAACTACTTATGTAGTATTTATATTGAACACTCAATATGTTTGTTTTAATACAAACAAACAAACATACTAACACATTTTGAGGTGCATACATACATACATACAACACAAAGTGTGTATCTATCACACATTTTCATTATGAATATAAAAAGAAACAGTTTGTTTACATTTTATTTATCTATTATTCTGCTTTAAAATTATTATTTAATTTTATTTTAGAAAATGTAATCATTTTTTTTCTTAATTTTTCATTTCAAAAAGCCGCGCCATAAAAATAACACAAAAAACAACAGAAAAAATATATATTTATATTTCTTTTAATTGAAAAATTACTACATTTCATGAAGTATATCAATTCAATCATCACCATATTTATATTTATATGTTCATATGTATATGAATTTATTTATACTTGTTATTTGAATAAATCTGTAGCTATATAGATTTTGTATTTTGTATTGCACGGATGAATGATAGCTGGTATTTATGGATGTATGTATGTATAAGTTGAAAAGCAAGAGTATTGAGAGATAGACTACCAATTATAATCGCAACCTCCTCCACCGAACATATCGTACAGTATATGCCTGTAGTACATCTGCTGTATTTATTCGAGTAGAGAGTTCAATTTTATTTGTTTGGTCTTTTAAAATTTATTTGTTGCTGCTTATTTGCGAATTATTTGTGTTTCTTTTATTATTTATAAATACTGTTAATTTATGGAAATTTTCATTTCATAATCATTGATGTATGGCCGACTGACAGCAGCAAAATGAAAATGTGTTTTTTTGTTGTAGTGGTTGGTAGTGGTGGCCTTTGGCATACACTCACTTACAGAGCCCCATTCATCTCTTGACAATTTGTCGATAATAATTTAAATATGTGTTTTGTTCATGTTTTAATTTTGTTGCAAATTGTTTTCCTGAAGAAGTAGATTTGTTTACAGTGGTTTGTCTAGTAGGATTTTTTAAGAAAATTTTATAAAATAAGTATTTGGTTTTGATTGTTTTTTATGTGCTATGTAGACCTTTTATATTGTTAAAAATCTTTCTATTTTATTAGTTCGGCTTGAGGTCCCTTTTATTAAAAATATAAAAACTCTTGTTCGTTTTTAATTTTTATTATATTTTATTTATTTCCAATATTTCGACCAACTTTGTATTAAACACTAAATTATATTTCTTCCCAAAAGATGATCAACAAAGTTGGTCGAAATATTGGAAATAAATAAAATATAATAAAAATTAAAAACGAACAAGAGTTTTTATATTTTTAATAAAAGGGACCTCAAGCCGAACTAATAAAATAGTATTTGGTTTTGTAAATATTAATGCGTAAATTTTATTTTGTAATTTAGAAATTTTTACATAATCCATAATTTAACTATGATGAGGAATCATTTAGCATCATGGTCTCATTTACTACAAATTGCCATTTACGAGATAAGAATATGTATGATACCATCGATTACTATAAATTCTTTAAAACAACTGACCTTGTGCACAGGTTATAAAATACCCTACACCATTTTGTTAGTTATAGAAACAATTATTTTATTCTTTAGGAGTGCGAATGAAAAAAGTCCTGTTTCACACTGTTTAGTTTTAGGTGACCAGTTTTTGTTCGAATGTCTTTTGAACTTGCCATTTCATTCACACACGTCAATTCAATGTTCGTACATTAAAAGAAAATTGACTAGTACCGTCAAGTTTGTACCCCTTATATTCTCTTTTCCCTTCTCATCCAAAAATACCTACCTTGACGAGTCAAAATTGAAGAGTGTGAAAGCGAACAAAATATATTAATAATAACGTCTATTTTCAAGTTATAAAAAAGGCTTCTTCATTTTCAATGATGTAGAGAAGAAAATCTTAAAAACGAATAAATTTGTTAATTCTTACTGTCAAACTACTGATGATCTTATATATGAATCTATATTGGTAGGATTTTTATAAATCTTTGGTCACAAGTTAATTGCCTAAGTACATTGCACAATGGGGCAGTGTCAATCTTGAATTTTTAAACGTCTGGTGATATCGACATAAAATTTAATATGGATGTAGCCAAGCAGAATTCGAATTTAAGTTTTGAAGATTGCCACCACAAACCTTCCAAGGGCATAAATGTGCGGTCTTATAATAGGCCACCTTTGATATAAGATTTGTTTAAGCACGTGCAGTTTTTTGTTATTCATCCGGTTTTTAAGACTTTTATATAGAATCTTTTGACCGATTTTCCTTAAATTAGCTTTGTAAGCTAAACAATACAATTTTCCATCAAAGCAATTTTAGATAAAAAAAAAGATTTTCAATTTGAAAGGTAAAACAAGTAAGAAAGTATAGTCGGTCAAGCCCGACCATATATTACCTTACACCCAGTATATGTATAAAACAGTTTCTCAGAAATGGGCGTTATATGGGAAATATGACCAATTATCGACCGATCACCCAAAAATTTAGTGTCATGATGTCTGTGAATATAAATATTATGTATGTTAAACTTTATCTCGATATAAATACTTTTAAAAGATTTATGAAGCTCAAATTGAATTGCTGAGAGGATCTTATATAGGAGTTTCGACTAATTATGGACCGACCATTATAAAATTAGGTGTCATTATTTTTGTATATAAAAAACATATTTGTGCCAAATTTTATTTGTATACCAACATTTTTAAGAAATTTATCGTTAAAGAGAATTTCAAAGTGGGCCTTATATGGGAGCTACGAGTAATTATTGACCGATCTGCACAAAATTTGTAGATGTGATTTGGCTTCATTTATTACTCTTTTCTGGTGAAATTTGTTATGATACTTGCATAATTCAAACATTTATGATCGGTAAATCCCAATTTCGGGAGGACATTTGTATGGAAGCCAGGTGAAATAATGGACCGATTTCCACCAGTTTCAATCCCATCCATCCTTGGGCCGAAAAAGTATCACGTACCAAATTTTATCGAAATATCTTCAAAATTGCGATCTTCACTCTGCGCACAAGCCAGCCAGCCAGACGGACGGACGGACATCGTTAAATCGACTCAGAAAGTGATTCTAAGTCGATCGGTATACTTTTAGGTGGGTGTTGGATCAATATTTCTGGGCGTTACAATCATCACCACAAATCCAATATATCCTCCCCACTATGGTGATGTAGGATATAAAAATATCGATTATTATATTTTGTATGCCTTAAAAAAAAGATTCATGGGTTGATCATAATACCTGTTAACATTCTTTCTATTTTATGAAAATACTATACGAACACTTTTTAATTTCCATTGAGGACTTAATGAATTTTGATTTTTTTTAAATTTATGATTTTTAAAATTTTAATTTTTTTTGCAAAATTGTGGATTTTGTTTTTGAAGTTTTTGCAAAATTTTCGTTTTTTAACTATGTAATTTCTTTTATGTATTTTGTTTTAAAATTCAAGATTTTTTTTTAAATCTTGTTTTTTTTTAAATTTTCGATTAATTGTAAAATTTTATTTATAATTTTTATATTCAGGCATATTTTGAAAATTCGAAAATAAAAGTTATAACCTGACCTTTACGAAACAATTTTTTATTATAAATCACACATCTTGATTAACCTGAAATGTTCTCTTATAAATCACTCTATCAGAGATATAAAACACAAAATAAATTTTTAATGATAAATGGTGACAATAAATCACTGTAATTACAATTCACCCGTTACTTTCGGTCTCTGATAGCAGCACTTGACCTATTTAAAACCCCCACAAATTAAAAGAAAATATTGAATTAATTCGATTAGGTATGCTTGTGAGTTAGGCCACTTTTGCACTCACCGCCTCATTTATCCTTAAAATATTTGCCCAGTTTGGATAGAAATGTGGACTTTATGAGGAGAATTGTAAAAATTTCAGTTAAGGGATTTTTGTCTAGTTTTTGCGCATTTCTTTTATTTATATTCTTTGTTGTTTTGATAATTTTCTTTATAAGTTATTATTTAGAAAAAAAATCATTTTATTATGTTTTATATTTATATTTTATTAAGACTTTATTTTATCTTACATACATATTTCTTAAATCGCTAAAAAACACAATTTTTATAAACATTTTGATAAACTTGCAAATAGCGAGAACAATTTGAGCTACATATATTTCTCTTGCATTTCATTGTTATATTTACGAGTAGATAATGTAATTTCCAATCTTATTCAAAATGATGCCAGTCAATATCTCGATTAGATTCATAAATAAACTGCTTAAAAGCTTCAAGACTAAAGTAAATTTTAAACAAAATGTAACATTAGATTATTCTTTACAAGCTGTTGTAGATTGTTTATGTTTATTTATTTTCTAGTATTCTCTAGTCCAAGTTACTAAAAGTACGGTCACACTTGGCAAATACTGCCGAAAAAGACGTAACCAATACATAACATATATTTCAGCTAGTTTATGTCTTTTAACAAACTTTTCTTATTTAGGAGAAAACACAACAAATATTTAGGGCGCGTTTTCACTATGTCATTTTTTTTTTTTTATCAAATTGTTGTCAAATTGTCCAAATTGTTGGCAATTTTATGAAAACGGGTTGGCATATGGCGTCATCTATGTCATCTATCATGATGGGACATGATTGGAAACATAGATGACGCCATATGACAACCCGTTTTCATAAAATTGCCAACAATTTGGACAATTTGACAACAAAAATGACATAGTGAAAACGCGCCCTTAGTTTGAATTTATTTGATTCTGTTTGATCTTGCAAAACTCTTGTAAGAGTAAACAACATCAAACTAATTTGCGCTAAAACCAGTTTTGTGTGATCATACTTTAAGACCTTCTTATTTACGAATATTGTACCCACGTATTAGTATAGAAGATGCAACATAAATATAAGCTTGAAGAATTTACTCCTTTATAACATACCCTATAGTAGCACCCATATTTATACTTAATAATCACTTTTAATTATTAAGATATTTGTAGCATTACTTGAGCTATTTATTTTTACAAAAAAATTGTTAATTTTGTATATTTTTATAACAATATAATTGTACATACATACATATGGACATATATGTGTGTGCAGTATAAATATAATACGACTGTCTGCCCTCCGTCCGTCCGTCCGTCCTTCCAACTGTCTGTCTATACAAATGTGTGCATACAAATATTTATTGTATTTTTATTGATTTTTCTTCAACGTCCACCAAAGATCTAGTACATATACTTTGCTTGTTTATTTGAAATATTTACTTTTTTTGTTTTTTTGGTATTCTGTACATTTTACTTAAATTTATATTTGTTGAATAAATTTCTACTTTATTTTTAAATGCTCAAAGCAAATTGTATTGAAAACAAAAACAACAACGAAACACATATCCAATTTTTAATGTGGTCCATGAGTTTTGGAAAATTAGTGATTTGTTTTTAAACAAATTCATGGAAAATTACTTCAAGTGTACGCAATATTGCTGTCTAGATTTTAGTATTTTGAAATGAACGAAAAAGAAAATTGCCAAACTAGATAAATTTAATATTTGAAATGTTACGAATTCATTGTTCTTACACATTGTTGTTGTTTGTGAATACTTTTTAATATTTATTTAAAAACATTTTATAGCAACATGTTTATGTTGTTTTTATTGTTTTATTATTATAACAAATTCAATATATTGCAATAATACATTTTTTTGTTGCTGTTGTTGTTTTATTTTCTGGCTTAGATACAAATTTCCCAAAAAAATTTGTTTTTGAAATTGTTGCAGAAATTTCCTAGAATTTTTGTTAATTAAAAATTATTGTTAAATGATTGTTGAAATAATAATTATATGGCTAGGTGAAAAGAGGAAAAAAATAACTACGTGGTAATTTTGGTTTCTTAGTATATATTTAAATGAAAGACATACGATTTATAGCTCTAATTATTCAATATGCTTTTAATTATAGTTTTTGTAGTAAATATTTGTACGTCTATAAAGTATATTATAAAGAATTCATTATGTTTAATACAATTGAACGAATTAACTTTTACGTTTTTAATTTATATATCTTTAGTTTTTTAAATATACATAAATATGTTGTCTATAAATTTGTTACATTTGTTTACGATTTCATGTAGCATTTAGTTTTGAATATTCATATCATGGTGTAATTATACAAGGTGAATGCAAATCGGCAACAAATAATAATGTAAAATAATGTACCACTGTCAAAAACGCTTCAAAAAATATTACTTTTGACATCAGTAAGTCAGCTGTGCTAATGCACTCACTTTGTATGGTTACACCATGATTCATATGGGGCGTCTGATTGATATTATTACGAATAAAAATTCCAGGACAATTTATGTTTAAAGTTTATTTACAACTTTATGGTATTTTGATATAAAACAAGTAAGAAAGTATAGTCGATTAAGCCCGACCATATAATACCCTACACCCAGTATATGTATAAAACAGTTTTTCAGAAATGGGCGTTATATGGGAGATCTAACCTATTGTGGACCGATCATCCAAAAATTTAGTGTCATGATTTCTGTGAGTATAAATATTGTGTATGTTAAACTTTATCTCGATATAAATACTTTTAAAAGATTTATGGACTAATTATAGACCGACCATTAAAAAATTAGGTGTCATCATTTATACAGAAATGAAAATTATTTTTGTTGCATTTTTTTTGGATACCAACATTTTTAGGAATTTAGGGTCGTTAAAGTGATTTTCAGAAGTGGACCTTATATGGGAGGTAAGACTAATTATGCACCAATCATAATAAACTTGTACTGTATTATTTGTATATATATGAAATATATTTGAGTTCAATATTATTTAAATACCGACATTTTTAAGTGAGTTAACCTCTTTAAAGTGATTTTCGGGAGTGGGCCTTATATGGAAGCTATGATAAATTATGGGCCAATCTGCACAAGATTTGTAGATCTGATTTGGCTTCATTTACAACAAGTTTGTGGTGAAATTTGTTTGCATACTTGCATAATTCAAACATTTATAATCAGCAAACCCCAATTTCTGGAGGACATTTGTATGGGGGTCAGGTGAAATAATTTACACCACTTTCAATCCGATCCATCCTCGGGCCGAAAAAATATCACGTACCATATTTTATCGTAATATCTTCAAAATTGCGACCTGTACTCTACGGACAAGGTTTACATGGACAGCCAGACGGACGGACGGATATATGTAAATGGAGTCAGGAAGTGAGTCTAAGTCAATCGGTATAATTTAATGTGGGTGCTGGACCAATATTTCTGGGCGTTAAAAACATCAGCACAAAACCAATATACCTTGGTGTAGGGTATAAAAACCTGTCAAAATTATTAAATAAATTATGTAAATAATAGAAAAAGAAAACTACTTTACAGATTTAAGGTTATTACGTACACTCATCCATACACAACACAAACACATTTCAATAAAATGTCTACACCGCAGGAATGCAAAATTTTGAAAATTTTTAAAAGTTTATAAATTTTTAAAAAAATAGTCATATTCTTAAATAAGTATTAAATATAAGTGGCCAAAACTTAACATCGAAATTGTTTAATTAATAAGAAATTAAAACGTATGAAATATGTTTCTATTAAAATATGGTTTAATTTATCCTAAAAATAAACAAAAACTACATAAAATTGCAATTGGTAGCGTAAACATGTTAATGTGATACTACTAGATATATTTATTAAACGCATTACCGATTATTTTCCTTAAAATTTAAAATTTAGTGAGTATCTCAGTTTGTTTTTTGCCCTAACTGTCAGTGTATTAAGTTATTTACATAAATAAATAATTGTTGTAGAATAAACTGAAATACAAATACGATAAATAAATACACTCATGCATACATACATATTTTAACAAAATATCATGTAAATTAGTACATACACATACATACATACGAGTATGTATGTATAGGTAAATATACATTAGTGTAGGTGTATATAAAAACATATTTATGCATTGTAGACTTATTCATAGATAATGTATAATGCTTATAAAAGGTTTTGCAATCCCAATAAGCATTTTGGCTGGAATTCAAGTGGAATTACATTTGAATGCCCGTCACAATTTCCAATTTCCAGTGTTGAATTACATTTGAAACACAGTTGAATTCAATAGCGGTTCCAGTAAAATTAACCATTACAGTCAAAACAGTACATTTACAGTGTAATTCCAGCCTTAAATAACAGTGTGATTCCAGTTGAACCGAACCTGTTCTCTGAAAATTTAATTATAAAATCATCATAATCACCGCCGCCAATGATTTGCATCAACTCTGTGCCATTATTAACATATGCTTAAAACAAATTTGATGTTGTTTTTTTAACAAACTTCAAGCAGACTGGAAAGAGGATGGATGTCAAATGTAATTCAGGCTTGTATTCACACTGGAATTCCAACATTGGAATTCACAAAAAATTTGTGCTTAATGGGATACTTCATATATATACATACATATGTATGTATACTTACACGTACACATGTACTAACTTATAATTCATATAATTAAACAGATTCGTATATTACCAGGTATGACCAAGTAAATGGCTTAAGATTAAGGTTCCTTAAAGTTGTATGTTTAATCTACTTAGAACAAAAGTATTTTTAGTGAAAACAGTCGAAATTTTTTAGCACACTCTCTGTTGAACAATTTTAAGCGTGAAAAACATCCAGCTTGTTATTTTAATAACATATCTTTAGTATCGAAAAGAATGTTTAAAATCACATTACGACACATTCTTAATGATTACCACTTAGAATTATTTAAATAAGAAAAAATTGCTTACACCATGCGCATACTATCGCCTAGGTTTTTATATTCCACTACAAAGTGAAACTGAAAGCGTTTTGAATTGCCCATAGACAATTTCACGGCGTTCTGCGAAACGAGTGAAATATTTATTTTACGATAAACTAAACGGGAAACAATATAATACTTTTTAAATTGATTTCACAAAATTTAGAACTTAAACTTATGGTGTTTTCTTTTCGTAAATAAAATGTTACACCTTTATTATGTACATTTTTATAATGTTTACTCCACACTTTAAAGATGTCGCATTTTTTAATGGTCAGAATAGAACATAAAATCACAAAAGTGTAACACTTTTTTTATTAACAGCTGTTTTTTTTTTTTGTTAAAAAAGAAGAAGCAGATAGCTCCCTGGTAAGATCGCTTGAAATAAGACAATGAATATCTCTCAAAAAGACCAATGGCACCTTCCCGACTAATACGCAAATTCTTCTTAAACTATAAAAATTATATACATATGTATATCAACATACATTACAGTATATAAGAAGAAGGAGATATTGTCCTATGAAATTTAACATACATCAACTTCAGAGTATTCATTAATTACGTTCTCTACCAAGCCTTTCACTCGCGGTTGTGGATTTCTTTCCATAAACATATAAAATATTTTATCATCATCAGATGATGAAGATGAATCCTCGAAAATTTTTTCAGCACATGAAAAAGTAGTAATATTTTCAATTTTGCATATTTTTTTGTTTCTTAACACAAATACACATTCATAAACAAAACAAATGTCAGCTGTTTTATCGTGCAATTCTCCCCCTCTAAAAATACAGAGTGTGAAAGGTGCACAATTTTTTATATTTATAGTGTGACATTTATAGAAAAGAACACAAAAAAATTAAAAAAGGTGCGAAATGGGAAAAACGTGTAACATTTTTGCCAAAAAAGAAAACGCCATTAATGAAAATTTCACATTCATTTCATTTTACAAGTGTAAAACTATACATCTTTAATTTAGATTTTTATTTTAATATTTGCTTTTGATATTTTATAAATATATCAAAAACCGATATGTTAGAGGGCGGTTCGGAAACTTCTTAGCCTAGAACGGAAAGCGCGGTATAAATAGAAAAAAGTTAAATGTCTTGGAAACTTCCTTCTCTGCTATAAACACATGTTAAATTTCTTTTCGATCTGGCAACTCCTTTCTCAAGCCTGTTTGTGTCGTTTTAGGAAATATAAAATGGATTTTACGTGTTGTTTCATAACTGTTGATGAGACATGGATCCACTACTATACTCCAGAGACAAAAGTACAATCCAAGCAATGGACTGAAGCTGGAGGAAGTGTCCCAAAGGAGGCAGAAACCATTCAATCGGCTAGTAAGATTATGGCAACGTTTTTTTGGGACTTCAAAGGTATTTATTTATTGACTATTTGCAAAAGGGTAAAACAATAAATTCAGAGTACTATTGCAACATTTTGGATCAATGAAGTGTAAAAATTCGACAAAAACGTCCTGGCTTACAACACAAAAAAATAATTTTTCATCAAGACTGGTTCGTTGTCGCACACACAATTAAAGTACAAGTTGCTTGACGACCCATTTTATTCCCCTGATTTAGCTCCCATTGACTTTTACCAGTTCCCAAATCTAAAAAAATTCTTGGCTGGCAAGCGTTTTACCGCAAATGAAGATGAAATTACAGTTGTAAACCACTATTTTGAAGGCCTTGAGGAAAACTATTTTAATCAAGCGATAGAATCGCTAGACAAACGTTGGATTAAGTGTATTGAAGTTTAAGGAGATTATATTGAAAAATAAAAATCGTTTTTGAACCGCCCTCGTAATTTAAACAATATTAAAATTTGTTTTTTGTAAAAAGTTGTGGCTAATTATTTATATTATTAATAATTCGTTTTCAATTCCACATATGCGTACATTGTCAAGGCGTTCTAGAACGAAACTAAAAATGATATTTTACTTTTCAAATTATTTTTACAAAATTTAGAACACAAACTTAATGAAAATTTCACTTCCACTTTATTTTACAAATGCAGAACCCAGATATTTATAAAGTTTTTTTTAACGAGAACTTTGTTTTTCAAACTAAAATAAAACAAGAAATGTTGTATATCTATAAATGAACATTTATATCGGACTGTGACTCTTTTATCAACATTTCAAATCATATTTTGTTAATCAGGTTATGGATTTACATTTTTAAGACTGTAATCAGCACCAGTGGTGTTAAATTGCATGAATATGTGACCGATTAGCAGCTTAATTCTGCAATTCGGAAATTTGCTTAACAATAAATTCAGTGCTTAATACGAATCTCTTGAAACCACATGCCAGCGATGTCCATATCAGCAAGAATATGCCAAAATTAAGTTGTTAACAGCTGTCAATTAGGGATGTCAATCCAGGGGCCAACATCATACATGAGATTAAGTATGAATATAATGAGTACTTCAAACTTTAAAGATGAGTAGTGGTTGGATGATATTGAGACAAGTATGATCTCAATTCACTGATCTCTGATGTGAATTGAAGTCGTATATACGTATACGTATATACTCGTATATATGTATGTATATAATGTATGGTGTATGGATTTCAATCAAATTTGTGGACACAAAGCATTGTCAACGTACATTAGGTATACAAAGTTTCATTAAATTAAATTCATAGTCGTAATTACAAAATCTAGCCTTATTACAAAATTAATTGAAATTAACATCATATCACTGCGACAAACGCCGTCACTGTTACTTTAACCAGACTTAAACTGACAACTATTTGTTTAAGTAAAACAAATTCTTCATCTGTCATCTGTTAAGCTTTAAAATTAATTAAAGGTTTTTTAGAGAAATTTCCATTTCCAAAAACCGTTCACAAATTCTTCTCTCACCTTTATTTCTTCAAGATAAAATTTTAATTTTTGTTGGTGATTTTGTAAAAAATTTTGAAACGTTTCTGACCTTTTCAATTAGTGATTTAATGTGAAATCTGTCATAAGATCTCTTTTATTTTCTCTTATTAAAAATGCTGAAAAAACATTGATTGACGTTAAGTGAATGGATCTTTTACACAAATGCTAATTTTCCCGGTATTTTTTAAAACAAATCCTGGGATTTCAGATCGGGAATGGCATCCCTAAATTTTACTGTTGGTATTTTAAAGACTTGACAACATAAACATACGACTTTGCTCAAAATTATGTTCACAATCAGATAGTTGTATCATACAATGTACAACATACAACATCACTTTTGAATTGAACATATTTATGTGTATGTATATGTGTATTTACATTTAGGAAATCATGATCCATTTTCAATAAAACTTGGTGTGGATATAATTAGTTTCATGTTGCCTTCAAAACTACTCTTTGCAGTCCCTGTTTGTGTAGCTTCATCATTTAAACTCGATAAGGGCCGCAGATGCCCATGCCTGCTTTACACATTCACATATACAGATTACTTTCATACAACATCATAATAGTTTTGTATTTAAGTATGCAAATAATTGCAATAATCTACTGTTAAATATACATGAACATTAGAAGGGCTCACAAAACAAATGTTTATTTCATAAATAATTGGATTCCTTAAAAGATATAATTAAACAAATTATATATTAGCAACAACTCAACCTTTTAATTAAAAAAAAACTGCAATATGTATAAAGGGTGATTTAAGTAGAGATACTTTTTTCAATAGCCTTTTTTGACAGATCACGTGTGAGTCGAGTCATGCTGTCATGTTATTTTTGTTAAGTATTGTTTGGCATTTCATAATGGAAAGACTTACGCCTGAACAACGTTTACAAAACGTTCAACTTTATTATGAAAATTCACGATTTGTGAGGAATGTGTTTCGTGCACTTTGCTCATCTTATGGTCAACATAATCAGCCTACTGAGTGTACTATTCGCAACACCATCACCCATTTTGAGACCCAGCATTCATTATTGGATAATATTCGAACGAATGTCCTCTATTCAGCACCAGCACGCTGTGAAGAAAATATAGCGGCCGTAGCTGAGAGTGTAAGGTGCGAACGTAACCGTCAATGGCGATCGTTATCGTGCCATGGTAACCGACTATTTGATGCCTGAAATTGAAGCTCGTGATCTCGGCGACATTTGGTTTCAGCAAGACGGCGCGCCATTTCCCACACTTTGCATCAATCAATTGATTTATTGAGAGAACATTTTGGTGAGCACATAATTTCACGTTTTGGGCCGGTCGATTCACCACCAAGATCGTGTGATATAACTTTTTCCTGTGGGGATATGTAAAGTCTAAAGTTTATGCGGACAAACCTGCTTCGATTCAGCCCTAGGAGGGCACGTTACGCGTGTCATTCGCCAGTTACCAGTCGAAATGCTCGAACGAGTCATCGAAAATTGGACTCAACTGATAGACCATCTGCGACGTAGCAACGGCCAACATTTGATAGACATAATCTTCAAAAAATAAATGCCAAAGAATGTTCTTTTAAATGAAAATAAACATTCCCCATTAAATTTGAATTTTCTGTGTTTTTTTCTTTAAAAAGTAGGGAACCTCGAAATGGATCACGCTTTAGTAAAATGTTGGTACAGCATTAGTGGAATATACCATTTCTATCACGAATCATGTCGATCATGGCGATAGTGGCAGAATAATTTTGCGTGTAAATTAAAAATACAAAAAAATGTTTAACATAAATTCCGAAAACATATCAGGCTGTGTGAACCTGTGTTTAATGCCGGTATATATGTCTCTGAAAGAACTTGTATTGTTCAATTTTTTATAATCATCACTGAATTTTAGAAACAAACATTTGAAATTGAATACAACAAATTAAAGTAATAGCCGGTCTAATGAAAGTAATTAATATGTTTTTTTATGTATGTATGTAGATATATTTTAAACTGCAGTTTAACTATGCATAAATATGTGTGTAAACATTAAGGTGAAGCTATTTACAGACATGCATGTTAAAGTTTGTGTGTGTCGTGTAATTGTATATGAAGGTATGCTTTATTGTATTTAGCTTAAATATTTATGTATGAAAAAAATCTAACTCTTTATAGTCATTTATTACAGCAGTTTTAAAATAAAATGTTTAAATTAATTTCCATAAAGGCTACTCATATTAAGAGTACCGATTGTTTTTGTTGCTAATTTGTGAGATTAGTGAGAAAAATAAATATTGAAAATCAGATTTTTATCATTCATTATATGATGAACAGGATTTTTACAAATTTCTTCAAAAAAGAAAACACCAATCCTCTAAATGTATCTGTTAAATTTATTGCTTTAAATTTTCATAACTTCTGAATTACCCCTGAGATATTAAGTCGGACATTTAATTCCTGAAATTCATATAAACACTGTTCACAAAAAATCTGGAAAAGTTGTCATCCCATCTCCAGTGTTTCATGGTTACAAAAAACAGAATCTATCATAAAGGAGAAATGACAACAATAAGTCTCGGGTCACACACTTCGACTTTTGCTGCTCAACTTCTTTTTAATTCTCTTTTAAAATTGCCTTAATGTTCACACAATTTTACACAACGAAGCAAAGAATGAAAAGAATTGTTAAATAACACGGTGCGACAGTCCAAAATACCTGGGACCCGATATTATTTTTCTTGTAGGGCTTGTCGAGTAAAAGAAGATTCCAATAGTGAAATATGCTGCACACCTCCAAAATCCGGTTTTACGGTTAAAAGACCGGTTTTTGTACCTTTGCGCACTTATAAGCCTGTAATTTTGTTGATAATGATCCGATGTTCAATTTCTTACTAGATTTGGAAAGAAGAAACTGAGATCTTTCGAATGATATATAATTTATCTAAGAAAACTTGAGAAATTTTAATGTTATTGTCGAGCAAACCCAAATTTAGTAGATTTTTCAAAAAATTTTCAACTTTGGTAAAGTTTTAATACATTATTTTATTAAGAAACTATAATGCTATTGAATTTATTAAAAAAGCACGTTTATTTACGATTACAACGCATATTTGGGTTTAAAAATAGATAAGTAATTGACTGAGTTATTTAACTTTTCATGAAAATAAACTTTTAAACAGTTTATACAAATTGTATTAATCAATTAACACAGTTTTACAAAATTGAAAAACAAAATTGAAGCTTTGAACGTTTCAATTATTTTTAAGCGCTAAAATGTTTCAGAAAGCATTTGACTACAGAAAAGGTGACCCATACGAGAGGCACTGACTGTGCGCGAATGAGATTCGGATTGCAGTCCTTAGCCAAAATGAGGCAAAACCGTCTGTAGATACAGTAAAACGTCGAATGTGAGAAGTTGGACTGTTGGGAAGAATTTCTCGAAAGAAGCCATTACTGTCTGAACGTAACCGAAAGAAGAGACTCGAATTCGCAAAGAAATATCTCCTTTGGACGAATGTATAATGGAAAAGAGTATTATATTCAAACGAAAGAAAAAATCAAACGGGTCAAAAATCAATGACCTACTGAGATATCTCACAGCTACAGGTTGGGTCTAGAAAGAACGACTTTTTGTACACATTTTAGTTACGTTATGATGTAAACGACATTAAATCTGAAGAGTGGTGTGGTCTTATTAAAACGGGGTCCCTGTGACTCTACTTAAGTGTTTGCACGTAGTGAACTACCACGTAAACCAACCAACCAAAAACCAAAGTAAGGTATGTAAAAATAAATAATTTTAATGATCTCTTTGCCGAAACAAAGAAAGCTGGGGAAGCCATTTCAAGTAGCATATGTAAAAATTTGGTGACCTCAATATTTCGCAGATGTCAAGCTGATATTGATAACAATGGATTTACAACAAAATATTGATTTATTTTTAAATAAATACTTTTTTTTTTTGTAAAATTTGTGGTATGTTCTTAATTAAATGCACGACTGATAGCAATCTCATTTGAAAATATGATTCACAGATTCATGAAATTATAATTATTGGACACATTATGCAGTTAGTTTCTAGGAGTATGAGTTAAACTTTGAGCATATCATAAAATCTTTCGTATTATTTGCTTCGAGCTCACATGTTAGTATCGTGTCCTTAATTAGTTGCACGTAGCTGTAAATATGTATGTCAAGATATTCTAATATCCCGACATATTTATGTTATGGTTTTGTTGTCAGACAGCTGATTGTTTTTCTAACAGATTTCACTTTAAATACTTTGTCTTAGATACAAGAAGTTTTATAAAAAAGTTATTTAAATGATTGAAAGTAATATCAAGACATTTCTATGTCATGGCATATTATTTTATTTGCTAGGATATTTAACAATGATGCCAACTCACTATTAAAGTAAACTAGTGGATAAACAAATTTGTGATGAATTTTGCATAGTTGGTTCGAATTTTATTTGTATGAGTCAATCAATCTTTTTTTATAGTTTTCACTTTTTTAAAAAAATTTTTGCTGAGATGATTGTTGAGTTAACATAAATCTTTCGAATCTTTTCAACTATAATGCCGGCAATATAAAGATGATACACTTTGTGTTATATAAAATTTATTACAAAAAGTAAATTTAAAACTTAATTAAATAATTTTTGTTTACATTGTAACTACTAACCTTAATGCTTCTTCGAGTTGTTTTAAACATTTGGCAATTTTCTTGCAACGACTTTTTGAGCCATATTTAATCTCCTCAACAGAATTTGGAATCTTAAACTGAAATTTATTCATTTTTGAATCTAAATCAATGCAAGATTATGATTAGTATTTTTCAAAATAATATATTTAAGCACTAATTGCAATTGTCATTTTAGATTATTTATATTTTTCTTAAGAATTTCACTGATTAATTATTGCGAAAAAAAAAATTATTTTCCGCGAAACGTTTTTATACTGGCGACACTTGACTTTGTTTAACGTTGAGAAATCCGTTCTGTTTCATTCATTAGTATTAACTGAACAGATTGAACAATTAGTCGAAAAATTAATGAACGATTAGTGCAGGAATAGGTAGGTGTTGAAATAGTTTTTACATTGCTACAAAAATATAAACCAACAAGTGCATGTAAAACGCACTACAACAAGTGTTTAAGGAAAATGTATAACATTAAAAAACTGTAATGAAAAAATATACTGAGTTTAACTGTGGGCAGTTGGAGATAAGAATTGTTTTAAACTTTATTGAGTATATACTTAATAAGCTTTTAGTGTACGTTAAAAATTGCCATCTAAACTAAAGTACACTCGCGATCAAGATCGCGACTTTCGTGCAACTTTGGAAAAAAACTTAAAATATTTCCTAATGGTTTCAGTTTTTAATAGAAGGTAATAATTTGTTTGCAATATTTTATCAACACATGGGAACCAAAACGCTAAAAAAAATAAACTTCCAGAAATTATAAATTCCGCAAAATGAAACATAATTTTTTAAATTGAATTTTTGAAACTAAAGTAATCTATTATAACGTTTTTTTCTCTCGATAAATGTAGGGTCAAAGTAAATGCATTTTTACAAAGTTTAGTATGATTTAGCACGCGACATATTTTCACGTTTTGTAATTCACATTAGTTTAAATTTTTTACACATGGGAACCAAAACGCTAAAAACACTTTAACTTTCAGAAAAAATGAAACATAATTTTTTAAATTGAATTTTTGAAACTAAAGTAATCTATTATAACGTTTTTTTCTCTCGATAAATGTAGGGTCAAAGTAAATGCATTTTTACAAAGTTTAGTATGATTTAGCACGTGACATATTTTCACGTTTTGTAATTCACATTAGTTTAAATTTTTTACACATGGGAACCAACACGCTAAAAACACTTTAACTTTCAGAAAAAATGAAACATAATTTTTTAAATTGAATTTTTGAAACTAAAGTAATCTATTATAACGTTTTTTCTCTTGATAAATGTAGGGTCAAAGTAAATGCATTTTTACAAAGTTTAGTATGATTTAGCACGTGACATATTTTCACGTTTTGTAATTCACATTAGTTTAAATTTTTTACACATGGGAACCAAAACGCTAAAAAAACTTTAACTTTCAGAAAAAATTAAACATAATTTTTTGAATTGAATTTTTGAAACTAAAGTAATCTAGCACGCGACATATTCACATTAGTTTAAATTATTTATAATTTATGACACTGTGCTCTGTGACTTAACAAATGTTTGTTATATATTTTTTACAATATGCAACAACTTTATTATTTTTTTTACACATTTTACAGTTTTTTTTTATTGTTTCTGTAAACTATACTTTTTGTGGCCTTAAAAGACGTGTTTGAAAATATTTATATTTATATTGTAATATGATAGGACTAACATCTGTTTTCTGCGAAATATTGATGGTGTTGTAGAAAACAAGTGACAAAGAAGGCAAATTCCTAAATAACTACTAACAAAGTACATATTTAGATTGCTGTAAATGTTAGCAAATATTTTATAAATATCAATTAATTGAAGTATATAGTATATTATTGTAAAATTCAAAAGATTTATAAAGATATAGTTTTATTTAATACTAAAGGTCGGTCACACTTGGCATATATTTGCCTAAAAAGACGTAACCACTAAATAAAATATATTTGGACTCGTTTATTTATTTGAAAAAACTTTTCTTATTTAGGAGAATATACAACAAATAGTTAGTTTTATTTAATTTGATGATGTTTAATCTTGCAAAACTCTTGTAAGAGTAAACAACAACAAACAAATTTGTGCTAAAACAAGTTGTTACGCTTTCTTGAGTAAATATTTGCCAAGTGTAATCGTACCGTTAGAAGATTTTTTTCACAGAAAAACTGTTTAAACTAAATCTTGGAACAAACTTCAAAGTCAAAAAACTTAGAAAAAAGATTGACTTTATTGTATTGGGAATCAGAAACCGACAAACATTAACTTTTACACTGAACGTAATTCTGCTAAAATGGTAACGAAAAATCAAAATCGTACGAATGTCGCGTTCTTGAACGTAGAAATGCACAAACACAAATGTAATTATTTTATGTTGTTTCTTATTTGGCCAATTTTCATTTGTCTGTTTGTATTTCCTTATTGAGCTAATACGGCCTATAATCTTTTATGTGATTAAAAACACAATTTTAACACATTTTTTTCCCGATGTTAAGTCAATTTTTGTCGACTTCTTCTGGGGATCGTATTTTTTAAATATTATAAATATTATTACATTAAAGAGCAATTTTAAAACATACAATTTCCATTTAACATATATAATACAAAAAACAAAAAACATAGAATTATTATTAAACACATAATACTTAAATATTTTATCTCAGTTTATCACAATTATTTTATATTTTTGCAAAAAATTTAAATTTGATAAGATGCCTTTTTAAGATAAAAAACAATAATTCAATCATTGATATATTTAATATTTTCTAAATAGTAGCTTGTTTATTTAATATTTGTTGAAAGCAAAGAGAAATATCACTTTTTTTGTTAAATATTTAAACACTGTGTTGAAATATGACAAGTGTATTACATTTTTAAAACATTTTTTTTTCATAATTTCCCCTCTAAAAGTATTTCAAAATTATTATTTTTATTTTGTCAAGACAATTTTCATTTATTTGTTTTTAAAGCCATGCCGGTAGTTAGCTTACATAATGTCGTTATGGAGACATACATGGACAACACTTATTTTTTTGAGACGCCATCAAGTCAAGCCAAATATTTGTTTGGTGAGAAACCCACCCAAAATTGGTGTTATAATAAATGAATGAATGAATTCCTTTTGTTACATTTTAATAAATTAATAATTTTGTAATAACAAAACAAAAAGCAGAAAATAAAATAAAAAAGCTGTTTCAATTACACACCCACCTTTAAGTACAAACTAATGAACATATACCTCAAGTGTTGTTGCTGCCAAATTTGGTTTTCTTTTTTAATTTTTTTTTTGGTTAGAGCTTCCTTTCAAACGCATTTATTGTATAAAAATGACCTCATTTTTTCAATTTCATTACAAACAACATTATTCTCATGTAAAATGTATAAAAACAATAACAACAACAACAACATTATGTTTTAACTTAAGCAACAATAAAAATAACAATAACAACAGCAACAACAAGTCAAAACATTTAAATGTCCTCTTTTCCGCTGTTAATATTATTTTTAACATACTTACCAACACAAAAGCCAACTTGTAGTCATGTATTTACACATATATGAATACATTCGTAGTGGCTGTAGAAAATTTCCTTTTAAGAATAAGAGAGAGACAGAGAGAGAGAGAGATGGTTTTTAACTTACGACGAGATATGGAAGAAAAAATAAAGTAGAACATAATGGTGGCATCCATACTACAACTTGTGGCAAAAAAAAAGTGGCACCCAAATGTGCCAACGACGCCATCCATTGTCACTTCCGTTTGTTGAATGTTTAGGCAAGTGTGTGTGTTCATGTTTATAAACGTATACATATGTGTTGTTTGTGTAAGATGAGGGGTGGAAGCAAGCGCAAAACTGAACAATATTTGTACAAATTCCATTTTAGCCTTCAAAATATAAATTAAGTCAAACAAACATGAAAACGAAAAACTAAAACTCCCTCCTTTTAGTATTGGTGTTGTAGTTGTTTTTATTATTTCCTATCTTTTTTTACTTGTGAAAAAGAAAATTGTGTATGAAAATAAAACTTGATATTATAAAAATACCAATTTTTTTGTTATGTTGTTTTACCCAATATAGCCCAAAAGCCAGCAACAAGAGTTTTATTATAGAAAATTGGAAAAAATATATGTAAGTAGAAATAATATTAAAAAGACATGTTCAATTCCTAGTAGTCCTTACATGCATGTGCACAGGAAACTAAACATACCCTGCAGTTAATGAAACGAGTTTAGATTTTCCGAATTTGCATCTTTTTTTAATTGTAAGGCTGGCAAATTCAACTGGCTTCGTTTCGCCGTCAACTAATGGCGTTTTCTTTTCTGGCAAAAATGTTACACGTTTTTCCCATTTCGCACCTTTTTTAATTTTTTTGTGTTCTTTTCTGAAAAAATATCAACACTGCTAAAGTGTAGTGTGTTCTTTTCTATAAATGTCACACTATAAATTTAAAAAATGGTGCACGTTTCACACTCTGTCTTTTTAGAGGGGGAGAATCGCACGATAAAACAGCTGACATTTGTTTGGTTTATGAATGTGTATTTGTGTTAAGAAACAAAAAAATATGCAATATGGAAAATATTACTACTTTTTATGTGCTGAAAAAATTGATGACTTGTTGGAATCATCTTCATCATCTGATGATGATAAAATATTTTATATGTTTATGTAAAGAAATCCACAACCGCGAGTGAAAGGCTTTGTAGAGAACGTAATTAATGAATACTCTAAAGTTGATGTATGTCAAATTTCATAGGACAATATCTCCTAATTCTTATATACAATAATGTATGTTTATATCAGAGATCAGTTATGAGTACTGAAAAAGTGAGTATACTTGAATCATGACTTATAATTTGTTATACTTATACGTACTCATACTTCTCTCAATATCATCAAACCAATATTCATCTTTAAAGTTTGAAGTACGCATTATATTCAGACTTAATCTCATGTATGATGTTGTTTATTTTGACTCTCCTTAACTCAATGTACGTAGACGATAAAAAAATAAGTATGACTCACATACACTCATGCGAGAGTCGTTCATTTTTACAGTCCGCTTATAAAAATTATATAAAATAATAAATGTTATATTTTCCCCAATATGTTTTCCTATAAACCAGAGGTGATCATTTCATAGAACAATTGCTTATTGGCCCAACCCACTACTTTGTTATGCTCTTTTAATTCAGTTGTCTTTCACAAGGCAAATGGTACACATGCTTAGCGGATGCTTTGAATGTTTTTTTAAAACAGTACGTTAAAAAATTATGGTACCATTACGAGAATTTTTTGTAATCAAATATGCATTTGGTAATTCTCAATGCCTTTTGTGTTATAAAACATTTAAAGGTCAATGGGAAACCCTTTTTTAATTTTCAAGATAGGTTTAAAGATTTTGATGCCCTTGAACCATTTCTTGATCTTTTTAAAACCCCCTTTAAAGTTGAAGTTACAAAATATGAGTTAAAAATACAAACGGAACTCAATATTTTGCGAAGCGAAATAATTTTTTAATATTTTTTAAACCGAAACAATTTTTTAGGTTTACTATTTTATAAAAATCGATCGTTTACTTTTTCGTTTTACTGTACCTTTAAATTTGTCTCATTTTCTCACCAATACATAAGCATTTAAATTTTGATCACCTCTGCTATAAACTTACTTGTATGTTTTTATATTTCTTTTTTACTTATTTTGTATAAATACCTAACGGAATATGCTGAATTTTTTTTTTCAATGACTTAACTGAGTTGAATACTTTATGAGTATGTGAGTATTTTTCTTAAGATGTAAATCTAAATACCGTTGTTTATGAATCAAACATATTGGGAATCGTATGAGCTCGATGTCGGCGTTGTAGTCATACTTATATCCACCCGCATTTATAAGTCAACGTTGTTGTGAGTTTGAGTAACTCAGAGTAGTTAAATTTCAATGATTTAAAACCACTTATACTTAAAATGTTATGAGTAGTTGTGAATCGTAAAAAAACGATTCATTGCCGATCTCTAGTTTATATACATATGTATATAATTTTTATAGTTTAAGAAGAATTTGCGTATTAGTCGGGAAGGTGCCATTGGTCTTTTTGAGAGATATTCATTGTCTTATTTCAAGCGTTCTTACCAGGGAGCCATCTGCTTCTTCTTTTTTAAAAAAAAGAAAAACAAATACAGCTGTACATGAAAAAAAGTGTTACACTGTTGTGATTTTATGTTCTATTCTGACCATTAAAAATGCGACAACTTTAAAATGTGGGGTAAACATTATAAAAATGTGCATAATAAAGGTGTAACATTTTATTTCAGAAAAGAAAACACCATAAGTTTTAAATAAATATGGTTAGAGAAAATTTCAAAGGCTCCAAAATGACTCGTTTAAAGTTAAATTTTTGAGTTTATCAATTTATAATGTCGCGTTCCTGATCAACATTTTGTGTATTTAACAAAATAATTACAACCAACATATTATTTACAAAGTGCGTCGCGTTCTCTATCGCCAGTGTATTTTTTATTAAAATAAATGCTTTT
This sequence comes from Bellardia pandia, assembly GCA_916048285.2. NCBI lineage: Eukaryota > Metazoa > Arthropoda > Insecta > Diptera > Calliphoridae > Bellardia > Bellardia pandia. The sequence goes on from OU696531.1 coordinate 53,615,275, forward strand.
ATTATTTTTATATTCGTAAAACGTGAGGGAAACAGAAATGATATGAATGAGAAAACTAAAAGTGGCTCAATTAGGTATACTGCCGCTTTGAAGAAAAGGCAGAGATATTTGCAATAATGAAAGAACAATTACGCTAAAGAAAATTACAAATTTAGGCTTATTTTTCTGCAAGCCAACATTGAAAGAAGCGGTATAAAACTAATAAATAATAAATATTTCTCTTGTGTTGAAATAATTGAAACAAATTTTTATTACAATTGATATATAGTATTGATGTTGCTGGCTTAATCATAGTAAATAATGAAAATATTTCAACATATCAACAGAAAACATTCTGCTTTAAATATCTTTAAAATAGTTTGCTGATCTTTAATATTTCTTTTATTTCGGCTCGAGTTCATTAAATTTTATTTTCATTAAATTATTTTTACTGAAGGTAGGAATTGTTACATGAAAATTATTATTAAAATTTATTGATAATTTTCTTGGCTTAGGATTCGAACCTGGGTTGATTCACAATGTACCGATTAATAAAATGACAAGAAAACAAAATATTAAGGTTTCGTTATTTATTTCATTTGAAATGCGGCCACATTAGGAATGCCCATTACGAACGTGACCCTCTGGCTTTGGTCTTTAAATTTTTACTTCGTAGCAGGTGTCAATTGCTGCTTTTTTAAATTGCAGGGTAATGTATGTAAGGTGTATGTGTATTTGTAAGAATGTAGTTGGCGTATGTGTATGATTTTTAATAGATTTATTTACATTTACTAAAGTACTTAAAATAATATAAAAACCGAAGTAAAACAAATTAACGATAAAACACTTATTTTTATTTCCCAGATAAAGAGATGTTTGAAAAAATTACTGATTTTAGAAGAAATCATCGAATTTTAATTGCACTTCATCTAAAACTGCAAAATTATAGAATGATAAATTCTACAACACGACATGAAAACATTTCTTTGAACTAAATCTAAGTCAAAGGATAGGAAAAATTATCCTGGAGTTAATAAACATTAATAAAAATAGTTTTGTTAGTTAAATAAATGAATAAACTTCAGTAGCTTTCTGCAAAATGTTTCTTCTAGGAACTATACTACACCTTTTTAGTGTTACAAACGAAAGGACATACAGCACAACATAAAAATTATTTCCAAAACAAGTTAGCAATAAATGGAAAATTGAGGTCAAATTATATTTTGTGCAAAGGAGAGAGAGAGAACAAAAGCGAAAAAAATAAATATTAACCATGAATTTTGTATGAAATCTAATAGAAACTGTAAAAATGGTCAATTGTTGGCAACCAAAATTTCTCAGAAAACAAATTTGGCCATAAAATTAAAAGTTTAATAAAAAAAGCGTGAAATTCTTAGGAAGTACACAACATTAGATGGAAAATATTAGATTAATACATTGTTCACATAAAATCCGGTGGAAAAAATATTTTGATATTTTTATAACAGATATTTATTATATATTAAAACCTTAATGAGTTCAAACAAAGCTCGATTTTGTTCATGTTCGAATGTCACGTTCGTGAAAAAAAAATAATTTTTGCAGTCGTCAGGAAATACTCCCTAAGAAGCAAGAAGGTGGAAAATATTAAATTAATACATTGTTCACATAAAATCCGGTGGCATAAATGTTTTAATATTTATGTTACATATTTTTATTATGTAGGGGACACGTTTATACCCGGGGCACCTTTGAACTATGTTGATAAACTCTCAGTTTAACATCACATGACAACCTTGTTTTCTAGTAACGTTAACAACTTTTGCTAATTTTTCAGTCGTCGACCGAATGTAGTTGGGTGAACAAGTTTTTGCAGTGCCATTGTAATTTTTTTTTTTGTAAGAGTGTAAGAAGTATTCAGTGATCGTTTTCTTTCGTGAAATAAATTTATTTCAGTCCAAAATTCATTTCAAACAAAATTAAGTTAAGTTATTTGATATTTATGTAAAAAAATATTTATTATAAATTTCTGTGAAATGGCACGCCAATTCAGGTTTGAACAAAGAAAAAGGGGGCACCTTGAACATGTTAATTTATCAACCGAAATACCAAACATTGTTGATTCTCTCTTATTTTCTGAAAATGACGAATCCAATGCTGAACATGATGCTTTAAAGGAAAATGTAATATCACCTGAAATCGCAAGGCCTTCCTTTTCCGTCTTAATAATATAAAACTTATTTTTGATCTGCATTTTTTTTTATTTTTTAATCGTTAATGTTTATGTGTTTCTTAATAAATAAATCGAATTTATTATATATATAAAAATATAACTGTTTATGTTATTATTTTGGACATAAGCGCTACAAGAAAAAATTGCCGTTCAAAACTGCCCCGTATGGGGGGGGGGCACATTTGAACACAATGACTTCATCCATTAAAAAAATATAAATCGAACTAAAAATAAGTTACTTGTAGACTTAAGCTAAAGTTTATTTCCATATATATTAGTTAAATTATGTAAAAAGTCAATACAAAAAATATAAATTTTTATGTGGCTTGAAAGCAAGAAGTGTTCTAAGGTGGCCCCCTCTCCCCTACTAACACCTTAATAAATTCAAACAAACCTCGATTTTATTCATGTTCGAATGTCACGTTCGTGTAACAAAATCATTTTTTTGCAGAAAATTGTAATAACAATTTAAAATTTTGTGGTTTTAATAAAAAACTTTTAATAAATACTTTATTTTGTGTGTCTCATTCGCTATCGTAATTCCATATTTTTTTTACAAAACTAATGTTTTGTTAATATCTATGTAATGATAGTACAGTCGGCGTTTGTCGCGTTTTAAACCCATGTGAATTCCTGATTCAGGATCGGAAATGAATTACATTTTTTATTGCTTTTATGATCCATTTGTATTGCTAAAATATTGGATGCACAAAACATAGCAATGTACAACAAAAATGCTTTCGAAAAATTGAGGCCAACTTATTTCATGATTTCTTAATTTGTATCTGATAAGGCGTCGAATGTCGCGTTGCGCACAGTAGAAATGTTTAAATGTGACTTTTAAAGTCACAAAATTTAAAGAATTTTCTTTACTTGAACAACATTAAGTAATAAAGTTGATTAAAATTCTACAAAATAAGCAACAATTTTAGTTTTCCTTATGATTTTTTTATTCAAATAAACAATTTCCAAAAATTGCCAAATGCTAAAAAATGTTTACTGAAAATTTCAGTTGAATTGATATTCCAAGGTTTTGAGTTATTTACTAATTATTTTAGGTTCAGTGCAAATAAACAGCATTATTCGAAGCAAAATTTTCGACTTACCTTAATAAAAAATCTGTAACAAAAGAAAGAAAAACAACTTTAAAAAAAATCTAAAATAAAATAATATATAAATTAAGCTTGAAAATTTACAAGGAAGTAAAATAAACAATTATAGCTCGTTTAAACTTGGAGGGAATAAATATGTAAGTAATACTTAAAAAATTACAGTTAAAAATAAAATATTAAAAGCAGGAGAAACCTGAAAAGGGAAAGAAATAAATAATTCCACTTTAGTTAAGAAAAATCTGTGGAAAAATAAAATAATGATAGTAATTCCCAAAAGTAAATGAAAAAAATATATATAAGATCAAAAAATATATATAAATAAATCTATGCACGAAAAAAAAATGTACAAAAATGTTAATAAAAAAGAAATGTATTAAAAAAATAAACTAAAAAAAACAACACAATATAAATAAATACCATCTAGCAAAACAGCAAAAAATATATAAAAAAAATAAAATAAAACATTAAAACATACCAACACATTCATGTCATATTATACACAAACACATAGTTAGTTACCAGCATACAGACATAAATATAACGGAACCATGGTGTACATGAAGAACATGCAATGCTACATAGACATATTTATACACAAACACATTTAAACTCATCATATACGAGTACGTTCGTTGTTTGTTCGTTTTACTTTCGAAAGCTTAAAATTCAACACAATGGACAACAGCAAGCAACAAACATAAATCCTTAATACACACATACATACAAATACTTACACATACACAAACACAAACACTCGCACCGTTTCAAATAGACTGATACACAGTTATATAGTATAACAATACAAAAAAGGATACTTTAACCAAAAAAAAAAAATATATATAAAAAAAGTTTTAAGAGAGAAAAAAATCACTGGTAGCATATAATATTATGGTATTGTACAGTCACATGTACAGATAAAGCTATTTATATACATACGTGCCTACATACATAGATATGGGCATTTCCATAGTTCGGAACGCGACATATTTGAAAAAAAAAATAAAAATATTAAAACATTTTTGTTGCAAATTCCAAGCGAGTTCAGATTAACGCTCTTTTTCCATTTGGACTACTATTTACCGACTTATACCCTTGTTACTGTTTTAGAAAAAATTTTATATAAAAATCAGATTTTTAGTTGAAAATATAAGTGTTCAAAAAATATCGCCCTTTTCGCATTTAGACCATTATTTAATGACTACTAACCACCACGTTAATGATTTAGGTAATTTTTTTTTTTTTATAAAAATCGGTTTTAATTGAAAATGTAAGTAATCACATATTATCGTCCTTTTTTCATTTGGACCACTATTTACCAACTTAAGGCTTTAAGTTTATATTCTAATTAATTTGCATATTAAAAAATTGACTTTTGTTTGAAAATACAAGTGATCAAAATTATCGCCTTTTTCTCACTTGAGCCGCAATTTAGCGACTTATAGCCTAGTTTATGTTTAAGGTAACTTTTGTTTGAAAAAACAAATTTTCAATGGAAATATAAGCGATTGCAAATAAAAAATAAATAAAAGAACAATTATTATTTTTATTTTGAACTGTTAATTTTAAATCATTGATATTTCTTTTATTTCGACTCGAGTTCATTGAATTTAATTTTTCATTAAATTATTTTTACTGAAGGTAGGAGTTGTTAAAAGTTTTTAATTACATTGGAAAAGTTTAGGCCTGATTAGCTTAAAAAATGAATATTTAATAAATTTAACTTTGGCCAACATTCAACATACAAATAAGCGATTGCAGTTTATCGTCCTTTTTTCATTTTACCGACATAAAGCCTTGTTTATGTTTCAGTAAATTTTCATATCAAAACTCGATTCTTTGGTTGAAAACATAACATAAATAAGATTATAATACCTTTACCATTTTGGAACACTATTTACCATGTGCGTGAAAATAAATTTGAAATTTAAGTCCGTAGACACAAACCATTTATGTTAACAAAGTCATGCTAACTAAAAGGACTTTGGTCCTTCTCTCACAATTCTTTGAGAGCGAGCAGAAAAAAGATATTTATCTAGAAAATACTAGGAATCGCTCCTAATATTTTTTCCACCCACTCTCAAAGAATTGTGAGAAAAGGACCAAAGTCCGTTTTTAAATTTCAAAAGTGATTTTTTCGAAAAATCGGTATAAAAAAATGTTTTTAGTGTGATATATTTACTTCTTTCAATTTATTGAGACATTTTTATAGATGATGATTTTTTTAATTTTTTTCCAACTGTTTTTTTGTCAAATATCATTGGTAAATATATATGTATACACCAATACCTCACTTTGCGTCGAGGTTACATTAAAAAAAAAACACGACGCAAATTGAAACGACTCAAAGTAAATTAAAATTTTCTATAGCAAACTATGTAAAGATCGAAGATAGGTTCTAGGGTTATGAAAATACTAAGTCGTCGGCTTTCTTTCTGTTTGCTGAACATCTTTTTTTTTTTCAAAGTAAAATAAATTTCCTTGTAGCAATTGTCTGTACTATCGTTTTTGTCTGTATATCGCTGAATAATGTTTTACTTTTTATGTCATCAAATAAGCTTTTTGCTTTTATCTGAAATAGCATTTTACTTAATGGTATTCTCTGCGCAACTTGATTTTCAATTCAAATAGAAAGCAAGGACTCCATTTCGACCATCAAAGCACTTTAGCACCTAATACTGTTGCAGATTTTGCAAAAATTTAAAAAAAAATTAAAGACTTGAACAACGCAACCTCGATACTCTAACGACGCACAGTGAAGATTATTACTAATTAAGCAGCGTCGCAACTTCGAAAAAAAAAACGCCAGATGCGAGGTACTACGAGGTATTGGTGTAACGGATTTAAACTGGTCTCATTTAATTAGTTAACATGACTCTGTTAACATAAATGGTTTGTCTCTATGGAGTTAAATTTCAAATTTATCTTCACGCACATCTATTTATCGATTTTTAACCTTGCTTATGTTTTAGGTAATATTTATATCTATGAAAAATTTACTTTTTCCTTAAAGTATAAGTAAACACGTATTATATGCTTTTACCATATGGTCCATTATTTATCAACTTACAGCCAAGTTTCAGTTATTTGTAATATTCAAAATCGACTTTTGCTTAAAAGTATGAGAGATGATGACATTACATTAACAAAAATTAAAAATATACTTTTTTCTTTATTAACATACATATCGACAGTTCAATTCCAAACCATGCTATGTCGACTTAGCATGTTTTTATTTTTTTGCGTTTTTGAATTTAGATTTTTTCAACTTAAATTCTGTCAAATTTTGGTTATGATTGGCTAGTCCAATCAAAAGTTATAAACAACAAAGTGCTACCTCATATGGTTTTTTAGATATCGCCAGTAAACTTCAGGAGCTTTTTTTGCAAAACTCACTTTTTCGACTTAGCTTGTTTTGGAATTGAGCTGTCGATATGAAAAGGTGGCTTATGACTCAAAAAAGAAATTGCGAGACACAGCTGTTGATGCTGGATTTTCAATAAAATTCAGTTTTTCTTTCATTTGTGCTCTTCTTTCTCTACATTTTTAGTACACTTCTAAGCAAGTTAGGACTTTCTCTTTCACATGAAAGAGCGTCTCAAAAACTATCGAAACCAAAAAAAAGTGGAAAAGTTTTTTTGAGTCTTAAGCCACCTTTTCAGAGGCCGGGTCACATATACATTTTTTAACCATCGAGAAGTTCATTATATAGAAATAGTCTATATTAACAAATCGCTAAAGGAATTAATTGTTTAAATAATTTTTGTAAACAACAAGAGTTTGATGCTTAACAATTTCCTTAAAAACTTAATGCACAAAAATGCTGCTAACAATTTGACGAATAAACTCTTTACATTCTCTGAAACACAGCCACAAGGTAGGACCAAAAAAGTCTGATTATATATTTAACAACTACAAAAAAAAAAACAACTAAAACAAATTCAAAAAATACTAAAACTTTAAGCAGAGAAGGACGAGTGTACAAGTTTATGGGTATATAAATAAAAATGACCAACATGTATTGTATGTTTAAGTCAACATTGAGTAAAAGAAACAATAAAAAAACCCCCCGAAAAAATAAAGGACCTAAGCAGCAAACACAAAAAAAAGGTACTGCTACACAAGACTCTGTATGGAAGTAACAGCAACTACAACGAATTGTTTTATATGCTCATTTATTTATTTAATGGCTAAAACGAGAACTGAATGTTGGCAGAAAATGAAAAAAAAATTAGAGATGAAAATAGAGATCCCAGGAAAAAAAGGATACCGACCAACACACTTCAGAAAAAGGGATACATTTTAGCAGAAAAGTATAAGAAAACATAAGCAACAAAAAAAAAACAACTTCTATATTTAATTCCTAAAACAAGTTAGTTTTTACTTAGTGACAGATATAGATTTTTATGCAGCTTTTATTTTGCGATTTTTTTTAAATTTATTTATCATTTTCATTTCTTTTGTTTGTTGTGGGTTTTTGGATTTTAGGGTGTTTCATTTATTTGCCAGCATAGAAATTTCCTTTTTTATTTATTTCCTTTCCAAAGACCTTTGTTAAACCTAATTTGAGTATATGAAATCCTTGTAATTATTTAGTAAACACTTTGAGGGAGATTATTTTTATTATATTTTATGAATTGTTGTCATTTGCTGTGATGTGCAGGATATGACAAGAAGAGTCAAGTAGAAATTGTTTGCAAGAGCCTGCCAGAAGTTATGTTGCAAAAGTTAATAAATGCTTCATTTTAGTTTTCTTGTTATACATATATATACATATATATACAGCTATGGAGAGAGAAATAGCGCACCAATTGCCTATTAAGTACCGAGCGTATTATATTGGAAAATGAAATGATAATAACTATGCTATTCTTTTTGCAAAATTCATTACAATTATTCTGTTAACTTAAGCACGTTCTTTATTTGATTATATTTTGTTAAAGATTAATTTGGACAATGAAATAGCGCACAGTTATATCGATTTTAAATAAAAACATTTAGTTGATGCTAATTTCGGTGGTAAATTCTTTTGTAATTTAACAAAAAATATTGTTAATCATTAATTTTGTCAACCAAAATGAAAAGAGGATCGCACTGCTCACTTGAGAAAAAAAAAGGTTATTCGAGAACAACAAAAGGCTACAAAACCAACAAGTCATCGAGAACAATAATGACTGAAATAAATAAGGAATTTAGGTTAAATGTTTCCAGCAGAATTGTACGAAGACGACTCAATAAATCAGCTTTATGGTCGTGTAAGTAGAAAAAAACACTTATGCCAGAAAATAATATAAAGGCAGGATTGTGTTTGGTAAAACTATACCGGAACAAGGATATCAAATTCTGGAAAAGAGTGCTTTTCACAGACAAAACCAAAATTAATATGATTGGGCCTGATGAAAAAACATTTGTACATCGGGGGGGAAAAACAAGAATTCAATCCCCTTTATACTACTAAAACAGTAAAGTGCGCTATTTCTCTGTCCATAGCTTTATATAGGGGAGAGGGGGCACCTTAGAACACTTTTTGCTTGCAAGCCACATAAAAATTTATATTTTTCAATTATTGACTTTTTACATAATTTAACTAATATATATGGAAATAAACTAGAGAAAATGCTTAATTCAGGCTTACCTATATGTATTTTAAATATGGTCACACTATCTATCAGCTGTTTTACAAAAATAAAAACATTAAATTATTAAAAATTATTTATTATTTTTCTTCTTTATACCTACGACGAATTTACACAGCGAATCACCAACTAGTTCGATATGTGGTGAAAAATTCGTCGTTCGTCTCAGTTGTGTTCCTGTCATTAATTATTAACTACATTTTTTATTTCTTCATACGTATTTATTGCTTTTACTCTGCTTACTTAGAAGATTTATAAAAAAATAAAACATCATAATTAGCAAAGACTCTCTTTAATAGAGGGAGAGAGAGAGAGAGAGACAGAGCGAGAAAAGAAGAAGCTATAATAAAAATAGTGCAATAGACGCTCTTTCATCAAAAAGTAAAGAGACAATTTACTTGCATTTCATTTACTTACTTTGATTTGCTTGCTCCAAGCAACAACAATTAACACAGTTTAGAAAACAAGGAAGAAGCACAAAATCAACTTTTTTACATTCATACGAATACATAAGTACATACATACATATGTACATAAATATTTTTGGCAATTTGCGTTTATATTTTTTATTTGCAATTAAATTACACTTTTTTCCATTATTTTAATAAATATTTTATGACTTTTTTATTGAATTAACATATATTTTAATGATTTAACACTTTTTGTTTAATTTAAACACATTTTACTAAAAAAATTAAAAACGAACGCTATCGAAATCGACCGACTTTAAGAAGTATAACAGAGAAACTAAAGAAGTTATATAATTGGACGGACAGTGTTACCATTCTTCGGTAATATGAGTAATGTTCAAGGAGCTTGTAAAAAGAGAATAGGTTTTCTGGATTACAAAATTTACTAAGTCGATTTTATATACATACTACATACATATGTATGTACATACTTATAATACGTAAAGTATTTAAATGTAATGAAGTAAACAACAATTTGTTAATACATATACTTAAAAAACAGAAATTAAAATTAATTTCCTCTTCTAAAAATGCGTATGTAGGTATGTTTTGCGGGGTCGGTTTAACTGAACAACATTTTAATTCAATGGCTTTAAAATCGCTAAATTTATCAAAAACTGCAACAGTAGATACTACTCAACTTTAATTTTTCATTAACAATAGCCCAGTATTGTTCAATATAGGAATCTAAATCATGCCAAAACCCTTCAGAATAGTGGTGACATCTGATAAGAAATAAGTTCGATTCTGCAGCCATTTTTTTTAATATAAATATCCGATGTCATGGTTAAAGATGATTTTTACATATTGCAGAAAAGTCTAATGGGAGCGAAAATTAAACTAATTAAAACAACTGGACTGGAACTAACGTCAAATTTCGCCCAACACAACGGATTAGTCGATGTCAATTAGTTGTGTAAATTTGTCGTATGAAGCACAATATCGACGAAAAGTAATAAATAATTTTTAATATTTGATTTAATGTTTTTTAGGTAGTGTGACCATATTTAAAAAAAAATATATATAAAAATAAACATTAACAAAAACACAGGTAAAACAACTTTTATAAACTATTTCGTATATTTATTTAAAATTATATAAAGTAAAGAATAAAACAACAATTAAAGTAAAAATTAACATTATTAATAAAACATTAAAAACTTAATCAAACGCGGGTTTTTCGTCGCTCGGTGGCACAAGAGTTATACGTGTGTATTATTGTGTATATTTTCTTATACCCAAATGTGTTTTTTTTTGGCGACGAATATTCGAGACCAAAAAATCGTCGTTGGTCCTAGTTGCGTTCCTAGCAGTGCGCGTTTGTTCCTCGGTTTGAACTATTTTTTTTTTTAGAATTTTGAGGTTTTAAAATAGTTACAAGGTAAACAATTAAATAATTTATTTTGAATTTTGAAGCGTTCGCTATTATGAGTTTACGGTTTCTCAATCGCCGTGAATATCTATCAAAATTAGAAAACAAACAAAAAAATAAACAACTTAAAGTGAAAACGAATAATATTGTCCAAGGTGGAAAAATTTAAATTTAAGCCTTATGTATACAAGCAAACATCGTAAAGCAGGCAGTAATGAAGGAAAAAATCAAATATTTATAATTATAACGGGAAATATTACCATCCAACTTATGGTATGCCAATGGGCAACCCCCTATCGCCTACAATAGCTGATATAGTATTAGACACCTTACTTGACGAAATAATTAATAGACTAAAATTCAAGGATATTCATAACAAAATACGTTGACGATCTTTTCGCGGTTATTAAAAAGAAATGTGAGAAAACAATTTTGGAAACACTGAACACATATCATAAGAAAATACAATTTACTATTGAAAAGGAAAATTTTGCACAGATACCATACTTAGACATGAACATAATAAGAGATGGAGAACATATTATCACTAATTTGTACACGAAACCGACTTCCTCAGGAAGACTCATCAATTTTAATTCTACCCAACCAATCAAATTGAAAATAAACACAGTCACAAATTTCGTCGATAATATAATCAACATGAGCCACGTACAATTCAGAAATGAAAACATCCAGAGAATTAGACAAATACTAAAAAAGAACGATTACCCATCACACATCATAATCAACACCATTAACAAAATCCTCAGCAGAAATACAAACAGAAATAAAGACGTCGAAACGAACGAAACTATTTTTTACAGTGTACCATTTATTCCTAAACTGACAGAAAACAGAACCTTAAGGAATATAATAAACAACAAAAACATAATGATAGCTGTCAAATCCAATTCCACACTGAGCAGCGTTGTCAACTTTGAAATTTCAAAACGCACCGAAATGGAGAAAAAAGCGCACCATTTACAAAAAAACGCACCAAGTTAAGAATTCCGTTTTTGTTTCAAATACATATTTATTGAATTAATTTGAAATTTTTTAATATCATAAATTCTATAAAAAACACTTTATCAACGATTATTAGTAAAAGTAATAATAGTAAAGCCTTTTTTTAATAAACGAACTAATAAAGACAAAATAAGAATTTAACCACTCAAAATTTAACTCACAATATGATATTCGGAACTAAAGTACTAATTGGTAAAAAAGCTAATTTCAGTAAATATTTGGTACTTTTTTTATATATTTTTGTTTTCTAGTTAAAGTACTTCTATTTGATTTTTTCCAATAAAATTTGTTATAATTCCACTGGTACTCTAATCCTGATTGTTCGTTTAGAGTTCAGTAGACCAAACCATCAAGTTATACAATAATTATTTACATGTTTGAAATGTTAATTTGATTTTCAAACAAAGATTTTTGAAGAATTTGATTTCATTTATCATAAATTCGTATTTAAAATACATTTTTTCATCGTATAGATTTCATGACTTATGAATTATTAAAAAACTGCAATAAAGATTTCATCACATTTTCGAAAAAATTAAAAAACGCACCGAAATAAACAAAAAAAATTTGCAGTGTTGAATGAAATGGTACTCAAACAGGTGTATTTTATTGTAGAAAGAGTATTTCTCACACTGAAACAAAAAGTTGTGTTGAATTTGGTTTGGTGCCACCAAAAATTAAAAAACGCACCAAAATTTAAAAAAAAGCGCACCGCGCACCAACTAAAGAATTTTTCGCACCAAAAATTAAAAAAGCACCAAAAATGGTGCGAAACGCACCAAGTTGACAACGCTGACACTGAGGCCTGTGCGTACTAACAGAAAAATCAAAATAGATAAAATGAAAACAGAAAATGTTGTTTACGAAATTACATGTAAAGGGGATGAAAGCGATCAATGTAATAAAGTTTATGTTCTGATTACGAGACGCATGTTGGGAACGAGAATAGCAGAATATTAAGCAGACGTATGAAAGGGAAAGGAATCAATTGGACTCTCACAACCAGTGTTGCCACGAAAAAAAATTTTTTGTAACCAACATTTATGAAAAAAATAACCAAATTAACAAAAAAATAACCAATTTTAAATGCATGTACTATTTATTTATTTTTTGTAATTTTAACTATAATTTGTACTTTAAGGTAACAAAAAAAAAACATAAAACAACGTATTTTACAACACAACTCCTAATACTAAAAAATAATTTTTTTAAAAAATTAAGCGTCATATTTTGCAAAAAGTAATGCAAAGAAACATAAGCTAATGCTACAATTTGTAAAATTTAAAATTCCAATACTTTACATTAAGTTTTGCAAGTTTAATTATTAATTTTTAATGTCTTAAACAAATATAAAAAGTATATAATAAAAACAACAAATTTTTCATTGCCAATAAAATAGGGAACTAGAAAGTTACTCTCTTAAATACTAAAAAACATGTAATTATATTACAATAAATATGGAGATCACTTTTACTTAAAATGTCACAGCTTGAGTTTTAAAATTTGTCTTTGGCAGACCAAACAAAATGGGCATTTTGTTGATTTTTGCACAATTCTTTTGCTTGCAATATATTACTAATTGTCTTTATTTGTTTTGTCCTAAATTTTGTTTTTATCAAACTAAGCTGAGAAACTGTTCTTTCAGCTGCAGCGGAACTGTGGGGTAATGTCAATAAATTTTGTACGAAATTTACAAGTTCTTTAAAACAATTTTCGTTTAGGCCATTTTTGTATGTTGAAATTTTATCCCAAAATTTAAATTCACATAGTAAATATTTTCTGTAAAAAAAATAACCAAAACAGAAAAAATCTACACATGTACACATTGCGAAAAAAAATAACCAATTTTGGTTAGAAATAACCAAAAACGGCAACGCTGCTCACAACGCGCAAAAGAGAGCGGATATACCGTTGAATTTAAGAGTGTGGAAATACTTGACAAGAAGAAATCCGAAAATAAGAGATACACATTGGAGACAGCGTTGCCGTTTTTGGTTATTTCTAACTAAAATTGGTTATTTTTTTTCTCAATGTGTACATGTGTAGATTTTTTCTGTTTTGGTTATTTTTTTTTACTGAAAATATTTAGATTTTAAGACAATTAGTAATATATTGCAAGCAAAAGAATTGTGCAAAAATCAACAAAATGCCCATTTTGTTTGTTCTGCCAAAGACAAATTTTAAAACTCAAGCTGTGACATTTTAAGTAAAAGTGATCTCCATATTTATTGTAATATAATTACATGTTTTTTAGTATTTAAGAGAGTAACTTTCTAGTTCCCTATTTTATTGGCAATGAAAAATTTTTTGTTTTTATTATATACTTTTTATATTTGTTTAAGACATTAAAAATTAATAATTAGACTTGCAAAACTTAATGTAAAGTATTGGAATTTTAAATTTTACAAATTGTAGCATTAGCTTATGTTTCTTTGCATTACTTTTTGCAAAATATGACGCTTAGTTTTTTAAAAAAATTATTTTTTAGTATTAGGAGTTGTGTTGTAAAATACGTTGTTTTATGTTTTTTTTTGTTACCTTAAAGTACAAATTATAGTTAAAATTACAAAAAATAAATAAATAGTACATGCATTTAAATTTGGTTATTTTTTTTTTAAATTTGGTTATTTTTTTCATAAATGTTGGTTACAAAAAATTTTTTTTCGTGGCAACACTGATTGGAGAGCTTAAGAACAGTGATGCCAACTTTTGAGACTCAAAACGCGTAAACATTTTTGAAAAAGGGCTAAAAAGGGCTAAATTTAAAAAAATCCGTTTTAAACCACATCCAGTCAAAATTTTCAATAAAGTGCGAAAAAGGGCTAAATTATAAAATGTTTCTTTTAAAAATCAAAACAACAAACATATTTTTATAAAATAATTTATTAGAAAAAAAATTACTACCATGAGATACATATTTCAATTACATTTCATACTACATTTTAATAAATAAGGTACATACGTACATACATACATTTAAATTGGTCGTTACTGAATGAAATTTTGATTTCTTGTTCACATCATTTTCAGTCCATAAGACGCTATCAATAAAATATTTAGATTTTTTATACCTATTCGAATTAATTTTTGAGCACACTTCGTCAGGTATTTTGTAGTTTGAACAACATACATTATCCCTTTTTAGGCTACATTTAATGTGTATTAAACTGTTACACGTATTTTGTTTCTAATTTTATTTTTGAATACATTTTTGAGACTAAAACTCCTCTCAACTTCTGCATTTGAGTACGGATATGTCAATATGTGCATGACAAAACTGGACAATTTAAGGAATGGGTTATTAACAATAACATTATTTCTATATTATAAGATTAAGGCCAATTTTCTTTTTTCGCGTTTTGAGTGACTAAAATCGGGCTAAATCTAGCCCGAAAAGGGTTAATAATACTAAGCTCCAATACATGCCTGCAATTAATTATAAGTAATAGTTCTGTGATATCCGTAGTTATAAGTTTGACGATTCTGTGATTTATTTTATATTTATACAACTGTAATTATTTATTTATTTATTTATTTTAATTAACTTGGTGTCGTGTTAGTCCCGTTTTATTTACAATATATATTTTTAATAATAACAAATGATGTAATATAAGAGAAATTATCTTAATAAAATAGCTCCTGAAGAAGTCGAAAACCCACATCGTCGAAACGTAGAGCAAATTGATGAAGTAAATTGTTTCATTTACATCATTGAAAGAAAAAATATAATTGATAATATCCAAACATTAATATTTATTGAAAAGTTAAAAAAAATATGTAGAATCAATCAATTAAATAATAACATAGGCTTAATTATGTTATTCTTTATAACAAATGTAACAGGAAAATATGTCGCGTGTTATATATACTAAAACTTGTAAAATACAAAGTCACATTATTGAATTGTATTAGTAAAGTAAAGAATTATGTTCCAATTCGCAGGTTTTTTCACACTTCTCAAAATTCAGTCGAAAACGTGTTATATTTTTTGTCGCGTTCTTCAACCTATGTTTTTTTTTATTACATCAAACAAAATTGGCCTTAAACATACAAAGTTGGACAAAATAAAGTGGAGTATTGTAACCTTCTTCATTTCTTTTTGATATTTGTTTTCTACATGTATTATTTACTATTGATTCACAGTCCTCTCATTTGTTTGAGTATCTGAAATATTTACATAAACATTGCAATTTTATAAAGTCGCTCAATTATATTTCCAAAGTAATGTGCTTTTCTGTTAACCTTAAAAATAGATATTGATTTTTTTTTAATTTGTGTTGAGTTTTTAAAAAATTATAAACTATAGTGAAGTACTTATTTATTTAATTTAATTTAACTTAAAATATTACAAAATAAGGCTAGACCCAGACTTTTTGAAATGAGGTCTTTAACCGAAAACGAAAAAGATTTATTGGTACTAGATCGTGAAAATGGGATGAACCAGAAAGCTTTGAAGTTCTAAGTTTAAGATATCGGAATCAACGGTCAAAAAAAGAATTGCTTTGTATAAAATATGAAACAATAGCCTAAAGAACTTATGTGTCAGAAAACGTAAGACCACAAAGTTAGACGATGATTATATTGCAATTCTAGCAAAAACAAATTCTTTTACGACAGCTAGAGATATAAAGGAGGAACTAGAATTAAATATTTCGACTCGAACTGTCCAAAGAAGACTTAAGAAAGCGGTCTAAAAAGTACGTTCTCTAAAAAAAACCCCTTCTACGAGCTGCAAATATGAAAGAGCGGTTAGACTTTGCAAAGCAGTAGATAAATATGCCTGAATCATTTTGGAGTAAAATTATTTGGTCAGGCGTGTCAAAATATGAACTCAAAAATTGCAAGAAGCGAAAATGAGTATGGTGTAAACCAACACAAAGCCTGAAATCAAAAAACCTTATCCATACTGTAAAGCATGGTGGTGGAAGGATGTTATTGCTCTTCTGGAGTTGATAAACTTGTAAAAATTGACTAAAAATAACTGGAGAGCACGATGTAAAGATTTTAAAAGGAAAATCTTTATAGCAGTGCTGAGGAAATGGGCTTGGCGCTAGACTACTTTCTGTTTGATAGATCAAATATGTATGGTGTGTCCCCTCAATTATTCTATCGTGGCGAATATGCCAAGTACACTTTTTGTTTATCAAAATAAAGTTTTTTTTAAGTGAAATACACTGTTTTCTTAAATAAATTTCTCAATAATTTCGTTTTTTATTATTATTATTATAGTTTGCTATACACAAGTGCAAAGTCTATGTTTTCATTATTTATTATCATATCGACTGCTAGTATTAAATAAGCATTTTTAGAGTAAATTTAGTGGCAATTGAGTCTAAAAATCAAACGGTTTAAACAATAAAAATTAAGAAAAATTTTATTAAAAAATGTCTTAAGTCCAAAATTTAAAAAAATATGCGTGTTGCTAAAGTTTGTCTATGTTTTACTTACATATATAATATATAAATTGCATAAAATGCTTAATACAATAGATTTCAGAATGCATTTTTGTGTCTATTTAAAAATTGGCTTTAAAAAGATAAATTAATATTTTCTGTACTGAGTAATTGTACAGTTTCAGCCAATTTGAGCACTGGTTTTCCAAATATATGAATCTAAACCTTTTCATTTTACATTGATTTTGAATTTTCAGGCTCCCGATAAAAAAAAATTATTTACGAGTCAAGCCATGTTCAGGTTTCAGTTAATTTTTAAATTAAAAAATCAATTTTTGATGGAAAATATGGGTTATCACAGACTATGGCTCAGTTAATGTTTATGTTAATTTTCATTGGAAAAATCTACGTTTGATTGATAATATACAGAATTTTACCTTATTTCTATTTGGAATATTTTTTACTCACTAATAGCCACGTCATGTAAATGTTCATATGAAAAACGGGTCTTGGTTGCAAATATACCTGATCACAGATTATTATCCTTTTTATATTTGGAAAGAAATTATTTACGTCGGTTAGAGTTTATAACGCACTTAACATGCTTACACAACTTCCAAAGTAAAATGGATCACGAACGCTACATTCGTACGACTTTGTTTCTTGTTTCAAGTAGTATCACTATGCTTATAATTTAATTTTTTCCAATATATTAGTAATTAACATGGGATTCAGAACGTGACAAAAGAAGACATCTCGTTTTTGACTGCATCTAAATAAATGCAAAAAGCTTAAAATAAGGAACATAATTTTTTTACAGCGTTGTTTGTTTCTTTCTGTAAATAGTTGGCATCTTGAAATATTTGCATTCGTTTTTCTTTGCATCACTTAGAGTGATTTAGCACGCGACATTTATAATGTGACATATTTTTTCATAATGTAATAAGTATTAGTTGAAGCAGCAACAATAGCTTTGTATTTATTTATTATTTATAGGTTCGGCACACTTTTTACATAGAGCGTGAAAAACTTAAACTGTTTAATCAAGCCTTCTAGTAGTCAATTTTATTGCTTTTCCCAATAAAGAAGGAAATAAAAGGATTTGCTTGTTCTTTCTATTGTACAAATTGGTTTGCCCTTTTTTCTAACGGCAGCTTGATACTTGTTTTGTAACAAAATTTGGGCTGCTTTAATTAATGAATCTCTTAAAATTTTTCCATTTATCCATTTAAATGTACATATTAAAATAATAAAAACATTTATTTTGGACTAAATATACGCTTAAAATGGCGAACGCTTCAGACGTTAAAAATCAATTTAAAATCGCCTGAATCGAAGCGGGTTTGTTCGCATAAACTTCAGACTTTACATATCCCCACAGCAAAAATGCTAACGGTGAGATATCACACGAACTTGGTGGCCAATCGACCGGCCCTAAACGTGAAATTTTGTGCTCACCGATATGTTCTCTCAATAAATCGATTGATTGTTGCGATGTATCCCAAATGCGCCGTGTTGCTGAAACCAAATGTCACTGAGATCACGAGCTTCAATTTCAGGCATCAAATAGTCGGTTATCATGGCACGATGCGAACGGTGCGAACGTAACCACTCTCGTACACTCTCAGCTACGGCCGCTTTATTTTCTTCACAGCGTGCTGGACGTCGTCTATTCGGTCGAATATTATCCAATAATGAATGCTGGGTCTCAAAATAGGTGATGGTGTTGGGAATATTACGCTCAGTAGGCCGATTATGTTGACCATAAGTTGAGCAAAGTGCACGAAACACATTCCTCACAGAACGTGAATTTTCGTAATAAAGTTGAACGATTTGTGAACGTTGTTCAGGCGTAAGTCTTTCCATTATGAAATGCCAAACAAAAATAACAGCACAGCATCACACGACTCATACGTGATCTGTCAAAAAATGTCTATTAACTAACAGTATCTCTACTTTAATCACCCATTACTTTGTATTAAAATAATTTTTAATTTTTCTTAATATAATGTTAGAAGAAATCAATTGAAACAACGGGATCTAACATTTTAAATGATGTTACTGTGGAAATGCCCATATAAAGTGCTGTACCTGTTAAATATTTTTAATATTATTGGCATATTTTAATCTGTACTATGTTCTGTAACTCCTGCGTCGAGAAGATTTTCGATTAAACTGTGTAGAATGAAACAGTAATGCCAAAAATTGAAACAAACAGCTGTTGTTCTCACAAAACTGTGTCTGTAACTTTTTTTGTGAATAATCGCTGTAACGTAAAAAAAATACTCGTCCGTTTACAAAAAGTGTGTCTAAAATTTTTGTGAGAAAGCTTCTCGTTTTAAATTTTCAAATACACTCACAAATAAAAACGCGGCTAGATATAATTTTAAAATAATATATAAATGCAATTTAAAATTGCAATGAATAATAACACATTATTATATATTTTATACATAATATTTTATGTATCAAATTATTAAATTTCTTTTAGCAAAACAATGTTTTCTTTTTTACACCACGAAACTATTTTTATTTTATTAAAAATTATTTTGTAAACCATAAACATTTAATTTAAAGTAAATTTAAGTAAATTTTGTTCGCTGACAACGAATTTGAGTTCTATATTTTGACATTTCTAACGTTACAACGTAATCCTATTTGATAGTTTTCGACCTGAAATAAGGTACGGCAAATATTTACTCAAAAAAGTGTAACCCCTTGTTTTAGCTCAAATTTGTTTGACGTTGTTTACTCTTACAAGAGTTTTGCAAGATCAAACAGCATCCAATAAATTAAAACTAAATATTTCTTGTGCTTTTGCCAACAAAGCAAATATGTGTTATTTAGTGGTTACGTCTTTTTCGACAAATATTTGCCAAATATGACCGTGCCTTTACACACATTTTTCTCACTTTTCGAGAAACGTTGGAATAGTTTGTTTCACACCTTTTTGACTCTAGAAGTTTTCATTAAAGCTACAGAACATGGGCACTGATCTTGTAAAATTCTTTGTAATATATTAAGATTTCTTTTAAAATTAATTATGAAAAATTGTTTACTTTTTGATTTTGATCCAACATTATTGCTCATCGGTTCACTTTCACCCCATAGTGCTAATAAATATTAAATTATTCTCAGGTCACTCTCTATACATAAGCAATAACTTTAGTTAAAATTCCTTAAAAAAAACAATTTTCATTTAGTTTATAACTAAAAAACCCTGTTACAACAAACATATTTGTTGCAAAAGAATATTGTGGCAAAATCCCAAATAAAAATAAATGTTAAAATAACAATGTATTAAGTGAACTTAAAACTCTTGGGACAAAAAGAGGATCAAAACGGAAAGGGAAGACGTACATACATACAAACAAACATACACTCACAAGAAAGGACAAAGAACATATTTTAATGCGGGTGATATGAAAGTTACATGGGAAAAAAATTCCATAAAAATTTAAAAAAAAAAAACTAGAAACATATATGAGTATGTATGTGTGTGTAAAACAGAACGGTCGGTCACTTTACCAACTAACACATGGGTTAAGCAAATAACACTCAAATACTAAAAACATATACATACATAATTACATACGAGTTACATACATACATTCATAGCATACCCAGCAACACATTTTAATAATAACAATAATTTACCCCTTCTTTGGTCATAATTTTCTTGCTTATTTGCTAATTTTTTTTTTTGTATTTTTCTCTTTCTTTTATTAAATTTGTTTGTAGATTAAACAACAAAATATAGCAAAAGGAAAGAGAAAGGGTAAAAAGAATAAAAAGGTTTTAGTTGTATAACAAAAGTGTTGGGTTGTACAATTTCCACACCCACTCACATCGTTACAGCATGTAAGCTAATCTATTATACCCCGTTTGTGGGCAATTGGCATTTGTATATACTACAAAAATGACATAGATTTCTCAAAAAAAAATATATGTGTATATAATAAATAGAATAATAAAATAGAAATGTTGGAAAAAAAGGTAAAAAGGCTTTTATAGTTTGGTTATATGTAGCTTTCTGTTGATTTTGTAGATGTATTTGTTTCTTTTTAAGTAATTTTTTACATTTTCTTTTCAAACTGTCAAAGTAAAGAGAAATAAAAACACACACTCCCAACAATCATAGATTTATTTTTGGAATTCAATACTTAAGTTTTTTTAACATTGACATTGCTGTTGCTGTCTATCATGTTTAATTTTTATACACACACACACACTTTCGGATTTAACTTAAGTTTTAAGCAAAAAATTCATAGAAGCAAAAAACTTATAAGATTGTAGTTTTATACAAGTATTGGATTATTGGGAAAACATAGCAAGCACATTAGAAATGTATGTATGCACAGGGCCGGCAAAAATAATAGCACTTCAATCATTTATTTGATATCTGCAAATGGCGAAATATTTTATGGACGGACGAAAGTAAAATCAGTTTATTTGGTGGAAAGATTCATATGTTAGACGTCCCCCAAATGCAGAATGCCAATCTACAATTCACATGTAAGGTGGTAAAGCATGGTGGTTACGAAGTGGGGCCAATACGACCATTGCATACAATTAACAATGGTTCAACGTGTTTACGTTGCCAAACTAAATAATGTTATGAGGAAAGCATATGCCATGGATGAAATGCCATTGATTTGGGTATTGCAACAAGACAACATACCCAAAACATACAAGCAGAAAAGCACCTCAGTGGTTCATTGACAACAATATTGCGGTCATGGAGTGGTCAGCGCAATCGCCTGACTTGAACCCAATAGGGAATCTTTGGGCTGACGTAAAGAAAAGTGTATCTCAAATAAAACCGGCTAACAAGGAGCATTTTTCGGCTATAGTGCAGGAGTCGTGCGTGAAAATACCTAAAGAAAGATGGAAAGCTTAATTAACTCCATACCAAAGCGCTCCGCCGTCATTATTGCCAACAAAGGCCAGGCAACAAAATATTAATAAATTATTTGTTTCATCAGCATCATTTTATTTATTTCAAATATACAGTGCAACCTCGCTTAACGCAATTAATAGAAAATTCGGCTGTTGCGAAAACTCAGGTTGTTGCGAAAAACGAGTCACATTTTTTAGGCTGCATTTTTTTTTTGTGGTGAAAATTAAGAAAAAAACGAAAAACAAATTATATATTAAACCCCTTATTCATAATTGTCAAAGGTTTATAACAGGCTTATAAAGCAAAATTTTGTACGGATATTTGCTTTATAAGCCTGTTATAAACCCTTGATAAGTTTTTATGAATTAGACTGTAATTATTTTTAAAATAAATTCATTAATCTTTTCTTTTTTTTTATTACTAATTTTTCAAGCTTAAGGTCTTTCTTTTAAATATAAAAACTTTTTAACTTTATTTAAAACCAATATTTCGGCACTTCCTTGAGTGCCTTCGTCAGGGTTTTTTTCTTCCTAATTTTACAAATTTTTAACAAATTATAACAAATTTAATAATAACTGACAAATTAAAAAATTTTTAAATTCAAAAAACAAAGAAATATTTTTCAAATTAAACTTGATCTATATGTAAATAAATTATTTTTTTTTTAACTTCCGTTTCTATTTTTATAAATTAAGTGTCTATAATTTTGTGCTACATTTTCAGTGTCTGACTTAAAATTAATTCTCGAAATTGTCGGAACCTTTATAATTTGTAACATTTCTAACATAAATCTACGTTTATAATTATTTTCTGTGTTTAAAACCGTTGTATTTTCAAAATCTGGATAATGGTTTAGATTAGCACAATGAGTTGATAAAGCTGTTTTTTGTGATATATTTCTATATCTTTGATCTGATTTATGTCCTGCTATCCTAGTCTTTAGTTTATTCTTCGTTGTACCTATATATACTTTATTACACTGTCCACTATCATTCCCCTTACATGGTATTTTATAAACAATATTTGACATATCCATTCTCTTTATTTTATCTTTCATTTTAGTAAATAGTTTACCCACTGTGTTAAAAGATTTATGAGCTATTTTGTATATTTTGTTATCATATATATTTGATTTTTCTAATCTTTCTGAAAATTTTGGTATATATGTTACCGACTTATAAATCCTCTGTTCTGTAATACTATTTCGGTTATTTATTCTATAATTATCATGTCGTATTAATAAATCTGTTACTAATTGTTTAGGAAAGCTATTATCAGTTAAAATATTTGAAATCTTCTTTTTTAGTAATAAAATAAATAATAAAGGTCGAATAAAAATACATATTCATTAATCTTTGATATTTCTTTATTTAGGCTCGAGTTCATTAAATTTAATTTTCATTAAATTATTTTTACTGAAGGTAGGAATTGTTACATGAAAATTATTATTAAAGTTTATTGATAATTTTTCTTGGCTTGGGAAAAATACATAGAAATTGCACTGGCTATAGAACTAGAATTTGCTTATTCTGTGTTTTTCTGCAGTATTAGTGGATTTTTTTTTAGTATTTTATATATTGTTTGAAAGACAATTTTACTACAGAGTTTGTCTTATTTTCATAACAATTTGACAATTGAAAGAACATTTTCCATATGCAGCACAAGTTAAAAAACAGAATATAAAAAAAATTTAAGATTATAAGGCGAGACTTCTTTTGCTTGAATTTGATCTCAAAAACATTATTTACAAAAGTTTTATGGGAGGCATAGAGGCATCTTCTAAATTCATTATCCACTAATCTTATTTCTATGTATTTTAGGTTTATTTTGCTTGAATTTAATCTCAATAACATTATTTAACAGAGTTGTATGGCTGGTTGTTATACTCGGAAGTGGTCTTAGAAAATGATACATGTGCCAAATATTGAAAAATCCTATTCTTGAGTTAAAAAAACAATTTTTTTGATAGATATCCCACTCGCATCCCATTAAGCGTTTATAAAGTCCTTAAGCTTTCTTTAGAGAAAAAAGGACCCAAATTGAAAAAAAATTAAAAAAAATTAATTAAAAAAAAATTAAAAAAAAATTTCTTTAAAAATTAAAAAAAAAACATTTTTAAAATGATTGAAGAAATAGCTATCTAAAGTCCTTTGGACAATTTTTGCTAGGACCAACAGGTGAAAAGTTACACTCATTTAAAAAAAAAACCCTGTATGACCAAAATTGACCAAAATTTCCAACTTTGACCCCCTCTAACTCCGGCACTTCTGGACTGATAGGGCTGAAAATTTATGTCTGGCCTACTATCTAATAGTACTAACCTTGGTGCAAATTTCATCCAAATCGATTTTTAACATTGGGTCACTTGACGTGAAATTCACCATATACAAAAAAAGATGTTTGTTTAGTCCTAACAACGAAGAAGGTTTTAAAGCGAAAACACAAAAATTAAATTATACTGTTGGCTATAATTTACGTATGACAACGAAAGTCAATTACAAAACAAATATCGCGCTTCTCAGTTACTATGAATTTTTCTTAAGCAAAAACATTCAGATAGAATTTGTACTTTAATTGGTGTGCGCGAAGTGACGTAAAACACTTAAGGAAAGTGTTTTATTTGCATGTTTGATTAGGTTAAAAGAAGCGCTTAAAGTAGAAAGTATTGGACTAAAAACCGGGAACACCTCATACAAAAATCATGCACCCATCAGCAGGTTTGAAGCAATTTTAGAAATAAATTCATACATAAAACCTGCTCCTTTTGGAGCACATTTTTTACTGGGTATGTACAACTATTTTTTTACCGCAGCTGTATATACTTGAAGTTGGGAAACAATAGTTTACACATGATGTTAAGAAGCGATTTATAAAAACAACTTCTTAAGATGTGTTGGGTTTTCGAAAAAAAAGTAGTATGAATTAGTACTGGAATAATAAATCGAGGTTTCTAGATTAGGAGAGCAGTTTGTTTTGAGTTTACGTGCACAGATTGTAATTAACAAAGAAAGCTTCTTCAAATAAGAATAAAATTATTGTAAATAGACAAAGCTCTAACCGAACTTCCGTTACTAAGTTCCTGTAATTAGAATACGAGTCCAAATTCATTGCAACTTCAAAAAACTAAAGAAGTACCATTAGAAGAAAATAGTTTTTCACCTTCAAGCGTTCTCATTTCCTAAGCAACATACATATATGCAGAATTTTATGTCTTTAGGTTTAGTATAACAGAAAATTCAAGTTGACTCTTGTGAATGAAAACTTATATCCTTTAGTTGTCCACCACGACCACGCCTAATGATGTCGAATCATTTATAAATTTATTTTCATCACAAGTTTTTCATTTTAAAGCTTTAATTGATTCGATTGGCTCTGTATAGACTTTATTTTTAACAGAGACTAACAAAATATAAACCAGTATTGTTAAATCACATGATCGGGACGGTCAATGAATATCAGAATTTTGTGAAATTTGTTTGGTGGCTTTGTGTTTCATCGCCTGCCGGGATTCAATTATTAATTTTTCACATAAAAAGTTAAAATTTCTTCAATCCATAATATCTGGTAAATATGCGTTGATATGAGAAAAAGGTGTCAATATGTGATCACTCATATTTCAGACTAAAACATCGATTTTGGATCCAAAATAAAACTGTTTGTTTCCTTTAAAAACGCAGTATTTACCGAGTAGTAAACGATTTATGTTTTTGATCCTAAGTAGAAGTGATAACACATTGAGAAAATAATCGATTTCAGATCCAAAATAGAAAAACGCCAAGTTATCAACTTTTTTTAGACTTTTCTACAAACACATTTCGGAACAAATAGTACGTTTGAAAAGTTTTGGTTTGTTTCCGATTCCGAATAATGATTTTTTGGCCGAATATTAGGACCGTTAGGTTTCGATCGAACTCTAATCAATAAAACGGCAATATCTTTCCTTTAATATTAAATGTAGTGGTAGAAAGTGGTAAAAGCTTTCGAAAAAATTTAATAATAAAATTTTCGCTTCAAAGACGTAACTATGTCGCATTCAAGATCATTTAAATGGCCATATTTCAATCCTTGATTTTAAATACTATAATTCGTTTCCTTCTAATTCAAGATTTAAAATTCGTTATTAAGTTAAAATTTACTACCAACAAACACCCTGTATAATTGAAGTTTCCTAGTGACTATTTACACAAATCAGCACTAGAATATAATTATAACAAGCGTTAGTAAAATGTGCGTTTGTAGAGTATAAATATTAACACATCTACAATAACTACAATCCTCATACAACATGCAAGCATTTATACGTACTTCCATACATACATAACTGAAATACACAAACTTATATCGAAATGTTCATATATAAATATATGTGTGTACATACATACATATATTCAAACACAAGCACGTATTCCAATAACTCACACAAACGCGTAACAATAAATGCACAAAGAAAAAAAGTAATCATAATTCGGATACACACGTAGTATTACAAACACAAGGACATATAAATACATATTCACAAATATACAACCATATAAAGGATCAAACACACTAGCTACTACATACAAACACATACCATAAATAAGCATACCTACACATGCAACATTCAATGCATACAAATGGCATTTAAACCATTTTAGATTTTGCCAAAGTTGGAGCACAAAACTATAAGAGAGCAAAAAAAAACGAAACACACACCAACATGAGGAAAATAAACGAATGAATGAATGGAAAACGGAACCAAAACGAGCTAAGGATACAATCAACAAATATACACACACACCCACATAAACATTGGCACACATTCATATGCAGATACATACACAGACATATATACGTACAAACATTCATATATACTTTTGCATACAGTTATAGAGATATAGTACTCAGATAAATAAACTGCTAGAAAGACAGACAGACAGACAGTCGAACAACAGGCATACAAACTATGAAAATATGCTAAAGTTAAACTCTAACAAATATTTATATTTACATATACAGACATACTCACACATTTACAGGTATATAACCGTATTTATATACATACATTTATATATATAGCAACTGAACGTTCATAGAATTGAACAGAAACACAGAAATTGCAGTAGTTACATGGCGAACGTTCAACATATCGAAGAAGAAAAACAGAATTCAAATGAAAATTATAATACCCAACAATAACACTCTATCATTAATAAGGACTGAGTTGGGTGAATTAAGTGAAAGTCTTTAGAATAGTGAGTGACTCTGCAAAAACTAGATAATGACTTAAAGTTACTTAAGGTACGGTCACATTTGACATATATTTACTCAAGAAAGCGTATCAACTTGTTCTAGCACAAATTTGTTTGACGTTGTTTACTCTTACAAGAGTTTAGCAAGATCAAACACTTCATCAAATAAATTCAAATTAAATATTTTTGCGCTTGGCCTAAATAACAAAGGTTTTTTTTTAATAAATAAACGAGTTTAAATATACATATGTTATTTATTGGTTACGTTTTTTTCGACAAATATTAGCCAAATTTGATCCTACCTTTAATAACTTAATTTTCAATTACTGATAATGTCTCTCGGCATTAACTGCTTACTTTTTAACTACTTGTATGGACACATTCTAACTATCAATGAATTTATTTATACTACTGCTTCTATTGAATGTATAACATAAAATTTTTTAAAAATTTATGCAATATAAATTTAGTGAATTTTTCAATTTATTGGTCATTGTTAGCCATGAACTTTTCCCATCCATGTGGCAATATATGGATTTGGTGCCAAAGGAGCCGCTCATCTTTTGACGCCAAGAAGGAAACCAGCTAATTTCGTAACCCTGTTCGAACGCTTCTATTTCGATATACATATATACACTGTCGGATAAAATAAAGTGCGGTTTCAAATATTTCCTGTTTTTTATTAAAACATCTACGAGTATTGGTTATTTTCTAATAATTATAAATTATAGTTTTATTTTTAATATACAGTCTCTATTTTGTTTAATATTTATGTACTTCTTTGCAAAGACTAATAGATTTTTTATATTTGCAGCTCGTAAAAGAGGTTTTTTTCTTAGCGAACGTACTTTTTAGACCGCTTTCATTAAGTCTTCTTTGGACAGTTCGAGTCGAAATATTTAATTTTAGATCCTCCTTTATAAGTATATCTGGCTGTCGTAAAATAATTTACTTTTGCTAAAATTGCAATATGATCATTGTTTATTTTTCTGACCGCAGATGCCGATATATTATACTTCGAACTCAAAGCTTTCTGTTTCATCCAATTTTCACGATTTCAAGGTTCCCTACTCTTTTAGGGGGAAAACACAGAAAATTCAAATTTAATGGGGAATGTTTATTATCATTTGAAAGAACATTCTTTGGCATTTATTTTTTGAACATTATGTCTATCAAATGTTGGCCGTTGCTACGTCGCAGATGGTTTATCCGTTGAGTGATGTTTTCCTCCAAGGCGGAGGAAAACATGCGGGTTTGTCCGCATAAACTTAAGACTTTACATATTCCCACATTAAAAAGTTTGATATCACACGATCTTGGTGGCCAAGCGACCGGCCCGAAACGTGAAATTATGTATGTACTTACCGAAGTGATTTCAAGTGTCACCGAGTTCAAGAGCTTCAATTCCAGGCATCAAATAGTCGGTTATCATGGCACGCTAACGGTCACCATTGACGGTTACGTTCGCACCGGCATCATTTTTAAATAAATGTGGACCGATGATTTCACCGAAACACAAACGTGGTCTATTCGGTCGAATAATATCCAATAATAAATGCTGGGTCTCAAAATATGTGATGCTGTTGCGAATAGTACGCTCAGTAGGCCGATTATGTTGACCATAAGTTGAGCGAAGTGCGCTTAATACATTCCTCACAGAACGTGAATTTTCATAATAAAGTTGAACGATTTGTAAACGTTGTTCAGGCGTAAGTCTTTCCGTTGTGAAATGACAAACAATACTAAACAAAAATATCATGACATCATGACACGCCTCACACGTGATCTGTCAAAAAAAAAAGGCTATTAAAAATAGTATCTCTACTTGAATCAGCCTTTAGTATCAATAAAACTTTTTCCTTTTCGATTAAAGTCCTTATTTCGAAAAAGTCTTTGTCTAGCCTTATTTTGTGTATATTTAAGTAATATTAAATTAAATAAATAAATACTTCACTATAATTTATGATTTATTATTTTAAGGTTAACAGAAGACCGCACTTATGTCGCGTAGATTTCTTGTGCTCTTCAATATATTTACATCAGAAATATAAAAAAAGGAATAAAGAAGGTTACAAAACCGCACTTTATTTTGTCCGACACTGTATATGTATGTGAATTATTTTTATCTGTTTTTCATGATGACATTATTAAATGGCATGGGTAAAAAAAGCTTACTAGACAACAATAAGAAATTATATTGATGATTCTACTTTTGAACAAAACTAGTAAATGAAAAAAACTAGTAAAAAAGTTTAAATGTTCTAGTCACATAAAGATATACAGTTCAACCTTGGTAAAACGAATCTTAAGGGGATTAGAAAAAAAAACGTTATACGAATAATTCGTTACAATGAGGTTCGTTATATCGAGGTGAAGTTGCACTTCTATTCGTTATAACGAGGTAATAAAAAATTGTGTATATTAATCATCATCTGCTTACCACGTTATAGTGAACGATTTCCGCTAATAAATCAAAACACATTTGAAAGAAAACACTGTATTTTTTAGTTTTAAAATTCAAAAATAGTTTATATTTATAAAATAATAAGTCTGCGCCAGTGATTAACTAGCGAGATTGCAACAACAACTGCTGCAACAAGTGTAAAAGTTCAAACACAATAATTTTGTGTGTATCTGTTTCATATAATTTGGATTAATTGATGGAAATCGTTATGAAAAGGTTGTAAGTTGACAAAATTCGTTAAATATGGGTAAATAATTCTTTCCATTTCGTTAGTCTGCAGTGAATGAAAATTTGTTATAACGAGGCTATTGACAAATGTATTCGTAATAGAAAGGTTTATTTTGTATTAAATCTTATGGAGCGTTGTAGGGGATTTCAAAAAATTCGTTAAATCGAGGAAATCGTTATAGTGAGGGTCGTTATATCGAGGTTTGACTGTAATTCTATAAACAATATATCTCAGACATCGGGTACAAGACTTTGTAACCGAAATCCAACATGTTGGATCTAGTACACAATTCTTTAGTATCTAATCTTGAATTTGATTCACTGATCTCTTTTAGCTGTATAGTTTGCTTATGGATTTATATCTACCCGTCTCAGTTTTACTGACGTCAGTCCTTAAACTATATGAATATAAATTCATACGTGTATAGATGCTGTACGAACGTATGTAACTATACTCTTATATTAGGGTGGCCCGTATTTAACATTTGTGGTCTAAAATTGTTCTCCTTCATCAAAAAAACAACTCATTGCTAAATGTCACAATGTCGTATAAATTCAAAATTAAGAATATAGCAATTGGTAATCCAAAGGAATTGCCGGAAATTAAATATTTGAAAACAAGTTAAGAAATACATTTTTAAAAAATTTCTTAACAAAAACTTAATTTTCTATAAACAAAATAAAACAAAAAGTTCATGTAAAATGCCTTCAAATGTTTATTGTGTTGTGATAGTGATAAGTAAGGTTTGGCAACTATAAATGAAAATTATATCGAATATTTGTCCACCACGATCACTTATGCAAATGTCGATTATTTTATCAAAATTTTCTATCAGAAACAGATTTAGAATAGAATTTTTTCAGGTTTTGGGTTTTAAGACTTTAAGCGATTCATTTGGATCTGTTTAGATTTTATCCTTAACACAACCATAATATAACATGATTAGCTGCCAGGCTGTAGAGAAAAAACAAGAATTCTTTAATAGATGTAACAAGCTGCCAGGAAGTAACAATAAAGCTTACCAAGTGAGTATTTGGTTCAAACCATATTGACACTCTCTCTCCCTTTTACCTCTCTAACGCGTTTCACCAATTGATTTTCATGAAAGTATACAATTTCTTGCACACATTTGAATTCGGCCGACAACAAAACCGAACTGGTAAACAAAACTTTGTACTGATGATTTTTCGATATCATTTGAGAGAAATACAAAGCTCCGGTACGTGCCCACCAGTGTCATATCTTAGCGGAAAAACTAAATACCTCATAGTCACATATCTTTAAAACTTGGAGCACAGAAAAAAATAAGTTTTTTTTAAAATTTGTTGCAGGTTGATTGCAATATGTTGGTTAAATTCTGAACTTACATTCTATTAAGGTGGATTCATCCATTTGTTTCGAACAAAATATTTATTCGGACAAAGTTTTTTTTATATGAAGTTTGACGCCCCTCTTTTTAAGAGAGAGAAAATATCTTTTACAAACAACTCTCAGAACAACTCATCCAGTGAGGTTAAATAGCGTAATGGGGGGAGAGATATTTAATTTGCAATCAATTCATTGTTTCCGTGAGTAATGTGGCACCATCCTGTTGATAGCGTGAACTATTTACCGAAACCGCTCAATCAAGCCCCAAACAAAATAACGCACTAAACAGCGACAAGTTAAGTATGCAAAGGATTCTTAACAAATGCTCTTGGAATGCGGGAATTTTATTTTTAATAGAGCTCTCAGAAAGACAATTATGTTGACCGATTTCCATCATTTTCACAATGAAAGTTTGAGAGAAATTGTTCATGATATTCCAATATGCCCCTGTTACAAAAGAAAAGTTCTTGTTGAAAACCCCTGCAGACACTGTTCATCTTGAATTTTTTTTTTGGAAAATATTGCTACTTCACATAAAAGGTGTCCCAACTAGAACGAAATTTTTAAATTTGGCGCAATTCGAAGTGCCATTGTTTGACATTTGAACTATTGTTACTGTTTGCTAGTAGAAGGTACGAGGTTAGTAAAAATGGAGCGCTACACGAATGAACAACGTATTCTCATTGTGAAATTGTTTTAAGCTTGGTTTTCACTATGTCAGTTTTGTTGTCAAATTGTCCAAATTGTTGGTAATTTCATAACAATTTGGACAATTTGACAACAAAACTGACATAGTGAAAACCAAGCATTACCAAAATGGCGAAAGTTTTGCGGCTACAGGTCGCAAATTGCAATCAATTTGGGGTCACAATAATGCTCCAAAAGAGTCAACTGTAAAGAGATTAATGGATAAATTTGCCGAAACTGGGTCTGTTAGTGATGTAAAGACAACAACGCGCCTTCGACTAGGTCGGTCGACCGAAAATGTCGCAGCTGTACGTGAAGATGTCGCTCAAACTCCATCCACCTCAATCAAGATTTGCATCTTCGTGCATACAAAGTTCAGTTGACTCAGGAACTGAAGCCAGCTGGCCAAGGACAGCGAAGGGAGTTCGTTATTTGGGTATTGGAGAGACAACATGAAAATGCTGATTTTGCCGATAAAATCATCTTCAGTGACGAGGCCCATTTCCATCTTGATGGCTTCGTCAATAGGCAGAATTGTCCCATTTGGGGTGAGGAAAATCCTCGAGTGATTCCCGAGAAGGAAATGCATCCTCAACGTGTCACTGTTTGGTGTGGTTTTTGGGCTGGAGGTATCATTGGACCTTTTTTATGAAAATGAGGCAGGTCAAGCGCAAACAGTCAATGGTGTTCGGTATCGTGAAATGATAACCAGTTTTTTCTTGCCTAGAATTGAAGAAATGAATGTGGAGGGCATGTGATTTCAACAAGACGGCGCCACATGTCATACAGCCAGAGAAACAATTCAACTGCTGCATCAGTCATTTAAAATGTGCTTTCTAGTTGGGACACCCTTTACATATGTATGTGGAACATCTAAACGATATATAATTTTTCTAACATGTTTAGACGTTGGGAGCATCCCAAATCCCGAAAATGTAATATAAGCACCACCCTAATATACACACATATGTACGTGTTTATAAATGTAAATTTGTTTATATTGAAGTGGAGTACTAAAGCGAATGATGTGTTTGCCTGAATGAATGTACATGCATACATCGACACATATACTAACTGTACTACATATACAGCACACACTCACAAATATGGTTTATTCGTAATGTTCACGAGTATAAGAGAGGAAATAAAAAAAATAATAAAACTGTATAAATGGCTGATCAGACGAAAAGCAGCAGCAGTCCACACACGTGTCTATGACTCTTTACACATTCACGTACCCGTACATTAACATACATATGTTTATGTCTGCTGTTATGTTTGGAGTATTTGCATTAATGTACATCTGTGTGCGTGTGTGTGCGCGTGTGTGTGTAATTTATACCCGGTACAATGTTATAAGTACGAAATGTTATCTACGTTTCTTCATCGTTTTTGTTGTATACTTCTGTTCATTGCAACGGTTTATGGCCATAAAATAAACCAAATAAACGACCAAAACCATGTCATATGTGTGGAGAAAAAAGCATACTAGCAAACAAGTAAAGGAAGAATATACAGCAACTAAAACTACAACAAAAACAAATAACATCAACGACTCCAACTCTAACAGCATCAACATCAGCAGTAACAAATTAAAGTGTTAAACGAGTTCAAGACGAATATTAATTGAACTAAAAGGATATTAAACTTTTTTTGCTTAAAGTCGGATAAAAACCCATTCTGATTAAAGTATTTTCGTGACAGCAGAATTTCTCAGCAATTACAAAATAGAAACACAGAAATTAAAAATTACTCATACGACTTGCATTTCAGAATATTGTATATGACCCTTAATATGACCCTTAATTGCGTTAATCGCAATTAACGCCATTATTGAGCTCAATATTCCATATAAAATCTCAATTAATTATTGCGCAATAAGTACGAAATTGTTATAATATTGAGTAAGATTTCGAATGCAACACTGTTCACAACTGTGTTTAGTGAACATAATTGTATAAAATGCAAATGTCAACAAAAGAAATCATTAAAAAATCAATGTGAAGGTAAGTTTGTTTACGTAGAAACACAACAACCATATAGAGTATTTTTTGTATTGTTTTCCAACTGTCAAATGATTTTACATAGAAACACAACAACAATATAGAGTATTTTTTGTATTGTTTTCCAACTGTCAAATGATTATTGAGTAAGCTGAAAATTGCGTATGCCTGAACACTTAAAATAATATTGTCAATTAACCGAATATTGTCTCAATTAAGTTTCATATCTGAACACAGTATAAGCAACATTTTGCTAGCTATTATTCAGGGGTGTCATAGAAACCAATATTGTCAGAATTGGTTTTAAAACCGACAATAAAAAATGCTTTGGTGTCATAGGGCACTGCTACACGTTCAATAAATATAGAGATATTTCTAGTATCACGTAGCACTGCCCTATGACACCAAAGCATTTTTTCTTGTCGGTTTTAAAACCAATTCTGACAATATTGGTTTCTATGACACCCCTGATTATTTTAAGATTTTGGCGTTATTAAGAATTGGTGTAAAAGAAAAGCTTTTTGAAAGTCTCACATATTTTTTATAATTTAGATTTATATTCAACATAAAAGCCTGTATTTTTCTATAAATATTAGAATTATTTATGAAAAATTCTTAATCAGTTACAAACAGCATAATCAGTTTAAAATAATGTAAAATTTTAACAAAATTCATAAAAATTTTATGAAATAGGTAGACAATACCTCTACTATGTAGTTGTTGTGTTTATACAAAATTACTTGCAACCATGTATGAGCAAAGTACAACAGATATATAAAAAAAATTTAAATTTTCATTCATACATTGTGTCGAACATTTTAAGCAATCATATACAGAGATATCGGTACATACATACACATGTACATATCCACATGTAAATGTAGAAATAAATTCCCATCTGTTTTGATAGGGACAATATCCCCATATTTTTTGGCAAATTGGGGGGTAAAATTTATCTTGTTTTTTGATCGTAATCGATTGTCTGTGTATATATAATTCAGTAATTCAGAGCTGTTAAATAGTATTATCAGCGCGCCCAATAACAGCTGACTTTTGTTGTGAAATTATGCGATCGGGAAATTTTCTATACAATAAATTCATTTATTTCGATGGCTGTGATACCGTTTTGTTGAAGGCGTCAGTGATATATATGTCTGCAATAATAGTCCAAAATTTTGTTGTTAGTATATCAAATTTCCATCCGAATTATATAAAAAATACAGCACGCATGTTATCATGCATACAATGATGTAAATGTGTGTAAAACATGCAAAGGCTTCTCAATAATTGCTTTTGGATTTTCAGAAACCCAAATGAGGCAATTTTTTGAATGAAAATGTCACCAATTTTACAAAATGTAACTTTTAGAGGTCCACCATTTTCATAGAGACTTTAACTTATTGTAACAAATTTCAAAGCTTTTACTAATGATATTTCATCAAGTAAAATGTTAAAACTTGCATGTTATTCCAATAAGTTTTTGTTGAGAAATCCAGTACGAGTGCGGTTCGGAAACTTCTTAGCCTAGAACGGAAAGCGCAGTATACACAGAAAAAAGTTAAGTGTTTTGGAAACTTCCATCTCTGCTATAAACACATGTTAAATTTCTTTTCGATCTGGCAACTCCTTCATATAGAAACAGGTGTTCAAAGAAGACTCATGGGCGATTTTTTTTACAATGGAAAAATTAGAAATTCGTCATTAAATATTTAAATAAAACAGGTTTATCGAAACAAGAAATTCATAATGATATGGTGAATGTGTTAGATGAAAGTACTCCTTCACATGCAACAGTAAAAAATTGGGTACATTTGGTCGTACAAGCATTGAGGATGAACCACGTAGTGAATGTCAAAAAACAGCAACAACGACAGAAATTGTACAATGTTCAACGAATAAAAGTGCGTAATATAGCTAATATCATGGGAATCTCAAATGATCGAGTCCATTTAATTTTGCATGAAGAACTACAGATGAAAAAGCTTTCTGGTGCAAGATGGGTGCCGCATTTGTTAACAGTCGACTAAAAACACATAAAAATAAAAATTTCTCAAGCTTGTTCAAATCGTTTTAAGAAAAATAGATTGGGTTTTAAGCGTTGTTTCATAACTGTATATGAGACATGGATCCACCACTATACTCCAAAGACAAAAGTACAATATAAGCAATGGACTGAACCTGGAGGAAGTGCCTCAAAGAAGGCAAAAACAATTCAATCGGCTGAGAAGGTTATGACAACGGTTTTTTGGGACTTCAAAAGGTTAATAGAATAAATTCAGAGTACTATTGCAACATTCTGGATCAAGTAAATGTAAAACCTCGAGAAAAACAGCACAAAAAAATAATTTTCATCAAGCCAAGGCACCAGCGCACAAGAGTGTTTTAACAATGGCTAAAATCAACGAATTAAAGTACGAGTTGTTTGATCACCCAACTTATTCTCCTGATTTAGCTCCCAGTGACTTTTACCTGTTGCCAAATCTAAAAAAAATTCATAGCTGGCAAACGTTTTACCTCAAACGAAGATGCAATTACAGCTGTAAATCACTATTTTGAAGGCCTTGAGGAAAACTTTTTTAATCAAGGGATACAATTGCTAGAAAAGCGTTGAACTAAGTGTATTGAAGTTTCAAGACATTATATTGAAAATAAAAATGTTTTTGATAAACTAACTATTGTCTTTCTGTGCTAGGTTAAGAAGTTTCCGAACCGCCCTCGTTAGTAGACCAAATTATAATAAAAATACTGTCTCTTTGTAATGTAATCTGTGGAGCGTTTCTGGTGCCCAGTAGTAGTAAATACAACAAATGATCTGTTAACAATTACTTGTTAATTAGATAATCAAATTTGCACTAGTCAACATAGTTATATTAACAAGTTCTAGGATATCAACCAGAACCGCTGGGTATGCAGACCCAATTGGTACAAGAAACGAATAAAGAGAAATATTAGATAAAAATTTGGCTTTTGGTTGTCTACATTTTGCTTAAACTTAGTTTTGTTATATTTGCATATTTTTGGAAAAAACATGAAAAATGTATGTAAATTTCCTCCGAAATCTCTATTGGGTTCTCATCAAATCTTCGTTGGGTATAAATTGTATGAATGACTGCGAGTAAAACATATTTCACTACAATTTATAAATGTATCAAGATGTGTATATATGTAAGTATGTATAAATGTAAATAAGTACAAATGTATGTATGTATGTATGTTTGTATGTACATATGGATATGATCACATATATTAATACGAATGTACATATGTGTGTGCAAATATATTATGTGAGCAGGTGTGTTAGTAAATGTATATATGAATGACCTTTTTCTGCTTTTATTTTATATAATACAAGTAATTTTATGCAGCACATGAGTACATCACTCACTTGCTCACCTTATATCTATATACGAGTACGTACACATGATCTACATACAAAGCCCTAGTCATTTACACTCTCCTATACATACCCTGCAAATAATATTGGTCTACGTGATCCATTTTAGATGAAATGGACTACTTACAATATCGAGCCATTACCGCCAAAATAATGTATCCCACACCATAATCGATTGTTGTTTTTTTATCGAAATCGATAGTTCAACATCATTTAAAATTATTAAAATTAAATGTATTACACAAAACAATATTTACATTATAAATTTTAAAATAATGGCTTTATTCAAACTGATTTTATTTAAAAAAAACTTCCCCTGTAAAATTTTGAGTTTGTGGGATACATTTTTTCGGCGGTTATGGCTCGATATGGTCCAATGTAATGCAGTCATGGACCATGTCATAGTTAAGCAAGAGTTTGTAGTTAAACGACATGGTTTCGTGTTAACACGATTGCATATTGAGTTGTTGTTGTTTAAAACTAACCCTTTTGAGTACTCCATTGAGTAGAAGCATGGAGTAGTTTTGGGACTACTCCGATGGGTTATACGGTCCAATCCTAGGACATCGCAATGTTAAATCGATCACCTTTTTTTCGTATATTTGGACTAGTTTTGGAGTACTTCTACTCCTCTTTGGTCTAGTCTTTACATGCATGTATGGACTAGTAGCGTTATTTGCAGGGTACGAACTCTCCTCTACATATATACAGCCACCTACATAAATATAGAAAATTCCAGCTTTGTATTCACTTGCATCGTAAACTTTATGTGGTTGTATTTATGACTTTGTATGTGATATTTACACACACACACATACCACACATACACATTGAAACACTCTTTCACTTATACATTGTATAATTTTTTCCCCCCTACACTAAATGAATACATTATATATGTACATACATATGTGTATGTTGAATGATGGTATGTAGTATGTGTGTGTTTATCTGTAACTTTTAGAAAATTCATGTTCATATTTATCAATAAAATTCCCATAAACTTTTGTGGTTTGTATTAATACGAGCACGTTAGTTGCTGTTATATTATTTCTGTTTCTGTTCTTTTTTTTCACACACACATTGCATTTTGACCCACACACATTTGGGGTTGGGGTTCTTGTGACTGCTGTCATCATAAAATAAAGAGAAATGTTGTCAGTCATATAACATTTTTTATTCCTACGCGTGGCGACATGTATTCAGGGTATTTTTCTTCTATTTTATTTGGGCAAGAGTTAGCGACCATAATCATTGGCTATTGAGTGTCCGAATATACTTGTGTGGTTGAAAGGGAATTTTTTTTTACAGTAATGCCAGTAATTACGACAACAGTTTAAGACATAAATGAAATTTTAATATCAGAAATATTTAAATATGTATGAGAGAAATAAGAAATTTGTGTTAATTTTTATTAAATAATGATTTCGTTTGCTTTTATGAAAACATTGGTCTGAAAACCATAAATTTATTTATTATTTCTTATATATTTTTGGCTGTTAGCAACTTTCAATTACATTTTTGCTTTATTATAGATTGCTCGCATATTTAATTTATAATTGTTTGTAACTTGTGAAATATTTCTGTCCAATTCAAATTAATCCCAAATATTTAATTTGATTTTGTTCATAATCTTTTGTTACGTTATGGCACCTAAACCATAACTTTTCTACGTTGGTTATAATAAATCAAAGTTAAGTGGCTTTAATAATCATTACAAACATTTTTTTTTCATTTTCAATATGTGTCGCATTCGCTATCGTAAGTGTATCCTTTTGCAAAAGTGTATGTTTTAAATATGCATATTAATATGTTTTAAAGCTGTACAAAAAGAAGGTGGAAATCTACAATTATAAAGGAATAATATTATTGGAGAGATGTCTATTACGACTATGCCTGCAAATGTAATCTAAATTTTCAATTACATTTTGACAAAATGGCGACTATATTTCTTTAATCACATCGCTAGTTTTGAGTTTGCTTTTGAGGCTTTAATCTATTCAATTGGTCCAGTATAGACTTTATCTTTGACACAGTGTTCTTAAATCGCATGATACGGTCGCTAATTGACAGCTGTATTTTGTGAATCTATGAAATCCTGACATTTGTTTACATTGTTTCTTTAGCTGTGTGACATAAGGCTACGTCCTGTTAAATCCACATATTATTGATATCCATATCATCAATAATAGGCTAAAATTTGTATGTTATCATCTCTTAATAACGTGATGCATTTACTGTAACTGAATTTCCACGCGAATTGTAGACATGGCCTCAAAACAATATATCGCACCATATAGTGGCACGTTCAGCATGCAAAGGCATCTCAACAATTGTGTTTCGATTTCAGAAGCCCAAATACTGAAATATTACTTGTTGACGTATCCAGACGAATGAAAATGGGCTTCGTCTGAAAATGATTTTTCCAAAGAACCAAATTTAATTAGTTGTAACAATTGTAAAAACTGTCAACAAGTAGATAATATAAACTTTCTTATTATATCAATATGCCTCTGTTGGAAAACGAAGTTCTTGTTGTTGTTGTAATAAATATGTCGCGTGCTTAATCATAAAAGTAGAATGTAAATATGTCAGTATTGCAATTGTCAAAAAACAAAAAACAAAATATTCTACATTAGTTTACAAATGATGAAAAATGCGTTTCAGTTTTTTTGTCGCGTTCGAGATCTCAGGATTATTTCTAATTTTTTGGGAAAAGCAAAAACACGAAATTTATTTTTTTATTGGGTGTATCAAGTAAAAATGGGGGATTCATAACGAATGGCATATCCTTTGAACGAATAAATTATATTGTACAAATGTTGCAAAATAACAGCTAGAAGTTTAAAAAAATTACGCATTTTTAAATTAACACCCAATAATTAAACATAGTCGTACTAAAGGCGTACGAAAATAGCGTTTCGGACCAAAGAAACATTTCCTCTTAATCAGCAATACTAAATATGTTTATTAGCAAAAGTTATTATGTATTTGCTTTTAAGTGTATGCCTAATTATTGCCAACACTGTATTAAATACTGTTTGTCTTAGAATTTTATGACTATGCAATGATGTTTGTAATTTTTATTAAAAAGAAACACACACAGAACAATTGTAACTAAACTCAAAAAAATAAATACAAATTATTGAAAAAATTACTATAAAAACCCATTTAATTTATTTCTTTTAAACCTTAAAAATATCCAATATTTTTTGGAATATTTTTTTAATTAATTAAATTGTAATTAAAATTTTTAAATGGACACTGGTGAAAACTTTTAAATGAAAAAACAAACCTTTCAAAAATCTAGATTAAAT
Organism: Bellardia pandia; assembly: GCA_916048285.2. NCBI lineage: Eukaryota > Metazoa > Arthropoda > Insecta > Diptera > Calliphoridae > Bellardia > Bellardia pandia. Next base: position 53,656,065 of record OU696531.1, read on the forward strand.
GATAATTTGTGCAATGATGCTCCGATAATTTGTTAAATTTCTACACACACACACTTGAGCTGATGACGATGTTTTCTTTTTATATTCCATTTAACAAATTCAACAAACATTTTTCTTTGACTGTATTCCCCTGGCATTCGTTGCTCATGTGTTGTGGTGTTTACTATCACTTAACACACCAGAGAATTTGTGTCAGGATATACGAGGAGTTTTATATGTGTATGATGTACACACAAAATACATATTTATACATTTATACACATGTGTGTGTCTGTACGTATGTGGTTGCCACTGAAAACAATGTAAGTTACAAAATAAAGCAAATAAAAAAGGATAGAAAAAAAGAACACACACATATGTATATCTCACACTAACACTTGCCACAAACAGAGACACAGAAAAAGAAATGAAGCGAAAATTACATTTAGAAAGTTTGTTTTAATGGAAATTGGTTTTGTATTATTTTGTAGGTCTTTATGTGTTTTGTGTGTATGTGCGTGTGTAAGTTTGTATGCATTAAGGATGGTGTTTGTATTTTTGTTTATAAAACAAAAAGTATAAAATATACATGAGTTTAAGATGGATTAAAGTTGAAAGAACAAGTTTTATTCTATTAACATTAGACAAAAGTTGTGAGAAAGGTTTGCTTGCAACAAAACAAATTAAATGTGTTATTAATTGTATTTTAAAAGAGTTCTTAAATTTAAGTGATTAAATTTAAATTTTAAATATAGAAAACAAATGCAGATTTTGCTTTTTGTTACAGCAAATACCGTATAAAAATACAGTACTTATACCTAATATATCAATTTATGTCATGCAATAAAATTGCATGAAATGAAAACTTCATACCAATTGAATGTTATGGATGGAAACATTTATCTTAAACTACACTTTAAGGTTGGCTTATAAAAATACAATTAATTAATTTTTTTATGAAAATACCCAAAAATCACCATAATTTTAACTAAAATTTAATAGAAATTAAATAATTCCGAAAAGCCTAAATAAGTGGAATTTTTAAAGGTTGCTGTTATTGAGTATAGTTGTTTCGTGTTCTAGAAAAAGAAAAGAAACAAAAGCTTTTGGCTTAACTGTCTGGTTTTTAGTTGAAATAAAGAATAGAAAAATAACTTTTTTCTTTTCTATTTTAACAACGCATCAAGCTAAGATCAAGAGAATTACTGAATAAAAGCAATTCAATTTTTTTAACTAAAGAGTGTCCCAACTAGAACACAATTTTTAATTTTTAAATAAAACACAGATTTTCCTACCTTCAGTAAAAATATTGAATTCAAATTAAATTTAATGAACTTGAGCCGAAATAAAAGAATAATCAAAGATTTAAAATTAACAATTCAAATAAAAATAATAATTGTTCTTAAAACACAGATATTTAAAAAAAAAAATCGTGAAATTTTATTATATCGTCAAGTAGACAGAATGAGGTTATGTATGGAACAAGATATCGTGCAGATGGCCGCCGCGGCTTTGCTAGCACACACGCGATCTTTTAATGAAATTTTCAATGACCTTTTTGCATAAATGCTGCGGTATTTAATTAATGCAGCGTCCAATTTCCTCTTTTAAGGCTTGAGTCGTCGTCGGCTTATTCGCGTAAACCATCGACTTCAAAAAACCCCAAAGAAAAAAAATCTAAAGGTGTTAAGTCGCACGATCTAGGCGGTCTCCAAAACGCGAAATAACACAACCGGGAAATGACTGATGCAGCACTTGAATTATTTCTCTGGCTGTATGAGATGTGGCGCCGTCTTGTTGAAATCACATGCCCTCCACATTCATTTCTTCAATTCTAGGCAAGAAAAAACTGGTTATCACTTTACGATACCGAACACCATTGACTGTTTGCGCTTGACCTGCCTCATTTTCATAAAAAAGGTCCAATGATACCTCCAGCCCAAAAACCACACCACACAGTGACACGTTGAGGATGCATTTCCTTCTCGGGAATCACTCGAGGATTTTCCTCATCCCAAATGCGACAATTCTGCCTATTGACGAAGCCATCAAGATGGAAATGGGCCTCGTCACTGAAGATGATTTTATCGGCAAAATTAGCATTTTCATGTTGTCTCTCCAATACCCAATTAACGAACTCCTTTCGCTGTCCATGGCCAGCTGGATTCAGTTCCTGAGTCAATTGAACTTTGTATGCATGAAGATGCAAATCTTTCGTCAAAATTCGCTGCATAGTGGATTTGGAGACACCAATTTGCTGAGCGCGGTGTCGAATTGAGGTGGATGGAGTTTGCGCGACATCATCACGTACAGCTGCGACATTTTCGGTCGATCGATCTGGTCGAAGGCGCGTTGTTGTCTTTACATCGCTAACAGACCCAGTTTCGGCTAATTTATCCATTAATCTCTTTACAGTTGATTCTTTTGGAGCATTATTGTGACCCCAAATTGATCACAATTTGGGAACTGTAGCCGTAAAACTTTCACCATTTTGGTAAAATAATTTCACAATGAGAATACGTTATTTATTCGTGTAGCGCTCCATTTTTACTAACCTCGTACCTTCTACTAGCAAACAATAACAATTGTTCAAATGTCAAACAATGATACTTCGAATGGCGCCAAATTTAGAAATTGCGTTCTAGTTGGGACACCCGTTTTATTAAAATTTCATATTGGAAATAATTAAATTTGTTTAAATAATTTAAACATAATAATAATAATTTTGAAAAACACAAATTCTACTTCAACAAAGATTCTGTGCCACTTTACTATTAAAATAAAAAAAAAATTGAATCGTCAAGTGGTGATACAACATATTATAAAAGGATTGTTGGTCAATGGCATGAGCCATTCGCATCCATCAATCCTCCTAATTTTAACGTCAACTCTCAACAACATCTACCAAAAGTTATCAAAATTCCAATAAAAGGGTCCAAAGCGTTGCATAATAGTTTGGCCTTACTGAGTCCACATGTCAAGAAGGAAGTAATTACAAATAGAATGCAGTGAAAGTGCAGAAACTTTCAAATATACTAACTTAAAGAAGTACCTACAAATTTGAATGCAAAAAAAAAAAACAAAGAGGAAGAAATAATATTTTTTTAACGAATTAACAATTGGCCTACGCAACATCATACGGAAAGTTTTTTGTGTAACCTTATGACACTACTTCTGTGATGTCATCAACTTACATCAAAATAAACTTTGCGTAGTCACCAAAAACAAGAAAACCAACAAGTACTTGTTCTCCCAATCGTACTCATTAAAGCTGCGCTTAACATCAAACATTTTGCATTATTCTAAAATTATTTATACAATTATTTACTCTTTATTATGATTATTTATAAATGATCATTATTTTTACATAGTACTAATATAACTAACATAAAAAAAATAACATTACAAGATAAATCCATATACTAATTGGTGAACGAACCCTTCAAGAAGTGAATGATAAATCTGAATGATTCGTTCGCCAATTGAATCTATTAACATATAAAATATATTATATTTCTAAAAACTATTTTTAGACTAAAACTAAATTAAAATAAATTTTTTTAGTAAAAACAAAATTGAAAATTAATAATTTAAATATTAATATTCTAACAAAACATTAATAATATTAAAATTTACCTAACTAATATTTAACTATATAAAATAAAACTAATCAAGATTATTTTAAGCATGTCAGATTTTACAGGGTAAATTCTTAATATAGCTGCCTATGCATATGTAAGGTTTTTACATACAAATTTTCCACTAAACTCCAAAACACGATTTTTACAAAATTTTAATGAATTTTCTAGAAATTACAGAAACGCAACAATCACGAATGGATTGAGCTCAATACATCGGTGCTGTTAAAAAGGTTGTGAGTTAAGAAACCATAATTTTTGAATTTTGTAGATCATCGTATCCTTTTAAAGGAGTTAAAACTGTAAGTTCACGAAAACATGATATGTATTCGCTAACAAATTTTATATAATCTATATACGAACCATTTAAACTATTAATATTTTCATAATGATTAAAATTAATTAGTACAAAAGTCCGTTCGATTTTTGATTAAAAAAAAATACAATAAGATAGATTTTAAAGTATCTTTAACGCTAAATTTAAAAACAAAATCTTTTTATAATAAAAGAACTGAATTGTAAAATTTAAAAATGGAATAGACGGATTTTTAAAAGGGAATGGTGGGTTACAACGTTATATGGATCGATCGTAAGAAAAAGGGTTTAGCAATAGCAAAATAGGGAATGACTCAATTATTTCAGAACACCAAGTCATTAGTGATAGATGGGTGGGAGTTAATTTAAGTGTCCCAGCGGCAACAACACCAATCGCTTGATTAAATAAAACAATTATCAGAAAAAATTTTATTTCAATAGTTTTGATAGTCAGTTTTTGTACAATGGTTAGAGAAAGTCTTGGAATGAAATTTCCTAGTTTTTCTATGAACAGTAGTTTCACCTTTAGCTAGGTCAAGGACCCTCCCAAACCGGCGAGCTCGGCCAGATTCAACCATTCCAAGCTCGACCAAAGCTAAGGATTTAAACTTTATGAATTTTTGAAATTGCTACTGTTATAACATATCACAAAGTGAAATGGCTGTCTCATATAAGATCGCTAGTAATAACTTGGTGCAAATTTCTTATCATTATTTAAAAGACTTATGTCAGTTACAGTGGCTCGCACTTTCTTTCAATCAAGCAAAAATTGGCAAAAAGTGATTTCCGTGTAAAACTTGCTGTGATTTAAAATTTGATACCAATATGATTTAGAAATTGATGACATTTTAGGGAACTGTCCTTATTTGCGAGCTATAGTAAAATATATACCGATCGGTGTCTAATTTTGTAGCGTAAGATTAGCTTATGAAAGCTTAAGCTAAAGCATTTATTTTTAAAATTAACCTGTTGCTGAAATTGCTTATCCCATTTTCAATTGATATCTCTGGAAAATAAAGAAGTTTACACCAATATTATACATTTACATGATTAGGAACGCGACATTCACACGTCTATATAAAACAGATTTTTATTGCCAATTTCGATGACGCTTCATTGTGTCTTCTCAGCTGCTTTATTGAAAATTTAATTCTTTTAATTCCCTAGCACACATGTTTTAGCATTTAAAAAAATTAAATTAGAAAAAATGATTCACTTAAAGTAATGAACGCGACACGCTTTCCAAATCAATATTAAAAAGTTTAGTAAGATTATTATATGCAGAAACTTTTTTAAAGTTAAAGACAGTAAATGTTGATTTCAATGCAAATTCTTACTATTGCATTAGGGTTAGGTACAAGAACGCGACATTATGAAATTAAAACTGATGATGATTGGCATCAGAAGTTTATATGTGGAAAAATATCTTAGTTTTGAATGACTTTTTTTGAAAAGTAAACTAATTCAATAGAAGAGCCAAATTAACAGATGTACTAAAATATGAAAACTTATGTAACTATGAACTCCAGAAGTTTTTTTGAATTAGTTCATTCGTTATAGACTAACATAGTAACTTAGGGTGCCCCGATATACTAGGCGATAGAGTGCCGGACTATCAGTCAAAGGGTTGCGGGTTCGATTCCCGCCAAAGACTCTGGATAGACGAGTCAGACATATGTAAACTAGTCAGACATTTGGTAGAGAATCTAAGGCATCGCAATGAACCATATTGGTCTCTGGGTGAGGGTGTGAGGTGACTCATACCAGCCTTTCTACCTAACCTAACATAGTAACTTGTTCTATGTTTTTTAACTGTAGCACAGTGTTACAATTATATCTATTAAATTTTTTTTTTTAATTTTTCAACTCTTCTTTATTTAAAAATTATATATACATATGAAATTAAATTTTTCGGGATATTATCTATAGATATTACAACGATTTAAATTACTAATCACAGATCTTGAGTACAAAATATTGGAAAATAATAGAATAAAATTATTTAGAAAATAATAACTTATACATGCAATTTTCGATTTAATAATTTTTTTTTCAATGCTGCAATTAAGCCGTCTGTATGCAATCCTGTATCAGTCGATGGCAGGAATTTTGTATAGCTTCGTAATATTTAATATTTCTTCTTTTTATGAAGTCTAAAATTCGTTCATAACCAGTTTCGTTGTGGAGAAGCGCTGTTGAGTATCTCCAATGTTTGTTGTTGATTATTTTAAGACATTTATTTTGAATGATTTGAAGCTTCTTCAAATGAGTTTTTGTTGCATTGTACCAAACTGGGCTTGTATATGTCAATATTGGCCTTATTACACTCTTAAATAGTAAATTTTTGTTAGCTTTGTTGAGACTTGAGCGTTTATTTTTTATTGGCCATAGTGCTCTAATAGTTTTCAAAGCTTTTTTGCAAAGTTCGTCAATATATTTTGCATAATTTAGTTTTTTATCGAGACATACATACACCAAGATATTTAATATATCTATTCAATCCCTGCAAATAATATTGGACTACGTGATCCATTTTAGATGATATGGACTACTCACAACATGGTCCAATGTAATGCAGTCATGGACCATGTCATAGTTAAACAAGAGTTTGTAGTTAAACGACATGGTTTCGTGTTGACACGATTGCATATTGAGTTGTTGTTGTTGTTTAAAACTAACTCTCGTGAGTACTCCATGGAGTAGTTTTGGGACTACTCCGATGGGTTATATGGTCCAGTCCTAGGACATCGCAATGTTAAATGGACCACCTTTTTTCATATATTTGGAGTAGTTTTGGAGTACTCCTACTCCTCTTTGGACTAGTCTTTACATGCATGTATGGACTAGTCGCGTTATTTGCAGGGAATAAAAAGCCTTGCCTTAAACAAAATTTTAAATATTATTCATATTATTTGAAATAAATAGACAACACAGTGTTTGAAAATAGACTGCCATGAAAATTTATTTATAGCAACTCATTATTCTTGTACTTTTGGTTTTCTTCAGAAAAATAAATAAAAAAAACTCCCACATTCATACACACATACGCATTAAAACACCAACACAAACCAAGGCAACAGTGGTTATCAGAGGGAAAAAATAAGAAAATTATTTTCCTATCTCATTCTAAACCGCTGCTAACCCCCATACAACTACCCATAAAAAAAACTAAAAAAACTCCTAAATTTTTCCTGTTAATAAAAAGATGTTGAATGAAAAATCTTGGTAAAAGTAAATGCCACAGAATTAAATCACAAATACACACACACACATCCAATTACTTGCTCACCCACACACACAAGCTTTTAAACAATAAAATAAAATGTTGAAAAAAATCAACAGCATTAAAAATGAAGAAAAGCGGAAACGAAAGGAAACGCCAGCATGTAAAAAAATCTTAAAAATACCAAGAAATAATCACAAGATTCTAGAAACTATATGAACGATGATGAGTAAAATGCTTTAAAAGTGAGAAAATAACTTAACTTTACTTGAGACTGACAAGAAAACAATACGTACGTATGTACACTGTAAGTTTACAGGACAAAGGGCTACAAGAGACAAACAAACTCGTAAATTCACAATTGTTCAGACAACAGCTTTACACACACACACACACACACGCTTACTCATGAAGCTAAGGGATGAGAAAGAATCTGTGGATGAGAAAAATTTTGAATGTTCAAGTGTTGAGAATTTTTTTTTGTAATACGCAACATGAAATGCATTCATAGAGCAAAGCGAACTACGCTAAACACTTAAAACAGCAACAATTTTATTCTTTTGTTCTTTTTTTTTTTTTAATGGGAAAAGTATAAAAAATTTACAAGCTAGAGAATCAGGTTGAAAAGGAGTTGGGTTATTCTTAAGATGACAAGAAAATTGCTGATTCTGTAAAAATGTTGTGGTGAAATATTTCATAGTATGAAGATGAAACTTATCGATATTGAAATTTGTGTCACACTTAAGTGGTGCTCGGAAGTGGGTGTTATATGGCCAGATATGAACAGTGTGGACTGGTTACCATACATTTTGGTAGTGTAATTGATATAAAATCTAAGACGATGAACCAGGATTAGAAGATTTGATTAAAAGATTTTCATGGACAGACGGTTAAAAGAACATGACCTGATCGTGTAAAGGATGGTCAAACATGGGAAATATTTACTCAAAAAAACGTAACAACTTGTGTTGAAAAGGCAAAAGGCCGAACCAGCAATTTCCAATGGATTTTGAATACAACGTAAATGCAAATAAAACACTTGATTAAAATGCAAATATGTTTTTAGTAAAATTCTTTTTGGTTTGGAAATTTCTGGAGAGTATTAAAATATAAAAAATTCTTAGGCTCAGGAACCGCTAGGTCACCTCGCAAAGTTTCAACAGAAAATGGCGAAGGCGTCAGAACTTAACTTGGCAAATTACAAGCTTCGTTAAATAAAAAATTTATAAACGATATTGATACATTACATGTTAATTTGTACTAAAAAAATGATGCCAACTTATTATAAATAAAATAAATCATGGAGATTTTGGGAGTTGTGCTAACAACTTGTTTTAGCACAAATATGTTTGCCGTTGTTTACTCTTACAAGAGTTTTGCAAGATCAAACAACATCAAATAAAATAAGACTAAATACTTGTTGTAAATAATCGAGTTCAAAAATATTTTTTTTTTTATTTAAATGAAAACAAATTTTCCTCGACCAAAGCTCACCCATTCCCTTAAATTTCCAGAAACCAAAGGAAATATACATAACGCAGATAAAAAAAATAAAGTTGTTGGAAAAACATGAGTTTTTTACTTAATAAAAATATTAAAAAAAAAACAATCAACTTTAGTTCTTGATTATGAATTCCTAAAAAGGAGGGTGGCTGCATAATAATAATTTCTTGATGGTTATATGAACTGCTGTATGAGTGTGCAGGGAGTGAGAAATTGTTAAAAACAATAATCTTCATAAATATGAACAGATTTTAAAGTTCATCACTACAATAGATTTTATACCAGCAAACTGCGAGTGCTAAAAATTATGTATTTATAAGAAGGGTGCTTTAATAATTTAAATAATTAAATTCTTGATTGAGTTTTCAAATTTAAATGTCTAGTAGTTAAATAAAAATTAGGGTGATAACTGCCTGTGTTTTTGCCACATATTTTTGTCAAGGGTTGAAGACAATGACAGCCGGACATAATTTGCTATTTGTATATTTTGTTAAGATTATAGAAAACTATATTTGTTGTTCGCTGTCATCTTTCTTATATGATTAAAATATCTTTATTACGATTGTGCAATTAGTTCCCAAGTTAATGAGTTAAAATGCTTAATTCTGCCTTTTCACAATTTACACAATTGGATGTTGACGCGAAAGAAAGATACAAAACCAATACAAATTTCAAAGTTTTAAATTATAACAATAAACGATCTTATATTTATAAGTATAAAAAAACAAATTTGAAGTTTAACTGTCGTATTCATAAAAAAATAAAGTAGGTTTGAAGTGTGCTTTTAGACAAAATTTTCATACAAAATTTTCTTAAAGTACATTTAAAGTATACTTTAATTTTTAATGAATTTTTGTTCAAAAATTTATATTTTCAGTCTGAACCTTGTTTATTTCAGCAACATTTATAATAAAAAATTAAATCATGTGAGGTTTTCAGTAGTTTTTTCTTTGCAGTTCCAAATAACTTTATTTTAACTGCCTTCTGAGTCAGTGAAAAGTTGTAAAAAATCAAACCAGAAAAGTCTAATTAATATTAATTAAGCTTCTGAAACAAATAATCTCTAGATACTGTACTTTCATGCACACAAATTTAAAAGTTTTATTTCATTTCAAATTCCTAACATTTAAATTAAAGTATTTTCCCACAATAGTCTTTTCTTTAAAAATTCTACCAAAGAGAGTTGGCACTCGATTGCTACTATACAACTTTCACATTTATTTAAATCATATACTTTAACCAAAATTACTTAAATTATATAAATATATAATCATTTAGCACTTACAAACTTAGTTATACAAAAATTAGCCAGAAAAAAAACCAAACTTGGATATATCTAAAAAGTATATCTAAAAAGTATAATCGCAAACTCATAATGAAGCAAACCAACAAAAGGTACAAGCAACATGCATTCAAAAACTTAAATTCAAATATATTCACACACAAACTTACATTTTACAAGACACACATATGTACGTATGTATATACATACGTTCATACATACTCGTATATGAATATTTATGTGCATGTCTGTATAAAACGTATAACGTTTATCAGGTTACCCACCTGAGAGCAACAGTAAAAAAACACACTTACATAAATATTGTATATTTTATCCTTCTGCTGTTACTCCTACTTTCTACTAAAACATCCATATCCACATCCACATCCATATTTGCACTTGTACACACATACTTACTGTTAGTGTTACTTCTACTAATAAAACTAATACATACTTTACTATACTACTGTTTAAATATATTCTAACTATGAGTACACACTCCATAACCAACTTGCAAAACAAAAAAGAAACAACTGAGAAAAAAAAACGAAAAGAAATACAAACAACAGCAACAAAAAACGGAAAAAGTTTTCAAAGTTTTACAAATATTTCTTTTTAAAATAAAGAAATTATTTACTGTACACAAAACTTTTGAACTAGAAAAGGAAAAAGAGTTAAAACGTACAAACATTTATGTGTATTAATGTATGTTTTAACTATGTAGTAATTCATTTGCCAACACATAGACTTCTCTAGTAATACACTGAAAAAAAGCAAATATTACAATTTAATACGAATAGGTGTCAGTTTGAAAACAATATTGCTGCTGGCAATAACAAGCAGAGAATAAGCAGAAGAAATATTATTTTAAATTGCTATGCGCTAATCTCTCGGCAATCTTAATAAAGTATGGGCTCGATTTCGGCAACCGAAAGAAAATCGGGGTTGTTGCGATATTCGAAATGTTGCAATAATCGACCACTATATACGCTATTATTTTAGATTCTTTTTGTTTAACAAAAATATGCAATTTAATTAACAAAAACTAATTAATTGATTTATTAAACAAAAAATAAAAGGTGTAAATAAATATAATACTCGTAAAAATAAAAAAAAAAAAAATATTTTCATATTTTATATCATAAATTTGGAAAGGGACATAAAAATGTATATTTATGAATTATTGACTTTTTACATAATTTAACTAATATATATGGAAATAAACTTTAGTTTAAGTCTAAAAGTAACTTATTTTTAGTTCGATTTATATTTTTTTAATGGATGAAGTCATTGTGTTCAAATGTGCCCCCCCCATACGGGGCAGTTTTGAACGGCAATTTTTTCTTGTAGCGCTTATGTCCAAAATAATAACATAAACAGTTATATTTTTTATATATATAATAAATTCGATTTATTTATTAAGAAAAACATAAACATTAAGAATTAAAAAATAAAAAAAAAAATGCAGATCAAAAATAAGTTTTATATTATTAAGCCGGAAAAGGCTTTGCGATTTCAGGTGACATTACATTTTCCTTTAAAGCATCATGATCAGCATTGGATTCGTCGTTATTTTCAGAAAATAAGAGAGAATCAACAATGTTTGGTACTTCGGTTGATAAATTAACATGTTCAAAGGTGCCCCCTTTTTCTTTGTTCAAACCTGAACTGGCTTGCTATTTCACGGAAATTTATAATAAATATTTTTTTTACATAAATATCAAATAACTTAACTTAATTTTGTTTGAAATGAATTTTGGACTGATATAAATTTATTTCACGAAAGAAAACGATCACTAAATACTTCTTACACTCTTACAAAAAAAAAAAAATAAAAAAAATTACAATGGCACTCAACTACATTCGGTCGACTAGGAAAAGTTGTAAACATTGCTAGAAAATAAGGTTGGCATGTGAAAAACTCGGTTAAGGGTCGGAAAAAATGTTAAACTGAGATTTTATCAACATAGTTCAAAGGTGCTCCGGGTATTAACGTGACCCCTCTCCCCTATGCACTATTTTCAACAAAAAAATTTAAGATTTTAGTTTGAATTTTTGAATTTTTGATTTTTTAAATTTTTTATTTTTATTATTTATATCCTGAACTGCGACTATTAATTTTTTTTTAATCCTACTAACTGTAGATTTATTACCTTTGTAATCAATACAAATTTTCTTCACAGTTTCAACATGTTTTAATTTGTTCAAAATTTCAATTTTTGTTTTATGGTCAATATTACAATTGTTTTTAACTACTTCCATATTTAAGTTATAAAATGATCTTTACTTTACTGAAATATAACTACAATAAAATCAAAGAAACACAGAAATAAATTGAAAAATTATAATTATAGCATATTCGTTTGACTATTGGCTAGCGGGCATCGCAGTGGTGCAGAGGTTAGAACTCAAAGAATTGTGATGAAAGATGATGGTGATTCTTGAAACATGTAAATTTAACCCAGGTTCAGCCAAGAAAAAATTATCAATAAATTTTAATAAGATTTCCTGTTGTAAAAACAATTCCTACCTTCAGTAAAAATAATAATTTAATGAAAATTAAATTTAATGAACTCGAGCCCAACTAAAAATTATCAAAAAAAAAAAATATAAAAAAAACTGTAAATAAACAGCAGTGTTGTCGTGAAAGGATTTTTTTAGATGCCTATGTATTGGCAAATAGTTTTGAATTACGCTTCTGATTAAAAAAACAACCAGAATAAATAGAGAAGAGAATAGAATAACTTCTAAATAATATTACATCTGAAAAAAAATAAAGTTGCACTTATCGCGTCTGTTTTTTGAAAAAAGTTGCAGTTACAAAGACTATAATGTTAAAAAATCGGTCAGTTGCAATAATAGGTAGTTGCACAAATCGAGCCCGTACTGTATTTATGTTTATTATTTTGGCTCGATTTTGTTTTCAATCTTTGCAAAAACTTACTTTTCTATGACTACCAAATTTGCATTACTTAGACTTAGGACATGCGTGTGAACGTATTGGCAGTTTCCAAAGAGAATTGAACAAAAACTGGTCAGCAAAAAGTGAAACGTGTGACACAGCTCTAAATAATAAAATTAAGTGTGATTTAAATTACCAAATTCAATTTCTATTTATTCGCTGTTGCAATTCTTTCAAAATTTTAATGAATGAAATATTATTCGAAAAATTCACTACTTTTTTTAATTTCTGTGAAACTTGCCTACTATTCTTTTTTCCCCCTGTAAATTTGTGAAATTCTAAAAGTTGAAATTTTATTCCATAAAGCATTACAAAATCCACAAGTAAGTATGATTATATGTATGTAAATGTATTTAAGTACATACTCATGTCTATAAACATACATACTAAGATACGTGTAGGTATGTGAGTAAATTTGTTTAAAAAGTTTAAATCCCTACACACAAATGACTGCTAATTTGTATGAAGAGTATCATGAAGAGACCAAAAACGAATAGAACAAAATACGAAAAACATACAGACATATGTACATACTTGTATATATGTAAGTATGTATCTTAGAAATACAAAATTTAGCATTAATACAGCAACAAAAGTACCCATCTCATTTAATGTTACACTTTGCATGGCTGTGTATCTGTTTCTGTATCTGTGTGTATAATTTATACCTATATCTATGTACATACATACATCTGTATAGCTGTGTTACAAAAAAGCAGTTTGTTGGTTGTTGATATTTCAGTTGGACGTTGAACGAGTAAATGCTGCTTGCTGAGAAAATGTGGCATCATTATGACGATGATGATGTTGGTTGATAAAGATAAAAATTATCATGTTTAGCTTTTCGTTTGTCGTCAAACAAAAGTCTACATCTTTACGTCAACGTTCCACAACAAAACAGCCAGTTAGATAGAGAGTCATACTAATGCATGGACCTAAAGATGGACGCATGAAGGTTACTGCTGTAGTTGTTTTTGTTTTTGTTATTTTTCTCTGATATTTCTCAGTTGTTATGGCCGTTGGCATGTATGTAAGTTGACTATTATACTGACATGACTACATAATCAGAACCTGCAAATTTTCCACACATACTATACACTAAAGACTATCAAGCTTTGCACCAATATGCTACAAATACTACATATAGTACTTCAGTACACTCACCAAAATAGAGCCACAAAAATTTAACGAACTTTACAGAAATACAAAGCAACAGTCATTTAAATATAACGTCGAACTGTGAGTCAGTCAGCATTGCACATAAAAGATTATTGAAACAATCTCTCGGTGACAGAGCGGTAGAAAGATGAGTTAAGCTGCCATCATTTTGAACCAGCTAACCAACCCTCAATTCAGTTTAATATTTTTCTCTTTTGTTGTTTGCTTTCTTTTTTTTTATTGTCACTCGTTGCCTCATCCTTATTGTTGTGCAAAAGCATGTGCTTTTCCTTTAACCTCTAACTCTTCCCTTATCAGATGATTTCATTGCTTATTGTTGGCCCACTAAATGGACACAAACAGTTGTCTACGTTTGAGGTTGAGTCTGAGGTTGTGCAAGTGAAAAATTAAAAAAAAAATATGTTTGAAATAAAAATGTGTTGGTCTTAGATGAATTTTACCAGTACTTAAGTTCTGTTTCTTTAGAATGAAACAACTAGATTTATGTTCCAGAACAACATCATGTTTGCTGTAGTCGAGCAAATATGAATCTACGATATCGATAATCCCGTCATCATATTTCCCATGTACTCAAGATCTGAGAAGAAAGTCAATTAAAATCGTTAAACCTACTATATTCCTTCTATATATCTGCAATACATGCCCACACCCTTCCTTGACAGACCTTTTATTGTACCGATTACAGATACATAATTTCAAGGCACTTGAGACTGCAGGATCAATGCAGCGTTTTCAAGGCTGAGATCCTGATTTATGGCGGCAGTAAACCTGCAATTTAATCTTTCTCTGGTTTTTACTCTACATCTAGATGCCTGGGGTCTCTTAAAGAGAGGAAGAGGCATTCTGTACTGGAGTTATTTTGATTTCTAAATCATTTTGATGTTCCAAAAATTAATTTTGAGAACAAACTATCGAATTTAGTTTGCTATGTGAATGCCGGGGTGGTCTTAAGACATTCTAACCTGATTCCAATGTTACTGGCAATTATGACGTGGACGAACAAGAAGTTATTAGGCGTACCATGTCATTCTTTTGGCTCTGGTAGAATGAGAAGGAAATTTGATTGTTGTTCCGCTTTTATGCAGTAAGTTAATTGTGCTGCGTGAACTTTGTGGGTCAGAACAAGTAAACCTTTAATAGCATGTTCGCTATTGAAGCTATTAGTTTGGTATTCGTGATGGGGTCTCTTAAGGGGTCGGTTAAGAGAGGAGATTGAATATTTCTTCGATTTTGTTATTATGAAGACGAGAAGGAGATGGTGTAATACCTATGGGAGATTTGACTGCATCATTGGGCATCTTTTTCTGCATGATCTGACGCATATACCGATGATGGAAGAACGGCTACTTTTCTTCCTGTATCTAGTTGATTTGTCACCGAACCACAAACTAAAATGACAATTTCCGTACCGGTGGAACAGAAAAATAACCTTTTAGGGTATTACAAAGAGATCAAATTATAGACCGAAATGAGCTGATATCGCTGGCTTAAGTTTTGGTTCCTAAGATCGGAATTGTGCGACAAAAACTAATATTCTTGCCGTCCTGGACAACCTGCCATTTGAATATTAGGAAACGAATGTCTTACCCGACAAATATATATCGAGATGGTATATTTCGATGGTCTCATGTAGAAAATCCCTAACTCGCATATTTGAAACTTTACAGGAGAAGGTAAAAACATAAGAGAAACTGTAATATTCAACATGTAACTTTTTTTGTACAACTGCTTATAAAAGCGTTATTTTTTACACTATTGCAATAAATTTTTGTGAGTATGTGTATTTGCGTTAAATGCATTGGAATCGCAAAAAAAACTAATTTCGAAAAAATAGCGAGTTAGGGCCTTTCTACATGAGACCAACGATTTGTAATAAAAAATGTTGACGAAATATTGACAGCATGGCAATTATGTTTTGTTTGTTATTTCGTCGTTATTGATATCCTATAAGATTAAATAAATAATTACTATTAAAAATGTAAACTCAGAAGAAAGTGATATTGAAATGTTAACGAAAGTGATACGGAGGATGTCATTGACGTTGAAATAAGTGATGATATTAAAGCCGGCGTCGGGCAGGTGATAAAAGAAACACCGACAGTCAGGTGGGTAAATATGACCCTAGTTTTTTTGACATTGTATTTTGCATAATTTTCAAAATTTTATAAACGTATCTGTAAAGCAATATATATATGACTCTTTTAACTATGCAAAAAAAAAACATATTTAAACTTCAATACTGAGAAATTTGACAACGTCGCAAACCGTTGAAAAAAGTTAAAGAGCAAATTTAAGAGCATATGGGTCATAATGACCCAACCTGCATGACGCCGGGTGAAAGGTGGCTTTAGGCGGTAGACTTAAGGAAGATACAAAAGCGAATATTAATTTCAGCCGACACATGGACCCAAGTAATAATGATAAGTAACCTTCTTCATATGGTCACAAATGAATATTTTCTCAAACAGAAAGACTAAATTTAATACATTTGATATAGGACTAGGGTAGCCAGATTTAAAATACGGAAAAACAGTACAATTCAAAAAAAACAGTACATTTTATTTTTGAACGAAAACATAACTCTTTATTCATGTAATAACATTTTTGTAATATTAATTTAATAAGCAACAAAAAAATTGTTAAAAATACTTAAAAATATGAGATCATAACATATATTATGATCGTTTTTGAAGAAGGTATGTACATAGACAATACAATTTAAATGACATATTGTATCTTTTATATCATCAAAGTCCTTTTAGATTACAATATTTTTGCTTTGCTTGTAATACAAAGTTTTAAATTTATTAGTTTTTGTAAATCAATCTGTAATTACATTACAAAAGTGAACTTTAAATTTAATGTCAACTCAATATTACACCTTTTTCAATATTTTTTAGTAAGAATAATGCTGTTCCAATTTACATGGTGTAGAAATTTATTATTTAAAAATCAAGAAGTATCATTTATTGAAAAAAATCCAAATAACATTTTATCTTAACCCCCTATAACATGACTACTTTAAAATTAAATGTGCCATAAGCTTTTCGAAAAATGTATTTAAATACGTTGTATAAACAATTCTTGATGTTAATCTACAATGTTTAATGGTTAGAGCAATGATGTCCATTTCATGAAACAATTGTTGTTGTATTCATTTCATATGGACAAACAAATTTTTTTGGACACCAATGCCATTAACACTGATCTCCTAATCAACTTTAAAGTAGAATAAACCCTGATAAATAATCCTGAACAAAAATGTTTTTTATCAATATTTTTTTCAATTTTAATATAAATAAGCTTTTAACGAAAAAACAGTACAACGTGAAAAAAACAGTACATTTGCGTACTATTTTGAGTCTTGTGCATAAAACAGTACATTTGGAAAAAAAACAGTACGCGTACTGCTAAAAACAGTACGTCTGGCACCCCTATATAGGACACACAAATATGTACGTATAAAAATCGAGTCCACGAAAAAAAATCGTCTTCTTCAATGAGGGTGGCTGAATTTTTGTGTATATTAGAGCCCATTTATTTCAGTACATACATATGCACATAAATATGTATACATGTAGTACGTGTTTAGTGTGTGTGGATGTATACGCTTGTGTTTGTAGATATTGTTGTTCAATTTTTATGTTTTACCAAGTTTTACGTTTCAGTTTGTAAAAAAACCCATTGTTTCCATCTACATAAAACAGCGCTTTTTTGATGTTGTTGCCTTTTATAACAATATTTTTAACTGTTGTTATAGTTGTTGTTGTTACAGCAAGGCAGTGTGGTATGAAGGAAAAAAAAATCTGCTGCAAAAAATAAAACTACGTTGACAATACGTTTCGTGAAATCGTTAAAATACCGTATAGCTCACCATAACCATGATTGTGTTAGTGTTTGTTGTATATGCGTTGTTGTTCTTGGCATACTAAGCAAGAGCAACAGCAACAACAACAGCACCACCACTAATACTACCACTCGCTCATACTTTGCTTTTTTCAGTTTTTTTTTTCTTTTTTCTTTTGTCAAACACCAACAACATAGACATCTATGTCAAAAATTATCCTTACAAAACAACAGCGACAACAACAACCAACCACCCACAGCAAAAGCTTAAAAAAAAAAAAAATCATAACAAGAAAAACACAAACAAACTCACACAATTGTATCCTTCACCCTCGCTTTGTTAACCTACGTGAACAGTGGGGTTCATCAGTGTTTTGGATAATTGAGCTAGAGTGTGGGTGTTTGTGTGAACAAGTGAGAGTCTGAGTGAAAAGCAGCTGCCATCAAAAATATTCGTCCTTCATGGAATTTTTATTTCATTTTGTGTGTGTTTCTTTTTTGTTTTATATTTGTAGCTGGTTTTTTTATTTCACATTCATTGTCCTGTATTGTTGTAGTAGTAGTAGTAGTAGTAGATGAGAAACGACTTTAACTAGAGGTTTGACTATAACTACTGTTGACTATAACTACTGTAGAACGAATGCCTGACGAATAAGTTTAAATGTATGTATGTAGTAGTGTTTGTAGGAATATGTGTGTTTGTTTGTATGTACATGTATTAAGCTGTGCTTACTATTATTGCTCTATACAGTGCAGGTCAAATTATACGTCAGTTTTAAACTGAAATTTCTCAAGGTTGAGCAAATTCGCAGGAAAACTAGCAGATAGGTTCATATTTACTCGTAGCTCCCATATGAGGGCCCACTTCCGAAAATCACTTTAAAGAGCATAACTCTTTTATAAATGTTGGTATCCAAATAATATTGAACACAAATATGTCTCGTATATATATGATGAATTTCATTTAAAAATCGAGATAAAACTGAAATTTTGAACCCGATCCCCTCAGATATCGATGAAATTTTGTTCATAGCTAAATTTGATCAATACAATTAAACTCTCATTTTTAGAAATGACTGTTTTGCGATTTTTTGGGCGTGACACAGTGGGAACGTTTTTGAAAAAACGAATTTTATGATGATCGGGCCATAATTACTCGTAGCTCCCATATGAGGGCCCACTTCCGAAAATCACTTTAAAGAGCATAACTCTTTTAAAAATGTTGTTATCCGAATAAAATTTAACAAAAATAAGTTTCATATAGACAGCCAATTTTATAATAGTCGGTCCATAGTTAATAAAAACTCCCATTTAAGACCCTCTCCTCTATTAATCTTTTAAAAGTATTTATATCGAGCTAAAGTATAACATACAAAATATTTATATTCACGGAAGTCATGGCACTAAATTTTTGGATGATCGTTCCATAATAGGTAATATCTCCCATATAGCGCCCATTTCTGAAAAACTGTTTTATTTATATACTGGGTGTAGGGTATTACATGGTCGGGCTTGACCTAACTTGTTACTAAATTTTTTGGTGAAAATTGAATTTTGTTGATAAAACAAAACAAATTCATTTTCTAAAATAAAATTCAATCCAGAAAAAACTGTATTATTTCAACAAAGTTACTTCTTTCTAATGATTTTTGTTTGAAATTGGCACCTTTGGAAGACGTTTTTCGAAAACTTTACAATTCACCTTTCTTGAAAAAATATCAAAAATTGTGCTCAATCTACTCTTTATAGGGAGGAAACGAAAGACTTTAGAGTTTTCAGAACTGTATAGCTTTTGTTCAGAATTTGTATCATATCAGAGTTGTATGATTTATAAAATGGCAAAATTCCACATTTTGTCAAAAGAGGTACATGAAAGTTTTGAAAAAAACTACAAAAATTAGAAATTGTACTCCATCATTCTTTAGAGGGTATGATGCTGAAAATCCTAAAATTTTGATATGATACAAATTCTTAATACAAGCTATAGAGTTCCGAAATCTGTGAAATCATGACTTTACACCTTATCAGGAGTAGATTGAGCACAATTTTTAATTTTTCTTTTTTTTAAATCTCCATGTGCATTTCACTATTTTGAAAGGTCTGGTAGAGCTTTAGCACACGTTTCAATTTTTAAATTTTTATCTGCCTTCTATTATGCATCTGGCCCAAAATTCGATAGAGCTTGAACCAAAACTATGAAAATCTAAAATCAATAGCTCTAATGTTAAGAAGATAATTCTGTACAAGCAAATACTATCGATTGTTTATATCGGATAACTCATGACTTTTAGTTTTTGCCTTAAAATATTAAAAGTCAAAAATGACTTTTATTTCTGCCTTAAAAAATAAAAGTTAAAAAATAACTATTTTGTGTTGACTTTTTCGATAAAAGTCGTAACAGTTACGGACTCTGAATAAAATGATAACTGAGCCGCAGCTCTGTTAACTTAACAGTCGATGATTAGTAGGTATGTTAATTTATGTGTTAACATGGGTAATGTTAAAAACACATTAAATAAGCCACCCTCGTATATGGTTCTATGGCAGCGATAAATAAATAATACCCCTTAAGAATGCGATATTGTCCAAGCATAATATGACCCTGTTCGATCATAACTGTGATCATCAAAACTATGTTTCTTTGCAGGTACAATTTGTAATCTTATTACAAACCGTCACAGATCAAAAAAATTTCACTACATATCTAATCATTTTAATGTTTCCGTTATAATGTATTTGCGGATAATCTTATTTTTTGTTGCATTTTGTGGCGTTTTTGTACCTAAATTATCGTTTGTTATCATTACTCAGCGATCGTTTATATCATGTAGCTAAAAGTTATAATTCAAGCTAAATTTAGTGAATTTTAATAATAAAAAATAAAAATAGTGTCACGTTCTCTATAGTGTATCGTTTGTCAAAAACAAATGTTTTTATTACTTGTGATGGGAAGATAAAACAAACTAAATCATACTAAAGGTTTTAACAAACATAATGAGAATATTTCAATGAACTTTAAAATATTATGTTCGAATAAGAAGATTTTTTGAATTATTTTGGTGCAGTCAAAAGGATTTCTAAACTTTTGTGTAATTTCTTGCTAATACATTAGAGAGCACAAAAAGCTAAAACTTGCTTTTGCATTAAACATAATGCTATTAAAATCGAAAAACTGAAACAAAAACAAAGTATTAATATTTATTTACTATTTCTTAGGCGTAATGTCGCGTTCTGGATCCTGGAAATGCATATATGCGAGTGAAATTAATATCATTGGTTGCATTTGCATTTTTATAATGTATTTGCATTTGTCACTTATTAATTTAAAATATTATGTTTAAAGTTATGTAATTATATGTTACACACTGTTATTAAGTAATATGTACCTCTATTGTGATGTAAATAAGTCTGTATGTGTGTATATACATACATATTTAGGTTTGTGTACTTTTTTCCCCTGCTTTCATATCGTGTTGGCAAAATGGCATGAACATTTATTTTCAAACTCATTTCGATACTACGAGCTAAATTTACTCATGTACTGTAGAACGTTCGTATGTACGTATGCAGGAATTTATTAACGTTTGTACAAAACTGTAGCATTAGCATGTTTAAATGTATAAACAGCGTTACATCCTCATGCTAAAGTTCGCATTCAGACATTTTCGTGCTCATACTTCTCGGTACTTGTTGTTTGGCGTTTGGATTTTCTACTATGAAATGTTAGTTTTATTATGTGTAAGCTCTGTCATACACCCTAATATACAGACATACATACATACATATAGAACACACAAAACGATATCATCATCAACAACATCCTCATACACATAGCAAGCAATAACATTTCCATAGTCGTCATAGACGTCGTTTTAGTCCTCGTCGTAGTCGTCATCATTCTCATCATCACAACAAACAACCACACCATTACCTAAAAATTTTATCGACCACCCTGAGCCACCATATACATACATACATACACATATTCAAACATTTATAGATTTGTTGAAAAGGCATCCTTGTTGGCATTACGCCCTTGTAAAGCCAAACGGTTGAAATCTCAGTGAGTGTTGGTGTGTATTTCCATAATACACCCGATATTAAACTAAATGTAAGTGAGTAAGTACACGCTGGCGAAAAATTGAGGATTTTAGCTGATAAATTTTGCAGCAAAATTTAAATTTCAGTTATTTCTTTTATCTTTTAAGATTTTTTGTTGAAACCCAATAAATTGCGATATATTTCTAAGTAATTGTGATGAAGATGTATAGAAAATAAATTCTTCACAAAATATGACTTATATAGATCAATTTCTCTGTAGAGCTCTATGTGGAACAAACGTTTATTATTAGGTATTAGCCTAAAACTATTTATGGTTTTCTCTCAGTGTCTTTATATTTGTTAAGTAAAGTGTTTGTTTATATTTGTTTTTGTATCTACTTTAGTATTGTCATACAGTTTTGGGTCATCTGAAAACAAAATTTAGTTAAACATATAGTCGTACAAACACTTAGACAAACATATATTCAATAAAACTCAGACACATATATATATATATATATATATGTATGTATAAATAAATGACTATATACCATATGGGCTTTTCCACAGACATGATCAACGAGCCAAAATGTTAAAAGACCGAATAAATTTCAAATTTTTATAACGTAAATGCATCATATGAAAAACATCTCATCTTTATATCAAATATTTTGTTCATGTTCTAATGTCGCGTTCTTGTATCTAAATCGTTATTTGTTATCTCTGAGCTCATTCTAATCGAGTTTTATTAAAATTATAGGGCTCTAACAAAAAAAGTTACTGCGTATAATAGTCACACTAAAAACTTTCTTCTGATTTGCAATGAGAGTTAAATTCGTCATTGTCAGTGTATCTTTTGATAAAAAGCAAATGTTCAAAGGTCCACTAAAGTATATCGAATTTTGCGATAAAGAACATGAGAAGCCTATGTTAATTGTTACACTAAGTTCAATTTATATCAAAAATTACATTAAAATAATAAAAACTCATTGAAGAAGAACTCTCTGTTTTTTTCAACAAAGCTCATTTTTGTTTGTCTGGAAACATACAAGTTAAATTGCAGCATTTAGTCTTCTGGAAATCAAAAAGCTGGAGGAGTGATTGTACCAGTTTTTTGGTTAGTAATGATGTTAATGTAAATGGATCCCGCTATCGAGAGATAATATTTACATTTTTCACTCTCACTGATCTCTCTCAATCATCACTAATTCGTGCTATCAACCGAACGGTGCCACATATTAAGCCAAAACAATGAATCTATCTATAGCAAACCAAATTTTCCGATCGCATAATTTTAAAAATTTCACCTGTTAAATGGCCGCGACTTAACACCATTGGGTTATTTTTTGTGGGTTTATACTAAATATAGATTCTATACAACAACAATGGAATCTATCAAATACTAATTTAAACCTAAAATCCGTGACGTTATTAACGAATTGGACCCGCCATTTTGCCAATATTTAATTCAAAATATCGCTAAAAGTATGAACATCTGTATGCATTAGTAGTGGTCGTAATTAAAATGTTAAAGTTATATAAAAATTCGTATTAGTACAAACGTGTAGAGAAAATATGTTGTGAGGTAAATCAAACTAAACGTAGTAAAAACTTAATATAAATGTAAAAACATGACATCCATTGTACTTTAGTGTTAAAAAATCACTTTAATCATATTTAATTAGATTTTTCTAGACACCGTCGAAAATGAGTTGGATTTCTTGTCAATGTTTAACAAAACCTACATTTGCACTAAAACCAGTGCTACTATAGTTCTAACGAGAAAAATGGAGAAACATGTTAAGATTTTTTAAAAAACGAACGAATGTCGCATTCCTGACTGTGGAAATGTCCATATACGAGTATCTACTACTATATCGATATACAAGTATAAAAATATTTATGTGTTGGTTAATCTGTCTTTATACACATCTATATACATTATACACTAATATAAACACTGTACAAAGACATGCAAACATTTGCTAATGTTAAGCTTTGTTATTTGCACAAAACTGTATAAACATGGTCACAAATACACTGGCACAGACATTCCAACCCTGCAATGTTATGGATAGCACTGGTAAATTTTGCACAAGCTATCTGTGTATATCTCAATTTGAAATGTTTACTGCAATTTGGCCATATTACTTTTTAAATTTGCAATAATTTGTTTTTAAGTTTTTAGTTTATTAATAAATTTAAATTTCTTCAATTGTCAGGAATGCTGGCTAATTTCTGTATAAAGAACAAATAAGCTTGCCAAACCTCGGTAGTTTTTGTGAAATCTTTTTAATGATTTTCAGTTTCCAACAGCGGCCAGCTGTCATAGACACCAGTAGCAGAACATGATCGGTCAAATCTAAAACAGCAACATGAGCTGCAGGATCCTTGCTTACAAACACACACTAATACTATAAAATTTATAGTATAAATATTTGTTATAACATATACATGTATGTACGTTTTTGTGTATGATAAACAGAGAACTTTTGTTGGCCAACATTACTGTCTGATGATTGCCTTGTTAGTCCTTTATTTGTTTGTTAGTGTAGATGTTGGTTTGTTTTTGTTGTTGTTGTAGGCGAAATACACTGCTACATACACAAATACACTAACTTGAGCTACAAACCATTCAAGAAAACTGGATATGAGAGTGTTTGTGTGTGTGTATGAGTATTTGTGTTTTTGTATCTAGACATAAAACAAAATTTAGTAGTAACTTTTGCTATAATAGTCACATAACATTCTACGTTCTGTAACTAGTAACACGATGAAGATGAGATGGGTAACACGATGACTACGAAGAGTAGTAATATGTACATGTTGCAGTTATAGAAAACGTGTTCAACCATTTTTAGTTGAAAACTTGCTAAATACAACTACGTACACAGACAAACGCACAGTCATATCCCAGCAAGCCATATGAGTCTGAAAAGTTTCTTTTCTGACACCTTTTCCGGAGCGTTCATGCTCTTTATGAGCCCAAAAAAACAATCATAATTGCTCCGAAAACCTTCAGAAAGAGCTCTTAGATAATGTCAGAAAAAGAGACTTTTATGAGGGTTTTTGGGCTCAGAAAGAGCTTTTACATCATGTCAGAAAAGAGTCATTGCAATTTTAAATACAAAAAATTAAAAGTTCACATTTATTATTTTTTTTAAATTGTTTTTACTTAAACAAAAAGGGAATTCATTTACAAATAAACTAAATTAGAAATGGAAAAAACTTAAATAAATTGTATTTACCGAAAAAAAATGGAATTCATTTAAATAAAATATATAAAAATGGAAAAAGAAATTAATTTTTTAAGCAAATTTTTTTTTCGCTCCGAAAATGCTTTTTAGTTGGACTCTTTTCGGAGTCCTTTTTCGGAGCGCTCCGAAAATGCTTTTTAGTTGGACTCTTTCTGACTCCTTTTTAGAAGCGCTCCTAGAATGGTATGCTGGGATGCTGGGATGTATATAGGTAGTATATGTGAACCAAGTCAATAACAGTATGTGTGTTGCTATAATAGGGTGAAGTATTTAGACCTTCTTTTTATTGGTTTTTTAACAAATCACGCGAGACTGTCATATTATTTTTATTCAAAATTGTTTGACAATTCATCAGGGAAAGGCTCACACCATAACAACGTCTCCAAATTATTCAGCTGTATTATGAGCATTCTGTGAGAATATTTTTTTTGTTCACAATGGCTTAATCGAAAAATCATTTTGGTGAACAGCGGTTTTTGCATTCCAGGCTTGTGATCTGGCCGTTCAGATCGTGTGACGTCACCCCTCTACGTTTTTTCTTTTGGGTTATGTGCAGTGATTATATGCGTGATTATGCGATTAGAATCTGCTGCAGTATTCCCATCACTATTTTCTCTGTTATAGAAAAATCGATAACTTTACTAAGATATGTTCAGTGTAGATGTACACAACGCCAGCATGTTCAATGTTTTCTTTGTTGTGACAATAAATGTAAGACGTCATAAACAAGCGGGAATTTCACGAAATTAAATAGTGCTTATCATTTCTAATCATTTTCTAATTTAAATTATATGTTTTAATAAAAGCCATGAGTTGCCAGGAAAAGTATAGCTCATTGGCAACGGCCACCACTACCGATTGTGAAGACGATGAAGACTTTCGGCCACTGCACATAACTAAGCTGGAAGTTAATGGTATAACCAGCAATGATATACATACAACGTTTAAAAAGAGCTGGCTACCATACTGTGGGGTCGGTCGCGTTTGCCCCCAAAAAGGAGTAGTTAACCATTAATGGGTTTTCCGTAATTCGCAAGAAACCGGTAGCAATGCTGGATTGAATTGTAATTCGCAAGATACTGCTAGCAGTACTGAAAAGACTGATCGTTACTAAAGAGTCCGACATCTAGTTTTTTTTTATTAAAAAATGTCTAAATGAATCACCCTATACTTGAATGGAAGAATATTTGTTTGTACTCTGTTTACAGCAAGTTTTAAACGTAGTATTAGGGTAGACCACCAGTGTTTGGTGAAAAATTTGGACTAGGCATTTGGAAAACGCATTAAAAGCAACTGGTGTTTTTTCCGTTTTCATAGATTTGAAAATTTAATAACGAAATCTTCGAGTTTATTGCACTAAAAAATTATTGTTTAAAAAACCCCTGTATGACCAAAATGGACCAAAATGGACCAAAATGTCCAAATTTGACCCCCTCTAACTCCGGCACTTCTGGACTAAACACGTGCACAGTTCTATCTGTTAGTACCAGTTTCTCTTAGTTTGCTACTTCTGGTATGTATTGGTAAATATTTTCTTGTTTCTGGTATTGGTAAGTATTGTTATTGTACAAAATACTTACTGTGTGAGTAGATAAAGAGAGAATGAGAGTAACATATTTATTTTTATTTGTTTTCATAAAACAGATATGAACAAATACTGATGTTAATAACATGGTTATTTGTGATACTCGGGCAAATTGCTGAAAAAGCTGAAAAAAGAACAAACATGCGGCATAGACCTACTTTGTTGAATGTTGACTAACAACTGAATGTAATATTAGTATTTTTACGCTCTTGTTGTGAGTATTGTTTGCGATCGTGTTGTGTATATGTAAATAGCCGAAAATCTTCGTATTCTGAACAATACTAGTGAGGACCACTGTTTTACATTATTTCTTTTAAATATTTTCAACGATACACAATTAATATTTCTTACATTATGTTATTTTTCCTCAAAAATATCTCTCGTACAACAAATATTTTGCAAATAATTGTGGTATAACAGTTATTTTAGAATAAAAAACAAATACAAATATATACTGGTACAAAATCAAAATTCAACTGTTATTGTTGGTATAAGTAATGTGTGTTACAAAAAAAAAACAAATACAATATTGTGTATTCTTTTTTGCTTTTTCATATCCATTTCAACAGATATGTATATGGTATATTTGTTTTGCAAATACTTTTGGGTATACTGTTGCACGTCTTTATTCTGGACTGATAGTGCTGAAAATTTGTCTCTGGCCTATTATCCAATAGTACCAACCTTGGTGCAAATTTCATCCAAATCGGAAGACATCGATTTTTAAAATTGGGCCACTTGACGTGAAATTCACCATATGTATGTATGTATATCGAAAAACCCTGAAATTTTGCAAAGGACATTTGTTGATATAAGTGCCTACGTTGACTTTTTAAAGGATTTTTACCAACATCTTTGTTTTCCAACATAGGCATATCGTTTCCAGTCCTAAAACTCGCATGATTCAAAATTTTTATAAAATAATCAACATCTATATTCGTGGTTACGGTGGAAATCTGTTCGATATTATTTAAAATTTAAAATTTCCAATACAATGAAAGTTTTAATATTTTTTTTTTGGGAGAACCTTGACTGTATCTGCATAGAATCTAATGGTACCATTTATGTGCGTAGTACTATTGTTTCATGCAATTTCATTTCATTGTTGATCCCCCAAATGTGCCATTGTTTTTGCTTAAATATACTATAAAACAACAACAATAGCAAAAATCTACTATCTCATAGTCATAGTTGTTTATACTGAATCCATTATATTTCTATAACACACAAAACTTAAACAAAATTTCACATTCGCTCTTAGATATTTTTGCAAACCATATTGAGTCTATACATCTATTGTGAAAATGTTAGTGTACGATATGCTATGCACGAGTATAGGTATATTTGCAATATGTATGTACATATGTATGTATGAATGTAGGGATGTATGTTTTTTGTCTCTGTATCTGTTTGTTTTATTGTGTACTTTTCCCAACAACTTTAGAACTCTGCGTAAACGTAGTGTGGCTGTATGAATGTACGTACGTAGTGAATGTTAAACTTAAGACAAACTCGTGCCTCTAGTTCTAATATATGGACTAACAATGAAGAGTGTAAAAAGTGTAACAGTATCTCAATGAAGATAAAACAGCATGTCAGGAATAATTGCTGATTTTTGGAAAAATTATAAAAAATGCTCCAATGACGTGTAAAACATCGTCCAATATCTTCGGAATTGGATCGCGTTAGGATTGTATTACCCCATTAATTAAAGCCAAATGTCTTGGCTATACACCACATACATATATTTATGTATTTACTTACTTAGTTTCTATTAGTTTTTCCCCCCTGAAATTGGTCCATTGACAATCCTAATTTGTAAGTTGTGTTATATTTCGTAGAATAGGACTTTGAAACAACTTTTATTTAATATTAAGTGTACTGAACGCTTTACTTTAAAAATGTTGAAGCACACCAAAGCTTACAGTTAATATGTTCCATCGGTTTCAAGGTGCGAGAGATGGCTTGTGCGGTTTAGAAGTGGTGAGACAAGGATTGAACGGGCCAGGCAAAACAGTTTGAAGACTAAGAACTAAAGGCATTAATCTAAGACGACTATTGTCAAACTCAACAAGAGCTTGCAAAATCATTGGGAGGTGCAAGAAAGCCAAAAAAAGGCCAAAAAAAGCCTAGAATATGCGACAAGATATAAAAGCGGAAAGAAAAAATAGTTGGGATGTTTTGCCTCCCCAGCCTTAATCCAGACCTTGCCTCGTCCAACTACAATTTGCTTCCATCGATGTATAATGCTCTCTCTGGGATACATTTCACTTCAGAACAGGGTATTTGAAATGGACTTGATTAGTTTTGACCTCAAAATATGAGAATCCATATGTTGTCAGAAAGATGAGAAAAGTTCATAACTAACAATGGTCAATACTTTGAATAAACTTAAATTGTAAAATGGTTTCAAAATAAAAGCTAAAAAATTAAAAAACTACCGCGTTTTTAAATGTTAAAACACAATACAATTATAAAGATTTATGCCCTTATTCATAAAAAATTAAAGTAGACTTTAAATGTAATTTAAGAAAATTTTGTATGAAAATTTTGTCTAAAAGCACATTTCAAACCTACTTTATTTTCTATGAAATAAAAGTAGTGCTTAAATTTAACTAAATATATATTAGACAACCAATTTTTCAATTGAGCACTTTATTTAGCCCTCGACGCCACTGTGTTAAAATTTAATTTCATTTTGTTATTGTATGATACGATTGTATTATAGAACAATATGACAAACATGGCAATGCAAACTTTTTCTGTTAACAATCCTCTACTGAAAAAAAACGGTACTGGCAAAATAAAAATTCTATCAAACTTTAGCACAGTATAAATATACAGAAAAAGACTGACACACAAACATTAATTCATAGAAATACACACACATACTCATATGTATGTCAAGCTCTTACCATGCCAACGGTGAAAAGTTTTCCGACAAAAAATGTTTTAGAGGAAAAAAAACTTTTCATAACGTAGTAGTTCCCAAAAACAAAAAAGAGCAATAAACATAAACACTCACATACAGGAACACAAACACAAACAAACACACACACACACTCAGCTATAAACGGAAAGCATGGCGGTGAATAAAAGTTAGGTAACTCACAAACGAGGAGACAACACACACAACTCGTAGAAAATCCTGAATATCCCACTAAATATGTTGGCAGTAAAATGGAAGTGAACAAAAAAAAAAAAACAGAAACTGAAAAACGACATACTTACACAAATACACAGACACATACACATATACGAGTATTGTTATAGACATGCATTGGCTTTAATAACAATAACCTGATATTCTACCCGAAAAATTAGATCCCTACCAACTCCTGCCACCTGCAACACATTTCCACACATCCATACTTTTAAACATTTAGTCAATTTCATACACATACACACATATATAGATAAGGAAAGTTTTGTTTGGAAAATGAAACTAAAAACTCTAGGGACATACAGCACAAAAAGTGGCGAAATCAAAATGAGAAATAATGAAATCTAAAACAAGTGCTCTGCTATAGGAATAGGTCGACCTTTCTTTTAGCACAGACATACATAGAAGATAAACCATTGTTAAGGTAAAACTTTGATAAGTAACTTGAATAAGTAACAGTAAATTAATGCCAATTTACACGAAGCAAGTTTTATGGAAAATATTGATACAATTTTTATATACACATATGTAATACGTATAAGAGAGTAACACAAACTGCTAGTAAAGCGGTATCCATTTCGAGGTTCCCTACTTTTTAAAGAAAAAAAAACACAGAAAATTCTAATTTAATGGGGAATGTTTATTGTCATTTGAAAGAACATTCTTTGGCATTTATTTTTTGAAGATTATGTGTATCAAATGTTGGCCGTTGCTACGTCGGAGATGGTCTATCCGTTGAGTTCAATTTTCGATAACTCTTTCGAGAATTTCGACTGGTAACTGGCGAATGATACGCGTGATGTTTTCCTCCAAAGCCAACCCGAAGCGTGTTTGTCCGCATAAACTTTAGACTTTACATATGTATCTCCACAGAAAAGAGCCTAACGGTGTGATATCACACGATTTTGATGGCCAATCGACCGGTTCAAAACGTAAAATTATGTGCTCACCAAAGTGTTCTCTCAATAAATCCATTGATTGATGCGATGTGTGGGAAGTGGCGCCGTCTTGCTGAAACCAAATGTCGCCGAGATCACGAGCTTCTATTTCAGGCATCAACTGGTCGGTTACCATGGCACGATAACGATCGCCATTGACGGTTACGTTCGCACCTTACACTCTCAGCTACGGCCGCTATATTTTCTTCACAGCATGCTGGACGTGGTCTATTCGGACGAATATTATCCAAAAATTAATGCTGAGTCTCAAAATGGGTGATGGTGTTGCGAATAGTACACTCAGTAGGCCGATTATGTTGACTATAAGTTGAGCAAAGTGCACGAAACACATTCCTCACAAAACGTGAATTTTCGTAATAAAGTTGAACGATTTGTAAACGTTGTTCAGGCGTAAGTCTTTTCATTTTGAAATGCCAAACAATAATAAACAAGAATAACATGACAACATCAAGCGACTCATAAGTGATCTGTCAAAAAAAAAAGGCTATTGAATAACGTATCTCTACTTAAAGCATCCTTTGCAATCGGCTGATCTTCCTTTCTTTACTTCGATGTGTAAAAGGTAATCAGCTTAGCTTAGCTTAAAGAATTGCTTCGTGTAAATTGGGGTTAAGTTAAAAGTATGAATAATGACTAAAGTATTTACAAGCCAATACCGCAAACCGGTTAAAAGTTATTTTTCTGTTGGAAAAATCTAGCGGTTTTAAATATTTCATATTTTTGAATTATTTCGAAACGATTTTTTTTGTATCGCTTAACCGGTTTTTACAATTAAGTCGAAAAATAACAAATTTTTATTTTTTGTCTTTACTTGCCGCTTTTTATACTTTTTGGCAAAATTTTCTCTTGGAAATTCTCTCATTGATTAAAATATGTTGTAAAACCAACAAGTAAACGAATAATGCTTTAAAAAACAAATTATTCGGTTTCAAGACCGCAACCAACTAATTGCATTATAAAGTATTTAAGTTTATAAATTTTTTGTATTTTTAAAAAATATCAGGTTTCGAAATATTTTCCTGATCGGGAATATACAATATAAGGGACATTTTAGAACAATTTTTAAGAAGTGTTTGCAAATATGTATAATCAGTTGAGCTAAGGCCTAATATAATTGTGAATCACGAACTGTTACCAATTCCAAGGCGAGCCTATAATACATACTAAATTTCTATAAGACTATCATCGAGTATAAAAACTGTAGCAATAAAACGTTACTAAAGCCACAACAACTGCTAAACCGTACTCAGTGTGAATGTAACAGTTTCAAATCATACAAAAAAAAAACACAACCCACCCACCAAACATCCAACGCTCCTACAGCCATCCACTAAATACAACTGTTGAAACAGTAGTGAACTAAATGATTGTTAGTACCCAGTAGTTTTGCAAGTAGTCAATGTCTCTCTTATAAGCAATAGTGTTCATATTTAGATATTAGATTATTGGGTTGATTCTATTTTATACAATATTTGTGAGTTACATTGGGTACTCTAGTGCAAATGTAGATTAAACTCAAATGTCACTTTACTTTCCCTAAGTAATCTAGATTGTAGTTACTTTAGCCAAATAAGTAAACAGTTAGGTAGCTAGTAAGGCAACCGATTAAATGAAATCCTTTTGTAAATCCTCTTTGTAATCTTGTCAAAATAACTAGTCTTGAGGTACGGTCACACTTGGCAAATATTTATATTTGCCGAAAAAGACGTAACCACTAAATAAATTACATTTGAACTTGTTTATTTGTTAAAAAAAAAACTTCGTTTATTTAGCACAAAACAAAACAAATATTTAGTTTTATTTTATTTGATGCTGTTTGATCTTACAAAACTCTTGTAAGAGTAAACAACGTCAAACAAATTTGTAATAAAACAAGTGGTTACGCTTTTTAGAGTAAATATTTGACAAGTGTGACCGTACCTTTAGCTTATTATGTTCAGAACTGCTGGGTATGGAGTATTAACAAACATACTTCCATACTCATACATATATACATATGCATGGCAAGAATACTACATGCATATATGTATGTGCATGTGTGTGAATGTATGAATTTGGGGTATTTGTAAGGATTTGTTTTGGTTCGTGTTTAAGTTTGAAATATTCTCGTGTGTATAGGTTTAGGAGAAGAGTGTGTGTGTAAATGTATATTCATTTCGGCAATACTCATACAGCCTTTTATTGTTATTCTTGTTGTTTTCATACGGTAGGGTGTATTGACTAACTGTTAGCAAGGAATGTTTTTAGTAGCTTACGTTGGCAGATTGTTTTATTAAAACCGTAAAAATGCAACAACAACAAGAACAACGACAACAAACATACATATAAATGTATGTACATCCCCTCACACATTAACACTATACGAAAAAAAATACCCAACAAAAGTACCGAAAAAAGTATAAAAACTTTAGGTTAGACCTGTGGGTATGTTGGATAAAAATGGGGGGCAAAAAGTTTTATATTTCTTTAAGTTCCAATATTTTTACACACACATGTATTTTAAGATACATACATATATACATATTTAAGTATATGTACGTATGTATGTATGTATTTGTATATTATTTTCAGTTATTTTTGTAGTTTGTGGGTTACTTTTTATTTTCGTTTTATTTTTGTCATTTTCGTTTTATTTTTGGGTAAAAGTTTAAAAATTTAATTCAATACGGAATATCAGCAATGAATAGAAGCTTCCGTTGGATAAAGTTACTGTATGTTTTCTAGAAGAGGCGGGTTTGAAGGAGGATTTATGTTACACATTTTCAAATAGAGACTTTTCAATGAGATTTATAAATCAAAGATTACTAAAATCTATATATGGGCATTTCAATAAACAAATGATTTTTCTGTAAACTTAGTATACAAATTTTTTTCCTGAAGATTGTACACAAAGAAATAGAATCAGAAATATTGAAGAAAAACTGTAAGCGACCATTTAAGATTGAATGAATGAATATTTGAAACTTTATTTGTATGAAAAATCATTATTTACAATTAGTATCTAGATCGTTCTGAAAAGTTTGCATTCAAATCAAAATTTTGAGAAAAAATTTAAAATATAGATAAAACTGAAAAACTTGAGCGATAGAAGAAAAAATCTTGCTAAGAAAGAATACAAGATTGAGTGCTATAACTGTAAGCAATCATTGCGAAAAGCAGTACAATTTGCTGAAATTAGAGTATTTAAAAAACCGACTTTTTTCAGGTTATTTGAAAAATTGCATTTTTTTAATGAAAATATTTTTCTTTTGTCATTTTTAAGGTTAGACAACATAAACGTACCACTTTGTTAAAAATTGTCTTCACATTCAAATAGTTGTATCATACAATGTACAACATACAACATCACTAGTGAATTGAACAAATATGTTTTTGACAAAAATTTAAAAACCGCATAACTGATCAAAAAAAAACCAGATTGTCGAATAATTCGAAAATATAAAATATTCGAAACCGGTAGTTTTTTCAAGTAGAATATCCGATTACGGGTTTTGAATACTCTAGCTGAAATGCATTACCAGTGAATTTAGTTAAAGAGTTGAAGTTATTGAATTACTAAAATGTATGTACATATGTATGTCGAAACAACAAATAATCAATATTAAGCTTTGGATAGACCTTATTACTATCATTCAGTGAAAAAATGTCGCGTGCTTAATCATACTTAAGTTAACGAGCAAAGAATTTATTTATTTTATCAAAGTAATGCTTTAAAAAGTAGTTTTCAATTTGCAAATGCTTTTATTTTTCTAGATGCTTTCGAAAACAATTTATATTTTTAGTCGCGTTATTGATCTCATGATTATTGCTGATATATTAGAAAGAACGCAATGAAAACGCGACTTTTGCACTAAAATTATTGCAACTATCGAAAAAGTAATGAAAATGGCGTGCATAAATTTTGTGTAGAATTTAAGAAATTACCACAAAAACATAACTATTTAAATTTTTTTTAGAAATATACAGTTTTTTGTCTCTCCTGCAAAAGTATGATTTTGTGACATACAGCCTATTGCATTCAGCACGACGATATGAAAAACGTGTGTGTGAAGATAAATACGAATTTAACTAGCACAGACAAAAACCACATTTTTTATCATTGATATTGTTACGGTCAACAGACCACTGTTAAGCACTTAACAGTCATATTACTAGAATTTTTGAAAAAGTATGGAATTGCACTATATGCACAAAGGGTCCTAAATTAAACTACATTCCTCGGATTTCTGAAATAATTTCGGATTTGAATAAAATGATTTAAAAAAAAACTTATTTTAAAAAATAATAATTTTCAGGATGATATTCTCTAGATATATTTGCACAAATATGAAATTGCACTCGTATTATTTTAGTTCAAAGGGTCCAAAATAAAATTACGGTAGTCGGATTTCTGAAATAATTTTGGAATTTAAATAAAACGATATTGAAAAAAAAAATGTATTTTTAAAACAGTAAAAAGAAATTCGTCTAATGCAGTCTTATATAGGACCCTTTCGACTCTATGTAGTGGGATAAGTGTGGAATTCCATATTTGTCAAAATTCTTCTAGAGAATTTCATCCTAAAAGTTTTTTGTTTTTCAAAAATTCAAGTCATATGACTGTTAAGTGCTTAACAGTGGTCTGTTGACCGTAACAATATCAATGTTAAAAAATGTGGTTTTTGTCTGTACTAGTTAAATTCGAATTTATCTTCACACACATAGGAAAAACTTGGTATGCTGACATCATTACCCTGCAAATAATATTGGACTACGTGATCCATTTTAGATGAAATGTACTGCTTACAACATGGTCCAATGTAATGCAGTCATGGACCATGTCATAGTTAAACAAGAGTTTGTAGTTAAACGACATGGTTTCGTGTTGACACGATTGCATATTAAGTTGTTGTTGCTTTTGATATTTTATTCTAGTTGCTAACCATAAACTATTTACTGCACAACTGTCAAAACTAACCCTCTTGAGTACTCCATGGAGTAGTTTTGGGACTATTTCGATGAGTTATATGGTCCAATCTTAGGACATCGCAATGTTAAATCGACCACCTTTTTTTCATATATTTGGAGTAGTTTTGGAGTACTCCTACTCCTCTTTGGTCTAGTCTTTTCATGCATGTATGGACTAGTCGCGTTATTTGCAGGGTATGCACATTTTGATCATGATAACATTTAAATGTATAAATCCAGAATTTAGGGGAAATTTACACTAAATATTGGTGGTGGAAAGACTCGGCTCAGCCGAATATACCACTATTACTAGATTTTAAATAAAATTTTAAAGTTATTATTTTTTACACAATTTTTTCTCAAAAGCTAATATATTCCCTCAAACTCTTTGCCAACCACGTCCCTATTGCTAAATAATTTCTCATATATTTGAAAACTAAAAACTTTATGAATACAGACATCGCAATACAAGGCACAATACAACAACAGAACGGCAACACAGTGCAAGGCAACCTCCGAGTATGTAGCACCCCGATACGAGTAGCAAGCAAGGCGTCAAAGTCATGGTAATGGTTTATTGTATTCTCACATTCCCGTATATATTAACGTGAAGTGAGGATTGGGGGAGGGTGTAAAGAATTATTACTAGTATGTGTGTTTCACACACGTATTAAACATAAAAAGCGCCAAAGGCTGTTTAAGTATATTTGTACTTTTACACACATATACATATAGTATTTATATATGTATGGGCATACATATACATATGCATATAATTGTGTGAGATTGCAAGTATGTATGTGTTTGCATATGTACTAAAAAAAAGCCAACAAAATATTGTAGCAAATGCTTGTGAATTTTTTACTTTGTGTTGTGTGTTCTTTTTTATTGTATGTACTGGTAAAAACATACACTCATACATATGTATGTATGTATGTATGTATAAATCTCAACTAGGATGGCTCCAAAAGAAAAGATACCTTTATTTTCATCTATAACAAAAGTTCAGATTTTATTGTTAAAAACAGCTTTTAAAAATGTCCTGTTTTCAAGTTAATATTTATTTTTCCTTAAATTCTTTCAAATTCACAGTATGAAATTATGATATTCTATACAAGGTTCTTATAATTTTTTCCAAATATGTGTAACAAAAATTGTGCCATCCTACTTTAAATGAATACGGCTTAAACTGTTCTCTTTCCTAAGTGAGATGTTGCTGTTTTTTGGCTCTATTTTGTTTCTTTTTATAATTTACTACAACAAGAAAAAAAAATAAAAATAAATAACACGAATAGAGGAAACAAAATCTAAAAACCTAATGGAGCACACAAGCATAAGACGAGACTAGAAATACTTTTATTATTTTTTAAATGATTGTATGATTAAAACTCATTATCCGGCAAGTGTTTGGTTCACAGCGAATATTAAACACCTTAAACTAAATGTTAAGAAACTTGTTTAAATTCATTAAATAAACTGTTAAAAACGAACAAAACCTGAATAATTAAGGATATTAAGAAGGTAATGTGTTTAAAAAAATTAAAGAAAAATAAACCTAACCCCATAGCCCACGATGTCGAACGATAACGTTCGCTTAGATAAGACTTAAGACGCAAACTTTTTATCGTATCTATTTTTTACTCAATCAAGTCTGTTTATTCCACAATCAAGTTTGTGTCTTAAGTCTTATCTAAGCGAACGTTATCGTTCGACATCGTGAGCCAGGGGGTAAATGAACTTTGTTAATTAATGGTGAAGATCTAATAATCAGCCATTTTAAGAAATAACAACAGACAAACATCTATTTTGTATTTTAGTTGCTGTTCAACTTTTGAGTTTGTGGGTAAAAGCAGAAAGAAGAGAGGTATTTGGTATTTGGTACAACTCTTCTTTCCCCTCTCACCCACAAACTCCAAAGTTGAGCAGCAAAAGTGGCAGTGTGTGACCCGGGACTATGGACTTATAAAAATGATACTTGTTGTTGTAATTGTGCCACTGACGTCGATAGTGCTTTTCTGGAGAAAAAAACCTTTGGTTGATACTAGAGATGCCAATCCCGAAATCTGAATTAATAAATAACAAAAATTAGTATTTGTTTAAAAGTTTCAGGGAAGTATAATTGTTATTATCTGATTTTTTGTACATACTTTTTTCTTTAGCATTTTTAATGACAGAAAATGAAAGAGATCTACTGACAGATTCCACATTAAATCACTATTCGAAAAGATCAAAAGATCACTTCAAAATTATTTACAAAGTCATCCCATACAGATGCAAAATTTACTCAAATGAAATTGAAATTGATCCAAATTAATTGGCTCATTGGCAGAAACTCTAAGCTAAGTTTAGATTGCAAACTCTTGCTTTAGAACTCAATCATAGAACCTATTTGGTGTTATGGAATACAGCTATGGGGAACGGCCTCAGCTTCAAATGTGCACAGATTTCAAAGACGCCAAAACAAATGGCTACGAATGATCACAATTGTCCCCTGGTATACAAAAAAATTCGAATATCCATAAAGACCTAAACGTGCCTTTTGTAAAAACTGAAATCCAAAAAAATGCAGAAAAACACTTAAAAAAGCTTGAACTCAAAGCCATTAGCCCGCCACATATTAATCTGAGCCGAAGACAAGAAGGAAGAATGCCAACTTAATAAATAAAATAAATAATGGTCAAAAAATGTTTGTCCGGCACTGGCTGGACTAATAATTGAAACTTTTAAATACAAGATTTGAAAAACGTATTGTTAGTTACTTTTAAATGAAGATACAATAAATAAATAAAACTAAAAATTTAAATTTTACAAACGAAGAAATAAACTTGAAAGAATTAAACATAATTTTTAATAGTGCGTTCGAGCACTATTTGATTTGATTGCCATTGGAAAATCATATAAAAAACATTTTAATTTATTTAAAAGCTCAACATATGACAGTCGAAGATGACGAAGATTTAAAATCCGGTTAAAGTAACAGATGAAGCCGTTTGCCGCAGTGATATGAAGTTCTGATGTTACACTTTTATTTATATTCAAAGAGATATCAAAAACTGATTGCATATTAAGCTATGAACTGGTGAAATCTTTCCTTAAAAAAAACCAAGAAACCAGCAGTTTTAGTTGATGCAGCTTCTGGCAAGTATGCTACTGGAAAATGTTACTTGCCGAAAGACTAATTTTATCCAGTTTGACTTTGTAGGGTCCTTATAGATGTTTTTCTAACACAAATATAAACCGAAAAATGTGTATGACAACTCTACAGGCAAATAACAGCAAAGTATAACAAAAGAAACAAAATAAGGTCGTTCTAAGAACATATATAAAAATGTTAAAAAAAAAACAAAAAGCAGGGCAACCAAACATAACTAAGAGTGTTGTACTCGGCTCTGATGCATCTTCGCCTAAGTACAAAATTGTTCATAAAAAAATGTTTGGTGAAAGCTTAGAAATATGTTTAATTTTGCTAAGCATGTACACAATCAAGGTAGTATTGGTTTTTTTGCTCATATCTAAGCCAGTTGTGTGGAGTCTTTAATAGCAATCAAATCAAGCACATACCTGATATATTGATGTATCTATGGATATCGCTATATCAACTGCTGTCTATACGGATCCAGAATATACATATACAATTTAAGAGATCGCATATTAAAAATGTGCAAATTACAAACCTACACCAAATATACTTTACGTGTTTAGCTTGCCATTATATTTTGTTATTTTTCATTAAGAAATCCACTGTGTGTTTATTTTTTAGCTGATGAATTTTATTTTACATTTCTAGCTGGATATACATATCTGGACTTTTTAACTCTTTATGCTAATACAATGTATGATATTTTTATAAAATTGTTCGATTGATTTCACTTCCGACTGCACTAGTTAAAATAACTATTTTATGTTATACGCAATCAAACAGAAACGACTTTATGGAAAAATATATTATTTCATATTATTTCAATATTCAATATTTAATATTAACTTGAGGCAGTGGTGCTTTGGTTTGTATTTTATAATAACACGACTTTTATGTAAATTTGTTAACTTTATTATAGAAACATAAACTTACGAAACTAATATTATGATTTTAAAAACCATAATATGATCGCACATAATATCATATTATGGTGAAGTAGGATCAGCTACACAATAGTAACATTAAGGTCATATGCAATAATTTTCTTTATATTTGACAGCAAACATAATTAAAATGCAATCATAACATGACATAAATAGTTAGATTATAGTCAGCATAACCATGTTTATCTGTGTATGGATATACTACTACACAATATTGCAAACATATTCAATTGTTTTTAGTAATAAATTGTAAATTACCATTATTTTCTTAAATATTCTAAAGAACTTATTTATAATTAATGAAATTACAAATCGATTGTAAAAATTAAATTAATAATTAGGAAAATTTCAACGTCTATACTCAGAGAGGTGCACAACTTAATTTTACATTTTACAATCGATTTGTGATTACATTAAAAAACAAGTTTTGATACTTCTCTTAGTATAGATATTGAAATTTATATATTCCACTTAATTTAAATCTATTTAAAAAAAATTTTAATCTTCAAATTTTTGTAATCAAAATTAATGGTGTTTTCTTTTCTGAAATAAAATGTTACACCTTTATTATGTACATTTTTATAATGTTTACCCCACATTTTAAAGATGTCGCATTTTTAATGGTCAGAATAGAACATAAAATCACAACAGTGTAACACTTTTTTTCATGTACAGCTGTTTTTTTTTTGTTAAAAAAGAAGAAGCAGATAGCTCCCTGGTAAGATCGCTTGAAATAAGACAATGAATATCTCTCAAAAAGACCAATGGCACCTTCCCGACTAATACGCAAATTCTTCTTAAACTATAAAAATTAAATATATAAACTTACATTACATATATGTATAAGAAGTAGGAGATATTGTCCTATGAAATTTAACATACATCAACTTCAGAGTATTCATTAATTGCGTTCTCTATAAAGCCTTTCACTCGCGGTTGTGGATTTCTTTCCATTATCATATCATATATTGCATCATCATTAGATGATGAAGATGAATCTAACAAGTCATCCAAATTTTTTTCAGTACATAAAAAAGTAGTAATATTTTCCATTTTGTATATATTTTTTTGGTTCTTAATACAAATACACATTCATAAACAAATCAAATGTCAGCTGTTTTTTCGTGCAATTCTCTCCCTCTAAAAGTAAAGGTTGTGAAAGGTGCAACATTTTTTAATTTTATAGTGTGACATTTATAGAAAAGAACATACTACACTTTAGTAGTGTTGACATTTTTTCAGAAAAGAACACAAAAAAATTAAAAAAGGTTCGAAATGGGAAAAACGTGTAACATTTTTGCCAGAAAAGAAAACGCCATAAATTTTTTCTATTCAGAAAAAGTACTCAAACTTTCATATTTGTCCATCAATTTAAATAAAGGACGGCGTATTTACAAATGTCAAGTTAATTTGAAAACTTTAAAATTGTTTTTTCGTATATTTTGAAGAATTTGTAATTGGTTAGTAAGTTCAAATTTCAATTAATAAATATTTCTCCTGTAATCCTTAAGAGTATGCATCGCAAAATTTATAGCAATTTCCTGATAGGAGGATTACTTTTGCGCCACCCTGTATATACAATGTACAAAGCCAAGAAAGGTACAACGCTGACTGATGAGGAGAATCATCCCTTCATTGGCATTAACATTAAAAGTCTGAAATTACTTGTTCGGAATGAAATGTTCAGACTTGCTCAGGTAAGGTGGTCGAACGAGATCACCTGCTCTATTGCAAGGTCCACGTGGCCCTTATTTGATGTGGGAAGGACGAACTCACTACTTAGTTTTCGTCGCGACCTAATTAGGCTTATTGTCTCTCTATTTACAGGTCACTGTACTCTTGGGCACACGCCAAAAGACTCGGTCTACAACATAACGACTTTTGTAGAAGTTGTCACAACGAGGAGGACTTCCTCTGCGAATGGCCGGCCCTATCGATGAAAAAGGAACGGATACTCGGGGCACCCTTTCTTTCATGTTTGGGTGAACTATCAGGGATAAATCCAAAATGCATCAACCAACACCTTTGCCAGGGAATCTGGATGGTTCGATAGGAAAGCAACCAATGCGGAGTGAACCGACAGGTTTTCCACCAACGGGTAACACAATGCGATCAACACGATGGACCCAAGTGAGCTGTTTTCAAGAACGGCTGAACATGGAACCTACCTACCTACCTACAATGTACAAACATATAATATGAATATATTCCAAAATTAAAACATACTGTAGAATTTTCAACAATTTCCATTAATAAAACTTTTTGTTTATTAATTTTATTTTCTTAGTTAGGAGTTATTTTTTAATAATATTTTTACATTTGGGAACTCTTAAACTTTTATAAAATATTTGAAAAGCATATGCAAAATCGTGTACAGAATAGGTGTGGTAGGTGTTTTACAGAATATTTATGTATATAGAAATTACCTACAACATTTGTACAGTCAGACGACATACAACTCCTGCGACACTATCACATCACTTGTGAATTAAACAATTAAGTTTTTTTTTGTACAATAGTAACTAATTGCAGTTAGACAGTGGCCAGTTTATATTTCAGTATGTTTGTGAAAATGTGACCAAAAATTCTCAAAGTTTCTTTAAAAATGAAAACAACATGTCGTACCTTAACCGCGGAAATAGCTTGATCGACAGAAATTAAATTTTACAGGAGAAAGTAACCAAATTTTGAACAAAGATTTCGTTTTATCCAATGCATGTAATGAATCAATTTTGGTTTCAAAAATCAGCGAAAATAACGGTTGGTTGGCGCTTAAGCTTTTTTGCTGTGATGACCTAC
Source organism: Bellardia pandia (assembly GCA_916048285.2). Classification (NCBI taxonomy): domain Eukaryota; kingdom Metazoa; phylum Arthropoda; class Insecta; order Diptera; family Calliphoridae; genus Bellardia; species Bellardia pandia. The sequence goes on from OU696531.1 coordinate 53,698,826, forward strand.
TGATAACGAATATGTCGGCTGAGATGAAATACTTTAATAACGAGGGATTTTTTTGTATTTTGCTATTTAATTTTTTTTTGCATTTTCGTACATTTTTATATGGGGCTATATTTATACCCTACACTACCATAGTGGGGAGGGTATATTGGATTTGTACTGATGTTTGTAACGCCAAGAAATATTGGTCCAATACCCACCTTAAAGTCTAGCGATCGACTCAGAATCACTTTCTGAGTCGATTTAATGTTGTCCGTCCGATACAATTTAGTACGTGAAATATTTTTGGCCCAAGGAAGGATGGGATTGAAATTGGTGGAAATCAGTCGAATATTTCACCTGGACCACATACAAATGTCCTCCCGAAATTAGGGTTTCAAGATCATAAATGTTTGAATTATGCAAGTATCCACACAAAAGAGTGATAAATGAAGCCAAATCAGATCTACAAATTTTGTGCAGATCGGTCCATAATTTATCATAGCACCCATATAAGGCCCACTTCCGAAAATCACTTTAACGACCATAAATTTCTTAAAAATGTTGGTATTTAAATAAAATTTGACACATATGTGTTTCTTATATACAGAAATTATGACACCTAATTTTATAATGTTCAGTCCATAATTAGTCGAAACTCCCATATAAGAGACCGTAATTTACTTTAACTTCTATAAATCTATTAAAAGTATTTATATCGAGATAAAGTTCAACATACATAAATATTCATATTCACAGACATCACGACACTAAATTTTTGGATGATCGGTCCATAATAGGTTATATCTCCCATATAACGCCTATTTCTGAAAAACTGGTTTATTTATATAATGGGTGTAGGGTATTATATGATCGGGCTTGACCGAGTATACTCTTTTACTTGTTTATTATTACGGACAATTTTAGCTTAAGCGACAAGCTGCTGTCACACAAAATATAAACAAACTATCAATAATGCGCTTAAGCTAAAATTGTTTTTGCTATAAATTCGTAACGGTACATTGTATGAGAATGCAATTTAAAGAGATGATGCGAGTGATGCCAATGAAGAAATATATAGAAAAAAAAGGTTTTTTTAAAAATTGTGTCGCTCAAGCTTTTTCGCGGTATGTATATAAGTTTTTGCATGAAAGCAATAGAAAAGGTCTGGATAGATTTCATATTTTATTTAGGATTTTAAGTTTAAATAATAAGGTAAATAATATGGAAAAAAATAACTGAATGCAATTTCGTGGAATTGATGAGAAACCTGGAAATATTTTACTGAGTCAAAAATGGTAAATCAGTTTTCAAATGGAATTATTTTTGGTACACCTGACAAAAGTTGAACAGTAAGAATGTTTATATAAGAATCCATATGTACATCATTCATGTACATATGTATGTATTGTATTTATAGGTATGTATGTATGTATGTATTAGTAGAGTATATGTATGGTATGTGTTGGTATAAATGTTTTACCAAGAATGAATTTAGATGGCAGTGGAGTGGTGGGTACGTATGAGTGATATCAATATGTTCAAATTTGTATGTGTAGATAGTCGTGTGTGTGTGTGTAAACGATGTTAAAGAACAAGTAAAGGATATATTTATGCTTGCATGTATTCTCTGTGTATGTTTATTGTTGCTGTTTATATTTGCCTTGTTTGTTTGTATAGATTTGTAGCAAGAAATCGTATGTACATATGTACATATACATAAATGTTGGATCTATAGTTGATGATGTTGTGTTATGTTGTTGTTGTTGTTTTTTTTTTTTGTACTTTGTTTTTCTACACTTTTGTGCTTTTTGGCTTCATTATTAGCAAATCGTTTGTTGTGTACTTGTATTTGTATTTTGTGAATATATCTGTGTGATTCCATCTGTATGTTCATGTTTAATATGTTTCTATCATCGTTGTTGATATTGTTGTTTTTTTTTTGTTTTGAACTGTTACTCTGTTTTTAAGCTTTTATGATGTTGTGTTGGTGTTGCTGGGTATTTGTCTTTCTTGTTTTGTTCTTGTTGTTTTTCTAAGAAGACATTAAGTGTTGCCAACTTTATTTAATAGCTTTACGTTGACAATATGTGTCTAAATATACATATGTATATGTATATGTCTGTATATACATGTACGTACGTACATATGTTGTATTCATATTATATGTACTTATATTGTCTGTGTATAAGTTTGATTGTGTATTTTTTCACAATAGATTGAAGAAAAACCTTTTTTCTTTAAACGTTGTAAGATAAGAGAGTTTATTTTTATAATAGTATTTGTATGATAAACAAGAGTTGTAGAGAAAAATTAATTTAAAACGTACATATGTCAATAAAAAAGCAGCGTTTTAAAGGTAGAAATTTAAAAAAAAACATATTTTTTTGGAAACGAAAAGTTTAAAGTTTTCAAAGAGGAAAAGTCTTGAGGATTTATACGGTCCATGAAATGATCTATGTTTAGTGCAAATTTTTAGATTTAGATTTGCAATAAACATGTGTTCAAGAACATGACAAAAACTCATTTATCACTATATCGTCACCTAAAATGCCCAAAGACGTAACCCTCATTATCATAATTTTACGGGGGAAGCAAAAAACGTTATAAAATGAAAACTGTTTAATTGAAAATCGCGATATGTACATATCGTCACCTGAAGTTTGTCGTCTATCTCAAGACAAGATGTGAAGAAATCGCGATTTTTAATTAAACAGTTTTCATTTTATAACGTTTTTTGCTTCTCCTGTAAAATTATGATAATGAGGGTTACGTCTTTGGGCATTTTAGGTGACGATATAGTGATAAATGAGTTTTTGTCACGTTCTTGAACACATGTTTATTGCAAATCAAAATCTAAAAATTTTAACTAAACATAGGAATGTGGCCTCCTGAACGTAATATTCGCAACATTATTTGAGAGCCAGCATTCATTATTGTATAATATTCGACCGAATAGACCACGTCCAGCACGCTGTGAAGAAAATATAGCGGCCGTAGTTGACTGTGTACACGAAGACCGTGGAGAGTCGATTCGGCACTGTTCGCAGCAACTCTAACTGCCATATGGAACGACTTGGCGCATTTTACGTCGAGATCTTACATAGAAAGCATTAAAACAGCGCCACTTCCAACACATAGCATCAATTCATAGATTTATTGAGAGAACACTAAGATCGTGTGATATCACACCGTAAGACTTTTTTCTGTGGATATATGTAAAGTCTGAAGTTTATGCGGACAAACCCTCTTCAATTCAGGCCTTGAAGGAAACCATCATGCGTGTCATTCGCCAGTTACCAGTCGAAATGCTCGAACGAGTCATCGAAAATTGGACTCAACGGATAGACCATCTGCGACGTGGCAACGGGCAACATTTGATAAACATAATCTTCAAGAAATAAATGCCAAAGAATGTTCTTTCAAATGATAATAAACATTCCCCATTAAATTTGAATTTTCTGTGTTTTTTTTTTTAACAAGTAGGGAACCTCGAAATGGATCACGCTTTACAATATAATGCAACATTTTTTGTGCTTCAATAACTTTATGGTTTATTTGATTCTCTCAATTTTGGCTTACAGATATAAGGCTCAAAACTTCAGTTATTTGTTTCTCTTAATTGGTCTTTCTTATTATAGAACAATTACTACAGCTTTTAAGACTTCTCGTCAAGAACTATCGTTTTTATTAAATATATTTTGATCGCAAGCATACATTTAAGCTACTCTGGTAGAAACAATGAACTATGGGTGATATGAGTAAAATTTATAATTTTTTCTAACCGCAGGCATTGATAAAGAAAACCATTTTCAGTACTTATATAATTGTTCATACCTTTAAAAGCAATTTAAAGTTTTTCGAGAGTTCACTCCTTCAGAGACTTTCTGTCAAAGTACAAGTATGTCTTTTTTCAGTACCTTCCTTTATTGTTGGCATTGTGTTACTTTATAGTCTATGATCTAAAAGTTTTAAGTATGTGCGTGTTTTCCAAACAAACCTAAACACAACTACAAACTCATCAGTGACACAGCAGTCTCTTGCTCATGCCACTACATGTTGTAAATACATATTTTAAACGTAGTGTATGGATGAGTGGTTAGGTGTGCGTGGAACATTATTTTAAAATGTGTTGGAAAATTTTACGGATTTTATTTTATATTATTAATGATTTTCGCTGATGATTTTGTTGATACAATGCGACTTAAAGTGGCACTAAACATAGATTAAGACTATGAGTGTAGTAAATTTACTATATTATTTTATTATAGGTAATATAGTAAATTTACTATTGTAATTTACTACAGTGTAGTAAATTTACTATATTATAGAAAATTACAATAGAAGTATAGACAAATTTACTATGGTAATTTTACAATTGTAAGTATATAGTACATTTACTATACCTACAGTAGCGTAATTTTATCCTTTCGCCAACATTTTCAAACAAATTGCATACTAAACTAAATCTACCTTCCTTGTCAAATGTAGCCCATAATTATAAATATATTTAACTGTACGTGTTTGTGCGTAGCTTGGTATATTTGTATATATCTATTAAATAAGTAGTATGAGTCAACATTTAATTAAGTTACTTCAACATGAAATGGTATAAAGTTTCTACTTATATAGTTTTTGTTTTCTCTGCCAAAACGTTAATGTAAATTTGTCTCTGCTGATTTCAGACCCCAACTACTCGAACCGCGAACACGAAAAAAATATATATGTATATAATTTAATGAAATTGTCGTTGTTAATAGATTTCGGGGGAAATTGTGTATGGTTTTTTTAAACAATATTAGCACGCTGTGATTTAAATTTTGTAAGACGGTGCGAGATTTTAGTTTGTATGACTGTGTGCGAAAGTAAATTTATATGTGTTTGTTCATGATTTACCCCTGTTGTGAGTCCTGACGATAACATTTTTTTTTTGTAATAGCTTTAAATATTGGTGTGATTGTGTTAAAGGAAATTACAACTTACCTTGCTTTTTGGCTGTGTAGAAACAGATGTTTTGTTGTAATTAAGATTTCTGCAATTAAAAAGAAAATGAAGAAATTATAAATTAAGATTTTAAAATTTAAAAAAAAATGTGTATTAAGAACAGAAGACTTTGAAGTTTTTCAAGATTGACTGTACATTTATAATTTTATTTGGTCCGTGTTCTAACGTCACATTGCATTTATTCTAATCAAGTGATTTTTTAGCCTTTCAAATCAAAATTCCTATAAAAACACACTAAACATTTAAATTTATTTTCAAATTGTGGCGCAATAGTAACTTTTTCAAAAATTGAAAGGGATCCATTAAATTATAAAAAATTATTGCAATAAAGCATCTGAAATGAGAAGAAAAAGTTGGCAGATACAAAAAGCAAGTTACTGAAAGATAAAACGTACAAAATCGTATGCGATAGAAAAAAAGACAAATTTGTAACATATAAAGGAAACAGAAAATTACTTGAAATTACAAACGCGACTGGAAAATATTCAATCAGGGGCTTAATCATATTAAATGTTGTAACAATACAATAGCAAATATTTCAATATGACAATTTCAACAAAAATTGCTTGAAATTAAATTATAATTTCGTATATTTTTAAATTTTTCTATGACGGGTTTTATATTTCTGTCACGTTCTTGATTCCATGTTTAGTGTAATTTTGTATATTGGAAACAAAATTATTAAGACTTATTGTTTATTTAGCTCAAAGGCATACGAATGTCACGTTCGTGATCATGGAAATGCGTATTATCTATATATATAAAATTCAATGTATGTATGTATGTATGTATGTATGTAACGTATAGACTCCAAAACGGCTGAGCCGATTTTGATGAAATTTTCACAGCATGTTACTGTGACTCTGGAAGGAATAATAGGGTACTTTTTTTTACCACGCCCACTTTTACGCCTACTTTTTTAAAATATTGTAATTGGAGACCAAACCTTTGGACCGATATTTTTGAAATTTTCACAGCATTTAACTGGGACTCTGGTATGATTAATAGGGTACTTTTTTTTGACCACGCCCATTTTTACGCCCACTTTTTAAAAATTATGTAATTGCTCCCATATAGTTTTTAACAGATTTACTTCAAATTGTATACACATTATATACTCTAGGCGAGGTAAAAATAAAGATTTCTTAAGCCAAGCCCCTTTCACGCCCCTTTTCACGCCAAATTTTTGAAAGTTTTATACTTTTTGTTCTCTATACAAATTTGTTCATTCCAACGTATTTTTTTTATTTGGTAGTATATTGCTCTTAATACTGTTAACGTCGCCATATAACTATGAACTACGCCTACTTCATCGCCCCCTTTTTTTAATTCAGATACTTACTTATACCACTAACAATGTTTGCTATACAAAATACTTTTTTGTGTAATATGTATTTACAAAAAGTTTTATATACTTTTTAACTACATACATTTTTTTATTACCAAATCCCCATTTTTCGCCCCATTTCAACTTTATCTGTATGTTTGTGCTTAATAGGAGGCCAAACCCTTGGACCAATCTGCCTGAAATTTTTACAGCATGTTACTGTGACTCTGGAAGGAATAATAGGCTATATGAAGTTTTGATTGTACAAACGGGGGTGGCACCGCCCATATAACCCACAAATTTAACCCGCCATATTTTGGGCATTTTTTGACGTACGTCGGTGATATTTAGTATATATGGTATTGGCATAATTAGGAATACGTACCAGGAGAAAAGTGAGTGGGACCACGCCACTTTTTAGGAAAATTAAACATCGTAATATAGTCTTAACTACTGGACCGATCGTCATTAAATTTTCACAATAGGATATTCTTATGAAATAATAAATTCTTGACTATGTAAGTGGACAAAGGGGCATGGCCTCGCCTAAAGCATTGCAATAAATACATTAAAATTAAATAAATAAATGTTTGTAAATATATAAATACGTTTTATTTTATTTTATGACCAGGGCGAGGGGGTAGCAAAGCACACCGGGTTTAGCTAGTACATTAAATAAAAGGGGACCGATCTGTGATAACTCAACTTATGGCATTATGTCTATAAACGTTATATACTTTGCAACGGATAAAGGTTGAGCTACCTTGGGATCAATGTAATTTGTTTAGAATTTGCATTCCATAAATTGTATGTATATACATATGTACATTTATATATTGCAGAGCGTTATAGATAGCGAAGTTATCTAAAGATAATTTTAGGAACGCTTATCTTCAGCCGTAAAATATCCTTTCATCTTGACTGCTATTACCTTTAAACTACTTACCAACATAAAAAGTCATGCTGTAATTATAGTTATAATTAAAATGTGTCACGTAAATAATCCAAATAAACGTTACCGTCAACTTTTAACCATTTCGATAGCCAATCTTTGAAGAAAGCTAAGCATTTAACATACAAATTATTAAAAAAAAAAACTTTGTATTACTTTGTATATCGAAATAAGTTGATGTTTAAGGAAACACCTTGATTATTTTTGGCATTTAATAGGAAATTAGTCTATTAAAACGAAATAACCTAAGCATACAAATATAAATTTGAAAATGATTCTTAAAATCAAACAAAATTTTAAAAAAAATAAGTACGATTAATTGTTTTCAAATAAATCACACTATTTAGAAAATAAAACAATAATTATATTGGAAATTGCATAAGCATGCAAATGTGTTGCAACCATTTTTGCCCCCAAAAATGCAAATTCAATCAACAAATTAATTAAAAATTGAATAATTACAATTACAAAAATTTAACATTTAACATATTTGTTTAATATCTGCCGGTGAAAAAAAAAAAAAAAAAAAGTGCCCGATAGACTAGGCGATAATGTGCCAGACTATCAGTCAGAGGGTTGCGGGTTCGATTCCCGCCAAAGACTCTGGGTGTTTTCTGCAGACAAGCCAAAAAAAGCTTCGCAGTTTGTGTTTGTGAATTATTAAGTTAAAAACTGAATTAATTAAAAATTTAATAATTACAATTACAAAAATTTAACATTTAACATATTTGTTTAAAAAAAAAAAATCAACAAATTTTCTCTAATATTTATTTTTCTGTTTGTTTTGACTGGCCAAAATAAAATCTTCTAATAAATATGTATACCACAAAAAAATATTTTCACATTTAGAAATACACTTTGTACTTTTCACCATTAATGGATTTTCCCTCAAAAAATACTTTGCATAGCAATACCAACAAACATACACACACATACACTCTGACACAGTATGACCATAAAATTTAATAGCAATTGTTTTCAGTACATACTACTTTTCTTCAGTATAAGGGTCCAACCAACAGTTGGGCAAATTCTTAATGACCAGGCTGTAAATTTGTTTTTAAAATCACAGAATCTCAGACGCGAGCAAAAGTAGAAATTCTACTTAGCGGAAAATCGTGCTGGAACGGATACAACCAACAGTAAAATGGCAAAGGATGGGAGGAGGTAAATAGTTAAGGAAAAGCAGCGAAATCTGTTAAATGTTGGCTGTTATTGTTCCTACTGCTGCTGTTTTTGTTGTTTTCGTAGAACAAATCTCGCAGGTCCTCTCGGTAATTGGGGTGAGCAAATAGAGTCAAAATACAAACACACACACACAAACACACAGTTATACTTGTAGGCAATCATGCAAATGCAGCAGCTATAGCAGAGTCCCAACATTTTAGTTTAAGGTCACTGTAGCATTAGTGTAAAATTCAAAAAGTTTTAGAAGAGAGGGCACACTACAAAACATTTAAACGAATTTAAATATTTCTTTGAACAAATCTTAAATAGATTAATTATTAAAAATATTTTTTTAAATTGTGTGAATATGCGAGAAAATGCAAAAAGAATTTTCTATTTCATTACAATCAGATCTTCGTTGCCGATTCTTCCACCAAGAGACGTTATAGGTATTTTTGTTTTTCTAATCTCGTGTTGCTATAATATTTTGTAATTACAGTGTCATATTGTTGCACAATATTTAAAAACAGTCATCGTTTGTTCTAAATAATATTTTAAATTTGAACTTAAGTTTTGAAAAGATTTGTAAAATCTTAAATGTAAAATATTTGACTATTTTTAACCATTTCATGGAACCTTCTATAAAATATGTTTGCATTTACCTTCTATGTTTCCATTGCAAACATCATTTAACTTCAAAATTACTTCTTAACAATGTTACCAGCAAAATCATAAACTTAATACTTCAACATCTTTCTCCACTTACAAAAAAACAGAAAAAAAGAAACTCGAAAGAAAAAGTACGCAGCAAAAAGGCAACAAAAACCCCAAATAACAATCTGCCAGAGTACATAAATTCTTAACGGGCCCTGCCTGGTAGGGGAAAGACTACAATATACTCGTATATGTAGCTTTGCTGGGATAAAAGTTTATCTACTACTCGTACTCTACTCCGTACAGTGACTACTATTGATGCTGCTGCTACCCAGTCTGAACACAACAGGCACAACAACATACCACAACAATACAACAAAAAGAAAACAAGTGAGAAGGTATAGTCGGTCATGCCCGAACATATAATAAACTACACCCAGTATATGTTAAAACAATTTATCAGAAATGGGCGTTATATGGGAGATATAACCTATTGTGGACCGATCATCCAAAAATTTAGTGTCATGATGTCTGTGAATATAAATATTTATGTATGTTGAACTTTATCTCGATATAAATACTTTTAATAGATTTATAGAAGTTAAAGTAAATTACGGTCTCTTATATGGGAGTTTCGACTAATTATGGACCGACCCTTATAAAATTAGGTGTCATTATTTCTGTATATATCAAACTTATTTGTGTCAAATTTTATTTGAATATCAAAATTTTTAAGAAATCGTTAAAGTGAAATTCGAAAATGGGCCTTAAATGGGAGCTACGACTAATTATGGACCGATCATAATAAAATTGTACCGTATTACTTGTATATATATGAAATATATTTGCGTTCAATATTATTAGGATACCAAAATTTTTGAGAGAGTTGTGCTCTTTAAAGTGATTTTCGGGAGGGGGACTTATATGGGAGCTACGAGTAATTACAGACCAATATGCACAAAATTTGTAGATGTGATTTGGCTTCATTTACCACTCATTTTTGATGAAATTTGTGTTGATAATTGCATAATTCAAACATTTATGATCTTTAAACCCCAATTTCTGGAGGACATTTGTATGGGGGCCAGGTGATATAATGTACCGATTTCCACCAGTTTCAATCGCATCCTTCCTTGGGTCGAAAAAATATTACGTACCAAATTTTATCGAAATATCTTTAAAATTGCGACCTTTACTCTGCGCACAAGCTTTACATGGACAGCCAGTCAGCCAGACGGACCGACGGACATCGTTAAATCGACTCAGGAAGTCATTCTGAGTCGTTAGGTATACTTTAAGGTGGGTGTTTTGGACCAATATTTAAGGGCGTTACAAACATCAGCACAAATCCAATATACCCGCCCCACTATTGTGGTGTAGGGTATAAAAATTGAGTGAGAACCCAACAACATTACCAGAAGGAAACAACAGCAATAACAACATTATCATGGACTAAATGAGAATTAAAACAGCAAATGTCTACTTGCTGTTGAAACCTGAGAGCCTGTTAGCAAAGCAGCGTATTACGTTCGTGTGTGACGTTTGCATTTGACGTTTGCCGCATGTTGTGTACACAATGTCGTTTCTATTTAAGTCAACAACAAACAACATTATCATCATCATCAGGTTTATTGTTTGGTTTGTTACCAACATTATTTTTATACTCGTCGTGTATATTCATTCATTCATTCATTCGTATGCTTTTTATCATTCGCTCAAAGTCGTCTGATGTGAGAATTGCTTATGGATGAATGTGTGTGCAGTGAGTGGATTTCTACTTCTGTTTGCCGATTCTTTCTGTTCAACCTCTGTTTCAGTTTGAGAGACGTGGTAGTTTGTCTACACTCGGCTGACGACAGAAAATTAGTTTTAGAGGCTGATATTTGACTTGAATGTAGCGTTGGGGGGAAGCTTTCCGAGTCTAAAAGAATTACTTTATGGCCTCAGGCTAGAAAATGAAATGTTAGATACGACAAGTATTAACGTATGTATATCTTCACAGCAAAATTTCAGCCGTGTCTCAGATTTATTAAGAAAATCTTTGACTCATTCAACTCCTTCAAAGTCCTGTTTTAACGTATTAAAACACAAAGCTGTAACATTACCTGTGACAAAGGTTTTGCCAAATACAGTGTTAGTATGTTTAAGTGTTGTGTGTAAAGTTAAGACCATGACTGTCATATAAATGGCCTGTCCCGTCGAAAAAGGACAACACATTGTACAGATTTAAGCCGAGAAAGAATGAGTAAGTAAAAGATGCCAACAGATATAAGAGCGCATCGGAGTGGCAGCACAAAGTTAATTTTAAATACCCTATAGTTTTGAAGTCAGTATTTGTCAAGTGTGCTTTAGAAGATAGCCCCTTAACGATAAATAAAGAATACATAAAGATTTCCGAAACAGCTTTTAGTTTTATAATCCCAGCTTTGCGGTGTAGAATTTAGAAGTAAAGGAAATTTGTGAACATTTTCAATTTTAAATAAGAATCTAGCCATATCCGTCCGTCTGTCTGTATGTTGAAATCACGATAGAACTTCGAAACAAAGACATAAAACAATGAAATTTTTACCAAACATTCCTTGATCCACTGAAATGTTTGGTATTGAAAATGGGCAACGTCGGTTCAAAAAGATCTGAGTTATAGATCAAAATTTCAGACTACCTTAAAATTTTAGAGATTTTTTTTGTTTTCATCATATATAATATCATGGAATTTTGCACACTCTATTTTTATTACTGAGGAACACGTCGTGTTGAAAATGGTAGGAATCGGTCCACGATTTCTTATAGCCCCCATGCAAATGCCTTCCCGGCATATGGCTTTATGGTACATAAATGTCTATAGAAAAGCCGTATCTAAACAAAATTCTGCAATAATAAGTTTCATGCAAAGAGAAATCTCAAAACAATATTTTGTTTGCATCGGTCCACAATTTGTACATAGCCCCATACAAACACCACTTCCGAAAATCACTGAAATGAACATAAATCTTTTGTAAAAATGACTAGCAATTTGAAATTCGACAAACATAATTAAAATATGCATTTAAAACGCCATATTAAATTTCATGAAGATCGGTCTATATTTGACCGTATCCCCCATATAAAGCCTACTTCCGGAAATCACTTAAATGCGCATAAATCTCTTATAAATCTCCATAATAGGTGATTTGGTGGTGGATATATATGATTCGGCACAGCCGAATATAAACTCTTAGTTGTTATTTTTTGCATCCTGTAGATATGCGGAATGGCTTCGCGGGATTAGTCCTAATAAATATATGTGAAACAATTTTTATACTAAATAAAGTCTGGACGAAAAGATATTATATTTCATACTGATGGCAGTTGCTTGACAATAAACCAGATTTATTTTCCAAAAATGTCGATTCTGCCGCACTGATTTTGACTGACGTACGCAGTCCAAAGCCATCGAAGTATTTTTTTTTTTGGTAAACAGTTGTGGTTTTGACAGGCTAACAAATCCATAAAAGCAGAACCAGTAACACGAACTGCAGGTATTTATTATCTCTATATTTAAGTAGGCATGTCTGCTTGTGCATTTGTATACGGAGAAAGAGTACATAATAATTGTTTGCTTAACTGGACTTGATTAGTTTTTGTTCCGAAGGTTAGAAAAATAGATTGTTGTATACAATTATTCTATTAAACAGCATGAATTTCCTAACAGTCACACACCCTCAAATAAATATATACAAACACACAACCCAGCGGGAAAATATAAATATACTGTAAAGAGGCCTTCCAGAAGGCCTCTTCCTGCGGTAATAAGGACTTTCAGCCACCTTGCAAAATCGTTTTAATTTTACGCGGTGTATTGGTAATCAAGGCCTACTGCTTACATGACTGCTAGAAGGCCTACTTAAGAAGTACGCTTTAAAGAATATTTTTAAATAAATTTAAAAAATCACATGTATTTGTTTGTATATAAAGTACTGCTTCACGCGTACTTTACACCATAAGCTTTCATGACATACAAAATTTATAAACGTTCTCTTTATTCATTTTTATAATTCATATAACAAAGTGAATAATGTTTGCTGTTGAAGTTACGATATGCAGGAATAATTGCAAAGTCATTCATGTTTGATATTTAAATCTTTTTTTGAACTTCTTTTAAAATGCAATTTAAAATGTGTATGAAACTCTTTCTAGAACACCTTCTGAAATAAGGAATATTGGAATGAATATCGAATCTTTTAGAATGTGTACTGTGTTTTATAAGGCCTACAAATGTTAGCACTAGAGAATTTTTCTCGCTGGCATACTCTACATTACTCATACTTTTTTCGAAATTTATTCATAAACTTATACAAATACTCACTTACATACTTGTAATACAATTTTCCGTTTAATATATCCCTTTCTGTTTCCCTGACAGCCTGAGTGAGTGACTGACAGACTGACTGTGCCAGTGTATGTAGTATATGACTCCATAGTAGTTGCTTTTTATGTTGCTGTTGCTATTAGTAAGTAAGTATATTGTTACAGACTTGGGGGCATTTATATTGGTTTTAGATTTACAGTTTTATTTTAATGGGTGTTTGTATGTTTGTTCCGTAAGCCAAAAACAAAAAAGTAGGAAAAGTAAAATTGAAACACAAAAATTGGGTGGTGTTTATGTTTGCGTCGTGTAATAAAAATTGAAAATATTTTTGTACTTTTATGAGTTTCATTTACACTCAAGCTAAAATTTTATAAATAAGTGAATAATTTATTAGACCACATTGTGCGTGTTCTAATTCACGCATCATTTCCATTCGCCGCCATTTTTGACAGCTGACAGTAAAGGGTTACCATAACCTTCAGGGTTTGTGATGTCGAAAAAGTTCTAACTGTACGTGGATAAGATCAGTTCAAGCAGAATTTTACTCCAGAAGAACCTCATTTAAATCGTCATAACATATCAGAACATACTATATGGGTATTATTCAAGAACGCGACATTTCTACGTCTTTGAAGTTATGATGAGATTTTAGCAACACTATTGCATTGCTAAAGTTGCGTTTAGTATTTTTATTATTTGCAATATATTAGCGGGAAGCAGCGGATCAAAAACGTGACAAGGAGTAGAACCTTTTTTTGAATGCATATAGAAAAATGCAAAAATCTGCATATTAAAACATAATTGTTTAAAGCTATTTTGGCTAAAGTAGAATAATGGATACGGTTTGTTGATAGTTAGAAATATTTGCATTCGTTTATTAAGCATGATTTAGCACTTATAACATCATGTTTGTAATAAGGATAAGTGCAAGTAATATTAGGAAAAGCTTTGTTTGTATTATTTAGATTGTTAGCACATGGTGCGTCAATAACTTTAAATCTCTGTTTTATTTACTAATGTTTTCAATAGTTACTTGCAGGTATTGCTGAAACTTCTTTTTTATTTGGTCTAATATTGCATATAATGAGTGTACTATTTGTATCTGTCAATTTAGATAACTCTTTACGAATCCCTTTATCTCTTGCATTATTTAAGCACGTTAAAATAAAAGAACATTTGCTTTTAAAAAAAGAAATTCATAAGCGAACGTGACATACATTTAAAATCAATATACAAAATGTAGTGTGTTTTTAATATAATTTATTTTTAGTTAACGCCTTTCGGCTAAAACATTGATTTAGAACGCGACATTAGAACATGAATCATAATTTGACTATATAACATTAAATATAACATTTAAATTTTCGTTGCCGTAAGCTGGAACTTTCTATTCGGTTTTAGATAGCACAGTGCAATCTCCCTTAACGGACACTTCCCATAAGCGGACACCCCCATTAGACGGACATTTTTGCCAGGTCCCGGCAGCGCTCCATAAGAAAAGCATTGCGGTCGGTTTCCCTTGAACGGACGCTTCTCATGAGCGGACGCGGACATCCGCTAAATAAAAAAAATATTCTCTTGGACGGACATTTATCTTATTTTTTTCCGAATTTTTCATGTCATAAAATACAAATAAGCTTGCCAAGACTCTTTTAATTTGTTCGCTTTTACAACAGGGCACAGTTTATCATATTTACTACATCACATCTCTCTTACATAATGTTTTCAATCTAACGTTTTTTTTTTACAATTTACGCTTCTGCTTCGGAGAGTTGAAATTACTTGCAATGTTTGTGGTGCATACGTATGGTGTAAAAACCTATTTGACCAACAGCTTGCGATTTAGGGGATTCCCTTATTGTACTTTGGAAGGCATTGTTCATTCGTTTGTATACATTAGTGTGGGTGGGACTTTTTAAAATGGATAAAAAAAGTACTCATAAAACATTTTAAACTTTTATTACATATAGAGCTACATTTAATGATTTTTTGTTATTAAACCCAATTAAATTGTTTTTTTTTATATTTTTTGTAATAAAAGTATCTTGAAATAAAAAGAAACAATATTAGGCAAAGTTTTGTTGATTTAAATTTGTAGTTTTCTCTTGGCCGGACAGCCCACTTGTACGGACACATTTCAACGGCCCCTTCGGTGTCCGCACATGTGAGATTCCACTGTATTCTATTTCGGTTTTAGATCTTGATGTTTTATGCACCAAATTCTTCTAATTGTCAAAGTCAAGCCTTTAGTATGAAAGTCAAGGTACTTTTAAATCCGTATTTAAAAACCAATGTCAAGAACCATGTGATTACAATCATATCTAAAACATATATGATTGTTGTATGTACAGTGGGAGCAATTATGATTGTTTTTTGGACTCATAAAGAGCGTTAACGCTCCGAAAAAGGTGTCAGAAAAGACTCTTTTGGGACTCATATGGCTTGCTGGGATGATATAGAAACGGAGTAATGTAGCTTGCAATAATAATCAAGGGCGTCGACTAAGACTGCTTTCTGATGGTGATGCCCGGCAGATTGAACGTTTGCTACATAATAAGGACCCCGAAAAATGCTGCAAAAATTGTCCGTTCCTGCACGACTAGACGCGAATTAAATAGAATTGATTTAGTAGCCAGTGTGAAAAAGAAAAAGTCAGCACTTTTCGATAAAAATGGTAAAACAACGCCTTCATTTCTGTAAAACCCACAAAAATTAGACAGTAGATCAGTGGAAACGGGTTATTTGGAGCGAAAAAACCGAAAGTCAACAGACACCAGTCTGATGGAAAAGAATACTATTGGCATAGGCCTCAGGAGCGCATCCAAAAGCTGCCTTCCTTCCTTCCCGGACAGTTTTGCTTCCCACTGTAAGTTTTTGTTGCAATCATTTGTATGTTGAAAACTTTGTTATCAGATATAAATATACTGAATTACGACACTAATATGTATATGTGTATGCTAATATCAATTGTAACTGTAACATATTATGGTTGACACAACCAATAAATAATTACAACGACTACAATATTGTTTAGACAAATTTCTAATAAATGATTACGTTTATCATGTATAACTATATGTTTTCACCGCATGCACCAACATATTTTTATTGGTGTATAAATATATAAAAACCACACTTACATTTGCATAAAAAAATACAACTGCGATGGGATTTTTATGTCATTTGTTATTAAATATGTTTACTTTTATTATTTAAAATACCCTTGGGGTCTGGAGTTTTTATGTACAACACGCTTACTCTTTAAATACACACTATGTATTTATAATCCCGGGCATACCAATGTACGAGTATATGCACAGGACGACGAGTTAGTGAGTAATAACAAAGTGTGTATGAAATTACTATTTAAGTATGATACAACATTTATTTATTTTTGTATGTGAGTAGATGTTTATGATTATTATTTTGAGGTCTTATTAATTTAGTATCAAATTTTCTAGTTGAAATATATGTAGGTAGAAAAGTAAAACTCTGCCACCATTATTACTAACAAAATAACTATTACGAAAAGAAATACATACATAATAATAATAATAATAATGAGTATAATAAGAATAACATGCTTGTAATAATTTGGGAAAATATTTATTAGACCTTTAGGTGGGGAGGGAGGGGTTTAGGTTAATTAATTAGGGTTTTTATAAACATAAAACAAGCAGAGAGTTTGTATGTTAAAAGAAAATTACTTGTGACCATTGAAATTATGATATTTATGGGAGTAATTATTATTATTATTTGTAGTGTTTTTATATGAGGGTTTTAGATAACTATTATCAGACATAAAGTATTGTTCACTTAAAATTCGGCCGGACGGTAGAGTAGTTTTTGAAAAACCTTTAAATTTCTTACCAAGTTGAATAAATTAATGCGATCGCTTACACCAAAACACGGTTATTAACAAGAGGAATGAATATTAAGGTACGGTCACATATTTACTCGAAAAAGCGTTTTAGCACAAATTTGTTTGACGTCTTACAAGAGTTTTGCAAGAGCAAACAGCATCAAATAAAATTAAACTAAATATTTGTTGTGCTTTGACCTAAATAAGAAAAGTTATTTTTTTAATAAATAAACGAGTTAAAATATATGTTATTTAGTGGTTACGTCTTTCTCGGCAAATATTTGCCAAGTGTGAGTCTCTGCTTTTGAGTGTTCTTAAATAAGCGGTTATTTAACAAGAACTTTGTTTTTGCAAAACAAAATTAAACACCGAATTTATAAAAAAATCATTGAATTTTATTTTGGATTGGAAAGAGTAATGTTTGACAATTACAAATACAAAACATACAAAAGTCAAACATACAAAAGTCGATTATTTTATTAACGCATTCGGGCAAAATAACGCATCTATTTCGTTAAGTCCTAAAATTACGCGATTGGGAAATTTGGTTTTTGCAATAAATTTATTATTTCGGTGGCTGTGAGACATATGGTGAATTTCACGTCAAGTGACCCGGAAAATGGGGAAAAATGATACATGTGCCAAATGTTGAAAAATCCTATTCTTGAGTTAAAAAATAATTTTTTTGATAGATATCCCACTCGCATCTCATTAATCGATTATAAAGGCATTAAAGAAAATTGTATAAGCTTTCTTTTGAGAAAAAAAGGGCCCAAATTTAAAAAAAAATAAAAAAATAAATATTTAAAAAAAAAAAAATTTTTTTTAAATTAAAAAAAAAATATTTTTGGAATGATTGAAGAAATAGCTATCTAAAGTCCTTTGGACAATTTTTGCTAGAACCAATAGGTGAAAATACACTCATTTAAAAAAAACACTGTATGGATATGGACTAAAATGTCCAACTTTGACCCCTCTAACTCCGGCACTTCTGAACTGATAGAGCTGAAAACTTGTCTCTGGCCTACTATTTAGTTAGTACTATAACCTTGGTGCAAATTTCATTCAAATCGGAAGACATCTATTTTTAAAATTGGGTCACTTGACGTGACAATCACCATATTAATATTAATAATATGCCATTACCAAATTTTCATCTGGATTTTCGAAAACAAAATAACAAAAATAGACACGTTTATTATGCAAAGTCTTCTTTCTCTACAATTTCTGTTGGATTTTCAAAAGAACAAATTGCGGTAATGTTGCTATTTGACGCATCCAACCAAATGAAAATATGCTTCCACAGAAAATGTGCTTCCAGGGAAATCCGTGTATAAATTTTTGGTGATTTCCAAGCGAAACTGAATTCATTGTAACAATTCTCGAAGCTTGACTAATGATTTACCCCTTTTTAGAAAACAAAGTTCTTGTTGAAAACCTAAATAGAAATGAGTATCAATTTGTGTTTGAGGCTGTGTAGTAAAGCTTTTGAACTAAATATATATTTTATTTTAAATTTAAACTATTTTGTTAAAACGTCTGGCTTTGTTTTTAATTATATATTTTCGTGTTCCGTCTAGAAACCAATAAGTTGTTTTTATACACAAACATTAAAGTTTTGTGGGCACATACAAAAAAGTCCTTATTCTTCTCATTTCCAATTATTTGGAGAAAAACCTTCTTAAAAGAAAAGTATCATAAAAAAACCTTGTTAAAAAAAACATATTGCCTCAACCAAAATAACAGAAAAACTAAAAAAGAATTAATTCAAGATCCCAAACACAAAATCACTTTGGTTTGTTATACGAGTAAGAAGTGAAAAATATATATACATTAGGGTGGCCCCAAAATAAAGTTGCGGATGTTCCCGATTAATATGAAAATTTGATTAATTTTAAGACTACGTTTCTCAATTTTCTTGTTCTGTGATCAATATTTAGTGAGCTGGATCGAAGGATAAAAATGTCCTTTTTAGAGGTTTTTTGATTTTTTCACATTTCTTCCAAAGGAACTATATGTAAATTTGGTATCATATGAAAGGTCTTTGAGAGGCGCATTCAATGGGTTATCAATGAATCAAATTTTCATATTAGTCGGGAACATCGACACCTTATTTTTTCTCCATACAAACGGGGCCACCCTAATATACATATATATAAAATTTATATATAAAAAATTAAAGACTTTAATACATAAAAACTTTAGAGAAAAAAATGAAAAATATACAGACACACAAGGAAAATCAACACTCATTGTTAAACCCCACCACCCAAGATAATGCTCCCACCGAGTATTTAAGATATGAACCTTTAAAATACATTTATACAAACACACACACACAGCCTCACACATTTACAACAGCTTAAAAGAAGGTTATTTTCTAAAAAAAAAAAATAAAACACCAAGAAAACAAAAAAAAAAACGAGAAACTAGAAAAGAAATCAAGTATTATAGAATGACATTTGTATAAAATAGAAAAAAAAGAATAATAAAAAACACGCATACACACATATACATACATATAAATACATAAATAAATACAACTAAATGTAGTAGCGGTAGTAGAGTAGAATCCTTAATAAAATTTAATGTGAATGTATGTAAGTCTCTATGTGCTTTGCCCAAGTCGTTTAGTGTGTATTAAACATGTCTGTATGTAAACATGTAAGTATATTTATAACAACGACTGTTAGCATGTCTGTATATTTGTTTAAGTGTATACTTTTACAATTTCATTTTTATTCACAATACGTTTGAAGATTTATTATACCAACACAATCTCACCAAAAAAAAAGGATATTAGTAGAGCCCTCGGAATAAGAACCACTATTCATTAGAATACAGCAATTGCAAATATTCTGCCCTATTCGATTTATATATTTTTTTATAATTTCGCTTGCCTCTGGAATATCTCAGACGATTTTCAAATCTTAGCAAGATACTCAGCCATAAATTGTTAATGACTGGGATCTGCTACCTTACATAGAAGTAGTTTAGTAACGGTGGACTTATGCATAGTTTGATATGTATATAATTCATATCGTTGGTCTCATGTAGAAAGGCCCTAACTCGCTATTTTTTCGAAATTTGTTTTTTTGCGATTCCAATGCATTTAACGCAAATACACCTCCTCACAAAAATTTATTGCAATAGTGTAAAAAATAACGCTTTTATAAGCAGTTGTACAAAAAAGTTACATGTTGAATATTACAGTTTCCTTCTCCTGTAAAGTTTCAAATATGCGAGTTAGGGCCTTTCTACATGAGACCATCGATATTCAAATTTATTCAACCTTTAAATGCTTATTTTTTTGTTGCTTTAAATTTAAGTTGATTTAAAATATTCCCAACAAAAACTTGCTAATGACTTGCAATTACTGAACAGCTTACTTTTTAATGACTACTTCATAATACGTGCTTAAGGTACGGTCATACATCGTCGTTCGTAAATTATTGTGTTCTATGTGCCAAAAATCTGTTTTGAGAAAATCAATGTTAAAGTTTAGATGTCAATTACAAAAAACTGAACCGAAAAAAATACCATGATTTTCTTACTGGGGAAAGGTAAAAACTTTGTGTTTCATTTTACAATGTATTTGTTTGTTTTTGGAAGAGAAGCAACTAGCGTTTTAAAAGAAAGTGCTTTGTTCTATATGCACGTATTTACGACATTATTCCCATTTCTTAGCATATAGAACAAAAATGTTAGAAAATATTGCAAGGAATTAAAATGCATTAATATATGTAGATATGTAAACGAGATTATAGTTTAATATAACAAAATCTTTATTTCATATTAAGTTTTACGGTTAAATTTATAATTATGTTTTAAATTTATTAAAACAATATAACTTTAAACTCAAAAAAGGAACTTCTAGGTTAATTAATTCAATAAGAAACCAATGTGCATGTACTGTATCTTAATTTATATGAAAGAAATCATCATAAAACGCCACTGCATCTAATGATAGAAAGTTTTGAGTCTGCAATTGATTCGTCTGCTTCTGTATAAACCATAAATATTCTAGTGCCATATTTGGGTAACCAGTTAACAGCTGATTATTATTGCCCCTAAGTAAGAAATCTAAATGTTGTCTAATATTTCTAATATTTACAAAGATTAAGTAAACCTCCCTAATGTACATTTCTCTACTAACATTTCTTTACTCGTTTATCCTGTCTGTTTGGTAAGAACCACATTACAATTGTCTTGTTTGCTTTTTCTCTGATACATTTTCTTCATTATACATAAATGCGCCTGTATGTGTGCACATGTGTGTGAGAGTATTGGTGTAAGTGGTATGTGCTTGTGATTTTTATTTAGAATTTTTTTATAACTCTGTCCCTACAGCCGGTTGCGCACAATTTAATTCTTCAAATTGTTTGTACAGATATGTATTAGAAAAATTTTAGGAACTAGTTTGTGTTTATTGAAAACACAATTGATATTTAACTTCCATGCGATATTAACATGTCGATTATAACAATAGTTTACCGGTAAGGAAACTGCTAACACTTGTTTAAAATTACTTTAAAGATGACAGATTTAGAATATCTATTGTGAATTTCACGTCAAGTGACCCAATTTTAAAAATCGATGTCTTCCGTCTTCCGAAATTTGCACCAACACTAGTACTATTGGATAGTAGGCCAGAGACAAATTTTCAGCTCTATCAGTCTAGAAGTGCCGGAGTTAGAGGGGGTCAAAGTTGGACATTTTGGTCAATTTTGGTCATACAGGGTTTTTTTTTTAAATGCGTGTAACTTTTCACCTATTGGTCTTAGCAAAAATTGTCCAAAGGACTTCAGATAGCTATTTCTTCAATCATTCCAAAAATATGTTTTTTTAATTTTTTAAAAAAATTTTTTTAATTTAAAAAAATTTTTTTAATTTTTTTTAAAAATTAAAAATTAAAAAATTTTTTTTTAAAAATTATTTTTTTTTTAATTTTTTTCAATTTGCGCCCTTTTTTCTCAAAAGAAAGCTTATACAATTTACTTTGGTGCAAAATTCATCCAAATAGGAAGACATCGATTTTTAAAATTGGGTCACTTGACGTGAAATTCACCATATGCAAAATACCTTAGTGAGATTTAACAAAACGGACTTATCCTGTAATATTTTGTTGGATAACCCTTGTTTTTGACAAAATTCGTCAGTCTTTTTGGTAAACTCTTAACACGCTGGCATGTTTGCATAGATAAGTTTTTCTTGTTTTACAATTGTCCATAAGTTTTCAATTGGCTTAAGATCAGAACTTTGGGGTGGCCAGTCAAGAACATCAATATTTTGATCCAAAAGCCATCACTTCACTACCCGTGAAGTGTGCATTGGGTTATTATCATGCTGAAAAATGTATTGGATACGGTTCCATTAGATTTTCCTGTTATATTGATGCTGATCCATTATTCCCTGAACTTGTGCAATTAGACACACCCAAAGCCAAGAAAAAGGCAAATCAGACCATAATAGACCCGCCACTGTGTTTCACTGTTTCAACAGTGTACCTGGGGTCTAAGGCCTTATTTGGAGGACGTCTAACCTACGATTTCCCATTAGATTTGGAACAAGCTAAACTTAGTTTCGTTGCTCCAGAGAACTCTATGCCAGTAATGTGGATCTTTTCTAAACATTTCTCTTGCAAACCACAACTGCTTCATGATATTTTTTTTGAGGCATGAGGTTCTTTTGTGCAATGCACCCAAAAAGTCCTGACTCATTTAAGCGTCAGCAGTCCAATTTCAGCCTTTATTTCAAGCGAAGATTCCATTTATATCTTCGCTTTTTTTACTGGCTCTACAAATAAATATATCTTTTGCTAAAGTGGTCTTTGTGTCCCAGGTTTTTGTACAAGTGAATTGCACCAAATACCATTTTTTTGAGCAAGAAATCTTTTGCGCAATAGCTGACATTGAAAGTTTTTCATGACTTTTTTTTTGCTCATTTTCGGAACTAAACCGTATTAAAATTATTGCAAGTTTAACTATTGTTTAACAAAGTTTAAAAGTTGAAGAAAAAATGCGCGTTTCTAATTACGTGGCCAGCAAAAAAACAATTGTAAAAATAATATTTTTATATTTTAAGAACAATTATTATTTTTATTTGAACTGTTAATTTTAAATCTTTAATATTTCTTTTATTTCGGCTCGAGTTTATTAAATTTAATTTCATTAAATTATTTTTTACTGAAGGTAGGAATTGTTACATGAAAATTATTATTAAAATTTATTGATAAGAGAAGAAAAATTAAATTTAATTTTCATTAAATTATTTTTTACTGAGGGTAGGAATTGTTACATGAAAATTATTATTAAAATTTATTGATAAGAAAAGAAAAATTATCAAAATACAATTCCTACCTTCAGTAAAAAATAATTTAATGAAAATTAAATTTAATGAACTCGAGCCGAAATAAAAGAAATATCAAAGATTTTTATATTTTTTTAATTTAACTCAACTCAACGTGTTGTGTATCAACAACAATGTTGGTTGTTTACTAATTAAATGACGGTAAAACAATTTGCAGTATAGCCCCCTTATTCATAAAAACTTACAACAGGTTTATAACAGGTTTGTATGGAAATTTGCTTTATAAACCTCTTATATACCTGTTGTAAGTTTTATGAATAAGGGCATAGGTCTTTAATGAAGCTACACAGCGATCTTATTAAATCAAAGCATCATTTCTAATTACATGTCTATATGTATATATATTAACACTTCTAGAAAAAGAGTACCCAGATATTCACATGCTTTTAATTTATATTTAAACACACTTCGCTAACGAAGTAGTGGGTTGTATGCTAGTTTTTTATATAGAAAAAGTAAAATTAGTTGTTGTGTGGTTTACGTGAGGTATGAGTAATTTTTAATAAAATTTTTCGTCGATTTATAAATTGATCTAGAAAATTTAGGAATCATGGGTATTTGAACATCCTAAGGAACTTATAAAGAATATACTACATTAAATAAAGCTAAATTCCCATATTTCCAACAACTAAGGCACAAAAAAATTGTGATTAATTGTATTTCCTTTAGAAAATATTTTGTGTAACTGTAATTTTTTGTACATTTTTTACAGAAAACGTCTTCAAAATTCGTTTTCAGCCGCTTTATAAAAAAAATTGACATGTATTTTCATCTTAAATTATCCTTCAACTTTTGCTATTGCGTTATTTTTTTTTTTTTTTTTTGTTCGTGTGTCTTTATATCCCAGCATACCATTCTAGGAGCGCTCCGAAAAAGGAGTCAGAAAAGAGTCCAACAAAAGAGCATTTTCGGAGCGAAAGAAAAATTTGCTTGTTACTGTCCTGAGTCGGCACGCAGTATGACTCAGAAATGCCACTTAATTATGTGTGAACCTAAGCGTTGGTGTCCTGTTATTTGTGCTTTGACTAAAAAAAAAAAAACATAACTGTACCACACAAGAATGACAAAAACAAGATACACAGAGCCCATAAAAAACCTCATGAAAGACTCTTTTCTGACATTATCTAAGAGCTCTTTCTGACGGACCATTTTCGAATGTATTGACCCTCTTTTCTGAAGGGTTTCGGAGCAATAATGATTGTTTTTTGGGCTCATAAAGAGCGTTAACGCTCCGAAAAAGGTGTCAGAAAAGACTCTGTTCGGACTCATATGACTTGCTGGGATTTTGGTGATGTTGTGTATGAGAATAAGTATATAATTTCTTTTGGTTATTGGTCTTGTATATTTTGTTTTTCTTATATAGAAGTTTTTTTTAAGCCTTATCATCTTATGGGAGCAAAAATATAAGAGACAAAAAGGAATAAAAATAAACAGTAGAAGAACGTAGTATATTTTTTGGTCTTAAAATGATTTTTTTTTTTTTGATACATTTTCTTTTTTCTTACAGACTTGTATGCCAGTCTTTACGTTTGGCATGCGATTTTTATAATTTTACAAGTCGATTTTTTTTTTGTTCGTCTTTTGTTGTATTTTTATATCAGTATAAATATATTTTGCGCTTTTTTTCTTTTTATTTCTACTTTTTTTTGAAAGCTGCTGTTGCTGCTCAATGTTTTTTCTCTGATGCTGTTATTAAACTTAGTTGTGTGTGTGTGTGTGTGCTGTTGGCCCGTTTTATTGTTACGGTTTAAGGATACTTTGTATGCTGTCAACGTGGAAAATGTTTCTTTCAGGCGAACAATATTGTAAGAAGACACATTTACGCTGCCACCATAGAGTAAGTAGACAAACCTTCTTGCTTGCTTTCCTTCATTCTTTTATTCATTCATTCAATCTTTCAGTCAGTCAGTTATTCTACGAGGAGTTGTGGTAGTAATGGAATGGAGCTGGGGGGGAACAAGGTTGAAATGTGTTGTAGTAGTGCCAGCTAAAGACACCCAATATTGGCAGCAGCAACAACAACAATAATAATGAGGACTACAATAAAAACATACAACATCCTTACATACCTACACACTTATACAAATACAATTACAAACAAAAGGATATAGCGTATACCCGTTATGGAAAAGTTTTTCCTTTTCGTTGTCTTCTTTTATTGTAACTGTGTCTGTAAGAGTGTTTGTGTGTGTACAGCTTTAGCTTAAACAAAAGAATTGGTAGCAAAAGTTCTTTTGATTATGAGGAAGCAACAGCAAAATGAAATAAAAAAAAATGAAAATAAGACTCACATTAAAGAATGGTCCTGGTGGGTGGTGAGTGTTTACAAGAAGGGTTTGTTTTAATGTAAACTGCTTTTTTCATTGTTATTTTTTTTTTTTTTGTTTTCTTATGTTTTTGTTTTGTTCTCTTAAAGTGTAATGAAGAAGTTTTATGGATTTTATGCATTTTTTCTTTGTTTATTTTTTGCTTGCAAGTGTGTGAGTTTGTTATATTTCGCCGTTGCCAATGAGTTTGTTTCTTCTTTTGTTTGAACATGTAGAAAATAAAGTGAAACGAGGAAAAAATCTTTATTTATAACTTTTATTTAAGTATGTTTAAGTAAAGTTTTTGCCGTATAAGAGGTCAGGAGCGTAGGGAAATTTGTAAATAAATTTTTTACACACCAAAGTTCTATGACTGTTTCAATTAAAAGGTCCTGTTGTAAAAACTTCAGATTCTATTATGAATTCGCAACTACTTTTGCAACTAGTTCTATGAAATGCTGCGGATTTTTCTTAAGCACTTATATACGGTTTTAACAGAGTACCGCGAATGCTCAAATTGATTTTTTTCGCCAAAGAAATTCATTCGATCGAATTTAATTTGAGTTTTATTTTTCGATTCGCGAAATAAATTTATATATAAGAATGCAAAATTTATTTGAATTAAAAATAATTAATCACGAAATTTATTTTTCTTCATAAAGCACGTGAAGCAAAATTGAAATTATTTTTTCTTGTTTTTGACACACAATTAGAAAATATGTATGCACATACATACAATAAGGAGTAACAAAAAATGCAATGAAAGGTCGCGACAGGTTTTTTCCTTTAGTTGATTTTGAAAACTATACACAATATTTTGAAATAATTTATGTTGAAATTTCATAATCTTTCTTTTATATCTTCGGATCTATATTACCTACACGGTTATATTTATTATACCTCAAATTAAACCTTAATTACTTGACTCTTAAATTTTGTAATTTATATGTTTACTCATATAGACGTTTTTTACGAATTTAAAAAAAAAATAGCAGTTAAAAAATAATTTTCCAAAATTCACCATATAAGTAGGTAATGTTTGTTGGAAAGGTTTTTAAAATATATTTTATTTACATATCGTTTGATAGAGAAATGTAGAGAAATATATTACTTTCTTAAAACCCCCGCTCACTCGAATATATGGATGGCTGACAATATTCTTTTTACTTTAATTAAAATTTAATTTCACTAAAACCGACTTAACCCTTAAGCAAACACCAGGGCCTGCCCAGGCATTTATAGTTTTTTACTTAGATAACTTAGGCGCAGCCCCTTAACTTTTTATGAATTCCTCAATAAAGGTGTTTTGTACAAAAAAAAATTGAAAAAAAAAACTTAAAATTTTTTATATCTAGGCGTGTTAATTACTCTCAACATGTTTGTAACACCAGGGCCCAGCCAGGCCCTATTATGTAGAAAATGCAGCAAATAAAATCAAAACAAAAGAGAAAGAGATGAAACCGATAAAAAGTTTTTTTTATTGTTGCAGTTAACAAGTGTTAATAGTGTTACAACGAGTACTAAATTAAACAAAATCTTTGAAACAGTTTCAAAATCTCACTCTAATTATGACAGATTGGCAGAGGCAATTGCCAATGATATATACAACGAAGTTCAGAATGAGGTTGATGGAAATGAAGACAATGCTTCTGATTTCGGAAACGAGTTAGAAATTGATAATGAAATTGAAGATTTTTAATTTAAAGCCATACAAATTATAAAAAGTTCCAGCTAGGCCCTGGGGTTCCCTTATGTGAACACAATTTGGTGTTTGCTTAAGGGTTAAGCCAAATGTTTTCAGTTCTTCCACCAGCTTTTCAAATTAATTGGTGTTTGTAATTTTAATATTTTTTAATTATGTATATAGTGACTAGTTCTTTTTACTGTAATTTTTGAAGTTTCAAAAAATTTTTCAAAATTCTTATTTCTACACAAAAGAATCCCACAATACACAACAGAACACCAAAAAGACCGTCGACAAAATTAAAGGCAACATCAACGTCAATTAAAGTTACAGAATAACAAACAATGTCGACAGTTATCGATAAATGGCAATATTGACAGCGAGAATGAAGATTTACAATAAACGATGTCGTGTTGTGTTGACGACGCCAAACAGAAACATTTATTTCAAAATGTTATTTGTTTCAATGTCAATTTTTGTAAAAAAGTTTATTCTCAAACATCGTTGTTGCTTTTGAAATCTGAGGTAGTTTGCTTTGAGACACATTATCGTCTTATACGAGTATGTCAAACATATTGGGAAAGCTTAACTTATAACATATTGATGTTGCAGGAACTTAGAATTTGAATATTGATATGAACAAGTTCCATAACGGACAAAAGATTTAAGGCAAATGAGAGCAATTCGATTGCTTCGTCTGCAATTTTTTATAACGATTTCAATTTAAGCTGCATATAACTTTAATATAGTTTAGAGATAGTTTCAAATATCCAAAGAGGGAATGAAACTATCTGAGATTTGGCGACATGATTAATTCTTCCAATGAAGGAACATTTCTGCTTCTTAGGATTTTAATGACAGGGAACTGTCACTTTACCTAGCCATTGTTATAGCTGCGAGCAAATTGGCATCTTGAAGACACTCATGGAACTAATTCAAACGAAATAATGTTAGGAATTTTTATTTTTTGACCAATAAAAACCAATACATAACAAATGAGAGTGCAATATTCGGCTGTGCCGAATCTTAAATACCCTCCACCTAAACATAATAAAAAAAGAGAAAAACTACACTTAAGAAACAGAGTATAAAAGAGAGTATAAAAAAGGGTAAGATTATAAGGTGAGGCTTTTTTTTGGTTAAATTTGATCTGAATAACATTATTTACAAGAGACTTGTGGGTGGCATAGTTGTTGCGGACCAATTATGAACTGATAGCTTCTAAATCCAGTATCCTCCACTAATGTGGTATTTTGGTTGAATTTCATCTCAATAAGAGTTGTATGGTTGGATGATATGCTCGGAAGTAGACTTAATTCGGGAGATATCCAGTAGCATAATTGCCGTATAACCGCTATAACTGTATAAGTTGGTTCGACATTAATATTTATTAGACAAATTGTTAAATTATTTTTCGGAAATGGTTCTTATATGGCAGCTATGGCAAATTATCGACCGATGTTCTTAAATTTTGGAACAGTGTATTCTAATTCATGTCGAATTTCAACGTAATAACGATATATTTAAGTTACATATTGGTATTAAAGTGAACTTTGTAAGTGGACCTTATATGGACCGAAATTCACAAAGTTCTGCAGAATAATTATACATATGTAAATGATCAATACAATGTTTTGAGTCGTTACCGGTATTTATAAGACCTATATAAGATAAATGGCTTTTTCGGATGTGGTCCTTATATGACCATAAAATTTAGTACAATAATTTATTTACATATAAAGCTTATTTATATCAAATTTCAACGTTTGATCATTATTTATAGCAGTTTTATATATTTAAGTGAATTTTGGAAGTGGACTTTATATGGGGTCTATGGAAAAAAATGGACCGAACTAAAAAAATTTCGTTTTGCTCTTTCATTTTGCATAAAACTTATTTTTGCTGAACTTTGTCTTGATATTCGAATTTTATAGGATTTTGTATATAATTGAGCAATATTTCGGGAAGATTTTTGTATGGGGGCTATGAGAAATCATGGTCCAATTCGTACTATTTTCCGCACACTTTCTTCCTTTATCATAAAAACAACGTATACAAAATTTCATGGCAATATCTGCCATATATTTAAAAATATTGAAAGAAAAATATCAAATTTTTATAGAGATTGTCTCACATTTTGGTCCATACCCCTGGTTCCACTCTACTGATTTTGCTGATTTTCAATACAAACCTACTTAGGAGAATAATAAACGGTTTTTATAAACTTTGTTGATTTTGTTTGTGTCTTTTGGACGTGAGAGTGTTTTACACACACTATGTGTCAGACGGACATAGCTCAATCGACATACAATTCCATAACGACCAAGAATATATATACTTTGTTGGAACACGGAAACACAAACTTATATATACCCTTATTCAGCACTTATGGCGGTGGAGGGCATAAAAACAAAACTGCTGAACCATTCGAATATATAGAATATTCGAAATCGGCCCAAGTTTCGGGTTTTGAATGCCATAATTGAAATTAGTTGATGCTATTTTAAACAAATACATTTGAAATATATTGATGTAAGGTAATACATATATCCTTTTATGAATATTATAGGACTAGTGATTGTAAACGATTTTACACAAATTTAATGCAGCAATTATTAAACCGGTAAAATCATGCCATGTTTTTGTTCATTTATTTAGGTTATTATCAATAAAATTCTCATTTGACTAAAATTTAGTTTTTATAAAGTTTGTGAAATCAAAAGGATATCGTGCCTTTTAAAACCTATTCGCTCTACCACTCTGTTATAAATGTCTTGTACATCTTTCTTTATCGAGGCTTTGTTTATTTTTTTTTTAGCTATTTGGTATTTTGTTTTAACATTGTGAAACATATTTAACATTTACTTAAATTTAATGAAAGCCGATTTTATGTGTGTGTGGTAAGTCCATTAAGTAACAGCCAAGTTTTTAGTCATTCTTCTACTTACATACACTCCAAAGAACACCACCCCTATCAACCAACCAAACCCAAGAAACCATAAACCTAAAACAATTTTTCGCTTCCTTCTTCTACTCTTTTCAAAAAAGTCTGTAATGTATCATAGTAAATGGCAGTTCCATCCTGCTGCTTACCCGTACTCGAACTGCGAGTCTTCTGAAAGATGTTTGAAAGTGTGAGTGTGTATCTATTGGTGTGATTATTAAGCGGCTTTTGTCAATATACAACTTTTGTGATGTTGTTGTTATTATTATTATTATTATAGTATATTAGTAATTGTTTGTTGCTATTGTGTTTTTGTTTTTCTATGGATATTTTTATGTTGATGTTTTTGTTGCTGGTTTCGTTTGAAGGATAATTAACCAAGCTATTGGATATGGCTTAGAAAATGGGCTATTTAGAGGAATTTTAGTCTATTGATGAATTAGTAGTTAATGTAATACAACTCTTTGTATGAGCATTCGTGGTTTTTGTGCGATTAAACGAATCTAATTAGGAAAGTAGAAGAGGCGGCAGGGAGAATTTGCCAAAGCAATAAACATTTCAAGTATGTTATTATTAAGTAGTTAAGTTAGTTTGTGTAAAGATTTTGCAAACTAAGCTGAACTGTATTAAAGATGTACTTCTTGTTAGAATTATTAAGGCTCCATTAGTTAAGTTATTAATACTAAAACCTTTGATTTTCAAAATAAGTGGCTGTAGATAACTACCATTCATCTTAAACTGTTGTTAAGAACTGCCTTAAACGCTTGCATTTTATAGTAATTATCGTTTAAATATTTGGCTTCTGTTGCAATTTGTCGCAGAATATTTAGCCTTATTTAATGCATTTTAAAAAAATTCAAGCATCTAAGTACAGATCCACCGAACAACAAAAAATAAATAAAAGAAAAATCTCTTAAAAAGCTACAAAAATAAATATTTTAGCTGCTTGTTTCCTGCTCCCCCTTCTTAAAATACAAAAAAAAAATCAACATAAAATCACCAGAAAAAAATACGAAAAAAAACTTTATGATAAATCATAAAATTACAGTAAAACTTAATGCAGAAATTTCCTGACACATTTAACAAAGATTCAAAGAAAATTTTAAATTTTCCTTGAATATTTTGCCAACGAAGGCACTGTGCCGTAAACTTTAACATGTTAAAATCAAATTGACAAAAAAAAAATAAAGAACTGAAAGCTGAAAAAAAACACATAAAAAGGAAAAAATCTAAAAGTTAGGAGAAAAAAAAAGACTGAAAGATGAAAACATTTTCCATGGCTAAAGAGAACGAAGAAAAAAAAAGCATACAACTATTGCAGAAATGGGGCTAAGGTGGGATTTTTTAGTATGACGTTTGGCAAAAGGCAAAATACTAGAGGAAATTTCTAACTAAAATTAAAGCATTGTTGCTGTTGTTGTTTCTGCTGCTGTTGTTGTTGTAGATTTTGTGGCATTTTTATGCGAAAAGATTGCATACCAACACATACATACATTCGTATATAGAATGTTAGGGGAAGAGTTTATATTCAAACATACTCGTAAGTACGATGAAAAGCAGAAAAATCATTTCGAATTCATTGAAAATATTCAACGGATAGATAGTACAAAAATTATCGGTGGGGTCTAAGTATGTACTTATTTGCAAATTTTAAACAAAAATTCTTCCAAAAATTCTTTTCAAACGATATGAGTTTGGAAAGCGACTAGATTTTATGCAATCGAACAGTAGCCATATTCTTTGGAAGACCATAATCCAGTTGATTGAAAATTATGCTAGCAGAAAAGTTAGTTTTCGAAAGCACTTTTCAGACTCACTCTCTCTCTCTCTATCTATCTAATAACTACATATAGGGAAGCCAAACCAAGCCAAGTTTTTCTTTATGATATACTCACACAAACATACTAACAAAATGTTTTTATTTCTTGGCTCACACAGAATTTCCAGCAACAGAAAAAACAAGGAAAAATCGCACCAGCAAAAATAAAATTATTTGATAAAATACAACACTAAATGTACATATGTATGTATGTCTGAATGCATGTGAGAGTAAGGACTGAACCAAGAAAATCCTGGCAATTGAAAAGTGTAACAAATTTTACATAATTATTCCAAATTTAAATTTATTGGTTTTATAATAATAAGAGCTAGGCTATTTATATCTGTCATATATACTTTATATTCAAAATGTTTTAGAGCCATTAAATTCCTTTAAATTTTTAAACGTAAATATTCTTACCAATTTTTGTTTAAATATGACCGATTAGAGAAACTGTTAGTACACCATAATATTGTTACGTATACTTGTTATTGTGTACGCAATATTAATCATACGCTTGCGTGGCTTTTGAATAAATCTAGTTCGAATGCCAACATAGTTGAACAAGTTGGGGCGGGCGGCTAACTTATCAAAATTGTAAAAAAAAAATAATTTTCTTTTTCTTATGAATTAATTATATTTAAATATAAAATCATTTCTAAGAACTTTAATGATGAAATACTGAAAAATATCTAAATATCTAAACTATGCGATCAGACAAGAAATTGTAGTATTCCATCATGTTGCACAATACCTGTCAAAAACTATTTAGAACGAAGTGGTTGAGAAGTTTTGCCTCAAACGACTAAACCCCCATTGCTACATGAAAGTAATTACTTCTGAGTAGAGAATACATATTATCTACGACAATTTTCAATAACAAAAGATCAGTATAGAGATTTTTACAAATCATTAGGTAGCCGTTTCATAGCGGCTGGCGACTACAATGCTAAGCATACATTCTGGGGCTCACGACTCGTTAGCCCTAAAGGTCGTATCTTGTACGACTCCCTGTCTGAAATGGGACTGAATGTGATTTCAACTGGTCAACCAATTTATTGGCCAACTGACCAGCAAAAAATTCCTGACGTTATCGATTTCGGCGTGGCGAAAGGGGTATCCCCGGAACTCATTGAAGTCGAGGCTTCACTGGATCTTTCTTCAGATCACTCACCCACTGTAATCACCATCAGAAGTCCTCAGCAAATCGTAACTGATGCCTTACTTCTTGTCAAACGTCTGAATTGGTTAAAATACAAAAAATACATCAGCACTCACTGCACAGAGAAACTCCCGTTAAAAACTGCTGAAGACATCGATGCCTGTATAAAAAGTCTTAATGAACATGTCGAGAAAGCCGCAGAACATGCTTCTTCCACTTACCGCCCGAATAGGTACAACAGAGTTTTTTCTGCAGATGTTGAGCAACTATTGTCTGAAAAAAGGAGAGTCCGAAGAGAGTGGCAACAACACAGATCGCCCCAACTTAAAACTAGGTTGAGAGAATGTACCAAAAACCTTAGGATCTTGCTAGAAGCGCAAAAAGCAGCGTCTCTCAAACAACATCTGGAAGGTCTAGACGCAACTTCCCAGTCAAATTATTCATTATGGCGTGCAGTCCGAAATCTGAGAAAACCCGTAATCGCAAAACCTCCACTGCGTACTTTGAACGGATCTTGGGCACGAAATAACGAAGAAAAAGGCAACCTTTTCGTAAGTCATTTAAAAAATGTATTCACTCCCAATACGGATACTGACATTAGCGAACTACCGCCTGTTGTTGCCAGACCACCTGTACAAATAAGATTTCAATATCTGGAGGTTGTTGAGGCTATTGATAATTTAAATGTTAAAAAAGCACCTGGGTTTGATAAAATCAGCAATAAAATGATTTTTGAGCTGCCTCGCATTGCAAAAAGATTAATCCTCTTTATTTTTAATGCCATCTTACGGCTTGAGTACTACCCTCCGGTTTGGAAAATCGCTTTAGTAAAGATGATTCCTAAGCCGGGAAAAGATCCTTGCAAAGTTGAGTCGTATAGGCCAATAAGTCTATTACCAACTATGTCCAAATTATTCGAGAAATTGCTTATAACCAAGCTGACTCCGATTTTGAATGAAATCTTAAGTCTTATCTAAGCGAACGTTATCGTTCGACATCGTGGGTCAGGGGGTAAGAGTTTGAAAAAATCGCGCATTTTCAAGTTATGAACCCAAAAAATAGAAAAACTACTCTATACAGTTTTTATTAAAATAATTGCATAGTGTTTTCTTGATTAACAGGTCGTGTAAAATGAGAAATGAAGAGCATTGGAAAGATGTCTCAAACATGACATTCTTGAAGTCGAATGGAAATATATCACTTGATCCAAAAAAAAAATATAGAATAAAAACCACTCAACAATTAAAAATATTCCGAAAAGCTTTTAATGTCGATTAAATATATTTAAAGTCTTACTGCCGTATTCATAAAAAATAAAGTAGGTGTAAAGTGTGCTTTGAGACAAAATTTTCATACAAAATTTTCTTAAAGTACATTTAAAGTCTACTTTAATTTTTTTATGAACTAGACCGTTAGTATTCTAAAGTTTCTAAACATATTTCAAAAAATGTACTATAAGGTATTTTAAATTAAGCTAAGTTAAGTTTTACTTTCTTTAACTTTATAAGTGATGAGATTTTTTCCCGACTCACTCCTTAAAATGGCACAAGTGATAGTAGGTTCCTGATATGTATGTATGTATTTATGTTTAACTATATGTGAGTGAGTGTTTGTATTAAAGTGCTTGAACACAGTTCAGCATTTAGGTAACAGGAGTATGTTTGTTAGTATGTCTGACAGCAACAAGAAAAAAAAAATAATAGAAAAAAATACAAATAATTGTTAAAGCAAAGTTATTTTCTACTACTACTACTCTAATATAATCGCAATCGTACTACAGACATTTCTGAGAAGTATAAATTTTATGATGATGCTGTAGTGATGCTAGTATATTGAATTGTTTGTATGTGTGTAAAAAAGTTTTTTTTTTCGACAGACAAACATACTCTTAACACACACACACACACACACATTCACTGTTTCATTTGCAAATGTTGTTAGAGTTTTTATCACAATTTTATTACAAAAAGAAAAAGAGGAGCAGGAGAAAGAAAAAAAGACTCACAGTACTGGCAAAGTTAGTGCCATATGGAGTGGTTATGCTGTTGAGCAAAAAAGAAATACCCTACACACACAGACACCTAATTTTACACATACAAACTCTTCCATATATATGGACATACATACATACATATCCATTTATTAAGCTACACTCAAGAGAATTAACCAATAGAAAGAAGTTAACAAGTGCCTTAAATTTATTAAATTCTTTGTTTAACATTTTACGAAATGCCCAAATAAAAATTCTTTATCAAAACAACTCAAGTGCCTTCAAATGGTGTAACACTGAAATATTTTAAATTCCTTTATTTTTTTCGAGTGTACAAATACACCGGATTATACTTCTATTATAAACACACATTTAAATACATGCTCATAAAAAAAATCTTGTTGGCAGCAGCAAAAATATATAAAAAATAAAATGGAAAAAAATTTTAACAAAACAAAAAATATTATTTTATAAGTAGAAAATAAATTTTATGCAAAAATAAAAATAAAAGGAAAAAAGTTTGTAGCAACAAAAAAACAAAAAGAAAATTGTTGCTGGTTTGAAATTTGTTGGAGGCGTAGAGACACAGCAGCAACACCAATACAACTAAAAATAAAAAGAGGGCATATATTCTAAATACTCTTGCACAGTAGAATTTACGTTTTTTTTACATTTGTATGTACTATATATTTTTTGGTATTTATTTCACTTTTTTTTGTATTTAAGAAAAGGTTGCATTATATAATACAAATTGTAAGGGAAAATAAAAGAAAATATTTTACACTGAGCAAAAAGTATGACAATCTTTTAAAATCCTTTGCTTTTTAACATGTTTCAATTGAAATCTTTTGATTCCATTCCAGCTTCTAACATGACATTTTACAAAAAATATATTATTTGAAAATAAACAGTTTAAATGACATATCATTATGACTTCTTAAGAAGTCATATAAAGTTCTGTTCACATTAAATTCCGGTACACAACATATGCTCGGTTTTCACTATGCCATTTTTGTTGTCAAATTGTCCAAATTGTTGGCAATTGTATGAAAACGGGTTGTCATATGGCGTCATCTATGTTTACAATCATGATCATAGATGGCACCATATGACATCCCGTTTTCATACAATTGCCAACAATTTGGACAATTTGACAACAAAAATGACATAGTGAAAACATAGTTAAAACGCGGCAATAAGCTTTAGCTACTGTTTTTTGTCCGCCAATTTCATCAGTGGCAAGAAGTGTTTTTTTCACAAGAAAAAAATGGTGCAAAAATACTTTGAAAATTTGACATTGTCGGGTTTAATGATTTCGAAAAAGCTAAAGATTCCACCAAATACTATAAATGATATTATAAAACAATACAAACAAACCTTAAGATCATAAACAGGAAGAAAGCAAAAATGATAATAAAAAGAAACAAGCAATTTTCAAAGGTTATACTACGTTCAATAAAGCAAAATTCGGGTCTTTTCGAATATGACGTATCCCAAAAAAAAATACATGACAAAGCAGTTGTTTAATTAAATATACTAAATCTTGCTGATAGAACCCCTCTTCAAGGCTGACTTCGATTATTTATAGAGACGTTTACTGCCTCTTATTACATGTCACTATTCTGTAGTAAAGTTTTCGTACGCTTTAATTCCCGGTCTTTGTTCACAAGCAACAATCTAAGAAGTTAGGTCGATGTTGTACTAAACATTAATGAAACTATCTCACCTAAATGTCCCCAATAAATCATTTGCGCAACCGGATTTTAGGTGAGCAATACTTAATCTCTTAAAAGCTCTCTCTCCTTTTTGAACATGACATTTAAAAAACCTAAAGGTGGATTCCACCCGAACAAAATATTTGTCCGGACAAAGTTTCTTTTTAAAAGATAAAATATAGTTTACGAACAACTCTCAACTTGAATTTTTTTCAACTTTATTTCAATATGTGTATCAGCGTTGCAACTTTCTGCACTATAGTTCAAAATCTGCACTATTTAAAATTTCTTGCACTGTGTTTGCACTATAAATTTTTTGTGTAATTTTGCACTTTTTAACAACACTGAATAATTTTTTTGAATTGGCGGTCCTGTTTTTTATTTTTCATTTTACAGCGCTGTTGTGAAGGTATATTAGTTATATAAAAGCAGATTATTTAAATAACAATGATTTGTTTTTTATTGATCATACAAACAAGCAGCTGTTTACACAGCAAAATTAAATTTAAAGTGGTGTAGCTGCAGCAAATTCTATTTCACACTGTTTTTACAACAAACTGTAATGTATAACGATTTTAGAAACTTAATTACACAAATTAAAAAAGATTCCAGTTTAATGATGATCTTTATAGCTTTATTGATATAGTTTGCACACTCATTAAAATTTAAATCCTTGGTAATTTTTAAAACTCGATTTCCATTTGTTAAACTGGATTACCTAAAATTAGCCAATAAATGGCGAGAACATGCACTTTTAGATCACAAGGAACTTAATCTTTACGATGAATTAGGTGTTGAAAAATACTGGTCTATTCTTTTCCCAAATTTAAAAATTATAATAAAATTTCTATTGATTTTACAATTCTCAAATGTAGAAAGGATTTTTAGTAAATTAAACTTAATAAAAACTGATACCAGAAATAACTTGTCAACCAACACGGTTGATCGATTCTTTTTACAAAAAAGGCGTTGAAAGAAATGGTGGTGCAAATTTTAAGCCTACTATTGAAATGATAAAAAAGAGTTGGAAAAGTTAATTTTCTATACATGATTATCGCTCCTTTATTGCAACATAGTCATATCTCAAAAAAAAAAATTAACTTGGCAAAATGCGTTTAAAGTTTCAAAAATTTTAACAAGTAAAATTTTAGTTTTTGATATATGACTATTAGGGCGGGTCGATTTAATAATCGCCCATGGCTCAGTAAAAATCGTATTCTAGGGATCAATATAAGAAACTTTGCCGAAGGAACCATACCTCTAAAACGAATTCTACTACCCCCTAACTGTTGGCTTTTGTCCCGTAGGGTCAAGTTTTGAAAAATCCCACTTTGACCCATTT
This sequence comes from Bellardia pandia, assembly GCA_916048285.2. Classification (NCBI taxonomy): domain Eukaryota; kingdom Metazoa; phylum Arthropoda; class Insecta; order Diptera; family Calliphoridae; genus Bellardia; species Bellardia pandia. The sequence continues at coordinate 53,737,447 of OU696531.1, forward strand.
AGAGTGCCCCAATCGAGTCCAAATGTATGACCGACCCCCACTAACTTTGGAGGGCCGATCCACCCATGCCAGTGGCACACCCCCTGGAACTCCCCTGAGAGGTTCCCCATACAAACATTTAAAAAAATCACCATTTTGGCACTTTATTTTATTATTTTTTTTATTTATTTTTATTATTTTATTTATTTTTTCTCTTTAGAAATGTATTTAGTCAGAACATATGTAAATGAAAAAATTAATTTAACTTACTAATAGAAAAGAAAATAAAAAAAAGTTACTGTTTGAAGTCTCTTTCACTGAGCCATGGGCGATTTTTTTGCCTCCCCACAAATCGACCCGGCCTAATGACTATGTTGAGATTAAGCGATATCTATTCTTAAAAGCATTGAAAATACATAGATAACTACTTTTTTTAAATTAAATTAATGAATGAATTTCTTATATTTCTGTTTTGTTAATCGTTATTTACATGCACATGTATATAAATAGAAACATAATGTATAGTACAAAAAATTAGCTCTTTTTCCATTTTAAATGTTATGTTTAAAAAATAACAAAATAAAAAAAGTTTATCCTTAAAATTTTTTTGCACTATTTCATTTGATTTTGAACTATTTTTGGCATGAATCTGTGTAATTTTTCGTTCAGCGGGTGGCAACGCTGATGTGTATATACTTTGCTAATTATAGTGCAAACAACTCATTAATTTTGAATACACAATATTGTAAAATAATTTAATATTTGTTTTTTGACAATTAAAACCCAAAGCAAAATTGATAAATCAATGGCCGCAGTATTACCACTTGTAAAACTAATAGATTTTATTTGCATATGGCAGTTGTGATTTTCTACACAAGACGTTCGAAATGGTTGAATCTTGTTGCAAAAAAAAACTCTCAGAAAAAAATTTTTCTGCCGACAAAATTTTTGTTCGTAACAAATGGGTGAATCCACCTTAAGATTTTTATTATTTTACAAATACAATGAAATCGTTAATTCTTAGCTGAAATTGTTATGACAACAAAGTTTATGTTATTTGGAAAATGTCGAATTTTGTGCTAACCAAGCGTCAAATGAGAGAAGTTTTGTTTTAATTGTTTAATTCGAAAAAGCTTATGTTGAATTTATTCCATCGGTTTCAACATGTGAGAGATGGGTTGCTTGTGCTGTTCAGAAGTGGTAATTTCAGTGCAAAAGAAAAAAATCGCCCAGACCAGTCAAAACAGCTTGAAGAACAACCATTGAAGCCCTTACTCCGTGAAGATTATTGTCAAACTCAACAATAGCTTGCAAAGACATTGAGAGCTACTCTAGTAGAAATTTGAAAATGTATGCGTGCAACAGGATGGATTCAAAATCAGGGAAATTAGGTAGCATATCATACTTTCGGGATAACTTAAAATACTATTCTACATGTCCGAAATGCTGCTTAAACGCTGTAAAAAAATAAAATAATTTTTGCACCAAAACATAAAAAGCAATGAAAAATTAATCCATTACTATAACCCGAGGCGTAAGAGATCGTATGTGATATCGGCCACCAGTCGAGTTTACACCAAAGCCAAATATCTATGGCGCTAAAACTTTAGTAAAAGCAACTAAATTAAGCCCAGAATATGCGGCCACATATGAGAGCGTAATATCCCATTACGACAACGCTCGGCCACATGTTGCAATATCTGTTAAAAACTAATGAGAAAGAAATGGTTGGAAAGTTTTGGCTCTTCCGCGGTATAGTTCAGACCTTGCTCCGTCTCACTACAATTTGTTGCGATCAATGCAGAACGCTCTCTCTGGGACTGGCTTCACTTCAGAACAGGATATTCGAAATTGGCTAAATTCGTTTTTAACCTCAAACGATGAGCAGTTCTTTTGGAAAAGAAAATGTGAAAAGGTATATTACACTGCAGTTCAAATGACAATTTGCTGATTTTCTTGTAACGTGTAGTTACAAAACAACAAAATTCCGCAACATAGCATATGTTATTTATCAATACTAATCATATTCATACTTTTTCCTATGTTATAATTCCCAGTTTATGTGAATTTTAATATAAGAAATATAAGATAATAGCAAAAAAAACAAACAAGAATCGGAGTACCGATCTAGTTATACTTTGTTCCCGAGAAACAAAGCATAGCCAGGCCTTATTTCTTACTTCTTGCTTATACCGTAGCAGAAACCAGTAGTTAACCAACCGAGAGCCGAAGCATTTATGTCGTCGGATTGTAGTTTTAGTTAGCCGATGAGAACTGCAGAATTTATTTCATCGGATTACATTCGTAACTATTGTTGTTCAATAAATTTAATTTTTTGCAATCATCACTGCAAACATAGATGACGCCATATGACAACCCGTTTTCATAAAATTGCCAACAATTTGGACAATTTGACAACAAAAATGACATAGTCAAAACGCACCCTTAGTTAGTTGTAACCACGCATAGTTATTGTTAACAGTCCACAATCAAGACTAAGTTAACCTAGTCAAAGACTGATTCCGGTAAATATTTGATCGTATACTGAAAATAAAAGACAGCTCAGTGGAAATATTTCAGAGGAAGCAGACGTCTGAAGAACCTCAATAGACTAATGTGTGTGAAGATAAATTTAAATTTAACTAGCACAGACAAAAACCGCAATTTTTCGCCAAGCCCATTTTGCACTTAATGGCCGAATTCTCGGTCATTAGTTAACCATTGGTAAACTAAAATGCTAACTATTGTTTAACTATTACTTGTTATTCTTATGGCAAACTAAGCATTGTGAATAAAGAATCATTAGTTAAGCCTTTGTCATTAGCTAACTAAAGACTGTGAATTCGGCCATAAGAGATTCACTTAACAGTCATCATACTTAGAGGATTTTTGGCCATTGTGGAAATTAGGAAAAGGGCTCGGGTATGACACTATATGGAAATGGTGGTCCTATACAACTGTAATAGTGGGATATCTGAAATAATTTTGGAATTCCAGAAAATTTGAGTTTTATGCAAAAATAAATCTGGAGAGGATTTTTGGCCATTGTGTTAAGTGCAAAATGGGCTTGGCTAAAAATTGCGGTTTTTGTCTGTGCTAGTTAAATTTAAATTTATCTTCACACACATAATAGACTAGGCATACCTAGGTTGGAAAGAAAAACTGCCTCACATTCTTCTCTCTAAATCTGTTATTAACTGCTGAAATATAATGTCTACAAGGAAGATAATAAAATAAAAATGTGGTAAGTATATATTTCTACAAAAGCTTTTCTACTTGTGTATTTTTATTTGCAACTTTTTATTCTCATAGTACGTGGCAGAGTTTTATAATTTTTTTCAGACTCTTCTTAGTTTTTTTTTTTTTGCTTCGCTTGTGTATTTTTATGTAAAGTCTACATTTTTTACAGAAAAAGAAAACAATATTTTTTATTATTGTTATTTAAAATATTTAAAAGTAGAACTCTCTGATGAAGTGGTATTTACATTTACGCAAATTGTGATGTAATATTTCTTAAAGCTTCTTTAAGGTTAGAATGTATTTTTAAATTAATACAGGGTGTGGCAACTGGAAGAAGTCCAAGTAGGGGTTACATTACCGGTAAACGGTTAACCGGTTTTCCGGTTTTACCGGTCGTATTGATTACCGAATTTACCGGTAAATTTAAAAGAAAAATACCGGCAATTTCGGTAATTGTTGATAAATACTTCATTCCAATTGAAGTTAAATTTAAATATAAAATGTTATATTTTACACACATAAACCTTCATTGATACAAACTATTGTGACGCTTCGTTCTATATTGAACATGAGAAATGAATGTAACTCGACAAATGATTCAAACGAGTCTTCTGATGATGTAGAAGAAATCCCTGAATCAACTCAGTTAACAATGCAAGACAGGCTACAATTGGCCATTAAAAATCAAAATAAAATAAAATTGAATAAAATTTCCAACGTAACCAATACCACGATTTTAACAAAAGTAATAAAAAAAGAAATCGCACTTCTTGAAAAAGAACAAAAGCGTGGAAAGTATCTGACGATAGCGTTCAACCACCTCTTGACAGTAAAGCCGACGAGTGTGGAATCAGAAAGAGCTTTTTCTGCAGCAGGGTTAATTTGCACAAAAATTAGAACCAGCCTTAATGACAATACAATTGACACCATTTGCCTATTGCGAGCATATTTTAATACACACGCAGATCTATTCAAAAATTAAAATTTTCTCTTAATGATATAATATATTTTAACATTCTTATTTTGTTTTATTAATAATTACATTTATTTTAAATAACTTTGTTGAACAATGCATTAAACGTTTTATTACTTTAATATATAACAATATATTTTTCTCTTTACACAATTTTAAGCATTTATTTTACTCGTTACTGATAAACTTAAAATTAAACGGAATTACCGGTAAATTACCGATAAACCGGTTTTTAAATAAAAAATTTACCGTTTACCGGTAAAAGGAAATTTCGGTAATTTTATATGCCCTAAGTCCAAGTAATGGAAACAGTTTAGACAGGAGTTGGAAATCGATATCTCAGTTTATTTTTGATGCACCTGTATAATTTATTATTCTGAGTGATTGAGGTGTTAGACTACACACTGTCACAGTGGGACAGGCAAATACAATGTATGTACATGTACAATTTATGATTTTTTTTAAAGAAATGAATAGTAAAAACTTTGACAATTGTTACAATGAATTAAATTTCGACAGAAAATTCACTTTAAAAATGGTGCATATTTAATAGCTATATTTCGTTATATTTATGATAATATTGACCTGTGCCCATGTTCTGTAACTTACGCGTCGCGGAATAAAACAGAAATGTTATACATTGAAACAAGCTGCTGTGTTTCTTGCAAAACTGTGTCTGTAACTTTTTTTTGGCAAGTAATCGCTGTCACTATATTGGAAAATTAGGGGAGCTTAGGGTCGGAAAAATGTTTAACTGAGAATTTATCAACATTGTTCAGAGGTGCCCGTGTTCAAACGTGCCCCCCTCTCCCCTACTCATTTTTTTTTTTGTTTCACATCTTTTCGACGCGAGAATTTTTCACTAAAGTTACAGAACATGGGTACTGAAATTGTTATTATGAACATAGCAATTGTTGAGCAACCTTTGCAATTGATCTGGTGTAGTGATTGAGGCAAATTCCGCTGAAAATGAGTTTATGGTTAATGGATCTTGCTATCAATAACATATTTTGTTCTAAATTTTAACCTATTATTGATGATATGGATATCACTGACAAGTAGTTTAAGTAGCGCGGTATTATATGTCACGTAGCCACCGAAATAACAAATGTATACAAACAAAATTCAGCTGTGGGACTTGTGTTAAAAATAAAGTCAATCGAATCGATTAGAGATTTAAAACTCAAAATTCGTAACATCTTTAATGAAATCGATAAAGTTCTCTTTGAAACGCACTTTATAAATTGTAAGTAGAAACTTTGTCAGCTGAGAGAACAAAGTGCAGCAAAGTCAACTTGTATAAATTTATATGAATTTTCGACACAAACTTAAGAACTCAATTTTCAGTTTCAATTGTTAAATATAATATTTCTCTACTTTAAAGACCTTTAAAAAGGCAATATTTTCATAACACCCCTGTATATTATTACTTCCACAAAAGCCCAAAACCTTTGAAAATTTCCCTTTCATTAATATTAACCCACAAAAATAATTACAAGCAAAACAAGAGAAAAAACAAATTATTAAAAATACAATGAAAACAAGAAAAGATACTAAATATTAACCCTTCTGTCGTTAATCCTAATTTTTTAAAACTTTTCTAAATAAATGAGTCTTTTCTGCAGAGAAATTATGACAAATAAAAAACCTTTTTGTTTTTGTATACAGTGAAGAAAAAACATTTATTTATAATTGTTATGAAGCACTTGACTAAAGACTTTCTTTCCACCCATTCAAGAGAAAAAGAAAAAAACAACAACAAACCCAAATATAGTATATTTAAGTATTTATGTTTGTATGTAGAAATATATTGGCTGCTTACACAAGACGAGTGAGAGTATAAAGTAATCATATTTTCTAACCAAAAAATTTAAATTACCCTCGACAAAAGTTGTCATTTATATATATTTTACATATTTTGTTTTTGTTGTGTAGCATCCCCAGATAATATTCTTTATAATGATGAAATCCTCCCACACACACACACACAAACAATTATACATTTAAAGGGAGTCAAATAAAGAAAAAACACACCGCATCTCACAAGCAACAACAGAGATTAATTCTGCAACAACAATCTTTTTAAAATTAACAAAAACAAAACACAACGATGGAGAAAAAAAGAACAATATTTTCATAAATAAAATGAAAATCCATTAAATATTAAAAACAAACCCAGTAAAAAATTTAATTATGCTTGTCCCCCAGTTTTTGTTGAATTCTACTTCTGTTAACGCTTTAAATGTTGAGAGTTCTTGTGTATGTGCAGGTTTGTGTGTGTGTGTGTGTGTTTGTTTGTGTCACAAAACTCTAACGTATTTTTAAGCTTAACTACTTGACAGCAATTTTCAAAATGTAATTAACCAACAACAACAGTGTAATACAGAGCAGCACAATATTTTGTGGTTTTTACGCCTAGGTAGGACAATCTGTACTAAATCTCTTTAGCCACTTGGAAATATGTAGAAAAGTTGTGATCTTAGTTCAAAATCAAATTTGACATAACCAACTCTTTAACGGATAAATTTTAAATTATTAAGATTAGGTTATGTTTTTTAGCTAAGTATTTGTACACAATCTCTACCAAATTCCCCTCACGCGCACCTAAGATTGGCTATGCCAAGTATTCCTAGTTACCCTAGACGAAATAATAAGAACAGCAACAACGCCAGCTAGGACGACGACAACCAGCAAGCAACGATGGAAGCAAACATTTAATACAACAAAAACAGAAAGAAGGAAAAAATTAATACAAACAACAATGGAAAAAGGACTTGTAGAAAATATCAACTGACTCACAAGTAAACCAACATACCAATACCTATACAATAGCAAAAATATACATATGTACATACTCGTATGTATGATTGTAGAGACACAAAAAATTACTCGTTGACATAATTTTTTTTCTGTTGTTGTAGTTTGTTTTTGTTTTACTACTACGACTGTGCTACAAGTACAACAACAGCTGCTGCTGCTACTGCTTCTGCTAAAAAGCTAAATTTTTAAATATACATTCACACAGAAACAAACACATCTATACATATACAAAAATGTATTACCCTGCAGGACTACGACTGGTACTCTTACTGTTGAACTAAAAATCATCATGAGTTCTCAGTTATATCCTCTCTATGAGCACTTACTAGTGAAAATCCCAATCTTTGTTGGTTGCTTGGTAATGTGTATGAATAAAATTAAGAAATGAATAAAAATTAAGAAAAAATTAATAGATTAAAATATTGTCAAGGAAATTATAACAGATTTGCCAAGTTACAGTGCAATATTCGGCTGTGCCGAATCTTAAATAATAATATAATAGGAAATACAAAAACTACACTGGTTATAGGACTAGAATATTCTTATACTGTGTTTTTTATTCAGTCTTAGAGCAAATTTTATTAGTAGGGGAGAGGGGGGCACCTTAGAACACGTTTTGCTTTCAAGCCACAATAAAATTCATATTTTTGAATTACTGACTTTTAACATATTTTAACTAACATACATATATGGAAATAAACTTTAGCTTAAGTCTACAAGTAACTTATTTTTAGTTCGTATATATTTTTTTATTTTTTTAATGGATGAATTCATTGTGTTCAAATGTGCCCCCCATACAGGGCAGCTTTGAACTAGGCTGGGGCAGTTTTGAACGGCAATTTTTTCTTGTAGCGCTTATGTCCAAAAATAACATAAACAGGTATATTTTTTATATATATAATAAATTCGATTTATTTATTAAGAAAAACATTAACAATTAAAAATAAAAAAAAAATTTAGATCAAAAATAAGTTTTATATTATTAAGACGGGAAAAAATTAAAAAAAATTACAATGCATTGCTAAAACTTGTTCACCCAACTACATTCGGTCGACACTGAAAAAACTACCAAAACTTGTTGACGTTGGTAGAAAACAAGGATACCATGTGAAAAAACTTGGTTAAGGGTCGGAAAAAATGTTAAACTGAGATTTTATCAACATAGTTCAAAGGTGCCCCGGGTATAAGCGTGCCTGCCTCCCCCTATTTTATATATTGTTTGACAATTTTCCGACCAATATAACTTATTTTAAGTGTTTTGAATTTTATCTAATTTCGACCATTTATAATTGATTTAATTACCGATTCTTGCCATAATTTACAGAGCTTGTCTGATTTTCATAGCAATCTTGAGTGATTCTAACAATTTATAAAATTCAAAATATTTCAATATACACCACAATTTAAGAAACAGAGTACAAAAAAGTATAAGATTAGAAAGCGAACTTTATTTACAGGAGTTTTATGGGTGGCATAGTACAAGTAGACCAATTATGGACTGATGGCTTCTATATTCCGTATCTACTAACTTGACTGATAACAAAATCCATTAGCATAATTGCCGTTCCACTAATATTAGTGCGATTTCTGGATTAACCCTGCTACTACGTTTAGGGTCTTTTGATGACCCAAATCGTATTTAACATTGCATAACTTGCAAAAAAACGTGTTTGTCTGTCACACCGACACACAATCCCTCTAACGACGATGTATTGCATTGATCACAAGCCTTAAAAATATTTTTGAAATGTACAAATTTTAATATTCTCAATAAAAAAATGTGGGGTCAAAATATGACCAAAACATAACATGTGTATTTTTTTCTAACATAGTAGCAGGGTTAAAGTTTCTGTATAAAAAAAATCTGTATAAACTCGATATTTATTAGGCATTTTTGTGGGTTAAATTGTTTTTCGAAAATGGTTCTTATACGGATATGACTAATCATAGGCCGTTCTGCTTAAATTTCGGAATAGAGAATTTAATGCATTTGAGGATATCTCACGTCGAATTTCTATATAATAATGGTATATTTAAGATATATATTAGTATTAAAGTGAATTTAGGAAGTGCCCCATAGATGGGATATAAAGTGAAAATAATCCGTCAGATTTATTTTAGCATATATTTAAATGCTCCGTGTAAAATTTTAAATCGGTATCACAATTTATAGAATATTTATAAGTATTGAAGTGATTTTCGGAAGAGGATACGGTCAAATATAGATCGAAATTCGCAAAATTACATAATTTGATTTACGTGCATATGTAGAATCTATGTAAAGTTTTGAGTCGGTACCGATATGTATAAGATATATCTAAAGACTCATGACTTTTTCGGATGTGGTCCTTATATGGGAGCTATGACTAATTATGGTCCGACGATCATAAAATTTAGTACAACAATTTATATACCTATATGGATTATTTATGTCGAATTTTAACCTGGTAAAAATATTTTTAAAAATCTATTATTTAAGTGAATTTTGGAAGTGGACTTTATAAGACCAAACATGAACTTAATAAGAATCAAATATTGACTGAACTAAACAAAACACATGATAAGTACTGGCCACACAGCTGACTTTGAAAATGTAGAAATTTTAGATAAAGAAAGAAAGGAGAGGGAAAGAGATACACATTGGAAAGTTTAAGAATACAACAACATATAAACAAAACAATGAATTTAAAAGAAGATACAGCAAACATCAGCTCGAGCTACAGAACGTTGCTAAATTAAACTTTTACTGTGATATTAATTTTAAGGCGTGGTTAAATGTATCTTTACTGTAAACTTATATGTTTTATGTTATTTGGTTGCACGTTGAATAATTACAAATGTGATTAAAATACTATTTTAAGTAAGTTGTTGAAGTTATGTTTTGATTGTAACTAAATTAAGTTTTTATTATTTAAATAGACGATCAATTGAAAAAGTAAATAAAAAAATGATACATGTGCCAAATATTGAAAAATCCTATTCTTGAGTTAAAAAATAATTTTTTGATAGATAACCCACTCGCAACCCATTAAGCGATTATAAAGGCCTTAAAGTAAATTGTATAAGCTTTCTTTTGAGAGAAAAAAAGGGCCCAAATTTAAAAAAAAAAATTCTTTAAAAATTAAAAAAAAAACATTTTTAAAATGATTGAAGAAATAGCTATCTACAGTCCTTTGGGCAATTTTTGCTAGGACCAATAGGTAAAAAGTTACACTCATTTAAAGAAAGCCTGTATGACCAAAGTTGACCAAAATGTCCAACTTTGACCCCCTCTAACTCCGGCACTTCTGGACTGATAGAGCTGACAATTTTTATCTAGCCTACTATGCGATAGTACTAACCTTGGTGCAAATTTCATCCAAATCGGAAGACATCGATTTTTAAAATTGGGTCACTTGACGTGAAATCATGCATAAAACTATTCATAGATTTGCTATTTTGCCAAAATTTTTGATAAAAGAAGCAACCATATCTGCGTGCGTGGTTGTCAACTTTCTTTATTCGACTGAATTGTGTTTTGAAGGAAAAAGTTCTTTTTGGAGAACATTGTTAGCAGCAGCATCCCATCATTATGTATATTCATCTACAACTCTAAAAATCTTTAATATAAAATCCGATTGCGTATAAGTTTATTTATGTAACAAAATCTATGGAATACGAGTATATTTGAAACATAAATTGATGCACTTTTATTAATATGTAAGAAAAGCTTGGAGAAGAAACTAAAATTAATTTCCTCTTGTAAAAATTAACATTTCGCCATTTCGATGCACTTGCGCTAACATTTTCTTATTGTCATGAAATACAGTACCGCAGTGCTTTAAGTTTCCTTTGATAATAATAACTATTGTTTCACTGAGGAAAATGATAAGGAGTGATATTCACACCACAACTGCAAATTGCTTGCTTGCCTTTTTAACAAATATAACAATTTTTGTCTATTAATATTTCATTTTGTTGCAACATAGCATGTTGGTCCCGGTAGCTGTTAAAGATAAATTTTTACATATGTTTCCACATCCATTATAAGGCAGTTATTAAATTTCATCATGTTGCCTTTCACTACGATATTTAATTTGTCGATAAGTATGGAAATCAGCATCCACACGTATTCTTATGGAAATGAAAGCAAGAAATGTTTAAATTTTATTTAAAACAAGTAAGAAAGTATAGTCGGTCAAGCCTGACCATATAAATGGGCGTTATATAGGAGATATAACCGATTGTGGACCGATCATCCAAAAATTTAGTGTCTTGATGTCTGTGAATATCAGTATTATATCTGTTAAACTTTATCTCGATATAAATACTTTTAAAAGATTTACGGAGCTAAAATTGAATTACGATGAGGGTCTTATATGGGAGTTTCGAATAATTATGGACCGATCATTATAAAATTAGGTGTCATTATTTTTTTTATAAGAAACTTATTTGTGTCACATTTTATTTGAATACCAACATTTTTGAGCGAGTTATGCTCTTTAAAATGATTTTCGGAAGTGGGCCATATAAGGGAGCTACGACTAATTATGGACAAATCTGCACAAAATTTGTAGATGTGATTTGGCTTCATGTACCACTCATTTTGGATGAAATTTGTGTGGATACTTGCATAATTCAAACATTTATGATCTTTAAACCCCAATTTCGGGAGGACATTTGTATGGGGGCCGGGTAAAATAATGGACCGATTTCCACCAGTTTCAATCCCATCTATCCTTGGGTCGAAAAAATATTATGTACCAATTTGTATCGAAATATCTTTAAAATTGCGACCTGTACTCTGCGCACAAGCTTTAAATTACGCTAGGACAGCGAGCCAGCCAGACGTGATTCTGAGTCGATCGGTATAGTGTAAGGTGGGTGTTGGACCAATATTTCTGGGCGTTATTAACATCAGCACAAATCCAATATAACCTCCCCACTATGGTGGTGTAGGGTAGAATAACGATAAATTTAATATATTTTGTGAGAGCCTAACTTCGTGTGAATATAGTTTTTCTATTTGTAGCTATGTTTGATTTCGTTCCATTTCCTTTTAATATAGATAGAAAACTAATGTTTTTGTTAACGAAATGTAATGCGTGGGTATCAGTTATTTATATATTAGAAAAGTAAGTTGTAATGTCTATTATATTACTTTTGACATATGTAAAGCTAAAACAAATTTAACAATTACAATCTTTGCAACTGCAGGGTAATTTAAAAGAAAATTGAAACAAAAACAAAAGTTTTCCTATGAAATACTATTACAATGCTGAACTCCCAATTTTTGTTATACTATATTTAACTGATTGTGTGTGTTTGTTCTATGAACTTTAGCATTATGAAAATGTTGGTTTATTTCTTTTTTTATGTTTGTATCTATATGGATGTAAAATGAACACCAATACAAACCTACACATAATATAACATAATAAACATTAGCCAGGTTCATGAAAAAAGTGATTTCGTTTACTCTCTGGTATATAATAAGATGACATTTTCAAAGTATTGCGTCACAGAACAGATGTCTTGATGTATTCCGCGGGTAAAGGGATATGTTTTCGTTCTAATACGTTATATAACAGGGAATGTTGCTGTGGTGGGCACTAATTACTTGTAAATTATTAAGTAAAGAACGCGACATTCCTACACCTTTAAAGTGAGAACAATAAAGAATTATTAACAATATTTTGTCTACATCTGTTGATAGAATAAACCTAGTACGTTGAGTGTAAAAGTTAGGTTTTGTATTTAAAGTTTTTCCAATAAGACCTCGTGAACGTGACAAAAAATATAACTCTTTATCGACCGCATCTAAAAAATTGTAGTTTTCTATTTAAAATATTTACATTCACAAAGTGTAGCGTGATTTAACACGCGACATATTTTCTAAGATTAGTGCAAGTATTTTTAATATAAACTTTGTATTTATTATAATTTCGTTCGAAAACATACTTTTATATCGTATTTTAATAACTAACAACATACTTTGCTGATATTGTCAACCAACGGTGGACACAGCAAAAGCTCTTAACATGTAATAAGAAATATGTTTAATTCCCGAATTCTATTTCTCAATAAATGGTGAATTAAATAGATGATATTTACAAGTCGATCTTGGACAACAAACATTGCTGATGACGTCCTTGGCAGGGCATTTCAGTGTGTCATTTGTCTAGAAAAATATAGTTTCCCAATGGTATTCTTCGAGTTATTAATTAAAAATATGAACTCAAGCCAAATGAAATTTTTTCTCTAATAGTATTTTAATAACTTTAACTTTTAAACAAATAAGAACATTGATAATGCATTTGACTCAAAGTGTTGATTTTAATTAAAATGTTTAGCCACTAAAATTAAAAACCACGGAACACTAATAAACAACAATGATTGAAATACAACAATAATTAGACATGAACGAAATCAAATAAACAATTTAACTACAAATAAAGAAAGAAGTTTACAGGTTAATTTTCTCATAACTAAACTTACCGAATACATTATATTAGGTGGTATTATTCGATTCCGCTCGGAAAGGAAAACTAAGCGGAAAAGAAATATCGATCGATATGTAAAATGTAATTATATATTCCTGCGGCATGCCGCAATACTGTCTGTGTAGAGATGATGCCGCAAAAAGGAAAAATACCGCAGCAACGAAATGAATAATTTCAAATTATGCTTCCGCTTCTTTTCGCAATCGCGGAACAGAATAAATAATTCGGTCCATTATACGAATTTTGATATTTTAAGTATCAGATCAAAATGAATGTATGTTAAACAATTGTTGAAAAGAAAAAACTAAATTTGTATTCTATGACCTAACAAACAAATGTTTTAAGCCTAAACGAAAAGCTTTCATTTTGAGACAAAGAATAAAATTGCGTTTTTATTATTTTATATGATAGTCGTCGAGCCAGTCTAATGCTTCCATAGATAGTGTACCTTTAGTCTGCACTATAGTGCTTTGGTACTTACAGTAAAGTATCATATTATGTATGGTAGTTGGTAAGTATAGTCGTATTAAACTTTTGACCCACAATTTGAGTTGCCAGGTTGAACAAGTTATTGAGGAGACTTGTTATTAAGGCAACTAACATTTAAAGTCAGAATTAAAACTAAACATTTCAGAGTTTCGTTTAAAATCAAGACTTTAAAGGAAGCAATCAGAAATCGTTTGAAAATTAATATACTATGAGGAGCGGCCAATAAAATAAATAAAAAAAAACACAGCTATTGATCGTTTAGTTCTACTATATACCTAAAATACGACTGGTAACTCTACTGTCACATTAACATAGAATCATTTATGATTGTTTTCATATTCAAAACATCATCTTCTGCCCCAACCCGCTTAAAGTCTAGAAATATGTTGAATGTAAAATTCCATATACCCATCCACTATAGACAACCAACTAACTAACCAACCCACCCAACCATCCCACAAACAAACATATAGACGGCAAACCGACAGACATAAATATATAAATATATCTATCTATCTATATGTGTGTGTGTTTCACTACGAATACGAAAAGGATAAAATTGATATTGAGTGTGAAACAGGGGTTGTGCCTTTTAACGAGTTGCAAGTAAGTATATACATATGTATCAAATATATTTATGTATGCATTGTATGTACCGCCATGATTTTCATGTGAACTCATTTTGTTTTTATTTTTTTTTACTTGTACTCGTATTTCAATCGTCCAATTCAACTACCACTAACTTCATGTAAATATACTAGATATGTATATATGTATGTACAATATGTATTTCTATAATACCAGAACGATTATGCCACCACAAATACACTATACGTTTAGAAATTTAAGCAGGACAAACAAACCCACTCACACACAAGACGTATAAATGTACAACACATCTACAACACTCAGCAGCAGCACAAGTTAAACTCGAACGTCTAAAAGTAGGTGTATATATAGAATAATTTACTAAAATGAAAGCTAAAAGCAAAATCTAAACAAAAAGAAAATGAAAATAAAAAAATAAAAAAACAATAATAATAAAACGTGTAGTAGCAGTAGGGAATGAATGAAGAGAAGAATCCTGAGATGTAATAAATAAAACAAATAAATAATAAAAGGATGTCAATTACTCTGTGAGTGAGTGGTATACATCCCTTGAAACCCTTAACTGTACAAGTGTGTTTGTCTCTAAATGCCAAGTATGGAGAGCTGGATTTAAAAGACTGAATTGTTTAGGCGAAATTTTCACCTTAAATAAAACGGATTAAAACATTTGTACAATACAAATTTATTTAAAGTCTTATTAGCTATGAGCTTCTCCTTCTTCTTTGGCTTCTTCGCAAAAAGAACTGAGGCCAAGCACGAATCAAGTCAATTAGGATACCTTGTTCTGAAGTTAAGCGTATCCAAGAGAGAGCTTTCTGCAGCAATGGAAACAAATAGCAGTCGCACGGGGCAAAACAAAATCTCTAAACCACTTATTTCTAAGTTGTTTTTATCAGGTATTGCAACATGTGGCCGAGCGTTGTCGTGATGGGATATTACGCTTTAATGAATGACGTATATTTTAGGAATTTTTAGCTAATGATCGCTTTAAACGAATCAGTGACAGTCGGTCTTACCAAATACAAAGCATTAACTTAGCGCCATGGATGTTTGGTTTTGATGGCGATTCGGCTAGCTGGACGGGCTTCACATACGATCTCTTACGTTTCAGGTTATCATAATGGATTCATTTTTCATCGCAAGTAATGATTCGGTACAAAAATTATTTTCTTTTAAACAGCATTTCGGACACGCAAAATCGTCTTTCAAGGTCTCGCAACATCAATTCCCTGATTTGTGATGAATTCTTCTTGCAAAGATTTTAAGTTGCTGCTTGAGTAGCTTTCAATGAATTTGTAAACTCTTGTTGAGTTTGAGAACTCCAACTCTTGGTCTTCAAAATTGTTTGGCAGATCCTTGTCTTCCATATCAAAGCCACCACTTCTGAACCGCAAAAACCATATCCCACAATTAGAGCCAGTTTTTAGGATGTAGTTCAACCATGTTTATTGTTTTAACTTAGTTTAAACTTCAAATTAAGTTTTTAGGATATAGTTTACTTTGTTTTAATTGGCGTTTAACCCTTCAAGAATGGGCGTTTAAACTCGATTCATATTTGTCAAAACATATCAGCTGTTTAAAAGTACTATAAAATAAAAAAACTGATTGTTTTAAGTTTTACCTTATAACATGAAATAAATTATAATAAAATGTATTTTTCGAAGTAAAATTGGTTGAACGTTTTAAATTATTTGTATCGACCTTGCTCATTTTTATGATTTTTTATTGGTTTTTTCTTTAGCTGCTTTTTTTTCTTTTGACGCATTTATTTGTTTATGTTTTAGAGATATTTTATAATGCTACCACATTTATATAAGAAATTTTTAACAATGCCATATTTTTATTAAGTGTAAAATATGGTAACATCAAATAATTTGTCGTTTCTTAAACTACCATTGAAAAACGACTAGGTGGATTAAAAAAAGTTTTAATGATATTAAAGTTTAACTAAACCACTAACAAACCAAGTTTAAGCCTTCTCCTAAAAACTGGCCCTTAGAAGCACACATTGCATACATTGGAAACACATTGCAGTACATTCACCATAAGGTTCGGTGAGCAATCGGATTGCTTCAGCTGCCCTCTTTTTCAAATTAAAGAAGTAAAGCAAAAAAACAATGACGCTATAGATAAAATACGTAGCTACCCCGCATCTATATACTCCAGTCGCAGGAGAAAAGTTGCAGGTAAAAGTCGCAGCGTGTGAATTCCCTCTTTGTTGGCACAGAATTTGACATTTTCGAAGCAGAAAAAAAACTTTATTTTTTACAAAAAAGGGTCCGCCAATTCTTATGAATAAATTCCTTTAATTTATTCCTTCCTAACCTAAACAAGAATAAAAAGAAAAAAAGAAAAAAAACTGTTCGTCCTTTACTTAGGTTGAATCTATGAGTGTATGTGTGCATGTTTGCATATCGTATGTCTGCATGTAAGCAAGTCTTTATTTATTTTTTCAACTCAACATTTTTCACTTTGCCTTAGTATTAGTTTGTGTGAAAAAGTATACAAAAAAGAAATGTATCTGTGTAAATGTTTGTGTGTGCTGTGTGGAAGGTAAAAATCTATAATAAAAACAATTTCCATTAAAAATATGCTGCTTATGTTGCTGGGCTCCCAGTTGTCTCCCGCTATTTTACATGCCAAACAGTGGTTGTGTACAATAAAATTTATTTGAGCAAGATTTTTACCCTAAAATCAAAAGACATTTTGGCTCTTGAAAGCACAACAACTACTACAACAAGTTAAAAAGGGTTGTTTTAGCTTGAAAAATATACAAATATAACGACAACGACCCTGATGTTGTGTTGATGATGATGGTGAAATTCTAAAAAAGTATTTAACAAAAAGTAAAATAGTTAAATTAACTTTTTATGAAAAAAAAATACTTAAACAAATGAAACAACAAAAGTAATATTTAAAGGGTTTGATTTCTTGTGGAAATTATGAAATATTTTTCGAATATAGCCATTGATTCCGCAATTTTTTTTTTTCAAAATTTTGATCCCTTAACATAAACAGAAAGAAAAAAAATCAACAAGTTTGCTTGCATATAAATAGAGTCTTTATAAGTCCGTTCTTATGTATTTTTATTGCAAACGTAGATTAATTTTTATAATTCCCCCTGTAGAAATTGTAAGAACTTTACAATTTCTGTGTTATTCATCACAAGATTTTTTATTTTTTGTTTTGCTTGTGAGAGGGTTGGTTTCGATGAGTTTCAAATCAATGCAGGGTAAAAATGACAAGCGTACCAAAAAGAAAAGAAACAAATATTAAACCCTGAACCGGATTAAATGCAATTCATTCAATCAATAACCATGGTTGCAATTTAACTTCAATTCTGTGTGTTTTTTTTTATTTTATTTATTTATGTATTTGTTTCTTTTACTGCCAAATATATTTGAACATTTCCAGCTAATGGTGGTGTTAGGGTTTGTTGGGGAGTAGGAAAGAAGGTGTTGTTGGTGTGAGTGTAATGTTTTTTTGGGTATGAGTTTTTTTTTATCGCTACTTCCCAAAATTGTTGGGTTTTATAACAAATATTGCATTGCACGTGCGGAAATATTTAATATGTCTTCGTTCTTGTTTTCTTTTTGCTGCTGTTATATTTTTGTAGTTTTGTTTTTTAATAAAAAGGGGATAATACGTATTATATTTTAAAATTGTTTTTAAGAAAAAAAAAAATTATGTGTTTTTTTGCTTAAAATTTTTATAATTAAAACAATGACAAATGCAAGCAAAGAAACACATAATTTAACACAATTGAAAAGTTTCAACATTTACATTAAAATTATGATGCTTGAAATGATTTTGAAGATGAAGAAAATTGTTCTTAATGAAATGTTTTTTCAAATAGTGCAACTAAGTTGCAAAATGATTTTTTTTAAGGTTTCGAGATTCCCTTTATTAAAGCATTCATTTTGTCAACTCACACTTTATCAGATTCATATTCATAACTAGTATCATGTCACATATGGCACATATTTACTCAAATAAAGCGTAACCACTTATTTTAGCACAATTTGTCGGACGTTGTTTACTCTTACAAGAGCTTTGCAAGATCAAACAGCATCAAATAAAATAAAACTAAACATTTCTTGTGCCTTGTCCTAAATAAATGAAGTTTTTTTTTTTTTTTAAATAAATAAACGAGTTAAAATATAAGTTATTTAGTGGTTACGTCTTTTTCGCCAAATATTTGCCAAGTGTGACCGTACCTTTAGTTAACGATTGAAATTAAGAACTAAAATCATAGTAAAGCAATTGAAGAGTGTATCCTCTTCATAGCGAATTACTAAAAATAACGACATTGTCAATATTTATCAGTTTAATAAAATCACAAAAAATACGAGTAATAAGTATTAAAAGAAGACAAACATTTAATTTTTAAAAATTGAGATGTGGAATTATAGTTAGTGGAGTATAGTTATGAGTTGTACAAAGAATAAATAA
This sequence comes from Bellardia pandia, assembly GCA_916048285.2. Lineage (NCBI taxonomy): Eukaryota > Metazoa > Arthropoda > Insecta > Diptera > Calliphoridae > Bellardia > Bellardia pandia. The sequence goes on from OU696531.1 coordinate 53,756,491, forward strand.
GTGGCGTTTTAATAGTACTGTGTGTGAAATAGTTCTACTTATTTCTTTTAGCCCTTCTGTCGTCAAAATAATCATTAACATATAATTTTATTTTTGAAATTTGTTGCCGATTTGCATTCACCTTGTACATATAATTACACCATGCCTAATTTTTTATTTTATAAACAAAATTTTATTTTATTTTTTGAGCTTAAATGAAAAAGTAACATCGACAGAGATTCATATCACTGCGGCAAACGCCTTCACTGTTACTTTAACTGGATTTAAAATGAAAACTATTTGTTTAAGTAAGACAAATAGTGCGTTCGAGTTTGGTATTACAAAATTAATATTTATTCATTCACCTTCATTTCTACAACTTACTTTTGTAAAATTTTAATTTTTGTTGGTGATTTTCTCTTGTTAAAAATGCAAAAAGAAACATTGATTTACATTGACTGAAGAAGTGTTGTTTACTCTCACATTTTCGTATTCGATAGCTAAATCATTTGGCAGATTTGTGGAAGCGAAAGTAATGATGATTAGTCCATTAAACCATTTTCATTATTTTGCTAACGTAAGTTACATTTTAATCTTTTAGTTTTATCAAAATTTTAGAATCATCAGTTCTGCGTAGGTCTGGTTGTTCTTTTATATCGACTAGGATTTCAGGGGAAAAAGTTGGATAAGTCTGCTTGAATGAACGATTTAGTTTTTCTAACATGCTGCCGTTAAGTAGTTTTTTGCACTGAAAGACTTCTCCTCCAGCTACGTTGTCTATTACTTTTTTAATCAGGAAGAGAGAGAGAGAGAGATTAGTTAAAGTTTAGTCTCCATGACTAAAAACGTTTCTCCGGTTGAAATAATATTCATTTTCCTTGATTTATCAAGCGCAATATCAAGTGATGGTGCTAAACCACCTCGGTCTGGGAGTTGGTTTACATTTCTATTAATTGGTAATATTTATTAGTTATTATAAAATTGATAATTGAATGAGGTAATAATGTTAAGAAATCACTTGTGAGTTTATTTATTTATTATGTTACGACTGTCACATACATATGTGATAAAAATGTTGACTTTTGTTTAATATTTATAAACTTAGAAAAAATCATTTGTTGTTTAAAATTTTAGTTTTTGCTCCAGTTATAACTTTCTGTGGAATTACCCATATACAGGGTGGCGCAAAAGTAATCCTCCTATCAGAAAATGCTATAAATTTTGCGAGGCCCCTAATGTCAGTTCTGTCAGCAATATTCTGCGTTCTGGAGCAGTGTAGCGTAACATTGTTTATTAACGTGTATTTCGCATGTGTTTACTATACAAATGTCAAAACAGAACTGACATTAGGGGCCTTGCAAAATTTATAGCATTTTCTGATAGGAGGATTACTTTTGCGCCACCTTGTATATCAGTAATGTGTGTATACTATCCAACAATTATGAAAATATGAATACCAGATACAAAGAACACCACTCCCAACAATTTCTATTAAATTCCCATTTAAGTGTTCACGTGTAAAGCTCATAAAAATAAAATACAGTCCTTTATTTAATACATAAAAAGATTGCACATTTATACAATATAAAAAATATTTTAAGCAATTGTAATCAAAGGTGCAGAATAGGAGTCTGCTAGAGAGTGTGAAAAAGAAGGAGAATGAGTGAGTGTGTAAATGAGTGTATAAATGTATTGGTTATTAAAAACATTTTATTATCCTTTTCAATTTATGTTCAATATAACACCACATATGTTTAAGTGGTTTCATTTTTTACAATCATTTTTTTTCGACACAAATTTTATGGGGGTAAAAAATAAATAAATAAATATTTTTATTTATTGCATGATAAAGTTTGTATTTATAATACTGATGTATGTGATCGTAAGTGTGTGTGTTTTTTTTTAATGTAAAATACTCGTATATTTAAGTGTGTGTTTTTTATTTTATTTTTGACAACTTTTTTTATGGTCACAGTGACATATTTTCACTTGTAACCATCTCACCACCCGCCGCCAATACACACACAAACAACACTAACTAACACATTCACACAGAGTTTAAAAAAAGTCCTTTTTTCTCAAATTTATTGATTAATAATCAAGATTATGGAAAATTTTTGATGGTTGTTGTTATTTATGTGTCACTTAGAGTAAAATCTTTTAATGCATTTTTTTAAGTATTGAAATAAACTACAGCCTTGATGGTCGGTGTTGAAACATGAAAACATCTTCCAAATATTGGTTTATCAATTTAAATGGCATTATTTGTTAAAAAATGTAACAAGATTTGTGTGTCAATATTAACATTTTAGGCCGTTGACTGAGGCTCAAGTTTTTATATAAAATTTGTGTATGTAAAATAATTTTTGTTAACGCTGTATATGTTTTTATAGTCTAACGTTAGTTAATACCTCATATGTGGCATTTATAACCCAAGTGTTATATGACCCTCTAGAAGTTTATTACCAAGCACATGTTAACAATCTCCAGTTTTAAAGAGTACTTGAGATGAAAAGGTCAACATAGTTATCTCTACCCACAAATTGCAAAACATAAATATTGAAATACAGTAAGATTGTGTTAAAAAGAATACTTACAACTGAAATTGTGAGTATGGAGTGAGTCATTGATTTTGAAATGGCACCACAATTAAAATAAGATTTTAAACCCTACTGCCACAAATATGGTGACGGACAGACAAGCAATAAAAGGTAGAAATGAGATACAATACAATTAAAGCATTATATTGGCCATATATTCGTTGTGGCAACCAAATTTGTTCGTGTAAAACACGCTGACATATAAAATCCAGTACCGAAATTATTCAGATTCATCTAGAAAGATTATAATTATCCGAAATCTAGAAAATCAATTTAGTAGAAGAAATTATTAAAACTTTTAGATAATTCAACAACTTATGAATAAACTACAAAAAATCATCAGTGAAAATGGTTAGAGACCTCATGGAACCATTTGGCATCAAATACGGTATTAGGCGAGGTTACAGCCTATTGAACACTCTATTACACATTTTTATGAAGAAGATAATATATAAAACTAAAGTTAATAAAAAAAAACCGCTCTATCTTCTTTCACAAGCCATACAGGAACCAGCAAATACTTAAGCTAAAACAGAAAATTAGAAGTGGGTACAAATGAATCGGGATTGTACTACGGTAATTTTGAATCCGAAATAGTGTCAAACAAGTATTATTTTACTTCGTTTAAGGTGGATTCACAAATTCATTCCGAACAAAATATTTGTTCGAACAAAGTTTTTTTCATATAATTATTTTCTCTCTCTTAAAAAGAGAGGCGTCAAACTTCATATGAAAAAACTTTTTCCGAACATATATTTTGTTCGTATTTTCCAAAGTATTAATTCGTTCATAGAGAACTATTTAACGCGTTGTTGAGCTTAGACTTAACTTACACAGTAGCATTTCCATGCTCAAGAACGCGACATTTTTTTCTTCTTACCAGTTTTCTATAACATTTTAGTAGCACTGTATTTTGTCGTTTTGTTGTTTCTAAATCATTGGCCCCTATTATGAGCTGCATTCGACAATCGATATTCGCTGGCTATCGAAAATCGACTATCGAATGTAAAATTTGTATTATGAGTTGGCATCACTGTCATAAATTTCGTTGTTCAACAAATTTTTTATCGATGCTGTATAAAACTGTGCAAAATTTATTTAAAATGTAAGAATTTTTTTTTTGGTTTTGGTCAACCAAATACTACTTGTAAATTACTTTTGTTAATATCCTGCAGGTCTAAGGTCGTAAGTAGAAAACAGCAATTGGAGAAGCTCGTTTCTCTCATGGAAGAAGATCCACTGTTGGCAAAACCTATTTGCTCTAAAGTTCAGGCATCCCAAAATGGGAGGGCATTACACAGAAGCTTAATTCTATTCATCAGACGAATCATTAAAAACCATAATTCCGTGGTGGTCATTTCAAATTTAATTTATTTTTCTTTAAGAATTTGTAAACAAATATAACGCCAGCTGATAGAAATGTTCTATTGTGAATAACCCAAAAAGAGTGATTTTCACAATAGGGTTTTTTAATCGAATGTGCACCATAATACCTAATGAAAATTCGTTCGATAAGCATTTTCGACCACAGTCGAAGATCGAATTTTGCTCATAATAGGCACCATTAACATAAACATAATTCCAAGAATGCGACAAAAAGGAGAACTCGCTGTCGACTTATTGTAGGAATTCGTCAGAAAGAAATGTTCCGTATGAAGACATAATGAATATGAAGACATAATGAAGACGTTGTATGAGCATAAATGACACTGTTCCAAAGCGAATGGCGTTCGAACTACACCAGAAACAGAAGGGGACGAACAAAACACCGATGGAAAGACCAGGCGTATAAATTATACACAGACGTTGGAGAAAGCAGCTGGAGATTATAATTGAATTTTTAGAAACGGGTTGTCATATGGCGTCTATGTTTGCAATCATGATTATCATGATTGATGACGCCATATGATAACCCGTTTTCATACAATTGTCAACAATTTGGACAATTTGACAACAAAAATAGCATTCAAACGCCACCGAAGTAAAATAATTAAATAATGGCTATAAAATCAAGCTTTAAAAATAATGCGCCTAATCACCACCAGAGGCGCTGCAATGCTGCACTAAAACAAACATAATGCGCAATTGCAGAGTTGTGATATAAAGCTTTCTATTTTCACCACCATTACTTCTTCAATCTATCCCCTTTCCAAAGAAAGTAACGCAATTATATATAGGGATATTAATTGTCTAAGTGTTACTTCTCTTTAAAAAAAAAAAATTTGCTGCTGGAAATTGACACATAAAATCATTGCAATCATTTTATGTTTAAATGTTCAAAAAATGCAGTTATTTAAATTGTGTTATTATACAAACTATAGTTATAATTATTTGCACACATATATATACATTAAGGAGGTCACACTAAATTGAACTTTTTAGATTTTCTATGCTGCTAAGGTCCACTGTATTAGGATTTGTTTAGAAAAATTGCACAAATATTATGATCCCATATATTTTGACCATTTGACTAGCATAAATTAAATTTATTTATTTCCCAATAGATTATATACACACTCATACACAAAATGTACATACGAGTACATACATGCATATATTAAACCATTTAAAACAGTTCTATGTGTAAACATATTGCATATTTATTTATTTAGACAAAAAAAGTTTAAAAAAAATAAAACTATAGAAAAAAGTGAAATAAAATAACAATTTAGGTCATATAGAAAGTTTATCTACAAACTCGCACTTGTTTGTATGTATGCTTGTATGCTTGCCACCCAATATACATAGCTAGTTAGTTAAATACATAAATGAATACAGCATTTTTAAATGTAGATAAACTTTGTTTTGCAAAATTGTTTGTAACTTTAAATATTTATAAAAAAAGAAAAAAAAGGAAACTACTATAATATTTTCAATCACATTTTATTGTTGTTATTTTTAAATTTTTATATGTACATATATGTATCTACAGAGTATTGAAATTGCTTGCTGCATAGTACAAAAAAATAGGAAAATCCAAATATTTCATTTACAATATAACAAGGATTTACCAGAGTTACCACCACCATTGTTATGAATTATTCAATAGTTTAATAAACAATAATTGTGTTGCCTTCAATGTTTTGCTTTTTTGTTGCCACTACATAACTATTGTTGTTTTTATTGATTTACTTAGTTTAAATAATTAATTTAAAATTGTTGAAATTTTAGTACAGTTTTTTTTTCAAAAACATTGCCCAAACAGTATTAAAATACGCTGTAAAGATATGCATGAGTACTTAATAAGGATATTAGGTTGGTATTTGAATTCATTGTTATTGTTTAATGGTAGTAAAAGTGTTTTTCATAACTTTTTTTATATATGTATGTATTATATACCTACATACATATGTATATTAATTTTGAAATAAACTTACCGCCTCAAAGAAGAATTCACTAGAAAAAACTGCAATTAAATATTATTAAATCACCGTAACCGATTAACCGTTTATTTTAAACATAATTTTATTTACAACACTTTGTAATACTAGCACTTGATAAAAAAAAAATGCAAGAACATGATCACATTCAGAAACATTAACTTTATGTTAGGAATACAACTGGGACGAAGCAAGAATTTTTGATCGCAAATATATGTACGTCTGTAAAAATAATTAATAAACATATGTATATGGAAATACACACAAAAACGGCGTCGGCTGAGTTCGTCATATGCGGCGAACTCTAAAGGTACGGTCACATTTGGCAAATATTTACTCAAAAAAGCGTAATCACTAGTTTTAGCAAAAATTTGTTTGACGTTTGAAAATTGATTTGATCGAGCAGCATCAAATAAAATAAAACTAAATATTTATTGTGTCTTGTCCTAAATAAACGATTTTTTTTGAATAAATTAACCAGTTCAAATACAGTGAACTCGCAGAAACGTGAACTAATTTTTAACAAGGGTGTTCACGTTTTCGATATTTTTCACGTTTTAGATTGCATTTTTCCTATAACATATTTTAGTCTCTTATCTTTTATTTAATTTAAAATAAAGTATGTATGTTATTTTTCAACTATGAAACATGTTTTGATGCTACTTTTTGTAAGTTCCTGAAATATTTTAATATACAACATAGATACTATGGTTTGCAAAAGGGTTTCTAAGATACTAATTACTGAATTATTTTATTGAATAATATTGAATAATATTTTAAAAAAGTTTAATCAAAGTTACCTTCAAGTTAAATATACAATTTATTTGAAAATAAAATTGTATTTTTTAACTTCGATTAAAGTTTTTTAAAATTTGTTTATTAATACTCGCAAGAGTAATAATTCTCATTTAATTGAATAATATTGTTATAAATTCCTATTTTCATCAACATTGCTATAACAGTATTAACCAATGTGATATTTTGATAAGAATCGGTCCACATTTCAAGGAGCAGGGCAATAGGCGTTTAAAAATTTTAATATGCATTGTTATTTTGTATTTATTATATACATCTTCCATCTTGTCGATGTCTGTGATTTGGGTTTAATTGCTTTCATATAATCTAAAAATCCCTGTTGTTCCACAATATCAAATGTCCGCAAATCTTTGCAGCATATCTGGGCATGCAGACGTGCATTCATTTCATTTATCTCTGTCAGGTCAGTGTCGAAATCAGATTCTGGGTTAAATTACAATTGCCTGAATTTCGGAAGAAATCTATAATTTTTTGATTTTCCATTTATTTTAACTTTTTATTTTGTATGCCGTCATGAAAAATAACGTACAATTGAAAAAATTACCCGTATTAACAAAACCAAACAAGTAAAATTTAAATAGTTACCACATTCATTTGTTTTTACCTGTGTTTTTGTTAATGTTTATTTTACATCCTCGTATATGTACGTATACATATATGTATATGTATATAGGTACCTACATCTATTTTAAATATGGTCTCACTATCTATCAGTTGTTTTACAAAAATAAAAACATTAAATTATTAAAAATTATATATTATTTTTCTTCGCACAATAAATGCTTTATACGACGAATTTACACAGCGAATCACCAACTAGTTCGATATGTGGCGTAAAATTCGTCGTTCGTCTCAGTTGTGTTCCTATCAAATTTTAACTACACTTTTTTATTTCTTCATACGTATTTATTGCTTTTACTCTGCTTACTTAGAAGATTTATTAAAAAATAAAACATCATAATTAGCAAACACTCTATTTAATAGTGAGAGAGAGAGAGAGAGAGACAGAGCGAGAAAAGAAGAAGCTATAATAAAAATAGTGCAATAGATGCTCTTTCATCAATAAGTAAAGAGACAATTTACTTGCATTTCATTTATTTACTTTGATTTGCTTGCTCCAAGCAACAACAATTAACACAGTTTAGAAAACAAGGAAGAAGCACAAAATCAACTTTTTTACATACATACGAGTACATAAGTACATACATACATATGTACATAAATATTTTTGGCAATTTGCGTTTATATTTTTTATTTGCAATTAAATTACACTTTTTTCCATTATTTTAATAAATATTTTATGACTTTTTTATTAAATTAACATATATTTTAATGATTTAACACTTTTTGTTTAATTTAAACACATTTTACTAACAAATTAAAAACGAACGCCATCGAAATCGACCGACTTTAAGAAGTATGACAGAGAAACTAAAGAAATTATATAATTGGACGGACAGTGTTACCATTCTTAGGTAATATGAGTAATTTTCAAGGAGCTTGTAAAAGGGAATAGGTTTTCTGGATTACAAAATTTACTAAGTCGATTTTATATACATACTACATACATATGTATGTACATACTTATAATACGTAAAGTATTTAAATTTTCAATGAAATGAAGTAAACAATTTGTTAATACATATACTTAAAGATGGTTTTTAGTGGAAGCATCAATATGGACATTTTGCAGAAAAGTATAATGGGAGCGAAAATTAAACTAATTAAAACAAGTGGACAACTGGACTGGGACTAGCGTCAAATTTCGCCCAACACAACGGATTAGTCGATGTCAATTAGTTGTGTAAATTTGTCGTATGAAGCACAATATCGACGAAAAATAATAAATAATTTTTAATATTTAATTTAATGTTTTTTAGGTAGTGTGACCATATTTAAAAAAAAAATATATATAAAAATAAACATTAACAAAAACACAGGTAAAACAACTTTTATAAACTATTTCGTATATTTATTTAAAATTATATAAAGTAAAGAATAAAACAACAATTAAAGTAAAAATTAACATTATTAATAAAACATTAAAACTTAAATCAAACATGGTTTTTTCGTCGTTCGGTGGCACAAGAGTTATATGTGTTTTTTTTTTGGCGACGAATATTCGAGACCAAAAAATCGTTGTTGGTCCTAGTTGCGTTCCTAGCAGTACGCGTTTGTTCCTCGGTTTGAACTAATTTTTTGTTTTAGAATTTTGAGGTTGTAAATTAGTTACAAGGTAAACAATTAAATAATTTATTTTGAATTTTGAAGCGTTCGCTTTTATGAGTTTACGGTTTCTCAGTCGCCGTGAATGTCTATCAAAATTAGAAAACAAACAAAAAAATAAACAACTTAAAGTGAAAACGAATAATATTGTCCAAGGTGGAAAAATTTAAGTTTAATCCTTATGTATACAAGCAAACATCGTAAAACGGGCAGTAATGAAGGAAAAAATCAAATATTTATAATGATAACGGGAAATTTTACCATCAAACTTATATTATGCCAATGGGCAACCCCCTATCGCCTACAATAGCTGATATAGTATTAGACACCTTACTTGACGAAATAATTAATAGACTAAAATTCAAGGATATTCACATAAAGTTCATAACAAAATACGTTGACGATATTTTCGCAATTATTAACAAGATGAGAAAACAATTTTGGAAACACTGAACACACAATACAATTTACTATTGAAAAGGAAAATTTTGCACAGATACCATATTTAGACATGAACATAAGAGATGGACAACATATTATTACTAATTTGTACACCAATCAAATTCAAAATAAACACAGTCACAAATTTCGTCGATATATAATCAACATGAGCCACGTACAATTCAGAAACGAAAACATCCAGAGAATTAGACATATACTAAAAAAGAACGATTACCCATCACATATCATAATCAACACCATTAACAAAATCCTCAGCAGAAATACAAACAGAAATAAAGACGACAAAACGAACGAAGAAATTTTTTGCAGTGTACCATTTATTCCTAAACTGACAGAAAATAGAACCTTAAGGAATATAATAAACAACAAAAACATAATGATAGCTCTCAAATCCAATTCCACACTGAGCAGCGTTGTCAACTTTGAAATTTCAAAACGCACCGAAATGGAGAAAAAAGCGCACCATTTACAAAAAAACGCACCAAGTTAAGAATTCCGTTTTTGTATCAAATACATATTTATTGAATTAATTTGAAATTTTTTAATATCATAAATTCTATAAAAAACATTTTATCAACGATTATTAATAATAATAAAGGTAAAATAAGCATTTAACCACTGAAAATTTAACTCACAATATGATATTCGGAACTAAAGTACTAATTGGTAAAAAAGCTAATTTCAGTACATATTTGGTACTTTTTTTTATATATTTTTGTTTTCTAGTTAAAGTACTTCTATTTGATTTTTTCCAATAAAATTTGTTGGGATTCCACTGGTACTCTAACCCTGGTTGCTCGTCTACAGTTCAGTAGACCAATCCATCAGGTATAAAAGAATTTTTATTTACATGTTTGAAATGTTAATTTGATTTTCAAAAAAATATTTTTGAAGAATTTGATTTCATTTATTATACATTCGTATTTAAAATACATATTTTCATCGTATAGATTTCATTAGTTATGTATTATTAAAAAACTGCAATTAAAAATTAGTAAAAATAAAGATTTCATCACATTTTCGAAAAAAATTAAAAAACGCACCGAAATACACAAAAAAAAATTTCCAGTGTTGAATGAAATGGTACTCAAACAGGTGTATTTTATTGTAGAAAGAGTATTTCTCACACTGAAACAAAAAGTTGTGCTGAATTTGGTTTGGTGCCACCAAAAATTAAAAAACGCACCAAAATTTTAAAAAAAGCGCACCGCGCACCAACTAAAGAATTTTTCGCACCAAAAATTTAAAAAAGCACCAAAAATGGTGCGAAACGCACCAAGTTCACAACGCTGACACTGAGGCCTGTGCTTACTAACAGAAAAATCAAAATAGATAAAATGAAAAACAGAAAATGTTGTTTACGAAATTACATGTAAAGGGGATGAAAGCGATCAATGTAATAAAGTTTATGTTTTGATTACGAGACGAATGTTGGGAACGAGAATAGCAGAACAAGAAGCAGACGTATGAAAGGGAAAGGAATCAATTGGACTCTCACAACACGCAAAGGAGAGCGGATATACCGTTGAATTTAAGAGTGTGAAAATACGTGACAAGAAGAAATCCGAAAATAAGAGATACACATTGGAGCAGCGATGCCAACTTAGCCCTTTTCGGGCTAGATTTAGCCCGTTTTGAGTCACTCAAAACGCGAAAAAAGAAAATTGGCCCGAAACTAAAAAACGCGTAAATCTAGCACTTTTTACAATTATCTTTTAGCCCTTTTAGCCCGTTATTACTTTTTGCTCGACATTTTAGTTTTTTCGTACTTTTTCTTCCTTTAATCTAATAATATCGAAATAACGTTAGTTTGCTTTACAATTTATAAAAAGAAGAGGAATCTAAAATAATCTACATACATATATTTCTTTCAAATTGATGTGCTTTGAAAATTGTTCTACAAATTTAACCGTCATAATTGAAATTAGAGCAAAACTTCCATCCAACATACAAATATTTAAAAAAATATCGTTACTAAGTACTGAAAATATTTTTTTCGAATAATATGAAAAGCCTTCTACCAAGCTTTAAAAAAGAGTTTATTGTTGATGATAAAGAAATTGATTGTTTAGAGAATTGTCTTCTTAGTTTAAAAACATGTGAATGGAATAATACTGAAAGAACTGACAAGTTTTGGATCGGTGTTCATAATTACAAAAATGCTATTGGTAATTAAATTATCCAGTTTTGCCTTACACATATTGACATATCCGTACTCAAACGCAGAAGTTGAGAGGAGTTTTAGTATCATGAATTTATTCAAAAATAAAATAAATACGTGTAACAGTTTAATACACATTAAATATAGCCTAACAAGAGATAATGTATGTTGTTCAAACTACAAAATACCTGCCGAAGTGTGCATTAAAATTAATTCGAACGAAACATGTAAAAAATCTAAATTTTTTATTGATAGTGTCTTATGGACTGAAAATGATGATGAACAAGAAATCGAAATTTTGTTCAGTAACGACCAATTTTAAATGTATACTATTTAATCTAGGTATGTTCCTTAGTTATTAAAATGTAATATGAAATGTAGATAATTTAGATATGTATCTCATTATAGTAATTTTTTTTCTATTGTTTTTTTTATGTGTTATGTAGACCTTTAATATTGCTAAAAATCTTTTTATTAAGTAAAAATATTTTTTTTTTAATAAATTATTTTATAAAAAAGTCTTTGTTGTTTTGATTTTTAAAAGAAACATTTATAATTTAGCCCCTTTTCTCACGTTATCGAAAATTTTGACAGGATGTGGCTTTAAATGATTTTTTTTCAATTTAGCCCTTTTTAGCCCTTTTTTCAAAAATTTTTACGCGTTTTGAGTCTCAAAAGTTGGCATCCCTGCATTGGAGAGCTTAAGAACAGTGATGCGAACTTTTGAGACTCAAAACGCGTAAACATTTTTGAAAAAGGGCTAAAAAGGGCTAAATTTAAAAAAATCCGTTTTAAACCACATCCAGTCAAAATTTTCAATAAAGTGCGAAAAAGGGCTAAATTATAAAATGTTTCTTTTAAAAATCAAAACAACAAACATATTTTTATAAAATAATTTATTAGAAAAAAAATTACTACCATGAGATACATATTTCAATTACATTTCATATTACATTTTAATAAATAAGGTACATACGTACATGTCAATATGTGCATGACAAAACTGGACAGTTTAGGAATGGGTTATTAACAATAACATATTATTATCTTAGAATAGATTAAGGGAAGAAAAAGTACGAAAAAACTAAAATGTAGACATATCGAGCAAGAAGTAATAACGGGCTAAGAGATAATTGTAAAACGTGTTAGATTTACGCGTTTTTTAGTTTAGAGCCAATTTTCTTTTTTCGCGTTTTGAGTGACTAAAATCGGGCTAAATCTAGCCCGAAAAGGGCTAAGGTGGCATCGCTGCTTAAGAATACAGGAACGACTATTGAATACTCTCAACACCAAAGAAGATAGAAATAATACTAAGCTCCAATACATGCCTGCAATTAATTAAAAGTAATAGTTCTGTGATATCCGTAGTTATAAGTTTGACGATTCTGTGATTTATTTTATATTTATACAATTGTAATTATTTATTTATTTTAATTAACTTGGTGTCGTGTTAGTCCCGTTTTAATTACAATATATATTTTTAAATATTTGAGAGCGCACTTTATTTTGTCCGACAGTGTACCTTTTGCTATAATGTAATAATATCAAAAATTTAAAGAAATAAAAAAGTATATATTCTTGGCCATATGTAAATGAGAGGTCGAATCTGAGCAACGCGCAGAATAATTCCGTATGTAAGAAGCAAAATATCCGCCTGTTCGGGGTAAAAAAACTATAAATTTAAAAATATGTAATATGGTCGTCATTTTTATACTTATACATATTTAAAATTACACTACAACTCCAGCGACTCGTATGATACTTTCAAAAAAATTTTACTATTTTATGTAACAATATATAAGTATTTACACATTTCTTTAGACTCAGACTAATTTTTGATTTTAATTAACCTTTGCTCTCATGAAGATTTTTTTTGTGCACGGGCTCATAGTATCTACCCGGGTAGATACAAAGCTTTTTCATAGAATTATATGGGGTTTTATGCTTGAGCAAGAAAATGTTTTATATTATATTTTATATTAAAAATGTAACTTATCGAGACTTTAACAAAAGCCGGAATGTTACGGTAGATAATTTTTTCACTTCGCTGCCGTTGCTAGAAGAACTCTTGAAATGGAGTATGTCTAATGTCGAAACCTTAAAGAAAAATAAGCGCTACGCAGAGTTTAAAGCCCCCAAAAATAGAGAAGTTTAGTCCAGCGAATCCGGGTTTGGACCAAGCGCAACGATGACGTCTTACGTCCCAGCAAAAGGCAAAGCAGTTGTGTTGCTTTCATCGATACATCGTGATTCGGTTGTGTTTGACATAAAAAAGAAACCTGAAATTATTTTATATTACAATGCGACAAAAGGCGGTGTGAACACAATGGATAAAATGGTGACGGAATACTCGACAAAAAGAGCGACAACACGTTGGCCCTGGCCATGTTTTTTAATTTGTTGGGCATTGCAGCCCTTGCAACGTACATTATATATGTCACTTACAATCCTCACAGTAGCGTAAAGAAGTCGCGACGTAGACTATTCATAAACTTTTTGGGAACAAATCTCTGTATACCGCAAATTAGAATTCGAGCCCAGAATCGACTGGTAATCAGCAAATTCTTTATCAAGGAGGCAATTGTATGAGTTTTAGGTATGAACACATTTGAAAATTTTTTGCTCAAACTAAAATTTATTTCACATTGAAGGTGAATCGATCTCTGCACTCGACTGTGGTGATGATTTTGAGGTCAACGATGAGCCAGGGAGAGATTCAACAGGACGAATCAAGCAAAAGGGAGGTTGATATATGTGTTGCAGGGACTCCAAAAAGAAAATAGCTACCCGTCAATGCATCACATGCAAAAAACCAATATGCGCTCAACACTGCCTCACGCAAACCAAGTGTCAAGATTGTTATCAGGGTACAACTTCAAAAAAAACGCAGCTTTAGGTCATAGATAATATTTTCTTTTATTGCCCTAAACTATTTTTTTATAAAAATTAAAAAAGGTTCCATGTGTTCATAAAAGTTCCTATGTATCTACCACGGTAGATATTAATGAGCCTATGTATACAAAAAAACAAATTTTAAAAAAGGCTGTGAAAAACTACTTTTAACATATTTATGATGTTATTTCCTAAAAAACAATAAAAAGTAGATAACAAAGCTGAGAACATTTTTAAATTTATTAAAAAATCGAAAAGTTATTAACACATCAAAACCGAAATATCTACCCAGGTAGATACTATGAGTGCGAAGGTTAAAGTATTTTCCACAGAAAATCTTCAGTATATGTAGTAGTGTTCTTTATACAAGGTGGCGCAAAAGTAATCCTCCTATCAGAAAATGCTATAAATTTTGCGAGGCCCCTAATGTTAGTTCTGTCAACAATTTTTTTTACATGACTAGTGGACCGTAACAATTGAGGGAAATTGTCACTCGATGCAAAAATAGGCTGTTGACGATGATCAGGTAATACTGACGTCTTGTTGGTTCTTATGCCTTTCAAATGAGTGTAAATTGGACAACCTCTATAATTTGCGGTATGAGTTTTCTATAAAATATCTTCTGTAACATTAGTTTCTAAATAAAATCTTGTCTACAATATATCTAATTTCCAATTTTAGTACTCTGGGCTTAAAAAAGGATATTTTAAATAATATTTTAATGGCAGACACACATTTCAGTTGCTGTTTGATGAAATCAAAAAAGCAATTACAAAACAAATTCAGTCCTCGAACGGGAGCCTGCCCTCCTAAATACTGATCGTTTGTTTGCTCAAAATAGAATAACTAAATTGAAAATTTCTTTAAACGCAACATTAAAAAAAAAACAATTGAAATTTTTTCAATGTCAAATATTTATTTAATATTTTTCCCACATAAAAACCAACTCTCATTATACCCTACACCACCGTAGTGGGGGAGGGTATATTGGATTTGTGCTGATGGTTTGTAACGCCTAGAAATATTGATCCAACACCCACCTTAAAGTATACCGATCGACTCAGAATCAATTTCTGTCTGTCCGTCTGACTGGCTTGGTGTCCATGTAAATCTTGTGCGCAGGTCGCAATTTTGAAGCTATTTCGCTAAAATTTGATAATTAAAATTTTTTCGGCCCGAGGATGGATAGGATTGAAACTGGTGGAAATCCTATTCCTATTATTTCGCCTGGCCCTCATACAAATGTCCTCCCGAAATTAGGGTTTAAAGATCATAAATGTTTGAATTATGCAAGTATCTAAACAAATTTCATCACAAATGAAGCCAAATCAGTTGTACAAATTTTGTGCAGATCGGTTCTTAATTTATCATAGCTCCCATATAAGGCCCACTTCCGAAAATGACTTTAAAGAGC
Source organism: Bellardia pandia (assembly GCA_916048285.2). Classification (NCBI taxonomy): domain Eukaryota; kingdom Metazoa; phylum Arthropoda; class Insecta; order Diptera; family Calliphoridae; genus Bellardia; species Bellardia pandia. The sequence goes on from OU696531.1 coordinate 53,772,421, forward strand.
TTAACTTACTTAAAAATGTGGGTATGCAAATAATATTGAACACAAATATGTTTCTTTTATATAAAAATAATATAATATTTTATGATGATCGGTCCATAATCAGTCATATGCCACTTCCGCAAATCACTTTAGCGGCCATAAATTTCTTAACAATGTTGCTATCTAAATAAAAGTCAACACATATAAGTTTCATATATACAGACATGATGACACCTAATTTTATAATGGTCGGTCCATAATTAGTCGAAACTTCTATATAAGAGACCGTAATTTTCTTGAACCTGCATAAATCGTTTAAAAGTATTTACATTGAGATAAAGTATAACATACATAATATTTATATTCACAGAAATCATGACACTAAATTTTTGGATGATCGGTCCTCAATAGGTTATATCTGCCATATAGCGCCCATTTCTGAAAAACTTTTTATACATATACTGGGTGTAGGGTATACTTTTTTACTTGTTTTACATATTGTATATTGGTATCCACTAATTGTGACCACTATCTATTGTTTTTAATTGACAAATAATTCACATGTGTATCTTTAATAACCAGATTAACTTATATTTTTTTTGTTTTGTTTTCATTATTATTTTTTTTAACAATATTTTTTAATTTGAACTTTACAAAAATCATTTGTTGTCGGCGTTTCTGTTTGACAGGCCAAATTTGCAAAATAAAACACACAAATTTTGTTGCGAGTTTTTTTTTTTTGTTTCGGCTGTGTTCATATTAAAAGCAAAGATCGAAAAACCAAACAAACAATCATATAGACAGAACATACATAGGAGTACTCGTATGTGTATATAATCATACTTAGTTAAAATAATTATAATAATACACAGTCAAACATACACATCTTATACTATAATTTAATTTAATTTTTTTTTTTTTTTTGAAAAAGGAACATATAAATAATGTCTACTTTACGACATTTTGTTGACAAAGTAACAGTCTTAAATACATACTACGTTTGTTCAAAAAAGTATCTGTGTTCACACAAACTTACTGACGTATGTATCTATGTATGTATGTATGTATGTATGATATTCATACTAAAATAAAATAACTACGTTTTTAATACAATATTGTTTTTAGTTTTTTGTTTTATTATTTGTATTACGTATGCACATAGGAACACATAAAAAGATAGACAGACAGACGTACGACTGAGTTTGTATTTAAACATTCATCCATGATTGCTTGTCGTCTACCAGTTTTAATATGAAGACAATGAAACCCGAAAAATGCTTAAAAAACGGAAAGTGTGGGTGATATTTGTTGTTGTCGCTGCTGTCAAGTCTGTTAATAAATATTTTTGCAAATATTTGTCGTCAAAAAAAAAAAAAAAAAAGAAAAGAAAAAAAATTTTAACTGACTCCAAGATTTAACAGTTTATCATTGTTGTTGCTGTTGTTATTCCTCAAGTTGTTGCAGTCTGCCTGGTTGTTGGCAACTAAATTTGGCAGCATTATGTCTCGTCTTGTTTGTTTTTTTTTCTTTTCTTTCTGCTGTTGTTGGGTTGCTTCACATTTCCAAAAAAAAAAGGTTTATATTCATCTTATTTATTAAACAAAAATTTATATTTTATGTCTAAACGATGATAAGACGGTTGCCAGATCATACAATGTTGTCAGATCTAGCAATGTACTGACATTGAAAAATTGTATCCAAAGGTAAATTGTCAAAGCTTTTCCTACAACGTTGGAAGACCAAAATTTTAAGTTCACACGATTGTTAGACGTTTTCTGAACATTTTTCGGACAACGTTGTAACATCTGCCAACCATCTATACAAAACTATAGAAAGTGCGAAAGTATTGGGTTGCATGTAGTGTTTTCAAAAAACCGACTTTTTTGAAAACCGGGTTTTCGGTTACCCGAACTCAAAAAAACCGGTTAATCGGTTAACCCCCCATTAAATAACAAAATAAATTAAACGTAAAAAAACAATTAATTTTAATTTAAAAAACAACAAAAATAACTTTAAAAATAGCATTTGTTACACAAAATTTGTACCTTTTGGTAAGAAAAAAAAATAGTGACTAACAGAAATTTATAAAGACTAATGACTAAAAAAATAATAATATAAGAAGTTTATAAAGCAAATTTTGTATAGTTTATAAGATTTTATGAATAAGGGGGTAAATAAATGTGAATTTTATGAAATTTTTTTAAAGTAATATTTCAAAAACAAAACACAATCCAAATGTTTAGGAGACATTCTGTTTTTTTCAATTTGGTTTTTGTTAGTGTTGATACCGAGCTTGAATAGATTTTAGCCTCAAGTTTAGTTTTTCTTCTAAACTTGCGGAAAAAATAAGAAAAATTTACGATTTTCCAGATATAAAAAATCGGTTAACCGGGGGCGAAAACCCGGTTTCCTAAAAACCGTAAATTTGCTCAAAAACCGATTTTTCGGTTAATCGGTTAACCGAAATTGAAAACACTAGTTGCATGGTAAGTTTATTAAATAACAAAATTTTCTCTAAATTACACGAACTTCCATTAATAGATCAATGCGATCAAGTAATATAACTCTAAAAATTCAGCAAGAGATTTTAACCAAAATTATATAAAAACTTTCATATCGTCACCGAAAATCCAATTTTTTTACAGGAGAAGTTAAAAACTTTACAAATTCAAGACTATTTCATTCTCATTGGCCAAATTTCAGAATTAACTTTAAAAAACTATTGCGGATTTGATTTAATAACAAAATATATAAAATAATCGTTTTTTTTTTTTTTTTTTTTTTTTTTTTTTTTTTTGTAATATTTATTTTATAAATTCATTTTACAATTATTCTAATATACATATATCGCCTCAGCGTCAATTGACATTATTGTACTTAAGGCCTTTTGGAATCGTTTTTTCTGAAACCAAAAAGCCGTAACAACAAAAATTTTTTTAATAAAAGTTACAATTAGGATGCAAAAATTACGCTTTTCATTATTATTAAACATTTTTTACTTTTTGCTTTCTGTGTTTTGAATATATAAGATATAAAACTTATTACAACGAGTTTAATGAATTCGAGAAAAATATACTTTATTTAAGAAAAGAAAAGAAAATTAAAAAAAAACTTAAATCCATTATTGTACCTATGTATACATGAAAAGCAAAGGAGTTCACATTGCGAAGTAAAATCTGTAAATCTAATCTGAGTATGGCAAATTAGCGTTTAAACTGTGCAAATCAGCCGGAAGTAAACATTTAAGTTCCTGGAGATTGCACCATTTCTTTTTCGGATATTTTTATTTTTTCTTTATGTAACCGAATTGCTTCGACATCTTAAAACTTTTTTTGTGTGCGTTGTTGCAAAACCTCGTTTTATCGAAAATTGTCTCAAAAGTATCATATGCATATTTTATTTTCATATTTTTGATTCACTTTTTTAATGTTCACTATCAGTATCCATTTTATTATTTGGTAAGACACAAATATCCACAGCGTCCTTGTTACTAATTTGAAAAAAAAAACTTAACTTTCAACTAACAGTTAAACAAATGCCAATTTTGTTTTAATATATTTCGTTTTTTTTTTTAAATTAAAAAAACGACTTTCTGGTTTATACAGTTATTAACATTGTAGTTGCGGTCTTTTGAAACATGTTAATAAAATCGACGTTTTTCGGCTTTTGGATTTTAGGTGACGATATGTAATGTCTACACAATCGGAATTAATTTTATATTAATTGTTTGAATAGATTTATTTTTATAGCTGATAATAACCCTGCAATAAGCGCGAGTAGTCCATACATGCATTGCCACTGCTTGTAACTACTTCAAATGTTTTACAACAACGATTACGGTTGTTAAAGCACGAAGACGTGTCGTGTAACAAGTAGTTCTGCTTTAAAAATGAAATGATTCATGAGTGCCTTACATAGGACCATGATGTATTCACTACATTTTAGCTACAATGGACCATGTACTTCTAAGATTTTTACAGGGCAGTGGTTGTTTTTGCTATTGCATTTGTGGAATAGTTAGTTTTGGTCCCAGCTTTAAGGGTTGATTAGTCAACAATTGTCGCAATGATAATTTATCATAATAATTAAAAACACAATCTTAAGTTCAAACAATTGTATTCTGCAAAATGTCAATATAGATTACAAAGACGCAAAGTCCATTTTTTTTAATATTAAAAGTGAGATATAGTAAACACGTTATAATATATTGTTTTAAATATTATTTTAATTGAGAAATTCAAAAACTTTGCAAAATTTTGTATTAAAAATATTTCATTCAAGTTCATTGTATATAATTTGAACGGACTTGGAAGAAAACAAAAAAATTTTTAACAAAAAAATTAAAAAAATCAACTTTTTGTCACTTTTTTTTAAACCAAAGGTTACTCAAGTTTATATTAAATTGAATGATTTTTATATAATGATTTGTAAGGAAAAACTTAGCGATTCATACAATCAGATAATGTAATGTTATTCTCAATTGATTGTCAATGCTAAACAAGTAAGAAAGTATAGTCGATCAAGCTCAACCATATAATACCCTACATCCAGTATGTGTATAAAAAAGTTTTTCAAAAATATGTGTTAAACTTTATCTCGATATAAATACTTTTAAAAGATCTATGGAGCTTAAATTGAATTACGGAGAAGGTCTTACATGAGAGGTTCGACTAATTATGGACCGATCATTATAAAATTGTAACGTATTATTTTTATATATGTTGAATTTCACGTCAAGTGACCCAATGTTAAAAATCGTTTTGGATGAAATTTGCACCAAGGTTAGTACTATTGGATAGTAGACACAAATAGACACAAATTTTCAGCTCTATCAGTCCAGAAGTGCCTGAGTTAGAGGGGGTCAAAGTTGGACATTTTGGTCAATTTTGGTCATACAAGGTTTTTTTAAATGAGTGTAACTTTTCACCTATTGGTCCTAGCAAAAATTGTCCAAAGGACTTAGAAAATGGAGGAAAATAAAAATGATACATGTGCCAAATATTGAAAAATCCTATTCTTAAGTTAAAAAATACTTTTTTTTTTTATAGATATCCCACTCGCATCCCATTAAGCGAATATAAAGGCCTTAAAGTAAATTGTATAAGCTTTCTTTTGAGAGAAAAAAGGGCCCAAATTAAAAAAAAAAAAAAATTAAAAAAAAAATTTTTTAAAAATAAAAAAAAAAATATTTTTGAAATGATTGAAGAAATAGCTATCTAAAGTCATTGGGCCGAAAAAATATCACTTACCTAATTTTATCAAAATATCTTCAAAATTGCGACCTGTACTATGCGCACAAGCTTTACATTGACAGCCAGCCAGACGGACGGACGGACATCGTTAAATCCCCACTATGGTGGTGTAGAGTATAAACATAAGTCAACTAAACTTAAGTCAAGCGTAGTTAAAGTACAAAGTTATATGTTCATTTGATATATACGTAATTCTCAAAGGTTTCTTAAGCACTTAAACAGAAATTTAAATTTTACACTTGAATTTATTATAATCATTTGTTTTAAAAAGAGAATATTATAAATTATCTTAATTTAATATTTATTAGGCTAAAACACTAAATTAGGCTTAAGAACCAAAAAGTCAGTTCAAAGTCAAACGTTTATATTATGTTTTTTTTTCAAAGATCTCTCAAACGTAAATAGAAGTCAACAGTTTTATAAAAATAATGTTATTTTTATTTCATATCTAAGGTAATTCTTAAAGATTTCATTTTACATTTCAGTTGATTTATATTTAAAAAAAAAAGTAAAAAAGTGGATCATGTCCGACCATATAACACCCTACGTGTATTAGAAATTGACGCTATGTGAAAGCGTAACTACTGTACATATACACTCCGGTTCATTTATTTAAAGGCACTACAAATTCCATATCTTTTGCAATTTTTAACCGATTGCAGAATTTTAATATGGAAATGGAAACGATACATCTTGACAAATAAAAAAGGTCATGACAACAGTGCTTTCTTAACTAAAGAACTTTTTTTTGAGCAATTTATAAAAAAAGTCCAAACAAGTGCTATTTTTTTTAGTTCACTTGAGTAAAGGCACACAGGCTAAACATTCGTACCTTTAAATAAGTGAACCGGAGTGTACAATTTATTTGCATTAAATTTTATCTTATAAAATAATTATGCATGTTAAAGTGATTTTCGGAAGAGAGTCTTTTATGGGAGCTATGACTAATTATGGTTTTATATACAACCTGAGTCAAAATTTGATTGAGTACATTCATAAATCAAATATTTATCACCGATAAAGTCCTACTTCGGAAGAACATTTGTATGAGGGCTAGGAGTTATAATGGTCTGATTTCAATTAATTTTCATAACAATCGTCTTTGGGTTCACAAACTAAATTTTATCAAAATAACTTCAAATTTGCGACTTGTACTTTGTGCACAAGTTTACATGGACAGGCAGATAGACGGACAGACAGACGGACACACAAACAACGTTAAATCGACGCATAGAGTGAGTCTAAGTCGATTGGTATAGTTCGAGGTGGGTGTTAGACTAATATTTTAGGCCGTTAACTCACCACTATTTGACATCAATTATTATCCTTCAATCAATATCAAAGCTGAAACAAACAATTCAAAGTTCAAAGTAGAATTGATTACAAATTTGGCTTCGTTTTTCAAAAATTTCGAGTTATAAACTATATCAAACCAAAACTGAGAACTAATCACACATTGTAGTTATTTTCTTAAAAACTCAGTATTTATCGTGTTATGAACAATTTAAGTTTTGATAGAATCTAATATGAAAACATTGACTTTGGATCAAAACTTGAAGTGATAACAGATTAAACTTAATTTCTCAAAACTGTTGTATTTACCCAGTTATAAATAATTAAAGTTTTGAACGATTTTTTGGACTTTTCTATTGTCAAAATCAGTTTTGGATCCAATGTAGAAATTATCCCCGGCTGATTAATTATTTGTTTGTCGATTATTAGGTTCTTGAAAAACCTGGGGGGTTACTCTCTATTGTGATGCGAAAGCAAATTCGATGCGTAAGAGTATCAATTTGTACGCATATCGCATCGAATTTGCTTTCGCATCGCAATAGAGAGTAACCCTTCTGGTTTTGGTCGTAATCTAGAAATCAACTATTATGTAATTCGGTTGGATAATTGCATTTGTTATCAAACGTTATTTATAAAGATTACTAAAATCTAAACAGAGGTTTCGACTATATACTCGTATCTGCTAATTAATTGTTGAATTGACAAGTGATGTTGTAGTATCGTAGGAGTTGTACGTCGTCTGAATTTGCAATAGTTGTACAAATGTTGTTGGTAATTTCTATATAATTATTTTGTAAAACACCTACGATATTTTTACATATGTAAATATGTGTTTCGAATGTTGTATGAGAGCTTAAATGTTGCCAAAAGTTCAAATATGTATCTCAATCAACAAATTATTATATTTAGTTAAGAAAAATAACCAAACTGTAACAGTCAACTCATAAAATGATTTTCAAATTTAAATCAAGAAAATACAACTAATATACAACAATTTTTAGTAATGAAAATTCTTGTATTTATTTTATGAAAAACCATAATTAATTTCTTATTAATTAGAGAAGGAATTGCACTAATATTTAACTTTTTAAGAGAAAAGTTTTTTTATTCAGGCTAATAGTATGAATTTTCAAGAATACTTTGTAAAGTACTGGAACAATTGACAAATTAATGCATTTTCTACCCTGTCCACGATCTTCTTACTTGACTCAATTGTTAAAATCTTGTATTTCCTCGTTTGTATTATTAAATTTTTTTTATTGAGTTTTGTATATTTGTTTTGATATTTTACTTTTGACATTGTAAAAGTTTGACAACATAAACATACGACTTTGGTCAAAATTGTGTTCACAATCAGATAGTTATATGATACAATGTACAACATACAACATCACTTGTGAATTGAACAAATATTAAAGATTTGTAAAGACATTAAAAACATTTTTAGGTAGATTTGATGTCAAATATTAAACTGCAGCTGTAGCAAAATTGTTTTTAAAAATAATTCTAAAAAGGTTTCTCGAAGCTAAATAGAGGTTTGAATTTTTGAATTTAATTTGAAATTGATGTACCTAACTATACATAGTTAAAAATCGTACTATTCTCCAACGTTTACAATAAGCTCAAATTATTGTCTCTTCTGTGTCATCTTATTTACGAAATAAAATTACTATAAATGTTAACATTTATATGTATTATATTTGTTACTTGTCCATATTTGGTTATATAAATTATAGCAAATATATTGAGGTTTGTTCAGACAGTGCGCGAAAAAAAGATACATACTAGTGATAGACAGAAAAAAATATGCCATTTTAAGCCAAGTACTCTGTTCAAAATTTCAAGTGGAATGCTGTCAAAATACATTAAAAAAAAATCACATGAAATTTTCATAAAAAAATTTTGCAGAAGTAGTACTCTGTTCATTTTGTGAAAAACATATGAAATGTATCTGGCAACATTATTTTTTTTTAAAGTGGCAATTGTTTCACGTGGAATTTTAAATAACAGCTGACTGTCTTCCAAAAGCTCTTTTGTCGCAACAACAATATCTATTACTTGTTGTGCTGCTGCACAAGCGGCCAGTAATATTTGTTTATTCGTTTTTATTTAACGATTTCGATTCAGCACAGATTTTTAAATGTTTTAACTTTTATTTATTTTCGATTTAAATTTACAAAAAAGCAAAACATACATATGTGTTTTGTTTACAAAAGTACATTAGCTAAACATCAAATTTTCCGTATGAAATAATTAATGTTGCTCAACATTTTTCCCAATTTTGAACAGAGTACTAGGCTTTAGCATTAAATATCGAAATTTGGGAGAAGAACTATCTGATTGTAAAAACACCGAAGAATGTGTTTACACTTTAATAACGTATTATGTATTAGATATTTTTTAATATTGTATTGTTACGGAATTGCATTTCAATTTAAAATAAACGGCTGGTATCAACATACAACATGTTTATAAACATTTGCTTTACTACAAGTTTCTCTTTACGAACATTGTTGATAACGCGCAGTATGGCAACATTAAGTCTTAACGACCATAGAAAGGAACTTTCGATTAAAAGTTCATTATACTATAATGCGAAGGGTATATTGGATTTGTGTTGATGTTTGCAACGCCCATAATTATTGGTCCTGCACCTTAAAGTGTACCGATCGACTCAGAATCACTTCCTGAGTCGATTTGAAAGATATTTTGATACAATTTGGTACATGATATTTTCTGGACAAATGGCCGGATGGAATTGAAACTGGTGGAAATCGGTACATTTTTCATCTGGTCCCTCTACAAGTGTCACGAAATAGGGCTTAGCGCTCATAAATGTTTGAATTATGCAAGTAAGCAGCACAAATTTCACCACAAATGAGTGGTTAATGAAGCCAAATCACAACTAAACATTTTGTGCCACTTTCGGAAATTAATTTAAAGAGCATAACTCTCCTAGAAATGACGGTATCGAAATAATATTGAACACTAATATGTTTCATATACGAGCTCTGATCAAAAACTAACCGTTATTTTAAATTTTTTCAAAAAGTATTTATTTATTCATCAATAACTATCTTGTCGCCTTCAAAGTAATCCCCCTCAGAAATAATACACTTATGCCAGCGTTTTTTCCAATCCTCGAAACACTTCTGAAACGCGCTTTTTGGTATCGCTAATAGCTCCTGTTTCGATTTTTCTTTTATCTCCTTTATTGTAGCAAAACGCTTTCCTTTCATCGCTGTGTTCAGTTTTGCGAATAGGAAAAAGTCAGTGGGGGTCAAGTCCGGTGAATACGGAAGTTGAGGCATGATAACGGTTTTGTTTTTGACCAAAACCTCACGCACAAGCATCGATGTGTGAGCTGGTTCGTTATTATGGTGCAAAATCCATGATTGGCGGTTTTTCCACAATTCTGTGCGTTTCTGACGAGTTGCTTCGCACAAACGGCGCACAACTTCAAGGTAGTATTCCTTATTGACCGTTCGACCTTGTGACAAGAATTCATGATGCACCACGCCATTGCCCGAACTTGACGTCCTTTTTTCGGTCTTGTCTCTTCTGGACGTTTACATTGGGATGATTGGGCTTTGGTTTCAATGTCATAGCCATACACCCATGATTCGTCACCAGTTGTCACCTTTTTGAGGAAATCTGTATCGTCCTTAACGATGTTTAACAGCAACTGAGCGATGTTCATGCGACATTGTTTAGCAATTTTGGAACAATTTTCGCTGCCGCACGTTTCATGCCTAAAATTGCTTGGCATGAGCCGAACGATATACCAACATCATCAGCAACGTCTCTGATAGTTATTCGACGATTATCCAAAATCTTTTTCTTTCATGCTTCAATGTTTTTATCAGTTGTTGAAGTGACGATGACGTCATATCTCCCATATAGCGCCCATTTCTAAGTAACTGTTTAACACATATACTGGGTGTAGGGTAATATATGGTCGGGCTTGACCAAGTATATTTTCTTTTTTGTTTAAAATTGTTTTTGTGCACATTTAAATACAAAAAGACGCGTTGTAATTTCTTAAAACTACTTGACACTTTTATATTGCAAAAAAGAATCCAGTTTATTGCAAGGAAATGAACCTCAATTTTAAAAGGTAAAAATCTAACAGGTAAATAACCAATTTTATTCTGTCTCTTATGTTTAATCACCAGACAGAAGTTATGTCAATTTATAATACATAAATAATTGCTGTCCAAAGTTTAATTAAAAGCACTTAGAAAACTGTATGATAACTTTTCTTACCCACTAACCCAGCAAAAAAACAAAATACAGTTCAATTACACAAATTGCAAGCGCAAACACATTGATAAATTGATTATAACAGCATTATTGTTTTGTTTATTTTAAACTTTACCAAATGTTAACTCTAAATAATTGTAATATTAATAAAATTTTATTATTAATTTGTATTTCGAACATAAATATTGTTATTTTGCTATTGTTTTTAATTTTTCTCGCTCAAGATTTTATTTATGTATATGTTAAGGTCAGCTAAACAATTTATTTTTATTATTTCTAGGCAAAAAAGAAAAAACGAAATAAATTTAACCTTTTTTTCTCTATCCAAAATATAAATGTTAACAAAACACAAAATTACAACAATTTAACTGTCAAGCACTCGAGCTAAAAAATGAATGAGTGATAAATGTTTAAGTCAATAGTTGTTTTTTTATTGTATGTATTTAGTTATTTCTTTTTTTGTTTTTGTTTTTGTTATTGTTAAAAAGTAACTAAACTAAATACTTGTAGTTTGCAGTTAAGTACACAAAATGATTATGAAATAATTATTTGTTTAATATTTATTTATTTATTTATTTAGTTACTCAAACAAGGGCGGCACGTGCAATTTTAAATGGCAGAAAATTATGCCACCACCAGTCGTCGTCGAGTTCTTTCAGTATTTGAACTTGTCATGTTTAAAGCATAAATCTCTAGAGATAGAAGCGGGGTTGTTTTTTTTTTGGCGCTTTTAATAAACAACTTTGCAGTCTTAAAATGAATATTGTTAAAATTGTTAATTGAAAATAAAAACAGTATTTACTTTGGCAGTTGTTTTATAATTTGTTTAAGATTGCTGACCCTTGTTGATTTAATTTTATTGGTGAATAACTGAAGTGGCCTTTTGAGAATTCATGTGTGTTTTTAAATTTCTTAAATTTATATTGATTTTAGGATTTTTTTCACTTGCACACTTCTCTTTGTTGTGCGAAATATTGAAAATTTAAATTAATTAAATTAAATTCTTCTATCAATTTTTTTCATATTTAAAATCATTTCATAGATTTTGCTTCTAGTGAAATATTTAGATTAAACAAATAAAGAATTTCTTAACAAGAACTTTGTTTTCCTAGTCCACTTTCACAGTCTTTAATTCAGACTCTTCAAGGCAAGTGGGTGAGAGGGAAAAGAGTACAATAATAAAGAGATGGTACAAATCAGACATGGATCCACTACTATACTCCAAAGACAAAATAACAATCCAAGCAATGGACTGAATCTGAAGGAAGTGCCCCAAAGAAGGCAAAAACAATTCAATCGGCTGGTAAGACTATGGCAACGGTTTTTGGATTTCAAAGGTATTTTCTATAAATTCAGAGTACTATTGCAATATTTTGGATCAATTAAATGTAAAAATTCGAGAAAAACGTCCTGGCTTACAACACAAGAAAATAATTTTTCATCAAGACAACGCACCAGCGCACAAGAGTGTTTTAACAATGGCTAAAATCAACGAATTAAAGTACGAGTTGTTTGATCACACACCTTATTCTCCTGATTTAGCTCTCAGTGTCTTTTATCTGTTCTCAAATCTAAAAAAAATTCATAGCTGGCAAGCGTTTTACCTCAAACGAAGATGCAATTACAGTTGTAATTTGGATAGCAACATTTTTAAGAAATTTATGATCGTTAAAATGAATTTCGAAAGTGGGTCTTATATGGAAGCTACGACGAATTATGGAGCCATCATAATAAAATTGTACCGTATTACTTGTATACATATCGATCTGCAAACAATTTGTAGATGTGATTTGGCTTCATTTACCACTCATTTGTGACGAAATTTGCTTGGTTCCTGGCATAATTCAAACATTTATTATCGGTAAAACCCAATTACGGAAGGGCGTTTGTATGGGGGCCAGGTAAAATAATGGACCGATTTCCACCAGTTTCAATCCCATCCATCCTTGGGTCGAACAAATATCACATACCAATTTTTATGGAAATATCTGCAAAATTGCGACCTGTACTCTGCACACAAGCTTGACATGGACAGCCAGCCAGCCAGACGGACGGACGGACAGACGGACATAGTTAAATCGACTCAGAAAATGGTTCTGAGTCGATCGTGGGTCTTGGACCAATATTTCTATGCGTTACAAACATCAGCATAGATCCAATATACACTCTTCACTATGGTGTTGTAGGGTATAAAAATGTTGGTCCGAAGTTTGCTCATACAAACAGCAGTCTTTCAACCAACTGCCATTCTTTCCGCTTTGGCTGTCAAATACAGCCACCACGTGTACCCCAAAGGGACCTCACTAATTGTGAGTTAGGGGACTTGCAGCACAATGGTTAAATTAGGGACAAAACCGGGGACTCTTAACCGACCCCGTGCTACTAGACAGAGTTTCTAGTCAGCTTCAAGTTTCATTGGGTGTAATCAATAAGACTTTATCCAGTTTAAAGCCCGTGCAAGAACATGACATCGGTGTTGCCATCTTTCTCAAGAATTGTAACAGGGTCAAGGTGATGAGATTACACCAGGGCATATGAACCCTTTTGGTAAAACACAATATAATTGTAGACTACTTAAAGGTATTACTGCTATCGGGTTACGTAGAATCTGTGATTCTCCACAAATGTTGACAACATGTGTCGCTATGAACTGTGAAGAAAGGGGTTGTGTTTGCCATGTCCTTTGTTTGACGTGCCACTAGGCATCATTGCTCTTCAGTGGAACAAAACAGAAGTAAAGAGTAATGCAAAATTCGTCTTGTTAAACAAATCAATATTTACAAGACAAACCTATAATAAATTTAATAGTAATGATAACATTTTAGGCCAAATGCAAAATATTTTCACAACTACCTACAAAATAGTAAATTCTATTTCGCTTCTTTTAAATTTATTTTTCTGCCTTAAATAATCTTGAGGTTGTAAATATTCATTTAATACCATTTAAATGTTATTGGTCAGAAAAATCATTAAAGTGCAGCAAATAGAAAAAACAAAAGTTCTTTAAATACGTTAAGTGTGTAAAAAGTTTCTACTTACCATTTTTTATCCCATCAAACAAAAAAAATTTAATTAATGTCTGTAAAAAAAGAGATAAAAATAGGTATAAAAAACAGAAGAAAAACAGAGCAAAAGTAAGAAAGCTCATAAAGTCGGCCAATACGAATATATTTTAACTTATAAATTTTAACAAATATTTAGAGCTGTTCAGCAAAAAGTTTAAAATAAAATTCCACAATTAAAGCTTATTAAGTCTAAAGAAATGAAATATAGATATTCTTGCAAAATGTTTAAAAAATAAAGAAATATTGTGAATAAATTTGTTAAAATGGTACAACTATGGAAAGGATTGAAAATTACTTAAATATTTGGAAGCGTATTGCTTAAATACAGCTTTCAATACAGTTGCTCACAAAATTTACACATCAAAATCGAAAAATACAGTAAATGGGCCTGCATACTGCTGCCAGGAAACAATAAATCACCTTTTGGCAGAGTCTCTAGAGTCTAGACGAAGAATCGCGATCATTATCACCAAGTAATGTAATTCAGTAAATTGGAAGAACATTATCTTTGCTTTGCTTTACTTTACTGAATTTTATTTAAACTTTGGAAACGAGATATTCACCCCTATCGTGAATAAAAATTCCACATGAAATTTGTTCCCTTTTCACACTTTTCCTATTAAAATTCAATGTTAAAAAAATAAAAGGGAACAAATTTCATGTGGAATTTTTATTCACGATAGGGGTAATTGTAAGATATTATGGAAGCAATAACAATTTCTACTGCATCCAAATTTAATATTTTTTGCTGGATATGCCCCTTTTACTTAAGTTTATAAGTTTACCAAGCACACTAATATTTTAAAGACAGTTAGGGCTGTAGGTTTTTCTCTTACATTTAATTCTGATTCAATCTAGTGTAGGGTATATGCAAAATCTTAATATTTTAAATCACAAAAGCAAAAACAAAAGCAACAACAACTATAAAAATAAAAACAACAACGACATTAAAAGAAAATAAATAAGGTTGCCAAAGTAGAAGTTACGAGAAAAAAACAACAAATATTCTTAAAAACAGAAGAAATTGTAATGAAAGGAACAGAAAAACTTGTAGACAAATAAATAGAGCGGCAGCTAGTAGATGCAGTTATTTAAAAGACTAAAATCTACAACAGCAGCAACCATAAATATTTTAAGCAAACAAGAAATTTATCCAACCACATTAATTTTTACAATTTGTAAAGGACAAAAATCCTTGGCACAAGATTAAAAATTATCTAAGGGTTTTAACAAAATTCACTCTTTTACTATCTGCCATATCTGTCAAAGCACTATGGGTTAGAATTTTTTTTATAACCAAAAGCACAAAGCTAATTTCTATAATTTAGGGAAATGGCTTTTTTCAATTTCATTCTCACTTAAATTCATTCTGAATTGATGATTCTTAAGCAACAGCAGTTGAAATTCAAATGGAATTAGAAAAATGTTTAATTTTTTGCATATTATCAACTTTTGATTAAACTACAGATATAAAAGGTGTCTCAAAATATACGCAAAATTTAGATTGAATAGAAATCTCAGTTTTTTCCTCAGTTTTTTTTTTATTTTTTTTTTAATAAATCTTGAAATACACAGACTTGGGTTCTGTGTGGAATAATAAGTTGCATTGCTTTTAATGCCGTTGCTTGAAACTGTAGGCATGAAACTAAAGTTGTTTCATTTTGCGTTTTTTTTTTCAAAATTGCGTCGCTGCTTAATTAGTTAGTACTAATTTTCACTGTGCGTCGTTAGATGTTGGATTTTCGAGATTGCGTTGTTTTGGGTTCGAAATCTTTGTAAAATCTGCAACATTATTAGGCAAAAATTAAAAGTTATTTTTTTTTTTGACTTTTATTATTTTACTCAAAAATAAAACTTATTGTTTAACTTTTAAATTTTTTTCTTGTAGCGCTTATGTCCAAAAATAACATAAACAGGTATATTTTTTATATATATAATAAATTCGATTTATTTATTAAGAGAAACATTAACAATTAAAAAATAAAAAAAATTCATATCAAAAATAAGTTTTATATTATTAAGACGGAAAAGACCTTGCGATTTCAGGTGACATTACATTTTCCTTTAAAGCATCATGATCAGCATTGGATTCGTCATTTTCAGGAAATAAGAGAGAATCAACAATGTTTGGTACTTCGGCTGATAAATTAACATGTTCAAAGGTGCCCCCTTTTTCTTTGTTCAAAGCTGAACTGGCTTGCCATTTCACGGAAATTTATAATAAATATTTTTTTTTACATAAATATCAAATAACTTAACTTAATTTTGTTTGAAATGAATTTTGGACGGAAATAAATTTATTTCACGAAAGAAAACGATCACTGAATACTTCTTACACTCTTACAAAAAAAAATAAAAAAATTCCAATGGCACTACGAAAACTTGTTCCCCCAACTACATTCGGTCGACGACTGAAAAAACTACCAAAAGTTGTTGACGTTGTTAGAAAACAAGGTTGGCATGTGAAAAACTCGGTTAAGGGTCGGAAAAAAATTTTAAACTTAGATAAAACGTGCCCCCACTCCACTATTAATAGAGACAATTGCCACAAGGAAATTTATTTTACGGTGAAAAAATAATGTTCAGCAAACATTGGACAAATTTTTTGTGAAAGAATGCAGACGACTTAGTATTTTCGTAACCCTAGAACCTATCTTCGATCTTTACATGGTTTGCTATAGAACATCTTAATTCACTTTGCGTCTTTTCAATTTGCGTCGTGTTTTTTTCGAATACCAAAGTGAGCTATATATATGTTCAGTTCACAAGTGATGTTGTATGTTGTATACTGTATGATACAACTATCAGATTGTGAACACAGTTTTGAGCAAAGTTGTATGTTTATGTTGTCAAACCTTCAAAATTACAAAAGAAACATATTTTAAAAACAAATACTTACATATCGACAGCTCAATTCCAAAAAGTGAGTTTTGCAGGAAAAGTTCCTGACGTTTACTGGCGATATCTAAAAAACCATATGAGGTAGAACTTTGTTGTTTATAACTATTGATTGGACTAGCCAATCACAACCAAAATTTGACAGAATTTAAGTTGAAAAAATCTAAATTCCAAAACGCAAAAAAATTAAAAACATGCTAAGTCGACATAGCATGGTTTCAAATTGAACTGTCGATATACAAAATTAAAACACACCGCAGTATTTTCAGCAATATCCATTATTAAAATTTTTTGTTTATTAAATTTATTTTCTTGTTTTAAATTTTTCAATCTGTTTATAATTTGAGTGTTACCGTTTGGTTATTTTTTTAAACTAAAATGAGAAATTTTTATGTTAAGATACGTGGGCGGTTCGAAAACTTTTTAGCCTAGAAAGCTCTGTATAAACAGAAAAATGTTAAGTGTTTTGGAAACTTCCATGTTGAATTGCTTTTCGATCTGGCAACTCCTTCATATTGAAACAGGTGTTCCAAAAAGACGCATCCGCGATTTTTTTACAATGGAAAAATTAGAAATTCGTGCTGTCATTAAATATTTAAATAAAAAAAGTTTATCGGGACAAGAAATTCATAATTATATGGTGAGTGTGTTGGGTGAAAGCGATCCTTTATATGCAACAGTAAAAATTTGGCCAGCTGAACCTAAACTTGGTCGTACAAGCATTGAGGATGAACCACGTAGTGGAAATCCAAAAACAGCAACAACAACAGAAATTGTAGCCAAAGTGCGTGAAATAGCTAATATCATGGGCATCGCAAATGATCGAGTCCATTTAAGTTTGCATGAAGAACTACAGATAAAAAAGTTTTCTGCAAGATTTGTCAACAGTTGCCCAAAAACGCATAAGAATGAATTAGAATGAATAAGAATTTCTCAGGTTTGTTTAGAGCGTTAAGAAAAATAAAATTGATTTTAGGCGTCGTTTCATAAATGTTGAAGAGCCATGGAACCACCACTATACTCCAAAGACAAAATTACAATATAAGCAATGGACAGAAGCTGAAGGAAGTGCCCCAAAGAAGGCAAAAACAATTCAATCGGCTGGTGAGGTTATGGCAACGTCTTTTTGGGACTTGAAAGATATTTTATTGATTGACTATTTTCAAAAGCGTAAAACAATAAGCTCGGAGTACTATTTCAACATTTTGGATAAAGTAAATGTAAAAATTCGAGATAAACGTCCTGGCTTACAACACAAGAAAATAATTTTTCATCAAGACAACGCACAGTGTTTTAACAATGGCTGAAATCAACGAATTAAAGTACGAGTTGTTTGATCACCCACCTTATTCTCCTGATTTAGCTCCCACTGTCTTTTATCTGTTCCCAAATCTAAAAAAAATTCATAGCTGGCAAGCGTTTTACCTCAAATCAAGATGCAATTACAGTTGTAAACAACTATTTTGAAGGTCTTGAGGAAAACTATTTTAATCAAGGGATAGAGTTGCTAGATAAGCATATTTACATATATTTATATAGAAATTACGAACAACATTTCTACAACTATTGTGAATTCAGACGAGACTATAACTTCACTTGTGAATTCAACAATAACTAATTTACTAATCCTCAGATTAGATGTTTCAGATATCAAACTGTTTTTTTTTTTTAGTTGGCAACAACTTTCTGCACACATTGAAATTGCAAATTTTGACATAAATTTCCGATAATGAAAAGCAACTTCAAAGGCTAACTTGGATAGTTTTTAATGACATAAACAAAATGATACGATTTTCGAATATGCCGTATTGCGATCAAACTTATCGAATTTTAAAACTCCGACTTTATATTCAAATTCAACCTTAAAATTATGAACAAAATTTTAGCACCACGACCCAAAGTTTATCGTACGTATTGAATGGCCTCCACAAGCACACAAATACATACATACAACAAATAAACTCTTAAACTACATAAGCAGCGAAAAAGTAAAAACCATCCAGAGAAAGAACTTTAGAGAAATTGCCAGTGATGTTGCTCTGGCTGATGATGATGACGACGATGTTGACTGTAAAAGTTTTGTTGAAGAAAAATAAAAAGCGAAAAAAAAGAGAAAATTGTTTGAGAAAAACAAAACTACAACAATTTGCCAAAAACCTAAAAGAAAGAAATTTTCGTAGAAAAACTTAAACCGTTTCCATAAACTCAAAATGAAATAAAGATTCAGCAGGACACTTTTGTGTAACCAAGGACTCTTTATAAAAATTTTTAGATTTTTAAGGAGAATTATAATTTGCCTTTTAAAAAAGCAACTTTTTTAAATCAAAAATGTTTTTGTTAAACAATTTCTCTAATAAAAGTAATCTACAACCATTTCGCTTTAATTAACCAAGTAAATGGTGCAACTCTCACAAAATTCTTAAAGAAATTATGTGAAATTTATTTTTTGGCATAAATGCACGGACTAGTAGACAACACAAACAACTAAATAAAGAAGCACAAACAAAAAATAAGAACTTAAAACATTTATAGCTGCATTTCAACATGACTTGAGATTTGCAACATGGTTTGATGTCTGGCTAAAAAACATATGGTAGGTTAGTTGGTAGGCAAATAACAACAATCACAACAAAAATCTTATCTAGAAGGCACCATTAACAAAACCGATCGAATAATATCGACAGTAAGGAATGCAGGAAACAGAATTGTGAGTTACGTTGGTAAAACGAAAGAAGACACAATTTCGGAAAATATTTTAGAAAACTAAAAACTTTTACTACGTCGTAAGAGACTTTTAAAATGTTTTACTTTGTTAAGTTACTTTGGAAACTTTTCAACCAAAAACATAAGTTTTACTTACATATTTTATCCATAATAATTAACAAGGTTTTTGTGTTGTTGTGCCACAAAAATTTAACAACATTTAAAGGATACATGAAATTACAAGTAAAATTCATATATTTCGCTAAACGCACACATTTAAAATCGTTATAGGTTAGCTGCCAAATACTTCTTAGTATTTGGTTAAGAACGCGACATTCCTAAGCCTTTAAGGTGCAAAGTCAATGAAAAGTCTTAACTATTTGTTTATTCCCTTTGAAATTCTATAATTTTTTTCTCCTCTCAAGTTTATTTGGCCTCATTTGTGGCTTTTACACAAACGTATTAAAATATTTCATGATTCAATTAAGGTTCATCAAAAAACTGTTTCATTTTTAGGCACTTCATTATGTATGTCTGAATTGTTATTTGAACTTTATGTAAAGATATTAATTTCATTACAAAAGCTCAGATACTTTCCAATTGTTAAATGTGTTTTTTGTTTGTTTGTTTGTTTGTTTGTTATGTTTTGCGATTTTTTAGTTGCTTCTAGTCAAAATCATCAAACATACTACTGAAATCATATAAACAGTTTACTACACTAATAAATTTTTGAATAAGTACAAAGTTTACAATACTCGCAATTCAAATAGCGTTTAAAGCATTTTCAAGGTAAAGAACGCGACATTAGCAGGATTTTTAAGTTAAAGCCTAATAAAAAAAAAATTATAATTATAATTTGTTTTGTTGGGTGTATAACTTAAAAATTATGAATTCCTAAAAGCTGGTGTATCTTTTGAAAGCGTTTTTTACATTTAGCAATTTATAGAGTGCCCGATAGACAACGCGTGGCGGACTATCAGTCAGAGGGTTGCGGGTTCGATTCCCGCCAAAGGCTCTGGGTGTTTTCTGCAGACAAGCCAAAAAGCTTCGCAGTAAAAAAAAAAAAAATGTATGTATTTGTCATTTTGAAGGTTACATATCTATTTATTCTCACTGAGTTATGAAACATTATTGTGAAAATAACACAAAGGTTTTTTGATTCTAAAATGTACAACTTTGTGTTAACAAAGGCAAAAGGTTTGCTTTACGTCTTTAATTACAATTAAAAGTGACACTGAAGCACTGAAGCTTGAAGCGTGAGGGCTTATGCGATTCAGAAGTAGAGATTTTGACACAAAAGATTATGTTCGCCCAGGCCATCCAACAAGACCAAGTTTTAAGACCAAGAATTTTAGGATGAAAATTGTTGTCAAACTCACCAACTGCTTCACAACTCAATCAGCAGCAGATTCATCCAGAATCATTGAAAATGGTTACTATATGTTCGAAATGCTGCTTAAACGCTATAATTTTTATACTGAATAATTACTTGCGATGAAGAATGGCCAATCAGCCGAATCGACAGCAAAAGCATCTGATCTATTTATTATGAGCTGCTGAAATCTGGCCAGAGCATCACAGGGGCTAAAAATGCACGCATTGGTTTAAAAATTACCCATGAAAGCGTAATATTCCACATGACAACGCACACTGCGGCAATAAATCAATTTGAACCGATTTGGATAATTTTTGCACAGATGGTTAAAAACTATCTAAAGGTCATGTGTGGAAAATTTCATGCAAATAGCTCCAGTGGTTTTCTATCCCGAGCAGCGCAAAGTTGAAGTATGTGAACAAGTCTCAAATGTGATAGTTTTCTATGTCATATTCAAAAGCTTGTTACTTATAAACTATATACCGAATGTACCTTTTAAGTATTTTTCCACTTAATATAGACATTAAGCATTATGTAAATTAAAAAAAAAAAAATTTAAAATTTTAAAAAAATTTCCTTTGACAATATATTTTGATCCGAAAAAATAGACATTTATGATTTTCCGTTGGACTTTTAGTTGTGTGCGAAGCAGTGCGACACATGGTGTCCTATACCAAATTAAAGCTGAGAGTCTCAGCTGCGCATATTTGCCCGCCGAAAAAACAATGAAAAACCAAAAAATTACAGTAAAAAATATGCGTTATTTTACGTGCATTCTTTCTTTCTTTGCTACTCGTACACGTAGCCGGTGCCAATTTGGAAGCGAGAAATACGAAAATTTCTTTGCATGTGTGCTATATAAGAAAAAACTTAAATTCAGAACGAAATTGAAGCTTAAAAAATTAGATTATCACGAACATGTCAAAAAGTTGTTAATAAATGAAATAGACTGAAACTGACAAAATTTTTGTATTGGGGTTGTATGGGGGTGGGTGTTACAGTGGGCGGATTTTTTTCATATTTTCAAAACAGCATTTAATAGATGTTATATGCATTTTCGCGTAAAATAAACATTCTAGTTACAAATTTACAGAAGATATGGCATTTTCTAAAAATATCATTTGTATGGGTGGTGGGCTTAAAAATGGACGTATTAAGTTCATATTTTCAGGAGCTCATGCTACAATTATAATATTAATGTTTTATGAAAATTGAGTTGATATGTTTAAAATCGTGAAAGTTATGCCACATTTTCTATTTAAGTTGTATGGGAGGTGGGCGTAAAAGTGGGCGTATTTTTGTAAAAAAAAAATTAAAATTCTTAAAAAATTTAAAATAAATGTGTGCAAAATTTCATAAAGCTTCGCAACCTCCTTGATTTATGGCCATTAAATACACTACACGGGCACAGTGTGCGCCGTCCTGTTGAAAACAAATGTTGCCAATATCCTCCTCTTCAATTTTTGTGAACAAAAATTCATTCAACATGGTCCGATAACGATCGCCATTGACTGTAACGGCCACTCCTTGCTCATTTTCGAAGAAAAATGGCCCAATTATGCCTCTTGACCGAAATCCGCACCAAACTTGTTTCCGAGTGGCAATTCTTTATACATGCTGTTCGTCTTTGGAATTTGCTCCCTCATAACATTCAGCTCCTTAGTAATGCAAACGCATTTAAGAAAAATCTTTTTGAACACTTTAAGTGATTTTTAAATTATTTTGTTTAAAAAACTTCCTAACTTTGATTTTTATATGGGTACTTGTACATACAACTTCATAACATTTTTATTTAATTTAATTTAATTTTATTTCCATTTTACTACTGTTTTCATCTTTTTATTGATATTTTTTTTTCTTCTTTCTTAATTTTTTAACCTTTCACATTTTTTATTATGTTCTAATTGTTTCAATCGTAAATTATATTTATTGTAAAATTATTTTTTACTTATTTTCGTACTTTGTCTTCTTTATTTGTATTCTAAACTTTAATTCAATTAACTTTAACTTTAAATCTAAAATTCCTGTACTTTAATTATAAGATTTAATCTTGTTGTACAGGATAAACACATTAAATAAATAAATAAATAAATAAAAAAATACAGTGACGCGTTTTGGGTGCATCGGCTTTTCAATGTATGCGTGCGGGTTTTCTGTGCCCCAAATGTGACAATTTTGTTTGCTTACATACCTACCAAGATCAGAATGAGAGATGAAAAGATGATCTTTCATTCTGCAACATTACCATGATTTTCAAAGTAATGTCGCAATATTTCCTAGCGTTGTTCAAGCGTTTACATAAACATATTCGTTCAGCGGAAGGATAAAACTAATTATCTGTCAAATCAGACATAAGCACGAAATAAGCACTAGTTGAAAAAAAACGTTAGATGGCGGACCCGTTATTATTTATTAAATGGGCTTGCGGGATATTTTTGAAATAAATAAATAAATATACTCATAATGTCCTAGAAATGGGTTTATTAACATTTTTAATTTGTTGACCTATCTTTGGAAATACAAGTATTGATGGCGTTAATAAATTTTGACTTTTTCTATTAGTTTACACAGTTATGTTCGCCACTGTAAAAAACGAATTATTAATATGTGTAATTGTAATTGTTTTGAAGTTTGTTTAATAAGATGTATTAAAATGTATCTTCAATATTTTTTGTTTATTTCATTTACTTAATACTGCTCGTATTGCTATTATTTCCATTAACTTTATTTTAAATTAAAAGTCTTTACCCAATTTTAGCTGAGTGTAATCTACACTTCCATAAAAAAAAATTAAAACGGCCACAGATACAAAAGAATCCAGAGGAATAAAAACAATAATAGAAAATTTCAACAAAAACCTGATTTTTGTTTTTGTACTTTTATTGTACGTATTTAACTATTTGTTTTTATTAGTGATATTGTTGTTGCTATTGCTGTTTTGCAAAAGCCCCACAGTTAGTTCATTTGAGGGGCTGCAGTAATACAGCGATACAACAAACAAACCAACAAAATACAGCATAATACAGCCATTCAGACAGATACACGAACGGTCGGAGGGAAGGACAGACTGATAGAGATACATTCAAACAATTTTTTAATTTGTTGTAAGTTATTACGCCAATATTTACCGTAAGTTTAAGCATCACTATGGTCCAAATAATAATAATAATAAAAACCTGGCTGGGTTGATGTTTCGCTTTGTTGTGTTTGTTTGAATTTTATTTGTTGTTTACTTCGCTGTTTGTACTATTTATGGTTTAAAGTAGTTTTTTGTGATTTTTTTTTTACTTTATATTTGTTGTTGTTGTTTTTTATTTTTATTATTTAACTTAAGATACATGTAGATTTATTATACTTTTACCAATTATTGATTTGAGTGTTTATGTCCGTATGTACAACTAGTTCCTGCTGTGTGTTTTTAGCATCGATTTGAATGTTTTTGTTGGAAAAAAACAACATCTTGTAAGATGGCCAATTTTATTAACGTTTTTTTTGTTTTTGTTAACAAAAATAAGAGAGAGAGGTTTATTTTTTTGCTTATTAAATAAATATTCAATCATTATTAATGTTGAACTTTTTAAAATGTTTGTTATGTGTGGTTAAAGGTTGTGTAGTTTTTATGAATTAAATACCGAAAAGAGTTATTGGAAATTTGGTTTTTAATTAAGAAACTATTTCTTAGTGCTATTTGCAGAATAGATTCACCTCAACAAATTTTATAGATGATTTGCAGGATCTCGTCTAAGCTACAGTTTGATTTATTAGTTAAGTAGTTGAATTTCTTACAAAACAAATTCATAATATTATTACTCAATAAAATAAACGCAAATTAAAATCCTAGAAAGTTAATTTTTTTAAATTTTTATATTAAATCATAATTATTCGAATCAAATATCGAATAAACTGAAAAAATTTGCGTAAAGAACCGAATACATATTTGAATTTGTTTAAAATATTGTTTCGAAATCTTTATTCTTGATTACTACGATAAAATTTTACAAATTGTAATAAGATTTAAAAGAAATCATTCAGATCGTCATAATTACTAAGATTTTTTTTACAAAAATATTCGGATAATATTCGAATAAATCAACGAATAATCGAAAAATCTTCGAATAAATAATAATAATAAATAATAATTGCACAAAGTATTCGAATAAAATAACAAATAATTGGTAATAATTATAAAAATTAAAAAAAAAATAAATTTTTCCCAAAAATATTCGGATAATTATTCGAATAATATAGCAAATAATTTGCAAACATTTTCTTAAAATTTTCTTTTTTAGATTATTTTATTGAATAATTATAACGACTCAGAATTTTTAGATTTTTCAAAAAAAAATATTCGAATAACTACTCAGACTGAGACTGAGACTTAGCTGGGTACCGGGTCATTCCAACATCAGTGGAAATGAAATGGCTGATGAGTTGGCGAGACTCGGCTCAGATTCGGAGAATCCTGATTGCCAGGCGGCGGTCAGGACTCCAATAGATTTCTTTTATGGGAAAATCAGGGAATGGGTTCTAGGCGAGACAAATAGGGCCTGGGGAAACCGAACGGACTGCCGAGTGTCAAGGACGATATGGCCGGTGCTCAGGAAGACCGACTCGGAATCGCTACTGGGCGAGACCAAGGTCTGCGTAAGATAATGGGATCTGACTTGTCAGACATATGCGGGTTATGCGAGGACCCAGAGGAGCTGGAGACGATCGTGCACATTCTGTGCCATTGTCCCAGATTACAAGTTAGCAGGTTGAGCTGGCTAGGCAGTAGATTCATAAGCGAATTAGGGGATGTCTCGAGCTGTAGGCTCGGGGATCTCAAAGGATTCGTAATGAATATGACCTGGCTGCGCAACAGGGGAAGGGGCTCTGTGAATGCTTAGGTGTTTCGCTCTTGGAACGTACTAAGTGTCTCAATTCTTTTCCGAAAGGCATCACAATGGACCGTATTGGTCTCTGGGTGATGGTGTGGGGACAACCTCACACCGGCCTTCTAACCTAACCTACTCAGATAATGTAACGAATAATAATAGAATAATCGGTTAAATTTTCCTGAACATTTTAGTTTTTAAATTCTTCTATTGAATAATCATAATTACTATGATTTTTTAGAGTTTTACAAAACATATTCGAATAATGTAACGAATAATGGATTAAAATTTCCTGATCATTTTAGTTTTTTGATTTCTATATTGAATAACTATAACTACGTACTCAGATTTGTTTAGATTTTTTCAAAAAATATTCGAATAATGTACCGAATAATCGATTAAAATTTCCTGAAAATTTTAGTTTTTTCTAAAAAAATATTAGGATAATTATTCGAATAATATAACGAATAATCGGTTAAAATTTCCTGAAATTTTATATTTTAGATTATTTTATTGAATAATTATAACTACTCACATTTTTTTATGTTTTTCTAAAAAAAATATTCGGTTAATGTAACGAATAATCGTTTTAGATTTTTCCAAAAATATTCGGATAATTATTCGGATAATATAAGAAATAATTATTAAAAGTTTCCTCAAAATTTTACTTTTTATTTTTTTTTTTTTTGTTGAATAATTATAATTACTCAGATTTTTTAGATTTTTCCAAAAAATATTCGAATAATATAACGAATAATCGATTAAAATTTCATAAACATTTTATTTTAAAGATTCGTTTATTTGCTACAGATGTTGTAGAAAAATATTTACATAATAAAAAACAGGCATAATTTAAAAAAAATAAAAAAGCAAGCATTCTAAAAATTAAAAAAAAATAAATTATTTAGATTTTCCAAAAATATTCGGATAATTATTCGAATAATATAACGAATATTCGGTAAACAAAACTGAAGAAAATTTCAGTTTTTAGATACTTTTCGAATAAAAAACCGTGTAATTTAAAAAAAATAATACTACTTTCTGGCAAAGCAGTTAAGACATTACTTTCTTAGAAAGTATTTTAAACCAGATTCCTGTTTAAAAAATGGTAAAAAATTAAATTTTTTAAAATTAAAAAATAATTTTTTTTTGACAGGAATAAAAAAAAAACTCATCTAAAAATAAGAAAATAAAAAGTGAGTTATTAATAACTCGATTTTCCAAAATACTTTGAACTTTTTATGTTTAAATTAAGTACAAACAATTTGTTCAAAACCCCAACGAAATCCTTTCTTTTTCACCATTAGTAGCTAAAGAGACAAGTGCTGTTTTATTAGCCAAGGCAAATTTATTTTACGCATTTCAAGATGTAAAGATATTGATTACGTTTGGCTCGTAATCATATTTTAAGATTTCAGTTTATTTCCTATATAAATTACGAAAGTTAAAGTTGTTTCAAACGTTTCTAAAATGCCTTTTTGTAAGAAAACTAAACTCAGAAAAACAAAAAATATATAATCGTGGGAATTTACTGCATTCAAAGCTGTCGACAAACGTTAAACTATCGCCATATGTGTGTCATTACAGTGGTTATTTCTGAGTTGTTTTCGTTGCTGAAAAAACTAAACTTTTATTAGATTTTATTAAATAAAAAAAAGCGACTAAAAGGCACCGTTAATATGTGCAGTGCAGTGCAGTAATAGTTGTTGTCAAACTACCAAAAACTATTTAACAGTTTTGTTTCTGTTACCAAAATACAGGCAAATAATGCTGCCAATGTATAGAGCGGCTTGCTATAGCCGTTATTATTGTGATCGCTGGTTGACGTCGCGTCGTCGGCTGGTGTCTCAATCACATTAAATTCGAATACCAAAAACCCATTCACTTTTTTTTCTTTAGCTGGTTGGTTGCATTTTCTAAAAATAAAAAAAATCACACTAAACAAAAACTGTAAAGTAGTAGTTTTAGCCCCAAAAACAAACAAGGAACAAACTAAAAAAAAAACAACAACAACAACAATATAATGAAAATTGTTATTTTTTTTTTTTTTTGTAAAAACTATTCAGATCACCACAACAACTTGAACAAATACACAGCAAATTTAAGCTTCAAGTTTTTTTCCCCCAGTTTTGTAGGCCCAAAAAAATCATTCATTCGCAAAGATTAAAAATGTTTATAAGAAAAAAAAACATCAACACAAAATTGAAAATGAAATGTTTACAATAACCATAACCCAGCAAAGATTTTATTTAAACGCAAAATGTTAAGAAAAAAAATTAGTAACAACTGAAAATAAATGCATGTCAGTTTGTATAGATTATTGCTAAATCTAAAGTATTGTTGCAAGAAATATAAATAAATGAAAAAATCAAAGACAAAACACGATTGGTCTGCTGCTAGGCTTTGGTTAGGTTAACTTCAATGTTTTAGCGCTTTGGCTTTTTGTAATTTGGTTGCTATTTTGGCTGTTGGCATTTTGTTACTTCTAACTATTTAGTGGTGGTATTAAAACCTTTCTACAATATTAAAAAAAAAAATAGTAGTAAATTATTTGAAAACAAATTTTATTGAAGACCTGTCGATAGTACTTATACAATTACATTGCGCTTACACTGCATGTAAAATGAGTGTAGATTTTGGGTTTAAACAAGGAATTTATTTAGTGTTTTAAGCAAATTTTAACACTCTACAGCAAAAAAAAGTGTTAAAAAAGTAAAAAAGACACTGCTATGAAATATTCTTTATAAAATTATTAAAAATAACTCAATTGCTTTCTTCCTTTTGCTTAACCCTTTAACGCCTAAGACCGTCTGTCATCAGTTGAGTGTTAAAAAACCGTTTAGCCACTAAGACCGTCTACAGACTGTCTTCCTTGTTTTTGTCCTGGAGCTTTCCAGGAGTATTTTTCCCAAATTGGAACTGAAATTCGTAATTTGCAGATCAAATACATGCTAGAACAAAAATTTATTTCTGCAATTCAGGTATTTAAGGACTAAATTCAGCAATTTCTACTTAGTAATAACTTTAAATATTCACCTCTTCATTATCCTTTATAATAGGTAATTACGTGCGGCAAGCACAACATTTAAAAGATTTGGGAAAATTGTATTATCTACCTTGGTAGATTCACAAAATATATAATATGCATTTCCCATTTTATAAGCCAATTTCAAAACACCAATCCCAAAAAATTTAATTCTTCTTATTCATAATTAACAATATTCTCATAATTATTCGAATAAATTAAAAATATTTGCACTAAGAAGCGAATAATCGATTTTTTTATAAATATTGTTTGGAAATGTTGCTTCTTGATTATTACAATAAAATTTCTCAATTAATAAAGGTACGGTCACACTTGGCAAATATTTGGGAAAAAGACGTAACCACTAAATAATAATAATATATGAACTTGTTTATTTATTAAAAAAAAACTTTATTTATTTCGGACAAGACACAACAAACATTTAGTTTTATTTTATTTGATGCTGTTTGATCTTGCAAAACTCTTGTAAGAGTAAACACCGTCAAACAAATTTGTGCTAAAAAAAGTGGTTAGGCCTTTTTGAGTGACTGTTTGCCAAGTGTGACCGTACCTTAAGACTTAAAAAAATATTTTGATATTTATTTATTGAAAATTCGGTTTTATTTTGAATAATTTTTTACAAAAATATTCGGATAATTATTTGAATAAAATTACGAATAATCTAAAAATATTCGATTAAAGAATCCAATAGATGAAAAAAATAGAAAATTGTTCCTAATAGTTGTGTCTGGCACATTACGCTAAAATTTTACAATAACTAAGATTTTTCCAAAATATTCGGTTAATTATTCGAATAATATAACGAATAATCAATTTTTGATAATTTTAGTTGGGCTTGAGTTCATTAAATTTAATTTTCATTAAATTATTATTTTTACTGAAAGTAGGAATTGTTTTTACAACATGAAATCTTATTAAAATTTATTGATAATTTTTCTTGGCTGAGCTGGGGATCGAACCTGGGTTGAATTTACATATTTCAAGAATCACCACATTCTCTCATCAGAATTCTTTGAGTTCTAACCTCTTTACCACTGCGGTGCCTGCTAGCCAACAGTCAAACATCAATCTTTAACCAGTGGTACTGGTGGTATAACGAATAATCGATAAAAATTTCCTAAAAAGTTTTCTTTTTCAATTCTTTTATATAATAATCTAATAACTCAGATTTGTACAAGAAATTTGCTAAATGTTGTTATTAAAAAAAAAAATCCAAATTATTTAGACTTTTTCTAAAAATATCCGCATAATTATTCGAATAATATAACGAATAATCGGTATAAATTTCCTTAATATTTTATCTTTTAGATTTTTTTATGTACTAATTATAATTACTCAGATTTTTTACTAAAATTTGCAGATAGTTAATTTAAAAATTTGCATTGTAAGGTTAAAAAAAATTAATTATTTAGATTTTTCAAAAAAAAAAAAAAAAAAAAAATCGGATAATTATTCGTTTATATATAACGAATTTTCGATTTTTATTTTGAATAATTACAATTACTCAGATTTTTTTTGAAGCATTTGCGGATAATTATTCGAATAATCCAAAAATACTCGAATAAAGAATCGATTAATTAAAAAAAGTCTTGGCAAATGCTTCCTATTGGTTGTTCCTTGAATATTACGCTAAAATTTTGCAATTATTAAGAATTTTCTAAAAAAATATTCGGATAATAACTCGATTAAATTAACGAATAATCGGTAAATATTTCCTAAAAAATGTATTTTTTAGATTACATAAATAAAAAAAATATTCCAAATTATTTAGATTTTTCCAAAAAAATATTCGAATAATACCCTGCAATTTAATTTTTTATATTATTTTAATGAAGATATATATTCGAATAATTCCAAAAATATTCGAATAAAATACTATGTAATTTAAAAAAACATGCATTGTAAAAATTTAAAAAAAAATCAAATTATCCGGATAATTATTCGTTTATATATAACGAATAATCGGTAAAAAATTTTAGATTTGTTATTTTGAATAATTATAATCATTAAAATTTTTACAAAAATATTCGGCTACTTTTTCGAATAATCCAAAAATATTCGAATAAAGAATCGAATAAATTAAAAAAACTTGGAAGATGTTTCCTAATGGTTATTATTTGAATATTACGCTAAAATTTCACAACTATTTTGAGTTTCCCACAAAATATTCGGATAATAACTATATGAAAATAATGAATAATCGCTAAATATTTCCTGATCTTTTTTTTTAAATTCTTATGTTAAATAATGATAATCAATTCCAAACTGTTTTGATTTTTCTAAAAAAATATTAAATAATATAACGCATAATCGAAACAAATTTCCTGAAAATTGTATATTATTGAGTAACTATAACTAATCAGATTTTGTTTTACAAAAATTTACACATATTTATTCGAATAATAAACATGCGTTGTAAAAATGAAAAAAAAATGTTCTGAAAATTTTATCTTTTAGTTTATTTAATTATAATTACTCATTTTTTTACATTTGCAGATAGTTATCCAAATAATTCAAAATATATCCGAATAAAAAACCGCATTATAAATTGACAAGTCTCAATTATTTAAAATAGACCTTAATTTATTGACTAATGGTCCCAATGGTTAGTTTCTATCTCATTGCTAAAGCTTTATATAGATTGTCAGATCTTACAACGTTGTACGAAAAATGTTCAGAATATGTCTAACAATCGTGTGAACTTAAAATTTTTGTCTGCCATCTTTGTAAGAAAAAGCTAACAATTTTTCAATGTCAGTACATTGCTAGCACATTGCTAGATCTGACAACATTGTATGATCTGACAACCGTCTATACATAACTTAAGCAAAGAGAAATACTTTTCTAAAGTTTTATCAAAATCCGCCTACAAATACATAAAAGTAAAAGTAGTTATTGGGTTCATGTTTCTCATATTCGACAAAAGTTATCAAATTATGTTTTAAATTATTTTATTTATTTCGCTAAAACTGAGCAACAATATAAGTTTATTATTGAGAAAATTTGTGTTTTCATGCAATCCTTGGAATTCAAAATTAATTTATTCATTAGAGTTTTATTGTCGTATAAAATATAGAAGAGACTTTCTTGAGGGGTATATTCACTTCTTTTCTTCCTTTCTTCTTTTTTAAAGGTTAAGCTCTTATTTTTTTGTTGCTTCCAATATATTATATAAATATGGGATTAAGAACGCGACAACAATTTATCATCTAGAGATGTTCAAAATAATTTGTTAAAGAGAAATAATAAAATGCGGCTTTCCGTGGATATTTTAAATTGTATTTGCATTCCTCTTTTCTACAAGCTTCAGTATCATTTAGCCAGCGATTATTATAACGCGACATAAAAGCTAATATTACTCTTTTATTAACCTCATTGGTAATGTACTGCTTTCTTTACTGTTTTATAATGTATTCTTGCAGGTTTAAAAATACAACTTCTATCTTTCTTAACAACTTTTACTGTCTGAATCTACTGCATATTTTCATCTTTTCAAATTTAAGAGACCTTTTAGTCTATCATCTGCATTACAGCAATATTCTTCATACTAGGGGTCTCTTTTAATCGTATCTTTTCAAATAATGATTTGTTGGTTAACTTCTTGATTACGCATCTTAGATAATAAGCATCTATTTTTGAAAAAAATTGCACTTATAATAACGCATGCGACACAGTTTGATAATCAAAATTAATCGAGCTTTATTTAGCTCCGTTTCAATTTTTGTATTAAATTGTTTTTAATAAAAAAAATTTCATGAGAGAAAAGACAAACATTTTTTCCAGGGCAAAAAAAGACAAAACTTTTAAAAGTCACCCGTACTATTGTGTGCAGTGTAAACGGCTTGAAAATTTAGCCTTCCACGTGTATTATTAAAGTATGGTTTGCTTATTTTATGTGACACTATTGTCATATAGAAGACAACGACAACCAAAACAAAAACAACAAGAAAAAAAAACATTCACAAATTTTTGCAGTGTTTTCAACACTGATGTGAATGCTCAAACATTAATATGCCCTGCAGTTTTAAAGGTAGCTTTTGAAAAATTTAAGCTAGCTATGAGTAGTATGAGTTGTTTTGTCGTTAACATCAAGCTCTATAACAATTACACCAAGAAATTAGACAGTTGGCAATGAAAGCAAATAAAATAGCCAATGGAGAGATGTAGGTATATTTGAATAATGCGCCAGTAATTTCCCTGGTCTTACTGTTAATTCAGTCAATTCAGCATGGTCAAGACTAGATTAATGGGTAAGAAGTAGTTAATGCTTCTATTTAATTCGTCCTTTGTAAACTAGTACCATGTACTGCAGGGTAAGAACAAATATTTGTGAGTGTATTACGGCTATGTGTGTTCAAATAGATTGAGTACCTCCACAAATTTTGAAGTATGTTTGACAGTTATTTCGTCTAGGTTATGTCAGTTCATAGCGTTTATTGTATTGTTCATTTTGTTGATGTTGTTGTTTTTTTTTTGTGTGTGTTCGTTTTGTGCTACTCTGGGTAGACATTTTTTATATTTTGTTATAAATTTATTGATTTGTGTGATTTTTTTTATGGTCAGATACCCTACAGTTGGACAATAGGGGAGTAATGGACAATAGAGTTATATACCAGAAAATATCCTTTTAAAAACTTAAATTCAATTTGAAGATTTTTGCATTTTTTCTAGATGCTAGTTTTTGTCGCGTTCTTTATCCTATGTTTATTGCGAGTATATTGAACCAAGCACAGTGATATCAATATGTTATCCAAAACTTGAAACAATACATTTTTGATTTCTTTACTTTCTAGTTAAATTCAAAGGCATAAAAATGTCGCATTCTTGATTATTTTGAAAAATTAAAATTTTAAAATTTGTTAACCGAACTGCTGGCGCATGATTTTATGTGCAAAAATCTGTACTTTATAAATCAATTTTTAATAAAGAATAGATTTTATATAAACAATAGTTTTTCTAGTATTTTATTGCCGACCATTATCAAACTTATTTATAATACATTTTTTTTTATGTCTTTCCTATTTCAACAAAGTTATTGTCACTTTGTGAATATTGCCACAAAAAATAATAATATGTAATAACAACGACAACAAGCAGCAAATACAAATCCTATAAAATATATATTGACAAACCCTCAAAAAATTGTTTGGAAAACGATTTTAAATAACATTAAGCCGAAAGAAATACCCAAACAAAACATGTAACAAAATATTTATGGATTTAAAGCAAAGCACTTGTGCACTAACTGAATTGTAACTTAGAATGTATGTGTGTTGATGTTTTTCAGCAAATTGTAGATACAAGAAAATTGTTACTTGTTCAATATCTGTGTATTATAACTGACAGTTTCCCAGCCAGTCTGCCTAAACAAACAGCCTGCCTAGCCGCCTGTCTATCAATTTATTTGGCAGTTTGTCAAAGTATAGTATAAAAATTTAAACAAACTCCCTGTTTCTCTTATGACGTTATGGTCGTCTATCTCTTAAACAGTAGAGTAGAGTATTTTTATGTTTCTTTATATTCACAAACAAAAATTCCTTTTCATTTTCAGATCGTGACTCAATTTTGCAATAATTTGTGACTTGTTGTTGTTGTTTGCTATTATTTTTTTTTTTGCACTCATTGAGTCGATTATTGAGGGTTTGTAATTGTTGTTGTTGCTGTTGTTATTGTTTTGTGGCACCAAGTATTTATTTTGCTGCCACAACAATCTGTACCTGCTCATAATGTCTGTGATTGAATGAATAAATGTTTTCATATCATTTTAATAACGTTAAGGAGATACAACCATAATTGTATTAGAGCAAAATTTTACGAGGGTAACATGACGGACCGAACAAATTCTACTGAATTTAATTAAATTCTGCGGTGGTTATTGGTATTTGATTTTTTTCTGTTGTTTTTTATATACCACACTTGCGCTCAGATGTCATACAACAAATTTGAAATACATATTTTAATTATTAAAGTTAAAGATTTGATAAGAGGGGGGGGGGGGGGTGCGTATGAGTGATTATTTATGCAAGATTTATATTAAATATAAAACATAATCGCCTAGGTTCTATATTCCACTACGAAGTGAAACTGAAATCGTTTTCACTTCCACATAAACTATTTCGCGGCGTTCTAAAAACGAGTTAAACTTTATTCTGGGATAAACCAAATTTTAAACGATATTTTACTTTTGAAATCATGATTGTTTTTTATGTGCTATGTAGAGCTTTTATATTAACAAACAATTTACTTAATGTTTAATACAGTGTACATAGTCCGATGTTAATATCTTAAGCTTCAAAGTTGGTCGAAATATTGGAAATAAATAAAATATAATACAAATTAAAAACGAACAAGAGTTTTCATATTTTTAATAAAAGGGACCTCAAGCCGAACTAATAAAATAGAAGGATTTTGAAATCATTTTCACAAAATTGAAAACACAAACTTAATGAAAATTTCACTTCCATTTCATTTTACAAATGCAGAACCAAGGTGCATTTTAGGGATACAACAAATATCAAAATGGTCCTATCCATACAATGTAGTGCATAAAAAAAACACTAAAAACTGCATCTTTAGATTTTCGATATCGTTAAAAAAGGTTCCGCGTCAAATGCAATTAAGTTTGGGATCAGTAATTTCTAAAAAAATAAAAATATTTTCTTTATAAATTCATTAAATGATAAATAAATTATAATTAGTAATGCTAGATGGCTTTCTAGAGCAATTCTTGCGATTCTAGCTTACATACTAATTCCAAAGAATCGTAGCAAATTGTATGCAATATGGGAATTTATATGTGGCCCTTGGTACAAAATTTGGTTTTCAGACCATTGTTACAATAAAAATGACTTGGAAGCCTTAAACAAATCATTATCGGGCTTTACTAATGATCAGAAATGCTTTCCAAAAACACAACACAGCAACATTTGTGCGGAACGCACCATCAAAGTCGTAAAAGATAATTTCACCCAATGCAAATCAACACGAATTCTTAATCTTAAGTTAATTTCACTTAACAAAGAAAGTTTTTAGAAAATGTAAATAGTTAAATAATTATAAAATAAAAATTTTTTAAAAAATAAAAAATTTTGAAAAAATAAAAAATTTTTAAAAAATAAAAAATGTTCAAAAATAAAAATTTTTGAAAAAATAAAAGTTTTGAAAAAATAAAAAATTTTGAAAAAATAAAAAAAAATCTTAAGGGGCTTTCACAAATCGGCTTCGACGCGGCACGTTTTTGTTCCGAAATGACCTGAGGAAACATTTTTCGGTTAGGGCCTTATTTTGGTTGTACCCCTAGTGCATATTCTTCTTTTGAGTGTCATTTTAATTAATAAGTCATAATACAATTTACAGGCTTAGGTTATGTATGAAATCATTCAATCTTGTAGCAATTTTTTTATGAAAATTTTGTATAAATGTTACTGAATTTGCCTGATGCAGCTTTAATTTTGAATTTATTTCTGTAATGTTTGGCTGGCAAAACCATTTTTCCACTCTCATTATTTTTGCAAGATTAGTCTACACAAATGGCTACAAATTTCTTTACCTCCAGAATTTCAAAGATTCTTGTTGATATTTACTTAAACAAACTAAGCAGTTTATGAACAGCCATGCGGAACCATTCCCGATATATTAATGTTCGAAAGTTATTTTGGCTATTATGGTGCGAAAATTACAAACGAAATGGCAAAAATTAGCAGTCCCACGGTCAAGAACGTGATAATAATATGTCATTGAGGTAAAAAATTAAGAAATGTAAAATTTCGCGAAATTGTGTTAACAAATGATGTTTCTGAATCAAGAATGCGACATCAAAAGAAAAATTGGTGTTAAATTTCCATATATTTAAGAATTTGGTAGTTCTATCAAAAAATGCTTGAGCTTGTTTGTCAAAAAAATATTTCGAAAAATACAATCTAGTTGCTAGAATTTTTAGAAATACAAAATGATTAAATAGTCAAGGCTGTTAATGATTATGAACTGGGGCCAAATTACCGCATTCGATATCGTGTAAAATTTATCGTAATTGTCTTATTTGAGATTATGGCATTTGATATCGAGCAAGAAATTTAGTACATTTTATCATAATTTCGATATCGAAATCATTTTTCGATACGATAGCTAATTCGATCACGAATGCGGTAATTTGGCCCCTGATATAAATAGTTTAATAATATGATTTGTTTTGCTGCTAAAACAAATGGCTTATAAATGGACCATGGAACTTGGTTTATTATATTATTATACGTCTTTCTTTGTTGTAATTTTACCAGCACTTTTTTTCATAAATTTTATAAATTTCATTGATGGTATTGTATAAGTACTAGTTGCAGTAGAAACCCCGATCATGTTCAGCCCCTAGTGGCTATACACCTAATTCTGTTTTTACACGGTAATTGGTTCCAAGAAACTTCGTGTGAAAAAACCGTGTAAACAAAGACATTGATCGTATGCAAAATAGGTGATTGGTTCCTTATCTCTAAAACCTATTGAAATTAGTGCAACAACTATTCTGGTTTATAATATTAAACCACATGTACATACAATTTGTTTTTACACAAGCATAGTTATTGGCCTCTATTATGAGCTGCATTCGACAATCGACAAGCAGGTCTAAGGTCATAGGTGCAAAACATCAATTCGATAAGCATGGAAGATCAGTAAAACTGTTGCCAATTTTAATATGCTTGAAATTGTTCTGCCCTTTGATCATTGTTGCACCAGTTCATCAATAATGGAAAGCAAGTCCACAACAGCTTTTATAAATC
This sequence comes from Bellardia pandia, assembly GCA_916048285.2. Classification (NCBI taxonomy): domain Eukaryota; kingdom Metazoa; phylum Arthropoda; class Insecta; order Diptera; family Calliphoridae; genus Bellardia; species Bellardia pandia. Next base: position 53,809,943 of record OU696531.1, read on the forward strand.
TGTAAATAGAATTTATAATACTCTTGTTAAAACCTCATCAAAAAATAAACTCAAGTGATGAAATCCATTTCCAAAATGTTGGAAGCATCCGTCAGCCTTTTTCTGCTTCTGGCCAGTTCTAGTAAGGATTCGTCTGCATAAGACGAATCAACAAACCATAATTCCGTGGTGGTCATTTTCAATTAAATTTATTTTTCTTTAAGAATTTGTAACCAGCTGATAGAAATGTACTATTGTGAATAACCCAAAAAGAGTGACTTTCACAATAGCGTTTTTTCATCCAAATGAAAATTCGTTCGATAAGCATTTTCGACAACAATCGAAAATCGAATTTTGCTCATAATAGGCCCCATTAAAAAAAAGATATGCACTCTAAGCTTAAAAGTAATGTAAAAAAAATGTTCATGTTCATTTGATTGTATGCACTAAAAGGGAATTAAAAGGTAAATTTGTTTGTATTCACAATTGCTCTGACCAGTAAATTTGTTTGTATCCACAAAAAGGAAATTCGCCTAAATTTGTGTTATGAATATAGTATTTCGCAAAAATTAAATTTAACCAGAAAAAATTTAAGCCCAAAAGATTTTGAATGGCACTAAATGGTATAAAATCGTGTAAACAAATTTAAAATTTAATTACAGAAATCATTGAAAAAATTTATTTATTCGAAGGTTTACTTCTAGTTAAATATAAAAATTTTTATTTGAAATTTATTTTTGTATACCTCTGTTATATGTTCTACATAGCTTTCCGTTGGAAAACATAAATGCAAAAACATACAGAAATATACAAAGAGACACTAGCAAAATGTAATGCATTTTCTGGCCTGCTAAAGCCTTCGTCAGCATTCTTTGTGTCTATTGGTGTTCATTTTCAAATTTTCTTATATTTAACTTTTCAACAGAGGTATACAAAAATAAATTTCAAATAAAAATTTTTATATTTAACTAGAAGTAAACCTTCGAATAAATAAATTTTTTTAAAAATTTCTTTACAATAATACTCGCAAGAGGAAAAATTCTCATATAGAAATCATTGAACTAATATTATCTTTTTTAAGAGAAAAGTTTTTTATTCTTTTTTTTTAAATTTGTTTATTTTCAAACCGTGTTAAATCATGACCGTGTAAAAAAGACTGTGTAAAAACAGAATTAGGTGTATATATTTAATAATACACGCTACGTGACAATATGACTAAACACTACCTGCTTGCTACCTACAAACTAAACTCTACAATTTTCCAAAAAAAAAAACTGCAACAGCTTTTGCTACAATTTAAAACATATTTACAAAACCAATAATACAACCAACTTCAGGCGAGAGTATGTATTGAAAAATGCTATGCGTACAACATAACGTTGCGTTGAGTTGTTGTTAATTCAACAATATTGAATGAAATCAATAATAATGAAACCAAATCTCAGCTTATGGGAATGTTTATCGATTTTTGCTACATATGATTCAATCCATATTCATTTATGTAGGTTACTAAGTGTGTGCTTAAAATTTTCAAATTACATAAATTTGTTTGAGTTGTAAAAGCGTTCGAATTTTCAGTGTGTGTGTGTAAATGTGGTCAAATTGTTTATTTGATTTGTGGGTTGGGTTCTTTTTTTTTTTTTTTGGTGTAGTGATTTTTTGTCCATAGCTATTTGCTTTTGCCATAAAGTACCCCATAATTTAATTTAAATTTAAATAAATATAAAAAATCTTGCTATTGTATTGTGTTGAGAACAATTTTTATACAAACAAAATTTAATTAAGACAATTTGTTGCTGCTGCTTGAGGTTGTAGTGAATTGATTTAAATGGTAATTTGAAATAATTTGTTTTTAAGTTCAGAGGTATGAGAAAAAGAAAACGACAAAAATTAGTCAGACATTTGAAATATAAGATTTAATGAAAAGTTTATAACCATCAAGGCTGTAATTAAAAGTACCAAAGTAATGAGTTTTTTTTTTAATTCAAATAATTAACAAATCGTGCCAAAAAATATAAACCTTAAAGTTTTTAAATTTTTAGTTTTATTTTTAATCTATAAATCATATTTTTGTCATGTTTATTTAACTATTTAACGAAAACTAAAAAAGTACTTTTTTCAAAATTGACTTTAAAGTGATTTTATGTCATTTATAGCTTATTTTTTAAAGTATTCGCTCCTATCGTAAATAAAAATTCCCCATGAAATTTGTTCCATTTTATTTTTTTAACATTGAATTTTAATAGGAAAAATGTGAAAAGCGAACAAATTTCATGAGGAATTTTTATTCACAATAGGGGTGATTATTAGAAAAATGCACTTTTTACCCTGGTACCAAAAAAGTACTTTGTTTTAAAACATATTTCATACCCTGGTACCAAAAAAGTACTTTGTTCTAAAACATATTTCATAAAAGTTCCAAAATAGTACTTTTTTATATTAAAAGTTTCTCTTAAATTTTAAAGGTGTTTGCGTGATTACACAATGTTTATAGTTTAATTTTTTTTCTCTAGGTACTTTGTTTCAAAAAGTTTTTCGTAAAAGCACCAAAAAGTACGTTTTCAAAATTTTAGTTTTTTTTTTTCACTTTACTTAATCCAGGCATCAAATATTTACACAGTTTTAAATCTTCAGCAATAGATATTTTTTTTTTTGTTAAATACTTCAAATTAATTATTTTCATTCTTTTGCTTAAAGTTTGTCTGTCACTGTAACTAATTTGTTGCCATAACATCTTCCAAATGATTTTGCAATTTGTTACAACTACAAAATAACAAAATTTATAAACACCTCATTTGTTTTAAGTAGCTTTTTTTAATAATCTTCAAATAAAAATTTTTCCAACAATTTTTTTCCAAAATCACATAAAACTTATTACCCAATATTGTATTATTTAAAACAAATAAAACATTCGCTCAGAAACCAAAACAAAAAGCCAAAACATAAAGCTGACCTCGAAGAACTAGTATTCGTTTGCAAACTCCACTGAAAATTGTTGAAAGCAAAAAAGTGCAAAAACCATGTAAGACTAACTGCACATTAAAGCTTCTTTTTTTCCTCTTTTCTAGCCATCTTGTTTAACCAATAAAGCGAATTATGTACAAAGAGTTGTAAGCCAAACTGTTTCATCTAGCAAAACACCTCCACAATCATCCAATATACCACCAGCCGACATCCCAGTCACTTTACTTACGAAACTGCAATACAATCACCTTTCAATCTCATTGACGAGTTCACAGATTTTGTTTTTGTTTTTATTTTTGCTTTTTTCTTGTTCGTTGTCTGAGCAGAGTTTGCGAAACGCCCCACTATAATACATCGTCAATGCCAAAATTGTTTACTAATCATAGCGAAAAATAACATAAGCAACAGCAACAACTACAACAAATATATTGAAAAATTATAAAAAATAAATCTTTTAGTTTATCAAATAACAAAAAAAATCAACAAATATATTACTATTATTAAAATGATGACAGACAGCGAGTGTTAATGTTTGGATTTTCGTATATATTTTCTTAAAGTCAAACAGTAAACAAGTTATAAAGTATAGTCGGTCAAGCCCGACCATATAATACCCTACACCCATTATATAAATAAAACAGTTTTTCAGAAATGGGCGTTATATGGGAGATATAACCTATTGTGGACCGATCATCCAAAAATTTAGTGTCATGATTTCTGAGAATATAAATATTACATACCTATATGTGTTAAACTCTAATTCGATATAAATACCTTTAAAAGATTTATGAAGCTTAAATTGAGAGGGTCTTATATGGGAGTTTCGACTAATTATGGACCGACCATTATAAAATTAGGTGGCATTATTTCTGTATATAAGAAACTTATTTGTGTCAAATTTTATTTGGATACCAACATTTTTAAGAAATTTATGATCGTTAAAGTGATTTTCGGAAGTGGGCCTTATATGGGAGCTACGAGTAATTATGGACCGATCTGCACAAAATTTGTAGATGTGATTTGGCTTCATTTACCACTCATTAGTAATTAAATTTGTTTGGATACTTGCATAATTCAAACATTTATGATTGGTAAGCCCCAATTTCGGGAGGACATTTGTATGGGGGCCAGGTGAAATAATGGACCGATATCCACCATTTTCAATCCCATCCGTCCATGGGCCGAAGAAATAGCACGTACCAATTTTATCGAAATATCTTCAAAATTGCGACCTGTACTCTGCGCACAAGCTTTATATGGACAGCTAGCCAGACGGACGGACGGATGGACGGACGGACATCGTTAAATCGACTCAGAAAGTGATTCTAAGTCGATCAGTATACTTTAAGGTGGGTCTTGGACCAATATTTCTGGGCGTTACAAACATCAGCACAAATCCAATAGACGCTCCCCACTACGGTGGTGTAGGGTATAAAAACACCGATAATAAATGTGATTTGCAACATATTTCAAATGACACTCGGCTACAAAAAGTCATCTCCAAGTATAATATGTGTTAAAATTTATTCAAGATTTGAATATAGCCCAAAAACTAGAACTCATTTTAGACTACATACAAACTGTAAATTGAAATATAATTGGAAAAAAACCATTTTGTTTAAACTTAAGTAGAAAATAAGGCTTTACGTTGTACAAGTCCTTGAACGATTTTCGCAGGTGACATGTATAAAGCGACATATTTTCAATTACTGTCTTTACAGATAGCAGCCATAACATAGCCCTAAAAAATAGTCTAACCCCCTGGCCGACTATGTCGAACGATAACGTTGGCTTAGATAAGACTTAAGACACAAACTTTTTATCGTATCTATTTTTTACTCAATCAAGTTTGTTTATTCCACAATCAAGTTTGTGTCTTAAGTCTTATCTAAGCGAACGCTATCGTTCGACATAGTGGACCAGGGGGAAAATGTCCAAACGTAAAGTAAACTGTTCACCGAACTCGCCTCTCAATTGGGACATTGTTTTGCGTGCTGTGTGGCATGTGGCGCCCTGTTGTTGAAACCACATGTCAGCTAAGGATGGCTCTTCCATTTTGGGCAAAAACAAATAATTTGTAATCATCCTGTCTTTGTCGTCTTTAAAAAAGTAAGGTTCAATGTTGCTATCGACCCATATTCCACACCAAACAGAATTCATTGGCAGTTCTTTCAATGCTTATGGCTACTGTTCTTACCAAATACGACAGTTTTGCTTGTTTACGAATGAATCAGAAATAAGCTTCTAACCATAAAATGGAACAAGTGCACGATGCACTTCCTTAAACGAGCATGAATTTTGATAATAAAAGTCAAAAGTTGTAGACCAAACTAAACATGTTACACCAAAACAGCTGAGCTGCCAAAAATAAGTTGCTAAAAAGCCACCCTTTATTAAAAAAGTCTTTCTATCTACAACAAATGATAGACAATAAACAAAACTCTATTGCGCAGTAGAAAGGCAAATTATGCTAAAGAGAAGTTTGATTTTTAAACCTGCAAACAAACACTGAGAAAACCAGTAAAGAGGGCGAAAAATTTATACAAACCTGAGAGGAAAACAGGTCGCGTTATAAATGTCGCATGCTACTATATCTTGAATATTGTGTTCCTAATGTGTAGTTAACAATGTAGTTAATGTTTTACCTTTAAATTCTTGCAACTTCAATCAACTTTCTGTTACCCCGTGTAACGTAATGAGCAGTTTGCATTTTTGTTTGATTTCTTCAGTTCAAACTCAATTGAAATAAAACTGACAAAACGTAAAGTTTGTTTATTGTATTGTTTAACAACAAAAAAAAAAAACAATACAAATTTATTGCAAACTTAAAATAATACTGGTGGCAAAAACAACAAAAATTTAAAACACTATGCACTGTTAGATACAACGATTCATGTACAGATACAAATAAATAATACAAAATAAATAAATATACCAACAAAATACAACAATGTACACGTTTAAACACTATTGTTTTTTGAGATTTTCTTGTGTTCCAGTTAGGTCAGGTTTCAAATGTGGTACATTTGACTGTAAATTTTATTGTACAACAAAAAGCAACAACAAAATTTATTTGAATTTTTGCTCGTGTTTGAATGCAAAAAACTTGAAGAGTATAACAAAAGTCCAACAAAATAATAGCAACTAAAACTAAACTAAAATAACAACGAAAACAATAGCAATAGCCGGCCATTGGAGTGGACCACCTTGTGTGACCTTCTTAATTTTTTTTTTTTATTATTATGGAATACCCTATAATGGGTAAGTATAGAATGAAAACAAACAAAAAAAAACCGCTTTAGTTAAGTATACCCCAAACATTTTAGGAATCCTAGTAGCATTTTAAACTATTAGGTCAGCCAAAGTCAAGAGTATACATCAATTATTGTCATTATATCCATTTAAAATAATTTGTTTATTAAGGCTACTGCTCTTAAAATATCTTTAGTGGTTTCACTTCATCCCTTATTCTTTCAGCAAACATTTTACCAATCCAAATATACATATTAAATTTATAAAAACATTTGTTTTTGAGAAAGATACACTAGCGATAGTGAACGTGACATACTTTAAAATCAAGCAGTAAGTTATTTCAGCTAAAGCCACTAAATATTGCTATGAATTCAACATTTTCAGCTGATTGTTATGAACGATCACGGAGCACTGGTAATAAACGAAGACTTAGGTACAAGAACGCGACATTCTTCAGCCAATATTTTAGCAAACTAAATATACATATTAACCCCCTTATTCATAAAAACTTACAACCGGTTTATAAGAGGTTTATAAAACAAATTTTGTATGGATAGTGAACGTGACATACTTTAAAATCTAGCAGTAAGTTATTTCATCTAAATCCACTAAAATTCAACATTTTCAGCTAATTGTTATGAACGATCACGGAGCACTGGTAATAAACGAAGACTTAGATACAAGAACGCGACATTTTTCAGCAAATATTTTATTAATCAAAACATACATATTAAATTTATAAAAACATTTGGTTTTGAGAAAGATACACGTGACATACTTTAAAACCAAGCAGTAAGGTTTTTCTGCTAGCCACTTAATATTGCTATGAATTCAACGTTTTCAGCTGATTGTTATAAACAATCATGGAGCACTGGTAATAAACGAAGACTTAGGTACAAGAACGCGTCATTTTTCAGAAAATATTTTACCAAACTAAATATACACATTAAATTTATAAAAACATTTGTTTTTAAGAATGATACACTAAATACAAGCAATAAGTTATTTTTGATATGATATGAATGCAACATTTTCAGCTGATTGTTATGAACGAACGATTACTGATAAGAAATGACGACTTAGGTACAAGCACGCGACATTAGAATATAATCATAAGGAAAATGTACCATAAATCGACCATTGTTTGGTTACCTTTAATCTAAATAATAAATTATTTCTACCATATTGCCCGCTGGTGACTAGCGTAATCTAAAGTCGGTTTATACTATTCAATTAATACTTCAAACCTTTTCAAAATACATTGTAAAGACATGTAAAAAAAAATGGCAAGATTATAAAAATATCCAACACAATACCGTACAAATATGGACATTATTGGCTTGAAAGAGATCAGCAAAAAAACACTTTTTGAAAACTCTAACAAGTATTGTAAAGTTAAATATGTAATTAAATGATTAATTGATACAAAGCTTGCAAACAAATTGAAACATTAAGTTTATTTATAAAAGTTTGTAATTAGTAATGCAAATTGACAACTTTATGATTTCAAAAAGGATTTCAAAAACGTTAGAAGTTAACCCTTCCATTTATTCTATTCTTGAAATAATAAATCTAGTTATATTGGAAATGCAACTAAAGAATGCACATATACGAGTATACATGCATATATACATAGACATATATGTATATTAAACAAAGTTAACTTTTCGAAAATAGCTCGATACTTCATAAATAAGAATATTTTAGATAATCGCGACAATTGACGCAAATAATATTCTTAAAGACTTAGAACTACTTATATACTTAAATAAATATAGATATATCCCAAATGAAGACAATTTACTGGAAACACATTATAACGAAACGAACTGTGTTCCTTTGCTTTTCTTTCTTCCTGGAGCACTAGTTGCATATTAGTAGCATTTTCCAATAGAGACCAGTTTTGTATCATTTATATCACCAGAAGTTAGATAATGATTTTTTGAACATACTTGCAATAAATCAATAGCAATCGAGTATAAAAGTGTTTAAACATTCGTTATACTCGTATAAGGTAATATTAAAAATGTTGCCATAAGATACATATATCGAATATTCAATTTGTGGTAAAGATTTATTATTATTTAACAAATATTAAAAATGGTACCATGGAGGTCTAAAAAGTACATTTTATTTATATATATGTGTAGTTAGTACGAAATCCAAAAAGTCATTTTCCATCACTGAGGTAAGTTCAGTTCAGTGTTTAAATTCGTGTTGTTGTCATTTTGATGAAAACATTTTTCAGAAAACGAATAACAACTCAAAAAGTAGTTTTTTTGCGTTTGGGAAACCACTTAAGTAATAACAAGTACTAGTGCTATCTTCGGCTATGCCGAATCTTATATACTCTTCACCTTTGTTGTGGATGCATAACTATGTCGATAAACACGCCATCTGTTGATGAATTTGTTCGTAACAATATTAATACACTTTGTTTGATCAACGCCATCTGTTGGTGAAATTATTCGTAACAATATTAATACACTTACAGTCTAATTCATAAAAACTTATCAAGGGTTTATAACAGGCTTATAAAGCAAATATCCATACAAAATTTGCTTTATAAGCCTGTTATAAACCTTTGACAAGTTTTATGAACAAGGGGTTTAGTTTTTTTGATGACATTTTCAGAGGTTGTCTCGGATTTTTGCTCATATCTCCGTTATTTAAGGACGGATTTTGCTGATTTTAAATAGCAAACTTTACGAAAGCATGTCTGACAGAATTATTGAAGATTTGGATCCCGAAGATATCTGGGGACTTCAGAAAATTGATTTCAACATCCAGACAGACGGACATGGCCTAATAGACTCCGCTATCTATAAGGATCCAGAATATATATACTTTATACGGAAAACTATATTGTGGAAATTACAAACGGAATGACAAACTTATATATCGATGGTCTCATGTAGAAAGGCCCTAACTCGCATATTTGAAACTTTGAAGGAGAAGGTAAAAACATAATAGAAACTGTAATATTCAACATGTAACATTTTTTGTACAAATGCTTATAAAAGTGTTATTTTTTACACTATTGCAATAAATTTTTGTGAGGAGGTGTATTTGCGTTAAATGCATTGGAATCGCAAAAAAAACCAATTTCGAAAAAATAGCGAGTTAGGGCCTTTCTACATGAGACCAACGATATAACCCTTCTCATGAAGGTGAAGGGTATAAAAAAACAAAACGTTATATTCTTTTTTACAATTACATAATTTTGTGCTGTAATATATCGTTAGAATCAACAGAAACAGTTTTTGGCCTCTACGAAAAATTCATGAATTTTGAGTTGTTAAGGTTTTGAGGAACAAGTGCGATATAAATTTTTATGAACTTCAGTGGCTCTAGTACTGATTGCAGGTAAATATTAGATAAAGTTCGCCTCCTAATGGCAATGTGTGTTTTCAAGCGATAATCCGCGTCGTGACAGACATCAGGACGGCATTTGAAAAATAATATTAAGAAAATGGTATTGTAACGTATTACTACTTTTAAAACAATAAATTAACGATTTTTTCAAACAAACACAAACATTTTGTCTTGTTTGCCAAAAAAAAAACAGCCAGAGTCTTTGGCGGGAATCAGAGTGACAGTATTTTTACTAAAAATAAATCATGTTCTCTCCTATCTCTTGCCACTGTTCCTTAAAATAACTTTAAAGAATGACCTCAAATGCTAATAAAGCCCAAAAGCCAGGAGGAACTTTTCCAACCAACTCATAAAACAAAGATAAATAAACTCTAGTTTGCTATTTCTGTAACAAAAATCTGGCATTGAAAGTGAAACACCAAACATGAGAGAAAAAAAAAAACTCAAAAATAAAAACCTTTTTCCTGTGGCCTTAAACCAAATCACCATCATTATCCTACGATCAATGACATTCCACAAAAGGCAATTTGAAACCAAACTGACCATAACTAAATAGCTAAAATGGTATTTTTACTTGTAGCATTGAAATATCACTGCATAAATTTTCATAATCATTTAATGTTTCTTTTTGTTTTTGTTTTGTTTTTTAAATCTTAAGCTTTTGTCTTCTGTTTGCTCTCAATAGGCAACATTTCGGCATACATATACAACATCAATTTGCCACACAGAGATTGCAAACATTCAACGGCTGACAATCATTGTCAGTATTTCATCAAAAAACACTTCACTTCGTTGCACGTTGCTGCTCTAAAGACTACGACATTGTACCACAAATGAAGAAGACGTTTGAGGCACAGAAAACTATTCCACACAATAGAGGTTAGCAACGGTAACTTGTTATACACACTCACACACTCACTCACTCACTCAATACAATAGAAGTTTTTATTGCTAGTTTATGTTGTTACCAACATTTGCTACAACAAAGCTGTTAGTGGAAAAACTGCAGCAACACAACACAAACAACAAACAAAAATTATAGTAAAGTGATCAAAGTTTATAGTGAGTGTGTGAACAAAAAATACAAATAAAAACTCAAGAAAAAAAAAATGAAATAATAAAGTGAAATAAAAAGTTTTTAAAAGAAAAATACTTCCTTATGAGATGGATTTACAATCAATGAGTATTTACAACATAGTGAGTGCTTGGCTTGACTTGCACAATAGTACCAACACAGTACACAATGTAATTTAGAGCCAATGAAGTAGACATGGCCAAAATACAGAATGCAGAAAAAAGTATTTGCAGAAAAACAGTAAAAAGGGGACAACTAGTAGTAGTAGTAGTGGAGGCTCATACAGAATTACCTTTAGCAGTTGCAATTGTTGTTCAAGTTGCAAGAAGGTACACAAAGTGCTGCAAAAGCATGGAAGACAATAAATGAATGGTTTTACATGCTCAGTTGAATGGATGACTGGCTGGTCGGTTAGATATGTAGATGAATAGCTGGATGGATGGACGTATCAATAGATATTGCTCTGGTGCTAGTATGGTAAATATTATTAGAAATTTTATGTAGATACTTTTACTTTACTCAGGCCATAAGCGTCAGATGACACAGGCAGAAGACGAAATGGAGTGCAAAAAAAAAAGTTCTCAAGTAATCATTATTAAACCAAATAAAAGTCTGTATTTGTATGCAGTTTGTCGATTTTGCTGGAAATGGCAAAGAAAACAAAAACAGCGAACAGTAAATAAATGTTCCTAAGGGGTTATTGTAGCCGTTGGAAGAGAAATTTGAAGTAAAAATAAAATCTTGGCAATGACTTGCCATTAGCTAACAACATACTTTTCAATGACTATTTCATACCATCTGCATTACTTGGAAGTAGTTTGATAATTGCTAATACTTATACGAGTACATATATCAGTCGCTGGTTAGAAATGTATCAGCCATGTCACAGAATTTAATACTGTTCGGAAGTGGAATTAATTCCGTTTGAAGCAGTTTGTTATGTAGAATTGTAATTAAAAGCATTTGTAGGTTTCGTTCTGAAAAAATTCTTCATTTTCCTTTGCTATAGAAGCAAAAAACGGAATCCACTTCTGAATGCAAGTAAATTATGTGACATGGCTGTATATTGTGTTTATGCAGGATGTTCCATCAGGACCGAAAACTAAGGCCCCGATTGCCGTTCACAACACTAAGTATTTTGATGTCGTATCCCAGCAAGCCATATGAGTCCGAAAAGAGTCTTTTCTGACACCTTTTCCGGAGCGTTCATGCTCTTTATGAGCCCAAAAGACAATCATTATTGCTCCAAAAACCTTCAGAAAAGAGGGTCAATACATTGGAAAATGGTCCGTCAGAAAGAGCTCTTAGATAATGTCAGAAAAGAGTCTTTTATGAGAGTTTTTTGGTTTCAGAAAGAGTTCTTAAATCATGTCAGGAAATAGTCATTGCAATTTTAAATACAAAAAATTAAAAGTTCACATTTATTATTTTTTACTATTATTTTTTGTTCAAAGCACAAATAGCAGGAACGCTTTGGTACACACAAATTTAAGTGAAATTTCTGAGTCATACTGCGTGCCGACACAGGACAGTAACAAGCAAATTTTTCTTTCGCTGCGAAAATTGTTTTTAGTTGGGCTTTTTTCTGACTCCTTTTTCGAAGCGCTCCTAGAATGGTATGCTGGGATGTTGTAAACTGCGATTACGATTCACAACACTTATCGGCTTAATCGTATGAAAAAATACATGTCGTGTTGTAGGGGAGACAACACAACATTTTAGTGTGTTGTGAACGATGTCTATAAACACGTGACTTTTTTAACATTGTTGGTATTGGGTGTATACTATAAAAATCCGGGTTTCATAACAGATGTCGTATCTTTTGAATCATTTATTTGATATCTGGCCCGCTAGTAAATGGCAAAATATTTTATGGACGGACGAAAGTAAAATCAAAATCGAATGATTGTATTCAAAAATTTTACAAAAGATTTACCTCCTTATTCAAAAACGATTATTAAATTTAACAAACGTTTAGTAAGCAAATTTTTATATGCAAACCTGTCATAATAAACGTTTGTTAAATTTAATAATCGTTTTTGAATAAGGGGGTTATGCTTTACATAATCCTTAATACAAACGTGAAGGGGAAAAAATGTTGCGCGTTTAGTAATTATATTCCAGTTCATAGTTTTTTTATATTTTTTATATATTCTAGCTGAAGTCATAAAAACTAGTTCTAGTTTTCGTTGCTTTCTTTAGTCCCAATTTACACGAAGCTATTTTTATTGACAAGAATGGTAAAATTATTTCCTTGAAATTTCTTCGATGTTGACACAGCACAATTCTTATTGCTTAAATCACTTGTATTTTCATTTGAGAATATACACACATTTGTAATACAAATAAGAAAGTAATACGAATTGCTAGTACAATCAAGTGTGTACTTGTCTTATCTTTTCCTTACCCCGATGTCTTAGCTGATTAGCTTAGCTTAAAGAATTGCTTCGTGTAAATTAGAACGTAGCGCTTGTTTATTGCTAATACTATTATTGGAGGCAATGCAACTGCAAAAACCTACAGAAAAGAACACAAAACTACAGAAAAATAGTTTCCAAAAAAAGATTTAATATTTCTCTTGCGAGTATTAAACAATTTTTAAAAAAATTTTATTCGAAGTAAAAACTTCAAGTCAAATATATAATTTGTTTGAAAACAATTATAAATAAATAAATAAATAATAGTGACTTGAAGTTTTTACTTTGAATACAAAGTTTTTAAAAATTTCTTTAAATTTTTTAAATCAAATGTGTCGCGTTCTTGATCATGAAAATGTCTAATATACATTGTCCACCATTCAGGATTCTAGCTTACTCATGATCATCAAGTTTTTAGCTTAACTATAATAGTAAAATTTATAAACAAAGCATTGTTCACATAAAATCCGAACACATAAATGTTTAAATAAATCAGATTGAATAATTTTAAACCACACATTCTTCAAGTTTTTAACTAAGAAATCTAAATAATTCAGAACGTCCCCAACCCCATAAATCCGTTGGCTAAACATCTACAATATTTATAGAAAAGTAGAATCAAACCATCATTTGTTATGTTCAATTCTATCTATATTTTTCTCTTGTCATTTTTTTTTCCTTACACGTACATATACATACTCGTATATTGTAAAGATTTTTTTCCAACTATTTTTTAGGTTAAAGTCAAAATAAGCAATATAAATGTACTCATACTCTGTGAGCCTCAGTAAACATTTCTTGGCGTCTTAAAGAAAAAAGAAAACCTTTCTTTTGGACACATCGGAAAAGAAAGAGCAGAGTGAGTTTGGTAAATAAAAAACACACTAAGAAAGAAAAAAAACTATCAATATATTTTATGCTTTTTAATGCTGTATTGTTAAAGTTTTTCTTTTCATTTCAGCATTTCATTTCAGTGTGGTGAAAGATACATTTAAACTGTCGTCAATGTTGGCTGTTTTTGTTGTTGTTTGCTGTGTACTCAATTTGAGATCGTGTTGAAAGCAACGCTTTACATTTTATGTATTATGAATCTTATATATTTTTTTTGCTTTCCTACTACGAGTATTTTTAATTTTTGGTTTTTATATTTCTTTGTTTGCAGAGACTTCCTTCTTTCTTTCTTAAAAATAAATGAAAATGGCATCAACTGGCTCAAAGCAAAAAAAAAAAAAAAAAAACTTTCAAATAATAAATGTTTGTGTACAAAAAATGGCAATGAAATTATTATGTTGTCGTAGGCAAATTGTTGCAGCAAACGATGGTTAGACCCAAAAAACAGATGGACTAAAGCCAGACATTTGAGAAGTATGTATTGTAAACATTTGGTTCAATAATTGTTTACGAGACCTACAATAACATTTGTCAAAATAAAACGCTTTAACAGCTCAAAATACTAATTGCAGGAGAGTTTGATGAAAATCCGAATCTTTGAACTAAACTACTGATGGATTACTGCGTTACTTAGATCTTAGCAGCCAAACTATTTAATTAAGTTTAATTATTTAGTTAATTTGGATGCAAAACTTTCAAAATCTAATGACAAACATTATTGCATTTAACATATCGCAAGCTACCTTTCCAAATATTTCATCATATTGAACGGCCTAAACAAATATAGTTGTTGCAATTGAACGTAAACTGTGTTTGTTCGGTCGTCCACTTAAGTAATTTCGAACACAACACACTCTTTTATCATGTGCAAAAGATTTGTAGAGCAAAATCTTAAATATGTTCAACATGCAAAACAAACAAAAACAAAACATTTTTATGGCCCGGCCGGCCAGTCAAGTATCTTGCGAGCGATTTAAAATAGTTGTTTCTTTAATTTCGTTTAACAATTAACAATAATTTATAGCCAATTATGCGCATGCTCTGCTTAAACTCTTTTGCCCAAATACAAATCCATCCACAATAATGTTCATGTTCAGCTTTTTTGTGATTTCGTATTTTTCGCTTTTTTTTTTGCCGCTTGTTCATCTAATTTTTATTTTTGCATCGCTATTTAATGGTTGATTGTTGGCCATTTGGTTGGCTGGTTGCATGGTTGCTAGTTGCGATTTAAGCCCAGTCCAATGCTGCCTGCCGCTGTTATACATCTAGTTATATTTATTTAGTTATAGTTGGGAGAGTATGTCATTGCAACAAATGTTGGTGAAAGTTTTTTTTTATATTTTTTGTTTGCTAGTTTTAAACTTGCAACAAAACAAACAATTGCTGTATGTGTGTGAGTGTGTATGTATTCATATGCTCCATGAGCTGAGCTAAGATTGGTAATTACACGAAACATTTACAATAACTATAGAGAGAAAAACAAAAGATTGAAATTGAACATAATTAGGTTAAATTTAACAACGAAAAATCAAACAATTTTTCGAGGAGAAATGTTTAGACAGACATGCATTTATGCAGTTGAAGAAAATTTGTTTGGTTTTCTGTTTCAGTCAAAACAAATGTATCTAAGATCAATAATTGTAACATAGATACGAATGTATTTGAAAAAAAAATTATGAAAATTGGGTAAGTCTATGTGTTTCTTCGAGATCTTTGTTTTTAAAAACAAAACAAACAAATTCATTTGGCCTATTTTTTAATAAAAGGTGATTCAAGTAGAGATACTTTTTCCAATAGCCTTTTTTTGACAGATCACGTGTAAGTCGTGTAATGCTGTCATGTTATTTTTGTTTAGTATTGTTTGGCATTTCATAATGGAAAGACTTACGCCTGAACAAAGATTACAAATCTTTCAAGTTTATTTCGAAAATTCACGTTCTGTGAGGACTGTGTTTCGTGCATTTCGCTCAACTTATGGTCAATATAATCGGCCTACTGAGCGTACCATTCGCAACACCATCACCCATTTTGAGATCCAGCATTCATTATTGGATAATATTCGTCAGAACAGACCACGTCCAGCACGCTGTGAAGAAAATATAGCAGCCGTAGCTGAGAGTGTACACGAAGACCGTGGAGAGTCGATTCGGCGCCGTTCGCAGCAACTCGGGCTGAGGTATGGAAAGACTTGGTGCATTTTAAGTCGAGATCTTTAATTGAAAGCGTAAAGCCGTTCACAGTGCTTTGTCCCCATATAGTGCATCGGCAAAATTAGAGAAGTTATCGTAGAAGAATAAAATTTGGTTTGCTGGTTAAGAATATGTCAATTAAGAAAAATTTGAAGTTTCGGAAAAATCGGTGCAAGGACATGACTACCTCCCATACATCCTCAAATTTGAAACTTTAATTTTAGCTATAATTGCAAATAGAATAAATCAAAAGTTAGTAACTGTCTGTTAAAATATGTCTTTTAGCTTAGTGATTAATTTTGTTTCATTCGGAGCCAGGACATGACTACCTCCCATATATAATTTTTCTCAAAAACTAAACTGTAACTACATTAGTGATCAGAATGCATTAAAAACTTATAACAGCTAATAAAACTATATTTCTGAGCTCTCTTGGAAATTTGGCTTCAGTCGATACAAGGACATGACCATCTCCCATATATCCTTTTTCGATCAAAATGCAAAGAATTTAATATTCCCTTTAAAATGCGTCATAAATAAATTAGTTTCTAAATTTGCTCAACAAATAAGATAAATTATTTTAATTGTAATATATGATGTTGTCTTTCAAAATATATTTCTCAATTTTTTTGAATTCATCATTTTTTTATGTGTTCTGTAGACCTAAGTGACGTTAGTTCCGATTACCTATTGGCAAGTTGAAAACCTTATGAACATTACTTGGCATGTAATACCAGCCATACTGAATTAAATAAGAGCTCCTAGTAATATTTAGCAGCTCCTTAAACGTTGTACCACTAACCGGGATTCCGCAAGATAAAACTTTTAATATTATGCCAAAATTATCAATAAGACTTCTATCAATTCCGGTAATTACAGCAGAAATTTCACTATTTTGAAAAAATCGTCGAGCCGTGTTTCCATCGTTAGTAGTTCCAAATCCCGTTATTACTTAATCTCTTATTAATCCCGTCCGTGTTTTTAATTCATTTTAAATTCTTTCAAAGGAAGACGGTAAGCAATGTGCAATATGCAAAATTTAAAATTTCCGGTTAAAAATTTACAATTTTTTTTTACTAGTGGTTAGATTTGTTAACAAAGTCTATAAATGAAAAATAAAAGATAGCCTACTTTTTATTTATATATTTTTTTAAATTTTTTTAAAGTTTGCAAAACTTAGGGTTTCCGCCAAAAAAAAAAGAAAAAAAAATTCTTTAAATTTTTGGTAAGTTTTTGTCACTATTTAATAAAAAATTATATACTACATCAAAATTTGATTCATTTTTAATAGTATGTAATAAAATAATATTGTATAAACAATTTATTTTTTAAATTTTGGCAGTACCATAAACTTAGGTCTTTGTAACTTTTTCTGTTTCTTTAGGAAACATGTGTTAAAAAATTCATATCACTTTTACATATCCGGATAAAAAACCTAAAAATTCTTTACATATAAAAAAATGAAATTTTGACAATTTTTTTTGTAACACAGTAAAAATCGTTTTTCCGTACAACAGTTTTACCTCAAACATTTTCTGACTTTGGCGCCCTCTACTGTTAACAAAAAGAAGAGATCATAAATTCTACTTACGAATCTATTTAAGGTACTTTGTTCTAAGCACTTTCCACACATCGCATCAATCAATGGATTTATTGAGAGAACACTTCGTTGAGCACATAATTTCAAGTTTTGGGCCGGTAATTTGGCCACCAAGATCGTGTTTCTAAAATGTTTCATAGCCATCATAGATTTAATAAAAAAACATGTATGAAAAGTTTTGCCTCCTGTGAGGATTGAACTCACGACCCCTGGTTTACAAGACCAGTGCTCTGCCACTGAGCTAAAGAGGCTGGCGGTTTTGATGAGATTTCATAGTTAAATAACTTGAAAGTCTTTGTATTTCGACGAGTTTAATAATATAAAAACTGCGATTGTACATGACATATCGCACCCTAGGGTCGCACAAAAGGTTCACAACTCAAAATACTACAATTTTCAGAAGAGACAGAAAAAGTTCATCGTGCACAAGCAATACACTTAACATAAAAATCTGTATGTATGTAGATAAACCTGTATTTTTCCAGCTTAAAAAGATAGTGATGTGAAAGAAATTTTTGCAGTAGTTACAGATGTGTGCTCTGAATTAATTTATAAAAAAAAAGTCAGTTTTGGAAAATTTTGAGTTGTGACCGTTTTGTAATTTAGGGTGCGATATGATAAAACTAATTCTTCGCTTGTGAATTAAACACCAATTAATTTTAATCAAATTAGTAAATCTACCATTGCTGTTATGTTAAAGTTCAAACATTTTGCAGTAGTAGAATTTTTCGAACTACCAGTATTTTTCATAAGCTGTTTGTATTTTTGGATTTTTTGTAATATATATATTAAGCAGAGTAATCTACGACATAAAATAAAATTATTGTTGACGCAAAGACAACAGCGTATACCAAATGTAATAGAAATTATAGCCCGTCTGGAATTAAAGACAGTTTATACTATATATGTACATATACGTTAGATTTCAAATAATGCAGAAAAATTATAAAAAAAAGATATACAGCCCAATCATGAATAAAAATTCCGCGGGAGTTTTTTCCCTTTTCCCATTTTTCCTATTCAAATTCAATGCTGAAAAAATGTTTAACTTTTAGCTTAAAATACATTGTAAAAAAGTTTTGCCTCCTGTGAGGATTGAACTCACGACCCCTGGTTTACAAGACCAGTGCTCTGCCACTGAGCTAAAGAGGCTTAAGAATCCGATAAGTTTGATTAACATTTAAAACAAACAAGTCTGAAGTTTATGTGGACAAACCCGCTTCGATTTAGGCCTTGGAGGAAAACATCACGCGTATCATTCGCCAGTTACCAGTCGAAATGCTCGAACGTAGCAACAGCCAACAAGAATGTTCTTTCAAATGATAATAAACATTCCCAATTAAATTTGAATTTTCTGTGTTTTTTTTTTTTTTTGAAGTAGGCAACCTCAAAATGGATTAAGCTTTATTAGACTATTTTCAAAGTAAATGTTCATGTCTAAAGGATGGCATTGGTGTTCCCATCTCTGTCCTGTTGGGAGATGATGTTACCATCAACAATATAACAATAAAACATAGAGCGCTGCTATTATATATATTTAGCTTAAGTTAGTTTTTCGTTAAATTTCATTTTAACATTATGTTAGTTTTTTCGAGCCATTTTGTTAATTATTCGTTGTTTAGATCTCAAGGAAGTTAGTCATTCCTGAATTTATAAATAAAACGATAAATTTTGTACAGCTATATTATTGAAAAAAGGAAAGTCTTTCATTTTCAATAAAAGCTAAATCTGCCTAGTTTAAAAATAATCCATTTTTTATTAACGCAAATCAAGTTGTTTTAAAACTTGGTTAGCAAATTTGCAGGTCGCACAAAACCATTTAGACACTTGGTGAGTTAGCAGTAAAGTTAAAGCGGAGTGTTGCTGCAGTTCTTGACAATAACAAAATGTTAATGATAAGTATGCAGCGCAAGTCGTTCAATCGATGTGTTTTGCAACAATTAAATGCGACGCCTATGGCATAATGTTTGTTAAAGACTACTATCAAACCAATATTATAAAAAAAAAGTTCAACCCATTATCGATAATAGTTCAAATTTGCAAAAATCAAATTTTTTCTAAAATAACGTAAAATATTATTTTTTAACAGCATACCACGCCCAAAATTGCCCATATTTTGAAGTAATTTTTTGGCTAACTTAGGTTTTAAATGTTTGCTATTGAATTGTAGTGGCCATTTACGGTTTATATGTAGTAACGACATTTGTAACATGTTACAAAATGTTAATTATTTGAAAATGGCAAATGTCTATTTGATGGACAATTTAAATGATTTTTTTATACATATATATTTTAACGACTGCATGTATTTGTATTGCATTTATTTGTTTAAATTAAACGTTGATGTAAGGTTGCATTTAGTGGTGAATTTCCCTATATCAATCAAATAAGAATTATTTGTATAACTGGCAATACTAGGAATCAAGTATTCGAGTACTTTTGTATCTCTTATTTGGTATCATATAACCATGCACTGTCAATATAAAATTTCGTGACTTCCTTTTGCTGGCAACCACCATTGAAGATAGATCACATTCCGGTCTAAAAATAAAAATTAATTTATCTCACACATCAGCACGAGTTAATTAGAAGACAGATATCCCATTTGTGGCCATAAAAGTCTGCTGGTGCCCAAAATAAACCTTTGGATCAGCCTAAAAGAACATTTCTGACTAGGAATACTTCTACTTGGAAGACATTTTTGCTGTAAATTGCTGGCCCCAATACTGTAGAAACAATAAATTTCCCAGAAGATCACCTCGATGTACTTTTGTTCTACCTGATTGGTTGTTTCTTATTAGTTGCAGAAAAGGCCGCCAGGCCTTTTCCCAGCAGTTTAGACCTTTTCCATAAATAAATCTTCGATAATGGCAACTACTGACTTTACAGGCAGTAAAATCAATGTAAATTTGTTATAGAAATCAATCCAATTAAATCGTGAAAAACCCATTAAGCGACGGAAAAAGTAAATGTGGATGGAACGGTGTAACTAAATAAAACAAAAACAAAGTAGACAACAGAAACAAAATCAATAAAGAAAACAAAGTGTACATTGAACAAGTGAGAAAACAGCAAAATTAAATAAGTCAGGCCTCTATAAATTGTATAAGTTGGGTTGTTGATCATTACATAAAGGTGAAATTAAAATAAGTTAAAGTTCAGGTGGCTTAAAATTAATGTAAACTAATACAGTGTCTCTAGGTAATATCACAATGTCTCGAAAGTGCTAAAAAAAAAAAAACAACAAAAAAAAAAAGGAAAATGTACATAACCTTAAAAATAATTCCACCTTAAATAAATGTTACCATAGTAAATAGTAAAAATGAAAATGTAGTCAATTCTCTATAAACATAAATTCAAGTAACACAAAAAATTAAGAACTCTCTATAAACATAACCTACATATATACATCATTATATACAGAAAGAGTTTCTCGGTTTTGCTGCACAACATTGGACATCGAAAAAGGCCTTCTTCGACCGTCAGACATGTTGGTGAGTTTCTCTTTGATTTAATTATATTATCATATTTTTTTTTGTAACCATACCTCCTAAATTGTATACATATATACTTAATATAACATATTTAAAACCAATGTAACAACAACATATGAAACCCATTATAAATGAGCAGAAAGTTTGGTGCACTCTGTTAATGTCATCTTTGTTTTGCTAATTTTCCTGCACATACTATGTATAAAGATCAGAGAGTATGCTCGGGTGTAATGATGGTGTGTTACATTGCTGTTAAATATAGTTACATTGCTGTTAATTATCTCTTTATATAAAACTCCTATTTTGATTTGCTTTTACTTTGCTTTACTTATATGTTAAACCAAGAATTCAAGAAAACAACAACAAAATTAATATATATATAAGAACTTAAAATGATAACAAAACAAAAAAAAAACCCCCACAAGTAAATCAAATCATATAATATCGTATACCCACGTTAACGTATTCGGGTGTTTACTCTTATTAGCAACGAGCATTGTGATAAGTTTTAATACATACTTGTTTTTGTAAATTAAATTTTTTTCTATTTTTTTTAAAGTTAGGCATAAATAGTTTTAGCTAAAAATAAGTTTTTTTTTTGTATTCTATTAATATTAAATGGGATGAATAAATAATGAATTTGGAGATTATAAAATGAATTGGTAAGAAAAGAAATTAAAGTGTTTTCTTAAAAGATGATGTTGACCATGTTATAAGTGAAGTATTTTAGAATATTTATTGGGTTCTAACTAATATTTGGCTACGTTAGAATAATGGTTTAGGGAGGGTAAAGAGCCAGGATTGCTCAAATCCACCAGAGAGCAATCAAAAAAATTAGGACTTGAATAATAGACTAGATACACATTATTTGATTTTATTTTGGTAATTAACGTAGATACAGTATTAGTAAAGTTTTAGTGTTTCAGTGATTTTTCTCATTCTAGGTTTTTTTTTTGTTTTGGTATTCAGTTTTATTTATTTGTATTTCATTATTTCAATAGGGAGTCTACAAATTTATTATTGTAATACAATACCCCTGAGAGGAATAGGGAACGAACCCCCCATCCCGACTGATTAGCTAGCTCACTAAAGGCTCCCTTACCCTATTCTGATCGTGTATGTCATACTATTTTATTCTTTAACCGGAAAAAATATAAAATCAATTATTTTGCTGGTTATACCAGTGAAATATACAAAGTTTACATTACAATAATTGGCGCCCAACGTGGGGCCGAAAGAACATTCTTTTGGCTCTTTTCCAATAAAATTTTAATATCACTTAAAATAACTGGAACTTCAGAAGATTTTAGTGCCTAGATTCTTATTTAGGAAATATCACTCAATTCTTTTCTGGATCTTATTGGCTATCTGAGAAGTATAAATCGGATAAGCTAACCGAAAAGTTCCTGAGTTTTTTTTTTTTTATTTTGGGAGAAAGAAATTAAGATTTTCTGTAGTCCTGAAGTATTTGTAAAGGTTTTGGTTACTTTTGATATTATCATGGCTATCAGTTGCAAAGCTATAAGACGGAATACAATATTTATGCTGTTTGCAATTTATTGTCCATTATAGGTTTGTTGTTTCTATGAATTGCAAAAATAATATTATATAAAGAAACGTGCTGGTTTTGGTCAATATGAATTGTTATCAAAATTTTTGCGATATAACATTTTCATACCCTCATTTTCCTAGTTTATTAGTATATTTTCAGTCCTAACAATTACCTTATAACAAAGTCACATCTATCTATAAGGAAAACACGTTATAAGATTAAACTAAATTGAATTAATTAATTAAAACTTGAAGAGTTTAAAGAGATTTTTGATTATATCGTTCTCGTTTTTGAATATAGGATTTTTTTTCCACTATTCATGTTACACTTTGTAGTTTTCTGTTGAAAACAGCCTTTTCCACTTATTAAATTTTAATTTACGAAAGAACCAAATTTTTTTGTTTCTCTAATTATAACTATATTTGCAACATGTCGTTAGAACGTACACCAACCCCAATGTCTCAACCGTCGAGTCTGCCTATAGTTTTAACTAATGTAGATCCAATTGTAGCACCAACAAGTTTAGATTCTGATCAATGTTTCATTTGTTCTGAATCTATTGGTACATCTCAAGATTGCTTAATACTAAATGAATGCGCACATGTTTTTCATCGGTTTTGTATTGAGAAATTTTTGCGAACAAGTTCGGAATGCCCCGTATGCAAAAGGGCTTGTCAGCTTTCGGAGCTTCGAAAAGTCGATATCTCATCAAAACCAAGTGCAAGTAATAACAAGTTAGCTCGAAGAGGTCGCGGAGCGAAGCCTCACCAATACCATACTCGTAGTCATAGTGGCAACCTTTTCGGTGAAGCACATACTTCTTCATTAAATTTAACAGCAAGTATTCAGGCGGATCCTTCGACACATGTACGTGATAATCCGCAGGATTGCCCCAATGTTTTCGTTTCATCTCCTACGAATTTAGGAAATAATGCAGTTTCGAATAACGCAGTAGATTACGGTCGCATTAATCAAATGATTGAAAATAGTTTGACGAGACTTTTACAAAATATCAACATAATTCCAAACCCTACGAGAAATGAAAACCCAACAAATCGAAATTTTGCAAATGATAATCTATCAAATCCTACGCACCAGCAAGATAATCCACGAAATTCGTGTAACAATTTTGCAAATAGGCCAAGTTGGTCATACAATCCAGATAAAATTAGTTCAATAATTCAGAATTGGAATCTGAAATTCGACGGTTCTCATTCTGGACTCAATGTTGAAGAGTTTTTGTATCGCGTTAGAGTGTTAACTAGGGACACATTTAATTCTGACTTTGGAATAGTTTGTAAAAACTTACACATTTTACTATCAGGTAAGGCTAGAGATTGGTTCTGGAGATATCACAAGAATGCGCGTACCATTGAATGGGAGGATTTTTGTGATGCAATTCGGTGTCAATATCGTGATTTTAAATCTTCGTATGACCTTATAGAAGAAATTCGAAATAGAAAACAAAAACCCGGTGAATCTTTCGACGCCTATTTTGACGCAGTATCAACAATTATAGATAGATTAACTTCTCCTATGAGCGAAATGGAGATAGTTGAGATATTAACTCGTAATTTAAGACCCGAAATACGGCAAGACTTGCTATATGTACCGATATATTCGATACCACATTTGAGAAAACTCGTACAAATGAGAGAAAACTTTCTAAATGATGAACATGTACGAAGAAATTTAGCCTCACGCAACAACACCTTTTTTACGCCACGAAAATATGTCGCAGAAGTCGATACACCTGACATTCCAAACCCCCTTGATCAAAATATAGAACCAGACGTTTCTGCAATTCAAAGTCCCGTTTTTATGAAATGTTGGAATTGCGATGAAAGCGGACATATTTGGTTAGATTGTCTTCAGGAAAGAAAAGTTTTCTGTTATGGTTGTGGGAAAAAGGGTGTTTACAAACCAAATTGTGAAAAATGTACATCTAAAAAACAACAATTTTCAAAAAACTTTGTAGCTCCACCAGCAATTCGAAACTAAATATTCACTCTGATTTCTTATCTGAAATTCCAACATTATCAGATAATTTTGGCCCGGTTGATGGTAATACAATATCCAGCTACGATAATAATTTAGAGAATTCTTGCAGTGAACAAACTAATTCAACTAGAACTATTTTACAGCGTCCTCAACCTCAAAAAATTACCAATAAGATTGATTCAACACCCCGCTTATATCCTAAACTCTCATATCATGAACGATGGCAAATATACAAACGGAAACGTGATGAATTGTTTAACATCTCTGCTGTGTCTTCTGGAAAATCTACACCTAAAAGATCTACGCTACGTATTAGGAAATACTGGAAATTAAGGAAATATTGTCGCAAAATTTTTATATCTACAATTGTTAGCAATCCGAAAGACATGCGTTACTACGTAAAAGTAAACTTTTTAAAGTTTAAAGAATATGGACTATTAGACACTGGTGCTAACATTAGCTGCATTGGTTCTGATTTAGCAACACAAGATTTCACTTCGTTACCAAATTATAATAAATGTAAGTCTTTCGTCAAAACCGCAGATGGCAAGGCACAAGCTGTTGTAGGATGGTTAAATATTGATATGACCTATAAGGAAAAAACTTGTGCTATGAAACTTTTTATTATACCCTCCATTAGTCAAAGATTGATACTTGGGGTTGATTTCTGGAAGTTGTTCGAATTGTTGCCAGATGTTATCGATTCTGCTAATATTATAAATTCTAGGGATTTGTCCAATAGTTCGTCTGAGCTGTCTATGTTAGTTGAAAAATCCGATGCTATGTCTGAATATGAGAGGAATAAGTCAATAGATGACTCATTGATTTACCCTTTAACCCAAAAGCAACGTCGCCAGCTAAATGCGGTGAAAGAAGTCTTTCCAGACTTTGAAAAGCAAGGACTAGGTAGAACTACTTTAATCAAACATACGATTGATGTGGGTAATTCTACCCCAGTTAAACAAAGATTCTATCCGGTTTCTCCCGCGGTAGAGAAATTGATATTTTCTGAAGTAGACCGAATGTTAGCACTAGGGGTTATTGAACCTTCTTCTTCTTCTTGGTCTTCGCCAATGAGATTAGTTATTAAACCACAAAAAGTCAGGTTATGTCTAGATGCTAGAAAACTAAACCTAGCAACAAAAAAGGATGCTTACCCCCTTCCTAATATAGAAGGTATATTTTCTCGTCTGCCAAAAGCCAACCTTATATCCAAACTTGACCTCAAAGATGCATACTGGCAGATTAGTCTAGATGAATCTTCAAAGCCACTAACAGCTTTTACTGTGCCAGGAAGACCTCTATATCAGTTCACAGTCATGCCTTTCGGCTTATGTAATGCGCCGCAAACTATGTGTAGACTCATGGACCAAATAATACCCCCGGAGCTTCGGCATTGCATTTTTGGTTACTTGGATGACCTCATTATAGTGTCAGAAGACTTTGAGACACATTTAGAACATTTACATCGAATAGCAGCACAATTTAGAAGGGCAAACTTGACATTGAACGTATCCAAAAGTAAATTTTGTGTGAGAAGTGTGAACTATTTAGGTTACATTATTGGCGATGGCGGAATAACTACCGATCCAGATAAGGTGCAAGCTATACAAAATTGGCCAGTACCCAAAAATTTAAAACAGGTCAGAGGCTTTCTAGGACTTGCGGGATGGTACCGGCGATTTATCGAAAATTTCTCGAGCCAGGTTTATCCCATCACAGAAGTTTTGAAATCTAAGAAAAACTTTAAATGGACACCTGAGGCTCAGGTTGCGTTTGGAAAAATTAAAGATTTACTCACTACAGCTCCGGTGTTAACTAACCCAGACTTCGAGAAAAAGTTTTACCTACACTGTGATGCTAGTAATTACGGTATTGGTGCAGTTCTGGTGCAATTGGATGATAACGGAAACGAAAGGCCAATTGCATACATGAGTAGGAAATTAAGTTCAGCCCAGCGTAATTACAGCGTCACAGAAAGGGAATGTTTGTCTGCGGTTGAAGCTATTAAGAAGTTTAGATGTTACCTGGAGCTGCAAGAGTTTGAAGTAATCACTGACCATTCAAGCCTAGTCTGGCTCATGCGTCAGCCTGATCTTAGCGGTAGACTTGCTAGATGGGTTTTCCAACTTCAAACATATAAATTTACAATAAGCCATCGAAAGGGCAAGGAAAACGTAGTCCCGGATGCGTTGTCAAGAATACCTAGTCAGGAGATGAACTCTTTAGAAATAGTTGAACCCGAAATTGACTTAGATTCACCTCATTTTCAGGATTTAGACTACAGTGAATTAAAGAATAAAATTAATTCAAATCAAAGTAAATATCCAGATATAAAAATCATTGATAACTATGTTTATATCCGCACCGAACATTATAACGGTGATAACAACCAGGAAGAGCAAACATGGAAATTGTGGATACCGAAAGGTTTAGTAGCAAATGTAATTCAGAGATTTCATAATAGCCCCACATCTGCTCATGGAGGAATGGGTAAAACAATTGAGCTTATTAGAAGGCATTTCTTTTGGCCAGGAATGGTAACCGACGTAAGAGATCACATTAGAAGTTGTGAAGTATGCAAAAGCACAAAAGCTCCAAATTTTATTACTAAGCCACCGATGGGAAAACAGGCAATTTCAATTCGTCCATTTCAACGACTTTACATTGACCTCCTTGGACCTTACCCTCGTAGTAAGTCAGGATATATAGGTTTGCTAATCGTATTAGATCATTTCACGAAATTCCACTGGCTATGCCCACTTAAACATTTCCGAACAAGCAATATCACCAATTTTCTGGAAGGACAAATATTTCACGTCTATGGTGTCCCTGAAATAATTGTTAGTGATAACGGGGCCCAATTTCGAGCTAACGATTTTAAGGCCTTCTTGACTAAATATGGCATTAACCACACCTACACAGCAATATATTCACCACAGTCAAACGCTTCGGAACGTGTAAACAGGTCTTTAATAGCAGGTATACGAGCATATTTAAAACAAGACCAGAAGCTGTGGGATGAAAATTTGACGGCAATAAGCTGTGCTTTGCGAAACTCGCTTCATCAATCAATTAATTGCTCCCCTTATTATGCTTTATTTGGTTTTAACATGGTTACGCATGGTTCAACATATGATTTTATGAGGAAATTGAATATACTAAATGAATCCTCAATTGTACTCCCTCGAGGTGATCAGTTGCAAACTATTAGACAAGACATAAAGCAATGTATGCGGAAGGCCTATGAACGTAATCAAAAACAATATGATCTCAGAACTAGAGTAACAAATTTTCATATAGGACAAGAAGTTTTTAGGCGCAACTTTGCACAAAGCAATGCTGAGAAAAACTTCAGTGCAAAATTAGCCCCAACATACCTGAAAGCTAGAATAAAAGAAAAATTGGGCAGTCACTATTACATATTAGAAGATACCTCTGGTAAAGTTTTAGGGACTTATCACGCCAAGGACCTTCGCAGTTAAATGTCCTTTTTCCAAATATTTCCGTGTTCATGGAACCAGAATTATTCGGTTTTGTAGTGGCCATTTACGGTTTATATGTAGTAACGACATTTGTAACATGTTACAAAATGTTAATTATTTGAAAATGGCAAATGTCTATTTGATGGACAATTTAAATGATTTTTTTATACATATATATTTTAACGACTGCATGTATTTGTATTGCATTTATTTGTTTAAATTAAACGTTGATGTAAGGTTGCATTTAGTGGTGAATTTCCCTATATCAATCAAATAAGAATTATTTGTATAACTGGCAATACTAGGAATCAAGTATTCGAGTACTTTTGTATCTCTTATTTGGTATCATATAACCATGCACTGTCAATATAAAATTTCGTGACTTCCTTTTGCTGGCAACCACCATTGAAGATAGATCACATTCCGGTCTAAAAATAAAAATTAATTTATCTCACACATCAGCACGAGTTAATTAGAAGACAGATATCCCATTTGTGGCCATAAAAGTCTGCTGGTGCCCAAAATAAACCTTTGGATCAGCCTAAAAGAACATTTCTGACTAGGAATACTTCTACTTGGAAGACATTTTTGCTGTAAATTGCTGGCCCCAATACTGTAGAAACAATAAATTTCCCAGAAGATCACCTCGATGTACTTTTGTTCTACCTGATTGGTTGTTTCTTATTAGTTGCAGAAAAGGCCGCCAGGCCTTTTCCCAGCAGTTTAGACCTTTTCCATAAATAAATCTTCGATAATGGCAACTACTGATTTTACAGGCAGTAAAATCAATGTAAATTTGTTATAGAAATCAATCCAATTAAATCGTGAAAAACCCATTAAGCGACGGAAAAAGTAAATGTGGATGGAACGGTGTAACTAAATAAAACAAAAACAAAGTAGACAACAGAAACAAAATCAATAAAGAAAACAAAGTGTACATTGAACAAGTGAGAAAACAGCAAAATTAAATAAGTCAGGCCTCTATAAATTGTATAAGTTGGGTTGTTGATCATTACATAAAGGTGAAATTAAAATAAGTTAAAGTTCAGGTGGCTTAAAATTAATGTAAACTAATACAGTGTCTCTAGGTAATATCACAATGTCTCGAAAGTGCTAAAAAAAAAAAAACAACAAAAAAAAAAAGGAAAATGTACATAACCTTAAAAATAATTCCACCTTAAATAAATGTTACCATAGTAAATAGTAAAAATGAAAATGTAGTCAATTCTCTATAAACATAAATTCAAGTAACACAAAAAATTAAGAACTCTCTATAAACATAACCTACATATATACATCATTATATACAGAAAGAGTTTCTCGGTTTTGCTGCACAACATTGGACATCGAAAAAGGCCTTCTTCGACCGTCAGACATGTTGGTGAGTTTCTCTTTGATTTAATTATATTATCATATTTTTTTTTGTAACCATACCTCCTAAATTGTATACATATATACTTAATATAACATATTTAAAACCAATGTAACAACAACATATGAAACCCATTATAAATGAGCAGAAAGTTTGGTGCACTCTGTTAATGTCATCTTTGTTTTGCTAATTTTCCTGCACATACTATGTATAAAGATCAGAGAGTATGCTCGGGTGTAATGATGGTGTGTTACATTGCTGTTAAATATAGTTACATTGCTGTTAATTATCTCTTTATATAAAACTCCTATTTTGATTTGCTTTTACTTTGCTTTACTTATATGTTAAACCAAGAATTCAAGAAAACAACAACAAAATTAATATATATATAAGAACTTAAAATGATAACAAAACAAAAAAAAAACCCCCACAAGTAAATCAAATCATATAATATCGTATACCCACGTTAACGTATTCGGGTGTTTACTCTTATTAGCAACGAGCATTGTGATAAGTTTTAATACATACTTGTTTTTGTAAATTAAATTTTTTTCTATTTTTTTTAAAGTTAGGCATAAATAGTTTTAGCTAAAAATAAGTTTTTTTTTGTATTCTATTAATATTAAATGGGATGAATAAATAATGAATTTGGAGATTATAAAATGAATTGGTAAGAAAAGAAATTAAAGTGTTTTCTTAAAAGATGATGTTGACCATGTTATAAGTGAAGTATTTTAGAATATTTATTGGGTTCTAACTAATATTTGGCTACGTTAGAATAATGGTTTAGGGAGGGTAAAGAGCCAGGATTGCTCAAATCCACCAGAGAGCAATCAAAAAAAATTAGGACTTGAATAATAGACTAGATACACATTATTTGATTTTATTTTGGTAATTAACGTAGATACAGTATTAGTAAAGTTTTAGTGTTTCAGTGATTTTTCTCATTCTAGGTTTTTTTTTTGTTTTGGTATTCAGTTTTATTTATTTGTATTTCATTATTTCAATAGGGAGTCTACAAATTTATTATTGTAATACAATACCCCTGAGAGGAATAGGGAACGAACCCCCCATCCCGACTGATTAGCTAGCTCACTAAAGGCTCCCTTACCCTATTCTGATCGTGTATGTCATACTATTTTATTCTTTAACCGGAAAAAATATAAAATCAATTATTTTGCTGGTTATACCAGTGAAATATACAAAGTTTACATTACAGAATGCCATTACAATTTTAGAAATTTTTGAAACATCGAAACAAAAACCACGAATTTTTATTAATTAGAATTTATTTTTTTCCTACTTTTCTTAAATGTTGCCAAAACAGTAACAATTTATGGTTCAAAAGTATTTAATCACATTTTTTGTTAAATAAAAAAAAACATTCGGTTTATTTTATCACATACTAAACAAAATATGTATTAAATACTAATTTAACCTAACAGCAGTGTTGTATCTGCTGCTATGTAGCGGTTTAAAATTTTATCTTTTATTTTCCACTATTTTGTATATTACCCATTCTGCTACAATTGTTATCAATTTAAGGAACGTACGTGGTGTATGTAAAATAAAGTAGATACCTACCCTACATAGTTATAGTTCGTTTCTGTTAAGTTATTTTCAGTATTTGAATTAAAGAAATAATAACTATCAGCCAGCTAGAAATCAGTGGGTATCTATCAAGCATGTTTGCATGTATGTACGTATTTATGTTGTTATTGTAACTTTTGTGGTTAAAAACAACAGCACAATTGGAAGATAACAACAATGACATGTTTTGCTTTTGATTCTATTTTCAAAACTCTGTTTACTCTGATATCAGCTACATAAAACAAAGGAATAAAACAAATAAATGATATAATTTGTGGTTAATTTTGAATTAATTAAAAGAAAATAAAATATTTTATGAGAATTTTTATAATTTTTATACCCTACACCACAATAGTGGGCAGGGTATATTGGATTTGTGCTGATGTTTGTAACGCTTAGAAATATTGGTCCAACACCCACCTTAAAGTATACTGATCGACTCAGAATCACAGAATCGCTTTCTGAGTCGATTTAACAATGTCCGTCCGTCCGTCTGGCTGGCTGGCTGTCCATGTAAAGCTTGTGCGCAGAGTACAGGTCGCCATTTTGAAGACATTTCCATAAAATTTGCTACGAGATATTTTTTCGTCCCCAGGATGGATGGGATTGAAACTGGTGGAAATCGGCCTATTATTTCACCTGGCACACATACAAATGTCCTCCCGAAATTGGGGTTTACCGATCATAGATGTTTGAATTGTGCAAGTATCCATACAAATTTCATCACAAATGAGTGGTAAATGAAATCAAATCACATCTACAAATTTTGTGCAGATCGGTGCATAATTAGTCGTAGCTCCCATATAAGGCCCACATCCGAAAATCACTTTAAAGAGCATAACTCTCTCAAAAATGTTGCATCCAAATAATATTTAACACAAATATGTCTCATATGCATACAAACAGTACGGTACAATTTTATTATGATCGGTCCATAATTAGTCGAAACTCTTATATAAGACCTTCTCCTTTAATTCACTTTAAGGACCATTAATCTCTTAAAAATGTTGTAATCCGCATAAAATTTAACAAAACTGTGTTTCTTATGTATCAATAGGTTGACACCTAATTTTATAATAGTCAGTTCATATATGATCAAAACTCCCATATAAGACCCTCCTCGTAATCTACTTTAACCACCATAAATCTTTTAAACGTATTTATATCGAGATAAAGTTTAACACACTTAATATTTATATGTATTCTCAGAAATCATGACATTAAATTTTTGAATGATCGGTCCACAATAGGTTTTATCTCCCATATAACGTACATTTCTGAATAACTGTTTTATACATATACTGGGTGTAGGGTATTATATAGTCGGACTTGACCGACTATACTTTCTTAATTGTTTTTTGTGGTAAAAAGTGGAATTTTTGTGACAAAAAAAACATATACAGTGCCACCTCGCTTAACGCAACCCTCGATAAATGCAACTCCTCGATTATTACAACACGTAAAATATTTGCATTGTTGACTCAGTTAACGTAACTTTCAAAAAAAAAACACTCAGTTAATGCAACTTTTTTCTCAAAGTCATGTTCTTTTTATTTACATATTATAACCTACACCACCATAGTGGGGAGGGTATGTTGGATTTGTGCTGGTGTTTGTAACGCCTAGAAATATTTGTCCCACACCCACCTTAAAGTATACCTATGGACTCAGAATCACTTCCTGAGTCGATTTAACGATGTCCGTCCGTCTGGCTGATTGAAAAACTTTTTATACATATACTGGGTGTAGGGTATTATATGGTCGGGGTTAAGTACTAGACTATACCTACTACTACTGCGACTATTATAATAATTCAACTGCAGAAAAAAATTCCTTTAGAAGAATTTGAAAGTGAAGTGAGTGAGTTCCACCACTTCCCAAAATTAGATCAGCCGAAATTTCTATTAGCTGCATTAAGTGAGGTTGCACTCTACATATTTGGCACAATTACATAGTTTATTTAAAACTGGTTACCTGTAGAAAATATTCTGTATAACAGTTTGTTTTATAAAAATTTGTTGTATAACAGATTTTTCTATTAAAAATTGTATGTATAATAGCTATTTTTCTATTAAAAATTGTATGTATAATAGCGATTTTATATAAAAAATCTCACTACAACAGATTTTTCTTTGGATAATTTTCTGTATAACAGTTTTTTTTTTATAAAGAACAATTTTTTTATAACAAATTCTTCTATAGAAAAATTTAGTATAACAGTTTTTTTTAGCAAATTTTCTGTATAACAGATTTTTCTATCGGAATTTTTTTTGTATGACAGTTATTTACTATAAAAAAAATTTTCTGTGTAACAGTTATAGTCTATAAAAAATGTTCAGCATAATAGTTATTTTCTATATAAAAAATTTTTTGTGTAACAGTTATTTTCTATAAAAAATTTTCTGTATAACAGTTACAGTCTATAAAAAATGTTCAGTATAATAGTTATTTTCTATATAAAAAATTTTCTGTATAACAGTTATAGTCTATAAAAAATGTTCTGTATAATAGTTATTTTCTATATAAAAAATTTTCTGTATAACTAAATGTTATTCTAGAAAAAATTTTCTGTGTAACAGTTATATTCTATAAAAAATTTTCAGTATAAAAGTTATTTTCTATATAAAAAATTTTCTGTATAACAGTTATATTCCATCAAAAAAGGTTCAGTATAATAGTTATTTTCTATATAAAAAATTTTCTGTATAACAGTTATATTCCATAAAAAAAGGTTCAGTATAATAGTTATTTTCTATATAAAAAATTTTTTGTGTAACAGTTATTTTCTATAAAAAATTTTCTGTATAACAGTTATAGTCTATAAAAAATGTTCAGTATAATAGTTATTTTCTATATAAAAAATTTTCTGTATAATAGTTTTTTTCTATATAAAAAATTTTCTGTATAACAGTTATTTCTATAAAAAATTTTCTGTATAACAGAAATCTTTTTCTTCTTGCATGTTTATTAACATTTTCAATTTTTTTTCAAATATGTATGTTTATTCACTTATTTTTCCAATTAGTTCTTAAAATATTCAGTTTTATCAATTCAATCAAGATATTTAAGAATAAACTCCCTTATTAAGCAATTTTTATTTATACGCATTAAATCAGTGATGAAAAAATTTTGCAATATTTTTCTTTAAATGAAATTAATAAGAAACAAATTAAATCATAAAATATTCTAAGAAATTCATTTAAATAAAAGTAAACACAAGCGTCAAAAAAATAAACCAAAGAAAGGCCACAAAAAAATGCCACCATGAATGATGTTCAACTGGCAAGAAGACAGTACTGGACAAATATTGTGGGACACACTTGCTTACTACAGTAACAAAACAAAAAAATCTCATAGCAGACAAAAATTCAACAGATAAAAAATACAGTTTAAAAAATTCTTAACAAATGAATCAAAAAAAAAAAAAATTATTGAGAAAAAAATCATTTATAACGAATTAACAGCAACAACTTAAATAAAAATCAAAACTTTCTCACACTCTGCTGCAGTAGTTGAAGTAAGAAATGCAGATCAATGCCTTGGAATACAACAACAGCAATAAAAATAAAATGAATCAGAACAAAAACCGAAAAAAAGTTGTAGAATCAAAAATACTCGTAACTCAAATGCAAAATAAGTTGAAAGAGAGAAAGAGGTTTTTAATATAAAATGAAATTTGTATAAAATGAAATAAAATAAAATAAGAAAAACATAAAGAAAAGAAATGATGTCAGGAATTTGAACAAAAGAACATTGTATAAAAAGAAAGAAATCGATCGATAAAATAAAAAATGTAAGTAGTTGCTTCACATACACCAAACATTGCTACGAGAGTGTCCAGAATATGAGCCGTAAGAAGCAAGAAGATGTAACAATACATTAAATAAGTATTTAAGTGAATGTATGATGGCTGATTAGACTGATACAAATAAATAGATTTGCGAATTTTTCACCACATGGTGTTTTTCTCACCGGGTTGACGAACGGCCAACTAACTTTTTGCATGTCTCGCTAGACACACAATTCACAACTTCTCATACAGCAATTGCACAGATCACTGTACAAAAACCATGTTAAAGAATTCGGGCTATCTAATTCCTGTCATCCATTAGCTTAGCCAAAAAACCTAGGCCAAGGCAATTATTGGATACGCACCAATTGCTCCAGTTACAAACTGGTCTAGCACTGCACTTATCAACCACTACTTACTGAAATTACAGCGGCCTATCCTAAACCGTTCTGGTAACCCTGTCCAGGACGGATTGTCAGCGAATGCCACCACTGCAATACGTTTCTTAGCACATAGCTAATTGTCACCACTATTAATAAATGGCTCTGTTGATTCGGCAAGAGCAGCTAGAGATAATTTAGGGGTCCGAAATTTGCCACTAGCACAAACATCAGTATTTTAACCAACTATCTTCTTTCTGCGATTTTAGGTTAAAACTACAGCCACCACGTGCACCCCGAAGGGACCTGCAACCAATTATCAGTTAAGCGACGAATCCTCGGGCTTCTAATTGATCCCGCGGTGCTAGATAAGTCTCTAATCAGCTTCGAGTTTCATGGGGTGATACAATCAACTCTTCCCAGTTCCAAAAAAAAGTGTCGACTAACAAAAATGTGCTAAACTAGTGTTGAAAAAAACGAATATGTATTTGCTTTACATAAGTTCTAAGTTCTACCTATCTAATGATATACAATAACAATTTTTTCATAATCGCCACGTCTAATCTACGAGTATGTCGAATGTAAAATGAGTCAAATCATATTGCAAATTTAGAAATAATTTTAAAATATTTGTAGAAAATATTTTTTGATACAATTTTCTTTAAATTTTATATCAAATTCCAATTCAGTGCAAAGTGGCTGAATATCTTTAACTGGACATCTAGTACAATTATATATATTAATTAAGAACGCAAGCATTTCTGAAGCAGTCTAATGCTGAGTTTTTTAAATTTCTTATTTACACTACACTAGGTAAGAACGATAATTAGTAATAACAATTTTTAATGACATTAAAGTAAACAATTTAAATTAAAATACAGTTTAGAATGCAATAGGGTTTTCACGGCCAAGAATGCTACAGTCGTATTACAATTTGTAGTTTTAAACAACAATGAAATCTTAAAATGATTTTACTTTCTCTTTTTTTCTTAGTATTGTAGTAGCACTCGCTATGTTTAGTGCAAAACGTCGAATTTTTCACTTGTAGTTTCCAATCTATTAGCAGTTCAAGAATAAGTTCAAGAACGCGACAAAAAATAAAAATTTTCTTCACTTTTAAAATAATATATTTTGTATACTAAATTATAATATTTTAGATTTTTGTTAAATAACACAATATATTATAATTTATCAGAAGTGCCGGAGTTAGAGGGGGTCAAAGTTGGAAATTTTGGTAAATTTTGGTCATACACGGTTTTTTTTTAAATGAGTGTAACTTTTCACCTATTGGTCCTAGCAAAAATTGTCCAAAGGACTTTAGATAGCTATTTCTTAAATCATTTCAAAAATATTTTTTTTTAATTTTTAAAAAAAAATTTTTTAATTTTTTTTTAAAAAATATTTTTTTTAATTTTTTTTAAATTTGGACCCTTAAAAAAAAAAAAAAAAAAAAGAAAGCTTATACAATTTACTTTAAGGCCTTTATAATCGCTTAATGGAATGCGAGTGGGATATCTATCAAAAAAAAATATTTTTTAACTCAAGAATAAGATTTTTCAATATTTGGCACACGTATTATTTGTACTAACCTTGGTGCAAATTTCATCCAAATCCGAAGACATCGATTTTTAAAATTGGGTCTCTTGACATGAAATTCACCATATATAGTTTTACAATAATTTGACAAATGTTAATGTGTTTTCTGCCTTTGATCAGCTTTTTTCAATATTCTCTAGTTTATTTTCAATCTGCCTTAAATATACCATATTTTTGCATTTTTTCTTTCAGCACCTTGCTTTGTTTCAATTTCGATATCCCTTTCCAATTTATTCTCATCTGCTGTAAATATATATTCGTTACTCTTTAGCAGATCTCTTTAAAGTTTCTTTAAATAAGCATGTTTAAATAATCACCCCTATCGTGAATAAAAATTCCACATAAAATTTGTTCCCTTTTCATATTTTCCTATTAAAATTCAATGTTAAAAAAATAAAAGGGAACAAATTTCATGTGGAATTTTTATTCACGATAGGGGTGAATGAAAACATTTCTTTTCGAAAATATATACACTTACGGTAGCGAACGCGACATACTATAAAAATTATTCATTTTTTCTAAAACATTTTACTTAAAAATTAAAAATTAATAAAATTTACAATTACTTGATTATATGAGACGCTAAGTACTAAAAAAAACGATAGTTTAGTTACTAGAATGCGGCATTAGAATATGAATAATATCAAATGAAAAATGTAGAGCTCATCAATCTTTATTAATTTTTTGCTGATCAAAATAGTTCTTAAGATACACTTACGTTAACGAACGCGACATACTACGAAAATCAGAATTAAGTTTTTTATGCCAATTATTTTATGCAATAGCTTTTATTTTGAATTCAATTTGAAGTAAAATGTTCCATTACTTGAGTAATTGTACTGCACAGAGACTGAAAATAACGGGTCCACTTTAATTTTAGCGGGTAATTGGCACTATTTACCATTTAAAATTAGTTTTTTCTTTTATAGCACTGAGAGAGTGATTTATAAGACAATAGCAAAAACTAATAAAGGTCATACCAAACCATGTAAACAAAAATCATTATTATGAGTTATTTAGTTTTAAAAACAAAATATAAATCACAATTTTGATCTTTGATTCTATGGACGAGTTATTTTCGGTCTCTGGCACTGGAACGCGACATTAGAACATGAATAACATCAAATGAAAAATGTACAGTCACCCCCTAGGATTAAAGATAATGTAAAAACAATTCCAAAAATATTTTTTTTAATTTTTTTTTGCCACGCCTACAAATACCGTTCTTTTAGTATTTTGTTCACTGTGTCGCTATTTTTAGTCCGATCATAACATTTTGTATAGCGGTGTGCATGGTTCTGTAAGGGCTACATTTATCTTCCTAATAATTTTTTACTAACACGTCAAATTCTAGTCACGACTTTTAAAAACTCTTTAATTTTAGGAGGTGACTGACAAAATTTATTTTTCGAACAACTCTACAGTTAATCAATCTTTATTAATTTGTTACGATAGCGAACGCGACTCCTAGATTTTTAAAAATTAAACAATAATTGTTTCACATTAAATCTCTAACCAAAGCATAGAGTTACTATTAAGTCCAGAACTACCAAATCATCATAATTTTCTCACTTAGATTAGTTGATGAAATATTGAGATACATAAACAGACACGAGATACAAAAAAATAAGATAGAACAGAACCCGACAAGCAACAATACCCACCACCACACAACCAACACTTAAATATTAAACAAAAACTAATTTCTTATACCAATATATACCTACTTTTGTATATATACAATTTAAGGTTCCCTTTAATCAATAATGGATTTAAATGAAGTGTATATTAAAGAAAAAAAATTAAATAAAAAGATGACAAGAATCACGAGCAGGGAGATGAAACGTGTTACGATGGATGGCTGTCTGTATGTCTATCTATCGGCCTGGGACTAAACGTCTGTCCACAAGTTGGTTTGTATGTAGATATAGCAGATACCTGTTTCTTTATATTTTTGTTGTTTATTTTAGTGTGTTTTATTTTGTCTTTTTGATTATTTTATGAGTTAAAACATTTTATTTTAATATGACTTGAAAAGAAGCTGGAAAAAAATAAATGAAATGTAATAAATCAATAATGAAGAGAAGAATAACACAAGTATGATGAAGAAATTGCTGGGTAGCATTAGAAAAGGTGAGATAGAACACGTCTTATTAGCATTATTTGTATTTTTAAAAAGATTCAAAATACCAAATACAACATAAAAGCACCGTCTAATAATACAAAAATAAAGAAAAATGTAGAAAAATTCCACAATAAAATTAATAAAATAAATTAATGGCGTCTAATGGTATTTTAAATAAAAAGATAGACAGACAGACAGAAAGACAGACCATCAAATTTTACCCACCACAATCAACCAACAAGAAAGAATAAGATTTTACAATACACTGTGTTACATTACTATAATTACACTTGATGTTTGCTATTTATTGTAAAGTTACAAACATTGTTTAAGAATATGGTTAATAATCTGTTTTCATGCATAATTTGGGAGGCCACTTCATTAATTTAAGAGAGAAATTGTGAATTATTTTTATTTTGTGTTTCATAACTATAATTACACTTTATGTTAAACGAGATTTAGTGATTTTGAAAAAGATAAAATTTCAGGGGCCAAATTACTGCATTCGTGATCGAATGAGCTATCGTATCGAAAAATGATTTCGATATCGAAATTATGATAAAATGTACTCGATATCGAATGCCATAATCTTAAATAAGAAAATTACGATAAATTTTACTGGATATAGAATGCGGTAATTTGGCCCCAGTTTATATCAAAATTGCCAAAAAAAAAAAAAAAATAACAGCAACAAATTTTGAAAATAGTCCGGATTATTATGATAAAATTAAAGTGGCGTTCCGCAAACAAAAGCTTTCTAAAAGGGACAATCGCAAAATTCTTAACTCTGCCAGCAACACAATGAAGAGATTATTAACGAACGTCAGGTAAGTGTGTCCAAATTAACCATAACTGCACTGCCAAAAAATCCCAGACTATTACTCGAGAAAAGCTATTACACAGGCACAAAACTGCTAGACGTGTATTCGCCAAAAGAAACTTTAAAACTAATTGGAAACAGGTAAGCCTGTTGTTAAGTATTATTATTTGCACTATTTAAACATTATTTGTTTTAGCTGATATTTTCCGATGAGAAAAAATTTAATATTGACGGTTCAGATGGTTTCAACAGCCCATGGAGAAGCCTACGACCTTTCAATACCCACCACTTAAAATATGGGGGCATATTACGTTTGAGATTGCGTTTGTAAAACATGGAAATAATGGTCGTAGAGCCAAAAATTCTATATATTCTGGGTCTTTATAAGATTCTAAGATGATCTAGCCATGTCCGTCCGTCTGTCCGTCTGTTGAAATCACGATAGAGCTTCCAAAAAAAGGCATAGAACAATGAAATTCTTACCAAACATTGTTTGATCTACCGAAATGTTTGGTATTGAAAATGGGTAAAATCGGTCCCAGTTGTATGGAATATGGCTGTATGATATATAAATGTCTATAGAAAAGCCGTATCCATACAAATTTCTGCAATAATAAGTTTCATGCAAAGTGAAATCTCAAAACGATGTTTTCTTTGTATCGGTCCATATTTTGACATAGACCCATACAAAAACCAATTCCGAAAATAACTGAAATGCGCACAATTCTCTTATACAAATCAATATTACCTTGATATTCAACACAAATATTGTTGGCCCGTAATAGGTCATAGTTGCCTTATTAGGAATACTCCCGAAAACAATCGAACCGAAATTTTACACAGATCAGTTATAAGTATTTTAAAATTATACTATTGAATTTTGTGAAAGTATGCTCTTAATTGGACAAACGTGGCACTTTCGAGAATAATCACAGAGTATAAAGAAGAAACATTTTTGATGTTACAAAAAGTCAAAATCAGTTTCCTAGGGCTTGTTGGTATTTAATTTATTGTGTGTTAAAGTAAATCACTTTATGTTACATGCTGTAAAAATATAAACAAAGTATAAATTCTTGATTCTTATAAATATCGTCATTGAGATGAAATACTAATAAAAAAAACCTAAATTAGAAATTACGGTACGGTGATTTGGTGGTGGGTATGTAAGAATATATATTATGTATTGTATTTCGAAAATGTCTGCTTTCGAATCGAAATACACAATAGCTTGATTTGGTGTTTCCAAGCACCAAAATGAATTAATTCTTCTGATGACACAAACTTACTAGATGAGAAATTATTTTTTAACATGACAACGCACCATGTAAAGCTATGTATGACGACCATCTGTCAGATGTTACAACGTTGTCAGATCTAGCAATGTGCTAGCAATGTACTGACATTGAAAAATTGTTAGCAAGAGGTAAATTGCCACTTCAGACGACTGTGAAAAAACTAACAATTTCATTGGCTCAGAATTGTCACACAATGAATTTATCTGTCAACCGAAATTGTTTTTCCAAAATGTTATTAATGCACACTTGTTTGCATTTAGAGTTGCATTTAGAAATAATTTCTATGATAATGCTGCCATTGACACATGCATAAACTTTGCTCATTGACAATGTGAAAAGTGTTTGACAATTGTTTTAAAACAATGACAATGACAAAAAATTGTGTTTACACGATTGTTAGATGTCTGACAATATTTTTGACTTTTGTCTGAAAATGTTTTTTTTCTTACAACGTTGGAAGACAAAAATTTTAAGTTCACACCGTTGTTAGACATTTTCTGGACATTTTTCGGACCACGTTGTAATATCTGACGACGGTCTATACATAGCTTAAGTCGTCAAACAAAGGAATGAGATCATCTTCGAAAAATATAAATGTAGAATATTAATTGAGAACATTTGGGCAATATTACTCAGTCGAATATATGCAGAAAATCGACAATATGAAAACATATATCACCTAAAAGAAGCTGTTACAGATATAATAATAAATATGTTGAAGTTTCGATTGA
Organism: Bellardia pandia; assembly: GCA_916048285.2. Lineage (NCBI taxonomy): Eukaryota > Metazoa > Arthropoda > Insecta > Diptera > Calliphoridae > Bellardia > Bellardia pandia. Next base: position 53,851,916 of record OU696531.1, read on the forward strand.
GTTTTTAAGTTGATTCGAAAAAAGGAGGCCCATCACATTACTGAAGTGTAAATTAAATTTTTGAATATTACTATTTCAAGTTATTTTTATTTCAGTGTATTTTTAGTTATGAAACACTAAACTATTATTTAGATTTTTTTTCAAAGGTAAAATAAAATATAATATTTGTTTTCTTTTGTGATCGTTTCACATACATGTAACTGGGCTATATTATTATACTTTATCTGTAACTTAAAAAAAAGCTGACAAAAGTTTTATGTATTTATAGTTAGACAACGCAGTGTATGTGTTTCTCAAATAGGTCAAAATGTTTTAAATAAACATTTATTTCTGTAACTTTTGTAACATTCTTTTTACAGTTTAACAGGTATTTTTCCCAATTTGTTCCCATCCTTTTATTCATTTTGATCAAAAGCAATCTGTTTTGTTACTAATCTGTAAAGAATAAGAATAATTTTTATAATTTTACGGCCACCTTATAATGATCTAATATTAATGGTTTAGTATGGTTTAAATTTTGTGCAAACTGTACATATTGGAATTGATGTTATTGGTGGTCCGTAATGAGAAGTCAAAATGCTCTTCAACAAGGTGTTACTAAGGGTTATACAAATATTTATAATAGCTTGTCTTTTAATTTATAATTTTAAAAATTTTTTGCGGCCCTAAAAAACCATTTTTTCATATAAAAATTTTTTTTTTCAAATATAACTTTTCATCTAAAAATTTTTTCTGCAAAATAAAGTTTTTTATCAGCATCGGGGAATAAACATTTTAAAATCCTATTCTATACGAAATGTGTGAAGTAATCGGCTAATTTCGTGGTCAGCACCTGTCAACTGGCCTAGTAGTTGTGAAGGAGGGTATATTGCATTTGTACTGATGTTTGTAACGCCTAAAAATTAAAGTATAGCCATCAACTCAGAACCAATTTATGATTTTTGTACGGCTGGTTAAATGTCCACAAAAATTAGTGCAAAAAGTACGGGTCGCAATCTTGAAAATACAGCGAGATCCTTTTAGAGGTTTCCTACTTTTTTATAGAAATAAAAAACACACTGGTAACTGGTGAATGACATGCTTGATGTTTTCCCTCAAGGCCTGAATTGAAGCGAATTTGTCCGCATAAACTTTAGACTTTATATAACCCCACACGAAAAAGTCTAGCGGTGTGATATCACAGGATCTTGGTGGCCTATCGACCGGCCCAAAACTTGAAAGTATGTGTTCACCGAAGTGTTCTCTCAATAAATCCATTGATTGATGCAAAGTGTGGGAAATGGCACCAAAAGTCGCCGAGATCACGAGCTTCAATTTCAGGCATCAAATCGTCGGTTACCATGGCTCGATAACGATCGCCATTGACAGTTACGTTTGCACCGGCATCATTTTTAAAGAAATATGGACCGCTGATTCCACCGGCCTACAAACCACACCAAACCGTTGTTTTTTCTGGATGATCCCAAATGCGGCAATTTTACTAGTTTACATACCCATTGAGCCAGAAATGGGTCTCATCGCTAAAATTTGCCTCGAAACACATTCCTTACAGAACGTGAATTTTCGTAATAAACTTGAACGATTTGTAGGGTTGATCAGGCGTAAGTAAGTCTTTCCATCATGAAATGCCATACAATACTAAACAAAAATAACATGACAGCATGAAACGACTCACACGTGATCTGTCAAGAAAAGGCTATTGAAAAAAGTATCTCTACTAGAATCACCCTACATTTCAATGAAATTAAGTATGTGATTGGGCCGAGTAGGAATAAAATTGGTACATGCCTAAATACAAATGTCCTCCCGAAAGAGGGCTTTTTCGGTCATAAATTTTTGATATATACATACACGTACCCAAACAAATTTCGCCACTAATAAGATGTGCGTGAAGCAAAATTTTAAATTTAACTCCCTAGACGCACACCATTTATGTTAACAGAGTCATGTTAACTACTTAACAGAGAAAATGTTAAAGTTTCAGAATTCGATATATGTCTAATTTTATTAAGATATTTTGACACAAAAACAGTCCAAAAAAATTCAAAAAAAAAATCAGAATCTATCAAAAATGTCTCAGACAATTTAATAAAGATTTTTCGAAGAAATAACTTTTGAAATTTGAAAAAGGATTTTGGAGCTTTTCTAACAATTCTTTGAGAGTGGGCGGACAAAAAGTATTGGAAGCTATTCCTGGTATGGTCTAGATAAATTCCCTGTACTCAGAAGTTCTAACAGTTTTTTTTTTTTTTAACGGTTTTTTGAAAAAATCACTTCTACAAATGCTAAACAAGTTGTATGACGATAAACACGCCATTTTTTACTTATTTAAATTTTCTGAGACATTTTTTATAGATTCTGATTTTTTTGAATTTTTTCGGACTGTTTTTGTGTCAAAATATCATTAATAAAGTTATACATATATCGAATTTTGAAACTTTAACATTTTCTCTGTTAAGTAATTAACATAACACTGTTAACATAAATGGTTTGTGTCTAGGGAGTTAAATTTAACATTTTGCTTCACGCACATACTACTAAGTTGTATATGAAACCTACTCACCCCTACAAATCACTTTAACATCCACAAATCTTTTAAAAGTTTTGATATCCACATAAAATTTATTGGTTATAGTTCATAGATAGTGCCCATTTATGAAAAACTGTTTTTGCTCGGTGTAGGATATTAAATGGTCGGGCTTGACTATACTTTCTTATTTGTTTTCTTTAATGTTAAGTAAATTAAACAGTCGTTATTCTCTAGATGCTGGTAGTAATGCTGAAATAAGTCGTTATAGGTGAGTTACCAGTCCAATAATGGAAATTGTATTTAAAAATTGGACATTACGAATTGACCACCTACAGCATAGTTGCAACCAACATTTGGATTAAGTTATTTTCAAAAAGTAAATAGCTATCAATGATTTTTCTTTCAGGAAATAATAAAGATTCTGATATTTAATTCTATTATAAGTGTGTTATTTAAAATAAAAATAAAGGTTTAAATGAATCACCCTTTATGTTTAAACTATAATTAAATTACCTTAAGCAAACTGACATTTAGTTATTCAAACACTTTTCCTTTATTAACAAAGATCATTTCAAATTGATTGCCAGTGGAATAACTCAATCTGGCCTCATGCAATTGAAAATCAATTGAAATAAACGGAGTATTCATTAGTCAAATCTGTTTAACCCGGCACCACCAACAACTGTAGGTCTTACAACAACAATAACAACAAATACATAAATAATTTATTTAAAACCCAACAAAAGAAGGTGGTTTCAACTTGTGCAATTACATAAAGAAAAAAAAACTATCATTAAAAATCAGAAAAGATAATATTTATAAAACAACAACCAGAATAAGGAGATGGAAAAAAAAAAACACAGCAAAACCAACAATAACAATAAATACAAGTAAGAAAGTATATAAGCCCGACCATATAATACCCTACAGCCAATATATGCAAATGTATAAAAACAGTTTTTCAGAAATGAGAGCCATATGTGAACTATGACCTCTTATGCACCGATTATCCAAAAATCACTTCTGTACACATAAATAAATATTTTCTCTGAGAAAAATTTTTTGTATTTATAGTTATACAACGCAGTGTATATGTATCTCAAATAAACCTTAAAAAACTATTGCGGATTTGGTTTAATAAAAAAAAAATTATAAAATAATCGTAGTTTTTTTAGTAATTGTACTTAAGGCCTTTTGGAATCGTTTGTTCTGGAACCAAAAAGCCGTAACAACAAAAATTTTTTTAATAAAAGTTAAAATTAGGATGAAAAAAATTCCGCTTTTTACTCGGTTTTTCACTCTTATTAAACATTTTTACTTTTTGTTTCCTGTGTTTTGAATATAAAAGATACAAAACTCATTAAACGAGTTTAAAAAAATCGAGAAAAATATACTTGATTTAAGAAAAGAAAAGAAAATTAAAAAAAAACTAAAATCCATTATTGTATGTATATGTATATGAAAAGAAAAGGAGTTCAGATTGCGAAGTAAAATCTATAAATTTAATCTGAGTATGGCACATTATCGTAAAAAACTATGGCAATCAGCCGGAAGTAAACATTTAAGTTCCTGAAGATGGATCCATTTTTTTGATATTTTTATTTTTTCTTTATATAACCAATCTGGTTTGACAAAAATATACACAGCGTTTATATTTACATTGTTACTAATTTGAAAAATTTTAACTTTCAACTAACAGTTAAACAATGTATTAATAAAATCGACGTTTTTCGGCATATGAGAGTAAAATTTTAAAAAAAGATGTATGTATTTTGGTTAATTACATAATAATCAATCAAAAAATTAATTTTGAATTTTTTGTAGTTACGGCCTTTTGAATTTTAGGGCCGAATGAATTTTGTATATGAAAAATATTTGTATTGAATTTTATTCCAATACCAACATTTTTAATGAACACATCCATAGAGATTTAAAAGTACCATTGGTTAAAGATGAATTCAGAAAACTTCGTCAGAGATATATCTTGATGTTGCAAAACCATCCGAACATGCTTGTGAGATTACTTACTAGAACCCAAATGAAAAGAAGGCTTCATAGAGCTGATTTACCACCCTACTATTGTAAGGGCCATTTTTCCATTATGGCTCTCTCAAGTAGGAGCAAATAAGGTTTAGGTATAAGATTTAAATACGTATTGTAAGGCCTATGAAGTAAAGCAAATTCAATAAATAAATAATAAAAAGTTAAAAAAAGAGAGTAAGCTAGTTAAAGTGATTTTCGGCAATGGTCCTTTTAGATAAGAGCTATGGTCAATTAAGGACAGATATGTAGATGTGATATGGCTTCATGTATAAGAGAAATTTGTTTGAATAAGTGCAAAAATCAGATAAATGATAAACATTTGTATGGGGTCTATGAGAACTAACGTACCAATTTCAATTTCAAACGTCCTTAAGTCGAAACCATTGCATATACTAAATTTTATGGAAATATCTTAAAAATTGCGACCTGTACTCTGCCCACAAGGTTTACATGGACAGCCAAACAGCCAGCCAGACGGATGGAAGGACATTGTTAAATCGACTCAAAGTACGGTCACACTTGGCAAATATTTACTAAACCAATTATTTTAACACAAATTTGTTTGACATTGTTTACTCTTACAAGAGTTTTGCAAAATCAAACTGTATTAAATAAAATAAAACTAAATGTTTGTTGTGTCTTGTCCTAAATAAACGAAGTCTTTTTTAATAAATAAACGAGTTAAAAAATATTGTATTTAGTGTCTGCGTCTTTTTCGGCCAATATTTGCCAAGTGTGACTGTACCTGCAGGAAGTAATTCTGAGTCGATCGGTATACTTTAAGGTGGGCGGTGAACTAATATTTATGGACGTGACAAACATCAGCACAAATCCAATATACCCTCCCAACTATGGTGGTGTAGGGTATAAATAGATAGATAGATAGATATTTATTGCAACATAACTCGTAACAAACCAAAAGTGTACAATAAAACATTTCAATTCACACTTGGTGGCTTGGAATGTTTGTTACGCATTAATTCAAGCCATTTGTTACCAATCAAATAGAAAGAAACCAAATTATATTAATAAATAAAGAAATTGTGTGTAAAAAATAAGAAACCAGAAACCAGAAATATCAATAACTTAAATCGATGGAAGAAATATTACAATGGTGACTGACCAACCGATCGAGCGCACTAAAAGTTTTTAATATCTTTTTCATGCCACAATATTTATCGAACAGACATTCCCATCAACGTCATTATGATTATCAAAACGTCACTGGCATATCCTACACACATGCTGATGATCATATAAAATCATTATCACCATCATCCTCATCATCATTTGTAGTTTTTAAGTCTCATCATTTTGAGTAACAATTTATTTGTGTGTTGTCAATGAACATCTAGAAACATCTAGACAGTTGCGCTGCAACTTCAACAGCCATCAACCCATCCACCGACCATCACTTTTACCGCCTCACGTTCTGCCTGTATAAACGCCCTTGTATGGGTGTGTTTCTATATGTTCTTTTTTTACAATTTCAATTTTTTGTTTTTTATTTTTATTAATTCAATGCTGTTTTTTTAGCTGTTCGTTCTTGTTGGCGGCTTGTTGTTAATTTTTATGTGATTTTATTGATTCGATGATGCCCGCAACGACGACTACGTTTCAATGTCTATTGAGTGTTTTACTCGTGTGTAAATGTTTCTTTCGATGGCTGTATTTGTAGTACATGGCGGTATTTTAATAATGATGACTATTCTTATGCTCTTGTACCCTGATGATGTTGCCCATATTTAGTAGAAGAAAGTTCGAGTAAGAAGTGTTTATCAATTATTGGGTTAATTAAAGTTTAAAACGAGACAGAATGCTAAATGTGTGAGTATATGAACAAAGATCGCCACCGTCACAAATTCTACGAATTTTGCTCCGAATAGTTGTAATTTTTTGCGTCACTGGGTAATGAGGCTTTTGCTGTATTAATTTAATTGTTCAAGTGTCATTTAACATAGGTATCTTTTTTACTTAAGTTTTTATTTAAATTGATAATACAGCGTATACTGTATATCAATTAAACATTTAATTTGTATTAATATAGCACTTAATGCAAATATTTTCTGTAACAATTAACGAGAATTATTTTTATTGTCTGCACCACAACAATTGGTGAACGAGGGTATAATATTCATCTAAAACCCAACAAAGTATAAATACATTATAGGTACATTCTTGGTGCTTATGAAATTCTAAGTCGATTGAGCTATGCCCGTCTGTTAGTCTGTGTAAAACACTCTCACGTCCAAAATACACATCCTAACTTAGCGAAATTTCCAGTAAAATATTTTCTATTTTGTAGGAAAGTCTGGTATTGAAAATCAGCAGAATCCGTAAAGTAGAATCAGAGTCATGAATAAAAATGTGAAGCAAGCTCCATAAAAATTTCATATTATTTATCCATTTTTTTTTCAATTTTTTAAATATATTGTAGATATTATCATGAAATTTTGTACACGTTTTTCCTGCGATGGAAGGACAAACAAACTGTGATGAAAATAGTAGTAAGAATCAGTCCATGATTGTCCATAGCCCCCATACAAATGTTTTTCCGTAATATGACTCAATGATACAGAAATAACAATAAAATTCTAATATCAATACAAAATTCAGCAAAAATAAGTTTCATGTAAAAAGAAATCGCAAATCGAAATTTTGGGCTTAAGTCGGTTTTAGTGACTTTTTTCAAATCATTATCAAAATTTTATCACTAATAGAATTTTAAATTCTGATTAAAATAAAAAAAATTGGAGCTATTCAGCTATATCTTGAAAACTAAATTTTTTTTATTAGACGATATCTATTTCAATTGATAGGTATTTTAAACACCTTTCCAACGATATGTAACATGACCTATTCATAAATTTCGCAAAATTATTTTTTGATACGAAATTTTGTTAAAAAATTTAAAAAATCCGGGTAAAAGGTCTACAAGAGTAAGTAGATAAATTACAATATTTTCAAGTCAAGAAATTAAGCTTTAATTTAAGATATAACATGACCATGTACGTAATATAAATCCGAAGATATTAAAGAAAGATTATGACAATTCACCATAAAAAATACAATCTGTACTATGCGAAGCCGGTGTTCTGTAAACCATGGAGGAGAAAATCCTTCCGCCCCGCCATAGGCCGGCAATACAGGGAATCTATACAATGCGAAGCCGGTATTCTGTATTCGATAGAGGAAAAAATCCTATCCTGCATACAAACTTTTGAAAAAATGTGTTTTTTTTTTTAATTTTTCAGATCTCATAATTCTATGATTATAGTACCTACAGACACATATGATATCTTCAATTAAAGCTTAATGTCTTGGCTATTTATATTAATAAACTAAAATAATACTTATATAGAAACTTTTTTTAATTTTTTTAGATATTAAAAAAAAATTCGGGTGTAAAAATATTCTTTTCGGATTTCACCCATATTCAATAAATTTTAATAAATATTTCATGTTGTAAAAACAATTCCTACCTTCAGTAAAAATATTTTAATTAAATTTAGTGAACTCGAGCCTGACTAAAGAAATATCAAAAAAATTTAATAATATTAACAGTTCGACTAAAAATAATAATTGTTATTATAAATTTCCGTGAAATGGCAAGCCAGTTCAGGTTTGAACAAAGAAAAAGGGGGCACCTTTGAACATGTTAATTTATCAGCCGAAGTACCAAACATTGTTGATTCTCTCTTATTTTCTGAAAATGACGAATCCAATGCTGATCATGATGCTTTAAAGGAAAAAGTAATGTCACCTGAAATCGCAAGGCCTTTTCCGTCTTAATAATATAAAACTTATTTTTGATCTGAATTTTTTTTATTTTTTAATTGTTAATTTTATGTTTGTGTTAATAAATAAATCGAATTTATTATATATATACAAAAAATATAACTGTTTATGTTATTTTTGGATATAAGCACTGCAAGAAAAAATTGCCGTTGAAAGCTGCCCCAGCCTAGTTCAAAACTGCCCCGTATGGGGGGCACGTTTGAACACAATGACTTTATCCATTAAAAAAATAAAAAAAATATATAAATCGAACTAAAAATAGACTTAAACTAAAGTTTATTTCCATACATATTAGTTAAATTATGTAAAAAGTCAATAATTGAAATATATACATTTTTATGTGACTTGAAAGCAAAATGTGTTCAAAAGTGTTGGTGGCGCAATACGAAAATTGGATTTTGCCACGCTCCTCCGCCCGCAAACTGAAAACCAAAATTCAATTCTGAAGATTCTCTGAAAATTTCATCAAAATCGGCCCCGCCGTTTTGGAGTCCATACGTTACAGACATACACATATTCTGTTTTATATATATAGAATTATAATACATACAGATATAAATTATTCACATTTAATTAAAAAATTGTTAATTTTTTTCGAATTTAGTACATGAAAAATTGAGTGGGTCTGGCTAGACTCGTGCGTTACGAATATGAAAATCAAAACATGTGTAAGACGGAGGAGGTTCGAACGCATATTTACAAAAATATTAAAGATTTAAGAATTTTATAGTGACTTTTGCCAAGAAAGTCTTTAACTAAAACCTCAATGATTACAGCAATGGAACATTTCCCCTACTACAAGCACATTTAGTTAAATTTAAATGTTGTCTTTATCTGTTTCTTATGCTAATTACCAAACAATGCTGTACATTTTATCTTAAAACCACAATCTATCTGACCAAGAAAATACCCAAAACCAATGATAATGTTCTTCAAGCAGTTCAACAAAACACACATTTCAATATCAAACAGAAAAAAAAATCATTCAATTATGAATCATGTAGTCATTACCAGATCAAAGAACAGAGTAGAAAAAAAAAACAACCAACAACCTTAAGAAAACATGTGTCTTTGACATTTCTTATTGTACATCGGTTGTTATTTCATTTATCGCGTGCTTTGTGCGTAAAGAGTCCTGTTTTTTAACAAAAAAAAAAAAACAAAAAAAAAAAAACAATTCAAAAACAAGAGTGAATACAAAACCAAAAAAACATCTGTCGTTATATCCTGATGTCACAACTGCTTAACGATCGATAAATGTAAAAACAAAACACAAATTCTAAAACACTTACTTACTAAAGATCGCACACAAGAAAGACATATTTATATTGTTCCTGTTGCTGTAATATTCAATTATCATCATCATCATCATCAAATGATAAAGGAAGAGAAAACAAAAACAACAATGCCAGCTAAAAACAACTGAACTGAACCCCCAATAAATGTCTTTTAATATTTAATTCAAAATGTATAAAAAATATTTTAGTTTTAATGCGGCCAAATAAAATATTATGGCAGCTGATCCTTTATGATGTCAATGATCATGTCGATTATTATTATTTTATATTCGTATGTTGTTTCATTTATGATCCCTGCTTGTTACACATACTACATATAAATATCGTTCTTTGTCTGACTGCTTATGAATATTTTTACCATCAACATTAAGTTTTTAATGGTTGAAAAGGGAATTTTTTTTTTCCAATAATTTAAAACGTTTTCCATCATCAACTAACTGCCCTTAAGCCCGTCGTAAGAAGTGTATAGACAGACGGCTGTATATCATCAGAAATATAAGTGAAATATGTTTCTGATGTTATAATCATTATGTTGCAGTTAGTTTTCAAATACATACAATTTTTTATTTATTCATTTATAAAGTAGATTTTTAGTTTATAACTATGGCGTGACCATTTCATATTTTTGGAATGTTAAAATTTATTTGGAAAATAAATTGTCTATAGCTGGATAGTGGAATCTTTGCTTGCCACAGAAAGCAATCCTAAATTAAAGTTTGCTTAATTGAGCTCATGTTAACTTTAACAGGCAATCAACTCTAAGTAGAGAGTTACCTTCTGGCGTCCACCTCCTACAGATCCATCCAGCATTGCGAATATCTTTACAGCCAGACCCGGGCAATTGCTGAGTCTTCTTCGACATGATAATTTGTACCGTACGATCTGTAACCAGTGATTACTGCCACCAAGTTGTGTGTATCAGGTCACATGACTCTTGCCGTCACACAGGCAATCTCAACGATCTGAAAACGCAACAATCTGTCGGTCAATTACTCTAAGAGTGAAGCTCCCATTTTGGCCACTGAAACTCTCATACAGTTTTCTGGAACATCTTGATGTCCCGGTTCAAACAAGCGTTCAACTGTGAAATATCTTGTCATCTGGTTCAGAAAAAATTGGTGTTTACATGACATCTAGAATACCTCAATAATGATGAGTTCAAATATTGAAAAATTAAAAGTTTTAGAGCAGCCTGACTGGCTATCACTTGAAATTCAAATATTCTCTAATTAAACTCAATGAAACCTCAGCCAGTTCGCAGCTCTTCCAAAGGAACTTTAGCTGATCAGGTAATCTAAAACAAACGCGTTTCAGTATGTGCAATTTCACAACCTCACAATCACATTAAATTTTGACACATCAGTCAAAATCTCAAAATGGGGTGATTGATACAAATTGTATCCCTCCTGTTCGTACATTCATTATCTACACATTAACGTTACAATTCCAAGATAACCCAATATGATCGAAGGTCCGAACTACCTCTGGTTTATATGCCAGTAGTATCTTATATCCAAAAGGTCAAAGGGAAATCAATTCAACAGGATGGATTGATCAAAAGACCTTTGTTGATCAGATTTGTCCAAAGTTAAGGTACAAAAGATACAGAGTTCCGATAAGTATTATTTATAAACGTAATTCATTTAGATTGTTCATCACAATGACAAATGTAGACGATTGCAATTCAACGCTTGAACTTTGGTCAAAATGATAGAAAGAAGATTTTTTATTCGCTCATTTAGGTTATGAGATCACAATATTTAACATTTATTTAAGAAAGTCTCGTTTTATTGCTGTGTTTATTGAGACAAATATTCTAGCAATTGTTGAGTTTTCCAACTGGATAGAATCGAATGTTCTCCACACAACAATGTTTACTTGCTGATACCGTCATTGCAATCTTGGTATTTTGATTTTTTAGTGCATAAAAAAGTCCTTACTTGCCACTGATATCTTAAATGGTTGAAGCACTTCATAAAGGAGCAGTTTGGTCTCAGATATCAGGAATAACAAGTAAACGTTTATATTCGGCTGTGCTCACCATCAAATCAGCTATTATGGAGATTTATAAGATATTTATACGCATTTAAGTGATTTCCAGAAATGGATTTTATATGGGGGCAACGGTCAAATATAAACCAATCATCATAAACTCTACTTTATATGGGACATATGGTTAAATATGGACCGACCGACAATTTAAATGTATATTCTGATTACGCTTGTCGAATTTCAACTTGATAGTCATTTTTGCAACAGATTTATGGTCATTTAAGTGATTTTCGGAAGTTGTCTTTGTATGAGGCTTTGTCAAAATTATGGACCGATGCAAAGAAAATATTGTTTTGAGATTTCACTTTGCATGAAACTTATTATTGCAGAATTATGTTCCATAAAGCCATATTACGGGAAGACTTTTGTATGGGGCTATGAGAAATCGTGAACCGATTAATACCATTTTCAGCAGGACTTATCATTCTATAATAAAAATAAAGTGTGCAAAATTTTATGGTATTATCTGATTTATATTTGAAGAGAACAGCAAAATATATCTGAAAAATATCGAGGTAGTCTGAAACTTTTATCTATAACTCGGATCCTAGTGGATCGATTTTGCCCATTTGCAATACCAAACATTTCGGTGGACCAAAGAATGTTTGCTAAAAATTTTATTGTTTTATGTTTTTTTTGGAAGCTCTATCGTGCCAACAACAGACGTACGGACATGGCTAGATCGTCTCAGAATCTTATAAGGACCCAGAATATATAGAATTTTTGGTTATACAACCATTATATTGATGTGTTACAAACTGAATGACAAACGCACCATCTTTTGGTGGTAACATGAAGAATATTACTGCTCGAATCAATAGCAAGTTGTTCCGAAATCCTGAATTAGTTAAAAATCAAAGAAGTTGAAGACAGCTTTATTTCCCAGCCTACAGTTGATATAAAATCTACAAATTTCTGTTTAAAGCAAAACTTATATATTTCCCTACCATTGGGTTGCCATTAAAGAATATCTTCTTCCACCTTATTAAATTCAAATTTCATATTACAGAAATTAACTTTTCTCACACTTTCTGAAGAATTTCACAAGAAAAACAAACGAAATGTAGAAAAAGAAGATACATACATATTTATGTAGTGAAAAACGCGCGGGTGTTGTGAACCGGTTCATATTTAAATTCCGAAAATCTTTTTGTTTTTGCGTTGTTAACTTCAGACTCAACATCATCAACAACAAGAACAACAACATCATTGTTGTCATGATAAACAGCAGCGGCGATAGCAGCAGCAGCAGCAGCAATGGGCATCAGGTTGAACTCTCAGCGTGTTAAGAGTACAAAAAACGGATTTACCGTTAAATTAAGAGGTCAGTGATTCATAACAAGTTCTTCGTCATAAACTAAGAAAAACAACAAACATATTTCTGGGTGTGTATGACGACTGACTGACTGAATGTGTGTGGAATGAGGCATTAACTGTGGCAAGCAAACAAACATTCTTAGATACCTACTAATAAAAACAAACAAAAAACTAAGATAGGAAATGTGAAAAATATAGAGTTAAAACAATTTTATTCAAGTTTAAAACGAACTTTGAGATGAAATATAAACACTAAATTTTACACAATTTTAAACTTTGCAATGTTGTTTTAAATATTCACAAAAGATAATTCAAAATTATCTTTTAAATTTGTGTTTAAGCCTCAATGCGTTAATTATATTTCAATTTATACATATGTATATTTACCTTGTCAATTATTGCCTTCACGTGTCCTGCCCAAAAATGTCACTTTTGGAATTGTCAGCTGTTGTTTTTAGCCAAACATCTATAGGATCTTGTATTAATGGTTGCAATGTCAAAACTGTGTCGATATTATCTGCCTTTAAAATTTAAAGTTTAAATGTTCAACGGGCACAGTGTGTCTAATTGCAGTTTGTGTTATATTGAGTGGCAGCAATATTAATGCAATTTATTTGCTTACTGTACTTATCTTTTTGAATAACTGTCAATGTTTTTAAGTGCTGGTGTAGCGGTTACAAATAAATTATACCCTAATTTTAGAATTTAAAGGGTCGTGTGTTGCATTTATGACTTCAGATTATTATGGGTTAAAGATATTCATGTACACGCAGAGAAAAACCATGGTTGTGGTAACCATAATCTGGGAGCAACATATTATGATAAGGTTTATGATTGTAGTCAAAACATATTATGATCAATACTAGTATCGTGAGATATCATGTTATGATCAAATATCATGGCAATAATTCATCACAACAAGTTCTTCCCACACATGCTCAATAATGTTGAGATCTGGGGACTGTGCGGGTGTTTGCAGTAATATTGGGCAATTATGAATTAGCGACATCTTCGCAACGTGTAAAATGTGCTTCGGATCGTTATCCTGATAAAAAGCAAATGTGTCCAATATGTTTAATTTTTCAGCACTCTGTTTCACATCTTGCTTCAATATGTCCAAATATTGCAATCGGTTCATTTTACCATCGCACCATCCTGTTGAACTGGTTTTTCAACACTGTCACTGGCACTCGAAAGGAAAAAAAGGATTTAATCTCTAAAAGGAAGATTTGAGAGTTCAATGAGGGTGTGAGGAAGGTTTTTATATTGTTTTAGACCGCCAGACCAGTACAGGAACTGGCTGAGGTTTCACTGAGTAGAAGTAGAGAATATTCGGATTTGCACTGATAGCCAGGCTGCCCTAAATTCTTTTAAGGGTGTCTAAACGATATTCAATCTTGACGAAACATTCTTTGGGTTCTGGAACAAAAACCAATATGTTCCAGAAAACTATATTGCAGATGCTCTGATCTGATTCTCTCTCAGAATAGTTAGAATACCGATAGATAGGTATATGTACGTTTGTATACCGTACAAAATATGTGAGAACCGGGGGCAGGCAGACTAGACTACCTGAGCGACGGTAAGAGTCAAATGGCCCCCTGATAATATGTTGCTTTGCAATTATGGCAAGCACAACTATACTTTTTTTCTTTGAGTACATATCACTATCTTTAACAAGAAATTTAAAAATATTTTCCCTTTTTCCAATAATGTGTTACAAAAGAGACATAACACTGTAACACAGTGGAAGGTAGGGTGTGAACGAATATAAACAATAATTTCATTAAACGAATAAAGCAAAAACGAAATAAACAACGTATCAAAAACACAAAAAAAACCTTAACACACATGTCCTGTTGCACATGCATACGTAGATATCCTTAACAATGATATAAACAGGAGGCAGCTGCGTTTTTGTTGTATTTCTTGTAAATAGCAACAACAAAAAATAAAAAAACAAAAGTTTCAATTTTTATACCAAAAAAAAAACAAAGACAAAAACAAAGAATCCTGTAATAAAAAAAGAAACAACAGGAATTAACAAGAAAAAAACACTTCATTTATAAAAAAGAGAACTAAACCCAAAATATACCATTCATCAAAGCAACACATTTGTGGGACTTCATACATTCGCTACTACATACAACTCAAACAAACATATTCTAGAACAATTATTAAACTGTTTTCAGTAGTTTTCAAAAAGATCTTAAAATACTGCTAATTTGAGAGAACGACAGAAGGTACAGAAAGGGATCCAAACATTCCTTTGTCTTATCAACAATTAACTTCTCAAGAAAGCCACCCTTAAAATTTTGCTCAATGAATTTCAACTGCTACGCATTTCTTAGATGGTTTTTTTTTATAGCTATTTTTAAGCCTAAATTACTAATTCAAATTGAAGACGTTTAATCACTTCTGTTGCAGGACCTTAAATGCTTTCTTTTTGTTTCGTTGTTGATGATACAAACTATGTACTCGCAATTGTAATTGAGTGGTGTTTGTGAAACTATATAAAATTTGTTAGTGGAAGAACACTTTCCTTGTTAAATGACAATTTGTTTCAGGTTTACATGACACGCGTCATGTTAGCTAGATACTGCTGATCTAAACAGTAGTTTGCATGTACAATGTACATGCGAACAGCAAGACATGTGTTTAAGTTGTATGCAACATGACTAAAGGCTTCATTAGTCTTTACTTTCTGTTGCTGTTCTGTTCCGTGTCGTTCTGTTGTTAAATTTTTGTATTTAGTTTTTTCGTATGAACGTATCAGCTGTTTTAGGTAAACAGACAACACACCGCGAAAATAAATTAAAAAATACAAATCAAAGTTTTTTTTATTGTATAACATGTCATTACTTTCGACTAAAGTAATGAGTTTTTCGTCATCCATAACTTTTATACAAAAACTTAATTAAATTCAAAGAAATTGAAAATTTTTGTAATAAACCAAAAATTTTTTTCTTGTGCAGATATCAGATGTTTTGTGCTGTCACTTACAATTACTTAGCAAATTTTTCTTTTCAACAGGTTCGTCCGCAACGGCACGGATATTAACAACACAACTAACGACTTTTACACATTTTCTATTTAACAGAATCAAAACAGCTGATTCGGAACGGAACAGAAAGTAGAGACTAATTCTACCTTAAGGTTTAATTAGTCGTGACTTAACCAGAACCATAAAAAACAGCTGTTAAACCAACATGATTGGCAGCACTGTAAACGATTATTGCTGACTTAACATAATGCCATAACCATAACCATACATACCAATTGAATTTTGGTTTTCCGTCATAACCATAAACAGCTGATTGCAATATTTACGTATTTGTTGCTTCTTTATGTTTTTATTTTAGTTTTTACATTGGTATTGTTTGGTTTTTTTTTAAATTGTTTAATAACTTCTTTAATATAATTTAAAATTTTGTAGTAAATAAAATGGATGACGGAAAACTTATTGAGTTGGTGCAGAACTGTCCTTGTCTTTATGACAAAACCCACGCAGACTTCCAAATAGCATCACATGTCTCCAACATAATGTTTCTTACAGTAGTTTTTCCAATTTTATAGCTCCAAGCAAGTGTTTTGAAAGGAGTTTCATATGCTAAATACCTAGAAATTCCTTAAATTAATTTTACAAATTGTGTATTTATTTCAAAACTTACAAAAGTGTGAGTGATATGCTCATAGTTTTGCTCTTATTTAATTCTGCACTTTTGATAAATTTAAAAACATAAACAGCTGTTTACGGTTATGGCAGCACTAACTATTGCCAGAAAAAAGTTACGTTATGGCAATATGGCAAAGTCACGACTAATTGAACCTTTAAGTCGATATACCTTAAAACCAGCGATGCCAACTTAGCCCTTTTCGGGCTAGATTTAGCCCGATTTTAGTCACTCAAAACGCGAAAAAAAAAGAAAATTGGATGTGGTTTTATATGGATTTTTTTTTCCATTTAGCCCTATTTTCAAAAATGTTTACGCGTTTTGAGTCTCAAAAGTTGGCATCACAGACAGTGTTGCCACGAAAAAAAAATTTTTGTAACCAACATATATGAAAAAAATAACCAAATTAAAAAAAAAATAACCAAATTTAAATGCATGTACTATTTCTTTATTTTTTGTAATTTTAAATATAATTTGTACTTTAGGTAACAAAAAAAAAAAAACATAAAACAACGTATTTTACAACACAACTCCTAATACTAAAAAATACTTTTTTTAAAAAACAGCGTCATATTTTGCAAAAAGTAATGCAAAGAAACATAAGCTAATGCTACAATTTGTAAAATTTAAAATTCCAATACTTTACATTAAGTTTTGCAAGTTTAATTATTAATTTTTAATGTCTTAAACAAAAATAAAAAGTATATAATAAAAACAAAAAATTTTTCATTGGCAATAAAATAGGGAACTAGAAAGTTACTCTCTTAAATACTAAAAAACATGTAATTATATTACAATAAATATGGAGATCACTTTTACTTAAAATGTCACAGCTTGAGTTTTAAAATATGTCTTTGGCAGACCAAAGAAAATGGGCATTTTGTTGATTTTTGCACAATTCTTTTGCTTGCAATATATTACTAATTGTCTTAAAATCTAAATTATTCCTAAATTTTGTTTTTATCAAACTAAGCTGAGAAAATGTTCTTTCAGCTGCAGCGGAACTGTGGGGTAATGTCAATAAATTTTGTACGAAATTTACAAGTTCTTTAAAACAATTTTCGTTTAGGCCATTTTTGTATGTTGAAATTTTATCCCAAAATTTAAAATCACATAGTAAATATTTTCAGTAAAAAAAATAACCAAAACAGAAAAAATCTACACATGTACACATTGAGAAAAAAAATAACCAATTTTGGTTAGAAATAATCAAAAACGGCAACGCTGATCACAGAGTGTAACACTCTCTCTCTCTCTTTATATCTCTCTGTTGTTTCTAAACACAAAAAAGAAACCTTCATAGTTGTACCATTTTCACCTTTATGAAAATTGTTTTGTTTGTGTCTTTTGTTGTCTCTAGTATGTATTTAATTTAATATTCGGTTGCTTAAATGAAAAATTTTGTTGTTTAAATGCGGATGCCTTGAATGTTTTATAAACCACATTATGTTGCACCCTAAATAGTAATTTCTGGCTACCTACGCAATCGCAGTTGCCAGTTGTTTTGTTTGCAGTTTCTTTTATTCGTTCACACACACAGTCATTGTTTGTTGCTTGTGAATGCGTTTGTATGTTTTATGTGTCATGTTTTCATCTCATAAATACGATTCTTTATGTTGCTTTCATTGTTTTGTTATTGTTGTTTTGGTCTAAATGAAAACTGTAGACTTTCATGGTGGTTTATTGGTAATTTTTGGTATTTACAGTCGTATTAAGAGGGCCCTTATAATCGTCATCATCAACAACTATTTATCCACTGTTGTTGAAAAGAAAAACGTTTAACATTTCAAAGTTGATGGCTTCTTATTTCATTTATTTCATTGTTGTCTATCTGGTGTGTGAGCGTTTTGTGTGACTGAAATACTGCTGGCAATGGAAATTTTGGAAAGTGTTGTTTGGCAAAATAATAATTATTCAAAAAACAATGGACAAGTTTTATTTTTAGTAAAACCTCCCTTTTGATGCTTTAAGCTGTAGCAAGTTCAAAATACATATACAGTTTGTCAAATACATGTCCACAATATTGACAAAAGTAAAAATTATTTAAAAGAAGCACTTAAGGTACGGTCACACTTGGCAAATATTTGCCGAAAAAGACGTCACCACTAAATAAAATATATTTGAACTCGTTTACTTGTTAAAAAAAAACGTTTATTTAGGACAAGACACAACAAATATTTAGTTTGAATTATATTTGATGCTGTTTGATCTTGCAAAACTCTTGTAACAGTAAACAACGTCAAACAAATTTTTGCTAAAATAAGTGGTTACGCTTTTTTGACTAAATATTTGCCATGTGTGACCGTACCTTTATAGTATATCTCAGCGAAATATTTAAATAACTTTTGTTAATTTTATTTTATTTGCGTTTTTACTTGTGTTTCTAACTACACCAATACCTCGGTTTTTTTTTTGAAGTTACGTCGCTGCTTAATTAGTACTAATTTTCACTGTGCCTCGTTAGACTTTCGAGGTTGTGTTGTTTTAATTTTTGTTAAATCTGCAACATCAGTAGATGCTAAAACGATGACCACTTATGACAAGAAGTGTTTTTATGATCGAAATCGAGTCCTTGCTTTCTATTTGGATTGAAAATCAAGTTGCGCAGAGAATACTATTCCGAAAAAAATTTTCGGTTTGCTTTTTTTATAGAAGCAACATACAGAAGTAATTTCTCTTCCGAATGGAATTAAATTCTGTGACAACTGGGTTTCGCCTGCGCCTAAAAAAAATATATAAATCTGAGAACAAATTTTAGTATGATTTGTTTAACTAAAATAGAAAAAATAGTGATTTCTATTGAACGTTTTGATGTTAAAATATTTGTATTAATTTTAAGACAACCCTTACAATGAATTAGCACGCAACATATTTTCCTGTCACGTTAGAAATAATTTATTTTAACTATAACTATAATTGGTTCACCATATTTCCTCCCTTTTTCTTTAAAACTTTCCTGCTTTATAGACGGTAGACAGAGATTGGAGCAGCAGTAATTCCAAAACATAAAACCAGTTCAATTCCTCAGACATGAATGCGACATTATACATATATATATATATGCTTTTGAAAGGAGCCACAATGAAGAAATCTTAAAGAAAGACGTTCTTATTTTAATTTTCCGATATAATACACTAATTAGAGCAAAAGGTGCTGTCATGAACGTGACATTTAACCAAAGAAAAAATCTTAACAATGAAAGACAAAAGTTTTCTATATCTTTTTATTAGCGCTATATATAGCGCTGCATATCTTAAACAGATGGCATATCTTTTGAACGTGATTTTTAACTTTGGTAAATTAGATGTAATTGTGGAGCATAAATGACATATGTATATTTAATTATTGAACATTATAGTGGAAACAATAAAGTTTTTTTAGGCTTGGAAAATATCTAATTTTGTGGCAAAAAAACGTCATATGCGGGCAAGCACAACAATTGTTCACCGAAGCTTTTGGTGTATGTGTTTCATCGGTTTCAATGCACAAGAAATGGTTTGTGCGGTTCAGCAGTGGAAATTTTGACACGAAAGAAAAAGATCGCCTAACCAGTCAGCCAAGAAAGTTTTTAGACCAAGAACTGGAGGCATTACTCAATGCAGATTAGCCAGGGTATCACAGGGAACATCACAATGGACCGTATTGGTCTCTAGGTGATGGTGTGGAGACAACCTCACACCGGCCTTCTGACCATCACAGGGAACCTTTACCGAACAGAGTATGCGGCCAGACATGAAAGTGTAATATTCCATCATGACAACACTCGCCAACATGATGCAATACCTGTTGAAATTATTTAGAAATAAGTGGCTGGGAAGTTTTGTCATGCCTGCTTTATTGTCCAGACCTTGTTTCGTCCAAATACTTCGATCGATGTAGAACGCAATCTCTGGTAAACGCTTCGCTTCAGAAATTGGCTTGATTTATTTTTGGCCTCAATAGATGAGCAGTTCTTTTAGTGTGGAATCCCCATGTTGCCAGAACAAAAGGCAAAAGGTCATAGCTAACAATTGCCAATACATTGAATAAATTTATATTGTACAAATGTTGAAGCATTCTTAATCTTAGCAATAAAGATAAGCCAAAAACGCTACAATATATAGAATTCGTTTTCTACTACAAAATCTAGAACAGAATTCTGTGATTTGCAACATGATTTCTTAAAGCTTTTGTTTTAAACTAAACTAAAATAATGATAGTTGACACGTTGAAATATTTGCACGTGACATATATTTCTGTCACATTTTTAGGAAGGATTAGTAATTTTAACAAATGCTCCCTATTTATTAATTATGGGTTCAACAACTTTACGATAGCTAACGCGACATAATTTAAAAATCAAGCATAAATTTGTGTGATTATTATATGCAGTAAAGTTTTTATTAAGTAAAAGCCATTAAATATTTGAATTGATTTAAAATTTCCAGTCTTTTGACTATAATAATAATAGTACAAGAACGCGACATTGGAATTTGTTCAAAATTGTAAAAGCTTATATTTCAAAGACCTAATAAGATACTCTATAATTTTAGGGTCACATACTTAGTATATTAACTTATCTTTACATTTCTTTATAGTCTTTTGACTATAATAATAATAGTACAAGAACGCGACATTGGAATTTGTTCAAAATTGTAAAAGCTTATATTTCAAAGACCTAATAAGATACTCTATATTTTTGGGATCACATACTTAGTATATTAACTTATCTTTACATTTCCTTTACAATCATAATTATAAAACTGGTCTGAATTGAAAAAGGTGTAAAATTTATGAGGCTTTAGATCCTTTAATAGTGGTTGACATAATTTCTTTGTTACCAAACCACTGAAGGTTTTTTCGCATTCCAGAAAGATTAGGGACATCTAAAAAGATATAGACGTAAAAGACCCGCAACTACAGACCGGATTTTATGTGATTAATGCTGTAAATTCAGTTTACAGTAACTATTACGCAATTTCTTGGGTTTCCTATAAAAATACACTAGACATATACATTTAGAATATTTTCAAGAAAATTGTGTTTATTTAAAATTCATTGGAATAATCAAATTTTATTGCAAACCAATACATTTTCAATGAACTTCCCCAAACATTGGCCGTGACCATTAAACTATGTCACTAGTAAAGCTTCGTAAACACTTCAATAGGAAATCACCACTAGAAAACACAGACGTCAATAGTGAAATATTTACATACATACTCGTACATTAGAACAGAAAAACAAAACTAAAACAAAAACTATAAAAAAAACGACACATCCAGCTCCAGTATTGATAGATTCTATGACACACAAAAACACTAGCTGTTGGTATTGTTTCTTGAGATACATATCTAAACATACTTTTTAAAATTCAGGCACATGAAACTTTTTTTTTTTTTCAAAACTTTGAGCCATAGAAACTTGTCACATAAAAATAGAAGAAAAGAAATAGAGAAACTAACAACAAGAAAACAGCATACTCGTAAGCAGCAAAACATCATTCAACATAAAAAATTGTTAAATAGCAAAGAACAACACTATTAACTTATTAACATAACATAACAAAAAGACAAATATAAACAGCAACAATCGTTGTTGTCATTTTTTAAGTTACTTTTAGTTTAAACTCTAAAGATAAGAGAGCAGCAAAAGTTTAGTTTCAAAGTTTTTTTATATCTTTTTTTATTTTCGTTTAGAAAAATATTTGAGTTTTTTTATGACCAACTTAACAAAAAAAAAACCAAAACCTATAAAAAAAAAACGTGTGAAGGTGTTTTACACTTCCGGGATTTTTTTATACCCTCCACCACCATAAGTGGTGAATGTATAAGTTTGTTATTTCATGTGTAACACTGAGACATACTCATCTCAGACCCAACAAAGTATATATACGAGTATTCTTGGTCCATACGAAATTCTAAGTCGATTGAGCCATGTCCGTCTGTCTGTGTAAAACACTCACACGTCCAAATTACACCACCGAAATCAACAAAGTTTACAAAAAACCATTTATAATTCTCCTAAGCAGTTTGGTATTGAAAATCATCCAAGTCGGTAAAGTAGAATCAGAGTTATGGACCAAAATCTAAGACAACCTCCTTAAAAATTTATATTTTTAAAAATTTCTCTTCCTATATTTTTAAATATATTGCAGATATTCCCCTGAAATTTTGTATACGTTGTTTTTATGATAAAAGAAGAAAGTGTGAGGAAAATAGTAAGAATAGGTCCATGATTTCTCATAGCCCTCATACACAAAAACTTCCCGAAATATTGCTCAATTATACATAAATGCCTATAAAATTGGAGTATCAAAACAAAATTTAGCAGGAAGAAGTTTCATGGAAAAAGAAATCGTAAAACACAATTTCTTTTTAGTTCGGTCCATATTTGGCCATACACCCCATATAAAGTCCACTTCCAAAATTCACTTAAAAACGTATGAAACTGATAAAAATAATGTTAAACGGCTAAAATTGGACATAAATAATTCTTATAGGTAAAAAAAAATTGTTGTACTAAATTTTATGGTGGTCGCTCCATAATTGATCATAGCTCCCATACAAGGACCACATCCGAAAAAGCCATTTATCCCTATATATATTGTATAAATATCGGTACCGACTCAAAACCTTGCACAGATCATTTACATACATGCCAAAATTAAACTGCTGGATTTTGAGAATATCAGTCCATATTTGATTATATCCCCCACTTCCGAAATCCACGTTAATACTAATATATATCTTAAATATACCGGTATTATGTTGAAATTCGACGTGAAATATCCTCATATGCATAAAAATCACTATTCCAAAATTTAACAAGATTGGCCCATTATTTGTCATAGCTGCCATATAAGAACCATTTTCGAAAAACAAATAAACCCACAAAAATGTCTAATAACTATCGATATCGAACCAACTTTTATATAGATCAGAAATCATATTAGTATCGGTTATACGGCAATTAAGCTACTGGAATTTGTAGCTGTCAGTCAATAATTGGCAATAGCTCCCGAATTAAGTCCACTTCCGAGCAGACTAAACAACCATGCAATTCCTGTAAATAACGTTATTGAGATGAAACTCAACCAAAATAAGCCTCAAATACGTAGAATATTGGATACTGGATTTAGAAGCTATCAGTCCATAATTGGTCCACTGCTACTATGCCACCCATAAATCTCTTGTAAATAATGTTATTGAGATCAATATACACTAAAATAAGCTTAACATTATAATCTTATCCCTTTTTATACTCTGTTTCTGTTCTTTTAATGTTGTTTTAATTTTATAAAGTGTTAAATTACACTCAAGATTAGAATATCTTATTCCGTGTTTTCTATTCAGTCTTAATGCAAATTTTATAATTATTTTATATTTTGTTTGAAAGACAATTTTACGACCAACATAATTTATGTTAAATGTTTTGAAATTTTATATAATTTTGATCATTTATAATTGATGTAATTACCGATTCTTACTGTAATTTACAGAGTTTGTCTGATATTCATAATATTATTATTATTATCCCAATACAACCATTGTAGTTTCTGTATTTCTTATTACGTTTAGGTGGAGGGTACTAAAGATTCGGAGCAGCCGAATATAGCACTCTAACTTGTTTTTTTGTTCGTTTGTTTTTTTTTTTTTTATTGAAAAGTTTTTATTCTCGTTTTGGCTTGTACAGAATCTTAATTTGTTTATGAGATTCTTAAACACCACCACCAGCAAAAATGTATTTCAAAGAAATTTTTATTAGCATTTTGTTTATCTTATGGGGAGAAAAATATTGTAATATGTGTTTTTTTTTTGTTTTTTTCATGAAAAAGTTTTACAATTGTGGGGATAAATGTAGCAAAGTAGGCAAAGTAGGACAGACTAAAAACGATTTTCTTTCTGAAAAGTATTTGAATATTTGTTTCTATAATTATTCTAAAGGCCATTAATAAATAGTCTATTGAGTGATACCAAACATTCACCAAATTATTGTAGGTTTTCTAACAATGTCGTTATATCAGCTAATCTCATGAGACAATTGACTTGACAACTTAAAATATATGTATATATTATTGTTTTTTGTATTTTTGAAATTAATTTATTAATTACAAATTAATCGAAACATTAATTAATCGTGTTGCAATGTCACCTTCCGGTACTTCCGGTCGATCTAATCAAATGGCTGTTAATTTCAAAACTACAATAATCACACTAAACATTTTGTTTGTGTATCAAAGTGTCTCTCGTTTGCTATCACTATACCAAAACAAATGTTGATATAACATTGGCATGCAATGTCGCGTTCATTGTTTCTTATCAGTTGTAATCAATTCGCTGAACATATTAATGCAAATCAAAATTTAATTGATTAAACTAAAAAAATTTCCTGTTTACAATATTTACACAAAATGTTTCATTTTGATTATTGTAAATGACATGCATCACGAGTTAAATAATTCCAACATGGCAACTTTCAAAACACTGCCACATATGACATTTGAGTTAAAAAAAATTATGTTCCAAAAAAGATTTTTGCATTTTCCGTTATTTTTTTTTGTAGCGTTCTGGACAAAAAAAAACAAATTGTTAGCACCTGCATTTTGCACTAAACATAGTCGTACTCTAAAAATATAAACAAGAAAACATTGTTAAGATATCTTTATTTATTCACATCAAAGGCATACGAATGTCGCGTTCGTAATCTGAAAATTATAATTATAAATATCACTTGAGCTATTTATTAGAACAGAAAGGAAGCTGGACTTTTAAAAAACTATTGTTTGAATTAAAAAATTTTGGGCACAGGCCGAGCTACAGTAGGCCAAGTGAAAATCATCAAGATGTTTGTAGTTTTTAGTAAAATGATTTCAAAATTTGTTTTTAGAAAGTTGAAGAAAAACAACAGAATAGTTAAAACAACCCACTCTGTTAAGTTACAAAATGTTCAAATTGCTATAAAAAATCGTTAATTAAAAACATTACCCCAATTTTTTAATTTTTTCTCCAATTTTTTTAAAACCATTGTGTGAAAAATTAATCTGTAGCGTCAGTCCTGTTGGAAAATTCAGTTCTGCGCTAGTTCCAATTTCTCTACACTAGGGGCTGTAATGTTTTTTATTTTTTTTATTTTATTTTTTTAATTAGAGATAATTTTGGTAAACCGGTTGGCCATTACATTTATCGTTGGCGTTTTTATTGTTCATACCGTAGCTTGAGTTCTGTCTTTGTGTTTCCTTCTGTTTTAGTCCTCTTTGGCGGGATTTTTGTGTTGCATACATATGCTTAAATAGTTTATATAGGTTACGCTTCTCGTTGGCAGACGCATAGTATTCCCCCTATGTTGCGAGCACATTGAGTTTGATACGAAGTCTTATCTTGAATATATATAGATCTTAATTCAGGTTTTGTAAGACGGCAAATTTTCTATGGTATTGTGTTTAGTATATTTGTCTACAAATAAATTGTTTTATTGCACAGTGATGCCTGCAAACAATTTTGGCTATTTCAAGCAAGGATTTACCTTTTCTATAAAACTCTATTATGATTTGCCGAGTTTAAATTGATGTTTGTCTTTCCATTGTAAATTTTTCACTACTTAACGTCACTACTAAAAACTCTTTTAAAGATAAATTATAAAAATTGCAATTACATTTGAATGACTGGGGTTTTTTTTGCATACGAATGATGCCACCGTTTTCTTCATTCTGAGGCCTAAAAATTGGTCTATTTTATCAAAATCTGGATAACACATCTATATTGAACACAGAAAATCATACAAAACGAAGATACATGTTAGAAATGTTACATATCAATAATGCACCATCAGAAAGAAGAATAAATTTTAAAAAAGACACAGAAAACTTTGCTCAAAATTACAGACACCTATTGAACAAAAATATAAATATTAATAATAGGAGAAATTAACACAATTAATGTATTTAAAAAATGTTATCATTCCATAATGTTATTATTCAAAATGTTACTATATTTCTGTTATAATTATTTACTGTTCAATGTTATTATTGAAAATTTAAAATTATTTTTCTGTAAAACATGTTTTCAATTTTGTCAACGCCTTTCAAACTTATATCAAAAATTTTTTTTTACACATAAAAAATTTGTTATAATATTAAAATAACTCCTGAAGAAGATTTCCAAAGGAAATCGAAATATCGAGTTAATTATATATAAAAATAAAAAATCTTTTATAAAAAACAAAAAAAGTGATCTCAAGCTTAAAAATTATTTAATAAAAATCATTAAAAAGGTCGAAGAAAATAGAATAAAATTAGAAAACTATTTTCATATTTAATAAAGTTTCAAGGTCTGATAAGTTTTTCGCCTTTGAGGTGGCTTATTTAAAAGCACTCTTCTTGTTCTGAAAGTCTAACTCTTTCTGGATTGATGTTTCAAATTTCAAAGGAATTCTTATTCTCCTCATTTTCCCTACGATTGCAATTTTGCTTAATGTATATATGTAAATGCAGTAAGCTATGTGTTGCAGTATACTTCCACTTGTCATAAAGTGCTAAATAAAATGGCAAGGTTCTAAAAAGATCGTTAATACTTATTTTTGAATAGATACAAACTAACCGTTCATCTACCCTCTACTGGTAAGAAATCCTTTGTTCAAATAATTACATAAATAAATAGAAAAAAATGCAAAATTTCCTTTGTTTCATTCGTTAAATTGTTCTGAGTATCAAAATCTAAACGATTTGGTTTCGGCTCAGAGAGTTTGATAATCTCTTTCAATTATCCAGCCAATTTCAAGAGCTTTTCAGCTAAACAGCCAGTAGTTTAGAAATCAAATACAGATTTATAAACTTTTATTTGGTAAAAGGTTCCACAGTGGTATGTTAAAAAAACGCCTTTATTTATTTGTGCAAAATATTTACGAAAGTTACAAGGTCCATTAAGTTATTAACATTTGAAGGGGCACATTTTAGCCCACCGTATGCTTAACATTCATTTAAAAAATGTTATCATTCCAAAATGTTATTATTCAAAATGTTACTATCTTTCTGTTAAAACTACCTATTTACGGTTCAATATTATAATTGAAAATTTAAAATTATTTTTTCTGTAAAAGATATTTTTCATTTTTTGTCAACCCTTTCAAACTTAAGGCCCAACCATTATGTGCATAAACCGACTTAAGCCAGCTTAAGCAACTGTGCGAATACATGTAAAACGTATGTGACAAACCATAATGTGCATAATGAAACTTTTCGTTAAGTTTCGTCAATGTCATTTGCTTAAGCAAAGTGCCAAACTGAACGCACTTTCCGTACAGAATCATCTGTTTTTTGATTTCATTAAAAAAAATAAAAAGAAATAACCCCCTGGCCCGCGATGTCGAACGATAACGTTCGCTTAGATAAGACTTAAGACACAAACTTTTTATCGTATCTATTTTTTTTACTCAATCAAGTTTGTTTATTCCACAATCAAGTTTGTGTCTTAAGTCTTATCTAAGCGAACGTTATCGTTCGACATCGTGGGCCAGGGGGTTAGTATGCAAAATCAAGAAATAGATGATATTACTCATATCTTATCACTTTTTTATTATTTATTCAACAATTAGTAGTTTTTACTGTCTGCAAATTTTCAATAAAATAAAACATAAAATAAACAAATGCAGGGCTGTAATTTTTGGTGCTTTTTAATTTAAAGTACTCGCAAAAACATAAAATACTGCGCAAATATTCAACAAGGTTTACATGCATCATGTAAGTACATTATGGCCACTTAAAAGTCTACTTAAGTTTACTTATGCATTTGGCAGACTTTTCGTTCATTTTTGACAGTTGCTTAAGCTAGCTTATGCACATTATGGTTGGGCCTTTACATATATCAAAATATTTATTTTCACATAGAAAATTTGTTATTTCTTAAATATTAAAATAACTCCTGAAAAAGATTTCAAAAGGAAATCGAAATGTCGAGTTAGTTATATATAAAAATAAAAAACCTTTTATAAAAAAACAAAAAGTGACCTCAAGCTTAAAAATTATTTAATAAAAATCATAAAAAAAAAAATGTCGAAGAAAATAGAATAAAATTATTTAAAAATTTTCTTTAATAGCGATTCAACTCTTTCAAATCCCCAACAAATACATACATATGTATCTCTGTATCTCTATTAAATGTTGGCATATTAAATAGAAATACATACCTACTTATCATTTCACCAAAATTGTACTCAATTTTCACGCATAAAAATTCAATGGCTGACTAGACTCCCTCCCGCTTTCAGGCGCCAATATCGCACAACAGTAGATAACTAAAAAAAACAAACAAATAAACAAACAAAACACTAAACAGAACAAAACGAGTGAATAAAACCCACAAACTCAAACAGTAAAAGCTAATGGAGGAAAACCTTTTTTTTCGGAAATTTTCCATACAGGGAACTTAACTGCCTGCACATAATCCCCACAAAATACCAACACAAAACGAGTAAAATTAAAAAAGCACACTATTACAAACATACAGTACGACGTTATGATGGAACGGTACGGTAGGGTATGGTGGTACAGTTTGTTGCAGAATTTTGCACCACCATAGAACCTACACAACAAACAAACTGTGTGGAACAGTTAAAATGACAACAATAACAAACTAAACAGCAACAAATATTTGTATACCTATATAAATGCGAATTTTCGAGTAAATAACTCTTAGATGGCTGGCTTTTCATCTCTCTCTCAGTTTGAGTTTTAATTTACCAGGCTCACAGAAATTCAAAATAGGCGCGCACAGAGAAAAGAACACAAAGTACTCGTACACAAACAAACGGAGCCAGACACACACCTCCTCATAATGATGTTCGTTTATTATTGGTATGAATTAAGCAAAAAGAAAACACAGAAATACAAAAATTAAACGCATTTCTCCTCCATCATCACCATCATCATCATCAACCATCCTCAACATTATCATAGTCGTATCGTTGTCATCGTCGTCATCTTTGTCAGCAGCAGTGCCAGCCAAACGACATTTATATCTACAAATAAACAACTACTACGGCAGCAGGCAGCAGCATTATCATCATCATTATCATCATGCTTCATTATTGTTTTTATTTTATACCTACTTAGTAAGTATCAAAAATTAAAAACAACTACAAACATTTGCTTTTGCCCGCTTCACAGTCTCCCCGCAGGTGCAGGGTGGTAGGCAGCATTTACTCAATGATTTCGTTTCTTGTTTGTAGAGAAGAGAAAGACACAATTCTAAAGTTACTCATAAGAGTATTTCTAGTCGTAAATAATTGCATAGCAAATACATAGTTTTTGTTGGTTGCTACTAGAGCAAAATAGCTAGAGCGAAGTGTCCAAACACTCAATGCTCAAAAGTTTAAGTTTGTTTGCAAAACAACACACAACCACCTCCAAGTTGAGGAATCCATTAAATAAACGCAAAACTTGATTTGAAATACACGCGAAGCTTAACTTAAAAATTTTGAAAAGTGATCGCCAAAATAAATAAGATCTATTAAATTATTTAAAGGAATACGTAAAGTCTTTAAAAGTTTAATTTAGTAAAAGGCTGTAAATTTTATTGAATTAATTCAACATTGGCAGTAAATTTTGTATTCTTGAGTCTATTGTACCTACCCATCTAGTGCAAAATCATTAATAAGTAATTAGTTATAGAAAACAAATAGAAATTACCCTAACACTTCAAACTAAGCAAATGATTTGATGCGTAATAATAACTATTACACCTAATTCTGTTTTTACACGGTTTTGATTTAACACAGTATGAAAATAAATAAATGTCAAATTTTTTTTACACGATTTTATTCCATTTCGCACGATTCAAAATCTTTTGGGCTTAAATTTTTTTTTTTGGTTAAATTAAATTTTTGCGAAATATTTTGATATCACAAATTTTGGGGAATCCCTGTTTGTGGATACAAACAAATTTACTGGTCAGACTATTTGTAAATAGAACAAATTTAGGGTGAATTCCCATTTAGTGCATACAATGAAATGAACTTGTCATACATTTTGTTTTATATTAAGGAACCAATCACCTATTTTGCATAAGCTCAATGTCTTTTTTACACGGTTTTCTGTTACACGGAGTTTTTATGGAACCAATTACAGAAATAGGTGTACTAAGAGTCCTTATTAAGAAAAACGTTGTTTAGTGTCAGTACTAGTTACGTGACTGGTTCCTCGGGGGTGGGGTGCAGTTTTAGTTGTGATACTTTATATGCTAAGGTCCTATAAACATACTGTGGTCCCATGTCACTTCATGTTACTCTGAGTTAGTTGATATTTACTAGTGTACAGAGGTATTTTCTTCAATATAACCGTATGTTTTAAAAATTGTGTAATTAAATACATTATGTCTGTCTGCAATCATTAATTCAAATTAGAAAAAGGGTTTTTAAATGTCTTTCATATGCAAAACAATCTGCTCATTACCAGACTGACTGATCACTTCTTACTAAATGATAACCAGAAATGCAACACATTCCATGAAACTCCCAATCTTATCTCATAAGATAATAAGGACATGTCGTAGCCAAGTTGTTCGACATCTGGACAGTTGTACCCTCTGGCAATTGAAGAGGCAGTAAATATCAAGCTAAATGAAAATGTAGAAAGTTGTGCCAACAAAATTTCATATGCTGGAAGTATTGCTTTTCTTCTTTAATATGAAAAAAAGTGCAGCTGAGGCAGATCGATTGCTAACCCAAGCTGATGGTGAATTTGTTCCATCGGTTTTCAAGTGCGATAGATGGTTTGTGCGTTTCAGAAGTGGTAATTTTGAGACGGAAAACAAAGATCAGCCCAGATCAGCCAAAAGCGTCTGTATGAAGTAATGATTGCAGACATTACTTAATGAAGATTGTTGTCAATCTCAACAGAAACTTGCAATATCATTCAGAACTACTCAAACAGCAATTTCAAAACATTTGCGAGCAGCAGACTCATATTAAAAACCTTGAGACGCTATTAAAGGAAATAAGTTTTGCTGTGAATCAGTTATTTGTGCTGGAAAATGAGCTGCTAAAACCTAGCCAGATCATCACAGACAACCTTTACCGAATGCTACTGATTCGTTTGCAGCGATTCCCTCCCTCATGGCAACGCTCGGTCACCTAACTATTTAGAAAGAAGTGGTTGAGAAGTTTTGCCTCACCCGCCTTATAGTCTAGACCTTGTCCCAGCTTCTACTATATGTTGGGATCGATGCAGAATGCTCTCTCTCTGCGATGCGCTTCACTTCCGAAATTGGCTTGATTCGTTCGTGACCACCAAAGATGATCGGTGCTTTTGCTTATGTTCGCAGAAATATAAGACAAGTTCATAGCCAACAATAACTAATACTTTGAATACATATACATACATACATATATTCAAATGTTTCGAAATAAGTGTTTAAATATGAAAAAGCCCCTTTTTTTATTATACACCCATATACAGTGACTCTCAGCTTACTTTATGCAGAGATTTTTTTGGTTTTTAAGCTCCATAAAAGAGAACAAACAGGAACTTAAAAAAGAAATTGGTGTCATTTAAAAGAAAAATATTGGGTCGAATTATTTATTCCGTTTCGCGATTGCATAAAGAAATTTTTTATGCGGAATAATTTCAAATTATTCATTCCGTTGCTGCGGTATTTTTCCTTTTTGCGGTATCACCTCTACACAGACAGTATTGCAGCATGCTGCAGGAATGAATAATTACATTTTACATATAGATCGACATTTCTTTCCGCTAAGTTTTCCTTTCCGTGCGGCATCAATAATGCCAGCCATTATATTTTTAAAAACAAAAAACATTTATCGCAAAAACTGCACATCTTAATATATTAAAACTAAAAAAAAAAACAAAAAAATGCTATTTTTTACACGTCACAGCTTATTTTATGCAATGCAAAATTTCTATTGTACTTAAAGCTAAATGTAGCGGTTTTGGTTTTTCTTTTTTTCCTACTTCTACCAATATTTTCTTTTGAATTGTGAGTCAGATTTTGTGTCAATTTAAAGTAGTTCAAACGAGTCCATTCAAACCATTTTTAAATTTTCACAGCTAAAAATGGCAGACAGTAAAAAAAAAATCATTGAGCGTTTCATCCAAGAAAATCGGGTACATAACAGAGGCAGAAAGACACCACATACAATTTTCAATAAGCATGAGGGGCCTAACATTTTAAGAAAAATAGGGTCAAGTCCACGGCTATCAGCTTCTCAACTGGCCTCCGAAGTTGAAGATGACCTGGGCAAACAATGTTGCTATGAAACTGGCCGAGTTGCACGCAAGAAACTGTTTTTCGGTCATTTTCGCAGATGAATGTAAGTTTAACATATTCGGTTCATATGGCATGTCGTATGTTTGACGGAAACCAAATACAAAGAAAACCTAAAGGCAATAGTGAAGCATGGTGGTGCAGTGTCATGATTTGGGCCTGTTGCTGGTACTGCAAATTTTAAATTTGTGGAAACAACTATGGATAAGTTTAACTACATTCAGATTCTGAAGAACAACTTGCTGGAAAACCTGGGTATAAGATCAGATTTTCGATTTTACGTGTCTAATATATAATTTATGGTCACTTTTAGCAATCAGCATAAAGAAAGACAACATTTTTAACAAAAACGATTTACAAAAAGTGCTACTGACGGAATGGTCGAATATTTCACCGAGTATTAGCAAAAAACTGGCCGTATCTATGCCATATGACCTTAAATCTGTTGTAGATAATAAAGGCTATCACACTGAATATTAAATCGTGTAATTGCCAGTTTTAATTTAAATTTTTCTAAACATTTCATGAAATAAGCTCTGAGTCACATTTATGTACCATTACGCCATATTTCAGGAAAACAATTGCATGGGGGCCAAGACAAGTCGTGGACCGATTTTTACCATTTCCAACCGAAATATTATGATATTCAGCCATGTCACAGAACTCAATACCGATCGAAAGTTGTTTTGATTCTGTAAATTAAGTCTTTAGATAACGAAAAACAAATTTTCTTTTCAGAATAAAACCACTTTAGACGAGGAATTGTTATTTTTTATGATTATATATTGAAAAAAACTCATTTTTTTAATTATCTTATTGATATTTAAATAAAATGTTAAACATTTCAAAGTTGGTATCAGCACCAAACAAACTTTTTTCGTTTTACTTAATTGAAACCATTTCGATCGAATTATCTGCATTATATTTAAAGAAAAAAAGAGAAAAAAAAAATCTGAAAAATATTGAGGTTGTCTGATTTTGCCCATTTTTAATACCAAACATTTCGGTGGAAGAAATAATGTTTGGTAAAAATGTCATTGTTTTATGCCTTCAATAGACAGAGAGACGGGATGATATGGCTAGATCGTCTTAGAATCTTATAAGGTCCCAGAATATATAGACTTTTTGGTTCTACGACCAATATTTCGATGTGTTACAAACGGAATGACAAACTTAATATACCACCCATCCCTTCAGTAAAAAGTGCAAAATTGTGTTGGCTAATAAATACTTTTATCATAAATATTAATATTTCTTAACAGTTCTACAGATAGTGACAAATAGAGAGAAATTAATAATAATAATAATAATAATAATATGTTCGGATTTATTTCGATCAGGCTGCATATTTAATAAATTTTTGAAGAATATTGGGTTCGGTTTCGACATTAAAAAACGGTTTCTTTCGGATTGATCATGAACAAAAGGTATGTGAAAGGGGGTCTAGACTTGACTTTGTGTCTTAATTTTAAATGTATGTATGATCAAACTCCTACCAAATTCTTAAGTCGATTTGTAATAATGAACAAGAATTTAATGAATTCATTAAGCGCAGGAAGAATAAAAACATTTGCATACAATCATATAATAATTAGTTATAAAGTGGATTTTTATAAAAAAAAACAAACTTATAAATAATTTTAATAAGAAAAAGGCTTTGCTACAACCATAATATGATCAAATCACCTAATATAGCAAACATATTATGGTTGTGCTTTATTATATATTATATGATGGTTATTACGCGATTATAACAATTACACGATTATAACAAGCAATACTATAATCATATAGACTATAAAATTATCAGACAGCATAATAGCCAATCATAATATAAAGAAGTCATGAGAAAAATGAAACAGTAATTCGACTTTGACAAAAAACTTTTTCGACACAAATCTTGTAGGATGATTGGAAATGATAATATGTTGAAAGAAGAAAAATTCTTATATTTGGACACAACACTTTCTTTATGATTCTCAGTTTCAAAATGATTCTGAATATCCAAAGAGAATGTGTAATGTCTGACCAATAGGAAACACTAAGGACTTTTTTTTTTTTTCATATACTTTTTTCTTGTATCTTATTTTTAAGTGAACTAACAATAGGTATTCAAATCCTAAAACTAAAGTTAATTAAGATAAGTCCAACCAATGCTAGACAAAATCTAGTTTTCAAATTCGATAGGATATAATTACGGTGACCATCCGTCCTGTATTTAACAGGACAGTCCTGTTTTTTAACATGCTGTCCCTTGAGATTTTTTTGTAAATACAGGACAGTACATTGTCCCTTATTTCCTAATTTGATATGCAAATGTCCTCTTTTTAGCATATACATTGCGCGAACATTAATACAAAATTATCATAAAAATCCAACTGTATACTTTCCCTACATTTCCAAAAGTGAAAACTTTGTTTACTGGGATATGGGAAATTTCCTATAATCTGGCAGTTAGAATTGAAAATTTCAAAGAAATATGTGAAGATATTGAAATAGAATATAAAAAGTTACTAGGACATAGCAAAACTCGATGGTTAACTTTAATGCCTGCTTTGGAAAGAATCATAAAACTATTTGAAGCTTTAAAATTATATTTTATGTCTCAACCAAAATGTCCGACAATATTACGAAATTTTTTTATGAATCCTTGTGCTGAATTATGGTTATCTTTTGCATATAGCCAAGCTTTAACATTTCATAAAGCTATTCTTAATGTAGAATCACAAAATATTTCAATGCCTGAGGCTTCAACTATTTTAAAAGATTTAAAATTTAAATTGGTCGAACGGAAAAAGGAACTGTTTTTACCCCTTACCGTCAAAAATATTATTCTCCAATTACAGAAAAGTAATGATTTTGATGAAACAATAACTAAAGAACATATAACAAATTTTTACCAAACATGCATTCATTACCTAAATCAGTGGGATAAAGCTTTTAGAGATGTAGAAATTTTAGACTGGATATTGTTACGAAATATGTTATCTTGGGACAAGATTGAAAAAACTTTATCCTACCTAAATGAATTTAGAAATGAATTCAAAATAAATAATGAAGATTTATTTTATGAAGTGAGCTGCGTGAAAAATTTTGCAAATAATGAAAAAATAGAAGAATGGAGGGTAAAAAATATATCAGTAGATGAAAGATGGATTGAAATTTTTAATCACTTTAAAACAAATGTGATTGCATATTCAAATATATTGATACTTGTTGAATTTTGTCTATGTCTACCAGCTTCAAATACTGCTATCGAGAGAGTGTTTTCAATAATGAATAATATTTGGACCACCGAAAAATCGCAATTAAAAGTAAATACTTTAAGATCATTATTAATTACAAAATTAAATCTTAAAATGAATTGCTCAGAATTTAAAGGATTTTTAACTAACAATCCAAATGTTTAAAAAAAATCCATTCTGTGGAAAAATATCAAACTTCATAACTAAATTTATCATTTATGTAGTTATTTTCATTTTTTTTTATTAGCCTTAGTCAAGGAGACTGTTTATAAAACCAAATTTATTTTTTTAAATTATAATATATAAAAACTTTTTATTCTAGTCAAGAAGACTTGTTTTTTATAATAATAATAATACATATATTATATGATTATTTTTTCTGTTTTTCTTTTCATTTTTAACATAATTTTGTATTTGTCCTGTATTTTCCTTTCCCAAAAATGGTCACCGTAGATATAATGAGCAACTTGTATTTATTCATCTGAGAGCGGTGGTGTCCCTCCTTCTCAAACGGCTATGACCGGGATGTTGTAAGATGTCTCGAGCGAGGGGATTTGGATGAGTTTCCAGCTTACCCAAATAATGGGCCACGTGTTTAGTTATTTCCCATTTGACAAGTGGAACATCAAGATCGTTGTGTATGTTGTTGTTTTTAATATACCAAGGAGCGGTAGTTATCATTCGTAGAATTTTGTTTTGACGGCGTTGAATTTTCTCAATACTAAGGACTTGAGTGAAATTTTGTTCATCTTTCAAGTAGACTTCAGTTAAATCCTTTATATGATTTCATTAGAGTATCCTTCAATAGAGTTTCATTTTTCTCAAATTATAAGTGTGAATTTCCTTTTGAATCACTTGATATTAAACCTGCAAAAATATCGTGTGTAAATGAAATTAAAATACTTCTGAATTGTTCACACTTGAGATAAATATTTCAAGCTTTAAGCCTTCTATTTAAAAACACACAAAAAAAGCAAACGAAACTTAAGATAAAAAAAACACACACAACACATTCATAGCAACACTCAGCTAAACAAAGGCAAACATATTTCTGAACGTTAAACAGGTACAATAAAAATGCTGTTGGAAAAACACACTCACAACCGAAAAAAAATATAAATAAATAAAAAAAAAGAAACATACCATGGAGAGCATAGAAAAGTGGCAACAACAACACTTCTTTGCCACAAAAATACTAGTACAAACTCCAACAACAGAACAACAGAAAAAATACCCTCGCACACAAACATACAAAAGAAAAACAAGCAAAAAATTATAGAAAAAATGCACAGAATACACAGAATACCAACAAAACGCAGGTAAAACTAAACAATGCAATATTTGTTAAAAGCTAAAGTTACTCGCAGTCAGAGTTAGTAGTTGTTGGCTGTTTGGCTAGATGATGGTGGATAAATGGAAGCTGTACAGCACTCATACTATTTATTCCTGCTTCCTGGGAGTAGAATGGCAGCAACTATGAATAATGCTGTGTTGTGCTGTTAGCCAGTAATAATGTTGGCAACAAACAAAACTGTGTGGAATCCGCATACGAACGAGTATGAGTTAGGTATAAAGTTTTTATTATAACCCGATGATGCTACTACGCCAACTAGACAAGGCAGTAAGAGAGGAGTAGTTGGTGTATGAATGAGCAGCAGTAACAAACAGCAGCAGCATGTGAATGAGTTGAATAAGTGCATTTAGCAACAAGAACACTGGGATTTTGGGTGGATTTAACCACCTTGGTATTGTTTAAAATTCTTCAACGAACAAAACTTTGTTAAAGTATAGAACAACACAACTAAGAACAACAACAACCACAACAACAAAAGAAAACAACATCTGAACAAAAACTGTGCACATTTACATAAACACATGCATACAATCACAAAGTTTAAGTAACTTGCATGAACTGTGAAATTAGCGACATTGCCACCATTGAGTACTACTGGCAATCAGTAACAACAACTGCTGCAGCGACTATATGTATGACTATCACTGATGTTGTCGGATATTGCTGCTGCAGCAACGATGAAACAACAAGGACAACAACGACAATGCACAGTGTTTTAGAATTTTTAAACACAGGACAACAATATTGCCTTTTATGAACTTTGGCAACAAATGTGACCTAGAAATAAATTTTACATAATTTTAGTTATTGTATATTTCGCTTCGAAGTGGAAAATTTACAAATTCGTAACAATTGTATTGTCTAGTACAATTTTCGTAAATTTGTTTACGAACGTTTGGAAATTTATTTACGAATATGTACTTTATTTTGCGGGATTTTTATTTCCCTTACAAAAGACCAAAAAAATGCTTTCGTAAATGCAATTATGTAATACGTGTTAAAATCATTACTTACGTTTGTAGAAATATTTTAAAATCTAAGTTAAA
Source organism: Bellardia pandia (assembly GCA_916048285.2). NCBI lineage: Eukaryota > Metazoa > Arthropoda > Insecta > Diptera > Calliphoridae > Bellardia > Bellardia pandia. The sequence continues at coordinate 53,890,529 of OU696531.1, forward strand.
CAAAAAAAAAAAAAAAAAATTAAATTTTTAATTATAAAGTTGATATGCCAAAACAGTATGAAATACTGGTGGAGATAATTTTTCATGTAGAAAAATTTTCAAAATCTTTTATAAAATTTAGAAAACAGTTGTAATGTTTTAACTTAGACCCCTACTATGAGCTGCATTCGACAATCGATATTCGCTGGCTATCGAAAATCTTTCGAATGTAAAATTTGTACTATGAGTTGGCATCACTGTCGTAAATTTCACTGTTCAACAAATTTTTTATCGACGCTGTATAAAACTGTGCAAAATTTATTTAAAATGTAAGAATGTTTTTTTTTTTGGTTTTGGTCAACCAAATACTACTTGTAAATTACTTTTGTGAATATCCTGCAGGTCTACGGTCGGGAAGGACAAAATCATTACTTAGTTTTCGTCGCGACCTAATTAGGCTTATTGTCTCTCTACTTACAGGTCACTGTACTTTTGGGACACACGCCAGAAGACTTGGTCCACAATACAATGACTTCTGTAGAAGCTGTTACAACGAGGAGGATGAGGAGACAGTCATCCACTTCCTCTGCGAATGCCCGGCCCTATCGCTGAAAAGGGAACGGATACTCAGGGCACCCTTTCTTCCATGTTTGGGTGAACTATCTAGAATAAATCCAAGATGCATCAGCACCTTTGCCAAGGAGTCTGAATGGTTCGATAGGGAAGCAACCAATGCGGAGTGAAACCGATAGCTTGCCCACCAACGGGTATCACAATGGGATCAACACGATGGACCCAAGAACGGCTACCCACGGAACCTAACCTAACCTAAGGTCGTAAGTAGAAAACAGCAATTGGAGAAGCTCGTTTCTCTCATGGAAGAATATCCACTGTTGGCAAAAAATATTTGCTCTAAAGTTCAGGCTGCCAAAAAATGAGTGGGCATTACACAGAAACTTAATTCTATTCATCAGACGAATCATTTAAAACCATAATTCCGTGGTGGTCATTTCAAATTTAATGAATTTTTTTTAAGAATTTGTAAACAAATATAGCGCCAGCTGATAAAAATCTACTATTGTGAATAATCCACAAAGAGTGATTTTCACAATAGCGCTTTTTGATCGAATCTGCACCATAATACCAAATGAAAATTCGTTCGATAAGCATTTTCGACCACAGTTGAAAATCGAATTTAGCTCATAATAGGCACCTTATACAATTATTTATATTAGTTACTATGTATGACAAAATATTAGTAATACATAAGGATAAAGTCCGTTCACCACAAACATAGCCTTTCAGTCACCGAAGGAGGGCCAAAAAGTTTCTGTTCCATAACACTATTAGAATGATTAGCTTGCAATTAGTGCGGGTGTCGAGTGCATCTGTGAAAGTAATGGATATGGAAAGAACACAAACACGGTTTTCTTAATTGTTACTGAAGTTTCTAATCAAGTGGATGACGATGCCATGGAAAATTATTACATAAGAATATGTTCCTATGTCAACTAATTAGCTCTTCAACGAAACAAATATTGAAACCTAAAATTACTAAATAATAATAAATGTCTGAAAGTAGTAACAAAGAAAAAATTGGTTAGCGCATTTGATCATTAATCATGAGTTGGTATTTGTAGCACGGGTTCGATTCCCAGCCGCTGCCACTCAAACAACATCAGTTTCTGATAATTATTAGTTTTCTTCTATCTATCATAACTAATATTTATCACAGCGCCTTTCTTCGGTGGTATAGCATTCAAACGCCTACTCACCACTAGAGGCGCTGCAATTCTGCACTAAAAACAAACATAATGCGCAATTGCAGAGTTGTGATCAGCGTTGCCATTTTGGTTATTTTTAACCAAAAATGGTTATTTTTTTCTTCAATGTGGAGATGTGAACTTTTTTTTCATTTTGGTAACTTAATGGGGAATCAGAAATATAAATGTTTTATTGTCTATTTAATATGATAAATTTGCTTATTTTGTTTGTTTTTCTTCTTAATATTATTTAAAAATAAAAGTTGTTACAAATACGTTTTTTTTACGTTGATTGGATAACACTATTTAATTTTGAGAAAGTACATATGTAGGTACTTAATAATCAACTCTGAGTTACCAAAACATGCATTTCTGTTTTGATTGGTGGCATTCTATAAATGTAAAAATTTGGATAAGAAGTATTTTTATTTTTTCACGTTTGAATCTATTTAAATTCAATAATATTTTTTAACTTCGGTTTAGGTTTTTATTGAACAAGATGAAACCGAAGAATTATCATCTGAAAAATAAAAGGTCAAAAAAACAAACTAAATAATTAGAAAAAAATTTTGGTTATTTTTTTTCTCATTTGGTAACTTTTTGGTTACAAATATTTTTTTGGTAGTGGCAACACTGGTTGTGATATAAAAAGCTTTCTTTTTTCATCACCTTTACTTCTTCAACAATGATAAAATAAAGATTACGCCATGCGCATGATTTCCCGTTATGTGACGTAGAAGTTCCATTCTAAGGGTTAGCAAGAATGTTTCATGTGTTAGAATTAAAATTTCTTGCGAAATATTTATGTTTTATGTTATACATAGTTGGCAACCTGCAATTGAAATCACTGAGAGTTCTAAAATTAAAGCTGTTTAAAAAAGAAAAACAAACAAAAATAAAACAACAAAAAATATAAACATGAAGAGTGCAGTGAGCATATGCAAGCAAAACATGAGTAAAAAAAACAAGTGAGAAAAAATTAGCCAATAGAAACACAGACTGTGTGACGTCACAGTTCAAAAATGCACAGAACATTTTAAAATTTTACGCGCGTTGGCGTAATCTTTATTTTATCATTCTTGTACTTCTTCAACTATCACCCTTTTCAAAGAAAGTAACGCAATTATATATAGGCATATTAATTGCCTGAGTGATAACCATACGCCAATTGAAATAAATAAATTGAAATAAACTTGCTAATTAATAAAAATTCGAATTTATGGAAAACACGATCCATTGATAAGTTTGTTGTTTCTGCTCTAGTTAATGTTTTTTTTTACCAAAAGTGTAGCAATTTTTGGTTTTACCTGTAAACATGTAAATACAACTCTGTACATCTTTCGAACATAATACGATTTAGTTTTCGTATTGAAAATTGATTTCGAAACTCTTTTCGATTCCAATCGAAATACAATATAACCCCCTGGAGTTTAAGGCTTCTCAACCACTTCTTTATAAATAATTCTTAACAGGTATTGCAACATATGACCGAGTTTTCATGTCAGACCAGATATTCTGGGCGTTATCGGCCAATGGTCGCTTTAAGCAAATCAGTTGCATTCGGTACAAGTTCAGAGCTGATTCTCGCATTCACTATGAACACTCAAACTTGTTTCAGGCATGAACAATTCTCGCAATAAGCGTCAACCAGCTGGGTTCGGCAACAAGATGCCACTCTGTACATACCCTTAGGCTGGCCCAACGTGCACAGTACACAATTGGAGGACTCATATTGATAAATAACAAAAAATTACTTTAACGTTTTCGAGCTAAAACCAAGCTTAAGCATTATAATTATTTCACACCCAAGTGCCACTGTCAGTTAATGTTCAAAATCAAGTAAAAAATCAGCAGAATACTAAAACTTCTGGCTAAAATGCGGAAAAGTAACTGAAAAAAAAACACAGAGGATAAAAAAAAGAGAAAATTTCAGCACATGACACACTCCTCTAAACTCTGGGCGAAATGCAATAGTTTTTGTTTTGTATGAGAGGCTGTTTGGCTGGCTGGTGGCATGGCTTGTTTAAAAGTATTTGAAATTGGTTTTTGGTAAACATGGCTGCAATATGACGCTGCGAACGTTGACTATGGCCACAACAATAACGACAAAGAAATTGTTGTTGCTGTGCATGATGATGATGATGATGATGATGGCATTAGGAACAAAAACAGAAAATAGTAAAACACAAATTTGAAACCAACACCATTCTTTGTCTACAAACAACACATTGCAGTATTGTAGATGCAATACAACAACAGCATTGCTGACAAACAAATAAATAAACGAATGAACGAACAGCAGCAGCCTCATCAGCATTACACATTTCTTAAAGCGAGTAAAAGAAAACTTTTGCAAAAATGATTTCTGTTGTGTCGACAACACGAAAATTATTGCTAAAAACCTGCTTGCCTGATGACAAAACTCACATAGATGCAGATGCAGCGCAAAATACACATCATTATGACACAAAATACACATTTTTACACGCAGATACAAAACAAACGCATACTAGCATATTTATTTACTCATATGTATCGTGTGTACATGTGCACACTTTTAGTAGGAGAGTTGCATACATAAAATGCACATACATACATATACATATGTATTTTGTAAATGTAACTCAAGCGCCTATTAATACAGCAGTTTTGTGTTTTTGTAGGAACACATTTTTGAGTACGTGTAAGTGCATGTTGTTCCTATTGACAACAACAACAACAACAACAACATGTACTCTTACAGTTTCCTGATACTTCCGGTACAACGATAAAAACGACATACTCGTACACATATTATATGTATGTATACTTCTATAAATCCCATTTCTGCTAGTGCTGATACTAAGTACACACACTCAGTCTCTTCCTCTCTCTTTTTTGTAATCGAGGGATATCTTAAAAGACCTTTCAAAAATCTGCAATATTTGGAAAGAAACTAGGAAAACATCATAATTTTCATTACTTTGAAAAAGGTATATAGGCTGATCGCTCTCCAGTTGCCGCTAATTTTTTTTAGCGCTTAATAAGAAAACGGTTTGAGTTTTCAAGTAATGACAATTTCTTTTATAAATCTGGATAAAAACATGGATTAGACAAAGGATATTCTTATTCTTCGAAAAATAGGATGTCTTGTCCAGCTTTTAACTTCACCACATCAGGCTCGCACTTTTTATGAAAACAATTATCCTGTTATATGAGAAATGAGCAATATTTGTAGGAGCCATTGACATCACTCCAAACCAGTTGAGTCTATACAACAACAACAAAGTATATGCTCAGAGGTCTCATCAAGCTTCTCTTTAAATCTGCAATAAGTTGTCTCAACATTTCCCAGATGAAATTGAGATTTTTATATAAGACCCAATAACCAATACATTTCTTTTTTATTTATTTATTTAGTCTATGGATCAAATCCTTACATTCCATTTACAAGATTACATATATACGAGTATATATTACAATTACATAATTATTTAAATTTCAGATAAAGTGGATTGTTGTGGAGGCGCAGTGAACGTTGAGGAACACTAAATAATAATTTGTTTAATAGAAATTCAGGGGAGACATTTCCATTTATAAGATTTACCAAAATAAGAAATGTTAAGCATTATTCTACGACTTTTTAATTAATGTTGGCAATTTTATCATTGCTTACAAACAAAAAAGAAGGCATTGTTTTTGAACAGATTCAATATGATCAGTATGTATAATATATTGCGGGTCCCATACAACGGAACCCATCTGTAATCTCAGCTCGCTCTTTTCTATTGAGGACCCTAGGATCCATTTGACTTAATACGACACCAACATTAGACAATTACTAAAAATAGGTTCAAAGATCGTTTCGCAAAATCTGCACTGTGTTGTCCGGATATTTTTGAAAGCAAATCAATCTTTCCGATCCAATAAAGAAAACTGTTGAGATTTTCCCCCATATAGAGTAATGAATGGTTTGGCTGTTCTATAGCCACTTAAGATACACAGTTGTTGTACGAATTCCGATTTAACTCAAGAAGATGTTTATTTTCTACTCAATCGCTGTAGGATGTTGAAAATGTTTGCGATCCTATGAAAGCGCACCGGGAGCTACACAATGTAAACTCATGGTGTTTGTCGGATTCATTCACAGATATAAAGCAGTGCTTGATGCCACCCGTGATATGTTGTTAAAAGCAGCCTGACTAACCGAAATTAGAAAAAAATCTCCAAACTCTTCAATATGCTTCTCAAACACCCAACCGCTCAGATGGGCATGCCATTACTCTCCACCATAAATGTGAAGAATTACTGCAGTGATCATGGAGATTTCTAAGTCGTATTTAAGAACTTTGAATTGTGCATATCCATTGAATGTTAGGATAGACATTTTAATCGCTACATCGAATTGATTTTAAAATTTTTGAAATTTCAAGCAGATCTTCGATTTACCGAAAGTTTGGCCGAAATATGGGACATAGTTTTGACTAGAATGAGTTCCTTTACTAAATCTAATTGATTGGTTCTGATCATTTAACATTTATTTTGGTCCTTTTTCTTTGATTCCTCCCTACAAAGGAACGCTGCCAGTTGCACCTGCCAAAATCAAAGAGTACGAGAAAAGGATCACATTCCTACTTGATAAAATAGCTTGAAGACACTGTTGACAAACTGACATGGTCTTTTTGGTAGAGATATTCGCCTATAGTCACCTTCAAAATACTTGCAATTTATTCGTTAGTTTTACTTTTATGAATGTGTAAACCGGGGATATTGTTGGCCGCATTCGCAAGAGAGAGAGAGAACTTTTAGCTTATTTCGCTCATAACATGTTCTTATCTTTAACAATTCCAGAGCACACAATTCTGTCGGAACAATGATTATTTTGAACTGTATTAAAAATGCAAACCAACAGCACACGAATACAAACATCCATAAATGTAAATTTTAGAAAGAATCTTCACAGATTTAACTATTTAACGACTATTTTGTGCTGGATTGATAAAAATGAGGATGAAAGAGATTAGCCTCCAAAGTCAAGAACTGAAACAATAGTTGGGCGATGCGAATATAAGAATTTGTGCTAAAACTAGTGATACTTCATAGACTGCTCTCGTGCGCATGAGGATCAAGTCATTCTACTGAATTTTCTTTTGTTGCAGTCACTAGTATTGCTGCTGCTGTCTGTTTACAGATACTGCTTGTGGAGGTTGTTTGCTGTAACAACAGCATTTTGTCGTTGCTTACGTAAAGTACACAATGACGGTGTATTTGTAAAAGCGTATGTTTTCAGACTTTATATTCCACACAGATACTTCCTTCTTCACTCATGATGCATTTAACACAGATGTGAATAAAGGACTAGTAGATAGCACAGGGTCTGGGTAAAATATCATGTCACAGGTGAAAACGGGGTCCATATTATCATATGTTAAAACCAGGGACCGTAAATAACAGTTATCCTGAAAAACTCTCGATGTTAGAGTCAACGGAGACCTATACTGTCATATACCAATAGATTCGTATTGAAGTGCTCTTTCGGAATCTATAGCGATATTAAAAAAACGATCTCAACTCCACAGTTAAGAGTTGTTTTTCAACGAAAAAATAAAAGATCGAATGAAACTCTTAAAAAGCGAGTTTTATTTTGCTTCCATAAAATAAAACTCTTTTGAGGACTTTTATTTTTTCCGTCTAAAATAAAATTCCTCAATATAGTGTTATTTTTTCCGTCTCAAATAAAACTCTGCTTCGTTTTAAATAAAACTCAAATGGTAATTTTTCTGTTGTGACTATCTCAACACACGCTTTCTTCAATTCTTCAGGAGTCATTGTTACCAAAAATCGAACTCTTTTTAATGGTACCTCACATTCATTATCCTTATTATTCAGTTTCATGTCGTATTGTTGTTTAAGCTTTTTGATAAAATGACGCTTTAAATTGCTAACATAATTGCCTTTAAAAACGCTTTTACATACATGTGTATGATTTCGTGTGAATTCAATTTCCAATGATTTCGATTTGCAGAACATGCCTGATAAAATGAGATTTATTTTCTGTCGGAAAAAATAAAACTTCTCTTTTGAGGAGTTTTATCCTCTTTTGAGGAGTTTTATTTTAGACGAAAAAAATAAAACTCTATTGAGGAGTTTTATGACAGCAAAATAAAACTCTCTTTTTAAGAGTTTTATCTGACTTTTATTTTTACGTTGAAAAATAACTGTTTTACATGGAGTTTTTGTTTTATAAGCCACAAAATAAATGTTATAAAAGAACTTTTTTGATATCACTTATAACCGTTACGGTCCCTGGTTAACAAACAAATATATCAGACAGTTTCATAATAGATCTGCAAACAACAATTAGTCTAAAAATATTTAAGTGTTTGGTGGACAAATTCAACTTATTGAGGGAACACTTTTTGGAATCCAGAAGAACCGAAGGGTTTCAAACTTCTTTTAATGCTACTGTTGTGCAGGGTATTCTGCTTGATTTTAACTCTTTTTCTTTTTGCATAAAAACTTTTTAAATCCTGCTCAAATTCAATATTTAACAACGTTGTAAATGTGTGTCTCCTTAGGAAAAAAGCATGTGTTTGCACGTTGCACATTTCGTTCCTTTTTCCAGCTTTATTATTTTTTTTTGTCTTCTGTTATTCCTTCTGCAAACCCTCTAATACACACAACATATCCATACAAACATAATAGCAACTGTCAGAGTTTTGTTGTGACGCGGTCGTTGGCATTTATTTTTGTTCTGTTTGTTCGCTTGTTTGTTTGAACGTATTTTTTAAGATGTAGCAGCTATTGTCGTTGTTGTCGACAACAACCTCATCATCACCATCGTCGTTGTCGTCATCATCTTTACAAACATACTCGTACATACATACATACGTTTGTACAACATTCGTATCGTCATCATTGTTTGCGTTGTAGAATTGTATGTAGATGCTTGTTGCTGTTGTTGGTTGCATCAGTTAAGTTAGTGGTGTTGTTGTTGTTGTTGAATCAATTTAACTCAATGCATTACATTGGCATTGCAATCATGCTTTTTAAGCTGACAGTAGGAGGTTCCACTTTAAACTTTTCAAACAAACAATAACACTGTGCGTTAAGGGAATATGGATAGGATTGACCGATGACAAATGACTCAAAATCACACGGGGTAACAATGCCCCGTTTTAGAAATAATGAAAATTTACTGGCCAGAGATCGAGCAAAATCTGTCCAACGAGGCAGTCGAAAAACAAATGCATCCTCAACGTAACACTGCTTGCTGCTTATTTTATGTCTCGATATGGCGATAATGATCATAGAGATTAATTAAAATAAATTGGATTATAGTGCATTTACACTTGTAATTTTCAAAGTAGTTTATGATCATAAGCTACTTTCATAAACCATTTACATCAGCATTTTTGACAGTTAAGTGACAAGTCATAAAACAGCTGACTTTAATATTAAAAATTTAATAAAAATATGGACGTTGTTATGAAAAAAAAATTTTTAATTTGTGTTTTTCATCAAGGATGAATAAAATTCAATTACAGTTTCTTTAAAAAAAAAAAAACTTTTTTTATTTTTGAGCAAATGTCAAATGTGTCCAGCGTTGCCAGAAAAATGTTGAAAAAACAGAGTTGCATTAACAGAAACTGGTTGTTTGTAACTAGTTTATCTCAAAAGCTAGTTACAAAACCTATTTTTGATTTATATGGATAAACGAGTTTTTCAAACTAGTTTATCACCATAAACAACTTATAACTAGTTTATGGCGTAGGTGTAAATGCACTATTATACTGATGTGGACGACAAGACGATATAGTTGTTTGGAGTTTAATGCAAATATTTTATAAATAATATTCAGAAATATATTTAGAAAGAACGTAATATATTCTTCTACTTTTTAAATAGATTCCAAAGGCAAAATATAAGTAATTGTTTTTGGGACATGGTAGTTCCGTAATGTACTCTACGCTCTTGTTATTCAGAGTTTGTCCGATTGTTATTTAAAATCATTGGAATTCTTTTTAGAGTAGAGTTGTTGAATTTTTCGAATAGGCTCAAAATTTTTAAAATATATTTTATTAAAACAAACGTTTGAAAAAGAACAACAAGTAAAAAAGTATAGTCGATCAAGCCCGAGCATATAATACGCTATACCCAGTATATGCATAAAACAGTTTTTCAGAAATGGGCGTTATATTGGAGCTATAACCTATTGTGCACCGATCATCCAGAAATTTAGTGCCATGATGTCTGTGTTAATCTTTATCTCGATATAAATACTTTTAAAAGATTTATGGAAGTTAAAGTAAATTACGGTCTCTTATATGGGAGTTTCGACTAATTATGGACCGATCATTATAAAGGTAGGTGTCATCATTTCTGTATATATGAAACTTATTTGTGTTGAATTTTATTTGCATACCAACATTTTGAAAGGATTTATGGGCGTTAAAGTGATTTTCGGAAGTGGGCCTTATATGTGAGCTACGACTAATTATGGACCGATCGGCATAAAATTCTACCATATTATATGTATATGTACGAAACATATTTGTGTTCAATATTATTTTGATACCTACATTTTTAAGAGAGTTATGCTCTTTTAAGTGATTTTTGGAAGTGAGCCTTATATGGGAGCTATGATAAATTATGGACCGATCTGCACAAAATTTGTAGATGTGATTTGGCTTCATTGACCACTCATTTGTGATGAAATTTGTGTGGATACTTGCATAGTTCAAACATTTATGATCTGTAAACCCTAATTTCGGGAGGACATTTGTATGGGTGACAGGTGAAATAATGGACCGATTTCCAACAGTTTCAATCCCATCCGTCCTTGAGCCGAAAAAGTTTCACGTACAAAATTTTATCAAAATATCTTCAAAATTGTGACCTGTACTCTGCGCACAAGCTTTACATGGACAGCCAGCCAGATGGACAGACGGACATCGTTAAATCTGAGTCGATTGGTATCCAATATTTCTGGGCATTACAAATATCAGCACAAATCCAATACACCCTCTCCACTATGGTGGTGTAGGGTATACAAATTCAGAATCGATATTACTAGTGTCAGTCGAATTTGTAGAGCGGAAGAATTAGTTCTGGCTTCAATGGTTGATTTTGAAGTCAAAACCTAACTCATCAATTAATTGCTTATATGTTTGAATATTTGCAGGTTCTTAAAATATTTCGCTTTTAAAATGGTGTACACATATTGTACTCAGCGCTCATGGTTTCTTAGGACACGTCGAATTGTTTCTGCACTGCAAGTTTTGTTAATAGCAAAACGTTGCGGTTAAACTTTTTACTCGACTTGGTATTCATAATTGGGGTTTTCTGTGATTTTATTATAAACGTTTAATGTCCCCGGCAGAAAATAACATAGGTGTTCAATCATCTATACACAATTGCAATGCCGGGGTAGAGATGGCGAAACTGGTGCCATGAGCTGCACGGAGCTCGAAACTGGGAAGAGTTAGAAGCCCGGGTATTCGTACCTTAACTGATAATTGGTTGCAGGTTCCCTTCGAGGAGCACGTGGTGGCTGTAGTTAAAAGACTGATGTTTGTGCTAGTGGCAAATTTGAGACCACCAAATTGATTGTCTGAATGTTGGGAAGAGGTGATGGGATGAACAAAGTTCTACGGCAGAAGGTGTCGATGGCCTTCGTGGTCGGTCGGCAGATCGCTAGGCTAGTGAGCTGTAAGTATTGGAGGCTGCATCGAGCTGGGACTGAACTTGGTTGATTTCATCAGTTACTTTCTGCTTGGCTAGTGAGAGTTTATTAAACTACGGATGGAAGGGATTAGATATCCCGAACTCTCTAACGAGGTGATCTATGATCTGTGCAATTACTGTATGAGAAAATAAATCCTAGCTGGCAAGCGTTTAACCTCAAATGAAAATGCAATTACAGTTGTAAACCACTGTTTTGAAGGCCTTGAGGAAAACTATTTTAATGAAAGGATATATAAGCGTTGGACTAAGTGTATTGAAGTTTCAGGAGGTTATATTGAAATATAAAAATGTTTTTGATAAACTAACTATTCTCTTTCTGTGGTAGGCTAAGAAGTTTCCGAACCGCCCTCGTACGTTAAATCGTTTTCGGGGTGTAGAAGAATATCTTAAAGATATAGCATGTTATTGAAGATTTAGATTACATTAATCTAAAAACTCTTTCAAATTCCCTATTCCAAGCACTTGCGATGTACAAAAGTCATGTACACATATTATACTCAACGCTTCTACTGGTTACGTTTGTAAAGTCCTCTTCTGCATTTCTACAACGCGCGCAGAGGAAAGGCAAATCGACGACTATCATGAGGATAAATGTCTACGTATGAGAATAATATCTATGGGATTGCATACATTTAGAAGCACTTACTTACTCGTCTATAGGTATGTGATAAAATAAATGTAGACATTTCATTTAAGTATGTCGTATATTGACGACAAAACATACAGCACATAGTTAGAGTAAAATTAAAGTTGTTTAACAGCAAACTAAAAAAATATATTTAAAAAAAAATCCTTGTTTAATATACAATTGATTCATATTAAGTTATGGAATTAAAGTTTAAGCTGTATTTTAGTTTAAAAACTTGAAAACATTCACCGGGATATTTTTCATCATAATTATTAGGGGATCCATTGCACAGTTTGCCGTTGAATTTTTTGGAAATTTTATTAGTTTTATTTTTTTTTTTTAAATAAAAGGAAGTTGTTGCTTAAAACTAAAGAAGAGAAGCGTAATAAAACAGAAAAATACAAATAAAAATAAAAAACATTTCTTGGATTTTAAATTAAAAGCTTTCCCACGCATTTAAATGTTTTTTTTTTGCTTCTTCCCGTTGTTGTCTGAAAATAAAGCCAGGCAAAATGAATAAAATAAAAATCAACTTTCAGCAAAAGGAATCAGCATACAAATGTTCTGTGCCCGCCTGGCTGTGCTTGAGAATGAGACACAGGAAGATAAACCAAGCAGAAAAATACAAAGAAAAAATATGCCAAAATCATGTTTAAAGTTTCTCGAAATGAGAACAACAGTTATTGATTTTTCATTTAAATCTTAAGCGTTGAATGAAAATACTTCGTACAGAAATAATTTTAATAATTTTTTTTGTTGGAGTTTTTTTTTTATCATCTTTATTCATTCATTCATTCTCTCCTTTTCTGTTGCGTTAACATTTAATAAGATTTGACGAAAATAGCTTAAATTTTTATCAGGCATCAAGCAATTGCAAGCAAGTGTTTCTTTCCACTAAATATGGCCTGCTGCTGAAAAGTTTTTCCACTCTTCCAAGAACATTTACACGAACTCTTATAGAGATGGTTTGAACTTTTTACAACTTTTTTTTATTACAATATTATTACTGGTGCTCTTACGAATACAAGTATTTATTCTTGTACTTTTTTTTCACTTCTTGTGATTTTATTTTATTGGTCCCCCTTCTTCTGGTTGTTCGCTGAAAGTTGTTCTTTTTGCGTTGTTTCTGTTGTTTTTGTTTAAGAAAAAAGTACATATCTCTGGAGTGTAGTATAATTTGAGTATGAGTTGCTGGAGTGAAGGTGGCAAAAGTTGGCTGGGTGGCTGTTTGGTTGCATTTTACAGAATTTCAAAAACAGTCAAAGCTGTCTTTTGGAAATGTTCTTTAACTTGTGCTTTTCATTCTCTCACTTTTAATACGTTTGTTAATATTTTATTTAAACGGAACGAGAACACAGTAAGAGAAAAGTTCACAAAGTTTGTTTTGCAAACTGCGAAGAATGAAACACGAAACGAACATATATTCGTACATCCCACAGTTCAGTTCATTCATTCATACTACATTCGTTTACGTTGGAATACTTAAAGTTTAGTTGAGAAATGCTTAAATATTCAGGTTTAAAGAGTGGCAAAATATGTGTATGAAGACGATGTGGTATTAATGATTTTTCAAAGTTTTTAGTTTGGGTTAAATTTGTCATACCAAAAAGAAAATTCGTTAAATATTCAAAATATATACTTAGATTTTGTAATTTAAGGCAGCTTCGAATAAATTATCATATGTAGATGTGTAAACCCGACCTGCTTGATTTATAATTCAATTAATTAAAAAATTTTGCAACAATCATCAAAAGTTATATGAAAATCTTATGACTTGCATAAGTTTCTAATTATGCGTTTAAATACGCAAAGAAGCTTATTCTGTCAACTCTTATATTTCTAAGCAAAACGTGCTTTGTCATATAGAAATCGTAAATCGTTAACAAGTTGGTAATTATGCGTTTAAATGGGAATAGAAATTTAATCAAAGATCACTTATATTCTGAATAAAAAATCGATTTTTTATATGAAATGTTTAAAAAGTCAATTAAAACAAACTTGAATCAATAATCACGCAAATTTTTGTTTGTACTCAAAAACGATTTTTCACATATTTGTAATCATAAATATTCAACAAACTTCTCAGCAGAAACTGGACAATGTATTGCAATTACTCAGTAACTTACTTTTCCATGACTACTACATATCGTGTGCATTACTTGGAAATGGTTTTATAATGCCTTATTTATTTTCTTTAATATGACTGTGTATTTTATATGACTGTGTAGTTTTCAGTAGTTGTTTATGTCATTACTTGCAACTGGTTTTAGTTATATTAATTTTGTTTTAACTTTTTCATTATCTATTAATTGAATCTGCCTCTACTTCATACAACATGTATTTAAATCTTATACATAAACCTTAAAAACTATTTGCTCTCAGTTAAGAGAGCCATAATGGACAAAGCTCTACGAAGCCTTGTTTCTGTTTGAGTTCTAGTAAGCGCTCTCACAGGCGATTTTGGATGGTTTCACTAAACTTTCTGAATTCATCTTTAAATAATGGTTTTTCTAAGTCTTTCTAAATGTTTTCATTCCTTGCGTACCCTGGTGCTCCCGTCATGCTTCTAAGAATTTTCGATTGGGCCCTCTGTATAAAATCAATACTAGTATTACTTGCAGTTCTCCATAATTGAGTTCCTTATGTCCAAATTGGTTTTAGAAGAGTCTTATACGCCATGACTTTACAATCAAGGCTTACTTTAGATTGGTCGTTAAGTAGCAAGTGCAGATTAGAAGATTTTAGTCTCATATGGACCCTGTTGGCTTATATGTGCCGACGCCTGGTAAGGCGTCTATCCATATGTATGTCAAGGTATGTGACGTGATCAGACTGAGGGATATTCACATTGTTTAGTGAAGCAGGTGGACAAATTCCTTTCCTAAGCGTAAACGTAACATGTCTACTTTTCGATTCGTTTACACATATTCTCCAGTTTTTGAACCACATCTCCACACGACTGAGATAATTATCGAGTTCTGTAGATGCCACACTTAAATCCATATGTAAGCTAAAAATGACACTGTCTTCTGAAAGCGTAGAAATGGTTAAATTTTCACTCGTTGTCAAATAAGAGGTGTACTCGTATATCAAGTAAAGTGTGGAATATATGAATGATAATGACTTATTTATAAGTGGCTGTGATAAGTACTTGCCTCCAATGACATGAACGTGTTAAAATAATGAGAATATTAGCTTAATCTATGATCACTAATTTTCTGACTGAACCCGATTTTATATAGAAATGTGTAATATACATAACTTTTTCTGTTTAATTTTGTTTTTCAAGTATTTAATTTATTTTATACTATTTTATTATTACAATTTGATTTGTTGATAAATTGTTGTTGTTTTATATTATCTTACGGTACTTTTATTTAAAATTTGTAGACATAAAAAGGTACCAAAAGTATTTAATACATTTTTCACGTTACACTACACAACGTTTATTTAACAATTTAAATTGTTCTCACTCAATTCAATTTGAAGGTAAGTTTGTTTACATAGAAACACAACAACCATTTAGAGTATTTTTTGTATTGTTTTCCAACTGTCAAATGATTATTGAGCAAGCTGAAAATTGTGTATGCCTGAACACTTAAAATAATATTGTCAATTAACAGAATATTGACTCAATTAAGTTTCATATCTGAACATGCTATTAGATACAATTTGCTTAATCTGTTAATCTGTTCCTTTAATGATGAAAAAACAACTCTTTAGTAGCACACAATTTATAATAGCAATTAGGATCTTATACATTATGGACAAAGACGTGAAAGCACTGAAGACTAATGAATTTTATTCCTAAAACAGATTTCCAAAACCAGGAATATAAGATCAATAATATCCCGGGCAACTCGGGATACAAAAACTTGTACGCATATAAATGAATTATATTATTATTTGTTTTAATCTCTATCTGCTAAATATGTAGAGTTGTACAGTAGAAAATATCATTGCAATATATAAAATATTTATTCAGGCATGTGATGGAATTCGAAATCGAAAACGAATCAGTTTTGGAAATACATTTTAATGCATTTATAATCTAATTTTTAAAAATTTTTCTTTTAAGTTTCTCGTTAGTAGCCCAATATCTTTATATTTTATGTGATAAAAAATTTTCAATACAGAAATATTACGAAAAAAATTGACTTCTAAAACTCATTCGTTTTCGTTTTCGATTTCCATCACATGTCTGATTGTATTTTATTTACTCGGTCGGTTGGACAATTATTAATGAGAAATGATACAGAGATTGATTATTTTATAAAATTATGTAAGTAAAATCCCTAGCTTTACTTCCAATTGGGCACTTTTTTGGAGGAGTTATTAATATCGCCAATATTATGGAGCAGTCTACTGTATATATGTATGTATATGTGAAGAATTAAGTAAACAGTTGCGACAATAACAAAATTATTGTAACTTTGAGCTGGTGTAAAATGTCATCTAATAGAATAACACAAGTATATACAACGTGGATAGTACATTCATACATACATAGGTACATGTAAAATGTCTGTCTGTCTGTCTCTCTAGGTATAAAAGTCTGAGTCAATGAATAAACAAACACACATGTAAATATTGTACTCATTCTGCTTCATTTATTGATTAAACCTTTCTAATTGCAGTGACATAACAAAGAGCAATTGTAACAACAACAGCAGCAGCAGCAGCAACCAACAACAATACAAAACAATGGCAATAACATCAGTCAAAATAATAATACAAAAAAAGTTAAAAAAATAAATACTGAAAACACAAAAACAACTTAAAAAGGGTATAAAGCTTGACAAACAGCAAAAACTAACAAATTATTACAAAGAAAAACAAAATCTATAAGTTTTATTTACAATATATACATATGTAGGTACGAGTGTACATATGTATAGCAAATCTCTAGAGCAGTAAGCGTTCGAACGTTTTGGCCACATGAATTATTTATTTTAAATACATTAATTTTTCTTTACAAGCTTTTGTTGCAACTTAAAAGTATTTATTTTCAAGTTGCTGCAATTGAAAATTTATTGTGATATACATACATAAATAGTTATGACGCCACTGATGTGACAAATCTGTTTTGAAAATTTTATTTCTTTTGTTTTTTAGAATATTAAACATGCAATTGCTACAATTATTTGTCATGCTAGTTTGTCTGTAACATGATAATAAATATTTACTCATCGCTGAGATCATTCTTAATGCAGGGGTCATGAGTCAGTTATTTGGGTTCATGCAAAATAGTTATTAGACTTTCTAAAACTACAAACATGTGAGGATTAAAGTATTTGCAGTATGTGTAAAGCACAGACCGACAATAAGAGCCACTTTTATTGCTTGTTCAGCGATCTCGAACGATAACGTTCGCTTAGATAAGACTTAAGACACAAACTTGATTGTGGAATAAACAAACTTGATTGAGTAAAAATAGATACGATAAAAAATTTGTGTCTTCAGTCTTATCTAAGCGAACGTTATCGTTCGAGATCGCTGAACAGGCTATTATTTTAGTGTATATTTGACACCATTTATCAAAACAGCAGTTGCTTGGAAACATTATCCTCAATATTGTAATTATTTGTAGGAATATATCATTGCATATTTTGGAAGCACCTTTGATTCTTTTTCCAATTTTTGAACTTAGACCTCATAATCCACCAGGTACGGTGCCAGAGTTGCGCAAAGTGAGACATCTCGCGTATATGAGAAATTGAAAATGATTCCATTTCTGCGCTGCTGATCTGATACTGTGAGTGTCAAAATAAAGTCAACACCACATATTCTTGAAATAAAAGCTTAATTATATTAATATAAATAATATTATGTTAGAAAATTACATTGCATTTTTATATATCGTCACCTAAAATGCCCAAAGACGTATTATTATTATTATTAAGTGAGGCTTCATGCACCACGACCTATGAGATCTTTTGTGCAGCCTTGAAGTTTCATCATGTTAAATTTAGGCTATGTATAAAGCCAATTATTTTTTTAGATGAGAGATCAATTACATCCCCTGGGGCCATAAAGGCCCTTCCGAGCCATCTTGCTCTGCGTATTGCCAGCATTGGACAGTCGCAAAGAATATGTTCAGAGGTTTCGGCTTCAAGTTCACAAAACCTACACTGATCATTCGCAACATTACCTAGAGTAAATTGGTGATATCTAAAGCTACCGTGTCCTGTGAATAATCCAGTAAGTAATCTCAATTCGCCCTTTCCGAGCGATAGCAATAATTGAGATCTTCGTTTAGACAGAGTAATAAACCTTTTGGACTGTCTAAGTCCGGGCAGGTTGTTCCAACATCGGGAAAATTCCGATTCTACCCAAGAACTAATTCGTTCCATAGTGTAACCACCTGGAATGCCCAAAGACGTAACCCTCATTATCATAATTTTACAGGAGAAGCAAAAAACGTTATAAAATGAAAACTGTTTAATTGAAAATCGCGATTTCTTCACATCTTGTCTTAAGATAGACGACAAACTTATTTCTTATTTATTGTATTTTAGCCTTGTGTTCCAGATTTAATCAAAAAACGAATTTTAATTTTTTGAGGATTACGTCTTTGGGCATTTCAGGTGACGATATGTAGTTATTTAAGTAGAATTGAATTCATAAAATAAAAAAAAAAACGTATATAGACGTAATTAATTTATTGTTAATATACACACATTTTTACTTGTCAAAATAAAGTAAACAGTGGCATCATCTTTATGTCAAAAACTCCAGGCTGTCCAAAAGTAGTGGCAATTTGTTTTTATAATTTTTCTTTGTTTGTACGGTAAAGCGCCTTTGAATATAATTGCAAGTCTCATAATTTATTATGAAACAAACATCAATTAAGATTTGACAAATCATAATAGACTTACATAGAAAAGTTAAACCCCTGCGTGAAACCATCACTGTACAACAGAAAATCTATTTATAGATAGTATGTCAAAAAAATAATAACGCAGAAAATTTGTCTGGTGCAAAACGACAAAAGCGTCTTACAAAAACTGAAATAATACTATAGTAAGTGAAGTAAAAGCAAATCCAACATCTAGTGCTGTAAAATAACAAAAATTTCTGAAAAACCTGTAAGCGCGAGTACAATAAGAAGATCTTTGCATCAAAATAGCGTAGAAAAAGCACTTTATATCAAAGGGAAACCAAACCAAATGTTTCACTTTTGCAAGAAAATGTATCAACGAGCTTAAATTTTTTGTAATGAAAGTAAGTTTCAGATATTTGGAGTCAAAAATCCCTCAAAAATATGGCGAACCAATAACGAAGCCTTTTGTAACAAGACGGTAAAACATGGCGGCGACTTAGTAATTATCTGGTATTGTATCGCGGCATCAGGGGTCGGTAATTTTACATTTAGAGAATCTACAGTAAAATAGGAAGATTATTTTGAAATTAAAAAAAAAGCATGTAGGTGTTTACTTTATATTGACGCTCACTGTATGTGATCTATTACTCGAGTCAGAGAACGGATTGATTGGTTAATTTTAGATTTTGAATACAATCACAATATAAATCAGTTCCGTAAAGCAATACATGTAATTATTCACAAAACGGAGTGTAACGAAAAATGATGCTTGATCTTGTACAAATGTAAACGTATACTCCCAAAAGCAACGAATACTTAACGATTGGTATGAATGGTTTCAATGCTGATTGTATAAGTTGTACATACTAACAAAAAATATCAAACTTTATTAGTTTACTGTCAACAAATCGCACATAAAGCAACAACCAAAAAATATTTATTTTCTCATTAGGTTTTGTTTTTTTATTTTGCTCTTTCTTGTGTTTTCATTCACTGAAAGCAACGAATACTGGACGAATGGTGTGAATGTTTTTACTTTTTTCATGTGGCATTGAATTATTTCGTTGCTTGTTGTATAATGGCATAACAAAAAGAGAATGTAAAATAGCAAACAGTAATAAGGAATGAGTAAACAAACAGCAATGCACATTTTTACTATTGTCGAGAAAAAGCAATGCAAAAGCAATGAATTTGCGAATGGTTAGCAAATGTGAATGGCCTCTTTCTGTTCTCTGACTCGAGTACTAAAAAAACTTTAGTTAGGGCCTTTCTACATGAGACCAACGATATGATGTTTACAGATAGATCGTGGACAATGAACATTACTGATGACGCCCTTGCCAGGGTAGAAAATGCATTCCAGTTTGCCAATTGTCTAAAATAATATAACTTTACAATGGTATTCTTTAAGTTATTAATTAAAAATTAAAAAACTTTGTTACCGAGGGGACCAGAGTCATTCAAAATATAGATATTTTTTATGTAAAATACAACTTTAGGGCAAATGTTCTCAAAAAGAATGTGATCATAATTATTCTGTAGAGAATTCCGCCCCTGGTGTAGACAATGTGGCAAAAAATAAAAAAAAAAACTAGATATATTTTTGAGATTTTCAAAACTTTATTAGAAATTGTGGGGTGTCTCATAAAGAATTTAAAATTTTGTTTAAATTTTAGTATTTTGTACAAAAATGTGCGTATAAATGCAACACTTTATGCTTGGTTTTCACTATGTAATTTTTGTTGTCAAATTGTCCAAATTGTTGGCAATTATATGAAAACGGGTTGTCATATGGCATCATCTATTGACGCAAACATATATGTCGCCATATGACAACCCGTTTTCATACAATTGCCAACAATTTGGACAATTTGACAACAAAAATGACATTGTGAAAACATAGTGAAAACGCTGCCTTAGTCAAAAATATTTATACATAAACGCTTTATATCAGTTTAAACAAATTAAAACAAATTGATTTAAACCTTGCCTTGTTTTCCAAAAAAAAAAAAATTCTTCCAACAATTTCTTATTTGTCAAAAGTTCTATCTATATATTTTCAAAAAATAAACGCAAATTTCTATCCATTAATATATAATATGACTTTATTTACATTTATTGTAATCGGCTTACCCTTTAAAAATTACAGATTTATTTCCCTTTTTATTCCAAATTCCCCCACTGTGCACCGTCAATTAAAATTATTACTGTTTCTTTTTAAAACGCAGAGGCAAATTCTGGATTTATATTGGGCAATCATATTTCATTCGTGCTCATTCAAAGCTATTTTTAATTCTATTATATTTGTTATTTTTTTTTTAAATATTTTGTCTTGGTTCCAAATGGAATTAAAAAATTACGAATATAAGAGTTGAAATTTGTTTATGGTCCTTCTCTAACTGGACTTGAACCAAATGAATTTTCAACGCATAATATGATGATGTTTAACAGAAACCATAGGTCTGTGTTTTTCGTTTTGGATGAAAGTGCATCCATCTAGAGATTTGAAAAGTTTGTATATAGATAAAAGCCTTGAAGAAAATGTTCTCAGCTGGAAAGAGTCTTACATTTTAAGCAATATACGAGTATATACATCCTTCTTCAAATCGCTAGGTCTTCTCAGCGATTAGCAAATATCACCAAATGAGCATCGGCGAAACCATATGCCATTAATTCTAAGTTATTAAACTCTTCACCTCTAACAAATTTTTTGACAAATTCAGATATTGTAAATTAGTTACTTCAAGTCTAATACGAATAACAATTTTTATTTAACCAAATTCATATTCTGCTAATAAAACTGATATAATACTGATATCAATTCCCTTGATAACTAACGTTTGATTTTCAACACCATTTAAAATTCTAACACACCACAAACAAAGTTTTCATTTACACAATTATAAAACCAAATACAAACGAAATGCTTCAAAACATTAACAAATTACTAGACTTTAACAAACATTTTTGAAATTTTCCAAGTCTATTAAACAAGAAATTTAAAATTCTTCAAATAATTGCAATATTCAATTAAGAGTATTTGTTGAATTTCATAAAAAAGACACCAATATACTAGTAACTGGTCATAGATACAATAAAACTTTTTAGAAATACAATTTAGATGGCGGCTTTTATGCTTTTAAGTTGCAAAAGAAAAAGACAAAAACCAACAGACTACGGGCGGACAGAGCCAAGACGGACGGACGTAACAAAACAAAAAATCATATTGCAACTAACAACGGATAATGCGATGGTATAGTTGTACGAGTAAATGTAGCTGAAACACTTACAAAAAACAAAAACTAACAAAAAAGGCAGCATATAACAATTGTCTACGGTTTGTTAGATGCAATTGCTGCCTGTTTGTTGTTTTAGTGGCTGTTGCTGTTTATCTGTGGCAACCTTGTTCCAAATTTTCCAAAACACTAGCTAATGCTTGAGCGCTAATACAACAAACATAACAACAGCAACAGCAACATTATTATCATTATTGTTATTATTATAAACAAAAGTTCATAACTACAGTGTGGTTCAAATATGGCACATCTTAATTGTAAATGAAATGTTAATTAATATACAGCCATATCACAGAATTTAATTCCGTTCGGAAGTGGAATTATTTCCGTATTTTGCTTCTATAGAAAAAGTAAAACGAAACTTTTTTCAGAATGAAACCTAGAAATTCTTAAAATTACCATTCCACATGGCAAATTAAAAATGGTTTCATTCCGAAAAAATTGTTCTTTTGGCTTTTTCTATAGAAGCAAAATACGGATTTAAATCAGTGATGTTCAGCCCATATAACAATTGTTTGAAAAATTTACACACATTTGTTATGCTCTTTTAAAAACATTCATTCAGTCGTCGTTGAGCAAGCGATGAGAACACATGCGACGGTCTATCGTCATTTTTTTTCAGAAATTTGTTAAGCATTGTTGTTGCTTCTTGTTGGTCGAAGCACAGCAAACACACGCGATTCAATTACAATTGAAGACGAAAAATAAAAAACTGTTTTAGATAGACTTATTATTGGTTTTTATCAAAATAACTGTTCCAAAATTGGTTTTCGCTATTGATAATTGTTATTTACGGTCCCTGATATTGTTTCATAAGGTGTTTATATTTGGAAAAAATTCTTTACTTTTTTCTGATTTTAAGCGTTTGACAATATGTTTGCTGTGCAAAATCTCTCACAAATACATCTACATTTCATTTTTGAACATCACTGATTTAAATTCTGTGACATGACCGATAATTGCAAAACATTCACAGTGCAAGGGAGCGTATGCTTTATATTTATAGCCTGTTCAGCGATGTCGAACGATAACGTTCGCTTAGATAAGACTTAAGACACAAACTTTTTATCGTATCTATTTTTCTACTCAATCAAGTTTGTTTATTCCACAATCAAGTTTGTGTCTTAAGTCTTATATAAGCGAACGTTATCGTTCGACATCGCTGAACAGGCTATTATATACATTAGGCCGGGCCAATTTGTATGGAGCCGAAAAAATCGATTAGAGCCGCCCCCTAGGATGATTCTATGGACAATTCTAAGCAACTTTGGTGAAGGAACCATGGGTCTATCTCGATTTTCGAGTCTCCAAAGTTGCTTAGAATTGTCCATAGAATCATCCTAGGGGGCGGCTCTAATCGACAAAAAATTTGGCCCGCCCTAATATACATATATTTTTTTTTTTAGCAAAATCTATCTTTTTCGTAACATTAAACATTCAATATTCGTTTAATATTACTTTCAAACTTAACTTTACCCAGACTTGTTGCCTGTTCATGGCAAACTGTTTAATATTTGTTTTACTCGACACTGTTAGAATTATAGCAGCAGCATCTAAATGAGCAGCAAAAACGGCCGCAGCAGCCGTCGCTAATTCAGCCAACATTAAAGGCAGTTACAATCATAATGATTTGCTAAGCTAAACTTATGAAAAAATTAAAAAAAAACAAAGAAAAAAAAATGAAATGAAATGAGCAGCAGCAACCAACATTATAGAAAAACAAAGAAAATCAAATAATAAATAAAACCATAAAAAAAAGATATTTTAACACATATGTATATATGTACGAACAGATACATTTATATGTAAAATGTATGCATGTAGCAGATCTTAGACTCGTAGAAAAAACAACAAAACAAAATTTATATTTATAAAAATCTCAACTTCAAATGTCAGTCAAGTGTACTTGGGTTTATGATGCTAATGTTTTGCATTTGTTTTTCTCCATATATTTTTCAGTCTATTTGTTTGTCTGTCCGTTCCACTGTTTATATGGTTTTTGGATGTTGCCACCACCAGTACGACTGCAACAAAGCAAACAAAATCATATTGTAGTATATTTCCATTAGAATGATTATTTATGCTTTGCAGCAACAACACACATTCATGATGGATGCACTTTAAAAATTGTAGCAAAAAATCAAAAATTAAAAAAAAAAAACGCTTCAAACTAAAAAAATTATGAAAAACAAATAACTGCACGAGTGTGTACGAGTATATTGCGCAAATGTTTTGTGCGTAAATAAATTAAACATTTATTTGAATAAATTTTGAAAATAAATTTTTTTTTTACTTTTTTTTTTAATCGGATACAGTTATAAAGGTACTAATTATAACTAAATGCTATAATTATAACTAAATAAACAACAAGTAATTATCTAAGTACTTCCTAGGTTAACACCCAGCTAAAACTTACAATAAAAACTAATGCCTTCAAATTATAATCTCATGACTCTTCCTTAAGCTATGTGCAGACGGTTGTCAGATCTTACAACACTATCAGAAAAATGTTCAGAAAATGTTAAGAATTATTATTTTTTATTTGAATCCTAAGCCAAGAAAAATTATCAATAAATTTTAATAATAATTTTCATGTAACAATTCCTACCTTCAGTAAAAATAATTTCATGTAAATTAAATTTAATGAACTCGAGCCTAAATAAAGAAATATCAAAGGTTCAGAAAATGTTTAACAACCGTGTAGACTTACAATTTCTTTCTTCCAAGATTGTCAGAAAAAGCATTTTCAGTACATTGTAAGACAAACATATTGTCAGACATCTACCAATCATGTGAACAAATTAGTAACCCGGTATTTACACATGCAAGTTCACGTTCGAAAAAGTCAATACATTCACACTTTTTTACTAATACACTCACATTTTTTCACTTGCAGAGCTAGTCGAGTTTTTCGAATAAGTTTTCGTATATAATACGTACACGGCAATTGCATGCAAGTACTTGCATGTGTAAAGGCAGGGTAAGATAATTGTCAGACACTTCTTATTGTCAGATGTGCGAAATTTCTATTTGCAACTCAGTATATACATAAACAAACAAAAGTATGTACCAATAATTTAAAAAACATGAATAAAAATTAAAGAAAATAATAAATATTATTAGAGAAAATTTTTCATTTGGCTTGAGTTCATTTTTTTTTATAATTAATAACTCGAAGAATACCATTGTGAAAACCATATTTTTCTAGAAAAATGGCACACTGGAATGCATTTTCTACCCTGCCATGGGTATGAACTCAAGTCAAATGAAAAATTTTCTCTAATAATAAATATAAAAAGTTCAAACATAGTATTCTCTAAAAATTAGAAAATAATAAATAAATAGCGAATTTTCAATTAATGATTTCTGCGTCATAGAGTCCAGATATCAGTCAACTGAATAACATTTTTCTAATTAGTCACGAACAGGCTCTGAAAGCGACAAAGCAAAGGCAGAATCCGTATGGTCACATAAGCGTATTATCAAACTTTTTGCGAAAGTTGAGGCACGACGTAGTTTATGGGATGCTGGTTGCATTGAATAAAAACTTTCCTAAGATATTTTTTAGCAATAGGTCGCTGATGCCATACGGGTTTTTAACTCAAACTGTGCGGCCTTTTTTTTTTTTTTTTGTTATTTTGTCTTCATCTTCGCTACTTTCTAATACATTTGTATGCAGCTAAAATTGTTTCAATTGCTCTTTTTTGTTCCATGACAATATTTACCCTTCTTAAACACACAAACAATTCTGGCAATGACATACAACAATCTGACAACCGTGTGAACTGACAATTTCTTGTGACAGATAAATTTATTGTGTTACAATTTAATTGTAAGATCTTCTTACAGTTGTCTGAACTGACAATTTAGCTTTTGCTAATAATTTTTCAATGTCAGTGCATTGCTAGCACATTGCCAGATCTCACAACCGTCTGTACATAGCTTTACTTATATACACCTAACTCTGTTTTTACACGGCCTTGATTGAACACGGTTTGAAAGTAAACAAATTTTAAAGGCTTAAATTTGTTTGGTTATATTTAATTTTTGCGAAATACATATGATAATATCACAAATTTGGGGAAATTCCCTTTTAGTGCATACAATCAAACGAACTTGTCATAATTTTTTTTTACATTACTTTTAAGCTTAGAATGCGTATCTTTCTTTTTTAATAACTATGCTTGTAGACATGTGATTTAATATTATAATATTATAAACCTAAATAGTTGTTCTTAAAAAAATCCTTGTTTTTCTTTCATTTTAATAGGTTCTAGAGTTAAAGAACCAATCACATATTTTGCATACTATCAACCGTGTAAAAACAGAATTAGGTGTATAGGCAATTTACAGTGCACTTTTTATTGCATGCAAACGAAACTAATAAAAACAATTTTCAAATGTTTTTTGTCATTTAGTTTAGGTTTAATGCTAAACAAAGAAATTTATAATCCAAAATGGAACATAACAATTTTCGGAAAATTAAAAAAAACTTGCATACTTTGCAAATTTTGCACAAGTGTGTCTTTTGAAATATTTGCACAAATATATCAAAGTTTTCCCTTAGATTTGGATGAGTTTGCTTTGTTTGATTAAAAAAAAGGAAATATTCTTTTGATATTAATTTAATTACGTGTGGTAAATACTTTTTTGCAAATTATGCAACACAAAAATACAAATTATATAAAAAATAATGAAGAAACTGCCAATTGACATTGAGGACAATATTCTAGCAAAGACAAATAATAGCTGCTTTATGCGAGTAATAGCTAAACAGCTTAAAGTAAGTCAATTAGTGGTCATAAAAGTGTAAAGAAGGCGTTCTATTGATCCCAAACAACAAATCAGAGGTTACAAACAGCTTTAGCGTCTCATGATACCAGGAATGACAAGAGACACGTGTTTAACACCAAAGATACTTTTATAGCAATAGGCAAACCCGCTAGTCGATATTCAGAGGACGAGCCCATTGTAATATAAGTTACATATCAGCAGTAAAAATATGAAAATATAAATTTTTGATAAAGTTAAGTTCCAGAGAATTCAAGGACATCATGTAAAGGAAACATGGCAACATGATTAACATCGAATCGCTGCAATGAATTAAAGGAATAATGAGGAATAAAGTCAATCTGCGTATTTTGCTAACTCATCTTTACGATTTTGTAGATAAGATCATTTACATTTTGATTGAAGCTGGATGGTAACCCAAAGCACACTTCTTATATACTGAAAGTATGGCAGTCATGCAGTGGCTAGTAAAAAGTCCTTTAGTTTTGATTTGTAAAATACTGCGTTAAATATTAGACATAAAAATCAATGACAAAAACATTTTCTATTACATATTAATATAAAGAATTTCACACATATTTCTTACTCAAAACGAGTTTAAATGAGAAATAATTTTTAATAAAAAGAGAAAAGGATCTTAATCTGTGGTCACTCATATTTTTGACTCAAATTCGAAGTTACATCTAAAAATTTAAAAAACCTTAAATCCTAATTTCTTTGTAAATATGCCTTTAGAAGAGAAAAACACATCAAACCTTGTGTATTTAATTCTCACGTTTATTGTTTGCGATATTCTTCCTTTTAAAGTCTTTATTGGGGGAACCACTGGCAATGGGTTAATGAAACACCTTAGAGTGCAATATTCCACTGTGTCGAATCGTTAATACCCTTTACCTAAATGTACTAAGAAATACAAAAACTGTACTGGTTGTAGGACTAAAATATCCTTATTCTGTGTTTTCTATTCAGTCTAAGTGCAAATTTTATTAAGATTTTCTATATTGTTTGAAAAACAATTTTACGACCAACCTAATTTATTTTAAATGATTTGAAATTTTATCTAATATTGACCATTTATAACTGATGTAATTACCAATTTTTGCCATAATTTACAGAGTTTGTCTGATTTATAAAATATAAGAAACTTTTTTCCATATTCATCCCATGTTAAAAAACAGAGTATAAAAAAGGGAAGATTATAAGGTGACGCTCTTTTGGTTAAATTTGATATCAATAACTTTATTTACAAGAAATTTATGGGTGGCATAGTAGAAGTGGACCAATTGTGGACTGATATTTCTGATTGAATCTTCATATATGAAATGACAATAAGTATTCAAATCTTAATACTAAAAAGAAAATAATAAGCCCAGCCAGTGCTAGACAAAAATTTTTATGATACTAAAAAATTTCACATCAACTGATCCAGTCATCTGTTTTGCGCTTGAGTTAAAGCAAAGGTATCCCTCCTTCTCAACCGATTGTGGCCACTAAAGTTTAGGATGTCTCTTGCAAGTGGGTTTGGATGGTGTTCAAGTTTGCTGACATACTTGAACTTTTACTAATGGCACGCCTAGATCTTTGTGGATTCGATTACTGATGATTTCTATATATATTAGGCTTATTTTGGTTGAATTTCATTTCTATAACGTTATTTACAAGAGTTGTATGGTTGGCTGGTATTCTCGACAGTGGACTTAATTCGGTAGCTATTGGCAATTATTGACTGACAGCTACAATTTAAATTTCTGATCTGTATAAAAGTTAGTTCAAACTCGATTATTATTAGATATGTTTGTTGATTAAATTGTTTAATTTGATTGAAAAGGTTTTTATATGGCAGCTATGCCAAATCATGGGCCGATCTTCGTAAATTTTGGAACAGAGAATTTTATGCATATAAGGATATTTGAGGAGGTCCATAACAAAACGCAATAATTACACCATCACATTTTTTTGGATAAACGACAAAATGTAATTTAAGTTAGTAGCACATAATTTTTTTAAAAAACAATTATTGAGGTATTATTGTCTACAAAAAATAATATTAATCACAAATTAATTATTTTATCTGTCAGTTTGTTTTAAAGTTATTTAGATAACAACTTTGGAATTATTGCGTTTTGGTCCGAACCATAGTATTTATTTCATTTTGCTTTGAACTGTATGAAAATATTGCGTTCTGATCTGAACTAGGGCTGGAATTTCTGCTTTTTGCTTTGAATAGATTTGTATTATATCATTTTGATTTAAATTGCAACCACTTGTAGAAAAATGAAAACACTTTTTTATGTTAAACACGTTTATTAAATTAAATTTATTTAATCCAAATTCATACAATTCATTAAGAAATATTTTTATTTGTAAATATTTAAATTTATAAATTACTTTATTCACAATTAACTAGGCTTGTGTCGTTAATTCACATAAATGAAAGATTTTGTCCAATACATACTACAATTATCTAACAAAAGCAAAATGTATTAACTAAACAAAAATTCCTTACGTCTTACAGTTATCTAAGAGTTACCACCAGAGCATAATTTATTTATAAAGTTGACTTTTTTAAAATTTCTTGTAGCGATTTGTTGCAAAGATGTGTAATTATTGCATTTTGCTCTGAACCATTATATTTGATATTGAATTGCAGTGTAGTTATTGAGTTTTGGAATGCTTTATAATAAAGGTAATATAGATTTCAATGTGTAAAATATGATTCAATCAAAAAATCAAAAAACTTGAAAAATGTAATTATTGCGTTTTGTTATGGACCTCCTCATTTCACATTGAATTTAAACATAATAACGTTATATTTAACCCCAGGATGTTCAACTGGGCTTTTCGAGGCCCATTTTGATTTTGAGTAGCGCCAAATTTTTACCTTTGCTCTGAGCGAAGAAATATTTTATGTCAACTACCGCTAATGCCTTCTAGGAGTACTCAATAACTTTTAAGAAGCAATTTAAGCTAGATTGGCAAAAAAACGTTAAGTTGCAAAAATGTGAGTATTTTAAGTCTGAGCCACGCATTAACAATTAGTGTGGTACAAGACTTCTTCTACACACTACACAATCCCAGCAATCAATTAAAACCTTAAAAGGGGAAAACAGCTTAAAAGGGGAGAAAAGGGACTCGCCAGGCCCAGTAGAGTCACTTACCACTGCCCAGGCAGTCAGACATCCTAGGGTTAAGAAACATATTAGTATTAAAGTGAATTTCGGAAGTTGACCTGATATTGGGATATAGTCAAGTATGGACCGATATTCTCAAAATCAAGCAGTTTGATTTTGGCATATTTTTAAATGCTCCGTGTAAAATTTTAATGAGTATTGAAGTCATTTTCGGAAGAGGGCTTTATATAGGGGATATGGTCAAATATGGACCGAAATTCACTAAGCTCTGTAGTATGATTTTTGTGTATATGCAAATGACCTATGTAAAGTTTTGGGTCGGTAGCGATATTTATAAGATACATATAAAGATTAATGACTTCGTCGGATGTGGTCCTTATATGGGTGCTATGACAAATTATGGACCGACCATCATAAAATTTAGCACAACAATTTATATACCTATATGGATTATATTATACCAGATTTATACGTATTTAAGTAAATTGTGGAAGTGGACTTATAATAGGGTCCATGGTCAAACATGGACCGAACTAAAACAAAATTTCGTTTTGCTATTTCTTTTTGCATGAAACTTATTTTTGCTTAATTTTGTATTGATATTCCAATTTTATAGACATTTATGTATCAGTGATTCCTATTTCGGGAAGATATTTGTATGGGAGCTATAAGAAATCATGGACCGAGTCTTATTATATTCCCCATACTTTCTCCTTTTATCATACATAGAAATAACGTGTACAAAAGTTCATGGTATTATCTGCAATATATTTAAAAAAAAAATCCAAAAAATTGGTAAAAAAAAAATATCAAATTTTTAATGGAGGTTGTCTGACATTTTGGTCGATAACTCTATTTCTACTGTACTGATTTTCAATATTTTCAATGAAAATAAAAATTAGTTTTGTGGAAATTCTGTGAAGTTAAGTTGTGTATTTGGAACGTGAGAGTGTTTTACACGGACGGATAGACGGACAGACGAACTGACGGACTTAGCTTAATCGACTTTGTTGGGTCTCAGATGAATAGTAACAAAGTTTCACACCAAACGACAAACTTAGTATACCCTCATTCACCACTTATGCTGGTGGCGAGTATAATAATCAAATGTACGAGTACATTACATCTTTTTCCTACAAATCAAATAAATTTAATAAAAAACTAAATAATTTACTTCCCCCCCCCCTTACAGAAAAAACAACAATCATTTATGATGCAATTCGCGTGAAATAATAAGTAAATCAAAAATGCCCAACTACCAACAGCAACACCAACAACAACAACAAATAGCAAACAACTTAAAATAAACTATAACAAAGCGACAACAACAACACAATTTAACCACAATTTGTGTTGTGCACTTTTGTTTGTGAACACAACAAAACATACACATGCATGCACTTGCATGCACACCCACAAACACACTCAAACACATGCAAAACAAATTCAAACAAAATGAAATGAACTGCCTGCTAAACAGCAGCAGCAATCAACTACTGCTGCTCGTACAACAAAATAATTGCTCATGTTAAAAAAAGTCGGAAAAAATAAAAAAAAAACAAAAATAAATCTACTGAATGCAATGAAATAATAATCTTATATAAACTAATAATGAGGAGAAAAAAAGCGAAAATAACAACAGCAACAACAACAAATTTACTGCAACCCCCACCATCAACAACATACATACATATAATCACAGCAACAACTAAAATAATAACATCAACACGGACACAAAATACGGCAATACAACACAGAGTTTTAAAGGAACTGATTCAAATTGATGTGTGTGAAGATAAATTCGAATTTGAGTAGCACAGACAAAAACCATATTTGCTAACATTGATAATGTTACAGTCAACAGACCACTCTTAAGCACTTAACAGTCAAATTTACTTGTATTTTGAAAAATGTAGCTTTTAGGATGAAATTCTCTAGACGAATTTGGACAAATATCGAGTTGCACACGTATCCCACTATATAGAAAGGGTAGGCCAAAGGGTTCTAAATGAGACTACATTAACAGTGGTCTGTTGACTGTAACATTATCAAATTCGAATTTATCTTTACACACATTTCAAACTGCTACAACTTGTATTTTCTAAACATTAAACAGAAATTTTACTATTAACGAATTAGGTTGCTAGTGCCACCAATTGGTTGTTACAACTAAAACTTTGATATTCTGTTACACTATTTAATTGAAATTAAATTTGTTTCTTTAATCTATTACGAAACAGTCGTTGTCGTAAAGAGATAACGACACTCATAATAAGGCTGAATATAGTGTGTTTTAAATTTGTAATTGTAGTTTACATAAAATAACATTTTGGCACAGTTAAGCTTCAGTTGCAATTGATTTGTATCAAAGAAAATGTATCAAACAAATTTATGGTTCAAAACACTGATGGCAAACATGGTACAATTAATTGTACTTTTTTTGATACATTTTAAACACAGTTGGTACCGTGGTATTACCAGGAGTCATATGGTACAATATCAAAATACTATTGCATAAAAATTGTTTGCTTCTATATAAATAGCAAAACGAAAAATTTGTTCGGAATGAAACCAATTGATCGTTGTACTTTTTCTTTAGAAGCAAAATACGGAAATAATTCCACTTCCGAACGGAATTAAATTCTGTGACATGGCTGCATATCATATAAGTTACAATTTGTGTAATAAAGCAAGCAAAAGAGATTTTATTAAATTTCATAAACATTTTGAAACTGATATCAATTTGATCTTTAAATATGCATCCTAAGATGATTATTACAATAAATTTTTGGTTGAATTATCGAACAATATGAGTCTTTGACATATTCATTTACATTAAATGATTTTGAGGCGGAATTCAAAAACTAAAGCTTAAAATGTAGTTAATCAGGATTTCAAAATCGTTAGAAGTTAGCTTTTCTATTTCTTTTATTCTTACAATAATAATTCTAGTTATATTGGAAATATATATATTTACCTAGGTTAAATTTTCGCAAATGACTCGATACTTCATAAATAAGAATATTTTTAGATAATCGCGACAATTAACGCAATAATATTGCTATAAGATATATCGAATTTTCGATATAGTAAATTTGTGGTAAAGTTCTATGATTATTTACAGGTTTGTTTTTCGAAAAGAGATAAAACTGGCATTTTGTGGTCAAATCTGGCAACTCTAATGTCATTTATGTTTAGTATGGTTTGCCATTTCATCATGAACAGGTTGACAAAAGAACAACGCTTGCAAATCGTGCAAATTTATTTCGAAAATAACGGTTCAGTTCGCGAAGTTTATGGTCGACATAATCGTCCATCAGAGCAATTAATTCGGTTAACCATGGATCGTTTTCGCACTACGTTTACTCTATGTGATAATACGCATCCGCAGAGACGTCGAACAGTGCGCACCGAAGAAACAATTGCCGCTGTAGAGCAAAGTGTTGAAGAGGACCCGAATTAATGGAGACCGGTATAGAGCCATGATAACCGACTATTTTGTTCCCGAATTGGATGGCATGAATGTGGATGAGTTGTGGTTCCAACAAGACGGCGCTACATGCCACACAGCGCACGCCATAATCGATTTATTGAAGGAAACATTCGATGAGCGCATAATTTCGCGGAATGGACCTGTCAATTGGCCACCAAGATCGTGTGATTTGACACCATTGGATTATTTTCTTTGGGGATATGTGAAGTCGCTCGTCTACGCCAACAAACCAGAAACGTTAGGGGAATTGGAAGCCAACATTCGTGGCGTTATTGCCGACATACGGCCCCATATGCTCGAAAAAGTGGTTGAAAATTGGAATTGATGCCTGAAATCATATTTAAACATTAATGGCATAAAATTATCCTTCCAACAAAGCCAAATTGATGGTCATTAAAACGATTTTCTTGTGTTTTATTTCAATTCGAAGTTCTATACCTCTCAAAAAAACACCCTATATTACAAAATGGTACCATGGAGTTCTAAAAAGTACATTTTATTTATATAGTTGGTACGAAAAACAAAAACCCATTTTCCATCACTGGTTCAAAAGTATTGCTTCAAAAGTATCATTTGTGTAAACGTATTTTATGTGAACAATGTTTTATATGTCAAGAATTTTAACAAAATATATGTAGGTATATAAATTTCTAAAAAAAAACTTTCTACTCAATTAGTGGAAAAATCAGTACTTGAAATGTCTGTCATTTAAACTATAAATTCATAAGAGTTTAATTTTTGTTTTAATCAAATGCAAATTGTAGGCTTTCATGTATTGCCAACATTGACTAGTTTAAGTTTCATTTAAGTGTTGTAGTTGTTGTTTTAGCAAAAAAAAAAAAAAAAAAAAAAACAACACACACTTACTTTTACACATGTAATAGATTTCATGACAATTACGTTTGTGAGCAGAAAAATATTTATACGCCTGAATATTATTTTGTTTTACTTAAATTCATATGTATGTATGTACATACGTACAATACACATTTTCCATGAATGCATATCTGTTCATTTGTAATTTTAACTTACAATTAGTTTATTTTTTGTAGTTTGTTTCTGCTTTCCAAAAAAAAAAACAAAAACAACAAATTCTTCATTTACAAAACTATCAACTACACATATGCATGTCTACTTGCGCCACTGTGCATGTGCACACTTATTAAAGGTGAATGGAATCGCAAAATGCAAATAAATGACAAACAATTCAGTGGCGCCAAATTATAAATTATTATTTTTGTTTTGTTATTTTAGATTTAAGTTATGACTAAAATGAAGCAAAAAAAATCATTATTTTGCAAAAATATATTGGAAAAAAATAAACGTTTTAATAAAACTGCAATTTATATATTTTTTGTTGTTATAATTTAGAAGGTAAAGTAGCAGATGAGGACGAACCTACACTTATAACAAATTCAGAATTCTATTTGCAGAGTTAAAAAAAAAAAACAAAAAACACACACATTTTTACAATTCACACGTGATGTTGTAGTGTTGTAGCAGTTGTACGTCGTGTGAATTTACAATAGTTGTACAAATGTTGTTGGTAATCCATATATGTATAAATATTGTGTACAACAGTTGCGACATTTTTCAAATGTTGTATGTAAATTTAAGTGTTGCCAAAAGCTCAAATGTGTATAACCAAATGGTAACACTCAAATCATAAACTGATTAGCAAATTTTAAGCAAGCAAATAGAATAATTAAACAAAAAATTTTTAATAATGGATATTGTTGATAATTCTACAGTATGTTTTAATTTTGGAAAATATTCATATTTTATGTTTTGTGTATTTGTTTTTAAGATATTTTTCTTTTGTAATTTTTAAAGTTTAACAACCTTTGCTCAAAATTGTGTTCACAATCAGATAGTTGTATCTTACAATGTACAACATACAACATTACTTGTGAAATAAAAATTGTTTAATTCGTACTACACCATCTGCAATTGTATTTGACAAGTTTCAACTTTTGAGATACAATTATGAATGATCACCAGAGCAACCAAAAATATGCCATAAAAAAAATGTTTTATGCGCATAAAAAACGCACTTAAAAACAAAAAATATGCTTTTAAAATATAAGAAATATGCAATAAATACTAGTTACATTTTATTTCAAATTCAAAGTTGTATAAAAATATTTAATAGAATTTAATTGGTTATTAATGAAATCAAAGTTCAAAAGTCTCAATAATTCGTTTAATTTTACTTTGAACAATATATTTGATATCAAACATTTTAACTGTATCAATAAGTATTTAACTTTACCCATTGTGGGAAAGATCACAAGTTTATAACTTTTTTTATATTTTGAAAATAAATTTTATAGTCTAATCCCCTTATTCATAAAACTTGTCAAAGGTTTATAACAAAGGTTTATAACAGGCTTATAAAGCAAATTTTGTATGGATATTTGCTTTATAAGCCTGTGTTAAACCCTGTTATAAACCCTTGATTTAAAAGCAAAATATGCAAAAATATGCCGTAAAAAGTAAATCATGCGAAAATATGCACTAACAAATCGATGCCAAAATTCATAAAATTGTATGAATATATATAGCTAATCAATATGGTTATACGACACACAGCAAAAAATATAATATTGCATATTTTTGGTTACCCTGGTGATCACATATTGAGGCTACTTTCTCATTTAAATACACATTTATACAGATATTAAACTAAGGATTTAAGGTTTTGAGTTTTTTATATGTAAAATCAATTTTGAGTCTGAAATATGAGTGATCACTTAACTTAGCACTTATTTATAAAGATGTTAAGGATTAAGTTTTGTCTTTTTATATAAAAAACGATTTTGATTCAGACAAATAAGTGATCACAGGTATTAAAGATTTAAGAAATTTTAATTTTTTCAATGTATATTGATTTAGAGTTAGAAATATGAGTGATCAAATATGGTAGCACTTTTCTCATTGAAATGCATATTTTCAAAGATTTTCAGGAATTAAGAAATGTTGACTTTTTATATGAAAATTGGTTTTTGAGTTAGAAATATGATTGATTATAGATTGAGGTACTTTTATCATTTAAAAGCATATTGGCAAAGATATTGAGGATTTAAGATTTTTAAGTTTTTTATATGAAATCGATCAGGTATGAATCGATTTTGAGTCAGAACTATTAGAGAAATCGATAAATACTGCGTTTTTGTGTACTTAAGCTCAATCTTGAGAATGTCAGTGAAACCGGTTTTGAAAGTTGCCCTGAATCACCAGTAAAGCATAGGGGACTGACTCCATAATAGTTGAAATTTACACAAAGTAATTCTTTAAGCTAAGCTGATTACATTTTAGATATCAGAGTGAGGGTAAATTAAGACGAGTACACACTTGTAAAATATAAAGATTTATCGTCAGTTTGACGATTTTAGATGCTAAAAAGCATATCATGACGATGGGACGATTTATGTCCTAATTATGAGGATTTTTTAATAATTAAAGTTTTAAAAGAAGTAAAAAGTTGTTTTTATAATATTTTAAAAGAATTTTCAAACTTTGTTGAAGAAAGTATAAGACAAGAATTAGAAAACTAATAAAAACATAGTACTTTTGGATTTTTGTAAAAAAATATCAGAGTTGCAAACAAGAGATTCTTGTCTTCTGTTTCCTATCCTCACTAAATTTATTTCGAAAATCCTAGTCTTGCCACATGGTGGAAAGGGTATTGAGTCAAGTAAACATAAATAAAACTAAAGTAAGAGATTCCTTGAAAAAGTCTTCTTTTTAAACCAGTATTACATACGAACGATTATTTAAAGCTAAACAACTGTAACTGCTATGATTTCAAAGTTGTAACTAAATAAACACATTTGTTTAGCGGCAATTATATTTTTCTAAAATAATTTAAATGTAAAAGTATATATATTTATTTTAACAATTTAAAATATAAATTTTTATATTTTTTAATACAATTAAATTAAAATGAAATAAATTATTTGAAACATTTAAATTAAGAATTCATGGCACCTAATTTTATAACGATTGGTCGATAATTAGTCATAGAGCTCCCATATAAGAAACACTTCTGAAAATCACTTTAACATGCATGCATTTTTTAAAGTGTTTATATTGAGATATAATTAACAGCAAACTATATTCATATTCGCAGAAGTAATACCACAAATTTTTTTAATGATCGGTCCATAATAGATCATTGATCACATATAGAGCCCATTCCTAAAAAACTGTTATTTTATATATACTGGCTGTAGGGTATTATATACTCGGACTTGAACGACTATACTTTCTTATTTGATTTTTGTAGAATTCATTCCACTAAATATACCTTTAACTTCTGAATTACTAAACGCCAAAACATATTCATAACAAATGGAATGGATGAATGTTTTCATACTACGAATTCTTGTGTTCACAAACTTGCATCCAAAATTCTTTAGTTGAGTATGAAGTTAATTTTTGCCATTTGCAAGAGTTGTAGCTTCATCTGTTGATAGATTTGTTATTGTGAAATGCTAAATTAAAATTTTGCTGCTAAATCAAAATTAAATAAAATGCTAAATTGGTCACACTGATATTAGGAATTCGTATTACTCTCTTATTTATATTACATACATAGTATGTGTATGCTCTCAAATAAAAATACAAGCAATTTAAGCAATAACAATTGTGCTGTGTGAACACCAAAGAAATTTCAAGGAAACAAATTATATCAAACTTTTCAATAAAAATCGCTTCGTGTAAATTTTGACTTAAGGTGGATTCACCCATTCGTTCCGAACAAAATATTTGTTCGTACAAAGTTTTTTCAAATGAAGTTTGAGTTCTTACTTTTCAAAAGAGCGAAAATATTCATATGAAAAAAACTTTGTCCGAACAAATATTTGGGTGAATCCACCTTAAGTCAAAATTTTGTTTGGAACGAATGGTTGAATCCGCCTGTAGTTCTGTTTTTTTTTTCATATGAAACTGGTATACATTTTTAAGGCCACATTAAAAACTTACGTTTTCAAAATTTCATAATCTTTGTTTATTCTTTATAAAATAATCGGTATTCAGCGAAATGTTGAATAAATTTTACGCTGATTTTTGGCAAAACTGAAACTGAACACTTGGCCGCAGAAATCATTATAGAAAGTAAAAAAGTAGCAAATACTAATTAAATGAATAAAAGAAACCAATCAAAAGAACTAAAATTATTCTTTCCAACGGAAATCTAATGTAATAGCGTGTTCAGATATGAAACTTAATTGAGTCAATATTCGGTTAATTGGCAATATTATTTTAAGTGTTCAGGCATACGCAATTTTCAGCCTATTCAATAAACATTTGACAGCTGGAAAACAATACAAAAAATACTCTAAATGGTTGTTGTGTGTTCTATGCAAACAAACTTACCTTCACATTGACTTTTTAATGATTTCTTTTTGTTTTCTTTTGCTGACATTTGCCATTTTATACAATTTTGTTCACTAAACACAGTTGTGAACAGTGTTGCATTCGAAATCTTACTCAATATTATAACAATTTCGTACTTATTGCGCAATAATTAATTGAGATTTTATATGAAATATTGAGCTCAATAATGGCGTTAATTGCGATTAACGCAATTAAGGTACATATGTGAACATGTTATAAAAAATATAACAAAAGTATACAAAAATTAATAGTAGTGTACAATTGTTTTCAAATGAATTGTATATTTAACTTGAAGTAAAAACTTTGAATAAAAACATTTTTTAGTACTCGCAAGAGGAAAAATTCTCAATTAGTAAAATTATTCTTTATAATAAACTAATGTAGTATTAATAATGCTGCTAACAAATGACATTTAAACACAAATGTTAATTTAATCGTATGTAAAAATAAATAAATAAAATTTTTAAAAGAAATATTCAAAA
The DNA here is from genome assembly GCA_916048285.2 of Bellardia pandia. Classification (NCBI taxonomy): domain Eukaryota; kingdom Metazoa; phylum Arthropoda; class Insecta; order Diptera; family Calliphoridae; genus Bellardia; species Bellardia pandia. Next base: position 53,930,041 of record OU696531.1, read on the forward strand.
ATTTGCCCTTTTAAATGGCGTTGACATTTTCGTTTATGTTTTTTTAAATACATATAAAAAACCTGCATACATACATTGTATGTACAAGTACATGTGTATTTTTAATTATTATTCTTCTGTATTTATAATTAATTTTTGTCGTTAAAATAAATAAAATAAATTTTTAACACAAAAATAAAGAAAAAAACAACACAGCACACAAAATACACCCAATAATGCTAAATATTGCAATCGTCATATGCAACCAGCAATAATCCAAAACAACAAGAAATATAAATAAATAAATAAATAAAATAAAAAAAAAACTTAATAAATAATAAATGAAAATATTTTTGCATATGAGTAACAAATTTTAATGAAATGCGACAACAGCCAACAGCGACTAACAACAACGCTGACAACAACTGCGAAAGCAGCAACAAACAAAAAAAAAAAAAAATGCAATTTTGGCGACAATTTTCAACAAGCCACGTTAGCAGCAGCAATAGCTAACATTTTGATGTTTCTTGTTGTTTTGTTTTTGTTTACCATAACGCGTAGCACGTAGATTGTGTAAAATATTTTAATGTTTGCGGTTGTTGACGTTGCCGCTGTTATTGGTCTGGAAACCAACAACAACAAGAATAACAACAGCAACAACAACAATATTTTAAAATAAATATTTTGGTTACCAAAGTTACAAGGTGACGCAAATTATTGACAAAAGCAGCTCGTGTCATAAATATTTTTGAAAGGTTGGCAAATTTTGAGATTTGTGATTTTTTCTTTAAGACAAACACAAACGATTTTTATATAATGCACAATAAAAATCATGTAACTTACCCAATAAACATATTGGCAAGCGTTTTGTAAATTAAGATTGCAGCAAGCTTGCATAAATTTGCGAATGTTTTCGGTAATTTACTTGCAACTGCAAGTGTTTCATAAATTTAAGCAAAACGTGTCATTCTCGCTGTTAAAAATTGTGCTAATAAGTTAAGTTAATAAATAGTGTTAATAAATAGTGGTTAATTGTTGTTAAAGTTTTTAAACTAACCTCCTGGCCCACGATGTCGAACGATAACGTTCGCTTAGATAAGACTTAAGACATAAACTTGATTGTGGAATAAACAAACTTGATTGAGTAAAAAATAGATACGATAAAAAGTTTGTGTCTTAAGTCTTATCTAAGCGAACGTTATCGTTCGACATCGTGGGCCAGGGGGTTAGTGTGTTTGATACTTTTAATTGTCATTTTCTATTAAAAAAGGTAATTATCTACTTATTTAATGTCTGTAGTAAAAAGGAAGAAGAGTGTTATGCGCAGAAGCACCGAAATTTTTGAGCATCTATCTATATATGAGCGTCAAAACTGAGTCAACATCAGCAATAATTTTACATATTCTGTTATTACATTATTAATATCAGTATTAGAACAAATCTTGCAGTCATAATTAAAATACTTTTTCAACTTTTGGAAAACAGTTCTATTGACTATTTTCGGCGGTAAAAAACACAGGAAATTTGGAGAAAAAAATAACGAGGAGTTAACAGAACAAAACATACAAAGCACAGTTAAGCATGGCGGTGGGTCGGTAATGGTTGGGGGTGTTTTACGGCGCCTGGTGTTGGGGAGCTTGACTTTATTGAAACGACAATGAATGCACAAGACTATGTACGCATTTTAGCAAAGAATGTTCCACCAAGCGTCGCTAAATTGGATTTGCCTGGGCATTGGGTATTTCAACAAGACAATGATCCCAAGCATACATCCCCTTTGGCGAAATAATGGCTCATATACAGAACACCCAGTCAACTTATTCATCCACCACAGTCCCCAGATCTCAATCCAATTGACAATATATGGGATAATTTAGACCGCAAGATACGTACTAAAAACATTACTAGTAAAGCTACCCTGAAAGCAGCGTTGACATAAGAATGGGCAAAAATTCCAACCGAATATACCAGAAAGCTGATAGAGTCTATGCCAAATAGAATAAAGTGCGTAAAAAGGCCAAGGGTGGACAAACAAAATATAAATTTTCGTTGTAGTAAATACGAGTGAAATACTGGTGTATACTGACTTTTGAGGTGATATTTGACGACATTTTTTGTATAAAGTACAAATATAAGTATTTTTGTTGAACTTAGATTATGTTTTATATTTAAATGTTTAAAAAAAGTAATAAATGTTTATGTTTTTGTAAAGAAAATTCATATACATGACGTTTTATTGTTATTATCTGTAGAAAACATAACCTTTCAATGGTGTTTAATCAGTTTTGATTCTGATAGTATATAAGTACCCAGAGTGAATTTGTGGAACACGAGAATTATATTTCTGATGAAAGTGAGCACTCGTAGGGTGGCGCCATTATTGATTTCAATAAACGTTTAGCTGCATGGTTTGTAGAGAGCAAATTGTACAATATGAATTTAAATTTGAAATGTCCGGTGACTGTATACTGATGTCGATTTTATTTCTATTTCTAGAAGGCAGATCTAAAAAGATTGTCGAATTTCAATTCGAGAAAATTTGTTACGAAAACGTGGCTTAGAGCTTTTCCTGGCGAGAAACTGCACATAAGAAGTGCATTAGAGCCTTCACTGAAATACGTTTAATAGGTTTCTAGTTACATTTTTACTATATTCATATTTGAATTCTATTGCAGAAACTTTCTCTGAAAAGGGAGGCAAGGAAGAGGACTTTGTGTTTGCCTCTAAGTCATATTTCCAGTACGCAAAAAATCGTATTAAAATTAAAACAACACGAAAAGTAAACTAAAATAATGATTTTTTAAATGAAACAACAATGAAGTTTCTATTTTTGTATTTTAATTTAATATTAATAAAAAAATTAATATTAAAAATGATTTTTAAAAAAACATATCCGAAACAAAGTAAATGTTTAAAACGCTGACTAATTTCATTAAAAATGCGTATTTTTTAAGCATTTAGAAAACGTGTAATTACGTTACTTGAAAAACATGTTTTACAATCGCCTTTTTAACGCTTATAAAGTTGGGTGCTTTTCGATTATAAAGCCCTTGCTTTGATGTCTATTGTAAAGGTCACAGCAGCGTGCGTTTTATAAGTGTTTTGCTTACATTTGAACGCTAAGAAAACGCTTATTTTTATATGTAAATGTTGGCTGGGTATAATTAGAAATAGTATTTGCAATATAAAAATATGTATGTATGTATATGTATGTTTAAAATATGAAAATGTTGGTTTACAAACTTATTGTTCGATTTTTCTTTTGTTCGAATAAAACGAATAATTTGTATAAGAGATTTTTTGCATTTTTTTTTTTAATAAAGTAAGATAATAAGTATTGCCAACTTTAGTCATCTATTCCACCACAATCATCAATATTATTTCGTTAATATTTTGAATAACAAATTCGAATACGGTCAAATATCAAATAAAACATTATTCCGATGCTGCAATTATTTCGTCAACACATTTGTTCAATTCACAAGTAATGTTGTATGTTGTACATTGTATGATACAACAATCTGATTGTGAACAACATTTTGAGCAAAGTCGTATGTCAAGCCTTTAAAATCTCGGAAGTAAAATAGAAATACAAAAACACGCAACTCAATAACAAAAAAATTAAAAATACAAGTGAGAAAAACAAAATAATTTTTGCATTGCGTGTAAAATAGATTGCAAACCAGTGATGGAAAATTCAATACTGTTGTACTAGTTTCAGTACTTTTTCACAACAAAAATACCACTGTACCCCCACATCATATTTAGTACTCTTTGTTAGTTTTGCTTTGTTCCCTAAGATAATCTACAAAAGTAAACAGATGCATATAGAATTAAAGTTGTTTGTGGTACTATTTTGATAAATTTCTTATGTTTCGTACATTTTTGTAATTCTCATTTCTTGTTTGAGATTTATTGTTTATCATATGAGATTGAAAACTTCAAACATATTGGCAAAAGATCTATTAATGATATGGTATTAACACTAACAAAATACAGGCATGCTTAGTTATATGCTTATTATCTTCACCCACAACAAATAAAACTTTTTGAAACATATATTTTTACATAAAAATGAATTAATTTTTAGTTTGTTGTTATAATAGTTTTTTTTATTAAACTGAATTAATTTTATTTTTGAATTATTTTTAAATGGATTTTTAATTTTGTTTTTGAATAAAAATGTATGTTTCCTAAAAAGTACCAAAATGTTGAAAAAAGTACTCGTTTTGTTGGCGGTCAGTACCATTTCAATTTTTCATTTTTCCATCACTGTTGCAAGCATTTTAACAATTAAGTCAAGTACGTAAAAATAAATGATAGTTTTTCATAAATTAAGTACAATTGCACCGTTTAGTTATTTGTATACCCACCACCCATTATGTTTGTCATTCCGTGTGTAACACATCGAAATAATGGTCGTAGAACCAAAAAGTCTATATATTTCCTGGGTCCTTATAAGATTCTGAGACGATCTAGCCATGTCCGTACGTCTGTTGTTGGCACGATAGAGCTTCGAAAAAAAGTCATTGAACAATAAAATGTTTACCAAACATTTTTTGATCCACCGAAATGTTTGGCATTAAAAATGGGTAAAATCTGAGTTATAGATCAAAGTTTCAGACTACCTAGATATTTTTTCAGTTATTTTTTTGCTGTTTTCTTCAAATATAATGCGGACAATATCACGAAATTTTGCACACTCTTTTTACTATATAAGGAAAAGTCCTGTTGAAAATGGATCGGTCCACGATTTCTTATATCTCCCATACAAATGTCTTCCCGGAATATGGCTTTATGATACACAAATGTCTATAGAAAAGCCGTACTTATACAAAATTATGCAATAATAAGTTTCATGCAAATTAAACTCTCAAAACAAGATTTTATTTGCATCGGTCCATAATTTGGACATACCCCATACAAACGCCACTTCCGAAAATCACTTAAATGCGCATAAATCTTTTACAAAAATCACTATCAAGTTAACAAAAAAACACGTTTAAATCGTCGTATTTAAGCGTAGCTCCCATATAAAGTCCAGTTTCGAAAATCACTAAAATTCGAATTAATCTCTTATTAAAATTACTATCAAGTTGAAATTCGACAGGCATAATCAAAATATACATTTAAATTGTCGTACCGAATTTCATTATGATCGGTCGATATTTGACCGTAGCCCCCATATAAAGTTCACTTCGAAAATCCCTTATAAAAACCATTATTACGTTGAAATTCAACACAAACAATTCGCATACGCATATAAGTCGTCGAATTGAATTTTATGATGATTGGCCCGTAATATGTCATAGTTCCCTTATGAGGACTCATTAACCTAAACATCCATATCGAAACGAAATTTTACACAGATCAGTTAAAAGTATGTAAAAATTATACTATTGACTTTTGTGAAAGTTGGTCCATAATTAGGCATAACTCCCGTACAAGCTCCACTTCCGAGAATAACCACAGAGTATACAGAGGTGACAATTTGGACGTTTTACGACGCCATAATGATTTTCCTATGGCTTTTTGGTACTAAATTTATTATCTGTTAAAGTAAAACGCTTTATGTTACACGCTGCAAAAACATTAACAAAGTGCAGGGGCCAAATTACCGCATTTGATATCGAGTAAAATTTATCGTAATTTTCTTATTTGAGAATATGGCATTCGATATCGAGCAAGAAATTTAGTACATTTTATCATAATTTCGATATCGAAACCATTTTTCGATACGATAGCTCATTCGATCACGAATGCGGTAATTTGGCCCCAGTTCTGCAAGAAAGAGACAAATATAAAGTCTTGATTATAACTGGCATATGCATAAAATTCTTATAAATGTGTTACTGAGATGAAAACAAACCTAAAATAAATAGATACAATATAATAAATAGGTGCAATATTTTATAATAGGTGCTTTGATGACTCATAATTCGTGACGTAATTAACTTTAGAGACTCTTAAAGATATGATTAAATAATCGCATAATTGTTTTTCTTACACAGTAAACATTTGAAAGATTTTCTTATGAATTTAAAATGTTTTCAAAAATATGTTTGCAAACATTTCATTAAAAAAATAAATTTAAAGCATTATTTTCCTTTTATTCGATTATTTCACATAAAATCGTTATTTCAAAATGATCTTTTTCAAATTATTCGAATAATTATTCGCAAAAAATTGTTCGATTATTCGAATGTATAGCCTAGTTAAAACTAACCAAAGGGAAAATTAAGTTAAACTTCATTGTTGTACACTCCCTCTGTTCTAGTACTTTCCGGTTCACTATTGTTGGCTGTATAAATCTAAAAGCTTAACCCCCTGGCCCACGATGTCGAACGATAACGTTCGCTTAGATAAGACTTAAGACACAAACTTTTTATCGTATCTATTTTCTACTCAATCAAGTTTGTTTATTCCACAATCAAGTTTATGTCTTAAGTCTTATCTAAGCGAACGTTATCGTTCGACATCGTGAGCCAGGGGGTAAGTTTCAGTTCAAACGCTTCGCACAAAAACATTGTCAGCACCTGCTAATTTCTTAAAATTATTAGCCATAAGTTTCAGGCATATTCATAACCAAACAATTAACATTTATTTCATTATTGTAAGCCACGCTGATTTTGTTTTCAAAATAATGACATACAAATGTTTCTGAAACCCGGTTTAAACAATAAATAAATATTTATTTATTTATTTATTTTATGTCTTTATTATTTTGTATTTTTTTTTTTTTTGTTGCATAAATTTATGAGCTTTAAAACAGTGGCAACATGTCTGGACGATTGTTTATTGATTTTGAATTAAATATTAAGTTAATAAAATTGACACCTAATAAAAATAAATAATAAAATATGTATGTATGTATGACAATAGAGTTAAATATAAATACAGGTATTTATAAACAATAAAGTGAAATTAACAACAAACTAGAGTTTATATTCGGCTGTGCCGAATCTTATATATCCACTACCAATATAGCAGCAGAGTGATTTCTTCATACTTGAAACTAATTTGTGTTACATTCGGTGTCGACAAGTACATTTATACGAGTTAGTTCGTTTTTCGGATCGCTATCATCTATTATGGAGCGATCGCAATACAATGTTGTGCCAAAATTTCTATTTTGGTTGAATTCCATCTCTTTAACGATATTTACAAGAATTTCATGGTCATTCATGGGGGGGGGGGGGGGGTTACTCTCTATTACGATGCGAAAGAAAAATGAAACGTAATCGAACAATTGTTAAGCCTCAGTTAGCCGACTGTAATGCAATGTAACTGCAACAGTAAGAAACAGCTGATGTGATTATGTGTAAATTAATGCAAATGGTTATGGAGATGTAAAGTAACGCAACATCGTAATGTATGAATCTGTAAGAAATAGAATTTCCTTACATTTTTACGTCATTACACTACATTCCGTTACAGTCGCACAGTGGGTTCGATGACACCGAAAGTGGCGATTAATTCATGGGAGCCGTAATTTAAATTATTTTGAATTTTATTTTTTCAAATCGTTAAATATGCATAAAAAGGCATATTCTAAAAAAAACTTACACTGAAAAAAATTTTTTTTACGATTTATAGACATTTTTATTTTTCCGAAAATTATAGTTTGTTTCAGAATTTTCGCCGTAATTGTAAAATGGAAAGCGATTTTTTTAAAAAATCAGAAACAAACGAGAGCTTATATTATCTTCTTTCTAAAAAATAAATATATATATTGCATAAATATGAAAATAAGTTTAATTTAAAGTCTGAATTTGGGTTTTGAAGGATTTCGAGAATTTTACAACTTTTTTAAAAAAGCAATGAAATAAATTTTTATATTTTTTTTGTTTATCAATAATTGTCATACACCTAAACAGAAACCATATTAAAAAAAACATAAAAAAAAAATTTGTTTGTCTGTTTGGGAACGTTTTTTCAATTTTGTGAAAAATGGGCTTGGCTTAATTTACAAATTTTATTGTAAATTTAAAATAGAAAGCTATAAATGATTAAATAAAATTTAAAATTAAACTATATTGAATATATTATTAAAAAGATAAATAAACGAGTAAGAGTGCTATATTCGGCTGTGCCGAATCTTAAATATCTTCCACCTAAACATAATAAGAAATACAAAAACTACACTGGTTATAGGACTTGAATATCCTTATTCTGTGTTTTCTATTCAGACTTAGTGCAAATTTTATTAGTATTTGATATATTGCAGTCTACATTTTTGTAACATATTAGATATATATTTATTCTGTAATATAAACCATAAATCTCGACACGAATGTACACGAATAATAACTATATGTCCACTTAAACTATGAAAATTCAAATTTTTACCATGATATTCGCAAAACTACCTGAACTTGATGGTTCCATAGCTAAATTGGTAACTGTTTTTCATAAATTTGTAAACAAAAAAATGAGATTTTTAACAAAGTAAATTTTCAGTTTTTCTGTCTTTTTTCCAAAAAAAAAAATTCACAAAACTTTGATTTTTATCTCTCACTGCAAACACACCAGAGCACTTATTTATCTTTTCAGCTAGTGATGTAGAATTTTATAGGCTGTAAGCACCTGCAATCAGTTTTGACGAAACTTTAAATTTCTTTTTTGAATTAATCCTCGAAAACTGAGTATTTCAACCCAGTGTGAGTCGGCTAACTGAGGCTTTACCCTTTATCAGTGCTGCCAGTATTTTTGCAGAGCTTATCTCCAATTTTTGATTTGTCATCCCCAAACTGATTTTTTTTTATTTTATTTAAAATATTAAATATTTATTCAATAAAATTCATTTTTATCGATAGCTACATATATTAGTATTCAAACTAATTAGATTTGTAATTATAAATCTTGTAAAGAAAAAATTACAAATAATATACTATATAGAAATAAAAAATTATTTACCAGAGTGTAGCATTTCAAAAACTTCAGAATCAAAATCTTCTGATTCATCAGCCTCAGAAATGTTATTATACATATTGCTTGTATCAAAAAGCTATTGCATTTCAGCAGATGGCTGAAATTTCTCACAACAAAATTAATTATTTTTAAAGGATGTGTTTATTCTCAGAAGTGCTTCTTCCATGCCAAACCATGGGAAAGAAACCGTCCACTATAAATAATAACACACATTTTTAGACATGCCAGACACACATTTTTTTTAGCTCAAAAATCATTTTTGTTACCATCAGTTATAAAAAAATCTCCAAAAAATCCCCTAAAATTGTGTTGTTATCCCCAACAAATCCCCGGATCCCCAAGATGAAATTTTTATCCCAAATCACGAAAAAAAATCCTCAATTTGGGGATAAATCCCCTAAACTGACAACGCTGCCCTTTATTGCGTTTTCGTATTTTCTCTTCGTCCGTTAAGCGCAAATCTCTTGCAATAACACAATATCAAGCACAAAGGAAACGCATCATGTAAGTAAGCAAAAACGCAAACTGTATAAAAAATTTGTTTAAAATGTTTTGATTTACAAGTTTTGACATTTAATTTTGTCATTTTCGCTATTGTTTACTTTGTGGTGCCAGTGTTGGTACTTTTTCAAATTATTTTGTGAAAGCGTTTGCTTGAACGATACAGAGCACCAATTTGCACTCTTATCGCATTTACCTTTCGCATCGAATTTGCTTTCGCATCGCAATAGAGAGTAACCCCCCTGATTTGGAAAAGTTATGTATATACATAGATAGACATGTTGTGCAGCAGTTAATATGATCCGTCAAAACAAAATCACCGATTTTTAAAGAAGGAAATTAATTTTAACCCCTGGCCCACGATGTCGAACGATGGTGGAATGAACAAACTTGATTGAGTAAAAAAATAGATACGATAAAAAGTTTGTGTCTTAAGTCTTATCTAAGCGAACGTTATCGTTCGACATCGTGGGCCAGGAGGTTAGTTTTTCTTAAATCTTAATAAGTGAGTAACAGTTACATAAATATTAAAACGAAAAGTGAGTAACAGTTACATAAATATTAAAACGATTATTATTAGTGTAACAAATTCGTTTAACCAAATGCTATTGTAAGCTATAAAAATTTAACCAATTTAGTTTAAAATAACTCTACATTCTCTTTTCTAACTTACTGTATTTGAAATAAAATTGATTTATTTATAGCAACGAAACCAAATCATTTTTATTAATACGGTTTATTCTGTATAAATACTTTCAGCTTAAAAAATGATACACTCTGCCTGCAAGAAAAAAAGATCGTTAAATTATTTTAATTCAACAACAACAACACACCAGTATTAAATAAACAAACAAAAAACGTAGCCGTTGTGTGTTTGTGCATCTTTTTATTGCACTTCTTTGTTGAACAGATTTCTAATCAAACACACGATCAATGTTTTTGATCTTGATCATTTAAGTTTTTTTTCTCTTGATTTCAGTTCTTTTACTTTTTGCAAAACATATTTGTCTTTAACTGTTTTTGTTTGTTTGTTTTTATTTATTTATTGCAGTATAGTTGTTGTATTTGTCTGTCTGGTTGGTTGTTTTTGTTTTAGTGTGTTGTAATCGATCTCATTGCGCCGCCAATAAACATGTGAACAAACATGATTTTCTACACGATCTCCAAGTATTTTTTTTTTTGTTTTTGTTTTTGCTTTTATATATGTACGAGTACATACATATGCATGTAGAAAAAAGTTTGTATGTATTTAGTATGAATAGTGGCAAGTATGAATGTAAGCGAGTGAGGAGTGAGTGTGTGCAAATATGTGGTATGGTGGTAAGTGGCAAGCAAGTGCAATTTTTTAGGTTTGTTGCCATGTGTAGTATTTTTTATAAGGCTGGTATTTATGTACTTGTTGCCTGTTTATTTGTTTGTTTGCTTGTTTGCCACAACTACTCCTCTCACCAAAAAAAAAGAAGTAAAAACGGTTCACTAATAAAACGGAAGCATGTTGTTTACTTAAATACAAGTTCAGTTTACATTGAAGAAGTAATTAATTTTCCAAGTTTAGTGTTGTATTTGGTGTTTGTTTGCGTTTTTGTTCGGCTATTCGCTTTTTTTTCTCGATTTAGTCGTTAAATTTAGCCATTTTTGCATTTGTGGTTTAGACTTTATTTAGCCAAATGTTAACAACAGCAACACACCAAAAATTGTCTTGGAAATATTGCCTCAAACACACAACTAATTCTATAGAGTTGGGTGGTGATGTTGACAACAAAATATTGAACAAAAATCGTGGCTTAGTTAGAGACACTCATATGTTTAAGACACAAATAAAAATAAAAAAAAAAATGCTAAGAACGTGTTGCAAGAGTTTAATAGATTGTTAAGACACCAAATAACAGTTGCATTAAGAATTGTGTGACAAGTTAAATTGGCAATCAAAAATTGTAATGTATCTATTATAGCGATTGAATTACTAACAATATTAATTGAATATCATTAAAATTAAATGAATTGATCTACATACAACAACGATGGCGATAACTTTTAGTAAATTTATTATTTTCATACAGGTATGTAAGTTTGAGTGTCAAATATTAAATTAAACAAAATTGTTTACATTAAATCCGGTAGCAAAATTTCGATTGAATTAAATTATTAAAATTAATTTCCTGCTATAGAGAACTGAGTTTTTGTTTTGATGGTTACATTTCCATACTCCTCCTACATACTTCTTTGCTAACATTTTTTCTTTAACTATCCCTTGGCAATAGCTCGACATTAGGGGGTTCATATATTTTTCTAAAACATCGACAACATCTACGTATGTATGATTAATGAAAGGGAGCTAAATCTGACAAAATTTTACTAAAGACCGCTAACGTCCAATTTGAGGCCGAACGTTACTTTTCCAAATTCTTTCTAACTATTTAAAAAACCATTAAAATTCTAAATTCACTATAAGTTTTTAATTATTCACCTTTATATCTTTGATATTTCTTTTATTTCGGCTCGAGTTCATTAATTTTTACTGAAGGTAGGAATTGTTATATGAAAATTATTATTAAAATTTATTGATAATTTTTCTTGGCTTGGGATTCGAATTTGTTGAATTTACATATTTTTTTATTTTAAAACTTCATCTATTCTGACTAAATATATGTCCAGTGTTCTCGGTAAATAGAGGTCCTAGATTAAAAAGGACAAAAATCTGTGATCACTTTTATTTCGAAAAATTCTTGTATTTTGAGTGAAAATATAAAAGTCCAAATATCTCGATAAATAAATGCCCTTAAACCCAATTACTTCTTGTTTGCATCCATGTAAAATTGTATCTCTAACCTGTTAGAAATGCCACATTTATTACCCAAATATATTGATTGTGACCCACAGTGCATTGCCGCCCTCATGAAAATCACAAATTATTTATGAGCTTAATAATTTAGCTCAATATCTCTCTGTTTTGCTACATTCTTCTAAAATTAATCAGATTTCCTTAATTAATATCAATCATACGCTCTCAGTTAGTGTGTAGTATACTAATTTGATTTTTAATTTTTTGTTACCAATTGTTGGCTGGGTTCTTCTGAGTGCAGTATTAATTGATTAATATAAAACATTATAATTTTGTCTTAATACCTATTAAATTTTGTTTAGACGAGTGTTTTATTTGTGCTGTTTTATTTTGTTTTATGAGCTTAGCAAACCATTGCTAATTTATGCACTTTGTCTTGTAATTATGAGTTCTTTTCTCTTTGTTCTGTGCTAAAATTATCTCGTACATTGGCAAAATGTATTTTAAGACTTTTTGTGTGTGTTGTGCATGTTTCAAGTAACAAATAATTAAAAAAAGCGAATAAAAGTCACAATATGAAAAGAAAATAAAAATTCTTGCAAAGAAAATTTTTTTTTAAAAAAGACAGAAATGAATTGGTGTTGCATAATTAACCCTTTGAGCAGGAGTTTTTAAAAATAATATGTAAAATGAATAACTGTAAGGAATAGGCGAAAAGATATCCGAATAACTTAGGCTTAATTAATTAATTATACCAACCATAATTAACCCCTTCAGGAAGAGTTAGTAAATCAAATTTTAAATCACTAACTATAAAGAGTACAAGGAAAGTTATGATAGCTAACAACTCTTAATCTCTAATTCTTATAATAAACAATTTGACTTATCCTGCCCTTAAGGGATTAATGCATAATTTTTACTTTTATCTGGAGTTTTTTTTTAATATTTGCGTTTATATTAAGTACAAATATTTAACAGGTTAACAAAGAGATTGTTTGCCATAATCATATTTTATTTACACAGTTTATTATAATTTTTTTTTATAAACCTTCATTAATTATTTCTTTCTTTTCTTTTCTGCTCTGTATCAGAAACTGATGTATTCTTTTTTATGGTGCCGGTTGCAACCTGTTTAAGCCAACGTCGTCTGTCTGCTGCCACTTCTGTAGGTGTTTCGTTCAAGTGCCTGGAGTGTAAACGAATTTGTGTTTACACAGAAACAAAACCTCATCGAGAAGAACAACAAATTCATTTGTGTATGTTCTTGGACTAAAAGACCCTTATTTTCCCTAAATGACTTTATAATGCTCAAGAATTTATACCATATTCTTAAAACGCATTCGTGCATTCAATAAGTATAATTTTCTTTGGTTGGTACGTTTTTTTTTTTGAAACCATATTTTTGTGTTTGGTTTTATTTGAATGCTTTTAATAGAACATTATTTTTTTTGTTTGTTTTGTGTTTGAAGAGAGGCGAAAGAAATTGCAAAAATATTTATACTTAGCTGCACAAAGTGAAGTGTTACTTTGGTATTTCATTTGGGGCATAATTAATTTAAACGTCTTTTATTCGTTTTTTGTATGTATTTATATTGCTACTTTTTCTCCTGTTTCTCAATATATTGGGTAAAAATGGTAATTAGCTCATATTTTTTTGTTATAATTATTATTGTTATATTATAAAGTATACATATGTATTCCAAGGTCAGTGCTCTTCTGTTTTATAAAGTGTGAATTTTATTTTGAAATGAAAGTGCAATTTGTTGCTAAGTTAAATTTATTATTAAACTTTAATAACTCAAAATTGTTTGCATCAAAAACCACAAATAAGGGGTCCCACTTGGTTTCAATACGTTATTAGCTAATTCTTATCATAATTAAATGGCAAAAAATAAAGTAATAAATAAAGCACTGTTCACATAAAATTCGGCCATACTAAAGAAGCTGTTTTTAAAAATAGGCGACATCACTTTTAAAAAGTTTAATCTGTTGAGTGCAATGATTGCAAAAAAGCTGAAGCTCCCAAAAAGTTGTGGAAATAATGTTATTACAGACACTCCGTCCACTCCAAGCCTTACCAGCCATCGTTTTAAATGCACAAATAAAATTACGCTAGAATTACGCACATACATTTGTTATTATCTCTGATATATTTTTTTCATGATTTTATAAAATGGTGCTGATTTTTATATGAAAATTACATTTAATGCCAGACATAATTCTGTCGCAAGAACATAACATCGAGAAGAGTTGTCCACACAAGCCAAAGCCATGTGCGGACAATAATTTATTTGCTCAATAGATAAATTATATGCATATCGTTCAATAAAGCAAAATCTGGTACTGTCCAAAAATGATCGCGCAAAAAATTAGTATCTCAAGAAGACTACGTGTGGATGCTGGATTTTAAAACCATACAGTGCATAGCTCACTTAGGTCCATATGATTGGTCTTTTTTTTTTGTTGCCTGAAAAGATAAGAAAGATGAGAAGAGAAAAGAAAAGGCGGATAAAGATAGATGGTAGGTTAGATTGAAACAAGAGAGAAGACAGGATCGGGTCCGTAAGGTTTGTAGAGAAAAACGATGGAGTTTACACTCCTAATCAATTTAATGACAAAATAGTTCTACCATAAGGACTTATTCATCCGATTGCGGTAGCCAATTACTTCTGCTAAAGAAGACATCAATACACTCTAACTTCATATTTGATATTTCAGGTAGACTATCTTTGTCTCAGAATAATGTTACGCGAAATGTTTTCTGATGGACATTGGCACAGAAGATCAGACACATTTTCCTTCTCTTCTTCATTATAATAGCTTCTGCAGAAGTCGTTGTAGGGAAATCCTAGGCTTCTTGCATGTTTGCCGAATTTCCAGTGTCCAGTGATCACTGACACCAAGTTACTTAATTGGGGTCGCTGTATTTTCAGTAAGTACAACGTACGTTTTTTTATTTAGCCTCGGCCAAATTAGTCTTCGGATTGTACAGGTATGTTCATTTTCCTACCTGGTCTGAGCAAGCTCGTAGTAAATGTTGTTAATTTGTAGCTTGCAAGTGCATAGTGGAATGACACATAGATGGTCTATGTTCTTGTCAGGTAACATGACGCCTTTCTTTGCCAGATGATCAGCAACACAGTATATAAACCTGCCAGTGACTTTATTGCAGCTTGACTATTTGTATATATACTTATATCCCTTTCCAATATTCTGTCCTATCTCAACAAGGTAGCTGCTTTTTTTATAGACGATATTTCAGACTGAAGAATACTACAATCATTTGGAATCCTGAAACTTACGACTAAGTTTTAACAAAATCTAACGGTTACCTTATAATCAATGAAATATATGTAAAATTTAACCTCACACAGCAACATTTTATGTTGCAGCAAAATAAAAGATAACGACACAAATTATTAATAAATAACAATTTATAAATTTGGTAAAAAGTCAACGGTTTAACAAACAACTTGTAATGGTGGTCCTTCTAACTCCTCTTCAAATATGACTTCGTATATTTATATAAAATAATGCCAGCAAATGCGATAGAAGGCAGAAACTTTTCACCACTTTTCAGTAAAGATTTGGCCTGATTGTCTCCAGCTTAGGTCAGTTAAAACATACTGGGCCATTACCAAAGAAAAGTTTAAGCGCACTGCAGAGTGGGGCAGAATCAAAATTTTTTAGAAATACACTGTCGGACAAAATAAAGTGCGGTTTTGTAACCTTCTTCATTCCTTTTTGATCTTTTACTTCTACATGTATTATTTACTATTTATTCACAGTCCCCATAAATGTTGGAGTATCTGAATTATTTACATAAACATTGCAATTTTATAAAGTCGCTCATTTATATTTCTTATGTAAATATATTGAATTGCACAAGAAATCTCGGTGGCATAATAATGTGCGGTCTTTTGTTAATCTGATTTTTTTTTTAATTTGTGGTAAGTTTTTAAAAAATAATAAATTATAGTGAAGTATTTATTTATTTAAATTCTGCTTAAATATACACAAAATAAGACCCAGAGTTTTTTGAAATGAGGACTTTAACCGAAAAATAAAAAGATTTATTGGTACTAGATCGTTAAAATGGAATAAAACAGAACGCTTTGAGTTCTAAGTTTAAGATATCAGAATCTACGGACAAAAAAATAATTACTTTGTATAAAATAAGAAAGTCAAACAAAAGCCTAAAGAACTTATGTGTCAAAGCTACACGATGATTATATTTCAATTCTAGCAAAAAGATTTTTTTTTACTACAGCCAGAGTTATAAAGGAGAAAGCGGTCTAAAAAGTACGTTCTCTAAAAAAAAGCCTCTTCTACAAACTGCAAAAATAAAAACGTAAAAAAGCGGTTAGACTTTGTAAAGAAGTACAAAAATTTTACTAAATCACATTGGAGTAAAATTATTTGGTCAGACTGAACTCCAAAATTGCAAGAAGTGAAAATGAAATGTGAAAAAGTTGGAACAGCCTTCTCAGAGCCTCGATTTAAACCCCATCGAGCATCTTTGGGATATCCTCAATGACAAAATTCCGGTGGAATCCAGAGCAAACATTCACAAGTTTCGGGAAAAAATGCAACGTGAATAGAGGGCAATTCCAACAAATACTCTGAAGAACCTTGCGCTTAGTTTGCCAAAACGATTGAGAGAGGTCATTAATAACAAAGGAGAAGCAACTGCGTATTAAGCTTTAAAGTTATTTAACTTTTTAAGTCACGTATTACTTTATTTTGTCGCTTGAAATTCCATATACCCGTATGTCCTTAACTTTGCATTATATAAGAAAATATAAAGTAAGAATTCTACTTTAAGTTTTCAATTAGATAAAATAAATATTAGAAAATAATAAATATGTACATGTGTTAATAAAAAAAAACAGGAAATATTTGAAACCGCACTTTATTTTGTCCGACAGTGTAAATCTGGCATTTTTAAATAACTGATCCGATCGAATTTAATATGGGCTTAACCAGTGAGTATTTGAGTTGAAGTTAAGAATATGGACTCCAAAATCGTAGATGTAAGAAAACAAAATAGAGAACATTATTTACATTATCAATTTCAAGAAAGAAAACTCAAGTTGTACTAAGTAAAATTCATATAGAGCATGAAAATTTAGGCAATATAAAACTTATTTTACCCACATAGTTCTAGAAACATTTAAAATTCCCTCCCTCCACTTCTCCACACAATTCAACAATTTCAAAAATAATCCACTGTGTCGTTTACTAATTCATTATCATGTACAATACATACACATCCATATGTACAAACATATGTATTGAAGTTCCCCCCCAAAATATTTTAATGTAGGTAGTACAATTAAATTGAAAAAACAAAACTAATTCTATGATGGGTCGATTTTTGATAGACAAACAAACAAACACACGAACTAACAACTCCCTGACTTATGTACTCCCCCATGCAGCAACTAATTCAATATTTAAATTTAACAATTTAATGGATTTTTGTTTGTTTAACAGAAAATTTTTCTAAACTGAAATGAAAAACACAAGCAAAGTAAATAAAATTAAAACAAGATAGAGTGCAATATTCGGTTGTGCCGAATCTTTAACACCCTCCACCTAAACGTAATAAAAAATATATGGGGCATACGGTTAAAAATAGACCGAAATTCACAAAATTTTGTGAACGTTTTGACTCGGTACCGATATTTTTACAACATATATATAGGGGAAAATGGCTTTTTCGGATGTGGTCTTTGTATGGGAGCTATGACCAGTTCTGGGCCGACTACCATAAAATTTAGTACAACAATTTATTTGTCTCTAAAGAGTATTTATGTCAAATTTTAGCCGTTTAACATTATTTATATCTGTTTTATACATATTCAAGTGAATTTTGGAAGTGGACTTTATATGGGGTCTATGGTCACACATGAACCGAACTAAAAAAAATTTCGTTTCATGATTTCTTTTGACATGAAACTTATTGCTGCTGAATTTTGTACTGATATTACAATTTTATAGGCATTTATGTATAATTGAGCAATATTTCGGGAAGATTTTTTTTTGTATGGGGGCTATGAGAAATCATGGACCGGTTCTTACTATTTTCCGAACACTTTCTTCTTTTACCATACAAAACTTCATGGTATTATCTGCAATATATTTCAAAATATTGCAATAAAATGTACAAAAAATATCAAATTTTTATGGAGGTTGTCTCACATATTGGTCCATAACTCTGGTTGGCTTAAACCAATTTTACTGATTTTAAATAGCAAACTTCTCAAAAGCATGTCTGACAGAATTATTGAAGATTTGGATCCCGAAGATATTTGGGGACTTTAGAAAATTGATTTCAACAGACAGACAAACCTGCGGACATGGCTTAATCGACTCTGCCATCTATAAGGATCCAGTATATATATATACTTTATAGGGTCGGAAAATTCTATTGTGGAAATTACAAACGGAATGACAAACTTATATAAACCCTTCTCATGAAGGTGAAGGGTATAAATATCAAATTTTTATGGAGGTTGCCTCACATTTTGGTCCATAACTCTGGTTGACCTAAATCGATTTTGCTGATTTTCAATAACAAAGTTACCTGCAAAATAGGAAATATTTTTCTGGCAATTTCGTTTAGTTACGTTGTATAGTTTGAACGTGAGAGTGTTTTACACAGACGTTCATGGCTCGACTTAGAATTTCATAAGGATCAAAAATATATTGTTTTTGGGTCTCAGATGAATATTAAAAAAGTTTCAAAGGGAATGATAAACTTAATATACCCTCATTCAACACTTATGGTGGTGGTGGGTATAAAAATAATAATAATTATTTGAAAATAAAATTTAGAAAAAACAACCACCAGAATATACACTGTAGCCACAATTAAAAGATGCTGAAACTTTTAATGAACTGTGGAGGGCACTGAAATAAAAAAAATCGAAACTTATTGTTGCAACCAATGCCAAAACCAAATTGTATAGAATTTAACACTAAATTTCGACTTTCTTTCGATACCACTTACAATTAAAGTGGACTCAGTAGTGGAACTTTCTACAAAGTGTTTTTGCTTTGAGCGCAGGATTAAACTGGATTAAATGCTTTACTTCAAAACAGCTTTCTTTAATGAAACTAAATATTGAAATTAAGTTTCAATCAGCCAATCGACAATAAGTTAAACTAAATCATTTTCATAAAAATTAAACACACATAGACCAATAAATAAATATATTTATTATTACACTTTAAAATAGCTTTTGTTTAATTAACCCCAAAAATACATTGCTATAAAAAAAGAAAATTTTAAGGAGAATTCAAAGAAGAAAAAAAAGACGAGAGGATTTTTCCCATTTTTTTTTTTGGAGGGGGAGGGGGGGAAGTAAGAATAACATTTATAACGCAACAACTGTTGCACACATGTTTTAATAGGCTGCACCATGGGGATGTTTAATTTCAATAGTGAATGTGGCAAATACAATACTGCTTATACATAAAATTAAATTATACTTAAAAATGTGTGTCTGCCTTTAAATGTTTTCCTGATATTGTCACCAATTTAAGATATTTTCCACAAATTAACAAATGTTGTAGAAAGTGGAGTAAAGAAAATCAAGTTAATTGATTGATTGAGGTTGTAACACAAGTGAGGTTGGGGTGTTTTCTTTATTTTTTTTTTCTTGAACGTTTCATTGTTAAACATTTGTGAAAATATTAGAGTGATATAAATACTGTTGATGAAAAGGGGATTTATTTTTCAATGTGTTGCTGCTAAAATAGATTTGAGTTTTATAATTAGACATTTTGTGAAAGGTCTAATTGAAGACTTTTAAAAGTTTTAGTAGCTTTGTTTAGTGAGAGCTAGCGAGGGAGGTTTATCACACCATAAATAACTAGTGTTATATAGATAATGCATTTGTCTTTAAATTAGTTAAAAGTATAGATAGTTAGAGCTTTAATTTATTGACCTTTTTGGGTTGGTATTAACACCTATTAATTTAACAGCTACACTTGGATCCATTCAATTGGTCCGCTAGCATTAACTGAAAACAGCAGAGATAAAACTTAAAAACCGCGTAAATGAGGAGAGAGGAAATTAATTTAGCGTTTGAAAGTTTTTAGAGAAACCGAATGAAAAGCACAAGTTTCAGTTATTCAACGGATTTATGATCATTGGGCGCGATTTAAACAAATTAATACTACTGATATTAACGTGTTCCAACTATATGTTCGATAAATGAGAAAGAGTGTCATAGGAATGTTTTGCTAGATATATGGCACGTAGATCTCCTCATCCTTTCCTTATTCTGACAACTGCTATCATATTTTTCATTGTAATTCCAGAAGATTATATTTTGTGATTGTGTAAACAAGTCTTGTTCCCCATTTTATCTGAACGAGCACTACTTACATATTGATATACAGCCATGTCACAGAATTTATTTCCGTTGGGAAGTGTAATTAATTCTGTTTTTTTTTCTACAGAAAAAGCAAAACGAACATTTTTTTCGAAATGAAACCACTTTTAATTTGCTTTGTGGAATTGTAATTTTAAGCATTTCTTGTTTTCATTCCGAAATAATTATTCGTTTTATTTTTTTATAAAAGCAAAATACGGAATTAATTGGAATTAAAATTGTGTCAATACAAAATTGATCCCCTTATGATATCCAAGAAGTAATTAGTAGATCCCTTAATCAACATCAATCATATTCTCTCAGAAAATACACCCTCAGGGCAAAGCCTCCAAGGACGAGAGCAATAGGACGCCAAATATACTTCATCTCTTTATCGTTATAATAGCTTTTAGCTTTAAACCATTACAGCCATCCTTAAATACCGACGTAAAGCGGAACGTTTTTTTACGCTGAGCATTAACGCTGATACCCCATCCCTAAACAAAAGCGTCAACGTTATGTCAAAACAATAAAAACAGGGTTATCAAACAAATAAATTAAACGACCCTGTTTATTGTAACTGCTGGACATTGTTGTTTTTTATTTCTCTTTTTTTTTGTTTTGTTTTCTTTTGCAACTAACTTCACTGTGAAACGCCTTGTCAAAATCGGATTTTTCAATAGCAAAGCGTTGCCGCCGCGTTGTTTCGGTATGCTCCATACAAAATTATGAGCATGAGAAATTTTGACATTTAAAAAACGCTTACCGTCGGTATTTAGGGATGGCTGTTAGCCATATCGCATTACATTCGTTCTAATGATAATATGTTTTGTAACATTGTCTTTAACATTATCTTTAACAACAGCCTCATTCCAAATTCCAGAATGTAAACACCTCGATCTCCCCGTTTAGAGTCGCATTAACGTAGAGACTCATTGTAATAGATAAGAGAATTGAGAAAAGTAAGGTCCGGAAGTATATGTAAAAGGTTTGCAACAAGAACATTGTGTTGCAACTGCTGCGTATTGGAATAACATAACAGTTTTTTATTTGTTTACATATCAGTAGTAGAGGTTCTCGAAAATCGCATTAGATGCGCTGAATTCATTCAAGAACAAACCGCGCACTTAGCCTATTTTATTCAACAAGAAAATTACAGCATTTGGGCTTCTGAAAATTCTAGAGCAATTGTTGGTTAAGCCATTTTTACGAAATAATATTACAGTGAATGGATCACGCTGTCGAGAGATGTTAACAAAATATTGATACTATGGATATCAGTGACATGCGGTTTCAATAGGGCAGTGCCCCGATAGACTAGGTGATAGAGTGCCGGACAATCAGTCAAACTTTTTGTCGATTCCTGCCAAAAGTTTCGCAGTTTGTGTTTGTTAAAAAATTTTTTTGCCCGAAATTAAGCTGTTAAATTGATGCCTCTATCATTAGGAGCTGTGTTAAAAAATGTGTCAATCGAATAGTTTAAAACCTTAAAATCAAGACGTGATTCACAAAATAGACACGCCATTATGCCAAATTGTTTTTTTTTTTAATATAAATTTGGTTGGCGGAGAATTAATCCCTCAAAGGTGATCACACGATGGAATCAAATAAGTCCCAAGTCATCCCATACCTTCATATAGAAAGCTAGAACGCTTAAATCTTGTATTAAAAAAATGTATAGCATGTGACTAATACACAACTTCGAAAAATCATAACGCGGTACACTTAGACGACGCCGCGTATTAACCAATGCAAGAGGGAGACGTAAATCTCTCGAGGGCAGCAAAAAAAAAAGACGGCCTAATTGCCCATAAGCGATAATGACAATGATCACCACCCAGAGCAGAATTACGACTGCAGGCCAAATTGTGATTAAAAGCTTTGGGGTATTGGAATTCCCGGAAAATAATAGTCGGGAAATTTTAAATTTTTTACCAGAAAAAAAACGCGAAATTTAAAATTAACGTAGTTTTTAAATATTTGCCTTAAAATTAAAGATTTTGTATTTTTTTATGTGGTTAAATTCTATAATAATTAAAATTCTGTACATGTACTACTCTCTGCGAAATTCTAAGTCTATTGAGCCATGTCAGTCTGTCTCTCTGTGTAAAACACTCTCACGTCCAAATTACAAAACCGAAATCAACAGAGTTTACAAAAAACCGTTTATAGTTCTCATAAGCAGTTTGGTATTGAAAATCAGCAAAATCGGTATAGTAGAACAAGAGTTATGGATCAAAATGTAAGACAACCTCCATAAAAATTGATATTTTTAAAAATTTTTCTTTCTATATTTTTAAATAAATTGCAGATATTCCCCTGAAATTTTGTATACGTTGTTTTTATGATAAAAGAAGACAGCGTGAGGAAAATACAAAGAATAGGTCCATGATTTCACATAGCTCCCATAGTATGTAACTTAAAATATACGACTACGCGAGAAACCTGTAAACGCTTGGTGTCGACTTTCAGCTTTAAAGCGTTAATTTTATTTTACAAAATTATACAATTTTGTAAAAGACTTATGCCCTTATTCATAAAACTTACAGCAGGTTTATAAGAGGTTTATAAAACAAATTTCGTATGGAAGATTCAGAAGTAGATAATTCACATCTCGGGAAAACACAAAACATTTTAAAATATTTCGCGCTATTATTATACAGAATTAAATATTAAATGACATTTAAAAACTACTTCTTATGACAATCTTTACTAATCTTTAGTTTAATGGCACATTAAATTATTTCCAGATGCTCATTGTGGTTCTAGGAAAAACCCTTTCAAGTGCTTACTGAAAAGGAATTATGTTGTATTTAAAAACATTCCCGTTCTTTGCAACAAATCACAAATTTTATTTATATTCTAAACCATTATTGTGGTTTTATTACCAAAGAATTTCTACAAAATTTATTTCACATTTCATTATATTGATTTGTTTAAGTTTAAAAATAATTTAATGACACATCACCCGCGTTTTCTATAAAAATTCTTTGCCAACCCAAACTCTTATTATAAAGGCATCTGTTCGTTCGAGAATGCTAATTTTAGATGTTTTTCTCGTATGTATGGAGCAATATTCAAATGCTGTAGAAATAAATAATAATTGTAGCATTAAACTATTTATAGTTTCAATGTAAATTTAATTTGTGGCAAAATTAATGGCATATTTACATTTATACTTATTCATAACGTTTTAAACAAAAGCATTTGCAATTGCATTTACGTTTACGTTTGTTAGTTGCTAGTTGTGGCTGCCAGTTGTTCTGCATGCAAGCTATATCAATTGTGGTGGCATAAGGTTGAGTCAAATGCTTAATAATAAATAATCAATTAGTTTAGAAGCTCACGATTTCTAATGTTTTGTTAAACATTAGAATTATTTGTAGTGTTATGATTTAAATGTAAGTTTTATGAGCAATATTCTTATTTGTATTCATTAATTTGATTTTCTAACACAACAAGACACAACATCTTATAAATTACAGCATCAGAATCAGACTAAGTTTCTTGCAAGGATGGACCCCTGTGGTACTCCACTAGTTACTTTTAAAGAACGCGATATAGATTCGCCATTTGCAACTGATTGGCATCTACTTGAAAGGTATGATGACAACAGTTTCACAGCAATAAATAATTTGGATAATTTCATGCACAAGATTAAATGGTGCACTGTATCAAAAGCCTTTGAGTGGTCCAATAATACCAAAAACGTTATTTTGTTCTCATCCAGGTTACTACGAATTTCCTCTATTACATCAGTAAGAGCTGAAGTACAGCCACGTTGAGGTCTGAATCCAGATTGACGATCAGTTAACAGGTTGTTGTTATTGACATGGTTATAAATTTGTTTATGTAATTATTTATTCTTAGAGGAAAATAATACAAATAACATTAATTTTTAGTATATCGATCGACTCAGAATCACTTTCTAAGTTGATTTAACGATTTTCCTCGGTCCGTCCGTCCGTCTGGCTGATTGTCCATGTAAAGCTTTTGCGCAGAGTATAGGTCGCAATTTTGAAGATATTGCAATAAAATTTGGTATGTGATATTTTTTCGCCCCAGGGACTGATAGGATTAAAACTGGTGAAAATCGGTTCATTATTTCACCTGTCCTCCCAAAATTGGGGTTCAAACAAATTTCACCACAAATGATTAGTAAATGAAGCCAAATCATATCTATAAATTCTGTGAAGACTGTGCGTCGTTAGATTTTCCAGGTTGCTGTTTTAGTTTTTAATTAAATTTTTTTTTTTAAGAAATTTTTGCAAAATCTGCAACATCATTAGATGCTAAAACGATGACCCGTACAAGAAGTGCTTTGATAATCAAAATGCAGTCCTTGCTTTTTGTTAAGCAAACATTCGACCAATTTTTTTTGAAAGAAAGCCGACGTCTTAGTATTTTCGTAACCCTAGAATCTATATTTGAAATGTACATGGTTTGCTATAGAAATTCTTAATTCACTTTGCGTCGTGTTTTTTAGAACGAAACTCCGACGCACTTTTAAAACTATAATTCTTTTTTTTTTTTCTTTAACTCATACATGTATCATTGTTTGTTTACATTTTGCTTATGTTTTTGTTAAGGGCCAGACTGATGTGACGTAGATGCGCAGAACGAAACATTTTTGACAATCGGAATGCGCATTTCTATCATTATTAAATTAAACTATTGTATCAAGTGCAACAATAATCCTACCCAAACTCGTCTTCTCTACAAAACATTTATCATTTAAATCACAAAATGAAACATTAAAATATAATTTAAAAATTATGTAAAAAATATTGTACAAAAGTTACGCAACAAAATTTACTAATTTTTTCTTGTCAACTTCTGTTGCAAAATGTCAATAAAACAAAATTCAAAAATTTGTTTTTATTTTACTTGAATTCTTTGCAAAATTTCTGGCTGTTAGTTAAACATGTCACAAGCAACATTTATACGTTCGTTCATACCACATTTTGTTGCTCAAGCTTTTGTTGATGTTGGTGGTGGTGACATGCTGCTCGTCATTATTCACATGCTGCATGTATCCAATAATGTTGCTAAAACACAGGCATGCCAACAAACATAAAGGAGCAACATACTTGTAAATGTATTAAAATGCAGTAAAAGTATTAAGTGTAAACAGTGGAGAACATAATAGAAAAAAATATACGAATAAAAAGATGTAATTGCAATTCCTTTAAATAACCATATTTTAGGAGCTTAAGAATTCTATACGATTCTTTGAAGATTATCCACTGTATTTGCCCACCCACTGTAAATGCTTTATGTAACAGACAATTTTAGTAGCATTTTGAAATTCCCCTCCTTAAATCTATACATGTGACATTGCATACACACATGCAATTGTGTGTATGCGTTGCAATGAATTGAAATTAAATTAGTATAATAAATCGATAAGTCGTCAAATTGAAATGATCGCTCTACAATACAGCAGAGGCACAACGCAAGGCAACACAACAAAATTTGTTAAGTAGTAATTGTTTGAAATGTTGTCGTTGTATTACGCATTTTAATGCCATGAATAGTCAGTCAGACTGTCAGTCATCAGTCAAATAGTAGCCATATAATAACTTTACACAAATTCTCATACAAACACACATTTTAACTATTGCATACACATTTTAACAAACACACATTGCCACACTTCCATAAAACCCCACCATAGTGGGGTGGATATATTAAATTTGTTTTGATGTTTGTAACGTCCAAAAATATTGGTCCAACACCCATTGACTCAGAACTATTTCCTGGATACAGGTCATACTTTTGAAGATATTTCGATTAAATTTGGTACATGATATTATTTTTGGCCAATGACGCCTGGGATTGAAACGCCATAATTTCATCTAGCCTCCATTCTCAAGAAATAAGTTGTAAAAGCCTAATCGTATCAAAAAATTTTGTGCACTGCTCAAAATCAATTTAAATATCATAATTCTTTTAAAAATGTGTGAATCCACAATCTTGTGATGATCGGTGCGTAATTAGTCATAGCTCCCATATAAAAATCCCAAAATCAATTTAACAACCATAAATCTCCTAATAATGTTAGTATCCAAATACAATTGAACACAAATAAGTTAAATATGTACGGAAATCATGATAACTTATTTTATAATAGTCAGCCCATAATTAGTCATCGCACCCGATAAGATCCCCTTCGAAAATCACTTTAACATCTATCAATCTTTTATATTTAAATTTTAAATTTAACACAATGAATATTTATATGCACTGAAGACATGTCACTACATTTTTGGATGATCGGTCCATAATAGCTAGGGATACCAAACCGTATTGGTTTTTCAAATTCCGGGATTTTAAATGAATAATATTAAATTAATCCCGGGATTCAAATTCTTTTATTCTGATTGAATAAAATTTTACTAGATCACTTTTTGATATCTCTTTGATCATAAATAAAAAGGGCAACATCAACGAAAATTCATATCACTGCGACAAAGAGCTTTGTCTGTTATTTTAACCGCATTGAAAATGACCACTATTTGTTTAATTGAAACAAATTCTTCACCTCTTGAGGTTTTAACCCTTCTTTGCATAATGGTGAACATTTCCATCATAACATTGAATGCATTCTTTTATTTCTATTTAGTATTAAGGAAATTATCTAACATTGCATGATGTACGAAATTTCCCTAATGCATATTGTTTTTTTTTGCGAAATTTATACTAAAAATATATATAGGGTGATTCAAGTAGAGATACTTTTCTCAATAGCCTTTTTTTTTTGTTTTTTTACAGATCACGTGTGAGTCGTGTCATGTTATTTTTGTTTAGTATTGTTTGTCATTTCACAACGGAAAGACTTTTGCCTGAACAACGTTTACAAATCATTCAACTTTATTACGAAAATTCACCTTCTGTGAGGAATGTGTTTCGAGGCAAATTTTGTTCAGCGATGAGGCCCATTTCTGGCTCAATTGGTATGTAAATAAACAAAATTTCCGCATTTGGGACGAAAGGAAACCTGAAGAGATTCAAGAACTGCCACTTCATCAAGAAAAAACAATGGTTTGGTGTGGTTTGTTGGCCGGTGGAATCATCGGTCCATATTTCTTTAAAAATGATGCCGGTGCGAACACAACCGTCAATGGCGATCGTTATCATGCCATGATAACCGATTATTTGATGCATAAAATTGAAACTCGTGATATCGGCGACATTTGGTTTTAGCAACATAGAAAAAGAATCATTTTTTTTAATTAAACCTTTAATTGATTTTAAAATAATTTTCAATTA
The DNA here is from genome assembly GCA_916048285.2 of Bellardia pandia. Classification (NCBI taxonomy): domain Eukaryota; kingdom Metazoa; phylum Arthropoda; class Insecta; order Diptera; family Calliphoridae; genus Bellardia; species Bellardia pandia. The sequence goes on from OU696531.1 coordinate 53,957,890, forward strand.
AAATTACTTTTTCCTTTTTTAATTTTTTTTTTAAATTTTTTTAATTAAATCTCAATTTTTTTTTAATTGCTACTATCATTTTGTTTACAGGTCCGAGTTTAATTAAATTTTTAAGTATTTTAATATTTTTTTCTGTGAAGACAACGCCATTTCCCACACAACGCATCAATGGATTTATTGAGAGAAAAGTTCGGTGAGCACATAATTTCACATTTTGGACCACCAAGATCGTGTGTTATCACACCATTAGACTTTGGGATATATAAAGTCTAAAGTTTGTGTGGACAAACCCGCTTCGATTCAGGTCTTGGAGAAAAACATCACGCGTGTCATTCGCCAGTTACCAGTCGCAATGCTCGAACGAGTCATCGAAGATTGGACTCAACGGATAGACCATCTGCTTGATAGACATAGTCTTCAAAAAATGCCAAAGAATGTTCTTTCAAATCAAATGAAATAAATATGAATTTTTTATATTTTTTTTCTTTAAAAAAGTAGGAATCTTTGCAATAGATCACGCTTTACTAAGATTTTTTAACCATTTTCCGTTTGGAACATCACCTTGATTTATTTCAACCAATAAAGAAAACATCAGGCAAAGAAGGGTTAAATCAATTAAAGCTTTTTTATAAGAATTTACAAATTCCCAAAAACCTAAGACACATCAAATAGTGCATTCGAGTTTGGCAATCCAAAATTAATTTTTATTCTTTCATCTTTATTTCTTCGACAAACGTTTTAAAATTAAAAGAAAACAAAAATAAATAATAAAAAATAATAAATAAATAATAAGAAATAATAAAATAAAAATAAATATACTGTAAAATATACAAAACAATACTGGGTGTAGGATTTAATATGGTCGGAATTGACCGACTATACTTTCTTACTTGGTTTTTCTAATAAAAATAAAAATAATTTTTAGCTACCAAAAATATCTAATTTAGATTTTAGTTTGATTTCATTTTATTTTATTTGTACATATGTATGTATCGATGGTCTCATGTAGAAAGGCCCTAACTCGCATATTTGAAACTTTACAGGAGAAGGTAAAAACATAGAATAGAAACTGTACTATTCAACATGTAACTCTTTTTGTACAACTGCTTATAAAAGCGTTATTTTTTCACTATTGCAATAAAATTTTGTGAGGAGGTGTATTTGCGTTAAATGCATTGGAATCGCAAAAAAAAAACTAATTTCGAAAAAATAGCGAGTTAGGGCCTTTCTACATGAGACCAACGGGGTATGTATGTTTCTTTTTTCCTTTTTTGTACATATGTACATACATATGTCAACAATATTTAAAATTGTATTGTTGGTACATTGAACTTTTACATTCGACGCTTGTAATAAGCTGTTGCTCATGATGTTGCTCCCGCTGCTGCTGCTGCTGCAGTGGCTGACGATGACGTGATTTCCTCCCCCACTCTTCTCGTACGAGTGTTTCACCAAATTAAGCAGCAAAAATTGTGAGTTTGTTTTTGTGTTTATTTGTCTTTATCAAATTGTCGACTTCATATTAAACCAGTTGAAAAAGTATCTGCTTAAATATATAAGGGGTGTTAAAAATACCCTACGATGATTTATGCTAAAAATAATTTTGATAACTGAAACAAACCAGTAGAAATTCAATTGATTTGTATTATTTCTATATAGCTTTTCGAAATATTTAGATAAAATTCTGTAAAATAATGTGAAGAATCTTGAAGCACTTAATTAAACTAAGGCAGAGCATCTAGACGACGAATCACGAAAAAAAAAATCATGTAATATTTCTCAACAATTGGGAGTGGTGCTTGGATTTTTGTACATTCAAAAACTTGGTAAATGTTCTGATTTCTTAAGACATTACGTAATTTTTGTTTATGATTACTTGTCTAGAGACTCTACCTTAGTTCTAATTTACACGAAGCAATTTTTATTAAAATATTGATACAATTTTTGCTTGAAATTTTGTCGGTGTTCACACAGCACAAATCTGATTAGAACAATTAGCACAATTCTTATTAAGAGAGTAACACAAATTGCTAGTACAATCAAGTGTGTACTCGTTTTATCTTCCTCTCACCCCGCTGTCTAAAGTGTAATCAGCTAGCTTAAAGACTTGCTTTGGGACTGTGTTTGTTTTAGTGCTTCCAGGAAGCAGTAGATAGTCCTTCGCAAAGCTAAATATTGTGTGAAGCTGTATGGGAAGCTGCATGGAAACAATAGCGATTCCTACAGCTTCTAAATTCAAAATAGGTGTTTTGTTTGTTCTGAATACTTCTGAATATCTTAAAATTCAAGCATAATTTGAATTCACCGCTATTTAGGTAGTAAAATATTGTCCGAAAAAAAAATTAAAAAAAAATATTTACAACTGACACCTTACCCAAAAAACAAATACATTAGATGCCAGCACAGGCACTCTTTAAAATTTTATATAATTTTTATTAAAAATTGCAAGTACAGGGTGGGGCAAAAGTAGCGAAGGGATTTGAAACAGTCATAACTTTTCTAATTAAATTTTTTTTTTATTTTTCTTTTTAGGACTTGTAAAATAAATTTGGGAGATTAATTATGGAAGGTTACAACGTTATCCAGCGAACCAAAATCATAGAACTTTATTTTGAACATCATCGATCAATAATTCAAACTCAACGAGCCTATCGTCGTCATTTTAATGTGCGGAATTCACCATCCGAATCAATGATTCGACGCTTATGGGATATTGAGAACCCAAGAGTGGTTCTTCAGAGACAATTACATCCACTTAAATGTACAGTATGGTGCGCATTTACGTCCCAAAGAATTATTGAACCATTCTTTTTCGAAGATAACGATGGAAATGGTGTAACGGTAAATGGCGAGCGATATCGAGATATGGTCCAAAATTTTTTAAGGCCAGCTCTTTCTGACAATCGAGAGATGTGGTTCCAACAAGATGGGGCCACTGCACACACTGCTCGAGCCACTATGCAGCTCCTGTTTTAAACCCCTTCGTGACTTTTGCCCCACCCTGTATTTTACAGTGTCTACATATTGGTGTGCAAATTTATATTTATTTAAGCTGCTTGAATGTGTTGATTACAAGACAAGTTTTAAATGTAATTTGAAATTATATTTTTTGTTTAGGTTTTCGCAGAAAGTGATTTTATTTTGATTTCTGTTTTTAAACTTGCTATTTTTGGGGTTTAAATGTTTGGCTACTGCCAGTATTTAAAGCGATCGCTGTTGCAGTGGCAGCAACTGAAGCTTAGATTATGTCACACGTTAAACACCAAAATATGCAGTTTTTTTATTTTTGTTTCTGTTTTGTTTAGTTTAATTTTAGCTTTTGGCTGCTGCATTTAAACGCGTTTCAACATAAACAATCTATTGTAAATTTTTACTTGCTGTCTTAGTAATCTGTTATTGTTGGTTTATATTTGTAGAAATCAAAAATATATATATAAAAATATGTATGTATCTATATTTTTCGTTATTATTTAGTTTTGGTTTTTGGTGCCACATAATTTAGCGTATCTCTGTTTTGGTACTAGCACGGTAGTATCCCATGATAATGTCATGTTATAACCCCTTGAGGCTGGTGTTTAGCAGTATATTGTGTTCTGTTTTATTGTTCGATAGTTTTGTGTCTTTTTCTGCTACTGCTACTGCTCCATGCAATGTTTAACAAACTTATAATTTTATTAAATTTATAAAGCTAAAAATCAAATAGTCTGACTCATGTTTTGGTTTAATTTTACCATAAGATTTAAAGTCATTTGGTTTTCAATAAACTTTAAATGACAAATCCAGTAGTGTAGCCACTTTAAACTTGGTAAAAGGGATTTGAAATGTGAGGTCAAACAGTTTACATGTGATGTAAGACTAAAGGCAACAAAATAAATCCTACAGAGGTTTTGTCTTTAAAGATAAGATTTTGTAAATTAAAACAGCAAGAGCTAATTGTTTAATTAAATGTTGAAATTCACATAAAGTGGCGGCCTCTCTGATTGCAGTTAAGGACGTTGTCAAGTATAGTCTTAAGGTATTAATCTCAATGATCGAGCTGTCAAAGATCGACTGAAGAACTTTTTGTAATTTTTTAACTTTTTTATTCTTTAGTAGGTTTTATATCTAAACCTTGAAAACTATCTGCTCTCAATTGGAATAGCCGTAATGGACAAATTACTAAACTAAATTAGTAGGGTGGTAAATCAGCTCTACGAAGCCTTGTTCCTGTTTGAGTTCTAGTAAGCACTCTCGCAAGCGGGTTAGTACAGCTTAGTAAATGAGCCAAATAAGTTGAAAGCTACTAATCCTTAAATATCAGCATATTTTTTATTAAAACCTTAAAATTTACAAACTCAATACACCTTAACTAAAGAAAAATTAAGTTTTGAAGTTTGGACCGAACAAGTTTTGCTACGAATTTTCGAAACAAATGAGTTTTGCTACATTCCATTATGGAACGAACAAGTTTTGCAACTTGCAATAACCCACCAGTAAAATAAATTATTTAGGAAACTTGTGAAAAAATTAAAATAAAACATATGAACTTTTAAACAGACAAAGTTGACTCCTCATTATTTTCTTCCACATCATAGATAACCAGCATTGTCGTTGTCGAAAATAGAAACATAAAATTCAAAGGTTTTGTTTTGTCTCCAACTTTCTGCAAAGTGATTGGACAAAAGGGCTCCAACATCTTTGATTTTCTTTCCTCACCTCAAAATGGTCCATTTTAATGGTTGCTGTATTTCCAACAAATCACAATAATGATCTTAATAATTGTAAGTTATAATCTTAACAATTACTGCAATACATATAATGAAAAATTAATACATAAAACATTTGGAATTTCAACACATACGATGGTAATTTGGTTCACTTCAAACAGGGAACCAACGAGTTTTGACAATGATTGTTAATTGGAACGAAACAGTTTTGCTACAAACTGCAATTTTAGGATATAAAAAGATACAAGAAAGGATCCTTATAAAGTAGCAAAATAACTATCAGCATCCATTGTTATCCCAATTTATAAATTTTTGAAACGAACGAGTTTTGGAACTCACGCGCTCATATCTCTCACGAAGTTTTCTAAATTCATCGTTAACCAATGAAACTTCTAAGTCTCTATGGATATTATCATTCCTTATGTACGATGGTGCTCCCGTCATGGTTCTAAAAAATTTCGATTGAATTCTCTGTATAAGATCAATATTGTTATTGCTTTCAGTTCCCCAACAGTAATGGAATTTCATATGTCCAAACTGGTTTTAAAATAGTCTTATACAGGATGACTTTACAATCAAGGCTTAATATCTAGATTGGTCGTTAATTAGCCAGTGCAGATTAGAAGATTTTAGTCTCACAATGACCCTCTTGGCTTCTATCTGACGACGCCAGTTAAGACGTCTATCCATATGTATGCCAAGGTATGTGACATGATCAAAGTTGGGGCTATTCACATTCGACAATTTCCTCTCCTAATCGTAAACGTAACGCCTTGTAAATGGCACCAGAATCGTCCTGGCCACCTTACTTGTCAGACATCTTTCCAAAGTTTCCATCACAATTTAGTTAATCATTTTATTATTTCTAAGTCTATTAAATTATCAATCTCAATGTTCATTATTCCTCTTTTTACAAACAATATCTATTTTAGCCCACATTTCAAGTACGTCGTCAGTATTTCAAGTGATCGAGGCCAATTATAATTTCATTTGTATTATGCTTTGCATTGCATTGTTTGTATTTTAGCCTACTTCTACATTTCTAATATTCTATTATCATATTTACATAGATAGATATTTGTTATATTGCATTGTTTTGTACATATAATTTGTTTTTTTGTTCAAACTTAATTTAATTTCATTATTATGTCGCTTTAGTTGTGATATGATGTGAACAACAGCGACAAAACGTAGCAAAATAGATTTTCATATTCAAACATTTGTCAGTTTGACATGAAAATTATGCTTTAAAAACTTTTATAATAAAGTTATGCGGTCATGAAGTCATGCGCCAATAATTGTTTGCTGTAAAGTTTTTTATTTTGTGTTTTTTTTTTTATTTTACTGTGTTCGCCTCTTTTCTACAAATTATTTATTATTTATTATAGGAGGTATATGCACTGTGTATACAACAACAAATACAACATTACGAGTTAAGAGAGCTCTCCACAAAAATTTTGTATTAAATGTTGACGGGTAAAAATATTATCAAGTAACCCAGTGGGAAATTAATACATTTGGTCATTTAACTTTAGTTATTTAACTGAAAGGTGAAAGAAGATTTCGTTAAGAAAAATTTGTGTAACAAAAGTTCGGAAATGTGGTTTTCAATACAAGAAATATAAATTTTTTATGCCATGTAATCGTTAGCAACAATGATAATGTTGCTTACATTGCACATTGGGGCGAAACTATTGAAAACCTGTCGTTAAATAAACAACAAGATGTTGGCTTATTACTGAAAAGACAATTTTCTCTATGTTACAAATAAGATAAATCATGACAACCTCCCAAAACAATTTATGAAAAAAATATGATTTTTCGGTTTATTTCCTTCACCTGTAACTGTCGTTAGCAGATACCAAAAACAATTTAGTGTAGAAAAAACAAATGTAGAGGCCCTATACAGAAATGTTTTTCTTCTAAATAGAAAATTCAATTCTTTAATTTGCTTTAATTTTGTCCCAATGTGGGACTATTTCTAAATGGCTCACGACAAAATTGTACATGTACATATCGACAGTTCAATTCCAAACCATGATATGTCGACTTAACATGTTTTTAATTTGTTTGCGTTTTTGAATTTAGATTTTTCAACTTAAATTCTATCAAATTTTGGTTCTGATTGGCTAGTCCAATCAATAGTTTTAAACAACAAAGTTCTACCTGGTTTTTTAGATATCGCCTGTAAACTTTAGGAGCTTTTCCTGCAAAAGGATACTACACAAACTCTAGGGGCGGCAGTATGTTTGCACTTTTTGAATGTAAATTTTCAATCGCTTCGCATTTTGTTTCTCATCTCAATTATTGTATAACTTCCAAATGCCGTAGTATTCAAAACAGATGGAGTATCGTTTGGACGCGCTTTACATCATTTTGAAGGGTAAATATCTGTCGTTTATTTTCACTTAGTTATCCTTTTTTGCTTCAAACAAAGCATCGTATGCGGGAAGTTTTGCTTTCATTCTTTAATTTGAAAAAATTTGCCGCTGAGGCTCACCGGACCTTATGGTGAATGTGTTTCAGAAGTTGCCAGCCAAAAAGTTTGTAGGCCAAAAATTAGAGGCATTATTCTATGAAGATTGTTGTCAAACTCAACGAAAGCTTGCAAAACCATTTCGGCAGCTGCTCAAGCAGCAATTTCAAAACGTTTTCCAGCAGTAGAATTCATCAAAAAGCAGGAAAATTGAAATCCAAAATGCTGTTAAAAGGAAAATATTTTTGCACCGAAACATTACTTGCGATGGAAAATAGAACCATAACGATAACGCGAAGCGTAAGAGATCGTATTTGAAGATCGACTAACCAGCTGAATCGACTCTAAAAGCCGAATATCCATAATGAAGCTAAGTAATGCTCTGTATTTGTATTTGTTATGGCTGAAGCGAGCATTGGCTTAAAAACGCACAGAATATGCGACTGTATATGAAAGCGTAATATAACATCATAGAAACGCACTGTCACATACTGCAATACCTTTTAAAAACTGTTTAGTAAAAAAATAGTTGGGAAGTTTCGCCACCTGATAGTCCAGACCTTGCCCAGTCCGATTACTATTTGTTTCGATCAAAACAGAAAACTCTCTCTGGGATACGCTTCACAGGATATCTAAAATTGGCTTGATTCATTCTTTTAGCACGGAAGCCATATGTTGCCAGAATGATGGAGATGGTCAGAGCTAACAGAGCTAACATACTTTTTAAAAATATCCAGCATTTTTAAGTTATACACCAAATTAAAGAAAACTTTCTTTAAAAATGTATAATAAATTTGTATTTTCTGACAGGTATCTTAATAGACGTAATTACACCATACACCGCAATAGTGGGAAGGTATATTGGAGTTGTGCTGATGATTGTACCGCCCATAAATATTGGTCCAACACCCACCTTAAAGTATACCGATCGACTCAGAGTCACATTCTGAGTCGATTTAACGATGTGCGTCCGTCCGTCTGTCTGGCTGGCTGGCTGGTCCGTCCGTAAAGCTTGTGCGCAGAGTACAGGTCGGAATTTTGAAGATATTTTGATAAAATTTGGTACGTGATATTTTTCGGCCCAAGGACGGATGGGACTGAAACTGGTAGAAATCGGTCCATTATTTCACCTGGCCCCCATACAAAAGTCCTCTCGAAATTGTGGTTTACCGTTCATTACTGTTTGAATTATGCAAGTATCCATACAAATTTCATCACAAATGAATGGTAAATGAAATAAATCACATCTACAATTTTTGTGCAGATCGGTCCATAATTACACATAGCTCCCATATATGGCCCACTTCCGAAAATCACTTTAAAGAGCATAACTCTCTCAAAAATGTTGGTATCCATATAATATTCAACACAAATAAGTTTCTTATATACAGAAATAATGAAACCTAATTCTATAATGGTGGGTCCATAATTAGTCGAAACTCCCATATAAGAGACCGTAATCCACTTTAACTTTCATAAACCTTTTAAAGGTATTTATATCGAGATAAAGTATAACATACATAATATTTACATTCACGGAAGTCATGGCCCTAAATACTCCCATATAGCGCCCATTTCTGAAAAAAACTGTTTTATACATATACTGGATGTAGGGTATTATATGGTCGGGCTTGACCGACTATACTTTCTTACTTGTTTAATTATATAAAAATCATTTCAAATTTGACAGACTTTTAACGGATTTTTACCCTGATTTAATCTCACAACTATGTGAAACAGTAATTGATGTTCATTAACAGAACTGCTTGTAAGTCTTTCTAAAATTTCCAATTGGGCTGTGTTAAACTATTGGAAGTAGTAGTTGAATTTGAAATAGAAAATAAAATGAAAATCTACACGCAGGTCTATGTTTATGTACAAGTACAAGTAGTACAATGGAAACGAATTGAAGAAACCTACAACCCAGACAACACAACATTTAAACACTCGCTCATCTAATAAATAATAATACAAACGAGACGAGGAAAAAAATACATACGAGTATTTAAATGAATGATGGAATGAGTGAGTGAATGAGTGACTAAATGAATGTAAACGTAATGCAATGCAATGTAAAGGTAACTAGCTTTTACGTGTGTAAATATATGAACTTTGTATATATAACCAGTGTGGGTTACAGTGTGGCTCATAATACACTTGATAAATAGAGTAAAATTTTTGCTGTTTTTTTTTAAGGTGTCTCATTGGCTTATTTTTAATTTTTTAACAAAAAAGATTTTCAAATTTACACATAGATGTGTTAATACTAGTAGTCCTTAGAATCTAGTTTGGGCCACCTCCAAAAATCTCCAAGCGCAGTAGAGTCACAGAGTATATGCTCTGAATATTGGGTCCTGTAACCCATACAGCGTATATGGAGGTACACCTAATTCTGTATTGTCTATTATCAACAGAACTTTAAAATCAATGCATCTTGCGCTCATATAGCGCCAAACTTCAGTTACAAAATATTTATGAAACCATTCGGTGAAAAGCTCAGTTGTTACCCAGGCTTTTTTATTAGCTGCCCAGTGAACGGATAATGAGTCCATATTTATGCCTTTCATCGACCGTGACTTTAGAGCTCTATTTACAAATAAGGGTTTGAACAATCGTTCCTGAAGCGTTTGAACAGAATAAAAATGTCACACGATCTTTGGCATCTTTAGCAACATATGTTCGGCTTGGCATTTCAATTAAATTTATTTGAAAAAAAAACAAGGAAAATCTCCTGTTTCAATTCTGTTGCTTTTCATACCAGACGATTTCTAGTGCTGCCAACAATGTGTTTACATTTTTAGATTGTGTTAAATCAAATCTAGTCGCATAAAAAGAGAATAAAATATTTATTTGGAAAAGCGTTAAATCTGACGAATATTAAAGTTAATGAATAATAAAACATAGCAATTCATTTATAAAACATAGTCATTGCTTTTAAATTATTTTCCTTACATTTGTTTTTATGAAATATTGTGGCACAAGTTTTGTCCGACACTTTTTAGGTGTATCGTAATCGTTACGTACTTTATGCTAATGAGGTCAGTCGTAAAGTAATTGCATTAATAGATTTATTTAGACAAATAAAAACGAATACACAGCCATACACACGCAAACACTTATTGTACATACATATATTTAAAGCTGTTCATCAATAGTGTATACACAGACATTTGTATGTAGTTAAAGTACTGGCTGGGTCTGGGTCTACTTAGTTTATTAAGATTTCCATCAACTGTTAAGTTAGGTTTGTGAAAAGGGTGAGTGGCGAGAATACTTAGTGCATTAATAAACAATATGTATGTGTTTTATTGTTACGCCTTGTAATTCTCATTTGGTTTAAGAAAACGCATTTCGAAAAATTGCATGCTTTATGACTTTCAATGTCGTAAACAGACAGACAGACAGACAGACGCTTCATTAATTAGAAATAAAGGTAGTCAGAATTTTGTTTGAGAAATAAAATAATTAGTTGGTAACACTTGACCAAAGAAATTTTAAGTTATTTATTCCAATGATGCCCCCAGCCCTAAACCAGCAACCCGCTCGAACAAATAAATCTAGAAAGATTTGAATCTGCTTATAGTAAAAAGGCTAGACTTGGCAAACAAATTGGGAGTATAATTATTTAAATCAAAATTAAGTTCTGGAGAAATACAAGTCGAATAAATTGTTCCCGATATTTGCAACATTTTGATAGTGTTTTTTGAAAGTTTTTTTTATTTTTGTTAATTGTTATATTTATAATACAAATAAATATTATAGTTTTTCCGTAAAATTCAAATCAATAAACATTTATATATATAAAAGTGATTATGTGTCTGTATGTATGTATGTTTATTATTATTAGTTTGGGATCTATAGACGGCTAAACGGCTGAACCGATTTGCTTGAAATTTTCACAGTATGTTTCTGTATGTCTGGAAGGAGCTATAGGCTACTTTTTTCTGAAATTTTAAGTGGGCGTGGTACCTCCCATACAAAGTTAATTTTAAAAATCAAATACTTAGGAAACTATAATAGCTATAGTACTCAAATTTTGCATGAGCAATTCCATTGTTTGTTTAAATATTTGCGGAAAAAATGGGAGTAGTAGCGACAGGGGTCGTGGCACCTCCCATATGATGATAATTAAAAAAATAATCAAATATATGGTATACAATAAGATATATGGTACGGTTATTCTACCATCAATATTAATATTTAGGACAAGAATGGGCGGACTATCAATAGTGGGCGTGGCACCTCCCATAGATATGATGACAAATTATATATAGGGAAAGCTATATCAGCTATCAATATTAATATTTAGGACACCAATGCGCTGACTAGCAACAATATTAGGTAAATGTTAAAATTTGTACACTAATACCCCGATTTGCGTCGACCCGATTTGCGTTGATTCGATTTGCGTCATCAAAAAAAAGTTGCGTGGCTTCGAATTGCGTCGTTGATGTTTCGTTTTGCGTCGAAAAAATACATAATTGTGGCTTCGAATTGCGTCGTTAATGTTTCGTTTTGCGTCGTTTTCTATTACATTTTGTGCATAGAAAGAGGATTTCCCTTTTTACTTGTTTTGGTCAAACACAAATATATGTTTATGTTGAATTTTTACATGTATGAATTGGATTTAATTTATTTTTTTACTTTACGTTATCTTTTTGTTGCAATAAATTTTAAAAAATATAGCTATGTATACATTTATTTATAGTAAAAATTTTCAACTTTTCTAAAAATTTTCTTCTGGAACGAATTAACGAAAAATCCATACAAATATATGGAGAAAAGTTATTCGATTTGCGTTGTTTCGCATTGCGTCCCGTTTGGTCGGTCCCAATTAACGACGCAAGTCGGGGTATTAGTGTATACATTTGAAACCCTTATCTATATATAAAAGTGAATGGGTGTTTGTTTGTTTGTTTGTATATTGTAAATCATAATAAGATAATGTAATAAGAATTAATTTAAAAGAAAAACTGTAGATTTTAATAACCTAATAATTATATTTATTTAACTCTAAACTTTTTATTTCATTACGATACCGGTAGCGAAGCACACCGGGTTTTAGCTAGTTTTAAATAAAAAAGAAATTCTAAGCTAGGTGCGTTTTTTTTTTTAAATGGCGCGATTTTTCTCCTTTTTGGGGCGTTTTGAAATTTCATAGGTGACAACGGTGGTGGTTACGCTTTTTTGAGAAAATATTTGCCAAATGTGACCATACCTTTAAACTCGAATACTCCTTGGCTGTGGCCAGGGGCCAAATTATCGCATTCGATATCGAGTAAAATTGATCGTAATTTTCTTATTTGAGATTATGAGATTTGATATCGAGCAAGAAATTTAGTACATTTTATCATAATTTCGATATCGAAATTATTTTTCGATACGACAGCATATTCGATCACGAATGCGGTAATTTGGTCCCAGGTCAAATTTTGTCGCGATCGCAACAGCCGTTTATGAAACCCAGATTTTTTTCCAAAAAAAAATCAATTCACATCAACAATCAACAAAATTAATTCGCTTTAAAATTTTCTTTCAACAATTCGTAACACTTTAACCACTGTATAAATGTCAGGTCATGTCTAGCGAGGATGACATGTTGAATGAATGAAGTTTTCTTGTTGTGTGATTATTTTTTTTTTTTTTCGATTCATGAGAAGATATACACAGCAGCTAATTTTTCACAAACTGTAAAATTGTATTCACAGGTTCACAAGTCATCGTCAAGAAAAAATCAAAAACCAAAAGAACTAAAATTCAAACGGAAAACAAAGTGAATCTCAACACACAAACAACCAAAATTTTTAAATGGCAACAAAATTATGTTTTTTTTTTTGATTTGTGGGCTCTACTAAATACAAAGAGTGTGAGTTGAGTTAAAGTGCAATTTCAGCAACCTTGCCTCTGGTCACAGACAAAATACAACAATAATAATAAAATATGTATAAAACATGTATTTCATACATGTTATTTGTTATTATTTTAATAAAATAAATTATATTATATAAAAATTAAAAAGAAAAACACACAAAAATATGGAAAAACAAGTAAGAAAGTATAGTCGGTCAAGCCCGACCATATAATACCCTACACCCAGTTTGTGTATAAAGCAGTTTTTCAGAAATGGGCGTTATATGGGAAATCTAACCTATTGTGGACCGATCATCCAAAAAATTAGTGTCATGATGTCTATGAATATAAATAAAATTTATCTTGATATAAATACTTTTAAAAGATTTATGAAGCTTAAATTAAATTACGGAGAGGGTCTTATATGGGAGTTTCGACTAATTATGGACCGACCATTATAAAATTAGGTTTCATTATTTCTGTATATAAGAATCTTATTTGTGTTGAATTTTATTTAGATACCAACATTTTTAAGAAATTTATGATCGTTAAAGTGAATTTCGAGAGTGGGCCTTATATGGTAGCTATGACTAATTATGGACCGATCATGACAACATAGTACCGTATTATTTATATTGAAATGAAATATATTTGCGTTTAATATTATTGGGATACCAACATTTTTGAGAGAGTTATTCTCTTCAAAGTGATTTTCGGAAGTGGGCCTTATATGGAAGCTACGAGTAAATATGGACCGATCTGCACAAAATTTGTAGATGTGATTTGTCTTCATTTACCACTCATTTGTGATGAAATTTGTTTAGTTCCTTGCATAATTCAAACATTAATGAACGGTAAACCCCAATTTCGGGAGGATATTTGTATGGGGACCAGGTGAAATAATGGAGCGATTTCCACCAGTTTCAATCCCATCCATCATTGGGCCGAAAAAATATCACGTACCAAATTTTATCGACATATCTTTAAAATTGCGGCCTGTACTCTGCGCATAAGCTTTACATGGACGGCCAGCCAGACGAACAGACGGACAGCGTTAAATCGACTCTGAGTCGATCGGTATACTTTAACCCATATCGAACTATGGTTGCGAAAACGCAACACTGACTTTAGGGATGTGTGATTCTTAGTTTGGCTATCTTTTTCTTAAACCCGATATGCAATATGTAAATTTGGTTAAATATCTAAGCAACATGAATTGAGATTTTCCTCAGAAATGATTTTTTCATATTGAAATCAGATCACAAAAAAAAAGATTTGTCCAACTTTTTTCGATTTTTTTATGAATTGTGATAGTATGAAGATTATACATATATCTATGCATTTATAGAAGATTGGGAACCAAAAAACACAACGCCTATTGTCCTGGTACAGGCCCTAAACAAGGGCTGGCGCCACGCCCAGTGATTCAATTTGGACCAAAATTTTTTTTTTTAGTAGGACATAAATAAACATTTTCTAAAACTCTCTTCATTGTAACTCGATGGAATCTTAGGGCAGTCCGATATGGGTTAAGGTGGGTGTTCGACAAATATTGTTGGGCGTTACAAACATCAGCACAAATCCAATATACCCTTCTCACTATGATGGTGTAGGGTATAAAAATTCTACTGAAGAAAACAAAAGCGTTGCATTAAAGACAGCACCAGGCACAATACCAGCAGCAGCAACAGCTACTGGGCATGAATGAAGAATATTTACTCGAGTAAATTCATTCAGTGGTATTTGTTTGTGGTTTTGTTTTGTTTTATTTATTTATTTTATTTTATAAATGTTGATGTTTTGGCTCGCACAGTGTACTAAATACAATAAACTTAAGGCCAAGTTCAGTTTCAAACCAAGCGTAAATAATATAAAATGTAACACACACACACACACACACACAGGCTACACTAGCTTAAATATTTATTCATATTATGAACAAAATTATAATTTTTTTTGTTCAAAACATGACATTTTATGTGAAAGTTTTCCCTCTTTATGGCGGATTCACAATAAAAAGTCATTTGCAGCTACTTAAAAATTTGTAAAAATGTATTTTGTAAATTGTCTGTATGTTTTATTGTTTATTGTAGTTATAGCTGTTGTTGTTGTTGTTGTTGTTTGTTTCCACTACTAGTTGTAGATATTTATGAATAATCTTACCTTTAGCCACTACTACATGTAAACATTCCTCAAGTACTCATGTTTAATTGTTTCATTATTTTTGCTTGGTTTCTTAATAAACTATTGTTCACATAAAATCCAGTCACTTAAATGTTTTCAGATTTTTGAACAAAAAAAGTGATTGAGCTAGAAATTGCTACATTCCAGGAAAGCCTGCAATTGATCTACAACTAGTTATTTCTAGTAAGCCTGCCTGAAGTTAGCACTCGTTCTTTTTGAGAATTGCAATCAACGATTTTTGTTTGAAATTGTTAGCTCCAGAACTGGTTCTAACGAATGGTTGCACAGTGGGACAGAATCGAAATTTAAATAACTCTGGTATTTTAAAACGGATGGTCTGATAAAGATACAATTATAGAATTTGTTTTAACCAAGTAGAAGTCAAAATTTAAGTTTAAAAGATTGACTGAGCAATCGCTTTAGGGCGGAGTTCAAAATAGGGCACCTTTTACATGCAATTTGTTAAATTTGTGCAATTTTGCTGATGCCATTTCTAAGACTTTTATATTTTTTGAAAGTCTTTTGCTAAATCTTTAAAATTATCTCTTAAATTTAGCTCTTATGGTTTTTGAGTTACAATTTGTTTAGCTAAGTAGTACTCGAGTTTAACCCTTTAACGCCTAAGACCATTTATGTCGAATTTTTAAACTTTAATTCATATGTATGTTCCAAAAACATATATGTAGGTTATTTTGTATGAGCACATACGCTATTCTTATATTGAGGGGACGATCTAAAGATTTTATTACATATTTAAAATATAATAAAATTTTCAGCCATATTTTTTCTGCACCAAATTATTTTGTGTCGTTAAAAAACAAAAAAAAAAAAAAAAAAACCTTCTGTAGTGTGGCCAGATTTTATGTGAACAATGCTTATAATTCTTGCAGTATTATATGTTAATACTGACTTTGTTTATTTGTTTGTTAGCTGGATGATCATTTTGAAAGTTGAACTAATTTTAAACAGCGTTTAAAGTTTTCAAACATCTGCACACAAGTTTTTGTTAAAATAATTTTCAATTTATTTTTTGTTTGTTTTGTTTTGTTTTAGCAACAATTTGAGCAACACTCTCCACTACTACTGACGAGCTCTAATAAATGTTGTGAAATCTTCCCATCTATTGTTTTAATTGAGGAATTCTGGATGTTGTATTTATTCATTTACTTGTTTGTACTCGTATGTAAGTATGTATCTATATGAAATGCCATCCATTAAGATGTCTATTAGATTTGAAAGACAAAAGAATTTAAGTTATTTATAAATATGTATATGTATAAATAAATGAATGTGATAAGTAAGGGGCCTATAATAGAAAACATTAATGTGCTGCTGTAGTTTTAGCTCTACTACATTCATTTTATAACAGTTGTAGAAATCCCTATTGAAATGTTTTATTCATGGCTGTAAAGGCAAATGAACAAATAATTTTTGTGATGGTGGTGAGAAATAAATTCTTAATCAAATGAGAATATTAAATTACAGAAAAAAAAAACAACTAGAGTTTTCCGACTTTTTCAATGAGAAAATCGCTGTTATTCAAAATTGTTCGTATCGCAACAATGAAGTCATTTTTATTTATGTCAATGTTTATTTATGTCTTTCCAAAAGTGGAGTAGATGGGTCAAGCTATTTTTTGTTGTGAAATTTTGCTGTGCATAAGTTTAACATTTTCATTAATATAAAGCAAACACCTAGTATTGTTTAAAAACATGTTTTATTATACAAACTTCAGATACAAATTTAAAACAAAATATATTGCATAATTCATAAGCAACTAAAGCAGAATATAACTAACGTGACCTGAGAGTTTTTATCGAAAAGCAGGCTGTTAAGGATGAAAAAGCGGGATTTTGAAAATTATGATATAAAAAAGTTGGTCTGTAATGAATCTCATATGGGCTAATCCTGCGTTACGGACGTTACATTCGTACGCAAATTTGCTTGTTAAAATTGACACAGTCATCCAACCTCACACTACTGCTAATAACAGTACATTAGATAAATCCAAAACATTTTTGGAAGCACTTAAACAGTGATGCCAACTATTTATGTCCAAACCCTCCGAAAGCGATAAAAATGCTGAATATTATACAATTTTGTTACTTCACATTGGAATATTTTCATGAATTTTTTTGCAAAATGCAATTATTTGGGAGTACTTGTTTTAAACTTAAAGGTTAACTGTTTGTGAAAACAAGTTATGCTAGCTTAAAGTTCCGTTACGGACGTTACAAAAAATGGAAGTCGATTTTGAGATTTATGTGCATTTCCACATTTTTTTTAGCTAATTTTGCATAATAAACAAAAAAAGACCAAATATAAAAAATTAAGTGGAATATATGACCATATCAATCCAGCTTAGAAAATAAGGCTAAGTAGGGAATCTTAATTTTTGTGTGTTACGGACGTTACGTTACGGCCGTTACACTTTTTCCATTAAACCAAATTGTGTATATAAAAAACATTCATGTATTTAAAAATCTTTTTAACCTTGTAATTATTAATTTATTAGTTATAAAAAAATTATAGAATATTTCATTACTCTTGTATTAGCTTATATTCATTTATTTATTTCTTTAAATGTTTAACATTGTATCTTATGCTTAATAGACCCAGCTGTTCGAGCTACTTTTATAGTATTGTCATTGGAAAAGCCCGAAAAATAATGATATGATTTAAGAGCTGGAATATTTTCTACATTTATCCATGTTTTTGATATTTCGTCAAATGTAGTTTTGACATAATTTTTTGCTAATTTGTGAAAATCTCGAGCGGTTTTTAAGATGAGATTTTGGGCTTTTACTAGTTGCCAAACTTTTCGCTTAACAAATTTTTTGTTCTGTCTGCATTTGAACTCATTTTAATTAATACGTTTATAATTGAAATGAAGTTTGGCAAAATTTTAAGATCAAAGCAAGAATTTCTAAAAGATTTCTAACGGAAATTCCAGTACGTAAACATTGCGCATGGGCGTACCACCAAATATTTGAAGGGGGCATGGGGGTTGCGGTTTACAACATGGTTATTAATTAGTAATTATTGATTTTCAGGAATTATTTTAGGTTCAGAAGAATTTGAAATTCATCTCAATTTAAGTTGCAGATTGGGGGGGATCGCATGTTATTTAAACACACTTTTTGTTACTTTGAGATGAAGTTTTTCGGTTTCTCGGCAACCTAGAGCAATTCTAAGCCCAGATTCAGGTTCAGCAGGTGAAAATCCATTATAAACCTTATAATATTAAAATAAAATTTTTGGGTATTTTCATGCCGTTACGGACGTTACACACTTTGTCATTTATATTTAAAAAAAAAAGTGTAATAAAGGTATTTATTTTTTTCATCAGATTAAATTTACATAGAAACACAACAACCATTTAGAGTATTTTTTGTATTGTTTTCCAGCTCTCAAATGTTTATTGAATAGGCTGAAAATTGCGTATGCCAGAACACTTAAAATAATATTGTCAATAAACCGAATATTGACTCAATAAAGTCTCATATCTGAACACGCTATTACGCTGGAGGCATTATTGAGCCGTACTTTTGCTGCATTTGGTGTTCAAAAAACCCCAAAATTGATTATCGGAAAACAATTACAACATGTCGTTATTTGGTGAGATTTTTGTGTTAGAAAAATTAACAGACTTAATTCTTCGAAAATGAGGCTGGTTAAGCACTGACCATTACTAGTTCCTTTTGCCAAAATTGAATGATATTGAAGATGACGATACCATAACCCTTGAAACATTTCCTGATCGTATGCACTCGTTTATTTCATTGGAATTCTTCTCCTAGATAGTGAGATTTTACAACGTTTGCTCTTCGATCTCCGCCAAAGTATTTCAGCGTTTATCCTTTCACTTACAAAACACACAATTTTCGTAAAGTGAATTTCCGAAAATTTATTCCGAATTATTCTGTTTTAAGCACAGGTTTTGTTTGTTTGCTTCCAACCTCACACTACTGCTAATAACAGTGCATTAGATAAATCCTAAACATTTTTGAAAGCACTTAAACAGTGATGCCAACTATTTATGTCCAAACCCTCCGAAAGCGATAAAAACGCTGAATATTATACAATTTTGTTATTTCAACAAACAAAACAAATTAAAATGTACTTTAAAAAAACGCTGACTGTCAAAGAACAGACTTTTGGGTTACAGAAAAGCTCTAAATCTAGCCTGGAAAACGCTAAATTGGCAAAGTGGAATGTTCTAGAGAAAAAAATCGTATATTTTTTAATTTTCCATTTTAATATAAAGAAATTTCTCTTCAACGCTTCCTTCTCTAAAGCCTGATTTTAAATAATTCCAACACAATGTGCAATATCATGAAATATCCTACAAAATCAACTTTTAAAACTTAAAGTTACCTCTTTCAGATCGTGATGCATCGATTGTGCGTATGGGTTTCGGTTTCAATATTTTTGCTACTGTTAACGCACTTTGAAATAGACTGGCATCCATCGATTGTGCTGATTGTTTTTTATATTTGCTTCTCACATTTCTCTTCTGTTTGATTTACCGTTACTTGAATTATTGCGAAATTCTTCAGTCACATTTCAGTTTGATTAAAATGAGCCGTGGAAGTAAGTAAGTGTCTTTAATTACAAGATTATTAATCGTTTACAAATACCTGCACACGTGCATATATTAACTAAAAGAGATTATAAATTTTAATAATTCAAACTAATTGAAATCGTTGCATGCAATAAAAATGTGTTTTAATTAAAAATATAAAGGAAAATCGACCGAGATGCATCAAGTGTGCGTGTCCTGAAAATCCTTGAAGAATATAAAAATTATAACAGCTAATCCTTTATAATAATTTCATACGCTGTAGAGATCACATATTCCAAAAATTCTAAAAAAAATGCCTGGCAGTTTTGCGTCAGGTCTGAAAGGGTTAACAAAATTCCTTAAAACTACACAATACTCATTATTAATAATAAAAATTTGTTAGGAAAAAATTTAATTATTAATAAAAAAAAACAAAATAGAATTGACTACTTTTATTGTTACAATGATGAAATCATAATTATGATTTTTAATACTTAACATTGAGGTAAACATATGAGACGAATCGTCCGTCATCACACCAACCAATCAACAGACAGACAGACAGACAGACAGCCGAACATTTATTTAGAGAAGAAAAAAGCCAAGAAGAGAAAGATACATACAATAAACATTTTTTAAAAGTTGATGAACTTTCCTCAAAAGCAACAACAACAATAACAACAAAACTAAATATACATACATATATACAATAAATGAAAAAAGAATTATCCACCAGATTTATATGGTAAACATACAGACATTCATACACACATAAATACATACTTAACAAAACAGTATACGAGATCAACTATAAGTTACACCACACTCCAGCCACACTGTTGCTGCTGGTTCTTTGGCTGCTACCACCTCCTCCTCTTCCACATGTTGGTCATGTTGTAGTTGGTGCTTGTTGGTCTCTTAGTCTTGTTCTTGTGATTTTTGCTTCTAAACTACTTAAATGCATCTTAAATAACAAGTGCGCCAGCAAAACCAAAAAGACATAACCCATGGTCTTATGAGTTCTTTCTTCTTCAACTTCTCCAACTTTTAGTGTTCTTATTGTTGTTGTTTCGTTCGTAGTAGTTGTTGTTGTTGTTATATACTTATTGTTGCTGCTGCTGTTGTTGCTCAAATTGTTGTAGTTTTATTTGGTTGTTGATTTCATGCTGGCTAACTAACAACAAAACGTATTATTGCTGTGTGAGAATGTGTAAGCGAAAGATACAGATTGAGACTTTAATTGAATTCTTTTGGGGTTAACAACAACAACAATTGCAACAACTACAACATTAGCTATAAGCAGAAAAACAACAACAACAACACCAACTATAGTAATATTGCGGCAAACAAAAGATACATTTAATACTAAATACTATAAGAAAAATCCACACTAAACGTCAAGTCAAGCAAGCAAGCAAACAAATAAACAGAACGCCAGACAGACGGCCAGGCCAGCTAACAGAAACCAATAGACAGTGGGCAACAAGTCGTAATGCGCGAGAGTTAATCGTTAAATTGGAACTCTCAAATGGACAACCCACAGAGCAGTAGTGGCCAACATTTGAATGAGATAATTTTCAACAATTATGCTTCGGGCATAATAAATATTCCGTCACCCAGTTCTATTTTAAGGATTGTATTACAAATTAATAAAAGGTCTAAATTCATCACCCAATACAATACTATCTATAATTTCGAAACGACCAAGGATTGTTTCTTGCAGTAAATGAGTTGGTTCGCGGGCCCATGTCATCCCTAACAAACCAAACGTTTTTGGACAAAAAAAAAAAAAAAAAACTCTGCAGGAACATTAGTCACTGCTGAACCAGCCTTATATTGAAAAAAAAAGTTGATTCCTGCTACTCTAAGTAGGTTTTTTTTCGACCAATATTTTGACAATTAACAAAGCAACTTTTCTTGTTGATCCACTTGTTGATGTTGAAGAATCAGTTCAACGAACTCCCTTCATTCATTCTTCATGGTAATTAGGCTTCCATTCTTGTGGCAATTAAATTTAGTAACTCTGGAGATTAAAATTACTTAAACAATTGAGTCTTCTCTAGTTCCTGGGGATCAAATATCTCCGTATGAGAACACAATTAATTCTTTGAGGGATGTGGTGGACTGTATGTTATAGAGTTGTTGTCTAAAAAAAAAAAACGCCCTTGCCTCAGTAGTTATATAATATTCACTACTTAGTACCTGACTTAAAGGCCCTAATTTTGTAAATCACTTGTGTTCAATGCATCACCTATGCTTCTGCGAACGCATTACCAAATATATGAAATTTTGTAAATTACTGAGTCATTGCGTTTAGCGAACGCAGACATATTAGGGGAGAGGGGGCACCTTAGAACACTTTTTGCTTTCAAGCCACATACAAATTTATATTTTTGAATTATTGACTTTTTACATAATTTAACTAATATATAAATAAACTTTAGTTTAAGTCTACAAGTAACTTATTTTTAGTTCGATTTATATTTTTTTAATGGATCAAGTCATTGTGTTCAAATGTGCCCCCACCCCATACGGGGCAGCTTTGAACTAGGCTGAGGCAGTTTTGAACGGCAATATTTTCTTGTAGCGCTTATGTCCAAAAATAACATAAACAGTTATATTTTTTATATATGTATATAATAAATTCGATTTATTTATTAAGAAAACCAACATTAACAATTAAAAATAAAAAAACTTCAGATCAAAAATAAGTTTTATATTATTAAGAAGGAAATGGCCTTGCGATTTCAGGTGACATTACATTTTCCTTTAAAGCATCATAATCAGCATTGGATTCGTCATTTTTAGAAAATAAGAGAGAATCAACAATGTTTGGTACTTTGGTTGATAAATTAACATGTTCAAAGGTGCCCCCTTTTTCTTTGTTCAAACCTGAACTGGCTTGTTATTTCACGGAAATTTATAATAAATATTTTTTTTACATAAATATCAAAGAAATTATTATTTTTACTGAAGGTAGGAATTGTTTTTGCAACATGAAATCTTATTAAAATTTTATTGATCATTTTTAACCCAGCCAAAAAAAATTATCAATAAAATTTTAATAAGATTTCATGTTGTAAAAAAAATTCCTACCTTCAGTAAAAATAATAATTTAATGAAAATTAAATTTAATGAACTCGAGACCAACTAAAAAATTATCAAAATTTTAAAAATTAACAGTTCAAATAAAATAACAATTGTTCTTAAATATAAAATTACTTTACTTTTTGTTTGAAATGAATTTTGAACTGCAATAAATTTCTTTCACGAAAGGAAACGATCACTGAATACTTCTTACACTGTAACAAAAAAAAAATAAAAAAAATTTACAATTGCACTGCGAAAATTTGTTCACCCCACTACTTTCGGTCGACGACTAAAAAAACTACCAAAAGTTGTTAACGTTGCTAGAAAACAAGGTTGGCATGTGAAAAATTTGGTTAAGGGTCGGAAAAAATTTTAAACTGAGATTTTTTCAACATAGTTCAAAGGTGCCCCGGGTATAAACGTGCCCCCCTCTCCCCTACGTTGCTACAATCCTGCAAATCATTGCGTGGTTAATGTTGCCATTGTAAATGTTGATACTGAAATTTAAAATGTAAATTGCATTAAGATACACTTATTTTGTATTGGCATTGCTACAAACTATCAGCTGTTCAATAATTTTGTTTGGTTATTTATCAAGAAAATATTTCAAATTGTGAAGAAAAAAGCTTTGAAAGCAAATAACTATTAATACAAAGATGTATCTTCGGATGTTGAAGATTCTTCAAGCGTACTAGATATATCTGTTGAAAAACCCCAACTGCGCTCTACTATCAACATCATGAAATTAACGAATAATGAGTAAGCAAAATAACACTGCGGAGATTTGCAATACTTATATATTTATATTTTGAGCTGCCAATATTAGGCATTCCATGAGCCACATCTGGATGCTTTTCCATTTCAGCTGTCAACAATTCAAATTGAACTGCCGTGGTGGCTTTTTTAAGCCTAAATGAATTCTTTTAGTAGTAATTTATACTAATTGAATATGTGTGTATATATTTACTTACATTGTACATATTAATAAAGTTCCTATAAAATATTAAATTAATTGAATTATTTTGTTTTTTTTTTTAATAATATTTTAATTCCACTTTTACAACTAATGCCAAGGAAATGGAGGCGTTAAATTTGACAACGCAAGTGATATAAAGTTCAGCGTTGCGTTTTACAAAATACACAATTTCAAACGGTTGTATTAAAAACAACGTAAGAATCAGCTGTTACAATGCAAGCAATCACTTGATTGAACGCCGTGATTTGCAAAATTTAATTTAACGCAATGCTTAGAAAATTGTGGCGTTTTACAAAATTAGCGCCTAAATAAATCCCAAGATTTTAACAACGCTAAAAAAAAAATTTGGAGAAATTTATGAATGAATGCGTCCAGTTAGTAAGTTCATATTGCAATACCCACTGTCCCTGCTTTTATACTGATATAGTTTATTCTTATAAGTTTACGAAATGGTACGGTTGGACAGAGAAAGAGAAAAAGTAAACAAACAGACAGACGGACAGACATTTAATTTCGTAGAACTGGAAAAAGAACAAACTTTAGTTTAATTTTTTTGGTTTTTGTTTTTGCTTTTCATAAGTATAAATGTTGTATGTAAAATATAAAATAAAATTAAGAGAGAGCAGCAAACAAAAAAAAACAGAAAAGAAATTACAAAACAAAAAAAAATATAAATGGGAAAAAAAGACACACAGCAGAAAAAATTAAAGATAAATTATAAAAGCAGAACAATTTTTTGTTTTCATTCTGTAAATTTAATAAGAATTTCAGTGAGTAGAAATGAAAAAAAAAAATAATCATACAACAAACAGTGTGGAAAAAATTATAACAGAAATTTTAATTTTTTGTATGTTTTATTTTCTTCTGCTCATTTTCATAATATTTGAAAAAAGAAAATAAAAAAATTGTAAAATTTAACTAAAGTTATGTAGGTATGAACTGAACAAGAGTGTGAGTTGTATTATTCTCAAAAGCAAAAAAAAAAATCAGACTTTAACAGACTTTTTTTGCATACTAATATCAACCACTTTTTGCACTGACAACTTTTTTACTAAAGTTTCCACAGAAGTCGAAGAAATAAAAAAATCTGTATAAAATCATAAAAATGGGAGAAAATATTATAATAAGGAAAAAGACCGAACATGTTACAAAAAGTTACAAAACATCAACAAACAAACTTTAAAATATTAAAGTTTTATGAAGTACAAAGCAAGTGGACAAAAGCAAAATAATATTTTAATATTTAAAGAATTAAGTTTCAGGAAAACCTGTCTTTAATATACCACCATTAAAAGAAAATTAAAGTACGTAATTATTTTAGTTGTTTAAGAAATTGGATATTTTTAAGGTTGTTTAAACAAGTACCAATAAAGTAAATAACTAAACATTAAAACAACTTCAAATAAATCTATTTAAAATATTAACAAGAGTTTATATTCTGCACAAAATTTGTAGATGTGATTTGGCTTCATTTACCACTTATTTGTGATGAAATTTGTTTGGATACTTGCATAATTCAAATATTTATGATCGGTGAACTCCAATTTCGGGAGGATATTTGTATGGGGGCCAGGTGAAATAATGAACCGATTCATCCTTGGGCTGAAAAAAATATCACGTACTAAATTTTATCGATATACATATCTTTAAAATTGCGACCTGTACTCGGCGCACAAACTTTATATAGACAGCCAGCTAGACGGACGGACGGAAGTGTTACATCGATTTAGGAAATGTTTCTGAGTCGATCGGTAACTTTAAGATGGGTGTGGGATCAATATTTATGGGCGATACAAACATCAGCACAAATCCAATATACCCACCCCACTTTGGTGGTGTAGGGTATACATAATTACATTTATTCTTAATGCGAGGCATGGGTGTACCGATAGACTAGGCGATAGAATGCCGGACTATCAGTTAAAGGGTTGCGGGTTCGATTCCCGCCAAAGACTCTAGGTAGACGAGTCCGACAAACATATATAGACCAGTCAGACATATGTAGACGAGTCAGACATTTGGTAGAGAAGCTAAGGCATCGCAATGGACCATATTGGGTCAGGGTGAGGGTGCTTTCCAACCTAACTTAACCTAATGCCAGGCATTATGCAATGATATTTGCTATTTTAAATCTCGGTTTATATTTAAAGGTTATGAGAAAAATATAAAAGAAACGATGCGATTTCCAATTACGGTATTTTTTTTCTGCAAATTGAAAGATAAATTGTTCTGGAAAAAAATCAGCGGTTGTCTTTCTTTACTTACGCCCATGTTCTGAAAAACGCAAAACGCTTAAAATTGGCGTTTTCAAATACAAATTCATATTGAAAACGCCAATTTTAAGCGTTTTGCGTTTTTCAGAACATGGGCGTTAATTAAAGTTTGTAGCATGCAACATCACAAGTGCAAAATGTATAAATTCAAAATAATTGTTTTTCTAAAATATCTTTATTATTTAAAATATAAAATTTTTAATGCAGATGTGCAAAAACGGCGGCGAAAAAAATAACGCCAACTGCAAATGGTTAAAGGTTTATGAAACAAAATTACAAAATTATAAATTAAAAATCAAGTAAAGAATGTGGAAAGAAGCTAGACAGACGTGGAGCACACTGGCTAAAGATAAAGAAGATATAATTCAAGAGAAACGTAAATATAATCGCACACAACAACGAGAGAGGCTCCAAAAACTCTTAGAAAATGAATTGGCATACGTCACAGTTAAAACTCTTCGTACGAATGTAGGCAAACCTTGGCGAAAGTGGTTTAAAAAGTGCAGAAAGCGATTATAAAGGACATGTACAGAAGACTAAAAGTGCTTCACGTCCTGCTCAAAAAATATAAGCAGGTGAAAGAAGAGGAAAACGTAAAACAGTGTCAGAAAGTCTAGTTAATACCAGAAGGTCATTTATAAAGAAATAAAGTGGGAGAAAGAACGGCGCCTTGTTGTACTCCTGAATTAATCTTGAACTCGTCTGATCAGATCCCATCTATAACAACTCGTATAGTGCGATTTCTGAGGAAACTCGATATATCGAGAGAAGTTATCACCGACACCAAAAGCAATGAGTTTCGATAAGAGAGCACCGTACCAGACTCTGTCGAACGCCTTAGAAACATCTAAAGCCACCACTTTACTTTCGCCAAAACGGTGTATAGAACGACACTATTTTTCCGATAGAGCGTCCTCTATGGAAGCCGTACTGGCGGTCGCTAAGTAAATAAATTGTTGGACTCTAGATATTTCACAAGATGGTAATTTACCATACTTTCCTTTGAACGTTGCAAAGTCGAAAGCGATGTTTTTTTTGTGCGTAAATGGTATAATTAGACGATTTTTTTTTTAACTAAATGGTGGACTTATTGACATAGTTTCATGTATAAAGGTTTTAGGAATTTATGCTGATGATGGACTTTCGTTTTCTCAACATATTAATTTCATAATTTCAAGGATTGTACATATTTCTATTGGTATGAATTTACAACACATGCCATAAGTTACCTAGGAAATTTAGAAAACAAATTTGTTATTTACTTCTTATGCCATTGTTGATGTATGGCTAAGAAATATTTTCCAGAACGAACGCCTTGAATTTATTCAAATTGAGATGTATGTACGTGTTTTAATAGAATAATTTGTTATGTCTTCCGCCTGCGACCTAGGGATCATGTATAGGAATCTGTTTTTGATTTCTTGGCTTGCACTTTTGAGGATTTTATTAATTCGCCAACTTGCGCCGTTCTTTGTCTTAGGTTTAATACAATTATTATGCAAAAATCCTTTGTTGTGATCGACATTTTTCAAAATCTATTGAAAGCCTTCTAAGAATGGTTATTGGTCGCATGAACTAATATATGAAAATGAGGCAGGTGAAATGATAACTAGTTTTTTCTTGCCTAGAATTGAAGAAATGAATGTGGAGGGCATGTGGTTTCAACAAGACGGCGCCACATGTCATACAGCCAGAGAAACAATTCAATTGCTGCATCAGTCATTTCCTGGACGTGTTATTTCGCGTTTTGGAGACCAGAATTGGCCGCCTAGATCGTGCGATTTAACACCTTTAGATTTGTTTCTTTGGGGTTTTTTGAAGTCGATGGTTTACGCGAATAAGCCGACGACGATCCAAGTCCTTAAAAGAAGAAATTGGACACTGCATTAATGAAATACCGCAGCATTGATGCAAAAAGGTCATTGAAAATTTCATTAAAAGATCACGTGTGCGCCAGCTAAGCCGCTGCGGCCATCTGCACGATATCTTATTCCATACATAACCTCATTCTGTCTACTTTACGATATAATAAAGTTTCACGATTTTTTTTTTTGTAATATCTGTGTTTTATTTAAAATTTAAAAATTGCGTTCTAGTTGGTACACCCTTTATATAAATTATCTCTGTCAAATTTCAACTTGATAATGACTATTTCATTATGATGTTTATAAGATATTTATGTGCATTCAAAAGATTTTCGGAAGTTAAGTTTATATAAGATATGATCAAATATGTACCGATCATCATAAAATTCGATACGATTATTTAAATATATTGTGGATTATTCATGTCGAATTTCAACTTGTTAGTGATGTTTATAAAATATTTATGCTCATTTAAGTGATTTTTAGAAATAAGATTCATATGGGTGCTATGGTGAAATATGGACCGATTCAAACAAAATACAGTTTTTTAAGTTATCTTTACGTGAAACTAATATTAGCTGAATTTTGCATGGATACTGCTTTTCTAAAGGCATCAAATTCCGTGAAGACATTTGTATGGGGGCTATGAGAAATCTGGTACCGATTCTTACGATTTTCAACAGGACTTGTCCTTCTATAATACAAATGGAGTGTGCAAAATTCTATAATATTATCTGCATTATATTTGAAGAAAATAGCAAAAAATATCTGCGAAGTTATGAGGTTGTGTGAAAGTATGGTTTGTAAGTCGGATACTACTGGACTGGTTGTGTCTATTTTGAAGACTAAACATTTCGGCGAAACAAAGAATTTTCGATAAAAATTTCAGTATTCTAAGTATGTTTTTTTTTTTTGAAGCCCTATCGTGTCTTCAACAGATGTACGCACATGGCTAGATCGTCTATTATTAGAACCTAGAATATATATAACGGAATGACAAATTAAATTATAACCTTTCTCACATAAAATGAAAAGGCCATAACTAACTTTTCATGATTTGCTTTCAGTATCAACAATTAGGTAAATTTTTTCGAAATTTAGACATCTATAAGTCACGAATACTAACATTAATACCTATAAATCGTCTTAGGAAGTGTTTATAATTTGCAACAAAAATGTTATAGCTAGACTTATAAGGACTCATACGAATTGTGATATATTTTGTCATAAAACGTTAAAAAACTATTCGAAAAATCTGCTGTTTAGTTATTTTAATATTTTAACAAAACAAAAAATATCTTGAAATATTGAATATATTTGTTATGTGTTCAATAGGGTTCTAATGGTTTAGATCTGATTGCCAAATCTAATTAAGTAATGTGTACACAATTTGTTTGAAGCATCAATCACCCTTTAAATTCTATCCGTTACTAATAAAAGTGTGCCGATATTTAAACATTTTTTATAAAAAAAAAGATTTTGCTTAGAAGATATTGGATTCAAAAATTAACATTTTCAGTTGTTTAATAAATTTTTTCAGTCTTTTTGAGAAATTTTTAAAATTACTTACCAGTAGAATTTTCTGAAAACATAAAATGAAATATTATTAATGTTAGAATTTAAAAAAATATTAATTTAAATTTAAAACTATTTATACCAGTTAACAAACCATAAATCCTACAGGTTGTTAATAATTCTAAATGAATATTGAAACAGGGGAATGTAAATGTTATTGAGTGTTATTAATAACTACGTTTTATGACCTTTAAAAAAGTCATCAAATATCTACAAGTAGTCAATTTAGAAATAAAGTCAACACCATGATTTCTTTTATACTATAAAGTGTTTTAACTCGAACTAGCACTGTTTTAGTTCCTCTTCCTCTAAGTTAACGCCATAACAATAATAATTAATATAGAAAACAATTAACTATGCATATATTGCAACATATTCAAACCCTAATTATCTCAAACCATAACATTTTATTTAAATAATGCTTAACATTAAACAAAACTTGTTAAAATCACAACAATTCCCATCAAACATTTTAACACAATTTAAATACTCCCTAATTTCCAGCTGCTCCAATCTCACTTGCAATCTTATAATACCTTTAAAATCTCTTGCGATATAACTTTAATTACAAATTATAAAACAATGATTATGCAGAAAATTACTAAAACTAAATGAAATGTACATTAAAAAACAACAAGATCTCAACTTAAAGATCAAAACATATAATAAACAATAATAAAAAACAAAAACAAAGAACAAAAACAGTAGAAAACAGCAAGAAGAACTGTAAACAAAACACTGAAATCAACAAATTTCAAGTGCTTCACAGATTGCCAGATCTTTTCGAGATACTGTCAGCAATACTTAAATATGCATTTGTTCTGCAAGCGCCAACACAACAAATTCACAATTACAATGACAGCAGCAGCGTCAGCAGCACAACAGCAACTACCCTGCAAATAATATTGGACTACGTGATCCATTTTAGATGATATGGACTACTCACAACATGGTCCAATGTTATGCAGTCATGGACCATGTCATAGTTAAACAAGAGTTTGTAGTTAAACGACATGGTTTCGTGTTAACACGATTGCATATTGAGTTGTTGTTGTTGTTTAAAACTAACCCTCGTGAGTACTCCATGGAGTAGTTTTGGGACTACTCCGATGGGTTATATGGTCCAGTCCTAGGACATCGCAATGTTAAATGGACCACCTTTTTTTCATATATTTGGAGTAGTTTTGGAGTACTCCTACTCCTCTTTGGACTAGTCTTTACATGCATGTATGGACTAGTCGCGTTATTTGCAGGGTAGTCGTCTCACAAATACATATTGAAGGAGAAATATTTTTGTGCTGCTGCTGCTGCTGTAAGTAACAAAAAACAAGATTTAACAAAGATATTTGAAGTTATCTGCCTGTAAAAATATGAAGGAGTCAATTCATTAGGCAATAGTCAATAATATAATCCATTAAAGCATGATCGAAATATATACAAATAAACAGAAGTGGACGAAACCCAGACAAATTCCGATAACACAGTACAACAGCCAATCTGGGGGGGGGTGAGAAATTCCAAGTCAGGGTGATGGTACTAGGTCAGTATAGTAAAACCCTCAAAGGGTTTGGCGTTCGTATGTGTCAGTTTTTTTTTTATGACCTTTTAAATTTTTTCCTTATCTTGATGTTTTTTCGCTTAGTTGTAACATTTTGGCAAAAATGTAGTTTAACATAACTCGAGAACCACTTGTCCGATTTTGATGCAACAAATTTAGAAAAATTAAGAATTACAATTTCTCTAATCTGTTTCTATACCGTTTTCCTATATGTGCAACACTTTCGAAGTTAAAAATGAATGTATGAAGGGAAAAAAGTATTTTTTGCCTAAAAATTTAAATATTTTTTTGTCATTCAACAGGTGCCGACAAACGCGAACAGTAAAAGTGATTTTTCTCCAGTTTTTTAAAAGTGAACAAAACTTAACAGAATATAGAACTGTGCAAGCCAGATATAAATAACTTTTGCTACTGCGATCAGAAACTGATGATAGCGATGAATGCGATGCCACTAGTCCCGAACAACCACCATCGAAAAAGTCTAGGCAATATTTATTAAAATAAATAAAAATAAATAAATAAAATAAAAATAGAAAATTATAAAAATGTTTACTTAATTTTTTTTTAGTAGTTTATGGCCAGAAGTCTGGAGTTATTGGGTAAAATTTATAAAAAAGGCGATAAATGACACTTTTTTGAATAAAAACAAAAATGGGATACCTTCACTTAATTGTAAATAAATAAATAAATAAATTCTTAATTTTTCTAAATTTGTTTCATCAAAATCGGACAAGTGGTTCTCGAGTTATGTTAAACTACGTTTTTGCCAAAATGTTACAACTAAGCGAAAAAACATCAAGATAAGGAAAAAATTTAAAAGGTCATAAAAAAAACTGACACATACGAACGCCAAACCCTTTGAGGGTTTTACTATACTGCCCTAGTACCATCACCCTGACTTGGAATTTCTCACCCCCCAGACAATAATCCCAAAAATGTTCCACAGTGTAATAAATACTAAATACGAAATGTTATAATGTCCATCTGACCCTAAAAAAACTTACGCTGTTTACTCTCCTGTGCTGTTTTCTACACTAGCAACATCATTTTTTTTTTTAATTCAAAATCAAAATAATTGATTTTTAAACATCTCTTACGTAACATACATCATTTAGACAGAAACAACAAAATATTGAGAAACTACATATGCGTGGAAAACCACACATCAGGGTAAAAAACGTAATTTTTTAAATTTCATATTCAGGTATGTGATGGGAAAACGATAACGATAACGAGTGAGTTAATTTAATTTAACTGTATTAAAAGCAGTTTTATCCCACAAAATATAAAGATAATTTGCTATTAAAGAGAATCTTAAAACAAAAATTTTAAAAATTTAATTAGAAATACTTTAAAATGGACTTAACCAACTCACTCGTTATCGTCAGCGTTTTCCATCACATACCTGATTATCAAAAACAATTTCTGAATTAATTATTGGGGTTTCTTACTTGCACATTGGTTCGAAAAAATAAATTAAAAATAAATTAATATTTTCCTTTTGCATGTAATATTTACTATTTATTCACAGTCCCGTTATTTGTTGGAGTATCTGAATTATTTACATAAACATTGCAATTTTATAAAGTCGCTCATTTATATTTCTGGTATAAATATATTGAAGTGCACAAGAAATCCTCGCGACATAATAAACTGCGGGTTTCTGTTAACCTTAAAATAAGAGTTGTATTCCTGATTAAATATTTAGGAATCAAACGCTCTTGATGTTCTAGGCATGAGAATGCAGTGTGATATCCGCTGGACCAAACACAGTTTTCAAGTGTCAAAAGAAGCGCTCAAGTGCCTTGGTTTTTTTAAAACGGCGTAGAAAATACTTCACTCCATCTGATCTACTTACTATTTACACCACCTATATTCAACCGAAAATGGAATACAACTCTCATGTATGGGCCAGTGCTTCAAAGTCTATTTTGGACTTACTCGACCGTGTGCAGTAGAGTGCGAAGTTGCTAATCGGTGACAGTAGGGTATTTAACTCTATTGATTCACTGAAGCATCGCCGCAATGTGGCTTGTGTTTCACTGTTCTAGCGATACTATAATGGAATGTGTTCAGCTGAAATTAGGGAACTTGTTCGCGAAACACGTAGTTTTTTCGTAATACACGTTTTTCTGTCAGGGCTCATCCATTCATGGTCGACTGGACTGTGGTTCGCACAACACATTACAGGGAAAATTCGTTCTTTAGCCGTACTGTTCGTATGTCGCATAAACTACCAGCAGAAGTATTCCCTGCCACTTTCAATATAGAAAAATTCAAATCAAATGTTCACAAACACTACTCCCTCTATTCTCCCTTTCACAACCTATTTTCCTAGTTGCAACACAATGCATTGCTTAAGTAGGGGTTGTCCCCTGAGTGCTAGTGCAAGCCAGTGTTGCCAATGAAATTTCGACAAAGATACATTTTAGTTTCCAAAAAGATACATTTTGAAAAAAAATTTGAAAATTCATTTTTAACATTTATTAACATAACATTTTTATTTCATATTTTATGAAATAGAGGGAAGTATGAGCTAAAACACCTGAATAAATTTTTTCAATTGGTAAAAAATAATTTGGATTTGAAAATTCTATTTTCAAAGCATCTGTTGCCTTTAAAAGTTCCAAAGTGTATGACATAAATTCTAAATAAATTTTTGTAATGTCATTACTCAAAAAAATATTTCATTTTTGTACATTTTTCAAAAGATACGAAAAATGTCAGGATTATACATGGTACCTGTAGTTATCAAAAGATGCGAAAAATAATTTGTTGGTACTAGGTAGTGAATATTTGATGAAAAAGAAAGCTTTGAGTTCGTACAATTTGTATGCTTATCGCATCGCATTTACTTTCGCATCGCAATAGAGAGTAACCCCCCTGACGCATCTGCGGTCAGAAAAATAATTGCTTTGTATAAAATAAGAAAGTCAATAAAAAAGAACTTATGTGTCACGAAGCTAGAACGCTGATCATATTGCTAAATTGTACCGTATTATTTATATACATATGAAATATAGTTGCGTTACATATTATTTAAATGCCAACATTTTTAAGAGAGTTGTGCTCTTTAAAGTGATTTTCGGAAGTGGGCCTTATATGAGTGCTACGAGTAAATATGGGCCGATCTGCACAAAATTTGTAGATGTGATTTAGTTTCATTTATTACTCATTTGTGGTGAAATTTGTTTGCATACTTGCATAATTCAAAGATTTATGATCGGTAAACCCCAATTACGGGAGGACATTTCTATGGGGGCAAGGTGAAATAATGCACCGATTTCCACCAGTTTAAATCCCGTCCGTCCTTGGGCCGAAGAAATAGCGCGTGTGCGACCTGGACGCTGCACTCAAGCTTTACATCGACAGCCAGCCAGACGGAGGGACGGACGGACATCGTTAAATCGACTCAGAATCTCTTTCGGTATACTTAAATTTGGGTGTTGGACCAATATTTTTGGGCGTTACAAACATCAGCACAAATCCAATATACCCTCCGCACTATGGTGGTGTAGGGTATACATAAAACTATAATTTATAATTATAAGAAAATAAAAAATAGGTACATGTTTTAATCAAAAAAAAACAGGAAATATTTGAAACCGCACTTTATTTTGTGAGACAGTGTAGATTAATTTTGTGTGGTTTCTGACACAAAGTTTGAAGAAAGCTAAAATGTTTATTTTCAGTTTTCAGGGCAATTTCTACAGCCCTGCATCATTTCATATAATTTATTAAACGGAAACATTCTCTTAAATCTCTGACTCAAGATATAGACACATCAGATTGATTTTTTTTTGGACTGCTGACTTGCTTATTTGTTTTATAGAGTATGCGTGCATCCGTATGAGTTGTTTTTTTTTTTTGGTTTTTGTTTGTTATAAATTTCATTCATACTCACTTGTACGGTGCTACTCATAATAAGAATTCGAATTCGCATTTATATTATAAAACTGAGTGGAAATCGTATTAAAGAAAAAGATAAATGATAAACATTGCAAAAGATTAACAAACATTAATTAACAAGTGTCAAAATATGCAAATCAAACTGACAAAAATTGTTTCACCACAAAATAAATGGACAATTTGATTAATTACAAGCAGCAAAACAATAATAAATTACAAATAATACTCTACTAATAAAATTCTCACTACATACATATGTGAAAAAAAAACTG
The DNA here is from genome assembly GCA_916048285.2 of Bellardia pandia. Taxonomy (NCBI): domain Eukaryota; kingdom Metazoa; phylum Arthropoda; class Insecta; order Diptera; family Calliphoridae; genus Bellardia; species Bellardia pandia. The sequence continues at coordinate 53,993,188 of OU696531.1, forward strand.
TCTTTATATAGATCAGTTAAGAGCTTTAAAATAAATAATTTTCTCATTATTAAGAAAAAAAAATATGTACTCGTATGTTAACTCCCAATGACTTGTATTTCTTTTAAATTACCTTTTCTTCTGTTTTAAGAAAAGAAAAAAAAAGAGTTAAATTAAATGTAGCCATTTGAATTTTTTCTTGTCTATTTACTGTTATTTAATTGTTGGGATTTCATAATTTCTTGTATCTTGTAGCGTTTGTTTGTAAGTACGTATTCTTCAGTTTCATTCATAGGCGGATGTGAATAAATTCATTTCATAAGTAGCGTCAAGGTTTTTTCATTAATTTCAACTTGAAATTAATGGAGACACCGACAAAACGAAACAGTAAAATAAATATGTATGTATGTTTGTAGAAGAAGAAACCCCAAGATAAAGTAACAAAAAGTGAGAGATAATAAAATTAAATTAAATGAACATGAAGTACGTGAACAATAAAAAATTTACAAATTACCAACTTCTTTTATGTTTAATTTTTTTTTTTTTTTTTAAATACGCCCCAAATATTCGTGGGTACATAAATACAAAAATTCTTCTTATTAATGATTTCACCATTAGAAAAGAAATTCTTCAGCAATAACGTCTTCTTAGACCAGTTTCTATCTTCTAAAACAAAATAATTCTATATGTGTATTTATTGTGAATGTATGTATTTATGTTGAGAGTTGTTAGAGATAAGAATTCCAAATAAATTGTTTTGTATTCTTTTATATGAATTTGAACCCGGTCAAAAACCGTTAATAAATAAAGAGGTTATAACTTATAGTAATATGTATGTACATACTCGTATGTACATTTGTACATATGCAGATAAATATGTATGTGCATATGTATTGTGTGTGTAACAGTGACTGGCAACAGAAACTGTGGCAATATTTTGAAGTATGTATTAAACAATTATAGAATGTATGGGGAGTAAATGAACTGCTTAAATTATTTGACAAATACATTCAGTAAGATCCACTTGTGGACCAAAACTTGCGGACTTTGATATTATAGTTTGCAGTAGAAATTTATTTTTTTCACAAACTTCTTATCTTGGATCAATAAGGCTTTGCTTTCCATGCACTTATAAATGTAGAGAATATGGAATATGGACGATATGCTTGCTACAAATATACTATGTTCTTTGTAATCATTAATGTTTGTTACATGTACATTTATATTATTAGTTATTTGGTTTCATCTATATTGTCGATGTTATGATTGTGAAAATTCTAAGCACAACTAAATTATAATAACTATAAACAATTATTGTCATATTTTTAATAATGAGATGATGACAAGTTCTGCAAAATATGTTAATGAAGCTACAATCATAACCAGATCATGTCATTTACAAGTAATCATATTATGATTGAGCCAGAATGCTAGAGCTCAACTATAATATGATTTCCAATATAAACATAACAACATTATATCACATACCACATTTTACATATTCACATCGTCGTCGATACCAAAAGTACGTAACATCACTTTTTCACATTTTTACAGGAGAAGCAATAAAAATAGTGAAATAAAAAAGTACTTTGGGTATAGAAACATTTGACGGAATATGGAATTAAAAAAGATCAGCTTAAAGCGAAAGAAACTATGTATATTTTTCGAAATATTTTTTAAGTTATATTTTCTACGTTCTTTTGTGTTTGTGTTTTCTAAAACAAAATGACAAATCATCATAAATATTTTTTTTAACAAAAGTGTAAAAGTTAAAAATATGAAATATTTAATTTTCTAGTTCCTTTTTTAACGTCTATGAAAGATTAAATGCATTTATTTTTTTTCTTATTATATTTTGATAAATGGAATTAAGTTTTGCTAAAATAAATACTAACAATAACCCCCTGGCCCACGATGTCAAACGATAACGTTCGCTTAGATAAGACTTAGGACACAGATGAGAGAAAGGATTTCTGTAACAATATTTTGCGAAAAGTTACTCACAAGAACTGTAAAAATAATTCATGTTTCAAATTGGTACGAGAAACAAATAGAAACAAAATATATAGATACTTTAAATGCATATATGTACATAAATACATAAATATATACATTTTTTTTTTCAATTCGAAATACATTTTTTGCTTCAGACTTCAGGTGAGAAATTTTACAATGCGAGAAATACAGAAACGATCTACAGGAGTGGAAACTCTTAGTAAATTACAATACTGTTGTAGACATTTGACTATTTGGAGTAGCGAGCGATAAACGAACGAGTTTTGTCTTAATCGAAGAATGTAAGAAGATAGATAGGACAGTTGTATTTTAGAGTTCGGATAGACAACACTTTAAATTTTAAGCTAGCACATAATTTTTAAATAAATAAACTTATCATTATCTCCTTACCATTAAATTTTATGTAAAATATAATGAATATAAAAAATTGTTATTTAATATCTAAGTAGAAAAGGTTGAAAAGCCTAAACTCTTTATGAATCATGTTATTAATTAATTATTTGGAGCAAATATTATATAAATAAAGAATTGAATTGAATTAAAAAACAATTAAGAAAGTATAGTCGGTCAAGCCCGACCATATAATACCCTACACCCAGTATATGTATAAAACAGTTTTTCAGAAATGTGCGCTATATGGGAGATTTGACCTATTATGAACCGACCATCCAAAAATTTAGTGTCATGATTTCTGTGAATATAAATGTTGTGTATGTTACACGTTATCTCGATATAAATACTTTTAAAAGATTTATGGAGGTTAAAGTGATTTTCGGAAATGAGATTTATATGGGAGCTACGACTAATTATGGACGGATCACAATAAAATTGTACCGTATTGTTTGTATACATATAAGATATATTTGCATTAAATAGTATTTGGATACCAACATTTTTGAGTGAGTTATGCTCTTTAAAGTGCATTTCGAAAGTGGGCCTTATATGGTAGCTATGACTAATTGTGGACCGATCTGCACAAAATTTGAAGATGTGCTTTGGCTTCATTTACCACTCATTTGTGATGAAATTTGTTGGGAAACTTGCATAATTCATACATTTATGATCAGTGAACCCCAATTTCGGGAGGACATTTGTATGGGGGCCAGGTGAAATAATGGACCGATTTCTACCAGTTTCAATCCCATGCATCCTTGGTCCGAAAAAATATCATGTGCCAAATTTTATCGAAATATCTTCAAAATTGCGACCTGTACTCTGCGCACAAGATAAACAGCCAGCCAGCCAGCCAGACGGACGGACGGACGGACGGACATCGTTAAATCGACTCAGAAAGTGAGTCTGAGTCGAACGGTATACTTTAAGGTGGGTGTTGGACCAATATTTCTGGGCGTTACAAACATATGCACAATGAGGGTATAAAAACTTATAATTAAATAAGAAAATTAAAAAGGTGTTCTCATAAAAAAATCCCTGCATATAATTCAACAGCAATGCTTAAATCCAATCGATGATCGTGTTGTTTAATTATGGGCACGACAAACATATTATTTCTTGGTGTGTAGAAACTTATATACATACATGACACTTTCAAGTCGCAGTCTCCCTAAATTAGAAACTATTAGGGTTAATTCTATTAGAGCATGACAAAAATGCTACAATCCTTGAAAGCTGAATTGAGTAAAATTTGTGATATTTTCAGTCAACGTAATCGTGTGAATCGAGAAAGCTGGTGTGAATTTAAACGATAAAATTGACCCATTTTGGCTTCTGAAAATCCAAGAGCAATTATAAAGGCTTCTTAACATCAACAATGATAAACCTGCAACTTCATTATGAGCTATGTGCTCTGGAGACGTGATTGACCAATTTTTTCCAAAATTTAGCTGGAAATGAGGTTTCACTGGTTGGATCACACTAACGAGACATGTTAACAGTTAAATTTTTGCCTATATTCGAGGATGTGAATAACACTGATACGTGGCTTCAACAGGAAGACACGACAATAATTATATGCAAACCAAATTTTCCGATTGTATAATTTCAATAAATTCAGCTATTAATTGGCCCCTCCTATCATGTGATTTAACACTACTGTATAATTTTTTATAGGGCTATATTAAGGATTCAGTCTATACAGGGTCAATCCAATCGATTGCAGCCTTAAAACTCAAAATCCGTGACGTGTTTATCGAAATAGAGCCGCTATTTTTACAAAATGTGATTAATATCTGTCCAATATCAGTTTTTATTTATAAGTCTTGTTTCACACTCTTCAGTTTTAGCTGACCAGTTTTTCTTCAATTCGCGTCTGAACTTGACATTTCATGCACACACGTCAATTAAATTTTTATGAAAAAAGAAAGAAACCTAGTACCGTCAAGTTTGCACCCGTTTTATTCTCTTTTCCCTTCTCATCCAAAAATACTTGCCTTGACGAGTCAGAATTGAAGAGTGTGAAAGCGGACTAATTGTCAAACCTGAATAATTAAATGATTTTCATATAAATTCTTTGATTTAGTTTGTTTCGAAATAACAAAGTTCTCAGTAATTTCAGCTTTTCAGTAATTAGCAAAACAATACTTTGTATGACCAAAGTAAAATTGTTCTCTAAATATTTATGCTTGACTTGATATATCAAAAACCTTGTTGGTGTTCTTCGGAATTATGGAATTGTTCGTACAGGGTGGCTCAGAAAGACCGAAGTGGTGTGAATTCCTTATAACTTTTTTATTATAATTTATTTTTTTTTTTCTTTTCTTTTCAGTATTTTGTAACGAAGACTTGGACAATTTATAATGGAGCAATACAATAAACCGTCTGGTTGCAAATTTTCGACAGCCAGGAGCAGTAAGGAACCTTCCTGGTTCCGTTTGGTGAAAGAATAATTTCTCGTAGAAGCAATTTTAATTGACTTCCGCGTTCCCCGGATTTAACCGCTCCAGACTGTTTCCTTTAGGGTTATTTAAAAGGGAAAGTTTATGTTAATAAGCCTAGGACTATTGAGGAGACGAAATTAACAACATAACACCGGAAGTTTTGCGAAAGGTCATGGAAAATGTGTTGGAAAGAGCACATTTGTGCGAAGCAGAAAATGGCCACCACTAAAAATATTCCCTATAAATTTACTGTATTTAAAAAACAAAAAATTAAAAAAATATGTCTTTCTGGGCCACCCTGTATAAAGGTTATTTAATATCTCATGATTTTTCGCATTCACTTGTGCCTCACTCTCGCTCTTGCCAACGGGCAAGTAGAAGTTGGCTTAGCATTACTTTAAGGATTATTTTTGAGCTGAAACATATTTGAGAAATATGTATGTTTACTCGTGAAATTTGCATTCTGTGAGTGCCTTGCATTGTAATGACCTGTAAAAGCTGGTTCAGTATAATTTTCTAAAACTTATTTTGATAATACACATATACAAATATTTTCGGACATCAGGCCCACTGTTAGCCAAAAGTTTCATAACACCGCCAAGTAATTCATATTTAATGACTTCAAATAGTATTGTATGTCTGATATAGCTGAAATTTAATGTTTGATACATTGCAAACATTCAGTCAAATACACACATATACGCATATTAAGGTGTTTTAAACTAAAATGAAGAAGTGTAAATGGCATAAGTTACTTTAGCACTTGTAAAGCCCCCCAATAACAACAGCTTTCAACACACCAAAAATAACAACAACATAAAAATCACCGACAACATCCTCATCCTCATAATCATCATCAGTACGATGATGATCAACAACATCAGCATAAACATTAAAAGTCTGTCTCAAAATCATTCGACCATATAGTTTTAACTAACCAACCAGCAAAATAACTTTACAAACTAAGAAAAAATAACAAAACAAAACCAGATAATGCAACATTCAAACATTAAAATCAGGGACACAAAACACAGCTTAGCTAAAACTTAACTTGACTTAAGGCTGAACAACTGAATAACTGAACTCTCGTAAGTAGTACGTACATCTTTCAACCAGAGAGTTAAGCATCACAATGATGTCGCTCTAAACTCTCGAGTTGATTTGTTTTAATGTGCATTCGAGAGTGTCTTTTTTCTAGAGTTTTTCTTACATTTGGTGGGTTTATTTTACTAACAACTGCTTTAAAAAGAGCTGGAGTGCAAAGTGGCAATATGACCAAGAAAAATACAAAAATATAACGAATAATAAAAACCTGTGGTATGAATTGTGATTGTTTGGGTTTGTGCGCAAACGCAACCAAATCTACAGTAACATTAAATATCGTTGTAACAACTTAACGCTTCATATAGATATTTCAGTTTTAAGTAATAAATTTATACACAGACACATTTAACTAGCATTAAGATTGGTTTTAGCTGCAAACACACTAAATCGTGCACTGAGAGTAAAATCAAGCAAAACTTAAAATGTTTAACTTTAATATAAGTAGTTTGTTACTAAATAGACATCCATTACTATATACATTACCCAGTAATAGCTGGTTTTTCTGTTTTGCATTACTGGGATCTAAAGAACCAATTGAATTTCCCAAAGCCAAACCTTCTTTGAGTTTTGTTTCTCTTGTTAAATAATGGACCGATTCAGAGCAAAGTTTTTTTTATATTTGTGCAAAAACCACTCAATTTACAAATATTCTGACTTAAGGTCTTAAATTTAAAATCATTGTTCACTCCGATATTTCAGACACTTTGTTTCTGCTCTCCAAGAAATGTTAAATATCAAGTATTAGAAGAATTTTCAACGTGTATCTTATATGTACGTATGCCAATAAAACAATTTATATCTGTACGTGTGCAATTGTTTAAATAAAAGCCCTGCAGTTCACATGATTTGTCCTACATTAAAGCTTACATTTTCCAGTAAAAGCCACAAACTATTTCCAAGGCTTCTAATGAAAGGATTAATGTCGTAGTGAAACGCTTAATCAACATCCTCTTTGAAATCTGTCCAAGAGCAATATTTTTACTTACTTTAAGAATCACAATTTCTGACTTTAGCACTGCAGGTTCGTTTAAAAGCATTAACTAACGACCATGATTTAAAGTCAGATTTAAATACAGTTTTATTTCTATTTTATTGTTTTGTATTGCAACTACATATTGAGCTTTTTCCTTTTCTTCTTCTGGTTTTCTAGATTTTTACAAAATGTGAAATAGTTGAGCTGCAGAATGGAGAGAGAATTATGGCGAAAATAAAACAATTATAACGTCTAATGCTTAACGCAGGCATTATAAAAAAAAGTAACGCAATACACGCCCCACTTAATGACTAAAATATGAATTCGTTATTGTATTTGCTGTCCTACACTGAGAGCAAAATGTTCTTGTAGTTTACATCAACTTTAAGAGGATAAATGAGAAAACTGGCTTAATATGTCATTACTAGGGCATGCATTCGAAAACTGATGGTGCAATTTCTTGTCCATAATTATTCCTATTTTTCTGAATAACTAGAAATAGAAGAATCGGCATTAAATATTTGTGTACCCTACACCACCATAGTGGGGTGAATACATTGGATTTGTGCTGATGTTTGTAACGCCCAAAAATATTAGTTCAACACCCACCTTAAAACCGATCGATTCAGAATCATTTTATTGATTTAAGAATTGAAGATATTTCGATAAACGTATTGCAACAAATGTCTCCAAAAATAAGTTTCACATGAAGCCTAATCTTATCAACAAAAAATTTTGTGCAGATCGGTCCATAATTGAGCATATAAGGCCCGCTGCTGAAAATCACTTTCAAGAGCATAACTCTCTTAGAAATATTGGTATCTGAATCACATTCAACATAAGCCTGTTTCATATACACAAAAATCATTTGGCCAATTTTGTGTTGATTGGTCCATAATAGAGCCCATTTCTGAAGATCTGTTTTTACACATATGTATATTGCGTCTAGCGTATTATATGGTCGTGCTTGACCAACTATACTTTCTTACTTGTTTATTTTGTTTTTATATAAAATTGGCAAAAATCATTGCCGGCAGCACGGATTAGGCACAGAAATATTTGTTTTTACGTATTCTGGCGTATTTTTTTTATCAATTTTAAATTTTAAGTTCAAGTTTTAAAACAGCATTTAAATATATTTATCTTGTTTATTATATCTTGTTTCAATACCCAGTCATTTGTTATTAAACTTTATAATTTCAAAACTCAATGTGGCCATTATTAACATAACCTTTTGCCATCTTTGCGGCAATATGTACAATAAGGATTCCGCGCCAAAAAAAACTGCTCATCTTTTGAGGCCAAGAACGAAGTCTTAATTTACACGAAGCAATTTTTATTGAAAATATTGATACAAAATTTTCCTTGAAATTTATTCGGTGAAAGTGTAAGAGAATAAATCATATACTGATCATGATTTGCTTCAAAATGATCTTAATAAAATAGAGCTTAACCTAAAGAAATGTAAATACATGCGGTTTTATAGAAATAATTTCTTAGCGGTCAACTATTACCTCGGTAATCATCATTTGGATCTTGTCGAATCATTTATTGATCTTGGAAACCTACTTGACATAAAATTAAACTTCATACCTCATATAACTTAAACTTGCTTTTATAAAGCGGTGGGCTAAGGAATTTTGTGATCCATACATAACTAAACAACTGTATGTATCGCTAGTTAGGCCCATTCTGGAATATGGATCCATCATATGGGATCCTTATTATGAGATTTATAATGAACAAATTCAGTCCGTGCAAACACAATTTTTGCTTTTTTGTCTAAGAAGTTTTGAATAGAATTACTATAATTTACCATCTTATACGAGCAGATTGGCTTTAATCAAATTACCCACCTTCGTCGTATTATGTTAAATGTATGTTTTATGTTGAATATTGTAAATGGAAATATTAATTGTGAATATTTTTTAAAATTTGTAAAATTTAATGTTCCACGTCGTAATTCTCGATACTAGAAGCCTTTGCATGTAAAATTCTGTAGTACAAATTATGCTGATGCAGACCCATTTGTTAGAATATGTAGACAATTTAATGATTTATACCAATTTGTTGTTTTTTTTTTTTTTTTTTTTTTTCTAGTATTATTAAATGTAAAGTTATTGTCTTCCAAAATTTTTAAGTTTCTTTTCTTTAAGTAAAAATAAATTTCTTTTGTTACAATCAAGTGTGTACTCGTCTTATCTTCCTCTCACAACGATATCGAAAAGGCCAATCAGCTTAGCTTAAAGAATTGCTTAGTGTAAATTGGGACGAATCAAGCAAGTTTACGATATCCTCTTCTAAAGCGAAGCTTATACTTGAGAGATCATTTTGCATCGTCTGAAACAATTAGAAGTCGGACGGGGCAAGTTCTGGACTATAAGGCGGGTGAGGCGAAACTGACCCACCACTTATTTCTAAATTGTTTTTAATTAACAGGTATTACAACATCTAGCATTGGTCATGATGGAACGTTACGCTTTCATGTCTGGCCGCATATTCGGATTTAGAAGCTATCAGTCCATAATTGGTCAAATTCTACTATGCCACCCATAAATCTCTTGTAAATAATGTTATTGACATCAAATTACACTAAAATATACTCTGTTTCTTAACTTGTTGTAAATATGGAAAAATGTTCTTCTAATTTTATAAATTGTTAAATTACACTCAAGATTATTATGAATATCAGCCAAACTCTGTAAATTATGGTGAGAATTAGTAATTAAATCAATTATAAATGGTTAAAAGTAGAAAAAATTTTGAAAATATTTAAAATAAATTGTAAAATTGTCTTTCAAACAATATATAAAATACTAATAAAATTTAGACTAAGACTGGATAGAAAACACAAAATAAGTATAATCTATTCCTATAACTACTCGTAGTGTAGTTTTTCTATTTCTTATTATGTTTAGATGGAGGGTATTAAAGATTCAGCACAGTCGAATATTGCACTCGAACTTGTTATCTTTTTTCATGATAATGTTATGCAAATAAATCAACAACATTGATTTTTATTGTTTGTCGATTATTCTTCTAACTTTTAACTACCGTTAGCGTATACAAGAAACTAGCGCATTAAGAACGTGTGATGCGTTTATATAGAGAAACGTGTTGCCTTTTCGATAGTATAATTATTTTCTTCAAATTATGTTTTTTTTTTCAAGTTTAGCTGTCACTCATTTAAACACATTTATGCAAGAATGATTTCGGGAAAATACTGGAAATACCAGCTTAGCCGGGGAGGCCATTTGCCATATATTAAACATAATCATATCTTAAGTATTTATAATAAATAAAATCGGTTTGCGACTTTTTACAAATCTTGTGTAAATTTCGAAATACCCTTTAACATTTCTATTCCGCATTTAATTTATTTTGAGAGCTAAATATTCAATTTTATCGCCCTTAAAATTTCTTCAAGTGCAGATTTTGAGCTGTGACTCTTTTTGTCGTTTTATTATTGTAGTTTTTTCATGTGCTAATGTACAAGTTATTTGCACATCTATTGCACACATAAAGGGGCGCAGTAAGTAACATGATGTCGGTTAAGTTTTTCCATATATTTTTCTTCACTATTTTTTAACTTTTTGCAAAAAAATAATCAAACAAAAAAAAAATAAAGTTTAGAAAAACTAAAATAACAACGATAACAAAAAATCAATGTTGTTGACGACGACAATAACAGCAGCAAATGCAGTTTTTGTCTGTATGTATTTCCACTGTGCCACATATACGCCGCTGTATGGCTGGTGTCATTTTTGTTTTTGTTGTTATACACAAAATAAAATCAGCAACATGCTACATTCACAATTCAACCGACAATAGCAATAGCAAATATAGTAAATAATAGAGAAAAAAAAATTAAGTTAACAACAAAGCACAATGGGACGCGGAAAACGCAGTTATGGAAAGTGTAACAAAAAAATATTTGAAAAATGCTTTAAACTTTAATTAAACTTTCCAAAAATTAAAAACAAATACATATAATTAAAGAAGCTTAGAGTCATAGAGAGGAAGGGGAGGGCTTGTAGCAGAGGATCATGTAAAGGATGAATATCAACGTGCTGCCAGTTTCGAAAACATTTAAAGAAATTATTATTTTTAGTTGAACTGTTAATTTTTCAATTTTTGATCATTTTTAGTTGGGCTCGAGTTCATTAAATTTAAATAATTGTTCTTAAAGTATAAATGCAAACAACTTTAAGTGATACACATAAAACATGTCGATGAAAGTGGACAAAAAAACATAATAAACAAATTTATTCAGGTGTTCAAGACGAACTCTTGACAGAAAGAATACGAAAAACCTGAAGAAAAAGAAAGCAACATGTAAATAAATTTGAAAAAAATTAATTTTACAGCAAATTTCGAACCACCGGTAACACTGGTTAAAAGATTGATGTTTGTCTGTTGGCTAGCAGGCACCGCAGTGGTGCAGAGTTTAGAACGCATAGAATTCTGATAAAAGATGATGGTGATTCTTGAAACATGCAAATTCAACAACCCAGGTTCGATCCCCAGCTGAGCCAAGAAAAATTATCAATAAAATTTTAATAAGATTTCATGTTGTAAAAACAATTCCTACCTTCAGTAAAAATAATAATTTAATGAAAATTAAATTTAATGAACTCGAGCCCAACTAAAAATTATCAAACATTTAAAGAAATTTCATTTCATGTTTTATAATTTTTTATTTCATTAAAGAGATGAAGCACAATCTTTATTAATGGTAAAATGTCCCCTCAAAACTATTACGAAAATCAAATAATTACTCCACTTATCATTTCAATACAATCCCTGGTGCAACATTATCGTTGTCGTCGTCGCCATCGTTGTAGCTGTAATAGTCACCGTCGTCATCAACAGCAATGCTCATGATGATGATGATGATGATGGTGATGACGATAATGTTGCTGACGACGTTGAAAATCTGTTTGTATTTAGTAGAGTATAAAATGAAGTAGTTGCGCGTTAAACATAAAATCAGTTGACCTCCATTGACCTCGTTTCGCTAAAGTTTGCTTATTTTATTATTATTTTACTATGTTTTTTTTACACTCTTCAGTTTTCATACAAATACACACATTCATACACATTCATGTCTGCTATTATTTTTCCCAATAGTTGTTATAAAAAGCTTTCTTTCAGTTTTATTGATCGTTATTATTTGAATTTTGTGTGTTTTTTCTTTTGTATATTTGCTTAAAGGAAAACAAACATTAATTGATTTTCATTTGAGTGGCTAAACATTTGCTTTATGGCTTTTATACGGAAACTATATAAACAGTGAATATAACTGAAATTCACAGAAACGAAAGGACTTTTAATGGGCCTGTAAATGGTCAAGTCGGTTGCTTGATGTTTAATACAGTTTGTTAGCCAAGAGTGGTAATTTATCGCTTATGAATTTGGAATGATTTTTGTATCACTAGTTGAAATATTATTTGTTGCTTTAATACTGGTAATGTTTATTTGAGTTTAGTATAAATTTAATGGTACATATTTCTTTAATTAGAAATATTTATATAGTAAGTTGATTTCAAGCAGGATTTTAATTTGCTGCAATTTATGCAGTAAAGTGTTGTCAAACAAAAACAACTGTCGGTATAGGATTAGTAACAATGGAATATTTTACAAGATACCAAAACGTTTTTATTGTTGAACATTGATTGCGACAGTATAACAGACTTGTTTCTTAATAAATTGGGTGATATTGATGTGAATGACAACCTAACACTATTGAACTTCTTTGCATTAGATTATTTGAATTCAAAGCCCACAAATAACCATACGCTAAGGATTTCAACTATATTTATGCAAAGAGGTCCTGGAAATATTCTACAAAAGAGCGAACGAAGCCTTGTATGCTTTGCAGTTTCTGATTGCAAGAAACCGAATTCATGGGCTTGGTTTCCTCTCTAAGGGAATTACTGGCAAAGACATGTTAATAAAAATTGTGTCAGAAATATTGAGTGTATAACTAACAAATGCAGAGTTTTTTCAAATTTTTGGTCTTTTTTTTTTTTTGAAATATTCATACAATATAAATTTACTCACAGTGTTGGCCATTTTCGCATCTTTCTAGTAACATACGGATTCCACGTTAAAACAATTGCTAATGTTTTAAGGCCAAGAACGAATAAGAACATTTTGGGTTCCCTGTTCTAAAGTGAAGCGTATCCCAAAGAGAGCGTTTGGCATCTAAGTCCCCGTTTACACAGTCGAACATTTGGAAGAAATACACTTATCTTGGTAGAAAATTATGGGTGGAGAAGAGAGAATCAATTTTGTGTTCAGTGAACATGCTTTGTTGACATTTTCTTTGCTGGAATTTACTACAAATTATTACACAGCACTTATAAGAGAAATGTTAAAACAGCAACTAATAATGAAATGTGTCTAACAACATTGTTCGACAGTGTGACCGCGAATGAAAAAACAAAAGAGAATTCCAGATGTTTTTCTTCCAAATGTTCGACTGTGTAAACGGGGACTATTGAAGCAAATAGTAATAATATTGAAGCATAATAGTAATAAATCCCGAAAATTTTTATTTGTTTAAAAGATCCAGACAATTATTTTTACTTGCTTTTTTGGCATACACCAATATAAAACATATACACTTAACATAAATCAATGTGAACAGAATGGTTGCAATTCAATAAATAAATAAGTTTGCGATTAAAATTAATTTTTTATTTGCTTTACTTAAACAAATAGTTGTAATTTTAAATCCGATTAAAGTAACAGTTGAATCCCTTTGTCGCAGTGATATGAATCTCTGTAAAGCCGATGCTGCACTTTCATTTATGCTAAAAGAGGTATCAAAAATTAAATGATGAACTGGTTAAAGCTCTCCTTAAAATAATCCGAGAAAGAAGAACGATTTACTCAACACTCTTAAATTTTTTGAAAAACCCAAAATTGAAATCAGAATTTGATAACAACATAGAAATGTTTGTTATTAGAAATGAGTTAAAAACGTCGATTGCTCATTTTTAAGGAAATGAGATCTGTGGCTCACCTTCAAATTATTCTGATTCGGATTTATCAATGATTGAGGAAACAAATGATGATTCTAATATTTCAATCATAAAAAAATTTAATAATGCAATTGAAATGTGCAGAAGTCCAAACAAAACACCAAATAATGTCCGTAATGGTATGGAATCAAACATTGAAAAACAAATTTAATTATTTATTTCCGGGGGTGAGAGATGACTGTTTGCCCACAAGCGTTGATTGTTTTCGTCAGCATCATATATTAGTAACAAAATTAGATCAAGATTATCTGATGACACTTTAGATGCCTTAATATTTTTAAGAAGCCTTTTAAAGAACGATCATTAATATTCTATTATTTTTCAATTTATAAATATAGAAATTAAAAGCCAAATGACATATAATTTTTGTCAACCTAATAATTTATACATATGTATATGTATGTACAGTGTAAAAAACTATGTAAAGTAATTTTGTTTTTAAAATTATTAAAGGTTTATAAACTTTTAATAAATGAAAAAAAAACTATAGCTTTGAGACAATTTTTTGTTTTTAAACAAATTGATATTAAATATATGTTACATTTTTGTTTCTTTATTACTTTAATTCAATGAACTAATTTATTTGTTATATTTTTATATAAATTTATGAATTAAATAAATAGTCTTTTCATTAATATTGTAATTTTTTTTAATATGAAACAAAAACCCCGAAATCCCGATTCATTCATTTGTGAAATCCCAAATCCCGGTATTTGAAAAACCAGTCCAGTTTGGTGTCCCGAGTATGTACATGCCAAAATTATACTGCTGGATTTTGAGAATATCAGTTTAGGTGGAGGGTATTTAAGATTCGACACAGCCGAATATTGCACTCTAACTTGTTCAAATTAAAAAAGTAAAACAAATCTTTTCGCATATGAGGCTTTCTTGGCACAAAATTCGAAATTGTCGAAGCAAAAATATTTGTTGTTTACACTATAAAATTCAATAACTTACTGAATGTTCAAAATGACATATATGTAGGTTACTTAAAACTGCATTCAAAAAAACTACGCATTCCCGCATTTTTAAGTTTTTAAGTTAGACATCCAATATATGAAGATATACGATTACATAAACTTAATTACAATAGTTATAGATGTATGTGTATGATTGCTGTAAACATGTGAATCGTAACTTTAACATAGTATGGTTGGTGCAATCATATAAATACTTACAGTGACCATAATATTGTTAAAAAAAAACTAGTAATAATTTTGAAATGATTGCAGTGATCATGTATAACAATAGAAAACTGCACTGATTTACTATTGATACAGTCACCAGTACTAGTGACTTATAATGCCCCAGACAATACTAACTACTATAAATATTTAGCATGTGCGTGTCATTGAAAATCCACCACTGACATACATATGTGGGTACTATTGACAAAGTAGTTCTTTTAGGAACACATTTTAGTAATGCTTGCCTGCACTTTTGGTACTTCTCTGAAATAGAAAATGATTTTTTTTAACTTTTTTAACTTTTGGAGTTTTATTAAAAAAAAATTAAACACTAACAGCGTTATGCATAATAAAAAGTTGGTAGTAACTGTTTATAAACTGCGGTCAACTAGCTGCTAACTAGAATATGGATTTGACTTTGCCGTTTCTTGGCAAGATGTTTATTCATGAACAATTTGCAAACGTCTGCTAACTTTAAAAAAATCAACTCTGAAAATGAATGATGCCACTACTAAAATTACTACATATTTTTGTGTATATCATCCCTGAATTTGACATTTAAAGTTTGTTTATAAAAAATAAAAATTTGCAAAGCGTTAAAAATATTTTATAGTTTAAAATGAAAGTGCCGGTATTAAATAAAACAAAAATAGAAAAAACGAAAAGATCGGCAAATTGGCAACAGGATGAAAACAGCTGAACAGCTGTTTATCAAAACATGGTCAGTATTTGGTAACACGCTAACAAGTGTTTGGCAGTTTGTTAACCGTAGTTTGATTGCACTCTATGCACACTTCATGCCAATTTTTTATTATGCATAACGCTGTCAAAGGCTTTTCCTTATTAAAAATATATTAGAAAACACCCAGAGTCGTTGGCGGGAATTGAACCCGCAAACATCTGAATGATAGTACGTTTAATAATAACCATAGTGCCGCCGCCATAAATTTTTTTCTTATCAATGACAAATAAAACAGTCACCAAAATAGTAGACAAAAGTGGTGAGTTGTAGACACTTGTCCCCAGGTTTCCTTCTTGGAGGCTATCGAAATACATACTAGAGAATTTGTAGAAGATTATGTTAACAAATAAACGAGATTTACAAATAAAACTAAAATTGTTACAGATACCAAAACTGCTAAAACAAATGAAAAAATTAATAATGTATTTTGAGTTTTCCATTAAAAAGGCCAACAAACAAAAGCTCTAACTACCTAATATGTACTAGTAGGTTTCGTAACAAAATATTTCTTAAATCTCAAACAAACAAACAAGAAATGAAATGGTTCAAAACAATTTAATAATATTTAACACAAAATGTTTGTACAAACAAACATACATATGTACATACAGTAAATGAGAAATAAACAAAGTGAAGCGAAAATAAAACACAACTATTTCATGACAATCAACTTATTTCCGCCTTCATCACAGCAGCAGCAGCAGCAACAACAGCTAAAACAATTCAAAACTTGGGATACAAAAGAAAAGTAACAACAACAACAACAGCGGCAACAACAACAGCAACAACACAAACAATATGATCGTAGTTTGGTTGGTGGTGAGTATGTACCATAAATCTAACACCTTATGAAATAATAAAAACTTTCTATTAATGTTTTCGTTTCATTTCTTTCTTTTTTTGTTTTTTTTTGTACATAAAACGTCCAAGTTATACAAATAAAAAGCAACACCAACCAAAACAATTTCACTACAAAAAAAAAAACTAAACTGAAACTAAAATAAAAGTAACGAAATTATTTACAAATAAATAAAATTAAGAGAGTGAAAAAAATAAAGTTGCTTGTTTTCATTAAAACAAAAAAAAAAAAACACACACAACAAACAAACACATCAATGAACAAAAAATTAAACATTTTAAACAATAAAAAAGTTGGATTGATGTAAAACTGAATGACGGCATGAATGAAAAAATGACAGGTCGGTATGTAAGTGAAAAAAAGCAAATGTTACAAAGTAAAGCAGCAACATATACTCGTATATGAATATGTCGGAGTTTGTAGGTACATACATAAATACATACATAAATACATACATGCATACATACATTTGTATCTTGGTAAAAGTTTAAGATGTTTTTTTAAAGCCAAAAAAAAAAACACAGAAACAGAAACAATAAAAATAAAACGCATACTTATTTGACATGGCTCACAGTTAACCAATCTACCAGCAAAAACAACAACAACAATAGTAATCAAACTGACATGTAACAAAAATATTTGAACCCACCATCTTCGTCTGCACCAGCAATGTGATACCAACTTCAAAGCACAACCAGGTGAAGGAAGATAATAAGAAATTATAAACGTGACAACAGCAACAGCAATAACAACAATGACAGCAACACACTCAGAAAAAAAAGCAGGCCGCTGCAGCAACATCATTAACACCAACCAACAAAAATGTTCTTTATCTTACACTAATACATACTTAACAGGCAATATAAATAAATGACAAAATACAACAAAAAAAAAAAGAAAACGAATTTAAGAAAATCTACTTTGAAATTTAGCCAAAAGTTTGATAGATACTTGGACTATCTTCTATAGGAAATATACATATATCTGTGATATCTTCTTCGACAATCTTCTATAAAAATATAAAACTTTTTAAAATTTCGAAACGTATCTTACGAATTATGAAAAACTAATGGCCTATTTCACGATGTCGAAAGATAACGTTCGCTTAGATAAGACTTAAGACACAAACTTTTTATCGTATCTATTTTTTACTCAATCAAGTTTGTTTATTCCACAATCAAGTTTGTGTCTTAAGTCTTATCTAAGCGAACGTTATCTTTCGACATCGTGAAACAGGGGGCAAATAGATTTATAGGTTCCGGTAAGAGTTACAAATAAAATCTAAATGAATAAATCGTTTAATAATTGGAGTCTTAAAAATTTAAATTTTTTTTTTTAGTTTAGTTTAGTTCGTTTGGCAACATCTCTATTGATCAGTGCTGCCAGTATTTTTTTAGAGCTTATCCCCAATTTTTGATTTGTCATCCCCAAAAATCCCCAAACTGATTTTTTTTTGATTCAAAATTTTTTTTATTTAAAAAATAATATAAAAATAATAATAAAAATTAATTTTTATCGATAGCTACATACATATATTAGTATTCAATCTAATTAGATTCGTATTTATAAATCTTGTAAAAAAATACATAATTTTTAATATATAGAAGTATAAAAAATTATTTACCAGAGTTTAGCATTTCAAAAACTTCAGAATCAAAATCTTCTGATTCATCAGCCTCAGAAATTTTGTTGTACATATTGCTTGTATTAAAAAGCTTTAGCATTTCAGCAGATGGATTAAATTTCTCAAAACAAATTTAATTATTTTTAAAGTATGTGTTTATTCTGAGAAGTGCTTCCAATAATTCATATTGCATTTTGTTACGTATTTTTGTTTTGGTAGTATTCATTATTGAAAAAACGCGTTCAACGCAAGCGTTACCCTTTAAAAATATACTCGTATATGTACATATATTTCAAACCTTTTGCCCAATCTTCGCGTTCCCAAGAAGCTTTATGATTTTTGTTAATAAAATTAGTATTTGCAGCCATTTTAAACCGTAAAAAATATATTTTTTTTTTATATATTTACATACTTCTTTTTTTATTAGAAACCCTACACTAGAAATAATAAGTCCCCTTTTACAGTTGAGAAATTGAAAGACAGACAGACGAAGTTTGTAGGCGATGTATTGAAGAGGAAGAGTGTGCGGTAGCCCTCTACTGTACTGGACATTTTAAGACATTTTTCGTTTACAGTTTCCACCCTTTGCATTTTTCATGTTGTTGCTTCACATCATTTTTCTCACTTTAACGCGCGTATTGCAAATATAATTAAATTTATTAACCAAATAGATTTATTGATAGCAAAAACTTTATAATTAACGGTTGTTTGAATATGTTTTTTAATTTCTTTTATTTTCAATGCGTTTTTATAATAAAAATTTCCACAACAATCAACAAAGAAGAAGAACGAAAAAATAAACAAAAAATTTCTGTCTGTCTATTAATTTCGCAACTCTAAAAGGTTTAGGCAAGTTCAAAGCGGAATGAAAAAAATGTCTGTCTTTCAATTTCTCAACTGTAAAAGGGGACTAACACACATTTTTAGACTTGCCAGACGCACATTTTTTAGCTCCAAAATCATTCTTGTTACCATCACTTTTAAAAAAATATCCCCAAAAATCCCTTAAAACTGTGTTGTCATCCTCAACAAATCCCCGGATCCCCAAGATGAAATTTTTATCCCAAATCACGACAAAAAATCCCCAATTTGGGGATAAATCCCCTAAACTGACAACGCTGCTATTGATTTAGATTATATTTTTGGTCGGATCAGGAATTGTATGCTTGCCATGACAATTGAATCCGGAATGAACGACCCTCACTTAGTCAAATATTGCTTGCGTTTTAGGAATAGGCATTACAATAACAATTCTCTAATATGAAGTAATGACGTCAGACTCAATGAAATTATTTCTACTGAGAGCTCTAATAACCTTTTTAACTACACGTGCATGAAATAATATATTTGAAATATTTTCAGCTCGGTTAGTGCTTTCCGGCAAGTGATTGTAAATAATACAGCTAGAAGCAAGTTTCATCAACCAGTTCACACCATGATTCGACCCGAACATAATTTAACAACACGATTACTCACAATGTCTTAAATTTATTTTAAAGTTTGCTGTTTTTATTGTTACACACTCTCAGAATGGTTTGGCAACGAGGAGTTCTATTTTTTCGGCCATTGTTGGATATGACATTTTCTCATCCTTTTGGTAAGAGATTCCTCACCAAATAACTGCTCATCTTTTGAGGCCAAGAATGAATCAAGCCAATCTCAGATACTCTATTTTAAAGTGAAGCGTATTCCCGAGAGCAATCTGCTTTCATCGAAATAAATAGTAGTTGGCCGGTGTAGGTTAGGTTAGCAGGCGGCCGTAGCAATATACAGCTGACTTTGATCCACTGCACTGGTCCTTGTGTGTTGCCTGAAAATATGTGATTGTAGAAAAGAGATGGATAGCGATAGAAAGCAAGTAAGACAGATCGAGACAAGAGAGAAATGAAGATTTCGGTTCCATAGAGTTACAGAGAAAAGATGAAGTAGGTTAGTGAGTTCCACCATAAAGGGTTTATGTATTCGATTGCAGTAGCCAATTGCTTCATATCTGATATTTCAGAGAGACTATTAACTATTAAAGGGTTGGGCGGGGTAAGGCAATACTTTCCTATGTGGCCAAGTGTTGTCATGTTGGAATATTACGCTTTCATCTCTGGCCAATGTTCACTTAAAACTAATTAGTTGCATTCGGTACAGGTTCCCTGTGATAGTGTGGCCCGATTTCAGCAGCTCATAATAGATTGGACCCTTTTGGTCCTACCAAATACAGAGCATTACCTTAACAACATGGATATTTGGCTTTGGTGTCAATTTAGCTAGTTGGCCGGTATTCACATACGATCTCTTATGCCTTGGGAAAGGGAACTGATACAAAACTAGTCAAGTGATTTGTTCTTTGATGGCAGAATGCAGTACTTGAATCGGAATATACAAGACATTGGTTCAACTGATATGGGCTCAGATAAACCAAACGATTCATGACTGTGTCAAAACGTAAATTCCAGAAGTTTATATCGCTCGGAAAAGTTGAATGAATTACTTTCTAGAAAATGTTGGCAAAATATTTGCTTCCTACATTGCCTGAATATGCTATGATGTAGTTTTTAGACTGCACAAAATATAATATGGGTCATAGTGCATATAGACTTCCTACTACTAAAAATAGGAAACAGTTAAAAATCAAACATTTTATTGTTAAAAGTCTTAGAACATGACATTTTCCTACAAATGGGAAATTTAATATTTTACAAATTCTAAAACAAATCACTAGTTTTAGGGATATCACATAGTTTACATTTACATAATCACCCGCATCGTGAATAAAAATTCCACATGCAATTTGTTCCCTTTTCACATTTTTCCTATTAAAAATCAATGTTAAAAAAATAAAAGGGAACAAATTTCATGTGGAATTTTTATTCACGATAGGGGTGAATGTTAAGCGTTAGTTTTTATGAGAAAATTTATAAATCCATATCAGCATAATTTCATTGGATTCTAACAAATTCATTCATTAATTCGTCGTTATAACACTCTTAAATGGTTATTTACGCCTTAACAATAATAAAAAGCTAATATAAAAGACAATGCAACTCAAGTAGAAAGCTCCTCTGTTTTTCAAGTTGATTTCTCAATGTACTTGTTTTGTTTACACACAACTAATGATGATGATGATCATCACCAGCCATATTATTCGCCAGATATTCACTTGAACAAATATGTGTATGGCTGTATGTTTGCAATTAGTAGTTATTATTTAAAAAGTTTATTTTTGTTGTATGTATTATTGTTTTGGCATTAAATGCGGCCACCAACTTTATTAAATGTCGGCAAAAGTATTATGAAGTGTGAGGGTTACTGAGTGTCTTTATTTGTTTGTTTTATTTAGTAGATATGAAACCGTCAGTAAGTATTCATTGCAAAAAAAAAAAACGCAACAATAAATAAAACAACTTTGGCAAAACTCCATGATCACTGTCTAAAAGTTTTTCTAAAATGGCAGCTATGATCTATTATGAACCGATCGCCCAAAAATTTATTGGCATAACTTTTGTGCATATAAATATTTTTTTATACCCACCACCAAAAAGATGGGTTGTTTGTAACACATCGAAGGATGTAGAACCAAAAAGTTTATATCGCACCCTAAATACAAAAGGGTCACAACTCAAAATTTTCCAAAATCTGTAACTACTTCAAAACATTTTTACACATCAATATCTTCTTTAACTGGAAAAATATAGTTATGTCTATTTTTATGTTAAGTGTGTTGCTTGTGGACGAGAAACAGTTTTTTGTCTCTCCTGAAAATTTTAGTATTTTGAGTTGTGACTCTTTTGTATTTAGGGTGCGATATATTCTGGGTCCTTATAAGATTCAAAGCCTTAGAACAATGAAATTTTTAACAAACATTCTTTATTTTACCGAAATGTTTGGTATTGAAAATGGGCAAAATCCCTCGAATAGTATCCGAGTTATAGACCAAAGTTTCAGACAACCTCAATATTTTGCAGATATTTATTGCTACTATGTATCCTCAAATATAATTCAGATAATATCTTGAAATTTTGTACACCGTATTTTTTTTATAGAAGGAAAAGTCCTCTCGAAAATGGTGGGAATTGGTCCACAATTACTTATTGCCCCAATAGAAATGTATTGAATTTGGCTCTATAGTACAAAAATGCCAATTGAGAAGTACATTTTTGTTTGCATTATTCCACATTTGATCCATATCTAGTCCACTTGTAAAAAAAAACTTAAATGCTCATAAATTTCTTATAAGAATTGATGCTTGAAATTGAACACTAACAATCCAAATATGTATATATTAATCATTGTGTCGAATTTTATGATGATTGGTTCATATTTGACCATAGCCTCCATATAAAGTCCACTTCAAAAAATAACCTAAATCTCTTATAAACATCATTATGACGTTGAAATTCGACACAAATAATCCACATATATATTTAAATCAGCGTATCGAATTTTATGACAATCGGTTCATATTTCATCATAAATATCCCACATATAAAGTCCACTTCCGAAAATTACTTAAATGCTCATAAATCTCTTCTCAAAATCGCCATCAAGTTGAAATTCGACACAAATAATCCACATATACTATATATATATAAATCATCGTAACAAACTTTATGCCTATCGGCCCATAATTGGGGATAGCTCCCATATGGTAAATATAAATATATCGATATCGAACCGATATTTTATTTTACACAGATCAATTATATGTAAGTAAAAATTGCACTATGGGGATTTTTGAAAGGCCAGTACATATTTGGTCCTAGCTCGTATATAATTTCGCATTAGCCGCTTATCAATCATTTAAAAACAACTAAAACACGAGAGGACTTTCAAAGGATATCAAGAAAGAATTTGCTATGACCATTATAAAATTAGATTTCTGTATATATGAAACTCATTTGTGTTTGGATACCATCACTTTTAAGAGATTTATGATTGTTAAAGTGATTTTCGGAAGTGAGCCTTATATGGTAGCACTGAGTAATTATGGACCGATTATCATAAAATTGGGCCAAATGTTTTTGTATATATAAATCAGGTTTATGTTAAATATAATTTGGATACCAACATTTGTAAGAGATTTACGCTCTTCAAAGTGATTTTCGTAAATGGGTCTTATATGGGAGCTATGATCAATTATGGACGGATCTGCACAAAATTTGTAGATATGATTAGGCTACATGTGCAACTTCTCTGTGTGTAGAAATTTGTTTGGATGCGTGCATAAATGAAACATGGGGGCTGGGTGAAATCACGGACGGATTTTAATCCCAAACGTCCTTGGCCCGAAAAAAGATCATGTAACAAATTTTATGGAAATATCTTTTAAATTGAGACCTGTATTTTGTACACAAGGTTTATATGGACAGCCAGCCAGCCAGCCAGCCATCCAGACTCTCACTACAGTGGTATAGGATATAATAAGAATGCTGTTAAAAGTAAGATATGGTTTTAATCCAAAAATATTAATTAATTATAAAAACTTCTCAAACAGAGGGCAGCTCCATTAAAATGTTTTGTATATTCAGTGGTTCAAGTAAACACTTCTGAAAAACCTAATATTGGTGAAAATATACTCTTGTATTCAAAATAAATCACTAAAATTGACACTACTTCTAAAGACTTCCACATTTTACTAAATACTAATGCCCTTATTCATAAAATTTTCATACAAAATTTGCTTTATAAACCTCTTATAAACCCGTTGTAAGTTTTTATGAATAAGGGGGTAAATAAATACAGAATCAGATTAATTTTAACTATTTTTTATATTTGCAGATCTTTTATTTTGTTATTACAAATTTAATTACGCGTTAAGTGAAGATCATGTTGACTACCACAAAATACAGTCAAGTCTGTTAGACAGCTCTGTTTTTCACAACTAAAAAATACTATTTTTGGCTGGTACATATTTGGTTTAGTTGGGTTCAATGTTTTTTACATTTTTTTTTGTTTATTTTTTTTTTTTTGAGTTTAGTTGGTAATTCACTCATTTTTAACGTTTGTTAGTCCGCTGGTTTCTATGAAAAGATGAAAAAATACAAAACTTTCCAATTTGTTTTTTATTCAGTTTTATTTAAAATATTTTCATATCATATTTGTTTGTAGCGTAAAAAAATAATTTAATTTTAAAACAAAAAAAAAAAAAAAAAAAAAAAACAACGAGAAGCAGAAGAAATGTTGTTGGAGGTTTTATGTTTAAGTAAATAAATGAATAAACGAATGTACTTGCTTACAGTGGGAATGAAAAATGAGGTAAAATTTTTTAACCGAAATCAAGCAAAATTTATAAAAAAAAAACTTTTACTCCAATTACAAAGATTTATGTAATAAAGTACTTTTTAGAAGATCAACTATAAAGGCGTAAAGAAGGATAAAAAAAGCGGAATTGTAAATTAAAATTCAGATCTCTTTAATGCTAACAAAGTTCATAAACGAATATATTTAAGATATCAAAAAAGGGTAAAAATTAGTACTTGTACTTTAAAGTTTTTGATCTTTATTCCATATTTTAAAACGACGAAATTTGTGTTGCAGCTTTTGGCAATGTTAGAGAAGAAAATTAGGTACTATTTTCTAAGACAACTTAACTCTAACCCTCCGGCAAACATTTTACCTCATAGACTCCGGGAGGGGGTCACCGGTGACCCGTGTGTATTTTGTATGGCGTTGAGTGCATCGTTTTTAATCTCTCTCTCCATTCTCATTCTTGTTTTTTGAATTAAGTGCGTGGATGTTTTTATTCTCTCTCTCCATTCTTATTCTTGACTAGACTAGAAAAGAAAGTGATAAAGCTGCCCCAATAAGTGACGTTTGGGAAATGCTTATGAAAAATTTGAAGGAAAACTATTATCCAGACGCGAACGTCACTATTGATGAGCAGTTGTTCCCGTTCAGAGGTCGGGCAGGTTTTATTCAGTACATCCCATCAAAACCAGCCAAATATGGGATCAAGATTTTCTGGGTATGCAACACAGCTGATGGATATCCACTTTTTGGAACTATTTATTTGGGTCGTCAACCTGGTACTGAGAGACAAACTAACGTTGGGCAAAACATAGTTCTGAAGTTAGTAAATGCATACAAGCAGTCAGGGTTGAACGTAACAACGGATAATTTCTTTACGTCGTTACCGTTGGCCAACCAGTTAAAAACCCGAGGCATGAGTATCGTTGGAACCCTTCGTTCGAATAAGCCGTATATTCCCAGAGAATTAAAGCCTAACCGTACCGATGATATTGGAACACATCGATATGCATTTAGCAAAGACACTACTCTTTTGTCCGTTGTCACAAAGAAAAATAAATCAGTTTATTTGCTTTCGACCATGCACGTGTGACTAATGAAAATGGAAAAGAAGAGATGAACCACTATTACAACAAGACAAAAGGTGGTGTTGACGTTATGGATCAGATGCTCTTCAAGTACACAACGAAACGCAAAACAAATCGTTGGCCGTTGGCTTTATTTTTCAATATGTTAGATGTAGCTGCATTAGCAGCATTTTGTGTTTTCAGTAAGCTGAATCCGGAGAAGTCTAAAAGGCGATCTTCTAGACGCTATTTCTTGACTCAGCTTGGAAAAGATTTGGCAACAGCTAACATGGAAAAGAGAGCAAATGATCAAATGGTTATAAGAAAAACTAATTATAGAGCTGCTCTTGAGCTTATGCTCGGAATAACTATACAATTTGTTCCTACAGGTCCAGTTCCAGTTGCCGAAAACGTTCCTGTAGTTGGACCAGCAGCACCAGAGCCTGAGATGAAAACAAAAGATGGTCGTAAAGTTGCGAAGGGTCGTTGCTATATTTGCATTTTCAATGATCCGAAATCGGACTGGAAATGTCGTACAAAATGCTCAAATTGCAAACGCACAATGTGTGCCACGCATACCAAGAGCTTGCTTGGAGATATTTGACTTCAAAGGTAAAATGGGTCACCGGTGACCCCCTCCCGGAGGGTTAGGGTTAACTGGGCAAATATGAAACTAATTAAAAGATTATGAGACGATTTTGTGTTCTTTTGTGAATTAATGGAACTAAAATTCACTACATCACTATAGTAGTCTTAAAGATAATTAAGATTAAACTTGGTTAAATTTGAATTAATTCCTTTAACGAAACATTTGGAAAAAGCGTACTTGAAAGGGTAGCAAAGTTACTTTCGGTAATTGGTACAATTTACCAATATTTGTACGTTTTTTTTTTCTAAACCTTGTATTTAAATTTATATTTGCACTCCATTGTTAGCAGGTTTTTAAACATTTGGGTTTGAGTTATTACTGCTATTTGCTACTAGAGAGTTAAAAACTATAGTTTTGTTAAAAAGTTATTACAATTGTTGTTTCAGCAGTTGTTATTATTAGTGTATTTTAGTACAGAATGAGTGGTGGCTGGTGGTTTTGCTGGCCAAATTTAAAGTTGAAGATGGCAATAATGAAAACACCAACAACATTAGCAGCGTAAAAACAAGAATAATAACAACAAAATATTGTTTAATTAAACTTTTGTTAATACGTGGTTACAAATGAAGATGAGTTACCATTATACCGTTATAAAAGACAGTATTGGGATTAAAACGAGTATTAACTGGTATAAATACGTTAAATGTAGCAGCATTATTATAAAACTGGACGGCTTTACGAGCACATACGATTGTTATTGGCTTGTAAAGTTTATCTCGGACTAATTTCGTGGCTGGTTTTTATTACAAGTTAAGAATTCTCTCAACTCAGCATTAAACTTTTCACTATAGTCGCTAGCAAAATAATGAATATCTTACTATACTTGACAAACTCTGCCGCTGAGACCATTTGAGTTCCCAAAAAGTTTATGTAACTTTTAGACTTCCTTACCGTACTGTTCCACAGGTCTGACATAAAACATCAAACTAACTAAAGTTAAAAGTTAACCAGATCTTAAATGTGTTATGAATGCCTATATTGCAGCAACAAGATGGTGGATCATCCATACATTCATCAAGTAAATGTGTGATTCAAATAAAACTCTCAGATACTTAAAGATTGATTGACCGAATGTAATGCTGTTTCAGCCAGTCATTGGTCATTGTTCGAGGTACAAGTTAGAAGTTTAGATTGAGATTATGTTCCAATTACAGATTACAGATCGTTGCTTGCTTGAAGGAGTAGGAGATCAAGATCATGTAAAGAGAAATCTCCAATTTGTCTTGAAACCAACGCTGGGTTAGGGAAGATTCAATACCTCTTTTTATATGATCAGGATCTATTAAAATATACCTTTTTTCATCTATTGATTTCGCCATGAGTTTTAATTGCATGATTATTTTAGCGCCAAAAAGATTTATTTTAAATTCAAATCCACAGAATTTGAAAATTCGCCTGTTCGAACATTTTAAAACACTCAATCGAATTTTGGTCAAAATTTCAGTGGATGATTTTGCTGGAAAGCAAGTCATCACTCATAGATGGGCAATATGATGATGCCTGTTTGGCCATCGAAACTTCTTAGCCTAGAACAGAAACCGCGGTATAAACAGAAAAACGTTACGTGTTTTGGAAACTTCCATATGTGTAATGAACACATGTTAAATTTCTTTTCAATTTGCCAACTCCTTCATATAAAAACAGGTGTTCAAAAAAGACGCATCCGCGACTTTTTTACAATAGAAAAATTATAAATTCGCGGTGTCATTAAATTTTTAAATAAAAAAAGTTTATCGGGTCAATAAATTCATAATGATATGGTGTATGTGTTGGGTGAAAGTGGACTAAAGCAGGAGGAAATGCCCCACAGAAGGCAAAAACAATTCAATCGGTTGGTAAGGTTATGGCAACGATTTTTTGAGATTTCAAAGGTATTTTATTGATTGACTATCAGCAAAAGGGTAAAACAATAAATTCAGCCTACTATTGCAACATTTTGGATCAATTAAATGTAAAAATTCGAGAAAAATTTTCTGGCTTACAACGCAAAAAAAAACGTTTTATCAAGACAATGCTCCAGCGCACAAGATTGTTTTAACAACGAGTTGCTTGACCACCCACCTTATTCTTCTGATTTAGCTCCCAGTGACTCTTACCTGTTTCCAAATCTAAAAAAAAATCCTAGCTGGCAAGCGTTTTACCTCAAATGAAGATGCAATTACAGTTGTAAACCACTATTTTGAAGGCCTTGATTAAAACTATCAGCCCAATCATGAATAAAAAATCCCCGGGAGTTTTTTCCCCTCTAATTTTTTTTAGCATTGAATTTAAATAGGAAAAATGAGAAAAGGGAAAAAATACCCGCGGAATTTTTATTCCTGATTGGGCTGTATATTAATCAAGGGATAGTATTGCTAGATAAGCGTTGAACTAAGTGTATTGAAGTTTCAGGAGATTATATTGAAATATAAAATTGTTTTTGATAAACTAACTATTCTCTTTCTGTGCTAGTTTAAGAAGTTTCCGAACCGCCCTCGTATGTTGCATGTATGTATTTAACATATCGAGCCATAACCGCCGAAAAAATGTATCCCACAAACTCAAAATTTTACAGGGGAAGGTTTTTTTAAATAAAATCAGTTTGAATAAAGCCATTATTTTAAAATTTATAATGTAAATATTGTTTTGTGTAATACATTTAATTTTAATAATTTTAAATGATGTTGAACTATCGATTTCGATAAAAAAAACAACAATCGATTATGGTGTGGGATACATTATTTTGGCGGTTATGGCTCGATATATACTATTGAGAATTTTGCTAGAAAACCAGATAATTTTGTTCAGCAATGACAAAGAATCTTTTAGTAATAACGAGATCAAAACTTGGTTTTTAGTGTAGTGACTAGAGCCCTCATAAATCAGCTTAAACGGGTGTCCTTCGTCCTTATGACTCAATATGACAGGTGTGATAACTATGTGTATTTTTGCATTCGAAACAAGCCGTCAAGTGATTTGTTATCGAAATAATTAACCTGATATATAAATAAATCAATAAATCTTTACGTTTAATGGTTACTGGAGTAGTTATTGTAGTGCTATCAAAGTACATACAGTCGGGCCTCGATTATACGTGATGGTCGGGACTAGAAGCATTACGTATAATTTTCACGGTTAATCGAATAACAATTTTGATTATAAAGTTTTTAAAAATATGTACTTTTATTATTTAACAAGTGAACATTGGGGTACATAAATATTTATATTAAAAACAATTAATTCTTTTTAAAATTTCGTATTTTTGATCTAGAATTTTAACACTCACAATTTTTTTTGAATGCTCGTTAATTATTTTAACTTTATCTTCAATATTTAAAACGTTTCGTTGTCTTTTTACCACTGGTAACGATGCCATACTAAATATATTTAGATCGAATCACCCTCAATTCCCAAATTTCAAAATTACTCTAATCACTTTTAAATGCTTCTGCACCATCGTATGCGAACAAGGAAATTTCCCGTTTTCATGTTTCTTATATTGTATGTATGAATTTTAAGTTAATAAAAAAAATTCTGTCATCACGGATAATAGAGGTAATCACGGTTAATCGAAGCAAACAATTTGAAAACTGATATTTTTCCATCACGGTTAATCGGGTTTACCGGTTAACCCAATGACGAATAATCGAGGCCCGACTATAATAACTTACCGTATTTGCCGGACGATAAGACGCACCCTTTTACTCTGAAAATTTGACCTAAAATCAGGGTGCGTTTATGGTCCCATGTGTCTTATCGTCCAAACCTTACTTATTTCTAAAAATTTATAGATACAATTTTGGGGTGCGTCTTATGGTCCCATGCGTCTTATCGTCCGGCAAATACGGTATATAACTCCCTATTTGTATTTACCGTGTTAAAATAACAATTAATAATGCTCCTAAAAGTAATTATGTTAACATTTTAATCCTTTATTGTAAAATTCAAGTTTTACCTGGTTAGTAATTGTTTTATTAAAAAAAGCACTTTACCCTAGAAGAGTTTTTTTTCACAAATTTGATGAGGAATTTTTAACTAACTTTACCCTAAATATTTTACTAGATTTAGCTTTTTACAAATAAATTCACATAATGACCACAAAACCCCCGTTTTATTATTTATTTAATTAAAAACAGCAGTAGTAACAAGAAACTGCTAACATACTATGATATATTACAGCAAATACTTACAACAACAGCCAAACATCTAAATGAAACTTTCCATAATAATAATAATGAAAATCGTAATAAATTCCAAAAATAAAAATAAAAAGAAAAACTTTTCAATCTTCATTCTCCGCTCAGGGTGGTGAAAAGTAGTTTTCACATTTATTGTAAAACATCAGTTGGAAAGAAAGAAAAACGACTAAAATTCAACACCTCGTTAAGATTTCAACATTTGAGTAGACAGCTCTAACAGCAACAACAACTAAATCGTTGTTAACTTTTCAAAACTCTGCATAAAATATTAATAATGCATATTTATAATAAGAAAATAAAATAAAATACTTTTACGCTATTAATAATTCTAAACTTTTTTTTAATGTTCAATGTTTATTTTGCCAGAGAAAAGTATGAAGCAAAAAAAAACAGTTAAAACGAAAAGTTGCCTTAAACTGTAAAGCAACTGTAAACTGTTAATCTGTTCTGTTAATAAAAATTTAATAAAATTAAGTGTCTTTAAAATGCTGTGCAGTATTGATGTTTCTATACCTAGACGAAGATGCAGACAATGTTAGTTTTGTTAGGTCAGTCAGTAACTTTAACTGAACTTAACAACTAGACTTATAATTACAGTTTCTTTTATTTGTAAAAGAGTATTAACAAGTGCTGTTTATTTAAAAGTGTAAAGGTACGGTCACACTTGGCAAATATTTGCCGAAAAAGACGTAACCACTAAATAAAATATTTTTGTACTCGTTTATTTATTAAAAAAAACTTTGTTTATTTAGGACAAGACACAGCAAATGTTTAGTCTTACTTAATTTGATGTTGTTTGATTTTGCAAAACTATTGTAAGCGTGAACAAGGTCAAACAAATATGAGCTTAAATTAGTGGTAACGTTTTTTTTTTTTTTTTTGAGTAAATATTTGATATGTGTGACCATACCTTAGGGAATATTGTTAAGTTTGCCCCAAGTTTTGGCCCGAGGTTTGACTGTATACATCGAGGTATTATATCGAGGGTTGACTGTATTACATTTTCAAAAAATAAAAATTTTTTACATTTCTATAGATTGAAATTGATTTGTCGTTATATTGATATTGAAATTTGTTTTTTTTTTTTTTTTTTGAAAATTCTCTTTATGAACATTTTTCTATGGGAATTTGTCAGTACAACAGTTTTATTTATAGAAACTATGGCTTATAAGAGATTTTTTCAGATTGTCTGTACAACAATGATTTTACAAAAATTCTTTTGTACAACAGTTTTATCTGTATAACAGTTTGAAAACTGTCTAATGATGAAAACAATGTTATTTGAATATTATTTTGATACCAAACACAGAGTTTATTTTTCATTCCGGCTGCTGTAACTATAACTTATAGCGAGTACAAAATTAAAGCAACTTTGTCCTCATTACGTTGGTAGTTTGTACTTTTTATGCCATTTTAATATGTATGAGCAGTACTTGGCTGTTGCTATTTCTACAAAGTAATTCATTTTGTAGGTTATAATGACCGCTATGTTGTTGCTGCTGTTGGTAAAAAAATGTTTACTTTTTGTTTTAAAAAATAATAATATTTTTTTTTTATTCGAGATGATTTTATGATGCCTTGCTGCTTATTTTGCCTTGTTTTTTTTTCTTCTCCACAGTTGTTGTTGTTTGTTATTAATATAACTTTTGTTTGTTTGGTGAAAGTAATAAGCATTAAGTAAGCTAAAACTTTAAAAAATAGTACAACATAAATTTACAACTTACAATAGCAACAACAACAACAACAATAATAACAGCTACAGACATCAACGAACAAAAGTTATACTCATTCATTCACTTCACTGACCACAAATTTAGTGGCAGTGTGTGGCTTAAACAAAAATTCAAACTGAAAAAAACATACTGAGCATCAATACATCAGTTATTCACATAAATATGATTTGTTTGTCTGTTGCTAAGATGATTAGGCCCTTGCAATTGTTAATCGAGTAAAGGAAACTTTGCCTATGATTTGTCTATGGTTCACTTCATTTAAGTAAAATAACTTAACATTTTTGTTTATTTTAAAATTATTTAACAAACATTGAGAATGTTTACATTTAATTATATATTTCTGAGATTCATGCCTTTTAAACTATTTCGCGATTGCAAAAGATTTATTGTCGTAATTGGCCTGCTTTGTTCACGATTTCTCCCTCTACTCGTTTAAATTTCTTTGAAAACCCTAACAATGTTTTTTTTTAATTTTTGTTGCAACCAAAAAAGCCACACACCATTGATATTCAGGCTGGCTGTCAATCTCAGACTACTAAACGTCATTTCAACATAAACATTTTTATAAAAATTTGGTCGGTCAATAATACCCTACCCACCGAGTATGCAAGTAAAAATAGTTTTTCAGAAATGGCAGCGCCCATAGTAGCGTGACTACTGTACATAAGTATACAAATTATTTGCATTAAATTGTACCTAGATATCAACACTTGAAGTAATTTTTAGAAGAGGGTATTATATGGGAGATATGACTAATTATGGACCGATCGTTATAAAATTAGGTGTCATGATTTCTATATATACATATATGACACTTATTTCGATCAGAGTTGTAAACGAATCATTAATTTTTTGAATTAATTCGCGAATCATTCATGCAATGAATTTGTAAAATTTTGAATTAATCCTTTTCTCCAAAAAACGAATTGAATTAAATTTGAATCAATTCATTTGAATTTAGCGAACATGAATTGCAATTCATTTTCAATTCAAATGAATTGGTAATTATACAATCGTATAAAGAGTTCCATCTTGTCGGAACAGAGTCAATTCAATTCAAATAAATTGGAAATGTGTAACAAATGCATTTTTCGAGTTAATTCAAATGAATTGGTAAAATGAATTGCAATTCATATTTTAACTCATTTGAATTAATTCAAAATCAATTCAAATGAATTGGGAATGAATTGCAATTCATTTTTTCTAACTCAATTGAATTAATTCAAATGAATTAGTAAAATGAATTGCAATTCATTTCCAATGAATTGAAATTGGAATGAATTGATTTTGAATTAATATAAATGAGTTAGAAAAAATGAATTGCAATTCATTCCCAATTCATTTGAATTGATTTTGAATTAATTCAATTGAGTTAAAATATGAATTGCAATTCATTTTACCAATTCATTTGAATTAACTCGAAAAATGCATTTGTTATACATTTCCAATTTATTTGAATTGAATTGACTCTGTTCCGACAAAATGGAACTCTTTATACGATTGTATAAAAGACTTACTATCCCATAAGTTCAAGCTATACGATCTATGCCAAAAGTTGAATATTAAAACTTTTCTAGACAGTGATTTTGAATATTTAGAAGAGTACTTGCAGCTTATGCTTAAATATTAAAGAAATATTAAATACATAAGTATTACTAAAGTGTTTAATGTTCGTGGGTCACAAAATTTCATAAATTATTAATAGGTTTTAAATACTGAATGCCTTGTTATTCAGCGTATATCAAGAGAAATAAGTAGTACTTGAAGAACCAAACTCCAAACACCAAGTTTACTTCAATTAAATGCAGTTCATTTTTGATTTGATAAATTTGAATTACAAGTTACTTTTGTAATTCATTTGAATTAATTTCAAATACTTTCAATTCATTTTGCCTAAATCAAATGAATTGCAACTCATTTTGTCCAATTCATTTGAATTGGAAATGAATTGCAATTCATGTTCGCTAAATTCAAATGAATTGATTCAAATTTAATTCAATTCTTTTTTTTTTTGTTGAAAAGAATTAATTCAAAATTTAGCTAATTCGTAATGAATTGAAATCAAAGAATAATGATTCATTTACAACTCTGATTTCGATACCAACATTTCTAAGAGATTTTTGGTCGTTAAAGTGATTTTCGGAAGTGTGCCCATAGCTGCCAGATTTGACGATTTATAGTCACGATTTTTTCATTGGAAGTAACGATTTTCTGAATTATTAAAATTGTATCTCATTTGTTTGTTTTATTAATGTTTTTGTTACCAAATTCTCTCTCTTTTTTTTGAGACAACAACTATTTTTCTCATTTAATATCGTAAATATTAAGAAGAACATGACATATTTCAAAAAGAAAACTAAGTAATAGTATTGTTTTCTTAATTACTGACAATTGTTAAGTTTATGTATAATAATAATAATATTGACTCAGGATTCTATAATTTCTTTTTCCAAGCAATGAGGTCACTTTTTATATTTATATAAAAATGTTCTATATATTTATATATTGTAACTTAATTTGAATTAATAAAATATGCTAAATTCAGATATTTATTGACAAGTCTTGTTTCACACTCTTCAGTTTTAGCTGACCAGTTTTTGTTCAATTTTGAACTTGTTACTTTAGTCACACACGCCCATTCAATATTCGTACTCATTGCTTTGGAAAAGAAATTATAGAATATTGGAAAAGGTCGAATAAAAGAACTAAATAATTGAGTCAGGATTGTAGAAATTACTTACTTATTGGTAAATATGAAAAGCATTTTTAAATGCTCAATTTCATGAACTAAAATTTTTAGAGGAACAATTCTGAATTTCAACGGTGAAATTCTATAGAAACTTTACCTATTTTAAAATAACGTCGAAAGAATATTCAGAAATAAATAAATAAACTTAAATAAAACAAAAAAATTCGTATATGTTGGATAAATTGGATTCTTTACTCAAAATGTTATTTAAAACTTAATAAACTAAATTGTTTTGACATTGTAATTTAACTTGAATTAATAAAATATGCTAAATTCAGATATTTATTTATAAATTACTGTAAGTCTTGTTCACACTCTTCTGTGTTAGCTGACCAGTTTTTGTTCAGTTGTCTTTTGAAATTGCCATTTCATTCACACACTTCAATTCAATTTGCGTACTTTTTAATACAAATCAACATGCATGAAAGAAAAAAAAACAAAAGGAAATAAGAAAATTTACTAGTACCGTCAAGATTTTACCCTTGCATTGACGAGTCAGAATTGACAAGTGTGAAAGCGGACTAAGATATTTTCAATGTAATATACACAGGTTGTGTATAACATTATATTTTTTGTGATTTATAAATTTAAGTATGTATTTTGATACGTATTGTACAAGAGACTATATAAACTTGAATTTTTATGTTTTCGTTTAAATAAAAATTAAAAAATACTATTAGAAATGTGATTTTTTTTATTTTCCGATTATTTGACGATTTTTAAAATTTGTAATAACGGGTTTTTGATGATTTTTTTTTTCGAAATTCATCTGGCAGCACTCAATCATATGGTAGCTATGACAGGTTACGGACCGATCTGCACAAAATTTCTACGTCTGATCAGGCTTCACATACGACTTATTTGTGGTGAAATTTGTTTGAATATGAGCATAAGTCAAACATTTATGACCGATAAACTTTATTCCGGGAGGACATTGTATGGGAACTAGGTAAAATAAATAAATGGATCTACAACAGTTATAACAGTTTTACAGCAGTGTATAACAGTTTTGCTACAGAAAATTTTGGGTGTAACATTTTTTTAAGAAAATTTTCTTTTTTTTATCGATAATGTTGTGTATGTTATATTTTATATAGACGAATTAAGTTAAATTTTAAGCTTGAAAACATGACCTGCTGAATACTATTTTGATACCAAACAAAATTTTTATTTTCCATCCCTGGAAATTCGATTTTAAAAAAATAATATTCATTTTAATGTGGTGTTTCAATTCGATAGCTAATCAGATTACAACAGAGAAAGAGTAATATAATTCACGATCCATGTTCTCTTTGAGACGAATATTTATCAATGCCGATCACCACTCTAGTCAGTCAATAACATCAATGTTAGTATAATGCTTAAAAAACACTTCTTGTACGCAACTTTGCACTAGTTAAGTATATCGCACTTTTTCTTCAAAGTATGACTGGTTACATTTTCTTATATAAAATATTTTCCTTTAATGTTAATTATACGAGGGTGTTAGCCCGGCAACACACACATCCATATGTTCCATCATTTAACCGCCCTTTGTCACTTGGTCGCTGTATGAACTTCCTTTTTACGTCATTCAACCAATTGTCGCATTATCATTTAAACGAAAATAACAACAGAAACAATAAACACAACGAAACAGTTGACTATTTATGACAAACCACATACACCTACACAAAGATCATTATTTTTAATATATGGGGTGTGTGTGTGTGTGAGTGAGTGTAAATTTTGTTGCTCAAATGCAGACCATAATTTGCATACACACTTACCAAAGTAAACAAACGTACATACATGCACAGGCATTAGGAAGGCTCACAAAAAAGTGTTTCTACATAATATGTATTTTTAAATCTACATAATCACATTGTAGCTTGTTTGAAAATATGTATAATTTATGTCATAAAATCCATTAAAATGACCTTTGCTTCAGTTTACAACAGAAATATTTAGAAACGAAATCCAACTAAAAACTGGATTTTGAACTTGATTGGAAACTTGGGAGAACTTTTGTTGGTTCAATTTAAATGGGGATCTCTTAATAGACATAGTCGTACGTGTGCATGTTTTTTCAAGATAAACCAACAAATAAATAAAGCTCATAAAGAAAGTTTAACAAACTTTATGAGCGTGTGCAGTAATGCACTCATACATACATTTATACACATGTTAATACTTACATATATAATTATATATGTATGTGCATGACTGCTTGCGTGGACAATAGACGTGTTCATATGCATATAAGAATTTCCACGGTCAAGAACGCGACATTCTTATAAATGTTCAGTCTCATTATTATATGCAATAACTTGTATTTTAGTGAAAATCACTAAATTTGGATTCGAATTCAAGTTTGAGCCACATGATTAGAACGATCGCTAAGTACTGATAACAAACGATGATGGATGATTTCGATACAAACGCCATACGAAAAGTTAAAATTAGCTATTAATCAAGCTTTGTGTGAGCTTTATTAATTTGTTTATGATTGAAGGTTTACGTACAATAACGCGACATAAATAGTTAAAACTTTGTCGTTAATTGAGCTTTGTTTGAATTTTTTTTTTTAATTTTTTGTTGATAGAAAGATTTTATTGTATGTAATTAATTGACACTAAAGATAAAATATCATTAAGCAAGGTTGGCTCAGTTTCCAAGCCAATATTCATATAATAACATCAGGTTAAAATACTTATGGCCGAATTCTCAGTCATTAGTTAACCATTGGTAAACTAATATACTAACTGTTCTTTAACTAATACTTGTTATTCTTATGGCAAACTAAGCATTGCGAATAAAGAATCATTAGTTAAGCCTTTGTCATTAGCTAACTAAAGACTGTGAATTCGGCCATTAATATTATAAAATTGAACATATGTGTTTGATTTTATCTTAGAGAAAATCAATTATATTTTTAATTTGGAGCTTCCTAAAAAGTATCAGAGTTCAAATACGATATCATTCAAAAGAGTTATTTACTTTTAAATGTTTTGGTAGATTACCTCATTATAATTATTATGATAATGTTATTTTAGCAAATACTTTTAAAATATGTTTAAACGCACCTTGTTTTGAACTCCTAAACTGTCATGCAAAATATACACAAGAAAACAATCAATTTATTTATTAGTGAAACTTAACGTATTAGCCCATAAAAAGGTCAACATTTTTAGAACCTCCCTAATGAATGTATGTACGAAGAAAGTATTTAATTTTGGTTTTTTTTTTTAATTCTATCAACAAATTGTTAAAAGGCAATAATTGCAAAGAAAAATTATGTGACGGCAAGAACCAACGCAAATATGAATTGTTTACTATAAAAAAATATTAAGAAATTATGGTGCATATTATAAGCAAAATTCTATTTTCGAATTTTCATTTGGTATTATGGTGCACATTCGATGAAAAAACGCTATTGGGAAAATCACTCTTTTTGGGTTACTTCACAATAGTATATTTCTATCAGCTGGCGCTAGATTTGTTTACAAATTCTTAAAGACAAATAAATTAAATTTGAAATGACCACCACGGAATTATGGTTTTTAATGATTCGTCTGATAAATAGAATTAAGCTCATGTGTAATGGCCTCCCATTTTTTGGTTGCCTGAACTTTAGAGCAAATAGGTTTTGCCAACAGTGGATCTTCTTCCATGAGAGAAACGAGCTTCTGGAATTGATATTTTCTAGTTACGACCTTAGACCTGCAGGATATTAACAAAAGTAATTTACAAGTAGTATTTGGTTGAACAAAACCAAAACAAAAACAGTTTTATACAGCGTCGACAGAAAATTTATGTTCGATAAAAAATTTGTTGAAAAACGAATTTTTCGACAGTGTTGCCAACTCATAATACAAATTTTACATTACACCGAAATCTTTGCAATTGTAAAAGATGTGAAAAAATTCGTACAAGATTTAAAAAAAAAGCTGCGTCAGCTGACAGATCGGGAAGAGTAAAAATGGAGCAACATCGTAAAAAAATAATGATTTTTCAAGAAAAATCTTTCTAAGCATTGAATGATTTTGATTTGAGAATAAGAAAATTCTCAACTTGATGGCTTTTTTAACCGGCAAAGTTTCCAGCTTTGAAGTTTAAAGATACCACATATAATTGTAGAAAATCAAGAAATGTAGAAAAAGGGAGAAACACATCATTGGACTCGATGTCTCGAAATTGTAACTTCCTAAATTATATAATAGCGCAATTCACAAGCTTGTGCAAATGGTATTGCATAATTGCATTTGCAAAAATGTTTGCTCTACTCTAACAAAATACACAGCAAGAGCAGAAATATGCTAAACCTTTTTGCAAATGCAATGATGCAATACCATTTGCACAAGATTGTGAATTACGCTTATATTTATGCGGAGAACATGACGGTGAGTCAGACTAACCAGACCTTGAAATAATTTAATAACATTATTAGATATTATGTGGTAGTAAACTGT
Source organism: Bellardia pandia (assembly GCA_916048285.2). Taxonomy (NCBI): domain Eukaryota; kingdom Metazoa; phylum Arthropoda; class Insecta; order Diptera; family Calliphoridae; genus Bellardia; species Bellardia pandia. The sequence goes on from OU696531.1 coordinate 54,032,625, forward strand.
CTCGTTTCGATGATCAGAAAAGGTCGCCTACATAGTGGGATATGACACTATTGGCTTTCTTTTGATACCCATGTATTAAAGAAGTTCAACACTGCCGCAATTAAATTTAACAACAGTCTTGCAAAATGGTAATTTATAAAAAGTTTGACTAAAGTGAAAATATGCCACGGAAACCTTTTAACCGGTGTACTATTCCATCCATACAGCTAACCTGTATACTTTATGATTCAATGTTTTCTATTTAATTAAAATCTTGTGTAAATTTCGAGACATTGCACATTCTATTTATAATTCTTTCTGATGTGCTTTTTAATTTGTCTATCTTAATGAATAAAAATAATGAATTAAGCTTGGCACTAACACCGTTTTACTAATACCACATATCGTCCACATAATTCAATTCCAGTGAAAACATCTATATTGATCTGTATTTTTCAACAAAGTAAGGGCCAATGATCTGCAAGCAACAACAAGTTTTTGGGGATACATTGCCCTATGGTAAATCTCCTATGGGCAGCCATCGTTGCACATATAAAGATTGAACTAAATTGATTGAACTAGATTGAACTAAACAAAAATCTTGTAACTTAGCATTAGTGACTCAATAATAAGCAACATAATTGACAGATCTCGCCAAAGCAACCTGCCTGCCACAAACTGTCGACATCGTACAGCCCTAATTGCAAAGCTCTTTAAGATAATTATTTTAATTTTCTAGCTTAACGAATAGATAAACATGTAACCCCATATGAACATTAATGTACGCTACTAAAATACAGAGATAAATGCTAGTTAAATACGTTGCCAATGTAATATGTATGTACATACATTTTACAACATCCTTTTAGCTATATACTAGATAGTAATCCACACAGTATTAGATCAATAAAACCAATAAAAACTAAAAATCTAATTTATTAAATTTCACTACAAACAACAAATTCATAGCGTATAAAAACTAATAATATAAACAACAACTGAAAAGTTCAAATAGTCTATTAAAAAAAACACAATATTTTTTTGCACAAAATAAAATAAACCTCAAAATTAGCAACTACAAACAAACGAACCGACTCATATTCCCTTTTTAGTTTAGATATTCCATTTAGAAACGAAAAATAAAAAAACAACAACTTCAAATGAAATAAATAAATGTTAAATAAATTACAACAACGTTAGCAACAAAACTGTGTAAGAGTGTAATAATATTAACAATATTTTAGTTACAACAACAACAGCAACGTGAACGGCAATGGCAGGGCAGAAATCAGCAGGAGCAGGAGCAGGAGCAGCAGCAACATATTGTCTATGTGTCTAGACATAAAAAATCATAAAAATAAATTTCAGTTTATAAAAACCAAAACCAACGTACAAACTAACAAATACATCAATATACATACACACACACATAGATAAAATCGCACACATATGTATGCAAAAATAGATACTGTTACAAATGCCTGTGTTGCACATTAGGGTTGCCCCTATTTTTCTGACACTGGCAAAACTTTCTACAATATTTTTCGTTTTGTTTTGTGGCATTATTAAAAATAGATAAAGCTGCAAAATAAACGCCACCCTATTGTTCACATTACAAATTCGATTATCAGATAAAATAAAATAAACCGAAAAAAACTAGTGGTTGAAACTGATAAACGTTTTATAACAAATTCAATAATATTTATATCAAATACACAAACACACTTACATACAAACTTACACACTCTTACATGTGTGTGTGTGTGTGTTTGTGTATCTATGTTAAACTCTTAGTTATTTTGGTTTTAACATTAAAGCTTAGGCTGATACCCACAAAAAACAATAATGCCACAATAACAAAAAAAAAAAACAAGTAAGAAAGTATAGTCGGTCAAGCCAGACCATATAATACCCTACACCCAGTATATGAATAAAACAGTTTTTCAGAAATGTGCGCTATATGGGAGATATGATACATATGAAATATATGCTCTTTAAAGTGATTTTCGGAAGTAGGCCTTATATGGGAGCTACGACTAATTATGGACCGATCTGCACAAAATTTGTATATGTGATTTGATTTCATTTACCATTCATTTGTGATGAAATTTGTTTGGTTCCTTGCAAAATTCAAACATTTATGATCGGTAAAGCCCAATTTCGGGAGGACTTTTGTATAGGGGCCAGGTGAAATAATGGACCGATTTCCATCAGTTTCCCATCCGTCCTTGGGCCGAAAAAATAACATGTACCAAATCTTATCGCAATGTCTTCAAAATTGCGACGTGTACTCTGAGCACAAGCTTTACATGGACAGCCAGCCAGCCAGACGGACGGACGGACATCGTTAGATCGACTCAGAAAGTGATTGTGACCCGATCCGTACACTTTAAGGTGGGTGTTGGACCAATATTTCTGAGCGTTACAAACATATGCACAAATCCAATATACCCTCCCCACTATGGTGGTGTAGGGGATAACAAAAACGAAAAAAATATAAACTCATCGAAACTATTCGCGCATGAATAAAAGTTATAGAAATTTAAAATAAACATATAAACGTAATAAAGGAGTGAAAAATTGCAAATAAAATAGTAGTGGTAAGTTTTGAAAACCACAACAACATATTGCTTTAGTAAACATATTTTTGCAATTGTTTTCCATTGCGGGGAATGAGTGCAAATAAGTAATAAATAAATACACATATAAATGCAAACAAGGGACACAGAAAAATGCAGCAAACAGAATTAAATAAAATAAATGTATTATATTTAACCATGTGTCAATAAATATTAAGCAGTTATTTAAATAGAAAACTTAAATTAAATAAAACGTTTGCCAATACAAATAGGCTTTTGTCACTGATACTTTACAAAAATAATATTATTATGTATTTTCAGGACTCAAAACGCTCAAGAAGGTACAAATATTCTAAACAAACTAGAATTTATCAAAAATTGACATTACAAACAAGTAAGGCGGTGCCGGATTTTATATACCCACCACCCATGAATCAAATAATAAAGATTGCGCGCAAAGAATGTAAACAAAATTTCCTCTTTCTGCGCATGACGTCACAGGTTATTTTTTTCTTATAATCAACACGTAAAAAATAACTTTTATTTACAAAATTTAAAAAAAAAAATAATTTTTCGTAAATTTTTTGATTTGATTTTGATTCTAAATAATTTACTATCCAGCAAAAACTTTACTTACATTCTTAATTTCAATGAAATCCAGAATTCATTATTTAATGGCTTCATTCGCCACTTTTTTTATTACTAATTATATCTTAAAAAGATCATAATTTTAAAATCCAAAAAAATTACTTCAAATAAATAGATTTAAAGAAGTTAGTCCGCTTTAACACGTTTTAATTCTGACTCTTCAAGGCAAGTAATGTAAGGTGAGAAGGGAAAAGAAAATAAAACGTATGCATACTTGATGGTAGTAATCAATTTTCTTATTTCGTTTTGTTTAAAGTTGTTTGCATGAAAAAGTAAAAACTAGATGGTAAAGAGTACGAAAATTGAAGATACGCGTGTGAACGAAATGGCAGGTTCAGAAAGGAATTGAACAACAACTGTTCAGCTAAAACTGAAACGTGTGAAACAGCACTTATTACATGATTATAAATCTGAATTATTATAATTATAACGAATTACTTTTGGAACATTGCAAACAAAAAAAATTACTTTTCCTAGTAGAATTGTAAGTAGTCTGGTCGACAATTTCCTATTACTTTTTAACTTAATTTGTAAGTGAAGTTTTTGCTCGGTATTTTATACATGTATAATAAAAAGAATCAAAAAAGTGAAGTTTATATTTTTGTATTCTCAATTTTTTATTTTTCTGTTTTTTTGTCTCATCCGCTAGGAATTGATTTAGTTTTCTTATTTGAAAAAAACACTCTCGATCGAAAAAAATATTTTAGCTTTAATATCCACATTAATAGTACTTGACACATTTATATGCTTTTTTAAATACTCGTTGCAAATCCAGAGATTTTCACCATTCAAAGATTTGAATACAGCTTCCAGATTTTTAATTTGACACACAAATTCTTTAGTAGGCATACCTAACATAAGGTATCTTAAACGCAAAACGTTTCAGTTAGTCATTTTTACTTTCATATATCCTTGTATATCATCTGCCTTAAAGTTTTCAGTACAAACTCAATGAGACACTTTAAATTTTGTTTCATCAAGGTGGCAAAATTGTGCCCATTGTTTTTTTAATTTATTTCCGTTTGGAAATCGAAAAAAAAATTAAATTTATGTATTTTTTTAATATAAATAAAAACGGCACACTTTATTTTAAAACTTTTATTTGCATTAAAAAATGTATATAGAAGTTACGCAAAAATAAAAATATTTTTGACTTGTGACAATTTTACTCTCACAGATTTTGTAAAATATAACGGACCTGCGCAATGCGTAATCTTTATTTTTTGTTTCATGCCCACCAGCAATATACCAATAGTGTGATTTTTTCATACTGGATACTAATTTGCATTACATTTTGTATCGATAACGATATTAACATATATTTCACCTACTGAAATATTTTAAGCTGCTGAAATCTGTCCATACCAGCACAGGAAACCTGTAACGAATGCAAGTGGTTTCTTTAGTTGACATTGGCTAACAAAATTTCACATGTTTGATAATGCGTTCGCATAAGCGTAGGTGATGCGTTGAACGCAGCAAGTGATTTACAAAATTATGGTCTAAGTTTAGCGTCAAAAAATTTACCTAATTTTATAATGTAAACCCACTTAAAGTTAGCCAATGATTCCAAAAAAGTAACTGTTAAGTTCGGATTATGGAGCGATTTTTTAGACCACTCCGGTGAATATCATCACACTTCATACATAATCAGGCATGTGATGGAAATCGAAAACGAAAACGAATGAGTTTTAGAAGTCAATTTTTTTGTAATATTTCTGTATTGAAAAACTTTTATCACATAAAATATAAAGATATTAAGCTACTAAAGAGAATGTTAAAACAAAAATCTTAAAAATTAGATTTGAAATGCATTAAAATGTATTTCCAAAACTGATTCGTTTTCGATTTCGATTTCCATCACATGCCTGAATGCCATACATGCGCCTTTCTAATAAAAACTGAATTTCCTTAATACCTCACACACAACTTGATTTATTCTATTTCAGCCTGGATCCTAACTTATTGGAAACCCTCCAATAGTTATTTAGGTTTTGATAAATTTTATATTTATATATTCAATGACAGAAATTATAATTAAAAAACTATTAAAATATTCTCATGTACGAGTATGCTATTGGATAGTTCTCAAAACAAATTTTATATGTGATTTGAAATGCATTAATTAATTGTGTGACTTATGGAAAGGTTGATAAATTACCTATAAAGATTAACCTAGTTTGAACAATATAAATCAATGTTAATCCAATTTTGTAACCAGTAAATACACTTCAAGCACTTCCTATACCTGAAGAACCAGTCACATAACTAGTTCTGGTCAGTTTCCCTAACACAGGGCAAGTAATAATAATTGTTGCACACAAAAGCACATAATTAAAGTTTTATACATAATTCTCCCACTATTTTTAAACAGTTAAAGTCCACAAAAATCTAAAAGCAAGAATTTAAATATAACATTGTTTTAGGCAAAAATATGTAAATTATAATTTACATTTTAAAACACGAACAACAACAATAACAACAAAACAAGAACAATACAAAAGGTTTGTTTTTGCATAACAAACCTCTTTGATTTGCACAAAAATGTTTAAAAGTGGCGCATGCAAAATTGCATGTATTACATGTAGCAGCAGCTCCTCCATAAACAGATTTATTAACAAACAACATTTGCCAACTGACACTTTAACTAAATGCTAGAAAAGGAGCCCAGAAATGAATGATAACAGTAACAGCAGCAATCACACACCAACTGACATAAAACTAGTTGGGAGTGCTATATTCGGCAGTGTTGAATTTTTAATATCCTTCTCGTTAGTATAATTAAATAAAAAAACATTTGAGTTTTTGAATAGCAACAATCAATGTTTAACCAATGTTTAGATAAACGTTAGATTTTGAAGAGGTTTACTGTTTGTTACTTATATCTCTGATATGTTCTGCAAAGTATTACTAACATATCTCATTAGAACCGATTTTCCTACAGGCAATACTCTCAAATCATATACGATGCAATATTCATGTTCATAATAACTATGTTTGGAGTCTTTAGAAAGTCGATGTCAGCAACTATCTATAAGGAGCCAGAATAAAAAAAATTATGCAAATTACAAATGGAATCACAAACTTAACACTCCTGCTAAAGGGTATTTAAACAATAAAACTGAAAACTAAAATGAAATGAAATTGCCAATATGCAAAAATAAAATCCAAACAAATTCAAATATAAAGCTGCAAAAAGAAAAGAGAAAATGCAAAAGAGAGTTAAAACACTTACAGCCCGTTTTAAAGTCTGTAAACGACATTAAAATGAAAGAAGATGAAATAAAAAATAAAAAAATAAACTTGTTTTTAACTTTTTCAAAACAAACTGCCACCGACGACAACATCAGCACCATCATCACCATCACGGGTACGATTAGTGCGAGCACTCATATGAAGGAAATCATTGTCCTCCACCAACATCATCAAAGACGATAATGACGATGATAATGATTAAAATGATGATCATAAACATTGTCCTCATCATCAAATAATAACTGCTGCAGCAACAAATAACAACAACAATAATATGCCACACATTGGTAGTGAAGAAAAGTAAGAAGGAGTAGTGAGTAGTACCTATAAGTAGTCAATCGTCGTATGCATCATTATCATCATCATGCCATTACACTAATACAACCATTTCATACTACATTTTCTGAATTTATACAACCAGTACTCGTACTCCATAACAAATACATAAGTGAGGCCTGAGTGTTGCATGCAACACTAGTTTATGTATGTGTGTGTGTGTGTGTGTGTGTTTGTGTGAGACTGAGTGAGTGTATGCACACTATTATAAGTAAATGCAGTTTCAATATACATGTAGATGGCGCTTTTAATGTTTCCTTTTTGGCGCGCATTTTATCAGGCTCACCAACCACACAGTTTCATTGCAAAATATTTCGTTTACTTTTTTTTTGTATTTGCTGTGTGACAAATGCTTGTAGAATGTACATTATGGGTAAAATAGTATAACATTACCTTAACCATTTTATACTCAAACCAACAGTCATACAAACAGACAGACAGACATACCGACACACAGTCAGATATAATATACAAATATATATACAATACAAAAACACAGGCTTGCCTTCGACCAACTAACTTCATAGACATACCTATGCTCCTGGAATACCATTCAGTATCATAGAACATTCGGTAGTGTTTGCACAATTATAGAGTTGCAAGTGTGTGCCGGTAGGAAAAGCAGACATATTGTAGGAAAAATTTCGTATTTCCATAAGTCCCAATTTGTACGAAGCAATTCTGTAAGCTTAGCTGATTACCTTTTAGACATCGGGGTGTAGATTGTACTAGAAAATCTTGTGAAATTTCAAGAAAAAAAATTTATAAATTTTCGCTTCGTGTAAATTGGAACTAAGTTTTAAATAAAATTGCGAATTTCTTGAATAAGTGGATATCCTCAAAACATACAAACCATTCAAAACGAATAGTTGATCCGAACCCAACTTCTGGGGGTCAAAAATTAGCAGTCAGCAGACTGTTACAGCGAACATCACCTTTCAAACGTCACCACACAAGTAAAACTTGCGACAATAAATAGTGTAACACTACCTAAGGAAGATTTCGAAAACTGGACAACACTTCACACCAAAGATCATACCTAAATGGCCAACGATCGTCCCAGAATCAATTGATTAAACGATCCATTATATATTGGATGTAAAAACTATGAAGGAAGAGGTTTGTATCTCACACGAAACCTCTAGCATCCAAGACTAACAGACGACGATATATGAACTCAAAAATGAATGATCTCTCATAACAACGAAATTGTTTGAACTCTTCAACTCAATTAACCAACAAATATATTGAACTTGAAGCTATACCAACTTGCTGTCCGAGAGTCGTCGAAATCAAAGACGCAATTGAGTGTTTGAAAAACAATAAAGCTCAGTTGTAGACAATATTGCCCTTATTCATAAAACTTAGAATAGGTTTATAAGAGGTTTATAAAGAAAATTTTGTATGGAAATTTGCTTTATAAACCTGTTGTAAGTTTTTATGAATAAGGGAGTATATCTTTAAAGGTACTCTAATCCAACCTTAACATAAAAAGAAATTTAATTTTAAAGAATGCACAAACTTTTATAACCACTGAATTACAGTCGAACCGATAACTATTCAATAGTAGGGCGTTCTTCTCTTTATCTAATTTGTATAGAGTTAAACTCCAACATAAATAGAATAATTTGGAAAGTAAGTAAAGAGATTCCTTAAGAACTAATAACCTTTATATCAGCTGTTATCTTAGAAACAGATAACTTTAAGTGGAAATAAAATACAGAGAAATGTCTTTAATATCCATTAGCTTTTTGAAAAGATAATTTTATGGTTTTCGTAAAATTATCTGATTAGAAAATGACTCAGCTGCGGCAAGAAATGTCTTTAATATCCATTAGCTTTTTGAAAAGATAATTTTATGGTTTTCGTAAAATTATCTGATTAGAAAATGACTCAGCTGCGGCAAGGATGTTTCTCCAGTTATCATACTCACACATTCTTCGCCGTCAGACATCATTAGACTGTATTTTAACAGTAATCCGTCAAATTATTTTCTCTTTACATCTGCTCAGAAAAAATAATCTAGTAGACTGGAATACTTTGGACTACCCTGACAATATATACGGATATACTCGTATGTGGTCTAAAGAGAAGTTCTTAAAATCCAAAGTGATAAACACAGAAAACTCTCTACACAACAAGAAGAGCCCCAAAATGTCAACACGTTCTGCTATTTCAACAGCATAATGTAATATTTTAACAACTAAAAAACGATCCTTTTACCAACATCTTCTAGAATCTCAATATATGTATCTACAAGCGAACATGCTCAATGATTTGATTAAGCATTAATTTAGAGAAAGTGCAGTTGACATTGCTGCTGCCGATTTAGTTGATAAATATATATTGGGTGTTTGATGATTTGTGCATAAATTCAGTAAATCATTTTAGGAAAATTAAGAAATCAATTTAAATGTTTAATCAGCAAGAAACAATCTTTCTTACAATAGTTCTGCGGAATATACTTCAAAGTAGATTTTACTCATTTTAATCTTATCAAATATCTACTAAAAGAAAGTCTATTAACCCTTCATAGCTTACAACGAAACGTCGAAACGTTTGGAAATGTGTAACAATTAGTCAGTTATTAGTCAGCTTTTTACCGAGCTACTAGTGATATAATATATCACTTCTAAAGCTAAATTAAACAATAAATTAAAAATATTTACTATCTTTCGTCGCAATTTAATCTGAAACAAACAATTTTACATTGTATTACTAAAGAAAAGTTGAAAAAAGAAAATTAACCACAAGTACGATTACTAGTGGTCAGAAAAGTAACTAGTCTCATGATAAAAATAAAATTAAAATTACAAACTGGCTATATTAAGGGACAGTGAAATAACAATTGATTTAATTTTATACTGTATGTAATAAATGAACAGCAAATAAGAGTCGATACACACTATCGCTGGTTATTGTTTTAGATTGCATCCTTTTGACTTGGTAAAGTTTATCAGGAAATACACAGATTCAATACATGCCTATAGAGTGTCTATTACAAAATTTCCTACTGAGCTTAAAATTTTTACCAGAACCATCTCTATTCAACATGACATGGATAAAGGTTTCACTAGAGAGGATTGGGTTATACTAAGTACATATATATCTATGTATGTGCGAGTATGAATGTATAGTATACATATGTATGTACGAGTATATGTATATACAAAGGTACATATGTACTATATTTATAACGTTTGCAAGAGGTAGATATATTTGAGTACATATATACATATACATACATATGATTTGGATTTGTATTTATACTTACATACCTACATATGTATATACATTAGGGTGGCCCCAAAATAAAATTGCGGGAAAAACATTTTGGGTTAAATTGCATGATCTTTATAATCACGAAATTTCAACTATTTATTTAAGTAAAAATAGAAAAAGAAAAAATAAAAAAACATTAAAATTTTGTCTGAAATTTTAAAAATTTATGAATTAAAAAAATTTTCTTTTTAATTTTTGATAACCCATTGAATGCGCCTCTCAAAGACCTTTCATATGATGCTAAAATTACATATAGTTCCCTTGGGGGAAATGTGAAAAAATCAAAAACCCTCTAAAACAGACCTTTTCATCCTTCGATCCAACTCACCAAATATTGACCCCAGGACAAAAAAAATGAGAAACGTAGTTTTAAAATGAATCAAATTTTCATATTAGTCGGGAACATCGATACCTTATTTTTTCTCCATACAAACGGGGCCACCCTAATTTACATACATATATCTGAATGTGCAGTAGTTATGGTCTTATGGGAATGCATTTTTGTTATGGTTCTGTTTTGTTTTTTTTTTAATTTTTCCGTTTATTTTTTAGTTTTGTGTTAAAAAAATAAAACAAAAAAATAGAGAAAGAAATCACAATATTATGGGGATTTTATGCCACTATGAATATATACAAACATAAATATATATAAACGTATGTATGTAAGTATGTAACTACAACCAAACCATAAAAGGTAAGTAAATGTATTTGTTTAAACAGTGGGTGACAAAAATCAGTTAGTGAAAGGAGACCTACCATGTTTGCTAAAAATAAAAACTTCCGTAACTAATTTAGATTTTTAATTTATTTCAGAAAATTAGAAAAATGTTCTTTGTGCCAAATACTATATTCAAGATATCCTAGTTATTTCTAATACATAATAGCAAAATTCGAACCTATACAGAATAACTGTCATTTAACAAAAAAATTAACTGCGATTTAAACAAACAACGACTTAAAGCTCTTAAATCAGTCGGTTTTAAATGGAACTCCAAGAGGAAAACTTTTACCACCCACTGTAATTTCAATACACAACCTGACTGTTAGTCTGTGTCAACGAGCACAATACTCTTCTACTACAGTAAATTCAAAGTCTAGTAGTGCAAAAGCAACAAAAGCTAAAACAAGACACATCAAACAACAACAGCAACAAAAGAAAAGAAAGAAAAAGGTTCTGAAAAAACTCTTATTTAAAGGCATTCATGTCAGGTCGTCTAACTTGCAGTACGAGCAAATACATATAAACTCACACAAACACAGTAGGACATATAGCTATATCCCAGCATACCATTCTAGGAGAGCTCCGAAATAGGTCTCAGAAAAGAGTCCAACAAAAGCGCATTTTCGGAGCGCTCCGAAAAAAGGAGTCAGAAAAGAGTCCAACTAAAGAGCATTTTCGGAGCGAAGGAAAAATTTGCTTGTTACTGTCCTGAGTCGGCACGAAGTATGACTCAGAAATTCCACTTAATTATGTGTGTACCAAAGCATTGTTGTCCTGTTATTTGTGCTTTGAACAAAAAAAAACAACATAGCTGTACCACACAGAATGATAAAAACAAGATTACACAGAGCCCAACAAAAACCTCATAAAATACTCTTTTCTGACATTATCTAAGAGCTCTTTCTGACGCGCCATTTTCGAATGTAATGACCCTCTTTTCTGAAGGTTTTCGGAGCAATTATGATTGTTTTTTTGGGCTCATAAAGAGCGTTAACGCTCCGAGAAAGGTGTCAGAAAAGACTCTTTTCGGACTCATACGGCTTGCTGGGATGTTTACAAGTACAAGTAAATGATTATATAGATGTATTTGGATAAAGGAATGGAAGAAAGTTTAAATATTTCTAAAATTGTACAATTTTTCTTGTGCTGAAGAAGCACAAATTTAATGAAATTTAAGTAAGCACGACTTTAAAATAGAAAAACAACATTCAAAGCGGCATTTAGTATTTGAGGATTTTTAATGTTGCAACTAATACGACACTTAAGTTAATATTACATCACCCCGTTCTCAACACAACGCAGATCTTTTGTACAATTTTCAACTGATGTTACATGTTGTTTCACTCATTAGTAAATCTTTAACTATATGAGACTCTAGTCAGCTGCGAGTTTAATTGGATTGAAATAATAATTTCTTTCCAGTTTCGAGCTCCATACAGCTCATGGCACCGGTTTCTCCATATTTCCTCCCCAGCATGGAACAGTGTCAACGTGATGGGGTCACACCAGGACAAATTTCCACTGGGAAAAATATATCCCTATACAGTTGGACTAACTGTCTCTGCCACATGGTTGGTAAAATACATGTATTTAACATTTTTAAAAGCACTAGCTTGGAAATATAATCCAGACCAGTGCTGTCTTGTCTTTGAGCATTAAGAGTGGTGTTGGCAACCTGTGTTCCCATGAAGACATTTCCTGTTTAGGCAAGGGCTGAACCAGTATTTATTATATTGGTTGTTAACTCATATGCGAGACCGTCACATATATCAAGGAGGCACTTCCGCTTCCTCCTGTGGATTGCCAAAAAGTAACTGTTACGACTAAAACTTTTAAATTTTGTAAAACTTTTCGCAAATGTCACAATTTGTGTTGACTAAACACCACAAGTAAATGAATTTGAATTTCATTTTAAAAATAACAGTTCTAAATATTTGGTTTGCGTTATAAAACGTCTTTAGTCACTAAGTTGCGTGTTTTTCAAAAATATTAAATGTGATACGTAATTCAGTTTAACATGCAAATATGTTTGAGTAAGTAATACATAAAACTGAAACCAAATAAGAAAAACCAGACAAAAAGTTGCACTACTTCAATAGTAGCTGGACGGATCAGTAAAAAATTAAAGCATATTGGTTTTTTACGTTAGTAACCGCACATATTTGTTATTAGCTTCTCAAGGCCATCTTAAGGTATGCAGAAAGGTCATGTGCGTTGATACATAACTTTATATATTCCATTGTTTAAGTGATTATTTGCATTGTCCTTAACAAAATACAGGCTTTAAAAGCCTTTAATATTCATTAATTAGCCTTAATTAGTTGCTTTCTAGTAATCTATTGCTAAAAGTAACCAAAAATCAATTATAAACATTGTAAAAAGTTATATTGACAGTCTTTTAAGTGCCAAAAAAAAAACACAGAATAGTACAAACGTACATTTGGTACAAAATGTTCCTTTAGCATAACGTTGGCCACACAACTGTCAAGCAATAAACAAAACTGACAACCATGCAACAATCCAACATGGAGCACAAATTAAAGACACAAATAAAAGAAGTAGCCACAAAAAAAAAACTTATACACACAATTGACAACTAACTAAATAAACCAAACGTTGCTTTTCTGTGCTTTGCTGGAAAAAATAAAAGTGCGGGAATAATAATGACAACTTTAGGGTAAAATATGTTGAAATGCATTTTACCAGAATTGTAAACAAAAATCCAATGGCAGAACTAACCCCACAGTAAAAGCATTCTCAAATATTACAAACACAACAACTATGGCAGCAGCAGTTGCAAACAACTCTAAACAAAGTAGACAACTGTAGACATTTTAGAATTGGCAAAAAAAAAAAAAAGTGGGAAAAAAAGAAATGGAATTGGAAAAAGAACCTTTATTTAACAAAAATCTAAAACCAAAGTGCAAAAAAATCTACCGAACAAGGACAAATATAATCCACCACTATGTAAAGGCAATCAAAAAATGGAAACAAAAAAGAAAAGCAGAAAAAAGCATTTCATAGCAGTTGAGAGAAAAAGGCTACAAAATATTGCAATGTAATGGTTTAAAAAAGCTATATACAGCCAAAGCTAGACATTAGTGGCATGATGTTTATAACAAAAACAACAACAATGCAACAAAATTCTATTTTACCTTCTACCTTTCTACTAGAACACAGCACACAATGCCAGCAACAAAAATAATCGAAAAGAAAGAAGAACATAAAGCAGGGCAGTAAAGGACTAAATTGGTTCTTACAAATATAAAAAGCAAACGATAAACGAACAGGTCGATTAAGAATGGCAACCGAACCTCAGTGGAAATGGCAGTTGCCAAAAACAAACAGATGGCAACTGTCAGCTCTTAACTTCAGTTGCCGAATATGGCTTTGATTTTATTTGAAGTGGTAAATTTTAAATGTATGTAAGTAGTACATAGTATAAATGTTTGTTTTCTACTCGAAAATTCACAAAAATACTTAAAACGAAAGTTGCCTTACATAATAACAACGTGCATGTCAGTTGCGTTCCCTATTGACAATCCAACTCCAGTTTGGTTGCTATACATAATCGACCTATAAGTTTTATACAAATACAAAAATGAATTCGCTCTTTTACCACATGCCCCAGTGATGTCTGCTTTATACTTTGTTAGGCTAACATGCAAGCAAACACATAAACATACGTGCAACAAACCTACAAACAATTCAAATACGAATACACCAACCATCACCACCACCCAGTTACTAAGTATATTGAGTATGAAATGCGTATCCTTGCAACAACCTGTAAACTGCAACATACACAGGCCCCCACACACACTCGTACAAAGAGTCACAGTCATTTTAGTATGTTTTGAGTCAATATTTCTTTTTCAATCTTTTTTGTTTTTTTTTTTTTCTTTTTGGGTGTTGTTTTGAGTTTATGTCTTTTTACTGGTTGCACTTCTATAAATTGTTGCACATTCCTCTTTTTCGGATTTTTTTTTTATTTTTTGTTGTTCAACTAAACAGGCATGCACATACACATACGTATTAAACGAGCACAGAGCGTGTGCTTTGTATTTGTAGGTATTTTGTACCTGTTTTACATGAGTGCGACCAACCGACCGACCGACCACCTTTTTGTATCCACATATTTTTAGAGATTTTAGATTGTGTGTTTAGATGGAAATTGTTATTAAGTCTGCCTTAAATGAGAAAAAAAAACTAAGAGGAATATCCTTAGTTATGTGGGTACGTATGTGATTTACCACAATATTGGTAAATTACAAAATGTTGTAAGTTTCTTGTATAGTTTACTTGGTATAAGTATGTATATCAGTTGCAACTTGCACTATTTCAACAACATGTATGTAAATTTGAGTTAAATTTAATTTGATACAATTTAAAGACAAATTTATGTTATAACTTGGCCCGAACTTCCTACAGAAGAATAATTAAAGTGTAATTGAAATAACTTGAAAACTCTAATTGCAATTTCCGTTTAATTTTTATACCCTACACCACCATAGTGGGGAGGGTATGTTGGGTTTGTGCTGATGTTTGTAACGCACAAAAATATTGGTACAACACCTACCTTAAAGTATACCGATCGACTCAGTGTCAATTTAACGATGCCCGTCCGTCCGTCCGTCTGGCTGGCTGGCCATGTAAAGCTTGTGCGCAGAGTACAGGTCGCAATTTTGAAGCTATTTCGTTAAAATTTGGTACGTGATATTTTTTCGGCCCAAGGACGGATGAAATTGAAACTGGTGGAAATCGGTCCATTATTTCACCTGGCTCCCATACAAATGTCCTCCCGAAATTGGGGTTTACCGATCATAAATCTTTGAATTAAGCAAGTATGCAAACAAATTTCACCACAAATGAATAATAAATGAAGCGAAATCACATCTACAAGTTTTGTCACGATTGGTCCACAATTAGTCGTAGTTCCCATATAAGGCCCACTTCCGAAAATCACTTTAACGACCATAAATTTCTTCTTGGTATCCAAATAAAATTCAACACAAATAAGTTTCATATATACAGAAATGATGACACCTAATTTTGTAATGGTCAGTCCATAATTAGTCGAAACTCACTTTAATCTACATAAATTAAAAGTATTTTTTTAATTTATTTATTTATTTTATTTGGTCTATAGATTTACAAAATCCTTACAGACTAAAGATTTACATATTTAAAAATAGAATGATATTTCTCTTTGAAACATTAATAGGATGTGATATATCAATAACATTATAGCAATCATTAAAATTTTTGCAAATGCGGCGGAACGAATCACTATTAGCGTAGACAGATCTGTTATGCGCCAGTCTTAGAAGTTGAAAATTGCGAGTTGTTCTAGCTGGAATATTAAAATTTATTTGGCCAAGCAGGAACTGGGAATTTACTTCACCACGAATTAAGCCAATCAGAAATGTAATACCCAGCATTATACGGCGACTTTTTAAAGTTGGAAGCTTTATAAGGTTGAGTCTGTTCTCGTATGGTGCCAGCACAAAAGAGTTTCATCCGAGGTGACGTAAACAAAATATCAAAAACTTTAGCAAGGATCCCAAATGATACAACCATATTCTAGAATGGGGCAAACCAAAGCAGTATATAGCTGTTTGGTAATATATGGGTCAGAAAACTCCTTAGACCAACGTTTCATAAATCCAAGCACACCGAAAGCTTAATTAACTGTTAGCGCAATATGATCACAGAAGTTTAGCCTGTGATCCAGCAAAATTCCAAGATCAACAATAGTGTTAACTTCTTCCAGAGATGTACTATTTATATTATAGTTCGAATTAATTTTGTTATTTCTGTAAAACGACATGTTTTTGCATTTTTAATATTATGTTCCATTAAATGGATTCTACACCATTGAGAAAACATGTCTAGATCTTCCTGTAGAAGACATAAAGTTTAACACATATAATATTTAAATTCACAGAATTCATTTTTGGATGATCGGTCCATAATAGGTAATATGGGAGATATTACCGCCCGTTTTTGAAAACCGTTTTATAAATATACTGGGTGTAGGGTATTATATGGTTTTATTTTATAATTGAATGTGATTTTCGTAATATCAAAAATCTCATTCTTTCGAATTTGACTTCCAAAAATTGTATCCTGATCGGACCTGCAGTTGGCAGATTAATTTCCAAAAGATTTTGATTCTGCCCCACTGCCACACATTTCAAAAGTGCTGGTAAACTACTTTAAGAATAAATAGGGAATACATTAGGGCTTTGGAATTTGATAACATATGGCCTAAAGTTGCAATTTTGATAAGAAAAAAAAAAAATATGGTCGAATTCGGAACGGTGTAGAGCCGGCTTAGTTGGAAAATGGGATAGGAGATAGCTATGTCCGTCCGTCTGTTCAACAGCTTCGAAGATAAAACTTAGAACAATGAAATTTTTAACAAACATTCTTTAGTTCACCAAAATGTTTGGTATTGAAAATGGGCAACATTCAAAGATTCAGACAACCTCGAAAGTTTTCAGATATTTTTTACTATTTTCTTCAAATAGAATGCAGATAATATCATGAAATTTTGCACACTTATTTGTATTATAGAATGAATGGTAAGATATTTAATAGCCCATACAAATATATTCCCGGAATTTGGCTTTGTGGTACATACATATATGAATATTGTTAAGCAATATTTATACAAAATTCAGCAAAACTAAAGGTACGGTCACATTTGACAAATATTTCCTCAAAAAAGCGTAACTTGTTTTAGCACAAACTTGTTTGACGTTGTTTGCTCTTACAAGAGTTTTGCAAGATCAAACAGCATCAAATAAATTAAAACTAAATATTTGTTGTGCTTTGGCCTAAATAAGAAAAGTTTTTTTAAGTAAACAAATGAGTTCAAATAAATGTTATTTAGTGGTTACGTCATTTTCGGCAAATATTTGCCAAATGTGACCGTACCTTAAGTTTCATGCTAACTGAAACTATAAAACAATATTTTGTTTGAATCATATTTGACCTTAGTCCCCACATAAAGTCCAATTCCAAACATAACTTAAATGATTATAAATCTTTTATAAAATTCAGTAAGAAGTTGAAATAGTCTACATGTATACAGCTACCTGCACCTAATTAATGACAATAGTATTCAATATTAGCAATATTACTAGTTTTCGAAAAAAAAAATATATTAAAAAAGTGTGCATTTGCGTAGTTTTTGTGAACACTATGGTAAGGGCGCGATAAAATTTTATGGGCGTCACGCTAATTTTTTTAAAAGTAAATATATTAAACGTAACAAATTGATGTTGACAATCATTGTTTACATGGTTTCAACTCATTTTTTTATAATTTGTGGATTTGAGAAATAAATTGCCAACGAAAAAAAAACCAAAATAGGCAAACATTTCATGAGCATCACTTTTGAAATACATTTCTTCATAGCTTAAAATGCTTAATTTTGATTTTATTTTTTAATTTTCAATAGTAAAACAACAAAATTAACGGCGGCTGAAAGAGCACGGACATATCGAGAAAAAATAAAGCGCGTAATGACGAATATAAAAGAAAGAAGAAAGAAAGGTATAATCGTAGTATATTTGAATTTAATTTTTATTGAAAACTGATTCTGTTTTTGCCACAAACTTAATTCGAAAGTTGTAAAAATGAATGAGAATGAAAAAAAAAACACAGTCCCTTGTCATTTCATGAAGTTTATACATATTCAGAATAAGAATTCGAATGAAAATTTATAAATTAAATTAAGTTAAGTTATTGTTTTTTTTTTTAAATATTTACATATGTGTATAAGTTTCTTCAAGAATTACTTCCTTTTTTCCATTTTTGTTAAAGACATCAAAGAATATGTGCATATTTAGTTTTGTTTGAAAAGTTTTGTTTTTTGAAGAATTTTTGTTTTTTTTTTTATTTACTTTTTGTAAAAGAATAAACTTTTTTTCGTTAAACATTAGATTTGGCATTATTTATTGTTTACGTGCAATAAAATCTCTTGATCGTCAGAAAATATCTTGAGCGTCACACTTAGTTTTTTCCTTAAAACGCTTATAATTGCATTAATAATTGCATAATAACATTATTAGAAGCGTATTACTTTGCAAGTAACCTCTAAGTTCAAGTCTTTTTTTAACAAAAATTTACATTTTTTCATCTTAAAATAACTAGTCACTTAAAAAAAAATTAAAAATCAAGTTGAATCGTGATTTTTTGTTTATAATCGAAAAGGTGATTTCCGCAAAATTCAATCTTGAGAAACAAAAGAACATCGTAGTAAGCTTGAATTTCAAATATTTTTTCATTTTTAGAGATATTTTTTACATATTTGATGTGTGACGCTCAAGATGGAAATCATAGAAACCTTAAAAAAAACTCCAAAAATATTGATTTTTTGAGAGCCTAAAAGTACCACCGGATTCTTCATCAATTTTTACATAAATTGGCCACTCTTACAGGCGAATTGAAAAAACTTAAAAAATAAGCAAAACAAAACTCGTTGTGTACGTTTTTTTTAATTGACCGACATACACACATACATATGTACATATATTCTTACTTGTTTCAATTAAAATGATCTCTTTAATTTTACTTTACAGAAAAATATACATTCATTATAGGTATGTATATTTAAAAAAAAAAGATTTTTTTAGGTTTTTTGTAGTTTTTTCCCCAAAAAAAATCCAAAAATCGGTTATTTTTTTCAATTGAAAATCGTTTATTTTCGAATCTGGAAAAGATATTGCTTTGAAATATTTTATGTTGCTTAAATTATATTGTTTAAATCTCGAAGCAAATTTGACTGACAAAACCGGGCCAGGGTTTGACAAAATCCTTTTAAAGATCTAACATAAGATTTTTAGAAAATATAAAAATAAAAAATACATACATATGTAAATCAGATTAAAGAATTGCACGCGTATAAACAAATTAAATGGCAAATGTGTCCAACTTTGAGCTCCCACAGCTTCGTCCCTGAAGTATTAGTGGAGTTATTCTTCAAAACTTAAACTCAATACTCCTTGGCTACACCCATGTACAATTTTATGTCGAGCCTTTTAGGAATGCCAGTTTTTTTTTAAAAAAAATCAATTCAAAATCAAACTTAATTGTAAAATTCTAAAACTCACCTTTAATAGTCTGTTTGTTACCAAAAAAAAAATAATCATTTTATCATACATACATATGAATTTTGAAACGCGTGTACCGATAACCGATTTCATTATTTATTTTCATATTTCACAACACTAACAACACAATAATATTAATTAGAAATCATACCTAGGTACTTTTTTTACACAAACTATCAATGCTTTACATATTTCCTTTTGATTTCCATTCCTTCTCTCTTTTCTAAACATATTAATAATCAGCGTTGTCAACTTTGAAATTTGAAAACGCACCAAAATGGAGAAAAAGCGCACCATTTACAAAAAAACGCACCAAGTTAAGAATTTCGTTTTTGTTTCAAATATTTATTGAATTAATTTGAAATTTTTTAATATCATAAATTCTATAAAAAACTTTTTATCAACGTTTATTAGTAAAAGTAATAATATTAAAACCCTTTTTTTATAAATGAAGATAAAGTAAGCATTTAAGCACTCAAAATTTAACTCACAATATGATATTCGGAACTAAAGTACTAATTGGTAAAAAGCTAATTTCAGTACATGTTTGGTACTTTTTTTTATATATTTTTGTTTTCTAGTTAAAGTACTTCTATTTGATTTTTCCAATAAAAAAAAACCCTGGTTGTTCGTCTACAGTTCAGTAGACCAAACCATCAGGTTATACAAGAATTTTTATTTACATGTTTAAAATGTTAATTTGATTTTCAAACAAAGATTTTTGAAGAATTTGATTTCATTTATCATAGATTCGTATTTAAAATATATTTTTTCATCGTATAGATTTCATGAGTTATGAATTATTAAAAAACTGCAATTAAAACTTAGTAAAAATAAAGATTTCATCACATTTTCGAAAAAAAAATAAAAAACGCACCGAAATACACAAATTTTGCAGTGTTGAAGGAAATGGTACTGAAACAGGTGTATTTTATTGTAGAAGATTTTCTCACACTGAAACAAAAAGTTGTGTTGAATTTGCTTTGGTGTCACCAAAAATTAAAAAGCGCACCGCGCACCAACTAAAGATTTTTCGCACCAAAAATTTAAAAAAGCACCAAAAATGGTGCGAAACGCACCATGTTGACAACGCTGTTAATAATGATTGAATTTAATAAAAATTACATATGTGTGTATGTATGTACATATGTATGTATGTATGTAGCAGTGATGGAAAATGGGTTTTTGTTTTTCGTATTAACTCCATGGTACCATTTTTAATATTAATATTTTAATATTTGTTAAATAATCATAAAACTTTACCACAAATTTACTTTATCGAAAATTCGATATATCTTATAGCAACATTATTGCGTTAATTGTCGCGATTATCTAAAAATATTCTTATTTATGAACTATCAAATCATTTGTGAAATGTTAACCTTGGTAAATATATGTATATGTATATTTCCAAATTAACTAAAATTATTATTGTAAGAATAAAAGAAATAGAAGAGTTAACTTCTAACGATTTGGAAATCCTTATTAACTACATTTTAAGCTTTAGTTTTTGAATTCAGCCTCAAAATCATTCAATGTAAATGAATATGTCAAAGACTCATATTGTTCGCTAATTCAACCAAAAATTTATTGTCGTAATAATCATCTTATAGATGCATATTTAAAGATCTGATATCAGTTCCAAAATGTTCATGAAATTTAATAAAATCTCTTTTGCTTTCACTATTACAGAAATAGTAACTTATATGATATACAGCCATGTCACAAAATTTAAATTATATAGAAAAAGCAAAACGAAAAATTTGTTCGGAATGAAACCAATTGTTCGTTTTACTTTTTCTGTAGAAGCAAAATACGGAAATAATTCCACTTCCGAACGGAATTAAATTCTGTGACATGGCTGATATTTATCTGTTTCATCTGAAATACCAAATTTTGATGCAACAGTATTTTGAAATTGTTATGATGTATCATTATTTTTATTCGGTAATATTATTACTATTTTAACTGTCTATCAATGATGACGAGATATTTCACGAGAAGAAACATTTCACCATATGACTCGTGGTAGTACCACGGTACCAACTGTGTTTAAAATGTATCAAAAAAAATACAATTGTACCATGTTTGCCATCAGTGAGGTAGATAGGTACAAAACAATAACAACAAATATTGGGTTTCAAGCAAACACAATTTAAGAGAGCAGGAATGTTTTTCGTAGTGATGCTCTACTCTTAAATATCAACAAAATTTGAATTATAAAATTATATTGTTGCATTACTCCAACAAAAAATTTTTTTTGATACATACATAAATCCACACATACTTTTAATAAAAGTTTTATTTACATACATGCATATGTGCATACTTGCAAAACAATAACAAACACCAAACGGTACTCACATTCTTTTAAAAGTAAATACTCTATATTAAAGAGAGTGGGAGTAAGTGCAAAAGGGAAAGAAGAACTAAACACTTGCCTACAAACATGAATACCGATTTGGCAATTGACTTTTAGGCTTTTTTTTTTAATAAAACACACTTTTTAATAGATTTAAATAACGTATTAACACTTATTTTAATAACTTTTTTTAATTTACAACACTTTAAAGCTTTTACTGCATTTAAATAACAATTCTTAAAGCATACTAATTAGTTAACGAACGACGTAGTGGGCCGATTGATGTTTATTAATGGCTACTCAAGGGAGAACTGAATTAAATTGATTGATTATTTATGTTCAGAGTTGCCTCAGCTAGTTTAGGTGGATAAGTAAGGGGAGAACTTAGAAATAGGATTAAGTATTTTAAGAAATGTTTAATTGAACTGTTTTGTAAATGTTCTAAATTGATCTAAAGGTATTCAAGGTATTCATATTTATAATTTTTTTTTTCAAATAAAGGGGTTTTCAGACTAGAACTTTGTTTTTCAAAACAAAATAAAACAAATAATTTATGTATGTAGGTACCTATATGAAAATCATTTAAAAGTTTTACAATTACTATTAATAAAAAATGATGTGTGACAGCGTGGTCGGCGGATATACATACATACATACCTATTGCGATTCTTTTAACAACATTCGCAATCACAATTTGGCAAAATGGCATATATGTTTTGTTATTAATGATTGTACCTAGTCACTGTTGCCATATTTGACGATTTATCGTCATTTTGACAATTTTTGGTGTCAAAAATGACCCTTTGACGATTTGACAATCAGTATAAATGATTTGCAACACTTTTTTCTCATATAAAATTTATAATTTGGTTTCGGAAAAAGAAGAGTTTATTGGAATTTTGAAAACACATTTCGGAAATTCAAAGGAAAGATTCAAATCTCTTGTTTCCCATCCTAACCAAGTTTATACAAAAAATTTTTGTTTTACCTCATTCAAAAAGTAAGAATAGGTTAGGAACGTCTTCTTTGGAAGGGATTTTATTCACTAACGATTTTTTAAAACTAAATAAATGTTGTTGTTTTAATATGAATGTTGTAGTGAGCTTATCAAAAAGTTTAATAGGGAAATGTACCTACAAAATTAAATATATGTACTAAACTTCACAATTTCCAATTATATTTTAGAAATTTTCAATTATATTTTAGAAATTTATAATAATATTACAGAATTTTCAAATTGTATTTCAGAAATTTTCAAATGCATTTGAGAAATTTTTAATTGTATTTCAGAATCCAAACATATTTTTAACTTAACCTTTATGAAATACGATAAGAATATTCTGAAATACAACTAGAAACTACAGAAATGCAATTGAAATTTTTTTAAATATAATATATATATATAATAAATATATATAATATTAAATAGAAAATTCTGAAATATAATTGAAAAATTCTAAAACGCATAGTGTTGTAAAAAGGTGATATTTTGTATTTAGAAGTAGAATTTTTTATGTTTTACATTGTTATTATGAAGAAATTGTTTTGTTTATGGGCGATACGACCATGTTCTGAAAAACGCAAAACGCTTAAAATTTGCGTTTTCCATTTGAAAACGCCAAAGAGCTGTTCTAACAAACGAAAACGCTAGAAATTTCGCGTTTTCAAACCGCTAGTGTATACTGATGCGATCTGGCTTATTTTATTGAAACTGCACTTTAAACACAAAATGAAATGATGCACAATTTAAATCTAATATGTTTTCTTTTTCTTTAAGGTAAAGCTTGTAACATTTTTCCACGATTTTAATTAAAAACATGCAATTTAAAATTTTTCTTTGAGTTTGTCAATTGTCTGTTTCAATTGTTTACTTTACTAATTATCGATTTGTGCAAACAGATGATCAACTTGATTTTCGAAAAGTAATGTAATGCATTTTAATTTGAAATTTATTTATTTGTTTACGTTATTTTCTGACAAAACATCTGTTTTTATTATTCAAACACATAGCTTCGAAAAATGGCAAAACGCTAGGAAATCGTAGCGATTTCAGAACAGGTTAAAATGCGTTTTGCGTTTTTAAAACTGTATGCGATTTGAAAACGCTGCGTTTTTCAAAACATGGGTGTATATAAATTGATAAAAATTTCTTAAAAAATTGATTTTAAAAACTATATTTTGAAAAGTAATTTATTACTTATTTTTGTCTTCCTTTTACATTAATTTTTAATTTTAACTATTTTTTAAACATATTTAATTATTTAACTGATTGTTCGACCTTTTTATTAATTAAACAATTTTATTTTTCTATTTTTTTTTATTGTTTCCCTGAAGATGCTACACATTGTGTAGCGAAATATTGGAAAAAATAAAAAATAATAGAAAAATAAAAATAAAAACTGACCTTAATCTCGAAAAATAAAATTGTTTAATTCAACATATTTAATTTTTTTTTTTTTTTTGTTTTTTTTTATACTTTTTGTTTATGTATTAAAAAAATTAATGTGAAAAAATAAATAAAATATTAACAGCCTAATTCATAAAAGCTTATCAAGGGTTTATAACAGGCTTATAAAGCAAATATCCATACAAAATTTGCTTTATAAGCCTGTTATAAACCTTTGACAAATTTTATGAAGAAGGGGGTAAATTTATAAAAAGTTTTATTCTATTTGACGATTTTGAAAAATGCATTTTGACGATTTGACGATTTGATAGGCCTTGTCACGCCTCCAAACAGAAGCCCAAATGTGTCATTGTTGCTTGTTGACGTATCCAGACAAATGAAAATGGTTAGTAGGTACAAATTCTTTTTCCATAAAAACCAGCGGGTTGTTTTTAAATGATTTTTAAATATGTTAATGCAATTTTCGCGAGCAATTGAATTCATTATAACAATTAATTAAAGCTTATTCTACTGTTTTCTTAACAACATCAAATGACAAAACGTTCATGTTATTCCAATAGGTCCCTGTTTGCAAACAAAGTTCTTGTCGAAAACCCCAATATACCTACCTACTACCCATGCACAAATAATAATTGTGATCAAAAGATAAAGAAGTGTAAAAATGTAAATTTATTTTATTCTTTATAGATAAGTACTAGAGCTTAAGTAAACTATTGAATTGTTGTCGATAATCTGTAAACGATTGCAAAGTCAGCATAATATTTTGGTATTTTACTTTCGATTTTCAGAATTTTCAACTAAATTAAACAAAAGGTATTTGTTAAAAAGGATTGTTGTTCATAAAAGTATAGTTTTGCATGCATGCAATACATTCGTGTGATCGAATAAAGCCACTAATTGTATTTCATTTTAAAAACTGAAAACAAAACTAAACTTCGATTCTGGGAAAATTCACCATAATTATATCAAAGAAATAAGTAAATAAAAAATATATAGGTACATATGTACATACATACTACATACATACATACATATGTATGTAATATAAAAAACAGGGAAAGAACCTTTAAAGAGGACAACTACTGAGAAACAACTTTATCCAGGAAAACCAAAAACAAAACATAATAAAACGGTCGAACAACAAACAAATTATGTACGAAGCATTAAAACAAAATCGAAGAAAAATTAAGCAAAAGACATACCTACTTACATACATACATACATACATACTTATCCATCCCATCCATCCAACGGCCACAATTCAAAATTGAAGTTTAAAACCTACAAAAACAAATCAAGGAATATTATTTTATTTTTTTTACTAAAACAAAGAAATGAAAAAAAAAAACAATTTATTGTGAGCTAATTTAAGCGAGGACGACACCTCACCAACGACAACACACACCACAGCAACGCAACATCAGTGACAGCGTCAGCGCTGCAAATGCATGCAAGTCATATTTACAGTCAAGGAATGAAGAACAGAATGAAAACACAAAAATCAACCAACAACCAAAACAGTGCTAAATCAATGTGTCTTTGTGTCTGGCGGCATAATGCCAGGAGACTGAGACAGACATACTACGTATAAGCTTTTACAGTGGTTTCGAGGAGAATTTAAAGAGGAGAGACTAAAATTTATGATCTTAATGTACAATTAATCAAAACACAAATGGTCTATTTGTTGATCTTGTGTATAACAGTATTTTCTATAGATAATCTTGTGTATAACAGTATTTATAGCCTACACCACCATAGAGGGTAACGCCCATAAATTATATTAAATTATAGCGATCGACTCAGAATCGGCCGTCCGTCTGAATGGCTGGCAGTCTATGTAAACCTTGAGCGCAGAGTACAGGTCGCAATTTTGAAGATATTTCCAGAAAGTTTGGTATATGACATTTTTTCGGTCCAAGATTTATTAATTATATTATATTCATTATTTTACCTAGCGACCATACAAATGTTTTTCCTAGATGGGGATTTATCAGTCATTTAAAGATCGTAACTGTCTTAAAAATGTTGGTATCGAAATAATATTCAACACAAATATGTTTCATATACAGCTGCGTGCAACTAATTAATGACAGCAGTATTCAATATTTAAATATTAAATATATTTAAATATATTTATGCTGAATGTAATTAATTATTATTAATTACAACGCTAAAATTGAACACTTTTATTTTTTACTTTGAGGTGTTTTTTATAATTAAGGATATAAAATAATCGTGCAGTGATAAATTTATTAGTATTTTAAAATTCAGGTCATTAATAATGAATTTAAACATTATTTTTCAAGATATGAAGATTCAATAAAAAAAAAAATTTTAAAAAGTTAGATTAAATTAATTATGATCACTCAGCGTATTTTTGAGTATATGAAAAGTTCTTAATACTTGCTTAACATGGGTAAAAGCAAATCCTGTGATGTCAGTTCTGTTCATGAATAATTCAAAAACAATGGTTTTTCAAGCGGTGAAATATTTCAGAAAGCATTCGACTACAGAAAAGAAGGCCGTAAAAAAGAAGCCGTATTAAGACAGTTCGTGAATATGCACTGATCGTGCGCGAAAACTAACCGAAAGAATATGTACGCATTCGCAAAGAAGTACCACCGTTGAACGGATGTAGAATGGAAAAGAGTATTATTTTCGGACGAAACAAAAAATAAAACGGACTCTCCAGATGTACACTCTCGCCACTTTGAAGCATGAAGGATATTTTACAATGCTTTGGGGTACTACGTCGTCACAAAATTAAGGGAAATATAGATAAGCTTTAGTAAGCAAGAGTTCTAAGCGATACAATGATGCCGTATACTGATGAGAACATGCCAGTAACATGGATATCGCAGCAAGATAAGGATCCGAAGCATACGCTTATCTTGTCAAGCAATGTTTTTTTTAACAATTCGGTTACTGTTCTTGACTGGCCTTCATGTAGTCCTAATCACAAACCGATTGAAAACTGTAAAAACCAAAGTAAGCTGTGTAAAAATAATGTGTAATGATTTCTTTGCCGAAACAAAGCCATTCCAAGTAGTGTATCTAACAATTTGGTGACCTCAATGCCTCGCAGATGTCAAGCTGTTGTCGATAACAATGGATTTGCACCTTTTTTTTTGTAAAATCTATGGCATGTCTTAATTATATGTATAACTGATATCAATCTTATTTGAAAATATAACTCACAGATTTTTTTAATAATACATAATTAATTTGTCACAATATGCAGTTATTTTTATAGGAGTAAGAGTTAAATTGACTAAACAAAACAAATTTTGAGAATATTATAAAATCTTTCATACTATTTGCTTCCAGCTAACATGTTAGTATTGTGCCCTTAATTAGTAACTGAATATGTTCACAAATCATTCGGCCCAATTTTTGGATAATTATCAGTCATAGCTTCTATTGAAGGTCCACTTCCGAATATCATTTTAGCGACCATAAATCTTGTTAAACTTTCAAAATTCAAATAAAATTGAAAACAAATATGCTTTACATACGGAGATATCGTATTGTATAACCGTAATTAGGTCATAGACCCATTATTAAAAGCTTACTTGTTTCTATGGAAATCCTTGTGTATAACATTTACACAACTTTGCTAATATGGAAATAATAAAAAAAATTTAATTTGAATACCCTGAGAAAAAAAAAAGCATTTTGATAGCGAAATAATGAATTTGGCATACATTGTAAAATCCCTAATTCTTTTAATAATATGCATATGTACATATGTATGCATAAAAGAACGTCAAGTAATCGAGAAACACCGCCAGACCCACGGTGCCAAATAAAGAGTTTTACATATAAACTAAACAACACCCTGACAACCAGTGATGCCAACTTTTTAAGAGCAAAAAGCACTTTAAAATTTAAAAAAAGCACTAAAAAGCACTATTTCGAGGTAAAAAAAAGCGTAAAAAAGCACTAAGCCACTTTTTTCAATTTAATCGACAATTGAACACAAAACAAGTTACCTTGGGCATTAAAGAAAGGCAAGGGAGTTGTTGGGGGACAACTTTCGTACATAAATTTAAGTAACACAATTTTGAGGTGTTCAAAAGTACAAATTAAAATCGGGGACCAAAAATAACAATTATTCTAGAATTTTCAAAAGAAAAAGCAACCACAAGGAAATATCGGAGAGCCAAGTCAAGCACACCGTTTTGATGGGTTTTAACTATATTTTCATAAAATAATATGATTTTTAAATTCTTGATTTTTTTTTTTGTCAGAAATAATTGTCAGATTCTGATTTTTATGTTTTTTTTTGCCAGAAATAATTATTATTTTTGGATTATTATTTTTTTTGGCAAAAATATTGTTAATTTTCTCTCTTTTTTCATTTTTGCAGATATAAAAAAGTAAATTATTGATTTTATTTACAGGAATGCATATTTTAATAATCAAAAAATAACAATTATTTCTGACAAAAAAAAAATAATAAAAATCAGAATCAAAAAAATTAAAATCAGAATCTGACAAAAAACTAAAAATCAAAATATAATAATTATATCGTGATTTTTATTATAAATGTCATAATTGTTACGGCCTCTGATTAAAATTGTTATTTTATTTCAGAACTAAAACGTAACCAAACTAGAAAAAAGTTTTTATACCCCAATAGACCAAAAACTAAGTAAAGTATAATAGTACTTTATCCTTCACAATATTTTTTAAACATAGTATATCATAAATAGTATAAAAATAAGTAAAGTATAATAGTACTTTAGAATAAGCTTTTTTAAAAAAAATACTAAAGTTTTTTTATCATGTTTGAGAAACTATTATCCTTCACAATCTGTTTTTAAACATAGTATACCTATAATAAATATATTTTAAACAACATGCTTTTCATATTTTGTCATTATTAATTTTGTTTTAAAAGAGTGAGCTGCTTAATAAATAAATTTTTATTTATAAAAAAAATTAAAAAATTGTGAAAAGCACTAAAGGCACTAGTGAACAATTGAAAAAGCACTAAGTTAGTGCTTTTTCTTAGTTTGGCACTATGCATAACATTTTGGCATTTTGAGGTATCAAAAAGCACCATAAATAGTGTCAAAAGCACTAAGTTGGCATCGCTGCTGACAACACAAAAACTCAGCTTGCAAAAAAATAAAATTAAATTTTTGTTGTTGTTGCTGCTGTGAATAAGAAGTATCAGAAAAAAAAAACAAAATGAGCAATTGACTAAACTAAGCAACGACTTGATGGTTGTCATGAATGTGACCACAAAAAAAACCAAACAAACAACAGCAACAATAACTAACTACGGGCAAAAGTGCGCAATGAAAAAATCGTAATACAAGCAAGAGTTAAGCACGACCGCCCATGAAAAATATAGCAGCAGTAACAGCAAGAACAACAACATACATACAACAATATTGCAACAACTTAACAACGCATAATAAAGAATGAATAAAATAAGCTGCTGATATATGAAACACAATGCAACAAACAAACAAACAAACGGTTAAGGAAACCAACTAAATCTCAGGGAATATTGTTGCCAGCATTTAAAGAGACATTTTAAGCAACAACCTTAAACACAAAATAGACAACAAACAGACACTTACAAAAACAAAATGAAGCAACTAACCAGCCACGGCCGGACCGGGCAGCCAAAGCAACCAATAAACCCGTGA
This sequence comes from Bellardia pandia, assembly GCA_916048285.2. Classification (NCBI taxonomy): domain Eukaryota; kingdom Metazoa; phylum Arthropoda; class Insecta; order Diptera; family Calliphoridae; genus Bellardia; species Bellardia pandia. Next base: position 54,062,979 of record OU696531.1, read on the forward strand.
AGCAGCCAACCATCTACACTAGACACACACATCCAGCAGTCAAACAATAAAGCATGCAGATAGACAGACAGACAGACTAGTGGATGGTCAAACAAACACACATATGGTCACATTAAATTAAAACACAGTTCATAACTTGGCTTTTTTTGTTTTGGTTGGGGTTTTTTGTCTTAAACGTTTAACACAATGTTTGTGCTGATGAGCAGTGGTGGGGGGAGGAGTGTAACAAAACATTTTAAGGAAGCATGAACACAGCAACCAAACCGTAAAAACAGTCAATAAAGTGACGATAACAATAAAGCGATAAACTCTGTCAAAATAAAAAAAAAAACCAACAACTACAACGATATTTTCAGCCATAACCACAACAACAAAACAGCGAAAAATTATTGCTGAATAACAAATTAAAATAAAACCATTAAAACAGGCTATAACAACAAAATTCTTAATATTAAATCAACAAAATATACAAAAACAACATCATCATCCTCTTCATTATCTTTATAATCCCTTTTTGCTCTCGCACTTTATTCCTTCTGCTCACTCTTTCACGCTCTCACTAACTCGCCGCTCTAATCAAGGCTACCAGATTAATTTCTTTCATAATCATTAAAACTTGCCAGAAAAAAGGCTATTTGTAAATTATACACTTTCTTATTGGAAACACTCCAACTTTTTACTCTTTAAATTGTGTAAATTGATTTTCCTATTTGATCAAATTGAACCCCAATAATTTGAATTAGTTTCATTTTCAAACAGACAAAAGCGGAAAATGCCAATATGTAATAAAATTTGGGAATGAAAATATCCACGATTGAAGTTAAAATTGGAGAGAAAAAAGGTACATTATTGAAGCTAAAATTGGGGAATGAGAAAATCTACGATTGAAGTTAAAATTGGAGAGAAAAAGGTCCATTATTGAAGCTAAAAGTGCGAAATGAAAATATCCGTAATTGGAGCTAAAATTAGAGAGTAAAAAGTGAAAGCTAAAATAGGAGAATAAACAGATCCACGATTGAAACTAAAATTGGAGAGTGAAAAGATCCACGATTGAAGTTAAAATTGCGAAATAAAAAGATCCACGATTGAAACTAAAATTGGAGAATGATAAGATCCACGATTGAAGTTAAAATTGCGAAATAAAAAGATCCACGATTGAAGCCAAAATTGGAGAATGAACAGATCCACGATTGAAGCTAAAATAGGAGAGAAAAAAGATCCATGATTGATGCTAAAATTGGAGAATGAAAAGATCAACGATTGAAGCCAAAATTGGAGAATGAACAGATCCACGATTGAAGCTAAAATAGGAGAGAAAAAAAGATCCATGATTGATGCTAAAATTGGAGAATGAAAAGATCCACGATTGAAGCTAAAATTGAAGAGAAAAAAGGTGCATTATTGAAGCTAAAAGTGCGGTATGATCGGTATCCACGATTGAAGCTAAAATTAGAGAGTAAAAATATCCACATATGTAGCTAAAATTGGAGAATGAAGAAATCCATGATTGAAACTAAAATTGGAGAGTAAAAAGTTCCATGATTGAAGCTAAATTTGGGGATTGAAAATATCCAAGATTGAAGCTAAAATTTTAGAATGTAATTGAAGCTAAAATTTCCGAATGAAAGGATCCACGATTGAAGCTAAAACTGTGGAATGAAAATATCCACAAATGAAGCTCAAATTGGGAAATTGAAGCTAAAATGGAAATGAACTTAATATTTTTTATAAAAAAAAATCGCCCCTTGCTTCTAAAACTGGAGAATGAAGAGATCCACCAACATTCCTGGCTTAAGGGCAACCTAGAAACGAAGTCAACGACACATTATAAATGCCTGATAATCTAATTTACTTGAGTTAGTGGAATTTGTGTGTGTACGTGGCATACCCCTGTAGGATTTTCATGAGCTAGCTCAAAATGAAGCTAACTTGTTGCTAGCTTATCTGCAACTGACTTCTAGGGTAACTCAAAACTGATGCAGATTTTATTCATTTGTTTTGTGATACATCTAACCTCTTCTCGATAAGTAATAAGCTAGTTTTGTTCTAACTCAAAGCTGATGCAAATTCTAGTAGACAATGAATTTATTTGAAAAAACCGGTTATTTCAATCTAACTTCTTCTCGATAAGTAATGATCTAGTTTTTGTCTAACTCAAAGCTGATGCAGATTCTAGTACACAATGAAGGCAATCTAACAAAACAGGTTTTTCTTCTTTTGTTCGTTGCAAAGAACCAAAACACAAAGCTAACTCGTAATGAGCTACCTTGTGGTTAACTGAAACTTATGCAAGGTGAGTGAGAGGTCACTCACTGCAATGGCATTGCATGTAAAAACTGATGGGGATTTAACATGTAAATGAGCTAGCTTTTGAGTCACCCATGACTCAAGGCTGATTAACCATTAGTTAGTTTTAAGTTAACTCAAAATCCTACAGGGATACGCAATATTTATTTTAACACCAGTAAAGAAGCTTGTTATACATACATTCTTATTGACCGAATCGAAATAAAACAAACTCAAAATATTTTTTGTTATGTTTTATTAGACAGGAGCAACTTGGTTTTTATATAACAACCTATTTATGTATGTATGTATGTAGGTAGGCATATGTTTATAAAAGTAATTTAACTTCGTCAAGTTCATCATCATAATCGTCTTGATTGTTGCCGTCATCGCCAACGTCTCCTTTTTAGCAGTTATTGCGCCATCATTATACATATTTTTAAATATTGTTTAAAAAGTGCAATATCATCTCTAACCTCCCTGTCCCTCGCCCTTCATCCTTTATGGATTTGATACTTTATCATGAATGCTCCGCTTAACTCTTCTTGTTTTGTTTAATGCGTATAAAATGATTTCTGCCACCACAACAGCGCAACACAGGCGAAAAAACGCAGCACATGATAACAACAACAACAAGACAAAAAATCAATTGAGCGATCAAGTGTCTTGAGGCGAAACAGAAGGTGGAATAAATAAAACAATAATGATGATAATGAAGTTAAAGTGAATTTTTGATGAACGTTCGTTCCTTTTATACAAAGTTTTTTTTTATAATTTTTTTGCCCGGACTTCTTTTATTGTTTTGGTCTCAGTTTTGGTGTGTCTCTTCTTCATATTGTTGTGAATGGGGGGATCAGTGTTTTTTACTTAATTCTTATTTTTTTATAGTCTGGAGTGTGCAGCTGTATTTTTTGTTGCTGTGCTGTTGTTGTCGTTCTTTGTTGCTGTTAGTATTTTTGGTTTTATGTTTTTTTTTGCGCAATAAAGAGTTTCGAAAGAGGAATGCTTACAAAGAATGTGGCAGACATTTTAAAATGTTCATTTAAATGTATTCAAAAAGATTTGTTTACTTTTTCATCTGCCTAATAAGCACTGACATGTCATTAATGTTATTAATAGTTATTTGTTAAACAAATTTGTTATATTTTTGTTATGATTTGCAATGACATGCTGAAGACAGGACGTGATTTTTGTAGATTGCTTTTTATTATTTTTTGTTTATAATTTATTTACATAAATGATCGCTGACTTGTCAGTAATTACATATCTTTAAGTGAGGTTAATATGCATTTAACGAACAATAATTTCTGCCAAGAATAATATCTTTATAAGCTTTATAACTAAAAATGGTAAAAATGTATAAAACTGGTGCAAACAATGAATTTTTAGTCGCGAATATTCAGCGCCAAAAATGAAACAAGTATATGAAAATATATGTACATAAAATAGCGTCGGTTGAATTCTTGTAAAGGTGCTATCAGACGGGATGTATTTTACATATGTACTGTCACTTTTCTTACCCATATGTAATTCCGTAAGTATGTCAAAATTTCCATTTTACATACGATTCATAATTTTTGCTATCACACCTGCTTATGTTTTTGCATATGACATAACCTATAAATGTAAACAAAAGCTGAGTTTTTAACGTATATAAATTTCAAGAATTGCTTCTTTTGGCCAATCTAACAGCAAATAATTTGTATTTATTTCTATTTCATACGCCGGCGAACGACGAACAAACAAAACGAATATAGTTAACTATAAAATTTATAGTCATATAAATATAAGTCATTATAAAATTTATTTTTACCTGTGATTTTGTTAATGTTTATTTTTATATTTTAATTTTGATATTTTCTTTTAGTTAGGTTTAAGTTCATTAAATTTAATTTTCATTAAATTATTTTTACTGAAGAAGGAATTGTTTAACAACTTGAAAAATTTTTATTTTTGATAATTTTTCTTGACTAGGATTCGAACCTGGGTTGTTGGTTGAATTTACATATGTTTCGAGAAACACCACTTTCTCTCATCAGAATTCTTTGCGTTCTGACCCTGGCACCACTACGGTGCCTGCTAGTCAACAGACAACATCAATCCTTTAACCAGTGACTGGTGGTTCGAAGTTTTCTGTAATTATCATTTTTATTAATTTCTATTTTTAGTTTATTTTTATATATATATATTTTTTTTAAATATATTCACACTATCTATAAGCTGCTATAATACATATGTATGTACATATATGTTATATGCAGTGGTGGCCATATAATTAGAAACGAAGAAGCTGTGAAGCTTCTTTAAAGCCCTACACAGAAAATTATTTTCTAAGTTTAACCTTTTCCAATCGGTTGGAAAATCGTATGTTAGACATCCTCCAAATAAAGCCTTAGACGCCAGGTGCACTGTTCAAACAGTGAAACACGGTGGCGGGTCTATTATGGTCTGGGGATTAATATTCTTGGCGTGGTGTGGGTCCAATTGCACGAGTTCAGGTAATAATGTATTAGCATCAATATAAAACCATTTTGGAAAATATAATAAAATCGTATTGCTTTGAGAAAATTGCCGTCCAATACATTTTCCAGCATGATAATGACCCAGAGCACACTTCACGGTTAGTGGACAATTGTAAACAGAGAGAACAATATGTAGATGTTATTTAGCTTCATTTACCACGCATTTGTGATGAAATTTGTTTGGATACTTGCATAATTTAAATATTTATGATCGATAAACCCCAATTTCTGGAGGACATTTGTATTGGGGGCCAGGTGAAATAATGGACCGATTTGCACCAGTTGGGCTGAAAAAATATCACGTACCAAATTTTACCGAAATACTGTACTCTGCGCACAAGCTTTATATGGACAGCCAGCCAGCCAGACGGACGGACATCGTTAAATCGATCTTTAAGGTGGGTGTTGGACCAATATTTCTGGGCGTTACAAACATCAGCTTAAATCCAATATACACCCCACTATGGTGGTGTTTCAAAATTTAAAAATCTGTGTTGTTTCAAATTTGAAAACTCTAAACAAATGAAATATAAAACAAGTAAGAAATTATAGTCGGCCAAGCCCGTCCATATAATACCCTACACCCAGTATATCAATAAAACTGTTTTTCAGATATGGGTGCTATATGGGAGATATTACTTATTATGGACCGATCATCTAAAACTTTTGTGTCATGGCTTCCGTGAATATAAATATTAGGGGTGTTAAACTTTATCTCGATATAAATACGTTTAAAAGATTTATGGAGGTTAAAGTGAATTACGAAGAGGGTCTTATACGGGAGTTCCGACTATTTATGAAGTGACTATTATAAAATTAGATGTCATCCTATTTGTACATAAAAATCTCATTTTTGTTAAATTTTATTCGGATAACAACATTTTTTAGAAGATTTATGGTCCTTAAGGTGATTTCAGGAAGTGGAAGCTACGACTAATTATGGACCGATCGTCATAAAATTGTACCATGTTATATGTATATGTACGAAACATATTTGTGTTGAATATTATTTGGATACCAACATTTTTAAAAGAGTTATGCTCTTTTAAGTGATTTTCGGAAGTGGGCCTTATATTGGAGCTACGATTAATTATGGACCGATCTTCACGAAAAGTAGATGTTATTTAGCTTCATTTATTACTCATTTGTCGTGAAATTTGTTTGCATACTTGCATAATTCAAAGATTTCTGATCGGTAACCCCCAATTTCGGGAGGACATTTGTATGGGGGCCAGGTGAAATAATGGATCGATTTCCACCTGTTTCAATCCCATCCATCCTTGGGCCGAAAAAATATCACGTACCAAATTTTAACGAAATAGCTTCAAAATTGCGACCTGTACTCTGCGCACAAGCTTTACATGGGCAGCCAGCCAGCCAGACGGACGGACGGACATCGTTAAATCGACTCAGAAAGTGATTCTGAGTCGATCGGTATACTTTGAGGTGGCTGTGGGACCAATATTTCTGGGCGTTACAAACATATGCACAAATCCAATATACCCTCCCCACTATGATGGTGTAGGGTATAATTATTAATAGATTATTATCCAATTTCCAACACTGACTGACAACTAAAAAATAGTCCAGACATGCAAAATATATGTAACTAGATTTAATCAATGGTATAAAGCAGTAGAAACACAACAACGTTATTCATTGTTTAATTTCACAGTTGACAGAAAGAACTTGATGCTGCCAAATGTCCAGTAAATTACAAACGTTTGCATTTTTAATGCTTGTGGTAGGTGAAAAGCACAATTAACATAACTTAAATGAAAATATTACTTTATGTTTATTATTTACATATATTCCCTTTAAGATTGTCATCACTTTAGCCTACAAATACGAGCTACAATTTCTCGATGAGGAATTATTTCTAAAATGTCCAGAATATCCGAATAACTCTTTGCACAGCTTTGTGACAATGCCAGAAAATATAACAATACTAGAAGATGTGGCGACTTATATCGCCGGAGATATTAAGATTATTCACGATTTTAAACCAACGGACTATCCGGTAAAGAAAAAAGACATTATGCTAGTTTTAATTTTTGTGTAGTGCTATTTAAATTTTTACAGACCCATATTGAATTTTACAAACGTAAGCGTGGAAATTGGCAAAAAACTATTTACACCATACAACGTAAAGATTTCTGTACAAGCTTCTTTAATCCAATCGAAATATGGACTAGTTTTATTAAGAACATACCTGAAGAGCAACGTAAATGTCCTTTAGTGAAGGCGGTAAGCACTATGGGATTTCTTTCTATATAATTTATAACCAAGAAATAATCATTTTATTATATTTATTTGTTTATTAAATTTGTGTAAAAGTCTTAGATTTGTTTTTTTTTAGCAAATATTTTCTTTGAACTTAACTGTGGACCAATCAATCGAAATGCCGTCTCGTGGGTTGGAAGGCGAATATTGGGGTCGTTTGGAGTTGGGAGATAAAGCAAATTTAAAAGAGTTTTGCTGTTTAGATTCTTACTTTATTCTTTATCGAAGTTAATGATAAGCTGCGTTCAATAAATATGTTATAGAAACAGATTAGTGCTTCTAAAATTTTGCAATTACATAGTGACTAACATAATTTCTGAATTCAAATTTTATTTAAAAACGTTTTGCTGATTTATTTTCTAGAATACAATTTATATATATATATTTGCTTCTAATCGACAAATTGCGGCATTATCAATTCCCTAATTGTTTTTGAAAGGCTGTACATGGAATTATAAAAATCCCATTTAGGTGTAAAGATTTATCAACATTCTGATGTTTGCAAAAAAGCAGTTTTATAATATTTATTAAATATTTTTCTGTCTGCACCGGGTATCTGTGCAAGTGTTAACACAGTTCGTACATCAAGAGTAGTTTACCTTCATCACGGTCATTTTTTGTTTATATCGTTTTTTATTTTCGTTTATTCTTTCAGTTGTGTCTAAAACAAGATCTAGTAAAAGTAAGTTTATTGCAGCATTTTTTTTTCTTTTTTTGGTTTATATAACAAGATCCAGTACATAACGTTGAATGAAATGAAAACAGTCCAACTTAATAAATTCCAATCAATTCTTTAAGCTAAGCAGAGGGGAAGATAAGACGAGTGCACACTTGATTGTACTAGAAATTCATGTTACTCTCTTATTTGTAACTAAATTTTAAGGAAAAACTTGTATCAATCTTTTCTATCAAAATTGCTTCATGTAAATTGGGACCAAGATGAACAGCATTAATTAAAAATAAAGTCAGACTCCCGTTGTTTTGAATTGCAAAATTATTACTTATTTTAATAAGTTTATTTAGAGAAATTTTCTAGACCTTTACCATTTCATCTGACGCTCTGAAGATTACCAGCAATTGCTGCTTTCTGTGTTGGTTTAATAAACTCTAGTCTGTTTATGCCAATAAACTACTGCCATGACAGTAACCAGTAAACTACCACACGACCATATTGACTGCTGCCTTACGACTACTTTGACAATCACAATTATTTACGTAAATTAACGCGGGCGTTAAAATTTCAATTTTTCCCTCAATAATTTAAGAATAAAAACAAAAAAATATATATAAAATGCTAAATATAAAACAAATAAGCAAAACAAGTAAACAACAAAAAGATCCACTGAAAATATACATTCATACTCGTATGTACGTATTTAATGATAAACAAAAAATAAAAGAATATAATTTTGTATTTAGTCAGTTTGTGTGTTTGGCAAATCCTATAAAAGGTTTAAACACACTGCGACCAACAGACACCTAAAACTCAAGTATACGAGTTTGAGAATTAAGAAGTTCTAGCACGTACTATGGTTTTTTCATATTTTTCATTGATATTTTTTTTTAAATTTTTATTCATTATTTTTAGGTTTTTGTTTCTTTTAAAAGTGCAGAAAAAGTAAAAATAAATATTTACAAATATATGCTGACATAAATCCATTGACAGCTAAGTAACAAATGAAATCATGGATGCTTAAGAACTTCATAAAAACATGAACTTTATATATTAGGCAAGTTTTATTATTAGTTATTGGTTTTGTTTTATTATGTTTCATTCTATACCATTCCAATTCCTGGGGGGTTACTCTCTATTGCGATGCGGAAGCAAATTCGATGCGTAAGAGTATCAATTTGTACGCTCATCGCATCGAATTTGCTTTCGCATCGCAATAAAGAGTAACCCCCCTGTTTCTATTCCATTCCTATTCCTTTTCCATTCCTATTCCTTTTCCATTCCTTTGTTATTCATGTTTCTATTCCATTTCTATTCCTTTCCTATTGATTTCTTATTCCATTCCTATTGCTTTTTTATTTCTTTCCTATTCCATTTCCTATTTCTTTCCTATTCCATTTTCATTGCTTTCCTATTCATTCTCTATTCCTTTCCTATTGCTTTATTATTCCATTCTAATTCCTTTCATATTCCTTTCTTATTTATTTCCCATTCCATTTCTTATTTCTTTCCTATTCCATTGCTTTCCTATTCATTCTCTATTCCTTTCCTTTTACTTTTCTATTCCTTTCCTATTGCTTTCTTATTCCTTTCCTATTCCATTTATATTCCTTACCTATTCCTTTCCTATTGCATTTATGTTGCTTAATTATTCACTCTCTATTCCTTTCCTATTCATTTCCTATTTCTTTCCAATTCCTTTCATATTCCATTCCATTCGTATTCCATGCCTATTATATTCCTATTCCATTCCTATTCCTTTCCTATTCCTTTCCTGTTCCTTTCCTATTCCTTTCCAACTGCTTTCATATTCCATTCCTATTACATTCCTATTCCAATCCTATTCCTTTTCTATTCCTATTGCTTTCTTATTCCTTTCCTATTCCATTCCTTTCCTATTGCATTTATGTTGCTTAATTATTCACTCTCTATTCCTATTCCTTTCCTATTCTTATTCTTTTCCTATTCATTTCCTATTTCTTTCCAACTCCTTTCATATTCCATTCCATTCGTATTCCATGCCTATTATATTCCTATTCCATTCCTATTCCTTTCATATTCCATTTCTATTCCTTTCCTGTTCCTTTCCTATTCCTTTCCAACTGCTTTCATATTCCATTCCTATTACATTCCTATTCCAATCCTATTCCTTTCCTATTCCTTTCCTATTCCTATTCCAATCCTATTCCTTTCCTATTCCTTTCCTATTCCTTTCCTATTCCTTTCCTATTCCTTTCCTATTCCTTTCCTATTCCTTTCCTATTCCTTTCCTATTCCTTTCCTATTCCTTTCCTATTCCTTTCCTATTCCTTTCCTATTCCTTTCCTATTCCTTTCCTATTCCTTTCCCATTCCTTTCCAATTCCGTTCACCCTTATTGCAAAATACAAATAATGTTTACACTCTTTTAAATCTCATTCATTTAGTCAAAAGTATGTACAAAGATAAAACGTACAGTACAGAAAACATTACGTTTGCGACGACGCACAGCGGCAATGACAATAAGAACATGTTGGCTTTAAAGTGTCCTTGAAATAATTGTAAATTATGCATCATTGAACGGAATTTGCTTTTATCGTTAATGTTACTGGCTCTTGTTGTTGTCGTTATTGTGTCTGTTTGTTGTTATTGTTGTAGTACTTTTTGAATTCATATCCACTGGTTACGAATGAATATACGAGTATTTACTTAAGATGTGTGTGTTGGAATTGTCACTGATTTTTGTCTTTTGCTTCATTTTGCTAATCATTGTATTTATGTCGTAAAGAGTGGGTGTCTGACAAAAATTTTAATAAATGAGATTTAATAAGGAAAGTTTTTAAGGATTCGCACAAAATAATTGCATAAAAATGTATATTAGAATATCCCCTGATACCTATACCAATTATATCACTTACCGGTAAGCAGTTTGTAAGTTAAACTGGAATATTTCAAATTAACAATAACAAATTAACTAAAATTGGAACTGTTTCATTACCTTTTCTAGTATTAATTTAATCATGTCTATAATAAAATACAGCAACAATGTTAATTTTCTCATTTTATACGACATTTAAATTTGAATATAATTGAAATTTCCTTCAAAATAGTGGAAAATTATAGAGCACATCGAAAAATGTTCAACGACATGTGTACATTGTATTTGTGCTATTTTAACAATTAAGGTTAAATAAAACGATTAAAAATATATTTTTCATGCATTTCCTAAATTATTATGTATGTATGTATGTATATAGCTCTTAATCAAATAAATAAATTTTTGCCAAAAACAAAAAGACGCGCATAATTTAATTATCTAGTAGAAAAAAAAATTAAATAAAATTTATAAATTAAATAAATGTTTGTTTAACAAACTGAGAATGTGTCGGTATATACGACGAGAGTGTGTAGAAAATTGTTCGACTATTCAGGTCTTTATTAAAAATAATGTTGCAAATAATAAAAGCATTTTCTGATGTTGCTTCCACAGAAAACAAAACGAGCAACAACAAAAAAAAAGAGCAAACAATTTAAAAATGAAAAGCTGCTCGAAAATAAATTTATTATTATTTAAGATGCCAAAACAATTTTATTGCGCTGTGTGCACTTTTATTTATTTTCCTACAAAGATTTATACACCCCAAATCAAATCAAAATAGAAGCTCATTTGGTGGTTCGTCGGTCAGTCGGACAGTCGCAATTGACTATCTAACACTGCTTACAGAAGACAACTACATATTTAGATGTTGAATTAAAATTATAGTATTTTTTTTACTCATAATTCAAAATAAAGTAGAAATTTGGTTTAATACGCTGCCGCTACTGCTGCTGCTGCTGCCACACCGATTGTACTGCCACTAACTGCCTCGTATACCTCTATTTAGTCTGGCATATTTTGATAGTACGCTTACATTATTTCTTGTGATCACAATGTTGATGATCATCAAGAAAATTTCAAAAATGAAAATGCGTCAATTTTTCAAATGCAAAATTACTCGCTAAATAATTTGCTTAAATTTAGATTTAGATACATTTATCTAACAAACAGACACACATGCAAACAAACATTAAATACGAACACATGTTACATAAATACGTTGATTGTTTAAATTGAAAATATGTATGTACCTTCGTTTAGAAGGGAAATAGTTTTATATAGTTTTCTTAGATTTTTTTTTCTTATTATAGTTTAGAGGAATTTGCAGCAATGAGAAATGAAATCAAGCAGACAAATTTTGAACACTTGAGATTTTAATAAGGTGTTCGTTTGCGCTACAACGAAATGCCGAAACAAAGTACGCTATAATGGGAAGAGAGAAGAAAATAAAGTCGTAGGTTCAGTTGTAGGTTTAGCTATAGGTTCAATTCTACATTCAGTTCTAGTTTCAGTTGTTTGTTCTGATCTAGGTTCAATTCAAGATTTAGTTATAGCTTCAATTCGAGATTAAATTTAAGATTTATTTGAAGATTTAGTTTTTATATCAATTCTACGTTCAGTTTTAGGTTTAGTTGTAGGTTTATTTCTACGTTGAGTTGTAGCTTCACTTCTAGGTACAGTTCCAGGTTGAGTTCTTGGTTCAATTCAAAGTTCTGTTTTAGTTTCAGTTGTAGGTTCAGTTCTTGGTTTAGTTGTACGTTTATTTCTATGTTCAGTTTTATCATCAATTCAATGTTCTTTTCTAGTTTCAGTTGTAGGTTTAGTTCCAAGTTCAGTTCTTGGTTTAATTCAAGGTTATTTTCTAGTTTCAGTTGTAGGTTTAGATCCAAGTTCAGTTCTTGGTTTAATTCAAGGTTCTTTTCTAGTTTCAGTTGTAGGTTTAGTTCCAAGTTCAGTTCTTGGTTTAATTCAAGGTTCTTTTCTAATTTCACTTGTAGGACCAATTCAAGGTTCTGTTCTGGTTACAGTTGTAGATTCAATCAAGTTTCTGTTTTAAATTCAGTTGTAAGTCCAGTTTTCTGTTCAGTTCTAGGTTCAGTTTCAGAATCAATTCTACGTTCAGTTAGCTTCAGTTCCAGGTTCAGTATTTGGTTAAATTCAAGGTTCTGTTCTAGTTTCAGTTTTTGAATCAATGCAAGGTTCTGTTCTAGGTTAAGTTTTATTTTCAGTTGTAGGTTTAGGTCTAGTTTCAGTTCTTGAATCAATTCAAGGTTCTGTTCTAGTTTTATTTTTAGGTTCCGTTCCAAGTTCAGTTCTTGGATTCATTTAAGGTTCTGTTCTAGTTTCAGTTCTGGGATCAATTCAATTTGATTACAATTCTAGTTTCAGTTCTAGCTTCAGTGGTAGGTTCAGTTCCAATTTCAGTTCCAGGTTTAGTTTTAGGATCAATTCAAAGTTCTGTTCTAATTTTATTTTTAGGCTCAGTTCTAAGTTCTATGTCTAGTACGAGGTTATGTTCTAGGTTCAGTTGTAGGTTTCAGTTTCAAGTTCAGTTTTTGGGTTAATTCAAGGTTCTGTTCTAGTTTCAGTTGTAGGATCAATTCAAGGTACTGTTCTGATTACAATTATAGGTTACGTTCTAGGTTCAGTTTTAGTTCCAGTTGTAAGTTCAGTTCTAGGTTCAATTCAAGGTTCTGTTCTAGTTATCTTTTCAGGTTTAGTTCTATGTTCAGTACGCGGTTTTGTTCTATGTAGGTTCAGTTGTAGGTCAAGTTGTAGGTTTAGTTCTAGGTTCAGTTCCAAGTTCAGTTTTGGTATCAATTCAAGGTTCTGTTCTAGTTTCAGTTCTTGACTTAATTCAATGTTCTGTTCTAGTTTTATTTTTGGGTTCACTTCCAAGTTCGGTTCTTGGGTTCATTCAAGGTTCTGTTCTAGTTTCAGTTCCAGGTTGAGTTCAATGTTCTGCTCTAGTTTCAGTTCTAGATTACGGTTTAGGTAGGTTCAGTTCTAGGTTAAGTAACAGTTCCAATCTTTTATGTTCGAACTGATGTACAACAATCATGCTGTTTGAAGTGGAAATTAGCGCATACTTGTAATCTACGTTGCCAGTAAAACATTCCGCTGTTAAAAACCAAATAGCCTACAAAGAAAATAAATTTGAACGAGGGAAAACATTGAGGTAATTTAAAGGAAAAATTATCTCAAATAAAGATCCAATAGAAAATTGTAGCATTTACAAGCTAATCAAAATATTTTTCACTTGTTTTGTGTTTTCCTTAAAAAAAAAATTTCAATTGAATAAATGAAATGTGGATGCAAATAATGAACATGATGATCATTATTTCGAATTTTGTTAATCATGTGAAATTGGGTGTCTAATGGGTGCTGGTAATGATGATGATAGTGGTGGTGGCGGCGGAGCAGGTGGTAATGGTCAACATTTACGTTGTGTTGGAAATCACAAATTGTGGCTAAATACATAAAAACTAAATAGAATAAGAAAAATTATCGAAATAAGTTGAACATTAAACAGATATTTTGTTTTCGAAATACTCTATAGAATTGTGTGTATCGTATAAATAATACGAGTACAACAAACAATATTGTAGTTATTTTTAGCAACATTTACCTAAATATTCCAATTTTATTTGAGCAAAAAAGAAATAATAATAATAATGAATTGAAATGAAATGAAATAAATAAAACAAATAAAAACGAAATGTTTTTCTGACTATTTGAAGATGCTGAAGATAAAGATGATGTTGATGATGAAGAACGATTTTGGAATGCGGTAATAAATTAATGATTGACTAAAAAATAAACTAAAAACCAACACTTTGCAAATATTTGTGGAAATTAATTAAACGCTTATTTTTAGTATTTCTAGCTTTTTGTTAATTTTCAAATTAACTTAACAACAAATTGATAATTTCATAATTATGAACGTGTTAACTGGTTTATTCGTCAATTAATAAGCGTTTTAATGGTTGCTTCGTCTCAATCGCTTTTTAATAGTTGTTTAGATTTGTTTGGGCATGAGATGATAAAACAAACCAAAAACGCAACCGCACACCGCACACCAACAAAAACATGGCTTACAAATGTCAACCAACTACTTAGTTGAGTGTTAAAATAAACACGCACTGGGCAAGCGTACAGTGGGAGACAAAATAAATAGTTACAAAAAAAAACATATAAAAATACTTGACTAAACTTGTGTTACACTAAGACTGATCTGCAAATAAAGAAGATCTTAAGATTTCAAGCATTAACGGTAGCCTTTGAAATAAAAAAAAATCCTTTTTTTGCACTTCATTGTGACTCTGTGTGGTTTATTTTTATTGATTTTAAAATGCTGTTTTTATGATCTGCAGCACCATGGTGGCATTTCAGTTTTAAGCACATTTTTATGCTTACTTTAAAAATCATTTCTTATGCTGTATTATTTGTTTATGTATTTATTGTACTCCACTCCATGTCGACAGAAGTATGTTTAATTTGAGATTAATTTGTGTTTAATATTTATTATTAGCAAATTAAAAAAAAAATATCTTATTACGCCTTTTTTATGTTTAAATAATGCAAAGCCAATATCATCAATAAGATTGTCATAAAATATGATATGAATAATAAATTATAGATTTATGCCAGCGTACAAGTTATAAAAGAAACAACTAGTTGTTAAAGTGTTTGTATGTTAAGTTGTTAGTTATTGGCTGAGCTAAATCGCTTCGCAGCTCACCTTCTCCACATTATTTATGATGGAAATATAACAACTTTTGCCATGAATATTGTTAAAATTGAGGTCTGGGAAGAGCTTAAATAAAATGAATTGTTTATGAAAGTTTATTTTAATGTTGTCTAATACATTAAAGACATTAAAATTAGAAGTTGTAAGCAACACTCGTTAAAACTAGTTGCTGATATTTAATTATTGATGATCATGCTTTTTAATGATCACTATATACCATGAGCATTACTTGGAATTACTTTAGTAATGCCTGGCTTAAAAAACTGTTAAATGAGTTTATGGTTTTTTTTGTGGCGGTTGGGCAAGAAATGACACTGAAAGAAGGAAATATTTTTATACAAAAGTTTATTGAAAATATTAAAGACAACAATTGCATGTGTTTATTGTCTGACTACTGGATAACGAGTGAATAAAATAAAAAAATTTATAACATAATTTGAAACATTAAAATAAAAAATAAATTATTTAATTGTAATATACTGATGTATTTAACATGAAAAAGGCAATCTATTTGCAAATCATTTGAAAAAAGTATTTACACCAAACACATGAATAAATAAACTTGGCACTACTCACACACCATTTAGGACCAGCTGTACCCCTACGTTTTGAGATTTAAAAGATCGAAGAGGCTATTATTGCTTTAAACTCTAAGAAAGTACCTGGCATTGATAAAATCAGTAACAAGATGTTTATGGAGCTACCATGGATAGCAATTAAAATAATACTTCTTATTTTTAACGCTTTATTACGCCTTGAATATTATCCACCAGAAAGGAAGGTTTCACTGGTCACGATGATACCAAAGTCGGAAAAAGGTCACATAGAAGTAGAATCATATAGACCCATCAGCCTATTGTTTCTATCGATCCTAACACTGTTGATAGTAGTCACCATCTGTAATCCTCCTATCAGAAAATGCTATAAATTTTGCGATTGGCCCCTAATGTCAGTTTTGTTTTGACATTTGTGTAGTAAACACATGCGAAATACACGTTAATAAACAATATTACGCTACACTGCTCCAGAACGCGGAATATTGCTGACTATTTATTTTTTTCATTTTTTTTTTATTTACAGCCAAAAAACATCAGAAGTTTACTTTTGCGCCACCTTGTAGAATATTACCACATGCAGGAGACATCACAATCTGAGCAATCAAGCAACTTTGACCAGACCAACAGACCCATAATCGTTTAACACGCAACTTGGAGCAGACCACAAATCCCACAATCGTTTAACTGGATCAATCTTCAAATTTAAACGTTTTTAAACAGCATAATTACAAAAACCAATAAAGCATGGATTTAGAGAATTAACCGCTTAACAAATCATTCCAACACAGCTTTAAGGAAAGAGTCATTTGATATCATAATCTCAAATTGAAGAAAATTTGTCACTTAAAAGGGTAAAGTCAACACATAAGCCTCATATTTTATAAACTCCACGGTGTCAGTAAGCACTTCTGAGAAACTTTAGTCATAATTCACTACTAAACCATTTCAAAAAAAAATTATATACAAAAACCAATTATTCACACCAAGACATGAGGCATAAAATAGAGTAGTTTTTAAATTATCAACAAACAATCAAAATTTAAAATTAATCATACGTCATGTGAAACCCATAATTTACAACACAACAAATGAAAATTTATAATAAATAAATTAAAGACAAAAAAAAAACAAAAACACTAAAACACTTACCATTAAAACCCCTTTAACACGAGCACTTACTCATAAAAAAGTATTAAAAAAAAGTAACATTAACTCACAAAACAACGAAATTAAGATCTTAATCTTAACAAAAATCATGAAATAAAAAACAACAAAACACTAAAGAAACCGACAAACACATATGTACATAAATACCCAGCATACCATTCTAGGAGCGCTCCGAAAAACGGAGTCAGAAAAGAGTCCAACTAAAGAGCATTTTCGGAGCGAAAGACAAATTTGCTTGTTACTGTCCTGTGTCGGCACGCAGTATGACTCAGAAATTCCACTTAATTATGTGGGTACCAAAGCGTTGTTGTCCTGTTATTTGTGCTTTGAAAAAACAACATAACTGTACCTCACAAGAATGATAAAAACAAGATTACACAGAGCCCAAAAACCCCCTCATAAAAGACTCTTTTCTGACATTATCTAAGAGCTCTTTAAGAGCCCAAAAAACCCCTCATAAAAGACTCTTTTCTGACATTATCTAAGAGCTCTTTAAGAGCCCAAAAAAACCCTCATAAAAGACTCTTTTCTGACATTATCTTAAGAACACTTTCTGACGGACCATTTTCTGAAGGTTTTCGGAGCAATTATGATTGTTTTTTTGGGCTCATAAAGAGCGTTAACGCTCCAAAAAAGATGTCAGAAAAGACTCTTTTCGGACTCATATGGCTTGCTGGGTATGTACATACGTCTTAGCAACTATGTAAGTATTTATAACTGAATACAAAAATTATTGTAATTATATAAAATTATTAACAATTTACCTCAAATCTACACTGCAATATACTCGTACACTTACAGTATAATAAAAGCATATAAATGCATATAAAAATAAAATAAACTATAAATTTACACATAAACAATATGATCCATAAACAACAATGAATATCAGACAATTCAACCAGACAGACGATATTTTTAGTTGGTCAAAATAACAAATTGGCAACAATAAAACAACAGCAGCAGCAACAACAACAACAACTACCTACCTTCCTATACAGCATCCACAACAGAACAGAAACAGAAACAAAAACGATCATACGAATTAAATAAATAAATAATAATTTCAAGCAATAAAAGTGCAACAACGTGTG
Organism: Bellardia pandia; assembly: GCA_916048285.2. Taxonomy (NCBI): domain Eukaryota; kingdom Metazoa; phylum Arthropoda; class Insecta; order Diptera; family Calliphoridae; genus Bellardia; species Bellardia pandia. The sequence continues at coordinate 54,081,167 of OU696531.1, forward strand.
CAAAGTACACACACTGTAACCGACCACCGCTTACCATACTAGGTGCATGAATTATTGGTATATTAAACACTGGTACAGTGGTTCACACAGGTAATTGTTTTCACTTTAATTCAATTTAGAGAAATGTTTTCATTTCATTTGTTTTTTTTTTCTTTCACAGATCACACATGTGACTGGTGCCATACACTGTCATTTAATTTTTATTCACTATTTACATTTCCAATATTCGACAATACATCATGTAAAAGTTTTTAAAATTAAAAAAGGTATAATTAAATCACCCTATAATTAACATTGGGCAAAATAAAAGGGTTTTTTTGTACTTTTCAATTATTAGTCCATCCAGTGCCGGACGAAAATTGTTTGACCATTATTTATTTTATCTATTAAGTTGGCATTCTTCCTTCTTGTCTTCGGCTCAAATACGCTGGGTCTCTTCTTCTTAGTCAAATATAGCCACTATTATTTAATATATTGCGGACTAATGGGTCTAAGTGTACTTCAAGCTTTTTTAAGTGTTTTTCTGCATTTTTCTGGATCTCAGTGTTTTCCACAGGCACGTTTAGGTCTTTATGGATATTCGAATTTTTTATATACCCGGGAGCAATTGTGATCATTCCTAGCAATTTGTTTTGGCGTCTTTGAATTCTGTCTACATTTGAAGCTGTGGCTGTTCCCCAAAGCTGTATTCCATAACACCAAATAGGTTCTATGATTGAGTTGTAAAGCAGGAGTTTGCAATCTAAACTTAGCTTAGAGTTTCTGCCAATGAGCCAATTAATTTGGATTAAATTCAATTTCATTTGAATCAATTTTGCATCTATATGGGATTTCCATGCCAGACGACGATCAAGGTGTATACAGAGATATTTAACTTCGGATTGTTGTGTTATTGCTTGCCTATTGATATAAATAGGAGAGCATGATTCTCTACGCAATGTAAAAGTTATGTGTATGCATTTCTGCTCACTAACTGTTATCCTCCACTGCTTTAACCAGATACTTCTTGAGGGTTTTCATGAGTGCTTAGAATAGCAGTATCATCAGCAAATGTATATGTGTAAGTGCGATTATTTGTTGGCATATCAGATGTGTATATCAAGTATAAGGATGCTTCCTTGAGGTATTCCTGCTTCAATGGGTTGTGCGGAGCTTAAGAAATCTTCTTCTTTAAGCTTAAATGTTCGATCAGTTAGGTAGCTTTCCAATAGCTTATGTGTGTTTACGGGTAAATTTAGTTTCAGCTTGTATATTAGACCACATTGCTATACTTTACCAATAAAAAGAGCGGAACAATATTTTTTTCTTCAGATAGTACTGTGTTTTTCTTCTAAATCCAAATTGATGATTCGGAACACAATTGTTGTTACTTAAAATCGGGTATAACTTGTTCATGAATATCTCTTCGAATAGCTGCAATATATTTGACAATAGGCTGATGGGTATATATGATTCTACTTTTATCGGCTTTGGTATCATGGTGACCAGTGAAACCTTCCTTTCTGGTGGATAATATTCAAGGCATAATATAGCGTTAAAAATAAGAAGTATTATTTTAATTTCTGTCCGGGGTAGCCCCATAAGGGTTGTGTTTAGGGAGATCAAACGGTTATTATTCGACCCGGTATTCTCGGTTTTTTTTGGTTTTACTGAAACCGGTTTCTTTTAAGTGCATATTTTGAATATCGAATAATCCGGTTTCTTTAGCACGGTTCAACGGCTGTTTAATCTGTATGCTTTTTTCCAATTTTTTTGTAATCGCAATTATGCTCTTTCTTGAAAATTTTTCTAAGTGTAACATAGACCGTTTAGTACTTACAGATATGGCAAGCCAGATGTATAAAGTGTCCAAAAATACTAAGCTGCAAAGGCTCTTCGGCATCAGGACTTCTAAGACACATTAAACATGTCCATAAAATTGAAATTATTGCTCAGCAAGAAAAAAATAATTCTATTACCAGTAGCTGTAACAAATCTTTTACATGCTCTGCCAAAAAGGAATCACTTGGTGAAATATTCACACGTTGTGCTGCCGAGGATGGAATGTCCGTAAAGGCTCTGAAGAAGTCCAAATAAAACCGGTTAACCGGTTTTTTCCCACAATTTTTCCCGAAAACCGGCTTTTCTCAAAATGCTTCTTTTCGAATTATTCGAAAACCGGTTTTTCTCAAAATGCTTCTTTTCAAATTATTCCAAAACCGGTTTTTGAAAAAAATCGAATAATCGATCTCGACCTAGTTGTGTTTATTTTGTTTGGCACTAATTGGAAATTCTCGAAAGAAGCCAAATATCTTTAAATAATATTGGGCTCTAAAGTCCCAATTTAAACGAAGTAATTCTTATTGATTGATAAAATTTTTTTCTTGAAATTTCTTTGGTGTTCACACAGCACAATAGAATTGCTTAAATCACTCGAATTTTTTTTTATTTTTTTTAATAATTAACAAACACAAACTGCGAAGCTTTTGGCTTATCTGCAGAAAAACACCCAGAGTCTTTGGCAGGAATCGAACCTGCAACCCTTTGACTGATAGTCCGGCACTCTGTCGCCTAGTCTATCGGGGCACCCTACACCACCATAGTGGGGAGGATTTGTGCTGATGTTTTTAACGCCCAGATATATTGGTTCAACACCCACCTTAAAGTATACCGTTCGACTTAGAATCACTTTCTGAGTCGATTTAACGATGTCCGTCCGTCCGTCCGTCTGGCTGTCCATGTAAAGCTTGTGCGCAGAGTAGAGGTCGCAATTTTGAAGGTATTTCGATAAAATTTGGCACATGATATTTTTTCGGACCAAGGATGGATGAGATTGAAATTGGTAGAAATCGGGCCATTATTTCACCTGGCCCCCATACAAATGTACTCCCGAAATTAGGGTTTAAAGATCATAAATGTTTGAATTGAGCAAGAAACCAAACAAATTTCATCACAAATGAGTGGTAAATGAAGCCAAATCACATCTAAAAATTTTGTGCAGATCGGTCCATAATTACTCGTAGCTCCCATATAAGGCTCACTTCCGAAAATCACTTTAAAGAGCATAACTCACTCAAAAATGATGGTATCAAAATAATATTTAACACAAATATATCTCATATGTATACAAACAATACGGTACAATTTTATTGTGATCCGTCCATAATTAGTCGTAGCTCCCATATAAGGCCCACTTCCGAAAATCACTTTAACCTCCATAAATCTTTTAAAAGTATTTATATCGAGATAACGTGTAACATACACAATATTTATATTCACAGAAATCTTGACACTAAATTTTTGGATGGTCGGTCCATAATAGGTCAAATCTCCCATATAGCGCACATTTCTGAAAAACTGTTTTATACATATACTGAGTGTAGTGTATTATATGGTCGGGCTTGACCGACTATACTTTCTTACTTGTTTTTTTTTTTTTGAAAGTGTACGCAAGAGTATACGAATAAGTGTGTACTCGTCTTATCTTCCCCGCAGCCCAATGTCTAAAAGATAATCAGCTTAACTTCAAGAATTGCTTCCTGTAAATTAGGACAAAATCTTGTGGAAACTCAAACAAAAGTTTCAATTGGTATTGAAATGAACTCCGTGTTTGGAAGGAGGACTTCCAGAGCCATGTGCAGGATCTATTGGAGACAGAGAATAAAACAAGAGTAATTCTGTCACAACTGAGATCGATAAGAAGTAACAATGACAATACCGTATGCTCCCCAATTTATCAGCCATGTCACAGAATTTAATTCCGTCTTTTGCTTCTAGAGAAAAAGCAAAAAGATTTTTTTTTCGGAATGAAACCACTTTTAATTTGCTATGTCGAATTGTTGTTATTTCAAAGTTTCATTCTGAAAAAATTGATAACCCTACTCTCTTATAGCGTTTTCTTTTCTGGCAAAAATGTTACACTTTTTTCCTTTTTTATATGGGAAATGGGTAACATATATGTAACATTTTTGCCAGAAAAGAAAACGCCATTAGACCAAAAATATATGAACTAATCCTGCAGAAAAAGCATAATACCTTAGCCAAATTACCGCATTCGTGATCGAATGAGCTATCGTATCGAAAAATGATTTCGATATCGAAATTATGATAAAATGTACTAAATTTCTTGCTCGATATCGAATGCCATAATCTAAAATAAGAAAATTACGATCAATTTTACTCGATATCGAATGCGGTAATTTGGCCCCAGGATTTGTAAATGGCTTTACCAACAAACAACGTCAGTGTATGCCGGCCAATATTACTATTTTGACGCACTGTCCACTAACGTATAAAGTACATGTGATTGTTTGCTACTGCCAAAAGGCTGCTGTTGTTAAAATGTGTTATATATTATTTTAAAATGGTTGATACTTTTTTTTAATGCAATTTCAGATTTTGTTTTTTTTTTTTTTGGTTATTTAATTTGGTTTGAGGTGATACTGTTTGCTTTTGTTGTTGTTATTATTATTATTGTAATATTATTATTATTATTATTTGCTGCTGATGATGGTGGTTTTGTGTGTGTTTTTTTTAATGTATTAAAATATTGTTTGTTGCTGTATTTAGTGGCACAATTTGCCGCCTGCTGTACAGTTGTGTGCAGTAGTTGGCATTTAGCAGCGTCGCCGTCGTCGTGGTGATGATGATGGCGATGGCGGTAACGGTGGCAAGTGCCAAAACAATTTGGCGCATTTTATAAAATAAAAATGAAATTTATCATTTTTAATCATGATTTCAATTAGATCTTTAAGGAATGCCACAAATACGTATGTATGCAACATAAATGTGAGTGTGGCCGTTTAAATGTATATCTCTAACTGTCTGTCTGTTTGGACGGACAACCTTTATACATACATAGGTTGCATATACATACATACATATGTACATACCTATACAACATGAAAATAAAATACTTTATAAACATTTCAATCAGTTGGTTTGCAACTAATTTAACCAGAGAGATGGTATGATTTTAATGCTGCTGCTGCTACTGCTTCATGCCACAATCAGTTGCATATGTACATATGTACATACATACTTTTTTTTATAAATAATTTTCTTAATATAAAAATTTTGTTTATGTGGTAAATGCTGCTGCCGTATGTCGATTGCTTAATATAGAAAAGGCCTAACTCAATTTTGTTTAAAAAAAATCAATAAATTTATTAAAAGAAAAATACAAAAAAAATTAAATAAGAAATAAAATGTGTTGCTTTTTTTTATTAAAAATTGTATTAAAATATTTGTTGTATCTAAAATTTTGCGAATTTTATTAAGTTTTTTCCTTCGTCTGTAAAGTAACCAAAAACCGAGTTAGGCCTTTTTTATATTAAGCCATCGATGTGCTGTTGTGATGATGTAATTTCATATAGATACTTATAAATTACATTGAATTGTATCTTTGTTTTTCGATTTTATGTGTTTTCATATCACATTTGATCGATTGCTAGCACATAATTGTGCCACAGACAAAAACAGTTTAATGTTGGATAAAATTCTTGCAAAATATGATTTCATATTTATTATGAGTTTTTAAAGTTTATAAAACTATGAAATGAATTATTTAATATTTTTCAGATTTTAGCTATAAATCAAAAGCACAACTACTGAACTATCGCACATTATAAAATTATGTTCGTGCTTTTATTTAGAGACGACTTCAAACTGATTTCAATTGCTCCCTCGAAGAAGTAAAATGTGGCTTACGTCTTATTTTCCCATTTTCTCGAGAAAGAGCCTAAGATATTTGGTGTTTGCACTGCAAGTCTGCAATTTACACAAAGCAATTTTGATTAAGAAAAATTGATACAATTTTTTTCTTGAAATTTCTTCGGTGTTCACACAGCACAATGTAATTGCTTAAATCACTCGTATTTCCATTTGAGAGTATACACACATTTGTATACACATGCATATGTAATGTAAATAAGAGAGTAACACGAATTGCTAGTACAATCAACTGTGTACTCGTCTTATCTTCTAGCTTAAAGAATTGCTTCGTATAAATTGGGACTAAAGAACACCTTTTCTAAACAAAACTATAAAATAAAGGTAGTTATAATATTTTAATTTTGAAATTGCTCTTTTATTTAAAAAGCTATTGTGAATCATTGAGTTGAAAATTGGAAAATTACAAGGTTTGTAGTAGTTGAGCCGGTGAATTAAAACGTGCGCTGTTTAATGCTTAACGAATTAAAGCCATCTTCTTTAGTCCCAACTTACATGAAGCAATTTTTGTTAAAAAGATTAATACAATTTGGTGTTCACACGGCACAATTTTATTGCTTAAATCGCCGGCACTTTAAAATAAATGGCAATACCCTTAATTAAAAGAGTTTTATTTGTGTCTAGACAACTTCACATTGTCGTTAACTATTTTACTTTTATTAAAATTTGTAAGCTCGAAAGAGTTTTTGTAACTATGCCAAATATATTCTTCCGCACGCGAGCAGTTAAAAGGGTCTTAGCGGATCTTAACATAAATAAGTCTCCTGGGCCAGATGGTATACCAGCACTAGTCTTGAAGCAGTGTTCTTCGACGCTAGCTCGTCCATTAGCTAACCTTTCCAGCCGGTGAATTTCCCATGTGCTGAAAGGTTGCTAATGTAACACCAATTCCGACAAACCCTGAAAATTATCGCCCAATTGCAATCTGTTCTGCACTTTCCAAAGTCATGGAAAGTATGGTAAATTACCATCTTGTGAAATATTTAGAGTCTAACAATTTACTTAGCGACCTCCAGTACGGCTTCCGCAGAGGCCGCTCTACGGGTGACGTATTGGCCTTCCTATCGGAAAAATGGTGTTGTCATCGTTTTGGCGAAAGTAAAGTGGTGGCTCTAGATATTTCTAAGGCGTTCGACAGAGTCTGGCATGGTGCTCTCTTATCGAAACTCATTGCTTTTGGTGTCGGTGATAACTTCTCTCGATTTATATCCAGTTTCCTCAGAAATCGCACTATACGAGTTGTTATAGATGGGATCTCATCAGACGAGTTCAAGATTAATTCAGGGGTACCGCAAGGCTCCGTTCTTCCTCCCACTTTATTTCTCATCTTTATAAATGACCTTCTTTGTCAAACTTCAAACCCTATCTACTCTTTTGCAGATGATAGCAACATTTGCCATTCATACTCATTTAACCATAGACCAAACCCTTTGGTAATTGGGGAAATGAGACGAAATATGAATGATACGCTGAACCGAGATCTTGAAACAATCTCGGAATGGGGTTGTACGAATAGAGTCGATTTTAACGCACGTAAGACTCAGTGTTGTTTATTAACGCACAAACGCACAACAGATCATGTTGCTTCATCTGTTTTTATGGGCGGTGTAAATATTAAGGAATCAGACGCTCTTGACGTTCTAGGCATGAGAATCCAGTATGATGTCCGCTGGACCAAACACATTTTTCAAGTGTCGAAAGAAGCGCTTAAGTGCCTTGGTTTTTTAAAACGGTGTAGAAAATACTTCACTCCATCTGATCATACTATTTACACGACCTATATTCGACCGAAAATGGAATACTCATGAATGGGCCGGTGCTTCGAAGACTATTTTGGAGTTACTCGACCGCGTACAGGAGAGGGCGAAGATGCTTATCGGTGACAGTAGGGTATCCAACTCTATTGATTCATTGGAGCATCGTCGCAATGTGGGTTGTGTTTCACTGTTCTACTGAAATCAGGGAACTTGTTCCTGAAACACGCAGTTTTTAACGTAATACACGTTCTTCAGTCAGGGCTCATCCTTTTGTGGTCGACTGGACAGTGGATCGCGCAACACACTACAGGGAAAATTCGTTCTTTAGCAGTACTGTTCGAATGTGGAACAAACTCCCAGCAGAAATATTCCCTGCCACTTTCAATATAGGAAAATTCAAGTCAAATGTTCACAAACACTACTCCCGCTATCCTCCCTCCCATAACCTATTTTCCTAGTTCCACCACAATGCATCACATAAGTAGGGGTCATCCCCTGAGTGCTGGTTCAAGAAAAAAAAAGATGAAATTACATCACTGAATTTGTTTACAGTTTACTTATGTCAAAAGTAATATTTTGTCAAGTGTTTTTGACAGTAGTACACTATTTTACACGGACAAAATGTTTATTATTTCTGTATTGTGTTGTATTTGTTGCCGATTTGCACTCACCTGATATAATTTCACCACGGCGGCAACATACAATATAGAGCTAAAACAAAAGAAAAGGAACTTTTAATAAAAAAATTCGTTGAAAATTTTAAATTAATCCTAATAATTGGTGGTAGCAATAATTAATAACTTAAAACAGAAAAGCTGAGAAGGCAAAAAGTGTGAAGAAAATATTTGGGTTTTCCATCTAGATGGATCTCAAGATATTAGGCATTGTCTAATTGACACAAAGTAATTTCGCTATACCTTATAGAGTTCTAAAAAAATTACTAGTCGTAGGCATAAAGAAATCTTGTGGGCTACTCAGTGGAAATTTAGCGGTTAGTGGGCAATTCTAATGCTGTATATTATATTACCGTCGCAGTCGATATGGTTTCAATTTCGACTATTAACCACCTTAATATGTTGGCAATCAACTTAGACAGTTTCTTTACCTCATCAGCTTATGTCACAGCAATTGCGCATACACTCCATTGTGATCGCCCTCAATGACCTGATACTCAGTGAAGGAATCTTCTGATTTAAAGACACACATAGACTGCGTACAACACAAGGAAATAAAGGTTCCCACAGTCATGTTACATAAAGTTATGTTGACACAGCAATTCCTCATGGTTTGTCATCGGAGGACACATTCTAACTGTAGTATCATACAGTTGGAGTATACCTTAAAGCTTATCTGAAAGGATATGTTAGAGCAAGAACTCCTAGAAACATGTCCAGGATCTACAGAACACAGAGAAGAAAATAAGAGTAATTTTATCATACAAGGAGCAACAATGCCTTCCAAATTCTGCATGCTGAACCCTTCCAACAATGTGCAGAACCTTAAGATTAGAAAATCGTATAGTTTAAGCGACCGCAACAACAACATAAGGAAACAACGCCCACCGCTGATAGCAGACATCGGGAAAAATCTGTTGCGTAAAACAAGAGTCGTTCTTTTACAACTTAGATCTGGATGGAACAACAGGCTTAATGCCTTCTGGTTCCGCATAGACAGTCCTAAATGTATGTGCAGCATGTGGCCAAGGTCCTTTTGACACTATCCACATATTCAACTGTCCAGTCAGCACTTCCTCACTTTGTCATGAAAATCTGTGGACTCAATCACTGTAAGTAGCGAAATTTCTTGAACAGAATCTGGCAGAATCCCCGGATTAAATTTTGTAAAATTTTTTAGCTGCTACAGCAACAACAACATTAAAGCGGTAATCACGAATCACTATGATTTGGAAATCAGTTATCTTCTATGTATAAACAGCCCAAAGGCAATAATTTGTTTATAATTATAAAACCTATTTCAAGATACAATTTTTCTAATCAGACGCCAAAGAAGGTCTTTGCTTAGAACTCCCCCCCCCCCCCCAACATTATCATTTCACCCTGAAGAAAGAAAGATAATTAAATTAAAATTTAATGCACATTTCAGATTACATATTTAAAAATAAATAATTTTTCATTAAATGTTTTGCTTAACGTCTATAGTAATTTATAGAAGAAATGTATATATAATTCATTAGTTGTAATTAAAAACATAAAATTCACAGAAAAAATTGTTGGCTAAAAATAATTTCATTTAAATACCAACAACAACAGCAACAACAACAAATTGTCTAGCACTATCAACACAATAATAAAAAATACCACACCCTCAGTTTAATAATGTTACAAAAGTAAAACGGAGGAAAAACAAATAGCAACCGAGTATTTAACAATGTAAGTAAAGAGACGATTATTAAGGGCATAAACGAATTGAGAAACGCACTTCATTAAAATGTTCAAAATTTTTAAAATTTTCACAGCACTTTATCTTCAAATACCACGGCTATGCCCCTGCAAAAGTAGGCGTAATATCATCACAATGTTTAACTTAAAGGATTATTAGTATCAATTTCTGTTCTGGCGTTTAACGAGCAAAACACCATTAAGCCAATATCTTTATATTTCTTATTGAACTTTTACTAACTCCTTTTTAATACTAATTAATTTTTAATAATACAAATTACTTATTTATTTATGTAGGTATGTAGAGGATCTACATTTAAATATACACACACATGCACTTGTATGTACATAAATAATATAAGAAGAAAAATCTGCATTATGTATTTAAATACAAGTTGGCAAAATCTTGTCATATATCATGCAACGCCTGAACGAATGTGTGCGTACCCAGTTCATTATGGGCTCACGGATAATTTTGCATTTAGTAAGCTGAACAAAAATGCATAAACAAAAACTTATTGTACTTAAAATGTATGCAGTACATCATCTACCAGTCGATTTTAAATGAGATATACCTATGACAGAGTTTTAAAAGAATTAAATGTTTAAATAAACTTTTAAATAGCAAATAGTTTTACCATTGTTTTCACAGACAAGTAATATTTGAGTGTTATTGAATAAGCTTTTTGTGTCCAGAGAATAAACTCTATATGAAAATACATTCTAAAGTTCAAAATTTATAATAACAGCGCAAAAATCTAAACGCACTTGGGTATAATATTTTTTGTAAAATTTAAAACCCATGAAAAATACTGCAAACTTTGGGATCATTCTAGTCCCAAGTGTAGATTTTTGCGTTATTATTGTAAATTTTGCACTTTAATATATATTTTGTTTATGTTTTATAAAAGTGGACTGAAAAATTTATAACATTTCGCTATCTTTTCATTGGAAATCCCAAATGTAGCAAAATATGACCTTTGACCCTCAAAATTTAACGTTAAATGTTGTACGTGTTACGTAAAATATCGCAAAGTATTTAAGAGTATCTGCACTATATTACAATGCGTTTTATTTAAAATTTATAATACCAAAGAATTTTAGCCAAAATATGGCAGGAACATTTGTTTTCACCGAAATCCGTCTAATTAAAATCGCGTGTACAGCAAAACTATGGCAGATATTGACACAATCTTTTAATATTTTTGTTCCCTCATATATCTAAAATAAATTCTAAAGAGATGTTCTAAAAATTCAAAATTTTGTTTAACAAAATTTTTCAAAAATTGAAAATGGATTTTCAAAACGGCCGTAAAAAGATCAACAATTTTTTACCATATTAAGAATAATAGGTTAACGATGTACTACGAAGATAAAAATTGGTATAGAATTAAGTATTGTGATATGATTTTATTCAAATATTTCTCAAAATTTGTACGTTTCTTTTTCAAGTGGTTTGAAATACATTAATGGCCTGAGGAATACCCAATAACTTTAAAATTTTTTAACCGATTTTTCATTTCTTATTAGAACGCTAATTTCGTACACTTTTCGATTCTTTTACATTAAAATGCTAAAATTATTATTTAAATAAAAAATGTTTGCATAAATTAAAAAAGTGCATATTTACCCTTTTAAAAGCACCTAAAATTTCAGAGCCGATGCGGTGCCAGTTAATATTATCCTATCTTTATAATAATTTTCAGAACGTTTTTCTACAATCCATAGAATAATTGTAGGAGTGGGGACGGTCAGTAGCTTGTTTATAATTTATTTTAGTCCATGCTATCTTTAACCCTCATGTGAGTGACAGGGTACCCGGGTAACTTTTAAAATTTTAATTGCATTTTTTTTTTTGTTTCAAGTTTCTTGAAAACTCTGATTATTGTTTTTTAGATATATTTGGATAAACATTAGCTAGTTTCTTAATTTGAGGGTGTGCTGTGGGTCAATTTACATTTTTCACCCTTAACGTAGTGCCAGAGCTCCCGGGTATCTTAATGAAAATATTTTAAATAACATTTTTTATTAGTATTATTTTGATTTATTTTAATGAAAATGAGTTTAAAATCATGTTGGTTTATTCAATTTGCCGACAACTCTGATACGGTCACTTTCTCGGAAATTGAATTATCTTTTTGTCCATCAGGCATGGATAATGTTCCAAGAACTTGATGTTTTATTTTTATTTATAATTTCCATGTCAGTTATTTTGAATTTGATTTATATACGCCACCAAAGATTAGTAGTCCCAAGAAAGTATCTAGCTTTTTTTCTGAAAATGGCTCAAATTTTTTTCCTTTGGCCGATTGCAAGCGTCTGGATATTTTAATTCTAAATTTTTGTTATAGTCTTTAGTCCCTGTTTTCCTTTTCTATTATTTTCGCGCAAAATTATATCACACATCTGCTTGGATAACAAAGTTTTGTTTTATATTAAGGCCTGAAGCATTTCTGTTAATGGATTGGTATTCCGTATCATCCTTTCCCACAGAGTTCAGTTTTTTCTTTAAATTCTTCACTCTCGTCAGAATCATATGAATCCTCGTTAGCCCATATCTCCTGCATCGGATGCTTCTGACATTAGGTCGCAAATTTTCAGCATATGTTTATCTGATATAACAAGAAGTCAAAATTATTTATGTATGAACTTGGTAATGTATGAATGCAGTAGCAATTAAATGAATTTGTCGATCAAGCACAAAGCCAGAGCGAAATGCCCAGATTAGTGTTGATGTTAAGCATTAACGAAACGTATATGGTGAATTTCACGTCAAGTTACTCAATTTTAAAATTCGATGTCTTCCGATTTGGATGAAATCTTATTCTTGAGTTAAAAAATAATTTGTTTGATAGATATCCCTCTAGCATCCCATTAAGCGATTATAAAGGCCTTAAAGTAAATTGTATAAGCTTTCTTTTGATAAAAAAGAGCCCAAATTGAAAAAAAAATTAAAAAAAAAATTTAAGCCCTTATGACACTACATTTTTTGTTCATTGAATTGATATAGAATTGATAGAAAGAAACAGAAAATTTTAGAAAAAGCAAACTATAAAAAATGTAAACAAAAAAGCCTTTTAGTTTTTTTCTTTTGTTATGGTTTTGTATATTTTATTAAATGTTGTCAACTTTTTGTTTATGAGAAACATAAAAACAAAAAACGGTTAATCGCCAAATTGGCCCATAAACCGCTGATTCAGCAACACTTTTAATATTTCAAGTTTGAAATGTCAATTTTATGTTGAACAATTTTACATTTTTTTTTGACATAACTTAATTTTTTATCGATAACTTTAGTAAAATGTTTGACAGTTTGCCATTTATCTTAATACTGCTGAACTCTTTGCACTTGGTAAATTTTTCTATTACATTATATTTGTACTGTTCACCAAAAGTTGAACAATGCATTCAAAATGTAGTGCCATAAGGCCTTTAAAAATTAAAAAAAAATATTTTTGGAATGATTGAAGAAATAGCTATCTAAAGTCCTTTAGATAATTTTTGCTACGACCAATAGGTGAAAAGTTACACTCATTTTAAAAAAAACCGTGTATGACGAAAATTGACCAAAATGTCCAATTTTGACCCCCTCTAACTTCGTCACTTCTGGACTTATAGAGCTAAAAATATGTGTCTGGCCTACTATACAATAGTACTAACCTTGGTGTAAATTTCATCCAAATCGGAAGACATCGATTTTTAAAATTGGGCCACTTCACGTGAAATGCACCATATTTCAAATTTCGTAGCATTAATCTTTTATATTTATTGTAATATAATATAAAACTTTCGTATATTCTATGTGGTACCCGGGTACCCTGTCACTCTGTTAAAGGTTTTTATACCCTATATCACTATAGTGGGGAGGGTATATTGGATTTGTGCTGATGTTTGCAACGCCCAGAAATATTGGTCCAACACCCACCTTAAAGTATACCGATCGACTCAGAATCACTTTCTCTCGGCTTTCTGAATCGATTTAACGATGTCTATTAATGACTATTAATAATTATTAAATAAATAAATTTTGAAGAATTTTTGCTGTTTACACGAGTTTGAAGCATTTTGAAGAGCAATTTTGAAGAAAATTTCAATCGTGTAAATCTAGCTTAAGAGTTTAATAAGCAATGCTTTCTTTTAAAACTCTGCTAATTTCAATCATCTTTAAAAAGAAAGAAACACATACATACATATTTATAGACAGTAGTAGGCTCTATGGCAAATGAAAATAAAGTTTTCTTTCGTATTTATCTATTCAAACTAAACCAAACCATACAACAGGCAGTCATATGGCCGTCTGTCTCTCTCTCACTCTCTGCCTGTATGTATGTCTGTCTGTGGTGCTGTCTATCTGTATGAGTAAAAACTAAAGAAGCAGAAGAAGTTGATGATAAGGAGATGCAACATCCATATACTACAACAAACTATTTTGCACTTTGCCAGATACTTAACATAAAAAATATTTACAAATTCATGCTGTTTGCCTGATGCCAAAGCAAATTGCCATACATATTAAACTGCAACAAACAAAAAAAAAGCAAAAGACAAGAAATCAACATTCACATAAATGATCTAAAAGTTTAAAGAAGATTCTACTCTAAAGATGAAATAGAACAAGATGAAGATGATATTGTTGCATGTGCATTTTATTTTAGAGTTTCAACTTATGTTGCTGCATTGCTGCTGCTACATTAAATATTTTGTGTAAATTTTTTTTTGTGAAAACTTCTTCAATACAAGACATTATAAATAACTTTTTAAATACAAAATTTACATGTGTATCTGTGTCTGTGTCTATGTAAATGTAATTTGTAGCTGCTTGATTGTTTGTATGTGTTTGGTTGCAAGTTATTTATGAAACTTATAGGCCTTATGTTATTCTTCATACCAATTGCATTTAGCTGTGATTGTTTTATTTCATCTTAAATGCTTAAATAAATGTACATTTGTATATTTTACACTCAAAGTGTAAATTTTGGAAAATATTACCTGGTTTAAGTTTTAAACTGACTTAATTAACATATCTAAAGATTTTATTTTGTTCATAAATATGAGTGATCACAGATGGAGGACCTTTACTCAATTAAACGCTTATTTACAAAGTTATTAAGTATTTCATTTATATTAACTTTTTTATAGAAACATCGAAATAATTTTTGTAGAGCGAAAAAGTGTATGTATTCTGGGTCCTTATAAGACTCTAAGATGATCTAGACATGTCCGTCCGTCTGTTCGTCTGTTGAAATCACGTTAGAGCTGCGAAAAAATGACATAAAACAATAAAATTTTTACCAAACATTCTTTAATCCAACGAAATATTTGGTATTGCAAATGGTCAAAATCGGTCCAGTAGGATCTGAGTTATAGATCAAAGTGTCAGACTACCTCTATATTTTTCAGATATTTTTTGTTGTTTTCTTTCAAATATAAGGCAGATAATACCATGAAATTTTGCACACTTTATTTTTATTATCGGTTCACAAATGCCTTCCCGGAATATGGATTTATGGTACATAAATGTCTATAGAAAAGTCGTATCTAAACAAAATTCTGCAATATGAAGTTTTATGCAAAGAGAAATCTCAAAACAATATTTTGTGTGCCTCGGTCCATAATTTTTACAAAGCCCCATACAAAGACCACTGCCGAAAATCACTTAAATTAAAATAAATCTTTTGTAAAGCAAGCATAATCAAAATATACATTTAAATCGTCACACGTAATTTCATTTTGATTGGTCCATATTTGGCCGTAGTCCCCATATAAAGTCCACTTCCGGAAATTACTTAAAAACACATAAATCTCTTATAAAAATCACTAATAAGTCGAAGTTTAACACAAATAATCTGTAAAAACATCTTAATTGTCGTACTAAATTTCATGATGATCGGTCCATATTCGACCATAGTCCCTATATAAAGTCCACTTCTGAAAATCTCTTAAATGCGCATAAATCTCTTATAAATCTCCATAATAGGTGATTTGGTGGTGGGTATGGTGGGTATATAAGATTCGGCACATCCAATTATAATCTCCCTCCTACTTGTTTTAATTAAACGCTTATTTAAAAAGTTATTAATAATTTTAGATGTTTTGAATTTTTCACAAAAATAATGGATTTTTTGTCAAAAAGATGAGTGTTCCAAGATAGAGGTCCTTTCCTCAATTAAACGCTTTTTAACAAAGTTAGATATTTTGAGTTTTTCACAAAAATATGATTGGAAATACCAGAAATATGAGTGATTTTAAATCAAGCTTTTAAAATATCTTGAGTTTCGGTTTATATTAAGAAATATGAATGGTCACATATGGCACCTGTTTGCACAATTAAACAGTTATTTAAAAAGTTATTAATGTAAACTATATTGAGTTAAACATGGAAATAATCTCATATCCTTAATATCATTCAGTCTCGTCTCATCGAACTGTTCGGACGTGTCAATTTTAGTGCGGCTGAATTATCGGTGAAAAAATCGTAATAGGTGAAAAATTGTAATAGGTTGAAATTAAACAAAAAAGTGAAAAAAATAACTTGTAATAGGTTAAAATATATAAAAAAAAAAAAACATTAAAAATCGTATAAAAACTGTATGAGTGTTCCTCTCAGATGTAATTCTGAGAAAGAGCTTAGCTCGACTAGAAAAACTAGATGCATCTCTGAGGAAGAATCCATAAAAAAATCTTTGGAGAATTTTCTCACTGCAAGAGCCGTGGAACGGCGTCGTTCCTGTTCGCCCAATATTGTGATTTCAACAGATGTAAAAACATCATCTTCATCAAATAGTGCAGTCAAACCCAAAAAACAAGTAGGTATGGATAAGTACATAACCGTTCTCAAGCGACAGAGGAGCCCGAAGTCTGCTCAAGTGTCATCAAATGCAAAAGCTCCTAAGACCGTGAGTAATGATCAAAATAGGTTTGCTCTCCTCCAGACGGATGAGCCAGAACTTCCGAAGAAGACGTTTAAGCCCCCACCAATTTATCTGAGAGAGCCGACTTCCAGTAAATTGGTACAAGGAATTGTTGCTGTAATAGGTGAAAACATGTTTAGCGTAACCTCAATGAAACATGGAAATATCTGCGAGACAAAGATTCAAGTGAATAGGGAAGATGATTTTCGAAAATTGTCCAACCAGCTGGAAAGGGAGACTAGGGATTTCTATACCTACCAGCTCAAAAGCGCAAAAGGACTCCAAGTCGTTCTAAAGGGTATAGACCCATGTGTTGATCCCGCGGAGATAAAAACCGGTTTGATGGACAAAGGGTTCAAAATCAAGAGCGTAGTGAATATTAGAAACCGTGAAAAGATCCCTCAGCCCATGTTCAGGGTAGAATTGGAACCTGGAGATGTTGTCTTAAAGAAAAATGAGTCCCATCCCATCTACAATCTGATGTACCTTCTGCATCGTAGAATCACCGTGGAAGAACCACATAAGCGTCAGGGACCCGTCCAGTGTCTCAACTGTCAAGAATTTGGTCACACGAAGGCGTATTGTAAATTGCCGACAGTTTGTGTTGCGTGTGGGGAGCTACATGCAACTGCTCAATGCGATAAGTCGAGAACTGACTCAAAAATCAAAAAATGCAGTAACTGCGGAGGTAATCATACCGCAAATTATAGAGGTTGTCCAATTTACACTCATTTGAAAGGCATAAGAACCAACAAGACGTCAGTATTGCCTAATCGCCCTCAACAGCCAAATTTAGCATCGAGTGACAATTTCCCTCAAGTATTACGGTCCACTAGTCATGTAAACGCGCCAAGTTCTAGACAAGTTTCTTACGCAAACGTCGTTAAATGTAATATGCCAGGTCTGGAGCAGGAACCTAAACCCCAATATTCTGAGCCGCATATCAACAATCTAGAGACAACATTGCAGACACTTGTCCAAACTATGAACACTTTCACGACCACCATAACATCCATGATGCAGGAAATGCTGAAAATGCAATCCACTATCTTGCAAGCCATTTTAAAGAAATGATTTATTTAAAAATTTGTTTCTGGAACGCGAACGGCCTCCGCCAACATAAAAATGAACTGGAATACTTCCTGATGGATAAGCAGATTGATGTTATGATGATTGCTGAAACTCACTTGACGTCGACAGGGTACTTCAAAATTAATGGCTACGAGTTCTACGATACTAAAGACCCCCGCGGTAGAGCTTGTGGAGGTTCGGCAATTCTTATAAAGAACAGAATAAAGCATTATCTAATGAATAACATAAGTGTGGATTACCTCCAAGCAACAAACATTTGCATTGAATTCTGTCAATACAAATTTGTTTTATCATCGATTTATTCTCCGCCTCGATTTTCAATAAAAGAACACCAATACCATAACTTCTTTAAATCCCTTGGAGCTAGATTTTTAGTTGCTGGTGACTTTAACGCCAAACACACATTTTGGGGTTCACGTCTGGTAACCCCAAAGGGTCGCGTACTCTTCAACACCATTGCTAAAATGGGCTTAGATGTACTCTCAAGTGGACATCCCACCTATTGGCCGACGGACCGACGGAAGATTCCCGATGTTATTGACTTTGGGGTAATGAAAAATATCCCTGTAGAATGGATGCAAGTGGATCCTTCACTGGACTTGTCCTCAGATCACTCTCCTACTATCATTTCAATGCATTTCCCTCAAGTGTGTGGTTCTCCATTTATGAACATGACTAAGACCCGAGTAAGTTGGATAAAATACAAAAAGTATTTAAGTTCTCATTGCACGGAAAATGTTGTGTTGAGAACTACCGACGATATTGATGAGTCGATTGGCAACTTTACCGAGGACCTTCGACGAGCTGTGCATCACGCTTCCACTTATCACGTTGAATGTAGAAATAGGACAAACAGAACTTATTTCTCTGAACTCGAACATCTCCTATCAGAAAAAAGAAGAATGAGAAGAGAGTGGCAAATTCACAGGTCCCCTGAACTGAAAGCTAGGCTACGGGAATGCAGAGATATACTAAGACATTTCTTAGAAACCCAAAGAACGGCCTCACTTAGATCTTACTTGGAAGGTCTTGATAGTACCCCACAATCTGACTACTCGTTATGGAGGGCGGCAAGAGGTTTAAAAAGACCAGTAAGAGGAAAACCTCCTTTGCGAAATCCGACTGGTGACTGGGCTAGAAATGATTCCGAGAAGGGGACTTTATTTGTTAACCATTTGAGAAATGTGTTTACTATAAACAACTCAAATAATAACGAATCTGATTTGCCACCACTTGTTATAAGGCCTCCTGTACCTCTAAGACTAAACTTTCGTGATGTCCAAAACGCTATTGGTACTCTGAACCTTAGAAAGGCTCCAGGTATGGATAAAATCAGCAATAAAATGCTTGTGGAGTTACCTCGTGTAGCAAGAAGAATTATCCTCTTTATCTTCAACGCTATTTTACGCCTAGAATACTATCCTGCAGATTGGAAGGTGTCTATGATCACTATGATTCCTAAGCCAGGGAAGGACCATACCAAAGTGGAGTCATATAGGCCAATTAGTCTACTGCCGACAATTTCAAAACTGTTTGAAAAATTGTTAATGACTAAATTGACTCCAATTCTGAATGACATTGAATGTATTCCTAATCATCAATTCGGCTTCAGAGCTAAACACAGCACCATCGAGCAAACACACAGATTGGTAAATGTGATAAGAGGGTCGTTTGAAGACAAAAAATACTGCTCCGCCCTTTTCATTGATGTGTCGCAAGCGTTCGACAAAGTTTGGCATGACGGTTTAATGCACAAAATAAAATTAACTCTGCCTGCTAACACCCATAAACTCATGGAAAGTTATTTATACGGTCGCAAATTTAAAATCAAAGAAGGTGATTTTTTAAGTACCGCTCAGCCAATTGAATCAGGTGTGCCACAGGGTAGCATACTGGGTCCTACTTTATATTTGATATATGCCTCCGACATGCCGTCAGACCCTAAAATCCATACGTCAACTTTTGCAGACGATACAGCCTTTATCAGCGTCCATCAGGACCACCAAGTTGCATCACAGAATTTGCAGAATTATGTTTATAAACTAGAGAATTGGCTAGAGCTTTGGAAAATCAGGGTTAACGAACAGAAATGTATTCATATAACTTTCACATTGCGAAAAGATACCTGCTCGTTCATCAGAATAAATAATCAAATTATCCCGCAACACAATGAAGTCAAATACCTCGGCATTCACCTCGACCGCCGTTTAACTTGGAAGTCTCATATTGAAGCGAAACTTACACAAATGAGATTAAAAGCAGTGCAACTTAATTGGCTAATCGGCAGAAACTCTACATTGAAATTGGATTGCAAACTTTTGTTGTACAATGCAATACTAAAGCCAATCTGGTGCTATGGAATTCAATTATGGGGTACTGCCTCAGCATCCAACATTGAAAAAATTCAAAGGGGTCAAAATAAAATTCTACGTATAATTACTGCAGCACCATGGTATGTTAAAAATTCTCGAATCCACAAAGATCTAGGCGTGCCATTAGTAAAAGTCGAATTTACAAAATATGCGTCAAAGTATGTCAGCAAACTTGAACACCATCCAAACCCCCTTGCACGAGACATCCTTAACTTTAGTGGCCACAATCGGTTGAGAAGGAGGGATACCCTTGCTTTAACTCAAGCGCAAAATAGATGACTGGATCAGTTGATGTGAAATTTTTTTAGTATCATAAAAATTTTTGTCTAGCACTGGCTGGGCTTATTATTTTCTTTTTAGTATTAAGATTTGAATACTTATTGTCATTTCATCTTGAAGATTCAATAAATAATTAAATGCAAAAAAAAAAAAAAAAAAAAAAAAAAAAAACAAAAAAAATATCCTTAAGGAAGTCTTTTTAGTATTTTTCTTATTTAAACGCTTATGTGCAAAGTTATTAAGGATTTTAGTTTTTCAGAAATTTCAGTGATCACTACACTCTCCTTTTCTCAACTAAGCGATGGCAGACACCTTAAATTTGCTCGAATTGTTCATAAGATGACTGATACTTTTTCGCGAGTGTATTTAAATCTATCTACTACATACTATATGTATATATAGTTTTCATTCTGCTATTTTAGTTTGTGATTATAATAATGCAACAGTTTTGTACACTATTTAAATAATTCTTTGTCTACACAATCTTTATAGTCATGGACGTCTGTCCAAAATATTTCTCTGGCTGCCTTAATGGCTGTCTGTCTGTCTGTCTGTTTGTCTTTTGCTCTCAGTATTTGCAGTGATTTAGTTGGTATGTAATAATTTTAGTCATAGTACTTGTACTATCACTAGTTTAAACATGGTCCCCATAATACCCCTCAAATTGTTTTAAATACCCAGAGACACACAAAGCTAGAGATAGAGAGAGAGAGTGAGAGAGAGACAATATAAAAATTGTGATGGCAACATATAGTCAACCAAGCAACAACTAACCCAACAAACACAGACCAATAGATTAACATTATAAACATACTTTGCATAAATACATATACATACATATGTACATATAAACACAAGCATACACACATGTTGCAAACAGGCAATTGTTGTTAATGTATGTATTTAAGCTAATTTTCAACGCATTGTTGACAAAACTGTCAACAAATGTTAAAAAAGAACAACAAAAAACACAACAACAACAACAAACTAAATAGTATGAAAAAAAACCAACTGAAAACTGCCGTTTAAATAGTGCGTTTGTGTGTGTGTGTGTAAGTTTGTTAGGATTTTATGTTTCACACATGTGTTTTTGCGTATGTGCAACATTTGCAAGTATAAATAATTTACAAATGTTACGGCAGATTTATCAATTTCAAAACATTCAGCATAAAAATAAACGAACGAAAGCAAAATATAATTATTTTTAAATAATTGTGTTGAAAATGTAATAAATATGGAAATTAAATTAAACGGCTTTTGAATTAAGAAACGTTTTAGAATAATTTAAAAAATTCAAATGAACTTGATTGAAGAAATTATACAAACAAATAAAAAAATAAAGTATAAGTATGACTGTTTGAGATAAAGTTTTCGATTAGCGCTTATTAAAAAAGTTATTGAGGATTTTAGATGTTTGGAGTTTTACAATTGAAAGATCACAAATCGAGCTCCTTTTCTCAATTAAACGCTTATTTACAAAGTTGCAAACGATTTAAGGTATTTAGCGTTAAGATATTTTATTGATTTTAAAATAACAAATATGAGAGATCACAAATCGAGTTTCTTTTCTCAATTAAACGCTTATTTACAATGTTTTTCTAAAACAATATAGATTTTAAAATAGCAAATATGAGAGATCACAAATCGCTCTACATTTTAAATATTTTGAAGATATGAATTTTGATTATAAATTTAATTGATCAGAGCAGCTTTTCTCAATTAAACACGTAGCTACAAAGTTATTAAAGATTTTAGATATTTTAAGTCTTTCTAAGAAAATATTGATTTTTAGTCAGATATGTCAGTGATCAGAAATCGAGCAGCTTTTCTGAATTAAACGCTTTTTAACAAAGTTATTATTTACACGAAGCAAATTTCATTGAAAATATTGATAAAATTTTTTCCTTGAAAATTCTTCGGTGTTCACACACATTTTTATACACATATGTAATACAAACAAGAAAGTAACAAGAATTGCTAATACAATCAAGTCTAAAAGGTGGGGATACCAAACGGAATTGGGTTTTCAAATCGATTTATAAATGTAAGTCCCGGGTTTTTTCGGGATTTCGGGAGTTGTATTTTATATTAGGGTGGATTCAATTGCTTTAATTTTATATTTTGTCTGGACAAAAATGAACTGAGTTGCCAATATGTCACATTCCTATACGTGGTGTTTGTGCAATTAAATTACTTTTTTCATTTATTCATTAAAAATTTTGTAAATATTGTAAAATAATTTAATATATATTTTTTTTTGGAACTTAAAAACCAAAGCAAAATAAAACAATAGACTCAGTATTACCACTTGTAAAACTAATTGATTTTGTTTACACATGGCAGCTTTGACTTTCCAGAAAAATCATCGAAATGGGTGAATCGTGCTGCAAAAACCTCTCAGTAAAGAAAACGTTTCTCCCGACAAAATTCTTGTACGGAACAAATGGGTGAATTTTACTTTAAAATAAATTTGTTTATAAATAATAACAATTTATTTCAAAAAAGTTACTTTTGTTAAATATAAATATGTTTTAAAACAAAAATTTAATATGAATTTTCTATGTTGTTTTTTTTAATAGGAAACCTATTTTACCAATATTTGTGTAATCATTTTCCGTTTAATTTTGAACATGAATTATATCACCTTGATTTATTTTAACCAATAAAGAAAAAATCAGGCAAAGAAGGGTTAAATCAACTAAAGCTTTTTTATAAGAATTTACAAATTCCCAAAAAACTAAGACACATCAAATAGTGCATTCGAGTTTGGCAATCCAAAATTAATTTTTATTCTTTCACCTTTATTTCTTCGACATACTTTTTTAAATTTAAATTTTATCAACAAAAATTTTGTAACTTTGGAAACAAATAGCGTTTTTTTTTTTTGAAATTAAAAAATCCCGTGATTCGGGATCTGTCAAATCCCGAAAAGATTGGGATTTCGGAATTGGTTTGCTACTTAGCTTAAAGAATTTTGCTTCGTATAAATTGGGACTAACGATTTAAGAATTTTAAAATGTTTGTGCTAGCTTAAAAAGTGCAAAACCATTAACCAAGTGTAAAGATTCTTAACATTTGTTGTATTTATTTAGTAAAAAAATAAAAAAAAAAAAACAATAACAATAGCAACCTTAACCAATAAAATTAGTTTCCTCAAAACCTCAATATGTCAATCAGTTTTTGTTTAATTTATTTAATTTTTGTTGCAAGATTTTTCTATGGTTTTAATTGTCTGATGTTTGTACATTGACTTTTAGCCATTTGATAAAATGTAACCAAAAATTCATGAAACAAAAAAAAAAAAAAAAAAGAACATTTAAGCCAACATTTTCTCTGCTTTAATCAGAAAAACTTTTTAATTTTTTGATTCATTCTTCCAATATAAAACCGATCATGTACGTTTTCTAGAGGCTTCTGGTGGTTACTACTTATTTAGATTTCCTAATCTGTTAATATCTTCGCCATTAATAGAACATTTGTGGTATTCTGTGTTTCTTTTATCATCTGTCCCACTGTCTAACAAAATTACTACTATTCATTTCAATTGTGTGTTTTTGTGCTTATGAGCTCAGTATGATGCAATTTTCATTTAATACCTTCTGGTTGTTTTAATTTAAACAACAATAAAGAATAAATACGAAAAAAAACTAAATAAATACTTAATACCTTTTTATGTGTTTTTTGTTCTTAACTGTATAAACAAAGAAATCTTTTATTATTTGTTTATTTGCTTGATTTTTTTTGGTCTTTTCTTTTTGCAGATCTTTTTTTTTTTTTGGTTTTTGCCTTTAAAGCTTATTTTCTGCCACTTGTTTATCTGGGTTTTTGAAATCTTGTTGCTTGAAAAGTGTTTAAATTTCATTGTTGTAGATAATCAAACAGATACACAGACATACTCGTACAACTATTTATTTTTGTTTATGATTTCTATAACAATTTACTATTATTTCAATAACACTTCTTGTTTTTTTTTTATTATTTTTTAAATTATGATGTTGTAATTGCTTTTTGTTGAACTTAAAATAATTACAATTATAGCTGGAATTAAATTTCAAATAAAAGATGCCATTAAGAAAAGAAGTTCATTGAACTCATGCTCTGTTTTGTTGTGGTAGGTTCAGTGCTTGGTAATAAACAAAATGAAATATATGTTACAGAATAGCATGTAAAAATGATAACTGTGTTTACAATAATGCTTGGTTTTCACTATGTCAGTTTTGTTGTCAAATTGTCCAAATTGTTATGAAATTACCAACAATTTGGACAATTTGACAATAAAACTGACATAGTGAAAACCAAGCATAACGTAGACTGCACTGTATTTTCATGGATTTTCTAAATTTTTATAATTTAAAATTATCAATTGAATTTAAAATTTTTTATTTAATCGTTCCAATTAATTATCATGAAGGTTCTATATTCTACTACGAAGTGTAACTGAAATCGTTTTCACTTCCACATAGACAATTTCACGGCGCTCTAGAACCAAACTGGAAATGATATTTTACTTTTAAAATCATTTTCACAAATTAAATGAAAATTTCACTTACACTTCATTTTACAATTGTACAAGGTGGCGCAAAAGTAAACTTCCGATGTTTTTTGGCTGTTACCGATTATTGGTCAAATAAATAGTCAGCAATATTCCGCGTTCTGGAGCAGTGTAGCGTACGTAACATTGTTTATTAACGTGTATTTCGCATGTGTTTACTACACAAATGTCAAAACAGAACTGACATTAGGGGCTTCGCAAAATTTATAGCATTTTCTGATAGGAGGATTACTTTTGCGCCACCTTGTAGAACCCTGGTGTATTTAATTCTTAATTAAAACATCAATTAAATACTAAATTTTGCGCATTATCATTAATTCATACTGAGTTAACAGAATCAGAACAATACGCCCGAAACTAAGAAAAATTAACATTTAGTTTTAATCCTTTTTGGTTCGTAACAATTCAGCCACAAAAACGACATGAATCAAAGAAATTAAAACCCCTACTCTATCAACATGCTACGCCTCATTGGACAATTAAAACGCCAACTCACAGTTACACGCTCAAGTACTTTCATGAATAAATAAAATTTATCAGTCAGGAATGCAAATTGAAGTTTACAAATTGTCCCAAAGAAATTGCAAAATGTACCCTAAAAAAAGTTTTAAATATTTATGTTAGGAATTCTATAATTTCTTTTTTTTAAGCAATTAGGTCACTTAATATTTATATAAAAATGTTCTTTATATTTATATATCCAATATTTCACAATGGAGGATAACTTCTTCAAAAAAAAAAAAAGAAAAAAATTCGGCTTTACACCTCAAAAGTATTTTTAAATCAATTAAACACGTTTCATTATGTTATCATATTATGATCTAAAGCAATCATATTATTACATAAACTAATCATATTATAATATATAATAATCATATTGTGGTCCAAAGTAATCATATTTATCATAATATATTACTTTAATATAATTTTATTTTTAATATTTCTCTCGTTATGGTTTTATAACTATCATAATATGAAGGCAAAATTACGCAGTGCTACTAGTTTAAACATTATTTCTAATCAATTTATTTGTAAAATGTATATTAACTTTTTTTTAACAGGTCACAATTATTTTAATATTTTTTTATTGCATCAAGTAAGAAAGTATAGTCGGAAAAGCCCGACCATATAATACCCTACACCCAGTATATGTATGAAACAGTTTTTCAGAAATGGGCGTTTTGGACCAATATTTAGTGTCACGATTTCTGTGAATATAAATATTGTGTGTGTTAAACTTTATCTCGATATATATACATACGTTTAAAAGATTTATGGAGCTTAAAGTGAATTACGGAGAGGGTCTTATATGGGAGTTTCGACTAATTATGAACCGACCATTATAAAATTAGGTGTCATTACTTCTGTATACATATATGAAACTTATTTGTGTTGAATTTTATTTGGATACCAACATTTTTAAGAAATTAATGATCGATAAAGTGAATTTCGGAAGTGGACCTTATATGGGAGCTACGACTAATTATAGACGGATCTTGACAAAATTTGTAGATGTTATTTAGCTTCATTTATTTTTCATTTGTGGTGAAATTTGTTCGCATACTTGCAATTTCGGGAGGATATTTGTATGGGGGCCAAGTGAAATAATGAACCGATTTCCACCAGGTTCAATTTCAGAAAGTGATTCTGAGTCGATAGGTATACTTTAAGGTAGGTGTTGGACCAATATTTCTGGACGTTACAAATATCAGCACAAATCGAATATACCCTCCCCACTATGGTGGTGTAGGGTATAAAAAAGTTAAAATAGCTGAAATCTTTTATAACTTTGAAAAAAGTTTTAAATGAAGAAAAGATGCACGTAGAGATAAAACATGGTTGAACATGGTTAAAACAACTATACTGTTGTTTTGGTAACAATATGTTGGTGTGATACACAAATAATTGTTATTTTAATTTGATTTTAACGATAATTTAGTTACTATAAACATTTTTATGTTTATTGCAATTATAAAATTGAATATGATTCATTGATACATAATTATTTTTAAAAATATTTACCACAACTATTGAATGGTAACTATTTAAACATATTGTGTTATTTACAACTATTTAAACTTACAAATAATCATTAAATGATAAGTTTCTATATTGCTACTCATATTGTGTATATAATGCAAACAAAATATGTTTATTTTTAATAATATTTTGCTTTTACCATTTTTAGAATGATTGATTTAGATCATAATATGATTGGCTTTAGATCATAAAAAAGATTACATTAAACTATAATATGGTTAGCTTGGGTCATAATATGATCATGTGTCACAATTTTATGATTATATTAGGTTATAATATGATGTTATAATATCCAATTATGATTAAGAAGAAAATATTATTATGAAATATTACGATGATAATTGATCATAATATGATATATTATGACACTTATATTCAGCATAGTATGTTTTGACTACAATCATAAATATTATCAAAATATATTGCTCTTAGATTATTTATGTTTACCACAACCATGGTTTTTCCCTGCGTATGGTGGTGCTCAATAATGCTAAGCATATTTAAACGCTATTTATAGATCCATTTTTTTCAATTCATACAGTAATTCTGATAGGTCGCCAATTTTAAATGTTGGCTAAAATTTAGGTTCATGAGGTTACGATGGTTATTTGGAAGCTCTGGAAACCATATTTCAAGCACCACGTAGACGGAGAGATCAAAGGTAAAATTCTTAAATTCTAGGGTCAAATTCTTAGATCCCGAAAAATTCCAGGACCCCATTACATTTATAAAAAACTGAATCTGGAGATTTGAAAAACCAGTCGCTCTTAGCAGCTTTTGCTTTTATAAATTGAAACATAAACTTGAAACACAAGCAAGTTGTAGACCACAGTCCCAATTTACACGAAGCAATTTTTATTGAAAAGATTGAAACTATTCAATTCTTATTGCTTAAATAGCTCATATTTTTATGTGAGAGTATACACACATTTGTATACACAGATGTAATACAAATAAGAGATTAACATGAACCGATGTATAAAAAGCAATCAGCTTAGCTTAAAGAATTGCTTCGTGTAAATTGGGACGCAGTCAGACCTCTAAACTAAGAAAGAGGGATAATCTTACAACAAGAATACATTTTTAATATACCTTGTCTTGGCACCAAAAAAAAGTCCCTCTCCGAACAACTTTTTCATCCCTGACATCCTACAAAGAACAACAACATCAGTAGTAGCAGCAGCAGCAGCAGCAAAGAAACTATTGAGATCTCTAATACTCAACAACAGGCGCATGCTTAAACCGTTGCTACACGCTCGTAGTGTCTGAGGCAGGCAAACACAAGGAGGTGCCAAGTTTGTGTCGCATTAACGGTAATTAATATGCGCATTAATAAAACGAGAGAAACAACAGCAACAACAACAACAGCAAATCACTACAACAAAAAGAGGGCGTAACTGTAAAACACTTATCAAATCAACGTATGTGTACGAGAAGTATGATTTACATTTTAAATATGTTGCTTTTAGACAACAACAGCAACAACATTAAAGAAACAACAGTGGCAACAGCAACAGCAGTATCTAAGCTGAATAAATGAAGGTGCTGTGCAGGGGCCCCAACACGACGATTGCTTATGCATTTGATCTTTATTGTGAATAATTCCACATGAATTATGGCGCTTTTTCGAGAACAACAACTTTGGAAAACTAGTTGGAAATTAATTTTGTCAGTTATGACCATTTTAAGTTGTCTATACGACTAAATTTAAACATTTTATTTAAAAGTGCTTGTAATCGTATGAGTTTAATGCTGCTGTCTGCTACTGCACTGATTTTAATCTATTCAATGTGTAATTAATTACAAAAACTTAATAAATTAATTGTGGTCTAGGGGAGTTTTTATTTGCTCTAAAACTATTCATATTCATATGGCCATAAATAATTATTAATGGCCGTATAGAGTTGCTAGACCAGCCCATAAGAAGGCAATGGCGGGGGTGCTACCGTATTAAATAGACTGGACAGGTGGACTATAAATATTTAAATGTTAAAAAAAACTTTTAACTGTTAAACTGTTAAAAAAAACTTTTCGTCTAATGTGTAAAATATACTTTTTTATGATCTAAAGCCAATCATATTATGATCTAAATTAATCAATAACTGATGCAAATGGTAAAAGCAAAATATTATTAAAAATAAACATATTTTGTTTGCATTATATACACAATATGAGTAGCAATTAGAAACTTATCATTTAATGATTATTTGTAAGTTTAAATAGTTGTAAATAACACAATAGTTTAAATAGTTACCTTGCAATAGTTGTGGTAAATATTTTTTAAAAATAATTATGTATCAATGAATCATATTCAATTTTATAATTGCAATAAACATACAAATGTTCATAGTAACTAAATTATTTGTGTATCACAACAATATATTGTTACCAAAAACACAGTATAGTTGTTTTAACCATGTCCAACTATGTTTTTCTCTGCGTGCACCTTTTCGTCATTTAAAGCTTTTTTCAAAGTTATGAAAGATTTCAGATATTTTAACTTTTTTATACCCTACACCACCATAGTGGGGAGGGTATATTCGATTTGTGCTGATGTTTGTAACGCCCAGAAATATTGGTCCAACAACCACCTTAAAGTATACCTATCGACTTAGAATCACTTTCTGAGTCCATTTAACGACGTCCGTCCGTCCGTCCGTCCGTCTGGCTGGCTGGCTGGCTGTCCATGTAAAGCTTGTGCGCAGAGTACAGGTCTCAATTTTGAAGATATTTCGATAAAATTTGGTACGTGATATTTTTTCGGCCCAAGGATAGATGGGATTGAAACTGGTGGAAATCGGTCCATTATTTCATCTGACCCCCATACAAATGTCCTCCCGAAATTGGGGTTTACTGGTCATAAATCTTTGAATTATGCAAGTATGCAAACAAATTTAACGACAAAAGAGTAATAAATGCAGCGCAATCACATCTACAAATTTTGTCAAGATCGGTCCTTAATTAGTCGTAGCCTCCATATAAGGCCCACTTTCGAAAATCACTTGAAAGAGTATAACTCTTTTAAAAATGTTGGTATCCAAATAATAATGAACACAAATATGTTTCGTGTACATACATATAACATGGTAGAATTTTATGACGATCGGTCCGTAATTAGTCGTAGCTCTCATATAAGGCCCACTTCCCGAAATCACTTTGAGGACCATAAATCTCTTAAAAATGTTGTTATCCGAATAAAATTTAACAAAAATGAGTTTCTTATGTACAAATAGGATGACACCTAATTTTATAATAGTCAGTTCATAAGTAGTCAAAACTCCCATATAAGACCCTCTTCGTAATTCACTTTAAATTCCATAAAACTTTTAAACGTATGTACATATATACATATATATATCGAGATAAAGTTTAACACACACAATATTTACATATATTCACGGAAGTCATGGATGATCGGTCCATAATAGGTAATATCTCCCATATAGCGCCCATATCTGAAAAACTGTTTTATTGATATACTGGATGTAGGGTATTATATTGTCCGGCTTGACCGACTATACTTTCTGACTTGTTTTATTTGGGAAATTTTCTTAGTTTCCAGTTCAGATTTGTAAATGTTACGGAACTCTTTTTTTTCAAGTTAAATATAAATTAAAAATTTATTTATAACAATTAATAATCCATAATTTTCCTCTTATTAGTTTCATTCAACACATATTAAAATATAATTTACGATTTATTAATTTCCATTATTATAATTAAACAAAGCACAACGAAAACAGAGTGGAAAAAGGGCATTAATTTGACTTTAATACAAATGCTAATTCATATTTAATACTCATTTACACGCTTAATGTGTCACACACAACAATTTAAGATCTTTTTAACGCCCAACCAAAGAAATTAAGTCTACAGCTAAAAAACACACACACACACACACACACAAGATCACTTTTATATTAGACTCAGTCAGTAGTCTCTTAACGTTTCCAACAAAAAACTACCACCAAAAAAAAAAAAAAAAAAATCGTTTAGTTTCAGGCCAACAAAACTTTAATCGAGAGAACACCCAAATGACGGCTACAGCAGAATCATAAATTTCAAATGCTTTGTAGCAGAACAAAAGCAAAAACAAACACAGCAACAAATACAAAAATTAGAAACACAAACACAACAAACAAAGTAAAGATACAGCTACATATCCCAGCATACCATTTTAGGAGCGCTCCGAAAAAGGAGTCAGAAAAGAGTCAAACTAAAGAGCATTTTCGGAGCGAAAGAAAAATTTGCTTGTTACTGTCCTGAGTCGACACGCAGTATGACTCAGAAATTCCACTTAATGTGTGTACCAAAGCGTTGTTCTCCTGCTATTTGTGATTTGAACAAAAAACAAACATAGCTGTACCACACAAGAATGATAAAAACAAGATTACACAGAGCCCAAGAAAAACCTCATAAAAGACTCTTTTCTGGCATTATCTAAGAGCTCTTTAAGAGCCCAAAAAACCCCTCATAAAAGACTCTTTTCTGACATTATCTAAGAGCTCTTTCTGACGGACCATTTTCGAATGTAATGACCCTCTTTTCTGAAGGTTTTCGGAGCAATTATGATTGTTTTTTGGGCTCATAAAGAGCGTTAACGCTCCGAAAAAGGTATCAGAAAAGACTCTTTTCGGACTCATATGGCTTGCTGGGATGTATGTATGTATGTATGCATGTATGCACTCGCACATTTAAGCCGCTCAAGTCGAAAATAAAAGGAATGATGACAAAGAACAAATTAACAAATTAATTAATATCCATCTTATTATTTTGTGTGGTTTTCTTATTTAATATTATAATTTGAATTTAAACGCAAACTTATAGCTGATTTGATCACATACTTTCTTCCCCCAGATAAAGGAGAAAAAAATGCGGAAGGGAGCCCAGTCATAGAAATATGAATTATTGCTTTTTGACTGGAAATACTAAGTATGAAATATGTTTGATAATTTATTTTGAATGTTTCAATAAAGTTTTTAAGTTGAGAACAACAACGTTGCGTTTTTTTTTTTTTTTTTTGAGAGGAATTGATTCAGACACCTGCGTTGAACAGCTGTAAGCCGGCTGAGACGAACCGCCATTAAATGGAAAAGCCGTCGCCGGTGAAAATTTGTTCGGCTTTATACTATGTTTCCACGACGACTTGAATCACCTGCTTCGCCTTCTGAATCATGTTTATGAATCATGCTGTTTACATGACTAATAAACTTGATTCGATTTGACAGTTGTCTTTAATAAACAAACAGAATAAAAAAACAGAATTTACAATTTGTGGAAAATAATTTTTTTTTAATGGACAAAAAAAAAGTGAGTGGAAATTAGTTAGCTTATTTGAAAAAAAACATACATTCGTACGTATTTACTTTCTTTACTTCCAGCAACAAGAAAATAATTTGCTTTGTTTACAATAATATTAAATTTTTACAGCTAGTGCAGATAAACTTGCGATAAAAATTAGAGAAGAGTGCAATTATTCGTGCTTCGAAAGTAGATTCAATATGAATCTACATGATTCGCTCTTAAAATTTTGTATGGTGAAGCAAGTTGTTTCGCACATGATTGGGGTGTGAAGCATGAATAGAGAGTGAAGCATGTTCCGTGGAAACATAGTATTAATCGGCTTGAAAATAGCCACCGCTTTTGATATAAGTTTCTAGTAATTTCAATTAATTTTCGGAATTTCAGTTTAAAATTTTTTTATTCTTTATAATATAGACGGCTAACAGCCGATTTTGAGTCGCCGCCGTCAAATTTGATCGGCGCAGGTCTCTGTACTGATTTTAACACTTTATATAAAATTGAACAGTCATTTAAATTTGGCGGTATTTTAGAGGGGGACGTTTGCTTCTAGAGGCTTGAACAATGATGACATTTCAGTCTTGATGTTATTTATGGTGTCTGGAGTCTGTATTTTTGTTTGCTTGGACTAGCACTTAGAATATGACCCCAACTCATGCAATGCATTGTATTGGAACTAGGAAAATAGTTTACGGGAGATAGCATAAAAGGGACTGGAAAACTTTTGCAGGAAGTTTATTTTCATGGAATTTGTTTATTTATTTTGTTAAAAAGATGGTGGGGTGTCACAAAGTCATGGGATATAAAGCCATATGGCGTCAAGTCTATGCCATAAGGGCATATGCCATTAAGTCTCAATGGGATGGGAACGTTACAGTCAATGGTCAACGCTATAAAGCCATTATTACTGACTTTTTCGTTGATCAATTGAACAATCAGGATGTGCAGAAGTTGTGCTTTCAACAAGACGGTGCAACAGCTCGTGCTCCAATTGGAACGTTTCGGAACCGTGAATTGGTCTCGATTGGCGGCGATTCAATGCCGCTTGACTATTTTCTGTGCGAATATGCAAAGTCGCTAGTACACCGATTAGCCTGTAACGATTGACGACTTGGAGGACAATATTAGCCGCGTTATTGCCGATATTTGGCTACAAATGTTGAAAGATGTCATCGAAAATTGGTTCGCCAGATTACACTACATACGAGCCAACCGTTTCGGTCATATAACAGAAATCATATTTAAATTATAATGCCAGAAGATTAGCTTTCGAATAAAGTAAATTTCATGTCAATTTAAAAAAATCATCTTGGTTTCATTCCATTTCAAAATTATATGCATCTAAAAAAAACACCCTTTATAAGGTTAGCTTTATGTAAGGCAAATGAAAGAGTAATCTAACATTGATTGATATCCAGAATGTTTTCACCAATAGCACCCAAAAAATATAACAATAATACTTATAGTTACAGTTCAAGTCTGTCTTTTATAACCGCATTCACATTCGGTCCTTTTAATCTTACTAATTCCAAAGATCGCCCACAGATTCATTCTATTTTTCCTACCCCTGTCAGACGTCTTTTATTGTCCCATTTCTACACACATTTAGTTAATTAGCAACTCGTTGAAATCAACAGATTCTCAACTTTAGAGAAGTAATGTTGCGAGGTTTTATGCTGTAATTTTCATTCGAAATTCTGTTGCTACACCCTGTATCACTCTTTTAATCTCATTTACTTTGTTTCTAAATAATAATGTTTTCAGTTTATTATTGTTATTATGATTATTAAATACTTCATATTTGCAGTTTTCTGTCTAAACATGGAATTTATTCATTTTTATCGCTTCACATTAAATACTTATAGTTTTCATTTTCTTCATTATTTATTTAGCAAAAAAAAAAAAAAAAAAAAAAGAGAAATGCCGACCGACAGTGTTCTAATACTCTCGGACATTAAACATGATTTCCACTAACTTTTATTTTGTTGTGTTGTGTTGTGTTGTTTTTGTTACAGGTGATTAAAATTGTTTGATTTATGACCGTATAAACTTCAACTTGTAGATTTTAAAAGATTATTTTATTTCATCTTTTCTATCTTTTTTTTTCTTGTTGTTTTTTGTTGTTTGTAGTTGTCTTGCAAAGATGTTTGAAATGAGGAAAAGATAGATATGGAATGGATATACGAGTATATTGCAAAAAGGCGGTTTGTTAATTAATTGAACACATGTTTAGTAAAGATTGTTGCAAGAAAATAAAATATTAAAATGAAACTGTAATAGAGTTAATTATTGAGGAGTTAGTTACTAGGAAATGTTTGAGAGTGATTAAAGTGGAGAGTATTTTATTTATGATTTACTGTGAAGGAGTATATATATATGTATTTATTAGCATCTGAAGATAATGAGGGACCGAAGGAACAAAAAACATATTTATTAAAACATTTGCAATTTAAGACAATTCGTCAAAGACAGAAACAAGCAGCATTATTTGTCTATATTTTAATTGAACTTTAAAATTACGCTAAATAAATTTTATGGAATCAACATATGCGTAAAGCTACATTCACAGTTGGCAAATATTTAATGAAAAAGACGCAACCACTAAATAAAATATATTTGAACTCGTTTATTTATTTAAAAAAAAATTTCGTTTATTTATTTGATGCTGTTTGATTTTACAAAACTCTTGTAAGAGTAAACAACGTAAAACAAATTTGTGATAAAATAAGTGGTTACGCTTTTTTAAGTAAATATTTGCCAAGTGCGACCGTAGCTTAAGAATCTTTGTTTGAGTTGGTCCCAATTTACACGCAGCAATTATTTAAGCTAAGCTGATTACCTTTTAGACATCGTGGTGAGGGAATAATAAGACGAGTACACACTTGATTGTACTAGCAATTCGTGTTGTATAACATGTGTGTATAAAAATACGAAAAATTTAAGCAATAAGAATTGTGCTGTGTAAACACCGAAGAAATTTCTAGAAAAAAATGGTTTCAATATTTTCAATAAAAATTGCTTCGTGTAAATTTGGACTTGTATATATTAATTTTAGTGAAACTTTTGAAAGTCTTGAGTATGTATCAATTGTTTGGGATCCTTGTTATTCAATTCATATCAATAGTATTGAATCGGTAATTCTTATGCCTTGCCATCGTATCAAAGTAGATTTGCTTTGATAAAATTGCCAACTCTAAATAGTCGACGATTAATGCTGAGCGCTTTATTTGTTCTGGGCATAATTCGTGGTGATGTTGATTCGGAGTTCCTGCTTAGTCAACTAAACTTCAATGTTCCTGTTAGACCAACCCGCAATTTTGAACTCTTGGCATTAAAATACTACCGTTCTGTATATGCTAATAATGATTCTTTTCGTCGTGCATGTGTTAACTTTAATAAATGCTATCACCTTATGGACATATCTGAGAGTAATGAAGTACTGAAGAGTAATACTTATGTATTACAGTAGTCAGTAAGGATGTAAAATCGATTGAACTAAATAAATAAAATAAACAAAAAAAAACATAATGGTACTTTTTATGTCTTCAAATAGTACTTTTTGCTCTTCCTAAATCAATGAACGTATTAATTAGGGATGGCCATCCCGATCCCGAAAATCCCAGGATTTGTTTTTATAAATCCCGAAATTTACTATTTGTGTAAAAGATCGAGAAGAGTAAAATTATTCTTATCTGTTTTTTAGGCAAGAATGATAAAATAATACTAAATACGTATAAAAACAGTATTAAACTAAAATTTGACATAAATACTCTTTATAGGCAAATAAATTGTTGTGCTAAATTTTATGGTGGTCGGCCCATAATTGGTCATAGCTCCCATACAAGGACCACATCTGAAAGACATTTATCTTTATATATATATCGGTACCGTCTCAAAACTTTGCACAGATCATTTACATAGATACAAAAATCATCCCACAAAATTTTGTGAATTTCGGTCCATTTTTAACCGTATCCCCCATATAAAGCCCTATTCTGAAAACCACTTTAACAATCTTAAATCTCTTATAAATAACGGTACCGGTCCAAAATTTTACACGGACCATTTACATATGTACATCGAACTGCTGGATTTTATGTTGAAATTCGACGTAAAATATCATCATATGCATAAAAATCACTGTTCCAAAATTTAAGAGGAGCGGCCCATAATTTGTCATATAAAAATAATTTCCGAAAAACAATTTAACCCACAAAAATGTCTAATGAATACCGATATCGAACCAACTTTTATATAGATATGTAATTTTAATTCAGAAATCATACTAATATCGGTTATACGGCAATTATGCTACTGGCTTTTGTAGCTGTCAGTCAATAATTGGCAATAGCTCCCGTATTAAGTCCACTTCCGAGTATAACAACCAACCATACAACTCTTTTAAATAACGTTATTGAGATGGATTTCAACCAAATCACATTACTGGATACTGGATTTAGAAGCGATCAGTCCATAATTGGTCCACTTCTACTATGACAGCCATAAATATCTTGTAGATAATATTATTGAGATCAAATTTAAGCAAAAAAGCCTCTCCATATATCTTACCCTTTTTCATATTCTTTTTTATACTCTGTTTGTTAAATTACACTCAAGATTATTATGAATATCAGACAAACTCTCTAAATTATGGTGAGAATTGGTAATAAACCCATTAACTACTGTTAACGGTATTCACTAATTTGCTTCTCCTGTAAAATTACTAATATGCTTGTTACGCTGTCTTGCATTTAAGGTGACGATATACCCTTCTCATGATGGTGAAGGGTATAAAAATGCGGAATAAGGATATTCTAGTCGTATAATTAGTGTAGTTTTTGTATTTCAGTGTTGCCATTTTAGCACTTTCAGTGCTAGATTTAGCATTTTGTTTCTCGAAAATGCATTCAAATTTTTAAAAATTATGCCAAATGCTTTTTAGCATAATTTGCTTAATAAAAAACTATTTTTTTCTCATACAAATTTTTATTTTTTACTCCAAAAAATACTTTTGGAGAAAAAAAAATAACTTTTATTAATATTTCAACTAAATTTCTTTCGGTGTGGTAGTAAATGAACACGGAAATTTTTGAATTAATATATGAAATGTAATCTATTAAAACAAGTCAACAATTGTTATGAACAAAATTAGAATAAATTATAATTTATATTTGTAACATTTGAAGTAAAAATTGTATTGTTACATTGAAAAAATTTAGCACTTATATTTTCTTCTGTAGAACATTTTAGCACTTAGTTTTTCAAGTTTTAGCATCATTTGAAATTCATTTTCTGGCAACACTGTTGTATTTTTTATTACGTTTAGGTGGAGGGTATTAAAGATTTGGCATAGCCAAATATTGCACTCTAACTTGTTTTCTTTTTAAGTTACACACTTACTGCCGTATTTATAAAAAATAAAGTAGGCTTGAAGTGTGCTTTTAGACAAAATTTTCATGAATGAGAATTTTTCCTCTCGCGAGTACTAATTGTAAAAATTTTTTATAAAATTTTTTATTCGAAGGTTTACTTCTAGTTAAACATAATAATTTGAAATTTATAAAAAAAATTTTATAAAAAATTTTATAAAAAATTTTTACAATTAGTACTCGCAAGAGGAAAAATTCTCATTCAGTAAATTTAAAAAGTTGAATATAAGAAATTTGAAAATAAAAAATAGTAGACACAAAGAATGCTGACGAAGGCTTTAGCAGGCCAGAAAATGCATTACATTCTGCTAGTGTCTCTTTGTATATTTCTATATGATTTTACATTTATGTTTTCCAACGGAAAGCTATGTAGAACATATAACAGAGGTATACAAATATAAATTTCAAATTATTATGTTTCACTAGAAGTAAACCTTCGAATAAAAAATTTTATAAAAAATGTTTACAAAATTTTCATACAAAATTTTCTTAAAGTACATTTGAAGTCTACTTTAATTTTTTACAAATACGGCAGTTATTGTTCAGAAATTAATGCAGCAATTTGGAAACGTAGCCTGGATACGGCCTTTGTATCATACTTTTTTTAACATATTAAGACAAAACTGTAAATAAATTTTACAAATTAAATAGGAAATTTCCATTTGGAACATGTATATATGTATGTATAAAACAATGATATTCTATTAATTTATCTACATGTTTCTTAAACATTTTTGTTTTAATTTTAAATAGTTTTTTTTCCTATGCTTGTGTACCTCAAATATTTCAAGAAATTAATTTTGCAAGACATCAAATATTATCTAATTTGCCTTCATCATTAATCTTAACAGTAGTTTTCATAGATCAATGACCATTTCATATAAAAAATTAAATAACAAGAACTAAATTATTAAACATAAAATAAAAGATCCGCACGCATCACATCTAATGGAAACAACATGAACGAAATGAAATAGAAATAAAATTTAAATAATTTAAGATCGATGACCCAAAACATGAAAATACATAAAATGCCAAATAAATAACTATGTATGTATAAATAAATAAAATACCAAAAAAAAAAAAACAAAAACAAAACAGCAGTTAAACAGTTAAAAATTGATTAACACTTTTTTTAAATTAACAAACAAAAGTTATAAAAAATTAAGATCAATTGACGTAATAGAAATCTTAAAAAGTTGCGAAAAAAATAAACACACTAGAATCTCATAAAAATATCAAAACAGAAGTTAGAAATAAAATGAACAGAAACTTTAAATAAAAAGAACAGCAAACAGATAAACCAAGACGAAACAAAGAAAAAGCACCGCAAAATCCATCTATGTACCTGTAAATATCGGCAATACTCATCTAAACTGACACCCATTTGCCAAAAACAAAAAGAGCTTATAGACTTGTAGCAATAAAACACATTACGTCTCTGACTACAATAGAAAACGTTAGAATTTCATCAATATACATATTTTACTATTAACCATTTACATACATACCAACATTCATAGATAGACATTTATACTTACTTGTAGCTACCAGAAGTGTATCTGGAATATTTCATCTATAAACTGAACGTCTGTTTAAATTTTGTTTAGATACATTGAGCCGAACCGTCCGTCTGTCTGTCTGTGTTTCTGTGTTTGTGTCGTTGTGATTTCTTTGCTGACATGACTTTGATGAATTGATTTGAAGTTGTCATGATTTCTTTAATAAGAATGAAACAAGAATTGGAGACAAAGTTTAAAAGAAGTTTAACATGTCGTTCTATTATAAAATGAAACCAAAAAAAAAAACAAAAATACATGAAATCAATCTAAATTCATTAGGGTGGCCCCCTTTGTATGGAGAAAAAATAAGGTATCGATGTTCCCGCCTAATATGAAAATTTGATTCAGTTTAGGACTACGTTTCTCAATTTTTTTGTTCTGGGGGTGAACTGGATCAAAGGATAAAAATGTCCTTTTTAGAGGTTTTTTGATTTTTTTCACATATCTTCCAACGGAACTATATGTAAATTTGGTATCATATGAAAGGCCTTTGAGAGGAGCATTCAATGGGTTATCAAAAATTAAAAAAAAAAAAACTTTAGATTCAAAAATTTTGAAAATTTCAGACAAAATTTTAGTGTTTTTTTTATTTTTTCATAGAATTTACTTAAATAAATAGTTGAAATTCTGTAAATAGTTGAAATTCTCGTTTTTTGAAATTCTGTCTATTTAAATTTTTATTAATTTTTTTTAACCTAAATTCTTCCCTATCTGACAATCTCTGTTAACTCAATTCGTTAATGTAAAGAGTATTAAAATAACGTAAATTTTATAAGCTAAAAAACGGGAGAAAACATTTGGGTGAAATTGCATGATGTTTATAATCAAGAAATTTCAACCATTTATTTAAGTAAATTCTATGAAAAAATAAAATAAAACTAAAATTTTGTCTGTAATTTTCAAAATTTTTGAATTTAAATTTTTTTTTGTTTTTGATAACCCATTGAAATATACCTTTCATATGATACCAAATTTACATATAGTTCGTTTGGAAGAAATGTGAAAAAAAATTAAAAAAGCTGTAAAAAGGACTTTTTTATCCTTTGATCCAGCTCACGAAATATTGACCCCAGGACAAAAAAAATTGAGAAACGTAGTCTTAAAATGAATCAAATTTTCATATTATTCGGGAACATCCGCAACTTTATTTTGGGGCCACCCTAATCTACATACATACATATGTATATAAAAACAATTTACACATACTCGTATTGTTATACGTTCGCTTTTATTTTGTTTGGCTGAGGTTTATATTTTGGGAAGGCTTTTCAAAGTTTGGGTTATAAAAATTCCATCACCTTGCTATGGTAAATAAGGTTTTTGTTTTCACGATGCAATTTTTATTGAAAAGATTGATTGAAATTTCTTCAGTGTTCACGCAGCACAATATTATTGCTCGTCTTATCTTCCACTCACCCCGATGTCTAAATGTAATAAGCTTAACTTAAAGAATTGCCCAGTGTAAATTGGAACTTATTTAGTTCAATGCCATTTAAAAGAGTTAGAGTTAGAAAGTGTTAAAACTTAACACATATAATATGTTTAAATAACGTTTCTATACATTTGTAAAACCGCAATTCTTTAAAAATTTATTTGAATTTAAATTCCATACCTATATATTATTTTAATATTTCAACCCACAATCTGTGAATACCTTAATGTTTAGCCTTAGTTTCTTTTGTATTGACACTTTCTTTAGCTACCTTTTTATACCCTACACCACCATAAGTGGTGAAAGAGGGTATATTATGTTTGTCATTCCCTGTGAAACTTTGTTAATATTCATCTGAGATCTTTATGAAATTCTAAGTCGATTGAGCTATGTCCGTCTGTCTGTCCGTCTGTGTAAAATACTCTAACGTCCAAAATACACAACTTAACTTAACAGAATTTCCAGAACACCTGTTTGCAATCATGATTGTTTGCAATGATGACGCCATATGACAACCCGTTTTCATACAATTGCCAACAATTTGGACAATTTGACAACAAAAATGACATAGTGAAAACATAGTGAAAACGCGGCCTTAGATTG
Source organism: Bellardia pandia (assembly GCA_916048285.2). Lineage (NCBI taxonomy): Eukaryota > Metazoa > Arthropoda > Insecta > Diptera > Calliphoridae > Bellardia > Bellardia pandia. The sequence continues at coordinate 54,122,605 of OU696531.1, forward strand.
TTATGGAAATAAGACAAACTCTGTAGTAAAATTGTCTTTCAAACAATATATAAAATACTAAAAAAATTTCCACTATTACTGCATAAAAACACAGAATGGGAATATTCTAGTCCTACAGCCAGTGCAGTTTTTGTATTTCTTATTATGTTTATGTGGAGGGTATTTAAGATTCGGCACTGCCGAATATTGCACTCTGACTTGTTATTGTTGTTTTTTGATAATAATTTTGCATACATTTTCAATGTTTTGTTAAATTTGCCAAAAATTTGTCTTTTATACATCTTGTAAAAATGTTATTCACATTTGGTCACAAATAATAAATATTTATGTTGTTGATTTTTATTAGAAAAACGTGAAATATTGGTCTTTGTTTTATTTTATTTTAAGTTTCGCTGGAAGCCAAGATGTTTATTAATTAAATGAGAATATTATTTATGGTTTTTATTTAAATTGTGTTAATTTCAGCTTTTGTCTTAAGTTTAGTTATTTTCAAAGGTAAATTTAAGATTTATTTATCAAACGTGATTAAAAGAAAAAAAAAGAAAAAAAAAACTTTCACAAGAAATGCAGTACAGAATTGATAAGTATTTATTGAGAAGACGTAAAGGAATTTGATGGAATGTGCGACATACATACATACATGCGTGAATTGGGGAAAAGTAGGTACAGAACTGTTATTTGCTAGATTTTCTCATTTCTTTTCAAATATTTAATTTTAAGCTACAATATAACATAAATTTTGACATTTAAATTTGAACACTCATCACCTACATTATTGTATATTGTACTGTACTGTACTGTACTGTAGTAGTGTACTGTGCAGTACATGAACATAAATTACGTTCTAATTTTCTTTCATTCAATTTTCAAATGCTTTGTATTTGAAAATACTTAACAAGAAATTTGTTTATTGCAAAATTTATTTGTATAGAGCAGAAGAGAAGATAAATTTCATTATTTTTTTTTTCATTTATGATTTAGAGTTTTTTCCGCTTTTAATATATAAAATACATATACATACAGTTGCGTGCAACTAATTACGTATATTAAGTATAATAATATATGAAAAGTTATGTTAAAGGTAATTTTTATTAAATACTTTTTTTTCCTTGTGGTTGTTTTTAAAAAGACTCGCTGTCTTTTTTATTAAATTTGAATTTATTAATATTTTAAAATTCAGTTAATTTTTAAAAGTTAGATTAAATTAATTATGATTACACAGCGTATTTTTGAGTGTATGAAAAATGCTTAATACTTGCTTAGCATGGGTAAAAGCAAATCTTGTGATGTCAGTTCTCGAAAGATTATTGTACAAATGCATCAAGAGGAAAACATTTACCGAGAAATCGCAACAGCCTTGAATGTTTTAAAAACAATGGTTTTTTAAGCGGTAAAATAAAAAAGCAGCCGTTCTACGTCAGTTCGTAAAGATGCAGAGATTGTACGCGAGTTGAAAAAAGGGAGATTGAAGGATGCTGACGAGAACATGACATGACATGAGGCATACGGCTCATCATGTCAAGCAATGTTTTTTTTCCAATTCGGTTACTATTCTTGACTGGCCTTCATGCAGTTCTAAACTCAAGCCGATTGAGAACTTATGGCAAGTTGTAAACACCAAAGTAAGTTCTGTTAAAATAAGCAAATTTAATGATCTTTTTATTATCATCATTTAATTTTTAATAAATACTTTTCAGTGGGCAGATTTATTAGATTTGTGCCAATGTCTTTAACGCCAATTAATATTGCTCCACTACATGCACAGAGCGGCTCAGAATCACTTCCTTAGTCGTTCTAACAATGTCTGTCCATCCGTCTGTCTGGCTGGCTGGCCATGTAAAGCTTGTGCGCAGAGTACAGGTCGCAATTTTGAAGATATTTCGATAAAATTTGGTACATGATATTTTTCAGCCCAATGACTAATGGGATTGATTGCAGATAGGTCCATAATTGAACATAGCTGTCATATAAGGCCCACTTCCGAAAATCACTTTAAAGAGCATAGCTCTCTTAAAAATGTCGGTAGCCAAATTTTATTGGGCACAAACAAGAATGATAAAATAAAGATTACGCCAACTCGCGTAAAATTTTAAAATGTTCTGCGTATTTAGGCCCTGTGACGTCACACATTCTGTGTTTCTATTAACTAATTTTTTCTCACTTGTTTTTTTTTACTTATATTTTGCTCTCTCTCAGAGATTTCAATTGCAAAGTTGCCAACTATCACATAAAACATAAATTTTTCGCAAGAAATTTTAATTCTAACACATGAAACATTATTGGTAACCCTTAGAATGGCCCTTTTACGTCACATAACGGGAAATCATGCGCATGGCGTAATCTTTATTTTATCATTCTTGGGGCACAAATATGTTTCATATATACTGAAATGATGACATCTATTTTAATAATGGTCGGATCATAATTAGTCGAAACTCCCATATAACAAACTCTCCGTAAGACATTTTAACATTCATAAACCTTTTAAAAGTATTTATATGGAGATAAAGTTCAACATACATAATATTTATATTCACAGAAATCATGACACTAAATATTGGGATGATCGGTCCATAATAGGTCATATTTCCCATTTAGCGCCCATTTCTGAGAAACTGTTTTATACATATACTAGGTGTAGGGTATTATATGGTCTGCATTGACCTACTTACTTTCTTACCTGTTTTTGTAAAATTTGTGGTATGTGCTTAATTATATGCAAAATTGATATGAATCGTATTTGAAAATATGACTCACAGATTCATTAAACAATAATCAATTTTATACAATGTGAAGTTATTTTTTAGTGTACGGTCACACTTGACAAATATTTGCCGGAAAATACGTAACCACTAAAAAACATATATTTGAAGTTGTTTATTTATTAAAAAAAAACTTTGTTTATTAAGGACAGGACGCAACAAATATTTAGTTTTACTTTATTTGATGTTGTTTGATCTTGCAAAACTCTTGTAAGAGTAAAGAACGTCAAACAAATTTGTGCTAAAACAAGTGGTTACGCTTTTTTGAGTACGTATGTATGTGTCAAATGTGACCGTACTTTAAGAGCTAAATTGACTAAATTACGACAAATAGAAGATCATAAACAGCCGAATCATGAATAAAAATTCCGCAAGAGTTTTTTCCCTTTTTATTTTTTTAACATTGAATTTGAATAGGCAAAATGAGAAAAGGGCAAAAACTCCCGCGGAATTTTTATTCATGATTGGGCTGAAAATATTTTGTATTATTTGCTTTAAGCTCACATGCTAATAACGTGTCATTAATTAGTTGCACGTAGCTGTATATTTCGTTATATTTTGTTTTTTTTTTTTTGCTTATTGTAAACAAAACAATTTAATTTAAAATCTCAAATCATTTGATGATAATAATAATAATAATTTCCTTATTTGTTTTATTTTCTTTCAATGACTGACAGTCAGTTGCTTATTAATTACTGACGTAAATTAATAATAAACATAAAATGCTAATAAATGGTAGAGAAAATTCTAATTAATTTTTTTATTTTATCTATTAGAATATTTAGTTATGAAAAAAAGAAAACTATTTGTATGTTGGTTTTAAAACATGGTATACACTGTCAATTAACAAACTTGTACTTAATCGTTATATGTCATGAAGTTTGGAATAAATAAATAAAATGATCGTTCTATAATAATATGTATAATAATTCTCGAATTGTATTTCTCAAAAACCGGTGAGTTAAATAGATTGATCGTGGACAATGAAAATTGCTGATGACGCCCTTGGCAGGGTAGAAAATGCATGCCAGTTTGCCAATTGCCTAGAAAAATATAACTTTACAATGGTATTCTTTGAGTTATTAATTAAAAATGAACTCAAGCCAAAATAATAAGAAAGAAATATTCTCTAATATTAAATAAAATATTTGAAAAGTGTATGAAAAAACTAAATTTTCTAAAATTATATCTTTACAATTTCAAGAACGCTCAATAAGAAAATTGCCAATTTGTTAATCCTCCGACAACCTACGTACATACATATTTATAGGAATTTATTCGTAATACACATGCTTTTAATAATCAAGTATAAATAAAGAAGTATATATAGCAGAAGTAGCTAAAAAGAGCAAGGAAAAAGAAAGAAATACTTGTTTTGAAATCTATAAATGATCTACGCAAATTTAAGCTAAAATAAAATGAAATAAAAATAAAGTAAAGTGAAGTAAAGTTAAATAAAATAATATTTTGTGTTGATATTTATTTTATTTTTCACTTATTCTCGACACTTTTTTATTTCTTAAATTTTATTCAATATGTCGACGAGTACCTATGGACAATTCAGGCAAACAACAGAGGAGGAGTACTGGATGGATGGATGGATGGATGATATTTTAGGTATAAATGCTGATATATGTTTGTATGTATGCCTGTATGAGTTGTTGTCGTTTTTTATTGTGTGACCATCAAAATAGTATGTATGTATGTCTGTATTTTTGTATGACTACAATATTGCACGTTATTGACGTATGTTCTCGTACAACATACTCGTATGTATCGTATCTACATATTGTATCTTTTGTATGTATGTATGTTTTTGTTTTTTGTACTTGTTTTTTTTTGGATTTATTTCTTTTTCTTTTTTTGTGAAGTAGCTTTATCCATATCCACACTATAGAGTCATTTCTTAACCATATAAATATCGAAACATACATGAGTTTAAATTTACTGATTTTATATGCTTAAAAAAAATCTTTTTTTCTTATATACTTATAGCATATTGTCGTTGAAATATTGCTTGTGTTAAAAAGTTCTTAATTTTTGTGGGTTTTTATTTTAAATATGGTTTTGGTTTCGTTTTGTCGTTATTTTTCATTAAATGTTTTTATATTTTTGGATTTATTTTACTGAAAATGAAACAACTTATTTTTTTCTTATAAAAAAATAGTTTTAAAAATAAATTTTGCCAGAATTTTTTAAAGTTCATACAACTATGAGGTGTAGTCTGTGTTTGTATAAATCAAATTTTGTATAATTACTAGCCAAGGAAGACACTTTTCTATAGAAAACTGTCCGAGGCAGACAAATTTCTCAACAAATTATAAATTTTAATGGTAAAATTCGCTCAAAATTTTCGAAATTAAATTCCAACATTGTTTTTATAAAATGTCTTTTAATTTTATATCTACGAGTTATATGTACTTTTAAATCTAAAAGGTAAAACTGTTATTTATCTTTTTAATATTTTTCGAATTAAATAAAAAAGTGTTTATTTTGAGTTGTTAATTCTTAAACTAAATTTCATTAAAATATAAACAATTTTAGCAATTTTTTTAACAAATTATAGGTTTTCTAAAAAATTTCAAAATTAAATTGTTATTTAGCATATAATATTTTCGAAATTAATTTCGAATTTTCAAACTTGACTAAAAAAGTGCTCCTTAAACAAATTTTCAGCAAAATATAAACAATTTTAGAAATTTTTTCAACAAATTGTAAGTTTTCTATAGCAAAATTGACCAAAAATTTTCATAACTAAATTCGAATATGACTTTTTTTTGAGAATTTTTGTAAAATAATGTAATTTAAATTGTATTTTTAAAAGGTAAAATTGTTATTTAGCATAAAAAACAATTTTTAAGTTTTTAACTATTTTTCGAACTTAATTTCGAATTTTCAAACTTGACTAAAAAAGTGCTTATTTTTAATTCTTTAACAAAATTTCATCAAAATATAAACAATTTTAGAAAATTTTTCAACAAATTGTAAGTTTTCTATAGCAAAATTGAGCAAAAATTTTCATAACTACATTCGAATATGACTATTTTTTGAGAATTTTTGTAAAATAATGTAATTCAAATTGTATTTTTAAAAGGTAAAATTGTTATTTAGTATAAAAAACAATTTTTAAGTTTTTAACTATTTTTCGAACTTAATTTCGAATTTTCGAACATGACAAAAAATTGGTTATTTTCAATTCTTAAATCAAATTTCAGCAAAGTATAAAGTTTCTCAAGCAAAATTGACTAAAATTTTTCGAAATTAAATTCGATTGACTTTTTTTTTGAGAATTTTTGTAAAATAATGTAATTTAAATTGTATTTTTAAAAGGTAAAATTGTTATTTAGCATAGAAAACAAATTTTAAGTTTTTAACTATTTTTCGAACTTAATTTCGAATTTTCGAACATGACAAAAAATTTGTGATTTTCAATTCTTAAACCAAATTTCAGCAAAATATAAACAAGTTGAGAAAGTTTCTCAAGCAAAATTGACTAAAAATTTTTGAAACTAAATTCGATTGACTTTTTTTGAGAGTTTTTGTAAAATAATGTAATTTAAATTGTATTTTTAAAAGGTAAAATTATTATTTAGCATAAAAAACAATTTTTAAGTTTCTAACTATTTTTCGAACTTAATTTTGAATTTTCGAAGATGACAAAAAATTGGTTATTTTTAATTATTAAACTAAATTTCAGCAAAATATAAACAACTTGAGACATTTTCTCAAGCAAAATTTAATTTCTAAAGCAAAATTGAATATTTTCGAAATTAAATTCGAACATGTTTTTGAAGCATTTTTTATAAAATAATTTATTATTTGGAATTAAATATAATTTTTAAGCTTATTATTATTATGTTTCAAAAATAATTTCGAATTTTCAAACAAGACAAAAAAATGGTACTTATATATTTAAAAACACAAACTTCAATACAAAGGATCGCACAAAGTTTTTTTTTCTTTTGCTTTATTATCGCTTTTAATTCGACGAAAATTTTATGTGATGTACATATTTCATATATATTATAATTTGTTAAAAAATTGTTAACAAATTATTTAATCTCATTTTTAAAAAACAAATCATAAACAACCATCAATTTAGGTTTCTTTTTTTGGTAACAAAAATAACAAATTCCTTTAAAATGTCATCCGAAAAACCGAAACGTCATATGCTTTAAATGAGGTCGTCGATCGTCTTTTTATTGTACATACATATGTATGTATGTAAGCATGGATGTATGCCTGTATCGGAGAATAGCTGTGCTGTGTGTGACTATCAATGTGTCAAATTATTTCTGTTTAATTTTTTTAACAAACACAACACAATCATTTCAATAATAATTCATTAAAGTGAAAAAATATTGTCACATCAGTCATGGCAATATAACACAGCTCCAATATACAGTAAAACAAAACAAACAAAATCATACATTAACTTGTTTCGACCGTCCGTCTGTCCCACAGTCACTCATAATATGAAATAAAAACAGAAAAAATACTATATACTCGTATAGAAGAGAATTAAATAAAAACAGAGGGGATATTTTCAGCTATTTAACATAAAGTTAACATAATAATAGATAGATATTTTTAGCAATTTATAGAATGCAAAAATTGAGGAAAAAAATTGTGTTTCGCATTAAAGACAATATAGTGGCACCCTATTAAAATATAAAAGTATATACCACAATAAACAAGTTTCACAAATAATTTAGTATCCAATATTTTCTATAGTTTGGGAGTTTTAAATCAATTTTGATTCATTTCTCTAAGTGCACTTCAAATGTTTTAACCCACTAACTTATGTCAACTTATGCCTAACATAGGGTACATTAAACATACATAATTTCATATTAAAAAATTAGTAAAAATAGCCAACAAAATAATTTGTCTAAAGTTTTTATAAGACATGCTAATAGTCAACAGAAAAAAACCCGCAGTCCGACGGACGGACAGATATCATGCTGTGTTGTCACAACATACATTTTTTGTATTCTTTTGTTTTGTTTTCTTTTCTATATTTTTATTGTTGTAGATTTCAAATATAAAACGACAACAACACAATAATATTTGAACATATAAAAACCCCAAAATCCTCAAAAATCTTGTGTTTTGACAGCATAAACGAACATAAACCAAAAAAAATATATAAAAACAAGTAAGAAAGTATAGTCGGTCAAGCCCGACCATATAATACACCCAGTTCTTAAATAAAACAGTTTTTCAGAAATGGGCGCTATATGGGAGATATTACCTTTTATGGACCAATATTATAATATTATACTATTATGTATGCTATAGTTTATCTCGATATAAATACTTTTAAAAGATTAATGAAGCTTAAAGTGAATTACGGAAAGGTCTTATATGGGAGTTTTGACTAATTATGGACCGCTCATTATTAAATTAGGTGTCACCATTTGTGTCAAATTTTATTTGGATACCCACATTTTTAAGAAATTTATGATCGATAAAGTGATTATCGGAAGTAGACCTTATATGGAGGCTACGACTAATTATGGACCGATCTTGAAAAAATTTGTAGATGTGATTTAGCTTCATTTATTATTCATTTGTGGTGAAATTTGTTTGCATACTTTCATAATTCAAACATTTATGATCGTTAAACTCCTATTTCGGGATGGGGGCCAGGTGAAATAATGGACCGATTTCCACCAGTTTCACAAATTTTACATGGACAGCCAGCCAGCCAGCCAGACGGACGGACGGACATCGTTAAATCGACTCAGGGAGTGAATCTGATTCGATCGGTATACTTTAAGGTGAGTGTTGGTCGTTACAAACTTCAGCACAAATACATTATACGCTCCCCACTATTGCGGTGTAGGGTATAAATATTTAAGCAGCAGAGAACAACAAAACAACAGCAGCAAAAAAAAAAACAAAAAAGGAGACATTTCAGCAATTTGTTAAAGAATCTGTGAAATTGTTAATATACAGATAATTAATAATGTCATCATTTCATGTCATTATTATTATTTCTCTTGTGCGGTTGATTCTCACAAAAACTAAACGTAAATGTATGTAAAACAAACAAAACAAAACCAAACACTAGAAAATATGACTGAAGTTTTATTTTATTTCAAATTGTATCAAGAGCTAACACAATTTTATTTAAAAATTAAATTGATTTATTATATATTTTTCAGTTTTTGTTTGGTTTCTGTTTTGACCTAAATAAATCTTTTTTTAATCGTGGCTGTTTAGCTGTCATTTGAAATACATACTGTTGTATTTTCTTTTCTCTGAGTGTATGTAGGTGTGTGTGTGTTTTAGCGTTTTTTCCATTATAAAATATTTATGTTTTTTATCTAATAAACTAATTTAGAAATGTACTCAATAAATATTTCAAATATTTCAGAGATTTTGATGATTTTAATAAATGCCTAATTTAAGTTCATAATTTAAAAGTGTATATTTTGATTTAAACATTTTGACAAGTTGTTGAGAATTAATATTTATGAGTTTTTAAGACAATAATGAGTTTATTATTTCTTGTATTTATAATGAAAAGAGTTTTCCAGAAAACGGTCTAATAAAGAATGTTTCATTAAAACTTTTTCTATAGAAAACTGTGTAACGAAGAAAGAAGCTTTTCCATAGAAAACTGACTAAGGATGATGCTTTTTTATAGAAAGCTGTCCAAGAAAAAAAGCTTTTCTTTTGCCTAAGGAAGACGCTTTTCTATAGAAAACTGACTAAGGAAGAAGCATTTCTGTTGAAATCTGGCTAAGGAAGAAAGAAGCTTTTCTATATAAAGCTGTCTTAGAAAGAAGTTTTCTGTTTAAATCTGGCTAAAATAGAAAGAAAATTTTCTATAGAAAGCTGGCTAAGGAAGAAGCTTTTCTGTTGAAATCTGGCTAAAAAATAAAGAAAAATTTCTATAGAAAACTGTCTAAGGAAGAAGCTTTTCTATAGAAAGCTGCCCAAGGAAGAAGCTTTTCTGTCGAAATCTGGCTAAGGAAGAAAGAAGATTTGCTATAGAAAGCTGTCTTAAGAAGAAGATTTTCTATAGAAAACTGGCTAAGGAAGAAGCTTTTCTTTATAAAGCTGTCTAAGGAAGAAGCTTTTCTATAGAAAACTGTCTAAAGAAGAAGCTTTTCTATAGAAAAATGTCTAAAGAAGAAGCTTCTCCATAAAAACTGTCTACGGAAGATGCTTTTCTATAAAAAAAAACTGTCTAAGGAAGAAACTTTTCTATAGAAAACTGTCTAAAGAAGAAGCTTTTCGATAAAAAAAAAAACTGTCTACGGAATAAGCTTTTCTATAGCAGGTTATCTAAAAAATACGGTGTATAATGAATATTAGTTTCTATAGAAAACTGTCCCAGCCAAACTGTCTAATGAGAACTGATTTCTAAAGAAAACTTTTTAATAGAAAACTCTCAAAGGAAGACGCCTCTCTATAAAAAGCCCTTCCACCAACATCTCAGCACAAATGCTGAAAGGCATACAGAATAATAGAAAACCCTATTAAAATGACCAAAATGAAATGAAAATAATGCCTGGGCATAAAATGAAGAAAAAAACTCATTATCAATTCTTTTGGTAGCAGCTATAAACAGCCAACAAAAAGTCTCATACAATATACATACAAATGACCTTCAGACAATTCATCATTTTCAACTGAATATTAATAATAATAATGTTGTTGTTATATTTAATATTTTGTTGTCTTTATGGACAAGTATTTATAAGTACATATGTATGAAAATATCTTTAGCTCTAGCTAGGTTGGTAGGTTCAATATGTAAGGTCAAAAGTTCGTACGTTCACAACATGGTCCGGGTGGTACAGAAACAAAAAGCACAAAATTCAATATTTCTAAAACGTAGTATCATGAATAAAACAAAATATGTACAACAAAAGGGGCAAAAACAAATAAACAATAAAATTCAACCATTTAAGGCTTTAATTTGTTAAAAAATAAAATGAAATACTGTGGGAATTGTATGAATATTTATATAGGAACAATAACAAAAACAACAACAACGGAACAAAAATCACATCTACGAGTTTTTTTGTAATCTTCGTGTGTTTTTAGACAGAATAGACAAACATTAATAATCTAGAATTAAGAATTTAGCGAAAACAAAACAACAAACTCAAAACAAATTAAAATGTTTGCGTGTTTTAAATTAGTTTCATTAATTTCTCAACACAATAGCTAAAAAAACCGACCACTACACTCATAACAACAAAATAACACAAATGATTTTGACTTGTTTATTTGAAATAATAAAATAACTGACTTTTGATTTCCTAAATACAACAATAAAATACAAAATTAAATAAATATTGAACGCGACTTTATAAACTCATTCACTCAGCCAGCTCTATCTAAAACACACTATTAAATATAATATAATGGAATAGAATGTAATCGCATAGAAAAACAATCGTTTTACTAGTTTAGATAAAGAACTCAACAAATGAAAACAGAAAAAAAAAACAATAATGAAAAAATTATAAAAACAAATTTCAAATAATATTTAACGAACGTAATAAATGATGTGAGTTTAATGCTAATGAAGTTTTAGCATTTTCTATATACATACATAGTTTTTTTATTTATATATTTTTAATTTTATTTATACATTTTTTTTTTTAGACGTCAAAACACCAGACGACAGTTTCAATTAATCGAAATGACAAACTACTGTGTGCTATAAAACACAACAAATAAATAAATAAAACAAATCTTTTATAAACAAATCTTACCCCAAGTACTTTGTGTTTGACTGTGATATTGCCTATATATGTTTTCATTTTAAGCGCATAGAAAATTAAAAATCGTACAAAAAAAACACGGATTTAAATATAAATCCAGAAATATAGAAATTATAAATATTACACGTGTAATAAAATTTTATATACCTATAATTTGTAAATAAATTATACATTTACACAATTTATTTACAAATTATACACATTTTTATTATACATACACTTACTCAATAAAGTCTGCGTTCACCGTATGTGTTTTTAGAATATACATTAGGGCGGGTCGATTTAATAATCGCCCATGGCTCAGTGAAAATCGTATTCTAGGGATCAATATAAGAAACTTTGCCGAAGGAACCATACCTCTAGAACGAATTCTACTACCCCACAACTGTTTACTTTTGTCCCGTACAAACATTTAAAAAAATCACCATTTTGGCACTTTATTTTATTATTTTTTATTTATTTTATTTATTTTTATTATTTTATTTATTATACATATATAAAAACCCATATTAAATATTAAATTAAAAAAAAAAATTTCATAGATCCACCATTTTCTTAAAATATTTAAAAAATATAAACCAAAAAATTAATTAATTTTTAAACTAAAGAATCATAAATATCACAATAAGAAAATATAGGAACAAAAAAGTCTGCGTTCATTGTTAAAACAAATAAAAAAGAGTTTAAAAAATATGCTTAAATCTTAAATTTAATATTTTGTTGGATCGCCACGTTGTTTCAGGACTTCGTTCAATCTGTTTGGCATAGAATTCGCCAACTTTTCTGTTTCCTCTGCACTTATTTTCTCCCACTCTTGCCGTATAACATTTCGCAAAACCTCTTTACCTGTAATTACATGCTGGCAAAGTTTTTTCTTTAATAAATCCCACATATACTCATTAGGATTGAGATCTGGAGATTGGGGTGGGTGTCTTAAGCTGTCTTAGAGCATTAGACAGTAGCCAAAGTCGAACAACCTCCGCGGTGTTCTTTGTTGGAACCAAAATTTAGATGGTAGGTTGAGTTTTGCGGCACTTTCTTTCAAATTATTTTTTAATATGTTTAAATATGAATATTTATCCATCGTGGGCACAATAAATGTAAGGTGACCCACCCCCGAAGCCGCCATACATCCCCATACCATAACTCCATCACCTCCGTGTTTTACTGTACCAACAAGATTTTGTTTATCGAGCGCGGTACCTGTCTTGCGCCACACAAATTGGCGGCCTTTTATCCCAAATATGCAGAACTTACTTTCGTCTGAAAATAAAATCTGTCTCCAAAAGTCTGGTGGCTTATTTATGTAATTGTGGGCAAATACAATGCGCTTTCGTCTGTTAATAACAGATATGAATGGCTTTCGTCTTGCAACTCTGCCATGATAGCCTACTTTTTGAAGAATTTGTATTGCATTTTCAGCGCAAATACTCTTTCGGAATGACTGGCTTACATTTTCCACAATTTTCGTAGATGAAATTCGAGGATTAACCTTCGCCATATTAATAATTTTGCGCTCTTCCCGTGCTGGTAAAATTTTATGGACGACCAGACCACGGCTTTGATGCTAAAACTCCTCTTTGTTTAAAATTGTTTATTACGCGCTGGACAGACGAATATGTTGTCCCAATAGTTTGACCAATTTTTCGGAAGCTTTTTCCTTCTTTCCATTTTCTCGCTGCAACACTAATTTCTTTACCTTTGTTTTTCATGTTTCAAAATTGCTTTTATATTATAATAATAATAATGTATGTATGTATGTATACATCAGCTAATTAAAAGATCAATTGTAACACAAAAGAAGAGAAAATGACCAAAAACAAGAAAAAAGTCGTAAAAAAGTAACGGTACTGTTAAAACAAAACAAGTGAACGCAGACTTTTTTGTTCCTATATTTATTTTCTTATTGTGATATTTATGATCCTTTAGTTTAAAAATTAATTAAGTTTTTGGTTTATATTTTTTAAATATTTTAAGAAATTTGTGTAAATAAGAAATCTATGAACAAGTTTTTTTTTATTTTATATTTAATGTGGGTTTTCATATATTTTCTAAAAACACATAAAAACTAAACTATATTTTCCAATTTTATATCAAATGCAATATTTTTCAAATTAACAGCTAGCAATATTGCCAGCGTTGTTAACTTGGTGCGTTTCGCACCATTTTTGCTGCTTCGGTGCGTTTTTTAATTTTTTTTTTTCGAAAATGTGCTGAAATCTTTATTTTCACTAATTTTGAATTGCAGTTTTTTAATAAACAGTATCAAAAAATGAAAAATTAACAGTTTATTTAAAAATAATAATTATTGTAAATTTTAATTTATAGTTATAGTATAAACACAAAAATGTTAAGTCTTTTGGAAACTTACATCGGTGCTATGAACACATGTTAAATTTCTTTACGATCTGGCAGCTCCTTTATATAGAAACAGGTGTTCAACAAAGACGCATTCGCGATTTTTTTACAATGGACAAATTAGAAATTCGTGGTGTCAAAATATTTAAATAAAAAAGGTTTATTGAAAAATTGGGCAGCTGAATTTAAACGTGGTCGTACAAGCATTGAGGATGAACCACGTAGTGGACGTCCAAAAACAACAACAACAGAAATTGTAGCCAAAGTGCATGATATGGTATTAATTGTTAATATCATGGGCATCTAAAATGATCAAGTCTATTTAATTTTGCATGAAAAACTACAGATGAAAAACTTTCTGCAAGATTTCTCAAACTTGTTTGGATCGTTTTAAGAAAAATAAAATGGATTTTAAGCGTCATTTCATAACCGTTGATGAGACATGGATCCACCACTATACTTCAGAGACAAACGAACAATCCAAGCAATGGACTGAAGCTGGAGGAAGTACCCCAAAGAAGTCAAAAACAATTCAATTCGCTGCTAAGATTATAGCAACGGTTTTTTGGGACTAAAAAGGTATTTTATTGATTTAATATCTACAAAAGGGTAAAACAATAAATTCAGACTACTATTGCAATATTTTAAATCAATTAGATGTAAAAATTCGAGAAAAACTTCCTGGCTTACAACACAAAAAATTATTTTTTATTAACACAACGCACCAGCGCACGAGAGTGTTTTAAAGTACGAGTTGCTTGACCACCCACCTTATTCTCCTGATTTAGCTCCCAGTGACTCTTACCTGTTCCCAAATTTAAAAAACTTCCTAGCTGGCAAGCGTTTTATCTCAAATGAAGATGCAATTACAGTTGTAAACCACTATTTTGAAGGCCTTGAGTAAAACTATTTTAATCAAGGCATAGAATTGCTAGATAAGGGTTGGACTAAATGTGTTGAAGTTTCAGGAGATTGTAGTGAAAAATAAAAATGTTTTTCAAAAACTAACTATACTATTCTCTTTCTGTGTTAGGCTAAGAAGTTTCCGAACCGCCCTCGTAAGTGGCGAATTATTGAGAATAAGAATATAAAGATTACAGTAAAGACCTAAAGCTTGAACTATTATTAAAATATTTTTAAATTAATTGTACGAAAACATGCTTTAACGTGCCTAAAACGAAGAATATATACTAAGAGTATATTTGAAATCTTTCTCAAAAACTCATTTTGAAATCCTCTTATTGTACATGGTAATCATAGATATTAGTAGAAAAGATAAGCAGTAATCATGTTTAAATAAAAATATGCCAACAAATTAATAGACCTGTTTCACACTCATCAGTTCTGACTCGTCAAGTCAAGTATTTTTCAATGAGAAGGAAAAAGATAAAATATAATTTTCCCTTTCCCTTTCATTGAAAATTACTTGACTTGACGAGTCAGAACTGATGAGTGTAAAATAGGTCATAATTATTTGAATTTTCTTTTTACAGTACTGTATAATTACTGTATCCTAATAATAACTCTTAAAACAAATACTGTAATTTAATATGTATTTAAAATTAATTTATATAATTAGATAGGTATGCGTGTATGTATTTTAAAATCATTATAAATAAACTTATTCAAATCTACTTACATATTTCTACGAAATCAACACAAAATTATTTACAGCAGCATTAAAGCAAGGAGTTGACTCCTTAATAAGTTTTGTTAGCGGCCGGTTTAGCACCCATGCCAAAATGTTGCTCTAGTTACTGCAGCAACATGATTATTAAAAATAAATAATTGTAAAAGAAATTCCTCAAAACCAAAATAGAAAACTCAGTTATTTAAACATACAGCATTTCACATTTCACAAACATTTTCCCACACACCAAAAATGCTTAGTAGAGGAGAGACTTGCAACTAGAAATTATTAACCCCATGGTTTCGTTTTAAACTATAACTGATTTGTAGCTATTTTTACAACAATAAAAAATATATTAATGCTGTGTTCAAAATCATATTAGGTTTTACAATTAAATTATCATAAAATAATATCATCATCATCATCAAACAACGTATCGTAAAGCATTAAGGCATATCATAACAATATCATAACATATCATACTTGTATACAACGTGTTAAAATATCAATGGAAAAGAGTGAGTGAGCGTGTGTTTCTGTATTTAGTTGATAAACATGCCTATTAATCGCTAATTAAAAGATTAAACAAGTGAACATTAATTAAATATATATTTAGACGCTGCCATAAATAAACTTTAGCCACAATTATAAATTTATTTCCCTATAGAAAACTGAAACACACGAAGAAAACCTGTTTAATGCTGATAAAATGCCATAACAAAATATATATGGAGAGCATACAGATTTGTCTCTTAGTCTCTCTTTTGCTCTTAGTTACTTTACTATCTCTTGCTTAAGTTAAAAACCGAAAAATAGCTTGTAATTGATATTGTTATAGTGATAATATTCGTACACTAAAAGAAAAACAGTTTATGAGAAAAGCGAATTGCAAATTGATACAAGTAGATAATTGCGTGTCTCCTAAATATCAATCAAGTTTGATTTATAAATTTAAGAAGCAGTATAAATTAACTTAAATAAGAACGCTTTAAATTTGAAACTATTTTATACATAATTATAAATAAATTTCCTAACGAAAGTTTATTTAAGGAAAAGCTAGTAATTCAACCTCATAAGGAATTGCAAATATCTTCTTAAGAAGCGAAAAAACTAAATATCGAAATACAAAAGGAATCGCAGCCCTTAGATTTAAACAAAATACAAAGGTTTAAACAAAATATAAATATAGTTGTATTACAACATTCTGTGTGTCATTATTAAAAGATTAATAGCATACTATAGTTCTATATAACGATTGTATTCTCAGGCAAGCGAGCGGCAAACGGACGAGTACGTAAGATTTTGAGGTTGTATAATACATTTGTCTTACTTACGCTTGGTTACGTAATAATTTGAGTACTTTCAAAGTACATTATTGTCATAGTATAAAATTGAATATTTTGTTTACTTTTTTTCACAGTAAAATTTCATTTTGGTACTAATAAATACTAAATGGCAGCACTAGTGTAAAACTAAACCAAAACAACAGCTGACTCACATAATAATAGCGATAAAAAATATATTTATTTGTTAATATTTTAAAAATAAATAAAAAAGAGAAATGTTTCTATCAATTGATAATCATTATGATATAGAATAAATCCACCCTACACGATTCCGCAATTTCTTGGAGGGCTTTAGTTTGCTGTAAAGTTGAAAGCGCTCTCTTGTTTTCACTATTTTTTTTTACTCTGCACTTTTGATCCTGCCATACCTAATGTTCATAGAAATTTGTTTACCATTATGCATTTAATTATTTCCCCAATTTTCTCTACCGCCTTCTTGCTGCTTCCAACGTTGGGCTGCATGTTGCGAGTTGGGTATGTTCTTCCATTAACTCCACTAACTTTTGGAATTGTGGTACCGTAGTTTTCTTTATGCTATGCTAAGTATATTCAATTCATACATAAGTACTTACTATTTTTTATCACTTGATTCCATTTTTTTCAATTTATTTTTTCTTTGAACATTTTTTATTTTATTTTTTTTAGTTCAAATTTATGTTGGGTATAAGTCACCGATCGTTAATTTTTTTTACCATTTATACGACTTTGAAATCTACGATTAATGAGATGTATATGCATTTTGAGCAAGAAGCTTTTAGTTAGGGAGTTATAGAGCTTTAAAGCTCAGATATACATATATCTTACTATTGAAATCTTCATTCATTGTTCTAATTTGAAAAGAACCTTAAAACGCTTAAGATGCTTAATTTGGCGAGCACCTAAAAGATCACAAATAAAAATCTTAAGGCACCACAAGAATTAAAGTTCTTTATCAACATTAATTTTGAAGCTTTGGCAAAGCTAAAATTTTTCTTTAAATTTTCCCAGTGTATACATGACAAACAAAGTTGACAATCATGTTTGGTTTTGCTCAGTTTTTCCACTAGCAAGTATTAATGAATCTGTAAATGTTGGATGGATGGATCGCGTGCAATAAAAAATAAAGAAAATGCAATAAAACCAAAACCAGTCAGTTGACTTGGGCGAATGAATCAAGTTAAGCTGAGAGACTGAGATATCCAGTTTGTAAAACATGCTGAAGACAACACAGCTGATAGACGCCCTGTGACAAAAATATTATACACAACCATGTTATTCCTTGCACTTTTAGATACACTTTTTAACACATGCTCACACAATTCATTCACTCATGCCAAAAATAACGAAGTTAAAAAGAAAGAAAACAACACGCACGCACTTTTCACATACTCATTCATTGTTTAACAAAAATCGTGCGAGTAGTCGCGGCGGCTGTTTAGTTGCTGGTGATGATGATAATTATGATGAAAACTGTCATAAATGACAAATTATAGATTAGTTTCTTTAGTTTAAGTGTAGTTTTCATTTCAGTATTTGCCAGTTTGTAGCCAATTAATTAACTACGCTCTTGTTATGGCTGGCAGTGTGTTGTACGAGTAGCAGTTGATTTTTGAAACATAAAAGGAATAAAACTCTTTTTTTATTTTTATTTATATCTTTCTTTATAACACAACAAGTTTGCGCACTCAGTTACCAGCGCTATTTGTCAACGGCACCATCATTTTGTCATCATAAGGCTTGAAGTTATTTGTGTGTTTGTTTTTTTTTTATTGCTTTTGTATTTCTTGCTCAAAGAGGAGCTAGAGTTACAAATGTGTGAAAATGCTGGTTAAATAGTGCAAATAGTGTCGATTGTCACTACTTCTATTGCGCATGCTTAAATGCTATTTTTCTTATTTTCTTTCTTTGTCTGTGAAAGTTATAAATATTTAGCTTAAATTGAAACAGAAAAGATACATTATGACCACCAAACATGTGGCGAATAGTTGCGCATGCAATATATCACTTTGGTATCACTATGCAGCTTTATGGACACTCTGCACGCTTTAGGTGCATAAAATCAGTTTGTTATTTTATTTGCTGCATTATATTAAATATCTGAGAGACAAATAACAATCAAAAATAGTTGCTCCCCAAGGGGAACAATTTAAGGTGTCTCCTAAACTAAAGAATAAGTAGATGTAGAAAATGAGTGATATAACTCAAAAAGGTCAGCTCTCCGAATATTCGCAGCTCTCCGAATATTCGTTTTAACCCGATGCCTAACTCCTATACAATAAATATTAATTTGTGCGTTAAATAATATGTGTGACAAATGTCAGCGTTTCCACTTGCAGATACTACATAATGACAACAAACACTTACAGTAGATGCCATCTGAAACAGTTAATAGCAGTTTGCTATTTAGTAGTTGCATTAAAGTTTAAATTAAAAAAAAAAGAATTATGTTAATTGAGCGCTAACATTGTGTTGGACACTAATTATTCAAATGAAAATATTTATTTATTAATATTTCGTTTGTCAGCTATTTCGCTCTCTCTCTCTCTTTCTCATAAAATGTCACTGCATAATGGGAGCAGACGTGTGTTAATATGTAATTGAGTTATTTCATATTTTTTCTTAATAAACGTGTAAGTATAAAAATATAAATTTTACTGTTGTCTGATTAACACTCAATTAAAAGGAAATTAATTAAGAAATATGAAATATGATAGTGATACTTTGTGGTATTTTTTGTTATATCTAAATTAATTCCAGTTTAGATTAAAAGTTGACAAAATATTCATTTAATAATGATTGACAACTTAATTGCAACATTTAATAATTTATGGATTTTGTGTTTTTCTTTCGTAATTTTTACGTAAAGACCAATACCAAGTTATTTTAGTAACAATTTTATGAATGAAGTAAATTATTTAATTATAGTTTAGTAATTATAGCTGACGCTGGAAATTGTTAATAAGAGTGTGAAGTCTTTAACAATAGTTTAAGTAGAAACAAGTTTTAAATTAATTCGAGAACTTGTGCTGAATGAGATAGGAGCTATTTAAGGATCAGATCAAGAAACTGCATGTTGGAAATTCAATCATGTAAACAAATGGAGAAATCGTAGTGAAGAAGCTAAAAAATTAAAAAAAAAAACAGGAATCGTAAAATGTTAATAAAGAGAAAACACTTAAGGAGCAATAAAAGTGGAAATCGTTCGATCCTCAATTCGAAATCAATATGAAAAAAAACTTAACCCTCTATAACTCAAGAACTTCAAATAACAAATTTTCCATGAATTTAAATTGATTCTAAGTTCCCGTTTACACAGGGAAACATTTGGAAGGGAAACATTTTGTTTGGTAGAGAGGGACGGGTGGGGAAGAGAATATGAAATTTGTTTCCCGGTCTCGGATACACGCTTATTGTGTAATTTGCTGTAATTATCATTTTTCATTTATTTTACATGTTGCCTCCTTTTTTCCTTCAGTTTTTTCGTATTCATGCCGAGACTAAATTCAATCAACAACCCAGGTTCGAATACTAAGCCAAGAAAAATTATCAATAAATTTTTAATAATAATTTTCATATAACAATTCCTACCTTCAGTAAAAATAATTTAATGTAAATTAAATTTAATGAACTCGAGCCTAAATAAAGAAATATCAAAGATTTAAAAGAAACATTTTATAATTTAACCCCTCTTTCGCACTTTATCGAAAATTTTGACAGGATGTGGCTTTCAACGGATTTTTTCAATTTAGCCCTTTTTAGCCCTTTTTTCAAAAATGTTTACGCGTTTTGAGTCTCAAAAGTTGGCATCACTGGCAATAATAACATTAGAAAACAAAGTTTCTAAAGAAGTTTAATATGAGAAATGAGAAATAGAAGCATTAATACATCAAAGTATAGTCCCTCTATTGGAAACGAAATTATTAAACTAACTTTATTGTAAAATAAGCCACTCACTTTTTTTCACTTGATAGTCTGAAATTTTATATAAATAAATATTATCCATTAAGTGTGCTGCTCACCATTCCCTCAAAACATTCAGACAGACTCGTCTTTTTTGAACAATTATCTTGTCAAATACAAAAGTGCACTTGTTAGCAAAATTGACTTATTGTTCATTTCATTTTGTTTACTAAGTTTCAAATTTCTGATCTCAAAACAATAGCAAAAATAAAAAATTATAAAGCAAACACAAATATAATTTCTTAAAACAAAATAAAATAAAAAAAAAACATTATTTAAAATGACATTAATTTGCGTTATATTTAACGTTAAGTTGTCAACCAGTATTTTGCTACATGTCATACTTTGATTGTTCTCAAAATAATGTGTAGAGGACAGATTATACATATGTATTTGTATACATACATACATATGTACAGACATAACCAGCATGAAAAAGGTGCTGTAAAGAGGCCTTCTAGAAGGCCTTCTCTGATAGTCACAAGGACTTGCAGCCGCATTTCAATTTTACATGGCGTGTCATTGTTAGTCAAGGTCTTGCCTACTCGCTGCTGGTGAGATGCCTGCTAGAAGCCCTACTTGAAAAGGGCAAAAAGGTAGGTTTACCAAGTAATACCTCATAGAAGGCGTAATTAAACGTCAGCTAAAATCACACACATGTATACTATATAAAGTACTGCTTCACGCATACTACTACACCACAAACTTTCATAAAAACTTACAACAGGTTTATAAGAGGTTTATAAAGCAAATTTTGTATGGAAAGTTTTATGAATAAGGGCATAAATTTATAGACGCTCTGAAAGAAATTAATTCTAAGATTAAATTTAAATTAAGGAGCACTAGCTACATTGGCCATCAGCTCTTAAATCAGTTTAAAAATAAGCTAAAATATGCTAAAAATTTGTTTTCAAATGCCAAAAAAATCTGCTAAATTTTTTTAAGTACTTTCTTGAAATAATTTTTTTTTTTAATTAGAGGTGCGCATGATTAAAAAACATAAATAATACAACTTTGAACTTGAAAACAAAACTAAAAAAGGTTCGCGTCAGGACTCTAACCATAAAGCTAACTTAGTTGTTAAATATTTTTGGAGTAATTTTCATACAAATTTTCGTAATATTTTTTACTGTATCAGGCCTTAATGAAGTTTTCTGTAATTTTAAAACATTTTTATTCACATCTTATATAAAGGATAGGATTCATGGCATTTAAAGTCATTCAGCCCAATCATGAATAAAAAATCCGTGGGAGTTTTTTCCCCTTTTTATTTTTTTAACATTGAATTTGAATAGGAAAAATGAGAAAAGGGAAAAAAACTCCCGCGGAATTTTTATTCATGATTGGGCTGATTATGTTTCTTATTTTATTATACCCTACACCACCATAGTGGGGAGGGTATATTGGATTTGAACTGATGTAACGCCCAGAAATATTGGTCTAACACCCACCTTAAAGTTTACCGATCGACTCTGAATCACTTTCTGAGTCGATTTAACGATGTCCATCCGTCCGTCTGTCCATGTAAAGCTTGTGCGCTGAGTACAGGTCGCAATTTTGAAGATATTTCGATAATATTTGGTACGTGATACTTTTTCTGGCCCAAGGACGGATGGGATTGAAACTGGTGGAAATCGGTCCATTATTTCACTTTGCCTCCATACAAATGTCCTCTCGAAATAAGGCTTTATCGATCATAAATGTGTGATTATAAACGTATCGAGATAAATTTTGCCACAAATAAATTGTATATGAAACCTAAACACACCTACATACATGCCAATTTCGTGCAGATCGGTCAATAATTAGACATAGACCGCATATAAGGTCCACTTCCGAAAATCACTTAAACGGGCATAATTCCCTTAAACTTAATAAAATTCAATACAAATAAGTTTCATTATATAGAAATCATGATACCTAATTTTATAAATATGTATTGGTTCATAATTAGTCATTGCTACCATATAAAGTTCAATTTCGAAACTCACTTCAACGACCATAAATCTCCTAAAAAATTTTGGTATCCAAATGCAATTAAGAATTATACATATATCATGGCACCTAATTTTATAACGATTGGTCGATAATTAGTCATAGAGCTCCCATATATGAACCACTTCTGAAAATCACTTTAACATGCATACATTTTTTAAAGTTTTTATATTGAGATATAATTAACAACAAACTATAATTATATTCGCAGAAGTAATACCACAAATTTTTTAATGATCGGCCCATAATAGATCATTGATCCCATTTCTAAAAAACTGTTATTTTACATATCGTTGGTCTCATGTAGAAAGGCCCTAACTTGCTATTTTTTTGAAATTTGTTTTTTTGCGATTCCGATGCATTTAACGCAAATACACCTCCTCACAAAAATTTATTGCAATAGTGTAAAAAATAACACTTTTATAAGCAGTTGTACAAAAAAAGTTACATGTTGAATATTACAGTTTCTCTTATGTTTTTACCTTCTCCTGTAAAGTTTCAAATATGCGAGTTAGGGCCTTTCTACATGAGACCATCGATATACTTTCTTACTTGATTTTTGTAGACTTTATTCCACTAAATATACGTTTAACTTCTGAATTACTAAACGGCAAAACATATTCATAACAAAAGATGAATGGATGTTTTCATACAACGAATTGTTGTGTTCACAAACTTGCATCCAGAATTCTACAGTTGAGTTTTGATTTCTCCACTCATATAAAGTTAATATTTGCCATTTGCAAGATTTTCAACTTCATCTGTTGATAAATTTGTCATTTATTCTTTAAAATGTTCATATAATATTCTTTATTTTAATTTTAAATTTCAAGCTTTTTTCCACAGAAAATAAATTTGTATTTTGACAATTTTAAAAGACTAAATAATGCTAAATAAAAAGTAAAATTTTGCAGCTAAATCAAGAAAAACAAAAAGCTAAATTTAGACGCAAAAATGCTAAAATGGTCACACTGCTCGTATAACAAAAAGAGCAAAATAATGTTTGTTGTTGTAGTGAGGAAATACATACAGGAATAAGTGCAAAACCATTCATGTTGGCTATTGAAATCATGAGTCGTTGACATTCTTTTGAAATGAATTTTTGAATGTAAATGAAAAGTCTTCTAGAAGGCCTTCTGAGAGTATCAAATCTTTTAGAATAAGTAAACAGATGTTCTATAAGGCCTGCAAATGGAAGCACTTGCACTTTTTCCCGCTGGGTACATACATATGTATATAAAGATGTATGTACATACATATGTATGTGTTATACACATGCTTATATACAATGTCAGACAACCCATATTTAGCTCCAACAAAGATGATTACTTGTAAGTAGAAATATCAGACGGGATGGAATGACTGTCTAGCAGTGAAGAGTGTTTGCGTGTTACTTGTTACTGCGAAACATTTGTTTTAGTAGAATATTTAGGTACATACATACATACATATGTATGTATGTATATCAACGAACGAACGAATGAATGAATGAATTAATGTATGAATGATTTTTACTTTTGCTCTAGTCTTAATCTAATTAAGAAATTGATTACAACTAGGTCGACAGGCTGCAAACCACACGATTTTATAAAGAACATAATTAGAATGCGAACGGCAGGGCGACAAGTTTAGACAAGTTTTTAGAATGACTAATTAAACAAACTTTCGTTTTTACAGCATAATACTGTAGAGCAGTGCTTGGCATAAAGAGTGCATGTAACTTGGTTTATAATCTCATGTTTCTCCGTTTTAGTTTGTTTATTTTTTGGTATTTTTTTATTAACTTCGTTGATATTTGTGTTATTGACAGTTAAGTATTAATACATATACCGACACTGTTGGCTATAAGTGCCGATCACTGTCTTATAAAAGTTTATTAGAGTATCGATATAATTTATGGGATCTTTATCAAAAAGTTTAAGAGGAATTTTTAGAAGTAGAAGCCCTGGCAGGAGTTAGTATCCATAAACATATAGCTGTAGTGTCCTGTATGTAAAAAGTCATGACGATTGTTGCTATTATTGTAAATACTTGTTCTCTATGACGATTTTGTTTTTATTGTCGTTTTATTGCTAAGCTCAAATTGAACGCAAAATTAACATGTTTATATCATGCACAAAATACTCGTAAGTATGCAAAAGACAAATATTTTTGTAATATATTTGAGAAACTGTCATTTGTTTGTTTTTATACCCTCCACCACCATAAGTGTTTAATAAGGGTATATATATAAGTTTGTCATTCCATATGTAACACTGAGAAATACTCATCTGAGACCCAACAATATATATATATTCTTGATCCTTATGAAATTTTAAGCCAAATTAGCCATATATCTCTGTCTGTGTAAAACACTCTCACGTCCAAAGAACACAACCGAAATCAACAGGGTTTACAAAAAACTGTTTATAGTTCTCCTAAGCAGTTTGGTATTGAAAATCAGCAAAATCCGTACGGTAGAACCAGAGTAATGGACCAAAATGAGAGACAATCTCCATAAAAATTTGATATTTTTAAACATATTTCTTGCTATATTTTTAAATATATTGCTAATCCCCTGAAATTTTGTATACGTTGTTTTTATGATAAAAGAAGAAAGTTTGAGGAAAATAGTAAGAATAGGTCCATGATTTCTCATAGCTGCCATACAAAAATCTTCCCGAAATATTGCTCAATTTTACATAAATACCTATAAAATTGGAATATCATTACAAAATTCAGCAGGAATAAGTTTTATATAAAAACAAATCGTAAAACGAAAGTGGTTTTAGTTCGGTCCATGTCCACTTCCAAAATTCACTTAAAAACGTATAAAACTGGTATAAATAACGGTAAACGGCTAAAATTTGACATAAGTAATCCTTATAGGTAAATAAATTGTTGCACTAAATTTTATGGTGGTCGGCCCATAATTGGTCATAGCTCCCATACAAGGACCACATCCAAAAAAGCCACTTTTTATACATATCGTATAAATATCGGCACCGACTCAAAACTTTCCCCAGATCATTTACATATATACAAAAATCATCCCACAAAATTTTGTGAATTTTGGTCCATTTTTAACCGTATCCCCCATATAAAGCCCTCTCTGCAAATCACTTTAATATTCATAAATCTCTTATAAATAACGGTATCTATCCAAAATTTAACACGGATCATTTACATACATGTAAAAATTAAACTGCTGGATTTAGAAAATATCGGTCAATATTTGACAATATCCCCCTTATAAGGTCCCTTTCGGAAATTCACTTTAATACTAATATGTATCTTTAATATACCGTTATTATGTTGAAATTCGACGTGAGATATTCTCATATGCATAAAATTCACTGTTCCAAAATTTAAGAAGATCGAACTATGATTTGTCATAGCTGCAATATAAGGACCATTTCCGAAAAACAATTTAACACACAAAAATGTCTAAGAAATTCGATATCGAACCAACTTTTAGGTGGTTTCTAGTGGATACTAGATTTAGAACATATCAGTCCATAACTGGTCCACTTCTACTATGCCACCCATAAAACTTTTGTAAATAATATTATTGAGTTCAAATTCAAACAAAAAAGCCTCACCTTATCCTTATCCTTCTTTTAATTTTATAAATTGTTAAATTACACTCAAGATTATTATGAAAATCAGACAAACTCTGTAGTAACAGTAAGAATCGGTAATTACATCAATTATAAATGATCAAAATATTTAAAATAAGTTATGTTGGTCGTAAAATTGTCTTTCAAACAATATCTACATAAAATACTAATAAAATTTGCAATAAGACTAAAATCACAGTCACAGAATAAGATATTCTAATCCTAAAACCATTGTAATTTCTGCATTTCTTATTACATTTAGGTAGAGGGTATTAAAGATTCGGCACAGCCGAATATTGCACTCTAACGTGTTTTTTTTTGTGTTTTTCTCGAGTGTTTTTGAAAATTATTTTATTATCACTGTAAGAACAAATAAATGTTTGTTCATTTCATTGCCGATTAGTTGTAATAAGTTTGTATGACTTATGAATGTTCTTTACGACAATCATTAACTATTTGTAAGCAGAGAGCAAGTACAAGACATTTCATACCATAAAAAAATTAAAGAAATATTTCTTTTAAATTATTCTAGAGGAATATAAAGTTTTCGCAAGTAAAAATTTATCTTCAAGTTATCTCTAGAATTTCTTTAGAGAAATTGTTTAAGTTTTCTCTAGAAAAACTTTTAAGTTAACTATTAACTGTTCTAAAGAGAAAATTTTAAAGTTATCATTAACAAAACATTTTCGTGAGTGAAAATCTGAAAGTTATCAAAAAAGAAAAAAAAAAATTAAGAGAAAATTTAGGAGTTATCAATAACGAAATATTCTAAAGGCAAAATTTTAAAGTTATCGATATCAAAAAATGTTTTAAAGAGAAAATTTAAAAGCTATCGATAACGAAACATTTTCGTTAGAGAAAATTTGAAGATTATCAATCATGTAAAATTTTCTAAAGAGAAAATTTTAAAGTTATCGATTATAAAAATGTTTTAAAGAAAAAATTTAAAAGTTATCGATAACGAAACATTTTTTTAAGAGAAAATTTTGATGGTTATTAATCATGTAAAATTTTCTAAAGAGAAAATGTTAAAGTTATCGATATCAAAAATGTTTTAAAGAGAAAATTTTAAAATTATCGCTAACGAAACATTTTCGTAAGAGAAAGTCTGAAAGTTAACGACAAAGAAAAAAATTTTAATAGAAAATTTTAAAGTTAGCGATAACGAAACCATTTCGTAAAAGAAAATTTTAAAGTTATCGATAACGAAAAATTTTCTTAAGAACAAATGTTTTAACTTTTTTAGTTTTACGATTTCAACATGTTAAGTCGTACATTGTATTATGTATGTTGTTGTATTTACTTGTTTTACTTCTCACTGCTTTTCAATTATTGAATACTTGTCTGTTGATTACACTTTCAAAGTATAATCATTTTATATGATCGATCTTTAGCGTATATTAACTCAACAACAAATATTTTATTGTGCATATTTAACATACTTCAATTCGATGACTGGAATTGCTGACAGAGTGAGACAAAGTGCTGCTTGGTGGGACTTTTCAGTCAGTTGTCTGTGGCCTATTATTCTTATACTTATTATTGTCATTTTATTTCTTCAATCTACATTTTTGCTTTGACACATCTGATTAAAATTATATTAAATGGTTTGTAATGCTAATTTATAATGGAATAATTTATTGCTTATTTATACACAAAACATAGTCAGTTGCTACACTCATACATACTTACATACATATGTATGTGCATATGTATTTGCGAGTGAGTGAGTGAGTGAGTATGAAATGGTATGCTTTTTATGAACAATTAATTTAATTAACATTTTGTACTTGTTTTCTTGGCTGCTGGCAGTTTTAATACCCTACGAACCGTAGAGTAGGATGTATTGTAGTTTACATTACATTTTTTTACATATTTAGCTTGGCTACATTAGAAATGTAACCAGACAACAATAATTTTAGCACTAACTGTCATTAATTTTCTTATACATATGCAAGTAAAATCCTTAATATTCAGTTTTAAAATATTAACTCCTCAAAAACAAAAAAAAAATATTTAACATTAATCACTGTTTGCAATATAACAAGAAATTAAACTAACAAATCATTTTAAATAAGAGTCGCAGAATTCCTCATCAAAATTCCTAATCATCATCAGCGACAACCAACTAAGAACAACATAATCTTAAAATCTTAGCACGACAAATATGTAATAGACGAAATATTGGTTGAGCAATACGACTTGAGATTATCCTACAAATAAAGTTTAAAAAATTATTGTTAACAATTTTAAATTTACACAATGTGTAGTAAAAAAAGATAGGTATTGTTGTTTGCAATATATTAGAAATAATCTAGGAATCCAGAACGCTACAAAAAATAGTGCTCGCTTTTGACTGGATCTTGAAAAATGCAAAAACCTGCAAATTGAAATATCATTTTTAAAGCAATTTTTAAAACTAACCTATAAAAACCTACAGTCATGTCGAAATGTGTAATTTAGCAAGCGACATTAATAACGCTTCATATTTTTAAAAAGGACTATTTTTAGTAATATTATTCTTTTTGTTGTGCAATTTTATACAATATTTTTGGCTTTTATTTTCGTTCCTGGTGGATTTTCCTGTGGAAATATTTATATCTATTATTATTTATATATATATATATATATATATGTACATAAACATACAGTGGTGGAGATACAATTAGAAACGTTTCTTTGATATAATAAAATCGCTGTGTAGCATTTTTAAACCCCTACTCTGTAAATTGTTTTTACCGTCATTCAATGAGTAAATAATCAACTTTATTGTTGATGCACAACACGTTAAGTTCTAAATTCAATAAAAAAAAAAATATAAAAATATTATTTTTACAATTGTATTTTTTTTTTTTACTGGCCACGTAATTAGAAACACGCACTTTTTTAAACTTTTAAATTTTACTAAATATTAATGACAAAGTGAGTATAATTTGATAAACGATAGATTAACATGTAATAATTTTGATACGTATTAGTTTCAGTAATAAGACGGTTAATTGTGCAGTGTTACCAAAATGAAAAACTTTCAATATTGGCTATTGCACAAAAGTTGTCTTGCTCAAAATAATGGTATTTGATGCAATTCACTCGTACAAAAATACAAAGGAGTTTGCAACCCCAGCTAGGAAACATGGAACACAAAGACCACTTTAGCAAAAGATAGAGTTATTTGTAGAGCCAGTAAAAAAAATCCATTTTTATCTTCGCTTGAAATAAAGGCTGAAATTGGACAGCAGATAAGCGCAGAAATATCCACACGGCCAATAAGAAGACTGCTTAAATAAGTCAGAAGAAAAGAAACTCATGTGTCAGAAAAATATCATGAAGCGGTTGCGGTTTGCAAGATAAATACTCAGAAAAGATCCACATTGCTGGAATAGAGTTTTCTGCAGCAACGAATATAAGTTTAACTTGTTCCAATCTGATGGAAAATCGTATGTTAGACGTCCTCCAAATAAAGCGGTCTAAGTCTGGGGTGCCTTTTCTTGGCGTGTTGACGGATCAACTTCAATATAAAAACATTTTGGAAAATGTAATAGAATCGTATTGCTTTGAGAATATGACCGTTCAAAGCACACTTCACAGTTAGTGGGCAATTGTAAAAAGAGACCTAAAGGACAAAAATCCACGAAATAATGATGAATTGTTTCAGTTGGTGCAACAAAGCTGGAAAATATTAAAGAATAGGTAAGTAGGTACGTTTTGTTAAACCTCACTAAGTTACTTTACTATTTGTAGTTAATCAGGGGTGTCATAGAAACCAATATTGTCAGAATTGGTTTTAAAACCGACAAGAAAAAATGATTTGGTGTCATAGGGCACTGCTACACGTTCAATAAATATCATGATACTATAAATATCTCGATATGTATTTATTGAACGTGTAGCAGTGCCCTATGACAACAAAGCATTTTTTATTGTCGGTTTTAAAACCAATTCTGACAATATTGGTTTCTACGACACCCCTGTATAATTTAAATATGTTGAACTAAATTTTTAAAATATATTAACTAATATACAGACTTATACTGAAAAGTCGTTTCTAATTATATGTATGTAAGTCCATCACTGTATGTACCTATGTATGTTACAAAAGTCTGATGAAAATAATATGTAATGATTATCATAGTGTAGTGTAAAAGCAATAATAAAAACAACACCAACAGCAGCAAAAATCCATAATAAATTTCTCACTTCAGCTTTCAGTTGAGTAAAATAACAAAACGTACGAACACAGAATCGTACATTTTAACAGACAGTAACAACAATAAGATGATGACAGGCAGGGCTCTCCGTGCCACCCCCTATAAAAACAACTCACACAAATCCTCACACACACGAACATCCATATATATTCACTCACACAAACAACAAAAATAAAATTAATATCCCATACAGAAAAAATAACATAAATAAACAAAAGCAACAAAAAAATTAAATGGTAAATTGTACATACACACAGAAGCATGACACAATGTAAATCCTTAACATATTATCAACAATAACAACAACAAAAACCCCCACAACAACAAACGGACTCATTTTAGTTTTTGGGTGAACAAGGCACGTAAACTCTCGAAAAAAAAAACCAAACAAATAAAAAGAGCGAAAAAAATATACACACAAAAATAATAAAAATATTCCACAAAGATAAAACAACATTACAAAGTAACAAAATTGAGATGAAATTTATATACATTTCTTTTTTTTATTTATTTTTTGTTAGGGAGCATTATAAGCCAAAGAGATAGAATGGGGAGTTACGGCACAACCATAAGCCAGCAGGGCTGTCAGATATGGCGATTTCTCGCCAAACGTGGCGATTTTGAAACGTGTTTGGCGTCGAGATTTTCCGTTTGGCGACATGGCGATTTTTTGGCGATTTTTGATATCACTGGCGATTTTCTTGGCGATTTTCACCAAAACATCTATAATAAATTATGTGATGAAAAAAATCGTCTTTTTTTTGGTTTTTATAAATCCAATTGTCAACGAAATGAATCATCTGAATTTGGAATTTCAATCTTACAGCATGGATGCAGGAAGCATGCATGAAAAAATGTATTGTACACTTCTTATGAAAACAATGAAAAATTTTTCAATGATTTACATGCAGCTATTGATTCTTCAAATTCATTTTTGCCTCTAAATGCAATTGATTTTGGAGCAGAGTTTGAAAAAGAATTAAGAAATGCGAAATTGAGCGAAGTAGAAATAATCGTACTTAAAGAAAACTGTTTTGTGTATTTAAAAAAACTTTTAAAAGAGATGATAAGCAGATTACCAGAAAATATGAACTTTTTTAAAGCTTTTGGACAATTTTATATTTCAAAGTGTGCGAATACATTATCTCAAACTAAATTTGGCGTTGTTCAAGAAACATTAAGACCATTTATGGATCCAAATGTAGCAATAGGCGTGTATGAAACGCAATAGGGAAAACTTCCGTTCATAAATTAAAATAATTATTTTAATAACGAAATTCCAACAAATTTACTTGAATTTTGGCCAAAAGTGTTTGATTATCACGATACAGCAGGTACGTACCATTTTAAGGAAATATCTTTGGCCGTTCTTATTATATTGATAGTTCCAACGAGTAATGTCTGCGTTGAAAGGGTCTTTCCAATAATGAATTGTACAAAAACTCGACTAAGTAATAAAATTCAATATGAGCTTTTAGACGCTCTATTGAGAATAATAATCATATGAACGTAAATAAATTATGCTGCAATTCGTTTACACCGACTAATGAAATGATACAGAAATTCAACTCAACTATGTATGAAAGTCAAGACTCTAGTAATGAAATCGCTGAGGATGAAGTTTACGAACTCTTAGTCTTATCTACTTAATTTTACTTTTTTTTTAAATATGATCTCCATTTTTATATAATTTAAAACTCTCTTTTAACAAAGTTTTAAAATTTTTTAAATAGTAAAAAATACAAAAACGGATATAAATGTGTATATATTTTACTAAAATATTGTTTAATAAGTAACAATTAATGAAATTAATAAAAAAAATGTAACAAAAACTAAAAAAAATTTATTTTTGGCGATTTTTTGGTTTTTTCTCAATTTTTGGCGATTTTTTACTTAAAAATTGAACTAGGTTTTTTTGTGTAAACAAAATTTATTTCATTTAAATAATAAAAAAAAATTAAAAACTGAACAAAATCGGATTTTGGCGAATTTTGGCGATTTTTTACATCCGTTTTGGCGACGAAGCTCAAAAAAATCTGACAACCCTGTAAGCCAGGAATGCAAGTGTATAAAATGTCTTTGACTTCCGATGATTTTACATGATGTAAAGGAAATCCAGCAAAAACAAACTTGTTTGAAGAGTATTTATTACAGTGAAAATAAAAATGACACTCATACATAAGCATCAAGAGCAAGGATGTACAAGTTGTGATAAAAATGCACAAGAGAAATTTCATGAAAGAGCAGTTATAAGAGCGCAAGAGAGTGAGCACACAAAAAAATAAAACAGAAGCGTTAATTTAATTGAGAGTACATTATTTATTGAAGATTAAATATTATGATTTTTTATTTAATCATTTAATTTAAAACGTGCCAAAAGCGAAACAGAAACAATAAAAGCAGCAACAAAACGATAACAAACACACACGCAAACAAGCATTAAAACGAAAATCAAACGAACAGCTGATAATTTCACACAAGTTGTATTACGAGCCAGACAACATCATACACACAACAAGTACGTTAGCACAAGTCGTAGACTTACATACCTACCAACAAGTTGCTAAGTACAAGTTGGGTGATACATGTTGTTTCATACCTAGTTGTATTCAACTTGTTTGTCACACAAGCTGCAGTTGTTTGTTGCGTATGGTATGAGTTGGCTGCCAACGACCTATAAAGAATGAGCATCAACCTTTCTGTTGTACATATTTGTTTGCAAATGCAATGACAGCTGCTCTCAATTATTATACACCATCACCTCTCATGAGGGCCACCAGATAATTTTGATGAAAAATTCGCATCATTTTCGAAAAATGTACACACTAACTTACATATATGTACGTACATACATATTTTGAAAATGTGGGTTTAATAACTTTTTAGTATCTGAGCATTTTTTAAATTATTTGTATTATAAATTTGTACTTATCAATTAAAATTTTATTATCAGTAGTTCTAGAACGACTATAACCAGAACCATTTTAGTTTATGTGATAATTTCCATAGAATTATTGATATCACAATTACTTCTAGTACCTAAACCGGGGAATTTGATATATTAATCTAATTGCATTAGAAAAACTGAAATATTGTACCTATTCACCGAAAAAAATTTATATCGAATTTTTACAAATATGTTTCAAAAGGATTTAATCTTGGGCCATTTATATAAACGAATGTAATAAATCTTAAAAAATATCCAAGATTTTTTAATATAATTAAAAGAATAACTCTTTTCCTAAACAACTTCCAAGTACGACAAAACATTGATGGTAGAAATAGTTCTTGAACCGTTTTTAAGAAGATATTTACCGCGTTCCAATAACTACTTCCGATGGTGAAAATTGCAAGCAGAAGTCATTGATTTAAGAACTGGTCGCAGAACGGCATTCTTAACGATTCCGTTGAACTAGTTCCGTAGATAACAATTTTAAACAAAAAGCATTAGTCTCAATACCAAACTAGAACGAGTACTGTCTTTATACTATATATATTTTTTGGAACTAATTATGGAACTAATGCGATTTTCCTGGGTATTACTTTTTTAACAATCAACGACTTTCCAAGCCCACTATTCCAATACCATTAGCTAATTTGAGCCTCAGTGTAGTGTATTGGAAGATACCTGACTGAACACATGACATCCAGTATTCTATGACTTGTGTTTCAACATTACACATATTCTCGAGATATCGTAATCGAAAATTAGACCTTCCGAATCGAACACCTACAGAAGTTATCTTTGACTAGAGATTACTCGTTCAGGACATATTAAAGATTTCGACATCCAATTTACGTATTGTACCTATATAAAATTAAAATAACTGTAAATTAGTCGTGGATTTTTGTTTAATTCTTAGCCATTTATGAACGAAAGTTCCAGATTTTCCATACTAAAATTATATGGGGGTTTCTGAAAAATGAATATAATGAATATAACTCTCGAACAGGCGGACAAGATATCTATTTATATTAGGATATAAAAATATATATAATTAAAAGGGTCGCAAATGAAAATTGTAGCATCACAAATGGAAAAACAATATTATACAAAACTTTTAACAATCATATACAATATTTTATATACATACATATGTATGTATGTATAATATAGAATTAACCTAAAAATCAGCATTCATACATATTTGTACTTATTATTTCAAACGAGGTTTTGGCATTATTCAAATAAATCGAAAAGTCTGGCAGCCATGTCTCTCACTAATGCTCACCACCAATGCTGCAACAACAACAACAATACAATACAATAAACATATGTACTACAATGACAACACATTGCTTGCCAACATTTAATTCTCGCATCGTCAGTCGTCGAAAACGTTACGCTAGAGACTCTTCCACAAGAATACGGGAAGATACTTTTTTTTTAATAAAGTTTGACAAGTTTTAATTGTTTGGTAAGTTATTTTAACGGGTTTTCATTATTAGTATTTATATATTTGTTTTTATTTATTTTTTGTTAACGAAGTGGAAAACAAAGCAAACATTTTTAAGTAATAGAGTAATAGAGAGACCTGTGAGAGAATTAAATAACTTTAGCACATGTTTGTGGGGTTGCCATCGAACAGGGTGTTTTGTTTTAGAAAATAAGAATTTTGATTTATATTTATCAGCGAAAGAGCGTCAAAGTACAGGCCTGGAGAACTTAGTACTACCTACATACATATATAATACATACTTTTATCAGTCTAAAAAAGGAAATATTTTATAATTAAAATTCATACCTCTTACTTTAAATAATTTTATAACCTAATTTCAGTTTATAGGTATAAGATATTTTCAGTAAATTTTTTAAATAATAATTTGAATTTTGTGTTACTTTCATCATGAGTTTGTCATTTCTTTTTTAGTCTTTATAATATTTATGTGTGTCTAATAAAGGTGTCGATTAAGCGAAGTTTTTTACCAAAAAATCGGACTGTTTGGCTTTCACACAAACGTTTATTAAATAAAGATTTCTTAAGATTTGGAGATTTTATGAATTTAAAAATTATATATGTATATAGTATATACTAACAATTATTAAATTATATATGTATGTACATATATCTACATATGTATGTATATTAACATTTTCAATCAGAATGATGATGTATAACTATTGAATTAAGTTATATTTTTTAAATTTAACCTGTTATCTTTTACTTCTTCTTAAGCAAACATTGAAGTTATCAATTATTTCCGAATTATCTCTCAATAGAAAAAACTTAAAACTAAAAGAATTATCAAGGAAATGGATTTCAATACATTTGATAATAAAACTGGTAAGTATTTTAAAACTTTTTAATTTCTTTAATGTGATTACCATATGTAAATATTAACATAATTATTACATAACTCGAACGTAAAGAAAATTGGAACCCTTTGACCGCAGAAATCGATATAGGTGAAACCTTATTGCACATTTTAGATGAGGTGCGCTCTTTGAAAGAAAACTTCGAAAGGAGTAATGAAGAAAATAGAAATCTAATACTAACTCTTAAAAACGAGATTCAGGAGCTTAGGCATGAAGTGGAGGAACTGAATCCATGTAAGAGTCCTCAATTCAAGCTTTTGCCTAAGTTGCCATTTGATAGCCTGACGGAATTGAAAGAGTTTGATGAAAATCTGCCATTAAACGATGACTTGAGGCATGAAGTAGTAAGTTAACTAATATTTCACAGGCAAAAACGAGCTTTTACAGCATTTTAAAAACAAATTTAGATAAAGTTCATTAGAAGAATTGAGGCCAATGATTTTGCCAAATTTCTGAGAGCTGCTTTGAGGGCAATAGTAACGGATGAGTTGGCCATAAATTTGACTTGGCGGGGAACGCAAGATAAGCCTAGCATACAACGTTTCACCGTTTTTGTTATTTTAAGAGGTTTGGTTTAAAGTCATTTTTTCATACTCAAATATATGTATGTATGTAATAATAATTTTATTTTTGCATTACAGACACCTGCCATGAAAAATTTAGTGATGCTGAGCTTCCCGAAATCAACCGAATTTGTAAGCAACATTTTCTACATGCTAAAGACAGAGTTATTAAAAAGAAACCGGGCGCAACTGCTGCCATTCCATCCTTTATACCTACTGCCGCTGCAGCTACCATTAAATGTGAAACTCCTACTATTATTATTCCGTCTTCGTCACCACCTCCTCCATCGATTTTGCCTCATATGCCATTTATAACACTTTCGAGTTTGGAAGAATTTGATGACAAGCTGTTGGAAGATACTAAATTAAAAAAGGCTTTGGTGAGTTGTTCTTTAATTTCGTTTAAATATTCTACACGATGCACTTATAATGTTTAAACTAATTTAGAAACAATATGTAAATAAAATCAGCGGAAAGGACCATTCTACATTTCTACGTGCAGCTTTTAGAGCTATAATGACAGATGAAGTGGCCATGGAATTGACCTGGCGCGGTACAAAAGAAAAACAAAGCATTCAAGAATTTACAGTTTTTGTCATTATTAGAAGTAAAGTTTTATCATTAATGTTTGCATTATAATTAATATTAATAATAATTATCTGTTTTCTCTCTAAGATACCTGTAATGCAAAGTTTACTGAAATACGCAGTTCGGAAATTAACAAAGTTTGTCAACAGCATTTTCTTCATGCCAAAGATAGGGTTAACAAAAGGATTAAACTATGCTAAGAAATATAATTTAACACTACTACTAATTATTATAAGTTGTTTATATTGAAACCTACTTCTACAACTACTTTGAAAACCAAGTACTATTTATGTATTTAATTGAAATAAATTGACATCAGGGGGGTTACTCCGTATTTCGATTCGAAAGCAAAAGCTTTCGAAATACAATGTAAAAAGTATACAAATTCGAATGATTTTCTTTTCGAATCGAAATACGGAGTAACCCCCCAGGTGTGTTTTTGAGTAATATCTCGGGAATTTGATCACATGCAGAGTCGCATTGTAAAATGAAAATGTTTTTTTTTTTAAACAAAATAAATTATAGAAATTATATAAAAAACAATAATTACATTTGTATTGTATTGAATAGAGTAAGGTTTGATAATTATGACAATATCGTTTCATTTATCAAAATTTTCAATAATTTTTTGCCCAAATTGCAGATCTACATATTTTGTTTATCACGGCACGGATTTTGAGTTTTAAGACTAAACACGATTTCATTGGCTCTGTAACACAACTTCACAAAAATAAGCTAGTAGTTTACATCTCACATTCAGGGCGTCCAATTAACAACTGAATTTTTGTTGAAATATGCTATGTGACACCGTCCCGTTGAAACCACGTGTAAGTGATAACCATTTCATCAATAATAGGTTAAAATGTTGTTCACATTTCTCGATAACGTGATCCACAAAGCCATTCACCAATTGCTCTTGAATTCTAAGAAAATATCACGATATTTTCGAAATATATCTTTAATAGATCAACCATTTTTATAGTGCAACAATTGTCAAAGTTTCATCTGCTGATTAGCACACTTGGTATCTGTTGCCAATTAAAGCAAATATTTTCGGTTGTTTGTTATTTTTTTAAACATTTTACTTTTCCACTTTTTGTTTTATTAATTTGTTGCATTTAATTTCACCATGGGTAAAACCACAAAAAAACTCCGCTCAGTAATTTAGCACTAAATAAAAATCTCAAAAACAGAAAAACAAACAAAAGAAACAAAAAAATCTTAGAATTTAGTCAGTTATCCTTTGCACATCTTCTGTGCATACTCTCTACCGGAGCTATGTATATTGCGCTCTTTTGGAATTGCCTACCAAGTATTTTGGATTTCCTTCCACAAATCGGCCAAATTTTTGGGTGTCAGAGCGTCATATGTCGCTTCACATCATTCCATAGGTTCTCAATTGGCTTCTTGGAAACTCCTTTGTAAATATTTACATATACAATGTAAGTATGTACAGTGTACACTGTACACACATACATAAAGTAAGTACTTATTTACAAAGCCTGTATCTACTTCCCGCTATAATATTAGTAAATTATTCCTACAATTTGTGTAATTTAAAATCTCACAGAATTGGCAATAATAACGGGTATTCAAAATATAAATATATACTTCTACTCAGTGATGCCAACTTTTGAAACTCAAAACGCGTAAACATTTTTGAAAAAAGGGCTAAATTGAAAAAAAAAATCCGTTTAAAGCCACATCCTGTTAAAATTTTCGATAAAATGCGAAAAGGCTAAATTATAAAATTTTTCTTTT
This sequence comes from Bellardia pandia, assembly GCA_916048285.2. Classification (NCBI taxonomy): domain Eukaryota; kingdom Metazoa; phylum Arthropoda; class Insecta; order Diptera; family Calliphoridae; genus Bellardia; species Bellardia pandia. Next base: position 54,161,421 of record OU696531.1, read on the forward strand.
AAAAATCACAGCAACAAACATATTTTTATAAAATAATTTATTAGAAAAAAAATTATTACCATGAGATACATATTTCAATTACATTTCATATTATATTTTAATAAATAAAGTACATACCTACGTAGATTAAATACATAGTATTAAAAAGTATACATTTAAAATTGGTAAAATAGGCTACATTTAATGTGTATTAAACTGTTACACGTATTTAATGACATTTTGTTTCTAATTTTATTTTTGAATAAATTCATGACACTAAAACTCCTCTCAACTTCTGCGTTTGAGTACGGATATGTCAATGTGTGTATGACAAAACTGGACAGTTTAAGGCACAGATATAACAGATTTATATAATATATGGTTTAAGGAATGGGTTACTACCAATAACATTATTTCTATATTATTAGATTAAAAGAAGAAAGAGGATGAAAAATCTAAAATGTAGCCATATCAGGCAAAAAGTAATAACGGCCTAAAAGGGCTAAAAGATAATTGTAAAACGTTTCTTTTTTTCGCGTGTTGAGTGACTAAAATCGGGCTAAATCTAGCCCGAAAAGGGCTAAGTTGGCATCACTGCTTCTACTTTTGTGTAAGAAAAACAAAAATAAGAGAATTGTTGTACATATAAGCAGGGCTGCCAGATGAATTTCGGAAAAAATCGTCAAAATCCCGATAAAAAAGAAAAAAATCGTCATTTCGAATTTTAAAAATCGTCAAAAAAATCGGAAAAATAAAAAGTCACTATTTCTAATAGTATTTTGAAATCTTTATTAAAACGAAAACATAAAAATTCAATTTTATATAGTCTCTTGTACAATACATATCAAAATACGTAAATTTTAACTTTTTACATAACAAATCACAAAAAATTTTATGTTAAACACAACTTGTGTAATATTTAATATCTTAGTCCGTTTTCACTTCTATAATTCTCACTCGGCAAGGCAAATATTTTTGGAAGAGAAGGGAAATAAGAACAAAAGGGGTACAAACTTGACGGTACTGTCAATTTTTTTATTTCCTTTTGTTTTTTTTCATGCATGTTGATTTGCATTAAAAAGTACGCAAATTGAATTGACGTGTGTAAATGAAATGACAAGTTCAAAAGAGAATTGAACAAAAACTGGTCTGCTAAAACTGAATAGTGTGAAACAGTATTTTATAAATAAATTGTTGAATTCAGCATATTTTATTAATTCAGGTTAAATTACAATGTCAAAACAATTTATTTTATTATTTTATTAATAACATTTTGAGTATAGAATTCAACATATTTTCAAAGAATTCCGTATTTTTGTTATTTAAATTTATTCGGCTGAATATGCTTTCGACGTTTTGTTAAAATAGGAGAAGTTTTTGTAGAAGAATTTCCCCGTGGAAATTCAGAAATTGTTTCCTCTTAAAACTTTAGTTCATGGAATTCAGTATTTAAAATTGATTTTTATGTTTACACATAAATAAGTAATTTCGACTATCCTGTCTCAATATTATTTGCAATTATTTTACTTGAACTTAACAACAATATTTAAGAAAACACTACTATCACTTAGTTTTGTTTTTGAAATAGTTGTTGTCTCAAAAAAAGAGAGAATTTGGTAACAAAAACATTAATAAAACTAACAATTTATAGAGAAATTTTAATAATTCAGGAAATCGTCATTTTCAATGAAAAAACCGTCAAATCGTCATTTTGCTATTTTTGAAACCAAAAATCGTCAAATCTGGCAGCTATGCATATAAGTATTATTAAATAAGAGAGCACTACAATTAGAAGAGAGTATTACAAATTAATCGTTTAAAAATATAAAATTGTAAAGTTAGATTTACACAATTGAAATTTTCTTCCAAATGCTTCTAACTCGTGTAAACAGCAAAAATTCTATAAAATTTATTTATTTAATAGTTATTAAATAAATAAATTTTGAAGAAAATTCGCTATTAACACGAGTTTTAAGCATTTTGAAGAAAATTTCTATCGTGTAAATCTAGCTTAATATTCCTATGTAATTTTAACAAGCAACAATAAAGAATGCACAAAAAAGGCACACAACAACAATGTACGTTGACGCTGCTGGCTATGTCGTCGTCGTCATTCAAGGCAGAGCTATAAAACGTAAACGTTGTTTGTGGGATTTTGTAGCTGAACAAAAAACCCGAAAACTTAAAACGAAACAGAATTGAAAACAGAAAACTACCTTTTAAACGTTTTAATCAAGTAAACAATGAGAAATAGAACAAGAATTGGTGACGTTTAATATTGGGTTATTACGTTGTTGTTGTTCTCTATACCTGTTTGATAAAACGTTACGTTTATAGGTAGTAGACTTTTACTGTAATACATACATATGTATATATGCATCCATAGGTAATTACAAAAAATTTACCATTTTTTGTACTTGTTGTTGCTTTTATTATTATTATTTCATTTAATTCTTTCGTTTCAGTTACGCTTTTTGTTTTCGTTTTGGTTTTATTTCTGTTACGTTGCCGTTTCAGTTCTTGACAGCTACAGTGTTGCCATAGCACATGCAATTTTTCCCGAATGCGTAATTATTTAATTCATTGAGCCTATGATATATGTACATACAATACGTATCTTTAATTTACTAAATAATGACAAGCAGTAGTGTCGTTAATAATATGTTGCACTACTTATTTTAGCTGAGATTTTACTGGTAATGAAACATTTAACTGGTTATGAAACATTTGTAATTTGTCTTTATAAGTTATCTAACTCGATGGCAACACTATATCTCTCTCTGTGTGTGAGTGCGTTTATTATTGTTTGAATTCTCGTTAAATTTCTTCTCTGCGTTTTCGTTCTCAGTTCGTTTTTTACTCTAAACGTAAACGGTTTATTGGAAAACGTTTTCTTACACCAGAAATTTATTTGTTTTGTGCTGACGCCATGTCCAAAGGAAATAATAATATTAGTGTCAAATTCTTAATACATTTAGTTGGCGAACGTCCCGCTTTGTGGGATAAAACTTCGGAGGATTACAAGGATCGTGCCCTGAAGGAGACATCATGGCGGGAAATCTGCACGTTTGTCAACGAAAACTTCGACAACATGAAACCGACGGCAAAATCAGAATTTAGTAAGTTCTTGTTTAGTTTGTTTTGAATTTTGTTATTCTCTGTTTTGTTTTTTTTTGGTGGTTGTTTATCAGAGATGGCAAAGTCGGTATGATTATACTTTTGCTTGATACACTACGAACATGAAAAGTGTAATGTCATGGCAATTCAATCACCCCATCATGTGAAAAAGGAAAAAATTTCATGTGGAATTTTTATTCACGATAGGGATGATAATGTTTAAATGTGTACAAGTAATTTTAATTTTTAAATTATACATATGTTACATACATACATTTAGGAGATAAATTATCAAAAAAGAAACAGTTACGTTAATTAGCTATAATACAATAATTTAATTATAAGTACTGTCAATAATATTATATTTGAAAAGTTATAGCTCTTAATATTGGTTGGCACATTTTTAAAATACCACACCTGATATGTCTGTAGTGTTGTTGTAACAGCAGTAATTGTTGAGTTGACAGCCCTTGGCCGAGTGATATCGGGTCATTCCGGTGCGTATAACCGGCTGTCGTGGGAATGATGTCAATGGAATGTCTGTATTGTTGTTATTTTCGGTACAACAGTATTTTTCTATAGAAACATGTTCATAATAACAGTTTTTTTTTATAGAAAAATATTATGTAGGTATAACAGCTTTTTTTCAATATAGTTTTATACAAAAAATGTTTCTATAGAAAAATGTGCAGTATATGTAACAGTTTTTTTTTAGAAAATTGTTCAGTATAACAGCTTCTCCATAGAAGAATGATCAGAATAACAGTTTTTTCTATAGAAAATGTTATGTATAACATTTTTTTCTATAGAAAATTTTTAAGTATAACAGTTTTTCTATAGAAAAATTTTCAGTATAACAGTTTTTTCTACAGAAAAATGTTTAGTATAACAGTTTTTTTTAGAAAAATGTTCAGTATAACAGTTTTTTTTTTCTATAAAAAATTTTTAAGTATAGCAGTTTTTCTATAGAAAAATTTTCAGTATAACAGTTTTTTCTACAGAAAAATGTTTAGTATAACAGTTTTTGTAGAAAAAATGTTCAGTATAACAGTTTTTTTCTATAAAAAATTATTAATATGTGTAACAGTTTTTTTTATAGAAAATGTTATGTATAACAGTTTTTTTTTTTTTCTATAGAAGAAAGATCAGTACCTATAGCAATTTTTTTTATAGAAAAATGTTCAGTCAACAGTTTCAGTTCAGTTGAATTTGCGTACAACCATTTTTTCTAAAACATTGTGGAATTAGTTCTACTATGCATATACATACATACAGATTTTTAGATTTTCTCTTTTCCCTTTAAGCTCGAATGATTACAAGAAAATGGACACACATACGTGATTCCTGGGTCAAATCGATGAAATACGGTTACGATGAAATTACCAAGGAACCTCCAAAACCATACATCTATCACAATGAAATGAAATTTATGCAAAAGATATTGAAATGCAAGCCACTACGCTACAATCTTAATATGTCCCAAATAAGCAACATGCATTTTGAGGAATTTTATAAGGACAAAAATGATACACAAAACAGCAATGAGGCCTCCAATGACATGGAGCCGAATGAAGCGGAAGAAGAGTATGTAAATACGGAACACTTAAAACAAGAACCGAATGAAAACCAGCATATAATAATAAATGAGGCTGCCGATATGGAAGATGCTGAAGATGATTGGCCTTTAGATAAAACTTTAATAACACCGATGATGGAAGATAAGAAGGAGCTGAAAGTCACAACGCCACCGGTTAAAAAGAAACGTACTAGCATTTTTAAAAGTTCATGCAATGAAGATGAATCTGTGAGTCAACCGGATGTAGTGCGGCCCGCCTTCACTCTAATGAATGGCGATAAATATGCATATGAAAATCGTCATTGGAATTTCTTTAAGGGTATTTTACCCTCAGTCAGTGGTTTGGATGAGGATCATGTTTTGCAATTTCAATCGGGTGTCATTGCGCTGCTACAAAAGTTGCGTGAATCACAAAAAACTAAAAACAAAATAAACTCTAAGCGAGTGTCTTCGCATTCTTTGTTTAGAGGCAGTGGTAGAAAACGCCGTAATTCCAATGATGACGACTACGACTGGCCCATTTATAATGTGAAAGTAAATTATCAAAACGAACCAAGAAGATCGACCAGAACTAATGCTGATCCTATAGCAGCCGAGAATATGCACTCGGACAATGAATATTGTTCGGATAATTAATGTTTTATGTTTAATGTTATGTTTATGTATGTATGATTGCATATTTATGTAGATTGTATTTAATGGATATTTTGTATTCTTTAATTTAAAACAATTTTAAATAATATTTATTTTTTATTACAAAATAATTTGAAATTGGTCCCATAAAGATGACCCCTATAACTCCGGTAGTTCTTGAATGATAGAGCTGAAAATTTGGGTCTGAACTACTATCCAATAGTACTAACCTTGGTGCAAATTTCATCCAAATCGGAAGAAATCGATTTTAAAAATTGGGTCACTTGACGTGAAATTGCCCATATGTATATATGTATGTATGTCCTATAAAGCTATTTATATATTGTAAATTAAAGCTTGTTTCTAAAGTTACAATTTGAAATAATTAGATTGAATAATTAGTTTCAAAACTGTTAATAAGAATTTGTGTTTGAAAGTGAAAATTTAAAACAAAAAGCATTGATTTCAACGCCAAAGAATAACGAATGCTGGCTGCTGTGATACTAATATCTTTTTTACTGGGTAAAAAAAAACAGATAAACTTCACTACTCGCAATTAAAAGCATAAACAGTTGCTCACAGCTTATTTTATGCAGTGCATTTTTTGTTTTCAAAGTAAACTCACAGGAACTTAAAATAAAAATTGGTGTCATTTGAAAAAAGAAATTTTATAGTACAATAAACTAAAAACATTTATTGCAAAAATGTAAAATTTAATATATTAAGACTAAAAAAATACAAGAAAATGCTCGTCTTTTCGCGTCACAGCTTATTTTATTTTGATCCATTGCAAAATTATTTCAATTTTATACGGAGTGTCACGAGTGCCCGATAGTCTAGGCGATAAAGTGCCGGACTATCAGTCAAAGGGTTGCAGGTTCGATTCCTGCTAAAGACTCTGGGTGTTTTTCTGCAGATAAGCCAAAAGCTTCGCAGTTTGTGTTTGTTATTTAAAAAAAAAAAAAAAATTGGTAGTCTAGGCCAAGGCTGATCGCTATTTGAATGACTTCCGTTGAAGACCTGTTAGAGGAATGGCTAAGTAATGCCTTTTGGTATGAGTACGTAGGTAATCCCATTAAAATACCAATTTACAGTTATACATTCATACATATGTATATAAGAAAAATCTATTCTTAATTATGATTAATTATGTTTTTCTCATTGACATTTTCTGTGTCCTTCCCTTCTATTTATTTACTCTATAGTTATTGCGTATAACAATATAACTTATTTAAAAACAATTTGTTTAATGCATTAAAACTTAAAACAAATATTTTTATTTATGAAAATAATAAACGCAATTTTTTATTGCTCTTTTATTTAAACAACAAATTTTAATAAATACCGTAATGAGCATTAATAAACTTAATTGTCAGTGTTCAAATATATTACACATACATACATACATTAGTATGTGATTGGAATTTTTGGCATGGTGAAAAGATTTTTACCACATCATTATCATTCTATAAGGTTTTTCATCAGGCTTGCAGCATGTGCAAAAAAGCAGCATCCCTTTATTTAAAAACAGGACATAAAAGAGAACGAAAAATATTCCTTTACAATGTGCTCACATTAACACACACTCACACGCAAAAGTTTTCTGTGTATATATACATATGTGTGTGTGTTTAATTGTCCTGTAGCTCTAGGAGATTATGTATATACATATTTCTTGTTTGCTCTTATTTCTGTTTTTGGCCACTTTCGGGATTTTATTCGCGCCTGTTAAAACCTCATGTACATTTTCACACACGCACAAACGTCTAGCGTTGAATTAAATGTGTGTAAGTGTTTTATTTTATACAATACATGTTCATGCATGTGCATATATTGTATATATACAGGTCAATTAAAAAAAACGTACACCAGTTTTTTTTTTTTGCTTATTTTTAAAGTTTTTTCAATTCGCCTGTAAGAGTGGCCAATTTATGTTGATGAAGAATCCGGTGGTACTTTTAGGCTCTCAAAAACTCAATATTTTTGGATTTTTTTAGGTTTTCTATGATTTTTATCTTGATCGTCACACACCAAATAATATATAAAAAATCGCTAAAAATATTATAACATATATAACATATATTATTATAACAAAAATATTTGAAATTCAAGTTTACTACGATCTTCTTTTGTTTCTTAAGATTGACTTTTGCGAAAATCACCTTTTCGATTATAAACACAAAATTACAACTCACCTTGATTTTTAATTTTTTTTAAGTGACTAGTTATTTTAAAATTTTAAGATGAAAATATGTAAATTTCTGTTAAAAAAAGAATTGAACTTGAGGTTACTTGTATTTAAAAAAAACTGCAATTATAAGCGTTTTAAGGAAAAAAAACTAAGTGTGACGCTCAAGATATTTTGTGACGATCAAGAGATTTTGTTGCACGTAAACAAGAAATAATGACAAATCTAAAGTTCAAGGAAAAAAAGTTTATTCTTTTACAAAAAGTAAATAAAAAAAAACAAAAATTCTTCAAAAAACAAAAATTTTTAAACAAAACTAAACATGTACATATTCTTTGATGTCTTTAACAAAAATGAAAAAAAACTTCAAGAAACTTATACACATATGTAAATATTTGACACAAAACAATAAGTTAACTTAATTTAATTTATAAATTTATTTTTACCAATTTCGAATTAGGTTTGTGGCAAAAACAGAATCAGTCAGTAACAATAAAAATTAAACTCAAATATACCACGATTATACCTTTCATTCTTCTTTCTTTTATATTCGTCATTACGCGCTTTATCGAGCTTTATTTTCTCTCAATATCACCGTGCTCTTTCAGCCGCCGTTAATTTTATTGTTTTACTCTTAAGCATTTTAAGCTATGAAGCAATATATTTCAAAAGTGATGCTCATGAAATATTTGCTTATTTTGTTTATTTTTCGTAGGCAATTTATTACTTAAATTCACAAATTATAAAAAAATGAGTTGAAAACAATCATTGCCAACTTAAATTTTTTACATTTAATATATTCACTTAAACAAAAATTAGCGTGACACTCATGAAATTTTATCGCGCCCTTACCATGGTGTTAATAAAAAACTAAGCAAATTCACACTTTTTTAATAGATTTTTTTTCGCTTTTTTCACTTTTTTAATAGATTTTTTTCGCTTTATCACTTTTGTAATAATTAAAGTTTGTACTTTCCTTACGTTATTTACTTCATTTAAATGCAAATTAAAAACTATTAATATTACTTGATTTATAAAAAAGTGACGCTCAATGAAAATTGTGGGTACAACCTTCTTTGCAATGCCAAATTCGCACTAAGTAAGTTTTGACGACTATAACAAATCAAAACACAAAAAAAAAAAAACGCAATAATTCGAAAACTGTTATTAAATGCTGCATATTTACTTTTTTCTTGATTTTAATTTATTTTGTTTACTAAAAATTCTAACGGGGACAAAAAAACAAACATACAAATTTGAGAATTATGTTTTTTTTGTTACATATTTTTTTTTTACCTAAAATAGTAGTGTAAAGTGCGGGGACACAAAAATTGCGTTTTTTTTTTAATTGACCCATACTGGTAAAATATGCATAAGTACCCAGCATGAAAAAGATGCCGCAACGAGGCCTTCCTAAAAGCCTTATTTTGCAGACACAGGGGCAACCAGCCACATGGCAAAATCATTTCAATTTTATACGGCGTGTCAATGGTAGTCTAGGCCAAGGCTGAAGGCTATTTCAATCGTGTTTTCATGGAATTTACAATAGGTTCAGTCAGATCTTTAGTAATCTTGCCGCTCTCTTCCGTTAAAGCGGTTCGGAGTTGGTCTTTGGATGTAATGCTTCTTTTTCTGATGTTTCTGTCTAAAATTTCCCTCAGGCGCTGGAGATAGCGGAGGTGAATTTAATTATTGTACAATAGCCACTCCTTGATAATTTTGACGCTGTGTTTTGGGTTGTTGTCTTGCTGCCAAACCAATGGCGTTTCAAGACCTAAATTTTCAGCACTTACTTTCAAATTGTCCTTTAAAATTCGTAAGTTTTCAATGAATACAATATTACTTGGCCTTACAGCTGACATACTATTAAAGACCCACCGCCGTGGTTTACTGTAGCACTAAGGTGCTGTGGAAGCAGCTCACAATTTTTTGTTCTCCAGACCTTTCCTTTCTTTATTTTTACCCAAAAATCTCAAATTTACTCTCATCGCAAAATATTACATTATTCCAGAAATAAGAGATTTAATTTTCAGAAAGTCACAAAAACTTACTCCCAACAATTTTGTTTTAAAGGGAATGGGATGATCTTCTTAAGTGAAATACATATCTCACGATTCAATTATACACAGAAGTAAGTTTCCTTGTGCTTTTGGAGTCACAGCTGGAGATACGATTGAAGTTTATAATAGACTATATAAAAACCTATAATTAAAAGGGTCCAAGAGGTGAATATTGGAATAACATGAAAGTTTTAACTTTTTGCTTGTTGATATATCAGTAGTAGAAGCTTTGACAATTGTTGCAATGTATACAGTTTCGTTCAAAAATTCGGAATGAAAATGGTGGATCTGTAAAAGCTTCATTAGTTAAAATTCGTGACAATTTCGTTCTTCTGAGACCATTATTAACAATTTGTTTGTTAAAATTAGCGTATTTTGGCTTCTGAAAATCCAAGAGAAATTCTTGAGAAGCCTTTGCCTGCTAAACGTGTCACTGTATGATATGTAATTTTAAGACTTGACTAAACCAGTTTTTTTTTATAAAATTCGGTTAATGTGGTGGACTATTGCCCATTTGTAATTGCCAAACCTTACTCTTACCAATACAATTAAATTTTGAAACTTTTTTATATAAATTATTTGTTTTATTATATTTTGTTTTGAAAGTTAAAGTTCGTTAAATGTGATCGGATGAATGTAATCGAATGGGTAAAATTATCATATGCAACTTTTCATTAATGATTTGACACTCTGTACATAAACAGGTACATAAACATATTCCTCTGAAAATTTACAATTCATTCTCCAATCGGACAAGCATGGGCCCCAGTAAATACTAAACAAATTCAAACTGTAGTTAAAGAGCAAAACAAATTGTCTGCAAACAATATAAAAGAACAGGCCACAACTAGCCAAACTATAAAGTGTGAACAATAAAGGCAATAAAGAAGTCATCAATGGAATAAAGTCCAAACGGAAACTGAAAATATTATACGAGTAAGTGCGAATGTGAGTAACAGCCCTGAGTAAGTTAAAGAAATGCAGTGAAAAGCTAGTTCACCACAGGGCATGCACATAATTTGAGCATTGCAATAAAAAGGAAAACAATGACTGCAACAACAAATACCCTGCAAAGTTGGCAAATGCCAATTTTAAGTCGTGAATCTTAATCTTTATTATAGGTATAAGTTAATTACTAATTTAATGCCAGTAATTTTAGATTGACAACAAAATAAAAATAAAACAAAAAACTTAAAGCTAAATATAAAAAAGATCAGTGTATAGCCGAGTGTTTACAACGTCTGACTATGTTGTATCAACACAAATTTACACACAAAATGAGAAATATTAAAATAAATTCGCCGTTTGAAAGCTTGTAAGTAGATTAGCGGGTAACCAGTGCTGACTAATAACCATCTCAACAACTCTAGTTACTTGGTTTGCCTATAAAATAGAATAAATACTTATACTAATACACCAGTGAGTGCGCTAAACACACAAAAAATCATTACAGTTATAAACCAAATTATCCAACAATAACAAAAAACAAACTAAAATATAAAAGAAAACTTCTACTGGCTGTAAACGAGCCAAAAACGACAACGACATAATTTAACAGCAATAACAAAAGAAAAATGTACTTCTTGTTTTCCTCTCCCGTTCTTTGTGTATCGAACAGTGTTGTCAGTGAAATTTCGAGAAAGATACATTTTAGTTTCCAAAAAGATACATTTTTTCCCCGAAAAGATACATTTTGAAAAAAAAAATTTCAAAATTCATTTTTAACATTTATTAACATAACATTTTTATTTCATATTTTATGAATATTGTAAAGAAAATGATATATTAATTCATTTTTATATTTATTGAAGTCATAAATATTAGGTATGTAATTTTTAAAAATACAGTAAGCAAACTTTAAAATTAATTATATGTAACTGTAATCTTTGGATGTTATCAAAACAAATTAATTTTTGTAAAAATTAATATACGAGTTAAGTCGTTTGTACTGATTTGTTTTAAAACTTCAATATAAAATGATTGGCAATTTTTTTAGTAAATCATATTTCTTATGCTGATCTTCTATTAGGGTAGCAAGCGAAGTATGAGCTAAAACACCTGAATAAATTTTTTCAATTGGTAAGAAATAATTTGGATTTGAAAATTCTATTTTCAAAGCATCTGTTGCCTTTACATAGTTAAATTCTAAATAGTTGCTAGCAATTCTTTTAATTAATTTTTCAACTTCAGATTGCAAAATGTGTAGACGAGGCTTTTCCGCCTGGAATATTAGATTCAAATCGTTTAAAAGTTCCAAGTGTATGACATAAATTCCAAATAAAGTTTTGTAATGTCATCAGCGTTGTCAACTTGGTGCGTTTCGCACCATTTTTGGTGGTTTTTTAAATTTTTGGTGCGAAAAATTCTTTAGTTAGTGCGCGGTGCGCTTTTTTTTTAATTTTAGTGCGTTTTTTAATTTTTGGTGGCACCAAAGCATTTTCAACACAACTTTTTGTTTTAGTGTGAGAAAAAATCTTTCTACAATAAAACACACCTGTTTTTTTCGAAAATGTGATGAAATCTTTATTTTTACTAATTTTTAATTGCATTTTTTTAATAATTCATAACGAATGAAATCTATACGATGAAAAAATGTATTTTAAATACGAATGTATGATAAATGAAATCAAATTCTTCAAAAATTTTTGTTTGAAAATCAAATTAACATTTTAAACATGTAAATAAAAATTATTGTATACCTGATGGTTTGGTCTACTGAACTGTAGACGAACAACCAGGGTTAGAGTAGAGTACCAGTGGAATCCTAACAAATTTTATTGGAAAAAATCAAATAGAAGTACTTTAACTAGAAAACAAAAATATATAAAAAAAGTACCAAATATGTACTGAAATTAGCTTTTTTTACCAATTAGTACTTTAGTTCCGAATATCATATTGTGAGTTAAATTTTGAGTGGTTAAATGTTTATTTTATCTTTATTAGCTCATTTATTAAAAAAGGCTTTTACTATTATTACTTTTACTAATAATCGTTGAAAATGTTTTTTATTGAATTTATGATATTAAAAAAATTCAAATTAATTCAATAAATATTTAAAACAAAAACGAAATTCTTAACTTGGTGCGTTTTTTGTTTGTAAATGGTGCGCTTTTTTCTCCATTTTGGTGCGTTTGGAAATTTCAAAGTTGACAACGCTGAATGTCATTACTCAAAAAAATATTTTATTTTTGTACATTTTTCGTACAAATTCAACAGATACGAAAAATGTCAGGATTATACGTGGTACCTGAAGTCATCAAAAGATACGAAAAATGTATCTTTCGTATCCTAATGGCATCACTGGTATCGAAATAAACTCATTATTTTCTCTCTTTTTCCCAGTTATTTACAAAAAATAAAAAACACTCTAGACTTCTGAAACAACGAGGAGAATGAGAAGGACCGCACAAACACTTGCAAAAGTACCAAACAGCCGTTTTTGTCTCTCTTAAATTGGGGTGATTAACTCCCCATTGTGTTTGTGTTTGTAGGAATCTGTTAGACTAAGTGTGAGTTTGAGGTACATACTTTCTTTGTGGCAATGTTGGAAAAAGGAAACATTTATAAATGTTTTTGTTTTTTTTTTTACTTTCGATTTGTGTCGACATTTGTTGACGCCACCATATAATATCTAGTAAAGATGTACGTACATACGAGTATGTATGTGCAACTACATACATATTTACAAATAATTGAGCTTAAAATAAATGTTAGCAGATCAATGTTTTGCTTCTCTTTTATTACAATAACTATTTAGTAAATTCTTTAAAAATCTTAGAAAACTTGTTAATGCCATTAATGAGCAATTTATTATACTTTAAATTTTCATTTACTTTAAGGGTTTTCTTTAATTTTATTAACTACTTGGTAAAAGTTCTTTGCGGCAAATTTGTCAGACTGTAGATATCCATTTACATTATTGTTACACAAAGTTTATTATAGTAAGTACTATTTATTTGGTACCCGATTTATCTCACGAATCGCATTTATAATTAGATAATATATTAAAAGATACGGATATCCTTAATATATATTCAATAAAAATGTCTAAAACAATGAAATAGATGTTGAAAAATAAGAATATTTAAGTCAAGCCTATCGCAGAGTATAAACTAACAGATACTTATAAAGCAGAAAATCCTAGCGGGAAAAATTGCAAGTGCTTCCATTTGCAGGCCTTCCAGAAGACCAGTTTACACATTATAAAAGATTCGATACTCATTCCACTATGCCTTCTCTCCGAATGCCTTCTAGAAGGCGTTTGATTCACATACTAAATTGCATTTCAAAAGAATGTCAATAAATCGTGATTTCAATTGAAAATACGAATGATTTTGCAATTATTCCTGTATATCGTCACTACAACAACAAACATTATTTTTCTCACTTTGTTATACGAGTAATAAAAATGAATAAAGAGAGCGTCTATATATTTAGTTTTTTTTTTTTGAAAGTTTACTGTATATATACATGGGATTTTTTATTTAATTAATATAAATTAATTTAAAATTCATTTAAAACCCTTCTTTTATTTAAAATCCCTTCTTTTACTTTTCTCAATGTTATTACATATTAATTTAGTAGACCTTTAATTACGCCTTGTATGAGGCATTGGTAGAAGTACCAATTGCCCTTCTCAAGTAGGGCTTCTAGCAGGCATCTCACCAGCAGCGAATAGGCAAGGCCTTGACTAACAATGGCACGCCATGTAAAATTGTGACTGCCAAAGAAGGCCTATTTACAGCATCCTTTTCCCGCTGGGATTGTAAGGGCACATATTTTAAAAAATTCTATACTTACTGCACACAGTCTTCTCTCAGAAAATGTTACAGAAAGTCTTCTAAAAATGTCTTTATTTAAAAATCAAACATAAATGGTTTTACAACTAATCGAATATGTGTCGCTATAGTCTACAACAATACAAGTTACATATATTGCTCTCTTTATATCACGAATAAAAACATGAATAAATAAACCGTTCTATAAAACCAGTACAAAATCAGAAATAAAGATATTTTTTATATTGTATAATGCTGTATTTATAAGTAATAGGGATCCCCTAATAGACCCCTTAAAACCTTTAATTATGATTTTTTCCAGGCATTTTATAGGAGTTCATTAAATTAGGTCTTCTTATGTACAGCTACGTGCAACTAATTAAGGACATTATACTAACATGTCAGCTTTAAGCAAATAATACGAAATTTTTAATTATCTTCTTAAAATTTGTCGTAGTTTAGTCAAGTTAGCTTTTAGTCCTAGAAAATAACTTCATATTGTGTCAAATTAATTATTTTCAAATAAGATTGATATCAGTCTTGCAAATAATTGAGGGCATACGACAAATTTTACAAAAAAAAAAAATGTTTATTTTGTATCAATATTTTGTTGCAAATCCATTGTAATCGATAACAGCTTGACATCTGCGAGACATTGAGGTCAGTAAATTTTTACATACACTACTAGGATTGGCTTCCTAAGCGTTCTTTGTTTCGGCAAAGACAGTAATACCATTGCTTATTTTTACAGAGCTTACTTTGTTTTTTTTTTAAATATAATTAACAAACACAAACTGCGAAACCTTTTGGCCTATTTGCAGAAAACACCCTGAGTTTTTGGCGGGAATTGAACCCGCAACCCTCTGACTGATAGTCCGACACACTATCGCTGGTCTATTGGGCACAATTTGCCATAAGTTTTCAATCGCCTTGACTACCGATGACAAGCCGAGTAAAATTTAAACGATTTTATAATGCGGCTTGTCCTTGTGCTATTTACTGCATATTTTTCCGCTTTCAGAATTTTAGATCAAAAAATTACCTACGAGTTGCTTGCATTAAAACATTTTCTTATGCCTGATTAATTAACAATTGCTCGCCGAAGCTTATGGTGAATTTGTTCCATTGGTTTCAATGTGCCAGAATTGTTTCGATTTTGCCACGGAAGGCCAGCCAAAAAAAAAAAAACTCTGAATACCAAGAATTGGAGCCATTACTCCATGAAGTTTTTTGTCAAACTCAACAAGAGCTTGCAAAGTCATTGGGAGTTACTCAAGCAGCAATTTCAAAGCGTTTGCTATCAGCAGGATTAATCCAATGAGAAATTGGAAATTGGTACCAGACAAGAAAGCATAGTACTCCATCGTGACAAAGCTGGCTAACATGTTGCAATACCTGTTAAAAACTATTTAGAAAGAAGTGGATGAGAAGTTTTGGCAATAAGTATGCCCAGCAGGTGGAGCAAAATGTTGTGCAACAGTTAATGCGATCCATCAAATCAAAAACATGGAATTTTATATGAGGAAATGCAGATTAGTTTCCTTTAATTTTTTCTTTAATATTTATCAATTTGTCACTTTTTGTTACATAATAATTAAAACATTTATGCGACCGGATTTTATGTGAACATCACTTTTTGACAAATCTCAAATTTAACATTTTCAAAATATTTTTTATAAGAAATTTTAAACAATAAATTTAATTTTTCTCCAATAAATACTAAATAAGGATTAAACGTGACAATTGTAGCTCTTTGCATTAGCAAGGACAACGACGGATTCAGAGGAAATTTAGATTTTTAATTATTGCTATTAAAGATGTTGTAATGTTTTCTTATTTTGATTACACCAATATCTCAGGATTAAGTTCCAAAAAAAAAAAAAAAAAACACGGCGCAAATTGAAACGACAACAAAGTGAATAAAGATTTTCTATAGCAAAGCATGTGAAGATCGAAGATACAGACGTTCTAGGTTTACGAAAATACTAAGTTGGCTTTATTTCACAAAAAATTGGTCCATTGCTTGCAGAACATCATTTTTTTTTTCAACGTAAAATAAATTTCCTTGTAACAATTGTCTGTATTACTACCACTAACATTATCATTGGATAATGCTTTACTTTTTATGTCATCAAAGAAACTTTTTGTTTTTATCTGAAATAGACTCAATTTCGATAATCAAAGCACTTCTTGTACAGGTAATCGTTTTATAATATTGTCTTTCATACAATATATAAAATACTAATAAAATTTGCACTACTACTACATTTACACCCACGCAAAATCTAGTAGATTTTAATTAAAATCTTAAAGAAAATTGTTGGCGTTTACTTTTTGACATATTGTTGAATTTCATTTTCATAATAAAAACAGCTGATTGAAAAAGAAAATAAATTATATTGTAAACTTTTAGTAACAAAAATGGAGAGACAAAAACAAATTTTATTGTATTTTACATCCAGATCTGAAAAAAAATAATCGGAATTTACATTTTTGCGTAAAACAACAACAGCATTTGTTAAACATAAGGTTTCACAAACTTCTGCAAATGTACTACACGCTATTATTATATAGGAGGTTGGAATGGACACACCTAAGTATGGGAAATAAGTTGGCGTAATTTAACTAAATACGTTTATATTATAGACTCGCCAGGGCTCGTTTTATGAGGAAGATGTGCTTATTATGCCAGAAGAAATGTTCATAGAAAATTTTCGAATGAGCCGGCAAACATTTCAAGCGCTGTGTTTGAAATTGACGTCAATGACAAAAACAGACAAAACAAAGAAATGTTTATTTATTTATTTAGTATACGCTGTAGTTTGCTGCAAATTTATTTTATATCCCGCTCTTTTTATTTATTTTTGTAGAACTGTCAAATTTTTCCTGTTCAGTGCTGTATTTTTTAGTACTTTAGTATCAAATTCAGAGTTGTATTGCAAGATTTTGTGAGATTTTGCTAAAATCTCGTGACGAACTAGATATTGTTTTGTATGGGAAATCTAGTAGAAATGAACAAGATTTCGCTCAAAATCCCCTAAGTACTAGATTTCGCGTAGGTGTAAATGTAGTATAATACTGAATAGAAAATACAGAATTAGGATATGCTAGTCCAGTGTAGTTTTTGTATTTCTTATTACGTTTAGGTGGAGGGTATTATTAACTTATTTTCTTTAAAAAAAAAGTAGGGAACTTCGAAATGTATCACTCTTTATAAGATCCAAAAGAAGCCGAATGTCTTAGCTGTATTAAACATTTCTTAATACCACTTAATTTCTTACAGTGTAGTGACACAGGAAGTAACAAAAATTTCTTTAAATAAAATAAAACAAATACATATGTATAAAAGTATAAGAAATAATAAAATAAAGCTTAAGTAACAGCCACAACACAGCAGGAAATAACTGAAAGCAGTAAAAGCAAATTATTTCAATCGATGTTTAAGTTTTCCATTATTTTCCATAACTTTTTTCTTCAACTAAATAAACAACTATTTTAAAACATTTTTATGTACATTTACTAGCTGAACCCGGCGTGCTTCGCTACCCCCCTTTAAGGTAAAATCTTTAGTAAAAGTTGTAAAAAAGAAGGTGCAGAAGTCTGCATGGTCGAAAAATATTATCATGTATTAAGTAGTCCGGAGTCAAAGCTGCACACTGTGAAAATTTAAGATCGGTTAACAAGTCCAGCCTCTAATATATCGCAATCAAAGGGGCGTGTTCCTCCCACTTTTTATTTGGTACTTATTTCTATTCATGCCAATATCATAGATAGCATATACTGCCGCTGTTGGTCAAAAAATGCCCAAGATATGGCGAACAAAATTTTTGGGTTATAGGGGCGAGGCCACACCCCTTTGTCCACTCACAACTTTATATAGTCAAGAATTTATTATTGCATAAGAATATCATATTGTGAAAATTTAATGACGATCGGTCCAAAAGTTAAGACTATATTACGATTTTTAATTTTCCTAAAAAGGGTGGGACACGCACCCACTTTTCTCCTGGTACGTATTTCTAATTATGCCAATATCATATGTAACAAATATCATCGACATAGGTAAAAAAAATGCCAAAATATGGGGATTAAATTTTTTGGGTTTGTCCAATCAAAACTTCATTCCAGAGTCACAGTACCATGCTGTGAAAATTTCAGTAAGATCGGTACAAGGGTTTGGTCTCAAGCATAAACATACAGACAGACAGACATTAATTTTAATATATGTATAGCACTAGGGTGCACTATACATAAAGAACAACAAATGTTCGTTTTGTTGTTACATTTTCAAAGATTTTAGCAAATTATTCAAACATTACTACTTTACTTGTAAAACCCCGTAATAAGACTACTCGTATAGCATGCTCTATTTGTTATACAATCTGTATGTATGTTAGTTTCCCTTTGTTATAACTGTGTGTGTCTGTAGTTTTATAAATTTGTTTATATTTTTACTTATTTTATTCTGAAACTTTTTTCCGTAAAAGTTTTGTCAGCCAACAAACAACATGCAATGTTAAAAACAAATAAAAATAAAAACTATTTTCTTTATTTTTTTCCCTATATCTACCAAAACTATTTATTTTATCGTATTCTTTGTTTTTTTTTTCTTAAGTTTTGGCTTGCCGGAAAATGTTAGTGTAATTTCAGGCAAATTTAAAAATGTAAAAAACAGTATTAAAAGTACTGGGTTGGGTGTTTAGTAACTTTGTCAAGCAAAATCCATGGAATATTAAGAAAGAAAAAAAAAAATAGAAATAAAAATGTTATACTTTGTTTGGTTAAGGAATTAAGAAAGTTGATTTTTTTTTCTGGATATTTTTCTTTATTTTGCCACCTTTACATAAGTTTAAATTATGGGGTGTTGAAAGTTGCTAAGCACTTAGCGGATGTTATCAAAGCTGGTAGCTATTTAAAAATTGCAGAATTTATCAGTACAGTTTATTATTGTTAATTTTTGTTTTATTTTTTAAATTATTTTTCAAAATTTAACTTTAATTTAGCAAAAATTTAAAAAGTACAAATAATTATTTTTAGTAGGTCCGCACAGTGGGTCAGAATCTACATTTTTTGGTTTTAAATGTGCCATTTTTAAACGACTGGTTTGATCAATATAAAACTTTACGTAAGCGTTACCAAGGAATATTAAAGTTTAGGTTTTGTAAATGGAAAAGTAGTGCAAGTTTTTCATGTAATTTTTTTTTCGTTTTTTATCGGTTTTCAAAGATTTTTATGCCCTATAGTTAATGAGTAGGGGAGAGGGGGGGCACGTTTATACCCGGGGCACCTTTGAACTAGGTTGATAAAATCTCAGTTTAACATTTTTTCCGACCCTTAACCGAGTTTTTCACATGGCAACCTAGTTTTCTAGCAACGTCAACAACTTTTGCTAGTTTTTTCAGTCGTCGACCGAATGTAGTTGGATGAACAAGTTTTCGCAGTGCCATGGTTTTTTTTTTTTTGTTTTATTTTTTTTTTGTAAGAGTGTGATAATTTTTGTTCGTGAAAGAAATTAATTGCAGTCCAAAATTCATTTCAAACAAAATTAAGTTAAGTTATTCGATATTTATGTAAAAAAAATAATTATTATAAATTTCCGTGAAATAGCATGCCAGTTCAGGTTTGAACAAAGAAAAAGGGGACA
The DNA here is from genome assembly GCA_916048285.2 of Bellardia pandia. NCBI lineage: Eukaryota > Metazoa > Arthropoda > Insecta > Diptera > Calliphoridae > Bellardia > Bellardia pandia. The sequence continues at coordinate 54,181,396 of OU696531.1, forward strand.
CCTTTGAACATGTTAATTTATCAACCGAAGAACCAAACATTGTTGGTTCTCTCTTATTTTCTGAAAATGACGAATCCAATGCTGATCATGATGCTTTAAAGGAAAATGTAATGTCACCTGAAATCGCAAGGCCTTTTCCGTCTTAGTAATATAAAATTAGTTTTGATCTGAATTTTTTTATTTTTTAATTGTTAATGTTTATGTTTTTCTTAATAAATAAATCGAATTTATTATATATATAAAACATATAACTGCTTATGTTATTTTTGGACATAAGCGCTACAAGAAAAAATTGTCGTTCAAAACTGCCCCAGCCCAGTTCAAAGCTGCCCCGTATGGGGGGGCACATTTGAACACAATAACTTCATCCATTAAAAAAATAAAAAAGAAATATAAATCGAACTAAAAATAAGTTACTTGTAGACTTAAACTAAAGTTTATTTCCATACATATTAGTTAAATTATGTAAAAAGTCAATAATTCAAAAATATAAATTTTTAAATTTTTATGTGGCTTGAAAGCAAAAAGTGTTCTAAAGTGCCCCACTCTCCCCTATATACGTATATAAAAATTTTAATTGGAATGTTTTCATTTACTGGTCCGTTTTTTTTTAAATATCGGCCAGAATTTTGCACCAATTTTGCTCAAACTTAGTTTGTTAGTTAAACAACAAAATTTCCATTCATATGCAGAAAGTTTCCAAAACTTTTGCGTTTTTTTTTTTTTTTGTTTTGGCCAAAAGAATAAAATAATAATAGATAATAAAAATAATAATACATTTTTTGATAATTTTATTTAGGCTCGATTTCATTAAATTTAATTTTCATTAAATCATTATTTTTACTGAAAGTAGGAATTGTTTTTACAACATAAAATCTTATTAAAATTTTATTGATAATTTTTCTTGGCTGAGCTTGAAACATGTAAATTCAACCCAGGTTCGATCCCCAGCACAGCCAAGAAAAATTATCAATACGGTTGTCAGATCTTACAACGTTGTCGAAAAATGTTCAGAAAATGTCTAACAATCAGTCTAACAGCCATTTTCAGTACATTGTAAGACAAAAATATTGTCAGACATCTATCAATCGTGTGAACACATTTGTTTGCCATTGTACGTTTGTTTTAGGACAATTGTCAAACACTTCTAATTGTCGTATGTGCAAAGTTTATTTTCTAAATGCAACTCTGTATACAAATAAATAAATAAATAAACGAACAAAAGTGTGCATTAATAACATTTTGGAAAAAAGTGGAAGAAAATTAAAGAATTAAAGAAAATAAAAAAATGCATAGCCACATATCTATTGTTTCAATTGATTTTAATTGTCTTATTCAGTCGCCAACAGGGTCTGAAGGTAGAATCCGTGTGGTCACATGAAAGTATTATCAAACTTATCGAAAATTGAAGCACGGCAAAGTTTGCGTTGTATATAAACTTCCCAAAGATATTTTATGGCAGGAGATCGCAGATTCCACACAGTTAAATTTAAACGAGTGCAATTCGCTCGTTAGTTCGTAGTTAGATGAATAATTTAGCATAAAAACCTTCCTGCTGTCGCTGAAGCAACCAATCTGTCACTCATACACATACATATATTTATTAACATAAACACAGATTTTTACACTTTAAATATTTGTTAAATCCCTAAGAAACAAAATTTTAATAAATTTTCAGTGATCGGTAACAATTTGAACCAACTCTTTCTGGCCTAAATTGTTTTGTTTAGATAAAGTAATTTGTGATATTTCAATTGAAAAAACAAAACTCTTTAAAGCTTCAAACGAATGCACATTTTAACATTTATGTACACAATTTCTTGCAATCTGTAATATGATTAATGAAATAAAACCGCCATTTTAGCAAAATGTGTTTCAAAATTTTGATAAAAGAATCATAATTCTTCATTTATAATTATCCAATCTTAAGCTAGATTTACACGATTGAAGGTATTTTGAAGGCTTATCAAAATTTTGAAAATTCATTTTGATGTTCTATTTACACGTTTCAAAAATTTCATCAAAATATTCTTTCAATATATTTCAAAATCTTTTGTTAAAATTTGTTGAAGCTAATTTACACTATTGGTAAACTTTTTATATTGAAAATATTGACTTTGATCAGCTGTTTTGCTTCTTTTGTGAATTAATTTATTATTATAAAAAAACAATTAATATGTATGGACGACGACGCAATCATCACAGCATCAACATTTTTACTATTGGAGGAAGAAGTAGCTAATAATAATGCAAAAAAAAAAAAAAACATAAGAAAACAAAAGGAACATACGGTTCGACCTTTTCTTTTGGATGGTTTGTCTATTTTAGGGAGCGATTGATAAGGAATGATCCTGATTTATTATGCAAAAACTTTATGCGAATGTCACCAGACGATTTCATTATTTGCTTAATCTCGTCACCTCATCAATAGAAAAGGCTAATACTAATATGCGGGAATCTTTATGCCCCGGAAAACGCCTGGCAATTACTTTGAGATTTTTAGCGACTGGTGTCAATTACCCAGGTCTGATGTTCTTGTTTAAAAGATCAAGATCATCGATATGCAATATTGTGCCTGAAGTCTGCGCTGCACTAAGTAAAGTATTAAAAGATGAATATTTAAAGGTAAAACCTAATTTATTAAATAAAAAACATATCAAAAACAATATCTATTGGTACAGATACCAGCAATAGAAGAGGAATGGAAGAGTATTTCCCAAAGTATAAATAAAATGTGGAATTTTTCCAAGTTAATCGGGGCATTAGATGTAAAACACATCAATATTATAGCACCAGCACAAATTTTGATCAATAACTTTTGAAGAAATTTTGCTGTTTACACGAGTTTAAAGCATTTTAAAGAGAAATTTTGAAGAAAATTTCAATCGTGTAAATCTAGCTTTACTCTTTTCAATACAATACAAATTTAAATGATTTTCATATAAATTCTTAAATTTTTTTTATTCTGAAAAGCAAAGTTTTCACTGAAAATAGCTTTATTAGATTTGACTAGTTTCCAACCAGAAATCTTAGGATTTTACACATGCATTTTTTGGCTAGAACTTATTAGGTCACTTCTGGTTTTATGTGTAATAACCTTTCCGCCGAATATATTTTGTCTGGCCGGCAAATGAAAAAAACAGTTTTATTCATATTTTCTTTATTTAAAAAAACACTACATTAACGACAACAGTTTGCTAGCCACTATCCCATTTTACTGGCCGGTTTATCTAACTACCAGTCATTTGGGTATAACTTATGTACGACCATAGAAGTAGGTATAATTTTAACCACAAGTATATAACTATTTATAAATGTTTACAACAACTTTAGTATATAGACCTTATTTTATTGTTGCTGCTGTGGCAGCCGAGCTTCCTTCTTTTAACAAATTTCTTTTAAATTATTTAGTTCATATATTTTTCCCCCCCTTTCACTATATACCATGCCACACCACTCTACTCTACTCTACTTTAGGTCTCTTTTAATGCAGCATATTCTTTTATGGTCTGCTTTTTAATGCCAGACATTTTATTTGTGTATACAAATGTTTGTACTTTTGGCTAGAACTTGTAAAAGAACTGAAAGAAAGAAAGAAATAAAGAAAAAAGTTTATACCTTTTGTATTTAGCAAATTTGTAAACCCAACTCTTTAGCATACAAATAGAAGACACTGGGTGGCAGCTGGGTTTTAGTCAGCAAAGGGAGGCCAAAACTCATCATAAGTAAAAGTGCAAGAAAAACTTCTTCTTATTTCAAAAAGTTTTTCTTACGTTTCATTTCAATAAAATCATGCTTGATTTCTTTACATTTCAGTTGCTGTACGTTGTATTTTTTTTACATATATACATACATATGTATATCTTTTTGCTCTTTTTTATTTCTTAAAAAAGTTCTAACAGCAAACGAGTACGAGAAAAACTCGTAGTAGAAAAGTAGAAAATACTTTTGAAGTTTTGTGTCTTAAAGAAAATTGTACCAAAAGCAGGAAAGAAATTGTTTGTTTTCTTATACTTTTTGTTGGAATAAAGTTGTTTGTTAAAATATTTGCGGTTTATCAAAGACATTTAAAAAGTTAATGGGGATAAAAAAAATGGCAGACAAAGGCGTATGAGTGATATTATGATACTCTCTTATAAATAATAAGTATACGTACTGTGGGTTTGGAAAAACATGTAAAGGAAATAAAAGATTTATGGAAATTATTGAAACCTTTGGTAATGGGTTGAAATTACGAGTAATAAACATTTATAAACTAATTACTTTGTTTGAGTATATTTGTAATAAATGTCTGAATTGTTTAAAAATAAAATAAAGTTTTTGAATAAATTTCTTTCAGCGAAATCAGTAGCTGAACCCAGTAACTCCAAGAAAGGATTGGCACAAAACGCTAAAAATAAAGGCAATAAATAAGAAGGAAGAACGATTGGCAATTTCAAAATTTATATATTAATTTTATTAAATTATTTAATATTATTATTCTTATTTAGTATTATCTATATATATAAAAGTGAATGTGTGTCGTTATGTTTATTATTATTAGTTTGAAGTCTATAGACGGCTAAACGGCTGAACCGATTTGCTTGAAATTTTCACAGTATATTTCTGTATGTCTGGAAGGAGCTATAGGCTACTTTTTTTTGGAAATTTTAAGTGGGCGTGGTACCTCCCATACAAAGTTAATTTTAAAAAATACGGGTAGCGAAGCACACCGGGTTTTAGCTAGTAAGTAATAAATTCGAAAAAGAAATGAAAATAGTGCATATGGTAAAAATTGAAACACTTTCTCCTTTGAGTTGGAAATTATTTTTATAGATACCCCACATGCATCCCATTAAGTTACCATAAAGCTCTTAAAGGAAAAGAACTAAGCTTTCTTTGAGCAAAAAAAAAAAACAACAAACCTCCATTAAAAAAAAGAAAAAAATTAGTGGATATGGTAAAATTCAAAAACTTTGTTTTTTGAGTTAAAATATTTTTTATAGATATGCCTCTTGCTACTAAGTGACCACAAAGCTCTTAAAGGAAATGGTCTAAAGTTTCTTTTGAGGAAAAATAAAAAAAACTCCATTTTGAAAAAAAAATAATTAAAAAAAAAAAAAATGGGGAAAAATGAAAATGATACATGTGCCAAATATTGAAAAAACCTATTCTTGAGTTTGAAAATAATTTTTTTGATAGATATCCCACTTGCATCCCATTAAGCGATTATAAAGGCCTTAAAGGAAATTATATAAGCTTTCTTTTGAGGGGGGAAAAAAGGTCCCAAATTTAAAAAAAAATAATTAAAAAAAAAAAATTAAAAAAAAAAATAAAAAAAAAATATTTTTGGAATTATTGAAGAAATAGCTATCTAAAGTTGGACAATTTTGTCTAGGAGCAATAGGTGAAAAGTTACACTCATTTAAAAAAAACCCTGTATGACCAAAATGTCCAACTTTGACCCCCTCTAACTCCGGCAGTTCTTGACTGATAGAGCTGAAAATTTGCATCTGGCCTACTATCTAATAGTACTAACCTTGGTGCAAATTTCATCCAAATCGCAAGACATTGATTTTAAAAGTTGGGTCACTTGACGCGAAATTGCCCATATGTATGTGTGTATATACATAATATATTTACGCATCCGAATATAGCACTCTTAATTGTTTTTCTATAACATAGCCTTATAACATTATATATAACAGCATAAAACAATTTAATGAACCAAATAAACCTTTTATGAACAAAATTTTAATGCTTAAATCGTAAATTTTTACAGTATAAGAAAATATCAATATGTTTAAAAGAACTAAGTTTAATTCAACAATGTTTTTAGCAAATATCCACAAATGCTTGGTTATAAACTGGCTTACTTGCTTTCAAAAATCTTGAACACGAAGCGCATTTTATTGAAAAGATTGTTACAATTTTTGCTTGAAATTTCTTCGCTGTTCACACAGCACAAATAAGAGAGTAACATGAATTGCTAGTACAATCAAGTGTGTACTCGTCTTATCTTCTCATCACCCCGATGTCTAAAAGGTAATTAACTTAAAGGATTGCTTCGTGCAAATTGGTACAAAGCTTTATTTTTTTTTTAAGCCAGATTTTTAATACTTTGTTAAATTCAAAAAACTTTAGAAATTTTCTCTAAATTTTAATATGTAATACCAGAGGGAATTGAATTAACAAATAACTATATAAATTTCTCACAGTTAAAATAAATTTTGATTTCTTCGACCTTTTTTTTCGAGCTCGAAAAAACTTTTTATTTTATCAATTTCTCACAGTTTTTTAAAACGCAATTCTTATCAACAATTTAGTTAATCTCTGCTTAACGGTGGCTGATATAATTAAAGTTATTATAAAGAACTATATGTTACACATATAATTAAATAAATTTACTAACTCATTAAAATTAAACAACATTAAGCCTTTCAATGACGGTGTCATAAGTAATGCGAACATTTAAATAGTTGTGATATTTTGTATTGTATTGTGTTTTCCGATGAATTTTTCTAAATTCATACAATTTGTATGAAATAGCAGCCCAATCACGAATAAAATATCAAAGATATACGACCCAATCATGATTTTTAATTCATGATTGGGTCGTATATCTTTGATATTTTAAGACTGCCTTTTTTAAGATAATTTTAATCATTATGAGAATTTGTATTATCATGATTTTTAATCATGATTATAAAACAAAATATTTATTTAAGCTGTAGCCTGAAAATTTTGAGAAACTTGGAACTAAAATATTTAATAAAATTACTTTTTAAAGAGAATTTCAAACATTGCAAAGAGCTCTACGTACGCATTATTTTTTTTTGAAAATATAAGGAAATATTTTGTAAAGGAAAGGAACTTTTGATTGTGTTCTTTAAATGCCACCGGGAATTACTAGAAGATGGCGCTATTGTATAAATAGAGCAAAGAGAGCCACTCAAAGTTCAGTTTATTGTGAGTCATCCTTGCGTGATCACCGAAGTGTTCTCAAACTGCAATTGAAGTGAGTGTTGAATTAAAGTGTAATAGAGTATTAAAAGACTTAAATTATGTTGTAGATTTGAATAAAATAATGTCTTTAGTGGTTTTTAAAAGCTAAAAGCGTAACAATATTAAAAAATATAAAAAGCTTTAAATATTTGTATAATGAGTTGATGTCTAATTGGTTTCAAAGAAAATTAGTTCCTGATGTCTAAAATTATTATTTTCAGCGAAATTCTAATCGAATATAAATTTAAATGTTGCATATGAAAACGATTAAATATTACATTCTTGAATATTTGGAAATCAATAACTGATTTTATAAAATTCAAAACAAATTTGTTTGGTTAATTTTATATAGAAACAATAAAGACGTACATACACCTGTATTCTATATTTGTAAAATGAAGTGGAAGTGAAATTTTCAATAAGTTTGTGTTGTAAATTTTGTGAAAATGATTTGAAAAGTAAAATATCATTTCTAATTTGGTTCAAACGATTTCTAGAACGCTGTGAAATTGTCTATGTGGAAGTGAAAACGATTTCAGTTTCACTTCATAGTTGAATATAGAACCTTGATGATAGTGGGATGTTTTTGTTATTTTCAATAGCCCGCTTTCACACTCTTCAATTCTGACTCGGCAAGCCAAGTATTTTTGGATGAAAAGGGAGTAGAGAATGAAAGCGGTACAAAGTTGATGGTACTAGTTAATTTTTTTTTTTGTTTTTTTCCTTTGGCAAGAAATGTCAAGTTCAAAAGAGAATTGAAGAAAACCTAGTCAGCTAAAACTGAAGAGTGTGAAACAAGACATACAAATTTTTTAAATTATATTACTGCTTAATATTAGTAAAATTTTCTTTTCAGTTTACATATATATTTATTTAGTGCACAACTTTTATATGTATTGCAAATACAATCATTACTATAAATAGCTTGACAAATCAAGTAAACTAGTAGTTATATGCATAGTTAAATGAGTATGTTGTGTACGTACATTTAGTTTTTTATAAAAACAAATATCTCTATGACTAAAGAAAATCATTAGACACACAGTAACGGGAAGTTTTCAAGCTAACAAATGTCATCATTGCTTCCTAGAGTCAACAAAAAAAAAAACAACAAAAACACAAACCAACCAACACAATCTAAAACTGTAACGACACAGTATAAACAACAAATATGTAAGAATCTAACGAGACTCTATATAGTTTTTATTATATTTTTATATAACCTTTAAATAGGAACACATTTTGTTAATGTGTCTGTCTCTGTGTATGAATACTAACACTAGTGTGCGTGTGTGTCTTTTACATTTTAGTGAATTGGCAACAACACACAGCAACATCAAACATGAGTGTTAGTGTAAATGAAAACAGTAACTGTGGCCAAAATGAACAGGCAAGCAGAAAATTTTAGCCAGCTATTCAATGTTTTATTTTTCGTTTTGTTATGCTTTTTGTTCCCTCTTAAAGTTACAGCCATAATTCATATGAAAAAAAAAGAAATAAATTTAAAAATAATACATCTAGCAGTTGTCGAGAGTAAGAAAAAATAATAATAAAATTTATAAAAAAAAAAGTAAATATAAACACAGGGAGCCCAAGGAACATTTGAAACACGTAGTCACTCAAACTTTAACTAACATACAGAGTTACAGTTACAAGTTACACTCTTAATTCCATTTGTAAATACAGCTACACTAAAGTAAAATACTCAAAAGAGTGTTGCAGACAGTCAAGGGATTGTGGTTTTCCTTTTTAAAGAGATAAAAATTAAAGAATTAATTTTGGTCTAGAGCAACGTTTTGATATAGTTGTATAATTATTAGCAAGTTAATATAACTTGTTTTTGACAGTATAAGATTGACTTATATATTTATCACCTGGGTTCTAAAGTGTGTCCCAACTAGAATGCAATTTTTAAATTTTAACTAAAACACTGATATTAAAAAAAAAAAATCGTGAAACTTTATTATATCGTAAAGTAGACAGAATGAGGTTATGTATGGAATAAGACATCGTGCAGATGGCTGCCGCAGCTTTGCTTGCACACACGCGATCTTTTAATGAAATTTTCAATGACCTTTTTGCATAAATGCTGTGGTATTTCATTAATGCAGCCTCCAATTTCCTCTTTGAAGGCTTGAGTCGTCGTCGGCTTATTCGCGTAAACCATCGACTTCAAAAAACCCCAAAGAAAAAAACCTAAAGGTGTTAAATCGCACGATCTAGGCGGCCAATTCTGGCCTTCAAAACGCGAAATAACACGACCGGGAAATGACCACATGCCCTCCACATTCATTTCTTCAATTCTAGGCAAGAAATAACTGGTTATCATATCACAATACCGAACACCTGTGACTGTTTGCGCTTGACCTGCCTCATTTTCATAAAAAAGGTCCAATGATTCCGCCAGCCCAAAAACCACAACACACTGACACGTTGAGGATGCATTTGCTTCTCGTGAATCACTCTAGGATTTTCCTCACTCCAAATGCGACAATTCTGCCTATTGACGAAGCCATCAAGATGGAAATGGGCCTCGTCACTGAATATGATTTTATTGGCAAAATCAGCATTTTCATGTTGTCTCTCCAATACCCAATTAACGAACTCTCTTCGCTGTCCATGTTCAGCTGGCTTCAGTTCCTGAGTCAATTGAACTTTATATGCATGAAGATGCAAATCTTTCGTCAAAATTAGCTGCATAGTGGATTTGGAGACACCAATTTGCTGAGCTCGGTATCGAATTGAGGTGGATGGTGTTTGAGCGACATCATCACGTACAGCTGTGACATTTTCGGTCGATCGACCTGGTCGAAGGCGCGTTGTTGTCTTTACATCACTAACAGACCCAGTTTCGGCAAATTTATCCATTAATCTCTTTACAGTTGACTTTTTTGGAGCATTATTGTGACCCCAAATTGATCGCAATTTGGGAACTGTAGCCGCAAAACTTTCACCATTTTTGCAAAAGAATTTCACAATGAGAATGCGTTGTTCATTCGTGTAGCGTTCCATTTTTACTAACCTCGTACCGTCTACTAGCAAACAATAACAATTGTTCAAATGTCAAACAATGACACTTCGAATGACGCCAAATATAAAAAATACGTTCTATTTGGGACTTTTGTAAAATGAAGTGAAAGTTAAATTTTCATTAAGTTTGTGTTCTAAATTTTGTGAAAATCATTTGAAAAGTAAAATATTACTTTTAATTTGGTGTATCGTAGACTAAAAGTTTCAGTCGTTTTCTAGAACGCCTTGAAATTGTCTATGCGGAATTGAAAACGAACTCAGTTTCACTTCGTGGTGTAATATAGAAAATGGGCGTATATGTTTGTATGTTAACTTTTTGTAAACCTTCCAATTTTCCACCATATTATGTTAGTAATTTGCTAATATTAAAAAACATTTTTATTTAATTTATTTACGCTGTATATTTATATTTTGTTTAGTTTTCTATAGTAATTAGCTAACTTTAGTTTTAGAAATTAAAATAAGTACACTAAAAACTCATTATTATATTAATAATAAATATAAAAAACAACAACAAATGTTAAATATAAACTAGGGATGTACAAAAAACATCAATGTTTTAAAAACACTCGATGTATTGTGTCGAAACATCGATATAATCCGATGTTTTTTTTTTTTTTTGCTCCTAAACAATCGGAAAACACCGATGTTTTCTTTTGATGCATCGAAATGACAAATTGTATACAGAACGTGTTTATTGGTATATAAACGTGTATACATATCTAACATTTTAGACCCTCGATTCAAAAAAATGCACTTTAATGATGCAATAGCCGTTGTCAATGCTGTATTAAAGATCAAGCAATTAATGAAAAATACTCTTTTGCAAAATGAAGATATTGAATCTGACTCAGAAAAATCCGATGAAACTGAGGATACTTTTTCATTATGGACTAGCCATTATAAACTGGTTCATAGAAATTGGAAAAGCAACAAGACTGAAGATATATTGTCTGATGAACTTTAAGTTTAGTTGAGTACTCCTATTGGAAGACTGAACGAAAAGCCGTTGGATATTTGAAAAGATTATAAATTACAGTTTCCCAAGCTTTACAAGATCGCTTTTAATTACCTTACAATGGTGGGAACATCGGACTCAACCAAGAAACAGATTGAGTGGTGAAAGACTTGGTAAACTTTAATTTCTAAACATTATTGAAAAAAAGTATTGATAGATATAAAATAAATTTAAGATTTTTCGAAAATATAATAATAATAAATAATTAAAAAAAAACAATCGTGTCTAAAAAGAAATATCGATGCAGCATCGAAAAAAACATCGATGTTTTTTTATAGTGTCCATCCCTAATATAAACTATTAGCAGCGCAGAGAAACAATGTTTCCATAATGCAGGAACTTTAAAATAAACAAGTGAGAGTGCTATATTCGGCTGTGCCGAATCTTTAATACCCTCCACCTAAACGAATAAGAAATACAAAAATTACACTGGACTAGAATATCCTTATTCCGTTTATTCAGTATTAGTGCAAATTTTATTAGCATTTTATATATTGTTTGAGAGACAATATTACCTGTTGGTCGTAATTCACTAATGTGATTTTATTTTCAATGTTTTAAACAATTTTATTTTTCGAGATTAAGGTCAGTTTTTATTTTTATTTTTTATTTTTTATTTTTTCCAATATTTCGCTACACAATGTGTAGCATCTTCAGGGAAACAATAACAAAATTAAAAATTAATAAAAATAAAAATATTTTTCAAAAAATAACAGTAATTTGTGTAATATTTAAATTCTGACAATTACTGTTATTTTTTGAAAAATATTTTTATTGTATATTTAATTTTGTTATTGTTTCCCTGAAGATGCTACATATTGTGTAGCGAAATATTGGAAAAAATAAAAAATAAAAATAAAAACTGACCTTAATCTCGTAAAATAAAATTGTTTAAATAATCTTGAGTGTAATTTAACAAACAGAGTATAAAACAGAATATAAAATAGGGTAAGATATAAGGTGAGGCTTTTTTGTTTGAATTTGGTCTCAATAATATTATTTACAAGAAATTTCTAAGTGGCATAGTTGAAGTGGATGAATTATGGACTGATACAAGGTGGCGCAAAAGTAATCCTCCTATCAGAATATGCTATAAATTTTGCGAGGCCCCTAATATCAGTTCTGTTTTGACATTTGTGTAGTAAACACATGCGAAATACACGTTAATAAACAATGTTACGCTACACTGCATATGAGAATATCTCATGTCGAATTTCAATATAATACCGGTATATTTCAGATACATAAATGATCAGTGTAAAATTTTGATATCGGTACCGTTATTTATAAGATTTATGGGGGATACAATCAAATATGGACTGAAATTCACAAAATTCTGCAGAATGTTTTTTGTGTATATGTATGTAAATGATCTGTACAAAGTTTTGATTCGGTACCGATACTGATAAGATATATCGCTGGCTTAACCCTATACCGCATACAACGCCAAATATGGCTTTTTACTTTTATTGTGATTTCTCTTTACGGTAACGGTACTTTTGCAAATGTTTGTCTTATCTATCATTCTTTCTATTTTGTTTTCTTCTGAAATTCAAAGTGTAGTTATTTAAAAACAATATTTGCTTCTTGTTTTTGAAATTTTTGTGCGAGCGTCTCAGTTGTCCTAATAGAAGTGAGTTTTACAGAAGTTTGCCATCAATTTTAAATATAAAAGAAAGGTATTTCTTTTGAAGAAATTTTTTTTTTATGTAAAAAGTTCATTACATTTATAAATAAAACAATAATATTGATGAAAGGTAAGCATTATTAATACTTTTTTTTGCTAAAATTGACGAAGCCATATATGGCCTTCCATGCAGTTATGAATGTACAATAATTTTATGGTAATTTGAAATATACTAATGAAATCGCTGATGGACTTCAAAGTGATGATGAAAATATATCCGATACCGATGAAGAAGAAGTAAGAGTCCCACTTTCTGATCAGGACAACATTTTTGTACCGAAAACTGATGAGAGCGATTTGGAAGACCATTGTGAAAAACCTACTACTTCAAAGAAAAAACAACCTGAAAAACCAAGAGTCAAAATTTGGAAAGAAAGTCATTTGCCTCCGTATTCGAATGAAAACTTTCCATTTCAGGGAAATACGAACCTCCCAAACATTATCGAGGAACTGGACGGACCATCAGAGTTCTTTAATTTTTTTTCAATGACGATTTGATAGAATTCATAGTTGAACAGTCGATGCAAAACTTTCCATTGAATTCCGTTAGAGCTGACGGTATTGGTCATTTTCCCAAATGGATGAAAACGAGACAACTTTGTCAAAATAATTGCTCCTTCCGTTCCTATACTTATTGTGAGAAATGTGAAGTATTTTTGTGCTACAATGATAAGAGAAACTGTTTTACAAGTTTTCACACTGATGCATAGAAAACCATATATGGCAATTAGAAAATACCTCTGAATACATACAAAGCCATATATGGCTTATTTTTTTTTTCTCGTAAAATATCCAATTATAAAAATTTTTTCTTTCTAAAATATTTAAATACATCCTAAATAAACAAAAATTTGTGGTCTAAAATTTTTTTTTTCATTAAAAAATCGATGCTCATGCAGTAGAGGGTTAACATGTAAAGGCTCTAAGTCCACTTTATTTAGAAATTGAGATGAGATTTTAATGCAGTTGTGTCCAATAAGTAAAAATACATCGATTACAAAAAAAAAAAATACAGTTATCTCATTTGTTGTTGTTGTTTTGTAGTGATGAGTAAAGGCGCTAAGTCCAATTTATCACATCTTTGTGTAATATCTCACTTCTTCCAATGTTGACATATCAACTGTTTCGCGCGGAATAGTCTGAGAGTTCAACCAATTGACATAATACTATTTCTCATTGGCTACACTCTCGTTGTTTTGAGTGTCAACACCATTGACAGTCATGACATTAATCGTCATAATGTTACTTATTTGAATCATTAATTTTTTAAAAAAATTAACAATGTACAATTTTGTAAAAATATACGCCCTGGCCGTGGAAAAGGTGATTCCAAAGTGACGGACATTCGAGGAACACAATACACAACAAATGATGAAATTAATTTCAAACTTAGATTTCCTGATGAATGGAAAAATCTCCACCAAAAAATAAATGAAAATGTTGTTGCACTTCATCAAGAAAGAAGAAAAATAAAGACTAGAAAGTTCGAAGACTTACAATATCTAAAATCCACTTTGTCTACAAAACACCATAAATTTTATGACGATTTGCCATACAAATAAAAATAGTCGTCGCCGGGTATCTTACTTTTAATGAAATAAGACTGAATAATTTTTGTTTTCATTATGTACACGTATATAATATATACAAGTATATAAGTATAAATATCGAAATTGAAATTACAATAATAATGTTATTAGTATTTTTGAATAAATTCTGTTTCTTTTTTTACAATAATCAAAACAAACTTTAACTTTTTTTAACTGAATCAGGCATGTGATGGAAATCGATAACAATTCAGTGTTGGAAATACATTTTAATTTTTAAAATTTTTGTTTTAAGGTTCTCTTTAGCAGCCCAATATCTTTATATTTTATGTGATAAAAGTTTTTCAATACAGAAATATTACGAAAAAATTGACTTCTAAAACTCATTCGTTTTCGTTTTCGATTTCCATCCAGGCATGTGCAACAAAAGTACACTTTCATTGTAGTAAGTAAAAAATATAAGTAGAGACAAGTTTTAAGAAAAATATCCAAGTGCATGAAAACATACAAACTAAGCAACAGAAAAGGCTCTAAGTCCAAAAAGCTTTTATCTAGGCAAATACTTATTTTTTAATTTTGCTTTTACGCAAATAAAAAACAAAGAAAAATACAAAAACAAATTGCATTTACAGATTTCAAAAATGTTTATTCAAAAAAAAGTTTGATTGTTTTTTGTCTCTCCCGTAATATTGTAAAATATGGACTTAGAGCCTTTACATGTTAAGCCAGCGATATATAAAGATGAATGGCTTTTTCGAACATGGTCCTTAAATTGGAGCTATGCCCATTTATGGGCCGACCATCATACAATTTAGTACAACAATTTATTTACCAAAACGGATTTTTTATGTCAAATTTTAACCTTTTATCAGTGTTTATACAAGTATTTATACGTATTTAAGTGAATTTTGGAAGTGGACTTTATATGGGGCCTATGTTCAAACATAGACAGAACTAAAAATAAATTCGTTTTACGATTTATTTTTGCATGAAACTTATGGTGGTATAGGGAATAAAAACTTGCAGTGTTACATGTGATTATAGAGAAAAAATAAGATTTTAAATTTGCTAGTTTTTCAAAACAATAAAATAAGTATTTTTTATAAAATTTTGGAAATATTTTGAACATATTAGAGTTAACATTTCACTTTGAACATTACATAGAAATATTAAATTAACAAAGAGAGTGTCAGGACATTTCGCTTTTAATTTCTATATTAATTTAAAAGAAGTATAATATTTCGTTCGATCTTAAAAAAGCTTCTTAAAAATATTAAGGCATCTAGAGTAAAAAAAATCTTACCCCCTGGTCCACGATGTCGAACGATAACGTTCGCTTAGATAAGACTTAAGACACAAACTTTTTATCGTATCTATTTTTTACTCAATCAAGTTTGTTTATTCCACACTCAAGTTTGTGTCTTAAGTCTTATCTAAGCGAACGTTATCGTTCGACATCGTGGGCCAGGGGGTTAATGTAATTTTGTTACCAATAAATGAAGCTGAAGAAAAACATCGTTCACAATCATATTTCTTATTTAATATTTTATTCCATATCATTACAGACATTATTTGGTATTTTTACATATTTCAATTATATAATTTTATTTTAATTGTTTCACAAATCAACATTTTTAAATCATTTCTAACACATTCTTAAATCCAGTTTTTAATTTTGAGTTTTTTTCAAAAAAATTTCAAAATGTTAAGTAAATCATCCTTTTTGTTAGTTTCTTCTAAAGAAAAATTTCTGCAGATCATCGCTGAAAATGCAATCACTCTTTGATATCTCTTTGAGCATAAATGGAAGTGCAACATTGACAGAGATTCATATCACTGCTACAAGTCTATTATCGTTATTCGGGATTTATTAATTACGAAAAATCTCGGGATTTTTTAAAACCAATAAACCCATGATATTAAGAATCGGGGTTTCATAAATATAAATTATGATTCTGAAACGTGTATTACAGTATGTTGAGAATTGCGGATTAACACATAATAAATAATTACATATACATACATCTAAATATAAGACATTCATTACTACAATACTTCCAAGTAATGCAAGTAATATGTACTACAAAGTATATTCATCAGTAATAACAAGTTTTTATTGATTTATTCTGGTACTTAATTCCAGTATCATTACAATTTTCTGTTGGCAAAGCGAAATATTTGCAATTCCTTCGTATGCCTCGATATTGAAATTAAATATTCAAGTAAATTTTTTAAGTGTAAACTGCACAATTTTCAAATATGTATACAACTATAACATTTTGCTATTATATTTTTTTATTATTATTTTTTTTTTACTTTATTTAACAACAACAATTTCTAGCAAAAAAAAACAAAATCAACTCATGAAAATCCCATAAAAGTGTGTTGTTGGTTGTTAGTTTTAAAGTCATCATGAAAATATGAATTGAATGAATACAAACGAGTACAAGCTGAGAAGTTTACAAAAAAAAAAAAAAAACAAAAGGTTTAAAAAGTTTATAACTGAGAGAAACTTTGAAGGCACTTCAAAATGTAAACTATATTAAAAACCAAACAAAAAATAGTTTATTATAAATAATATTTTGTTCATATTTTTAAAGAAATTTTTGTTGTGTCCAGGGCTGCCAGATGAATTTCGGAAAAAATCGTCAAAATCCCGATAAAAAAGAAAAAAATCGTTATTTCGAATTTTAAAAATCGTCAAAAAAATCGGAAAAATAAAAAGTCACTATTTCTAATGGTATTTTGCAATTTTTATTTAAACGAAAGCATAAAAATTCAATTTTATATAGTCTCTTGTACAATACATATCAAAATACGTAAATTTTAATCACAAAAAATTTTATGTTAAACACAACTTGTGTAATATTTAATATCTTAGTCCGTTTTCACTTCTATAATTCTCACTCGGCAAGGCAATTTTTTTTGGAAGAGAAGGGAAATAAGAACAAAAGGGGTACAAACTTGACGGTACTGTCAATTTTCTTATTTCCTTTTGTTTTTTTTCATGCATGTTGATTTACATTAAAAAGTACGAAAATTGAATTGACATGTTTGATGAAATGGCAAGTTCAAAAGCGAATTGAACAAAAACTGGTCTGCTAAAACTGAATAGTGTAAAACAGTATTTTATAAATAAATTGTTGAATTCAGCATATTTTATTAATTCAGGTTAAATTACAATGTCAAAACAATTTATTTTATTAAGTTTTAAATAATATTTTGAGTATAGAATTCAACATATTTTCAAAGAATTCCGTATTTTTGTTATTTAAATTTATTCGGCTGAATATGCTTTCGACGTTTTGTTAAAATAGGAGAAGTTTTTGTAGAAGAATTTCCCCGTGGAAATTCAGAAATTGTTTCCTCTTAAAATTTTAGTTCATGGAATTCAGTATTTAAAATTGATTTTTATGTTTACACATAAATAAGTAATTTCGACTATCCTGTCTCAATATTATTTGCAATTATTTACTTGAACTTAACAACAATAATTAAGAAAACACTACTATCACTTAGTTGTGTTTTTGAAATAGTTGTTGTCTAAAAAAAAAGAGAGAATTTGGTAACAAAAACATTAATAAAACTAACAATTTATAGAAAATTTTAATAATTCAGGAAATCGTCATTTTCAATGAAAAAATCGTCAAATCGTCATTTTGCTATTTTTGAAACCAAAAATCGTCAAAATGACGATAAATCGTCAAATCTGGCAGCTATGGTTGTGTCCTTAAATTTGAACACATACACAGAAGTGTTTCTATTTAGTTGCATGTATGCAAGTATTTGTGATGTGAAAAGTATTGAAATGAAAACAGGAAGAGAAAAACAATTTACAAACAAACAAAACAAAAATGTTTACTGGTTTATGAAAAGAAAACACATGTACATGCATGCATAAAGACTAACATTCGTAGATGTATAATGTAGATGTGTGTTTTTTTGTTCAATGTGTGCATGCATCGCATTTAATGTCATGGGAATAAAAATACGTACATATAAAGGGTGTCCCAACTAGAACGCAATTTTTAAATTTTAATAAAACATAGATATTTAAAAAAGAAATCTTGAAACTTTATTATATCGTAAAGTAGACAGAATGAGGTTATGTATGGAACAAGATATCGTGCAGATGGCCGCCGCGGATTTGCTGGCACACACACGATCTTTTAATGAAATTTTCAATGACCTTTTGGCATAAATGCTGCGGTATTTCATTAATGCAGCGTCCAATTTCCTCTTTTAAAGCTTGAGTCGTCTTCGGCTTATTCGCGTAAACCATCGACTTCAAAAAACCCCAAAGAAAAAAATCTGAAGGTGTTAAATCGCACGATCTAGGCGGCCAATTCTGGCCTTCAAAACGCGAAATAACACGACCGGGAAATGACTGATGCAGCTATTGAATTGTTTCTCTGGCTGTATGACATGTAGCGCCGTCTTGTTGAAACCACATGCCCTCCACATTCATTTCTTCAATTCTAGGCAAGAAAAAACTGGTTATCATTTCACGATACCGAATACCATTGACTCGGTGTCGAACTGAGGTGGATGGAGTTTAAGCGACATCATCACGTACAGCTGCGACATTTTCGGTCGATCGACCTAGTTGAAGGCTCGTTGTTTTCTTTGCATCACTAATAGACCCAGTTTCGGCAAATTTATCCATTAATCTCTTTACAGTTGACTCTTTTGGAGCATTATTGTTACCCCAAATTGATCGGAATTTGCGAACTGTAGCCGCAAAACTTTCACCATTTTGGTAAAACAATTTCACAATGTGAATGCGTTGTTCATTCGTGTAGCGATCCATTTTTACTAACCTCGTACCTTCTACTAGCAAAAAATAACAATTGTTCAAATGTCAAACAATGACACTTCGAATGGCGCGAAATTTAAAAATTGCGTTCTAGTTGGGACACCCTATTTATGTATACACATGTTTAAACACTCTTTACACTTGCATTGAAATTTACAGATAAATTCTAGATGATGCTGCTGTTGTGTTAAATATAATAAGTACCCTATAGTCAAGTTGGCACAAGCTTAAAATAAACCAACTTACTCGTATGTAGGTACATACTTATTAAATCGTATTATTACTGAATTTATTATTGACGTTGTTTTAAGAGACTCTTATTTATAGTTTTAGTGAGGTTATCAGTTTATTTTGATCGTTAATGGGCTTGCAAGTAGGTTGTTGGGTAACTAGTGTTAGTGTTTACGAGGGCGGTTCGGAAACTTCTTAGCCTAGCACAGAAAAAGAATAGCTAATTTTTCAAAAACATTTTTATTTTTCAATACAATCTGCTGAAACTTTAATACACTTAGTTCCACGCTTATCTAGCAATTCTATCTCTTGATTAAAATAGTTTTTCTCAAGGCCTTCAAAATAGTGATTTAAAACTGCAATTGCATCTTCATTTGAGGTAAAACGCCAGCTAGGAAGTTTTATAGATTTGGGAACAGGTAAGAGTCACTGGGAGCTAAATCAGGAGAATAAGGTGGGTGGTCAAGCAACTCGTACTTTAAAACACTCTCGTGCGCTGGTGCGTTGTGTTGATAAAAAATAATTTTTTGTGTTGTAAGCCAGGACGTTTTTCTCGAATTTTTACATCTAATGGATTTAAAATGTTGCCATAGTGGTCAAAATTTATTGTTTTACCCTTTTGCAGATAATCAATCAATAAAATACCTTTGAAGTCCCCAAAACCCA
This sequence comes from Bellardia pandia, assembly GCA_916048285.2. NCBI lineage: Eukaryota > Metazoa > Arthropoda > Insecta > Diptera > Calliphoridae > Bellardia > Bellardia pandia. The sequence continues at coordinate 54,201,375 of OU696531.1, forward strand.
TTGGTATAACCTTAGCAGCCGATTGAATTATTTTTGCCTTCTTTAGGGCACTTCCTCCAGCTTCAGTCCATTGCTTGGATTGTTCTTTTGTCTCTGGAGTATAGTAGAGGATTCATGTCTCTTCAACATTTATGAAACGACGCTTAAAATCCATTTTATTTTTCTAAAAATGATCCAAACAAGCTTGAGAAATTTTCATTCTTATGCGTTTTTGGTCGACTAAAATCTTTGCGGTTCTTCATGTTAAATTAAATAGACTCGATCATTTGAGATGTCCATGATATTAACTATTTCAAGAACTTTATTCGTCACTCATTTAATTCCATATCATGCACTTTGGCTACAAATACTGTTGTTGTTGCTAATTTTGTACGTCCACTACGTGGTTCATCCTCAATGCTTGTACGACCATGTTTAAATTCAGCTGTCCAATTTGTCACTGTTCACCTAACACATTCACCATATCTTTATGAATTTCTAGTCCCGATAAACCTTTTTTATTTAAATATTTAATGACAACACGAAGTTCTAATTTTTCCATTGTAACACCTGCGTCTTTTTCGAACACCTGTTTCTATATAAAGGAGTTGCCAGATCAAAAAGAAGTTTAACACGTGTTCATAGCAGATGTAAGTTTCCAAAGCACTTGCCGATTTTCTGTTTATACCGCGCTTTCTGTTCTAAGCTAAGAAGTTTCCGAACCGTCTTCGTAATGGATAAACATTCGAAAAGTATACAAACAATATTGTATTTTAAAATCTTTTTTGAGAGATAGCTCTGTATAGTTATAGCAACCAGAAACCATTTTGTAATGACTTGAAATTACTCTATAACTTACTTTTCAATGATTTCTACATTGCGTTGGCATTACTTGGAAGCAGTGTTGCCAATTTAGCACTTTTAGTGCTAGATCTAGCACTTTTTAAACTCATTTAGCACCAAAAAAAGTAATCTAGCACCTAGCACTTTTTTTTAGCATTTTTAAATATTTTTCTAGCATTTTTAGCATTTTTTTAAATTTTTGGTATTTTAATAATTTTTTAATTATTTTCCCGCAAAAATATCTTTAACAATCAAGTTAATTTGTGTTTTAAATTAAACTATGTAAAGTCAAAAAAATTCAATAATAAAAAAACGTTTTTAAAGTGATAACATGAATAAAATATATGCTCAAAAATTCCGTAAGGAATGGCTAAGTAACGAAAAATTTAAAGATTGGATAAGAGAGTCCTAAGATTCTGGAAAAGTGTTCTGCAAATATTGCAAATGCGATATTTTGGCAAAGTTTAGTTGTTTGGAGAAACACGCAAAAAAAACATGAAAGTGCCATTTGGTATATCACAAAAAATAAACCCGTTCCATTCAAACCCGTAAGCTTTAAACTTCAACAGCAGGAAGCTACATTATGTATGTACATTGCTGTTTATAGCTCAATTAAGCCCGTAGACCACTTAGGTGAACTTTGTAAAGCAAAGTTTGACTGCGCATCAATAAAGTTACACCGTACAAAATGCAGCAAAATAATAAAAAATTTCCTCGACCCACATTTTAATGAAGAACTTACCAATGACATCGGCAATGGTTACTACAGTATTTTAATCGACGAGTCAACAGATGTATCTTTCACAAAAACTTTAGGTAAGTTCCTTTAGTACTTACAGGTTTTTAAACTATATATTTCCATTTTCTTTTCAAGGTTTGGCAATAATTTACTTCAGCCAAAGAAAAAACTATAATTGTTTCTACATTTTTAAATGTCGAAGAAATTCCTAATGGAACTGCCGAAAGCATTGTTATTTCTTTAAAAGATACCCTACAAAAATTTAAATTAAATATCAATAAATTGGTCGGAATTGGTACCGACAATGTCAATGTAATGATTGGTAAAAATAAAAGCGTCCATGTAGCACTAAAAAAATATGTTCCTGATTTGGTTCTTGTGAAATGCTTATTTGGAATTTATTGTTTATGAAACATTCAACTGGTTTTCAAAGAGCTCTAATCGTCAACAATCCTATAAAACTTTATACGAAAATTTTAATGGAAAATTATGTTTTTTATTATTTACATACTTTAGCTTAAATATTTTTAAACTTATTTTTATTTTAAGGAGCCGTTAAAAATTACTAGAATTTCAGACACAAGATGGCTATCTGTAGAGATTGCGGTTGTAAGAATATTGTTCCAATGGGATGAACTAAAGTTACATTTTGAAATGGCAAACATCAATGAAAAATGCCAGAAAGCTAAAATCTTATTCAAGATGTACAGGGACGAAACAATTCATCTATATTTATTTTTTTTGAAACCAATTCTACATGAAATACAATCTGTTAATAAAGTCTTTCAAAGTAATGAAAATGACCCAACGCGCCTTTTAAAAGAAAGAACTCTGTTAATTAACTTTCTTAAAAAAAAGATATTGGATAACGAAAATATAGATGTATTATACGACGATTTCGAAGATAAAAATTTGTACACCTGTAGTCTTGGTTATGAATTCGAAATGCATGTGGAAAAATTGAAAAAACACAGGTAAAATTCGAAAAAATAAAGTACAAGAAATTAGAAATAATTGCATCAACTTCGTTGTTGGATTAATAACCCAATTAAAACAAAGGTAAGCTAAATACATATAAATATGCATTAAAAAATACATAAACTAACCCTTTCTTTATTTAAAATTACCAGACAATATAAAAATTTTACAAAATATAGATTTTTTTCGGTCCAAAACATTTTAAGTTCCCAAAAAGGCGAAATTTTACCAATTTTAAAATTATTTTGTATTAGCGAGGAACAAATTGGAAAAATAATTGACCAATATTCCAACATTCAATATATAAAATGGATTAATAAAAACAACACAGTATCTTTCTGGGCAGAGGTAAAAGCATATAGAGATGCCGGAGGTAACAAAAGATTCGAGGAAATTGCCAATTTTGTTTTAAAACTTCTCAGTCTTCCGTAGTCTAATGCGGACGTTGAACGTGTGTTCAGTCAAATGAACATCGTAAAGACAAATATAAGAAACCGATTACATTACATTCTGTGCAATTATGAATTTTAAAAGTTCATTTTTAAATATTAATGTAAAGACTTTTTGTTTTTTAAGAATTTACTTTCGATTTTTGTTTTTAAAAATGAATAGAACATATTATTTTTGATTTGTTTTTTTAAGAAAAGATGTATTTTCAATTTCTTTATTCATATTTAAGTATGAAAATGAATTTTAAAGAAATACAGATCTCATAGTTTACTATAAAGCCAATTTTTTTATTTATTTTTTTTTAGCACTTTTTTTTAGCACTTTTTTTAAATTTTTAGCACTTTTTAGCATTTTTTTTGAGAAAAATCTAGCATTTTTTCCCAATAATGTTTTGGCAACACTGCTTGGAAGTAGTAGGTTAGGTTAGGTAGGAAGGCTGGTGTAAGTCACCTTAAACCCTCACCCAGAGACCAATATGGTCCATTGCGATGCCTTAGATTCTCTACCAAATGTCTGACTAGTATTACATGTGTCTGACTGGTCTACATATGTGTGACTTATCTCCATACGTCCGACTGGTCTACCCAGAGTCTTTGGCGGGAATTGAACCCGCAACCCTTTGACTGATAGTCCGGCACTCTATCGCCTAGTCTATCGAAGCACCCTTTCTACATTCCGCTGGCATTACTTGAAAGTAGTAGCATAATCACTTATTTATTAAATGATCTAGTAACTGCTTTTACTAATAAAGGCTTCTGTGAGACCCAACTATCAATGTGTTATATGTGTTAAATTTTCAGAGTTGGACTCAATATCCAAAAAAAAAATGCAACTAACATTCGTGAAGTGTTTGTATATGTGCAAGTGTGCATGCGGCAAGGAAATATTAGAAAACATAAATGTTTATTTATTTTTTTTTATTTCAGTTTAAGTTTTTTGTTTGCTTTTTTCTTCATAAAAGAAAAGTTTTATTTTTTTCATTTCAAGGTGTTGCGAAATATTATTTAGTAGTGTTAAAGAGTTAAAAAAAACAGCACGAACAAAGAAACATATACAAATTTAATTCCAACTTATAGAAATATGACTTCATAGTTTAAATTTGAAGAAAATTATGTTTTATAAACATACTTAAATTAAGGATTCAGCAAAACTAATAGAAAATTATATGAAAATTACTCAAAAAAATATTTCTAAACTGAGCGATTTTCTAGACAATCAGTTTTACGGGTGCTGTGGCTTAATTAGTTTGTGGCATTTGATCAGCTTTCTTCTTTCACTACCTTTACTTCTTCAACTATCCCCTTTCCAAAGAAAGTAACGCAAGTATATATAGGCATATTAATTGCCTAAGTGTTATTTCTCTTTAAAAAAAAAAATTATTATTCCCAACTCCGTTTTATTCATTTATTGTGATAGATTATAATCCATAGAATGCACACTGTACTATAGTTTTTAATAACGAGCCTTTAGGGTCCCGAGAAATATGTTATTAACATGAATTCCAATTATTTAAGTATGTTTTCTCAAATAAAATGTAAGTCTCATGAATTCATAAAATATTCAATTATTTTCATTTATTATAAGACTCCCTAAGAAGCATTAGAAGATTTCCCTAAAATATTCCCATAAAGCCAATTCCTGGGAATAAAGTTCCCTATAACCAACATTTCGTTTGGCATTTTTTAATTTTCCATTATAAAGTACAAGAAAATTAGCTAATTCCTAGGTGACTAATTTTAATCAATCTGTTTAAATTTGTCTATTCTTTTTCCATGAAATATATCGTATATATTTTAGTTTACTTTTTTGATACATTTTAATATGTATAAAATAGTAATAAATAAATGTTTTATTTTGAATCAAAAAATTTACGAAAAATTATTTTTTTTTTTGAAATATTGGAAATATATTTTTTACATGTTGCTTATATAGAAAAAATAACCTGTGACGTCATGCGCAGAGAGAGAAAATTTTGTTTACATTCTTTGCACAATCTTTATTTGATTCATGGGTTTAGTCAGTTTGAAGAGTATCAACTTTGCTTAATGAGTGATAAAAATGCTTAAATTTTTGAAGCTAATTTCAAAGTTTTTATAATTTTAATATTATTCAGTTGACTGTAAAATATGGGTCTATGAAATAACACCCACGAAATAAGTCCCACTTTTAAAAACGAAATAAGTCCCACCAAAAATTGCTGTTTCGAAAGTGGGAGTTATTTCGTTTTTAAAAGTGGGACTTATTTCATCAATTGATGGGACTTATTTCGTTACGCGTTTTTATTTTAAGTGGGACTTATTTCGTTTTGAGTGGGAATAAATTCGTTTTGTGAAGTGGGAGTTATTTCATACCCCTAAATTTATATTTTGGTGGGATTTATTTCGTTTTAAGTTTCAAATATTTGTCTGATAAATAAATGATTTTTTATGGAGGGGTGCGATAGAGCCATGAAATATAAGGCCAGTATGGCTTTATTTCTCATTTTTTTCTTATGGAAAAAGTTATATATTGGAAATTTCGTAAAAGGAACAACCATAATTTTTTGTCCTTATCTCTCATGGCTCTCCTTTTTTTGTTTATAAATTTCTTTATACTTACTATAATAAAAAACTATAAAGAAATGTGTACAAATAGGTACCGAACTTAACTACTGGAAAAACAATAATAAAAAAAATTGTTGAAAAATTAAGTATGTATGTGTTTTATTATATTTTTAGTAGGAAATTGGAATTCGTGTTCCATGTTTTCTAATATCACCATTACAAAAAACAACTAATCCCAATGCCACGTTAAAACTATAATACCGTCTACCATGCACTGGATCTTCAAGCCATTTATAAAGGTCGATAATTTTAATGTGATGGTCCTTCCGAAACGGTTTTCATCTTAATAATAAGAACAATTGATCTGTACTTAATCCATTTACGAATCCAAACGTTGTTACTAGTAGGCGTTCTCTATACGTTCCTTGACCGAAAAAAGAATTAATAATAAATTCTAGAACTCTATCAAAATTCGTAATATCCATTCCATTAAGAAGCCTTCTGCAAGCTTGCATACGATTTTTCTTTAATATTCCTCTGCTTTGATTATTCATATTATTCGACGTGTGTTTTTTTCGAAGAGTCAAATACTTCTTATTTGAAATCGCATTAAACAGTGAAAAAGTGGGACTTATTTCGTTTATGAAAGTGAATATATTTCAGAAATATATTATTTAAGGGGGAGTTATTTCATTTTGAGTGAGAGTTATTTCATTTCAAGTAAATTGTTAAATCATTTCATTTTGGTGGGACTTATGTCGTTTTCAAAAGTGGGACTTATTTCGTGGGAGTTATTTCATTTTTTTAAGCAATTTTTGGTGGGACTTATTTCGTTTTTAAAAGTGGGACTTATTTCGTGGGAGTTATTTCATAGACCCTAAAATATTGATAAAGTTTTTCTCTAGATTTTAAAATCTAAAACCATTAAATATTGTAGATTTCATATATTTTGGTAAACAAAATAGAAACTGTAACAAGACAAGTGAATAGTAAAAAATTTCTTAGAAAATCACAGGTGACAAAAGTCATTGTTTACAATACATGGCATGTGTGACATGTGATGTAATGATGATGTTCGATTAAACTTGGTAATTACTTACAATTACTCTTACTTTCTATAATTTACTTTTCAATGAATATTAAATATCAGATGCATTACATAGAAGCAGTCATATAATAACTTTATTATTAGATGTTGAATAAATTTAAAATTATACGAAAAAATATTTAACTAAAATTTACCGTTTCCATTTTTACCTTTCCAATTAGTATTTATTGTCATTTACTTATATATCTGTCAATACTAATCAAGATTTCTGTATATTTCAAAAATAAACTCATCGCCCATCTTGCAAAAGAATTAACAGAAATGTGATAACAGCAATAACAGAAAACATGATTCTATTTTCTAAACTGTTAAGATATTTATTAAACCAAATCATTGCCACTCTCTCTGTTAATATCTCTTAAAAAATTCATTAAAAAATACCAGTATGAAACAAACTGCCCTACATTTTTGCCTGAGCTCCTGTGCCAAAAAGCAGAGAATAAAAAATATATCTAGATACGTTATGAAGAGTAGCTACAAAAACGCACTGAAATAAATATGCGACTCTATTTGTATAAGCCAATAAAGAGTAGATAGAGTATGGACAACTGTGGCAGAATGTTAAAATATACATATTTTCATTTTCGGGCTAACCAACTTACATACATACACACAGAGATAAAATATAGTTGTACATGTTTACCACAATAATATCAACATATTTACAAGTTTTTCAACAATATTTTAGTCACTGTGTGATTGCGGTAACCATAATATGGTTAAGTTACAATTCAGATGATAACTAAAATCATATATACAATTGTAATAACTATGTATATATTTTTTGCAATCATGTTTATGATAAATCCATTTATCATAATTTGTTGCTCTTTGATTATGATAGAGAACAACATAATATGGTACATATAATTTGTCATCATAAAACTGATCATCATAAACATTACATGATTGCTATAAGCGTAATCATAATCATACAAAGGTTGCAGTAATCATATTAATAATTACAGTCACCATAATATTAAAAAAAAATTTAAATGTTGAAATAGTTGTGGTAAACGTGAACAACTATATTTTTTCTCTGCGTGTATATGTGTAAGTATACATATATGTACATATGTATGTCTATAATACATACAATTCATAATAGTTTGAGTATGCTTTTTAGCAGAACAAAATGTTCAAGATGATATGAAAAAAGAGGAAATAGTCGAACTTTAACTTAAAGTTTCATATACTGACTTCTAAAGTAAAGTATGTGCTGACTTATTTAGTCAGAAAAGCTACAAATTGTATTGAAATTTGTAAAACGTTCAAACACTTTCTTTGCCAAGTAATGAGTTAAAACGCTTAATTATTGCACTTTGCTACTTATATTTAATGATGTCACAGGCAGTGATAAGGCATAACAGCTTATAAATACGACATTAATTGACATTAATTGAATGCCACTAAACTAGTTACAAGAAATAACCCATTGATGAATAGGTCTCACAGAAGCGGTTAACAAAAAAAAACAGGATATGCTCTTGCAAATTACCAAAAAACAAGCAGTTATTTAACAGTTAATAGTTAATTCATCCTACAGCTACTTCTAAAGGTACGGTCACATTTGGCAAATATTTGCCGAAAAAGACATAATCACGAAATAACATATATTTGAACTCGTTTAATTATTAAAAAAAAACTTTTCTTATTTAAGCCAAAGCACAACAAATATTTAGTTTTATTTATTTGATGCTGTTTGATCTGGCAAAACTCTTGTAAGAGTAAACAACGTCAAACAAATTTTTGCTAAAACTAGTGGTTACGCTTTTATGAGTAAATATTTGCCAAATGTGATCGTATCTTATTAAGTAATGCAGACGGTATGTAGTAGTAATTGAAAAGTAAGTTATTGAGTAATTGCACGTCATTACCAAGCTTTTGCTGGATACATATCTTATATCATCGTACATAGCCACTGTCGCATTAGCCTGGGTTACAACTTAGTTTCCTGTAAATTTTATTCTGTTTTTTATGAAATGTCATTTGGCTCTTCCATGTTTTTTTTTTGTAATAAAATATGTGAAATCTAAAATCGTAGTTTAAGGGCCATTATTACAACTTGCCTCTAATGTTCTTAATAGTAATAGGTAACTTTAATCAAAGTGAGGAAAAAAGTGACCTTTAAGATTTTTCGTTATTACAACTTCCTTGTAAAATAAAATTATTTTTTTTCCTAAAATATGGCAATACCAGTGAAAAACCGATTACTTTTGACAAATTACTGACAAAAAACAGTAAATTGTGTGTGTTTGTGAAAACATTTGTTTGTGAAAAAAATATAAATCAAACGTCTGCTTTCCATTTTTGTTTATCAAATTATTTATTGGCAAAACAAAATTAAAATTAATTTATTTTTCATGAATTTGACATTTTTTCCAGAACATATGGCAACTTCAACCACATACCTCACTATAAAATTTAAAGGCAAGATGATCTTCCCTTTAGCTTATCGGTTGGTTTTAGATTAAAGTAAACTTGTAATAACCAAATACTTCTTATCTGTCCGATAACATCATACTTTTAACTATTGCCAAGTTGTAATAATGGGCCTAAAGGTACGGTCACATTTGACAAATATTTCCTCAAAAAAGCGTAACCACTTGTTTTAGCACAAATTTGTTTGACGTTGTTTGCTCTTACAAGAGTTTTGCAAGATCAAACAGCATCAAATAAATTAAAACTAAATATTTGTTGTGCTTTGGCCTAAATAAGAAAAGTTTTTTTAAGTAAACAAATGAGTTCAAATAAATGTTATTTAGTGGTTACGTCATTTTCGGCAAATATTTGCCAAATGTGACCGTACCTTAAGTGCTTTAAAATTTACAAAGAACAAATGTACAAACTTTACCCACATTTTACAGTCAGATAAAGTGCAACAGAAAAAAACCTAAAACAAAACAATCAAAAAACTTGACACATCTCTACTTCATATAATTTTTCATATTAATTTTATGAGAAATATGTATTGTAGGTTCCACCATAGGTTTGTAATTGTTGAAATAACAAACAAAATCAAATTATTTATTTAATACACTTATACACAACAAAGTGTTCGATAGAAAAAACAGTTATACATAAAATTTTCACTAAAACACAAAATCTTCTGCAATGTAAAACTGTTATACAAAATATTTTCTAGAGAAAAAAAAATTGTTATACACAGAATTTTCTATAAATAAAAAAACTTTTATATATTAAATTTTTTTACAGGAAAAACTGTTGTTTTTAATTTTATTTTGAAACATTTGTAGAAGATAAATTTATTTAAAGTATTGACCATTGCTATATGTCGATACCGCACTAAAAGAACTGATCATCTTTTGGAGCCAAGAACGTATTTCAGCTACCCTGTTCTGTGGTGAAGCGTATCCCAGAGACAGCATTATGCATCTAACGAAGCAATTACAAGTCGGACAGGGCAAGGTCAGGGGGGTTACTCTCTATTGCGATGCGATAAGCGTACAATTTGTATTGGACTATAAGCTACTTCTTTCTAAATAGTTTTTAACAGGTATTGCAACATGTGGCCGAGCGTTGTCACAAAGGAATATTACGGTTTCGTGACCGGCCGTATTGATTCCCTGTGATGGTCTGGCTAAATTTCAGTAGCTTTTGGTTGCACCAAATACAGAACATTAACTTTGCGCCATGGATATTTGACTTTAATGTCGATTCGACTGGTTGGCCGGGCTTCACATCGATCTCTTACGCTGGATCCATTTTTGAATGCATATGATTTTGCAAGCTCTTGATTGTTGACAACAAGCTTATAAACTTTCTTCTTGGCTGGCCCTTGTGATTCCATGTTAAAATTACTATTTCTGCACCGCACAAACTATCTCTCGAACTTTGTAACTGATAGAATACATTCCATATGCTACAGGATTCAATGTGAACAATGTTTGAATGCGCTAATTTTAAATTGTATAGACAGGTAACCTTAAAAAGGTACAATCGTATACAATTACTTATCTTAAAAATTACTTAATTTAATATGTTTGGAGTGTTCTTGGACCAACACCTTACTTGATATTAACCTCTAATTTGCTAACAAGAGAAAATTTAACCACATTTGCAGATGAGACTGCCATTCTTAGCTCACATGTGCATTCCAGTGTGGCATTTAGAGAACTGGATAATTATCTCAGACGTGTAGAGATGTGGTTAAAAAACTGGAGAATACGTGTAAATCAAACGAAAAGCAGACATTTTACGTTTACGCTTAGGAGAGGAAATTGTCCACCTGTTTCAATAAACAATATGAATATCCCTTAGTCTGATCATGTCACCTACCTAGGCATAGATAGATATGGAAATCTAATTTTCTAATTTGCGCTGGCTAATTAACGATTAATCTAAATTAAACCTTGATTGGTAAAGTCATTCTGTTTTAAAACCAATTTCGACATATTATGGGGAACTGCAAGTAATACCAGTATTGATTTTATACAGAGAGCCCAATCGAAAATTCGTAGGACCATGACGGGAGCACTAGGGTACATAAGGAATAAAAACATCCGTAGAGATTTAGAAGTGCCATTTGTTAAAGATGAATTCAGAAAAATTCGTGAGAGATACATATATCTTGAAGTTGCAAAACCATTCGAACCCTCTTGCGAGATTACTTACTAAAGCTCAAAAAGTAACAAGGCTTCGTAGAGCTGATTTATCACCCTACTAATTTAAAGCCTATTTGTCCATTGCGCATAAGATTTGAATACTTATTGTAAGGCCTATGAAGAACAGGCAAATTTATTAAATATTTAATAAAGTGTTAAAAAATATGTATTATAATTTTGTGAAAAAATTTTCCATATAATTGTGAGTTAAAATTTCACATTCTACCATAAAATAAGCCTTGAATAGTTAATATTTACTATATAATTTAAATTACTTAAATGAAAAAATTGCATATTGGCTTTCAGTATTTTCTGCCAATCTGTGAACATTGTCCGTATTCTTCGGACATTTTAGAAGGCAGTTGTAAGCTTCGTATGTTTTATTAAATTTAACATTAGTATGAAATAGTATTCGGGACTTGTTTAACAGCTATCAATTTATTTTGTTTATAATTTACTGTCCAGTAAAATTATTACAAATTCGTCTCAGCCATTTGTTTCCCTTTACTGTCACTATTTTTTCTCACTACCACCGACCCTTTCACTCTAACAATTGTTTTACCGCTTTAATATTTAGTGAAAACCTTTTTAACAAACACTTGAACATTTAAAAAAGAAAAACAGAAATAAAATAAAATAAAATAAACGTAAAGTTATTGTGTTGCATGTGCAAAGTATACACAGAGTTGTTGTAAAATAAAGCTGCAACAAATAGAAATTTAAAAAAAAAAAAAAACAAAACTGACAAAAAAAACTCGTACTTTTAAAAAAGCAAAAAATACATATAAACACTCTGTGGAAAAAGTTACTGGCAAACTTCTTTCTCTCCACAAAGTTTTATACAAAACGTGCTTAAACAAAAACAAGAGAAAAAAAAATATTACATTATTTATAAATTTTCTTAGTTGTAGGGTTTAGCAAGAGGGACAGGCTGAAGTTTTCATTTGTTTGTGTTTTTGTTCATTTGTCTTGTGCTAAATACAACAACTATGACTTTTTCTGTAGTATGAGCTCCCATTGAAATAGTAGGTGTATTTCTCTCAATTGTATATAAATTATTTTTGTAAACTTACTCTTTTAGACTCTTTAAAATCTATTTTACTCATGAACATTTTTAGCTGGCATTGTTGCTGTGTTATGAAGCACAATGGCTCGTTTTGTTGAAGCTTAAATGGTAAGGATGTATTAAAATTTAAAGCAAAGAAATTAAAAGTTTTATTGAATTTATCTGGATTTCAGTTTACCTATAAAATAACGACATTTTAATAAGAGTTTGTTTAAATGAGAAATAAAAATATTATTTTGTAAGTAGTGAAATACCAGAATTAAGCATTTTATTTCATCACTTTCCAATGAAAGTTTTTGCTGACTATCATTAATAAAATTGTATCTTTGTTTGTCTACATTTTTCGTAAAATCAGCCACTGTGAATGGTTGCTCGAGTATAAAAGTTGATGTGTTTGTATAAGTATTACAACACACAACAATAATAACAACTGTTATATTCTAGAATTTACATTTACAACACACATACTCTGCCACAGATACATATGTATATACATACTAGGGTGGGCCAAATTTGTTTTATCTATTTTAAATCAAATCTTGTGCTATGTGATTAGGAAGCTTGATTGGGAGATTTTTTTCTCAAATTCAGTTGGAATCTCAGTTACAGAGATTCGATATCGAGATAATGTGGAAATCACTGGCATGTCGTATGAACAGGACGGTGCCACATGTCAAACCGCCAGCGAAACAATAAAGTTATTGCATTACAAATTTTCCGATAGCATAATTTCACTTGATCGTTTTTTGTAAAGCTCTGTTAAGTATAAATTTTATACAGAGCCAATTGAGTGATGGCGGTCTTAAAACTCAAAATACGTAATCTGAAAAATGAATTGCAGAAATCCTGATGATAGCTGGACAAAAAATGTCGAACAGAAATTATTAACTCTTGTCAGTACATGGATCAGAACAGTATTAAAACCAACCCTCGAGTAATGATTTTATAGAAGATATCGAATATTATGATAGACAGAATATATTTTGACTATATCAAAATTAGTTCTCAGAATTGAAAATAAAAGACATTTTTAAAGACAACCTGAATTAAAAAGTCTGCAGGCCTGGACAAAATAACTCCAGCCAGTGTAAAAATAAATTATATGTGAATCGATATAATTTTTAAATTATAGCAATGAAAAAATTAACAATTAAGATTTTATATTCGGCAATGCCGAATTTTATATATTACCTAAACACCAGTGTCCATGTTCTGTCACTTTAGTGAAAACTGCTCGCGTCGCAAAGATGTGAAACAAAATATTTCATTGTTTCTCGAAAATTGAGAAAAAAACGAGTCTGTAATTAACGTCGAAAACTATTAAAACCGACACATTAATAATTAAGTGGTCATTTGTTGCTAGATCCATTGCTTTGTGGAATTATACAAATCCTTATTCAGACATTCTATTAAACACTTTAAAAATATAAAAATTGCAAACTTATAAATCATAAATTTGTTTTTTTTTTTACTTCAAATTTTATTATAAATTATAAATTATCATAACGAATATACATGTTTCGCCTCAGCGCCAGATTGACTTTAAAGAGGCAAAACAATTTTATAAAAATTAAATTAATAAAAATTAATTAAATTAAATAATAAATAGATAATAAAAAATAAATTTAATTTATGTAAATAAAATATAACTAAAGCTAGATTTACACGATTGAAATTTTCTTGAAAATTGCTCTTCAAAATGCTTCAAACTCGTGTAAACAGCAAAAATTCTTCAAAATTTATTTATTTAATAGTTATTAATAGTTATTAAATGAAAAAATTTTGAAGAAATTTTGCTGTTTACACGAGTTTGAAGCATTTTGAAAAGCAATTTTGAAGAAAATTTCAATCGTGTAAATCTAGCATTAGAATCAAAATAAAATTTGAACAATTATTTTATATCAGAAGCTCAGTAACAGTTTAAAGTAAAAAGTTTTTTAAAGACGATTTAAATTGTGAAAGTCTTGTTATGCATTTAATACTAGTAGGCAAGTTATTATATTCCCTACAACCAGAGTGTTCGACACGTTGCAACGCGTTGCTTTGTTGTTTCACTTAAGCAAAAGGCTATTCTTAAGTTGTTACTATTCTTTGTGTTAAAATTGTTTTGATTTTGTGAAAATTGTATTGTAAGGTGGTCAATGATGCTATTAAGTCATTTAAATACGTAAATTGTAAAACCCATAAATTTGTAAAACAGTAGGGAATACATCTCTGTACTTACAAAGTAATAGTTGAAAATCGAAATTTGCTACAATCTTTGCAGCGATTTAAATTCTGTAGTTTTTTTGCAACCATAAAGCAGAGTAAGATAATTCCAGTGACTCTGAACTAGAGATTGAAAAATTAAAAACTTTGTATTTTTATCAAACTTATTTTTAAATTTGTATAAAAGGCCCAGTGCAGGAATAATTTTTGATTTAAGATTCTTAATATGTTGATCCCAAAGGTTTCTCTGAATACAAATACCCAGATATTCAACAGATAACACTGCTGGAATTTGTTTGCCATTCACAAAAATGTTAAATTAATTATTAAAATCAGAATCCTATAAGTCTTGTTTTATTATGATTTAAAAAAAGTTAAAGCAGCATCCTTTTCCATATAAGGTTTTAATATGGTGTTCACACATGCATTTTTAATTGAAATTTTTTAATTAACGCCTAATTGAATTCAATTATCCATACAAAATTTCAATTAAGATAATTGCTTCATTCAGAGTTAATTGTTTTATTAATTGTTAAAATTAAGAATACAACTCTGTGACAAGTAATAACTAAAATGGCAGTTGATTCGCTTTTAAATTAATAAAGAATATTTTTGGACTGAAAATTAGAATACTACAACCAAATACAGTGCACTAGGGAAAACGTCAACTAATTAAAACCGCGGGTGTTGACGTTTAACAAATTAAAAAATATCTGTTATTTTTTTTTGCTGTTTTTTTCCACCCAACACTTGGAAGAGAGCCTTCTCACTATTTATTTCATAAAATTTTAGAGTAGGTAATGTAAAAAAGGGTTGACGTTTTGAGATGTTGAGTGCACTGTAATTGTATTCTTTTTTGTCAGCTGCTGTCAAACGCCAATTGAATTAGCAATATTGAGCATATGTGAACACTTTTTAATTAGCCAATAATTGACTCAATTAAAAATACATGTCTGAACACCATATAATGCAATTTCATGCTTACAATAATAAAAAAAAAACACTAATGTCATCAGCATAAATGAATATTTCACCTGTTAACTCCAGATTTTTCAAGTCATTTATGTAAATTGAAAACAACAACGGACCTAAAACACTTTCCTGAGGAACTCCATGAACGATAGCTTCTAAAGTTTCATTTAAATAGCTCTGCATAAGCAAAAGCTCATTTCCGCAGAAACCATAGTATTTCAGCTTCTGTAACAATATGTTATGATCTATCAGATCAAATGTTTTTTTTTGTTGTTGTCTTTTATTGCCATTGATTTTTCGTCGATAGTTTTTGTGTTGTCTTGTGTTGTTTTCAGTTGTGTTTGAAAAATTGAAAAAGTGCCAGTTCGAGTGCTAGTGGAAGAGCTTGAAAAGAACATTACTAGCCAGAGGATTCCACAGGGGCTCTGTTCCTTTTAATTTTAAGGAACAGTGGGAGTCTATTGTCATTGTGATAAATTCTCTTGGTCCACCAATTAGAACTGGTGATGGTTGGCAAAAGATAAGGTAAATATTTTGTTTTAAAACTATGATGTGTGATGGAATTCTTTTTACAGATTTGGAGGGACTAAAAATTTAAAGTGAAAAGAAAACTGGCCACAAATAAAGCAGAAAGTAAAGCTACTGGAGGTGGTGTATTTAAGCATGTCATGCTGAGTCCCTTGGAGGAAGCTGTGGCAAATTTGTTGCAGTTTGAAAAACAAATAAATCCTGAGGGTATGGTTCAAGGAGTCTCAAACACTGAAGACAGTGTGGATGTATATTTCTCGGAATCACTTGAAATGGTAAGACATATTTGTTCAAAAGTCATTGAAGCCAAAAAATTTAAATTCGAAGTGGCGAGAAGCAAACGGGAGGAGGAAATGCATCTAGCCGATATGAAATTAAAAATGCAAGATTTCTGTCTAAGCAGTCTTCTTTTCACTATTAATTTTATTTCAGCTTTCTCTACAAACAAATGTTTATTCCAATTTTACATTTTTTTTATCAAAAACAATAAACAAAATGAATCAGCTGACTCTAATATTAGAGATGTGTGCTGTATTTTATTAGCATTATCGATAAACAGTCAATGTCGTCATAATAATCTTACAGAATACCATAATAATCGTACAGAATACCAAATTATCATAGAATTGATGTTGTCTTTGATTAGAATTGATGTTGCCTTAAAATTGACATTGTTATTGCCGACGCCAAATAGAATAAGAGAGAATGTTTGGGTTCGAAATCTTTTTTTTTTAAGCTCTATCGTGCTTTCAACAGACGGACAGACCGGCGGACATCTCTAGATCAGCTTAGAATTTTATAAGGACCCAGAATACATAGACTTTTATGTTTTACAACCAATATTTCGATGTGTTATAAATGTAATGACAAACTTAATATATCCCCATCTATTTGGCGGTGGGTTTAAAAATAAGGGCCACCCTAATACAGACTGACACACAAATAAATGAACAGAGAGATAGATAGACAGTGGGGAAAGAGGGACAGTCGGGAAACAGTAGCAAAAAAAGAAATTAAAGAAAGTGTGATGTTGCAGTCAGGTCACACAGCACAAGGACGTTCAGTTATAAAATTTTATACTTATATATTTAAATGTAGCATGGTTGTATGTCGCAGTATGTATGTAAATAACTCTGTGTCTATTTGTGTGTATTGTATAAATTATGTAGCGTTTGTATCTATGGGATGTAGCTTGCATGTATGATTGTGTTTGTGTATGTATTAGTATGAGTAAAGATGTATAAAAGTTATGTTGGCTTATACATACATATGTATGTATAAATGTAAGAGTGTAGGAATGTTTTTTCTTTCTTTTTTTTCTTTTTTTTTTTTTGAGCAAATATATAAAATAATTTTTTTTCTTTTCTTGATTTTTTTTGCGTTTTGTTTGGCTTGAAATGAAAACAGAACAAAAAGGAAAAATCGTAAAAACCTTTGGGAAAGGATGTGCAGCAGAAGGTTGCTTTTTTGTAACTTCTTTTATTTTTTCCATATATTTTGTTGTTTTTTTTTTGTTCACAAAAGTTAAACACATTTTAATATAAATATGTATAGAAATATACATATGTAAGGATTTATATGTTTAAGAGGTATTTATGTATGTATCTATGTATGAGTGTGAGTAGACCCACACAGAATTACTGAAACATTTATGTATGTATATGATAAATTTATATAACTATATACATACATACATACATACATACATATGTATTTTATATATGCATGTAAATGATTTTTGTTGTTGTTTGTGTATTAGTCTGCTTAAATGTGTGTTTTTGTTTGCAATGCTACTGCTGCCTGTTAACGCTCATTTCTGTCAAAATATTTTTATCATAATGATGTTGATTTTTTACATCTTTATTCCATTTTATTTATTTTTCTGAAATGTTTGAATTTTAATTTTTTTTTCTGTTTGTTGCTTTTGCCATCACTTACAAAAAGGATCACAGCGGATGAAAAGTGTAACATGTTAAAAGAGGAATCAGACAGGGGAAGACTTTAAATTAATGGAAGAGAAAAGCACCAAGAATTATGCTTTATTCGCAGTGAATAATAATAATATAATGGAAATGTTTTGCGTTGTTAAAAATCAAGGTTTTAATATTTAAAGCACTGTACACATAAAATCCGTCCTTATACAAACGCAAAAACAAAAGGCCTAAGTTTCTTTAAAAGCATTGAAATTTGTAATGTAACAATTCTTAATTTTAATTAAACAAAATTAATAAAAAAAATCGGCTTTTTAACGAACTGAAACCGTTACAAAAAACCGATAACTATTTTTTCAAAAAAAAAAAAAAAAACTCAGGAAAATCTGAGAATTGATAAAAATCTATTTTTTAAAAAATTTTACGTGATACAGACATTTCCACAAGTCTGCCTAAAAAAATTCAGCTAGATGGGATCACGGAAAAAGGGTTAAAAATCGATCCAAAGTCTTTTACACAGGCGGACAGACGGACACTACGAGCTTAATACTTTACTATATATGTATATATAAAAACAAAATTCTGACGTGTACATGAAAATCGCCGATACACGTGTATTTTTATTATTTCTCCACTTTCCGAAAAAGAATATTGGGTTCATAGTTCAGAATGTGTGTAACGCGTTGTTATTAATATTCTTCTTTATTAATATGGTACGTATCAGAGAACAGAAAGAGACCATTCACATTTGCTAACCATTCGCAAATTCATTGCTTTTGCATTGCTTTTACTCGACATTAATAAAAATGTGCATTGCTGTTTGTTTACTCATTCCTTATTACTGTTTGCTATTTTACATTCTCTTTTTGTTATGCCATTATACAAAAAGCAACGAAATAATTCAATGCCACATGAAAAAACTAAAAACATTCACACCATTCGTCCAGTATTCGTTGCTTTCAGTGAATGAAAACTAAAGAAAGAGCAAAAATAATACAAAACCTAATGAGATAATAAATATTTTTTGGTTGTTGCTTTATGTGCGATTTGTTGACAGTAAACTAGTATAGTTTGATATTTTTTGTTAGTATGTACAACTTATACAATCAGCATTGAATTTATGTTGTCAACATGAGCTTCGTTTTTTGTGATTGTATTCAAAATCTAAAATTAACCAATCAATCCGTTCTCTGGTACGTATACGCAATATTCAAATATCATGGAAATAAATAACACTCATACGACACATATTTACTGATTTGTCTGCTTTGTTTATACGAGTAGATAGATACGTTGTTGGTAATACTACATTTACACCTACGCAAAATCTAGTAGATTTTAATTAAAATCTTACAGAAAATTGTTGGCGTTTACACTACTACTTTTTGACATATTGTGAATTTCATTTTCATAATAAAAACAGCTGATTGAAAATGAAAATAAATTATATTCTAAACTTTTAGTAACAAAAATGGAGAGACAAAAACAAATTTTATTATATTTTACATCCAGATCTAAAAAAAACAATCGGAATTAACATTTTTGCGTAAAAAAACAGCAGCATTTGTTAAACATAAGGTTTCACAAACTTCTGCAAATGTACTACACGCTATTATTATATAGGAGGTTGGAATGGATCAGCCGGCAAATATTTCAAGCGCTGTGTTCGAAGTTGACGTCAATGAAAAAAACAGACAAAACAAAGAAATGTTATATCTATTTTTATGGAACTGTCAAAATTTTCCTGTACAGTGCTGTATTTTTTAGTACTTTAGTATGAAATTCAAAGTTGTATTGCAAGATTTTGTGAGATGATTCTCGTGACGAACTAGATTTTGTTTTGTATGGGAAATCTAGTAGAAATGAACAAGATTTCTCTCAAAATCATCTAAGTACTATATTTTGCGTAGATGTAAATGTAGTAAAATGCAAATTTTACTCAAAATTAGTAAATCGGTTATTTTTTTCTAAACAAATTGACAAATTAAAAATATAGTAAATCTTTGGAAAAAGGACAAAAAATTATTAAACAATATTTCATACCAGATGGCCTATCATTTAAAGACGGCTTTTGTCTTTAGTAACTTATATGCCATTTTAAAGGGTATATATTCACTTGGTTATTGAACATTATAGGTAGTGTAATGTTATTTTGGGTCGAAAATATCAAATTATTTTTTTATTTTACTTTTGTTTATTTATTGTATCTTTATTAAAAACGAACTAACAATAATGTATTTCAAATCTTATATCTATAAAATTGTAATTATTAGTCCAGCCAATTCCAGATTAAAATTTTGTTGTTGATTATGTATGTTAAGTAGACATTCTTTCTTCTTGTCTTCGGCTCAGATCCGCAGTATCTCTTCTTTTTAGTCGAATACAGCCACTATTAATTAATATATTGCGGGCTAATGGGTTAGGGTGTACTTCAAACTTCAAATTTGTTTCCAAAGTCAACATCACATCAATTTGGTGATTTTTTACAAAATATTCAAGTTTGTTTTTAAGTTGGCGAATGCCGTTTGCGTTCCAGAAAAATATTTTCAAACAGTTCATGGCCTCTTAATAATATTAATAATATTAATAATATTAATAATATTAATAATATTAATAATATATTAATAATTTTAATATATTATTTTAACCCTTTAACGCCTAAGACCGTCTATAGACGGTCATCAGTTGAGTATTAAAAAAAACCGTTTTTTGCGTGTAGCCACTAAGACCGTCTACAGACTGTATTCCTTGTTTTTGTCCTGGAGCTTTCCAGGAGTATTTTTTTCTGAATTGAAACTGAAATTCGTAATTTGCAGATGAAATACATGCTAGAACAAAAATTTATTTCTGCAATTGGAACGTATTTTCAATTTCAGGTATTTAAGGATTAAGCATTTCTTGCATCATGTTACTTATAGAATTCGTAAAATTATTAACCAACTGTGCAAGGGTTTCTTCTGTAGCTTCGAGCCGGCAAAAGTTAAAAGATGGGATTCAATTGTTTAGCTCCATGTTGACATTATTCTTGGGTAACGGGTTCTGAAGAAATTAGTTGGTTTTTAGAACATTACAGAACGATAAATTTGTTCCCCACGTTAAACTTAAACATATATGTATGTCTCTTATCTACAGTAAAATTTTAGCTAGACTTGCCTTCTGATTAATATCAAAGAAATCAGGTCGATGGAATAGAAAAAATATGTGAATCTACCCATCAAAACCAAATCACAGATTTTTATTAGAGGAAATAAATTACAGTTTCTTCTTTTGGCATTTCTTAAATGCAAATAAAGAAGTATCAACATGTGATTCCTTTTTTTATACTTGAATTTTAGGTGAACAATGCTTTATAATCAGATTGATTAATATGAGACAATTTTATTTAGTTATTTTCTCTACTTTAATATAAAAATGATTCTTTGCAAATTTTGAATACCAAAATAAATATTCTTAGTTTGCAACAAAAATAATGGTGTTATTTTATACAAATATTTATATTACAATAACTTAATAAGTTCTGGGGGGATATTATGCACACCTTTGATAAAATATTTAAATACTTGAGAGGAAAGCCAATATGAAATTACAGAGAATGGATGCCTTCATTAGAAGTAGTAATTGGCTAACGCGATTCTTCTGGTAAAACTATATGGCTCCATCTATTTTTATACATACTTATGGACCCGACATCTTTTTCCCTGTAGACATCTACTTTCTGTCTAACTCTATCCATCGCCTTCTATTTTCTTCTCTTTCTATCTTTTTAGGCAACACAAAATACCCAGTGATATTTTACCTAACTGAGCTGTGTTTTTTACGGCCGCCTGTCTACCTATTCACTAACCTAGAGGAGCACAACTGTTTTTTATATAACTGACAATGCAAACGTTAGACTTACATCAAAGTCAATTTATAAAAAATGTATTTCAATGCGTTTTTTTCTAAAATTTTTATTTCCTTCTTTTAATTTTTTTTGCACATTTATTTATGGTATCTTCATTAAAAA
Organism: Bellardia pandia; assembly: GCA_916048285.2. Classification (NCBI taxonomy): domain Eukaryota; kingdom Metazoa; phylum Arthropoda; class Insecta; order Diptera; family Calliphoridae; genus Bellardia; species Bellardia pandia. The sequence goes on from OU696531.1 coordinate 54,223,351, forward strand.
ATATGAACTAACAATAAGTTTTTCAAATCTTATATCTAAAAAATTTTCAATTATTATTCCAGCCAGTGCCGGACGAAAATTGTTTGACCTTTATATATTTTTTTTTTTTTTTGAAATAATATGAAATGCAATTTTTCAAGCATTTACTCACAAAACAATGCATGTTAATTTAACAAACTTTGATTTTAAATTTCCATTTGTTGGCCATTTTCTTGCATTTAATTCGTTTTATTATTATTGTAAATGTAAAATTGTAACAAAGTCACTTAAAGTCACCTCGACCCATTTAGAATTGTATAAATATTTTATTTCTAAAAGAACACAAAAACAAATAACCTTGTTTTTAAGGCTTTTATCAAATGTTGCAACTATAAAACACAAACAGCACATCACACTTTAAGGCAGAAAATTTACACAGCTTAAGGTTCAAACAGAGAAGGCAGAAGCAGTGGCAGAGGCAGAGACAAGCTCTAAATAAACCCAACAACACCCCACAGCAAAATATACTAGACTCGCATACACACACTCATCAAAATAAAAACAAAAATCGTCAACAAAACTACCCTCAAAAGTCAAGTCAGAACCCTCATACTCATAATAAATGGCCTTGTCAATATGTCACTGGGAAAGTTGAATAGAGCAAGAGCACCAGAAAGTTGAGCACATTAGCAAACACACATTTTTGCATGTGTAACATTATTAAGTTAAAATAATTGTTGTTGTTTTTTCTTGCTGTATGAATAACCAAGGATAATATCATTTAAGTAGGAGCACAAAATATCTCGGCATTCTGTATTGAAGAGAGGCCACAAATATATTGAGAACTAACAAAAATTTCGTAAAACACAAAAACTATAATTAGATTTTTATTTGCGATTTCTTAAGAAATTCAAAATAAATCTGTTACACTTGCAAGGTAAGTAAATTCTTAACAAAACAATAAATCGCACACTTTCTTGTTAACTACATTAATAACAATAAGTTGAAGCAAAAATTAAGCGCACAAAATACAGAAATTGCGAGTTTAGAGGCCATACTTGATGGGAATTCATTAGAATTATATGCAACATATTGTTACAGAATGTATCCTGTATATAACCACAAACAAAAGAACACGCGCTTTTACCCAACACATTTAAATATGAAAATGTGGCACACAAATAATTATTACTTCGTATACTCACACTTTTAAGCCATTAATGTGGGATGCCTTACGTTTGGAGAGCGCATAAAACGTGTAAAAGCGTAAAAAAACCCAGGATATTTAAGTCTATAACAATATTTCCGCTTCACAACAGTGCAAATTATTACAGACTTTAATGACAAAAGTACAACAAATAACAACAACAACAACTTGTACGAATACAACCGTAGCAACGGCAATAACAACAACGCCTAGTATAAATACCAACGAAATGCTGATGATGATGGCACCAACAATATTCATAATACAAGTAACAAATAGTAAAAATAAAAATTGTTAACATTATCATCATCAGCGGCGTCAACGTTGTCGTCCTTATCAGCAACACCGTAATCTGGGGCAGTGCTGTAAAAGAATTCAATTATATACTTGCATATAAATAAAAACAAAAAATATGGAGGTTAACCCAAGTTAATAGAAAACTAAACTTTGTTATAATCCTGTTTAAATTCAGGGAAATCAAGTTAGTGCCAAAGTTGACTACCACGAGAGTAAGGCATTGTTTACATAAAATCCGGACACATTACACAAGTGTGGCATCTAAACAACGTGATAATTATGTCAGACGTGTGGAGATATGGTTAAAAAACTGGAGAATACGTGTAAATAAAACAAAAAGTAGACATTTTACGTTTACGCTTAGGAGAGGAAATTGTTCACCTGCTTCACTAGACAATGTGAATATCCCACATACATATGTATGGATAGACGACTTACCTGGCGTCGCCACATTGAAGCCACTAAAATCTTCTAATCTGCACTGGCTATTTAACAACCAATCTAAATTATGCCTTGATTGTAGTCATCCTGTATAAGACTGTTTTAAAACAAAGTAATACCAGTATTGATCTTATACAGAGGGCCTAATTGAAAATTCTGATGACGGGAGCACCAGGGTACATAAGGAATGAAAACATCCCTAGAGATTTAGAGGCAGAGGCAGAGACAAGCTAGAAATAAACCCAACAACACCCCACAGCAAAATATACTAGACTCGCATACACACACTCAAATCAAAATAAAAACAAAAATCGTCAACAAAACTACCCTTAAAGATGAATTCCGAAAAATTCGTGAGAGATATATCTTGAACTTGCAAAACCATCCGAACCTGCTTGCGAGATTGCTTACTAGAACTCGCTGCAGATACAAGCCTTCGTAGAGGTGATTTACAACCCTACTAATTTAGGGCCTATTTTTTCCATTATGTCTCTCTTAACTGCGATCAAATAGTTTTTAAGGTTTAAGTATAAAGCTACGTATATGTTGTCCGAAAAATATTCAGAAAATGTCTAACAACCGTGTGAACTTAAAATTTTTGTCTTCCAACGTTGTAAGAAAAAGCATTTTCAGTACATTGGAAGACAAAAAAATTGTCAGACATCTAACAATCGTGTAAACACACAATTTTGTCATTGCCATTGTTTTAAGACAATTGTCAAACACTTTTCATTGTCATATGTGCAAAGTTTATGCATCTGCCAATAGCAGCATTGTCATAGAAATTATTTCTAAATGCAACTCTGCATATACATAAATAAACAAACAAGTGTGCATTAATAACATTTTGGAAAAACAATTTCGTGTGCCAATGAAATTGTTAGTTTTCTTACAGTCGTCTAAACTGACAATTTACCTTTTGCTAACAACTTTTCAATGTCCATACATTGCTAGCGCATTGCTACATCTGACAAGGTTTAATATCTGACGATCGTCTATACATGGCTTAAGATTTGAATACTTATCGTAAGATTGTTTACAATTTACTTATGTCAAAAGTAATACTTTTTAAGTGTTTTTGACAGTAGTACATTATTTTACACAAACAAAATGCCTGTTGTTTCCGTATTGTGTTTTATTTGTTGCCGATTTTCACTTTTGCACCTTGTATAATTACAGCATGAGTTGTATAATATTTGCACGAGTGTTAAGCAATGGAAAATTAAAATAGAAAGAAAATCGAGCACTAATTCTTTTAAAATTTAACATTGTCAGTTTCAATGATGATATTAAACGATGCGAGTAAACCTTACGATTGTGCTAAACGAAAAGAAAACGAAATGTGCTTAAAAGAAACTATAAACTTACAAAGAAACACAAGTTTTAATGAAGCAAAATCCGGGTCTCTCTTATAATGAACGCGCAAACAAATATATAGGCAGTGTAAGTACCTCAAGAAGAATGTGCACTGATGCTGGTTTTCAAACTTAGATATCCAATTAGATATCCAAAATGTAGTAAAAAGCAGTATGGTGTGGCTATAAAACGAGCTCTCATTCTTTACGGCAAAACTTTCACAAAGTTCAATAATTGCCTTTTTATGCATAATGAAACATTTGTAACAATTGATATTAAACAGCTACAAAATCTTGGTAGATGTTGTATTGCCAAACAAGGTCAAAAATTGTTGCACTTCAGACCACAACTAGCATTGCTGTTTTAACAAAGTTATTAATTATTTACATATTAATATTTAGGGTCGACCCTTTTGTCACCAGTTTAACTTTAAATTCGGGTATTTATGGTATATAACTTTCCTGCTGGTAATTAGACGTTATCACTCCTCTGTTTTGCTGTGATTTAGCTTCCTGTCATTATTCAAAAACTGCAGGAAATTAAATTTAGTTTCTTCTTATAAATAATATTTTATTATTAATTATTATTGTCAATCAATTTGTGGTTCAAAAATATTCAAGTATTTATGCGATCGGATTTAATATGAGCAATGTTTTCATAAGAACATTTTCGTGCAGCTAATGTTTTTTACAGCGAGAACTTTATTTTCGTATTGCAATTGCGATCAATAGCTGTAAAGACGGGAATAACTGTGTTACCTAGAGTTTAGATATATGCCAAATTTAGCAAGCGGACGACTAGACAACTAGAAAGTCTCGTTCAAAAGCAAATGGGATAATTGGGAATTTGTCAAATCATTAACGCCGCAATTGTGGGAAGGGTATATTAAATTTTTGTTGACATTTCTAACGCCTACCTAAAACTATACCGATCGACTCAGACTCACTTTCTGATTCGATTTAACGATGTTCGACCGTCCGCCTGGCTGTCCATGCAATTTTTTATTTTTTTTTAAAGAGAAGTAACACTCAGGCAATTATAATGCCTATATATAATTGCGTTACTTTCTTTGGAAAGGGGATAGTTGCAGAAGTAAAGGTGGTGAAAGAAGAAAGCTTTTTATATCACAACTCTGCAATTGCGAATTATGTTTGTTTTAAGTACAGAATTGCAGCGCCTCTGGTGGTGAGTAGGCGCATTAATGTTAAAGCTTGATTTTATAGCATTTATTTAATTATTTTACTTCGGTGGCGTTTGAATGCTATACCAACGAAGGAGGGCGCTGTGATAAATATTAGTTATGATAGATAGAAGAAAACTAATAACTATCAGAAACTAATGTTGTGTTTGAATAGCAGCAGCTGGGAATCGAACTCGGCCCACAAAAACCAACGCATGCTTAATTATCAAATGCGCTACAGCACCCATAATAATTTTTGGAATTGAATTTAGTTAAAATTGGTTCATTATTTCTCCTGGCTCTCATACAAATGTGTTCGCCAAATACGGGTTTATCGGTCAGAAATGTTTGATTTATGTCCATATTCAAACAAATTTCGTCCCAAATAATTACATCTACAAATTGTGCAGATCGGCCCACTTCCAAAAATCGCTTTAACGACAATAACTCTATTAAAATTTTAGTTTCCAAATAAAATCCAACACAAATAAGTTTCAAAGATAACAGACACCTATTTTTTTAATGTCGGTCCTTAAAAATCACTTTCACATGTATAAATCTTTTTTGTGTTTATACTACTGAAATTGGAGCAAATATTTACTAAAACAATACCTTTCAACTGCTGTCGGTGAACTCAATTTAAAGCAATATACAGCAATAATAGCAAAAAATAATTTAAAACTCAAAAATATTCAACAACACACACACACACACACTGACAAACATTAACGACAACAATAAGCTGGCACACGCAAAAAAAATTATTTTTATAATGGATACAAACAACAAATACAATTTAATACATGAAAGCAACAACATTGAGGATAATAATGTCACAATTAAAAGTATATTTAAGTATGCACACACTCATGCCTACATACGCCTACTTATTAATATTATCACAGGGATGGATAAATTAAGGCAATTGTGATTCTGTTTGGTATTGCATCACATCGACTTGTTGAAAATGTTGCATATGACTTCTTATAAGCGATATTTTTATATCAGTTTTTTTTTTTTGAATAATTAACAATTATACAAGTTTAATTTTGTTTGAATAAAATTATTATTAATTATAAAACCATATATTTTAAATTTGTATATTTCATCTACACTATTTTATAAAATATAAGCTTCAAATTAAATTTTTTTTAAGTATGTTGATTACTCGAATACACTGTTTGTTTAAAAAACGCTTAGAACTATTTCGCTTTTTATTGCTGCTACACAGGAAGAATGCAGAAGAGCCAATATCCATTCTTTTAAATATTGCAAATTTATTATCTTAGTCAGAAATTGAATAGAATTACGTATAATAATGTTATTAACTCGTATTAATTGTTGATATATTCATTTATTTTCCACCATAAAACGTAAATCATATATTTTAGAATTTTTGAAAGTTGTCTCTGTCACCTATTAAATTTGTAAAAAGGGACTTAGCACGTTTGCACTTTAAGCTAATGATATACGAGGGTGGTAGGGAAACTTCTTAGCCTAGAATAGAAAGCGCGGTATAAACAGCAAAATGTTAAGTGTTTTTGAAACTTCCATCTGTGTTATGAACACATGTTAAATTTCTTTTCGATCTGGCAACTCCTTCAAAAAAGACGCATCCGCGATTTTTTTCCAATTAAAAAAAATTAGAAATTCGTGGTGTCATTCAATATTTAAATAAAAGAAGTTTATCGAGACAAGAAATTCATAATGATATGGTTGGTGAATGTATTCCGAGAAAGTGCTCCTTCATATGCAACAGTAACAAATTGGGCAGCTGAATTTAAACGTGGTCGTACAGGCATTGAGAGTGAACCACGTAGTGGACGTCCAAAATTAGCAACAACAACAGAAATTGTAGCCAAAGTGCATGATATGGTATTAAATTTTAATATCATGGGCATCTAAAATGATCGAGTCTATTTAATTTTGCATGAAGAACTACAGATGAAAAAGCTTTCTTCAAGATGGGTGCCGCAAAACCACCCGACCAAAAACGCATAAGAATGAAAATTTCTCAAGCTTGTTTAGATCGTTTTAAGAATAATAAAATGGATTTTAAACGTCTTTTTATAACTGTGGATGAGACATGGATCCACCACTATACTCCAGAGACAAAAAAAAACAATCCAAGCAATGCACTGAAGCTGGAGGAAGTGCCCCAAAGAAGTCAAAAACAATTCAATCGGCTGGTATGGCAACGGTTTTTGGGACTTCAAATGTATTTTATTGATTGACTATCAGCAAAAGGTTAAAACAATAAATTCAGAGTACTATTGCCACATTTTGGATCAATTAAATGTAAAAATTCGACAAAAACGTCCTGGCTTACAACACAAAAAAATAATTTTTCATCAAGACAACACACCAGCGCACAAGAGTGTTTTAACAATGTCTAAAATCAACGAATTAAAGTATTATTACGAATTATTCCTAGCTGGCAAGCGTTTTACCTCAAATGAAGAAGCAATTACAGTTGTAAACCAAAATTTTGAAGGCCTTGAGGAAAACTATTTTAGTCAAGGCATAGAATTGCTAGACAAGCTAAATGTATTGAAGTTTCAGGAGATTGTAGTGAGAAATAAAAATGTTTTTGGAAAACTAACTATATATTGCCTTTCTGTGTTAGGCTAAGAAATTTCCGAACCGCCCTCGTAAATTTAATAATTATTAATAATTACACATACTTACAGTGGGTGGCCAAATTATTAGTTACACTTATTAATTAAGATTCAACCGCTTTTAATGCGTATATAAATTTATTTCTTATACCAGATTTTTTCGTATTTTAATTCTGCTAAGACTATTAAATATTTTGTGCAGTGTCAACAATCTGTCATCCTGCTCTGAAGTGTGAAATATGCAATTTTGATAAAATTGATTAAAGTCTGGCATCACGATGAAGAACTAAAAGGAAATGTTCAAGAATGCATTCAGAGCATGCCAAAAAGGGTGCAAGCTGTAATTGATGCCAAAGAAGGTTCTACGAAATATTAAGATTTTTTTCAAAAATTTTTGTAATATTTCTTTTCCTCAAATATATATTTTTAAAACAAAAGAATTTATTTTTAATTGAATTAGAAACACTTAATTTACCTAAAAGAATAAATAAAATGTTATACGGCTTCAAACTAAACAATTTTGCATGTGTAACTAATAATTTGGCCACCCACTGTACATACTATATGCAGATATGTATTTACAAACGATTTTCTGCATATATTGCTACTTAGACAAATATTAGAAGCTTTTGTTGTTGCATTTACACTCATTGATTTTACTAATTACTGTTGTATAACAAAAAAAGTAATGATTAAATTTTTATAAACAAGTAGTGGCCAGTCATAAGTAAGTAACATAATGGGTAACGTGGAACTATTTAGTTTCATGGCCTGCAGGGTATATTTATGACGGTAAATATTTGTAGGTAACATTGTGCAAACCAAATTTATTATTTAATACACACAAGCTCATTTACACATAGACATACATACACATTTACCATTCAACATACATATAAACAATGAAAGCATTTATGTAGTACATATACATATAATATATTTCGTAACTTGGTTTCAACATGTTTAAATACATACATGTAGAGGTATATACACATATATCTATATATTCTTGTATATAATGTAAAAAGGTGACATTATGACATTACATACATACGAGTATATAATAATTACATAAACCTGCTGTGTTACCATACACATACAAATAGACATATGTTTTACCCAGCGAGGCCTACAGCCACAACCGGCACACCCATATAATCACACAAATTTTATCCTTAGATAATGGCAGCAGGTCTAAAAATGTGACTGTTAATATTATAAAAGTAAAACAAAACAAACAAAAAGATGAGACATTTGTTTCTTCTTTGTAGTTACAGCACAATTTTCTTTGCCATTCTGCTCTTATATAGTGGAGTTTTTGGAGGAAATTTTCTTGAAATAAAATGTTTCATTTATATTTACTATGAAATGAATACACTTACAAAAATGTTATATAAATGTATATTTAAGTAAAAGATTTCTATTTGTTTTAAATTTCCAATGCACGTGGTATTTTTTTTATAACGAAGAAATATAGAAAGAGAAATCTTTGAAATCGGATGAAAAAAATGGCACGCGATTAAAAATTTAAACCATTTACAAAACCTAAACTGATATATTTAAACTTGACAAGAACGGGAAGACCCGGATTTTATTCTATTGAACGTAGTATTTTCTTTGTAAGTTCTTGATATCTTTTAATAACATTTTGGAAATGTTGTTTACGATCTGCACTTAAGGTTTGTTTGTATCGCTTTATAACATCATTTACAGTACTTATACTTATTGAAGCTTCAGCCCCTGTGCAATCATTAAAACCGATAATTTTGAGTTTGCCAGAAATTTGTGAATTTGCACTCGTACAGGAGCTGATGTCACTGAAAAACACCAGTTCTTTAAAGATACCGGATTTTATGTGAACAATGGCTTAGTTAGTAAAATGTTATTTTTAGAAATGATAGAATTTTTTAGTTACAGTGTCAAAATAATATAAAATATTGAAAAAATATAATTACAGCCTAGAATTTTAGTTAACAAATTATTTTCCCTCATTGCATATTAATAATATTTAGCATATTTCATTATACAATATTCTGATTTTACTTATACAGACAGCAGCAAAAAAAGTTTAACCGAATGGAAAAAATAACAGTTAAATGGGTTGTTTCACTAAAAGTGTGAGTATGTGAATAAATTTTACATAATAACGCATTTATAACCATATATCTATATATACTCATACATATTCATACAATGGATATATGAAATAAATTAAAGTATATAGTTGGCGGTTATATACACAACAACATATTTATCTACATACCTTTATGTATGTCATTTATGTATAAACAACGACGAAAAAAAACTAAATTATTTAATTCTCGTGTATTTAATTAAGCAGCAAAATGGTAAAAAATCTGTTAATAATGCATGTAAATTAAGTGTTAACGAAAAAAAAATGTTATCGATGAAACTATTTTTGCTATTGATAACGAAAATCGGGGCCTAATGGAGGCAACATACTCGTACATACTATAAATACACAAGTATTTGCAGTATTTAATGTAAATGTATATATAAAGTTAGTTTGTAAATTTAAGTTTTCAGACAATTATTTGGCATGTGAAAAATAAACTTTTATAACAGCTGAAAGGAATTTGTGTTCATTTTTAAAACATTTTTAAATAACACGTTTTTATACTTAAATCAGATTTTTATACCATAATCACGTTTCTATACTAAAACCAGGTTTTTATACTAAGACCAGGTTTTTATACTAAAAGCACGTTTTTATACTAAAAGCACGTTTTTATACTAAAAGCACGTTTTTATAATAAAAGCACGTTTTTATACTAAAAGCACGTTTTTATACTAAAATCACGTTTTTATAATAAGAGCACGTTTTTATACTAAAAGCACGTTTTTATACTAAAAGCACGTTTTTATACTAAAATCACGTTTTTATACTAAGACCAGGTTTTTATACTAAAATCACGTTTTTATAATAAAAGCACGTTTTTATACTAAAAGCACGTTTTTATACTAAAATCACGTTTTTATAATAGGAGCACGTTTTTATACTAAAAGCACGTTTTTATACTAAAAGCACGTTTTTATACTAAAATCACGTTTTTATACTAAGACCAGGTTTTTATACTAAAATCACGTTTTTATACTAAAAGCACGTTTTTATACTAAAATCACGTTTTTATAATAAGAGCACGTTTTTATACTAAAAGCACGTTTTTATACTAAAAGCACGTTTTTATACTAAAATCACGTTTTTATACTAAGACCAGGTTTTTATACTAAAATCACGTTTTTATAATAAAAGCACGTTTTTATACTAAAAGCACGTTTTTATACTAAAATCACGTTTTTATAATAAAAGCACGTTTTTATACTAAAAGCACGTTTTTATACTAAAAGCACGTTTTTATACTAAAATCACGTTTTTATACTAAGACCAGGTTTTTATACTAAAATCACGTTTTTATACTAAAATCACGTTTTTATAATAAAAGCACGTTTTTATACTAAAAGCACGTTTTTATACTAAAATCACGTTTTTATAATAAGAGCACGTTTTTATACTAAAAGCACGTTTTTATAATAAAAGCACGTTTTTATAATAAAAGCACGTTTTTATAATAAAAGCACGTTTTTATACTAAAACCATATTTTTATACTAAAACCATATTTTTATACTAAAACCACATTTTTATACTAAACCACGTTTTTATACTAAAACCACGAGTTTATACTAAAACAACGTTTTTATGTTAAAAGCACGGTTTTATACAAAAAACACGTATTTATAAAAACCACGTTTTTATACTAAAACCATATTTTTATACTAAAACCACATTTTTATACTAAACCACGTTTTTATACTAAAACCACGTTTTTATACTAAAACCACGATTTTATACTAAAACAACGTTTTTATACTAAAACCACCTTTTTATAAACCATCTTTAACACATCAGTGTAAAAATGTCTGAATTTGTAGAAAATTTGTGTTAAATACGTGGGAGGTCTACACTATTATACTGCTGAGTTATTTTAATCCTTAAAAATAAAAAAAAGACCATATGTTTCTTAAGCTGTTTTTTGTTCTTTGCCTGACTTTTATTAACAAATGTTTATGAAATGTTTTTGGTTGATAATGTGGGTTCAGAGTGACGCAATTTTGTTTTTGCTATAGAATACTAATTATTATGACGTCAGTACAAAATAATCCTTCAATCAACAATACATATAATGTTCTCTCAGTAAGCGTATTTAAGTGTGTGCAAATATTGAATAGAAATTTTATAAAGCTCTGTTTTTTACTTACAACTTCAACGCAAATGTCAAGCGGCCCACACGTGGATTGTGGAGAATATAATAAGACACAATAAAACCATACGAAGGAATATATGAAAGAATGAGCGCAAGGATTTCAAATTGTAGTTGTGATTACACGTAGCATTAACGTAAATAAACACAAATTGCTGCACGTTTCATACAATTTGTTAAGTTTCTTTTTTATAAAACCAAAAGGCATAAGAGACACGGAATACGCAATAAGGAATTAACAGAAACAATTGTAGGCGTTTGGAAATCAAACCTAATTTTCAATAAAGTTGTAAGACATTTAGCAGGCAAAATTTTCAGTTATTTTAAATACTCGTATTAATGGGTATTATTATCATATTATTATTTAAAAAACAATTAAATTTATATATGTATGTATGTATGTGGATTACACTTACCTTGTTTTTGAACATTATTACTTCAATTCGTAGCAATCTGGAAATAGAAAATAAAATTCAAGGAAAAAATTAAATTAATGAAGGTCGAATTATGTTGCATGGCAGTGAATTATAAACCAACAGTATATAAATACTTTTATAAATGAAAGAAAGAAGAAACACAAAACTTAAATCAAACAAATGGGAAGAACTATAGAATTGTGGCTTAAAAAACAACAAAACGTTGACTTACAACAAATTTTAATCATAAACAAAAATCTCAAGTGTATAATCATGGACATACTCGTAACCATGGGGAACAACCAAGATCTTTTAACACACTGCATTCTAAATAAATAAATAAATGCAGCAGCAACAACAACAAATACAAAAAAAAAAAAAAAAAAAAAAAAAAAAAAAAAACTACAAACTGCTACGGTAGAGCATGTGGAATGGTTAAGATTGACTAGAGGTATCTGCTACAATAATTTGGATTGTTAAACTAGAAAAGTTTTTAAAACATACTTTAAATATAAAAGCGTAATAGAATTTTCAAAACACCTTATATACATCACTTTTAAGATAGGAGCAAGTGCTTAGTTTGTGGTTCTTTAGAAGTTATTAAGTAAGTGTAAAATTATTTGTTTATTATTATAATGTTTTTTAATAAATATTGCACAATGATATGTTTTTAAATAAAGTTTTTATAACAATGTTGTTGTTAAATACTTAATCCCAATTTACACGAAGCTTTTTTTTATTTTAAAGATTGATACAATTTGTTCCTTTGGTGTTCACACAGCATAATTTTATTGCTTTAACAACATTGCTTTATTAACAGAGTTTAAGTTGAGTCGCCACTTTGTGGAGTTGATTCAAATAATTTTAGGAAGCTTGTTCAACTTTCTGGATCTCGTTGGTTATCAAATGGAGCCGCCGCACAGTGGCGCCCGTAGAGCAAACGAGGTTGCAAAAATCAAAATTTTCATGAGCGCCGACGAAGTTTTGAAAAAACCCATGTTATAGGAAACTTTTCAACGATTTCAAATATGCAACTCTTAATAATATCACATTTTTAGTTTAGAAGATATAATTGTATTGATTGATGTATTTATTAAATGTATAATGAAAAAAAAATTACCTGTTTGCTTTGTGTTTCTCCTGGTAAATCACTATTTAAAAACTATCCGTTTTTTCACTGTTTTTCAACTTTGACAGAAAATAAAAAAATATCTATTTTTGTATATTTGCCATATTTGCAAAACCTGTTCTTTGATTATTTCTTTACATAATTCAAAATGTTTTATCTGCCCGTGTATGCCCGTTTGGCTTCTAGAGGTAAAAAGGGTTAAAAAGACATGGTTGCAGAAATTGTATGGCACACATTGGCGCCATTTGAGGTTTTTCGTTGCAAAAATCATATCTTTTGAACCGAATAAGATAATTGAACAGTTTAAACAGCATATGATAGATAACTGTTCATCCAATGAAATGAGCGTTTGGAAAGGGTGCTACGCTTTGTAGGGGCTTATGGGTTATCAAAGTTAAAATTAGTAGAAAAATCTATTTTTTGGTAATGGATGAATATTGTACAGAAAATTGAAAAAATAAATTTAAAAAAAAATTATTTTTTTTTAATATGTTGGGAAATAATTTAAAACATAAAACCCTAAAGAAAAAAAAAATAAAAACAATTTAAAAATGTAAAAATAATTTTTTTAGTTACCATAAAATTGATTTTTCTACTAATTTTAACTTTGATAACCCATAAGTAGGCCCCTACAAAGCGTGGCACCCTTTCCAAACGCTCATTTCATAGGCTGATACAAAATTCTTTAAAACTTTTTGAAGATCCAAAAGTATATTTAGGCGAGTATAAACTTCAGTAGTCAAAATTGGCTTATATTAATTGGAAAGATTATTTTAAAGTAGAAATACCAACAAACTTACTAGACTTTTAGGCTACAGTTTACAACCACAGGGGGGGCAGCGGAAATATTTCATTTTAACCCTGGATGGTTACTATTCGTCGAACCGACGAAGCTCATTTACTCTCTATCATATAACTCGTAAAAAAGAGTCAAATTCGTATCGAATTTTAAGATAGGAAAAAACAAATTTGTGTTACATTATATTTTTTTGTTATTTCTTAAATAAAATTCTTAAATAAAAATATTTTTGTTTATTTTTAACTTTAAAACCTGTTCCGCTAAAATTATTTTTAGAAATTGTTCGTCGATTCAGCGACGAGTAACCTTAATGTACAAAAATGAAGAGTAACCATCTAGGGTTAAAGAGATTGCTTTGGCCGTTCTTAATCCGACTAGCAACTCTAGCATGGAAAGGGTGTTTTCGATTATGAAATTGTACTAAAACTCGTTTGAACTCGATGAAGTGTCTGAAAAAGAAGTTTGCCACCTTATAAATATATGTGTGTAATTAAAAGTACATATGTACATTAGGGTGGCCCTTAACTATATAAGAACATTTTTTTTATTTATTTTTTCCACTCTCACCCCGCAGTTTGGTGACTTTTAAGAAAACAAATTATAGTAAAAAAATTTCAGGTCAATAGGTTGGGGTTAAGACGTGCCGCAAGCCCGGTCAAATTTCGGAAAAATCATAATTTTACAGAAAATCTGATTTTGAAGTAATGTTACAAGAAGACTAAAAATATTACAACAAAACTATGTAAGAAAGAATTACTAGCCATGAAGTTTCCAACACATGTTACTTGAACAATTTTTCTCCTGGGGCCAAATTACCGCATTCGTGATCGAATGAGCTATCGTATCGAAAAATGATTTCGATATCGAAATTATGATAAAATGTACTAAATTTATTGCTCGATATCGAATGCCATAATCTCAAATAAGAAAATTACGATCAATTTTACTCGATATCAAATGCGGTAATTTGGCCCCTGGTCTCATATTTAAAAACTTAATTGAAAAAAATTTAATTTAATCAACACCTATGACCGACCATTTGAAGTTTCTTCACGCTTAAACCAACGGTTTATTTAGTCAATATATTACACGGTGCGACATATTTTTCTTGTAGGGCTTGTCGAGTAAAACAAGATTCCAATAGTGAAATATGCCGGACACCTCCAAAATCCGGTTTTACGGTTAAGAACCCGGATTTTGTACCTTTGCGCACTTATAAGCCTGTAATTTTGTTGATAATGATCCGATTTTCTTACTAGATTTGGAAAGAAGAAACTGAGATCTTTCGAATGATATATAATTTATCTAAGAAAACTTGAGAAATTTTGGTGTTATTGTCGAGCAATAAAACAATTTGCTATAACACAATTTGTTTCTTGACAATAACACCAAACTGGGAGGGTGAGAGTGGACAAAATCGAAAAATTTTTATTAATGGCCACCCTAATATACATACATACATGATATCATTGTTCTCAATTGTATGTTTATTATATGTTAATAAACTGACAGAAAGTAAAAAGGAATTTTATTTATAATCTTCATAAATGGAAAATAAAATGTTAATTTGAAAAATTTGACTCTGGCGAAATTTTTTACGACGTTTTTATTTTTTTGAGGCATTATAACGGTTTTGTTTTTTGTGCGAGTTGGTGCAAAATCCATGATTTCCACAATTCTGTGCGTTTCTGACGAATTGCTTCGCGCAAACGTCGCATAACTTCAAGGTGGTATTCCTTATTGACCGTACGACCTTGTGGCAAGAATTCATGATGCACCACGCCATTACAGTCGAAGAAAACAGTGAGCAAAACCTTCACATTTGACCGAACTTGACGTGCTTTTTTCAGTCTTGGCTTTTCTGGATGTTTCCATTGGGATGATTGGGCTTTGGTTTCATTGGCATAGCCATACACCTATGATTCGTCACCAGTTATGACCTTTTGGAGGAAATCTGGACCGTCGTTAACGATGTTCAACAGCTCCTGAGCGATGTTTTTGCTCAAAATTTAGCAATTTTGGAACAATCTTCGCTGCCGCATGTTTCATGCCTAAAACATCCGTAAAAATTGCTTGACATGAGCCGAACGATATGCAAACATCATCAGCAACCTCTCTGATAGTGATTCGACGATTACCCAAAATTATTTTCTTTATTGCTTCAATGTTTTCATCGGTTGTTGACGTGCTCGGGCGACCAGGACGAGAATCGTGATTGACAGTCAACATTTTATTTTGCAACGCATTTAATTGAAAGTTTTACACAAAAATTAATAAAGTTTCTTTTATCCATTTTTTCGAATAGTAAAAAATCGTAGAGCACACCAAAACATGAAAATTGTACTCACGAAATTTGAATATAACGGTTACTTTTTGATCAGACCTCGTATGTAATATGAATAAGTGAGTAAAACGAATTGCAAGTACTCGTCTTATCTTCCCCTCACCTAGATGTATAAAAGGTAATCAGCTTAGCTTAAAGAATTGATTCGTGTAAATTGGGACTTGGGAATTGTAGTGTTTTATATGCAATTTATATTTCTAAACTTCTTCTACATTCCCAGTAAAAAACAATTTAAGTATTTCTTGATGCATCAAATTTTCATTGCAACAGAAGTAGAGGTAACATCAATATCATCTCATTACATTAAGATGAGAACTTCAGATTTAATGAAATTGTATCAAAAAAGAAGAACATCTATCGTAAGACAGCCCTGTGTTAAATTTGATGATTTAGCTGCTATTTTTCAGCATTAGGAAATATGAAATTGCAATTATTTTTCATTATTATTATTTTAGAAACTAAAGAAGTTTAGTGACTTGGTTTAAATGACCAATGATTACGGATACATGATCAATGAGTGATCCTTGTCTCAATTCAACAAATTTAAATTGAAGGACACATGGCTACATGAAGGTGGTACCATTATAAAAAAAAACTCACGCGGCATTTGATATTTTGTAGGATGCATTTCATGATGGTCTAATGTCTTATTTTGGCGTTTTGCATTGGCCGACAAGTTCGCCAGTCTTGGACTTGCTCTAGATTTCTTTCTTCGGGGGTTTTTTGAATACAGACTCTGAAAGCTCTCATAGAATATATTTGACAAAAGTAGTTTTCAAAAGATCTATTGCATGTTATATAAAAAGAGCTAACTAGTAGATTATATTTAAACAATATCATCATCAAAAAATAATTTAAAAAAGAAAGAAACATTCTTGTCCTGCAAGTTTGCAAAGCCAATGTTTCTCCAACCATTATCGCCCAATTATATATTGTTAATTGAATTTTTCTCTAGAATGCAATTGAGATTTACAATATTCGAGTGCTGGACATTTGGAAACAAAAGAAAACATTCAATATTCTTCAATTAAAGTGCAGCATTCAATGACAAAAATTATAATAACCACATAGCTTTCAGTAGGGTACTGCCAATAAACAATTCAACGACAAAAAATAAATAAAAACCAGTATAACAGACAAACGTAAAAGAGATTAAATTCAAATAAATCGACATGGTCGCCTGGAAATGAAAACATTTCACATGTAAGTAACTTCATCACCATCATAGTCGTCATCGTCATTATCATAATCATCATCATCATCTTCAACAGCTTCAACTTCATCATCGTCGTCACCAACTGTAACAACAGCAGCTCCTCATTCTCGATATTCTTGGTACTTGCAAGACAAAGACCCACAATGGTCGTCTGGTTATTGCTGTTGGTCACAAACAAGTTGTGTGCAGAAGCATGTGAAGATCAACACCAACCAGGCCAAGAGAATGCACACCATCGGACCGAGTTATTCACATGCTTGAAGTTAAGCCCTGCAGTTCTAGGTTTTTGTCATTTATCCTTATTATTAATTAGTTTTATACTGCAAAGTTATTTAAACAGAGACAATTGTCAAGCTCTGCATTACCTTTCGCCTATAAAATCGCTAGTTTGATTATTGCATTAAGAGGTGAATAATGAAAGTAAATAGTGCAAACAAGCAATATTTTACTGATAAGTCAAAGCATTTGACTACAAAACAAGACTTTATAAACATGAGTCCGTAATAGGCGATCACCAACATTGATTTCTTAAAAACAAGAAAAAATTCTAAATTTTGAAGAAGAAGAAAATAACAACTCGACAAAGTACTTAATTCGCACTCGCCACAAAGCGTCCACAATCGCTTAGTAGTTTCAGTACCCCTTTCCCCCTTGGCCCCTTTCAAGAAATCCGCCAGTCAAACGCAACTTACTTAGTTACAAGTGCTGCTGGGTGAAATACACATCCAGTTCGTCAGCCAATTTACCACTAGCGGCCGATTCTTGGTCGGTTGTTTGACTAGTGTGCCTTCCCGGCTGTCTAGCTGCTGCCTGTTGCTGGTTAACTTACTGAATGGCTTTGACTGGTTGGCGACTGTGACAGCCAGCCGTATAGTTCTTGTAGTAATTGTTGTTGTTTTTGTAGATGGTTTAAAGCTAAAAATACGAAGAAGTCAAAAATTTGCAAAAGTGTTGCAAGTATGTGTGTCCGTTCGTTGGTTTGTTTGTGTGTGTAAGTAATTTTCATTGCCAAAACATTAAAGCCGACAAACATTCAAATTTAGTGTCTTAAGACCTTAACATTGCACTAACAACGTAATGTTTATAATCGTACGTTATATTTAACATTGACCAGGAACTGCTGCAGCCAGACAAATACAACACAGGCAGGCAGGCAGGCAGGCAGACAGGCATTCTCTATGTAAGTTTATGTACGAGTATGTATGTATGTTTCTTGTGAGAATTTTATGTTTGTATGTGTCTGTTGCATGATATCGGCGTATTGAGCCTGTGTGACCAATTTGCGAATATTTTCATTTTATTTCAATAGTTTAGTTTGTCCACAATAACAACCAAATGAAAACAAACAAAAAAAACACTCTAACTAATAAAGGGAATGTTTGCCTAAAGATAGCTATTAATTTTATATATCACAAAAATTGTTTTATTTAAATCTGTAATGAATACAATTGATTCAGGCCACAAACACGTCCAGAATATGCGGCCAGCCATGAAATCGTAATATTCCATCATGGCAACACTCGGCGATATATTGCAATAACTGTTAAAAACTATTTAGAAAGAAATGGTTGGGAAGTTTTACTTCACCGCACCTTGCTCCGTCGACTACTATTTGTTTGGATGGTTGCAGAACACTGTCTGTCTGGCATACGCTTCAATTCAGAATAGGGTATTGGAACTCGTCTTCTTGGTCTAAAATATGAACAGTTATATTGGAGCGGAATTCATATGCTGCCAGAATGGCTAATTCTTTGAATACATTTATATTGTATAGATAGAATATAATTCGAATATATGTACTTGTATAACAAAACAGTGAAATACTTCAAGTTATTTTAAATTTATTCGTTCATTTTATCTCCGTGCTCGATTTTGACACTTTTTTACCAACAAACGGGGCAACTAGTGGGTAAAGCTAAATCGAGTACGCTGAGTCCAGTGATGCTAACCGTTTGCACGAATCGTTTAAATATTTCGTTATTCTTTACCAATAGAAAGTAGTGTTGTAAAAGTATTGAGTATTTGAGTACTGAGTACTTAATACCGACTATTTTTTCTGGTACTTAGTACCCAAAAGTAACTACTCAATACTTTTAGAGTTGCAGTTTTTAGTAAAAAAATACACAATTTTACCTAAAAATGAGCGCCGAAATGTTTACCACCGCTTCTAAAATTATTCTTTTAATTCGGGGCCTGAAATCATTTTTAAATAAAAAGAAAACAGAAAATAATACAGAAGAAATTTCAATGATGTTAGAAAAATTTATCAATAATTTAAATAGACGTTTTTCCCGGTTGGTGCTTAATGGAATTTTAGCTATTCCAACGTTTTTTGACCCACGTTGCAAATCCAAAGGATTTACTGACCAAAGTGCTTTAATACAAGTAAAGGAAAAGATTTCGTCAATGTATCATACAAACAGTTTAGAAACTTCTGAAATTAATCCACCTCAATCAAATTTGGAAAATAATAACAGTTTAATTTGAAATGAATTCGACAAAAACATCAACGTCTAAATGCATCATTGAACTAAATAACTTCAGCCGTGAACAAATTTTGGACAGAAAAGGTGACCCTTTAGAGTGGTGGAAGACACGGGAGACAATATACCCTGGGCTATCAATAAATGCAAAGAAATAACTGCCGATTGTGGCAACATCAGTTACTAACGAACGCGTTTTCTCCATAGCCAGTCAGGTTCTTACTGATAGGATAAATCTTTTAAGTTCTGACAATGTAGAGCGAATTTTGTTTCTTCATTTCAACAATGAATAAAAAACGCAAATTTCAAGACAACATTTTCCTGAAAAGTACAAATTCTTTTTAATTTAAAGTACAAAAAATTACACAAGTGGATTAAACTGTGAAATAAATGTCTGAAATACATTAAAAACTATTTACCTAAATTAATTAAAATTTTTTTAATATTATTTTTGTTTTGTTTTAACTTTATTTTATATAAAATCCCTGTAGGATTTTTATGAACTAGTTCAAAATAAAGTTGACTATTGGCTCACTCATAACTGGTGTATGAATAAAAAAACGTTTAAAAGTATAGTAACAAAGAAAACATTGAAATAATTTTCAATAAATTTTTGAAAATATAATAAAATAAAAATTTAAAATTTTAACGTACTTTTTTAAAATTTGGATATAATTTTCAAAGGGATATCCAGAAAAATTAATACAAGAACCATGTTCCCTTACACACTCACTTAAATGTAATAGTCCATGGATGTTGTGTGACGCTGCTTTCACCAAAAACAATGGGAAAGTTTTTACAAATAATTCCAACATTTTTTGTGCATTATCTATATTTCTTATACACGTCCTTGGACAAGAAAGGAGACGATATGCACAATGTAGCAAAATAAATTCATAATAAAAATCATCATGAGAAACAAGAAGACTGCAAAGAAGAGAAGACTTTAAGTGAAAAGCTAGGTGTTTGGTATTGTAAAAATCGTCCAAGTCGAGACAAATACTTAGGGAAGAAAATCTAAATGTTCCAAAAAGTGCAAGTTAAAATACAGCCATTATGTTTAAAAGATGGTTTTCCTAGACAATATTATCATGTGGGTATTGTAAATCAATTGAAATTCAAATTCTATATTTTTCTATTTGCATTCAACAGTGATTATTTTTTGTATAATTTGACAGATTCAATTCGTGCCAACGGAGAAAAAATACCGAAAAAGGGATGAGATATCGACAGTTCAATTCCAAACCATGCTATGTCGACTTAGCATGTTTTTAATTTTTTTGAGTTTTTGAATTTAGATTTTTTCAACTTAAATTCTGTCAAATTTTGGTTGTGATTGGCCAGTCCAATCAATAGTTATAAACAACAAAGTTCTACCTCATATGGTTTTTTAGATACCGCCTGTAAACTTTAGGAGCTTTTCCTGCAAAACTCACTTTTTCGAATTAGCATGTTTTGGAATTGAGCTGTCGATATGCTCTGTGGTAAAAAAAAACGCCACTTTCAAGCTATATGCGTAGGTAAAAATAAGGAGGCTTTAGCAGATAACAATAATTAGCATTAATTAATAGAATTATATACTTTTGTATTTTAGAATGTAAAATAGAAATAAGACTATTATTTTATTTATTTTTTAAATTATCAAACAAATGCATTTTTAAGTTATTGCATTATTAAGAAAATCAATTATCAGTTAGTCAATTCATAGCTAACTTATAGTGCACTTTTATGTATGCACCAGAAGCTAACTCATAATGAGGTAACTTCTGGTTAACTGAAAATTATGTATAGTAAGTGAGTACTGACTCGTTCCTAGGATATTAAATAGTAAAACTGATTAGTATTTTACAAATAAAATGGTTAGCTTTTGAGTCACCTCTGACTGATTTGTGGTTAACCATGATCCGACTGGGATGTATTAAATACATTAAAAAATACGTTACCTTTGTTAATATATGAATACATATGTATATGTTTTTTGTTTCAATAAAAATGAATTTTAACTTTTTACACATATTTATTTAAAAAAAAATCGTTGAAAGTATTGAGTAGTATCGAGTACTCAGTTGAAAAAGTATCGAGTAGTATTGAGTAGTCAAAAGTAACCACTTTTTATAACACTAATAGAAAATGTGACCTGTAATAAAATCTAAACGAATTTTGGAAATTTTGCACGGGCTTCTAAACGCAATTATTTTTATTACTTGAATACACAATCCAATAGTATAGGTAATGTCATACATAAAAATTAAACAATTTCAGTTACTTTTGGCTTTTTTAAATTGCCATAAATAATTCCATCAATTTTTAATATTGAAAGAACAAACAATTTTTATGTAACGGATAAAAAACCAAAACGTCATAACATTTTTTATGTTCAGTTGTGTCTTTGATAGTTTACCGGAAATCAGCCCACACAACAAATTATTTCCAAAACGACTTTAGTCCAGTTTAAAGATAATTTTGGCGTCCAATTTCGATTTTTTTTTTTTAATTCAATAAACTAAACAGTTTTCGAGTTACGCAAATATTTATTGCTCGACCTTATACATTTTTTAAACAACGCTCTATCTCGAAAACACCACTGGATTCAGCATACTCGATTTAGCTTTGCCCGCTTGTCGGTTAACTACACGCAGAGAAAAAATATAGTTGTGCATGTTTACCACAACTATATCAACATTTTTAAATATATTTTTTTAAATATTATGGTCACTGTAATTATTTATGAATTATGGTGATCAATTTTATATTGAAAGATTATACCATATTATGTTGTTCTCTATCATAATGAAGGAGCAACAAATTATGATAAATAGATTCATCATAAACATGATTGCAACAAATATATACATAGTTACTACAATCATATATATGATCTACAATCATATATATATAATTGTAGAAATCATCTCAATCGTAACTTAACCATATTATGGCAATCATATAAATAATTACAGTGACCATAATATTGTTCAAAAACTTGGAAAAAATGTTAACATTTTTGTGGTAAACATGTACTAATACATTTTTTCTCTGTGTGTGTAGCACAGTGTTATCGAACCTTCCCTCCTTGATATACTACCATACATAAGATGATCGTTCAAATGGATCCTATTTTCTTATTTAAGTATTTGGATTTTTTTCTCTGCTCATTTGTTTTCATTTGCCATATAGCTTTCATAGTCCAGAAGCACTAATACTGACTTCATTTATTGTTGTTGTTGCTGTTACTATTTGATTTTGTTTGGTGCTAAGATGGTGTCTTTGAATTCCACATATAGAGAGCTCATGTAAATAAATATTAGCGGACATTGACACAGGTCATTCCTTTCGAAGACTTAAACAAACTCAGCAATAACAGCAACAACTACTACAGTACAAGCAGTTAAAAATTAACTAAAGTTAAACTCTGATGATCATCATGATAATCGTTGTTAAGATCATCAACATCATCATCGTTATTAATATTAACAACAACTGCAAGACACTTGGTAACGAATGAACGAGCTGGCGAACGAAAGAACTATATTGGCATTGGGCAACCAAAGCAACTACTCGTCGCCAACTCAAACAAAATATGGTATATAGCCATATAAATAAATTAAAAAAAAAATAAATAAAAACAAAAATAAATGCTTAAAAAACGATGCAAAAAATATGCTGCTTTTACACATATTTGTATCAAAATCCATTTTGTTATTAAGCTTCTTCCCATGCGTCATATTGTTGTTAAATTTGTTGTTTTCAAAAGGCGCGCAAATGCATGTTGAACGTACATACGTATGTATGTGCCTGGCAATTCTGTGTTTTTTTTATATTTATTTGCTTTAGTTTTCTTGTTTTTTTTTTTTTTGTTGCTGTTTTCTTCAACTGTTGGGTTACATTCTTAAACATACCCATGTTGTCATCATCTCTATACTGATCCTCACATTTAATCATCGTCATCATGATGATGATCATCATCATTCATCCTTATGAACGTCGTCAACCTCCACATTTAAACATATGTACATATACATATTTACCATTCACAACCAATAACAATATTGCACTATGGGTTAAAGTATTAGCAAAGAATTGAATTTTTCTTTGCATGCTTTCTACCAGATGTTTGTATCTTGTTTCTTAGAGGCTTTCTAAACAAAATAATTGTAACTATGTCGTGGCAATTGGTTCCAGTTCCACAACTATACTATGGCTTGAGATCTATAACTGAACATTTTGTTTTATCTGATCTTTCATTTCTATAGGAAGGTAACTAAAAGGATATGATAGGACCAATCGATCCTAAGATAACAGAACGGATTGTAAAGTGTCAATAGCAAAATGGCTTAAGTTGGACCTAGCTGGTAACATGTTATTGTTAGTATTGGATAGGGTTAGCTACAGGATTCTGATGGCGGCAATAACATGTCATTGTCCAATAATAGTAAAAATCGATAATAGAATTATTGTTAAATATATTATCTCATATTTACATATCTTGATATCTTATTAATCATTCCTCGACAGACATACCATTAATTTCCGTTGATGACTCCGAACACCCTTCTACTTCTGTGGTAACACGTACAACTCAAATTAGTCCTAATACAGAGATGATCATTTCATAGTGCAATTGCTTATTTGCCCAACCCACTACTTTGTTATGCTCTTTTTATTCAGTTGTCTTTCACATGGCAAATTGTACACATGCTTAGCGGATGCTTTCATTATTTTTAAAATACAGAACGTAAAAAAAATTATGGTACCATTACGAAAATGTTTCATAATAAAAAATGCATTTGGTAATTCTCAATGCCTTTAATTTTTTAACTGTAAAGTATAAGATAAAATTTTCTGTTTTAACAACCTAGCAAGCCATATGAGTCCGAAAAGAGTCTTTTCTGACACCTTTTTCGGAGAGTTAACGCTCTTTATGAGCCCAAAAAACAATCATAATTGCTCCGAAAACTTTCAGAAAAGAGGGTGATTACATTCGAAAATGTAGATAATGTCAGAAAAGAGTATTTTATGAGGGGTTTTTGGGCTCTTAAAGAGCTGTTAGATAATGTCAGAAAAGAGTCTTTTATGAGGGTTTTTTTTGGGCTCTGTGTAATCTTTTTTTGTCATTCTACTGTGGTATAGCTATGCAAAGCACAAATAACAGAACAACAAACCTTTGGTACACACATAATTAAGTCATACTGCGTGCCGACTCAGGACAGTAACAAGCAAATTGCGTTTTTGTTGGACTCTTTTCTCTCTCCTTTTTTCGGAGCGCTCCGAAAATGCTCTTTCGTTGGACTCTTTTCTGACTCCGTTTTTCGAAGCGCTCCCAGAAGTAACAAAATAATTATGAACTGAATTTTTACACATATTTTTCCAACCGAAACAATTTTTTATGATTACTATTTTATAAAAATCTTTCGTTTACTTTTTCGTTTTACTGTACCTTTAAATTTGTCTCATTTTCTTACCAATACATAAGCTTTTTAATTTTGATCACCTCTGTCCTAATATCTGTAAACCAGTTCCAATAGCTGCAACCTCATTACTTATTTCACCTACAATGGAAGTAAATACTGAAAATCATAACCTTTCTTATCTCTCAACACAACAGAAGAACAGAAGCTTCGTCAAGTGCAGTACCTACTTCGTACCAAAAACTACTTCGTAGCATACCACTCAGAAAGACAATCTTTGCTATCCGCTTCTATTATGATACAACTGCAGCTGATATAAAACATTATTTAATTATTTATTTATAATGATCTTCCTTGTTTATAAAATAAATTTTAAAACTAAATTAATTAATGACCTTCCTGAAATAAACTCAACCAAAAAAGTTCCGTTCAAGATAATTGTCCCGGTTGAAATATGTATTTAAACAAATTGTCAATCCAAAGTTTTCGCCTAGAAATGCTCTGGTTGGTGAGTTTATCTAAGGTAAAAAAAAAAACTAACTCCGAACCTAGATCTTAATATTATCTACCAGAATGTTAATGGAATAAACAAAAAACTTCTTGATTTATTCCGAAAGAGTTATGACTTTGAATTCCAGATATTTGTATTTACTGAAAACATACAACTCCGAAATAATGTGCGATAATTATCAAATATTTAGAAGAGATAGATGTGGTACACTGAGCAGTGGATTCCTAATTTCAGTATCAAGTAGATATCCAGCAGAAAAAGTTGTATTTGATAACCCTTCTCAAGCTAGTAGTAGTGGTAATTAAAACTGGAAAAAAATTCGCTAATGTTTCTTGCTCATATATACCGCACAACTCTGATTTCCAATTATATGAAAAGCACGCAATTGTAATTAAATCCATTACAAATAAACTCCGGCACACAGATCACTTAGTTATGCTCGGTGATTTTAATGGTACAGTGAAATAACTCCCAAATGAAATAAGTCCCAATGGAAAAATGAAATAAATTCCAAAAATGTTTCCATACAGATTGGGACAAATGAAATAAGTCCCAACAGTTTTTTTTTTTTTGAGAGTTATTTCATTTGGGCGGAACGATTTTCTCCTCCATGGTATACAGAACACCGGCTTCGCATTGCACAAATTTCTTGTATTGCCGTTAATTCATTTTTATTGCGATTTATTTTTAAATTTTTTGGGACTTTTTCATTTTTGCCTTTGGAAGTTATTTATTTTTTTTCAGTTCGGCGTTATTTCATTTTTCATGGGACTTATTTCATTTGGGAGTTATTTCACTGTACCGATTTTAATATGCCATCAGTCTCCTGGGTAACACTGGATGATACAGTCTTCTTAGTACCTGTCACTTTAACTGATTGGACTGATAATTTCCTAAAGTCACTTCTCGAAATAAATATTTTTCAAATAAATGCTATATCCAACACAAATAATAAAATACTCGATCTGGTATTAGCAAACAGTCCCATACAATTTAATATAATAAGGACAAATCCCATATGTTTACCTGAAGATCCTCATCATCCACCATTTTAATTTCGGATACATTTAAAGTCGCTAGAGTTGTCCAAATGCTAAATAAACTATTATTCAATACTTATTTGTTAGAAATTCTATCATTCAATGATGACAAGAGCAACTTTGATCAAGTCATCTTTCAGGAATTTTAATAAAAAGAAGGGATTTACGGCTGTAAGGACAGCAATTGGTTGCATCGAATTGCTTTTCGACCGGACGCTGGAATTTAAGCTCTGGTATATGTCAAATATTGGCTTCAGATAGTTAAGAATTTCCGAATTATCATAATTAATTACAACCTATAGACTTTGTGCTAATAAACTCGTCAAACGTCTATGCCCATTATGACACTTTACCCTAAAAAAAAAACAAGAATTTTGATATTTTAATTTGCAAACACTAATTTTAACATTTAAAATTTATTCCCATAGTGCAACATTATCATCATTATTATTGTTATTATTGCTGTCGCTGTCTGTTTTTGTATTATTGTTCTTATTACTGCAAAAGTTGGCAGCACATGCACGCACAAACAAACACATACTCCCATTCAGTCTATAACTGCCAGATATGAAATGTCTCTTTTTCCATTGTTTTTGTTTTATTGAGAAGCTATGTGTGTATGTGTGTGTGTGTAAAAATATATTTTGATCTCCAATCTCTTTTACAGGTGTTTGTCCTTATGATCAACAATTTAAAATAAGTTAAGTTCCAAACACACACATCACACCACACCATACCATACACAATACATACTACCTTATAGACCCTGATCAACCAAAAAATATAAAGAAAAAAAACACAAAATAAAAAGAACAGACGTCAAGCATTTATCGTAATGCGTGCATTTTATAAACTACACACAGGAGAGTGTAAGTAAGTACGAGTATGTATGTTCATACGTACCGGTGTTTAATATAGTATTTCTTTTTAAAGCCAATAATAAACAACAACTACTACTGCTATACGTCGGGAATAAAGTCTAAATTTTTTTTTTTTTTAAACCGAAAAATAAGAAATAATTTTCTTAATGTGTATGTTTGCCCGCGTTTTATATCATACATTTTTCTGATCATCTTTCATTTGCACAACTAAACAGACAGACGGACGGACGAACGGATGGATGATGGTTGGACAGGCTTAAACAAAGAGACCGCAGGGGTAGGAGAAGAAACATTCATATGTGTAGCAAAAAAACTTATAACACCGGCTTAACTTTACGCATATAAATTAAAATACCAAGTTACAATATTAATTAGAGTTAATATGAACTATTAATTATGCTACTCGTACATTAATTTACTTAGGAACCTAAATGCTTATGCCCTTATTCATAAAACTTACAACAGATTTATAAACCTGTTGTTAGTTATTAAGAATATGTCTCTTAATCTTTGCATCATAGTAACTATGAATTTTGAAACCACTTTTTAACACATATAATTCTTCTGTATTAGATTAACTAATAAGTTTACTTAGTCCTGTTTCACACTCTTCAGTTTTAGCTGACCAGTTTATGTTAAATTCTCTTTTGAACTGGGCATGAACACTCGTCAATTCAATGTTCGTGCTTTTTAATGCAAATCAACATGCATGAAAGAAAAAAAAACAAAAGGATATAAGAAAATTGACTAGTACCGTCAAGTTTGTACCGCTTTAATTCTCTTTTCAATTTTCATTCAAAAATACTTGACTTGACGAGTCAAAATTGAAGAGTTTAAAGGCGTCTTATTAGATAATACCTGTAAAAAAAACAACTTAATTTAATAAAATTATCTTTCTATTGCGATTAGTTGCAATCACTTGGTAAATGCTTGTAAGACACTAACCCCCTGGCCCACGATGTCGAACGATAACGTTCGCTTACATAAGACTTAAGACACAAACTTTTTATCGTATCTATTTTTTTTATTCAATCAAGTTTGTTTATTCCACAATCAAGTTTGTGTCTTAAGTCTTATCTAAGCGAACGTTATCGTTCGACATCGTGGGCCGGGGGGTAAATTTTATTTACAAATTAAAACTGCAATAACTAAACATAACAATCTTAAAACTAAACTAGTACACATAAGTATCAGTACTATACTATCGATTGCTCTTATCATTGCCTGGCGTAAACACACACGAGTGATAAGAATGTATCTCTTAAACGCATGTTGGAAATAACATGGGTCTCATTTATTATCTACCCAATGCACACATGCGTTAAGCGTAAAAATATATGTAAACAAGGGACAGTTTGCAAGAGAGAAAGAATATATCGACCTATTTCGAATTTGGTAGAAGTCCTTAGATCAGTCTAACAAAGTCATCCGTCATTTTATTACCGGAACTTAAATAGTACTAATATTAAAGTACTCTACTTTTCCAAAAATTGGAACTTACTAATGGATCACCTACAGTGTAGTTGCATGCAATTGTCTTTAATAATAAATGTCAGTGTCTGTTCTTTCACGTTATAATAAATAATTCCACATTCCATTATATTTAGAATTAAAAACGGGCATCTAAATAAATCACCCTGTATATCTAACTAAAAATTGCAAATATTGCAGAAAATCTTTGCAGACAGACCCCAACTTTTATCGATAACTCTTTGGCTGGATTAAAAAGCGACAATTGTGTTCTACTCCCAGTCCAAGATATTTTTCACATTTATTTATTTATGGTATCTTCATTTAAAAAAAAAATTAACTAACAATAAGTTTTTCAAATCTTATATCTAAAAAAATTTTCAATTATTATTCCAGCCAGTGCCGGACGAAAATTGTTTGACCATTATATATTTAGTTTAAAATTCAACTAACTACACAAAAACTGAGTTATGGTGTTCAAACAAAGCATCATAAGAATAATTTGGAGCGCTTAATTCACCAAGGCTGTTGATCTTGAAGAAGACTTTAAATTTTGTTGGCAAGAATCATTTCTTCATTGACTGTTTGAATAAAGAAATTATTTGAAAACTTTTCACAACCCCGTTTGAACAATTTAAGTCTTGCTGGAATCGTAAGCCTTAAGGCAGAATTAGTCTCTACTTTCTGTTCCGTTCCGAATCAGCTGACTTGATTCTGTTAAATAGAAAATGTGTAGAAGTCGTTAGTTGTTTTGTTACTTTCCGTGCCGTTGCGGACGAACCTGTTGAAAACAAAAATTTGCTAAGTAATTGTAAGTGACAGCACAAAACAGCTGACATCTGCACAACAAAAGAATTTTTGGTTTATTACAAAAATTTCAATTTAATTAAGTTTTTGTATAAAAGTTATAAAAATATAAAAAATAAACGATGGATGACGAAAAACTCATTACTTTAGTCGAAAGTAATGACATATTGTACAATAAAAAAAACTTTGATTTGTATTTTTTTTTTAATTTATTTTCGCGCTGTGTTGTCTGTTTACCTAAAACAGCTGATACGTTTATACGGAAAAACTAACTACAACAATTTAACAACAGAACGACACGGAACAGAACAGCAACAAAAAGTAAAGACTAATGAAGCCTTTACTCTAAAGCTAATACGAGTATTATTATCAATGGTCCACTTCTATATAAAACGCATTAAAAACATCCCTTTGTCTTAGTTTCAGAAGCAGGAGCTTTATGATTTGAATAAAAAAAATTCTAAATTATTGAAAATCTCTTTCAAGCAATATGTTTTTTAAAGTATGCCTAAGATTCGTATTTGACCCACTCCAACAATACACCTACTTGTTCTTCATTATCAACATCTACTGTATGGAGACATATACGTATGTAGACACTAAAATAATAAACGTAATGCGTACAACAAAGTCTCTTTCACTCAAAAAAGGGTATCATTAGTAATTTTTTTCCTATATCTTATAAGACAAAAACCAAAAAAAAAAAAAAAAACTTAAGCGTCGCCTTATTTTTGATAAACTCCAATAATGGTGACCAAACGTACATATGCGTACCAAACAAAATCAACAAAAAAAAAAAAAATGAAAGAACACATCAACAAAAAAGTTTAAGTCTTCAGAATAGCGATTTTCTCATCATCCATCGTCTAAAGATGTATAAATGAAGCTAAATACAGCAACTGAGAGAAAGAACAAAACAAAAAAAACCCCACACCAAATATCATCTTCAACAACACCAGCGCATCAGCACCAGCAACAACAACAACCACAAAGAACATTAACAGTGATCCATGAAGTTGGCAACTAACTAAACCATCACACAATCATTCCTTTCTGGTGCTATTGCACACAGCCGTTGTTTTGTACTTTTTTGTACCAAAGGAAAGCTGCAATGGAAAAGAAACCTTCCAAGTTGTAAAACAAAAAGGCATTTTTTTACTAATAGCAACAACAACAACTAAAATTAAAGGCTAAATAAAAATTATTTACGATCATTTTGTCAGCGCAACTTTTGAACATTTTATTATATTCATCGCCTGTGCTTTTTGTCTTCATTTATATTTCTTTCTGCCTTGTCTTTTACTTTATATTTTTGCTGTTGTTTTTTTTTAACCCAAAATATTTAGTGCTTTTTTTCATAATAAATTTAGTTTAATTCCTGCGAATGTGTGCAGTTTATATCATCATTATTGGATCATAAGAAAGTTGTGTTGCGTTTCTGTTTTTTCAGTTGCTGTTGCTGTGAAAATATCAATTTCTTGCAAATATTTTTTAAAGACTTTCAAGGAATACATATTATGAAAATCAATAGCAGACAGAGTTGTTTTGATATTGTTTTTAATTTTGAAAATTTAATGGTAATTTAATACCTTTTTCTGCCATAATTAAATAATTGTGGTGTGTTTAAAGTGCTGTAAGGGTAAAAACTGTTAAATATTAGCAATTTTAATAAAACTTGACTAGAATTTCGTCTTTGGGGATTATTGATTGATCACAACAAGAACGACCTTTTCTCGAATAGATCGATTGTCCCTGTAGAATTACTGTTTTCTTTTTTTTATAATATAATTCGACTCCAAACACAGTTTAGGTCTCCAGGTTGGACAGGCTTAAGACCCTATATTTCCAGGGTATCACTCCAGGGATGACAGAATTAGAGAGTTGATTGATAAGAAACTTAAAGAGTTGTTTGATGATAAAATGCATTGTTGGTTGATGATAAAATTAATAGTTGTTTGAAGATAATAATAATTGAAGAAAATGTCACATATATATGTATTTTTGTTCGACCTTTATTATTTCAATTATTACTAATTTTTTAAGCTTGAGGTCTTTTTTTAAATATAAAAACTTTTTAACTTTTATTTAAAAAAAAAAAAAAAAAAAAAAAAAAAAAAAAAAAAAAAAAAAAAAAAACCCTGACGAAGGCACTCAATGAAGTGCCGAAATATTGGTTTTAAAATAAAAGTTACAAAGTTTTTATATTTAAAAAAAGACCTCAAGCTTAAAAAATTAGTAATAATTAAAATGTCACATAATTTGACAAAAATAAAAATAATTGTAGAAAAATTGTTAATTGATAAAAATTGTTGATTGATAAAATCCTCATTAAAAAAGACTTTCAAAGTGTTATCCCCGCCTCCTTTATAAAGGAACACAAACTAGCATATAGGTCAAAATCCTTCGACCTCAAAAGATCCCTCAGGTCATCAAAATCATCAAAAAATTTATAATTAGGTCTCAATTGATCAAACACTGGACATTTAAAAATAAGATGATCATTAGTTTCTGGAACTTTACAACACCGACAGTTCCCAGATGAATTAACACCAATTAAATTCAGATATATTCCATTGTAAGAGTGTCCAGCTATCAGTCTGTTCATCGTCTTAACATTCGCCGAACTCATTCTAGTTTTCCTGTAGAAAGTTTTTGCAGTGACATGTGTATCCAATTCATAAAACCAAACACCCTTTGAAGTGAAAGTTTCATTAAATTCCTCTTTCCATTCTGATTTAAGCATTTCCTTAACATGACGAATCGCCTCCGCTAGACTCAAATTCACATCAGCAATAGCACCACCTTAGCCATTTCATCAGCAATCTCATTAAAACTAATACCAACGTAACTGGAAGTCCACACCACATGTACAAGCTCCAAATTGGAATTGGCAATTAAATTACGAATTTCAGCAATATAATAATAATCCGTACAAACTATCAGTAAAACTACAATTCTCGTATTACAGTCCTCTATAGCAATTTTAATAGCATAGTAAATAGCAACAATTTCAGCAAACAGTGATGAAGATTTGAAATTAATTTTATAATAAAATTTGTTATTGTTTGTTACGTTGTAAATACCGCATCCCTTATTGTTTTCTTATAGAATTTAACTTGCATGCATATTCCAGAGCCTATTATATGTAAGTGTCTAACTACTCGAAAAAAGAAGCAGCCGAATCTTTCATTATCAAGTAATGAGTTAAAATGCTTATTACACTTCATTTAATAAAATCGGATAAAGCAAAGCGTTCCACAGTTTTTCAATTCACCACCAGTGCTGAAACTTTTGATACCCAACAAAGTATGTATTTACACACATGGTCAAAAAAATAAGTACATATGTGTTTCCCACATACATATGTTTTTTAATTCAAAGTGGAAACTTTATTTCGAATTTAAAAATGTCTAATGGCAGCACTGATTAATATAAAAAAAAATGTTGCAAAAATCCCGTTACTTTTTGCTTTCATGTTTTATAATAATTTACTTCGAATTTAATATTAATTAAGGTACGGTCACATTCGGCAAATATTTACTCAAAAAAGCGTAACCACTTATTTTAGCACAAATTTGTTTGACGTTGTTTACTCTTACAGGAGTTTAGCAGCATCAAATAAAGTAAAATTAAATATTTGTTGTGCTTTGGCCTAAATAAGAAAAGTTTTTTAAATAAATAAACGAGTTAAAATTTACATATGTTATTTAATGGTTACGTCTCTTTCGGCAAATATTTGCCAATATTTATCTTTAGAAAAGGTTTGTTGGTTATTTTATTGTCTTGTAACAAATTAATTTATATTTGAATTAATAGATGGATCAAGATAAACAATATACGCCAGAGAAGCAAAGACTCTTGTTTAAATTAAGAAACAAAGGAGAAACTTTTCAAAACGTTTTAAACCCAGACGTGGCAGTCCAAAAAAAAAAAGCATTCTAGAACGTATAACAGGACACTCGCTAAAAAGAAACCTTTTGCATTATCCAGAAATTTTTCGCTTGATATTTTGTGTGTTGTATCTGCAAGAACTGTTCGGGGACTACTACAATGTGTTAATCTACCCGGGTGTATAGCCAGAAAAGTGCCTTTGCTTCGGAAAAAAATTTAAGGCAAGAGTGGACTTCGCAAGAAGACATTTAAGTTTGTCCCAACCATCATCTGAGAAGAAATGGCGTAATATTCTTTTTACCGATGAATCCAAAATACGACGTAAATATCGACAATTCGGTACGGTCAGGTTCGGTATTACAAACCCCATTGTAAAGGTTATAAAAAGAGATAGACATACTGAGAGATGTCTATTTATTTTTAACCTGACAATTAATAAATAATTTGCACTAATTTATTAAATACACTGTTCAAGTTTTTAACACGAAATTTCTGGTACTAACGTGAAAACCATATGGTTGTGTTTGGATGAGCCCCCTGATGACTACTTCACCGATGAAAGTGCCAATTTCCACCCGATGAATGCCGAGAACTTTTTCGATCACTGCTTTCAGGCTATCCCAAGGCTATTCAAACTGGAAAACTCAATTCATTAAAGAGAAATCCAAAAAAAACAGTTCTTTTACAACAGTTCTTCTTTAAATGTCAATAATATTGCATAATATATTGTAAAAAGGAAAAATGGTAAGAATTATGTCGATAAGTTTGCGCAAAAAATGGGGAAAATCGATGAAAAATGGGCAAAAATCATGAAAATAGGTCAAAAATGTTGATTTTCTCAGTTGAAATGTGCATTTTAATGGTGGAAATAGTAATGGCGAGCCGTCTAAAGATAACACAAGAAATTTTGAATACGAAAAGCGACTTAAATAGGCTGAAAATGGTAAAAAAAATTGACAAATTGACCGAAGTTCAAACAAAACGCCATAACTTTTCCCAATGAGCCAAATTCGCACTTTCATCGGTGGAGTAGTCATCAGGGGGCTCATCCAAACACAACCATATGGTTTTCACGTTAGTACCATTTTACAACTTGAACAGTGTTATTATTGTTTATCAATTTTAATGAACAAATTTCAGAACCGATTTCAGAAAATTGTTTAAAATCGTGTTAATTTCAGCCTTTCACTAATGGTGTTAAAAGTCAAATGTTTGAGTATTTTGAAATTCCATAAAATTTATTTCATATCTTGTAAAAATGTAAATGGGCCAAAAACGGCGCACATACTTTTTTGGGACAATTTGTTGTGACCTAAACTACATAAACTCGTTAATTTCCTAAAGAGTTCAAACAGTAAATAAACGATATTCAAACCGTCCCCGAAGAAATTATTAATTTTCAAACTTTCTCCTCAAAAATCCGCAATAAAGAGAGCTAGCAATTGCTTTGCAAATATTATTAACAGAATCGGGGGGGTTACTCTATATTGCGATGCAAAAGCAAATTCGATGCGATAAGCGTACAAATCGAATTTGCTTTCGCATCGCAATAGAAAGTAACCCCCAGTGTTTTTAGTTTTAAAATATTGGGCTTGTTTAAGTATTTAAAAAACTAATTTTTTTAGAAACCCGGTTATTGGGGTATTCGAAAAATTTAATTTTCTTGAAAACGTGTTTCCGATAGCTAAAAAAACCGTTTTTCATTATTTCATTATTATTAAAGCTTTTCTTTATTTTTACTGCTGAAAATTAATAACCAATAGAAGTCGTGATTTTTCTTAATAATTAAAAATTTAAAGGGAAACGACCCATAAATATATAAGAATTCATATTAATCAAAACTAATTTAGCATTCTTTTAACAAACTCTTAAGCTGTTCACCAAATTGCATTAGATCTACTACATATCAACAAAATGTGTCAAAAGTATTTCCAAATTATGACTTTTAGGATATCAAAATAGTGTTTTATAAAAGGAAATATGTTCTAATAAATTCGAATCTGTATTGGAAACTAAATTTTTTTATTTTTTTACAAAATGACAACAGTTTTTACAACATATTTTAATCAGAGTCGATTGATATCAAATATATCGATATCAAAATAAGAAAATATTGTCAAATTGTGTAAAAAACAATCAAAAAAAAAGTACAAAAAGTTAGACAAATATGATATTATTCGAAAAAAAATTAAAAAGAAGTTCTTAATTATAAAAACTGATTAACCCAAATAAAAAACAAGTAAGAAAGTATAGCCGGTCAAGCCCAACCATATAATACCCTACACCCAGTATATGTATAAAACAGTTTTTTTGAGAGAGTTATGCTCTTTAAAGTGATTTTCGAAAGTAGGCCTTATAAGGGAGCTACGACTAATCTGCACAAAATTTTTAAATGTGATTTGGCTTCATTTGTGATGAAATTTGTTTGGATACTTGAATAATTCAATGATTTATGATCGATAAACCCCAATTTCGGGAGGACATTTGTATGGGGGCCAGGTGAAATAATAGACCGATTTCCACCAGTTTCAATCTCATCCGTCCTTGGGTTGAAAAAATATCACTTACCAAATTTTATCAAAATATCTTTAAAATTGCAACCTGTACTCTGCGCACAAGCTTTACATGGACAGCCAGCCAGACGGACGGACGGACGGACATCAGAAAGTGATTCTGAGTCGATCGGTATACTTTAAGGTGGGCGTTGGACCAATATTTCTGGGCGTTACAAACTTCAGCATAAATCCAATATAGCCTCCCTACTATGGTGGTATAGGGCATAAAAAAACGGTTTATCAAATAATACGTGTAAATTCAAAAGAAACATTAAATTCCTGGAACCGTGAGGCCTAAGTTTGGGTTCAAAATATCCAATTTATGGTTTTATGCAACTTGATTTTACAATAAAAAAGCAAAGTTCTATAAATTTATTACTTTTCTTTAAAAAGAAAAAACCAAACCAAAATTAATCCTAATTTTACTTACAACTTTAATAGAAAACCTTAAAACATACAAATATCTTTCTAACTTCTAGAAGCAAACCCAACCACATAAATATTAAACGCAAAAAAAAGGATTTCATCATTTACTATTTGTATGTGTAATTTGTTGGAATTTCCGCACCAAATCAAGCCTAAAGCCATCATCATCAACATCATCAGAACTAAACTCGAAATGCGTATAAATGCATTTGTTTTTTCTTAACTTTTTTTGTTTCGTTATTTTAGGTTTTTTTTATGGCTGCAGAAGGTACAACGTAAAAAAAATAGAATATAACTTTATGTAGACATAAAAAAATCGTCTATGATTTATTTTATTTAAGTGAAAAAACCCACTAGTTAATGGTTCAACACCAACACCATCGGCAGCAATCACTGCATCATCGTCCACTTTAAAACAGGGAACAAAAAATTATAAAAAATCGGCAGAGAGAGAGAGGGGAAAAAATGAAACTAAAAAATAAAAACAACATTCAATATAAATAAACAACAACTTCTTAAGCTTTAAAGAAGTTTTTAAAACTAAATGAAGGAATTAGCGAATTGTAGGTATACGCAGGCTTGAAAGGGTGACACTACTGTGGTGGATAATTCTCAAAGGATTATGAGAATTGAAAGTAGTCTCAAAGGTGAAATAAAACAGAGTTAATAAAGTGTCAGAAATACGAACTTCTTTTTTTAACTTTTCAAAATCAACAACAAATTATGAGTAGTATAAAAAAAACCTTATCACTTCAAAACATTTTATTTTTTTATTGAAAAGTCTTTTAAATTCGATAATTACAATCAGTTTTTCTTATAAATTTCTTAACTTCTGGAAAAATTAAGACATTTTCTTAATATTCCGCCACAAATTACCAATAATTTATTTCGCATCAAATTTCAATCATGCGAGCATTTCTTTGGCATCTCAATTTCCATGTAGGGTATGACAGGCGTACATAAACCGAAATCCATAAAACTTAAACTGGCAAAAGTTAAAAATATTTTTCTATTGCAGCAAAAAAAAAAATAATAACCAAACATACTAACAAACATGCAGCCTACAACAAACCCTGCAGAACAAGGTTTGCAAATTTCTTGTATACAAAAAAGCCACCACTTGTTACCCATCTAACTACTTACAAAGCGAATTTAATACCTTTTGTAATTGAAAGGTAGTCTACGATATATTTGAGACATAACCAATATGAGTTGCGAAAAATCAAACTATCAGCCATGTCACAGAATTTAATTCCGTTCTGAAATGGAATAAATTCAGTTTTTGGTTTCTATAGAAAAAGCAAAAAGAAAATTTTTTTTCGGAATGAAATCACTTGTAATTTGCTATGTGGAATTGTACTTTTAAGCATTTTAAAGTTTCATTCTGAAAAAAGGGTTCGTTTTACTTTTTCTATAGAAGCAAAATACGAAATTAATTCAACTTCCGAATGGAATTGAATTATGTCATAGAATCTATAATTAAATTAAGATAACTATGGAAACATTTTGTTTTACTTATAATTATGAAATGATCCATAATAAGGATAAAGAGTGATTTTTTAGGAGCTTTCGGTTTTGATAAAAAAAAACACATCAAATTTAGAGAAATGTATGAAATCTTTATTCGAGTCCATAGAACGATCTATATAATCCAGGGATGCCAATCCCGAAGTTCAGATCCGATTTGTTTTAAAAAATCCCGGGTTTAGTAAAACCCAAAAACTAGTATTTCTTTACAAAGTCATCAACAAAAATTTAAATTTTACAAAAGTATGTCGAAGAATTAAAATTCTTATAACAAAAACTTTAATTAATTTAAAAGGCTCAACAAATGACAGCTAAAGAATTTGATTAACTTAAACAAATAAAAGAAATTAAATTTTAAATCCAGTTAAAGTAGCAGATGAAGCCCTTTGTAGCAGTGATATTTATGCTCAAAGAGATATTAAAAAAGTGATTGCATATTAAGCGATGAACTGGTAAAATCTCTCCTTAAGAGAAACCAAGAAAGAATAATGATTTACTCAAAACTTTTAAATTTTTTGAAAATCCCAAAATTAAAGAGTGAATGAATCAGAATGAGATAGAACTGTTTGTTATTAGAAACTAATTAAAAATGTTTATTGCGAAACGCATGAAATAATGAATGTAATTGAAATATGAAAAAACCCACCCACAACAACACCTAATAATGTCTGTAATGTTATGGAATTAAATATTGAACAAGAAAAGATTATTTATGCAATTAGCATACAACAATTTGCCAACAATTTGTCCACGAATGATGTGAATGATGTTTTTCGTCAGCTTTATATGTTGGTAACAAAATTAATCCAGATTCTCTTTACATTAAATACATTAATATTTTTAAACAGCTTTCTAAAGATCGAACGATAATATTTTATTGGGTTTAAATTAAAGGTTAAATGGCATATTATTTTTGTAAATTTACTGCCGTATTTAGAAAAAATAAAGTAGGTTTGAAGTGTGCTTTTAGACAAAATTTTCATACAAAATTTTCTTAAAGTACATTTGAAGTCTACTCTAATTTTTTTCTGAATAAGACTGCTAATCTATATATATAAAAATGGTGTAAAAAATGTATAGTAATTCATCAAATGAGAACGGCTGGGCCGATTTCTATAAAATTTTTTGTCAGTTGTTCGTATTTTCGAGGAGAAGGTTCTTACGGAAGAAAATTTTGGAAAATCCCTCCGGAAAAGTCGGAAAATTGGAAAATCGAGTTTTTGACTTAATGACTTTCCAACTAAAAAAATAGAAATTTCTTAGTGTAAATCATGAAAAATGCGAAATGCGAAACGCGGAAAATTGGAAAATCTCTTCGCAAAAGTCGGAAAATGGGAAAAATTGGAAAATTGAATTTTTTGTACGAAATTTTGTGTGAAATTATTCCTGTTGTATTATATTATTACTCTAAAGTTTGTCTGAAGGCCTAAAATTGGGGCGAGGCAAAGTTCGCCGGGTCCGCTAGTGTTTTATAAACTTTTAATAAATTTAAAAATTATAGCTATGAGAACAGAAAACATTTGTTTTCAAACATTTATTTCAAACATCCCACTAAATATATTAAAAGCTTTCCGAGCATTTTGAAAGCTTTTTATATTCTGTTGGATGTATACTTTCAATTTCCATTGAGTCTATGCCCTGACACTGCCCAGATTCTATTTTATTTAGAATCCCAGCTTTTTTGACCATTTTGGAGGAGCTCGAATTTCTCTGGAACGGCTCTGACAATTTTTTGCACGGAAAGCTTTCTATATTCAGTCTGTAGCGGGACATAAACTACAATTAAGACTGTTGAGTGTACATTTCTATTTCTATTTCAATGTATTCATTGATTAAAGATTAGATTAGATCTACGTACGACATATAGTACAAATATTGATTTAAACTAAAGTGTGACAGTTTTCATTGTTTAATTATATTTGAAAATAATAAGAGGCGACAATTTCAAACAATATCATTCTAAACGATAATAATCATTTTCAACATAATCACCCCTAGCGTGAATAAAAAATTCCACATAAAATTTGTTCGCTTTTCACATTTTTCTCATTCAAATTCAATGTTAAGAAAATAAACGGGAACAAATTTCATGTGGAATTTTTATTCACGATAGGGTTCAATAGTTAGTTAACTAGTTAACTGTGATATTAACCGCATTTGGAATTCAGAGAAAACACATTTGATTGTTGAAATACAAGTGCATCTGAAGGCATCATTAAGACATACTTCTTCGAAAATTAGGCTGGTCAAGCAATGACGGTTAATAGTGGTTGATAAGGCGACATGATGTTAGAGCTCTTTCTGCCTAAAGTGGATGGATGATATTGAAATGGCCGCCATGAGTTAGTCCCGGATCACACACTGCCACTTTTGCTGCGCAACTTTTGAGTTTGTGGATGAAAAGACGACGACACAGCGATGCCAACTTAGACCTTTTCGGGCTAGATTTTAGTCACTCAAAACGCGAAAAAAAGAAAATTGGATGTGGTTTTATATGGATTTTTTTCCATTTAGCCCTTTTTTCAAAAATGTTTGCGCGTTTTGAGTCTCAAAAGTTGGCATCACTGCGGCGACATACAGTAATTCAATTACTGCATGAGACATTTACTGGTCATCTACTCTCTAATTTGTCACATGTGTTATTCTATGCATATCTCTATTATGTTGATTTTATGATTATGATATTAAAAGAAAGAAATATTCAATTCAAATCATGAGTAAATTTTGGAACCCTAAGTATACAAAAAAGTGGTAAAAGTAAAGCGAGACTTATTAGCAAAAAAAAAAAAGAGGTACTTGGGAAGTCTGTCACAATAGCAACATAGCCAGGACATAAGTAGCTGTTATTGTCATATTGCCACCTTTAGCACTGCTGGATATGCCTGGCTATGTATGGATGTATGTATGTATAAGCAAACACACACATGGTTTAAGACAAGAGCTGCCATCCAGCCAACATCCAACAACTGTTTGTGCTCTAGCAAATACGAATGATTCTAAAACCAGTAGATTAGTGGTATTTTCATTTTATTTAGTTTCATTTTTTTCCTACCAAACCGACCAAATAAACGAAAAATAGAAAGAAAGAAAATAAAAAGACTTGAATACAACATTTTGCAAAAGTAACTAAATCTTAAACTCTTTTATTTTTCAACACTTTTATATGAGTGTGTTGCTTAAAGAATCGATAT
Organism: Bellardia pandia; assembly: GCA_916048285.2. NCBI lineage: Eukaryota > Metazoa > Arthropoda > Insecta > Diptera > Calliphoridae > Bellardia > Bellardia pandia. The sequence goes on from OU696531.1 coordinate 54,264,804, forward strand.
ATTTTTGTTAAGAAAATCTCGTATGTGTGTTTGAAGAGACGAGATGAACCCAGCAAAAACTTAATAATGACTTGTAATTATTCAATAACTTACTTTTCAATGAATAATTAATAGGGTTTACATTACTTAGAAGTAACCGTTTAATTATTTATTTAGTATCTGTCATATAACTGCTTATTTTCTAGGAATTTGTATAAACAAATTCAGTTTTAACAGATAATGGCTTCTAAAATATCTAACTATCAATGAGTTATTTCAGACATTACTTATAACTAGTATTAGTGCTGCTAAAGTAATGGCATATTTATAAGCATTTGTGGAGTACGCATAAGTAGTAAAGTGCCAGAATTTGGCATTTCAACTCATTAATTGTTACTGGGTAATGAAAATTTTTGCTGGGATATTTCTTTAAAGATTTTTCTTTATCCAACAAATAAAATATTTAAAACATATGAGTCTAAACATACAAGAATGCCTAGTTGTGTTAGAGTAAACTTGACTGTAAGAAAGAATTAATCCTTTCAGAGGAAATATAGATTCTAAAATGTTTGAAAAGAAAATAATTAATTCATTTTGAACTACTCTCAAAAACTGTTTCTTTTACTATGAAAAAAAAACAATATACCTTCAAGGAAAATGGTTTTATTAAGTCAAGGCGAATCTGGGCCCTATTCCACAAAACAACTCATCAATTATTCCATTTACACTTATCAAATTTCATTTTTCGTGATAAGTGTTCCACAATATTCTTTGCAAATCTCATTTTGCACTAAGTTAATTTTTGCAAACCCTTTGTACTCTTTGTAAATACTTTACGCTCTCCTACAAAGTGAGTGTACAAAGTGTTGCACAAAGCATTTAATGGTCTTTGCATTGATATCTTATAATTTTTCACTTTGCATTGCTAAATAGAACTTGTTAAATTAAGCCGCTAACACTTATCAAATTTTATAGTTCTATGGAACATAAAGTTGTGCAAATTGACAAAAATTTGCATAAGTGCAAAGTGTAAAGTTGAGAAGTTGTTTTGTGGAATAGAGCCCTGCTGGTTAAATTCTGCAGTTTAAAAAAAATAAGTTACACGTATTAGCTCCTAAAGGATTAATAAGTAAATCAAAGTTCTAAACACTTTTAGATACTTATTTTACTGTTTTCTTGTCTAGTTCTATACTACTAGTACGTACGAGAACGGTTTGTTTTCGGTCGTCAATGGATGCTGGATAGTAAGTACGAGTATATTTTTGTTTGCTGTCCAGGCTGCTGTTATTGCTGCTGTTGCTGGTTCATAACGCTGAGTTGAGTTGCTGATTTAGCTAAAGGACAAATCGCTTTAAAAAGAACATTTTTCCCCCGTCATTGGTTGCTTTAACAGCGTGTATGTTTTGGTATCGTATTTTTTTCAGTTGCTGTTGTTGTGACTGTTGTTGCTTTCTTTGTCGTTGTTGTTATATTTTTCGTTTAATTTTAAGTTTTGTTTGTGTCCAAAGCACAAGGCTTCTTTCTTTCTTTCTATGTTTTATGTCTAACTATATTTTTTTTTTTTTATTATATTTATTTTTATTTTTCGAAGAGAGTATTTTTTGTTTGTAAAGCTTCGGTTTTTATGTTTTCAAGTTAGATAAATGCAAAGTATCGAATTCCAATAGTTGTATTGACCCCTTCTACTTTTACTGCCAGTAATTCTGATCGTGATTTTATTGTTGTTGTTGTTGCTGCTGCTTTTGCTGTCCGTCCGCTAGTCTGTCTGTCTGTCGGACGCTTTTACTGTTGCTGTGTACACTATACACTTGCATTTTGTCCACAATAGATTTTTATACTCAGCCTGTGTAGACCGTAACTTGTAATGATCACTACTAAATGTCTATTTTTTTTAGGTTTCTGCTTTTCTTGCAGTAATTCTAAATCTAATGCTTTACAGCATACATATACTAGTTTGTTTTCAAACAATTCTACTCAAATGGCTAAGATGTTAAAAACATACATGCATACATAGATACATAGTTATTAGTGGTGTCGTTACCGCTGTTGCATGTACCTATAGTTGTATTTGCTGTTCTTGAGAACAATAAAATTTGATGAGATTTTTTTTTTCTTTTGTGTTAAAACATATCATTTGGTATTTAATTTACTCTTAAGCTACTTTTCTCAACATGGTTTAACAACTTTTTAGATTATTGGTATTTTTCATTAAAATAATGGCAGGTTATAATAAATTTGTTAAAGGTTTTGTAACTTGTTATCTTAGTAAATCTTCAACTCAAGAAACCCAATATTTATTATAAAAAAACGAACAATCCTTAATCATCTCTAAAGCTAGATTTACACGATTGAAGGTATTTTGAAGTCTTATCAAAATTTTGAAAATTTATTTTGATGTTCTATTTACACGTTTCAAAAATTTGATCAAAATATTCTTTCAATATATTTCAAAATCTTTTGATAAAAATTTGATCAAAATTTTTTGAAGCTAATTTACACTATTGGTAAACTTTTTGTATTGAAAATATTGACATTGATCAGCTGTTTTGCTTCTTTTGTGAAATAATTTATTATTATAAAAAAAAACAATTAATAAGCATGGACGACGAACAATCATCATAGCACCAACATTTTTACTATTGGAGGAAGAAGTAGCTGATAATAATGCAAAAAAAAGAAGAAAACAAAAGGAACGTAGGGTTCGACCTTTTCTTTTGGAAGGTATGTCTCTTTTAGGGAGCGATTGATAAGGATTATTATACAAAACTTTGTGCGAATGTCACCAGACGATTTTGATTATTTGCTTAATATCGTCACCCCATCAATAGAAAAGGCTAATACTAATATGCGGGAATCTTTATGACCCGGAAAATGCCTGGCAATTACTTTGAGATTTTTAGCGACTGGTGTCAGTTACTCAGGTCTGATGTTCTTGTTTAAAAGATCAAGATCAGCGATATGCAATATTGTGCCTGAAGTCTGCGCTGCACTAAGTAAAGTATTAAAAGATGAATATTTAAAGGTAAAACCTAATTTATTAAATAAAAAAACATATCAAAAACAATATCTATTGGTACAGATACCAGCAACAGAAGAGGAATGGGAGAGTATTTCCCAAAGTATAAATAAAATGTGGAATTTTTCCAAGTCAATCGGGGCATTAGATGTAAAACACATCAATATTATAGCACCAGCACATGTATATGTATTGATATGGTTTTGAATCAAAAGAATGAACATGCTGTCAAATTATTTATTGTTATCAATATTGCCAGATGCGATTTTGATGCTCATTTACACGGCATCAATAAAATCTTCAAAAGTTTTGTTCAATAAATTTTGATCAATAAATTTTGAAGAAATTTTGCTGTTTACACGAGTTTAAAGCATTTTGAAGAGAAATTTTGAAGAAAATTTCAATCGTGTAAATCTAGCTTAACTAAGTAAATTTAAATCTAGAGTCTGTCTTAGAATTCCATATCAAAATTCGAATTTTGCTGAGATCACAGATTATCAATTATTTTCAAGGATCTAGAGTGTATTTTAGAATTCTATGCAAAATATAGATTTTTGTTGAGAAACAGAGTAATCACAGATTATCCTTCCTTTTCAATTCAGACCATTATTAAGCCTATTTTACAATTACAATTGCAAATACAAAATCGAAAATAGAAAACTAACAGAAACTTAAACAAGTAAGAAAGTATAGTCGGTCAAGCCCGACCATATAATACCCTACACCCAGTATATAAATTAAACAGTTTTTCAGAAATGGGAGCTATATGGAAAATATAACCTATTATGGACCGATCATGCGTCTATTACATTGCGCTTTAATTCTAGTACTGGAGCATTGAGAAAAAAGTTTAGTTGATCTTGAGGAAGTGTTGAGTCATTGTTCTGTGTTTGTGCGCTAAAGATTTATGGTGAGCTCATAAATCAAATTCCACTTCACCAACAGAAGACGTTTCACTGCCGCTTCCAATGCTGTCATCTATATGAGCAATTTCTGCCATTTCATTTCTTAAATGTCTCATGACTGTTGATAAAGCTCAGGGATCTTCAAAATTAATTTTTTTTAATCCATTTCCACAAAGCTACGTTGAAACTGGTTCAAAATATTGGTTTTTAAGTTACTTGCCAATGGAGATAAACATTCAATTTTCATGATTTTTTCCGAAATTCATCTGGCAGTCACGAAAAACGCTCAACCATGCTTTTGTTACTCTTCTCTATTTTTATTTATTTTTGTTCCTGTATGTCCATCGATTATTTTTTGGAATAATCGATTAACTCAATTAATCGAAAGAGAATTCACGATACAATTAAATCGTTAATGAAAGAAAAATAATCGATTATTACTAGTTTTTCGATTAATCGTGCCATCACTAGCTACGACTAATTATGGACCATCATAAAATTCCCATATTATATGTATATGTATGAAACATATTTGTGTTCAATATTATTTGGATACCAACATTTTTAAAAGAGTTATGCCCTTTAAAGTGATTTTCGGAAGTGGGATTTATATGGGAGCTACGACTAATTATGGACCGATCTTCACAAAATTTGTAGATGTGATTTAGTTTCATTTATTACTCATTTGTGGTGAAATTTGTTTGGATACTTTCATAATTCAAACAGTTATGATCGTTAAACTCCTATTTCGGGAGTACATTTGTATGGGAGCCAAGTGAAATAATGAACCGATTTCCACCAGTTTCAATCCCATCCATCCTTGGTCCGATAAAATATCACGTAGCAAATTTTATTGAAATATCTTCAAAATTGCGACCTGTGCACAAACTTTACATGGACAGCCAGCCAGGCGGACGGACGGACGGACATCGTTAAATCGACTCAGAAAGTGATTCGATCGGTATACTTTAAGATGTGTGTTGGACCAATATTTATGGGCGTTACAAACGTCAGCATAAATCAAATATACCCTCCCCACTATTGTGGGGACATTTACTGCAAAATTGTACATTTTAACACATTTAAACTAAAAAAAAAAACAAAAAACTTGTCGTTTTTTTCAAGTCACAATTTATTTTATGCAATCAACTTCTAATGTACCTTTACCTCAAAGCAGCATTGTTGGACTTTCATTTTTCTTTTTTTTCTACTTCTATCAATATTTTCTATTGAATTGTGAGTTCGATTTTGTAACGCCGAGTGTCAATTTCAAGTAGTTTAAGTGAGTCCGCGTACAACAAGAATTGGTTTTAACCATTTCCAAAATGGCTAGGCACAGCGAAAAATAGCAGAAATGTATAACATTAAAGCTTCCACAGTCCAAAAAATCATTCAGCCATGAAAATCGGGTCCATAGACAAATGCAAAAAGCCACCAAACAAATTTTTTAGTGAGCATGATGGTCGACATATTTTAAGAAAAATAAGAGCAAATCCAAGGCTATCAGTTTTACAATAGGACTCCAAAGTTAAAGCTAACCTGGACAAAGAATGTTGCGTGGAAACTGTTCGTCGTGTCTTGTGTCAACATCATTTTAAAAGCATTTTATTTTATTAAAACATAATAAAAATGTATTCAGGTTTTCGAGACGAAGTCTTGACATGAATACGAAAAAAGTGAAGAAAAGGAGGCAACATGTAAATAATTTGAAAAATGATAATTACAGCAAATTTCAAACCACCGGTAATACTGGTTAAAGGATTGATGTTTGAATGTAGGGTGTAGGTGAGAACGTACAGAATTCTGATGAGAGAAAGTGGTGTTTCTCGAAACATATGTAAATTCAACCAACAACCCAGGTTCGAATCCTATTCAAGAAAAATTCTCAAGAAATTTTAATAATAATTTTCATGTAACAATTCCTACCTTCAGTAAAAATAATTTAATGCAAATTAAATTTAATGAACTCAAGCCTAACTAAATAAATATCAAAAATTTTATTAAAATTTCATGTTATAAAATCATTTTAATAAAATAAAATTTTACGATAAAATTTTAACAATTATTTTATAATTAATTTAAAATTTTATTTTATTAAATTGATGTTAAAATGATGTTGGCACAGGCTTAATTTCTCTATAGAAAATGTTTGCAAGGAATCTGCATTATGGAGTTTTGGCATTTAACATATTCGGTTCAGATGGCATGTTTGGCGGAAATCAAATACAGAACTCAACAAAGAAAATCTAAAGGCAACTGTGAAGCATGGCAGTATCATGGTTTGGGCCTGTATGACAGCTGTTGTTAATGGGAATTTAACGTTTGTTGAAACAACCAGCAGCAAGTTTAAGTATGTGCCTTCAGATTCTGAAGGACAACTTGTTGGAAAACGCCTTTTTGGAATACCCAGGTTATAAGATCAGAATTTTGATTTTACCAGGATAACGATTCAAAGCAAACGATTACGATTAAAAACTACGTTGGCACAAGGCTAATATATAGCTGCTCACATTTAACATACAAGTTATCGTAAATTTATGGTCAATTTTAGAAATCAGCATAAGGAAACACAAAATTTTTAACAAAAACGATTTTAACAAGTGCTACTGACGAAGAGTTAGAATATTACCCAAAAACTGGTCGCATCTATGCCAAATTGTCTAAAATCGGTTGTAGATAATAAAGGCATCACATCAAATATTAAATTAATTGCCAATTTTAGTTAAAAGTTTTCGAAAGTTAAAAGACGTGCATTTTTTTATTTTAATATATTAAAATGTAAAATTTTGCAGTAAATGTTTTTTGTTTGTTAGACTAAAACAATTTTTCTTTTAAATAACATTTAAGTTCCTGTTAGTTTTATTTTTATGCAGCTCTTAAAACAGCATTTATGCACTGCATAAAATAAGCTGTGGGTAATTTCAAAATTACCCATAAAAATATGCAAATTTTAAAAAAAATATCAACTTCCTGTTTTGGAAAACCACAAAAACTGTGTTAATTTTAATTTAACAAAAATCTTTGATCCACTTTTTAAGCCTTTAGTCAATATTTCATCAAAACTTGCTAACTGCTGATAACTTGCAGAAAAACTTGAAACTTGTTTTAATTAAAATTCCTTAAAACCAAACAAAAATTCACAATAATTTTATATGTATGCATGACAAAAAAAAAAAACACTCACAAGAACGCAACAAACTAAAAAAAAAAAAATCTTAAAAAAATTGTGTATGGATAAAAAAAAATGATATCAGTGTTTACCAGATTTTGTTTTTGTGCCATAAAATTGCTGCAAAAGATAAATAAAAAGCTTTAGCGGAAAATCTCTCTCTATATGAATACGACAGCTAAAACAAACAACCAGGGAAGAGGATAAAAACACATCACAACATTGATTCTTCTGTTTATTTTTTTTCATGTTTGCACTTCTGTACTCGTCCGTACCTTTCCATCACAAAACAAAAGCATTTTGTCGCAATTTAATTTTGCTTTATTTTCATTATGTTTTTTTTCTTTTTTTGTACACTTTTTTTGATACAATATTTTCGAGATAAAATAAAAGGCAGCAAAAATCATGCAACACCAAAAAAATAAATATAATACAATTCAAGTTAAGGAACGATATACAAATTGTTTGAAACTCATACACTTGCAGAAATATGCATAAATATGCATGTGTATGTAAATATGTATGTTTCTGAGGGCTGAAACTGGTCAAATTAGAACTCCAATTCAACTTTTTAGTTTGCAAACAAAACAATTAAAATTTATCTACAGATTTATCAGTTTGAACTTGGCATAAATTTTTGCACTCAGTGAAAAATTATTTACAAAACCATGAATTTGTCTCTCAACGATCAACTTTGTCAAAACACCACTATGCATACATATGTATAAGAATATCTGCATTAAACGAATTATTCACAAAAAAAAAACGACACTTTTTATAAACTACCAAGAAAACTATGAAAATTAACAACGATACGTTTTCGCTACATAAGAAAATCAAACAAATTTATGTCCGTAATTCTGTCAACATAATGATGGCTCGTCAAGACGTGGTTAAGCTTAAAAGCTTATTGAAATCTGTTGCAAACTAACAATATTATATTGTAATTGACACAATTAAACACACACACAGAAAAATATAATTGTACATGTTTAACACAACAATTTTTTTCAACAATGTTATGGTAACTGTAATTATTTATGATTGCAGTAACCACAATATGGTTAAGTTACGATTCAGATGATTACTATAATCATATACAGGATTGTGCAATCATGTTTATGATGAATACATTTATCATAATTTGTTGCTCATTGATTATGATAGAGAACAACTTAATATGGTGTAATTTTTCATCATAAAACTGATCACCATAAACATTACATAATTGCTATAATTATATATATGATTGCTATAATCTTGTGAATGGGAACTTAACCATACGACGCACAGAGGAATATTTGGCCTGAAAAGCTGGCCAAAATTATTAAACGTGTTTTTTGAATTAAAAGTTTTAGTTTTTTGATAGTTTTAGGTGTAGTATGATATAAAAAGTCTAGTTTCAGATTTTGAAAAAATTACACTGCGCAACAAAAGTACACTGCGCAACAAAAAAAAATTTTCTCTACCCTAGAAATAAAAGTATGTGGACTATATGGATTTTGATGCCCTTAATTCAAATCTTATTTTCCGTTTTTCTCTAGTCGTAAGGATTTTCTTTTAAAGGCGTGGCATACTTCACCCCCTAAATCGTTGGGTTGCCTTATATATTTTGCCATAACTTGAAAACGTGTTCTCCGATTTTAATAGCAGGAGGATCAGAAGATGCACCGAAAAATTCTGCTTAAACTAACCATACACATTTATTTTATATCTATTACTATTTTGGAGTTATTAAAAATTTAATGGCGAAAAAAAAAATTTACATGCAAAATGCGTAAAATTTTTTGTTTTCAAAATGCAATAAAAAAATTTAAGAACCAAAACGTTAAAGTTTTTAAGATTTTTCTAAAAGCCACATTCCTAAGGAATAAAAGTTGGTATAAATCGCAAAACTCAATTAACAAATGTTGATTTTAAACTCATTCTTGACAGACTGTATGTACATACATACATATGATTTACAGTCTAATTATAAAAAAATTTCAAAATTGTAAGGCTCTTATAAAACAGTATTTTTTTTATGAAAAAAGGCTTTATTATATTTATTTTATATTATTTAATAATATTGAAATATATATTGAAATTTTTCAAACACTGCTTCAGTGCTAATATGTCCCTATCCCCTTCACATTTTGAAATTTCGCTCAATTTTCTGACCAAAAAATCCAATTTTTCGTCAATGGTTCCAGCATTAGATTTTTTCACTATTTGGAATAGCTGTAATCTTGTGTAAACTTCCTATTGACTCTCGAAGTTACAAAACGGGTTTGATAAAAATTGTGTGCAATAACCCTTTATAAGTATTTTCAAGCGCATGCTTTTATGACTTAATTAGAAAAAAATAGACAAAAATAGAAAAAATGTGAAAATTTAAAAAAATCGTCAAAAATAATGGCGCAAACTTGCGCACACTTTTTTTTTGTTTCTAAAATTAGAGATTCCAAATTTTTTTGTGGTATCAAACATAATTCGTAGACATGCTAACCTCACTTTTAAAAACTTCTTCTTTTCCTTTTTTTGCAAAAAAAGTGTATAATTTGTGTTTTTTTAGCTTTTGAACGAATTGTTTCAACATGAATATTCAACATATTTAAAATTTTTTTTTCTTTTTTAAATTACTTTTGATCAAACCTTTCAGCGAAAAAAAATAATCTTTGTTAAACCTTTATTCGTTTAGTCGCAAAAAAAATATCATATAAACATCCAGAAACCGAAAAAAACATTAAAATCTCATAAAAATTTCTTCACTTTCCTGACTTTAGCAGGGTCTCAGAGCTACAAATCGCAACTAAAAGTCTTCAAAATTTACAATATAATGTAAAATATTGTTGTCTGTCGAGCTGCGTACTTAGTTCTTAAGATTTCTTAAAATTCAGTTTTGCCTTTTTGGCCAGCTTTTCAGGCCAAATACTCCTCTGTGCGACGGTTGTAGAAATCATATAAATAATTACAGTGACCATAATATTGGTTAAAAATATTGAAATAGTTGTGGTAGACATGCACATTTATATTTTTCTCTGCGTGCAGTGGGCTTTTCAAAATATCAGATCTTTTCAAATATTTACACATCCACTAACTATGCCCAATTATTCCTTTGTGTTTTCACATTTATTTAATAAGGTATTGCCACACATTCTGTATAAAAGTAAAAATGTTAACATTTAATGAATATTGAACATAAATTTGGTTTCTTTCTTTTAAAAACCAAATTTATTGAACTTTTGTCTCACTTTTATGAATGTTTCTTTTTTTACTTAATTTTATAAACTCTTTTATATTTTTAACAGAAATGAATAAAGTTTAATGCTTTTTTAGAACCAAAAGTAAAATCTTTAAGCTAATACTTACATTCAAAATCTGTGACATGTCTTAAAATTCTTGCCACAATCGATATCAAATTAAGTTTGTTTTAAACAAGTTAAGAAATTTCTCCGACTTTTCTTTTCATATAGCTGAATTTTTTGAAACAACTTTTCCAAATCTTACTCCTTTAAAAAAAATTAAAATATGTGCGCTAGTTTAACTGCTTACAGTCCTGAAATTTTATTTCTCTGTAAGTATAACTCTAAATATTTAGTATAAAAAGCCTTTACGAATTTGCAATAAAAAAAAATTAACTGAAACAAAAAATATATTTAAAACAAAGTTAGTGTTCTTGTTGTTATTGTTATTGTTGCTGCTGTTATCATACTTGGCTTCCCGTTTTCTCTCTGTTTACAAAACCCTGCAGTTTCAAAGCTAGCAGTTATCTGTCTTACAATAGTTTAACACAAATAAGTTTCATATATACAGAAATGAAAACACCAAATTTTATAGTGGTCGTTCCATAATTAGTCGATACTCCCATATCGTATAAGAACCTCTCCGTAATTCATTTTAAGCTCCATAAATCTTTTAAAAGTATTTATATCGCGATAAAGTTTAACATACATAATATTTATATTCAAAGAAGACATGGCACTAAATTTTTGGATGATCGGTTCATAATAATTCATATCTCCCATATTGTGCTCATTTCTGAAAAACTATTTTATAAATACATATACTGGGTGTAGGGTATATATTCTTACTTGTTTTTTTTAAATCTACTGGACATAAAATGTAATATACATAATTCCATATATCCTTAATTATTTATAAATTTCCTATTCCAAAAACTATTGATCAACTTTTCACTTTACACTTATCAAATTAAATTTTTTATTTTTGTAAACAGATAGTTGTTTCTGTTTCACAATATTCTTTGCGAATTTTATTTTGCACTAAGAAAATTTTTGCAGTGACTTTGCTCTTTTTGTAAAGTTTTTGCGTTCTCCTGCAAAGTGAGTGGGTAAAGTGTTCCACAAAGTATTTAATCATTTTCGTTTCTATTTGCATTGCTAAACACAACTTGTTAAAATGCGCCGTAAAATGAAAATGGGGAAAAAAACTTGTTATTCAAAATCAAAAAGTTATTTTATTTGCTAGTTTTCAAAACAATAAAGTAAGTATTTTTTCATACATATTTCATCTAATTTCCTTACGCGAATCTTTCTTTAAAAATGCCAAAACTATTTTCAATTGAAATTCAATTAATACTTTTCAGCAGGTATTTATCGGCATTTCGGCGTAATGGTAGTATCAACTGGGTAACCGCTATCACCCAAAATAATACCTTTGGGTAATGGATTCCATCCTTTGTTAAATCTTTGACTTACAGCCGAATTCCGTAACACGCTTGCATTTACACTGTAAAATTTGTAGTCTGGCCGGCATATCACCAACACATTTAACGGGATTGTGTTTTGAAATAAAACGTCTATTAGAATGTCGAAAACTCTATGGATGATACTGCAAACTGTTGATTTTGCACGATTGAACTTCATGGTACTGGCAACCATTTGACTATTTGTAAACTTATTAAAAAAAGTCAAAACGAAAGAGTTAAAAGTGGTGACCCCGAATGATAAGTAAAATCTCTAGTTTAGAACAGTCACCCAGAACAGCCTCGTAAGTAGGTTGGTGGGTAACTAGTGTTCGTTTTTAGTCAATGCAGAATTAGTACCATGTACTGCAGGGAATTTACATACATAGGTATATATTTTAACTGATGCAGTTTTGAGTTACGGTTGTTTTTTAATACATTTACTTGTTGTATATGTATATATGAATTTATGTACATGAGTAGATATTTATGTACATATGTATATACGAGTATGAATATATGAATGCATATGAATATCAGTTGCCAAAAGGTATAATACATTTCAAAGGCATAATACATATTGTTTGTAGGTTCACATAAATATCAAAATACATATATAGAAACATATTAAATTGATATATACATACATATTTTTGTTCATATATATACACATGCACATTGAACATATGTATATAGTTATATATATAGTACATCTATAAATATTAGGGTAGATCCTAGATGGAAAAGTTGTATATATAATTGCAATTGAAATTAATGTTTAAAAGTGTTGTTAAATAAATTTCTTAAAATGTACAAATCCAAATAGCTAATATCAGTTTTCTAGTTTTCTCCCTACATTTTGATAGTATACTAATGTATCTACATTCTGACTATTGTACAATAAGCATTAATTTCTATATACATAGTTATGTATTTATATCTTTTTATACCCTCCAACCAAGAGTGGTGAATGAGGGTATATTACGTTTCTCATTCCGTGTGAAACTTTTTTAATATTCATCTGAGACCCAACAAAGTATATTTATATCTTGATCCTTATGAAATTCTAAGTCCGTCTGTGTAAAACTTTCTCACGTCCAAACTATACAACCTAACTCAACGAAATTTCCAGAAAAATATTTCCTATTTTGCAGGTAACTTGGGTATTAAAAATCAGAAAAATCAGTTTAGGTCAACCAGAGTTATGGACCAAAATGTCAGACAACCACCATAAAAATTTTAAATTTTTTGTCCATTTTATTGCAATATTTTGAAATATATTGCAGATAATAACATGCAATTTTGTATGCGTTATTTTTATAATAAAAGAAAAAAGTTTGAGGAAAATAATAAGAATCGGTCTATGATTTCTCATAGCCACCATACAAAAATCTTCCCGAAATATTGCTCAATTATACATCAATGTCTATAAAATTAGAATATCAATACAAAATTCAGCCAAAAAAAAGTTTCATGCAAAAAGAAATCGCAAAACGAAATTTTTTTTCGTTCGGTCCATGTTTGACCATAGATCTCATATAAAGTCCACTTCCAAAATTCACTTAAATACGTATAAAACTTGTATAAATACTGATAAAAGATTAAAATTTGACATAAATAATCCTTATAGGTGAATAAATTATTGTACTATAGTAAATTTTATAGTGGTAGGTCCATAATTGGCCATAGCTCCCATATAAGGACCACATCCGAAAAAGCCATATATCTTTATACATATATATTTTATAAATATCGGTACCGACACGAAACTTTGTACAGATCATTCACATATACACAAAAAACCTTCTGCAGAATTTTGTGAATTTCGGTTTATTTTTAACCGTATGCCCCATATAAAGCCCTCTGCCGAAAATCACTTTTATACTCATAAATTTCTTATAACTAATGGTACTGACCCAAAATTTTACACGGATCATTTACATATATGCCAAAATCAAACTGCTGGATTTTGAGAATATCAGTTCATATTTAACTATATCTCCCATATAAGGTCCACTTCTGAAGTTCACGTTATTACTATTATGTATCTTAAATAAACCGGTATTATGTTGAAATTCGACGTGAGATAAAATTCACTGTTTCAAAATTTAAGAAGATCGGCACATGTTTTTCATAGCTGCCATATAAGAACCATTTCCGAAAAACAATTTTACCCAAAAAAAAATGTCTAATAAATATCGATATCGAACTAAGTTTTATACAGATCAGAAATTTTAATCCAGAAATCATACTAATATCAGTTATTCGGCAATTATGCTACTGGATTTTGTAGCTGTCAGTCAATAATTGGCAATAGCTCCCGAATTAAGTCAACTTCCGAGCATACCAACCAACCATACAACTCTTTTAAATAACGTTATTGAGATCGATTTCAACCAAATCACATTACTGGATAATGGATTTAGCAGCGATCAGTCCATAATTGGTCCACTTCTACTATGATAGCCATAAATCTCTTGTAGATAATATTATTGAGATCAAATTTAAACAGAAAAGCCTCACCCTATATCTTACCCTTATTTGTATTCTGTTTTATACTCTGTTTGTTAAATTACACTCAAGATTATTATGAATATCAGACAAACTCTGTAAATTATGGCGAGAATCGGTAATTACATCAATTATAAATGGTCAAATTTAGATAAAATTTAAAAACATTTAAAATAAATTATGTTGGTCGAATAAAATTTGCACTAAGGCCCAATAAAACAGTGCGTATTTAAGTGCCATTTATTTTTAAATTGCATTTAAGTACAAAATTTTGTTTTTCACTGAAAACTTAAATGCTACTTTAATGGCCAACGATGTTCATTTAAGTGCAACTTAAGTTTTAAACATTGAACATATGGTTTTGACATTTGTTTTTGTTTTTTTTTTTCTTTTCAATCATGCTGCTGTATTTTTTAACAGCGTCCAACAAGAAGTCAAAAGTTGGGACTTCTTTTATCCATATTTATGCCACCAAATTTAATATATAAAACACACAAAACAATAAAACACACAAAACAATACAACAAGTAAACACAAAAACCGAAACACAAAATTGTTGGCAAATTTTATTAAAAAAATCAGCTGTTTTCTGAAATATATCGATAATTTTGTTGACATTTCAAAGTGCTACCATATTTTTACCACAAAATCATAACAGCAATAAAGTATCTGTATTTAAATGCAACTTAAGTTTTTATGAAAATTAACTAAAACTACACTTAAATACGCACTGTTTTATTGGGCCTAAGACTGAATAAAAAACATGGAATAAGTATATTCTAATCCAATGTAGTTCTTGTATTTCTTATTACGTTTAGGGGGAGGGTATTAAAGATTCGGCACAGCCAAAGATTGCACTCTAACTTGTTTTAGCATGTATTTTATAAATATTTCACCTGGAGCCATTAATGTTGTTCTGTAAGGGCAAATAAAGTAATAATAAAGTAAAACGAAAATACTTTAATATCGGTTTATTGAAATTTAAAAAAAATATATACATATGTATATTTTAATTTATTTTTGAATATGATTTTTCAATGCACTTTTTTGTTTAATATTATTTTAAAAATAATTAGTTAATTTTGTGTTTATATTGTACAAATAATCAATGAAATAGGTGCCACAAGCAGGCAGATCACAGGTGTGGCACAAATGGAAATTAATTTCGTTTACGTTAAATTACTAAGGATTCTGCAGCTTATGTAAAAATAAAAAATAAAAATACTTTTTATATTTATAAAACTATATAAAACTTAAAAAATAAACTTTCTCGATAGTTATAAAATAATTGCTATGTCCCAATTTACACGGAGCAATTCTTCAAGCTTAGCTAATTACCTTTTACATATCGCGGTGAGGGGAAGATAAGAGACTTGATTGTACTAGCAATTCTTGTTACTCTCTTCTTTGTATTACATATGTGTATACAAATGTACGCGGGCGGTTCGGAAACTTCTTAGCCTAGCACAGAAAGAGAATAGTTAAGCTAGATTTACACGATTGAAATTTTCTTCAAAATTGCTCTTCAAAATGCTTCAAACTCGTGTAAACAGCAAAATTTCTTAAACATTTTTTTATTTAATAACTATTAATAACTACTAAATAAATAAAATTTTAAGAATTTTTGCTGTTTACACGAGTTTGAAGCATTTTGAAGAGAAATTTTGAAGAAAATAGTTTTATTTTATTTGATGTTCTTTGATCTAGCAAAACTCCTGTTACAGTAAGCAACGTCAAACAAATTTGTGCTAAAACAAGTGGTTGCGCTTTTTTTTTTTTTTTTGAGTAAATATTTGCCATGTGTGACCTTACCTTTACACTATGACATTTTTGCTTTTAAATGACACCAATTAGTTTTTTAAGTTCCTGTTAGTTTTTTTTAATGGAGCTTTGAAACATAAAAACATACACTGCAT
Organism: Bellardia pandia; assembly: GCA_916048285.2. Lineage (NCBI taxonomy): Eukaryota > Metazoa > Arthropoda > Insecta > Diptera > Calliphoridae > Bellardia > Bellardia pandia. The sequence goes on from OU696531.1 coordinate 54,280,987, forward strand.
AAAAGAAGTTAAAAACCTTTATAACCCTTTGAACCCATTACTAGCTAATGAAAGCTTTTGCTGTAATCAAAAGAATATCACAGCTTTGCCTTTTTAAATGTTTTTAGACGTGAATATAGCTTTTAAAATATTTTAACACTAATTTTATCACCTTTTAAACAACTATTTTATTTAATAATATGTATGTATGTATAAAATACAAACAGGAAACACTTCAAAAAAGGGTTAAATGTCTGTGATCCTCAATTAGTAAGTGATATTATTCACGTGTCTCAGTCTCATGCTCAGGCATATATGCTCACGCTTTATGCCTGTATGCATGCAAACGCTGTTAATTACTTTTTATAATTTTTAAAATTGTGGTAGATTAACGGCCACATCTCTCTCTCTATCTCTATCTCTCTTTAAATGCGGAAAGCGGTCGGTGTAAGCCAACAACATTAATGTTTACATTAAGATAAGACAATTGCGGCAACAACTATGAAACATAAATATCTACGTATGTACGTACGAATGCAAAAATGTATTGGCAAGTGTTATTTGAAACAAATTTCATAATGAGTCAAGTAGACAGACGAAAAACTCTTATTTTTTTTTTCTTAAGTTTAAAACCGGAAAAATATTTTCCTTATATTGCTAAGGTAAGGTTTTTGTAGCAGCAATTGTTTTTTTTTTTTTTTTTTTGATTGGTACGTACGTATGGGAATGGTTGGTTCATTTAGCTGGCAGATGATTTAAGGTAACAGCAGGTGCTGAAAGTGTTTGCTTGTAGTTTATTAAATTAAGGCTTAAATGTTACAAAAACAAACGGAAAAATACTATTATTATTATTGCTATTTTAATAATTGTTTTAAAGAAATTAAAATATTATGTTACACTGTTTAAAGTTTTATGATTTTATTTTTAATCACTTATATCCAGGAAAACTGAATTTAAGGAGCATAAATAAGAAATGTTAAACACCGAAAAATATGCTTTTAAAAATCTAAATATAAAATTGTTAAAGCTCTCTCTCTCTGTTCACTCAACATCAAGCCACACTCCCGTTGTTTCAGTGATTTGTGTTTTAATCATAGCTATTATTATTCCTTCAACAGAATAAGTCCTTCGGAATATATTTGTACGAGACCTGAGCAATGCAAATTGCTATTTTTTGTTATATACTTGAAACAAGTTCTTTAGAAAAAATCTAACTCAGAATTTATTACAAGCAAGAAATTCTTAAATTTAGTTAAAAAACCTGATTTTAAGTACAAACTTACAAAAATATGAGTGAATTTGTCAAGAATATTTAGATTTAATAGCTACTTTTAATATAGTTATATTTTAGGGCATTTTTAGCTTCTTATTTGTTTAAAAAATTATACTCTATTCTAGTTAAAATATTTGCCCCTTTCAGTTGCAGCATGAACATTTTATAAACCCACAAATAAAAACAGCACCACAACAACACTTAATGCTCAATCACCGCAAACATGTCGAGTGGTTTAAATCGTGTAATTATATTAATAATTTATTTAATCGTTAATTTTTTACTTTTAACACATTCACTGAAATGTGTATAAAACATTTCGTAAACAAAATAAACTCTCAAGTACACAAATACCTTTATTTAAATACCCTGCAGTTCATGGAACCACTAATAAAACTCACAAAACTACTGGCAGGGTTTTGGACTGGTGAATTTAAAACGACCATGACAACCCATGTGCACAACTGTCGACTAGTGACATATTTAGACTATGATTCACTGAAGAATATGCAAATAAATACCCGTATTTTGAATTTATCTTTTGTAATTATTTTATAAGTAAATCGTAATGGCTCCAGCTCGGCTCATCTCATGTTTTGTAATCCAACAAGCTAAGCTCTCATTAACATATTACTAAATATCGAACTAGCGATTTTGTAGGCGAAAGGTAATGCAACGGTAGCCAAATGAAACCAGTAAGACAAGTAACTAGTAACTAAAGTTCACAGGACGTTTTGCCAACAAAACATCTTAAGACTTATTCTCACTAACAATATTTCAAATAGAAACATAACAACAGCAACTACCTGTAAAATTACAGGGTATGTTTAATTATAGATTTACAAACAATACAGACATAATTTATAATCATAATTAATTATAAATTTATACACATTCGTGTTAGAGTAAAGACAAAATGAATGCATTGAATTTATAAAAAAAAATAAAAAGAATTGAACTAAAAGATAAAATGATGAGGTGGATCTTCTTCCACCATTAACCATCGCTACTCATCGTCGTGAAAATGTCAATACAAAATGTTAATAGTAATTAACACTAAACCCACAATTATGTCAACAGTCACTTAAGCCAACACCAGCCAACCAACCAACCAGCCAGGCAGCCAGCCACTCATCCAAATAATATTAACAACAAAAGCAATAACAAAAGTAACAACAAGAGTAACAGCAATAACTACTTCAACTATCAATGAATGCAGTATTGCTGCTACAAACAGATATGCAAAAAAATGCATTTATATTCTAGAAATGATAGGATACAAAACTGTCTTCTATTCGGCCTAAAATTTGCAATATTCTAGCAATGATGGTTTAAAATGCAAACACTATTCACCAACTAAAACATTCATTACCAAATAATGACTTCTATATACATATGTACATAGATATAGAAAAGAGCAACGTGACTGACTAACCGACTGACGGACTGATTCTCTTATCATTGTACAGTTCAAACCGCTAAAGCTAGAAAATCGGGTATTGAATTCTATTTACATCATAGAGATCCACTAAGAAGGTATTCTTGGAAATTCGAAGATAAAACAGGCAAAAACGGGTAAAAATGTTAACTGTGTATCTCCAAATAGAATAAAAATTTTAAGTTTTTCTGGAACGGATAGGTGGCTGGTACTTTTTGGAAATTCTAAATTATAGATGATCAAAACAGATTAAAACGGTACCCGCGATCCTTCAGTTATCCTTCGTATCTCCTAAATAAATAAACATAGAAATTAAATTTAAAGTGCTTCCGGCTAAAATTAATGAGCAAAAATCTAGTGGGTACTTTTTTTTAAATTAATATTATAAGGCTTAAAATTGTATCCCTTTTTGGTACTTTTTTCTAAATAAAACCTATTTTCTCAATAAAAAGATCTAGAAATATAATTCTCTAGTTTTTACAAATAATTACAATGACAATTTCCCAAAATTTTCTTTTACCTAATGGACAAAACTGACATCAAACGGGGGATAAAAATGGTATCCGCAGAACCCTTTGTATCTGCTAAAAAAAAATAAACGTAAAAAAACAAAGTAGAGTGCTTTGCCGAAATTCCATATTCACCACAATTTAAGAAACAGACTGTTTAATGGGTGACATAGTAAAAGTGGATAGACTAATTGCACCAAAATCCAGTATCCAGTAACGTGATTTCTATGTATTTTAGGCTTATTTTGGTTGAGTTTCATCTCAATAAAGTTATTTAGAAAAGTTTTATAGTTGGTTGTTATATACATACGAGTATGTATTATAGACATATTTGTAGGTTACACTGTTTTTCGGATATGGTCTTTATATGACCAATTATGGGCTGATCTTCTTTAAAACGTTTGATCCCATTGTACTCGCTTGAGTACAAGAAATTACTCAACTGAATTTTGGAAGTGGACCTTATATGGGAGATATGGTCAAATATGCTCCGATATTTGATTTTCGCATATATGTAAATGCTTTGTGTAAAATGTTGTAAATGTATAAAATCGGTACCATTATTTATAACAGATTAATGAGTATTGAAATGATATTCGAAAGTGGAATGTATGATCTATTTAAAGTTTTGAGTCGGTAACGATATTTATAAGATATATATAAAGATTAATTAATGTCTTTTTAGGAGTTATGGGCCGACCATCATAAAATTTATTATATCAATTTATATATCTATGTATAAGGATTATTTGTGCTTAATAATAATATTTTTACCAGATTTATACGTATTTAAGTGAATTTTGGCAGTAAATTTTGTATGGTGTCTATGGTCAAGCGTGGACCGAACTAAACAAACTTTTGTTTTGCGATTTCTATTTATATTGAACTTATTTTTGCTGCCTTTAGTATTAATATTGCTATTTTATTGGCTGAAAATGGATACACTCAGCCATATTTCGAAAAGAAATTTGTATGGGGGCTATTGGAAAACATGGCCCGAATCTTCCTATTATTCCAATATATTTAAACAAAATTGGAAAAAAAAAACTGGTGATTGATATTGATGAAGGTTGTCACACATTTTGGTCTATAACTCTTGTTCTACCATACCGATATTGCTGCTTAGTTGAATTATAAACGGTTTTTTGAAAACTTTGCTGATTTAGTTACGTCTTTTGGGGCGTGAAAGTGTTTTACATAGACAGACGTACATTAATTGATCAATTGATTTAGGATTATCCTAATCATAGGGATCAATAATATATATACGTTGTTGGGTCTCTGTTAAATATTTCTCAGTATTACACACGGAATGACAAACTTATTCACTACTTGGAATGGTGGAGGAAATAATTATAATAGAATAATTCGAAATGGCTAAAAGGTAACGATAATACTTATTTGGATTATTTCGGATTTGCTGTTTCAATTCAACTAAGCTTGGAAAACTTAAATAATCTCCATTATCGATATAAACCTTTGTATTTTCCTAATTTAAAGGATAATGTTTTAAGAGTTAAATAAAGAAATCTTGGACAACTAAAAATTGCTAGCTGACTATGACCGTAACATGGCAGAAAATGAGGAATTGTGTTTGGTGTCGGTGATAACTTCTCCCGATTTATATCGAGTTTCTTCAGAAATCGCACTATACGAGTTGTTATAGATGGGATCTCATCAGACGAGTTCAAGATTTATTCAGGGGTAGCGCAAGGCTCCGTTCTTTCTCCCACTTTATTTCTCATCTTTATAAATGATCTTCTTTGTCAAACTTCAAACCCTATCTACTCTTTTGCAGATGATAGCAACATTTGCCATTTATACTCATTTAACCATAGACCAACCCCTTTGGAGATTGAAATGAAACGCTGAACCGAGATCTTGAAACAATCTCGGAATGGGGTTGTACGAATAGAGTCGATTTTAACGCACGTAAGACTCAGTGTTGTTTATTAACGCACAAACGCACAACAGATCATGTTGCTTTATCTGTTTTTATGGGCGGTGTAAATATTAAGGAATCAGACGCTCTTGACGTTCTGGGCATGAGAATCTAGTGTGATGTCCGCTGGGCCAAACACATTTTTCAAGTGTCGAAAGAAGCGCTCAAGTGCCTTGGTTTTTTAAAACGGTGTAGAAAATACTTCACTCCATCTGATCTTCTTATTATTTACACCACCTATATTCGACCGAAAATGGAATACAACTCTCATGTATGGGCCGGTGCTTCGAAGTCTATTTTGGAGTTACTCGACCGCGTACAGTAGAGGGTATCCAACTCTATTGATTCATTGGAGCATCGTCGCAATGTGGGTTGTGTTTCACTGTTCTATCGATACTATAATGGAATGTGTTCTGCTGAAATTAGGGAACTTGTTCCTGAAACACGCAGTTTTTTACGTAATACCCGTTCTTCAGACAGGGCTCATCCATTTGTAGTCGACTGGACAGTGGATCGCACAACACACTACAGGGAAAATTCGTTCTTTAGCCGTACTGTCCGTATGTGGAACAAACTCCCAGCTGAAGTATTCCCTGCCACTTTCAATATAGGAAAATTCAAGTCAAATGTTCACAAACACTACTCCCGCTATCCTCCCTCCCATAACCTATTTTTCTAGTTCCAACACAATGCATTGCATAACTGAGTGCTGGTCCAAGAAAAAAAAATATAAAAAAACTCAAGACGATTTAATTCCACGTCCTCACTGCTTAAACAAAATCGTAGCAGCGTATACCTACCTATAGAAGTCGTTCGTTACAAATAAACACTTTTAACATCATTTATTTCGTTACATATTCATGCCTGCTCTCACATAATGAACAAAGTAAAGTAAGTACACTCACATTATCACCAAAACTCAAAATAGTAGATGTAACTCTTGTATGATGACATGTACACACGTACGAGATTATTACTATTTAATACAGCGTCAATATATAGCAAAACAATCAATCATTTACAATATACATATAAATATGTTTGTGTGCACGAGTGCTGTAAAGGTGCTGTTCTGAACTAAAAGTTGCAGTCATATATATTCAGCAATAGCTACTGACACTGCTGCTGTATATTGGGTATTCATAGTAAGTACTCGTACACATGTACATATTGACATGCAGCAAGCAGCCATTGAGGCAGATAGATAGATAGATGGATGGAAGGAAGGACAGACAGACAGACAAACAGACAGACCAACATACAAGTTGCTAAGTTAAATTGGCAACTACCATGTTAATGTTACGTTTTTTTTTTTTTCTTTAAGACTAGAACCAGTTTAAAAGCGATAAATTATTAAAAAACTAAAAAAAAACCAAAACCGTTGATATTGCCACAGCAAGTTGCATTAACAACTGCATCTAAGGCTACAGCAACATAATCTCAAGTCGTATATATACTCTTTCTGCTCGCTGCTCTCTAGCCGCCAAAAGCTTTGTGTAAAGTTAAAAACTAAGTTTAAGTTGAGAGGTGATGTTAACCGAAAAATAAAACACACACAACATGAAATATCGAAGACTACCAATTTTAAATGTTTTTACGATTACTCGTACTCTAACACCAAACAGCTCCAAACGCATTTTAATCATAAATAATCCTTGATGTTGCTGACATTTTCACAACACTACTTTGGCACTGTTCTTTTGTTTTTGTGAAAGGAGGCTCATCGCTAGTTTATTGTTTTCGTTTAAACTTAGATAATTGTTTGAATGAAAATGATGGCATTAGAACCTTAAAGTCAATGATTTATTGTGAAAAAGAAATACACTTTGATGTATAACCTTTAGCTATGTTTACACTATCCTAGTTATATTTAATACATTCTGTGTTGAAAGTTAAAAAATCTAAAACTAGTTTGACTCACAACCTAAAATAAATGCTGATTATTTCGAGCCATTTTCATATCTAATTATCTTCAATAACTATACTACTTGAGTAATAAAAGCAAGTAAGAAAGTATAGTCGGTCAAGTCCGACCATATAATAACCTACACCCAGTATATGTGTAAAAAAAGAGATAATCCAAAAATTTAGTGGCATGATTTCTGTGTATTAAAATATTTCTTGCGTTCAATTTTATCCCAATATAAAATCTTTTCAAATTATTTATTAGTATACCCTACACCACCGTAGTGGGGAGGGTATATTGGATTTGAGCTGATGTTTGTAACGACCAGAAATATTGGTCCATTAACCACCTTAAAGTATACCGATCGACTCAGATTCACGTTCTGAAATAAACAAACGAATTTCTAAATATTCTTTGATTATTCTCTGGATTCGATGCAAAAGTGTAACAAATTACACAAATATATTTATTTGGTTTGTAGACTTCTAAGTGTATATAAATATATTGGGAGAGAAATTTGCAACTAAACAATTATCATTAATTAGTCCATCTTATAGAATTTGAAGTAAATTTTATAAACCCATTCTTACAACAACTTGTGCCCATGTACATATATCACAAATATTACACTATCTACATATGATGAATGAACCTCATCAACGCTGATGAATACTTTTAAACAACTACGCACAATTTAATTAATTGATTTTATTAATTAGCAAACATGTTGACCGTACAAGTCCACATTTTGCCATCAATTAGTTTCTCTCATGCAGATGTTTTATGGTGCAGTATATTTTGTGACTGAGTTGTTGCATGCATGCAGCAGCCAGTTGTTGCTACTTTAGCATGTACTGACTGGTACTTTAACAACATAGTTGTCATGTGTAGAACGTGTGCGCAGAAGCGTTGTACTTGTCAGTTAGTTTGTTTTTTGTTATTATATTTTCTTTTGCTGCGTTTTCTGCGTAAAAGATTGTAATCGCTGTTTGTTCTACAAGTTGTCATCATTCATTGTCTTAGATAACAGCTTGTTGTTGTTGTTGTTGGTGTTTTTTAGTTAATGCAAGAAATTGATTTAAATTGTTTTAATTACAGTTTATGTGATGCATATCAATGCAATTGGTGACTGTGATCACGGATAATGAGGAAAACTATTTTACCAAAGTATATGAAGCATGAATGAAGCGTATGATTTACTTAAAAGATACTAATCAAACATTAAATAAATGTGTTTATTTATTGATTAAGATTGTTTAATTGAATGCCTTAAGTGTTCAAAAGTTAACATTATTTATATTTGTGTCTTTATTAACATTTTGCATCCCGTTTTCAACCATAAAAAAAGGAGTACGAATAATGATCGTTCGTGATTAATAACACTGTGCAACACTCGAAATGACCTAGTGTGCGTTAAAGGTATTGGTGAGCATGTTACGAATCCGGGCTTAAAAGTTTTAATATACCTCCAAATTCCTGAGTTATGGACCAAAGAAATTTTTTTGACGCTGCTACTTTTAAACATTTATAACTTTTTTATTTATTAACCAATTTTTGAAATTCAAACGGTTTTGGAAAGCAACATTTTCTGCATTCCCATATAGATTTTTTTCCCAGTAAATATATGCCAATTTAGTGACGAACAAGGCGTTTATAAAAAACAAAAAAGTGACCTCAAGCTTAAAAATTATTTAATAAAAATCATTAAAAAGGTCGAAGAAAATAGAAAAAAATTACTTAATAATTCGATTAATTTAAAATATATGATCGAATTTTTCGAATAAGTTAAAATCTCTTATTCCAAACATTCCTTTAATTCGAACAAAAGAAAAATCGAATAATTTGTACAGACAAAACTGCAAAAGAAGGGGTCAATAGACCACTTCTAAGTTCACACAATTTTAACCAAACCGATATAAACAAATTTTATAAAAACCAGTTCATTGAGAACGCAAATTTGTTCAATAAAACTATGAATTGGTACCAGGCTATAAACGAAAAACAAACAACTATTATACATTTTCTAAAAGACACCGATCTAAACAGACTGCACACAATAAAAATCGTGAGACTCCGCTTAGGACACTCTAAGTTTTCCCACGGACATCTATTAAAATTATCGATTAATAAAATCTGCGACTGTAATGTTTCACCCTCAAGTTCCATTGAGCACATACTTCTAACGTGCCCAAAATTTAGGAGGCAACGCGATCTGACCTTTAAGAATATTTCAAACCCCATATTATTACTTGGCATTCCTAACAAAAACAACCTCCTCCATATCATATCATTTTTAAAAGAAACTCATATATACCAATTAATATAATAAAAATAAATAAAAAAAATAATAATAAAAAATAAAAGAAATGTAATCTTGCAAAATTGTTAATTATAATTATAAAAATATTGAGCCTAAGACCAAGTTGTCATGGCCTTTTGTATTCCATTAGTTTGTAATTTATAATTATCTCCTAATGTTTAAAATAAATAAATAAATACTTATTTATGTATATTTACATAAATACACATACATACTCGTATAAATTGATGTCATTTAAACCCCTATGAAAGCCCTTAAAAAAAGGCTATTAAAATCGATAATCAAGCAAAGAAACAAACAAACAAAAACGGATTTAAAGTTAAAAGTTTAACAATAATAAACATTTAACTACTATTGTAGACAAAAAAGTTTATTAAGAAATACTGTTACCCTAACAAAAAATGAAAAGGTCTTTTTCTCTTACTCCGTATGGAATCAAATAAAAAGGTAACATTTGTTTTTAGGTCCTGTACCCTTTACCTTTAGACATTTATAGAATTTATCTTTTTGTGTAATTTGTTTCTTTATTAAAATAAAATTTTAAAACTTTTTTTATTTTGAAGTTAAATCTGCCATAAATTATTTAAAACAAACCCTGCATTTTTGCATTTAAATTTGTTATTAATTTTAAAGTTACCTTTAAATTAGATGGCAATTTAATAAATTGTTCGAATATAAATTAAAATGTAATTAGTTTTAATTATGGCTTAACATAATGTTTTAATTTTTTTACACTTAGACAACAAAAAATAATATCTTTTAATTTCGCTTAAAGTAACCACTTACCCAGTTTTTTTTAAAAAATTTTTTCAAATGAAAATTTAAAATATTAATATACATAGGGGAGAGGGGGGCACCATAGAACACTTTTTGCTTTCAACCCACATAAAAATTTATATTTTCGAATTATTGACTTTTTACATAATTTAACTAATATGTATGGAAATAAACTTTAGTTTAAGTCTACAAATAACTTATTTTTAGTTCGATTTATATATTTTTTTTTCAAATGTGCCCCCTATATGGGGCAGCTTTGAACTAGGCTGGGGCAGTTTTGAATAGCAATTTTTTCTTGTAGCGCTTATGTCCAAAAATAACATAAGCAGTTATAAATAAGAGAGAATCAACAATGTTTGGTACTTCGGTTGATAAATTAACATGTTCAAAGGTGCCCCCCTTTTCTTTGCTCAAACCTGAACTGGCTTGCTATTTCACGGAAATTTATAATAAATATTTTTTTTTACATAAATATATGAAATAACTTAACTTAATTTTATTTGAAATTAATTTTGGACTGCAATAAATATCTTTCACGAAAGAAAACGATCACTGAATACTTCTTATACTCTTACAAAAAAAATACAATGGCACTGCGAAAACTTGTTCACCCAACTACATTCAGTCGATGACTGAAAAAAACTAGCAGAAGTTGTTAACGTTGCTAGAAAACAAGGTTGGCATGTGAAAAACTTGGTTAAGGGTCGGAAAAAATGTTAAACTGAGATTTTATCAACATAGTTTAAAGGTGCCCCGGGTATAAACGTGTCCCCCTCTCCCCTACATATATTTGACACCTATAACTCACATTTATACATGTTATTCAAAGACCTACATCCAAACAAGACAAATGTTTGGGTATGTTGTGACGACACAAACGAGGTATTATGCCTTGATATGCCAACACAAACACATTGTTCCCATTAGAAAGTGTGATTTTTTAGCACCTTTCTTTTTGACAATACTGTTTTTGGCAGCTCAGCTGTTTTCGTGTAACATGTTTCTTAAACATGTTCACTTTGGCCTATAATTAAACCAAGAATCGACTTACAAATGAACAACGCTTGCAGATTATTGAATTGTATTACCGAAATTAATGATCGGGCCAAAAGGTGCATCGTACACTTTTTGATCTTAAAAAAAAAACTTTCACTGCATCCCGAAAAATTAACTGTTTGGTGTGGATTATGGGCCGGTGGCATCATTTGGCCTAACTTTTTCAAAGACAACGAAGGCAGGAACATTACAGTGAATGTCCAGATGATTACAATTTTTTTTTTTTTTTGCTCAAAATGGAAGAGCTGAACTTGGCTGACAGCGGTTTCAACAAAACGGTGCCACATGCCACATAGCATGCGAAACAATGGCCCAATTGAGAGTAGAGTTCAGTAAACAGTTTATTTCATGTTTGGGGCCGGTCAATTTAACGCCTTTAGACTCCTTTTTGTGGGGCTATGTTAAGGCTCATATCTATTGGGACAAACTTGCAACGGTTGAGCCACTGCAAGCTAATATGGGAGAAATTATTCGTGAGATACCGGCCGATATGTTGGAGAGAGTATGCCGAAATTGGAACCAGCGAATGAACCATTTGGGGTGTAGCCGTGGTCAACATTTACATGAAATCATCTTTAAACATTCAATTAAATAGACTCAAACTCAAAAATATATTTCATTTATTATACCCTACACCATAATAGAGGGGAGGGTATATTGGATTTGTGCTGATGTTTGTAACGCCCAGAAATATTGGTCCAACACCCAACTTAAAGTATACCGATCGACTTAGAATCACTTCCTGAGTCGATTTAACAATGTCCGTCCGTCCGTCTGGCTGGCTGTCCATGTAAAGCTTGTGCGCAGAGTACAGGTCGTAATTTTGAAGATATTTTCATAAAATTTGGTAAGTGATATTTTTTCGGCCCAAGGACGGATAGAATTGAAACTGGTAGAAATCAGTCCATTATTTCACCTGGCTCCCATACAAATGTCCTCCCGAAATTGGGGTTTGCCGATCATAAATGTTTGAATTATGCAAGTATCCAAACAAATTTCATCACAAATGCGTGGTAAATGAAGCCAAATCACATCTACGAATTTCGTGCAGATCGGTCCAAAATTAGTCGTAGCTCCCATATAAGGCCCACTTCCGAAAATCACTTTAGAGAGCATAACTCGCTCAAAAATGTTGGTATCCCAATAATATTGAACGCAAATATATTTTATATGTATAGAAATATTGCGGTACAATTTTATTACAATCGATCCGTAATTAGTCAAAGCTCCCATAGAAGATCCACTTTCGAAAATCACTTTAACGGTCATAGATTTTTTAAGAATGTTGGTAATCAAATAAAATTCGACACAAATAATATACAGAAGGGATAACACCTTATTTTATAATGGTCGGTGCGTAATTAGTCGAAACTCCCAAATAGGACCCTCCCCGTAATCAACTTTAATCTTCATAAATCTTTTAAAAGTATTTATATCGAGTTAAAGTTTAACATACACAATATTTATATTCCCAGAAATCATGGCCCTAAATTTTGGGATGATCGGTCCATAATAGGTAATATCTCCCATATAGCGCACATTTCTGAAAAACTGTTTTATACATATACTATACTATACTATACTTTCTTACTTGTTTTTTTTTAAATTTTATGTATTTTGTTAATTAAATCCGAAAACTTTTAAACAATTATTATACGCTGATTTGAATAGTTTTATTATTGCGTTTAAGTTTTAAAAATCGTTATTGGGACGAAAAGATTCCCAGTATTTTCCGCTTTTTTTCTCATATCTATAATATTAATAATCAAGTAGGTTTCATGTTTATATTAAAGGACCAATATAATATTTTGCAATCATATGAAAGGTGATTAAAATACATATCATTTTAGTTGGAAATATAAATGTATATATTTGTATTTTTTGCACATTTATATGTATGCGTTAACATAAAAATAACAATCCTGCTAACATATACTCATACCACTTACATAGTGACAAATAAGCAGCAGGTGACAGCAGTAGTTGTTTTCTGCGTACATGAATATCGTTAGTTAAGACCCAAAAAACCTAAATATTTTTTTTTAATTTGGCAAAAGAAACAAAAATAGCAAATAAATTATATATATGAAAATTATAAAAAATTTGAAATTTAAATATTCTGAAAACATTTCGCAAAGCATCTTCTGGCTTTTAACATATTATTAGGAATTTCCTGTTAAAATTAAAAAAAAAAAATTTAAGTAACAACCTTTGCCGTTCTAGTTGGCGATATCCTTGTGCTTTTATAAGTGTGTATGTAAAATTGAAACTGTAGTAAATTGTTATGCAACATTTTAACCATTTTGACCGCACTCACCACGGGTTGGCGGTAAACGAGCACTAACTAAGTGCATAAGTGTATGTGTGTATCTGAGTGTTTGAAAATGAGTGCGAGTACCGAGTGTATTTTGTAGTTTAACACGCAGGATAATGTATGACAACAAAATTAAAATAAAAAAACAAAAACAGCGATATGAAAAAACTCATATGTATGTGTGAGCATAATATGGAAGTAGTGTATGTGTAAAATTATATTAAAAAAAAAATAAAAACCAAAAAAATACGTTTAAACAAACTCATATAGAAAATGTTAAATTTAAACATATTGTTATAAATGACTAGCTGACCGCCCCGGCTTCGCTCGGTATTTACTATTGATTTGTATTTCATAGAATAAGATGTATTCACAACCTGCCTGCTCTTATTTATTTGCAAATTTGTACAGCATACTTTAGGGGACTTTTTTTTCAAATGTTGAATTTTTCAGGAAAAAAATCATAACTGGAGAATGGCTAGACCGATTTTGGATTTCAAAATCAACTAACCATCATCACTCCTCCCTGTACCTTCCCTAAAAATTTTATGGCAATCGGTCGAGCCGTTCTCGAGTTATGGAGTGACAATCAAAATGTACACTTATTTTTATATATATAGATATGTATTCATTTATTTATATACATTTATATATTTTATGAATATTAGGGTGGCAGCAATTGTAAAGAAGCGAAAAATCGCTGGCTTAACATGTAAAGGCTCTAAGTCCATATTTTACAATATTACAGGAGAGACAAAAAAGAATCAAACTTTTTTTTTTAATAAACATTTTGGAAATCTGTAAATGCAATTTGTTTTTGTATTTTTCTTTGTTTTTTATTTGCGTAAAAGCAAAATGAAAAAATAAGTATTTGCCGAGATAAAAGCTTTTTTGGACTTATTTTCTGTTGCTTAGTTTGTATGTTTTCATAGACATGGATATTTTTCTTAAAACTTGTCTCTACTCATATTTCTTACTTACTACAATGAAAGTGTACTTTTGTTGCTTTTTTATTGTTGTTATTTAAAAAGCTAATAATCTCATCACATGCCTGGATGGACATCGAAAACGAAAACGAATGAGTTTTAGAAGTCAATTTTTTCGTAACATTTCTGTATTGAAAAACTTTTATCACATAAAATATAAAGATATTGGGCTACTAAAACAAAAATTTTAAAAATTAGATTATAAATGCATTAAAATATATTTCCAAAACTGATTCGTTTTCGATTTCCATCACATGCCTGATTCAGTTAAAAAAAAAGTTAAAGTTTGTTTTGATTATTGTAAAAAAAGAAACAGAATTTATTCAAAAATATGAATAACATTATTATTGTAATTTCAATTTCGATATTTGTATATACTTGTACATAATGAAAACAAAAATTATTCAGTCTTATTTTATTGCTGTTGTAAAAAAGTAATATTAATTTAAATTTTTAATGGATTTAAAAGTAAAATAACTGGCGACGACTATTTTTATTCGTATGGCAAATCGTCATAAAATTTATGGTGTTTTGTAGACAAAGTGGATTTTAGATATTGTAAGTCTTCGAACTTTCTAGTCGTTATTTTTCTTCTTTCTTGATGAAGTTTGTGTAAATCCGACGACTCTAGTGCAATTCATCAAGAAATCTAAGTTTGAAATTAATTTCACCATTTGGTCTGTATTGTATTCCTCGAATGTCTGTCACTTTGGAATCGCCTTTTCCACGACCAGGGCGAATATTTTTACAAAATTGTACATTGTTAAATTTAAAAAAAAAAATTAATGATCCAAATAAGTAACATCATAACGATTAATGTCATGACTGTCAATGGTGTTGATACTCAAAACAACGAGAGTGTAGCTAATGAGAAATAATATTATGTCAATTCAGTGCTGCCAGTATTTTTTTAGAGCTTATCCCCAATTTTTGATTTGTCAACCCAAAAAATCCCCAAACTGATTTTTTTTTTATTCATATTTTTTTTTTGCCAAATTTTTATTTTATTAAAAAAATAATATAAAAATAATAATAAAAATTCATTTTTATCGATAGCTACATATATTAGTATTCAAACTAATAAGATTTGTAATTTTAAATCTTGTAAAGAAAAAATTACACATAATTTAATATATAGAAGTATAAAAAATTATTTACCAGAGTTTAGCATTTCAAAAACTTCAGAATCAAAATCAGCCTCAGAAATTTTATTGTACATATTGCTTTAGCATTTCAGCAGATGGATTAAATTTCTCAAAACAAATTTAATTATTTTTAAAGTATTAAGTTTATTCTGAGAAGTGCTTCCAATAATTCATATTGCATTTTGTTACGTATTTTTGTTTTGGTATTTATTGAAAAAACGCGTTCAAGCCTTTAAAGAAAAATTATCAATAAATTTTAATAATAATTTTCATGTAACAATTCCTACCTTCAGTAAAAATAATTTAATGAAAAATTAAATTTAATGAACTCGAGCCGAAATAAATGAAATATCAATGATTTAAAATTAACAGTTCAAATAAAAATAATAATTGTTCTTTTTTAAATATTTACATACTTCTTTTTTATTAAAAACCATACACTATAAATAATAACACACATTTTTAGACTTGCCAGACGCACATTTTTTAGCTCCAAAATCATTCTTGTTACCATCACTTTAAAAAAATATCCCCAAAAATCCCTTAAAATTGTGTTGTCATCCCCAACAAATCCCCGGATCCCCAAGATGAAATTTTTATCCCAAATCACGAAAAAAAATCCTCAAATTGGGGATAAATCCCCTAAACTGACAACGCTGTGTCAATTGGTTGAACTCTCAGACTATTCCGCGCGAAACAGTTGATATGTCAACATTGGAAGAAGTGAGATATTACACAAAGATGTGATAAATTGGACTTAGCGCCTTTACTCATCACTACAAAACAACAACAACAAATGAGATAACTGTATTTGTTTTTTGTAATCGATGTATTTTTACTTATTGAACACAACTGCATCAAAATCTCAATTTCTAAAAAAGTGGACTTAGAGCCTTTACATGTTAAGCCAGCGAAATGTTACTAGTACAATTGAAGAATTACTTAATTATAAAATTTTTTCATATGCTGGTTAAGAATTAGTGAAATAAAAAGGTTTAAAAATGACTGTGTTATAATTGCGCTGCATACATATTATGGTTGGATTAACCATGATATATTTGGTCTCAAACATAATATGGTTACCGTCAACCACAATATGTTTGGAGTCAATATATATGATCATATTGACACCTAACAAGTTTTTACATATTCATATTATGCTTGGACACAATCATAATATGGCTCCACATGATTACATTGTAATTACCAATAATTAAATTAGGGTTAAATTGGATCATACTACAAAATGTTACGAAGCTACACATTTACGAATAATAATCCAATCAAAATATAACGCAGGTCAACACAACCGTATTTTGCTTGTTTGCTTGCTAAAACCATCAACTACTTTTCTGAACACCCTAATAAAAATGCATTATATGAATGTATGTTTGCGCTCATACAAACATTTATAAATAAATAAATGCATTTAGTGTAAACGTACTCATTTGAATACATGTGTACAAAAAAAAGGTATTCGTTTATATAGAAGTGTGTTTATGTATAGTATGCATAAATACAAGTGTAAATGTTTGTTGGATTGCATACATTTGTAAATAAATCTAAATGTATATTAATATATGTAAGTATTAAAGGACTATCATGAGACTTCATCCATAAATACTTTTATTCAGTGTAAAGCATTCTTGAGTGAAATATAAATAACTCTTTTCATACAAAGCTTCTAATAATTGATTAAGATACTAATAATTCACAAGAACATGTTTAAATATATTTAAATGTAAATTAATGAAAAATATTGGAGACCCTGACAGGCAATAATCAAGCAAATGATAGGTTCTACAAAATTTGTATGTCATTCTAGAGTGTAGAATAACTAAATACAACAATTGATTTTAGATTTTTTTCATCACGATAATGCCTGCTTTCATAGAATTTGACAGTTTTTTTGTCTGCTTTAAAGATAGTTATTTTGAAGTTGAAAGAACACTTGAATAAGAAGTATTGGAAATTTGTATGAGAAATATCAAAAATTTTCTCGAAAATCGTTGAAATTGAATTTAGATAGATAGCTTATATTTTTTATAGGTTTCGAAATGGCTGTCCGTGGAAATCTTGTCATCAATTATCGTCTATTCTGTTATCATGTCAACATGGATTTCGAAAAGGTTGCTCTACTATAACAAATGTCCTTCAACTTACCACACACGTTAACCAAGACTTTGTACAAGGAAAACAAACTGATGTCGTATATACTAACTTTAGTAAAGCTTTTGATAAAGTAAATCACAGCCTTCTTCTTATTAAACTAGATCTTTTTGGTTTTACATCACGCAGTCTAAACTGAATAAAATCTTATCTTTGGGATAATTTACGTGATTTCCTGCTGCCTGCAAGCATTCAAGTGAAATCTTATGATTCTGTTTTGAAAAATGTTGAATACTACTAAATACTAAAATTCAATTCAATTGTTTAAATTATAAACCAAACTGAACATGTTTAACAGTAACATGTTGCATGAAAACAGCTGAGCTGCCAAAAACAGTCTTGCCAAAAAAAGTTGCTAAAAAATCACCCTTTATAAAGAATAATTTTTGTGGATATTAAGTTTGAAACGTTTGTATCTTTTTAGTCGATATGGCTATTTACTAATTTTTTTCAATATTTTTTACTATTAGCTCAATAGCAAAAAATAAAAACTGTTTAGTGTATTTAAATAATTATTAAATAGGTAATAAATATTTTGACATACGCTGATAGTACCTAGGGAGTTTTATGAATTAGAATTACACATATAATTTTAATATATATTTTTAATTTTCTACTTTAAACCAACATAACTTTTACGCATAATGCGATAAATTGTTAAACGTGAATAAATTTAATTCAAAAAAATTTTAAAAATATTTTTCCTCAAATTCTACAATGTCTCCCACATTTCCCTTATCACGATACTAGTGTTTAAATATATACATACATACTCGTACATACATATGTATATATGTATGTATACCTAAATAACTGTAAATTTTATAAGTTGAAAAGTATGTCAGTGTAGGTGTAGTATTGTGTGTATAACTTAAAAATGCAGGATTCACAACACGACTTTTGTCTTTAGTAACTTATATGTCATTTTCAAAGGTAAATATCTGTCATTTATTCTCACACAACAAAGCGTCATATTTAATTTGAAAAAAAGTACAGTTGAAGCACGCCGATAGCTCACCGAAACTTATATGTGAATGTTAGTTTGTGCATATTGTTGTCAAACTCAACAAGAACTTGCAAATTGATTGGTAGAAATTCAAGCCACAATTTCAAAACTATTGTGAATACTACAATTTTTTTAAGTAGGTCATAATAAAATTCTTCACATGCCATTTGTTCAGCCTTTTAAATCAATTAAAGCTCTTTTATAGGAATTTCCAATTCAAAAAATTAATTTTAATTATTTCACCTTTATTTCTTAACTATTTACAGACGGTTACCAGATCTTACAACATTGTCAGAAAAATGTTCAGAAAATGTCCAACAACCGTGTGAACTTAAAAATTTTTGTCTTCCAACGTAGTCACCTTTATTTTCAGTACGTTTCAAACAAAAATATTGTCAGGCGGTAATTTGGCCACAGGACTCATACAAAAAAAAGGAAATTGAATAACATATTAATTGAAGCCGAAAAATTGTGAAAGAAGACTTTGTATGTCCGAAATGCTGATTGAACTCTATAAAAGGAAGTCATGTTTGCACCAAATCATTACTTGCGATGAAAAATTGATATGGAAATAATGCGTAAGAGATCGTATGGGCCAACCAGCTGAATCGATAACAAAACCAAATATACATGGCGCTCATTCCCACGACAGCCGGTTCTACGCACCGGAATGACCCGAGATCACTCGGTCAAAAACTATCAACTCAGCAGCCACTGCAGTTACAACAACAACATACATCGCGCTGAAAGGGTCATATCTGTTATGAGCTGCTCAAATCTAGCAACACCATCACACAGAAGCTGTATTGAATATGCGGCCAGACAAAGCTCAATATTCCATCATTTCAACACATGCTGCCATACGTTGCTATACCTGTTAAAAACTTTTTATAGAGAAGTGGCTGGGAAGTTGTGCCTCACTCACCTCAAGGTCCAGACCTTGTCCCATCTGACTACTATTTGTTTTTATGGATGCAGAATGCTCTCTCTTCAATTCAGAACATTATAACCGAAATTGGCTCCTGAATTATTCTTGTCCCTAAAAGAAGAGCAGTTCTTTTGGCGCGAAATCATATGTTGCCAGAATGATCGGAAAAGATCATAGCTCACAATGATCACTACTTTCAATAAATTTTAAATTTTAAAAAATTACGCATTTTTAAGTTATACACCCAATATAATATCATATTGTTGTTGTTGTAGTACTCATATACCAATTGTATATGTGTTCGAATATGTGTGTAAATATAAATGAATTTAAAAGCATGTTACCGTTTATTGACATAATATTTTAGTTCAGTCAGTGTGGCACTCACTCAGTTATGGGTAGGAGTATCAATATGTACGGGTAGGTACATTAGGGCGGTCTTTATTTTGCATATTTCGAATCTTCGATGGTACCAAGCAGTACTGCGAGGATCTTGAAAAAAGAATTTGAATAGGCATTAAGAAAATACAGAAAAACTAAAATTAAAAAGTAAATAAAAAAATACCAACTATAGGCAAGATTCAGTTTGGTTGCTATACATAATTTTCAATTGGTTGCTGACATGGAATCTCGTTAACCGATAAGCTTAACATTTAAATACTAAATGCAACAACTCAGCAAATAAATTTTCTCTTAGAGCATTTTTAAACTCTCATACCTCCATCCAAAAAGTCAACTTTTGATTCTACGTTTTTCCGTTTATAATTTGAAATTGAGCTTGCTGTTGAGCTTTAATCATGAATGTTTCATCAGCGGTAAAGCTTAATTTTTCATTTTCAATATGAAATAATATGTATTTTTTGTTTCACAGTTTTTAGTGATAAAAAAAAGTAAGTTTTCAGAAGTCTGTCCATATTTGCTGGTAATCTTTGCCTCAATTGTTCTATTAGTATGATTAGAAAATTTCACACTTATGGCGTACTATTTTTTCAAAAATTTTATTATTACGTTTTTTATTTTACCTCTGATATATTGTGCAAGTTTATATGAAAACTGTGCCGATGACATTCAACAATTTTCAAATGGGGATGTTAAGGAGTTAAAATTCTAGTTCAAAGTTTAGTATCAGTGGCAAAAGTCAGAACCATTTACTTTGGTTGGTTGTTATAGAAATCTAATATTTGCTATTTTAACTTATAATGAAAAATAGCCTTTAAAAGGTTGTTTTTATACCCTACACCACCTTATTGGGGAGGATGTATTGGATTTGTGCTGATGTATGTAAAACCCCCTGCCGAAAATCGCTTTAAAGAGCATAACTCTCTTAAAAATGTTGGTATCCAAATCATATTCAACATAAACCTGTTTTATATTTACAAAAAGCATTTGGCCCAGTTTTGTGATGATCGGTCCATAATTCGTCATAGCTCCCAAAATCATTTCAACAACCAATAATCTCTTAATAATGTTAGTATCCAAAGAAAATTTAACACAAATAAGTTTCATATACATATACAGAAATCATGGCAACTAATTTTATAAAGGTCGGTCCATAATTTAGCTCCCATATAAAATCCCTTTCATTAAACACTTTAACATCTATAAACCTGTTTTAAGTGTTTATATCGAGATAAAAATTTAACATTTTTGGATGATCGGTCCATAATAGGCCACAGCTTCTAAATAGTGTCTATTTCTGAAAATCAGTTTTTACGCATATACTGGGTGTAGGGTATTATATGGTCGGGCTTGACCGACTATACTTTCTTACTGGTTTAAAAATAAAAAAAAATGCTATAAAAAGCCAGAAGCTTAAACATAAATTTCGAAACTAAATCTAGCCTCAAAAGGACTGAACTGGCATCACTGCTCTCAAGGTCTAAAATTGTTAACATTATTTTAAAATAAAAGACTGCAACTGCTACATGCAGACAATAAAATATAGTTGTGCATGTTTACCTCAACTATTGCAATATTTTAAAATTTTGTTTTTAATATTATGGTCTCTGTAATTATTTATATGATTTCGTCAACCATATTATTCTTAGGTTACGATGCATTACACCATATATAATTATAGCAATTATGTAATAATTATGTTCTTTATCACGATAAAAGAGCAACAAATAATGACCATCATAAACATGATTGACACAAATATAGACATAATTACATAGTAATTGTAGTATTCATCTTAAACATATTATTGTTACCGCAATCATATAAGTAATTACAGTGACCATAACATTGTTAAAAGACTTGTAAAAATGTTGAAATTTTTGTGGTAAACATGTACAACTATATTTTTCTTCTGTGTGTATTTAAGTGGAAATTTGTGACCGATAATGGCCACTGTAGACTAGGTTATTGAAAATCTATATATGTATATAAAATTGAATGTATGTATATATGTATGTATGTATGCATGTAACGTATGGACTCCAAAACGGCTGAGCCGATTTTGATGAAATTTTTACTGTGACTCTGGAAAGAATAATAGGCTATATGAAGTTTTGATTGTACAAACGGGGGTGGCACCGCCCATATAACCCAAAAATTTAGATCGCCATATTTTAGGCAGTTTTTAACCTACGTCAATGATATGTGGTGCATATGGTAGGTATTGGCATAATTAGGAATACGTACCAGGAGAAAAGTGGGTGGGACCACGCCCCTTTGTAATGTACACGAGTAAAATATTCACGTGAAAGTGTTAAAGGGAACTAACACTGCAATTACTTTTTAAACTACAACCGAAACTATCAAGTATCTGGAAGTATGAATGAATAGGGATGGGACTACGGGAGCCTTTAGATGCTAGCTTTCAGCGGTGTGGGAGGGTTCGGTCCTTACCTATACATCATCAAATTCATTACACAACTTTTATTTTAGACTCCCTATCTTTAGAGGTTTTGGTGTCAGGGCCAGAATAACAATATTTATAATTTTTGCCCCTCTCTAGTAATAAATAAAATAAAATACAATTTTCAGTATTTATTTTGTAGATGCAACAACCGACAATCGAATAAGTCCAATATAAGAACTAGCCTAATATTCATGCAAACATATTTATGTATATAAGTATGTATGTTGCTAAAATTTTATGATTGCGATGTCATGTAAATAATATTTGTTGTTTTTGTATTTATTTATTATTATTTCACTTATATAGTTTTTTTTCAAAAATTATTATTTAATTAAATATTATTGTAGAGTGAGTGTTAGTTAGTGTGTGAATACACACAAGTATTTGAAATGTTAACTGCATTATGAGTATTACATATGTATGTATACGTATGTATATAAACATACATATATAGGTGAGTATATACATATGTATGTACATACATAACAATTTAATTATTGTTATGTGTTTTTTTCATACATACTTTTCATTACTTTTTGTTATAATGTTTGTGTTTTATTATTCAGCTGTGTGTGTATGTGTTTATTTTTTCTTTTGATGTTATTTCAAATATGTACATATATTTATTTATTTATAAATTTTATTGCATTTATAGTTTATGTCTTTCATTGATTGTCTATTTGTGTTTATTTAATTATGTATTATATAATATAAATATTGTTTTTTGCATTTTTAGTTTTGCTTCTTTTTTTTGCTCTTGCATTGTATTTATTAACGATAAATAAAAATATTATTAAATTAATGCAAAATTGTATTTGTTTTAATAATGTTGGCAGCCAAAAGCATATATACCCAGAAAGTTGATTTAAATTATAATTAATTTTAAATAATTTATTTGAACAACTATATGTACAACATATGTATGTATTAGGGATGCCAAACGGCAAACGGTTTTGCAAGTTCCGTGATCCCAGGATTTTTCGAGATTTCGGGATTTTTGGCGATTTTAATATTTTTGTTTCGTATTAAAACAAATTGCTTTATAAATTTTTGATATTTCGAAATTTGCTGTAATTATCTGATAAAAAAAATGATAATTACAGCAAATTACGAACCACCGGTAACACTGGTTAAAAGATTGATGTTTGACTGTTGGCTAGCAGGCACCGCAGTGGTGCAGAGGTTAGAACGCAAAGAATTCTGATGTGAGAATGTGGTGATTCTTGAAACATGTAAATTCAACCCAAGTTTGATCCCCAGCTCAAAAAAATTTTTAATACAGATTTCATATTGTAAAAACAATTCCTACCTTCAGTAAAAATAATTTTAAATTAATGAACTCGAGCCTGACTAAAAAAAATATAAAAAATTTAAAAATTAACAGTACGACTAAAAAATAATAATTGTTCTTACAAATTGCTTTATAATAATAAGAACTATTTATTTCGAAAAAAGCAACTTATATTAAACATAAATATGTTTGAAGGCAAACATTTTCTATGAGAACAGAAAATGTTATAATTTAAACCAAGTTTTATAAACCAATAATAATTTAATAACATTACATTGAAATATTAGATTGCCCAAAACAATACGTGTTTTACCTTTGCAGGTAGAAATACAGTTGATTTAGAAAGTGAGTGCTCACCCATAAATTATTTAAAATTTCATGTTTTAGGCTAATTTTGTGGTACACAAAAGATGTTTAAAAATAATACAAAAATATAAATAAAAACATTAATTAATTTAAAATCACAATGCATATATGCTAAATAACTATAACTATATAACTAAAAATAGTTCAGTTTTTAACTTCAAAAAGTGAGTGTTCATTTCGAATTGTTATTATAAAAATCATCCGTAAAAACCACTCTGTTCCAAAATTCGTTCGATTTATTTCGATGTTCTTTGGCGTGTCTAAGTCGTTTAATCGTGTTTATATTGCAGATATAGGGTTTCTTACGAGCAATACGACTATTAGAACCAGATCCATTAAGCACATTTCGTACTGTATTTGGACAAACACTTGTGTTGAAATTGGTATTAAAGTTTTTTTTTTTGTAATTTTTGAACGTACCTTAGGATTTTTCTTTATTTCCCGCACAATATATCTTTTTTTACCATTAGAAAGAGCATCCTAAAAAATGAGAGTGGGCACTCACTTTCTGAATCAACTGTATATTTTAATATAAAAGCAATAGAATATTATCGTTTGATCTTAAGGCATATTAGGTGTTCATTCCTTTCGCAATCAACGTTTTTAATATATTTCTAATGACAAACATTTCTATTTCATTATCAAATTCACTATTCAATTTCCAATTTAATTTAAAATCATTCTTCTTTCTTGGTTTCTTTCACTAAAAGATTGATATTACTTTGAGCATAAATAAAACTGCAACATCGATTCATATCACTGCGACAAAAGGGTTTCATCTGTTACTTTAACTGGATTTAAAAATATGTACTACAATTGTTTTAGGTAAATCAAATTTTTTATCTATCATTTGTTGAGCCTTTTAAATCACTAAAGCTCTTTTATATAAATTTCCAATTTAAAAAATCGAATAGTGCTTTCGAGTTTGGCAATCCAAGACTAATTTTAATTATTTCACCTTTATTTCTTAACTATTTACAGACGGTTGTCGGATCTTACAAGATTGTCAGAAAAATGTTCAGTAAATATCTAACAACCGTGTGAACTTAAAAATTTTTTCTTTCAACGTTGTTTGAAAAAGCATTTTCAGTACATTGTAAGGCAAAAATATTGTCAGACATCTAACAATTATGTGAACACATTTCGGTTAACGGTCGGGTAACTAGAACGTATGCATGAGATAAATTCTTTAGGTCTCGTCAATTAAAGGAAGTTATTATAGACAGTATGAAAAATTTGACCTCGTCTGATGATGCTTTGTAACCCGGTAGTAAAACCAATTGCCTATTTCCATTCATTTTTGCCCTATTACAGTCGGTGGCCAAATTATTAGTTACACTTATTAATTAAGATTCAACCGCTTTTATTACGTATATAAATTTATTTCTTGTACCAGATGTTTTCGTATTTTAATTTTGGTAATACTGTTAAATATTTTGTGCAGTGTCAACAATGATTGGTGACATTAGAGTGCAGTTGTAGATCATTATCTGTCATTCTGCTCTGAAGTGTGAAATATGCAATTTTGATTAAATAGATTAAAAGAAAATGTTGAAAAATGCATTCAGAGCCTGCCAAAAAGGGTGCAAGCTGTAATTGATGCCAAAGAAGGTTCTACGAAATATTAAGATTTTTTTTCAAAAAATTTTGTAATATTTCTTTTCCTCAAATATATATTTTAAAACAAAAGAATTTTTTTGTAATTGAATTAGAAACACTTAATTTACCTAAAAAAAACAAATAAAAGGATAAATTCCACTATTTTAAAATGTTATACGGCTTCAAACTAAACAATTTTGCATGTGTAACTAATAATTTGGCCACCCACTGTATTGTATTATTTTCTAACATCTCTGATAGGGAAATGCAAATAAATAGATTGAGAATTATAACATAAACTGTAACGAATTGTAATTAGTTTTGAAAATACATGCTAAGTTCTAAAGAAATAACTTCAAATGCATATTATGTACATATACAAAACTTCAAAATTCTTAAATTTGTTGAAAAATTCAAACGTTTCCTTGGAATTTTTTATATGTTTCTCAAGAATGTTTCATATAACACTAAAATTACATATAATTCCTTACAAGGCAAAAGCCAAAATTAAAAACACTTTTTGCAAGAACTTTTTGATACCCTTGCTCTAAAGAAGATTTACTTATCTTATATTAACTCACAAACAGGCCAATTTGTAAATAAACAATAACTCTAAGCTTATCAACTCTCATTTAAATCAATGTTCTCTCACACTAAAACACACATTTACGTACAAAAACTATAACAAATTACATATTTGCAATAAAAACAGCAACATACACCTACAAACTAATTAAGTTTAATTTGAAATAATTTAAGAAATCAACAACATTTTATAAACATTAGAAACACAGATGTTCATATATATGTATGTGTGTGTGTTTATCTAATAGAACCATATGGAGTCTCAATGTAAATTCACAAATCTACTTGTTCAATCTGGTTGACCACAAGATTACTGGCCACTGCAGTTGTAGTGGTTTATTTTTGTGACATTTGTTTGTCAACACAAGTTCCATCATCGTCTTCATCATCAACATTATTTTCATCATCTATACACTACAACAGATACATAAATACATTAAATACATTATAAGTTAAGAACTCACAAAATCTAAAAATTCGAAAAAAAAACATATGGTGAATTTCACGTCAAGTGACCCAATTTTAAAAATCGATTTCTTCCGATTTGGATGAAATTTGCACCAAGATTTTTACTATTGGATAGTAGGCCAGAGACAAATTTTCAGCGTTTTTTTAATTTTCTCTTATTATTAGAGAAAATTTCTTATTATTTCGGCTTGAGTTCATTTTTAAAGAATACCATTGTAAATTTATATTTTTCTAGACAATTGGCAAACTGGAATGCATTTACTACCCTGCCAAGACCGTCATCAGCAATTTTCATTGTCCACGATCCATCTGTAAACATCATCTATTTAGCTCACCGTTTTTTTCAGAAATCTTCTTTTATTTTTAAATTTACACATCGAAATATTTTCTGCAATTTTTTTCACACTAAACACTACATATTAATAAATAGAAATTGAAATCATGCTAAACAAAACAAAGCTATCATTTAAAAGCACTTCTGAAGATGTGCATCCAATTCCATGAGTGTTAGACAAAAATCACAACCACCAGTAACAAGTTGTTCGGATGTCAGTTTTTTATAATTAACAAACACAAACTGCGAAGCTTTTTGGCTTATCTGTAGAAAACACCCAGAGTCTTTGGCAGGAATCGAACCTGCAACCCTCTGACTGATAGTTCGGCAAACTATCGCCTAGTCTATCGGGGCACATGTTGGTGATAAATGAAGATAATAATTAATAAATAAATAAAAACAATTTCAAAATTTCTGTGCAATTCCTAAAGATGTAGTGTTAAGCAAATTCGTTTTAGTTTGACTAGTAAAAAACGTTCACTTGTTACTTCTTAATGCATTGTGTAAACACACAAGACTTGTTAAGTGTCTTTGTATTTCTAAACATTTAATATGTATGTGTTTTAAACCAAAAGGACATAATGACCATAACACTATTACATACATATGTATTCATCTGAACAATAATTTATACCTGAATGTGAACAAGAAATTATATTTAATTCGAAAAAGTACACAATACCTCACTTTCGAGGAACGGGATTACGGTCCAAAAAAAAAACACAACGCAAAGTGAATGAAGATTTTTTATAGCAAACCATGTAAAGATCGAAGATAGGTTCCAAGGTTACGAAAATACTAATTTTTAAAAAGAAAATTAAACAAAGTAAACAATAAAAAACAAAATTAATATTTAATAATGTTACGTTTTTACTAGGGATGCCAAACGGTACTGGTTTTTCAAATCCCGGGATTCGGGATTTATATTGTACATCATTGATTTGCATCAAATGAACTTTTGCCATTTATTTTTAAAGTTCGAAAATAAAAGTTATAACCTGATCTTTACGAAAAAAAATATAATTATAAATGACTCACTTTGATTATTTCTGTTATTTACTTTTCTGTTTCTCTCAACCCCTAAGCTAAAATGTTGTCATATAAATCACTCTCTCAGTGATATAAAAGAAAAACGTTTTCTAAAATGTAAATGATGCCAATTAACTACTAAAATTAAAGTGGAACTGTTATTTTCGGTCGCTTGTTTTTTGCATAAGGATAATGCCAATGTTTACTTTATTTATTACGCGTAGAAATTGGTCTATTTTAACAATAACACTATGCGACAGTCAAAATCGGGATGGGATGAAACCAACGGGAAATGTTATAACGATAAAAAAAGAAGTTATACGTGTCCCGGCGTTTCGCTGTGTAGTATTTATAGGTGTTCACTGATCGATTTTTGTCATTCAACAAGTGTCTCCGAACGCGTAAAGTACGGTTTTTTTTAAGTGACAAAAAAGTAATAAAAGTATAAAACCGAAATGAGTACAAATTGTCAAGAAAATATCAATTTATTTTGTTACATTTGTGGCAAAAGAGCTTTTTCAACAAATTCTGCATTACTCACTGAGCAAGTGGAGCGCGCTTTTAAACTTTATTTTGATTGCGAAATAATTCGCGGCGTTTCGTGGGTCCCAGACAAAATTTGTAAAACGTGCTACAATGGTCTTAACATGTGGATCCAAGGGAAACGCAGTTCACTTATTATTTAGGTGTTAAATAATAGCTAATAAACTGCTGAAAATAACTAAGCCTCTTATTCGATTTCAATACTCACAAGTAAGTTGCAGCTATATAGAAATGTACAAGTGTACAAATGCATATTTATATTCATGATTTTAATTTACACATACTCGTACATATTTATGTCAAGTAATTTATAATCAACATCCAATATTACGCAACGTCTTAAGTAAACTCTATTGCCACCCATTAGTCCTCAAGTCAGAGTTTTACAAATTAACGAACGTATGTACTCTAGTACAGACGTATGTTTCCATAAAATATATTAAATGCACTTAATGTATATTGGTGAAATAAATTGCAGTTATTGCAATAAGTATAAGTTTATTTATGCTTGGCAACGTATAAGTACAAAAACTTTAATGAATTGTTGTTATAATAATGTAAACTTAAAGAGGAGAAGTGTAAGATTTTAAAAATAATAGTTAGAAAATTATTATTTCAAAAAATAATTGCACATAATTGTAAAAATTAACAGATAAATATAGAAAATATCTCAATCTAAAATACATACATAAATAATAAAATTGTGTTATAAGCGCGTATAAGTATTATAATAAATATTATTATGAATTCAATATTAATCATACGCACTGGGTGGTAAGTTCCAATGTAAGTATATACAGGGTGGGCCAACTTGGACTGACTGATTTGAAATGCTTATAACTTTTGCATTTTTAATTTAATACTCAATTGAACATCTCCAGAACATCGCTACGACGTATTCTAAAAGTTGATCTGAAGATGTTTCCATATAAAATTCAAATGGCCCAAGAATTATTGCCGAGGGATGCACCACAACGCTACAATATGCCAATAGAGTTCAAATCATTCAGTCAAACTTGGCCCACCCTGTAGTTATGTATTGGACATACAGTAATGCCTCGATTTACGTCGTCTCGATTTACGTTGTTTCGATTTGCGTTGTCAAATATTTTGTTCCTTTCAAATTCGATTTGCGTCGCCATTCGATTTACGTCGTCTCAGTTTGTATGTATGACTTATGTACATTAACAGGGGAATCCCAGTTTTTAATTTAAACGTTTATGTATTATTGCTTATTATATTTATTTGCTTATTAAACTACGAAAAATTTTGTGTGTGCAACAACAACTAAAGTATTGCCTCTCATGGACAGGTCGTGTGTGTTTGGCAGCGCGTCGTGTGTGTTACTTTTTCAATCTGTTTTTGATCGTCGGGCGCAACGTAGCAAATACATATGAGCTCAAAAAATAAAACTAATAAAGTAACATCTCAAATAAAAAAGAAAAGAAATGTAATT
Source organism: Bellardia pandia (assembly GCA_916048285.2). Classification (NCBI taxonomy): domain Eukaryota; kingdom Metazoa; phylum Arthropoda; class Insecta; order Diptera; family Calliphoridae; genus Bellardia; species Bellardia pandia. The sequence goes on from OU696531.1 coordinate 54,311,272, forward strand.
TCGTTAAAAACTAAAATAGATATTATTCGCCGTTATAACAATGGGGAAAAGGCTTTTTTAATTGCCAGTACGATGGATCTTCCACCAACCACAGTTCGAACAATAATAAAAAATTCAGCTGAAATCCGTGAAAGTGCAACATCGGCTGGAGCTGGAGCTGGTTCTGTTGAAACCACCACAAAAAAAAGGCCAGTACTGATGAAAAAAATAGAAAATGCACTAATACTGTGGATAAAAGACTTAAGTGAAAAAAATATTCCAGTAACTACGTTAATTATCCAAAGAAAAGCGATAAGTTTGTTTAACGATCTAAAATCTGACTCTGTGAATTGAAATTAAGTGAACGTTAACGTATGACCAATATCAAATTCGATTTACGTCGTTTCGATTAACGTTGTCAATTTCCGGAACCAATCACGACGTAAATCGAGGCATTACTGTATTTGCAAAATTTGTTAATCAATTAAGAAAAATTATATATAAAAAAAAAAAAACACATACGATTACCACATTGAGTGTACAAATGCTTTTAGAACACGAAAATTCTGTAATACTGTGTTCAGACATGCACCTTTATTGCGATAATCGCAATAAACGCCGTTATTCAGCTCAATATCAAAAATCTCAATTAATTATTGCGCAATAAGTACGAAATTGTTATAATATTGAGTAAAATTTCGAATGCAACACTGTTCACAACTGTGTTTAGTGAACAAAATTGTCTAAAATGGCAAATGTCAACTAAATAACACAAAAGAAATCTTTTTAATGATGGCGAGTCAATGTGAAGGTAAGTTTGTTTACATAAAATTTATAATTTGTAGTAATAAATAATAATTAGTTCATATTTGAAATAAGTATAAAAATAAAGAAAATGAGAATGGGCTGGAGTAATGCCAGTGAAGCAGCCCTTCTTGTTATAGATACAGATTTAAAAAATAGCAATTAGTCGACGAGTTGTAGCCAAAAACCCATATAAACAATCAGGCATGTCACAGAATTCGATCGGAATGGTTTCAATTCCGTACTCGCAAATCGATCGTTTTTACTTTGCGTTCTCTAGATTCCGATCGATTTTGTTTATTCCCAAAAAATTTTTAAATCTCGGTTTTTAACTTAAAACCAAAACAAAAAACATGTGATTTTTGTAATAAAAAGTATAACAAAAGCGAACAGAAAGAGCGCTAACAAAGAAATTTTAAATAAAAGTGAACAAAATTTTTCAAAAATGCCCGGAATTTAAATTGTTGCTGTTTTAAATGAACAAAGACATCAAAACGCATTTGAAAAGCTACGAAGAAGAAATTTAATTGATGCATCTGAAAACGACAAAAGTTTTCTTGTTGCTGACACGAACTTTGAAATTTTTTAAATTTCAGTTAAATATCAATGAGATAATTAAAACAACAATGAAATAATAAAATTAATTATTTAATTGTTATTATAAATTAGTAGTATGAGTTTTTTTTCAGTATAAAATAATAAAAAATAACAATTCCACTTTAGAAATCTAAAGTGGTTTTATCCGAAAAAGAAATCGTTTTTCGTTTTCTAAAGACTCAATTTACGGAATCAAAACCACTTTCGATCGGAATTGAGTTCTGTGACATGGCTGAATATGTTGAAAATCGGCATTTGACTGCAAAGTTCAAAGGTCTTATAAAAAAATTTAGAGCTAACATAAATAAACGCCGCGATACGGGACTTCTAATTTAGCCTCTATTTTCACCCCTCACTCTCAGAATCGATCTAACTTTTGCTAACCTGAATTTGTTGCACAGTATTGCTGTATAAAACAGCAAACGATTAAGGACAACAAACCTGCGGTCGTCGGAACGAGAAGTTTGGCAGGTAAACTGAGATAAATTATATTAAAATTGATATACATACGTAATGTCATATATGTAACATATATTCAAATTTCTATTTAATAAGATTAAGATAAGATAAGATTCTATAACATTTAATATTACTTTAATAATATAGACTAATAGCGTGTTCAGATATGAAACTTAATTGAGTCAATATTCGGTTAATTGACAATATTATTTTAAGTGTTCAGGCATACGCAATTTTCAGCTTACTCAATAATCATTTGACAGTTGGAAAACAATACAAAAAATACTCTATATGGTTGTTGTGTTTCTATGTAAAATCATTTGACAGTTGGAAAACAATACAAAAAATACTCTATATGGTTGTTGTGTTTCTACGTAAACAAACTTACCTTCACATTGAATTTTTAATGATTTCTTTTGTTGACATTTGCAGTTTATACAATTTTGTTCACTAAACACAGTTGTGAACAGTGTTGCATTCGAAATCTTACTCTTACTTCGTACTTATTGCGTAATAATTAATTGAGATTTTATATGGAATATTGAGCTCAATAATGGCGTTAATTGCGATTAACGCAATTAACGCCATTCAAATATGGACTTGGACGTGCGCCAAAAAATAATAAACCCCACGATAAATATAAAATAAACCCCACGATAAATATAAAATAACGATGTAAAAATATTTATTTCTTTTAATGATTATGTTGGACATGATTTGCTTCAAAAAGATCTTGATAACTTTTTTCGTTGGTGCAAATATGATATGATGGAGCTAAACCGAAAAAAAAATTAAATACAAATACAAATAAATAAATGGTCAACTATTATCCTTTTGATCTTGTCGAATCAATTCTTGATCTTGGAATTCTACTTGACATAAAATTAAACTGCATACCTCATATAACTTTAACTGTAAACAGGGCTAGAGGTGTCCTTGCTTTTATAAAGCGGTGGACCAAGGAATTTTGTGATCCATACATAACTAAACAACTCTACGTATCGCTGGTTAGGCCCATTTTGGAATATGGATCCATCATATGGAATCCTTATTATGAGATCTATAATGAACAGATTGAGTCTGTGCAAAAACAATTTTTGCTTTTTTGTTTAAGATGTTTTCAATAGGATTACTCTAATTTACCATCTTATACGAATAGATTAGCTGTAATTAAATTACCTATCTTGAAAAATCATCGGATTATGTTAAATGTATGTTTTATATTGAACATCGTAAGTGGAAATATTAATTGTGAATATACTTTAAAATCTGTAAAATTTAATGTTCCACGTTGTAATTCTTGATACTATAAGTCATTGCATGTCAAATTCTGTAGTACAAATTGTTGGATTATATTATTTTATGTTTAACTTAAATAATTTACTTTAAATATTTGTACTTTGTATTTTTAAACCAATTTATCTTTTTAAGAATGCGTTTTATTTTTGTCATAATTTTTCAATTTGATTTTTACTTTTTATTAAAACATCGAACAATAAACACCTATTATAAAAAGTCAAGCTAGTTTTATTAACAGTTTAAAGGCCGCATACGTATCCACATACGTAAGGATTTAAGTTGCAAAAACTAATAAAAAAAATAAAAAATTTACTGCTGCAAAATATCTTCAATGAATGGAAGAATTCCATTGTAAAATGGTGATAATTATGGAACCTGGAAACCGCAAATGGAAGCAATTCTTCATAAAGCAAGATTATTACAACTTGTAATAGGAGATTTACAAAGACCGATAGTGCATGAAATAACACATCAAACAACAGAAGAGCAAAAACGTGAGTTACATATCAATCCCTAACCCTGCCTTTACACATGCAAGTACTTGCTTGCAAGTGCCGTGTTATATACGAAAACTTATTCGAAATACTCGACTAGCTCTGCAAGTGCCGTGTACGTATTATATACGAAAACTTATTCGAAACACTCGACTAGCTCTGCAAGTGAAAAAATGTGAGTGTATTAGTAAAAAAGTGTGATTGTATTGACTTTTTCGAACTTGCACTTGCATGTGTAAATGCCGGGTAAACAACCATTATTGGCTGGCTAAGTGTAGCGGGTAGTATTAGCTTTCACACTTTGCCAGACAGCAACGTAAGCATTTACATATTAAAGTTTATGTTGTTTACTTTTAATTAAATATAAGTTTAAAGTAAATTTTTTACACGATTGAAATTTTCTTCAAAATTGCTCTTCAAAATGCTTCAAACCCGTGTAAACAGCAAAAATTTTTCAAAATGTATTTATTTAATAGTTATTATAACTATTAATTATTAATTATAACTATTAATAACTATTAAATAAATAAATTTTGAAAAATGTTTGCTGTTTACACGAGTTTGAAGCATTTTGAAGAAAATTTCAATCGTGTAAATCCACGAGTTTGAAGCATTTTGAAGAGCAATTTTGAAGAAAATTTCAATCGTGTAAATCCAGCTTTACAATTTTTGTATTTTTGTAATTTTATATTTTTAGATTTTATATTTTCATTTTAGTCTTAAGATTCATTCCAAAAGAAGCTACTAAAAATAAAATAATAAAAAATATAATTCGTGCGTTTCAAAAATCTTTAGAAAATCAATGTTCACTTGATGATTTGGAATTGGATGCTCGATCGGAGCTAACTAATCATTGCAATAGAGCCAAATATTGTAAAAATGGTTATAAATTTCAAGAAAGCCTCCGAAATATGGAATTATCTTCAAGAAACATACGATCGCTAATCAACTAGGCGCAAAGCTGAAAATTTCCGTAAATTACTCAGTTTAAAAATGCATTCAGACGCGTATCAGACTAAAATTTGACAACTGTGTTTCATGTTTATCTGAAATGTATGTTAATCTGGATGAAAGTTTTCTTATTGTAATTTTACTTGATAGTTTGAACAGTGATGAATACAAAGAAGTACGCGCAGCGTTTGATACATCTAGCGAATTTTCAAAGAATAGAGTAATATATGCCGACGCGAGAAAAGAAAACAACCTCTCTATAGTAAAAAAAAATCAGAAAGAAAATATAGCAACATTTGTAGAAAAGCAACAGAATTAAATTCAAATTTAGAATTGTGGCATTAGAGATTAGGACATCTCAATTTAAGCGATTTATCATTTTTAGGAATATGTTTTTGTTTGTCATAATTTTTCAATTTGGTTTTTACATTTTATTAAAACATAGAACAATAAACACCTATTATAAATATTCAAGCTAGTATGTATTATTAACACAAATTATGCTGATTATGCAGACCCAATTGTTAGAATAAGTAGACAATTTAATGAATTATACCAATTTGTTGATTTTGGTCTCAATTCTAGCATAACTAAATGGAAAATTGTTGTCTTTCTCAATTCTTAACTTGCTTTTCATTTTTTATTATCTGTATATTTTAAATTTAAATAACAATAAGTTTCTTTTGTCAATTGTCTGTAAGAATTTATATTCAAAGACTAAATAAATAAAAAAAATGTAGATATTTATAATAAATTATCTAAAAATAATTTCGTTAAAATTGTATACAAGTAAAGGGAAATTAAAAGTCTCATGTAATTACAAATGATTGACACGGCTCTTTAAACCCATTAAAGTTCTGTATATATTTTGCTAAAAACTCACACACACTTGCCCTGACCAACATACACTTAGTGATATAATGTATATGTTTGACTGTATAAGTATTTAATTGTGTATGTATACGAAATAATAAATATATTTATGCATGCGTGTGTGTGCATGTGTGTATTTGTAGGAGTAAGAGGTTAAAACTGTTAAACAGATAATAAGCATTTTGTTATTTGGACACATACGGTCACGTACAATGAAAAGCATGATGATGATGCTGTAATAAATCAGTCCGTATACACATAAACATATTTATCTGTACACATGTGTGTAGTACATTATGTCATTAAACTAGTAAATAGAGAAAACGTATTAACACGCGCATATACATATAAACACATACTGACTGCTACATATATATGTACATATGTACTCGTATGTATACTTTAAATAGTAAATATCAACCAGTTGATGATGGAGATTGTAAATAACTAGATGCATATGAGGTAAATCAAAAATGTTGGAGAATTTTACTAAAATTTGCTTTTAAAATTTATTTGTTGGTTACACTAACACTATTTTGTAGTTGTATAAAGTATTGTTCACAAAAAATCCGGCCAAGGTTTCCAAGAATGATGTTATAAAACGGAACATGCAAACCTTAAAAACAGATCTCAAAAAGAAAGTAAAAAATAAAAAAAAACTTAAATTGAAAAAAGACCGGATTTTGCCGACAATTACTTAGAAGAAATGTAATTACCGCAAGAAGAATAAGTGTGGATGCTGGTTTCCAAATCTTTCGTGCAATAAATATCCAAATCGTAGTGAAAACAAAATTCAACAACTGCCTTATTATGGATGATGAAACGTATGTATGTGGCTATCAAACAGCGGGTATTCATATAAAATAATGGCTGCCGAAATGTTTGCTGCCTATTATTAGACGTGTCTACTCTTGAATAAAGATTTTGCCCTATATAGTCCCTGTCGTTATTCAAAAGCTACAATTGATTCAAGAAATCAGGGCCCCATTCACTTTGCACTTATGCAGTTTCTCTTTCAATTTGCAAAACTTTATGTTTCTTAGCACTATAAAATTTGATAAGTTGAAATTGATAAGTGTAATTTGCAAAGTATTTGTAATTTTAATAATCTCTTTGCAATTTCTGTTCCACCTACTTTCTCTTGTGCAAAAACTTTGCAAATAATTATGCTGTTTTGTTTCACAAAAACTGAAAATTCTATTCTTGCAAAGCTAATTCTGATAGGTTTGTCAAAAATTTGCAAGGCTATAACTAGTGAAGCTTTAAAAACAAGAAATTAAAGAGACAGAGTTAATTTTTATAATTATAAAAAGTGCTTTCCTTTAAATCAAATTGAAGTTGATTTAATTTTAAATATAATTAGAGAAATATCTCAAGAGAAATTAGGAGATAAAACATAGCGCAGCCATGCTTTGTCGGCTGAAAATCCGCTACTACATTGGTTCTGAAATGGTTGCTAGTACCATGAAGTTGCAAAATAAGTAAAGCATGACTGTAGCAAGGACTGTTACAATGTATTTTAAATAAAGTAGCCAACATTTAATTTGATCAATGACGCAAATGATCTAAATAAGTTTTCAAAAATAACTTTGTTTTTCGACAGCGGCATATTGGAACGACATGAACATTTTGGTATTTTACTTGTTGACATATTAGTGGTAGAAGCTTTTAAAATTGTTACTATGAATTCAATTTCGTTTGCAAAATCTATGAAAATTATTTATCTCAAAAGCTACGTTTTCATAGCTAAATTGTCGCATTTGAGATTGATTTTTAAAAATTCAAGAACAATTGTTGAGAAAATCTTGTATGATGAATTTGTTTTTGATTAAGCAATTTTTTCGAAAACTCGGCTGGAAATGCGGTTACGGAGAATGGATCACGCTATCCAGAGATGTTCACTGACATGTGCTTTCAACAGGACGTTGCCAAATGTTACACAGCCACCGAAACAATGGCAAACGATATTTCTAGATCATATAATTTCAGGATATTTTGCTGTTATTTGTGTGTTTCTATCATGCGATTCAACACCACTGGATTACTTTTTGAGGGGCTATGTTAAAGGTAGAGTCTAAACGGAGCCATTCAAACTTAATTAATGTAATAGTCCCGTCCGTTTGCTAAAATCTTATTGAAAATTTTAAAATTAATCCAGCTGTATTAATGGTCGTGATGGACATTTGTCCGCTATAATTTTTCATTATAATTGTCATGTACATTTTTCGTTTTATTTTGCTTTTTCCGAAAACTTTTTAATGTATGAAAGGTTAGTAACATAAAATTTCTCACAAGCAAGTGTTTTTTTTTGATATGGTTAAAAATATGTATCATTTTACATTACGAAATACTTAATAACTACAAACCATATAAATTCAATTTCAACGATTCTTAAAAATATTTTAATTGCCTCATATGTATTTACATATGGCTGTGTGTATATATGTATGTTTTACTGAATTTGTGTGTTTTTATAGCTATGTATTGGTTTATTTGCTGTTTTTGTCATATTTAACACAATCGTAACAATGTTGTATAACTAACAATAAAATATTGAATGTATGATGGGTATCATCATGATTATAACGCTGTATAAATGTATCTATACATACACCAACTACTTTCTATCCTACATACATATAATCATATGTACTTACAGAGTGACGAAATATTTAGCAAACATACACGTTTTATTTTAAAGAAATAAAGAGCTAATTTTGTTTTTAATTATAGCGAGCAGAAACCGAAAATTATTTAGATTTAATTTTTGAAAAAAACTATATGAAATATTAAAAATTTATTTATTGTCATAAGTTCAAGAGCCTCAAATTATAATTGATTAACCAACCATTGAGTCAGGTAGTTTTGAAAATATGTAACTAAGTTTTAAGATTTTACTTATTTCCAGCTTTAATTTTATATGTGTTTAAACTAAAACCTGTCACTCTGTTCATACATGCCAATACAGTCGATGTAGATTTTCCATGTATAAAGCATTAATGTTTGTATTGAAGCGGAAACGGAAACCAGACAACAACATTAAATGTGAATATTTCATACATACATACAAACTCGTTGTTGTAAGCTTGTCTACAATGATGTATGTATGTAAGTATATATGTATGTACCTACCCTGCAAATAATATTGGTCTACGTGATCCATTTTAGATGAAATAGACTACTTGCAACATGGTCCAATGTAATGCAGTCATGGACCATGTCATAGTTAACACGATTGCATATTGAGTATATATTTGAGGTAGTTTTGGAGTACTCGTACTCATCTTTGGTCTAGTCTTTACATGCATGTATGGACTAGTCGCGTTATTTGCAGGGTAACTACACAATATACATATGTATATGTATATATATTTACATACATTTAGTATATACACATGTCAGTACAAACATTTATACTACCCTACAAATAATATTGGACTACGTAGTCCATTTTAGATGAAATGGACTACTCCCAACATGGTCCAATGTAATGCAGTCATGGACCATGTCATAGTTAAACAAGAGTTTGTAGTTAAACGACATGGTTTCGTGTTAACACGATTGCATATTGAGTTGTTGTTGTTTCTTCAAAATTTGTGTTAATGATTTTTATTTTAGACAGACATGTATTTTTACAAAAACAAAATGCCTGTTGTTTTTGTATACTTGTCGGGATGAACACAACTGTCAAAATTTGTGTTAATGATTTTTATTTTTGACAGACGAGTATTTTTACAAAAACAAAATGCCTGTTGTTTTTGTATACTTGTCGGGATGAGCCTCAATCAGTAATTGCTTCTTTAATGTGTCATTTTATTTTTTGCGCGTGGTATTCATATTTTAGTCTGTGATTCATATAATTTTAAAACGATAATTAAAAAGGTAAAGTTATTAACAAATAATTAAAAAAAATAAATAAAAAAATGCAGTGTAGTTCGCGTCATAAAAGGCGACTTTTAAAAACAGAAAAAGAAAAATACATAAATAAATTATTAAATAAAAGTGATCGGTGCGAACAAATTGAGTTGGCAAATGGCTCAACAGATTCTGCAAACATTGAAGTGGTGGAAGCAGAAGCCTCCATACATTTCGAAGTAGATGAGGGAATTGATACAAAAGACGGATTAATTAGCAATTTAGGGCAGTGGCAGTTAAATAGCAGAACATCCCATAAGCATATGAGGGAACTGTTGTGCATTTTACGCAATTATGGTGTGGATGTTCCTCTATCTCCATTAACGCTGTTCCAAAGTACTAATTGCAAAGCAAATATAATTTATGTTCCGCCCGGTGAATATGCACATTTTGGCATTCAACAAAGCTTAACAAAAGCAGCACATGTTTTAAAAAAATATGACGAAATAGTTTGCGACATCAATATTGACGGTTTGCCTATTTACTGGAGCAATTACACAAAAGAAATATTATTAAAAATTTTATAGATGAACCAAAAACTTTAGGTTTGAAGCAAAAGAATGGAATTATTTACGGCTTTAAAGGTGAGTTAATCGAAAAGGAACATTCGGTTTTTTCATTATAATATCATTATTTACCTTACAGAATTAATCGACAAACAAACTCAGGTGATTGCTGAAATGATGGCCGATCAAAAATCCTTAAAAGAGCAATTTTCCAAACTACAAGGTAAAATCTAATATTCACCAAATATTTTTGTGTAGTAAGTTTGATAATTAATCTATTGTTTGTTTTAATAATTTTAGCAACAACAGAACATCAGAACAAAATAATAGTGGAAATGTTGGCCGACCACAAAATTCAGCTGCAAACAATAAGCCAGACTCGCCAACAAATAAATACCCTAACGACAGTATTCCCAATTAGAACAGAAAATGATCTCCTGAACCTAGACTGTGAAATAAACGACCTAAATGAAGAAAAATATGTAAGATATTAATACTTATAATTGATATTTAAATTGAAAGTAATAACGTATTGTAAAATTATTTTAATTTGTTCAGGTATCTGTTGTGAAATATTTAATAGACGGCAACATAATTAAAAATTTAGAAAAAATTTTGTGTCGAGAAATTTGTATGATGTACAATACAGATGGAATATGTGGGAAGAAAAGTTTGAAAAATCACACAAAAATATTTAATGTTATTATAGGTAAGAATTTTGATTAATTAATCTTACATCATTTAGTAATGAAATCTACTTTAGCCGCAACATCAAATTACACCTCAAATGCTGAGAAGGAACTACGAGCTGCACTTCAAGTGGTAAAGAAGCGACACTTTCGTTTTATCAGTTCGAAGAAAAAAGAAAATATGTAATTAGCATGCAGTTTTTTTAAGTTTCTTGATATGTCCTTTTTTTTATAATAATCAATTAATTTATATTTTAAAATTAAAATGTTCCTTATCTATTTTTAATAAGTAATTGAATTAAATTCTTAATTTTGTTCCAAACATGAATAAGTTCTCTTATTTTGTTTTTAATATAAAACTTTTTTAATATGCATACTTACATTCAAAAAACAAAATAATTTTTTTTAATTATTATTTTATTATTCTTTTTATTAAATAAGCATTTTCTTCACAATAACACTAAGTGGCACTACATGTATACTTAAATCCTTCACTGTATATAGAAATATATTATACATATGTATGAAGTGAATTGTTTTTATAATAAAGAAAAAAAGCTTAAACGTAAAGTTATTTTTAGTGTTAAAAAGTAGGGTAATAGTGTAGTTTTAAAACTAACCCTCTTGAGTACTCCATAAACTAGTGACTTGGAGTAGTTTTGGGACTATCTCTATGGATTAATCCATGGAGTACTTATGTGGAGTAGTTTAAAACTAACCCTCTTGAGTACTCCATGGAGTAGTTTTGGGACTACTCCCATGGGTTATATGGTCCAAGCCTAGGACATCGCAATGTTAAATGGACCACCTTTTTTTCATATATTTGGAGTAGTTTTGGAGTACTCCTACTCCTCTTTGGACTAGTCTTTACATGCATGTATGGACTAGTCGCGTTATTTGCAGGGTAGCATAAATGTACACGACTATTTATGTATGTATAAAGGAATGAGTGAATGAGTAAATATATGAGTGTATTCTGTGTGTTCTGCATACATTTGAAGACCGACCATTGTGATACATTGAAATATAATTATTGGAAATGCGTGCTTGTCCTTTGGTTTCCGTATATGTTTATTATACGAAACATACACAGCAACTAAAACAAAACAAAAAACAATAAAATCCATTGTATGTTGAAATGTTCTATAGTATGTATTTATAAAATAGACAAGTGTTGGTAAACGTGAATGAATTGAAAAATCACTTAAAATTGGTATTTGTAAATATTTGTAAGTTTTAATAATTTATCAGCCCAGTTATCAATTTTGTGTTATAAAAAATAGATTTAAAAAACTAGTATAATTAAAATTCTGTTTTTGATGTTTTTTTTTGCGATTTACTCAAAAACCTAATTAGCTTCTAAGTATAATAACTGGACCCCTAATTTTCTTGTTAATTATGCAAAATGCAATGTGTGGCATAACTATAAATACATACAACTTGTCTTAATTTTTATAGTTAAAGAAAAATAAACAGTTTAATCTAAATGTTTGTGAAACAAACAAAAAAAACAAATTTTTATTTTTTACTAGCTGACCCGACAGACGTTGTCCTGTCTAAATTTAAATAAATTTGTTTGTGAAAATTTTATAAATTTGTAAAAAGCTATTGTAAATGTTTAAACAAAGTAAAAATTAAGAAAAAAACGACATTTCTGATTGAGGATTGTTTTGAAAATTTTTATTTTTATAAGTTCTCAAGTTACGCGCTTAGCATTTCATTTTTATACCCAACACCACCATAGTGGGGAGGGTATATTGGCTGATGTTTGTAACGCATAGAAATATTGGTCCAGCACCCACCCACTAGATCAACTCAGAATCACTTTCTGAGTCGATTTAACAATGTCCGTCCGTCCGTCTGGCTGGCTGTCCATGTAAAGCTTGTGCCCAGAGTACAGGTCGCAATTTTGAAGATATTTCGATAACATTTGGTACGTGAAATTTGTTCGGCCCAAGGACGGATGGGATTGAAACTGGTCGAAATCGGTCCAATATTTCACATGGCCCCCCTACAAATGTTCTCCCGAAATTAGGGTTTAAAGATCATAAATGTTTGAATTATGCAAATATCCAAACAAATTTCAAAACAAATGAGTGGTAAATGAAGCCAAATCACATCTACAAATTTTGTGCAGATCGGTCCATAATTACTCGTAGCTCTCGTATAAGGCCGACTTCCCAAATTCACTTGAAAGATCATAAATTTCTTAAAAATTTTGATATTCAAATAAAATTTGACACAAATAAGTTTCATATATACAGAAATAATGACACCTAGTTAATTTTATAATGATCGGTCCATAATTCACTTTAAGCTGCATAAATAGTTTAAAAGTATTTATAACGAGATAAACTTTAGCACATATAATTATTATATTCTCAGACATCATGACACTAAAATTTTGGATGATCGGGCAATAACGCCATATAACGCCCATTTCTGAAAAACTTTTTATACATATACTAGGCGTAGGGTATTATATGGTCGGGCTTGGCTGACTATACTTTTTTACTTGTATGTATATGTCTTGTTTTTCTTTATAAACACAACACCCTGTTATAAACATAGCTAAGCAATATGGCAACATTAAGTTTTACCGCCTTTGGCTGAACATTTTAGAAAAGAACATTCTAGTTACTAGTATCTAGTATCTTAGCTCAGAATCATCCAGAAATTATTATTGATGTATTAATAGAGTAACAGGGCCACTCAAGTGAGTGAGTTTATTGTGAGTCATCTTTGTGTGAACTTTAAGTGTGGTGTAAAAGACATATTTGTCCATTAGAATTGTTTTTGTGTACATTTAAATAAATAAAAGCTCGTAATGTTTTCTTTAAACAGCTTGACGTATTTAATTTGCAATTAAAAGAAATCCGGTTTATTTAAAGAAAAAAAACACCGTTTTTAAAAGGTACAAACGTAACAATATGTTTAAATAGTACAACTATTACCTGTTTCCAGTTAGTATGTAATTCTCTTTTAGTGAATTTAAGTCTAGCAGTTTTGTGGCGGCACAGACAACAAACAGCTTTTGTCAAGTAATAGTCTGGGACTTTTTTTAGCAGTCTACTTATGGTTGTTTGGGACACATTTACGTAACATTCATTACTAATATGACAAAGACTTTTCGTTTTGCTGCTGGCACAGTTTATAGTTCTGCGATTGTCTCGTTCAGAAAACTTTTTTTTTCGATACGCCACTTTTAGTTTTGACATAATAATCCGGATTATTTGCAAAATTTGTTCCTACAACATGTACGACACTTTTTATATAAAATGAAATTTGATCTTTTTCCAAATCACTAAGGTAACAACCACACGGCATTTTATATCAATCGGAAATTGCGTAATAAAACTAAATAACATTTATACTTTTGTTCTTCTAGTATTATAAAACACTCACTCAAAACATAAATATTAATGCACATTAATATCTCTTAAATTAATACTCTTAAAAAATTGTACATGTTTTAAGGCCCAACTATAATATGCATATGCTAGCTTAAGCAAACGTGCGAACACATATAAATTGTATGTGGCAAACTATAATGTACTTAACGAAACTTTTCGTTAAGTTTTTCAACTGTCATTTGCTTAAGCAAAAAGCGAAACTGATCGCACATTCTGTACGGAATCAGCTGTTTGTTGTTCTTTGTTTGTGTTTTGAACAAAATGGAAGAAAATATATTTATTTTAAATTTAATAGAAAATGCGGAAAAAAATAAGTGCCTTTACAATAAAAGGGACCCTTTTTATTTTAACAAAAATGTCTTTCTGTCGCGGTTTATATCTCTGACAGAACAAGAGCGTCTTCTTCTTTTACAGTGTAGTTCACTTATTTCTTTTAATGTGCACAGGCCTTCAAGCGCTAACTTTAATATTTTTATATTATTTAAATTAAGTTTTTTCTCCATTTTTGCAAACACAACACGAAAATTAACAAAATATATGTAAACGTTTATTATTATTTACAATTTAGTGCTGCCACAGCTGTACATTTTAGTACTTTTACCGATAAATTAAAAAAAGGAAAAAATTATGCGTTTCGGGTACGAAATTTTCTTTTAATTATAAAATAATATAAAAATATTTATAAAATATAGTCATTTAATGGGTTTTTGTTAAAATAAAAACATTTTTTTTAAACATAAATGAGCAACTGTGGACAAAAAGTTTCAAAGTCATTGTAGCCACCTAAAAGTTAACTCTGAACTGGTTATGCATTTGACAGCCTTTTCGTTAACTTTTGCAATTTGCTTAAGCTTGCTTATGCATATTATAGTTGGGCCTTTAGAAAACTGTTTGTAACTTTACAACAAATAGCAAACATCAGGTGTAATTATAGTAATGCAACACAGGGTATACCTCATTGCTGATATTTAGTGAACAACGATGAACCTTGATTTTTGAGTTTTCGTTTAATTTTGAAATTATTCTCGCATAACTCATACATTTCAACTACTTATATCGATAAATAGCTACATGGAGTAGACTGCTCCTAAGAATTGCAAAAAAAAAGTAGAAAATCAAAAGCTGCCTGTTTAATAATCCTTGTTATTGTATACAGCATTTGTTTTTATATTTTCATAACTTTTATATAACTGAAAATAAGTGATAATTTTTAACATTTAGATTTGTCTCTAATATGAAATTAAAGTTAACATTATTAGTTGTTTGACCATTTTTATACCCTCCACCACCATAAGTGGTGAATGAAGATATATGTATATAAGTTTGTCTTTGCGTGAGTAATACTAAGAAATACTCATCTGAGACAAAGTATATATATTCTTCGCCCTTACGAAATTCTAAGTCGATTGAGCCATGTCCGTCTGTCTGTCTGTCTCTCTGTCTGTCTGTGTTTTAAAAAATTCTCACGTCCAAAGGCCACAACCAAAATCAACAAAGTTTACAAAAAACTGTTTATAGTTCTCCTAAGCAGTTTGGTATTGAAAATCAGCAATATCAGTATACTAGAACAAGAGTTATGGATCAAAATGTAAGACAACCTCCATACAAAATTAATATTTTTAAACATTTTTCTTGCTATATTTTTAAAAATATTGTAGATAATACCATGAAATTTTGTATACGTTGCTTTTATGATAAAAGAAGAAAGTGTGAGGAAAATAGTAAGAATAGGTCCATGATTTCTCATAGCCCCCATACAAAAATCTTTCCGAAATATTGCTCAATTATACAGCAATGTCTATAAAATTAGAATATCAATACAAAATTCAGCAGGAATAAGTTTCATGCAAAAAGAAATCACAAAACGAAATTTTTTTTAGTTCGGTCCATGTTTGACCATAGATCTCGTATAAAGTCCACTTCCAAAATTCATTTAAATACGTATAAAACTGGTATAAACGTTAAACGGTTAAAATTTGGCATAAATAATCCTTATAGGTAAATAAATTGTTGTATTAAATTTTATAGTGGCCGGGCCATAATTGGTCATAGCTCCAAGAACAAGAACCACATTCGAAAAAGACATTTATCTTTATACATATATATCTTATAAATATCGGTACCGACTCAAAACTTTGCACAGATCATTTACATATATACAAGAATCATCCCACAAAATTTTTCGGTCCATTTTTACCCGTATCCCCCATATAAAACCTTCTTCCGAAAACCACTTTAATAATCTTAAATCTCTTATAAATAACGGTACACGGATCATTTACATACATGCCTAAATCAAACTGCTGGATTTTGAGAATATCGGTCCATATTTGACTATGTCCCTCATATAAGGTACACTTCCGAAATTCGCGTTAATACTAATATATATCTTAAATACATATATCGTTATTATGTTGAAATTCAATTCATATACATAAGATTCTCTGTTTCGAAATTGAAGAAGATCGGTCCATGATTTGCCATAGCTGCCATATAAGAACCATTTCCAAAAAATAATTTAACCCACAAAAATATCTAATAAATATCGATATCGAACTAACTTTTATACAGATCAGAAATTTTAATCCAAAAATCATACTTTTATTCGGCAATTATGCTACTGGATTTTGTAGCTGTCAGTCAATAATTGGCAATAGCTCCCGAATTAAGTCCACTTCCGAGTATAACAACCAACCATACAACTCTTGTAAATAACGTTATTGAGATGAATTTCAATCGAATCACATTACCGGATACTGGATTTAGAAGCGATCAGTCCATAATTGGTCCACTTCTACTATGCCACCCATAAATCTTTTGTAAATAATATTATTGAAATCAAATTCAAACAAAAAAGCCTCTCCTTATATCTTATCGTTTTTTATACTCTGTTTTTTTTTAAGTTTATAAATTGTTAAATTACACTCAAGATTGCGAAAATCAGACAAACTGTGAAAATTACAGTAAGAAATTACAGAAGAATTGGTAATTACATCAATGGTCATTGACTGTAACGGCCACTCCTTGCTCATTTTCGAAGAAAAATGACCCAATTATGACTCTGGACCAAAATCCGCATCAAACAGTAACTCGTTTTGGGTGCATCGGCTTTTCAATGAATGCGTGCGGGTTTTCTGTGCCCTAAATACGACAATTTTGCTTGTTTACATACCCGCCAAGATTCTTCCAAAATCCGTACGCAATTTTCGCACACATTATTTTCACAGTAATGTCGCAATATTTCCCAGCGTTGTTCAAGCGTATACACAACCATATTCGTTCAGCGAAAGGATAAAACTAATTATCTGTCAAATCAGACATGAGCTAAGTGTAACCATTCACGAAATCAGCACTAGATGGCGGACCCGTTATATTTCTTATTACGTTTAGGTGGAGGATATTAAATATTCGGCACTCTAACTTGTTCATTATAATTTAATATAAAGCTTAATATATAAACTTGTTTTAAAAAAGTTTTTATCTTTTTTTCTGTGCATTTTTAGTTGGTTTTTGTAGCAATCTTTTGGTAGCAGTCTATTGTATATTATATGACACATTTGGCTGATGGAATTTACATAAATACCATAAACATACAACATACATACATATGTATATATGTATGTACGTGCCAGTTGATACATTTGTATGTATAATAAGTATGTACATATAGATTTGATCATTTACAGTTACAACTGATTGTTAATTTTAAATTCGCTCTTTTACAAACAAACAAACAAACACATATTCACACGGAAACACATGAATACTAGACCTGCACTTAAAATTAGTTTTAATCTGGATGAGTCCATTTTTTTTTTTTGTTTTTTTAATAGCTAAAACTTGCTTTTGCAAAACTTGAGGTTCTCGTTATCCGATTTGCCTAAAAGTTGGAATTAGTTAGCTACAAAAAAATAATACCCATCCAAAATACCTACACACACATATATAATTTAAAGGACAGGTCTAATAAGCATACTTACATACATAGTGATTAAACAAATTATTTAACAAACACATATGTGATTTAATGTTTGTCTATGAACTACATATTATTACATTAAAATGCATATACATATACCTATACAAATGTACATGAATGCTAATTACATATGTACATATACATATGTATGTACAAGTACTTTAATATGTGGCAAGCATAGCACATCGTTTTTCTCCACCCACTTGATAATTATACATATGTATATTACATACGAAAACATAAATACAACATATTTACAATTGTTTAAATATAGATACATAGATAAAGCATTGTTCATATTAAATTCGGTAGCAGAAATGTTTTTATACTCGTATTTATGTAAGAAAAATGGTATTGAAAATTAATACTCATTTATTAACAATTAAATTATTTATTTATTAATCTATCTATATTAGGGCGGGTCGATTTAATAATCGCCCATGGCTCAGTGAAAAAAAATAATAAAATAAAGTGCCAAAATGGTGATTTTTTTAAATGTTTGTATGGGGAACCCCTCAGGAGAGTTCCAGGGGGTGTGCCACTGGCATTTGTGGATCGGCCCTCCAAAGTTAGTGGGGGTCGGTCATACATTTGGACTCGATTGGGGCACTCTAAATGGGTCAAAGTGGGATTTTTCAAAACTTGAACCTACGGGACAAAAGTCAACAGTTGGGGGGTAGTAGAATTCGTTTTAGAGGTATGGTTCCTTCGGCAAAGTTTCTTATTTTTATCCCTAGAATACGATTTTCACTGAGCCATGGGCGATTTTTTTGCCTGCCCACAAATCGACCCGGCCTAATCTATATATATAAAATTGAATGTGTGTTTGTTTGTATGTACCTTATAGGAGACCAAACCTCTGGACCGATATTTTTGAATTTTTCACAGCATTTAACTGGGACTCTGGTGTGACTAACAGGGTACTTTTTTTTTGACCACACCCACATTTACGCCTGCTTTTTTAAAATATTGTAATTGGAGGCCAAACCCTTATACCGATCTGCCTGAAATTTTCACAGCATGTTACTGTGACTCTGGAAAGAATAATAGGTTATATGAAGTTTTGATTGTACAAACGGGGTGGCACCGCCCATATAACCCAAAAATTTAAATCGCCATATTTTGGGCATTTTTTGACTTACGTCAATGATATGTGGTACATATGGTATTGGCATAACTAGGAATACGTACCAGGAGAAAAGTGGGTGGGAACACGCCCCTTTTTAGGAAAATTAAAAATCGTAATATAGTCTTAACTACTGGACCGATCGTCAGTAAATTTTCACAATAGGATATTCTTACGAAATAATAAATTCTTGACTATGTAAGTGGGCAAAGGGGCATGGCCTCGCCTACTGAAATGCATCGCTTATATGACGCGCTTCAGTATCCTATTATTTTTCCATATGGAGAAGATGGATATCACTTTAAAATGCATCAAATCAATCAAGCAACCCGTAAGGCCGTTAATTATCCTGTTGAGTTCTTAAATTCACTCGATGAGCCAGGCTTTCCACCACATGTGCTACAACTTAAAATTAAAGTGTCAATTATTTTAGTGCGTAATATCGATCGGCCACGGCTTTGCAATGGCACTTGACTTGAAGTAAAAAAAAAACTGAGAAATAATTTAATAGAAGCGACCATTATAACAGGAAAATATAAAGGTACAGATGTACTTTTGCTACGCGTTCCAATGCTACCAACAGATTTACCATTCGATTTTAAAAAAAATTTTCCTGTTCGATTAGCGTTTAAGATGACTGTTAACAAAGCTCAAGGTTGTATATGTGTTTGCTCCTGATGGACAAACTAAAATAAAGCATTGCAAAAAAAACATTAAAGCTAAATAAATAAATGTTTGTAAATATATAAATACGTTTTATTTTATTTTATAACGAGGGGGGGGTAGCGAAGCACACTGGGTTTAGCTAGTAATTAGTAAAGCCAAGTTAAAAATGTGAGACTTGAATTTTTTAACTTTTATTTGTACAATATAAATTTATTCAAAGTATTGGCCATAGTTAGCTACATATGGATTCCACGCCAAAAATACTGCTCATCTTTTGAGGCCAAGAGCGAATCAAGTAAATTTCAGATACTCTGTTCTGAAGTGAGGCGTAACCCGAAGAGAACGAAGTTGTCGGACGGGGTAAGGTCTGAACAATAAGACGGGCAACCACTTCTTTCTAAATAATTTTTAACAGGTATTGCAAAATTTGGCCGGGCATTGACATGATCTTAATATAATAATCTTAATGGTTTACGGCCAATACTCCTTTCAAACGAATTAGCTGCATTCGGCGCCAGATTTCAGCAGCTTATAATAGACTATACATACGAGGTCTGATCAAAAAATAACCGTTATTTTAAAATTTCGTGAGTTATGTATTTTCGATTTTAGCATTTTTTTCTGTTATGTTGGTACACATGCCTGTTATATACATATGTTGATAATATTGTTTTAGTCGTGTTTTGGTGTGCTCTTCGATTTTTTACTATTCGAAAAAATGGATCAAAGAAATTTAGTTGTTAACATCTTTACCGCAATTCTAGACGAATTTTCGAAACAAAATACAGAGAAGTGTAACCTTGTTTCAGTGATGCTATGGTAGCGAGTTACATATGATGGGGTGTTAACAAACTTTATTCCTGCAAAAAGGATTCAAAATATGAGCATTTTTGAAACAATCACAGTTTTGGAGGAAAGTTGTTGGCTAAAAATTAAGCATGGACCCGCCAGCAGGTCTTTGCCACAGCACATAAAAGGCAAAAGCACTAAAAACCTGGGTCTGGTACTCCCGATCTGAATCCTTTAGATTATAAATTTTGGTCTAGAAGCGAGCCCTTATCCAGACAAAG
Source organism: Bellardia pandia (assembly GCA_916048285.2). Lineage (NCBI taxonomy): Eukaryota > Metazoa > Arthropoda > Insecta > Diptera > Calliphoridae > Bellardia > Bellardia pandia. Next base: position 54,332,092 of record OU696531.1, read on the forward strand.
GACTTTTTTCCATTAAAATTTTGTATTAATATTTGAGAGCAGTCGGTTTTCTAAAGCTTGATCGGTTTCCAGTTTCGCTTATTGAATTGTCCATTCGTCCCCGTTTACATTATGAGATTTTTGTCGCTGCGATTCTTGCTTTCTAGGCGAAAGCGGTGAGACGTATTAAAAGGGCTACACATGTGCATGTAAACTTGAGACACGCTTTGTTCCCTTATTCGTAGTTTTAAACGTGAAGAAAATATGAAAACATGCATACGAGGTCTGATCAAAAAATAACTGTTATTTTTAAATTTCGTGAGTTGCGTATGTTCGATTTTCGCATTTTTTTCTGTTATGTGGGTACACAGGTCTGTTATATATGTTGGTAATATCAGCCATTTTGGATTATCAGTTTGTTTTTGACAGATAAAAAGGTTAGTCGTGTTTTGGTGTGCTCTTCGATTTTTTACTATTCGAAAAAATTGATCAAAGAAACTGTATTAAGTTTTGTGTAAAAAATGAAATTAAATGCGCAAGGACATTTGAAATGTTGACTGTGGCGTTTGGCGAGTCTACAATGAGCAGAACACAAGTTCAATTGTGGTATAGCCAGTTTAAGGAAGGCCGAGAAGATGTCAATCATGATGCTCGTCCTGGTCGCCCAAGCACGTCAACAACCGATGAAAACATTGAAGCAATGAAGAAAATAATTTTGGGTAATCGTCGAATCACTATCAGAGAGGTTGCTGATGATGTTGGAATATCGTTCGGCTCATGCCAAGCAATTTTTACGGATGTTTAAGGCAAGAAACGTGCGGCAGCGAAGATTGTTACAAAATTACTAAATTTTGAGCAAAAAGAACATCGCATGGACATCGCTCAGAAGCTGTTGAACATCGTCAACAACGATCCAGATTTCCACAAAAAGGTCATAACTGGTGACGAATCATGGGTGTATGGCTATGACATTCAAACCAAAGCCCATCATCCCAAGGTGTTGTAGGGGTTTTTAAATGTTTCAGTTACATTCACTATTTCATTGGTTTCGCAATCAACATTCAATTCATTTCTAATAACAAATATTTATATTTCTTTATGAAATTCACTCCCCAATTTTGGATATTTTTTTATCAAAAAATTTAAAAGTTTTGAGTTAATCATCCTTGATTTCTGATTTCACCAGTTCATCGCTTAAGTTGCAATTACTTTTTGGTATTTCTTTTAGCTTAAAATTTGCAGAGATCACTGCGGCAAACGCCTTCGCTGTTACTTTAACTATTTGTTTAAGCAAAACAAATAATGCGTTCGAGTTTGGTAATCCAAAATTAATTTTTATTCTTTCACCTTCATTTCTTCAACAGACTTTTGTAAAATTTTAATTTTTGTAGCGCAATTAACAATCTTGTGCAAATGGTATTGCATAATTGCATTTGCAAAAAAGTTTAGCATATTTTTGCTCTACACTAACAAAATACATACATAGCAAGAGCAAAAATTTGCTAAACCCTTTTGAAAATGTGCTATTGATTTACGATAAGTGAAGATGTTTTGGATTTGTGTATGCCAAAAAAAAAAACAGATAAAAACAATTATACTTCACTGGATCTTTTACACAAATACTAATTTTAGGGATTTATTAATCCCGAAAATTCCTGGGAATTTTTTAAACAAATTTGATTGGGATTTGACAAATGCCGAAAATCACGGGATTTGGAATCTCTATTATACACCCAATAAAATAAAAAAAATAATATTTCTTCTCATAAAAATCTGAGTTTTTGTTTTGATGGATTGCATTAACTATTGCTTAACCTGCCTTCATGTCAAGAACTACTTTATTACTCTACGAGTACTTTAATTTTTCTCTAACAGTAACCCAATATTGTTAAAATAGAACCAACTTGGAACAATTAGGTTAAATAATAGCTGGAATCTAAGTCGGGCCAAAACTTTATTGAAGAGTGTTGACATCTAGTAAGAGGCTACTAATGTTTATGCAGGTATTATTTAGAATAAATATCCGAAGTCATAGCTGTAAATAGTTTGTCAAACCATTGCCTTTTAATTGAATTTAACTATTTTATTTATATTGTGAATTAGTAACTCCTCGTTTAGCTGCAACATAAAATTATGGTCCATTTTCCGTTTGAGGTCCATTTTTATAGAAATTGTGGAATTTTGTTAAAAATTCAGCTTTTTTTTTAAATGAATCAAATTTTCATATTAGTCCGGAACATCGATACCTTATTTTTCTCTCCATACAAACGTTTAAATATTCTCCAAATGTTTGAAATTATATATTGTGAATTAGTAACTCCTCGTTTATCTGCAACATAAAATTATGGTCCATTTTCCGTTTGAGGTCCATTTTTATAGAAATTGTGGAATTTTGTTAAAAATTCAGCTTTTCTACTGTTTACAACTATTTGGATATTTAATTTCGAGACAAGTTTCGAAACCAGCACCCACACATATTCTTATTGCAGTACTTACACTGGTGTTGTATTTTTTCTCGGTCTTTCTATTGCCTATCTATCGTAACGATACATAGGTAATTATGTACCATAGAGCCATATTCTCGGAAGACATTTGTATGGGGCTAGAAGAAATCATGGCTCGATTCTTACAATTTTCGACAAGATTTGTCCTTCTATAATAGAAATAAAATTTGCAAAATTTCATAATATTGTCTGCAATATTTGAAGAAAATAGCAAAACATTTCTGAAAAATATCGAGATTGTCTGAAATTTTGATGTATAACTCTGTTTTGACTTCACTGAAATTGCCCATTTTCAATAAATTTTGGTGACACAAAGAATGTTTGGGAAAAATATACACCCATTTTTTTCTGGTTTAAATAAAAACAAAAGTGTTGCTTGGCCAGATTTTATATGAAAAATATTTTACATATTAATACATATGAATTTAAACTACATTCGAGTATGTATTTTTATATGGCATGAAAATAACGTCCCCCCACATACTAGTAAATAAACATTAATTTAATAGCTGTATTAATGGAGAAAATATGTATGTATGTATGTATTTTATCTACTTATAAGTTGTTTATTGTACTTGAAAAGTGCAAACCAAGGTGAATATAAATACTAGGTGATAGCGTAGCGCCAGCTGATTATTCATGGTGAATTTGAAAATGTCAAAAAGTTATATAAAAAAAAAACTTTTTGACAGTGACGAAAGTTTTTCATATAGAAAAATGCCTGTTGTTCTTGCCTTGTTGTAATTGTTGTAGCAATGCTGTCACCTGGTATTTAATTTCACCATGGTGCAAACCAAAAAAAAAAACAAATACAATCAGCAAATACAACACATACAAACAAATAAATGAATAAATTTACACATTTGCAGGGAGAGAGTGTGAAAAAGGTTGATTGTATGACAGAAATTAATTTTATGACATTTGTGTGTTTATCAATAGTTTTTTTTTTGTGTGCAAGTGTGAGTTGTTGTTATTGTATTAAATTAATCTGTAAATCACATTTCAATATAAAAACACATTTACATGCAAACAAATGGCAAGTATGGGAAGTATTAATTTCACTGTTTTTTATGTTGGTTTAGTACGAGTATATGTTTTTAAATTGTATGAGAAAATATTTATTTAAGATTATAATTATGTTTAAAGGTTTATTGCTCTAAAATTTTTAGGAAGAAAAATTCAAACATTTTCGAAAATAGTTGAAACTGAATTAAAATGGCTTGAATTTCAATGACATATAGTACCCTATGATGTAGATAATAGAGGTCTGCACAAATTTATTCGGCAGCCAAATGAGTGTTGTGTGTGTATTTGATTTTCAATTCAAATGAGTAAAACAAATGAGAGCTAGTCATTCACGTTCAATCATTTTAAATGAAAGATCAACACAAATGTGTCGTTTAATCGCACACATGCCGACCTCTAGTACATAATATCCGAGCAAAAATTTACTCGAACAAATCAACATTTTATTCCAGCTTTTTTATGGAGTATACTTTTGTGCATCGAGCGTATGATTGATATTAACATTTCAAATATTTCAAAATCAATATGAAATGTCAGTAGCACAACAAAAATCAATCAAAACGAAGCAGTTTTTTAGAATATACAGGTATGTGATGGAAATCGATCGGCTTTCAAATAAAATCGAAAATTAAAAACGAACGTTTTATTATAAGATGTGATCGAAATCGAAGTTTTATGTTCCATTTTTGTTTCTTTTCAAATTGTTGCAAGTGAAAATAACAACTTTTGTTAAAAAATTAAACAACTTTAATAGAAAAAAATTTTTCAAGGTCTTTTTTAATAATAAATAATTTGAATCACCACGAAAAAATTGTGAGATGCTTTAAACCCATTAAATATGAAACTAGGTTCAAAGAATGTTTTCGTATAAACAAGGCCGGTTGTCTTTGGATTCTCCTAATCTTTCAAAGGTGGACCAAGCTTATTTAACTCCTGAGCGAAAGTTTGCCAAAGTCTTTCTACTTCAACTATATCACCTTTAAAATTTTCTTTTGCCAGTTGTTGGTGTTTTTCCATAAAAGTTACCATGAAGTATTTGTATGCTTTCCCCTGAAATTTTTTCATTTCAGATTATTTAAATACCCCATATGTATTTAAAATTTTTTGAGCACCTGCTGAAACCGACATACTATGGCTCTTATTCCGTTAAGTTTAATGAATTGAAAAAAACGTTGTACAGGGTTTGGATGACTGTACTTGAAGGATATGAACATGCAAAGTTTTACGTTGAAAAGGCTTCACCTTAAGAATTGGTGGTCATCTAAAATTCGAAAAATTAAAAAAACGACTTGAAACTTGCAAGAGTTTTTTCATCCATTCCGTTTTCTTTGTAATAGTTTTTAGCTTTCAGATCCAAATCAATACAAAATATAGTCACTAGACTTGGAGGATATATCCACAAAAAAAAAATTGATATCGCTGCTGGGTTAAAGTTGCATGTGGTTTACAAGTGAAACGAAAATATTCCGAATTTTGAACTTTTGGAAGATTTTACATAGGGTTTTTGCGCCGTTTAATAAAAATTACGCCGTTTAATAAAAAGCGCAGAATTAAAAAAACTGCGTAATTTTATAAAGTTTGAGGTATATCAAGTTGGTGTCAGTCAGCACACCAATAACGTATCACGGAGATCACAAACTTAAAAGAAATTAGCGTAAATTTTGTAAAAATGTATCTTTTTGCGACTGACAATCTTTTAAGTTGGGTAGTGTATTGCGTGATGTGAGTAACTTCATAAAGGGTACCTCCGAGGCGAAAACGCACTTTAAAATTTTTAAACGCAAAAATTTTATGAACTTTTGAAAATGTTTGCAAAAAAAACATTTTATTTTAAGATTTTTTGATATCAAAACACGATATGGGAACATGGTTAGGTATCTAAATAGATTCTTGGCGACGGACTAAACTGATAAAGTGCAAAAAAAAAAAAAAATTGTTTTTCAAACCGGGCGCGTGCAGCGGCAGTTTTCCCCAAACACATTTCGCTTTGTGACAACTAAAGCACTGTATCAATTGCGCTGAAACGTACATCGAATAGAAGACTTTACTGAGCTTGAAAACGCACGAAAAAATTTTGAAGATTTAAAATTTTATGGAGGAAAAAAAATGTTTCTAACCTCTAAAACATCCTTGTATGAAATATTGATTTAATTTTTAACTTAAATTTTTGAAGTTGCCCATATATGTATGTAGATTAGGGTGGCCCCAAAATAAAATTGCGGATGTTCTTGACTAATATGAAAATTTGATTCATTTTAAGACTACGTTTCTCAATTTTTTTGTCGTGGGGTCAAAAACCTTTTGGGTTAAATTGCATGATGTTTACAATCACGAAATTTTAATTATTTATTTAAGTAAATTCTATGAAAAAATAAAAAACACTATAATTTTGTCTGAAAAATTTCAAAATTTTTGAATTATTGACCCCAGGACAAAAAAATTGAGAAACGTAGTTTTAAAATGAATCAAATTTTCATATTAGTCCGGAACATCGATACCTTATTTTCTCTCCATACAAACGTTTAAATATTCTCCAAATATTTGAAATTTGGGCCTAAATTTTGCTGTTTTTCTTTAAAACGTGCACAATTATCTTCTCGGTTCAAAAACAATTTAAACAGTGAATTTTCGTTTTTCATAACATTCTTTTTAGCTTACAATTTGATAAAAACAAATGGAAAATGAAATCGAATTTGTTTTTAAAAAGAAATCGAATTAAAACCAAAACGAAAGATAATTAGTGTTGTCATCACACCTGTTTTCGTTTTCAGTTCGCTTTTGGAACGAAATCTATTTTTATCACATACCTGGGGCCAAATTACCGCATTCGATATCTAGTAAAATGTATCGTAATTTTCTTATTTGAGATTATGGCATTCGATATCGAGCAAGAAATTAAGTACATTTTATCATAATTTCGATATTGAAATCATTTTTCGATACGATAGCTTATTCGATCACGAATGCGATAATTTGGCCCCTGATAAGCTCAATTTATGGTCACGTATTATATATTAAATCCAAAATCGATTTTTAAGTTTTTTGATGCCCTTTTAGCTTTTTATATCAAAAATCGATTTTAAGGTAGAAATATGAGTGATCACAAAACGAGGCACTTTTCCTAATTTATTAAATTAAGGACTTAAGTCATTTTGCTTTTTTTTATATGAAAAATCGATTTTAGGGTTGAAATATGAGCAATCGCAGAGATCGAGACAATTTTCTCATTTAAAAGTATATTTACAAAGTTATTACGGATTTAAGAAGTTTTGATCACAGATCGAGGCCATTTCCTCATTTAAACGCATACATATTTACAAAGTTAAGAAATTGTGATCTTTTATATGAATAATCGCTCTTGTATCAGAAATATAAGTGATCACAGAGCGAGGACCTTTTCTCTTTTAAACGCATTTGTACAATGTTTGCTTGGGTTTAATATCGGCAAAAAAACCTGGTTTAGGTCAGACTATCCGTACCAAATTCACTGGATATTTATGGCACGCTTAATAAATAAAGTAAAAACCCTCTAAACATTTTAGTTGTTTTTATAATGCATTATTTACTTACTTTCCCTGAACATAATAAATGTATGATAAATTTAAAATTTTATTATGAATAAGGAACATTATTACTTAATCATAATTAAATACATATTTCAAGCACAATTGTGGATTTATAATTTTTATTTATTTTTGTTTCTTGTTTCTAAATCGTGGTTTTAAAGTAAAATTATTTAAATTATGTTTTCTTTTTTATTTCTTTATAAATTTTACACAGGAATTATGGTTTTTTTTTTGTTTTTTATAATTAATTTACAATAGTTTACATACATATATGTGGTTTTCTGTGGTTTTATTATTATTTTTTCAATATTTTGTATTGAACTAATTTTTTATTTATAAAAATTTAGAATTTTTTATAGTTGACTTCAATTACTTATTTTTTATTATTATTGTTTTTCAAGTTGTTTTCAATTTTAATTATTATGTATTTTTTTATGCACCACACATACACACACCACATCTAACATACATATAAAATACTAAAATAACAATATGCCTCAAATATTTCTAGTATTTTTGCGTTTAATTTCTTTTTCAATTTCTGGTTAGAGTTTCGTTTTAAATTTCAATTTGACAAATTCGTTAAAATTGTGTTTTTTTTAAGTTTTATTAATAATTCTTTTATTAAATTATTTGCAATTTTTGTTTGTTGTAAATATGCAAAGCATACATTAAGATTTAAATTTAAAAACATATAAAATATTTAAATGAATAATATACCTAGTTTTAAAACTAAATACTTTTCATTTCGTTTATTGTATTTAAGTTAAAACTAAAAAAATATAATATATGAAATGTTTTAAAAAAATTTTGTTAGATTTGTGCATTTGAAAAAAGCCAGCAAAATAGTTTCTTTTTTGACGGCAGTTGGGGCACGGTTTATTGTGTGTGTATATATAAAGAAAATGTCATCAGATGATACTCAGTTCCATTTTATGTGTTGTTGTTTTTATTCGAAATAAAACTTGTTTGGTTAAGAAAGAGAGAGAAGAGAATTATTAATTGGTCTAACACGACTTTTGTAACAGTAAACAACGTCCAAAATTAAGGAAAGCTTTTTGAATTTCTGTTCAAAGGAATGAGTCTTTAATAATCCTTCTTATTTTCTCAAATATTTCAATAATTTGAACATAATTTGAGATTTTTTAGCGAATATTTTAAACCAAAACTAATATTGAAACAATAATTATTAAACAAAATACGCCAAACAAGTTTTTTTTATAATTTGATACTTTATTTTTATAGTTGCAACCCAAACTATTCAAAAAAGTTCGCAAAGTTAGTAATGCAAATATGGCCGGATTTTAAAGACAGATTTTTTTATATATCTTAATTATTTTATAAAATACTAAATAAAAATTTATTAAAAGATGTTTATTTTTAATTATTCTCTTTTTTGTACTTATTTCAATATATTTATATATTTGTATGTTAATAATTATGTTCTCAAAGTACTGCCAAAGCCCACCGGCCTATAATCTTTATATTTTTGTATACTTTTTATGTTTGTAATTTTATCTTAAGTAAAAATGCTAATTATAAGTAAACTTGTTATAAAGAGAGCTATTGTCTATGAAAAATTGTTTGTTCAAAAAATTCTATGGCATAAAAAAGTGATATTTACTTATAGCAAAAGCCTTATAAAGTTTAATACAAAAAATTATATTAAAAATTAATATAAAATTTCCAAAATAATTTCATTTAAAATAAATTAATTAAAATTAAATTAATTAAAAAGTTTAATACAAAGAAATTATATTTAAAATTAATATAAAATTTCCAAAATAATTTATATATTTAAAATAAATTAATTAATCATTATGGCTTAAAAATCAACATATCGTGGGTCTCATGTAGAAAGGCCCTAACTCGCTATTTTTCGAAATTAGTTTTTTTTTTGAATGCATTTAACGCAAATACACCTCCTCACAAAAATTTATTGCAATAGTGTAAAAAATAACGCTTTTAAGCAGTTGTACAAAAAAAGTTACATGTTGAATATTACAGTTTCTATTATGTTTTTACCTTCTCCTGTAAAGTTTCAAATATGCGAGTTAGGGCCTTTCTACATAAGACCATCGATATGTAGGTATTTATTTATATTACTTACAAATATTTTATTATAATAACAATGATGTTTCTTTTCTATTTCAGATAATATTTAATTTCTATATGTATAAATAATATAAACTCAAGAAATACAATAAATTATGAACTCTTACTGATACTCATCATCACTGCTTAATAGCATGGATTTTTCATTATAATTTTGACTTATTGTTGCCACCCTTTGACCGCCGGGCATAAATTTACGCTGATTGCCCAAAGTTTTAGATGCCATACATCCCAATGTTGAATTTTGACTGGCCTGTGTTAGGCTGCCATTATTGTTACCCTGGTTGGTGTTACTAACGTCATCGGGATCGTAGGATGATACACGTATGCCTCGGGAATTTTTACCTATTTACAAAATGGGTGTTTGGAAATTGTTTCACATTCATTTGTTTATACACTTCATATAAAGTAAATACATATGTACATAGTTAAACATTTAGCAATTAATAAAGGAAAAACTGAAAAAGTAGAAAACAAACATGCTCAAACTTTGTAGAAAAAGCTCTATTTAACACGGCCAAAGAAAAATAATTTTTGCAGTTATTAAAAATGAAATATACTTAGGGGAGCGAAAAAAATGATATGTATGTCGGTTTGATTTAAAATCCAAATACTAAAAATGTATGTACATGATGTCTGTGTGGCAAAACAAAAAACAAAACAAGAGTAGTTCTGGCACAACTGAGATCGGAATGGAGCAACAGACTTAATGTCTTATGGCCCCGCATAGACCGTGCCGTCCCAAACATATGCCCAGCATCTGGTCCTCACTATATCCACCACATCTTCAACTGTCCAGCTAATCATATTTCACTTCGTCCAATGGGTTTATGGAGCAACCTAGCTCAATTCCTTGGATTACACCTTACTTCAGAATCCCCTGATTGAACAACAACAACTGAAGACGGTCGTTCTCATGACAATTGAATCTTTCCTCCGAAACTAATCTCTCTCGTTCAAAGAGTGTCAGCTCAACTACAGCTGCATCAACCTGAAGTTTTTTTCCCAGGGTAAAACTTTCAACAAAAGCAACTTATAAACGATGCTTTGATATAATAAGATCACTGTGTAGTTCAGGGCTGCCAGAAATTTTCAGCCTAAAATCTTAATTTGACCAAAAAAGTCTTATTTTTTTAAGAAAAAATCTTATTTTTGGAAATCAGTAGTACAAAACAGGTTGTTTTTAATTGAACCTAACCTTTGTCTAGACAAAACAAAAAATCTTTTTTTTTTTTTTTGGAAAAATCTTAAAATCTTTTTTCGGTTAAAACATCTTACAAAATAAGGTAAAATCTTACTTCTGGCAGCGCTGGTGTAGCTTCTTTAAAGACCTACACTGTGAATTGTTTTTGCTGTTATTCATTGAGTAGGTTAGGTTAGGTAGGAAGGCTGGTGTGAGTCAGCTCACACCCCCACCCAGAGACCAATATGGTCCATTGTGATGCCTTAGATTCTCTACCAAATGTCTGACTAGTTTACATGTGTCTGACTGGTCTATATATGTCTGACTGGTCCACAAATGTGTGACTTATATCCATATGTCTGACTGGTCTGCATATGTCTGACTCGTCTACCAAGAGTCTTTGGCGGGAATCGAACCCGCAACCCTTTCACTGATAGTCCGGCACTCTATCACCTAGTCTATCGGGCACCCTATTCATTGAGTAAACACTCAACATTGTTGTTGATGCACAACACGTTGAGTTCTAAGTTAAATTAAGAAAATAAAAAATATTATTTTCACAATTGGTTTTTTTTCTGGTCACGTAATTAGAAACGTGCATTTTTTTCTTCCACTTTTAAAATTTTCTAAATATGAATGACTTGTAATAATTTTGATACGGTTTTGTTTCGAAAATAGACAAAAACACGTCGTGTACTCCAGAAATGAGACGGTTAATTGTGCAGTGTTATCAAAATTAAAAACTTTCAATATCGGCTATTGAACAAAAGTTTTCTTGTTCAAAAAAATGGTATTTGGTGGAATTCACTTGTACAGAAATACAAAGGAGTTTGCAACCCCAGCTAGGAAACCTAGGGCACGAAAAATCACTTTAGCAGAAGATAGTACAAAAATCCATTTTTACCTTCGCTCAAAATAAAGGCTGAAATTGGACAACAAATAAGCGCAGAAATATCCACACGGACAATATGAAGACGCTTAAATGAGTGCATTGCAAAAAAAACCCTCATATCTCAAAAAAAATATCATGAAGCGGTTGCCGTTTGTAAGAGAAATGCTCAGAAAAGATTCACGTTTTTGGAATAGTTGTTTGGAGCGACGAATCTAAAGCTAGATTTACACGATTGAAATTTTCTTTAAAAAAATGATAAATTGTTTCAGTTGGTGCAACAAAGCTGGAAAAACATCCAACAAAATATTAAAGGATAAGTCCTCACTAAGGTTTTTGGCATATATTTTTTTTAGTTTCTAATTATGTGACCAATTTGATATTGCTTTTTTGGTGTTTAAGTTAATTTTCCTTTAAATAGTATTAATGCTGTGATTTTTTTTATTTTAAACTTAATTATAATTTGTTGCTTCACTATTTCTAGTTAATAGTTTTAATATGTTGAACTAAATTTTTAAAATATATTAACAAGTATATATCCTGAAAAGTCGTTTCTAATTATAAGTCCACCACTGTATATGCTACTAACTAACAAGTAAAGGCGCAAATGAGACAAACCACTTTCACAAATCTGGCAAAACAACGGAATACATTGATTTTGTTGTTCCAAGTTTTTGATTTTTGACAGCAGACTTGTGTGTTTAAAACTGATATACAAAGATATCTGAGGCATCCATGATCTATTCTGTGTCTTATTTTATAAAGTGTCTACGTTTTTAAATTACACAATCCTGAATGATCACAAAACAGCACAGAGGCATAAATATATGGCAACCATTCGTTTATATTTCCGCAAGATATTTTGATGAAAGAGGTTATTATGAATAGTTTTCAGGAAGTAAATAAGCATGCTTAGATAAACAAAAATGGCAAAATATTTATATGCACATATCATTTAACATTACATGCCAATGGGAGCAACATTAAAATAGAAACGTTC